>CM073532.1:14138750-16847500 GCA_037074615.1 Leucaena leucocephala | reverse complement strand
TTGCTTCTCGAACAAGTTGGACCATCAAGTGAACCATGACAGTAAAAAATGATAAAGAAAATATCATCTCTAAGTGATAAAGCGTAAGAATTATTTTATATATAGATTATATAGATTTAATCAAATAATTAAGTACTTTAAATAAAAAATATATTACCTTTATTAGTTCCCAAGCTTCCTGCTCTTCTATGCTATGATCTTCTTCTAGTCCTTCACAAAAAATGGGGCCAACATGGTCCATTGCTTACCAACAAGCCGCACATACTTACTATACAACTTGCCCCTCCCCTAGTCAGTTGGCCTAAATAATTCAGTAGCACATCCACACTTACCCTCGTCATCATGGAGAGCTCTATAACATTCAGCCTCCTAATAGACCTGTTGTCACATCCTTATTTTTATACATCTTAGGGACCATTCAGTAGCACTTAAACCACTTTCAGGGTCATTGAAGTCTAAACACTTAATCTGGAATTTTATTCATATCGAGTACTGTTCACTGTGGCAAATTGCAGATGAGTGACCTGACTTTGAAAATTCATAACTAATTCTAGAAAAATCGAAATGAAGTGGTTCAAATTGCTACATGAAGATAACTCAAATATATTTCAGGGAAAAATCATTGGTTGACCAATACTTGACAAATTTAACGTGGGTCAATGTTTCAATCTTACTGTTCATCCAATGACTTTCTCCTGAATCCAGCATTCTGGTCCCAACTTTAACAATTTATATCTTTTCGTGTATACATAAAAATTAGACATTGTATATATCAAATTAAAGCTTAGTATGTCTACTTTTTACCCTAAAAATTTCGTACATTAATGCAATCATTTACTATTTTTAATGATTTATCAAACATGAATGGGTCTTCACGAGTTACTGTTCACTGAGCCTATTTTCAGCATTTAGTCTTTACATACCCAAGCATACAACCAACACATATCAGTCATACAGGCCAGATGACAATTAATATCAAATAATCAACTGTTATATCTCAGTGCATGATTAACTCTCTCATATTTTATTACATCCTTCTCTGTCTAAAATCCGGCAGCATAACTGCTACAATTCTTCTTTAGAAAGTAACCGATGTTGTACCGATTCGGTAATTCCCTTATGAGAACTACCATTCTACGTAGTACCCAGGAAAGACTGGATGAACCTGCTGGGTCCACTCACTTCCAGCCTCCTTAGACAGCACTACGTACACAGTACGTATCAGTTCCTTTCTTTGTTCCGTCTTCGTTGCCGGAATTTCGGCAGCCTACCGGCTTCTCTTAAGATTTCCAAATTTTATTTTGACAGAACCTCCCCTGTAATGTTATGTTTGGGAATGAGATTCAAAAGAATCCCAGTAACAATAATCATAACAAAATATGTAATGCAGAGTGACGGTGCTTGCTTGTAACTGTGTACAGATAAGTATGCTGCATGCTTCCATATTCAATAACATATGATCATAGCATTGGAATAGAGCTTCAAGCATAACATATAGGACAACAATCAACCAAACAAAACAACACATCACAAAGACATTACATAAGAGCTAGGATTAGTTGTTACCTTAAAAGCAGTGCTTTAGAACTTCCCTACTACTTCCAACTTCACCAGAACTTCCTTACTTCTTTCTTTCTCACACCTTTCTCTCTCAAGAACTTCTCTCCTCCTTTCTTCCTTGCTTATGACGAAATGAGGGGCTAGGTGAGGGTATTTATAGTGTTGAGCAATGGCAATCTTGTAATTAGGAAGACTTATGATCCTGTGGTCCTGGTTTTTCCTGGAATTTCCTATTTTCTTTAATTCTTTTTTACTGCATCACCCTGGACACCTCATGGGACACCTCACCACCCATATGCTTCATGTGACGAAATTTGGAGGTTCTGGAAGCTTTTCGGTCCATTCCGGTACCGGCCCGGTCTATCACCTCGAAAAACGTGCCGCTTTCTGAATCTGATGTTTCTGAAGATTCTTTTTATGTCTACTGACCTCACATTTAGTATCTAGACCCTTTATATCATTAACTTTTTAATACTGGGTCCAGACTCAGTTACAGATCCCCTGTGAAATGACCAAAATGCCCTTGGTGCCCTATCTTGTCCTATTTTAACCCTAAGGGCAAAATCGTCATTTCACACCTTTCTGGACCCGGTCAAACCTTATACTGGCTCTATTCAACCTTATTTAGACATGTCTTGACCTCTGGGTCTGTCCAAAATGACCAGAATACCCTTTATTCATCTGCTGCCCTTTTTGTACAACATAGGGGCATTTTCATAATTTCGCACTTTTCCGGGGTTCTGCTGGATACTGGCCCACCTATCAGTCCAAGAGTCTTATTGGACCTCTAATGGTGCCATTTTTGGGCTTCCTGGATCCATTACCTGTATGGCACGTATTACGAGGAATCTTCCTTTAACACAGTTCATTGAATATTTTAACTATTATTTACCGATTATACACCTTTTCCGGACACCGGCTCTTTTTCCCAGATACAGTGTCCTACTGTGTTCAGGCATCCTTGGGGGTTATAACGGTCATCTGACCGAAGTCATTCGATCGCATTTAGCCCCTTTAAAAATACCGATAAATCTCCAACCCGGATCCCCGGAGGCCTCACACTCCCGTCTGGATTTTCTAATTTGCAGATAACTTTTCCTACAGACCTCCTATCGGTATTCTGTCAGTTTCCCGACATCCGTCCCATAAGGGTGCATCATCCTGTATTTTCTCACTTATATTTGAAATCTAGGGTATCCGGTATTAATTTTTATAACTTTTGGACGATCAGTCTATTTCTGGCTATCTGGAGTCTTCAAAAATTTCGGTATTAGGCTTGGTTACCCGGTGTCACCTGCCCTACCTTCTGGTAGAATTTGGGACTGAAATGCTGTCGGGCGGTGCAAACCACTTCTGGCCTATTTTCTTTAATTATACTTTAGCCCCAGGGAACTTTTCCTTCTTTATAATTAAGTCCCTTAATTTGGCTAAAATTACACTTTAAGACCCCATATTTTTGTCTACCTTTCCTTCCTTACCTTAAACTTTCCATATTTGCATTTAAGTCCTTTCTTTTCCTTTCTTTTGCAATTTAATCCTTTTCTTTACATAAAGGACCACATCTTTTTCCTAAAACATGAGTCATATATTCCATTTAATCTGTACATGGAAATCAGTACAGAAATTAAGGATATTACATTTCTCTCCCCCTAAAAATAAATTTCTTCCCCAAAATTTACATTACATCTATCCTATACAAATAATTCAGGGTACTTTTCTCTCATCTTTTCTTCTGTTTCCCATGTAGCCTCTTGTTCAGTCAAACCTTTCCAGATCACTTTAACTAAAGGAATCTGCTTATTCCGCAACTGCTTGACTTTTCTATCAGCAATTCGCACCGGTCCAACCTCATAGGTCAAGTCATCTCGCAGTGCGACCTCATCTTGCTCAATCACATGAGATGGATCTGGAATATACTTCTTTAATTGGGAAACATGGAACACATCATGTATCTGGCTGAGATTCGGAGGAAGAGCCAACTTGTAGGCTACTGCTCCTATCTTTGAGAGAATCTGGAATAGCCCGATGTATCTTGAATGCAACTTCTTCACCTTAATCGATCGTCCGGCTCCTGTGGTTGGGGTTAACTTAAGGAATACATGTTCTCCTTCTTCAAACTCCAACGGCTTCCTTCTGATATCTGCATAGCTCTTCTGTCTGCTTTGAGCCGTCAACAATCGTTTTCTAATTACCGCAACTTGTTCTGCAGTTTGATCCACTATATCCGGACCAGGCATTCTTCTCTCGCTCAACTCTAGCCAGCATAAGGGGGATCTACATTTCCGTCCATAGAGTGCTTCAAAAGGTGCCATCTGTATACTGGCCTGATAACCATTGTTATATGCAAACTCTATAAGGGGTAAATGGATATCCCAGCTGCCTTTGAAATCTAGGACACATGCTCTCAGCATATCCTCTAACGTCTGTATTGTTCTTTCAGATTGACCATCTGTCTGAGGATGATAAGCTGTACTGAATCTGAGAGTAGTGCCCATTTCTTCCTGTAGAGCCCTCCAGAAATTTGAAGTAAATCGAGGATCTCTATCAGACACAATGCTGCTTGGGATACCATGGAGCCTAATGATCTCCTTTATATACAGCTTTGCCAGCTTTTCTAGAGAATCTCTCTTATTGATTGCCAGGAAATGTGCTGACTTTGTCAGTCGATCGATTACTACCCAAACCGCATCATGTCTACTTGGTGTCAAGGGTAGTCCTTCCACAAAGTCCATGGCAATCCCATCCCATTTCCACTCAGGGATATCTAAAGGCTGCAACGTTCCTGCTGGCTTTTGATGTTCAACTTTCACTTTCTGGCAGGTTAAGCACTTAGATACGTAAGCTACAACATCTTTCTTCAGTCCAGGCCACCAGAATAACCTTCTAACATCATGGTACATTTTGGTCATACCTGGATGTACCGTATATTGGCTTTTATGTGCTTCCTCTAGAATCCTTTCCCTTAATCCCCCAACATTTGGGATATAGGGTTTTCCCCTAAACTGTAGTAATCCGTCTGGGGACATCTCAAAATTCCTTGTCTTCCCTTTCTCCAGCTTGTCTTTGAATATTGCTGTGAGCTTATCCTGCTCCTGAGCCTCTTTGATTTCATCTTCTATGCAAGCTCTGACATGAACTCCTTCAAAAGGATTCTCCGTCAGTTGCATTTGATATAGAGGGCTCCAGTCGCGCATATCTTCTATCAGTTCTAATTCCTTGATCATCATGTATGCAACCTGTACCACCTTTCTACTCAGGGCATCAGCTACCACATTGGCTTTTCCTGGATGGTATTTAATCTGGAAGTCATAATCTTTTAACAATTCCATCCATCGCCGCTGCCTCATGTTCAGCTCCTTCTGATCCTGCAGATACTTCAGGCTTTTGTGGTCGCAAAACAACTCTATCGTTGCTCCGTATAAATAGTGCCTCCATATCTTCAGGGCATAGACCACCGCCGCAAGCTCCAGATCATGAGTGGGATAATTCTCTTCATGTGGCTTTAACTGCCGAGAGGCGTAGTGTAACATCCCAATTTTTAGGCCTTCAGACACGGAAATAGCCTGAGAATGAGAGGCTACCAGACCCCTCTTGAGCAGAAGTCCCAGAGACATAAGAGAGTTTTTAGGGACTAAGCTGCGAGTAAGTAAAGGTACGGGAACTTATGTGCAAACAGTGGAAGTCCCAAGGGGTAGAATGGCCATTTGGGGTGATGTAAAGGTCAAAGGTTGAAGAGTTACGAGCTGATCATTTAGGTCGCGACTAGAGAGCAGTATGGTCGCGACTAATGGTTACAGAAAGAGCCATACGCGATGAGAAAGTAGTAGGGTCGCGACGTGAAATAAGTATGGTCGCGACTAATAATGGCAGAAAGGTTTAGACGCGACTGAATGATGTGTGTGTCGCGACTAATAGGTGAAATGGGCTGGTTGCGACTAGAAAATGTTATGGTCGCGACTAGATTGTGTTATGGTCGCGACGAAATAATGTTGTGGTCGCGACTAATGTACACAGAATTGTAAGGTCGCGACAAGATGATGTTGAGGTCGCGACTAGTGACTAAAGTGGCGCTAAGCGTATGGGCCAAGAGTGGTGAAGGTCCAAGAGAGATAGTTACCCGGTTGGAGATAGACCGGAGGCAGGATATCAGATACAGGAAAGGTTATCTGGAAACCGTAAAGTAAACTGATAAGGTATATTCATGGGTCCCACAAGATGCCACATGGCATTAAAGTAATGATTCAGTAAAGTAAAGATACTCGGTTGGCGATAACCGAGGAGGCACGTAAACCGAGGAGGTGATCAGATAAGTCTGGGACTTATCTGGGTGGCATTGGGAAGCGTGCAAGGTCTCTTCCAGTTGTCACATGGCATTAGTCTGCAGAAAGCAGATAAAGTTGAGGGCACGCATTACGAGGCAGGAGACTGGACCGGTGAGTCAGCATGCTGAGTCAGCTGCTGAGGTGTCCAGGGAATTGTGACATGTGAAAAATGAGGCGCTGAGTGAAACATCCTCCCTTACAGCCCTCAGAGTACACTAGCGGAAGCAATATTAGCTTAAAATGGCTTAACTTCATCATTCATAATTTGAATATGCCAACATTATTTATCATTGAATCATAAAATGTCATACAATATGGCATATACAACAAGACATATACATAATCCTCATATCTCTATTACATCTTGTTCTGCCTAAACTTCGGCAGCATAACCGCTACGCTTCAGCTGTACAAAGAACTGAACTGTACTGATTCGGTAATTCCCTCATGAGAACTACCATTCTACGTAGTACCCAGGAAAGACTAGATGAACCGGCTAGGTCCACTCACTTCTAGCCTCCTTAGACAGCACTACGTACACAGTACTTATCATATACTGATGTTCAGTTTTTACTCCGGCAGCATAACGGCGTCTCTTAGGATTCTCTAAATCCACTTCAGCATAACCTCCCTGTAATGGGTTATGGATGGGGATGAGATTCGGGGGAATCTCAGTAGCAACAATCATAACAATATATGTAATGCAGAGTGACAGTGCTTGCTTGTGATTGTGTACAGATAAGTATGCTGCGTGCTTCCATGCTTAATAACATATGACCATAGCATTACAGCAGAGCTTCAGACATAACATATAAGACAACAATCCAACCAAACAATAGCACATCAAATCACAAAGCCATTACATAGAAGTTAGGATTAGTTACTACCTGGCTAGCTCAGCAGAACCCTACTATCTCTATTCTGCTTCCAGCTCCGCCAGAACTTCCTTTCTTCCTTTCTCCTTTCTCTCTTCCTTCCCTTCCCTTTCCCTCTCTTCTTTCTCTCTCATTCTCCTCTCCATGCGTGATGCAAGAATGGAATGAGGGGAGGGGGTATTTATAAGGTTCCCCAATGGCATATCCGTAAATACCATGAACTTTGATCCTGCGGTCCTGGTTTTTCCTATTTTCTTTAATTCCTCATTTACTGCATCATCATGCCAACTCACCATGCTGACTCAGCGCCTCATTTTTCACATGCTTGAATTCCCGGGACACCTCAGCATGCTGACTCACCATGCTGACTCACCGGTCCAGTCTCTTGCCTCGTAATGCGTGCCCTCAACTTTATCTGCTTTCTGCAGACTAATGCCATGTGACAACTGGAAGAGACCATGCACGCTTCCCAATGCCACCCAGATAAGTCTCTGACTTTATCTGATCACCTCCTCGGTTTACGTGCCTCCTCGGTTATCGCGCCAACCGATTATCTTTACTTTACTGAATCATTACTTTAATGCCATGTGGCATCTTGTGGGACCCATGAGTATACCTTATCAGTTTACTTCATGGTTTCCAGATAACCTTTCCTGTATCTGATATCCTGCCTCCGGTCTATCTCCAACCGGGTAACTATCTCTCTTGGACCTTCACCACTCTTGGCCCATACGCTTAGCGCCACTTTAGTCACTAGTCGCGACCTCAACATCATCTTGTCGCGACCTTACAATTCTGTGTACATTAGTCGCGACCACAACATTCTTTCGTCGCGACCATAACACAATCTAGTCGCGACCATAACATTTTCTAGTCGCAACCAGCCCATTTCACCTATTAGTCGCGACACACACATCATTCAGTCGCGTCTAAACCTTTCTGCCATTATTAGTCGCGACCATACTTATTTCACGTCGCGACCCTACTACTGTCTCATCGCGTATGGCTCTTTCTGTAACCATTAGTCGCGACCATACTGCTCTCTAGTCGCGACCTAAATGATCAGCTCGTAACTCTTCAACCTTTGACCTTTACATCACCCCAAATGGCCATTCTACCCCTTGGGACTTCCACTGTTTGCACATAAGTTCCCGTACCTTTACTTACTCGCAGCTTAGTCCCTAAAAACTCTCTTATGTCTCTGGGACTTCTGCTCAAAAGGGGTCTGGTAGCCTCTCATTCTCAGGCTATTTCCGTGTCTGAAGGCCTGAAAATTGGGATGTTACATTTCTCCTCCCCTTTAAATAAATTTCGTCCTCGAAATTTAATCAGTACCATAGCCAAATTAACTTAACATCTGGCAAAGTACTCATCATAACTGTACATCTCTTCGTAACATGCCTTTCTTTCTCTGGGTTAATCCAATCAGAGTTGAAATCTACTTTCCTCTTATGGACCACTTACTGCACTTATGAGTAGTGTCCATTTCTTTCATATGAAATCCTCTCGAATATTACTGTATTCGGGAATTTCTTCTAACTACTCATCATACTTGTAGCATTTCATCTTTCTTTGCACTTAACTTCATACAGAGAGAGGACTTACGCAGCTATTCTTTCTTTACTTTGCTGCTAAACAAAAGCACCTACTCTAACATGCATAATGCTTGGCCAACATACTGCAGGACTGCATACCTGCTTATGAATGCAAAGCTCTAACATCAGAGCTTAAGCATTCCTGTTCTAACTAGGCACAGCTCTAACACTCGGAGCTTGCATAGCTTTAGCATAATCATTAAACCTAACATCTCATGCAAAGAGTGAAAGCTCTCATTTTCTATTCTCTTTCATAGCATAACATTCAAACATCTGATTCCTACCAAACAGGGAGCCTCTCTGTCTGTTCATACAATGCACATCTCTAGATGCGTCATATTACACGTTTACTACCGTGTATCTCATTACATGCCTTTGATACGTTATCATGGCATATCTAGCCCACTCTAGCTATCTCATGGTATATTTCACCCTTTCATAACTTATCTTGTCTTATCACAAGACTAACATAAGACTGGCTTTCTCTTTTTCATAGAACTGCGTTCTATCTCAGCCTTGCCTTAGACCCTCTTCTCTAGGTCTTCTCTAGCCTTTTAATCTCTTTACCCCTCATCTGGGTAATCTTTATCTACTCATACTTTTCTATTCTTATTACATTGAGGATTTTCTTCTCTGCTTCTTATTACACAGAGGATTCTCTTCTCTGCTTCTCATTACACAGTGGATTCTCTTCTCTGCTTCTCAGGCATACTTCTACAAAACTTTGAATCTCAGTACTCAGATTTAAACTTGGACTCCATCTTCGTTTAAGGGAAAGCTAAGTTCAGTCTGTAGACTAGAGGCTACCTGAGGAAAATCATTATAAAACAATTTCTCTGGGTCAGGTTATCAACTAGTGAAACTTCCTTACCTTAACTTCGTCTTTGGCATTCATCTTCCCCAAGAGATACTACATCGTACTCATGTCTCATGGCTCATTACTTTCCTTAGGCTAGGTCTAACTGCGACCTCGGGATCTAACTACGATCAACCGTTAGCCTCTTCAGAATCTAACTGCGACTCTGAATCTGTTAGGATCTAACTGCGACCCTGGAGCCATGTTAGGATCTAACTGTGACCCTCCAGAATCTAACTGCGATTCTGTTGTACTGTATATCTCCCGAAGATCTTAAACCAACAGACTAAGTTATAAGGTTAACTGCTTCCACCTGTTGATAACTCCATAAAAATTTTATAGCCTCACATCATTTACCCAGACTTTACTTACTTCCTCTCTAACTCAGGAGTTCATTCTCATCTTTCTTACTTTACTGTGGCTTACCATTGGCTTGTGCCATCATGGTCTAACCACCTGCCATTGCATTCTACTGCTATGGCCTCATCATAACTCATCTGTGCTCTAACTGTGAACCATTTGAACTATGCTCCAACTGCGAGCATCCTGTATCAGATCCAACTCTTATCTGAAGAGTGATCTAAAAACAATCTCTTTACTCTTATCTGCTTACCATTCCGCTTAATAGAAATGGTCCTGAGTACTGTATTCACAAGTCTGCAGAATTACCTGAGTATCCTCAATCATAACATATCTGAATCTCATAGCTTATTGTCCCATGAACTGAGACTATCTATCATCCTCAATACCTATCTCATTACATGTCATATGGTATGGGAGCAACATACTTTCTCATCTCATATATACTCTACCCTTCATGCACTGTAAAAGGGAGTATTCATTCATCATGGCATACTCTAACATGCATGTCATCATATGACAATTGCAAGGAGATGCAACTATCATAACTTATGGCATCATAAGCCATATCATCATCATACTTTGCTCAACCATCCATCAAACTAACTAAACCTCAAGGCATATTTTATTTATCATATTGCCTATCATATCTTGGTCAGTCATCCTGAAACATCTGTCTATCTCAGGCTGCCACGCTACCCTCTTATTAAGGTACAGACTCAACCCTTCATCACTCTTTCTTACATAGGGGAGTCACTGTATCCCGTAATCTGTGGCTACATTCTACTATCTCATTTCTTCTTTTGTCTATCTATCAGTCTCAGTCTATTCTTGACCAGACTGTGGTTCCTTATCGGCCTTTACTGTAACAGCCTAGAACCCCTTTACAAAAATATTATCCGCTTTCCCCTTAGGTAGGCTTGGTGCCCACATGAGGTCACGGTTTTGTTTTCCAGACACACGAGCCACAGCCCTTAAGCACCTGAAAACGCATCTTTCTCTTAAGCCTAGCGAACTTCAGTCGCCTAGATCTCATTCATTATCTTTTACTATTATTTCTATTCTTTAGGGTATTCTACCCTAGATCTCTGTGATGGAATCCCTCTGCTTAGGGAATTTTAACTCTTTACCTATTAACCATCACGTCCTTAGCCTTAGCCTTAGGCCATATCAAACATCATCACATCTCTATCCTTTAGGCTATGCCCTAGGATTACTCCGAGGCAAACTTCATACTAGCTATCCCATTCTAGCTCTCAGGTCTTTTATTCAACTAGGTTGAATAAGACTTTTACCATGTAGATCTACTCCTCGTAATCACATGGAGGATCTGTCTCATTCTAGCTATCTCATCTAGCTAGCTCATCTTAACATTATCATCCTTTGCGGCCTATCCTACCTAGCAAGGATGACTTGCTTATTGGAGTTGCCAACTTCCTCTATGCATGACTTCTCCACTCAAGCTTTATGTTCATGCTTTGTGTTCACCTGTCTTTTCCTTTATAACGAAACATGAACACCTCTGATTCCATCTAGGAGCTTTATCTCCACGGGCTCTTCTAAACCCATAATAGTCCCGATCTGAATCTTCTAATGTCATACCAGGACATCTCTGTCATTCCGTCGCGATATGAGTATTGGGTAATCGCTATTCATAGCCTCTATGATTCTTCATTACCCTTAACTCCTCACGACTTATCATTTCTATTCTTTAGTCGTGACCTACCGCTTCAGACGTCGCGTCCTTAACATTTTCTGTCTTCTAGTCGCGACCTAAATCTTCTTTCGTCGCGACCTTAACCTTTCTACGTCGCGACTCAACTCCTCTACCGTCGCGACCAGGATATTTTCTCGTCGCGACTTATGTCTCTTCACGTCGCAACCATAGCCATTTCTAGTCGCGACATTAAACTTTTCTCGTCACAACCTTAGCTCTCTCTTAAATAACGTCGCGACCTAGGAACATACTCGCCGCGACCAAATCTTTCTGTGAATAACCGTCGCGACCTGTAAACTTATGCGTCGCGACTAAACCTCTCATTGAGGCTACCCGTCGCGACATAAACCACGTTAGTCGCGACCGGAGTGCTATTCTGTCATTCTCAAGGGCTAAATCAGAGCATCACTGAGCCAGAACCTTCTGTTCTGTGCCAGAATCTTATGCTCTGAACCAGAGTCCTTTCTGGTTGGTGCCAGAACCTCTTGCTCTGATACCAAAATGAAACATCCTCCCTTACAGCCCTCAGAGTACACTAGCGGAAGCAATATTAGCTTAAAATGGCTTAACTTCATCATTCATAATTTGAATATGCCAACATTATTTATCATTGAATCATAAAATGTCATACAATATGGCATATACAACAAGACATATACATAATCCTCATATCTCTATTACATCTGGTTCTGCCTAAACTTCGGCAGCATAACCGCTACGCTTCAGCTGTACAAAGAACTGAACCGTACTGATTCGGTAATTCCCTCATGAGAACTACCATTCTACGTAGTACCCAGGAAAGACTAGATGAACCGGCTAGGTCCACTCACTTCTAGCCTCCTTAGACAGCACTACGTACACAGTACTTATCATATACTGATGTTCAGTTTTTACTCCGGCAGCATAACGGCGTCTCTTAGGATTCTCTAAATCCACTTCAGCATAACCTCCCTGTAATGGATTATGGATGGGGATGAGATTCGGGGGAATCTCAGTAGCAACAATCATAACAATATATGTAATGCAGAGTGACAGTGCTTGCTTGTGATTGTGTACAGATAAGTATGCTGCGTGCTTCCATGCTTAATAACATATGACCATAGCATTACAGCAGAGCTTCAGACATAACATATAAGACAACAATCCAACCAAACAATAGCACATCAAATCACAAAGCCATTACATAGAAGTTAGGATTAGTTACTACCTGGCTAGCTCAGCAGAACCCTACTATCTCTATTCTGCTTCCAGCTCCGCCAGAACTTCCTTTCTTCCTTTCTCCTTTCTCTCTTCCTTCCCTTCCCTTTCCCTCTCTTCTTTCTCTCTCATTCTCCTCTCCATGCGTGATGCAAGAATGGAATGAGGGGAGGGGGTATTTATAAGGTTCCCCAATGGCATATCCGTAAATACCATGAACTTTGATCCTGCGGTCCTGGTTTTTCCTGGATTTTCCTATTTTCTTTAATTCCTCATTTACTGCATCATCATGCCAACTCACATGCTGACTCAGCGCCTCATTTTTCACATGCTTGAATTCCCGGGACACCTCAGCATGCTGACTCACCATGCTGACTCACCGGTCCAGTCTCTTGCCTCGTAATGCGTGCCCTCAACTTTATCTGCTTTCTGCAGACTAATGCCATGTGACAACTGGAAGAGACCATACACGCTTCCCAATGCCACCCAGATAAGTCTCTGACTTTATCTGATCACCTCCTCGGTTTACGTGCCTCCTCGGTTATCGCGCCAACCGATTATCTTTACTTTACTGAATCATTACTTTAATGCCATGTGGCATCTTGTGGGACCCATGAGTATACCTTATCAGTTTACTTCATGGTTTCCAGATAACCTTTCCTGTATCTGATATCCTGCCTCCGGTCTATCTCCAACCGGGTAACTATCTCTCTTGGACCTTCACCACTCTTGGCCCATACGCTTAGCGCCACTTTAGTCACTAGTCGCGACCTCAACATCATCTTGTCGCGACCTTACAATTCTGTGTACATTAGTCGCGACCACAACATTCTTTCGTCGCGACCATAACACAATCTAGTCGCGACCATAACATTTTCTAGTCGCAACCAGCCCATTTCACCTATTAGTCGCGACACACACATCATTCAGTCGCGTCTAAACCTTTCTGCCATTATTAGTCGCGACCATACTTATTTCACGTCGCGACCCTACTACTGTCTCATCGCGTATGGCTCTTTCTGTAACCATTAGTCGCGACCATACTGCTCTCTAGTCGCGACCTAAATGATCAGCTCGTAACTCTTCAACCTTTGACCTTTACATCACCCCAAATGGCCATTCTACCCCTTGGGACTTCCACTGTTTGCACATAAGTTCCCGTACCTTTACTTACTCGCAGCTTAGTCCCTAAAAACTCTCTTATGTCTCTGGGACTTCTGCTCAAAAGGGGTCTGGTAGCCTCTCATTCTCAGGCTATTTCCGTGTCTGAAGGCCTGAAAATTGGGATGTTACACTGAGTCAGCATGGTGAGTTGGCACGATGATGCAGTAAAGGAGAAATAAAAGAAAATAGGAAAATCCAGGAAAAACCAGGACCGCAGGATCAAAGTTCATAGAAACTACGATTGTGCCATTGAGCCCTATTATAAATACCCCCCTTCCCCCATTCCATTTGCATCCCGCGGAGGAGAGGAGAATGAGAGAGAAAGAAGAGAGGGAAAGGGAAGGAAAGGAAGAGAGAAAGGAGAAAGGAAGAAAGGAAGTTCTGGCGGAGCTGGAAGCAGAATAGAGATAGTAAGGTTCTGCTAAGCTAGCCAGGTAGTAACTAATCCTAACTTCTATGTAATGGCTTTGTGATTTGATGTGCTATTGTTTGGTTGGATTGTTGTCTTATATGTTATGTCTGAAGCTCTGCTGTAATGCTATGGTCATATGTTATTAAGCATGGAAGCACGCAGCATACTTATCTGTACACAATCACAAGCAAGCACTGTCACTCTGCATTACATATATTGTTATGATTGTTGCTACTGAGATTCCCCCGAATCTCATCCCCATCCATAACCCATTACAGGGAGGTTATGCTGAAGTGGATTTAGAGAATCCTAAGAGACGCCGTTATGCTGCCGGAGAAAAGACTGAACATCAGTATATGATAAGTACTGTGTACGTAGTGCTGTCTAAGGAGGCTAGAAGTGAGTGGACCTAGCCGGTTCATCTAGTCTTTCCTGGGTACTACGTAGAATGGTAGTTCTCATGAGGGAATTACCGAATCAGTATAGTTCAGTTCTTTGTACAGCTGAAGCGTAGCGGTTATGCTGCCGAAGTTTAGGCAGAACGAGATGTAATAGAGATATGAGGATTATGTATATGTCTTGTTGTATATGCCATATTGTATGACATTTTATGATTCAATGATAAATAATGTTTGGCATATCCAAATTATGAATGATGAAGTTAAGGCATTCTAAGCTAATATTGCTTCCGCTAGTGTACTCTGAGGGCTGTAAGGGTGGATGTTTCACGTAGGCTACTACTCGACCTTGCTGCATAAGCACACATCCCAGCCCCTGCTTGCTAGCATCAGTGTAGACTACATAAGTCTAAGTTGGGTCTGGAATAATCAGCACGGGAGTAGTCGTTAATCTCTGCTTCAACTGCTGGAAGCTAGCCTCGCACTTCTCATCCCACTTAAACTGTTGATTCTTTCTGGTCAGCTTGGTAAGTGGTAAGGCAATTCGAGAAAAGTCTTGAATGAATCGTCTGTAGTACCCTGCTAGGCCGAGAAAACTTCTAATCTCTGTCACTGTCCTTGGCTGTTCCCAGCTCAAAACTGCTTCAACTTTGCTAGGATCTACAGCTACCCCGTCTCGGGATATGACATGACCGAGAAATTTGACTTCTGACAGCCAAAACTCGCATTTACTCAGCTTAGCATAGAGCTTCTTCTCTTTAAGGGTACCAAGAACAATCCTCAAATGCCTTTCATGCTCCTCTGGAGATTTGGAGTACACCAGAATATCATCAATAAAGACCACAACGAACTGATCTAGATAAGGCCTGAAAATCCGGTTCATATAGTCCATGAAAATAGCAGGTGCATTGGTTAGTCCAAAAGGCATCACCAAAAATTCAAAATGTCCGTAGCGCGTTCTGAACGTCGTCTTTGGAATATCATCTGGCTTGACCCTTAGTTGATGGTAGCCAGATCTCAAGTCAATTTTGGAGAATAAGCTCGCTCCTGCCAATTGATCTAGCAGGTCATCAATTCTGGGAAGAGGATACTTGTTCTTAACTGTAAGCTTATTTAATTCCCTGTAGTCAATGCACATCCTTAAGCTACCATCTTTCTTCTTGACGAACAGTACTGGAGCACCCCATGGCGATACACTGGGTCGTATAAAACCCTTCTCCAATAGCTCCTCAATTTGCTTCTTCAGTTCCATCATTTCGTTGGGAGCCATCCTGTATGGGGCTTTTGATACTGGTCCAGCTCCAGGTACAATGTCGATCGCAAACTCCACTTCACGCTCCGAAGGCAATCCCTGAATCTCCTTTGGAAAGACTTCAGGAAATTCATTGACTACAGGAACCTCCTCGATGCCTTCCTCCACTTCTGTTTGAACAGAAAAGAATACCACATATCCCTGACATCCTTTCCGTAGACATTTTTCTGCCTGAGCCTCTGTCACGAAGTTCAGTTGTACTTCTAAGCTCCGATCAGTGATCTTTGGACCAAGAACTAGGGTCTTGTTTCTGCAGTCCAACATCACATTATTGGAGGATAACCAATTTAAACCGAGTATGACCTCAATCTCCTGGAAAGGCATACAGATCAGGTCCAGGGTGGTACTGCAGTGCTCATAACGCACCACACTATTTAGACAGGCATCACATGTGATCACCCTAGCGTTGGTGGGGGTTTTCACCTGTATATCATAACGTAACTTGCTGATCAGAAGGCCTAGGCATTTAGCACATTCATAAGATATAAAGGAATGACTTGCACCCGAATCAAATAGGGCAGTCACAGCATGATCATTGAGATAGATTGTACCTTGGATCATCTCAGATGATCGCTGAGCATCCTCTCTAGTGAGTGCAAACACTCGTCCCGCCATCCTTGGCCTTGGATCAGTTATAGCTTGAGGACATTCCCTGGAAAAATGTCCGGGCTTTCCGCAGGTGTAGCATACATTCTGGCCCATCAAGCATGGTCTGTCACCATGATTCTTTCCACACTTTTCACATACTGGGGCCTTTGGATCCCTGTTATTGGACCTTCCGCGGAAATTTCCCCTATTAGGCCTCTTGGTCTGCCACGGGCGCTTTCTTTTCTTATAGCCGCCCCCACTGGCCGCTTCCTGATTCCGTCCGGCCTTATCAAGAGTCGTTTGATCTTTACTCCCAGATCTGGACAGCATTCTATGATTCATGCTGTTCTCAACGATTCGACATGCTTCCACAGCCTTATTGAACTGGCTGTATTGTTGGGGAGTTAACTTCTCCTTTAACATAGAATTCAGCCCTCGAATCATTCTTTCTGTCATCCAGCATTCGTCATCCACTTGGCGTAGGTAAGTTGAATATTGAGATAGCCGGATGAACTTGGCCAAATATTCATCAAAAGCTTCTTTTTCTCCTTGCCTCAGCACAAGGAATTCAGCCTCCCTTTCATCTCTGACAGATTGAGGGAAATATTTCTCATAAAATTGCTCAAGAAATACTTCCCAGGTAACTGGAATATCTCTTGCTTGGAGAAGTAACTCTGTATTCTTCCACCATCTATCCGCATCCTTTTCCAATTGATAGATGGCCATTTGGGCCTTGGTTTCAGTCGGGCAGTCGAGGACCTTAAAGATCTTCTCTAATCTGCTGACCCAATTTTCTGCTACATGTACTTCAAATGTCCCTTCGAATATGGGAGGATTGTGTTTGCAAAATCGCACCATCCATTGTTGGATGCCAACTGCCTCCTCCCTTGATTCAACCCTTCTCTGGGGCTGTTCCGCCTGCTGTGGTACTTCTTCAGGTTCTCTACTAGTTGCTCCTGAAGGCACTAGCGGTCTTAAATTATTTACTGCTGCTGCTACTGTCGCGGCTATGGCAGCATCTCTTTCTTGTTCATTTCGTGCTTGAGCAGCTCTCATTTCTTCTATCATCTTTTGTTGCTGTTCTAATCGTTCTAGAATCATTTGATTAAGGTTTCCAGCCTCTCGGGGTTCCTCAGCTGGAATAGTTCTCCTCATTCGTACCATTTTGTTATACTTAAAAACAGAAGGGAATACGATAAATAACATAATTCCTTTTCATTTCATTTCAAACATAATATACATACAGAGTATATGTATATATCACAGTACCATTCTAGTCTTTTATACATTAGAAATATTACTCTAATTTTTCTTAAACTTCATTCTAATATATTCTCCTACTAGGTAGATCCAGTCGGATATGGTACAATATGATTCTCTATCAAAATACCGGTCCAACTCCGATCTCCAGGTAGGAGTCTTCGGCAATACGTCATTCATAATTTCTAGCCAAAGCCCCATGGTTAACACATTTGGATCCCAGGCTTGATATATGGCTTTCACCCTTGTGATAAACTCCTGGTATACCGAATAATCTTGATCTATGTTTTCGAACAGGGTCTGCCTCAACTCGTATAGTTGTCGGGCTAATGCTACCGAGCTCTCAAGTTGCTCTCTACTCAGGTTCCTCCCTGGGACCATTCTTACGATTAAACCTCCCAAATACATTTCTACTAGAGTCACTTCGGGCCTACTGGGACCTGGCGCATTACTCTGAACACGTACTTGGCTGGATCCTGAACTGTCTGTTATATTCAAGGGTACCGCACTTATGGGAATGGCAGGAATAGGGCCTTCTGTTATCATCACCTCCTGATCATCAATTGGAAAGTTTGATCCTACCGAGGAACTATCCTCCTCAGAATCACCAGCTACTGGAGGTGTCCAGAGGTCAGAATCATTGCTTACTATCTCTTCTTCTGAACTATCTGAACTAGAGACCTCTGGTCTTAATTCCCATTGGTTTACTGTAGTTTCAGACCCAAATCTATGTCTAGCCATCCTACAAACACTAACTTAGTGTCAATTATGACGGCTTTATCATGGTATATCTTTCTATAAATCATCTACTCAGAGCATTTCTTAAGCCATAATCCTTTGCTCTGATACCAAAATGTCACATCCTTATTTTTATACATCTTAGGGACCATTCAGTAGCACTTAAACCACTTTCAGGGTCATTGAAGTCTAAACACTTAATCTGGAATTTTATTCATATCGAGTACTGTTCACTGTGGCAAATTCCAGATGAGTGACCTGACTTTGAAAATTCATAACTAATTCTAGAAAAATCGAAATGAAGTGGTTCAAATTTCTACATGAAGATAACTCAAATATATTTCAGGGAAAAATCATTGGTTGACCAATCCTTGACAAATTTAACGTGGGTCAATGTTTCAATCTTACTGTTCATCCAATGACTTTCTCCTGAATCCAGCATTCTGGTCCCAACTTTAACAATTTATATCTTTTCGTGTATACATACAAATTAGACATTGTATATATCAAATTAAATCTTAGTATGTCTACTTTTTACCCTAAAAATTTCGTACATTAATGCAATCATTTACTATTTTTAATGATTTATCAAACATGAATGGGTCTTCACGAGTTACTGTTCACTGAGCCTATTTTCAGCATTTAGTCTTTACATACCCAAGCATACAACCAACACATATCAGTCATACAGGCCAGATGACAATTAATATCAAATAATCAACTGTTATATCTCAGTGCATGATTAACTCCCTCATATTTTATTACATCCTTCTCTATCTAAAATCCGGCAGCATAACTGCTACAATTCTTCTTTAGAAAGTAACCGATGTTGTACCGATTCGGTAATTCCCTTATGAGAACTACCATTCTACGTAGTACCCAGGAAAGACTGGATGAACCTGCTGGGTCCACTCACTTCCAGCCTCCTTAGACAGCACTACGTACACAGTACGTATCAGTTCCTTTCTTTGTTCCGTCTTCGTTGCCGGAATTTCGGCAGCCTATCGGCGTCTCTTAAGATTTCCAAATTTTATTTTGACAGAACCTCCCCTGTAATGTTATGTTTGGGAATGAGATTCAAAAGAATCCCAGTAACAATAATCATAACAAAATATGTAATGCAGAGTGACGGTGCTTGCTTGTGACTGTGTACAGATAAGTATGCTGCATGCTTCCATATTCAATAACATATGATCATAGCATTGGAATAGAGCTTCAAGCATAACATATAGGACAACAATCAACCAAACAAAACAACACATCACAAAGACATTACATAAGAGCTAGGATTAGTTGTTACCTTAAAAGCAGTTCTTTAGAACTTCCCTACTACTTCCAACTTCACCATAACTTCCTTACTTCTTTCTTTCTCACACTTTCTCTCTCAAGAACTTCTCTCCTCCTTTCTTCCTTGCTTATGCCGAAATGAGGGGCTAGGTGGGGGTATTTATAGTGTTGAGCAATGGCAATCTTGTAATTAGGAAGACTTATGATCCTGTGGTCCTGGTTTTTCCTGGAATTTCCTATTTTCTTTACTTCTTTTTTACTGCATCACCCTGGACACCTCATGGGACACCTCACCACCCATATGCTTCATGTGACGAAATTTGGAGGTTCTGGAAGCTTTCCGGTCCAATCCGGTACCGGCCCGGTCTATCGCCTCGAAAAACGTGCCGCTTTCTGAATCTGATGTTTCTGAAGATCCTTTTTATGTCTACTGACCTCACATTTAGTATCTATACCCTTTATATCATTAACTTTTTAATACTGGGTCCAGACTTAGTTACAGATCCCCTGCGAAATGACCAAAATGCCCTTGGTGCCCTATCTTGTCCTATTTTAACCCTAAGGGCAAAATCGTCATTTCACACCTTTCTTGTAACATCCCAATTTTTGGGTCTAGTTGAACTGGGAGGTAGTCTGATATGGGCAGGCTGCTAAACCCGTAGTCCTAGGGTAGTAATCTGATATGGGCGGATTATTTACCTGAATTTTGTAGGATCCGAGGGATGAGCTAAGTCCTTCAGGATGTAAAGATGAGTTAAGTCTTTAACCTACAGAATCGGGACAGTTCACCTAGGTTCAAAATGAGGAATGTGAGGAAATCCTAAGTCTTAAGCCTAGGAATTCTATAGGTAGCTTGATATGGGCTGGCTCCTGTGTAAGATAACCTGATATGGGCAGGTTGTCAAGCCTTTCAATTATTGATGACTCCCGAAGAGTTTAAGGGATGAGTTATTGAAAGAGAATTTCTAGAACTTAAGATGAAGGATAAGAAGATGAGAATAGATGCTAGAAAGAGAATGCAGGGGCAAAATCGTAATTATGGGAAAGATTGGGCTGGTAGCCGATGAGTACCATATTTTGCCAGAAAATAGAAAAAATTATGCTGATCATTTCACTGAACTGTGAAATGTGCATATGAGATCTCTGTGTATGAAAGAATTAGAAATGTGACCAGGGGTAAAATGGTCATTTTGGAAAAGTGTGCACGTGAGTGCTTTTTCAGGCCAAAACAGCCCGGTCCGAGTAAAATATCTGAAAATACCGGGAGATAGAGAAGAGGATTCCGGGTTGAATGAGGAGTCACAGAATTTTGATTTGAGGTCCCGATTTTTCTGTAAAAATTCCGGAAGATGGGAATTTACAGTTATAATCGGTAAAGGAAAAGCAGTTCCGATAGGGATGATTGGACTGTGGCCAGGGGGCCGTATAGTGTTTCTAAGGCCTTTAGTGACACCAGGGAAGGCCCAGGCCCATTAGATCAGTCCAGTGGTAAAAGGGGCCGGTGTCCGGGAAAAAGGTGCGAAATGACGAAAATGCCCCTATGTTATAAAACAGCTGAAGAATGAGTAAAGGGTATTTTGGTCATTTGCCTAAGGTTAGACAGTCCAGGGAAGTTATCTTGATAGTTGACCAGGGTCAAAGAATACTCTGGTAAGATGGGAAAAGACAATAATGCCCCTAGACCTAATAAAGTAAAGAAAGAGAGACTAAGGGCATTTTGGTAATTTGCCAAGGGGTGTTTCTTGGGAATCGTGCCATCAGAGTACTTGGGCTGGATCAGAGACCCAAGATGATATTCCCAGGCCCAAAGACGCAAGCCCAGTGATTCATAGGGAAAAGTGGCATTAAAATAATGATTTAGTGACTTTTCAGTAAAGTAAAGTTACTCGGTTTGCACGATAACCGAGGAGGTGATAAGATAAAGTCCGGGACTTATCTGGATAGCATTGGAAGGCGTGAAAGGTCCCTTTCAGATGCCACATGGCGTCATCTTAGAGGCGGAAGAAAAGTTAAGGACACGTATTACGGTGCAAGAGACTGGACCGGTGAGTCAGCATGCTGAGTCAGCTGCTGAGGTGTCCAGGATTTTCAGCATGTGCAAAATGTGACGCTGAGGTGTCCCGGTGATGTCATGCATGATGCAGTAAATGAGGAATAAAAGAAAATAGGAAATTCCAGGAAAAACCAGGACCACAAGTTCATATGGCTTCAAAATTACAGGAATGCCATTGAAGAAAACTATAAATACCCCCTCCCCCTCCCATTTCATGCATCCCACGATTTTGAGCAAGAAAGAGAGAGAAAGAAGAGAGAGAAGGAGAAAGAAAGAAGAAAGGAAGTTCTGGCGGAGCTGGAAGCAGTATAGAGATAGTAGAGTTCTGCTAAGCTTTGGAGGTAGTAACTAATCCTAGCTTTTATGTAATGGCTTTGTGATTTGTTGTGCTATTGTTTGGTTGGATTGTTGTCTTATATGTTATGCTTGAAGCTCTACTGCAATGCTATGATCATATGTTATTGAGTATGGAAGCACGCAGCATACTTATCTGTACACAATCACAAGCAAGCACTGTCACTCTGCATTACATATATTGTTATGATTGTTGCTACTGAGATTCCCCCGAATCTCATCCCCATCCATAACCCATTACAGGGAGGTTATGCTGAAGTGGATTTTGAGAATCCTAGGAGACGCCGTTAGGCTGCCAAAATTCTGGCAACAAAGAGAGGAACTGATACGTACTGTGTACGTAGGTGCTGTCTAAGGAGGCTGGAAGTGAGTGGACCTAGCCGGTTCATCCAGTCTTTCCTGGGTACTTACGTAGAATGGTAGCTCCTACGGGAATTACCGAATCGGTACAAGATCGGTTACTTTCTACAGAAGGAATGTAGCAGTTATGCTGCCGGATTTTAGGCAAGGAAAGATGTAATAGAAATATGAGAATTTGATGTATGCCTTGTTGTATGATATTTTATTATTTAATAATAAATATTGTTTGGCATGTTCAATTTGTGAATGATGAATTAAGAGAGAAATTCGCAGGTCCTGAGGTAACAGTGGTTTGACCTCAGTTTGACCTAGTAAACGAAGGAGTTTGGCCACGAAATTTGGTAGGCCAGTCGTACACATCTGGGGCATTTCGTGGGTAATAAGCCTTATTTGGATGTGTAGAATGAGATTAATTAGTTCTCAAATTAAAGGTTCAGAATAAGGAACTTAAGAGTAGAAATTTTAATTTCTGGGTTTAAGTTAAGATATGATCGAGCTAATATCGCTTCCGTAAGTGTACTCTGAGGAGTCTAAGGAAGGATGTTTCATTTCTGGACCCGGTCAAAGCTTATACTGGCTCTAGTCAACCTTATTTAGACATGTCTTGACCTCTGGGTCTGTCCAAAATGACCAGAATACCCTTTATTCATCTGCTGCCCTTTTTGTACAACATAGGGGCATTTTCGTAATTTCGCACTTTTCCGGGGTTCTGCTGGATACTGGCCCACCTATCAGTCCAAGAGTCTTATTGGACCTCTAATGGTGCCATTTTTGGGCTTCCTGGATCCATTACCTGTATGGCACGTATTACGAGAAATCTTCCTTTAACACAGTTCATTGAATATTTTAACTATTATTTACCGATTATACACCTTTTCCGGACACCGGCTCTTTTTCCCAGATACAGTGTCCTACTGTGTTCAGGCATCCTTGGGGGTTATAACGGTCATCTGACCGAAGTCATTCGATCGCATTTAGCCCCTTTAAAAATACCGATAAATCTCCAACCCGGATCCCCGGAGGCCTCACACTCCCGTCTGGATTTTCTAATTTGCAGATAACTTTTCCTACAGACCTCCTATCGGTATTCTGTCAGTTTCCCGACATCCGTCCCATAAGGGTGCATCATCCTGTATTTTCTCACTTATATCTGAAATCTAGGGTATCCGGTATTAATTTTTATAACTTTTGGACGATCAGTCTATTTCTGGCTATCTGGAGTCTTCAAAAATTCCGGTATTAGGCTTGGTTACCCGATGTCACCTGCCCTACCTTCTGGTAGAATTTGGGACTGAAATGCTGTCGGGCGGTGCAAACCACTTCTGGCCTATTTTCTTTAATTATACTTTAGCCCCAGGGAACTTTTCCTTCTTTATAATTAAGTCCCTTAATTTGGCTAAAATTACACTTTAAGACCCCATATTTTTGTCTACCTTTCCTTCGTTACCTTAAACTTTCCATATTTGCATTTAAGTCCTTTCTTTTCCTTTCTTTTGCAATTTAATCCTTTTCTTTACATAAAGGACCACATCTTTTCCCTGAAACATGACTCATATATTCCATTTAATCTGTACATGGAAATCAGTACAGAAATTAAGGATATTACACCTGTTCTATTGAGAGTCTGTAACATGTAATTAGAAAATTAATTATTATAAATTAAATTTAAACAACTTTTATATAAATCAAATATTTATCCTCGAACTCCACTTTAAAGTTGGCCTGGGGCCTTGAAGCACGACGCGGCTCATTCTGGGATTGCTCATTCCGCTAATCCTCCTCCTCCTCGGGAGAATCATCATTATGGGGCTGCTCATTCCCCTGATCTTCTTCCGATGAATCATCCTCATCATTATAAGGGACTTCATTTGCCATGAAGTTCAAGATCTCCTCATCGCTAAAATCGTAGTAATCAATACTTATATCTACCCCAAAAGTACCACCCCCAGAAGTACTGTCACTTGAAGTAAGATCCTAGCTGGGTGTATTAGGATCAACCAGCTCCTTCTAAGATTGACGAATCATCTTGATAATATCAAATAACAATTTATATAAATAATATATAATATGAAATAATAATAATTTAAGAAATACAATAAATAAACAAAATAAAAAATAACTTCAGAAATAATTGAGAACTAAATTTCTATTTTTATATGGAAATATGGAGTACCATCTACATCTGGATCTAGATTTGATTTATGGAGAGAATTCGATAGAGCTGCACTTCACAAGTCACCAAAAGTGACAAAATGAGGACGTAGGGCTATATGTAGATTTTGAATTTCTAGCTGTTGTCTCATAACCGCTATAAATTTTGATAATCATCTCGGCCACCCCTACTCCTATCACGTGTTAGGACTCATCGAGAAACCAACACATTTATAGTTATTTCTGACATAACCACTAGTAATTTATTCCAACATTTCTAGCGGTTTTAAACTGTTAGTAAATATGGTGACCTTCCGTATTCTCTAGCGGTTTCTGAAGGGAATTGGAAGACACGCAGCGGAAATTAACTTTAAAAAAATTTTCCATTCCCAACCAGGATCTACCGAATGTGTTTAAGTCAAGGAGAAAGAAGTGTTACCTTCGGTATTTGAGCTTTGGTCGCGACCTCAGTGTCCTCTAGTCACGACTCCTCGCCTCTGGAACTTTCAGTCGCGACCTCCTCAGCTTCTAGTCGCGACCTGTCGCCTCTCGAGTTGTTAGTCATGACCTACTCTGCTTCACGTCGCGACCGGACGTCTCTGGAGTTTGTAGTCGCGACCTCGTCAGCTTCAAGTCGCGACCTGTCTCCTCTTTTCGGATTTCTGACGTTCAGATGCCCGTATGGTCGCGACCTCAATGTCAATAGGTCGCGACCTTGCTTCGTGTCTGGTCGATCGCAAGAAGTCGACAGCTCAGATCGACTTCCTCTACCTGTATCCACACGAACAGCGTTCCAATCGCGAACGACGTGCTAGCGCCTCTTATCCCTCTAGGGCTTTCTAGAGATTCCGTCCTCACCGTCTCTATTTCGGCAGCTTCTTATCTGCAAACCTTTCGCACTCTCCCTGCCCCCTTTTCTCATGTCTGAATGTGTGTGTGGAGATCTATAGAACCCTAGCCCCTAATGTCAAATATATAGGAAGCTATCGGGCTAATAGGGCAGGGCTTCAGAATTAATCTTATATTAATTCTGAATTAATACAATATCATATATTGCATAATTTAATAAGAAACTAATTAAATAAATATGGTTTATATTAAATCCGTCCCACATATTTAATTCACCTATTTATTTAATTTAAAATAAAGATAAGACAAAATTATATTTGATTTATTCTCATAAATCAAATTTGAGATATCTTATCAATTTGAATTTCAAATTTAAATAGATCATATCCATTTAAATTCAAATTCAAAAGTGATAGAGATTTAATTTATCCTTATAACTTAAATCTTACAAATATCCCTTATATTATATATAATATATATACAAATTTATATATATATAAAATATATATCCACCCTAGATTATTCATTGAATCTAGACATCTCTTAGATTCAATGAATCTGGACATCTTAGCTCGTATTGGGCTGTTTTGTGTGAGACCCTATAGGCCCATATGAAGTTGGCAGTAGCCCAGTTACTATACTGACCTACAAGTCGTAAGCGGTCTCTAGCAAGGCATTACAACTACCCAAAACATATGAGGATCGATAAACGATGTAACCTTTCATACAACCATATCACGTCCCTTTTGTCACATGATATTTCGGTCAAGGATGAGGCATGGAGAACGTCATCCTCCTGTTCCTGACCGTTACTTTCTCGATCCCTGAGTAGTCTGAATATAGAAATGGAACTACCCTTCCATTCTAGTATGGCCATACATTTCTCAGACTCACTCATCGAGGGGCCCAGTAATACCTCTCTAGGAATGTGAGGACAAATTCCATCTTGACCATTCACATTCCTCCGCATAAAAAACCACTAAGCCCGAACATAGCCTTTATGATCACTCGGTCAAAAGTGACTTTTGACTAGGTCAAAGCTGAGCGTTTGTCATGTAGAAATCCATGATGATCTCAGGTCAAAGGGCATAGTGACATGGCTTGTATATGAGAGAAGCTTATGACTTAACCCATGCAGCTCTCTCATAGCGGGTCGGTCCAACACCCTGTACTCTTACATGTGCTTATGACTTTGATTTATATCTCTATATATCTTCAAAGTCATACTGGTCTTATTTCATCTCTGCTCCCACATAGATGATCGACCAGGGACATTTAGGATAAGATCACGAGTTATCCAAGGATTGTCATCATAGTAAACATGCAAATAATATGATAACATAATGCAATGATTGGCCTCTAGGGCACAATTTCAAACATCCTCCCACTTGCACTAGGAACAATCATTAATTTGTCTCAATCCTATTGACCAAACATGACGCTCATGTTTTGCCTGCATAAGCGGCTTTGTTAGAGGATCAGCAACATTGTCTTCCCCTGCTACCTTGCATATTTTTATATCACCTCTATCATTGATTTCTCTGATGAGATAAAATCGCCTGAGTATATGCTTGGTCCTTTGATGTGACCTAGGCTCTTTGGCCTGTGCAATGGCACCACTATTGTCACAGAACAAAGTTATTGGATCTGAGATGGTAGGTACCACCCCTAGTTCTGTAATGAACTTCCTTATCCAAACGGCCTCCTTAGCTGCATCAAATGCTGCTATATACTCAGCTTCCGTTGCAGAATCTGCTACAGTGCTCTGCTTAGAGCTCTTCCAGCTTACCGCTCCATTATTCAGGAGGAATATGTATCTAAATTGCGATTTCTGGTCATCCTGGTCAGTTTGGAAACTTGCATCTGTGTAACCAGTTACATAGAGCTCGTCATCCAATCCACCATAGACCAAGAATAAGTCCTTAGTCCTTCTTAAGTACTTAAGGATATTCTTGACAGCAGTCCAATGGCCCTCACCGGGGTCCTATTGATATCTGCTAGTCATACTTAAGGCAAACGAGACATCCAGTCGAGTACATAACATGGCGTACATGATAGATCCTATGGCCGAAGCATATGGAACCTTTCTCATGCGACCTCGCTGATCTGGTGTACTAGGACACAAATCCTTGCTGAGGTGAATACCATGAGACATGGGTATGAAACCCCTCTTTGATTCCTGTATACTGAACCTATGCAGTATCTTGTCTATATATGTGCTCTGACTCAGTCCTAGAAGCCTTTTAGATCTATCTCTATAGATCCTAATTCCTAGGATGTAGGTGGCTTCACCCAAGTCTTTCATCGAGAAAGATTTTCCTAACCAAGACTTGACAATCTGCAAGGTAGGAATGTCATTCCCAATGAGTAGGATGTCATCGACATAGAGTACCAAAAATACAACTGTTCTCCCACTAACCTTCTTGTACACACAAGGTTCATCAATGTTTTGAAGAAATCCAAACTCTTTGACTACTTCATCAAAACGATGATTCCAACTCCGAGATGCTTGCTTCAGTCGAAGCTTGCACACCTTACCAGAGTCCTCAAAACGCACAAATCCTTCAGGTTGTGTCATGTACACATCCTCAAGGAGCTTTCCATTAAGGAAGGCTGTCTTGACATCCATCTGCCATATTTCATTGTCATAATATGCTGCAATGGCAAGGAGGATTCTGATTGATTTGGCCATTGCAACTGGGGAAAGGTCTCATCATAGTCCACACCATGAGTTTGAGTAAATCCTTTTGCAACCAGTCATGCCTTGAAGATATTTACATTGCAAATCCATGTCGGTTTTCTCTTTAAAAACCCACTTGCACTCGACGGTTTTTACACCTTCAGGCAGGTCAACTAAGGTCCATACCTTATTGTCGTACATGGATTGCATCTCAGACTTCATGGCACTAAGCCATTTTTCAGAGTTTGGTCCCACTATAGCTTCTCGATAGGTAGTTGGCTCATTATGCTCAATGAGCAACACATCACGATTGTCAGAAATCAGAAATCCATATCTCTGAGGCCGAAGTCGTGGCCTATTAGATCGTCGTGGGCCTTGCGTGACTTGAGGAGTCTCAACAACTTGTTGTGAATCTTCTCCATTTTCCATCTCTAATTCTGTGGTGTCTTGTGGCTCTCGAACTTCTTCGAGATGTACCTTACTCCCACTGGTTCTTTTAGAGATAAATTCTAATTCGAGAAAGATACCATTTCTGACAACAAACACTTTGTTATCAGTGGGGTTGTAGACATAATATCCCTTGGTTTCCTTAGGATATCCCACAAAAAGGCACTTTGAAGATTTGGGCGCTAACTTATCTGAGGCTTGTTGCTTAACATAGACCTCACATCCCCAAATCTTGAGAAAAGACAAACTAGGTTTCCTCCCAGTCCATATCTCATACGGAGTCTTTTCAACTGCCTTAGATGGAACACGATTCAGTGTGGACGCAGCTGTCTCTAGGGCGTGGCCCCAAAAGGACGGTGAAAGATCTGTTCGACTCATCATGGATCAAACCATATCCAATAGTGTTCGATTCCTCCGTTCAGAAATGCCATTCCATTATGGTGTTCCTGGAGGAGTCAATTGTGAGACTATCCTACAACTCCTAAGATGATCGATAAACTCTTGGCTCAAATATTTACCACCTCGATCAGATCGAAGGGCTTTAATTGTTTTCCCAAGCTGGTTTTGTACTTCATTTTGAAATATTTTGAACATTTCAAAAGATTCGGATTTATGTTTCATTAGATAGACGTAGCCATATCTACTGAAATCATCTATGAATGTGATGAAGTACGAATAACCTCTTCTGGCATTTGTATTCATCGGTCCACACACATCTGTATGTATGAGTCCCAACAAATCAGTGGCCCTCTCACTGTGCCCAGTGAAAGGAGACTTTGTCATCTTTCCTAACAAACAAGACTCGCAAGTATCATATGATTAGAAATCAAATGAGTTGAGAAATCCATCTTGATGGAGTTTAGAAATGCGTTTCTCATTTATATGGCCCAGACGACAGTGCCAGAGGTATGTCAGATTCAAATCATTTGGTTTGACCCTTTTGGGGGTTATGTTATAGATATTTCCATGATTGGGTTGTTCCAAGTTTAATATGTAATGATCAATATGCAAATCACCATGAGCATAGAAAATATCATTACGATAAATGGAACATTTACCATTCCCAGAAATGGAAGTGTAACCTTCCTTATCCAAATAAGAAAGAGAAACAATGTTACTACTCAAAGCAGGAACATAATAGCAATTGTTCAAAACTAACAAAAGCCCAGTGGGCAGAACTAATTCATAAGTGCCTACAGCTAAAGCAGCAACCTTTGCTCTATTTCCAACTCGTAGGTCAACTTCGCCCTTCATCACCTTTCTACTGTCCTTTAGGCCTTGCACATTTGTACAAATGTGAGAACCACATGCAGTATCTAATACCCATGTAGTGGAAGTAGAGAGATAAATGTCTATAACATAAATACCTGAAGTGATAGCCCTGCTATCCTTCTTGTTCTTTTTCAGATCTTCAAGGTAGAGTTTGCAATTCCTCTTCCAATGACCCGGTTCATTGCAGAAGAAACAAACTCCTTCCTTTGGAGGCTTTGCCTTCTTTGGTACAGGCTTGGTTTTGGGCTTGCCTGACTCTTTGGTCTTACCAGATGAGCCATGACCCTTCCCCTTCCCCTTGCCTTTCTTTTTCATACCCTTTCCTTTCTGAACCATCAAAATAGTACTGGGCTTCTTCTTAACAGTCGGCTCAGCAGTTTTAAGCATCCCACGCAGTTCAGAAATAGATTTCTCCATGTTGTTCATGTTATAGTTCATGACAAACCGGTCATAACTTTCAGGGAGTGAGTTCAAGATCAAATCTGTAGCTAACTCCTGGCTCATGGGAAATCCAAGCCTCTCAAGGTGATCAATGTATCCTTTCATCTTTAAGACATGAGTACTCACTGATGCACCTTCAGCCATCTTGCAGGAATGTAAGGCCTTAATGGTCTCATACCTCTCTTGCCTTGCTTGTTGCTGGAGCATTTCCTTAAGATGCACAATCATCTCATAAGCCTCCATGTGTTCCAGATCTCTTTGGAGCTCCGGAACCATGATGGCAAGCATCAAGCATCCCACATCAACAGAGTCTTCCTTATGCTTCGCATAAGAATCTCTCTGAGCTCTAGGAGCATTGGCTGCTGGCTCCTCAGGAATGGGTTGATCTAGGACATATACCTTTCTTTCCTGCTTGAGAACAATTCTCAAGTTCCTGAACCATTCAAGAAAGTTTGTCCCATTAACTTTGTCCTTCTCAAGGACAGATCGCAACGATAATGTAGCAGTATTACTAGTCGTCATGATTCTACAATTAAAATATGCAATTTAATTAGCAATCTCCCACTGAATAAAACAACCCTTAGTGCAATAATTAGTGGGCTAAGATCCATATTTGGCTTAAATTTGAGTCCACTTTGGCAAGACGCTCAACTTTAAGTTATTTAGGTAGGTAACAACTTTACCAATTACATCAAATGTAATTCTTAGATATTTATGGGATGCCATCATCATATGATCCGGCATGTTTTAATCCCATCTAATGCCTTGAGACCCAAAACCGTTTTGATAATCTCAATTAAGTCAAACAATAACAAACATAAGAGTAGCACCATTACTCTTGCTTATCTCCCCAAGATAACTCAAATGCACCCACTTTGGTGGAGCCTACAAATGAGCGATCGAGGTTTTGATAAGTGTTCATTAATTGACGGCATATGACTTAAGATTTCTTTTAGAGGGTTTAATTAACTATCCGGTTTGCATGTATCTCGATTGTATCTCATACCAATATTATGCATATAGAACATACATGCAGTGATATAATCAAAAGATGCATAATCTTAAACGTGATACAATATGGCTCACCTATCCTAAGTCCCCTCAAGCCAATGAGAGAAGCTGTCTAATTAGAATAGAAAAATTACATAAGGAAACCTTGTTTTAACATTCGAGGGGAGTGAGATGAGAAGAGAATGTACAACGAGAGTCATTAGAGGAAGGCACGACACGCAGGCCGTATTTAGAAAAATTACAACACTTGTAATCTAGAGCCATATTGTCCACCATACCCAAACATTCAAGAATCAAAATTCATACTATTTGAAGGGCAATAAATGTTTCAAAACATTCATACATATGGAAAGCCAGTATATCTTACGATTATGTTGCGCTATGAACAGGTAGTCACGGCATTCCTTAGACCCCATTAATATTAATTGATCAAATCAATTAACATACACCACCGATTTCAGTTTCCTTTTAGATTCCTTATATGTCATACATAAATAGATTCCATATATGTCATACATATCTCGCATGTTATCATATAATCAGCTAAGAAGTCTAACATACATCACATGTATCAACAATCAAACCTAACTTAAACACAAAACGGCATGGCTCTCACTGAAGGGAATTGGAAGACACGCAGCGGAAATTAACTTTAAAAAAATTTTCCATTCCCAGCCAGGATCTACCGAATGTGTTTAAGTCAAGGAGAAAGAAGTGTTACCTTCGGTATTTGAGCTTTGGTGGCGACCTCAGTGTCCTCTAGTCGCGACTCCTCTCCTCAGCTTCTAGTCGCGACCTGTCGCCTTGTTAGTCGCGACCTACTCTGCTTCACGTCGCGACCGGGCGTCTCTGGAGTTTGTAGTCGCGACCTCGTCAGCTTCAAGTCGCGACCTGTCTCTTCTTTTCGGATTTCTGACGTTCAGATGCCCGTATGGTCGCGACCTCAGTGTCATTAGGTCGCGACCTTGCTTCGTGTCTGGTCGATCGCAAGAAGTCGACAGCTCAGATCGGCTTCCTCTACCGGTATCCACACGAACAGCGTTCCAATCGCGAACGACGTGCTAGCGCCTCTTATCCCTCTAGGGCTTTCTAGAGATTCCGTCCTCACCGTCTCTATTTCGGCAGTTTCTTATCTGCAAACCTTTTGCACTCTCCCTGCCCCCTTTTCTCATGTCTGAATGTGTGTGTGGAGATCTATAGAACCCTAGCCCCTAATGTCAAATATATAGGAAGCTATCGGGCTAATAGGGCCGGGCTTCAGAATTAATCTTATATTAATTCTGAATTAATACAATATCATATATTGCATAATTTAATAAGAAACTAATTAAATAAATATGGTTTATATTAAATCTGTCCCACAGATTTAATTCACCTATTTATTTAATTTAAAATAAAGATAAGACAGAATTATATTTGATTTATTCTCATAAATCAAATTTGAGATATCTTATCAATTTGAATTTCAAATTTAAATAGATCATATCCATTTAAATTCAAATTCAAAAGTGATAGAGATTTAATTTATCCTTATAACTTAAATCTTACAAATATCTCTTATATTATATATAATATATATACAAATTTATATATATATAAAATATATATCCACCCTAGATTATTCATTGAATCTAGACATCTCTTAGATTCAATGAATCTGGACATCATAGCTCGTATTGGGCTGTTTTGTGTGCGACCCTGTAGGCCCATATGAAGTTGGCAGTAGCCCAGTTACTATACTGACCTACAAGTCGTAAGCGGTCTCTAGCAAGGCATTACAACTACCCAAAACATATGAGGATCGATAAACGATGTAACCTTTCATACAACCATATCACGTCCCTTTTGTCACATGATATTTCGGTCAAGGATGAGGCATGGAGAACGTCATCCTCCTGTTCCTGACTGTTACTTTCTCGATCCCTGAGTAGTCTGAATATAGAAATGGAACTACCCTTCCATTCCAGTATGGCCATACAATTCTCAGACTCACTCATCGAGGGGCCCAGTAATACCTCTCTACGAATGTGAGGGACAAATTCCATCTTGACCATTCACATTCCTCCGCATAAAAAACCACTAAGCCCGAACATAGCCTTTATGATCACTCGGTCAAAAGTGACTTTTGACTAGGTCAAAGCTGAGCGTTTGTCATGTAGGAATCCATGATGATCTCAGGTCAAAGGGCATAGTGACATGGCTTATATATGAGAGAAGCTTATGACTTAACCCATGCAGCTCTCTCATAGCGGGTCGGTCTACCACCCTGTACTCTTACATGTGCTTATGACTTTGATTTATATCTCTATATATCTTCAAAGTCATACTGGTCTTATTTCATCTCTGCTCCCACATAGATGATCGACCAGGGACATTTAGGATAAGATCACGAGTTATCCAAGGATTGTCATCATAGTAAACATGCAAATAATATGATAACATAATGCAATGATTGGCCTCTAGGGCACAATTTCCAACAGTTTCTCCAAACAAACCTCTGGAAACAACTGCTAAAAATGTGGCTCCACCTTCTCATCATATGGCGCTAGTACTTGTTATGGTATTTTTCTAGCGGTTGGGGCTAAACCACTAAAAAGTTATGGGCCCCCCTATTCTTGACAAAATTGTTAGAATTTCTAGCATTTTGTTGTATAACCGCTAGAAATCCTATTTGTTTCTAGCAATTTTTGTCAACTGCTAGAAACTAACCGCTACCAAAAACTATTTTTTTAGTGCCTAAATTAAATCCGATGATTTGGTATTGACATAACCAAACCATAAAGATCTAGCTAAGGGACAGGAAAGAAATATATAATCCAATGATTCCTCACTATAACATCCAAAGAAACAATCATAACAAACATTCATATGATGCCTCCTCAGAATATTTATACCTAATGTACACATAACTGGTGTAAAAGAAATGAGCGGTGGCATTTTTGTAAATAAGGGTAAAATATTCTACACCTGATGTACACATGACCGGTGTAAGAGAAATGAGCAGTGGCATTTTTGTAAATAAGAATAAAATATTCTACACCTGATGGACACATGACCGGTGTAAAAGAAATAAGCAGTGATATTTTTGTAAATAAAATATTCTACACCTGATGTACACATGACCGGTGTAAAAGAAATGAGCGGTGGCATTTTTGTAAATAAGGGTAAAATATTCTACACTTGATGAAATCATATCCGGTGTAGAATGTCCTTGCTATTAAAAATATAACAAAAAGCTTTAGGTTTTTGCGCTTCCCTATCTTCACAAATCACATCGTCTTCCATGGAAAAAACCAAACAAGGGAGAACACATGGTGATAGGAAGCTCTGCCTTCATAACACACCGTCTAAAACTCATCGAAGAAGAAGACCTAGATATGTGATAACCTATACATGTAATAGTCATTCTCTATTGTTAAAGTATGTCCTTCTCACCTCTAAAGCTCGCCAAAGAAGAAGACCCAGATCTATGATGGTGGGTGTCTGTTTCTTTGTTTCTGGGTTTTGTTTAAATATATTTCTGTTCAATTTTGACTAGATAAGTCAGGGGAATTGTGATGGCATTTCTGTGATGTCTTCAATTAGGTGACAGTGTTTCTGGGCTTTTTGTTTCTATTTATATATTTAGGTTTTCATTTCATTCATTTGTGGGTTCAGTTTAAATATATTTCTGTTTACTTTTGAGCAGGTAACCTAAAGGAATTATGACGATATTTTTGTGATGTCTTCAATTAGATGACGACGTTTATGGATTTTCGTTTCTGTGTATATATCTGAGTTTTCGTTTCTTTCGTTTCTGGATTCTCTGGCTTTTTCTTTCTTCCTCTTTTTTTTCTCTACTTACGTTTTACAGGCACCTATTCTTCTTCATCACTCTCCTCCTCCTTCAGATTTGTGACGAAGAAGGAAAGAATTTTGGTGCTTTAATGGGGAAACTGGTTTAGAAGCTTCTTTGATTTGAACCTAGAGTTTTTCGATTCTAATTTTTTTTTAATTTTACATTACTTTTTAAACCGGTTGTATGGAATAACCGGTTTAAAAAAGATGATTTTCTACACCGATTGTATACAACCGATGTAGAATATCAGACTTTCTACATGGGTTGTTTCTACACTGGACCAAGGTCCGGTCTAAAAACCCATTTTCAATCGGTTTAGAAAGCCTATTTTCTAGCAGTGAAGGGATTGCACGATTAACAAGCTTCCAAAAAAAAGATGTATTTAAATGGCATAGGATCTTTCCAAAGTATTTTCCAAATTCTGGGACCAATAAAATGCTATATGAGGTTATCTTGCATAATAACCTTCACACATCCTTGACTGTGTAAATTCCATATGCATTGCCATTGCCACTCTAACAAATCTTGTAGTGGAGTTAAGTAGCGCCACACGGGTGGTAAGGATAGTCTTTGACAAGGTATTAAAAAATGGATCAGACTAACCAAAAACAAGCAAACTAACACTAGTCTGGTTTGGTTTAGTGCCTGAACCGGACAAAAATCAACTTAGTGTGACTCGTTTTGAACTGGGGTAACTCAATCCTTTTTTTTCACTATATTTTTTTTATAATCACCATGAATTAGCTCCGTGAAAATTATTTTTTCTAGTATAGAAAAATATTAATAAATTGAAGAATCACAAAATATTAATCGTACGATCTTCATACCTAATTTATTTTTTAAGTGAGCCTTATGTTAATGATTTCTTGCATATAACATATCATATATTATCCACATTCAACACCCCTTAGTTGACAGAGATACTAACAAAATAGAAAAATATTGAGCACGTTATGGAATATTAAACTTCATACCTAATAAATTTATAAAAATAGAACTTAATTAGTTGAAAACAACTTAATTTTAGAAAAAACCATTTAGGATGATGATTAGTACCATGTGTCTTCATGCTAAAGAAATTGACACATTAAACAACCCTATCACCAATTGAAAAAAAGATATTATATAGCATGCTAAATGTTCTGCTTAATAAATTTATAAACATACACTTACATGTTGGCGATGTCTACAATCTCAGGATCTAACTCTCTAAACACGGAATCAAACAAATAAACAGTGTTCTCAATAGGAAAAATGACAAAGAGTCCAATGAATACTACAAAATATCCAAGTTAAATACGATTCTATTATAATGTGTATATGTGTGTGGCAAGTATAAGAGTATACTTACCCTTTAATGTAAGGTACAAAATATATCATCCTCTTGATTAGGGTCATAATATCCACCATGTACATCATCCTCAGATCCTGATCATTATCTACCTCCTACACCTTCTGTAGACGTGTATCCTTTTGCTTCTTCCTGGCATTTGTGAAAGAAGTTGTTGTTAGTCAACAGAGAAAGGAGTCAACAAGCGTATAATAAAATATAAAGTATTAAAATAAATGTACAACTTATAATATGGCTAGCTGGATGATAGCTGAATTTGACATTTGAAATTTTAAGAATTGTATTGTCATTCATGTCTAAGGCGAATTCATATAGCTCGTTTGTACTCAAAATCCTTGGCGGAATTGAAACTAACGGCTTCATCCACACCATCCACCAGAGTATGAAGATTTGACAGATTTTCAAAAGATTCTCACAGGACCGAGTGAGGGTGATGGAAGATAAGATAAAAAATGGTCATGGTACTGTATTGGTTCCTTGCCCCTCTGATGAGGTTAAAATATTGATGATGCTTTAGGTCATTTTATTTTGCATCTTCGCTTGATGTTGTGCAGTAAGTTCAGCTTGAACTTTTTTGAGCTCAACTAAGGACACCATGTTTCTGAGGTTGCTTTAGTTCTTCGTGATGTGGAGCCAAAGAATTCTTTTTGACAAACTACTTTAAGGGCCCCTCTAACTCAATTGATGTAGTCAGGCTTCCCAATAGCAGTCTCTAAGATATCCATTCCTTATTCAGGAATGAATGGCCCTTGAGCTACTTGCTCCTCAAGTGCATTATATAATATATAAGTAACCAATTTAAAATAACTTAATAGCACATAATCATGTATAAATTTTTACTATTTAAATTAATTACTTACAATCCTCTCAGTAACAGTAGCAACCTTTAGAGTAATGTATTTTCCCTTCTTAACCCTTGTTGTCTTCTATTTTTATTGGCGAGATAGACATTGGATGGGTGGAATGACTCAGTAGGGTCTGATGAAACAGCCCTTTGCTCAGCTGCAACTACTCTTCCATATTTTGCTTTCAAAAGTACTATAACCCCTCAAGACATGTAATACTGGTACACAATTTTTTGGCTATTTCTCGTTCTTCTTACTATAGCCTATGAAAATGTAACAAAGTTATATTTGTTAATTAAAATATAATTAAAATGAAACTAAGTTTATATATATACATCAAACCTTATAAGTAGGGTCTTCCCGTGGTTGAAGAAATTTTTCATGCTTTGTTATTTACATTGGGGTATGTATCCTTTTGATGCTCACACATCTTACTTCCAGGAGGTAGTTCCTTGCAAGGTTGGGCTTTGACTTTTTATTCAAAAATCAGATAAAACTATTGATATAAGAGGATGGATCAGCTAGAAACAAGTTTAAGACAAACCATAATGAGACCTAAGAGAACCTGTCCCTTATAACCATGAGTATAGAAAGTCAAATATATGATCATGATAGAACCTTAAGAGAACATATCTCTTACAACCCTAACCATAAAGACACCACAAGGTTGATCACTTCCTTGATACAGTCATAGCATTCTCACAAGAATACGAGGATGCAAGCGTATCTCACACATGAGAATTAAAATTCTCCAAGAACAAAGTTCATATTGAAACATCCTTACTTTCATACATCTTAGGGACCATTTGGTAGCATTTAGAACCACTTACAAGGTCACTGAAGTCCAATTTCTCAATCTGGAGTTTTACTCTTATCGAGTACTGTCACAACCTTATTTTTATACATCTTAGGGACCATTCAGTAGCACTTAAACCACTTTCAGGGTCATTGAAGTCTAAACACTTAATCTGGAATTTTATTCATATCGAGTACTGTTCACTGTGGCAAATTCCAGATGAGTGACCTGACTTTGAAAATTCATAACTAATTATAGCAAAATCGAAATGAAGTGGTTCCAATTTCTACGTGAAGCTAACTCAAATATATTTCAGGGAAAAATCATTGGTTGACCAATCCTTGACAAATTTAACGTGGGTAAACGTTCAAATATTACTGTTCATCCAATGAATTTCTCCTGAATCCAGCATTCTGGTCCCAACTTTAACCATTTATATCTTTTCGTGTATACATCCAATTTAGACATTATATATATCAAATTAAATCTTAGTATGTATACTTTATACCCTAAAAATTTCGTACATTAATTCAATCATTTACTATTTTTAATGATTTATCAAACATGAATGGGTCTTCACGAGTTACTGTTCACTGAGCCTACTTCCAGCATTTAGTCTTTACATACCCAAGCATACAACCAACACATATCAGTCATACAGGCCAGATGACAATTAATATCAAATAATCAACTGTTATATATCAGTGCATGATTAACTCTCTCATATTTTATTACATCCTTCTCTGTCTAAAATCCGGCAGCATAACTGCTACAATTCTTCTCTAGAAAGTAACCGATGTTGTACCGATTCGGTAATTCCCTTATGAGAACTACCATTCTACGTAGTACCCAGGAAAGACTGGATGAACCTTCTGGGTCCACTCACTTCCAGCCTCCTTAGACAGCACTACGTACACAGTACGTATCAGTTCCTTTCTTTGTTCCGTCTTCGTTGCCGGAATTTCGGCAGCCTACCGGCGTCTCTTAAGATTTCCAAATTTTATTTTGACAGAACCTCCCCTGTAATGTTATGTTTGGGAATGAGATTCAAAAGAATCCCAGTAACAATAATCATAACAAGATATGTAATGCAGAGTGACGGTGCTTGCTTGTGACTGTGTACAGATAAGTATGCTGCATGCTTCCATATTCAATAACATATGATCATAGCATTGGAATAGAGCTTCAAGCATAACATATAGGACAACAATCAACCAAACAAGACAACACATCACAAAGACATTACATAAGAGCTAGGATTAGTTGTTACCTCAAAAGCAGTGCTTTAGAACTTCCCTACTACTTCCAACTTCACCAGAACTTCCTTACTTCTTTCTTTCTCTCACTTTCTCTCTCAAGAACTTCTTTCTTCCTCTCTTTCTTGCTTGCACCGAAATGAAGGGGTAAGGGGGGGGTATTTATAGTGTTGAGCAATGGCAATCTTGTAATTTTGAAGACTTATGATCCTGTGGTCCTGGTTTTTCCTGAATTTCCTATTTTTCTTTATTCCTTTTACTGCATCATGCATGACATCACTCAATGCCAACTCATGGGACACCTCACCTCCCACATTCTTCACATGGCGAAATTGAGAGGGAGCTAGAGCCTTCCGGAAGCTTTCCGGTCCACTCCGGTACCGGCCCGGTCCATCGCCTCGAAAAACGTGCTGTTTTCTGCACCTGATGTTTCTGAAGATCCTTTTTATGTCTACTGACCTCACATTTAGTATCTAGACCCTTTATATCATTAACTTTTTAATACTGGGTCCAGACTCAATTACAAATCCCCTGCGAAATGACCAAAATGCCCTTGGTGCCCTATCTTGTCCTATTTTAACCCTAAGGGCAAAATCGTCATTTCACACCTTTCTGGACTCGGTCAAAGCTTATACTGGCTCTAGTCAACCTTATTTAGACATGTCTTGACCTCTGGGTCTGTCCAAAATGACCAGAATACCCTTTATTCATCTGCTGCCCTTTTTGTACAACATAGGGGCATTTTCGTAATTTCACACTTTTCCGGGGTTCTGCTGGACACTGGCCCACCTATCAGTCCAAGAGTCTTATTGGGCCTCTAATGGCGCCATTTTTGGACTTCCTGGGCCCATTGCCTGTATGGCACGCATTACGAGAAATCTTCCTTTAACACAGTTCATTGAATATTTTAACTATTATTTACCGATTATACACCTTTTTCGGACACCGGCTCTTTTTCCCAGATACAGTGTCCTACTGTGTTCAGGCATCCTTGGGGGTTATAACGGTCATCTGACCGAAGTCATTCGATCGCATTCAGCCTCTTTAAAAATACCGATAAATCTCCAACCCGGATCCCTGGAGGCCTCACACTCCCGTCTGGAATTTTTATTTTGTGAATAACTTTTCCTACAGACCTCCTATCGGTATCCTGTCAGTTTCCCGACATCCGCCCCATAAGGGTGCATCATCCTGTATTTTCTCACTTATATCTGAAACCTAGGGTATCCGGTATTAATTTTTATAACTTTTGGACGATCAGTCCATTTCTGGCTATCTGGAATCTTCAAAAATTCCGGTATTAGGCTTGGTTACCCGGCGTCACCTGCCCTACCTTCTGGTAGAATCTGGGACTGAAATGCTGTCAGGCGGTGCAAACCACTTCTGGCCTATTTTCTTTAATTATACTTTAGCCCCAGGGAACTTTTCCTTCTTTATAATTAAGTCCCTTAATTTGGCTAAAATTACACTTTAAGACCCCACATTTTTGTCTACCTTTCCTTCCTTACCTTAAACTTTCCATATTTGCATTTAAGTCCTTTCTTTTCCTTTCTTTTGCAATTTAATCATTTTCTTTACATAAAGGACCACATCTTTTTCCTGAAACAGAGCTCATATATTCCGTTTATTCTGTACATAGAAACCAGTACAGAAAATTAAGGATATTACAAGTACTGTTCACTATGCAAATTCCAGATGAGTGACCTGATTCGAAAAATCATAACTAATTCTATAAAAATCGAAATGGAGTGGTTCCAATTGATACTTGAATCTAGATCAATTATATTTCAGGTAAAAATCACTTGTTGACCATGCATTGACCAAGTCAACGTTTCAACTTTACTGTTCATCCAACGTTTTTCTCCCTGAATCCAGCATTCTTGTCCCAATTTTGATAATTTATATCTCCTTGTGTAGACATCCAAATGAGTCATACTATATATCAAATCGAAGCTTGTTATGTATACTATTTACCTTAAAAATATCATACATTTATTCATCCATTTACTATTTTTAATTATGGGTCAAACATCCTCATATCCCCACGGGTTACTGTTCATAGTGTTAATTTTCAGCAACCAACATTACATACATAAGCATATATCCATCATATATCAGTCAAACATGCCAAACAACAATTATTATTAATTAATAAGTTGTTTTACATCTAGCCATGTACATAAATTCCCATATCTCTATTGTATCTTTTCCTGCCTGAAATCCGGTAGCATAACCGATACGCTTCATCTTCAGAAAGTAACTGATCTTGTACCGATTCGGTAATTCCTGTGAGAACTACCATTCTACGTAAGTACCAAGGAAAGACTGGATGAACCGGCTAGGTCCACTCACTTCCAGCCTCCTTAGACAGTACCTACGTACACAGTACGTATCAGTTCCTTTCTCTACTATTGCCATCTTGTCGTAATTTCGGCAGCATAACGGCGTCTCTTAAAATTCCCAAAATTCACTTTGACATAATCTCCCCTGTAATGTTTTACTTATTGGGATGAGATTCGGGGGAATCTCAGTAGCAACAATCATAACAATATATATAATGCAGAGTGACAGTGCTTGCTTGTGATTGTGTACAGATAAGTATGCTGCGTGCTTCCATGCTTAATAACATATGATCATAGCATTATAGCAAAGCTTCAGACATAACATATAAGACAACAATCCAACCAAACAAAAGCACGACAAATCACAAAGCCATTACATAAAAGCTAGGATTAGTTACTACCTCAAGAGCTCAGCAGAACTCTACTATCTCTATTCTGCTTCCAGCTCCTCCAGAACTTTCTTTCTTTCTTTCTTCCTCTCACTTTCTCTCTCTAGCACCTCCTCCTCTCTCTAAAAGCCTCTTGGCCGTGTTGCATATGAAGCAAGGGGGGTATTTATAGTTTTGGTCAATGGCATTCCCGTAATTTTGAAGCCATCTGATCCTGTGGTCCTATTTTTTTCGGAATTTCCTATTCTTCTTTATTCCTTTTACTGCATCATGCATGACATCATCGTGGACACCTAATCAGTCACATGTCTCATATGGCAAAATTGAGGCCTTCTTGAAGCTTTCCAGTCCAATCCGGTACCGGTCAGGTCCAATTTTCCACAAACTGGACTCACCAGTTAAGATTGTGCCACGTGTCCTCAACTTTTTCTTCCTCCTCTGTGATGGCGCCATGTGGCATCTTACTGGCACTTGTCATGCCTTCCAATGATATCCAGATAAGTCCAGGACTTTATCTGATCACCTCCTCGGTTATCGTGCCGACCGAGTAACTTTACTTTATTGAAACAACATTAAAATAGTATTTTAATGCCACTTTTTCCCACATACTTCATGGGCTACGTTTTTGGGCTCTGGGAATGTTATCTTGGATCCTGATCAAGCTCAAGCACTCTGATGGCTCGATTCCCAAGAAACAGCCCTTGGCAAATTGCCAAAATACCCCTGAGTGCCCTTTCTTGCGCTATTTTAGCCCTAAGGGTAAAATCGTCATTTTTCACCTTTCTGTACCCTGTCAGGGTATATACTGACTCTAAGTAACTTTATCTGTATGTACCTTGGCTCCTGGGCCTATCCAGAATGACCAAAATGCCCTCCATTCCTCTATTACCCTTTAATACAACACAGGGGCATTTTCGTAATTTTGCACTTTTCCAGGGTTCTGCAGGACACTGGCCCACCTATCAGTCCAAGGGTCTTACTGGGCCTTTGATGGCGCCATTATTGGGCCTTTCAGGGTCCACTACCTTCATGACACGTATTACGAGGAATCCTCCCTTGTCCATGATTATTGAATATTTTATCTATTATTCACCGTTTATACACCTATCCGGACACCGGCTCCTTCTGTCCGATACACTGGCCTACGGTGTTCAGGCATTCCTGTGAGTCATATCAGTCATCTAACTGAGGTCATCCAAACTCATTCAGTCCCTTTTCAAATACCGATAAATTTCCCTATTGGATACCCGGAGGCCTCACACTCCCGTCTGGATTTTCTAATTCACGAATAACTTTTTCTACAGGCCTCCTATCGGTATTCTGTTAGTTTCCCGACATCCGTCCCATAAGGACGTATCATCCTGTATTTTCTTACTTAGATCTGAAATCTAGAATATCCGGTAAGAATTTTTATAACTTTTGGACGATCAGTCCATTTCTGGCTATCTGGAGTCTTCAAAAATTCCTGTATTAAGCCAGATTACCGAGCATCACTTGCTCTCTCTACTGGTGAAATCTGGGACTGAAATGCTTTCGGACAGTCCAAACCACTTCCGGCCTGACTTTCTTTAATTACAATTTAGCCCCAGGCAACTTTTCTTCTTTTCATTTAAGTCCCTTTTTACTTGGCTAAAATTACACTTAAGGATCCCACATTTTTGTCTACTTTCCTTTTTGGCCTTGAAACTTTCCATAATTGCACTTAAGTCCATTCATTTCCTTTCTAGGTCTAGGGGTATTATTGTCTTTCCATAATTTACCAGAGTATTCTCTGACCCTGGTCAACTATCCAGATACCCTTTCTTGACTGTTTAACCTTAGCCAAATGACCAAAATACCCTTTACTCATTCTTCAGTTGTTTTATAACATAAGGGCATTTTCGTCATTTTGCATATTTTTCCTGGACACTGGCCCCTCTTACCACTGAACTGATATTATGGACCTGGGCCTTCCCTGGTGTCACTACGGGCCTTAGAAAACACTGTATTTCCTCTGGCCATAGTCCGATCATCTCTATTCGGACTGCCTTTCCTTTACCGATTATAACTGTAAATTCCCATCTTCGAGAATTTCTACAGAAAAATCGGGACCTCAAATCAAAATTCTATGTCGCGTCATTCAACCCGGAATCCTTTTCTCTATCTCCCGGTATTTTCAGATATTTTATCCGGACAGGGCTATTTTTGCCTGAAAGTACGCTTCTGAAACATCCTTACTTTCGTATGTCTTAGGGACCATTCAGTAGCATTTATAACCACTTTCAAGGTCATTGAAGTCTAATTTCTCAATCTGGAGTTTTACTCTTATCGAGTACTGTTCACTGTGTAAATTCCAGATGAGTGACCTGACTTCGAAAAATCATAACTAATTCTAGAAAAATCGAAATGAAATGGTTCCAATTTATAAATGAAGCTAACTCAATTATATTTCAGGGAAAAATAACTCGTTGACCATTCGTTGACCAAGTCAACGTCAGTCAACGTGTCAACTTTACTGTTCATCCCACGTTTTTCTCCCTGAATCCAGCATTCTGGTCCCAACTTTGATAATTTATATATTCTTGTGTAGACATCCAAATGATACATTTTATATACCAAATTAAAGCTTGGTATGTCTACTTATCATATACTGATGTTCAGTCTTTACTTCGGCAGCATAACGGCGTCTCTTAAAATTCCCAGAATTCATTTTGACATAACCTCCCCTGTAATGGTTTACTTATTGGGATGAGATTCGGGGGAATCTCAGTAGCAACAATCATAACAATATATGTAATGCAGAGTGACAGTGCTTGCTTGTGATTGTGTAGAGATAAGTATGCTGCGTGCTTCCATGCTTAATAACATATGATCATAGCATTACAGCAGAGCTTCAGACATAACATATAAGACAACAATCCAATCAAACAATAGCACAATAAATCACAAAGCCATTACATAAAAGCTAGGATTAGTTACTACCTGGCTAGCTTAGCAGAACTCCACTATCCTTATTCTGCTTCTAGCTCCGCCAGAACTTCCTTACTTCCTTTTCTCCTTTCTCTCTTCCTTTCCTTCTCCTTCCCTCTCTTCTTTCTCTCCCTTACCCAAGCTATGCGTGAATGAAAATGGAATGGAGGGGGGGTATTTATAATTGCCTTCAATGGCAATTCTGTAGTTTCTATGAACTTTGATCCTGCGGTCCTGGTTTTTCCCGGATTTTCCTATTTTCTTTAATTCCTCCTTTACTGCATCATGCATGACATCATTGGGACACCTCACCAGGACACCTCAGCGCCACATTTATCACATGTCTGAAATCCTGGACACCTCAGCAGCTGACTCAGCATGCTGACTCACCGGTCCTGTCTCTTGCCTCGTAATACGTGTCTTCAACTTTTTCTTCTGCCTTTATGTTGGCGCCATGTGTCATCTTACTGGCACCTATCACGCCTTCCAATGCTATCCAGATAAATCCAGGACTTTATCTGATCGCCTCCTCGGTTATCGTGCCGACCGAGTAACTTTACTTTATTGAAACAACATTAAAATAGTATTTTAATGCCACTTTTTCCCACATACTTCATGGACTACGTTTTTGGGCTCTGGGAATGTTGTCTTGGATCCTGATCAAGCCCAAGTACTCTGATGGCTCGATTCCCAAGAAACAGCCCTTGGCAAATTACCAAAATACGCTTGGGTGCCCTTTCTTGCACTATATTTACCCTAAGGGTAAAATTGTCATTTTACACCCTTCTGTACTCTGTCAGGGCATATACTGACTCCAAATAACTTTATCTGTATATACCTTGGCCTCTAGGCCTGTCTAGATTGACCAAAATGCCCTTCATTCATCTGTTACCCTTTTGTACAATACAGGGGCATTTTCGTAATTTCGCACTTTTCCGGGGTTCTGCCGGACACTGGCCCACCTATCAGTCCAAGTGTCTCATTGGGCCTCTGTTGGCGCCATTATTGGGCCTTTCCGGGTCCAATACCTTCATGGCACGCATTACGAGGAATCTTCCCCCGTTAATAATTATTGAATAATTTATCTATTATTCACCGTTTATACACATATCCGGACACCGGCTCCTTCTGTCCGATACACTGGCCTGCGGTGTTCAGGAATCCCTGTGAGTCATATCAGTCATCTGACCGAGATCATCCGAACTCATTCTGTCCCTTTTTAAATACCGATAAATCTCCCTATCGTATCCCCAGAGGCCTCACACTCCCGTCTGGATTTTCTAATTTGCGAATAACTTTTTCTACAGGCCTCCTATCGGTATTCTGTCAGTTTCCCGACATCCGTCCCATAAGGACGTATCATCCTGTATTTTCTCACCTAGATCTGAATTCTAGGATATCCGGTATAAATTTTTATAACTTTTGGACGATCAGTCCATTTCTGGCTATCTGGAGTCTTCAAAAATTCCTGTATTAAGCCAGATTACCGAGCGTCACTTGCTCTCTCTACCGGTGAAATCTGGGACTGAAATGCTTTCGGACAGTCTAAACCACTTCCGGCCTGACTTTCTTTAATTACAATTTAGCCCCAGGGAACTTTTCTTCTTTTCATTTAAGTCCCTTTTTACTTGGCTAAAATTACACTTAAGGACCCCACATTTTTGTCTACTTTCCTTCTTGGCCTTGAAACTTTCCATAACTGCACTCAAGTCCTTTCATTTCCTTTACTAGGTCTAGGGGCATTATTGTCTTTTCATATTTTACCAGAGTATTCTCTGGCCCTGGTCAACTATCCAGATACCCCTTCTTGACTGTCTAACCTTAGCCAAATGACCAAAATACCCTTTACTCATTCTTCAGTTATTCTATAACATAAGGGCATTTTCGTCATTTTGCACATTTTTCCCGGACACCGGCCCCCCTTACCACTGAACGGTATTATGGGCTTGGGCCTTCCCTGGTGTCACTACGGGCCTTAGACAACACTGTATGGCCTCTGGCCATAGTCCGATCATCTCTATTCGGACTGCCTTCCTTTACTGATTATAACTGTAAATTCCCATCTTCAGGAATTTTTACAGAAAAATCGAGACCTCAAATCAAAATTCTGTTACTCCTCATTCAATCCGGAATCCTTTTCTCTATCTCCCGGTATTTTCAGATATTTTATCCGGACCGGGCTGTTTTGGCCTGAAAAAGCACTCACGCGCACACTTTTCCAAAATGACCATTTTACCCCTGGTCATATTTCTAATTCTTTCATACACATAGAGACCTCATATGCACATTTCACAGTTCAGTGAAATGATCAGCATAATTTTCTCTATTTTCTGACAAAATATGGTACTCATCGGCTACCTGCCCGATCTTTCCCATAATTACGATTATGCCCTTGATTTCTCCTTCCGGCATCTCTAGGCCTAAAAATTGGGGTGTTACACTTCCGCGCACACTTTTCAAAAATGACCATTTTACCCTTGGTCACATTTCTAATTCTGTCATACACATAGAGTCCTCATATGAACATTTCACAGTTCAGTGAAATGATCTGCATAATTTTCTCTATTTTCTGGCAAAGTATGGTACTCATCGGCTACCAGCCCGATCTTTCCCATAATTACGATTATGCCCTTGAATTCTCTTTCTGGCATCTCTAGGCCTAAAAATTAGGGTGTTACATTTCTACCCCCCTTAAAATAAATTTCGTCCTCGAAATTCACTTAGTACCTTAATCAACTATCCTGGATATAGCTCCTCTGTATATCCTTTCCTGGCTCATGACTAAGGCTTGGGGCATTTATCCTCTTATACTTATGAACAACTCATTACCCCTATGAGTAGTGTCCATTTCTTTCATATCTTATCCCGCAAAATTTTAATGTAATTCTGGGGTCTACTTCATTCTTCTTACACTTTGCTAATCTCTCAGGAGAAATATTTCCTTCTGAATTTCTTTCTCCTGATACGAGATCATAACTCAGATAACTGTTCTCATGACTTCATGCATCTATGCCAACCTTTGTGGCATTTGCACTTTTTCCTTATCCCTTCTTAGGGCTTATCTATCGTTAGGCTATTCTTGCCTTAGCACCTTTCGTGCCAATAGGTTAGGGCTAGATTACTCTTTGTATAGCTTTAGGCCCTAGCAACCTCTTTCTTATAGAACTACGTTCTATCTTTACTTTACCTTAGACCCTCTTCTCTAGGTCTCTCTGGCCTTTTAATCTCTCATAACTTGTTATAATGACCACTTTCTTTAGGTCAGAAAAGAACTTTTCATTATCCACATCATTATCTAGGCATATAGTTCCTTACAGCTCAGTCGCCCCTACAGCTATGGTTCTTTTTAACCATTCTTAGGGTCGACCTCAGGAAATTTGGAGACTCCGTCTGGGGTAAGAGCAAATACCTTTCCTAGGGATGTCAGCATTCTTAGGGCAACCTCTTGCAAAGTGGCCTTTCTTACCACAACTGCTTTGCCCTGCTTGCCACTCCCATGTGCCATGGCTCTTTCCACCATATTGACATCTCTTCTCTCCAACCTGATCATTACTTTGATCAGTCCCCTGACTGAACTATTGCCTTTTTCTCTTGCTATTGGCTTCACCACTTGAGCTACCTCCCAGAGTGCTCTTAGCCATTGTTTTTCTATTCTCTATTCACAGGGAATTCTCTTTTCTGCTTCTCAGGCATACTTCCATAAAACTTTGAATATTAGTACTCATATTTGGACTTGGACTCCTATCTTTGTTAAAGAAAAACTAAGTTTAGTCTGTATACTAGAGGCTACCTGAGGAAAATCATTATAAAACAGTTTCTCTAGGTGAGTTTATCAACTAGTGAAGCTTCCTCACCTTAACTTCGTCTTTGGCATTCATCTTCCTAAAGAGATACTACATTGTACTCATATCTCATGGCCTATTACTTTCTTTAGGCTAGGTCTAACTGCGACCTCGGGATCTAACTACGATCAACCGTTAGCCTCTTCAGAATCTAACTGCGACTCTGAAGCTCTTAGGATCCAACTGCGACCCTGGAGCCATGCTAGGATCTAACTGTGACCCTCCAGAATCTAACTGCGATTCTGTTGTACTGTATATCTCCTGAAGATCTTAAACCAACAGACTAAGTTATAAGGTTAACTGCTTCCACCTGTTGATAACTCAAAAACTAATTTTTTTTAAAAAAATTTATAGCCTCATATCCTTTACCCAGACTTTACTTACTTTCTCTCTTACTCAGGAGTTCCTTCTCATCTTTCAACTTGTGCTCTAACTGCGAGCCATTTAAACTATGCTCTAACTGTGAGCATTCTATATCAGATCCAACTCTTATCTGAAGAGTGATCTTGAAACAATCCCTTTATTGTTATCTGTTACATCATTCATTTCAATAGAAATGGTCCTGAGTACTGTATTCACAAGCCTATAGAAATACCTGAGTAACCTCAATCATACATCATATTTTAATATCATAGCTTATTGTCCCATGAACTGAGACTATCTATCATCCTCAATCATATGGTATGGGAGCAACATACTTTCTCATAACTTTCTCATATATGTACTCATATATACTCTACCCTGCATGCACTGCAAAAGGGGAGTATCCATTCATCATAGCATACTCTAACATGCATGTCATCCTTTGACAACTGCAAGGAGATGTAACTATCACATCTTATAGCAACATAAGCTATATCATTATCATATTTTGCTCAACCATCCATTAGATATCGTAACAATCTAACTAAGCCTCAAAACATATTTTCTTTATCATATTATTTGTTAGATCATCATCTGATCATACTATCTATCGCATTATCTGTCAGATTATCAATCACATGATCAGGATCCGACAAGCACATCTATCTATCTTACTTAGGCTGCCACACTACCCTCTTACCAGGGTATAGTCTCAACCCTTCATTACTCTATCTCATATAGGATATAGGGAAGTCACTTTCTCTCTTGACTGTGGCTACCTCTTTACTATCTCTTAACTTCTTCTATCATCCATCAGTCCCAGTCTATTCTTGACTGGACTACGGTTTCTTATTAGTCTTTCTCTTGATCCTTAATCCTCATGGATCTCATTCATCATCTCTCACTATTACTTCTGTTCTCTAGGGTATTCTCCCCTAGGTCTACTACTTTTTCGTGATGGAATCCCTCTACTCAGGGAACATTTAGCTCTTTATCTATTACCCATCACGTCTTTACCATTAGGCCATGAACTAGGATCATTCCTAGGCAAATCTCATTCTAGCTTTTAGGTCTTCTATTCAGATTAGCTGAATAAAATCCCTGTAACGTAGATCTACTCCTAGTTATCACATAGAGGATCTACTTTTACACGTTGTCTTAAAATGATCCTTCATACCTCAGTACCTTTGTACTGTCTGGCTTACCATATGCTATTCCAATCCTCTAGCTGATGTACTTCAGCAAGGTTGGTACCTTTATTATCATATGGCCTCTGCTATCTCTTGTTGCGACCTGAGAACTGCATAGTCGCAAACTCACATGCTCTGCGACTTTTAGTCGCGACTATCATACGCTACTCGTCACGACCTGGCATTTCTGTGTCCTTTAGTCGCGACCTATCTCTCATAACATCGCGACCTGGACTCCTTTCAGTCATAATATAAGTTTTAATGCTCAAGGGTGTGACTAACCCTAACTATCTTGTGTTTGTTTTCTCTACTTCCTACTTTTAAAACCTGTAATCATACTCATTCTTATATAGAGGCAACATACTAGGTATAGGGTAGCTCAATAGTGTGCATACTGGACAATACAATCCAATCACATACAGGATTTATCTATTCATTGGCCAGTGGCTACAGAACACAATTAATCTCGTACCTTAATTTGGTGCAGGCGACTTTCTTATCTCGTTGCCAGTCAGGGCATATACTCTTCCCTCAGTCGGGTATCTTTTGCCTGTCATGTTCTGTGGACACTCTCTGGCATAATGTCCAAGCTTTCCACACCTATAGCATAACCCTTGACCTACTGGACAAGGCCTCGTACCATGGTCTTGACCACAGTTCCTACATACATTAGGCCTTGATTGCCTACTAACTTCTCTTGGCCCACTACCTGGCCTACTTCCCTGTCTCTTATTAACTTCTGACCCATATGCTGGCCCATTTCTCTTCTTACTGTTTCCTCTTAAGGAACCTGGTAGCATCACTCTTGATGTAGCAGGCTCACTCTTTTCTGGATATTGCACATTCTTTTCTGTGATCCTGCATACCTCTACTGCTTCATTAAACCTTCGTATCTGTCTAGGAAAAACCTTCTCCTTCAATGTAGGATTTAACCCACGAGTTAACTTCTCAGTGGTCCACCTCTCATCATTCATACAGCTTAGATAAGTGGAATATAGAAAAAGATGGATGAACCTAGCAAGATAATCATCAAAGGGTTCTTGCTCACCCTGCTTTAATATCAAAAATTCTGCTTCATGTTCATCCCTTACCGACTGTGGAAAGTATTTCTCGTTGAACTGCTCAAGAAATGTTTCCCATGTAAGTGGAATATTTCTGGAGTGCAGAATCACTTCTGTATTCCTCCACCACCTATATGCATCTTTTTCTAGCTTGTAAACTGCCAGCTGGGCCTTTCTTTCAGTGGGACATTCTAAAATCTTAAGGATTTTCTCTAACTGGCTTACCCAATCCTCGGCTACTTGGGTGTCAAAATTCCCTTCAAACATGGGCGGATTAAACTTATGGAATCGTTCCATCCATGTTTACAGACTTTCCTGGTTATTGTTATTTCCTATAGACCCCTGATGTCTATCCATTCCAGTCTGCCCATGATTTGACTGAGGTTCAGGTTCTACATCATTCTCTGGTACTACCTCCTTTCCAGACTGCTGTAAGCTAGCAACTGCAGCAGCAACCGCCGTAGCGATAGCAGAATCTCGTTCTTGATCTTGGCGAACCTGGGTTGCCCGCATCTCATCGTGACTTATGACTTAACTTGTTGTAACTTGGATATCTGGCATCCTCACTATAGTATCTGGTCACAACACGATACCTCGAGCTACTCATGCAGCTTCCTTAGTCGTGAACTGATTAGCTTCTGTCTCTATCCATAGAGGAAACTGCTTCTTAAATATTATTCTACTTAGTCCAGCCATATTGTGTTAATAAACACAAGACCTCTACTGTATCGACTGACTAAGATTAGCCCATCATAGTCATATCCTTCGTAAGACTATAAAGCTTGGGGTACAGCCTTATTCATCTGGGTGTCACTGTCTTCTGTCTAAACCTTTCCAAGCAGTGAACACCATCCCTATATCATACTCTAGGGAGAGGACTACTCAAACTTCTCATTTGTTTAAGGAATCAAACTAACTAAACCAGAGCATCACTGAGCCAGAACCTTCTGTTCTGTGCCAGAATCTTATGCTATGAGCCAGAACCCTTTGTTCTGTGCTAACCTTATTCTGTACTAACACCATACATTATCTGTTCAGAGTATTTCCTAAGCCAGAATCCTTTCCTCTGATACCAAAATGAAACATCCTTACTTTCATACGTCTTAGGGACCATTTGGTAGCATTTAGAACCACTTACAAGGTCACTGAAGTCCAATTTCTCAATCTGGAGTTTTACTCTCATCGAGTACTGTTCACTATGCAAATTCTAGATGAGTGACCTGACTTCGAAAAATCATAACTAATTCTATAAAAATCGAAATGGAGTGGTTCCAATTGATACTTGAATATAGCTCAATTATATTTCAGGGAAAAATCACTTGTTGACCATGCATTGACCAAGTCAACGTCAGTCAACATTTCAACTTTACTGTTCATCCAACGTTTTTCTCCCTGAATCCAGCATTCTGGTCCCAACTTTGATAATTTATATCTCCTTGTGTAGACATCCAAATGAGTCATACTATATATCAAATCGAAGCTTGGTATGTCTACTATTTACCTTAAAAATATCATACATTTATTCATCCATTTACTATTTTTAATTATGGGTCAAACATCCTCATGTCCCCACGGGTTACTGTTCATAGTGTTAATTTTCAGCAACCAACATTATATACATAAGCATATATCCATCATATATCAGTCAAACATGCCAAACAACAATTATTATTAATTAATAAGTTATTTTACATCTGGCCATGTACATAAATTCTCATATCTCTATTGTATTTTTTCCTGCCTGAAATCTGGTAGCATAACCGCTACGCTTCATCTTCAGAAAGTAACTGATCTTGTACCGATTCGGTAATTCCAGTGAGAACTACCATTCTACGTAAGTACCCAGGAAAGACTGGATGAACCGGCTAGGTCCACTCACTTTCAGCCTCCTTAGACAGTACCTACGTACACAGTACGTATCAGTTCCTTTCTCTACTATTGCCATCTTGTCATAATTTCGGCAGCATAACAGCGTCTCTTAAAATTCCCAAAATTCACTTTGACATAATCTCCCCTGTAATGTTTTACTTATTGGGATGAGATTCGGGGGAATCTCAGTAGCAACAATCATAACAATATATGTAATGCAGAGTGACAGTGTTTGTTTGTGATTGTGTACAGATAAGTATGCTGCGTGCTTCCATACTTAATAACATATGATCATAGCATTATAGCAGAGCTTCAGATATAACATATAAGACAACAATCCAACCAAACAATAGCACAACAAATCACAAAGCCATTACATAAAAGCTAGGATTAGTTACTACCTCAAGAGCTCAGCAGAACTCTACTATCTCTATTCTGCTTCCAGCTCCGCCAGAACTTCCTTTCTTTCTTTCTTCCTCTCACTTTCTCTCTCTAGCACCTCCTCCTCTCTCTAAAAGCCTCTTGGCTGTGCTGCATATGAAGCAAGGGGGGTATTTATAGTTTTGGTCAATGGCATTCCCGTAATTTTGAAGCCATCTGATCCTATGGTCCTGGTTTTTCCGGAATTTCTTATCTTCTTTATTCCTTTTACTGCATCATGCATGACATCATCGTGGACACCTCAGTGGACACCTAATCAGTCACATGTCTCATATGGCAAAATTGAGGCCTTCTTGAAGCTTTCCAGTCCAATCCGGTACCGGTCCGATCTGATTTCCCACAAACTGGACTCACCGGCTAAGATTGTGCCACGTGTCCTCAACTTTTTCTTCCTCCTATGTGATGGCGCCATGTGGCATCTTACTGGCACTTGTCACGCGTTCCAATGCTATCCAGATAAGTCCAGGACTTTATCTGATCACCTCCTCGGTTATCGTGCCGATCGAGTAACTTTACTTTATTTAAACAACATTAAAATAGTATTTTAATGCCATTTTTTCCCACATACTTCATGGGCTACGTTTTTGGGCTCTAGGAATGTTATCTTGGATCCTGATCAAGCTCAAGTACTCTGATGGCTCGATTCCCAAGAAACAGCCCTTGGCAAATTACCAAAATACCCCTGAGTGCCCTTTCTTGAGCTATCTTAGCCCTAAGGGTAAAATCGTCATTTTTTACCTTTCTGTACCCTGTCAGGGTATATACTGACTCTAAGTAACTTTATCTGTATGTGCCTTGGCTCCTGGGCCTGTCCAGAATGACCAAAATGCCCTCCATTCCTCTATTACCCTTTAATACAACATAGGGACATTTTCGTAATTTTGCACTTTTCCGGGGTTCTGCCGGACACTGGCCCACCTATCAGTCCAAGGGTCTTACTGGGCCTTTGATGGCGCCATTATTGGGCCTTTCAGGGTCCACTACCTTCATGACACGTATTACGAGGAATCCTCCCTTGTCCATGATTATTGAATATTTTATCTATTATTCACCGTTTATACACCTATCCGGACACCGGCTCCTTCTATCCGATACACTGGCCTACGGTGTTCAGGCATTCCTGTGAGTCATATCAGTCATCTGACCGAGGTCATCCGAACTCATTCAGTCCCTTTTCAAATACCGATAAATTTCCCTATCGGATACCCGGAGGCCTCACACTCCCGTCTAGATTTTCTAATTCGCGAATAACTTTTTCTACAGGCCTCCTATCGGTATTCTGTCAGTTTCCCGACATCCGTCCCATAAGGACGTATCATCCTGTATTTTCTCACTTAGATCTGAAATCTAGAATATCCGGTATGAATTTTTATAACTTTTGGACGATCAGTCCATTTCTAGCTATATGGAGTCTTCAAAAATTCCTGTATTAAGCCAGATTACCGAGCGTCACTTGCTCTCTCTACCGGTGAAATCTGGGACTGAAATGCTTTCGGACAGTCCAAACCACTTCCGGCCTGACTTTCTTTAATTACAATTTAGCCCCAGGGAACTTTTCTTCTTTTCATTTAAGTCCCTTTTTACTTGGCTAAAATTACACTTAAGGACCCCACATTTTTGTCTACTTTCCTTTTTGGCCTTGAAACTTTCCATAAATGCACTTAAGTCCTTTCATTTCCTTTCTAGGTCTAGGGGCATTATTGTCTTTCCATAATTTACCAGAGTATTCTCTGACCCTGGTCAACTATCCAGATACCCTTTCTTGACTGTCTAACCTTAGCCAAATGACCAAAATACCCTTTACTCATTCTTCAGTTGTTCTATAACATAAGGGCATTTTCGTCATTTTGCACATTTTTTCTGGACACCGGCCCCGCTTACCACTGAACTGATATTATGGGCCTGGGCCTTCCCTGGTGTCACTACGGGCCTTAGAAAACACTGTATGGCCTCTGGCCATAGTCCGATCATCTCTATTCGGACTGCCTTTCCTTTACCGATTATAACTGTAAATTCCCATCTTCGAGAATTTCTACAGAAAAATCGGGACCTCAAATCAAAATTCTGTGTCGCGTCATTCAACCCGGAATCCTTTTCTCTATCTCCCGGTATTTTCAGATATTTTATCCGGACAGGGCTATTTTTGCCTGAAAGTAAGCTTCCGCGCACACTTTTCAAAAATGACCATTTTACCCTTGGTCACATTTCTAATTCTGTCATACACATAGAGACCTCACATGAACATTTCACAGTTCAGTGAAATGATCAGCATAATTTTCTCTATTTTCTGGCAAAGTATGGTACTCATCGGCTACGAGCCCGATCTTTCCCATAATTACGATTATGCCCTTGAATTCTCTTTCTGGCATCTCTAGGCCTAAAAATTAGGGTGTTACACTTATTCATTCAATTATTCTAAATATGATATCAAAAGAGTACATCTTGACACATTTATAATAAAATAAAAGACTCTTAACTAAACCTAATACTCTTAACAAAACCTAATAATAGACTCAATTAGAACTCTTGCCCCCTCTCAATGCTAAGAACTCCTTCCTTCCCAAGTTCCCGTATTCATCGTTTCTCTAGATTTTCCTCAAAAAAATTGTAAGTATAGATTCACCCATTTCTTCCCCAAACAACCGAAACATTTATCAAGAGAAAATCTTGTTAATGTTAGAACGATAGTTTCACCCAAGAGGGGGTGAATTGGGTGATAATAAAAATTTAAAAATTTAAAATTATAAACTCAATAAAATCAAGATAGAGTTGAGAGAGATATCACAGAGCTTGGAAGAAATAAAGAAAATGTGTGCACAGAAGTTTATACTAGTTCAGCCCAACCACTTGGCCTACATCCAGTTCTCAGATAGCTCCTCTGTGTTTCCACTATAATCCAAAATTCATAGCGCTCTTGGGGCCTCAATACATCAACAAGAGAAATCCTCTCTCACTCCCCCTTACCTCTAGTAAGGTTATAATCAACCAACTCAAAAGACCCACTCTCTTGAGTAACTCAGATAGATGATAAAGATTTATATATCTCTCTCTCTCAGGTAGAGTGATAGTGTTAAACACTGAAAATCAAATATACTTTTCTTAGAATATGAAAAATAGAATAGAACAGAGTATGTATTGAATGAGAGTAAATTCAAATTAGAATGTTGGTCGATAATCAATATGCACAATAATGTTAGTTGTGTTAGTTGGTTTTGTTGCATTTACTATGGCATTCTCTTATATTCTTGTTTGAAAAATAAGTTCCTTGAGTAGTCGTTAGACTCTTGAAGTGTCCGTTGAGAAATCGAGTCGTTGAAGGTGTAAAGGTTGGTTGTATTTAATGTTGTTCTAACACAAACTGCTTTTTGATATTGATCCTCATGTTGCTTGCAAATAATCTTTAATGTATTGTGTAATTGATATAATAAGTGTTTAAGTAAAGGCTAATTAGTTTATAAAACTTTGTATTGAATTTTAGAAACAAAAGATGAAAATAAGTTTTGTATATGATGTAGAACAATATGATTTATCGAAGTGTTTAATTAAGATAAGCCTTACTGATAAATACATTGATAAATGTCTCCTCAAGACAAAATGAATTTTATCGAATAATACTTAAAAAATGAGCCTTGTTGAAGTGTCCTTTGAAAAATGAATGTTAAACATAGATCTTTTCAAAATGTTCTTGGATTAAATCCTTTTCTCTTCTTTCCTAAAGCAAAAAATAAACAATTTCGTTTGAAATAGGTAATTTGTCAAAGTCCTTCTCAATAAATGTCATTTTCAAATAGTTTATTGATAAATCCTTGAGTTTAGAAACTTTTTGATAAAACTGTTTCTTTGAAGTCTGTATGATAAAAATGGAATTTGTCAAAGTCCTTATTTGAAGTCTGTATGATAAACTTCCTTATTGATCAATGCTTCAATAAATGTTATTTAGAAGCTAATTTCACAAACTGTATTTTGTTCTTATCAATAAATACCCTCATCGATAACTTTATCAAAAAATAAGTTGTTAAAACAAATTTAAAATTTTAACTCATTTAGTATCATCAAAATATGGAGTCTAACAGTTAATTTAACAAGAACTAAATCAACTAAACTCATTCAAATAAGGAAAAAACACGAAACAAAAATAAAGAATAGATATTGAGAGTGAAGGCCAAAATATACTATCACAAAAACGTCCATTGTGATGCATAGAAATTTCCCAAACCAAAAGCTCATACCAACAAATTTGACTCAAAATATTAATCGATTCCATCATCGGCCACAAGCTCTACTAGATGAAGAGTAAGACGTTCATCATTCACAGTGTGGACATGGATCAAAGCTGGTAGCCAATGACAGTAGTTCTCAAATCTAAGATGACATGGATCGAAGATGAAGAGACTTGAAAAAACATATATGGGAAGAGGGCATTGATCTGGAAATCATTCACAGTGTGGAAGGCTCTCAAAGCATCGATAAGGAGTGGGTCGTGGGGATCCTGAATACAACATTTATCATTAAGATATATATACCTTTTCTTAACAGAAATTATAGGTCCAAAACCAACTTTGAACCTTCCTTTTCCAATTTCCAAACACCTAGAGCATGTTTGGTAACATGAAAGTGGAAGTGGAATCTTGTTTGGTACAATAGAAGCCACTTCTACTTCCAACATTTTGGGTCATTTCAGTTCTATTAAGAAAACTGGGAAATGAGATGGGAGAAGTGGAGGTGAAATAGTTTGGACTAATTTACTCCAATTTATAAAATTCCTGGATAACTTTTACCCTTCCAAATTATAAAAAAAATATTTTAGACCATTTTACTCAAAGTTATAAAAAAATATAAATTAATTCTATAATCATTTCTAACCTACCAAACAAACTTTTAAAAACTATTTCCAACCTAATTCCATTTCCACCTCCACCTCCACTTCCAATTAAAACTTTTCCATCTTACCAAACCTACCGCCAAAGATACAAAACCAGCAACAAGCTCCTCTTTCTTTCAAAAATTAATACCTTAAAGCAACAACAATCTAACTCTAAATGATACAAAACCAGCAACAAGCTCCTCTTTCTTTCAAAAATTAATACCTCAAAGCAACAACAATCTAACTCTAAATCCAGAGAAACCAAAACATGCAACTACCATTTTTATGGAGTCTGAAACTTCCAAAACAAATAACAAGCTTCAAATTCAATTTCCTGAATAGTAGTTTAAATCTTTCCGATAACCTGAGGCATCCCACACATATATCCAGCTTATATTTTTAAAATTTAAGCTTCCTTTTCACTTTAATTTTAGAGAACCAAGCTATAGAAACAAAAATGAAAACCCCTGTTTTTGAAAACCATAACTCAAAATAGAGATTACACATGCAGCAACCAATACTCTAGCTTTTCACTAGATTTCAAGTTAATAAAGTTAAATCTTTACTTAACTTCACCAAATCAAACATTTAACCACTCAAAGCTTTGGTTTTTATTCCTTAAATCTTCCCCAAATGCAGGAACAGAGGAACACACATACAAACAACAATTCCTTATATTAACTCACTTCTCTTCTTTACTTCGATTTCAGAGAACCAAAACACACACTAGAACAACAATAAACCTATGTTAGCTTCGATTTTAAGGAAACAAAACTTCAAAACTTAACAAAACAGCCCCTATTTTCGAATACTTGATCAAGAGCAGAAGAGATACATGTAGCGACCAAAACTCACGATTGATAGTGGGTTTAATGTCAATAAGCTAAAATATTTACTTACTTACCTAAATCAACACTTCCCCTTTTCAAGCTTTGATTTTGGTCGAACCCAACCCAACACTCCCAAATCACCTAAATAAGAGAATCTGAAGATGTAGGGAGACAGAGGAGACTTACCTTAGTTAGAATCTGGTACTGCGTGAGAGTTCTGGCCACTCCTCCTTCCCTTTCCACCGGCGTCGTGTTCGTGTCCTTCGTTCTCTCTTTCGCACTCTGTGAAGACGAAGAGTCGAGACGACGATGAACCACGAAGAAGAAGTCGGGAGTTTAAAGGGAAATAGTGGCACGTGAGTGAGAGAGTGTGGGTGGAAAATGTCCATATTGTCTTCAGTCCTTTTTATTTCCATTTTTATCCCTTGTTTAATATTCTAAAATTTTTAAAAATTCTTAAAAATTAATCATTAATATTATATAAAATTTTTTTGCTCCAATCGTTTTTCTAATTCACAAAGTAACTTCCTTCAAATTTGTAGGACACACCATAACCTCTAATTACACCAAATATAGGTTGTTGTCTTACTAATGCCCCATCTTATTCTTGCTCATTGGTAAGTAGCTTAATATAGATTCTCCCTAGAATCTTCACCTTTCACAAGATTGTATGCCAATTTGATGGAGAAATTTTGCATGCTTTTCATGTTTCCACCTGACTACTTCATCACCCTTCCTTCCCACCCCTTGTTCGGTTCCTTATAACCTATAATCCTAATTGTATCTTACACTTTTCCACAGACGCGAGCCAGGGTGTTATGAATCAATATTAAGAATTGGGTCATTATGACAATGATATTTACTTCTTATGACTTTAGTCCACAAAGCATCACGAATATAGATCAGACCCCATCCAGCCTTTATCATTAGGGCTTTGTTTTAAAGTCTAGCATGACGAACACCCAAACCCCCTCTTTTCTTTTCCTGATATACCTCATTCCAAGCTACAAGATGAATCTTCCTATTTTCGTTAGTGGATTCCCAAAGAAATCCTCTAGCATTCTTTTCAAGCTCCTCACATGTAGCCAATGAAAGTTCACATGTTTGCATAGGGTAAAGAAGACTTGCTTGCACCACTGAAGTAATAAGAGCGTGTCTTCTAGCAAGACATATGTTTTTAGCCTTCCAACTAGTAGCTTTCGTTTTATCTACAACATATTGATAGGTGGCCTTCTTCACCCGCTTATGATGAAGAGGAACTCTAAGATATTTCCTAAGGTCAAAAGTAGTTAGAAAATCAAGCTCTTACTAATCTGGCTGGCTCAGTTATGATTAACATTATGAGAGAAGAAAACTTGAGACTTACTTTAATTAACCTTCTAACCTAACATGTTACAAAACGCATCTACACACCTCTTAATTACCTCAACCTGCTCCAAAGATGTTTCTGTAAACAAAATCAGATCAGCTACAAAGAATAGATTTTGGAGAATAGATTTTGAGAAGAATAGATTTTATGAAGAATAGATTTTGGGAATAGAGATGTTTGGATGATTAGTAGTAGAATCACTTTTTATATTAGTAAATTACTAAAAAGGATATGATTTGATTAAAAGTAAGAGAGAGGAAAGATGATAGAGAAGAAAGAGGAGAGGAGAGAGTGTAGAGAGGAGAGAGGAGAGAGAAAAAGAGAAATAAGAGAAGAGAAAGGAAAGAGAAAAAGAGAGATAAAAGAGGAGAGAGGAGAGATGGTATAAGAAAAAGTAGGGGTAAAATAGTAATTGGATAATCCATACCCTAGGTTTCAAACCAAAAGTTATTTTCAGTGGCTTATTCAAAACCTAGGTTTCAAATTGAGGTTTTGCCCAAAATCAATTCTCAACAAAAATGACTATTTGTGTAAAAATTTTCCAAACCGCGGTTTTGGCCAAAATCAATTTTCAAAATTGATATCCAAACACACACTAAGTATGTGATAGGCAGACTATGTTTGAGGTTTCCAAGTTTGATTGTTTATCTCCTCTTGTATCAAATGAACAAGTTTTTCAATACATATGACAAAAAGATACGGAGATATAGGATTACCTTGTCATATACCACGAAACAGAGAGAATTCCTTAGTCTTACTTCCTTCCCATAAAATTTGCATTACTAGAGAAGAAATACAATGATGAAAAATATTTCTTAGATTCTTAGGAATGTTTAGTTCCTCCTTACAACTCGTAATGAAACTCCAACATAGCCTATCATTATTAGAGAAGAAATACAATGTATTATGTCAAGATGCTCCTTTTTGGGAATAAGTACAATGAGAGTTCCATTAATATCTTTTATGAGAGAGGGATCATTGAAGACATCCTGTAGAAACTTGATTATAGAAGAACCTAAATGATCCCATGGACTTTGAAAAAAGAGCGCATTCATCAAGCTATATGGGCCAGATGACTTGAGAGCTCCCATATTAAAAATCACCTGTTTGATTTTATCACCAATGAGATATCTAAAGTCATTCAACTAGTCCACCTCAATGTAGGGGTACGAGCAATTCCCAAAAACTCTGAGAATTGTCATTATCTTCCCTAGACAGATTTTGATAAAAAGACATTACATTATCTTTAATTTCTTCTTTATCCAAAATCCATTCCCCATCATCATTCATTAGTGCTTCAATCTTATTCGTTCTTTTCCTTGCATTTGCTCTCACATGGAAATATTTTGTATTTCTGCCTTCAAATATATACCAAAAACTTCATGACTCCAATTTGAAACTGCAGATTGAAAGTTAGAGATATTCTCTAGCCACTTCCAATCTCCATGCCAAGACTCTTCAACAAAACCAGAAATGAATAACCCCAAAAGCCACAAACCAAAAAAAGGGAATTTCCTCGAGCACACCGATTATGGTCCTCACAAATTCTTAACAAAATTGGCCTATGATCATATTTAAAGAAAGGAAGATGAATTACCTTGGCATTCATATAATGATGAATGAACTCTAAATTAACAAGGATTCAATCTAATCTACTTTCGGTTCCTCCTCTTTTCCAAGTTAAAAAAGGTTCATTGCATCCCAAATCAATGAGTCCCAACTCATCCACCTAAGAACTGAAATCATGATCAATGAAACTTCTAGCTTTCAAAATATGTTTTCGTTCATGCAAAGCCAAAGTACAATTGAAGTCTCCCCAATACACCATGGCCCTTGAATCAAAATCTTGATATTCTTAAGTGCACTCCAAAGTATTCTTCTCTTAACAGGATTCGAATTAGCATAAATTGCATTAAAAAAAGATTTGGATGTTCTATTATCAAAACATATATGTAAAAACTATTCATACTTTCCAAGAATATCGAACTTGAGATTATCATCCTTCTAGAGAACCCAAATTCCACCACTAAAACTATGCTCATCCACCATCTCAATATTAGCAAAACCCAACTTCTTAGCAATACAATGGGCTTATCACCACTAGATCTAGTCTCCAAAATAGCCAAAAAATATGTGTTATGTTTGCTAACTAGCTCTCAAATTAATCTGGAAAAAATTATAGAGTCAGTTCCTCTATATTCCAAAATAAATAATTCATGGATACTTACCAAACGGGATATCATTGCTTATACGACCTTAAAGATTGTAGAAAAGAAGCATACCATAGACATCTTTACCATTATTTTCAAACCTTAGTATCTTTTGGTGGTGTTGACAACAAGGATCATCTTCATTTGTGTCCTCCATCTAGTATCTTTTGGTGGTGTTGACAACAAGGATCATCTTCATTTGTGTCCTCCATCCTCTTTCACTTACGTGAACATCTATAATGCTTAAGACTTAAGGTCACATTACAACCCAAATCTTTAGGCAAACATTTGACACTATTGCACAGCTTCTTCCACTTATTATTTGAAATTAGACAACTAATATCCTTTGCTTCATTAGATGCAGTACTATGAGAGACAATAGAATGAATAGAAGACTGATCAAAAGAATCAGATTGTGTCATATCCTTATTTTTTAACCCTTATTTATGCACAATTGGAAGCTATTTGAATCATTTCTATAACCTATTTTAGTTAGAAAATAAAATGTTTCAAAGATTCCTTTCTGTGTTTTTTCGTTGTGACCAAAATACTTACTCATCATGACTAAATACTTATGTGTTCATTCGTTATGACCAAAACCTTTATTCATTATGACTAAACACCTCTGTGTTTATTTGTTGTGACCAGAAGCTTTGTTCGTCGTGACTAAACATCTCTGTTCATATGGTCACTTTGTTTAGTTCCAGTTTTGAAGCTTTAACTTTAAAAACTCTTATCTCTGTGAATACTTATCCACTTTTAACATTCTACCTATTCATTTAGAGCGCTGGACATCCTCTATAAGCATGCAAAATTTCATAATTTAACTTGGTCATTTACTCCTTTAAAAGGTCAGTGCAAACTACTACCCTTTAGTGAGGTTATACAGAGTCATATTAACATAGTGGTTCATAATTCTAACATACATATTCATTAAATAACAAATTCATGGCTCCACCACATTGCCCTTCTTTTTGGATGATGTTGCACCTATATCATGGCAAGTTTATAGAAAAGAATAAGATTTCAAAGAAATTCCAATAGTAAGGAAACACACTTTACAATTTAATCATGCATGATTGTCGGTATAACTTAATAACATGTTACAGGAGCTACCTCATTTCCTTAATTGCTATTTTCGAACATGCATATTGTAACATCCCTAATTTCTGTACTAAGTTGTATGTACAGATTGAATAAAATATATGAGATGTTTAGGAAAAGATGTGGCCATAGTTATGTAAAGAAAAGGATTAATTGGAAGAGGGAGAAAGTCTAAGAGCCAAAGTGCAAAACTACGAAAATGCTACTGTGATGCCCTAAGAAACCAGAAGTAAATGGAGGGCATTTTGGTCATTTCACACGATGGATGGATATCAGAGGAAATTTGTTAGTAAATTATTATAATTAATATGAGGATTTATGGAGTTGATAGAAGTCAAAAAGGAGTCCTTTAGAATTAATTATGGAATTTACGGTGAAAAAGGACACCGATAAAGGTTTAAAGGAAAACATATGTAATTTTTAACAGGACTTCTGGATCTCAGAAAATTATGAAACTTTGTAGAGAATTCATTTTATATTAGAATGAATTTCTAAAAATGTTAGAACAATTAAAAGAGGTGTTTAGCATTTATGCTAAGATCAGGGTAAGTTACGGATATCGGTATGAGGAAAGTACATTAGGATTTGGGCCAGTTAGCTATTGGACCTAAAAGAGGCCCAATATTTCGTCCTAGGCCAGCCCAATAAGGCCTAAAAGTTATCTTGGAGCCCAAGTCCAAATAATAAATAATTTATGGATTTTTGAAAAGAAAGAAAAAGAGAATAAAGTAAGAATTAGGTGTTGCACATGGTGGGACCCACAAGGACACAAGAATGGCACCCAAAAAGAGGAAGGGTTAGGTGTACCAAGGGAGGCCATGCTAGTGATGTCATGGTGGTAAGGTCTTGAGTGAAAAGTGAAAAGACATTCCAAGATCAAACCTTTAACCATTAGATCAAATAGTTTCCAAAGTGATCTTAGCCTTCAAATGGCACATGACTTTTGCTATAAATACCCCCCCTTTCCATTCATTCTTCACATCCAAGAGATCCTTTAGAAAGAGAAGTGAGTTCTAGAGAAAGAATGTGGAAGAAAGCAAGGGTCTTGAAGGAGCAAGTAAGGTAAGTTGTCTCCTTGCTTCTACCTTTTGTTCTTATGGTTTGTGCTTGAGTTTAAGTGACTTTTTAGGCTTAAATCTTGGGGAAATGCTGCTGGAATTTTTGTGTATATGTGAAAGGAATATGAGTTTTAAGTCATAGATAGTTAAGACAAGCTTAAACAAGTTAGTTACATGCTTGGTTGTTGGATTAAGTTGATGTTCTTGACTTTACCATGGAAGAACATTTCGGTTTGCACTGTTCATGCACTGTTTATGATAGAAGGAAATGGAATTTCAATGATTTAATGCTTCCATTGAGTTTATATGATGATTTTGTGTAGGATTGGAAAGGTTTTGAACCTTGGAAACCATTGGAATTAAAGGTTATAATGTTGAAAATTCCTCACGGTTACTGTTCACTCGCATGAACAGTGATTTAAATTTAATGATTTTGATGCTTCCAATGGTCTTAAAATGAGATTTTGTGTGGGGGAAAAGTGGAGGAACAAGTATGGGAAGCATTGGAATCAAAATGAGAATTTTTGAAAGAATTATGCATGTTTTTCAAATCTGTCCGGAACAGTGCATAGTTGTTGGAATTTGGTTGTTTTGAGTTCATAAATGGATTCAAAAGGCCAAATTGTGTAGGGTAAGGTCAAGACATCAATTGATTCAAAGGCTAAGTCAATTGGTAAAGATTAAAGGAAGTTATGTTACTTAAAGTAAGCTTAGTGTTCAAGAGAAGTTAGATTGTAATGGTTGGATGGTAATGTGATGTTAGGAATTGCTTGGTGTGCTCAAAAGAGGGCAGCCACATAGCAAGGAAAAGTAAGAAGGAAGAAGCAAAGTTAAAGTGGAAAGAAGTAAAGCAATAAGGTAGTAAACTTATCCTAAACTTATATGTATTGAATGTTATGCTTGATTGTGCTATGACTTTGTTGAATTGTGTGCATATGTGTATATGATTGAAGCTCTGTTTCTATGATTACCTTGGCCAATTGTATTTCATATGTTACATGGAAGCATGCACATTACACAATGTATACACTTTCACAAGCAAGCACAAGTATTTACTTTAATGCATGCATTGTTTAGTACCATTTGCTACTGAGATTCCCCCGAATCTCATCCCCTATTTATAACCCATTACAGAGAGGTTATGTCGAAGTGAATTTTGAGAATGCTGTAAGATGAAACATCCTCCCTTAGACTCCTCAGAGTACACTTGCGGAAGCAACATTAGCTTGATTATATCTTAACTTAAGCCCAGAAATTCAAAATTTTACTCTTAAGTTCCTTATTTTGGACATTTAATTTGAAAATTAATTTATCTCGTTCTACACATCCAAATGAGGCTTATTACCTATCCACGTAATGCCCCAGATGTGTACCATTGGCTCACCCAATTTCATAGCCAAACTCCTTCGTTTACTAGGTCAAACTGAGGCCAGAACACTGCTACCTCAGGACCTGCGAATTTCTCTTTTAATTCGTCATCCACAAATTGAACATGTCAAACAACATTTATTATTAAATAATAAAATGTCATACAACAAGGCATACAGCAAATTATCATATTTCTATTACATCTTTTCCTGCCTAAAATCCGGCAGCACAACTGCTACAATTCTTCTTTAGAAAGTAACCGATGTTGTACCGATTCGGTAATTCCCTCATGAGAACTACCATTCTACGTAGTACCCAGGAAAGACTGGATGAACCTGCTGGGTCCACTCACTTCCAGCCTCCTTAGACAGCACTACGAACACAGTACGTATCAGTTCCTTTCCCTGTTCCTGCTTCCTTGCCGAAATTTCGGCAGCATAACGGCGTCTCTTAAGATTTCCAAATTTTATTTTGACAGAACCTCCCCTGTAATGTTATATATGGGAATGAGATTCGGGGGAATCTCAGTAGTAATAATCATAACAATATATGTAATGCAGAGTGACAGTGCTTGCTTGTGATTGTGTACAGATAAGTATGCTGCGTGCTTCCATATTCAATAACATATGATCATAGCATTGTAATAGAGCTTCAAGCATAACATATAAGACAACAATCCAACCAAACAATAGCACAACAAATCACAAAGACATTACATAAGAGCTAGGATTAGTTACTACCTCAAAAGCAGAACTCCAGAACTTCTATACTGCTTCCAACTCCACCAGAACTTCCTTTCTTTCTTTCTTTCTCCTTCTCTCTCTTCTTTCTCTCTCTCTTCTTGCCAAAAACGTGGGATGCATAAAATGGGAGGGGAAGGGGGTATTTATAGCTTTAATGGATGGCATTTCTGTAATTTTGAAGCCATCTGAACATGTGGTCCTGGTTTTTCCTGGATTTTCCTATTTTTCTTTATTCCTTTTTACTGCATCTTGCATAACATCATCCAGGACACCTCACCGGGACACCTCATCGCCACATTCTTCACATGTCACAATTCCTGGACACCTCATCAGCTGACTCAGCAGTTCAGTCCAATCCAGTACCGGTCCAGAGTCTTGCACCGTAATACGTGTCCTCAACTTTTCTTCTGCCTCTAAGATTGCGCCATGTGGCACCTGGAAGGGACCTTTCACGCCTTCCAATGCTATCCAGATAAGTCCTGGACTTTATCTGATCACCTCCTCGGTTATCGTGCCGACCGAGTAACTTTACTTTATTGAAACAGCATTAAAATAGTATTTTAATGCCACTTTTTCCCACATATCACTGGGCCTACGTTTTTGGGCTCTGGGAATGTTATCTTGGATCCTGATCAAGCCCAAGTACTCGGATGGCTCGATTCCCAAGAAACAGCCCTTGGCAAATTACCAAAATGCCCTTGGGTGCCCTTTCTTGTACTATTTTAACCCTAAGGGTAAAATCATCATTTCACACCCTTCTGTACTCTGTCAGGGCATATACTGACTCTAAGTAACTTTATCTGTATGTGCCCTGGCTTCTGGGCCTATCCAGAATGACCAAAATGCCCTCATACATCTACTACCCCTTTAGTACAACACAGGGGCATTTTCGTAATTTCGCACTTTTTCGGGGTTCTGCCGGACACTGGCCCACCTATCAGTCCAAGTGTCTTACTGGGCCTTGTTGGCGCCATTATTGGGCCTCTCAGGGTCCATTACCTTCATGGCACGCATTACGAGGAATCTCCCCTGTTAATAATTATTGAATATTTTATCTATTATTCACCGTTTATACACATATCCGGACACCGGCTCCTTCTGTCCGATACACTGGCCTGCGGTGTTCAGGCATCCCTGTGAGTCATATCAGTCATCTGACCGAGGTTATCTGAACTCATTCAGTCCCTTTTCAAATACCGATAAATTTCCCTATCGGATACCCGGAGGCCTCACACTCCCGTCTGGATTTTCCAATTTGCGAATAACTTTTCCTACAGGCCTCGTATTGGTATTCTGTCAGTTTCCCGACATCCGCCCCACAAGGATGCATCATCCTGTATTTTCTCACCTAGATCTGAAATCTAGGATATCCTGTATGAATTTTTTAACTTTTGGACGATCAGTCCATTTCTGGCTATCTGGAGTCTTCAAAAATTCCTGTATTAAGCCAGATTACCGAGCGTCCCTTGCTCTCTCTACCGGTGAAATCTGGGACTGAAATGCTGTCGGACAGTCCAAACCACTTCCGGCCTGACTTTCTTTAATTACACTTTAGCCCCAAGAAACTTTTCTTCTTTTCATTTAAGTCCCTTTTTATTTGGCTAAAATTACACTTAAGGACCCCACCTTTTTGTCCTTAAACTTTCCATAATTCTTTGATACTCATAGAGACCTCGTATGCACATTTCACAGTTCAGTGAAATGATCAGCATAATTTTCTCTATTTTCTGGCAAAATATGGTACTCATCGGCTACCAGCCCGATCTTTCCCATAATTACGATTTTGCCCCTACATTCTCTTTCTGGCCTCTATTCTCATCTTCTTATCCTTCATCTTAAGTTCTAGAAATTCTCTTTCAATAACTCATCCCCTAAACTCTTCAGGAGTCATCGTTAATTGAAAAGCTCGACAACCCGCCCATATCAAGTTATCTTACACAGGAGCCAGCCCATATCAAGCTTCCTGCAGAATTCATAGGCTTAAGACTTAGGATATTCCTCACATTCCTCATTTTGAACCTAGGCGAACTGTCCCGATCTCCTAGACCAAAAATCGGGATGTTACATAAGACGCCGTTATGCTGCCGATTTTCAGACTGAACATAAGGAGATGATGCGTACTGTGTACGTAGGTACTGTCTAAGGAGTCTGAAAGTGAGTGGACCTAGTCGGTTCATCCAGTCTTTCCTGGGTACTTACGTAGAATGGTAATTCTCACGGGAATTACCGAATCAGTACAAGATCAGTTATTTTTACAGATGAAGTATAGTAGTTATACTGCCGAATTTCAGGCAGGAAAGATGTAATTGAGATACGAGGATTTTGTTCATGCCCTGTTGTATAAAGATTTATTATTTAATGATAAGTATTGTTTGGCATGTTTGTTTGATATGTGATTAATGTATGCATATGTATGTAAAGTTGCTTGCTGGAATTTGCCACCATGAACAGTAACTCGTGGTAATATAGTGATGTTTCATCTATAAGTAAAAATAGTAAATGATTAAATAAATGTATGATATGTTTATGATAAATAGTATACATACCAAGCTTCGATTTGATATATAGAATGTCTCATTTCGATGTCTACACATGGAGATATAAATTATCAAAGTTGGGACCAAAATGCTGGATTCAGGAGAAAAACGCTGGATGAACAGTAAAGTTGTAACTTTGACTGACGTTGACTTGGACAAGGAATGGTCAACGAGTTATTTTTCCTTGAAATAGTATTGAGTTAGCTTCATGTATAAATTTGAACCACTGCATTCCGATTTTTCTAGAATTAGTTATGATTTTTTGAAGTCAGGTCACTCATCTGGAATTTACACAGTGAACAGTGCTCGATAAGAGTAAAACTCCAGATTGAGAAATTGGACTTTAATGACCTTGAAAGTGGTTCTAAATACTACCAATTGGTCCCTAAGATGTACAAAAATAAGGATGTTTCACATATTATCATGATATATATAGCAAGGAGATACAACATCATCATACTTCATGGCATAACATTTAGCTCAACTAAATAATAACATTATCAAGCACACCAAACAATCAAACACAGTAAAAAATAAAGTAGGTGTTCTTGCTAGCTCTTGAAGTAATTTCCTTAATCCTTGTTTGAGCACTTGAACTGTCCTCCAAAAATGTTAAACCCTATCATATTCATCACAAAGGCATATTAAACTTCATTTAAAGCTTAACTTGATCTCATGATAACTTAATTCCTCCTTTAGCTTAATTTTAGGGTCTTTGGTTCAATAATCCTTTAACTTCATCCAAAGCTTAACTTGAATCTTAATTTTAGGGTCTTTGGTTCATGACCCTATCCTACATAATATTTTATGAGGAATTCAATTATGGACTTGGAATTACCAAATTCATACTCCTTCAAAACTAGCCAGAAACCCGTGAGTTTCCTTAATTGAATCCAAAAATTCCAATTATGGTTCCAATGATTTCAATGCTTGTTTCTCTACTTAACCCCATATAATTTTCCATTTTAAACACATTGTTAGAATCAAAATAAAAAAATTCCAATTCCCTCTCTAGGTTCTATATAGTGGCAGAATAGGGAACAAAATGAAATTCTAAGATTACATTGATATTCTAAGCTTAAACCAAGTAATCCTAGCTTGTTTCTTCTTGTCTAAGCTATGTATAACATAAAACTCATCTTTTCCTCCACATGGACAACATGTCATCCAGTACCCTGAAGCAAAGAAAAATGGTGTTTCACCATCCTAATCCAAGAGAAATCATCCTACAATATAGTCCAAAAATAGGAGGAAGAAGTTACCTTGGTTGCTTGAAGTTTGGAAACTTAAAAGATTGGGTTCTTGGTTGAGTTTTAATTTTGTAAGAGTTTCCCCTCTATTTCCATATGAGTGGCGACCATAAGGGGAGGGGAGGGGTATTTATAGGCCAAGCAAGGGAGTTTCATTCAAGGGCCAAGATTATCTCTTGAAAACATAGTTCATCCAAGGACTCACATTAATCCACATGGCTTTGCTAACATCATCTAGGTGACATCATCCAAGTGACATCACAAGGGACACATGGCATGCTAGGTGGCATAATTCTAATAGGGAAGAGGGCTGGTTGGAAAGATTCAGTCCAATCCGGTACCGGTCAGGTCAGATTTTCCAAAAATTAGGCTGTTTTATTAACTGAACGTTTGTGAGGTTCCATAATTTGTGTTCTGACATTAGAGTCAGTGTCTATGTTTTTCCTACAATTGACATTCTTAGACTGGGTATAAATTTAATTACTTGCCTTAAGAAAATTACCAAAAGGCCCTTGGTTCATTTTATTCACTATTTTTACCCTTGTGGCATTTATGTCTTTTTACATTCCTTCCAGGGTGTTTCTTGACCTTGGTCAACTATTCCTGTAGCCCTCTTTAACCTTTTGACCTAGGTTAAATGACTAAAATGCCTTCCATTCATCTTTATTTACTTTTATCACACTAGGGATATTTTTATCTTTTCATATTTTTCAGGTTATTTCTTAGCACTGGTCCCCTTTCCTAGACCTACCTAAATTCTTGTCCTAGTTTATACTCTTTTATTGTCCAGGTTTATACCCTTTTGTTGGATACCTAATCTAACATTATCCAGAAACCCCTATTATTAACTTCTATATTTACATAACTTATTAATTAATGCATTATCTTCTGTAAAATGGCTAACTTATTTTAATATACATCATCTATCATTAAGGCGAGATAGAAAATGATAGTAAAGAATGACTAACTTATTAATGTAGTATTTGCATGAACAAGAGTTACATATTTACATTAAAATGTATATTTTCTCATGTAATCTTATCGTTAAACATAGTATGAAGCTTAACCATTATGCTTTGCACTCAAGATTCTTCTAAATTTCAATTCCTAAGCAGAACCCCAATAATAATTCTTCATACACTTTATGCTAATAGTTTTAATATATAACTACTAATGCTAATCCTTCAGTCTAAAGCCTCTATCCATGACATATACATATCTTTAGCAACTATCATCCTCAAACACCATTTTGTATCTTACAATTTCCATTCAAGCCTAGGGTAACAACTAACTTTTGAACTATTAATCTTCGAACTCAATCCTCAAATCACCCAAGAAAATAGCAATTATTTATGTCAGTTTTCACATTCTAATTCAATCATCAATCATTTTAGAAACCTTAGGAACACCTATTTTTTCAAAACAACACACATTCATCCAAACCATAACTTTTACAATTGAATATCTTACAATTCCCACTCAAATCTCATTTTGAATATTTAGCATTTACTATACTTTATACTCTTTACAAATATAATTGATGTCTACTATATACTCACTATATATTTTATTCCTATAACTCAATTGCTTTAATTGCTTAACTTTTAAATATATCATCATCTTTCTTTCTTTGTCCTCTCTTCTATTTATTTTCAAATCTAACATTTAACTTTTCTCGCTGAAGTTTAACATTATTCCCTTATTTGCCACTAAGTTACAATATTTTTAGGCACAAAATGCAATAACGATGTGTTAAGTTACTTAGTTTCATACCCTCTCTCCCCTCCAAAAGCTACAACCCACCATAGTAGGTAATTAGTAATATATATACTAACAAGGAAGGATATGTGTGAATAATATTGCCACAACTATGCAATGAAACACATTCAAGAAACCTTGAAACTGATATTAAGTTGTAAAATTCTCCTTTACATAACCATAATTGACCACATTAAATCATTTTTACAAAAATTAATTACAAACTAACCATGATATAAATAAGTTTTGTTAATAATTTAAAATTTATAATGGCTATAGAGAAAAAATTTACGTCTAAAGAGTTAACCATGGTAGAAAAAGATAAAACTATCGCTCAAGCACTATCATGGTTAAAAGAGTTTAACTTATTTTGAAAAGGTTATCCATGATAGAAATGAGTAAAACTTATATAAGGATACTATCATGGATATAAGAGTTTCACACATCATTCGCTTATAAAACCATGTTAGAAGGGATTCGACCCCACTAACATGGTTATAAGGTTTAAGCCCCCAATTAACACCACTATCAGAGTTATCCTAACAATCATCTTAAATGGGCCTCTAGGCATCAAACCCAGGAATAACATTACATAAGTCCACTTTATAACTGAGATCCTGTATAATACTCATTCATAAATAAATTCTCAATCTTACACATTCCAAAAGTGGACCCACTATCAACAAATCATAAGCAATAGCCTAGGGCCTCAAGCCCACTACTAGCACATATTCCCAGCATCAAATCCAAATAAAGTATCTCATGATATCAGAGTATGCAAAATGAGTAGCAATATATAACTATTTCACATATAAATCAAGAGGAGGAGGCTATATAATTGATATAGCACCAATCAAGCCTCCGAATCCTTCCTTGATGTCCTAGTACAAAACTATCACCTGAAAAATGTTAATAACCCCGTGGTGAGTCAAACGTCTCAGTAACCAACAATCCTACTCATTATGCATACTAATACGTACTCGTGAGGAGTCAAGTAGGATAGTTAATAAAATACACGAGATAGAAAGTGATACATTATCATAATATGATCAAATAGAAATACCACCCCAGTTCTTCCCATCAAACCAACCGAACCACCTTATACCCGCCGACTGAACCCATGGCTAGTGATAACTACCATATGACTGGCCACTCAAAAAGCTAATCAGTTGAGTGTTATGGATTAGCCAAAATTCACAGAGCACAAGACTGGACTATGGGTTCATTCCCCCTAGATAAATTGGTGGGGGCATCGCAGCCCCTCGGTAAACTGGTGGGGCAAGTCCTTAGGTAAACTGGTGGGACAAAAGCCAACCATCGAGCTCTAATGGAGGCTATACCATGTGATAGAAAGACAACTTCATCATTATCAATCCCAATCACCATATACATAATTCTCCAAATAATCATACTAATTAAAATATCAATAGCTCGATAATCAATAACTTCAATAAATATCACAATAGAGTTTTTCTCAAAATAATAACTTTTTTCAAATTTTAATCTCAAGATATAACAAGTTTTTAATTTCCATTTAAACCTTCCAAATTACTTTAAGTCTTTAAGTCCCATAAGATCATTTTCAATAAAATCAGCAATCAAATTTTTCTCAATATAATCATATCATCATCAGTAGATTTATATATATCAAATCCCTCACAAACATCATATTCTCACACACAATGAGTGGAAAGTGGTTACCTTTCGCCAAAGCTAATTAAAGTACCATAAATGAGGAGCCCCGTGTTTAGTTCATAATTCATTGGTCAATCTACAATATTTGTATAAATGTGCATCAATAAGTTGTTAATTTGACACAACATATACTTAAATCAACCACTAAATTCTCCTATTATACAAAATCCTCAAAACTCTTAACTTATAATTAACACTCAATATACTAAACTTTGAGTTTCATCACCAATCAAATTGCTAAACAAATAATCAATTTAATTACATAAGTTTAAAGTTCTCAATTTTTACCTCTAATTTTCAAATCTCACTCACAATATCCAATCTTCATTTCAATATTAAATCACATCATTCCTAGATTTCAATAACTCATTTGCACCATCAATTAACCCATAATTATTCAATTTGATCAAAATCCCAATTTATTCAATTTAGGGTTCTAACAAAAATACCCATTTTCAATTTACAAGCTATAATAACAATCTAAACCGATTAAATACCAATTATACTTCTAATAAACATAACCCAATCATTAAACTCAAATTAAATCCACAATTTTCATATTAAATCATCTCTTCTCTCTAATATTTAAACCCTAACTCTAAACCTCTTAAATAATGCAAATAGGAAAATTTTAAACCAATTAAATGCAAGTATTCACTTACTTCTATAATTCTATGGTTATCATTTGTTAAAAATCCACATTTATTCCAAGCCCTAATCCTCAAACTTTTTTACTCCTAACCAAAATTATATTTATAAAGAGCTCTCTTGGTATAAAAAAATAATTAAAAAATAACTATGATAGTTGAAAGATTTTATGAGAACTAACCAGAGCTCAAATGGATCTGATATTCATTAAAAGAGAAGCTAGAGCAGTTTGACAGAAATCTCAAAGGAAGAAGAATAAGAATTCACGAGTTATGGTTGTGAATGTGTTTGAATATTATAAAAGGGGTGTGGGCCCCACTAAATTTTTAATATTATATTATATATATTTGTAAAGAATTTGGGCTGCTCCTATTTATTCTTCTTTTTCTTTTTGTTTTTTTTTTGTTTTTTTCTTTTGTCTATGTTTTTCTTACTTTTAATATAAGCAATTTTTTTACTATAGATAAACTATTTTAACTTATGTAATTAAATAAAAAATTTATCTACTAGAAATTAATTTCTTTTAATACTACTTAAATTCTAAAATAAAAATAGGGATGTTACACATGGTATATTGGGCTAATATACCCTGCTCTCGAAGAAAATCAGCAAATGGACCTGGTGCTTGTCCTTCACTAGTGTATCTACCATAATACTCACCACCATGGTCTGATCTTACAATCTTGATCGATTTCTCAATCTGTTTTTCTACTTCTACTTTATATTCCTTAAAGGCATCTAGTGCCTCACTTTTATTATAAAGCATGTAGACATACATGTATCGCGAGTAAATGTCAATAAAGGTGATAAAGTACTTTTGACCATGCGTAGTCAGATCAGGGCAACAAATATCAGTGTGTATAATTTCTAGCAATTCAAAACTTCTCTTAGCCCCTTTATGTGACTTATTGGCCGATCTGCTTTACCTTATATAGTCCACACAAGAATCAAATTTTAAATGGTCTAAAGATAGAAGAATTTCATCTTTATTTAACCTATTGATTATATCAACAGAGATATGTTCCAATCTCCTATGCCATAGGCTATAAGAATTCTCATCGAAGACATTTCTCTTAGTACCACATGAAACAGAAAAATATTAAGGTGAATTTGAAACAATTTTAAATAAACCATCAATCATCACAAAATTCGCAATTAAAACTGAAACATCCTCCCTTAGACCCCTCAGAGTACACTTGCGGAAGTTAGATAGTTGATTATATCTTAACTCAAGCCCAAAAATTTAAAATTTTACTCGTAAGTTCCTTATTCTGAACCTTTAAGTTGAAAACCAACTTATCTCGTTCTACACATCCAAATGAGGCTTATTACCTATCCACGTAATGCCCCAGATATGTGCTACTGGCTCACCAAATTTCGTGGCCAAACTCCTTCATTTACTAGGTCAAACTGAGGTCAAAACACTGCTACCTCAGGACCTGCGAATTTCTTTCTCATAATTTCTCATACACAAATTTAATATGCCAAACAATATTTATTATTAAATAATAAATTGTCATACAACAGGGCATACACAAAATTCTCATATTTCTATTACATCTTTCCTGCCTGAAATCTGGCAGTATAACGGCTAGGCTTTATCTTTAAAACTAATTGATTTTATACTGATTCGGTAATTCCCGTGAGAACTACCATTCTACGTAAGTACCCAGGAAAGACTGGATGAACCGGCTAGGTCCACTCACTTCCAGCCTCCTTAGACAGTACCTACGTACACAGTACGTATCAGCTCCTTTCTTCACTACTGCTATCTTGTCATAATTTCGGCAGCATAACGGCGTCTCTTAAAATTCTCAAAATTCATTTCAACATAACCTCCCTGTAATGGGTTAGACATGGGGAATGAGATTCGGGGGAATCTTGTAGCACCCCAATTTTTAGGCCAGAGACTTAGTACGTAGCCTGAAATAGATATATCCCTTTGAGCAGAAGTTCCAAAAACATACAGAGGGTTTTTAGGGACTAAACTGCAAATAAGTGAAAGTTCAGGGACTTATATGTAAATATTGAAAGTCCCTGGGGATATGATGGCCATTTATGCAAAGAAAGAGATTAAATTGCAGAAGAAAGAAAATGTAGGGACTTAGATGCAATTATGAAAAGTATAAAGCCAAAAAGAAAAAGTAGACAAAAAGGTGGGGTCCTTAAGTGTAATTTTAGCCAAATAAAAAGGGACTTAAATGAAAAGAAGAAAAGTTCCCTGGGGCTAAATTGTAATTAAAGAAAGTCAGGCCGAAAGTGGTTTGGACTGCCCGAAAGCATTTCCATCCCAGATTTCACCAGTAGAGAGAGCAAGTGATGCTCGGTAATCTGGCTTAATACAGGAATTTTTCAAGACTCCAGATAGCCAGAATTGATCTGATAGTCTAAAAGATATAAAAATTCCTACCGGATATTCTATATTTTAGATATAAGTGAGAAATTACAGGATGATGCGTCCTTATGGGGAAGATGTCAGGAAACTGACAGAATATCGATAGGAGGCCTGTAGAAAAAGTTATTCACAAATTAGAAAATCCAGAAGGGAGTGTGTGGCCTCCGTGTATCAGATAGGGAGATTTATCGGTATTTAAAAAGGGACTGAATGAGTTCGGATGACCTCAGTCAGATGACTGTTATGACCCACAGGGATGACTAAATGCAGTAGGCCAGTCTATCTGGTAGAAGGACCCGGTGTCCGGAGATGTATATAAATGGTGTATAATAGTTAAAATATTCGAGGAACATGGCCAGGGGAATATTCCTCGTAATGCATGCCATGAAGGTAATGGACCCTGAAAGGCCCAATAATGGCGCCAACAAAGGCCCAATAAGACACTTGGACTGATAGGTGGGCCAGTGTCCGGTAGAACCCCGGAAAAGTGCGAAATTATGAAAATACCCCTGTGTTGTACAAAAGGGGTATTAGATGTATGAAGGGCATTTTGGTCATTCTGGACAGGCCCAGAAGCCAAGGCACATACAGATAAAGTTACTCAGAGTCAGTATATGCCCTGACAGAGTACAGAAGGGTGTAAAATGAAGATTTTACCCTTAGGGTTAAGATAGTGCAATAAAGGGCACCCAGGGGTATTTGGTAATTTGCGAAGGGATGCTTCTTGGGAATCAGGCCATCAGAGTACTTGAGCTTGATCAGGATCCAAGATAACATTCCCAGAGCCCAAAAACGTAGGCCCAGTGATATGTGGGAAAAAATGGCATTAACATACTATTTGAATGTTGTTTCAATAAAGTAAAGTTACTCGGTCGGCACGATAACCGAGGAGGTGATCAGATAAAGTCCTGGACTTATCTGGATAGCATTGGAAGGCGTGAAAGGTCCCTTCCAGATGCCACATGGCGTCACCTTAGAGGGAGAAGAAAAGTTAAGGACACGTGGCACAATCTCAGCCGTTGAGTCCGGTTTGTGGAAAATCGGACTGGACCGGTACTGGATTGGACTGGAAATGCTGAGTCAGCTAATGAGGTGTCCAGGAATTGTGACATGTGAAGAATGTGGCGATGAGGTGTCCCATGAGGTGGCCTTGACATGATGTCATGCATGATGCAGTAAAAGGAATAAAAGAAAATAGGAAATTTTGGAAAAACAAGGACCACAAGTTCATATGGCTTCAAAATTACAAGAATGCCATTGAAGAAAACTATAAATACCCCCCCTTGCTTCATATGCAGCACGGCCAAGCATGAGAAAGAGAGAGAAAGAAGAGAGAAAAGGAGAAGGAAAGAAAGAAAGGAAGTTCTGGCGGAGCTGGAAGCAGAATAGAGATAGTAGAGTTCTGCTAATCTTTTGAGGTAGTAACTAATCCTAGCTTTTATGTAATGGCATTGTGATTTGTTGTGCTATTGTTTGGTTGGATTGTTGTCTTATATGTTATGTCTAAAGCTCTGCTATAATGCTATGATCATATGTTATTAAGCATGGAATCATGCAGCATACTTATTTGTACACAATCACAAGCAAGCACAATCACTCTGCATTATATATATTGTTATGATTATTACTACTGAGATTCCCCCGAATCTCATCCCAATAAGTAAACCATTACAGGGGAGGTTATGTCAAAGTGAATTTTGGGAATTTTAAGAGACGCAGTTATGCTGCCAAAATTATGTCAAGATAAGGAAAGCAGCTGATACGTACTGTGTATGTAGGTACTGTCTAAGGAGGCTGGAAGTGAGTGGACCTAGCCGGTTCATCCAGTCTTTCCTGGGTACTTACGTAGAATGGTAGTTCTCACGGGAATTACCGAATCGGTGCAAGATCAGTTACTTTCTGAAGACGAAGCGTAGCGGTTATGCAGCCGGATTTCAGGCAGAAAAAGATGTAATAGAAGTATAAGAATTTTTGTACACACCCAGATGTAAAACAACTTATTAATTAATAATAAGTAATGTTTGGCATGTGTAACTGATATGTGATGGATATCTGCATATGTGTGTAAAGTTGTTTGCTAGAAATTGCCACTGTGAACAGTAATACGTGGTGACATGATGATGTTTGATAAATAGTTAAAAATAGTAAATGGATGAATAAATGTATGAAATTTTGAGGATAAATAGTATACATACCAAGATTTAATTTTATATAAATAATGCCTCATTTGGATGTCTACACATAGAGATATAAATTATCAAAGTTGGGACCAGAATGCTGGATTCAGGAGAAAAATGCTGGATGAACAGTAAAGTAGAAACGTTGACTGATGTTGACTAGGTCAATGCATGGTCAACAATTTATTTTTCCCTGAAAGACAATTGAGTTATATTCAATTATCAATTTGAACCACTTCATTTCGATTTTTGTAGAATTAGTTATGATTTTTCGAAGTCAGGTCACTCATCTGGAATTTACACAGTGAACAGTACCCGATAAGAGTAAAACTCCAGATTGAGGAATTGGACTTCAATGACCTTGAAAGTGGTTCTAAATGCTACCAAATGGTCCCTAAGACATATGTAAGTACTGATGTTTCAAATCTCAGTAGTAATAATCTTAACAATATATGTAATGCAGTGTGATAGTGCTTGCTTGTGATTGTGTACAGATAAGTATGCCGCGTGCTTCCATACTCAATAACATATGACCATAGCATTGCAGTAGAGCTTCAGACATAACATATAAGATAACAATCAAACCAAATAATAGCACATCAAAACACAAAGTCATTGCATAAAAGCTAGGATTAGTTACTACCTGGCTAGCTAGCCGAACTCTACTATCTCTATACTGCTTCCAGCTCCGCCAGAACTTCCTTTCTTTTTCTCTTTCTTTCTTTCTCCTTCTCTCTCTCTTTCCCTTGCAAAACTGTGATGAATGAATGGCAAGGGGGGGTAATTATAGTTTCCACCGATGGCACCTCCGTAATTCTCAAGAACTCTGAACTTGTGGCACCGATTTTCCTGGAATTTCCTATTTTCTTTATTCCCTTTACTGCATCATCATGACATCATTCAAGGGACACCTCATGGGGACACCTAATCTGTCACATGGCGCAAATGTAAGCTCCTGGGACACCTCACCAGCTGACTCAGCGTTTCCAGACTGTTCCAGAGTCTTGCACCGGAATACACGGCTGAGATCGTGCCACGTGTCCTTAACTTTTTCTTCCTCCTCTATGTTGGCGCCATGTGGCATCTTGCTGGCACCTTTCACGGTATCCAATGCTATCCAGATAAATTCAGGACTTTATCTTATCACCTCCTCGGTTATCGTGCTGACTAAGTAACTTTACTTTATTGAAAAGTCACTAAAATATTATTTTAATGCCACTTTTCCCCACATATATACTGGGCTACGTTTTTGCACCTTGGGACTGCTATCTTGGGCCCTGATCAATCTCAAGTATTCTGATGGCTCGATTCCCAAGAAACATCCCTTGGCAAATTACCAAAATACCCTTTGTTCCTTTTTCTTTTCTTTAATGAATCTAAGGGCATTATTGTCTTTTCACCTCTTACCAGAGTACTCTCTGACCCTGGTCAACTATCCAGATATCTTTTCTTGACTGTCTAACCTTAGTCAAATGACCATAATACCCTTTACTCATTCTTTTACCATTTTACAACATAAGGGCATTTTCGTCTTTTTACACCTTTTCAGCATATTTCTGGACACCGACTCCTTTCATCAGATAAACGGATATACTGGGTCTAGGCATCGCTTTGGGTCATAACAGGCATCTGACCGATGTCATCTGTGCCCATTCTATCTCAATTTGAATACCGATAAATTTCCCAATCGGATCCCCGGAGGTCACATACTCCGTCTCAAGTCTCTAATTTCTGAATAACTTTTTCTACAGACCTCCTATATGTATTCTGCCAGTTCCCAGACATCCGCCTCATCAAGGCGCATCTTCCTGTAAATTCTTACCCACATCTGAGGTCTAGGATAAATTTTGGATATCTAGAGTCCTGATAAAATTCCTGTATTAAGCCAGATTACAGAGCATCATCTGCTCTATCTACTGGTAAAATTTGGGACTGAAATGCTTCCGGGAAGTTTCAAGTAAAACATCCTTACTTTCATATGTCTTAGGGACCATTTTATAGCATTTAGAACCACTTACAAGGTCATTGAAGTCTAATTTCTCAATCTGGAGTTTCACTCTTATCGAGTACTGTTCACTGTGCAAATTCCAGATGAGTGACCTGACTTCGAAAAATCATAACTAATTCTAAAAAAATTGAAATGAAGTGGTTCAAATTTATAATTGAAGCTAACTCAATTATATTTCAGAGAAAAATAACTCGTTGGCAATTCATTGACCAAGTAAACGTCAGTCAACGTTAAAACGTTACTGTTCATCCAACATTTTTCTCCTGAATCCAGCATTCTGGTCCCAACTTTGATAATTTATATCTCCTTGTGTAGACATCCAAATGAGTCATATTATATATCAAATCGAATCTTGGTATATCTACTATTTACCTTAAAAATATCATACATTTATTCATCCATTTACTATTTTTAATTATGGGTCAAACATCCTCATGTCCCTACGGGTTACTGTTCATAGTGTTAATTTTCAGCAACCAACATTACATACATAAGCATACATCCATCATATATCAGTCAAATATGCCAAACAACAATTATTATTAATTAATAAGTTGTTTTGCATCTGGCCATGTACATAAATTCTCATATCTCTTTTGCATCTTTTCTTGCCTAAAATCTGGCAGCATAACCTCTACGCTTCATCTTCAGAAAGTAACTGATCTTATACCGATTCGGTAATTCCCGTGAGAACTACCATTCTACGTAAGTACCCAGGAAAGACTGGATGAACCAGCTAGGTCCACTCACTTCCAGCCTCCTTAGACAGTACCTACGTACACAGTACGTATCAGTTCCTTTTTCTACTATTGCCATCTTGTCATAATTTCGGCAGCATAACGGCGTCTTTTAAAATTTCCAAAATTCACTTCGACATAACCTCCCCTGTAATGGTTTACTTATTGGGATGAGATTCAGGGGAATCTCAGTAGCAACAATCATAACAGTATATGTAATGCAGAGTGACAGTGCTTGCTTGTGATTGTGTACAGATAAGTATGCTGCGTGCTTCCATGCTGAATAACATATGATCATAGCATTATAGCAGAGCTTCAGACATAACATATAAGACAACAATCCAACCAAACAATAGCACAACAAATCACAAAGCCATTACATAAAAGCTAGGATTAGTTACTACCTGGCTCAGCAGAGCTCTACTATCTCTATTCTGCTTCCAGCTCTGCCAGAACTTCCTTTCTTTCTTTCTTCCTCTCACTTTCTCTCTCTAGCACCTCCTCCTCTCTCTAAACGCCTCTTGGCCGTGGCATATGAATGGCAAGGGGGGGTATTTATAACCTCCTCCAATGGTAATCCCGTAATTACCATGAACTTTGATCCTGCGGTCCTAGTTTTTCCTGGATTTTCCTATTTTCTTTAATTCCTCATTTACTGCATCATGCATGACATCATCGGGACACCTCACCGGGACACCTCAGCGCCACATTTATCACATGTCTAAAATCCTGGACACCTCAGCAGCTGACTCAGCATGCTAACTCACCGGTCCAGTGTCCTGCCTCGTAGTACGTGTCCTCAACTTTTTCTTCTGCCTTTAAGATTGCGCCATGTGGCACCTGGAAGGGACCTTTCATGCCTTCCAACGAGTAACTTTACTTTATTGAAACAGCATTAAAATAGTATTTTAGTGCCACTTTTCCCCACATACTTCATGGGCTACGTTTTTGGGCCTTGGAATATTATCTTGGATCTCTGATCAAGCTCAAGTACTCTGATGGCTCGATTCCCAAGAAACAGCCCTTGGCAAATTACCAAAATACCCCTGAATGCCCTTTCTTGAGCTATCTTAGCCCTAAGGGTAAAATCGTCATTTTACACCTTTCTGGACCCTTTCAGGGTATATACTGACTTTAAGTAACTTTATCTGTATGTGCCTTGGCTCCTGGGCCTGTCCAGAATGACCAAAATGCCCTCCATTCATCTATTACTCTTTAGTACACAGGGGCATTTTCGTAATTTCGCACTTTTTCGGGGATTCTGCCGGACACTGGCCCACCTATCAGTCCAAGTGTCTTACTAGGCCTCTGTTGGCGCCATTATTGGGCCTTTCTGGGTCCAATATCCTCATGGCACGCATTACGAGGAATCTTCCCCCGTTAATAATTATTGAATATTTTATCTATTATTCACTGTTTATACACATATCCGGACACCGGCTCCTTCTGTCCGATACACTGGCCTGCGGTGTTCAGGCATCCCTGTGAGTCATATCAGTCATCTGACCGAGATCATCCGAACTCATTCAGTCCCTTTTTAAATACCGATAAATCTCCCTATCGGATACCCGGAGGCCTCGCACTCCCGTCTGGATTTTCTAATTTGTGAATAACTTTTTCTACAGGCCTCCTATCGGTATTCTGTCAGTTTCCCAACATCCGTCCCATATGGACGTATCATCCTGTATTTTCTCACCTAGATCTGAATTCTAGGATATCCGGTATGAATTTTTATAACTTTTGGACGATCAGTCCATTTCTGGCTATCTGGAGTCTTCAAAAATTCCTGTATTAAGCCAGATCACCGAGCGTCACTTGCTCTCTCTACCGGTGAAATCTGGGACTGAAATGCTTTCGGACAGTCCAAACCACTTCCGGCCTGACTTTCTTTAATTACATTTAGCCCCAGGAAACTTTCTTCTTTTCATTTAAGTCCCTTTTTACTTGGCTAAAATTACACTTAAGGACCCCACATTTTTGTCTACTTTCCTTTTTAGCCTTGAAACTTTCCATAATTGCACTTAAGTCCTTTCATTTCCTTTACTAGGTCTAGGGGCATTATTGTCTTTTCATATTTTACCAGAGTATTCTCTGGCCCTGGTCAACTATCCAGATACCCCTTCTTGACTGTCTAACCTTAGCCAAATGACCAAAATACCCTTTACTCATTCTTCAGTTATTCTATAACATAAGGGCATTTTCGTCATTTTGCACATTTTTTCCCGGACACCGGCCCCTCTTACCACTGAACTGATATTACGGGCATGGGCCTTCCCTGGTGTCACTACGGGCCTTAGAAAATACTGTATGGCATCTGGCCATAGTCCGATCATCTCTATTCGGACTGCCTTTCTTTTACCGATTATAACTGTAAATTCCCATCTTCGAGAATTTTTACAGAAAAATCGGGACCTCAAATCAAAATTCTGTGTCGCGTCATTCAATCCGGAATCCTTTTATCTATCTCCTGGTATTTTCAGATATTTTATCCGGACCGGGCTATTTTTGCCTGAAAGTACGCTCCCGCGCATACTTTTCAAAAATGACCATTTTACCCCTGGTCACATTTCTAACTCTTTCATACACATAGAGACCTCATATGCACATTTCACAGTTCAGTGAAATGATCAGCATAGTTTTCTCTATTTTCTGGCAAAATATGGTACTCATCGGCTACCAGCCCGATCTTTCCCATAATTACGATTATGCCCTTGAATTCTCCTTATGGCATCTCTAGGCCTAAAAATTGGGGTGTTACATCAAGCGACTTTCGGCTGAACTTTCTATAATTACAATTTTGCCCCTGGAAACTTTTCCTTTTTACAATCAAGTCCCTTAACTTCCAATAATTCTTTCATACTCATAGAGACCTCGTATGCACATTTCACAGTTCAATGAAATGATCAGCATAATTTTCTTTATTTTCTGGCAAAATATGGTACTCATCGGCTACCAGCCCGATCTTTCCCACAATTACGATTATGCCCCTGAATCCTCTTTCTGGCATCTTTACTCCTCTTCTTATCCTTCATCTTAAGTTCTAGAAATTCTCTTTCAATATCTCGTCCCCTTAACTCTTCGGGAGTCATTGTAAATTGAAAGGCTCGACAACCCGCCCATATTAGGTTATCTTACACAGGAGCAAGCCCATTACAAGCTACATGCAGAATTCCTAGGCTTAAGATTTAGGATACTCCTTACATTCCTCTTTTTGAACCTAGGTAAACTGTCCCTATTCTGTAGGTCAAAGACTTAACTTATCTTTAAATCCTGAGAAACTTAGCTAATCCCTCGGATTTCTACAAAATATAGGTAAGTGATCTGCCCATATCAGATTACTACCCTGGGACTACGGGTTTAGCAGCCTGCCCATATCAGACTACCTCCCAGTTCTCCTAGACCCAAACATCGGGATGTTACAATTCTCCTCCCCTTTTAAAAATTTTGTCCTCGAAATTTTAAGGGGTACCTCATCTTTTCTGAAGAGAACTTCTTATTGATCTATACAGCTATATGGTTTTTATAACGCAGTCATATATATATAACCAGTAAGATCATCCCTCTCTATCTTATCCTCACTCCAGTGATGGTCTAGAGGAGCAACATCTTGGTCCCAGACCTTTCACATGGATTCTTAGCAACTAACATCTCTCATTATAGTTGCTTTCCGCTATCCATGTCTAACCCCTCATACAGCACCCTCATCACTGAGTTAAGACAGATTTCTTATCTTACTAATTATCTCTCATGACTTGTTATAATAACCATTTCCTCTAGATCAGAAAAGAACTCTTCATTAATCTCATCATTTACATCATATCTATAACTAGGCATACAGTTTCTTACAGCTATGATTCTCTTAGCCATTCTTAGGGTCGACTTCAGGGGATTTGGAGACTCTGTTTGTGGTAAGAGCAAACACCCTTCCTGTTGTCTTTGGCCTAGGAATGTCAGCATTCTTAGGGCAAACTCTTGCAAAGTGACCTTTCTTGCCACAAATAAAATAGCCGCCTTGCCCTGCCCGACACTCTCTCGTGCCATGGCTCCTTCCATATCTTTGACATCTTTGCCCTCCAACCTGACCCTCACCTTGATCAGTCCCCTGCCTAAACTGTTGCCTTTTTCTCTTGTTATTGTTATTGGCTTCATAACTTGAGCTACCTCTCAAAGTGCTCTTAGCCAATACTTCTTTACCTCTTACCTCTGACCTAGTCACTTCCTTGCTCCTTACGTTGTTCCCAGCTGCTGCATGATTGTTCATACTTCTTTGTGTGAATCTGCAGATTTCTACCGCTCTATTGAACTGCGTAAGCTGCTGAGGAATTATCCTTTCCTTTAGGGCACTGCTCAGGCCCTCCACTAATCTCTTCGTCGACCATTGTTCATCCTCCATTCTTCTAAGGTACGTAGAATTGCTCGACAATCGGAGATACTTAGCCAAATACTCATCGAATGGCTCTTTCTCTCCCTGCTTTAAAGTAAGAAACTCAACTTCTTTCGTGTCCCTCACTGACTGGGGAAAGTATTTTTCCCTAAACTGTCCCAGAAACACTTCCCATGTAACTGGGATTCCTTTTGTCTGAAGAATAAGCTTGGTATTCCTCCACCATCTTCGCGTATCCTTCTCTAGCTTGAAAATAGCCATACGAGCTTTTCTTCCTGATGGGCAGTCGAGTACCTCAAAAATCTTCTCTAGCTGATCTATCCAATCCTCAGCTACTTGGACATGAAACGTCCCCTCAAACGCCGAGGATTGTACCTTTGGAATCGCTCCATCCATTGCTGAATGCTATTAGGATTTGCCACTAGATCCTCTATTCTTGACTGCTCATTATTTGGAAAAATTCCTGATATCCCTTCTACTGGTCTATTAGGGGTCCATAATTGATTAACTATAGCTGTAAGAGTAGCTATAGTTGCATCTCTTTCCTGATCTCGGCGAACTTGTTCCGCTCTCATCTCCTCCTGTTGGAAATTAGGCCCTAGGGGCCAATCATTGTCTTATAAACATTATTGTTTTTTGAATGTCTTAATTATGTTATCACATTATTTGCATGTTTACTGTGATGACCATCCTTGGATAACTCATATCCTAAATGTCCCTAGTCGGTCATCTATGCGGGAGCAGGGATGTAATAAGACCAGTATGACTTTGAAGATATATAGATATATGAATCAAAGTCATAGGCACATGTAAGAGTACAAGGTGCTAGACCGACCCACTATGAGAGAGCTGCATGGGTTAAGTCTTAAGCTTCTCTCATATACAAGCCATGTCACTATGCCCTTTGACCTGAGTTCATCATGGATTTCTACATGACAAACGCTCAGCTTTGACCTAGTCAAAAGTCACTTTTGACCGAGTGATGATAAAGGCTATGTTCGGGCTCAGTGGTTTTTCATGCGGAGGAATATGAATGGTCAAGATGGAATTTATCCCTCACATTCGTAGAGAGATATTATTGGGCCCCTCGATGAGTGAGTCTGAGAAATGTATGGCCATACTGTAATGGAAGGGTAGTTCCATTACTATAGTCAGACTGCTCAGGGATCGAGAAAGTAACGGTCAGGAATAGGGGGATGACGTTCTCTATGCCTCATCCATGACCGAAATATCATGTGACAAAAGGGACGTGATACGGTTGTATGAAAGGTAACATCGTTCATCGATCCTCATATGTTTTGGGTAGTCGTAATGTCTTGCTAGAGGCCGCTTACGACTTGTGGGTTAGTATAGTAACTGGCCCACTGCCAACTTCATATGGGCCTAAAGGGTCACACACAAAATAGACCAACTTGAGCTTGATGTTTAGGTTCATTGAATCTAAGACATGTCTTGATTAAATGAATAATCTAGGGTGAATTTATATATTTTATATATATATAAATTTGTATTTATATATTATATATAATATAAGAGATATTTACAAAATTTAATTTATAAGGATAAATTAAATCTCTATCACTTTTGAATTTGAATTTAAATGGATATGATCTATTTGAATTTGACATTCAAATTGATAAGATATCTCAAATTTGATTTATGAGAATAAATCAAATATAATTCCGTCTTATCTTTATTTTAAATTAAATAAATAGGTGAATTAAATCTGTGAGACGGATTTAATAAAAACCGTATTTATTTAATTAGTTTCTTATCAAATTATGCAATATATGATATTGTATTAATTTTAGAATTAATATAAGATTAATTCTGAAGCTCGGCCCAATTAGAAGCCCTATAGCATCCTATATATTTGACATTAGGAGCTAGGGTTCTACACAATATACACAGACACAACACACAAGAAAAGGGGCAAGGAGAGTGCAAAAGGTTTGCAGATAAGAAACTGCTGGAATAGAGACGGTGAGGACAGAATCTTGAGAAAACCCTAGAGGGACAAGAGGCGCTAGCACGTCGTTCGTGATTGGAACGCTCTTCGTGTGGATACCGGTAGAGGAAGTCGATCTGAGTTGTCACCTTCTTGCTTCACCAGGTACGACGAGGTCGCGACCAGTTGACACATAGGTCGCGACCAAATTGGCTTCTGAACGTCAGAAATCCAAAAAGAGACTACAGGTCATGACTAGTAGCAGAATAGGTCGCGACTACAAATTCCAGAGACGACAGGTCATGACTAGAAGCTGAGGAGGTCGCGACAGAAAACTCCAGAGGTGACAGGTCGCGACTAGAAGCTAAGTTGGGTCGTGACTGAAAGTTCCAGAGGCGAAGAGTCGCGACTAGTGGACACTGAGGTCGCGGCCAAAGCTTGAATACAAAGGTAACACTTCTTTCTCCTTGACTTAAACACAATCGGTAGATCCTGGCTGGGAATAGAAAAAATTTTAAAGTTAATTTCCGCTGCGTGTCTTCCAATTCCCTTCAGTGGTATGAAAGCCATGCCATTTTGTGTTTAAGTTAGGTTTGATTGTTGATACATGTGATGTATGTTAGACTTCTTAGCTGATTATATGATAACATGCGAGATATGTATGACATATATGGAATCCGTTTATGTATGACATATACGGAATCCGAAACGAAACTGAAATCAGTGGTATATGTTAATTGATTTGATCAATTAATATTAATGGGGTCTAAGGAAATAGAATTAGCGGGACCGCCGTGGCTACCTATTCATAGCGCAACATAATCGTAAGATATACTGGCTTTCCTGATGTATGAATGTTTTGAAACATTTATTGCCCTTCAAATAGTATAAATTTTGATTCTTAAATGTTTGGGTATGGTGAACAATATGGCTCTAGATTACAAGTGTTTTAATTTTTCTAAATACGGCCTGCGTGTTGTGCCTTCCTCTAATTACTCTCGTTGTACATTCCCTTCTCATCTCACTCCCCTCGAATGTTAAAACGAGGTTTCCTTATGTAATTTTCCTATTCTAATTGGACAGCTCCTCTCATTGGCTTGAGGGGACTTAGGATAGGTGAGCCATATTGTATCATGTTTAAGATTATGCATCTTATGATTATATCACTGCATGTATGTTCTATATGCATAATATTGGTATGAGATACAATCGAGATACATGCAAACTGGATAGTTAATTAAACCCTCTAAAAGAAATCTTAAGTCATATGCCGTCAATTAATGAACACTTATCAAAATCTCGATCGCTCATTTGTAGGCTCCACCAAAGTGGGTGCATTTGAGTTATCTTGGGGAGATAAGCAAGAGTAATGGTGCTACTCTTATGTTTGTTATTGTTTGACTTAATTGAGATTATCAAAACAGTTTTGGGTCTCAAGGCATTAGATGGGATTAAAACATGCCGGATCATATGATGATGGAATCCCATAAATATCTAAGAGTTTCATTTGATGTAATTGGTAAAGTTGTTACCTACCTAAATAACTTAAAGTTGAGCGTCCTGCCAAAGCGGACTCAAGTTTAAGCCAAATATGGATCTTAGCCCACTAATTATTACATTGAGGGTTGTTTTATTCAGTGGGAGATTGCTAATAAGCTTGCATATTTTAATTGTAGAATCATGATGACTAGTAATACTGCTACATTATCATTGCGATCTGTCCTTGAGAAGGACAAACTTAATGGGACAAACTTTCTTGACTGATTCAGGAACTTGAGAATTGTTCTTAAGCAGGAAAGAAAGGCATATGTCCTAGATCAACCCATTCCTGAGGAGCCAGAGCCAATGCTCCTAGAGCTCAGAGAGATTCTTATGCAAAGCATAAGGAAGACTCTGTCGATGTGGGATGCTTGATGCTTGCCACCATGGTTCCGGAGCTCCAAAGAGATCTGGAACACATGGAGGCTTATGAGATGATTGTGCATCTTAAGGAAATGTTCCAGCAACAGGCAAGGCAAGAGAGGTATGAGACCACTAAGGCCTTACATTCCTGCAAGATGGCTGAAGGTGCATCAGTAAGTACTCATATCTTAAAGATGAAAGGGTACATTGATCACCTTGAGAGGCTTGGATTTCCCATGAGCCAGGAGTTAGCTACAGATTTGATCTTGAACTCACTCCCAGAAAGTTATGACCAGTTTGTCATGAACTACAACATGAACAACATGGAGAAATCTATTTCTGAACTGCATGGGATGCTTAAAACTGCTGAGCCGACTGTTAAGAAGAAGCCCAGTACAGTTTTGATGGTTCAGAAAGGAAAGGGTATGAAAAAGAAAGGCAAAGGCAAGGGGAAGGGTCATGGCTTATCTGGTAAGACCAAAGAGTCAGGCAAGCCCGAAACCAAGCCTGCACCAAAGAAGGCAAAGCCTCCAAAGGAAGGAGTTTGTTTCTTCTGCAATGAACCGGGTCATTGGAAGAGGAATTGCAAACTCTACCTTGAAGATCTAAAAAGAACATGAAGGATAGCGGGGCTATCGCTTCAGGTATTTATGTTATAGACATTCATCTCTCTACTTCCACTACATGGGTATTAGATACCGCGTGTGGTTCTCACATTTGTACAAATGTGCAAGGCCTAAAGGACAGTAGAAAGGTGAAAAAGGGCGAAGTTGACCTATGAGTTGGAAATAGAGCAAAGGTTGCTGCTTTAGCTGTAGGCACTTATGAATTAGTTCTGCCCAGTGAGCTTTTATTAGTTTTGAACAATTGTTATTATGTTCCTGCTTTGAGTAGTAACATTGTTTCTCTTTCTTATTTGGATAAGGAAGGTTACACTTCCATTTCTGGGAATGGTAAATGTTCCATTTATCGTAATGATATTTTCTATGCTCATGGTGATTTGCATGTTGATCATTACATATTAAACTTGGAATAACCCAATCATGGAAATATCTATAACATAACCGCCAAAAGGGTCAAACCAAATGATTTGAATCCGACATACCTCTGGCACTGTCGTCTGGGCCACATAAATGAGAAACGCATTTCTAAACTCCATCAAGATGGATTTCTCAACTCATTTGATTTTGAATCATATGATACTTGCGAATCTTGTTTGTTAGGTAAGATGACAAAGTCACCTTTCACTGGGCACAGTGAGAGGGCCACTGATTTGTTGGGCCTCATACATACAGATGTGTGTGGACCGATGAATACAAATGCTAGAGGAGGTTATTCGTACTTCATCATATTCATAGATGATTTCAGTAGATATGGCTACGTCTATCTAATGAAACATAAATCCGAATCTTTTGAAATGTTCAAGATATTTCAAAATGAAGTACAAAACCAGATTGGTAAAACAATTAAAGCCCTTCGATCTGATCGAGGTGGTGAATATTTTAGCCAAGAGTTTATCGATCATCTTAGGAATTATGGGATAGTCTCACAATTGACTCCTCCAGGAACACCACAATGGAATGGGGTTTTTGAACAGAGGAATCGAACACTATTAGATATGGTTCGATCCATGATGAGTCAAACAGATCTTTCACCGTCCTTTTGGGGCCACGCCCTAGAGACAGCTGCGTTCACACTGAACCGTGTTCCATCTAAGGTAGTTGAAAAGACTCCGTATGAGATATGGACTGAGAGGAAACCTAGTTTGTCTTTTCTCAAGATTTGGGGATGTGAGGTCTATGTTAAGCAACAAGCCTCAGATAAGTTAGTGCCCAAATCTTCAAAGTGCCTTTTTGTGGGATATCCTGAGGAAACCAAGGGATATTATGTCTACAACCCCACTGATAACAAAGTGTTTGTTGTCAGAAATTGTATCTTTCTCGAATGAGAATTTATCACTAAAAGAACCAGTGGGAGTAAGGTACATCTCGAAGAAGTTCGAGAGCCACAAGATACCACAGAATTAGAGATGGAAGATGGAGAAGACTCGCAACAAGTTGTTGAGACTCCTCAAGTCACGCAAGGCCCACGGCGATCTAATACGGCACGACTTCAGCCTCAGAGATATAGATTTTTGATTTCTGACAATCGTGATGTGTTACTCATTGAGCATAATGAGCCAACTACCTATCGAGAAGCTATAGTGGGACCAAACTCTAAAAAATGGCTTAGTACCACGAAGTCTGAGATGCAATCCATGTACGACAATAAGGTATGGACCTTAGTCGACCCGCCTGAAGGTGTAAAAATCGTAGGGTGCAAGTGGGTTTTTAAAGAAAAAAACCGACATGGATGGCAATGTAAATGTCTTAAAGGCACAACTGGTTGCAAAAGGATTTACTCAAACTCATGGTGTGGACTATGATGAGACCTTTTCCCCATTTGCAATGGCCAAATCAATCAGAATCCTCCTTGCCATTGCAGCATATTATGACTATGTAATATGGCAAATGGACGTCAAGACAGCCTTCCTTAATGGAAAGCTCCTTGAGGATGTGTACATGACACAACCTGAAGGGTTTGTGCGTTCCGGGGACTCTGGTAAGGTGTGCAAGCTTCAAAGGTCCATTATGGATTGAAGCAAGTATCTCAGAGTTGGAATCATCGTTTTGCTAAAGTAGTCAAAGAGTTTGGATTTTTTCAAAACATTGATGAACCTTGTGTGTACAAGAAGGTTAGTGGGAGCACAGTTGTGTTTTTGGTACTCTATGTCGATGACATCCTACTTATTGGGAATGACATTCCTTCCTTGCAGATTGTCAAGTCTTGGTTAGGAAAGTCATTCTCGATGAAAGACTTGGGTGAAGCCACCTACATCCTAGGAATTAGGATCTATAGAGATAGATCTAAAAGGCTTCTAGGACTCAGTCGGAGCACATATATAGACAAGATACTGCATAGGTTTAGTATGCAGGAATCAAAGAGGGGTTTCAGCAAGGATTTATGTCCTAGTACACCTGATCAACGAGGTCGCATGAGTAAGGTTCCATATGCCTTGGCCATAGGATCCATCATGTAAGCCATGTTATGTACTCGACCGGATGTCTCGTTTGCCTTAAGTATGACTAGCAGATATCAACGGGACCCCGGTGAGGGCCATTGGACTACTGTCAAGAATATCCTTAAGTACTTGAGAAGGACTAAGGACTTATTCTTGGTCTATGGTGGATTGGATGTCGAGCTCTATGTAACTGGTTACACAGATGCAAGTTTCCAAACTGACCAAGACGACCAGAAATCGTAATCTGGATACATATTCCTCCTGAATAATGTAGCAGTAAGTTGGAAGAGCTCTAAGCAGAGCACTGTAGCAGATTTTGCAACGGAAGCAGAGTATATAGCAGCATCTGATGCAGCTAAGGAGGCCGTTTGGATCAGGAAGTTATTACTGAACTAGGGGTGATACCTACCATCTCAGATCCAATAACTTTGTTCTGTGGCAATAGTGGTGCCATTGCACAGGCCAAAGAGCCTAGGTCACATCAAAGGACCAAGCATATACTCAGGCGATTTCATCTCATCAGAGAAATCAATAATAGAGGTGATATAAAAATATGCAAGGTAGCAGGAGAAGACAATGTTGCTGATCCTCTAATAAAGCCGCTTGTGCAGGCAAAACATGAGCGTCATGTTTGGTCAATAGGATTGAGGCAAATTAATGATTGTTCCAAGTGCAAGTGGGAGGATGTTAGAAATTGTGCCCTAGGGGCCAATCATTGTCTTATAAACATTATTGTTTTTTGAATGTCTTAATTATGTTATCACATTATTTGCATGTTTACTTTGATGACCATCCTTGGATAACTCATATCCTAAATGTCCCTAATCGATCATCTCTGTGGGAGCAGAGATGAAATAAGACCAGTATGACTTTGAAGATATATAGATATATGAATCAAAGTCATAGGAACATGTAAGAGTACAAGGTGCTGGACCGACCCGCTATGAGAGAGCTGCATGGGTTAAGTCATAAGCTTCTCTCATTTACAAGCCATGTCACTATGCCCTTTGACCTGAGATCATCATGGATTCCTACATGACAAATGCTCAGCTTTGACCTAGTCAAAAGTCACTTTTGACCGAGTGATGATAAAGGCTATGTTCGGGCTCAGTGGTTTTTCATGCGGAGGAATGTGAATGATCAAGATGGAATTTGTCCCTCACATTCGTAGAGAGATATTACTGGGCCCCTTGATGAGTGAGTCTGAGAAATGTATGGCCATACTGTAATGGAAGGGTAGTTCCATTACTATAGTCAGACTGCTCAGGGATCGAGAAAGTAACGGTCAGGAACAGGAGGATGACATTCTCCATACCTCATCCATGACCGAAATATCATGTGACAAAAGGGACGTGATATGGTTGTATGAAAGGTAACATCGTTCATCATTCCTCATATGTTTTGGGTAGTCATAATGTCTTGCTAGAAGCCGCTTACGATTTGTGGGTTAGTATAGTAACTGGCCCACTGCCAACTTCATATGGGCCTACAGGGTCGCACACAAAATAGCCCAACTCGAGCTTGATGTCCAGGTTCATTGAATCTAAGACATGTCTTGATTAAATGAATAATCTAGGGTGAATTTATATATTTTATATATATATAAATTTGTATTTATATATTATATATAATATAAGAGATATTTGAAAGATTTAATTTATAAGGATAAATTAAATCTCTATCACTTTTGAATTTGAATTTAAATGGATATGATCTATTTGAATTTGAAATTCAAATTGATAAGATATCTCAAATTTGATTTATGAGAATAAATCAAATATAATTCCGTCTTATCTTTATTTTAAATTAAATAAATAGGTGAATTAAATCTGTGAGACGGATTTAATAAAAACCGTATTTATTTAATTAGTTTCTTCTCAAATTATGCAATATATGATATTATATTAATTTCAGAATTAATATAAGATTAATTCTGAGGCCCGGCCCAATTAGAAGCCCGATAGCATCCTATATATTTGACATTAGGAGCTAGGGTTCTACACCATATACACAGACACAACACACAAGTAAAGGGGCAAGGAGAGTGCAAAAGGTTTGCAGATAAGAAACTACCGGAATAGAGACGGTGAGGACGGAAGCTTGAGAAAACCCTAGAGGGATAAGAGGCGCTAGCACGTCGTTCGTGATTGAAATGCTGTTCGTGTGGATACCAGTAGAGGAAGATGATCTGAGTTGTTGACTTCTTGCGAACGAGAAAAGATCACCAGGTACGACGAGGTCGCGACCAGTTGACACATAGGTCGAGACTAAATTGGCTTCTGAACGTCAGAAATCCGAAAAGGTCGCGACTACAAATTCCAGAGACGACAGGTCGCGACTAGAAGCTGAGGAGATCGAGACAGAAAACTCCAGAGGCAACAGGTCGCGACTAGAAGCTGAGTTGGTCGTGACTGAAAGTTCCAGAGGTGAAGAGTCGCGACTAGTAGACACTGAGGTCGCGGCCAAAGCTTGAATACGAAGGTAACATTTCTTTCTACTTGACTTAAACACATTCGGTAGATCTGGCTGGGAATGGAAAAAATTTTAAAGTTAATTTCCGCTGCGTGTCTTCCAATTCCCTTCACCTCCATCATCCTTTGCTGCTGATCCAGCCTAGCAAGGATGACTTGCATAGGATCTACCTCATTGGAGATGCCAGCTTCCTCTCTGTGTGGCTCCTCCACTTGAGTTCTACGTCCTCGTCTCGTGTTCACCATCTTGTTCCTTGTTAATCAGAAAAAAGAAAAGCAAACACATTAAAATCGTACTACTTACTCATTTAGGAGCTTTACCTCCACTGGGCTTCTCTAAACCTTTAACTCTTCAGTACATATTAGTCGCGACACAAGACCTTTCTCGTCGCAACCTCAACTCTCTGTCATTATCAGTTGCGACCTTGAAACATACTCGTCACAACCTGATCTCTCTTTAAATCACTGTCGCGACCTATACCCATATTTGTTGTGACCTTGAGCGGCATTATCCTATACTCTAGGGGAAATAACCTTTCTAATTCATATCTTTAACTCATCAATCTCACTATTTCAGAGCATCACTGAGCCAGAACCTTCTGTTCTATACCAGAATCTTATGCTCTGAACCAGAACCCTGTCTGGTCTATGCCAGAACCTATTGCTCTGATACCAAAATGAAACATCCTCCCTTAGACCCCTCAGAGTACACTTGCGGAAGCTAGATAGTTCAATTATATCTTAACTCAAGCCCAGAAATTTAAAATTTTACTCTTAAGTTCCTTATTCTGAACCTTTAAATTGAAAACCAACTTATCTCGTTCTACACATCCAAATGAGACTTATTACCTATCCACGTAATGCCCTAGATATGTGCTACTGGCTCACCAAATTTCGTGGCCAAACTCCTTCATTTACTAGATCAAAATGAGGTCAAAACACTGCTACCTCAGGACCTGCGAATTTCTTTCTCATAATTTCTCATACACAAATTTAATATGCCAAACAATATTTATTATTAAATAATAAATTGTCATACAATAGGGCATACACAAAATCCTCATATTCCTATTACATCTTTCCTGCCTGAAATCCGGCAGTATAACGGCTAGGCTTAATCTTTAAAAGTAATTGATTTTGTACTGATTCGGTAATTCTCGTGAGAACTACCATTCTACGTAAGTACCCAGGAAAGACTGGATGAACCGGCTAGGTCCACTCACTTCCAGCCTCCTTAGACAGTACCTACGTACACAGTACGTATGAGCTCCTTTCTTCACTACTGCTATCTTGTCATAATTTCGGCAGCATAACGGCGTCTCTTAAAATTCTCAAAATTTATTTCAACATAACCTCCTTGTAATGGGTTAGACATGGGGAATGAGATTCGGGGGAATCTCAGTAGTAATAATCATAACAATATATGTAATGCAGTGTGATAATGCTTGCTTGTGATTGTGTACAGATAAGTATGCCGCGTGCTTCCATACTCAATAACATATGACCATAGCATTGCAGTAGAGTTTCAGACATAACATATAAGACAACAATCCAACCAAACAATAGCACATCAAATCATAAAGTCATTACATAAAAGCTAGGATTAGTTACTACCTGGCTAGCTAGCAGAACTCTACTATCTCTATACTGCTTCCAGCTCCGCCAGAACTTCCTTTCTTTCTCTCTTTCTTTCTTTCTCCTTCTCTCTCTTCTCTCTCTCTCTTTCCCTTGCAAAACTATGATGAATGAATGGCAAGGGGGGGTATTTATAGTTTCCACCGATGGCACTTCCGTAATTCTCAAGAACTCTGAACTTGTGGCCACCGATTTTCCTGGAATTTCCTATTTTCTTTGTTCCCTTTACTGCATCATCATGACATCATTCAAGGGACACCTCATGGGGACACCTAATCTGTCACATGGCGCAAATGCAAGCTCCTGGGACACCTCACTAGCTGACTCAGCGTTTCCAGACTGTTCCAGAGTCTTGCACCGAATACACGGCTGAGATCGTGCCACGTGTCCTTAACTTCTTCTTCCTCCTCTATGTTGGCGCCATGTGGCATCTTGCTGGCACCTTTCACTCCATCCAATGCTATCCAGATAAGTTCAGGACTTTATCTGATCACCTCCTCGGTTATCGTGCCGACCAAGTAACTTTACTTTATTGAAAAGTCACTAAATATTATTTTAATGCCACTTTTCCCCACATATATACTGGGCTACGTTTTTGCACCTTGGGACTGCTATCTTGGGCCCTGATCAAGCTCAAGTATTCTGATGGCTTGATTCCCAAGAAACATCCCTTGGCAAATTACCAAAATGCCCTTGGTTCCTTTTTCTTTTCTTTAATGAATCTAGGGGTATTATTGTCTTTTCACCTCTTACCAGAGTACTCTCTGACCCTGGTCAACTATCCAGATATCCTTTCTTGACTGTCTAACCTTAGTCAAATGACCAAAATACCTTTACTCATTCTTTTACTATTTTACAACATAAGGGAATTTTCGTCAGTTTACACCTTTTCGGCACATTTCCGGACACCGACTCCTTTTATCAGATAAACGGATATACTGGGTCTAGGCATCCCTTTGGGTCATAACAGGCATCTGACCGATGTCATCTGTGCCAATTCTGTCTCAATTTGAATATCGATAAATTTCCCAATCGGATCCCTAAAGGTCACATACTCCGTCTCAATTCTCTAATTTCTGAATAACTTTTTCTGCTGACCTCCTATCGGTATTCTGTCATCTGTGCCAATTCTAGTAATATTTCTTTCGCCTATATATCATTTTGATATGAATCAACTAATTTTTTAGCATAATACCTTTGGTTCATATATAATTTGACCATATGACATATACTAAAGTAGCAATCACTGAAATATCCTCCATAATACTGTCAAAGTCAAAGGACATTAATGAAAGGATGATACATTTCTGGAACTCACACAACAATGAAGCATGGATTGATTCACTTGCTTTCCATTTGCGGTTCTTTAGCACATGTGGTATGAATCACATGTTACGGTGTTCCTCTCATGCTATATGAGTGTACGTCATTTTGATTCTATCATTCACAACGTACAGACTTAAGTCCAGTCACTCATAGTATCTAAACCCAAACTCTTCAATTCTATTCATATAATATGACGTCAATTTTAAAGAATTTGTTATCTGGCAATAAGTTTCATGGATATGGCTATCAATAGTTTGATCCATATCCATACTCATGGATCTCATCTCGACTTACTGCGCTTTTTAAGCCAAGGTGACATTTACTTGTTTCTTCTCTACCATATCAGCACTTTTGCTGCTTTACTAGTGAACACATGTCTCATCTTTGAATGCTTCTCTAGCATCAAAGCGGTTGCTCATGTGAGAGAGCTAATATTTTCAACCAGAACAACATACTAGACGTTGTATACTTTCACCCAAACGTATAAGTAATGATAAATGACATGATATCATTAATGAAAACAAAATATTACATATAGTATGTAATTTTACATTTTACGCATGCCAATGGCTTTTAAATGTTTCTCAAATATTTCTTTTCCTATTGGCTTGGTCAGGGGGTATGTTACCATACATTTGGTCGAAATGTATTGTACATGACAAGCTCAGATTGCCGTAGTCTGATCCATAAAAAATAATGATTGCACCCAATAATATAGTATAAGGCACAACCCTATCATTGTTTTTAAGGAGCCTTTTTATTGGAATCCTAGCAAATTAGTAGCAAAGCCATTGAAAAACTGAGTAAAAACATGGATTTTGGGTTTGATTGAACTTTGATGCAATTAAATAAGGGTGCAGTAAAGTAAATATTTTTGTATTTTTGATTAAGAGGAAAGTGAGTTGGATTGTGAAAGTAATATGTTAAGAAAGACTCTTGATGATGAAAACATAACTATCCTTGCTCTTAATTTGATATGGGAGATTTGAAATCATCAAGTCTTAAATAAAAACCTCAATCAATCGATTGAATCCATTGCAATAATAGTTCTTACACTCCTTTAATCAAAGCTAGCATAAAAAAATTCTTAATACACTGTTAAAAACCACTTAGTGTGTAAATAAATCAGATGATAAACATGCCCTCAAATGGTCATCAATCAACAACCATAGACTTCAAACAATTGAATTAAACATCAACAATTGTTGATAATAGTCCAACTATCCAGAAATCAAAACTACAATATTTATATTAAAATCAACAATCATATCATCCAATGTCAATTACAAATATCTAATATGAGAATAATCAATCGACATTCAATCCCTATTCATACAATAAAATCCCTAAATCTAGAAATGTCAAAACATGAAATAGGTGCAGATTGATATAAAAAACTCCCCAGTAACGTCCATGAGCTCAAGATATGTTGTCCATCACCAAGAGGCTAAAGATCTAGCCTCTCATAGCTCTGACTGTGCTACCATAGCTGCCTAGAAATGAGGCCATGAAGAATGCAGAAAAAGGTGATGGAAAGGTCAAGAGAAAGATGGTAGAAGTGGATTAATCGGCGCAGAAATATAAAAATCTGTGCAAAGATCAATAAAAATGAAAGGTGTGAATGGAAGATGTAGAGAGAATGTTGAGAGAGAGGGAGTAGCTATTTCTTGGCCAAATCTGGCAAAAATTCTTCATCTGCCTGCTCCTCCTTCCTTTTATTGTAAAGTAACCTAAATGAAAATGCATAGCTTCACTAACTGGCTATTCTAGTCATGACCAGATCATAATTTTAGTCACGACCTGAGAATACAGAGAATATCCCAAGAGAAAATTGGTCTAGCATGCTAGATATTCATATCAGAATTATTTGAAGTAATATAAAAACAATTATGAGCATTAAAATACTAGCAAGATCCATAATAAAGAACTTTTGAAAATAGAAAGCTGAACCATAAAATAATGAGTTATTATAAATGTCTGCAATTTTACTCTGAAAGTTTACATTAAACCCAAAGTTTAACAAGCAAATAAAAGAAACTAAATTTCGTCGGATGTTGGGAGCATGAAGAACATACTATAGCTTCAAGGTCTTTCCACCATGCAAAACAAGTTTTAGGTGCCAATGTGATAAGCTCGGATTGTCGTCATCCGATCCATCAAAAATAATGATTGCACCCAATAATGTAGTATAAGGCACAACCCTATTATTATTCTCAAAGAGCCTTTTTATTGGAATCCTAGCAAATTGGTGGCAAAGCCATTAAAAAACTGAGTAAAAACATGGGTTTTGGGTTTTATAACAAACTCAGCTTCTATAGAGTATAAGGTAATGCACGTTGCTTCTTTCTACTCCAACATATGGCGCAGTTGTTAAGCAAAAAGATGTATCCTAAAGTCGATCTTCATTCTTCTTCATCACCGCCTACATCAGCATCAGAATATCTGACTAGGCGCATATCTCTTCCTTAATAACATAACGCATAGTCAGTTGTGACTTTTAAGTATCTCAAGATCCTTTTCACTGCTTTCCAATTTTTCTCACGGGGGTTGAACTGGAATATGCTAACCAGCCCCACGGCATAACAAATATCTAGTCTTGTACACATCATTGCTTACATTAGGCTACCAACGATACTGTCATATAGAATTCTTTTTATTTGCTTTTTGTCTAATTTAGTTTTGGGACACATGTCAAAACTCAAGGCCACACCAGTGGCTATAAGGATATCCATGGGATTGTAGTCACTCATATTGAATCGCTCAAGTATCTTCTTGATATAATTCTCTTGTGAAAGAGTGAGGATTTTCTTGGAGCGATTCCTTTGAATTTTGACTTCAAGTATGTATTCTGCTTTACCCATATTTTTTATCTCAAAATTCGATGAGACCCATTCTTTAATAGCTATCACCGAGTCAAGACTATTTTTGGCTAAGAGTATGTCGTTTACGTATAAGGATAATATTACAAAGTTACCCTCAAACTGCTTAACGTAGACATAGTGGTCTTCCTCTATCATCTATAAGTTATAAGAGGTTATCGCTTTATGAAGCCTCAGGTACCACTGTCTGGATGACTCTTTTAATCCATAAATGGATCTTTTGAGTTTACACTTCTTGTGTTCAAACCCTTTTTCAATGAAATCTATTGGTTATTCTGTATAGATTTCTTCATCCAGATTGCCATTCAGGAATACGGTTTTTACATCCATCTGATGTAACTCTAGGTTTAAACTGTTTACTATTGTCAAAATAAGTCTTATCGAATTGAACCGCATAACAGGTGAGAAAGTATCCTTATAGTCTATACCTTCCTATTGTGTATATCCCTTTGGGCGTTCAATTTGTCAATTGATCCATCCACCTTTCTCTTGATTTTGAGAACCCACTTGTTCCCAATGGCTTTACGCCTTCTTGGCAAATCAACCAACTCCTAAACTTAGCTTTTATCATTGAGTCCATATCCTCTTTCATTACTTTCTTCCATTCCTCCTTAGTAAGATTGCCAAGGATTTATGAATAGAGCGGAGTTCATCATCCCCTTCATGAATAGAGCAGGGTTCATCTCCTCTTTCATTATGAAACATCCTCCTTTAAAACATCTCAGAGTACACTTACGGAAGTAATCTTAACTTTATCATATCTCTCTTTGCCAAAAATCCTGACAGAAGATAACTATATTGATTCGGTAAGTCCCATGAGAACTACCATTCTACGTAAGTACCCAGGAAAGACTAGATGAACTGGCTAGGTCCACTCACTTCCAGCCTCCTTAGACAGCACCTACGTACACAGTACTTTTGATATTCTGCCAGTACAACGGTGTTTTCTAGTAAATATCTTTAATCTTAACCTTAAAGCTTAACCATAAATCTTAACCTTACATATACTCAATTAGAATTATCTTAGATCATTGGAATACCTCTTAAACTTAAAAATATTAATTTCTAAGAGTTGGGCTTATGGGTACTATTCATTGTCACTATTTACTGGGTAATTTTAGATTATAGCCTACACTTTGGAAATTCATAATTAAATCTAGAAAAATATATTGAGGTGGTTACAATTTATAATGAAAGCTCTTTCATTTAAATTTTATATAAAAATAGAAAAATGAGGTTTCCTTGTCCAGATCAAATCAGTTTATTCGTTGAACTTTACTGTTCATTTGGTAAATCTGAAAGTTCCAGTTTCTTTGCCCCATTTTCAAAAATTCATTTCTCCTTTTATACTTATCCAATTGAGTCGAATTTCCTATAGATTTAAATATAATAATGTGTACTTTAAGCTCACCAAATATCTCGGAAAAACTCATTCATTTACTATATGAAATTAGCACATGAACCTTACTCCCTCTGAGTAGTCGTTTTATCTTATTCCAGATTTCAACTCCCGACTTTGAAAAATCATAACAATTCGAGTTCTTAACCAAATGAGGCGTTCTTGGTGTCCATTTAAAGATATGTATCTTATCTATATTGATACCAAATTTCATGTGAAAACTCGTTGGATAATTTGCTTAAACTATTGCTGGAAGTAGACTGCCTCTCATCGGATCCAGTGCATGCATACAATATACATACCAATATATCATCACATAAAGTAAAGCCATGCTTTCCAAGTCATACACCATTCATACATCCACCATTACCTCCTTCCTTGTGATGTTCCAGCACCTAGATCATGGTTATGGGGGGTGAGATTCGGGGGAATCTCAGTATCAAACAATACCAAACAATGCATGTATTAATGTAAAGACTTGTGCTTGCTTGTGAAAGTGTTATCATAGTGTGATGAGCATGCTTCCATGTATCATATGAAATATAATTGGCAAAAGAAATCATAAAATAACAGAGCTTCAATCATCTACCATATACACACAATTCAACCAAGCCATAGCACAATCAAGCATACATTACATACATACAAGTTTAGGGTAAGTCCACTACCTTGGATTTAAGCTTTCTTTCTTATGCTTGCACTTGCTTCCCAAGCTTTCCAGTCATGAAGCTTTTTGGTCAATCATTCCCCAACACCTTCTTAGAGGTTTCAAGGTCCTAAATACATTCATATTCATTACATAATCCATTAAGACTAGAGGTGGTAATTTGGGTTGGGCTTGCAAAAATTGCAACCCACTTTGGTGCGGGTCTTTTTGACCCGTACCCGCGGCCGCTTTTTTTTTTTTTTTGCTTTTTCTTTTATTATATATATTACATATTTATACTTTAATAATTTGAGGGTCTTAACTAAACAAGAGATATTACACTTAATTTATATTAACTTTATCTCATTGAGTCATTTTTTTCTTTATATATATTTATTTTATTTTATTATTATTTTCTTTGTGATATATTTATCTATGGATAGTGACAAAATTGACTAAATAAATATTTTGACAACTTAAGACATGATTTGAATCTAATTAATATTGATATATGTAATTTTTTAAAAAAAAAGTTGAAAAAAAATAAAAAAAATTACATATAAAAAATTAAAAAAAAAAAAGATGGCGGGTTGGCGGGCTCGGGTTGGTCTTATACCAACCCGCCTGGAGGCGGGCCTGAAAAGACCGGCCCGCCTCCAGCCCAACCCGCCGCGGGCTAACCCGTATTGAAGGGAATTGGAAGACACGCAGCGGAAATTGTAACATCCCAATTTTCAGGCCTTGAGACACGGAAATAGCCTGAGAATGAGAGGCTACCAGACCCCTTTTGAGCAGAAGTCCCAGAGACATAAGAGAGTTTTTAGGGACTAAGCTGCGAGTAAGTAAAGGTACGGGAACTTATGTGCAAACAGTAGAAGTCCCAAGGGTTAGAATGGCCATTTGGGGTGATGTAAAGGTCAAAGGTTGAAGAGTTACGAGCTGACCGTTCTGGTCGCGACTAGAGTAAAGCATGGTCGCGACTAGTGGTTACAGAAAGAGCTATACGCGACAAGAAAGCATTATGGTCGCGACGTAAAAGAAGTATGGTCGCGACTAGAAAGCAGTGACATCGCGACTAATAGTGGCAGAAAGCCTTAGACGCGACTAAAATGTGTTGTGGTCGCGACGATAGAATGTTTTGGTCGCGACGAGAATATGTTTGGGTCGCGACTAATGTACACAGAATTGTAAGGTCGCGACAAGATGATGTTGAGGTCGCGACTAGTGGCTAAAGTGGCGCTAAGCGTATGGGCCAAGAGTGGTGAAGGTCCAAGAGAGATAGTTACCCGGTTAGAGATAGACCGGAGGCAGGAGGCCAGATACAGGAAAGGTTATCTGGAGACCATGAGATAGGCTGATAAGGTATCCTCATGGGACCCACAAGATGCTATAGGGCATTAAAGTAATGGTTCAGTAAAATAAAGATACTCGGTTGGCACGATAACCGAGGAGGCTCGATAACCGAGGAAATGATCAGATAAAGTCAGGGACTTATCTGGGTGGCATTGGGAAGCATGCAAGGTCTTTTCCAGTTGCCACATGGCATTAGTCTGCAGAAAGCAGATAAAGTTGATGGCACGCATTACGAGGCAGGAGACTGGACCGGTGAGTCAGCATGGTGAGTCAGCATGCTGAGGTGTCCTGGGAATTCAAGCATGTGAAAAATGAGGCGTTGAGTCAGCATGGTGAGTTGGCACGATGATGCAGTAAATGAGGAATTAAAGAAAATAGGAAAATCCAGGAAAAACCAGGACCGCAGGATCAAAGTTCATGATATTTACGATTGTGCCATTGAGCCCTATTATAAATACCCCCCTTCCCCCATTCCATTTGCATCCCGCGGAGGAGGAGAGAATGAGAGAGAAAGAAGAGAGAGAAGGAGAAGGAAAGGAAGAGAGAAAGGAGAAAAGGAAGTAAGGAAGTTCTGGCGGAGCTGGAAGCAGAATAGAGATAGTAAGGTTCTGCTAAGCTAGCCAGGTAGTAACTAATCCTAGCTTCTATGTAATGGCTTTGTGATTTGATGTGCTATTGTTTGGTTGGATTGTTGTCTTATATGTTATGTCTGAAGCTCTGCTGTAATGCTATGGTCATATGTTATTAAGCATGGAAGCACGCAGCATACTTATCTGTACACAATCACAAGCAAGCACTGTCACACCGCATTACATATATTGTTATGATTGTTGCTACTGAGATTCCCCCGAATCTCATCCCCATCCATAACCCATTACAGGGAGGTTATGCTGAAGTGGATTTAGAGAATCCTAAGAGACGCCGTTATGCTACCGGAGTAAAGACTGAACATCAGTATATGATAAGTACTGTGTACGTAGTGCTGTCTAAGGAGGCTAGAAGTGAGTGGACCTAGCCGGTTCATCTAGTCTTTCCTGGGTACTACGTAGAATGGCAATTTTTAGGCCTTGAGACACGGAAATAGCCTGAGAATGAGAGGCTACCAGACCCCTTTTGAGCATAAGTCCCAGAGACATAAGAGAGTTTTTAGGGACTAAGCTGCGAGTAAGTAAAGGTACGGGAACTTATGTGCAAACAGTGGAAGTCCCAAGGGTTAGAATGGCCATTTGGGGTGATGTAAATGTCAAAGGTTGAAGAGTTACGAGCTGACCGTTCTGGTCGCGACTAGAGTAAAGCATGGTCGCGACTAGTGGTTACAGAAAGAGCTATACGCGACAAGAAAGCATTATGGTCGCGACGTAAAAGAAGTATGGTCGCGACTAGAAAGCAGTGACATCGCGACTAATAGTGGCAGAAAGCCTTAGACGCGACTAAAATGTGTTGTGGTCGCGACGATAGAATGTTTTGGTCGCGACGAGAATATGTTTGGGTCGCGACTAATGTACACAGAATTGTAAGGTCGCGACAAGATGATGTTGAGGTCGCGACTAGTGGCTAAAGTGGCGCTAAGCGTATGGGCCAAGAGTGGTGAAGGTCCAAGAGAGATAGTTACCCGGTTAGAGATAGACCGGAGGCAGGAGGCCAGATACAGGAAAGGTTATCTGGAGACCATGAGATAGGCTGATAAGGTATCCTCATGGGACCCACAAGATGCTATAGGGCATTAAAGTAATGGTTCAGTAAAATAAAGATACTCGGTTGGCACGATAACCGAGGAGGCTCGATAACCGAGGAAATGATCAGATAAAGTCAGGGACTTATCTGGGTGGCATTGGGAAGCGTGCAAGGTCTTTTCCAGTCGCCACATGGCATTAGTCTGCAGAAAGCAGATAAAGTTGATGGCACGCATTACGAGGCAGGAGACTGGACCGGTGAGTCAGCATGGTGAGTCAGCATGCTGAGGTGTCCTGGGAATTCAAGCATGTGAAAAATGAGGCGTTGAGTCAGCATGGTGAGTTGGCACGATGATGCAGTAAATGAGGAATTAAAGAAAATAGGAAAATCCAGGAAAAACCAGGACCGCAGGATCAAAGTTCATGATATTTACGATTGTGCCATTGAGCCCTATTATAAATACCCCCCTTCCCCCATTCCATTTGCATCCCGCGGAGGAGGAGAGAATGAGAGAGAAAGAAGAGAGAGAAGGAGAAGGAAAGGAAGAGAGAAAGGAGAAAAGGAAGTAAGGAAGTTCTGGCGGAGCTGGAAGCAGAATAGAGATAGTAAGGTTCTGCTAAGCTAGCCAGGTAGTAACTAATCCTAGCTTCTATGTAATGGCTTTGTGATTTGATGTGCTATTGTTTGGTTGGATTGTTGTCTTATATGTTATGTCTGAAGCTCTGCTGTAATGCTATGGTCGTATGTTATTAAGCATGGAAGCACGCAGCATACTTATCTGTACACAATCACAAGCAAGCACTCTCACACCGCATTACATATATTGTTATGATTGTTGCTACTGAGATTCCCCCGAATCTCATCCCTATCCATAACCCATTACAGGGAGGTTATGCTGAAGTGGATTTAGAGAATCCTAAGAGACGCCGTTATGCTGCCGGAGTAAAGACTGAACATCAGTATATGATAAGTACTGTGTACGTAGTGCTGTCTAAGGAGGCTAGAAGTGAGTGGACCTAGCCGGTTCATCTAGTCTTTCCTGGGTACTACGTAGAATGGCAATTTTCAGGCCTTGAGACACGGAAATAGCCTGAGAATGAGAGGCTACCAGACCCCTTTTGAGCAGAAGTCCCAGAGACATAAGAGAGTTTTTAGGGACTAAGCTGCGAGTAAGTAAAGGTACGGGAACTTATGTGCAAACAGTGGAAGTCCCAAGGGTTAGAATGGCCATTTGGGGTGATGTAAATGTCAAAGGTTGAAGAGTTACGAGCTGACCGTTCTGGTCGCGACTAGAGTAAAGCATGGTCGCGACTAGTGGTTACAGAAAGAGCTATACGCGACAAGAAAGCATTATGGTCGCGACGTAAAAGAAGTATGGTCGCGACTAGAAAGCAGTGACATCGCGACTAATAGTGGCAGAAAGCCTTAGACGCGACTAAAATGTGTTGTGGTCGCGACGATAGAATGTTTTGGTCGCGACGAGAATATGTTTGGGTCGCGACTAATGTACACAGAATTGTAAGGTCGCGACAAGATGATGTTGAGGTCGCGACTAGTGGCTAAAGTGGCGCTAAGCGTATGGGCCAAGAGTGGTGAAGGTCCAAGAGAGATAGTTACCCGGTTAGAGATAGACCGGAGGCAGGAGGCCAGATACAGGAAAGGTTATCTGGAGACCATGAGATAGGCTGATAAGGTATCCTCATGGGACCCACAAGATGCTATAGGGCATTAAAGTAATGGTTCAGTAAAATAAAGATACTCGGTTGGCACGATAACCGAGGAGGCTCGATAACCGAGGAAATGATCAGATAAAGTCAGGGACTTATCTGGGTGGCATTGGGAAGCGTGCAAGGTCTTTTCCAGTCGCCACATGGCATTAGTCTGCAGAAAGCTGATAAAGTTGATGGCACGCATTACGAGGCAGGAGACTGGACCGGTGAGTCAGCATGGTGAGTCAGCATGCTGAGGTGTCCTGGGAATTCAAGCATGTGAAAAATGAGGCGTTGAGTCAGCATGGTGAGTTGGCACGATGATGCAGTAAATGAGGAATTAAAGAAAATAGGAAAATCCAGGAAAAACCAGGACCGCAGGATCAAAGTTCATGATATTTACGATTGTGCCATTGAGCCCTATTATAAATACCCCCCTTCCCCCATTCCATTTGCATCCCGCGGAGGAGGAGAGAATGAGAGAGAAAGAAGAGAGAGAAGGAGAAGGAAAGGAAGAGAGAAAGGAGAAAAGGAAGTAAGGAAGTTCTGGCGGAGCTGGAAGCAGAATAGAGATAGTAAGGTTCTGCTAAGCTAGCCAGGTAGTAACTAATCCTAGCTTCTATGTAATGGCTTTGTGATTTGATGTGCTATTGTTTGGTTGGATTGTTGTCTTATATGTTATGTCTGAAGCTCTGCTGTAATGCTATGGTCATATGTTATTAAGCATGGAAGCACGCAGCATACTTATCTGTACACAATCACAAGCAAGCACTGTCACACCGCATTACATATATTGTTATGATTGTTGCTACTGAGATTCCCCCGAATCTCATCCCCATCCATAACCCATTACAGGGAGGTTATGCTGAAGTGGATTTAGAGAATCCTAAGAGACGCCGTTATGCTGCCGGAGTAAAGACTGAACATCAGTATATGATAAGTACTGTGTACGTAGTGCTGTCTAAGGAGGTTAGAAGTGAGTGGACCTAGCCGGTTCATCTAGTCTTTCCTGGGTACTACGTAGAGTGGTAGTTCTCATGAGGGAATTACCGAATCAGTACGGTTCAGTTCTTTGGACAGATCAAGCGTAGCGGTTATGCTGCCGGAGTTTAGGCAGAAGAAGAGCTAGTATAGCTTCCGCAAGTGTACTCTGAGGGCTGTATGGGAGGATGTTTCATTTTGGTATCAGAGCAAGAGGTTCTGGCACCAACCAGAAAGGACTCTGGTTCAGAGCATAAGATTCTGGCACAGAACAGAAGGTTCTGGCTCAGTGATGCTCTGATTTAGCCCTTGAGTACGACAGAATAGCACTCCGGTCGCGACTAACGTGGTTTATGTCGCGACTGGTAGCCTCAACGAGAGGTTTAGTCACGACGCATAAGTTTATAGGTCGCGACGGTTATTCACAGAAAGATTTGGTCGCGGCGAGTATGTTCCTAGGTCGCGACGTTATTTAACAGAGAGCTAAGGTTGTGACGAGAAAAGTTTAATGTCGCGACTAGAAATGGCTATGGTTGCGACGTGAAGAGACATAAGTCGCGACGAGAAAATATCCTGGTCGCGACGGTAGAGGAGTTTAGTCGCGACGTAGAAAGGTTAAGGTCGCGACGAAAGAAGATTTAGGTCGCGACTAGAAGACAGAAAATGTTAAGGACGCGACGTCTGAAGCTGTAGGTCACGACTAAAGAATAGAAATGATAAGTCGTGAGGAGTTAAGGGTAATGAAGAATCATAGAGGCTATGAATAGCGATTACCCAATACTCATATCGCGACGGAATGACAGAGATGTCCTGGTATGACATTAGAAGATTCAGATCGGGACTATTATGGGTTTAGAAGAGCCCGTGGAGATAAAGCTCCTAGATGGAATAAGAGGTGTTCATGTTTTGTTGTAAAGGAAAAGACAGGTGAACACAAAGCATGAACATAGAGCTTGAGTGGAGAAGCCATGCATAGAGGAAGTTGGCAACTCCAATAAGCAAGTCATCCTTGCTAGGTAGGATAGGCCGCAAAGGATGATAACGATAAGTTAAGATGAGCTAGCTAGATGAGATAGCTAGAATGAGACAGATCCTCCATGTGATTACGAGGAGTAGATCTACATGGTAAAAGTCTTATTCAACCTAGTTGAATAAAAGACTTGAGAGCTAGAATGGGATAGCTAGTATGAAGTTTGCCTCGGAGTAATCCTAGGGCATAGCTTAAAGGCTAGAGATATGATGATGTTTGATATGGCCTAAGGCTAAGGCTAAGGACGTGATGGTTAATAGGTAAAGAGTTAAAATTCCCTAAGCAGAGGGATTCCATCACAGAGATCTAGGGTAGAGTACCCTAAAGAATAGAAATAATAGTAAAAGATAATGAATGAGATCTAGGCGACTGAAGTTCGCTAGGATTAAGAGAAAGATGCGTTTTCAGGTGCTTAAGGGCTGTGGCTCGTGTGTCTGGGAAACAAAACCGTGACCTCATGTGGGTACCAAGCCTACCTAAGGGGAAAGCGGATAATATCTTTGTAAAGGGGTTCTAGGCTGTTACAGTAAAGGCCGATAAGGAATCACAGTCTGGTCAAGAATAGACTGAGACTGATAGATAGACAAAAGAAGAAATGAGATAGTAGAAGGTAGCCACAGATTACGGGATACAGTGACTCCCCTATGTAAGAAAGAGTGATGAAGGGTTGAGTCTGTACCCTAATAAGAGGGTAGCGTGGCAGCCCGAGATAGACAGATGTTTCAGGATGACTGACCAAGATATGATAGGTAATATGATAAATAAAATATGCCTTGAGGTTTAGTTAGTCTGATGGATGGTTGAGCAAAGTATGATGATGATATGGCTTATGATGCCATAAGTTATGATAGTTGCATCTCCTTGCAATTGTCATATGATGACATGCATGTTAGAGTATGCCATGATGAATGAATACTCCCTTTTACAGTGCATGAAGGGTAGAGTATATATGAGATGAGAAAGTATGTTGCTCCCATACCATATGACATGTAATGAGATATGTATTGAGGATGATAGATAGTCTCAGTTCATGGGACAATAAGTTATGATATTCAGATATGTTTGAAGTTACTCGGGTAATTCTGCAGACTTATGAATATAGTACTCAGGACCATTTCTGTTGAAAGGAATGGTAGACAGAAAGAAAGCAGATAAGAGTAAAGAGATTGTTTTTAGATCACTCTTCAGATAAGAGTTGGATCTGAAACAGATGGCTCTCAGATAGAGCTAGATTCAGATGAGTATAGATCACTCTTCAGATAAGAGTTGGATCTGATACAGGATGCTCGCAGTTGGATCATAGTTCAAATGGTTCATAGTTAGAGCACAGATGAGTTATGATGAGGCCATAGCAGTAGAATGCAATGGCAGGTGGTTAGACCATGATGGCACAAGCCAATGGTAAGCCACAGTAAAGTAAGAAAGATGAGAAGGAACTCCTGAGTAAGAGAGGAAGTAAGTAAAGTCTGGGTAAATGATGTGAGGCTATAAAATTTTTATGGAGTTATCAACAGGTGGAAGCAGTTAACCTTATAACTTAGTCTGTTGGTTTAAGATCTTCGGGAGATATACAGTACAACAGAATCGCAGTTAGATTCTGGAGGGTCACAGTTAGATCCTAGCATGGCTCCAGGGTCGCAGTTAGATCCTAACAGATCCAGAGTCACAGTTAGATTCTGAAGAGGCTAACGGTTGATCGTAGTTAGATCCCGAGGTCGCAGTTAGACCTAGCCTAAGGAAAGTAATGAGCCATGAGACATGAGTACGATGTAGTATCTCTTTGGGAAGATGAATGCCAAAGACGAAGTTAAGGTAAGGAAGTTTCACTAGTTGATAAGCTGACCCAGAGAAATTGTTTTATAATGATTTTCCTCAGGTAGCCTCTAGTCTACAGACTGAACTTAGCTTTCCCTTAAACGAAGATGGAGTCCAAGTTTAAATCTGAGTACTGAGATTCAAAGTTTTGTAGAAGTATGCCTGAGAAGCAGAGAAGAGAATCCTCTGTGTAATGAGAAGCAGAGAAGAGAATCCTCTGAGAAGCAGAGAAGAAAATCCTCAATGTAATAAGAATAGAAAAGTATGAGTAGATAAAGATTACCCAGATGAGGGGTAAAGAGATTAAAAGGCTAGAGAAGACCTAGAGAAGAGGGTCTAAGGCAAAGCTGAGATAGAACACAGTTCTATGAAAAAGAGAAAGCCAGTCTTATGTTAGTCTTGTGATAAGACAAGATAAGTTATGAAAGGGTGAAATACACCATGAGATAGCTAGAGTGGGCTAGATATGCCATGATAACGTATCAAAGGCATGTAATGAGATGCACGGTAGTAAACGTGTAATATGACACGCACCTAGAGATGTGCATTGTATGAACAGACAGAGAGGCTCCCTGTTTGGTAGGAATCAGATGTTTGAATGTTATGCTATGAAAGAGAATAGAAAATGAGAGCTTTCACTCTTTGCATGAGATGTCAGGCTTAATGTTATGCTAAAACTATGCAAGCTCCGAGTGTTAGAGCTGTGCCTAGTTAGAACAGGAATGCTTAAGCTCCGATGTTAGAGTTTTGCATTCATAAGCAGGTATGCAGTCCTGCAGAATGTTGGCCAAGCATTACGCATATTAGAGTAGGTGCTTTTGTTTAGCAGCAAAGTAAAGAAAGAATAGCTGCGTAAGTCCTCTCTCTGTATGATGTTAAGTGCAAAGAAAGATGAAATGTTGTAGATTTTAAAGCAGTCTGCGAGATATCAAGAGAAGTAGTAAGAATATGATGCTTAAAGTATGATGAGTAGTTAGAAGAAATTCCCGAATACAGTAATATTCGAGAGAATTTCATATGAAAGAAATGGACACTACTCATAAGTGCAGTAAGTGGTCCATAAGAGGAAAGTAGATTTCAACTCTGATTGGATTAACCCAGAGAAAGAAAGGCATGTTACGAAGAGATGTAAAGTTATGATGAGTACTTTGCCAGATGTTAAGTTAATTTGGCTATGGTACTAATTAAATTTCGAGGACGAAATTTATTTAAAAGGGAGGAGAAATGTAACATCCCAATTTTCAGGCCTTGAGACACGGAAATAGCCTGAGAATGAGAGGCTACCAGACCCCTTTTGAGCAGAAGTCCCAGAGACATAAGAGAGTTTTTAGGGACTAAGCTGCGAGTAAGTAAAGGTACGGGAACTTATGTGCAAACAGTGGAAGTCCCAAGGGTTAGAATGGCCATTTGGGGTGATGTAAAGGTCAAAGGTTGAAGAGTTACGAGCTGACCGTTCTGGTCGCGACTAGAGTAAAGCATGGTCGCGACTAGTGGTTACAGAAAGAGCTATACGCGACAAGAAAGCATTATGGTCGCGACGTAAAAGAAGTATGGTCGCGACTAGAAAGCAGTGACATCGCGACTAATAGTGGCAGAAAGCCTTAGACGCGACTAAAATGTGTTGTGGTCACGACGATAGAATGTTTTGGTCGCGATGAGAATATGTTTGGGTCGCGACTAATGTACACAGAATTGTAAGGTCGCGACAAGATGATGTTGAGGTCGCGACTAGTGGCTAAAGTGGCGCTAAGCGTATGGGCCAAGAGTGGTGAAGGTCCAAGAGAGATAGTTACCCGGTTAGAGATAGACCGGAGGCAGGAGGCCAGATACAGGAAAGGTTATCTGGAGACCATGAGATAGGCTGATAAGGTATCCTCATGGGACCCACAAGATGCTATAGGGCATTAAAGTAATGGTTCAGTAAAATAAAGATACTCGGTTGGCACGATAACCGAGGAGGCTCGATAACCGAGGAAATGATCAGATAAAGTCAGGGACTTATCTGGGTGGCATTGGGAAGCGTGCAAGGTCTTTTCCAGTCACCACATGGCATTAGTCTGCAGAAAGCAGATAAAGTTGATGGCACGCATTACAAGGCAGGAGACTGGACCGGTGAGTCAGCATGGTGAGTCAGCATGCTGAGGTGTCCTGGGAATTCAAGCATGTGAAAAATGAGGCGTTGAGTCAGCATGGTGAGTTGGCACGATGATGCAGTAAATGAGGAATTAAAGAAAATAGAAAAATCCAGGAAAAACCAGGACCGCAGGATCAAAGTTCATGATATTTACGATTGTGCCATTGAGCCCTATTATAAATACCCCCCTTCCCCCATTCCATTTGCATCCCGCGGAGGAGGAGAGAATGAGAGAGAAAGAAGAGAGAGAAGGAGAAGGAAAGGAAGAGAGAAAGGAGAAAAGGAAGTAAGGAAGTTCTGGCGGAGCTGGAAGCAGAATAGAGATAGTAAGGTTCTGCTAAGCTAGCCAGGTAGTAACTAATCCTAGCTTCTATGTAATGGCTTTGTGATTTGATGTGCTATTGTTTGGTTGGATTGTTGTCTTATATGTTATGTCTGAAGCTCTGCTGTAATGCTATGGTCATATGTTATTAAGCATGGAAGCACGCAGCATACTTATCTGTACACAATCACAAGCAAGCACTGTCACACCGCATTACATATATTGTTATGATTGTTGCTACTGAGATTCCCCCGAATCTCATCCCCATCCATAACCCATTACAGGGAGGTTATGCTGAAGTGGATTTAGAGAATCCTAAGAGACGCCGTTATGCTGCCGGAGTAAAGACTGAACATCAGTATATGATAAGTACTGTGTACGTAGTGCTGTCTAAGGAGGCTAGAAGTGAGTGGACCTAGCCGGTTCATCTAGTCTTTCCTGGGTACTACGTAGAATGGTAGTTCTCATGAGGGAATTACCGAATCAGTACGGTTCAGTTCTTTGGACAGATCAAGCGTAGCGGTTATGCTGCCGGAGTTTAGGCAGAAGAAGAGCTAGTATAGCTTCCGCAAGTGTACTCTGAGGGCTGTATGGGAGGATGTTTCAGAAATTAACTTTAAAAATTTTTCCATTCCCAGCCAGGATCTACCGAATGTGTTTAAGTCAAGGAGAAAGAAGTGTTACCTTCGGTTTCAAGCTTTGGTCGCGACCTCAGTGTCTACTAGTCGCGACTCTTCGCCTCTGGAACATTTTAGTCGCGACCTCCTCTGCTTCTCGTCGCGACCTGAAGTCTCTGGAGTTTGTAGTCGCGACCTCGTCAGCTTCAAGTCGCGACCTGCCTCTTCTTTTCGGATTTCTGACGTTCAGATGCCCGTATGGTCGCGACCTAAGCGTGTTCTGGTCGCGACCTTGCTTCGTGTCTGGTCGTATCGTAGAAGTCGACAGCTCAGATCGGCTTCCTCTACCGGTATCCACACGAACAGCGTTCCAATCGCGAACGACGTGCTAGCGCCTCTTGTCCCTCTAGGGCTTTCTAGAGATTCCGTCCTCACCATCTCTATCTTGGCAGTTTCTTATGTGCAAACCTTTTGCACTCTCCCTGCCCCCTCTTCTCACGTCTGAATGTGTGTATAGAGATGTATTTTTTCTGTAGAACCCTAGCTCCTAATGTCAAATATATAGGAAGCTATCGGGCTTCTAATAGGGCCGGGCTTCAGAATTAATCTTATATTAATTCTGAATTAATACAATATCATATATTGCATAATTTAATAAGAAACTGATTAAATAAATATGGTTTATATTAAATCCGTCCCACAGATTTAATTCACCTATTTATTTAATTTAAAATAAAGATAAGACAGAATTATATTTGATTTATTGTCATAAATCAAATTTGAGATATCTTATCAATTTGAATTTCAAATTCAAATAGATCATATCCATTTAAATTCAAATTCAAAAATGATAGCGATTTAATTTATCCTTATAAATTAAATCTTACAAATATCTCTTATATTATATATATAATATATATATAAACTAATTTATATATATATATAAAATATATATCCACCCTAGATCATTCATTGAATCTAGACATTTCTTAGATTCAATGAATCTGGACATCATAGCTCGCATTGGGCTGTTTTGTGTGCGACCCTGTAGGCCCATATGAAGTTGGCAGTGGCCCAGTTACTATACTGACCCACAAGTCGTAAGCGGTCTCTAGCAAGGCATTACGACTACCCAAAACATATGAGGATCGATAAACGATGTAACCTTTCATACAACCATATCACGTCCCTTTTGTCACATGATATTTCGGTCAAGGGTGAGGCATGGAGAACGTCATCCTCCTATTCCTGACCATTACTTTCTCGATCCCTGAGTAGTCTGAATATAGAAATGGAACTACCCTTCTATTCCAGTATGGCCATACATTTCTCAGACTCACTCATCGAGGGGCCCAGTAATATCTCTCTACGAATGTGAGGGATAAATTCCATCTTGACCATTCACATTCCTCCGCATGAAAAATCACTAAGCCCGAGCATAGCCTTTATGATCACTCGGTCAAAAGTGACTTTTGACTAGGTCAAAGCTGAGCGTTTGTCATGTAGGAATCCATGATGATCTCAGGTCAAAGGGCATAGTGACATGGCTTGTATATGAGAGAAGCTTATGACTTGACCCATGCAGCTCTCTCATAGCGGGTCGGTCCAACACCCTGTACTCTTACATGTGCTTATGACTTTGATTTATATCTCTATATATCTTCAAAGTCATACTGGACTTATTTCATCTCTGCTCCCACATAGATGACCGACCAGGGACATTTAGGATAAGATCACGAGTTATCCAAGGATTGTCATCATAGTAAACATGCAAATAATATGATAACATAATTAAGAAATTCATAAATCAACAATGTTCATAAGATAATGATTGGCCCCTAGGGCACAATCTCCAACACGTATTCCGCTGGTTAGCCCGCATTACCAACCCTAATTAAGACCATTAACTCAAACACTACTCAAGACTACCTCTCTTGAACCTTTAACTTGCTTTAACTAACATAACTTTCTTTAATCTTTGCCAATTAACTTGGCCTTTGAACCAATTGATGTCTTGACCTTACCCTACACAATTTCACCTTTTGAATCCATTTATGAACTCAAAATAACCAAATTCTAGCAACAATACACTGTTCTGTACAGATTTGGAAAAGCATACATAAATCTTCCAAAAATTCTCATTTTGATTCAAATGCTTCCCATACTTGTTCCTCCACTTTTCCCCCACACAAAATCTCATTTTAAGACCATTGGAAGCATCAAAATCATGAAATTCAAATCACTGTTCACACGAGTGAACAGTACCAAAAGGAATTTTCAACATTATAACCTTTAATTCCAATGGTTTCCAAGGTTCAAAACCTTTCCAATCCTACACAAAATCATCATATAAACTCAATGGAAGCATTAAATCATTGAAATTCCATTTCCTTCTATCATGAACAGTGCATGAACAGTGCAAACTGAAATGGTAAAGTCAAGAACATCAACTTACTTTACAACGAAGCATGTAACTAACTTGTTTAAGCTTGTCTTAACTATCTATGACTTAAAACTCATATTCCTTTCACATATACACCAAAATTACAGCAGCATTTCCCCAAGATTTAAGCCTCAAAAATCACTTAAACTCAAGCACAAACCATAAGAACAAAAGGTAGAAGCAAGGAGACAACTTACCTTACTTGCTCCTTCAAGACCCTTGCTTCTTCCTTGCTTTCTTCCACTTTCTTTCTCTAGAACTCACTTCTCTTTCTAAAGGAGCTCTTGGGTGTGAAGAATGAATGGAAAGGGGGGGTATTTATAGCAAAAGTCATGTGCCATTTGAAGGCCAAGATCACCTTGGGAACTATTTGATCTAATGGTTAAAGGTTTAATCTTGGAATGTCTTTTCACTTTTCACTCATAACCTTACCACCATGACATCACTAGCATGGCCTCTCTTGGTACACCTAACCCTTCCTCTTTTTGGGTGTCATTTTGAAGTCCTTGTGGGTCCCACCATGTGCCACACCTAATTCTTACTTTATTCTCTTTTTCTTTCTTTTCAAAAATCCATAAATTATTCATTATTGGACTTGGGCTCCAAGATAACTTTTGGGCCTTATTGGTCTGGCTTAGGATAACATGTTGGGCCTCTTTTAGCTCCAATAGCTAATTGGCCCAAATCCCAATGTACTTTCCTCATACCGATATTCGTAAATTACCCTGATCTTAGCATAAATGCTAAACACCTCTTTTAATTGTTCTAACATTTTTAGAAATTCATTCTAATATAAAATGAATTCTCTACAAAGTTTTATAAATTTTTGAGACCCATAAGTCTTGTTAGAAATTACATAAGTTTCCTTTAACCTTTTATCGGTGTCATTTTTCACCTTAAATTCCATAATTAATTCTACAGGACTCCTTTTTGACTTCTGTCAACTCCATAAATTCTCATATTAATTCTAATAATTTACTATCGCATTTTCTCTGGTATCCATCCATTGAATGAAATGACCAAAATATCCTCCATTCACTTCTGGTTTCTTAGGGCATCACAGGGGCATTTTCGTAATTTTGCATTTTGGCTCTTAGACTTTCTTCCTCTTGCAATTAATCCCTTTCTTTGCATAAATATGGCCACATCTTTTCCTGAAAAATCTCATATATTTTATTCAATCTGTACATACAACTTGTACAGAAATTAGGGATGTTACACATTACTATTTGAAAGCGTCTCTTTGGAACACTTTCCATGTTACTCCTTTTGACAGGAGCTACTTGTTTATCTTTTTTTATTTGTCTCAGTCTTTGTGTTAACCATTCTTGGCTCCCACTCATATTGACATACCTAGAGGATTTTGGTGTGTTAATTTGTTCAACATTGTCCTATTCCTGAGTCTCATAAAGAGATATAGTGCAGTCAACATATCCCCTACTAGGTAATTCTGTCTTAATGAATACATCATCTCTTGATTCTATTTCAGTCATTGTCCCATCTTCAATTTCACTTATGAATACACATCCTTTTGAGGGTTCAGAGTACCTTACAAAAATGCATTTCTTCCCTCTAGGACCCAGTTTCCCATGTCTATGAGAACTGTCATAGATATATGCCGCTAAACCCCAAGGTCTAAGGATACTTAGATTTGGCTTGCGTTTAGTCCATAACTCGTAGGGCACGGAAGCGATTGGCTTTGAGGGCATACGGTTAAGTATGAAGGTTTTTGTCAATAAAGCATCACTCCAATGTGAAATTTGAAGGTTTGCCTGAGCCATTATAGACCTAACCATGTCTAGAAGAGTTCTATTTCTTCTTTTGGCAACCCCTTCTGTTAAGGTGTGCCAGGAATAGTTAGTTGCCTAATAATCCCTTTTTCTTCATAGAGCTATTTGAATTGATCAAAAAAGTATTCACGATCTTGATCAGTGCATAATGCCTTAATTTTATTATCCATTTGATTATCTACTTCATTTATGTATCGTCTAAAGACTCTAGTGCCTTGGACTTATGTGAGATCAAATAGACATGACCATATCGTGAAAAATATCAATAAACATAATGAAATACCAAGCTCCGTGTCTCACCCTTACACTCATTGGATTGCAAATATCAAAATATATTAATTGAAACCAATTTTTAGCTCGTGTTCCCTTACCGAATGATTTTCTAGTTGCCTTACCAGCTAGATAACTTTCGCATAATGACATATCCATGTTAGAGATTACCCCAACATGCCTTCTTTTGCCAGTTTAATCATTCTATTTTGTTAATATGTCCTAGTCTAGTATTCTAGATATTCATATCAGGATTATTCGAAGTAATATAAAAACAATCATGAGCATTAAAATACTAGCAAGATCCATAATAAAGAACTTTTGAAAATAGAAAGATGAACCATAAAATAATGAGTTGTTATAAATGTCTGCAACTTTACTCTGAAAGTACATTAAACCCAAAGTTTAACAAGCAAATAAAAGAAACTAAATTATGTCGGATGTTGGGAGCATGAAGCACATCATGCAGCATCAAGGTCTTTCCACCATGCAAAACAAGTTTTAGGTGCCAATGTGATAAGCTCAGATTGTCGTCATCCGATCCATAAAAAATAATGATTCCACCCAATAATGTAGTATAAGGCACAACCCTATCGTTCTTCTCAAAGAGCCTTTTTATTGGAATCCTAGCAAATTGGTGGCAAAGCCATTGAAAAACTAAGTAAAAACATGGGTTTTGGGTTTTATCGAATATTGATGCTATAAAATAAAAGTGCAGTAAAGTAAATATTTTTGTATTTTTTATTTAAGATGAAAATGAGTTGGATTGTGAAAAAAATATGTTAAGAAAGACTCTTGATGATGAAAACATAACTATCCTTGCTCTTAATTTGATATGGGAGATTTGAAATCACTAAGTCTTCAATAAAACCTCAATCAATCGATTGTGTCCAGTGCAATAATAGTTCTTAAACTCCTTTGATCAAAGTTAGCTTAAAAACTTCTTAATACACTGTTGAAAACTACTTAGTGTATAATTAAATCAGATGATGAAAATGCTCTCAAATGGTCATCAATCAACAACCATAGACTTCAAGCAATTGAATTAAATATCAACAGTCATTGATAATAGTCCAACTATCCAGAAATCAAAACTGAAATATTTATATTAAGATTAACAATCACATCATCGAATGTCAATTATAAATATCTAATATGAGAATAATCAATCAATATTCAATCCTTATTCATAGAATGAAATCCCTAAATCTAGAAATGTTAAAATATGAAGTAGGTATAAATTAAGATAGAAAACTCCCCAGTGCAGTCTATGAGCTCAAGATATACGATCCATCACAAAGAGACTAAAGTTCTAGCCTCTCATAGCTCCTACTGTGCTGCCATCGCTGCCCAAAAATGAGGCCATGAAGAATGCAGAAAAAGGTGATGTAAAGGTCAAGAGAAAGATGGTAGAAGTGGATTAATTGGCGCAAAAATGTGAAAATCTGTGGAAAGATCAATAAAAATGGAAGGTGTGAATAGAAGATGTAGAGAGAATGTTGAGAGAGAGGGAGTAGCTCTTTCTTGGCCAAATCTGGCAAAAATTCCAGCCCCTTTCGTCTGCCTGCTACTCCTTCCTTTTATTGGAGTGTAACCTAAATAAAAATGTACAGCTTCACTTACTGGTTATTCGTGACTAGATCCTAATTTTCGTCGCCACTTGAGAACACAGAGAACATTCCAGGAGAAAATAGGTCACGACCGATGGACTCTTAGGTCACGACTAAACATCACAGAAGCTGGTTTTCACATTTCAGGTCATCTTTGTCTAGTGATTCCTTCTCTGCTTCACATTGGGACCTTGATTCTCCTCCAAAACACCTGTAATTCAAAATCAAAGCTCACTATAAAAGTCCAACTAAATAAAGAACAACATAAATGCATTTTGGAAGAGTTAATTTACCATTTAACCCTTTTATCAGCATATTGCCATGCACACTCATGTATTACCACAAAAGCACAATTACCAACATAAAATGAATAGTAAACTTCCCATAAAACCCTTGAAAATTTCAAAGAAACCATATAGAATTTGAATCCTATCACAATGCCTCGAACCTTGATCCTTGCATTATTCCTAATGTAAAGCCACTTGCTTTGATACAACAACCAACGGTATTTCATGAAAGATCCTCGATCTCAACTTACGTGGTCTATGAAGCCTGAGTCAATAATCCAAGAAGAAGAAACATGTTCTATCAGAAAAATAATACAAGAAATAATTGAGACATGTGAATTCAAATAATTCACTATTACCTTTTCATTCTCTACCTATTTAGAATAGTCACTTACGAAATACCCCATGTTGTGATAGGCAAAGCATTTGACCTTATTCAGGTCTAGCTTTTTCTTGTCACCTTTTTTCTCTTCTTCTTATATTGTCGCTTACTTTTCTTGGGTGGAGGACCACCTTTCTTCCCATTCTTATGGAATTTCTTGCCCTTTTTGAATTCAAGCTTTGATTGGGAAGGACCAGTACCTTCAGTAAAATAGGCTTGTCTAGTGGCCTTATAAGCCTCCAGACGTTCATCCTCTAGCTCCAAATGCTTAGCTACATCATTGAAAGTGATGATATGTTCATTGTGGGTTAGATTAACTTTCATGTACTCCCAACTAGCAAGGAGCGACATCATGACAGCCTGTACTTGCTGATTGTACTATTCTGTGTGTCTCAAATTTACACATTGTCGTCATCCATGGTGCTCAATAGCATGATTCTGGCAACGTTATTCTTCCTTTTCTAGGATAGGTATGCCTCCTTGAATAATTGTATAAGCAGTAGCTGATAGTGCAGCGAGAATAGACAGTGCAGCAGATGATTAAGCCTCTTCTTGAACTTGATGTTTCCCCTTATCTTTTTGAATCTTCTTTCCTCTAGCCGTTAGTAGGAGCGAGATTCTCATCCTGTGAGTCTGCTCCACTCCAAATTTTAGAATCTTCACTACTTTTTTACCCTTCTCCAGATAATCAATATTATTGTAGTGAAGAAAGTAGGATACTAGCTAAGGATAAGGAATTAGAGTGGCTCTGAATTTTTAGAAGAAGAAACCTGTTATTTCTTCAAAATCAGGGCTCCTATATTGATCTTTTCTCTACTGATGATCTTAGCTAGTAGTACGTAGTCCTCGTCAAGTAGGTGAAGCTTCCAGACTTGTTCATCATACTTCTGAAATAGATATAGTGGATTATCATGTGATAATCACACATCTCCTTTGGCACAAATTTTAAATCTTCAAAAATGTATCCTCAAGCATTAGGATCTAGTATATCTCTCTCATGGATGTTTCATGTTTAGATTCAAATTTAGGGGTGCTTAGAAGATGATTTATGATATTGGAGTTTAACTTAATTTTTCTCCCCTTTAATTTAGTAATTAGATGACTACTGATTAATTCCCCATTATTCCCAGATTCATCAAAAAATTATATATTGCAGTAGAAGAGCCTAACAACATATGGGTAGTAGGAAAGATAAATTCCTAGCCAATTTTAGTTGTGTTTCAAAGGGTCAGACAAGTCTAGTTGGGTCTTGTCATTGTATTTTAGATATTCTAGGTCCACTACAACTACTGGGCAAAAATCTATATGGCAAAATTGGCTTTTAACTTTCCCTTATCTACTTTCTTATCTATGTCACTAGAAAGTACAGCTAAATTAGTAGGTTCAAAGGGGAGAGGACTAGTTTGAGGAGGACTAGAGGAAGAAGAAGGTTTAAAGTGAGATGGAGAGAGAGACCCTGATGTACCTTGTGAAGTCATAGTTTTCTTGCAGATTTTGTGATCTTTTTTACCAGTTGTCCAAGATTCTCATCAGTGTGCATATGTTCAAATTCTTTAGGAACATCAGCCAATTAATGTCTTTTCCTTTTTGAAGCTTGTTTGGCACTTTGTTTGATAGTTTCCTGTATCTTTTCTTGATGTATTTGTGTAGCAGGTGAAGTTTTCCCATTTGATTTAGGTTTGGGCTTTAATGAAGTTGCCTATTATTTTCCCTTCATTTTTCTAACCTTTTCTACCTATATTCCTTGCCATAGTTCATTCTCTAGTCAGATGAAAGCATGAACAAAAAAGATGCTTAAGATGTGGCCAGGAGAAGTGATAGGACACAAATTGTGCATGGTTTCTATGACATTTTAAGGGTTTTGTAATAACTTTATCATTCATTTTATGCCTATAATTGTGTTTTTGTGATAACACATGATTGTGCTTAGCAATGTACTGATTAAAGGAAAAAATGGTAAATTGACCCCTCCAAACTGCATATATGTTGTCCTTTTGTTAGTTGGACTTTTACTGTGAGCTTTGATTGTGAATTGCAGGTGTTTTGGAGGAGAACCAAGAACTAATAAGAAAAGAAAAGAAATCACACAAAGAGAATCAAATCAAAGAAGTCAGCTTCTATGGTATTTAGTCGCGACCAAAGTGTCCATAGGACCTCATTTCTTTTGGGAAGTTTTTCTGCGTTCATAGGTCGTGACCAAAAAAAAGATCTGGTCGCGACCAAAGAAGACAATCAGTAAAGCTGCGTATTTTTATTAGGTCAATCTAGAATTAAAAGGGGAGGGAAGCCGCAGACGCGAAGCAGTACTCAATGCTCTCTCAACACTCTCTCTACAACCTACACACACATCTTCCATCTTCCTTCATCTTTCCACAGATTTTCTTTATGGCTTCATATCTGGGCAACGATTGCAGCACAGTAGGAGTTATGAGAGGCTAGATCTTTAGTCTCTTGGTTATGAACCGTATATCTTGAGCTCATGGGCTGCACTGGGGAGTTTTCTACCTTAATCTGCACCTGTTTCATGTTTTGATATTTCTAGATTTAGGGATATCATTGTATGAGTAGGGATTGAATATTCATTAATTATTCTCGGATTAGGTATTTGTAATTGAATTTGGATGATTTGAATGTTGATTTTAATATGAATATTTCAGTTTAGATTTCTAGATAGTTGGATTATTATCAACGATTATTGAGATCTAATTCAATTGCTTGAAGTCTATGGTTGTCGATCAATGATCATTTGAGGGCATTTTCATCATCTGATTTAATTACACACTAAGTGATTTTAACAGTGCATTAAAAGCTTTTAAACTAGCTTTGATCAAAGGAGTTCAAGAATTATTAATGCTCTGGACTCAATCGATTGATTGAGGTTTTATTTAAGACTTAGAAATTTTAAAATTCCAATATCAAATTAAGAACAAGGATAGACATGTTTTTATCAAGAGTCTTTCTCAACATATTTCTTTCACAAGGCAACTCATTTTTCTCTTAATGAAAAATACAAAAATATTTATTTTACTGCACCTTTATTTTATTGCATCAAAGATCAATCAAAACCCCAAAACCCATGTTATTTTCACTCAGGTCTACAATGGATTTGTCACCCAATTTGCTAGGATTCCAATAAAAAGGGCTCCTTGAGAAGAATGATAGGGTTGTGCCTTATACTATATTATCGGGTGCAATTATTATTTTGATGGATCGAACGACAACAAATCGACCTCATCAAGAAGGAAGCATATCATGGTTTTGTAATGAAAGTGGTTTTGGAACGTTGGGGAACGGTTTTAGGAGGATTTAATTGTGAAGGAGAGGTTACAAGAACGGTTAAGATTATTTGAGAAAATATTCGATGAACTGAATAGTAATAGTCATATTTTTCTCAAATAACTACAAACTTATCAATAAACTTTTCAAAAATAACTATAATCCAAGTGCTTATCGATAAAATTCAAATAACAGTAAGTTATTTATCGACTAGCTCTGTTGATAAGAGTGTTTATCGATTAATTGTTCGATAAATAACATCTAGTTTAGATATCACTTTTTGTTTTGCAAACATACTACATTTATCGAATAGATCTTCAATAAGGTCCATTATCTATAATCTGTTTGATAAACTTTAACACTTTAAAGAAAAAATAATCGAATAACTATTTGATAAATCATTTCTTTGAATAATTGGTTGATAAGATCATTTTTTAAAATAAGTCAATTTCTCAATTAGCTTATCGATAAAACCCTTTATTGATAAGGTGCTCGATAAATTTCATTCAAAAATAATTGCACAACATTAAGAGTAATTCATTCTTTGCGAAGAATATTTCGATAAATCCTTTTATTGAAAGATTTTTAATAAATTTTGTGGGTAAAAACAATCATTTTTCGATCAACTACTCGATATCGAGTAGTTAATCGATAAAATTCAATGCATTCAAGTATAAGCATACAACTTTTTACCTCTTATTTATCAATAAACTATTTTATCGATAAGTAATTCGATAAATCTATCTTTCTCTTTAGAACAACTTCATTTTTCTTCGAAGTTTTCTTCGATAATCCTTCTTATCAAAGATTTTATCAAACGTTATCAGCTTTTCTGCAAAACAATTTTTTAGACACTCTAATGCTTAAGTTAGTTTTAACTTCAAGAGCATTAAATAGGAAAGAAAGTAAAGAGATTTGGAATTAAAGAAACTTTACAATTCATTAGGATTCACCATTACTAATTCTCCTCTTATGTAAGTGAATTGATCCTTTGCCAATGGTTTGGTGAATATATCAGAAAGTTGCAGATGTGTTGGAATGACCTCCACACTGACATTTTCCTTTTGCACATGGCTTCTCAGAAAATGATGTCTTATGTCAATGTGTTTTGTTCTGGAGTGAAGCACTAGATTCTTTGATATATTGATTGTACTTGTGTTGTCATAGAGGATTGGTATCTCCTTCAGATGTATTCTCATATCTTGTAGCTATTGCTTTAGCCATAATACTTGTGTGCAACAAATTCCTACAGCTACATACTCAGCTTCAGTGGATGAAATAGCCACTGTGTATTGTTTCTTTCTTAACCAAGAAACAAGATAATCACCAAGAAATTGACATTATTCACTGGTGCTTTTTCTATCAGTTTTACATCCAGCATGATTTGAGTCTAAACAAGCCACTAGGAATTCTCCACCTCCTTTTGGATGCCATATTCCAAGATTAATGGTTCCACAAAGATATCTGAAGATTCTTTTGACAGCTTTGGCGTGTGACTCTTTAGGAGTAGCTTGATACCTTGCACACATGCCAACACTATATTGTATGTCAGGTCTACTTGCTGTCAAATAGAGAAGTAATCTAATCATTCCTCTGTATTTCTTGATATCAAAATCCACTCCCTTTTTTTATGCATCCAGTTGTATGGTTGAGCTCATTGGAGTTGACATGCACTTGGCATTTTCTATCTCGAATTTCTTTACCAAGTCTCTGAGATACTTTGTCTGTGAGATGAATATTCCATTTTTCTTCTGTTTGATCTGAAGCCCCAGGAAAAAGTTGAGCTCACCCATTATTGACATCTCAAATTCACCCTGCATCAACTACGCAAACTCTTGGCAAAGATCATCGTTAGTAACTCACTACCCATCACACCTTTCAAAGAGTATTCGCGATGCCCACTTTAATTACATAATTGATCTATATGGGTAAACAGCGAGTGATAGGGTCTTTTGAGACAGAGTAAGGAAAATGCAGAAATTTTGTTGCACTATTTTTTATTTGAGTGAAAAGTAAACATGCTTATCAACTTTCAACGATGATTATAGAATCCCAATTCCTTTAAGAAAATGTGTCATATACGACACCAACTGGCAATAAAGTGTTTCGACCATGTTTAAGGCCAATGTGGCAAACTTTTGCCATAATTTTGGAATTGAGGAAAGTCACAGCCATTCAGACTCTTAGAAGAATTATGGAGTGCCCGCTGTCGTTGTGAAATTCATCCGAAGCGTTCACAAACGGGCGATAGTTTGTTATTAGCTAGTAATTGCGTACTTTTCAGAATTCTTATGAATTGAATGAAAACTCACCACCCATCACAACTTTCAAAGAGTATTCGTGATGCCCACTTTCATTACGTAATTGATCTATATAGGTCAACAGCGAGTGATAGGGTCTTTTGAGCCAGAGTAAGGCAAATGCAAAAAGCTTCTTGCACTATTTTTTATGATTGAAAAGCTACCATGCATGCCAACTTTCAAAGAGGATTACATAATCCAAATTCCTTTAAGAAACTATTTCATATACGACACAACCAGGCGATGAAGTGTTTCTATGTTTTTTAAAGCCAATGTGGAGAACTTTTGGGTTAATTTTGGAATTGAGGAAAAGTCACAACCACCTCAGCTTCTTAGAAGAGTTATAGAGTGCCCACTTTCGTTGTGAAATTCATCCGAAGCGTTCACAAATGAGCGATAGTTTGTTTCTAGCTAGTAATTGCTTACTTTTCTGAATTTTTATGAATTAAATGAAAACTCACTACCCATCATAACTTTTAAAGATTATTCGTGTTGCCCACTTTCATTATGTAATTGATCTATATAGGGCAACAGCGAGTGATAGGGTTTTTTGAGCCAGAGTAAGGCAAATGCAAAAAGCTTCTTGCACTATTTTTTATTTCAGGGAAAGCCACCATGCATTCCAATTTTAATTAAGGATTATAGAATCCAAATTCCTTCAAGAAACTATTTCATATACTACACAACCAAGCGATAAAGTGTTTCTATGTTTTTAAGGCCAATGTGGAGAACTTTTGGGTTAATTTTGGAATTGAGGAAAAGTCACAACCACCTCAGCTTCTTACAAGAGTTGTGGAGTGCCCCCTTTCGTTGTGAAATTTATCCGAACTGTTCACAAATGGGCGATAGTTTGTTTCTAGCTAGTAATTGCGTACTTTTCAAAATTTTTATGAATTGAATGAAAACTCACTACCCATCACAACTTTCAAACACCATATGTGATACCCACTTTCATTGCATAATTGATCTACATAGGTCAACAGCGAGTGATAGGGTCTTTTGAGCTAGAGTAAGGCAAATACAGAAAGCTTCTTGCACTATTTTTTATTTGAGCGAAAAGTTACCATGCATGTCAACTTTCAACGATGATTATAGAATCCCAATTCCTTTAAGAAACTGTGTCATATACGACACCAACAGGCAATGAAGGGTTTTGACCATGTTTAAGGCTAATGTGGCAAACTTTTGCCATAATTTTGGAATTGAGGAAAAGTCACAGCCACTCAGACTCTTAGAAGAATTATGCAGTGCCCGCTTTTGTTGTGAAATTCATCCGAAGCATTCACAAACGGGCGATAGTTTGTTTGTAGCTAGTAATTGTATACTTTTCAGAATTTTTATGAATTGAATGAAAACTCACTACCCATCACAACTTTCAAAGATTATTCGTGTTGCCCACTTTCATTATGTAATTGATCTATATTGGTTAACAGCGAGTGATAGGTTCTTTTGAGCCAAAGTAAGGCAAATGCAAAAAGCTTCCTGTACTATTTTTTATTTGAGTGAAAGCCACCATGCATGCCAACTTTCAATGAGGATTTTAGAATCCGAATTCCTTTAAGAAAAGGTTTCATATACGACACAACTAGGCGATGAAGTGTTCTATGTTTTTTAAGGCCAATGTGGAGAACTTTTGGGTTAATTTTGGAATTGAGGAAAAGTCACAACCACCTAAGCTTCTTAGAAGAGTTATGGAGTTCCCCCTTTCGTTGTGAAATTCATCTGAACCATTCACAAACGGGCGATAGTTTGTTTCTAGCTAGTAATTGCGTACTTTTTGAATTTTTATGGATTGAATGAAAACTCACTACCCATCACACCTTTCAAAGAGTATTCGTGATTCCCACTTTCATTGCATAATTGATATACATGGGTCAACAGCGAGTGATAGGGTCTTTTGAGCCAGAGTAAGGAAAATGCAGAAAGCTTGTTGCAATATTTTTATTTGAGTGAAAAGTCGCCACGCTTGTCAATTTCAACGATGATTATAGAATCCCAATTCCTTTAAGAAACTATGTCATATACGACACCAACAGGCAATGAAGTGTTTCTACCATGTTTAAAGCCAATGTGGCAAACTTTTGCCATAATTTTGGGATTGCGGAAAAGTAACAGCCACTCAGACTCTTAGAAGAATTATGGAGTGCCAGCTTTCACTGTGAAATCCATCCGAAGCGTTCACAAACGGGCGATAGTTTGTTTCTAGCTAGTAATTGCGTACTTTACAAATTTTTTATGAATTGAAAGAAAACACACTGCCCATCACAACTTTCTAAGAGTATTCGTAATGCCTACTTTCTTTGCGTAATTGATCTTACATAGGTCAACAGCGTGTGATAGGGTCTTTTGAGCGAGAGTAAGGCAAATGCATAAAGCTTCTTGAAGTTTTTTTATTTGAGTGAAAGCCAACCATGCATGCCAAATTTCAATGAGGATTTGGAATCCGAATTCCTTTAAGAAACTATTTCATATACAACACAACCAAGCGATGAAGTTTTTTTATGTTTTTTAAAGCCATTGTGGAGAACTTTTGGGTTAATTTTGGATTTGAGGAAAAGTCACAACCACCTCAACTTCTTAGAAGAGTTATGGAGTGCCCCCTTTCGTTGTGAAATTCATCCGAAGCGTTCACAAACGCGCGATAGTTTGTTTCTAGCTAGTAATTGCGTACTTTTTGAAATTTGTATGAATTGAATGAAAACTCACTACCCATCACAACTTTCAAAGAGTGTTCGTGATGCCCACTTTCATTTCATAATTGATCTACATGGGTCAACAGCGAGTGATAGGGTCTTTTGAGCCAGAGTAAGGAAAATGCAGAAAGCTTGTTGCACTATTTTTTATTTGAGCAAAAAGTCATCATGCTTGTCAATTTTCAACGATGATTATAGAATCCTAATTCCTTTAAGAAACTGTGTCATATACAACACGAACAGGCAATAAAGTATTTCAGCCATGTTTAAGGCCAATGTGGCAAACTTTTGCCATAATTTTCGAATTGAGGAAAAGTCACAGCCACTCAGACTCTTAGAAGAATTATGGAGTGCCCGTTGTCGTTATGAAATTCATCCGAAGCATTCACAAACGGGAGATAGTTTGTTTGTAGCTAGTAATTGGTACTTTTTGGAATTTTTATGAATTGAATAAAAACTTACTACCCAACTAATAAGACTCATTTTGGATATGGTTTCTGTGACATTTTATGTGTTTTATAATCGCTTTGCCATTCATTTCATGCCTTAAATTGTGTTTTTGTGTATTACATGATGGTGCGTGGCAATATGCTAATTAAATGGTAAAATGGTAAATTAACCTTCCAAACTGCATATATTCTGTTATCTACTGATTTGGACTTTTACAGTGAGCTCTTATGTTGAATTGCAGGTACTTTGGAAGAGAGTAAGGACTAGGAAAGGAACCACAAGTCAATGGAAGTCAAATCACATCTTTGCACTATTTAGTCACGACCAAACTGTCATATCGTCGTGACCTTTATTCCTCTGGAAGCTTCTCTACGTTTACAGGTCGCAACCAAAACTAGTAACCGATCACGACTAAAGAAGACAGTCATGAACAAGTAGCTTCTCTGCACTATTTTTTTTTCTTCATTTGTCTACTGTGTAATTGAGAAAGAGATTGAAATCATGTTATGCATTGCTCTCACTAATCCAAAGCCTGTGCTTTGCATTATTTTTCCTGCTTGTGGTTTGCCTCAGTTTGACTTGCATCTGTGATTTCTCTGATTCTGTTGACAGTGAGGACACTGTCAAGTTTAAGTGTGGGGAGGATGTTTTACTTTTGCTTTTGTGCTTAATCCAATCTTTCATCACAATTTTTTTTGTTTTTGATCTTAATATGTGGTGAATTGCTAAAAATTGAACCTCCACCTTAAACAAAATTGTTAATTGGTAAAAAGGATTTAGCGTGAAAACCATTTTTGGACTTTGAAAACTGTCACTTGGTAGTCTCTGTGAATAATGGTCGCGACATATGTGATTTATGGTCGCAACCTGTGACGGAATTTTGGACTAACATGCTCTCTGTAAACTACCGTCGTGACCTGTGTGCTTTATGGTCGCGACAATACCTCTCTATCGATTTGAGTCGCGACGATAGTACCTTATTTATTGGTACTGTTCCCCTCTGTGTATTTGAGTCGCGATAGGCAATTTCATTAGTCGCGACCAATGTTTGAAAGTTTCTGAGCATGCACGCCTGTGAAAAATGGTCGCGACTCTCATTGTTTTCAGTCGTGACCCTCTTTTGGAAAATGTCAAGTTACCTTCTCTTTTCCTTGTGCAATGCTAGAAAGAAGGATTCCTTTTGAACTACTAAGATGCTTTCACAAATGATTCATTGTCCCCTTATTTCAAATCCTTTTTAGTCCTTCAAAACCATTACCACACTTGAATTTTTCTTTGAGAATCTTGGAAATTGAATTTGAAACACCTAAACTTTTGCTATTGAATTTGGGATTATTACATAATTCTAAGTGATTACTTTGAAACTTTTAAACCATCGTTTAGAGGTCTTTCATTTGTGATAAGTGTTCTAATGCCTAGTGAATGATGAACTCTGTTTGAGACTTTAGCTTATGAGCAATTTAGATCAAAACCCTAGTTGTAAGGATTCTCGACCTAAATTTCTATATTGAGTGATTATTCATATGGGTTATATCCTCTAGAACTTGTCTTGGCTCTGAGTTGAGAATGACTTGCGTATTTATGAATTGAACATGATAGAGGCATTCATTTCTAAACTCTTTTATCCCAAACACAAGCCCACTACATTCATATCCTTAGTCACCCCCTTTGAGCCCATCATTTTTCTTTCATCCATCATTTATATAGAAAGTCATATATGCATAAACTTCATTTACAGAATAAAATTCTATTCATGTCAAAAATTCATTATTGTTGTGATGTGTGCTACAGGGTCTGTGCATGAGGTGCCAAATAAAAGAGAAAGAGAAAAAGCATATTGCACTAAAAAAAAAGAGGACAGTGCAAGAAAAGAAAACAAAAAAAAAAAGAAAAGAGAAATGAAGAAGGCACATTTATTAACTCTTATTAGCACAACTATAACTTCTAGATCTCTAGAGACATGAATTCATGATACATATTCATTGTTAAATGCATATAATACTTTCTATTCTTCATATTCCATTCCATGTAGCCCATCTCCATCATTACAACTCTAAAAGACCTCTTGATTTTTTGCATAAGTGCTATATAGTTACTGAGATTTAGAGCCATTATAAGCATATGGTAGGATGTTTTCCAATTTGAATTTGAGTGAAAGAACCCAAACAATGAGAGGATAGAGAGAGCTAAACACTTACATCCTTAGAGAGGATCTGTTGCGCTCATATAGTCGAGGTTGATTTCACTTAGCAGTTGATTACTTGGCATTGCTCACATTATCACTGCTGCATTCCTAAAAGATGGTGGATTAATTGTTTTCAGGTCACACTATGGATTATGTTATTATCTTGAATTTAATAGTGTTATTCTAGGTGTAATTCATTTCTTTGTCAAGGAGTACAAAGGTTCAAGTGTGGGAAAATTGATAAGAAACATTTTATATATGGTTTATGTGACATTTTTATGAGTTTTATAATAGCTTTACCTTTCATTTCATTCCTTAAATTGTGTTTTTGTGTATTACATGATTGTGCGTGGCAATATGCTAATTAAAGGGTAAAATGGTAAATTAACCTTCCAAACTGCATATATTCTATTATCTACTAATTTGGACTTTTACAGTGAGCTCTTATATTGAATTGCAGGTACTTTGGAAGAGAGTAAGGACCAGGAAAGGAACCACAAGTCAATGGAAGTCAAATCACATCTCTGCACTGTTTAGTCGCGACCAAAGTGTCATATCGTCGTGACCTTTATTCTTTTGGAAGCTTCTCTGCGTTTACAGGTCACGACCAAAACAAGTAAATGGTCGCAACTAAAGAAGATAGTCGTGAAGCTGTGCGTTTTGAATTAGGTCATGCTGTTATAAGAAGAGATGGAGGCTACCGTCAAGGGGAGACTGGTTTTTGAACCTGATTAGGCTAAGAAGCAGTACTCAAGCGCTCTCTACACACCTTCTACACATCCCTACACCATTCACCTTTTTATCTCTTCATTGTTTCTTCATGGCATCACATCTGAACAGCGATTACAGTGCAGTAGAAGTCATGAGAGGCTAAACCTTTAGTCTCTTGGTGATGGATCTAATATCTTGAGCTCACGGACTAAAACGGGGAGTTTCTTCAGTTCTAATTTGTATCTTGTCATATTATGATTGCTTCTAGATTTAGGGTTTTTTATCATATGAACAAGTTTTGAATATCGATTGATTATTCTGATATTAGACAATTGTAATTTACTTTGGATGTTTTGAATGCTAGTTTCAATACAATATTTCAGTTTTGAGTTTAAGCTAGTTGAATGGTTGTCAACGATCGTTGCTAATTGATTCGATTGCTTGAATTCTAGGGTTAGTCGATCGACGCTCATTCGAGGGCATTCTTCCATCCGGTTTAAATTACACACTAAGTGATCCTTAGCAGTTCAATAATAGGCTTTAAACTAGCTTTGATCAAAGGAGGTTAAAGAATATTAAGGTTCTGGACTCAATCGTTCGATTGAGGTTTTATTCAAGACTTAGTGATTTCAAACTCCATATACCTTGAGAGCAAGGATAGATATTTTTCATTATCAAGAGCCTATCATCATATACCACTTTCACAAACCAACAATTTTCCGTCTTAAACAAAAACACAAAAACATCTATTTTACTGCATCCTTATTTTACTGCACCCACAAAACCACAAAACCATTTACCTTTACTCAGGTTTACCGTTGAATTTGACATCTAATTTGCTAGGTTTCTAGTAGAAAGTCTCCTTGAGAAGAACGATAGGGTTGTGCCTTATACTACATTATATTGGGTGCAACTAACTTTATTTTGATGGCTCAGACTTCGACAATCCGAGACGATTGTCACCTCACAACTTTCAAAGAGTATTCGTGAAGCCCACTTTCTTTGCGTAATTGATCTGTATAGGTCAACAGCGAGTGATATGGTCTTTTGAGCTAGAGTAAGACAAATGTAAAAAGCTTCTTTCACTATTTTTTATTTGAGTGAAAGCCACCATGGATGCCAACTTTCAACGAGGATTATAGAATCTGAATTCCTTTAAGAAACTATTTCATATATGACACAACCAGGCGATGAAGTGTTTCTATGTTTTTTAAGGCCAATGTGGAGAACTTTTGGGTTAATTTTGGATTTGAGGAAAAGTCACAGCCACCTCAGCTTGTTAGAATAGTTATGGAGTGCCCGCTTTCTTTGAGAAATTCATCCGAAGCGTTCACAAACAGGCGATAGTTTGTTTTAGCTAGTAATTGCGTACTTTTCAAAAATTTTATGAATTGAATGAAAACTCACTACCCATCACAACTTTTAAAGAGTATTCGTGATTCCCACTTTTATTGCATAATTGATCTACATGGGTCAACAGCGAGTGATAGGGTCTTTTTAGCCAGAGTAAGCCAAATGCAGAAAGCTTGTTGCATTATTTTTTATTTGAGTGAAAAGTCACCATGCTTGTCAACTTTCAACGATGATTATAGAACCCCAATTCCATTAAGAAACTGTGTCATATACGACACCAATAGGCAATGAAGTGTTTCTACCATGTTTAAGGCCAATGTGGCAAACTTTTGCCATAATTTTGGAATTGAGGAAAAGTCACAGCCACTCAGACTCTTAGAAGAATTATGGAGTGCCCGTTGTCGTTGTGAAATTCATCCGAAGCGTTCACGAAGGGGCGATAGTTTGTTTGTAGCTAGTAATTGCGTACTTTTCAGAATTGTTATGAATTGAATGAAAACTCACTACTTATCACAACTTTCAAAGAGTATTCGTGATGCCCACTTTCATTGTGTAATTGATCTATATAGGTCAACAGCGAGTGATAAGGTCTTTTGAGCCAGAGTAAGGACAATGCAAAAAGCTTCTTGCACTATTTTTTATTTGAGTGAAAGCCACATGCATGCCAACTTTCAATGAGGATTTTAGAATCCGAATTCCTTTAAGAAACTGTTTCATATATGACATAACCAGGCGATGAAGTGTTTCTATGTTTTTTAAGACCAATGTGGAGAACTTTTGGGTTAATTTTGGAATTGAGGAAAAGTCACAACTGTAATATCCCTAATTTTCTGTACTGATCAATATGTATAGTTTGTACATAATATATGTCAGATTTCCAGAGCAAAATGTGGCCATTTATGTAAAGAAAGGGATTGAATTGAAAACGGAAGAAAATACAAGGACTTAAGTGAAATTATAAAAGCTTTAAGGCCAAAAGAGAAAGTAGACAAAAATATGGAGTCTTTAAGTGTAATTTTAGCCAAATTTGAAGGACTTAATTAAAAAGAAGAAAAGTTTCGAGGGGCTAAATGGTAATTAGAGAAAGTTGAGCCAGAAGTGGTTTAGGCTGCCCGGAAGCATTTCAGTCCCAAATTTCACCAGTAGATAGAGGAAATGATGCTAATTAATCTGGCTTAATACAGAAATTTTATCAGAGTTTCAGTTAGATGAAATTTATCTGATAGTGAAAAAGTTATCCAAAATTTTTATCAGATCTTCTGGACCTCAAATAAAAGTGAAAAGTTACAGGATGATGCGTCCCAGAATATGTCATGATAAGGCAAGATAAGTTATGAAAGAGTAAGATACGTCATGATATAGCCAGATTTGGCTAGATATGCCACGATACAGCATGAGAAGTATGTAATGAGATACATTTTGATAAGCATGTAATGTGGCACATAATGAGAAATGTGTATTGAAAATGATAGTAAGAAGTAACTTTATGAATAGATAGAGAGGCTCCCTTTTTGAAAGGGATAAGATGTTTGAATGTTATGTTACAGATGAAAGTGAGAGCTTTCACTCCTTGCATGAAATGCCAGGCATTATGTTATGTTTGTAAAATATGCTAAAGCTCCAAGTGTTAGAGCTATGCATATTCAAGAAAGAAATGCTTGAGCTCCGATGTTAGAGCTTTGCATTCATAAGCAGGCATGTAGTCCTGCAATATGTTGGCCAGGCATCATGCATGTTAGAGTATGTGCTCCTACTTAACAGTAAAGTAAAGAAAAGAATAATTGCATAAGTCCTCTCTCTGTATGATGCTAAATTATTGAAGATGATAAGAGAAATATGACTATACGAAAAGAGAGATGAAGCTCTGCGGATGCTAAGGCAATCTGCGAGATACTAAGAGAAGTTATAAGAGATAAGTACTAGAAAGTCTGATGAGTAATTGAGGAAAACTCCCGAATACAGTAATATTCGAGAGAGTTTGATATGAAAGAAATGGACACTACTCACAAGTCTAATATAATGAGTTATCCATCAGCAAATTGATGCAAAGCAAGTGAGCAAGTACCAAAATGAGGCAACATTCAACTCTAATTGAGTTGATTCAGATAAGAAGAGTAATGACAACAAGGACATAAAGCGGATATTGAAAGCACTCCGCTAGATGATAAGATAGAGAATAGGAGATAGATACCCCAATCCGTAGTCATAAAGCAGAAAGAGATATACAGAAGATATATATCAAAGATAATTGACTAAGGTACTAAGTAAATTTTGAGGACGAAATTTATTTTAGGGGGGAGAGAAATATAATATCCCTAATTTTCTGTACTGATCAGTATGTACAGTTTGTACGTAATATATGTCAGATTTCCAGAGCAAAATGTGGCCATTTATGTAAAGAAAGGGATTGAATTGAAAAAGGAAGAAAATGCAAGGACTTAAGTGAAATTATAAAAGCTTTAAGGAAAAAAGAGAAAGTAGACAAAAATGTGGGGTCTTTAAGTGTAATTTTAGCCAAATTTGAGGGACTTAATTAAAAAGAAGAAAAGTTTCGAGGGGCTAAATGGTAATTAAAGAAAGTTAAGCCAGAAGTGGTTTAGACTGCCCGGAAGCATTTCAGTCCCAAATTTCACCAGTAGATAGAGGAAATGACGCTGGTTAATCTGGCTTAATATAGGAATTTTATCAGAGTTTCAGATAGCTGAAATTTATCTGATAGTGAAAAAGTTATCCAAAATTTTTATTAGATCTTCTGGACCTCAGATAAAAGTGAAAAGTTATAGGATGATGCGTCCTGTGAAGTCGGAGGTCAGGAAACTGACAGAATCCCAAAAGGAGTTCTGCAGAAGAAGTTTTTCACTTTTTAGTGAATTTAGACGGGAGTTTGTGAGCTCTGGGATCCGATAGGGAGATTTAGCAGTAAATAAACTGGGACTAAATGAGCCCAGACGACTTAACTCAGAGACCCAAAAGAACAGGTGGGGTCAAGATGGCCCAATGAAATCATTGGACTGATAAGGTGGGCCAGTGTCGGGAGGAACCCCAAAAAAGTGTGAAATTAGGAAAATGCCCCTATGTTGTACCAAGGAGCAAGAGATGAATGGAGGGCATTTTGGTCATTTTAGACAGGCCAAAATGCCAAGGCAGGTACAGGAAGGATTAGTCAGAGCCAGTATGTGCTCTGATAAGGTACAAAGAGGTGTGAAATGACAATTTTGCCCTTAGGGTCAATATAGTGCAAGAAAGGGCACCAAGGGTATTTTGATCATTTCACAATGGATGGATATCAAGTGAAATTTGATATTAAATTCTTATAATTAATATGAGAATTTATGGAGTTGACAGAAGTCAAAAAGGAGTAATGTAGAATTAATTATGGAATTTACGGTGAAAAACGACACCGATAAAGGGTTAAGGGAAATGTATTTAATTTTTATCAGGACTTCTGGGTCTTAGAAAATTATGAAACTTTGCAGATAATTCATTTTGTATTATAATGAATTTCTAAAAATGTTAGAACCATTAAAAGAGGTGGTTAGCATTTATTCCAAGATCAGAGTAATTTAAGGATATCGGTATAAGGAAAATGCATTAGGAATTGTGCCAAGTAGCTATTGGACCTAAGAGAGGCCCAAAATTTTGTCCTAGGGCAGCCCAATAAGTCCCAAAAGTTGTGTTGGAACCCAAGTCCAAAAATGAATTATTTATGGATTTTTGAAAAGAAAAGAAAAAGGAAAAAAGTAGGAATTATGATTTGCACATGGTGGGACCCACAGGGCTTTCCACATGGCATTCAAGACAAGGGGGAGGAGAAGATTTTTGTCATGTGATTTTATCTCAACTTGGCTTGGTGGGCAAGACAAGATTGAAGGTGCAATCTTGGCCATTAGATCAAATAGGAACCAAAGTAATCTTGGCCATCCATTTTCCATGGAATTTTTCTATTTATACCCCCATTTTTCTGCCCAAAACCGTGGCTTGAAGAATGCTTGGGGAGGCTATGTCAAAATGGAAACTCAGGCCAAGACAAAGAAGAATTCAAAGGCCAAAGTTCAAGCAAGCTAGAGATTAAAGGTAAGCAATCTATCCTAACTTATTTTCCTTTGATTTGGGAGATTGAACTTAGGGTTTTCATGGAAGAAAGATAAGTTTTCTCTAAGGTTTATATGCTGTCCAAAACCTTAGATGAAAGGAGAAAGAAGAGATTAAAGTTAGAGTTGTGAGATTAAAGCTTAAACAAGCTGGCTAGATGATTGGTTGTTGAATCAAGTTGATATTCTTGACTTTGCCATGGATTAAATATTTCAGTTTGCACTGTTCATGATAGAAGGAGATGGAATTTCAATGATTTAATGCTTCCATTGAGTTTATATGATGATTTTGTGTAGGATTGGATAGGTTTTGAACCTTGGAAGCATTGGAATTGAAAGTTGTAATGTTTGAAGTTCTTTTTCTGTACTGTTCACTCGTATGAACAGTGATTGGATTTTCATGATTTTGATGCTTCCAATGGTTTCAAAGTGAAAAGTTGTGTGGGATAAAGTAGAGAGACAAGTATGGGAAGCATTGGAATCAAGATGAGAATTTTTGAAGGAATTGTGTAGGCTTTTCCAAATCTGTATAGAACAGTGCATAGTTGCTGGAATTTGGTTGTTTTGAGTTCATAAATGGATTCAAAACGCCAAATTGTGTAGGGTAAGGTCAAGACATCAATTGATTCAAAGGCCAAGTCAATTGGTAAAGATTAAAGAAAGTTATGTTAAGTTAAAGTAAGTTTGATGTTCAAGAAAGTTAGATTATAATGATTGGATGATTATGTGATGTTAGGGTGTGATTGTGGACTCCAAAGAGGCAGCCACACACCAAGGAAAAGTAAAAAGGAGAGACATAGTTAGAGTATGCTATGACGAATGAATACTCCCCTTTTGCAGTACATGCAGGTTAGAGTACATATGAGATGAGGAGTTATGAGAAAGTTATATTGCTCCCATACCATACGACATGCAATTAGATAATTTAACCTGGTAATAATAATAAAGCAAAGAAAAGTGATAAACGAGATAATTAGCCAGTTAATCCCTCAAGTTTAGAATGAGAATCTGAGACAGATAATGATAGTCATTTAGACAGAGAATGAGGATCACAATCCTATAGGCATATGATTACAGTACTCAGAACATATCCCTTCAATAGGGATGAGATATGGGAATGATGTTCCTTGAACATGAAATGAGACACGATTATGAAAGATGATGTAACTCTGAGAGGGAGCAGAGTCTATGTAATAGAAGTTAACGTTCTCGCAATAGAGCTAGATTGCTCTTGCGATAGAGTCAAACTGCTCATGCTAAAAGCATGGACATGGACAGTGAAGTTCATGATAAAGCCATGTCCATCAGATAAGATAGACAGATTATGATAGATATGTGCATGATAGAACATTTGTAGCTCTCTGCAGTACTAGATATGGTAAAGTTATGAAGATGAGAATGACATCAGAAATTCTTGAATGATAGAGAAAATGAGTAAAGTCTTAATATATAATATTGGCTTCCGTGATCATTTTTGGGGAATTATCTGTTGAGTTAGCAATTAAGTGGAAGTAACTAACCTTGAAACTTAGTCCGTTGGTTTTAGGTCTTCTAGAGATGATGATACAGTACAATAGAATCGCAGTAGATTCTGGAGGATCACAGTTAGATCCTAGTATAGCTCACAGAGAAAAGAATTCTGGGGTCACAGTTAGATCCTAAAGAGGCTGACGGTTGATCACAGTAGATCCTGAGGGTCGCAGTAGACCTAGCCTAGAGAAAGAAAATGAATGAGCCATGAGTACAGTATTTCTTTGGAATGACAATTACCAAGGACAAGGTCAAGGTAGAGAAGCTTCACAAGTTGTTAACTCATAGCAAAGAGAGTACCCATAATGTTAGTTTCAGATAGCCTTATTATTATTATAGCCTAAACTCAGAATCTTCTTACATGGAAATGAAAGATTTAAATCATGACTTTGTTCAGGAGAACGAGAAGCAAAAGAGCAATATTCTCCTGAGAGGCTGATAAAGTTGTAAGCTAAAAAGAATGTTTCTGGAATCCCAGAATATGTCATGATAAGGCAAGATAAGTTATGAAAGAGTAAGATACGCCATGATATAGCCAGATTTGGCTAGATATGCCATGATACAGCATGAGAAGTATGCAATAAGATACATTTTGATAAGCATGTAATGTGGCACATAATGAGAAATATGTATTGAAAATGATAGTAAGAAGTAACTTTATGAATAGATAGAGAGGCTCCCTTTTTGAAAGGGAAAAGATGTTTGAATGTTATGTTACAGATGAAAGTGAAAGCTAAAGCTCCAAGTGTTAGAGCTGTGCATATTCAAGAAAGAAATGCTTGAGCTCCGATGTTAGAGCTTTGCATTCATAAGCAGGCATGCAGTCCTGCAATATGTTGGCCAGGCATCATGCATGTTAGAGTATGTGCTCCTACTTAACAGTAAAGTAAAGAAAAGAATAATTGCATAAGTCCTCTCTCTGTATGATGCTAAATTATTGAAGATGATAAGAGAAATATGACTATACGAAAAGAGAGATGAAGCTCTGCGGATGCTAAGGCAGTCTGCGAGATACTAAGAGAAGTAATAAGAGATAAGTACTAGAAAGTCTGATGAGTAATTGAGGAAAACTCTCGAATATAGTAATATTCGAGAGAGTTTGATATGAAAGAAATGGACACTACTCACAAGTCTAATATAATGAGTTATCCATCAGCAAATAGATGCAAAGCAAGTGAGCAAGTACCAAAATGAGGTAACATTCAACTCTAATTGAGTTGATTCAGATAAGAAGAGTAATGACAACAAGGACATAAAGCGGATATTGAAAGCACTCCACTAGATGATAAGATATAGAATAAGAGATAGATACCCCAATCCGTAGTCATAAAGAAGAAAGAGATATACAGAAGATATATATCAAAGATAATTGACTAAGGTACTAAGTAAATTTTGAGGACGAAATTTATTTTACGGGGGAGAGAAATGTAATATCCTTAATTTTCTGTACTGATCAGTATGTACAGTTTGTACGTAATATATGTCAGATTTCTAGAGCAAAATGTGGCCATTTATGTAAAGAAAGGGATTGAATTGAAAAAGGAAGAAAATGCAAGGACTTAAGTGAAATTATAAAAGCTTTAAGGAAAAAAGAGAAAGTAGACAAAAATGTGGGGTCTTTAAGTGTAATTTTAGCCAAATTTGAGGGACTTAATTAAAAAGAAGAAAAGTTTCGAGGGGATAAATGGTAATTAAAGAAAGTTAAGCCAGAAGTGGTTTAGACTGCCCGAAAGCATTTCAGTCCCAAATTTCACCAGTAGATAGAGGAAATGATGCTGGTTAATCTGGCTTAATATAGGAATTTTATCAGAGTTTCAGATAGCTGAAATTTATCTGATAGTGAAAAAGTTATCCAAAATTTTTATCAGATCTTCTGGACCTCAGATAAAAGTGAAAAGTTATAGGATGATGCATCCTGTGAAGCCGGAGGTTAGGAAACTGACAGAATCCCAAAAGGAGTTCTGCAGAAGAAGTTTTTCACTTTTTAGTGAATTTAGACGGGAGTTTGTGAGCTCTGGGATCCGATAGGGAGATTTAGCAGTAAATAAACTGGGACTAAATGAGCCCAGATGACTTAACTCAGAGACCCAAAAGAACAGGCGGCGTCAAGATGGCCCAATGAAATCATTGGACTGATAAGGTGGGCTAGTGTCGGGAGGAACCCCAAAAAAGTGTGAAATTAGGAAAATGCCCCTATGTTGTACCAAGGAGCAAGAGATGAATGGAGGGCATTTTGGTCATTTTAGACAGGCCAAAATGCCAAGGCAGGTACAGGAAGGATTAGTCAGAGCCAGTATGTGCTCTGATAAGGTACAAAGAGGTGTGAAATGACAATTTTGCCCTTAGGGTCAATATAGTGCAAGAAAGGGCACCAAGGGTATTTTGATCATTTCACAATGGATGGATATCAAGTGAAATTTGATATTAAATTCTTATAATTAATATGAGAATTTATAGAGTTGACAGAAGTCAAAAAGGAGTAATGTAGAATTAATTATGGAATTTACGGTGAAAAACGACACCGATAAAGGGTTAAGGGAAATGTATGTAATTTTTATCAGGACTTCTGGGTTTTAGAAAATTATGAAACTTTGCAGAGAATTCATTTTGTATTATAATGAATTTCTAAAAATGTTAGAACCATTAAAAGAGGTGGTTAGCATTTATTCCAAGATCAGAGTAATTTAAGGATATCGGTATAAGGAAAATGAAAGGAATTGGAAGGCACGCAGCGGAAATTAACTTTAAAAATTTTTCCATTCCTAGCCAGGATCTACCGAATGTGTTTAAGTCAAGGAGAAAGAAGTGTTACCTTCGGTACTCGAGCTTTGGTCGCGACCTTAGTGTCCACTAGTCGCGACTCCTCGCCTCTGGAACTTTCAGTCGCGACCTCCTCAGCTTCTAGTCGCGACCTGTCGCCTCTGGAGTTTGTAGTCGCGACCTACTCTGCTTCTAGTCGCGACCTGTCGCCTCTGGAGCTTTTAGTCGCGACCTCTTCAGCTTCACGTCGCGACCTGTCTCCTCTTTTCGGATTTCTGACGTTCAGATGCCCGTTTGGTCGCGACCTAAGTGTGTTCTGGTCGCGACCTTTCTTCGTGTCTGGCCGTATCGTAGAAGTCGACAGCTCAGATCGGCTTCCTCTACCGGTATCCACACGAACAACGTTCCAATTGCGAACGACGTGCTAGCGCCTCTTGTACCTCTAGGGCTTTCTAGAGATTCCGTCCTCACCGTCTCTATTTCGGCAGTTTCTTATCTGCAAACCTTTTGCACTCTCCCTACCCCCTTTTCTCACGACTGAATGTGTGTGAAGAGATCTATTGTGTATGGAACCCTAGCTCCTAATGTCAAATATATAGGAAGCTATCGGGCTTCTAATAGGGTCGGGCTTCAGAATTAATCTTATATTAATTCTGAATTAATACAAATCATATATTGCATAATTTAATAAGAAACTGATTAAATAAATATGGTTTATATTAAATCCGTCCCACAGATTTAATTCACCTATTTATTTAATTTAAAATAAAGATAAGACAGAATTATATTTGATTTATTCTCATAAATCAAATTTGAGATATCTTATCAATTTGAATTTCAAATTCAAATAGATCATATCCATTTAAATTCAAATTCAAAAATGATAGAGATTTAATTTATCCTTATAAATTAAATTTTACAAATATCTCTTATATTATATATATAATATATATATAAACTAATTTATATATATATAAAATATATATCTACCCTAGATTATTCATTGAATCTAGACATCTCTTAGATTCAATGAATCTGGACATCATAGCTCGCATTGGGCTGTTTTGTGTGCGACCCTGTAGGCCCATATGAAGTTGGCAGTGGCCCAGTTACTATACTGACCCACAAGTCGTAAGCGGTCTCTAGCAAGGCATTACGACTACCTAAAACATATGAGGATCGATAAACGATGTAACCTTTCATACAACCATATCACGTCCCTTTTGTCACATGATATTTCGGTCAAGGATGAGGCATGGAGAATGTCATCCTCCTATTCCTGACCATTACTTTCTCGATCCCTGAGTAGTCTGAATATAGAAATGGAACTACCCTTCCATTCCAGTATGGCCATACGAATGTGAGGGACAAATTCCATCTTGACCATTCACATTCCTCCGCATGAAAAACCACTAAGCCCGAGCATAGCCTTTATGATCACTCGGTCAAAAGTGACTTTTGACTAGGTCAAAGCTGAGCGTTTGTCATGTAGGAATCCATGATGATCTCAGGTCAAAGGGCATAGTGACATGGCTTGTATATGAGAGAAGCTTATGACTTAACCCATGCAACTCTCTCATAGCGGGTCGATCCAACACCCTGTACTCTTACATGTGCTTATGACTTTGATTTATATCTCTATATATCTTCAAAGTCATACTGGTCTTATTTCATCTCTGTTCCCGCATAGATGACTGACCAGGGACATTTAGGATAAGATCATGAGTTATCCAAGGATGGTCATCACAGTAAACATGCAAATAATGTGATAACCTGATACAATGATTGGCCCCTAGGGCACAATTTTCAACATCCTCCCACTTGCACTAGGAACAATCATTAATTTGTCTCAATCCTATTGACCTAACATGACGCTCATGTTTTGCCTGGACAAGCGTTTTTGTTAGAGGATCAGCATCATTGTCTTCTCCTGCTACCTTGCATATTTTTATATGCTTAGTCCTTTGATGTGACCTAGGCTCTTTGGCCTGTGCAATGTCACCACTATTGTCACAGAACAAAGTTATTGGATCTGAGATGGTCGGTACCACCCTTAGTTCAGCAATGAACTTCCTGATCCAAATGGCCTCCTTAGCTGCATCAGATGCTGCTATATACTCGGCTTCCGTTGCAGAATCTGCTATAGTGCTCTGCTTAGAGCTCTTCCAGCTTACTGCTCCATTATTCAGGAGGAATATGTATCCAGATTGCGATTTCTGGTCATCCTGGTCAGTTTGGAAACTTGCATCTGTGTAACCAGTTACATAGAGCTCGTCTTCCAATCCACCATAGACCAAGAATAAGTCCTTAGTCCTTCTTAAGTACTTAAGGATATTCTTGACAGCAGTCCAATGGCCCTCACCAGGGTCCTGTTGATATCTGCTAGTCATACTTAAGGCAAACGAGACATCCGGTCGAGTACATAACATGGCGTACATGATAGATCCTATGGCCGAGGCATATGGAATCTTACTCATGCGACCTCGCTGATCTGGTGTACTAGGACACAAATCCTTGCTGAGGTGAATACCATGAGACATGGGTATGAAACCCCTTTTTGATTCCTGCATACTGAACCTATGCAGTATCTTGTCTATATATGTGCTCTGACTCAGTCCTAGAAGCCTTTTAGATCTATCTCTATAGATCCTAATTCCTAGGATGTAGGTGGCTTCACCCAAGTCTTTCATCGAGAAAGATTTTCCTAACCAAGACTTGACAATCTGCAAGGTAGGAATGTCATTCCCAATGAGTAGGATGTCATCGACATAGAGTACCAAAAATACAACTGTGCTCCCACTAACCTTTTTGTACACACAAGGTTCATCAATGTTTTGAAGAAATCCAAACTCTTTGACTACTTCATCAAAACGATGATTCCAACTCTGAGATGCTTGCTTCAGTCCATAAATGAACCTTTGAAGCTTGCACACCTTACCAGAGTCCTCAGAACGCACAAAACCTTCAGGTTGTGTCATGTACACATCCTCAAGGAGCTTTCCATTAAGGAAGGCTGTCTTGACGTCCATCTGCCATATTTCATAGTCATAATATGCTGCAATGGCAAGGAGGATTCTGATTGATTTGGCCATTGCAACTGGGGAAAAAGGTCTCATCATAGTCCACACCATGAGTTTGAGTAAATCCTTTTGCAACCAGTCGTGCCTTGAAGACATTTACATTGCCATCCATGTCGGTTTTCTCTTTAAAAACCCACTTGCACCCGACGGTTTTTACACCTTCAGGCGGGTCGACTAAGGTCCATACCTTATTGTCGTACATGGATTGCATCTCAGACTTCATGGCATTAAGCCATTTTTCAGAGTTTGGTCCCACTATAGCTTCTTGATAGGTAGTGGGCTCATTATGCTCAATGAGCAACACATCACGACTATCAGAAATCAGAAATCCATATCTCTGAGGCTGAAGTCGTGCCCTATTAGATCGCCTTAGGCCTTGCGTGACTTGAGGAGTCTCAATAACTTCTTGTGAGTCTTCTCTACTTTCCATCTCTAGTTCTGTGGCGTCTTGTGGCTGTCGAACTTCTTCGAGGTTTACCTTGCTCCCAGTGGTTCTTTTAGAGATAAATTCTCGTTCTAGAAAGATACCATTTCTGACAACAAACACTTTGTTATCAGTGGGGTTGTAGACATAATATCCCTTGGTTTCCTTAGGATATCCCACAAAAAGGCACTTTGAAGATTTGGGCGCTAACTTATCTGAGGCTTGCTGCTTAACATAGACCTCACATCCCCAAATCTTGAGAAAAGACAAACTAGGTTTCCTCCCAGTCCATATCTCATACGGAGTCTTTTCAACTGCCTTAGATGGAACACGATTCAGTGTGAACGCAGCTGTCTCTAGGGCGTGGCCCCAAAAGGATAGTGGAAGATCTGTTCGACTCATCATGGATCGAACCATATCCAATAGTGTTCGATTCCTCCGTTCAGAAACCCCATTCCATTGTGGTGTTCCTGGAGGAGTCAATTGTGAGACTATTCCACAATTCCTAAGATGATCGATAAACTATTGGCTCAAATATTCACCACCTCGATCAGATCGAAGGGCTTTAATTGTTTTACCAAGCTGGTTTTGTACTTCATTTTGAAATATCTTGAACATTTCAAAAGATTCGGATTTATGTTTCATTAGATAGACGTAGCCATATCTACTGAAATCATCTATGAATGTAATGAAGTACGAATAACCTCTTCTGACATTTGTATTCATCGGTCCACACACATCTGTATGTATGAGGCCTAACAAATCAGTGGCCCTCTCACTATGCCCAGTGAAAGGCGACTTTGTCATCTTTCCTAACAAACAAGATTCGCAAGTATCATATGATTCAAAATCAAATGAGTTGAGAAATCCATCTTGATGGAGTTTAGAAATGCGTTTCTCATTTATGTGGCCTAGACGACAGTGCCAGAGGTACGTCGGATTCAAATCATTTGGTTTGATCCTTTTGGCGGTTATGTTATAGATATTTCCATGATTGGGTTGTTCCAAGTTTAATATGTAATGATCAACATGCAAATCACCATGAGCATAGAAAATATCATTACGATAAATAGAACATTTACCATTCCCAGAAATGGAAGTGTAACCTTCCTTATCCAAATAAGAAAGAGAAACAATGTTACTACTCAAAGCAGGAACATAATAGCAATTGTTCAAAACTAACAAAAGCCCAGTGGGCAGAACTAATTCATAAGTGCCTACAGCTAGAGCAGCAACCTTTGCTCTATTTCCAACTCGTAGGTCAACTTCGCCCTTTTTCAGCTTTCTACTGTCCTTTAGGCCCTGCACATTTGTACAAATGTGAGAACCACATGCAGTATCTAATACCCATGTAGTGGAAGTAGAGAGATGAATGTCTATAACATAAATACCTGAAGCGATAGCCCCGCTATCCTTCTTGTTCTTTTTCAGATCTTCAAGGTAGAGTTTGCAATTCCTCTTCCAATGACCCGGTTCATTGCAGAAGAAGCAAACTCCTTCCTTTGGAGGCTTTGCCTTCTTTGGTGCAGGCTTGGTTTCAGGCTTGCCTGACTCTTTGGTCTTACCAGATGAGCAGTGACCCTTCCCCTTACCCTTGCCTTTCTTTTTCATACCCTTTCCTTTCTGAACCATCAAAACAGTACTGGGCTTCTTCTTAACAGTCGGCTCAGCAGTTTTAAGCATCCCATGCAGTTCAGAAATAGATTTCTCCATGTTGTTCATGTTGTAATTCATGACAAACTGGTCATAACTTTCCGGGAGTGAGTTCAAGATCAAATCTGTAGCTAACTCCTGACTCATGGGAAATCCAAGCCTCTCAAGGTGATCAATGTACCCTTTCATCTTTAGGACATGAGTACTGACTGATGCACCTTCAGCCATCCTGCAGGAATGTAAGGCCTTAGTGGTCTCATACCTCTCTTGCCTTGCCTGTTGCTGGAACATTTCCTTAAGATGCACAATCATCTCATAAGCCTCCATGTGTTCCAAATCTCTTTGGAGCTCCGGAACCATGGTGGCAAGCATCAAGCATCCCACATCAACAGAGTCTTCCTTATGCTTCGCATAAGAATCTCTCTGAGCTCTAGGAGCATTGGCTGCTGGCTCCTCAGGAATGGGTTGATCTAGGACATATACCTTTCTTTCCTGCTTGAGAACAATTCTCAAGTTCCTGAACCAGTCAAGAAAGTTTGTCCCATTGAGTTTGTCCTTCTCAAGGACAGATCGCAACGATAATGTAGCAGTATTACTAGTCGTCATGATTCTACAATTAAAATATGCAATTTAATTAGCAATCTCCCACTGAATAAAACAACCCTCAATGTAATAATTAGTGGGCTAAGATCCATATTTGGCTTAAACTTGAGTCCGCTTTGGCAAGACGCTCAACTTTAAGTTATTTAGGTAGGTAACAACTTTACCAATTACATCACATGTAACTCTTAGATGTTTATGGGATTCCATCATCATATGATCCGGCATGTTTTAATCCCATCTAATGCCTTGAGACCCAAAACCGTTTTGATAATCTCAATTAAGTCAAACAATAACAAACATAAGAGTAGCACCATTACTCTTGCTTATCTCCCCAAGATAACTCAAATGCACCCACTTTGGTGGACCTACAAATGAGCGATCGAGGTTTTGACAAGTGTTCATTAATTGACGGCATATGACTTAAGATTTCTTTTAGAGGGTTTAATTAATTATCTGGTTTATAAGATGCATGTATCGCGGTTGTATCTCATACAAGTATTATGCATATAAAACATACATGTAGTGATCTAATAAAAAGATGCATAATCTTAAACGTGATACAATATGGCTCACCTATCCTAAGTCCCCTCAAGCCAATGAGAGGAGCTCTCTAATTAGAATAGGAAAAGTACATAAGGAAACCTCGTTTTAACATTCGAGGGGAGTGAGATGAGAAGAGAATGTACAACGAGAGTCATTAGAGGAAGGCACGACACGCAGGCCGTATTTAGAAAAATTACAACACTTGTAATCTAGAGCCATATTGTTCACCATACCCAAACATTCAAGAATCAAAATTCATACTATTTGAAGGGCAATAAATGTTTCAAAACATTCATATATCAGGAAAGTCAATACATATTACGATTATGTTGCGCTACGATTAAATAGCCACGCCGGTCCCGCTAGCCGGTTAGCGGGCGGGGTGTGGGGCAGCGCCCCAATAGAAATTTTTTTTGATAAATAATCAAGAATATTAATTCTTTTTCCTTAGACCCCATCAATATTAATTGATCAAATCAATTGATATACACCACCGATTTCAGTTTCCTTTTAGATTCCGTATATGTCATACATAAACAGATTCCATATATGTCATACATATCACGCATGTTATCATATAATCAGCTAAGAAGTCTAACATACATCACATGTATCAACAATCAAACCTAACTTAAACACAAAACGGCATGGCTCTGATACCACTGAAGGGAATTGGAAGGCACGCAGCGGAAATTAACTTTAAAAATTTTTCCATTCCCAGCCAGGATCTACCGAATGTGTTTAAGTCAAGGAGAAAGAAGTGTTACCTTCGGTACTCGAGCTTTGGTCGCGACCTCAGTGTCCACTAGTCGCGACTCCTCGCCTCTGGAACTTTCAGTCGCGACCTCCTCAGCTTCTAGTCGCGACCTGTCGCCTCTGGAGTTTGTAGTCGCGACCTACTCTGCTTCTAGTCGCGACCTGTCGCCTCTGGAGCTTTTAGTCGCGACCTCTTCAGCTTCACGTCGCGACCTGTCTCCTCTTTTCGGATTTCTGACGTTCAGATGCCCGTTTGGTCGCGACCTAAGTGTGTTCTGGTCGCGACCTTTCTTCGTGTCTGGCCGTATCGTAGAAGTCGACAGCTCAGATCGGCTTCCTCTACCGGTATCCACACGAACAGCGTTCCAATTGCGAACGACATGCTAGCGCCTCTTGTCCCTCTAGGGCTTTCTAGAGATTCCATCCTCACCGTCTCTATTTCGGCAGTTTCTTATCTGCAAACCTTTTGCACTCTCCCTGCCCCCTTTTCTCACGACTGAATGTGTGTGAAGAGATCTATTGTGTATGGAACCCTAGCTCCTAATGTCAAATATATAGGAAGCTATCGGGCTTCTAATAGGGCCGGGCTTCAGAATTAATCTTATATTAATTCTGAATTAATACAATATCATATATTGCATAATTTAATAAGAAACTGATTAAATAAATATGGTTTATATTAAATCCGTCCCACAGATTTAATTCACCTATTTATTTAATTTAAAATAAAGATAAGACAGAATTATATTTGATTTATTCTCATAAATCAAATTTGAGATATCTTATCAATTTGAATTTCAAATTCAAATAGATCATATCCATTTAAATTCAAATTCAAAAATGATAGAGATTTAATTTATCCTTATAAATTAAATCTTACAAATATCTCTTATATTATATATATAATATATATATAAACTAATTTATATATATATAAAATATATATCTACCCTAGATTATTCATTGAATCTAGACATCTCTTAGATTCAATGAATCTGGACATCATAGCTCGCATTGGGCTGTTTTGTGTGCGACCCTGTAGGCCCATATGAAGTTGGCAGTGGCCCAGTTACTATACTGACCCACAAGTCGTAAGCGGTCTCTAGCAAGGCATTACGACTACCCAAAACATATGAGGATCGATAAACGATGTAACCTTTCATACAACCATATCACGTCCCTTTTGTCACATGATATTTCGGTCAAGGATGAGGCATGGAGAATGTCATCCTCCTTTTCCTGACCGTTACTTTCTCGATCCCTGAGTAGTCTGAATATAGAAATGGAACTACCCTTCCATTCCAGTATGGCCATACATTTCTCAGACTCACTCATCGAGGGGCCCAGTAATATCTCTCTACGAATGTGAGGGACAAATTCCATCTTGACCATTCACATTCCTCCGCATGAAAAACCACTAAGCCCGAGCATAGCCTTTATGATCACTCGGTCAAAAGTGACTTTTGACTAGGTCAAAGCTGAGCGTTTGTCATGTAGGAATCCATGATGATCTCAGGTCAAAGGGCATAGTGACATGGCTTGTATATGAGAGAAGTTTATGACTTGACCCATGCAGCTCTCTCATAGCGGGTCGATCCAACACCCTGTACTCTTACATGTGCTTATGACTTTGATTTATATTTCTATATATCTTCAAAGTCATACTGGTCTTATTTCATCTCTGTTCCCGCATAGATGACTGACCAGGGACATTTAGGATAAGATCATGAGTTATCCAAGGATGGTCATCACAGTAAACATGCAAATAATGTGATAACCTGATACAATGATTGGCCCCTAGGGCACAATTTTCAACAGAAAATGCATTAGGAATTGTGCCAAGTAGCTATTGGACCTAAGAGAGGCCCAAAATTTTGTCCTAGGGTAGCCCAATAAGTCCCAAAAGTTGTGTTGGAACCCAAGTCCAAAAATGAATTATTTATGGATTTTTGAAAAGAAAAGAAAAAGGAAAAAAGTAGGAATTATGATTTGCACATGGTGGGACCCACAGGGCTTTCCACATGGCGTTCAAGACAAGGGGGAGGAGAAGATTTTTGTCATGTGATTTTATCTCAACTTGGCTTGGTGGGCAAGACAAGATTGAAGGTGCAATCTTGGCCATTAGATCAAATAGTAACCAAAGTAATCTTGGCCATCCATTTTCCATGGAATTTTTCTATTTATACCCCCATTTTTCTGCCCAAAACCGTGGCTTGAAGAATGCTTGGGGAGGCTATGTCAAAATGGAAACTCAAGCCAAGACAAAGAAGAATTCAAAGGCCAAAGTTCAAGCAAGCTAGAGATTAATGGTAAGCAATCTATCCTAACTTATTTTCCTTTGATTTGGGAGATTGAACTTAGGGTTTTCATGGAAGAAAGATAAGTTTTCTCTAAGGTTTATATGCTGTCCAAAACCTTAGATGAAAGGAGAAAGAAGAGATTAAAGTTAGAGTTGTGAGATTAAAGCTTAAACAAGCTGGCTAGATGATTGGTTGTTGAATCAAGTTGATATTCTTGACTTTGCCATGGATTAAATATTTCAGTTTGCACTGTTCATGATAGAAGGAGATGGAATTTCAATGATTTAATGCTTCCATTGAGTTTATATGATGAGTTTGTGTAGGATTGGATAGGTTTTGAACCTTGGAAGCATTGGAATTGAAAGTTGTAATGTTTGAAGTTCTTTTCTGTACTGTTCACTCGTATGAACAGTGATTGGATTTTCATGATTTTGATGCTTCCAATGGTTTCAAAGTGAAAAGTTGTGTGGGATAAAGTAGAGAGACAAGTATGGGAAGCATTGGAATCAAGATGAGAATTTTTGAAGGAATTGTGTAGGCTTTTCCAAATCTGTATAGAACAGTGCATAGTTGCTGGAATTTGGTTGTTTTGAGTTCATAAATCGATTCAAAAGGCAAAATTGTGTAGGATAAGGTCAAGACATCAATTGATTCAAAGGCCAAGTCAATTGGTAAAGATTAAAGGAAGTTATGTTACTTAAAGTAAGCTTAGTGTTCAAGAGAAGTTAGATTGTAATAGTTGGATGGTAATGTGATGTTAGGATTTGCTTGGTGTGCTCAAAAGAGGGCAGCCACACACCAAGGAAAAGTAAAAAGGAAGAAACATAGTTAAAGTGGAAAGAAGTAAAGCAATAAGGTAGTAAGCTTACCCTAAACTTGTATGTATTGAATGTTAAGCTTGATTATGCTATGACTTTGTTGAATTGTGTGCATATGTGTATATGATTGAAGCTCTGTTTCTATGATTACCTTGGCCAATTGTATTTCATATGATACATGGAAGTATGCTCATTACACTATGGTAACACTTTCACAAGCAAGCACAAGTAATTACATTAATACATGCATTGGTTGGTATTGTTTGCTACTGAGATTTCCCCAGAAATCTCACCCCATCCATGTAATCCCTATCCCAACAGGTTTATGAATGAGGAAAGTGGATGAAGAAGCATGAAGGGAGTTAGGGATTGGTCAATGTAAATGTTATTTGATGTTATGTGAAGAATTGTTGCATGTAAGGATGCTGTATGACCAGTTTGAGCAACAATGTGTATGATGTCATGAAAAATAGTAAACGATGGAATAAATATATGAAATTTTACAGAAATTTAGTTAACATGTTAACCTTCGTTTTGACACCAACAACACCTTATTTTGATGTCTGTACAAAGAGAACCGATTTTCCAAAAATGGGGACTATAATCTATTTTCAGAATTTTTGACTAAATGAACAGTAACATTTAACGAATAAACTGAATCAATTGACTAAGCATTTGGTCAGGAAATTATTTTTTCCTTAAACTTCAAGATGTTAGCTTCAATTATAATTTTGAACCACTTCATTACAATTTTACTAAAATTAATTATGATTTTTCAAAGTTCATCACTTAATCTGGAATACCATTTGAACAGTAAAATGCCAAGAGTACAAATTCCAGATTTAGCTAATGAACTTCAAATGTCATGTAAGTGGTTCTAAGTGCTACCGGATGGTACCTAAGACATACGAAAGTAAGGATGTTTCAACAACTACCTCAACTTCTTAGAAGAGTTATGAAGTGCCCACTTTTGGTGGGAAATTCATCCGAAGTATTCACAAACGGCCGATAGTTTGTTTCTAGCTAGTAATTGCGTACTTTTCAGAATTTTTATGAATTGAATCAAAACTCACTACCCATCACAACTTTCAAAGAGTATTCGGGATGCCCACTTTCATTGCATAATTGATCTACATGGGGCAACAGTGAGTGATAAGGTCTTTTGAGCCAGAGTAAGGCAAATATAGAAAGCTTGTTGCACTATTTTTTATTTGAGTGAAAAGTCACCATGCTTGTCAACTTTCAACGATGATTATAAAATCCAAATTCCTTTAAGAAACTATTTCATAGATGACGCCAACAGGAAATGAAGTGTTTCCACCATGTTTAAGGCCAATGTGGTAAACTTTTGCCATAATTTGGGAATTGAGGAAAAGTCACAGCCACTCAGACTCTTAGAAGAATTATGGAGTGCCAGCTTTTGTTGTGAAATTCATCCGAAGCGTTCACAAACGAGCAATAGCGTGTTTCTAGCTAGTAATTGCTTACTTTTTTAAATTTTTATGAATTGAATGAAAACTCACTACCCATCACAACTTTCAAAGTGTATTCATGATGCCCACTTTCATTGCGTAATTGATCTATATAGGTCAACAATGAGTGATAGGGTCTTTTCAGCTAAAGTAAGGCAAATGCAGAAAGCTTCTTGCACTATTTTTTATTTGAGTGAAAGCCACCACGAATGCCAACTTTCAATGAGGATTATAGAATCCGAATTCCTTTAAGAAACTGTTTCATATACGACACAACCAGGCGATGAAGTGTTTCTATGTTTTTAAGGCCAATATGGAGAACTTTTGGGTTAATTTGGGAATTGGGTAAAAGTCACAACCACCTCAGCTTCTTAGAAGAGTTATGGAGTGGCCACTTTCGTTGTGAAATTCATCCGAACCGTTCACAAAGGGGCGATAGTTTGTTTCTAGCTAGTAATTGCGTACTTTTTTGAATTTTTATGAATTGAATGAAAACTTACTACTTAACCCAACTTTCAAAGAGTATTCGTGATGCCCACTTTCATTGCATAATGGATCTACATAGGACAACAGCGAGTGATAGGGTCTTTTGAGCTAGAGTGAAGCAAATGCAAAAAGCTTCTTGCACTATTTTTTATTTGAGTAAAAGCCACCAAGCATGCCAACTTTCAATGAGGATTATCGAATCCGAATTCCTTTAAGAAACTATTTCATAAACGACACAACCAGGCGATGAAGTGTGTCTATGTTTTTTAAGGCCAATGTGGAGAACTTTTGGGTTAATTTTGGAATTGAGGAAAAGTCACAACCACCTCACCTTCTTAGAAGGGTTATGGAGTGCCTACTTTCTTTGTGAAATTAATCCAAAGCGTTCGCAAACGGGCGATAGTTTGTATCTAGGTAGTAATTGCGTACTTTTCTGTATTTTTATGAATTGAATGAAAACTCACTACCCATCACAACTTTCAAAGAGTATTCGTGGTGCCCACTTTCATTACATAATTGATCTACATGGGTCAACAGCGAGTGATACGGTCTTTTGAGCCAGAGTGAGGCGAATGCAAAAAGCTTGTTGCACTATTTTTTATTTGAGTGAAAAGTCACCATGCTTGACAACTTTCAACTATGATTATAGAATCCGAATTCCTTTAAGAAACTATGGCACATACGACACCAACAGGCAATGAAGTGTTTCCAGCATGTTTAAGGCCAATGTGGCAAACTTTTGCCATAATTTTAGAATTGAGGAAAAGTCACAGCCACTCAGACTCTTAGAAGAATTATAGAGTGCCCACTTTCTTTGTGAAATTCATTCGAAGCGTTCACAAACGGGCGAAAGCTTGTTTCTAGCTAGTAATTGCGTAGTTTTTAGAATTTTTATGAATTGAATGAAAATTCACTACCCATCACAACTTTCAAAGAGTATTCGTGATGCCCACTTTAATTACATAATTGATCTATATGGGTCAACAGCGAGGGATAGGGTCTTTTGAGCCAGAGTAAGGCAAATGTATAAAGCTTGTTGCACTATTTTTTATTTGAGTGAAAAGTCACCATGCTTGTCATCTTTCAACGATGATTATAGAATCCCAATTCCTTTAAGAAACTGTGTCATATATGACACCAATAGGCAATGAAGTGTTTCCACCATGTTTAAGGCTAATGTGGCAAACTTTTTCCATAATTTGGTAATTGAGGAAAAGTCACAGCCAGTCAGACTCTTAGAAGATCTATGGAGTGCCCGCTTTGGTTGTGAAATTCGTCCCAAGCATTCACAAACGGGCGATAGCGTGTTTTGTAACATCCTAATTTTTTGGGTCTAGGAGAACTGGGAGGTAGTCTGATATGGGCAGGCTGCTAAACCCGTAGTCCCAAGGTAGTAATCTGATATGGGCGGATCAGTTACCTATATTTTGTAGGAATCCGAGGGATGAGCTAAGTTCCTCAGGATTTAAAGATGAGTTAAGTCTTTGACCTACAGAATAGGGATAGTTCACCTAGGTTCAAAAAGAGGAATGTAGGGAATATCCTAAGTCTTAAGCCTAGAAATTCTGCAGGTACCTAGATATGGGCTGGCTCCTATGTAAGATAACCTGATATGGGCAGGTTGTCGAGCCTTTCAATTTACAATGACTCCCGAAGAATTCAGGGGATGAGTTGTTGAAAGAGAATTTCTAGAACTTAAGATAAAGGATATGAAGAGGAGTAAAGATGCCAGAAAGAGTATTCAGGGTCATAATCGTAATTATGGGAAAGATCGGGCTGGTAGCCGATGAGTACCATATTTTACCAAAAAATAGAGAAAATTATGCTGATCATTTCACTGAACTGTGAAATGTGCATACGAGGTCTCTATGAGTCTGAAAGAATTATTGGAAGTTAAGGGACTTGATTGTAAAAAGGAAAAGTTTCCAGGGGCAAAATGGTAATTATGGAAAGTTCAGCCGAAAGTGGCTTGGAACTGCCCTGAAGCATTTCAGTCCCGAATTTTATCAGTAGATAGAGCAGATGATGCTCGGTAATCTGGCTTAATGCAGGAATTTTATCAGGACTCCAGATAGCCGAAATTTATCTGATAGTCCAAAAGCATAAAAAATTCCTACCAGATATTCTAGACCTCATATTTGGGTAAGAATTTACAGGAAGATGCGCCCTAATGAGGCGGATGTCAGGGAACTGACAGAATACCGATAGGAGGTCTGTAGAAAAAGTTATTCATAAATTAGTGAATTGAGATGGGAGTATGTGACCTCCGGGGATCCGATCGGAAAATTTATCGTTATTCAAATTGAGACAGAATGGGCTTAGATGATATCGGTCATATGCCTGTTATGACCCAAAGGGATGCCTAGACTCAGTATATCAGTTTATCTGATAAAAGGAGTCGGTGTCCGGAAATGTGCCGAAAAGGTATAAAATGACAAAAATGCCCTTATGTTGTAAAATAGTGAAAGAGTGAGAAAAGGGTATTTTGGTCATTTTACTAAGGTGAGACAGTCAAGAAAGGGTATCTGGATAGTTGACTAGGGTCAGAGAATACTTTAGTAAGAGGTGAAAAGACAATAATGCCCCTAGACTCATTAAAAAAAGAAAAAGGAACCAAGGGCATTTTGGTAATTTGCCAAGGGATATTTCTTGGGAATCGAGCCATCAGAGTACTTGAGCTTGATCAGGGCCCAAGATAGCAGTCCCAAGGTGCAAAAACGTAGGCCAGCATATATGTGGAGAAAAGTGGCATTAAAATAATGTTTTAGTGACTTTTCAATAAAGTAAAGTTACTCGGTCGGCATGATAACCGAGGAGGTGATCAGATAAAGTCCTAGACTTATCTGGATAGCATTGGATGGCGTGAAAGGTGCCAGCAAGATGCCACATGGCGCCAACATAGAGGAGGAGGAAAAAGTTAAGGACACGTGGCACGATCTCAGTCGTGTATTCCGGTGCAAGACTCTGGAACTGTCTGGAAATGCTGAGTCAGCTGGTGAGGTGTCCCAGGAGCCTGCATTTGCGCCATGTGACAGATTAGGTGTCCCTTGAATGATGTCATGATGATACAGTAAAGGGAATAAAGAAAATAGGAAATTCCAGGAAAATCGGTGGCCACAAGTTCAAAGTTCTTGAGAATTACGGAAGTGCCATCGGTGGAAACTATAAATACCCCCTTGCCATTCATTCATCACGGTTTTGCAAGGAAAAAGAAAGAGAAAGAAGAGAGAGAAGGAGAAAGAAAGAAAGAGAGAAAGAAAGGAAGTTCTGGCGGAGCTGGAAGCAGTATAGAGATAGTAGAGTTCTGCTAAGCTAACCAGGGAGGTTATGTCGAAATAAATTTTGAGAATTTTAAGAGACGCCGTTATGCTGCCGAAATTATCACAAGATAGCAGTAGTGAAGAAAGGAGCTGAGTCGTACTGTGTACGTAGGTACTGTCTAAGGAGGCTGGAAGTGAGTGGACCTAGCAGGTTCATCCAGTATTTTCTGGGTACTTACGTAGAATGGTAGTTCTCAGGGAATTACCGAATCAGGACAAAATCAGTTACTTTTAAAGATGAAGCCTAGCCATTATACTGTCGGATTTCAGGCATGAAAGATGTAATAGAAATATAAGGATTTTGTGTATGCCCTGTTGTATGACAATTTATTAGTTAATAATAAATATTGTTTGGCATATTAAATTTGTGTATGAGAAATTATGAGAAAGAAATTAACAGGTCCTGAGGTAGCAGTGTTTTGACCTGAGTTTGACCTAGTAAATGAAGGAGTTTGGTCACAAAATTTGGTGAGCCAGTAGAACACATCTGGGGCATTACGTGGATAGGTAATAAGCCTTATTTGGATGTGTAAAACGAGATAAATTGGTTTTCAACTTAAAGGTTCAGAATAAGGAACTTAAGAGTGAAATTTTAAATTTTTGGGCTTGAGTTAAGGTATAATCGAACTATCTAGCATCCGCAAGAGTAATCTGAGGGGTCTAAGGTAGGATGTTTCATGTTTCTATCTAGTAATTGCGTACATTTCGGAATTTTTATGAATTGAATGAAAACTCACTACTCATCACAACTTTTAAAGAGTATTCGTGATTCCCACTTTCATTGCATAATGGATCTACATAGGACAACAGCGAGTGATAGGGTCTTTTAAGCTAGAGTGAAGTAAATGAAAAAAGCTTCTTGCAATATTTTTTATTTGAGCGAAATCCACCAAGCATGCCAACTTTCAATGAGGATTATCGAATCCGAATTCCTTTAAGAAATTGTTTCATAAACGACACAACCAGGCGATGAAGTGTGTCTATGTTTTTTAAGGCCAATGTGGAGAACTTTTGGGTTAATTTTGGAATTGAGGAAAAGTCACAACCACCTCACCTTCTTAGAAGGGTTATGGAGTGCCTACTTTCTTTGTGAAATTAATCCAAAGCGTTCGCAAACGGGCGATAGTTTGTATCTAGGTAGTAATTGAGTACTTTTCTGTATTTTTATGAATTGAATGAAAACTCACTACCCATCACAACTTTCAAAGAGTATTCGTGGTGCCCACTTTCATTACATAATTGATCTACATGGGTCAACAGCGAGTGATACGGTCTTTTGAGCCAGAGTGAGGCGAATGCAAAAAGCTTGTTGCACTATTTTTTATTTGAGTGAAAAGTCACCATGCTTGACAACTTTCAACTATGATTATAGAATCCGAATTCCTTTAAGAAACTATGGCACATACGACACCAACAGGCAATGAAGTGTTTCCAGCATGTTTAAGGCCAATGTGGCAAACTTTTGCCATAATTTTAGAATTGAGGAAAAGTCACAGCCACTCAGACTCTTAGAAGAATTATAGAGTGCCCACTTTCTTTGTGAAATTCATTCGAAGCGTTCACAAACAGGCGAAAGCTTGTTTCTAGCTAGTAATTGCGTAGTTTTTAGAATTTTTATGAATTGAATGAAAATTCACTACCCATCACAACTTTCAAAGAGTATTCGTGATGCCCACTTTAATTACATAATTGATCTAATGGGTCAACAGCGAGGGATAGGGTCTTTTGAGCCAGAGTAAGGCAAATGTATAAAGCTTGTTGCACTATTTTTTATTTGAGTGAAAAGTCACCATGCTTGTCATCTTTCAACGATGATTATAGAATCCCAATTCCTTTAAGAAACTGTGTCATATATGACACCAACAGGCAATGAAGTGTTTCCACCATGTTTAAGGCTAATGTGGCAAACTTTTTCCATAATTTGGTAATTGAGGAAAAGTCACAGCCAGTCAGACTCTTAGAAGATCTATGGAGTGCCCGCTTTGGTTGTGAAATTCGTCCGAAGCATTCACAAACGGGCGATAGCGTGTTTCGTAACATCCTAATTTTTTGGGTCTAGGAGAACTGGGAGGTAGTCTGATATGGAATTGAGGAAAAGTCACAGCCACTCAGACTCTTAGAAGAATTATGGAGTTCCCGTTGTCGTTGTGAAATTTATCCGAAGCGTTCACGAACGGGCGATAGTTTGTTTGTAGCTAGTAATTGCGTACTTTTCAGAATTGTTATGAATTGAATGAAAACTCACTACTTATCACAACTTTCAAAGAGTATTCGTGATGCCTACTTTCATTGCGTAATTGATCTATATAGGTCAACAGCGAGTGATAGGGTCTTTTGAGCCAGAGTAAGGCAAATGCAAAAAGCTTCTTGCACTATTTTTTAGTTGAGTGAAAAGCCACCATGCATGCCAACTTTCAATGATGATTATAGAATCCTAACTCCTTTAAGAAACTGTCATATACGACACCAACATGCAACAAAGTGTTTATACCATGTTTGATGCCAATGTGGCAAATTTTTGCCATAAGTTTGGAATTGAGGAAAAGTCACAGCCACTCATACTCTTAGAAGGATTATGGAGTGCCCGCTGTCATTGTGAAATTCATCCGAAGCATTCATAAATGGGCGATAATTTGTTTCTAGCTAGTAATTGCTTACTTTTTTGAATTTTTATGAATTGAATGAAAACTCACTACCCATCACAACTTTCAAAGAGTATTCGTGATGCCCACTTTCATTGCGTAATTGATCTATATAGGTCAACAGTGAGTGATAGGTGTAACATCCCGATTTTTGGGTCTAGGAGAACTGGGAGTGATATGGGCAGGTTGCTAAACCCGTCGTCCTAGGATAGTAATCTGATATGGGAGATCACTTACCTATATTTTGTAGGAATCCGAGGAATGAGCTAAGTTCCTCAGGATTTAAAGATGAGTTAAGTCTTTAACCTACAAAATAGGGACAGTTCACCTAGGTTCAAAAAGAGGAATGTAAGGAATATCCTAAGTCTTCAGCCTAGGAATTCTGCAGGTAGCTAGATATGGGCTGGCTCTTGAGTAAGATAACCTGATATGGGCGGGTTATCGACCTTTTAATTAACAATGACTCCCGAAGAGTTGAGGGGATGAGTTGTTAAAAGAGAATTTTGAGAACTTAAGATGAAGGATAAGAAGATAAGTAAAGAGGTCAGAAGGAGAATATAGGGGCATAATCGTAATTATAGGAAAGATCGGGCTAGTAGCCGATAAGTACCATATTTTACCATAAAATAGAAAACATTATGCGACAAGGAATTTTGATTTGAGATCCTGATTTTTCTGTAAAAATTCCTAAATATGGGAATTTACAGTTATAATCGGTAAAGGAAAAGCAGTTTGAATAGAGACGATTGGACTATAGCTAGAAGCCATATAGTATTTCTAAGTCCCAGATATAAGTTAGATTAAGTCATGGTAGGACCAGGGGGAGCCCAAGATGTCTGGATGACGCCAGACTAGATCAAGGGCAAAATCGTAATTTTTGGGCCGAAAGGTAGTGATTTTTAAATATACGCATAAAATTACCAAAAACTTCCAGAAAATAGGAAATATTATTTTGAGAAACTTTTGTTAAGGACGAAGATGAAAATACCCTAGGAAATATTTATTAGGTATTTTCCAAAATATGCAGAATCGGTTCCGGTTTGGACCGGAATACTTCTGAAAGCTTCTGGAAGGCTCCCAATTTCACCATGTGTGCTTCCAAAGGTGGTTCCCACATTATTTTAATGTTACTTGGTGATTAAGCCAAGAAAAGAAAAAAATAATAAAAGATAAAAATAAAATAAAATTAATAATTATAACTTTTAAGTCAGCATGCTGAGTCAGCAGGTAGTTATGAAGGGCCATGAGTCATCATGAGGACATCACCATGATGATGCAATAAAATGGATTAAAGAAAATAGAAAATTCCAAGAAAAATTGTGGCCGCAGGATTAAAGTTCTTAAGAATTACCAAAATGCCATTCGTGAAACTTATAAATACCCCCTCCCCTTCATAAGGAGCACGTCCAAGAGCACCAATTTAGAGTGAGAAGTGAGTTCTAGAGAGAGAAAGTGAGAGGAAGGAAGAAAAGAAAGAAAGAAGGAAGTTCTGGCGGAGCCGGAAGCAGTATAGAGTTCTGCTAAGCTAGTGAGGTAGTAAACTTACCTAAACTCGTATATGTTGATTGTGTTATGGCTTGATTGATTGATGTTAATATGTAATTGTTGAAGCTCTGTGCTATGATTACTCTGGCCAATTGTATTTCATATGTTACATGGAAGCATGCACATTACATTAAGTTGACACAATCACAAGAAAGCACTAATACCAATCATTAATGCATATATTGTTTAATACTGTTTGCTACTGAGATTCCACCGAATCTCATCCCCTATGTATAATCCATTATAGAGAGGTTACGTCAAAGTGAATTTTGAGAATGCTAAAAGACACCGTTATGCTGCCAAAATTATGACAGAATGTCCATAATGAAGATAGGATATGATGAGTACTGTGTACATAGGTACTATCTAAGGAGTCTGGAAGTGAGTGGACCTAGTCGGTTCATCCAGTCTTTCCTAGGTACTTACGTAGAATGGTAGTTCTCATGGGAATTACCAAATCAGTACAGTTCAATTATTTTTAAAGATGAAGTATAGTAGTTATACTGCCAGATTTCTGGCAGGAAAGATGTAATAGAGATATGAGGATTTTGTTCATGCCCTTTTGTATAACAATTTATTATTTGATAATAAATATTGTTTGGCATGTTCAGCTCGTGTATAAGTAGTTAGAATAATGGGTTATCATAAGAGAAGTAATTATGAGAGTAATTGAAAAGTTAAGAAATTAAGAGAGAACTTCGCAGGTCCTGAGGCAGCAGTGTTCCGACCTCAGTTTGACATAGTAAACAAAAGAATTTGGCCACAAAATTTGGTGAGACAGTAGAACACATCTGGGACTTTACGTGTCACATCCTTATTTTTATACATCTTAGGGACCATTCAGTAGCACTTAGAACCACTTTCAGAGTCATTGAAGTCTAAACTCTAAATCTGGAATTTTATTCATATCGGGTACTGTTCACTGTGGCAAATTCCAGATGAGTGACCTGAGTTTGAAAATTCATAACTAATTCTAGAAAAATCTAAATGAAGTGGTTCAAACTGATACACGAAGATAACTTAAGTATATTTCAGGTAAAAATCATTGGTTGACCAATCCTTGACAAATTCAACGTGGGTCAACGTTTCAATCTTACTGTTCATCCAATGACTTTCTCCTAAATCCAGCATTCTGGTCCCAAATTTAACAATTTATATCTTTTCGTGTATACATCCAAATGAGGTAATCTCTATATAAAATTAAATCTTAGTATGTCTACTTTTTACCCTAAAAAGTTCGTACATTAATTCAATCATTTGCTATTTTTAATGTTTTATCAAACATGAATAGGTCCTCACGAATTACTGTTTACTAAGCCTATTTTCAGCGTTTAGTCTTTACATCCACATGCATACAACCAACACATATCAGTTATACATGCCAAATAACAATTAATATTAAATAATCAACTGTTATATATTAGTGCATGATTAACATTCTCCTATTTATGTTACACTTTCCGTTGTCTAAAATTCCGACAGCATAACTGCTACATTCTGTCTATAGAAAGTAACCGATCTTGTATCGATTCGGTAATTCTCGTAGGAGCTACCATTCTACGTAAGTACCCAGGAAAGACTGGATGAACCTGCTAGGTCCACTCACTTCCAGCCTCCTTAGACAGCACCTACGTACACAGTACGTATCAGTTCCTTTCTTTGTTCCTTCTTCGTTGCCAGAATTTCGGCAGCCTACCGGCGTCTCTTAAGATTTCCAAATTTTATTTTGACAGAACCTCCCTGTAATGTTATATTTGAGAATGAGATTCAAAAGAATCCCAATAGCAATAATCATAACAATATATGTAATGCAGAGTGACGGTGCTTGCTTGTGATTGTGTACAGATAAGTATGTTACATGCTTCCATATTCAATAACATATGATCATAGCATTGGAATAGAGCTTCAAGCATAACATATAAGACAACAATCCAACCAAACAAAAGCACAACAAATCACAAAGACATTACATAAGAGCTAGGATTAGTTGCTACCTCAAAAGCAGAGCTTCAAAACTTCTCTACTACTTCCAACTTCACCAGAACTTCCTTACTGCTTTCTTTCTCTCACTTTCTCTCTCAAGAACTTCTTTCTTCCTCTCTTTCTTGCTTGTGCCGAAATGAGGAGCTAGGGGGGTATTTATAGTGTTGAGCAATGGCAATCTCGTAATTTTGAAGACTTATGATCCTGTGGTCCTGGTTTTTCCTGAATTTCCTATTTTTCTTCATTCCTTTTACTGCATCATGCATGACATCACTCAATGCCAACTCATGGGACACCTCACCTCCCACATTCTTCACATGGCAAAATTGAGAGAGAGCTAGAGCCTTCCGGAAGCTTTCCGGTCTCGGCCCGGTCCGCCTCCTCGAAAAGCGTGCTGTTTTCCGAATCTGATTTTCTAAAAATCCTTTTTATGTCTACTGATCTCACATTTAGTATCTAGACCCTTTATATCACTAACTTTTTAATACTGGGTCCAGACTCAGTTACAGATCCCCTGCGATATGACCGAAATGCCCTTGGTGCCCTATCTTGTCCTATTTTAACCCTAAGGGCAAAATCGTCAATTCAAACTTTTCTGAACCTGGTCAAAGCATATACTGGCTCTAGTCAACCTTATTTAGATATGTCTTAGCTTCTAGGCCTGTCCAGAATGACCAAAATGCCCTCCATTCATCTGCTGCCCTTTTTGTACAACACAGGGGCATTTTCGTAATTTCGCACTTTTCCGGGGTTCTGCTGGACACTGGCCCACCTATCAGTCCAAGAGTCTTATTGGGCCTCTAATGGTGCCATTTTTGGTCTTCCTGGGTCCATTATCTGTATGGCACACATTACGAGGAATCTTCCTCTGCCCCAGTTCACCGAATATTTTATTTATTATTTACCGATTATACACCTTTCTGGACACCGGCTCCTTTTCCCAGATACAGTGTCCTACTGTGTTCAGGCATCCCTGTGGGTTATAACAGTCATCTGACTGAAGTCATCCGATCGCATTCAGCCCCTTTAAAAATACCGATAAATCTCCCTATCGGATCCCTGGAGGCCTCATACCCCGTCTGGATTTTCTAATTTGCGGATAACTTTTCCTACAGACCTCCTATCGGTATTCTGTCAGTTTCCCGACATCCGCCCCATAAGGGTTCATCTTCCTGTAATTTCTTACTTATATCTGAAATCTAGGGTATCCGGTATAAATTTTTATAACTTTCGGAGGATCAGTCCATTTTCGGCTATCTGGAGTCTTCAAAAATTCCAGTATTAGGCTGGATTACCCAGCGTCACTTGCCCTATCTTCTGGTAAAATCTGGGACTGAAATGCCACCGGTCAGTCCAAACCACTTCTGGCCAAATTTTCTTTAATTATACTTTAGCCCCAGGGAACTTTTCCTTCTTTGCACTTAAGTCCCTTTATTTGGCTAAAATTACACTTTAAGACCCCATATTTTTGTCTACCTTTCTTTCCTAACCTTAAACTTTCCATATTTGCATTTAAGTCCTTTCATTTCCTTTCTTTTGCAATTTAATCCTTTTCTTTACATAAAGGACCACATCTTTTTCCTGAAAAAGAACTCATATATTCTATTTAATCTGTACATGGAAATCAGTACAAAAATTAAGAATATTACATTTCTCTCCCCCTTAAAATAAATTTCGTCCCCGAAATTTACATTACATCTATCCTATACAAACAATTCAGGGTACTTTTCTCTCATCTTTTCTTCTGTTTCCCATGTAGCCTCTTGTTCAGTCAAGCCTTTCCAGATCACTTTAACTAAAGGAATCTGCTTATTCCGCAACTGCTTGACTTTTCTATCAGCAATTCGCACCGGTCTGACCTCATAGGTCAAGTCATCTCGCAGTGCGACCTCATCTTGCTCAATCACATGAGATGGATCTGGAACATACTTCTTTAATTGGGAAACATGAAACACATCATGTATCTGGCTGAGATTCGGAGGAAGAGCCAACTTGTAGGCTACTGCTCCTATCTTTAAGAGAATCTGAAATGGTCCTATGTATCTTGGATGCAACTTCTTCACTTTAATCGATCGTCCAGCTCCCGTGGTTGGAGTTAACTTAAGGAATACATGTTCTCCTTCTTTAAACTCCAACGGCTTCCTTCTGACATCTGCATAGCTTTTCTGTCTACTTTGATCCGTTAACAATCGCTTTCTAATCATTGCAACTTGTTCTGCGGTTTGATCTACTAGATCTGGACCAAGCATCCTTCTCTCACTCAGCTCTAGCCAGCATAAGGGGATCTACATTTCCGTCCATAAAGTGCTTCAAAAGGGGCCATCTGAATACTGGCCTGATAACTATTGTTATAAGCAAACTCTATAAGGGGCAAATGGATATCCCAGCTGCCTTTGAAATCTAAGACACATGCTCTCAGCATATCCTCTAACGTTTGTATTGTTCTTTCGGATTGACCATCTGTCTGAGGATGATAAGCTGTACTAAATCTGAGAGTAGTGCCCATTTCTTCCTGTAAAGCCCTCCAGAAATTTGAAGTAAATTGAGGGTCTCTATCAGACACAATGCTGCTCGGGATACCATGAAGTCTAACTATCTCCTTTATATACAGCTTTGCCAGCTTTTCAAGAGAATCTCTCTTATTGATTGCCAGAAAATGTGCTGACTTTGTCAGTCGATCAATTACTACCCACACTGCATCGTGTCTACTTGGAGTCAGGGGTAGTCCTTCCACAAAGTCCATGGCAATCCCATCCCATTTCCACTCAGGGATTTCTAGAGCCTGTAATGTTCCTGCTAGCTTTTGATGTTCAACTTTCACTTTCTGGCAGGTTAAGCACTTAGACATGTAAGTCACGACATCTTTCTTCAATCCAGGCCACCAAAATAACCTTTTAACATCATGGTACATCTTGGTCATACCTGGATGTATAGTATACCGACTTTTATGTGCTTCCTCCAGAATCCTTTCCCTTAGTCCCACAACATTAGGGATATAGGGTCTTCCTCGAAACTATAGTAATCTGTCGGGGGACATCTCAAAATTCCTTGTCTTCCCCTTCTCCAGCTTGTATTTGAATATTGCCGCGAGCTTATCCTGCTTTTGAGCCTCTTTTATCTCATTTTCTATGCAGGCCCTGACATGAACTCCTCCGAAAGGATTCTCCGTCAGTTGCATTTGATATAGAGGGCTCCAGTCGCGCATATCTTCTATTAGTTCTAATTCCTTGATCATCATGTATGCAACCTGCACCACCTTTCTACTCAGGGCATCAGCTACCACATTGGCTTTCCCTGGATGATATTTGATCTTAAAATCATAATCTTTTAACAATTCCATCCATCGCCGCTGCCTCATGTTCAACTCCTTCTGATCCTGTAGATACTTCAGGCTTTTGTGGTCGCAAAACAATTCTATCGTTGCTCCATATAAATAGTGCCTCCATATCTTCAGGGCATAGACCACCGTAGCAAGCTCCAGATCATGAGTGGGATAATTTTCTTCATGTGGCTTTAGCTGCCGAGAGGCGTAGGCTACTACTCGACCTTGCTGCATAAGCACACATCCCAGCCCCTGCTTGCTAGCATCAGTGTAGACTACATAAGTCTGAGTTGGGTCTAGAATAATCAGCACGGGAGTAGTCGTTAATCTCTGCTTCAACTGCTGGAAGCTAGCCTCACACTTCTCATCCCACTTAAACTGCTGATTCTTTCTGGTTAGCTTGGTGAGTGGTAAGGCAATTCGAGAAAAGTCTTGAATAAATCTTCTGTAGTACCCTGCTAGGCCGAGAAAACTTCTGATCTCCGTCACTGTCCTTGGCTGCTCCCAGCTCAAAACTGCTTCAACTTTGCTAGGATCCACAGCTACCCCATCTCGGGATATGACATGACCGAGAAATTTGACTTCTGACAGCCAAAACTCGTATTTACTCAGCTTAGCATAGAGCTTCTTCTCTTTAAGGGTACCAAGAACAATCCTCAAATGCCTTTCATGCTCCTTTGGAGATTTGGAGTACACCAGAATATCATCAATAAAGACCACAACGAACTGATCTAGATAAGGCCTGAAGATTCGATTCATGTAGTCCATGAAAATAGCAAGTACATTGGTTAATCCGAAGGGCATCACTAGAAACTCAAAATGCCCGTAGCGCGTCCTGAATGCCGTCTTTGGAATATCATCTGGCTTGACCCTTAGTTGATGGTAGCCAGATCTCAAGTCAATCTTGGAGAATAAGCTCGCTCCTGCCAACTGGTCCAGCAGGTCGTCGATTCTGGGAAGAGGATACTTATTCTTAACTATAAGCTTATTTAATTCCCTGTAGTCAATACATAGCCTTAAACTGCCATCTTTCTTCTTGACAAATAGCACTGGAGCACCCCATGGCGATACACTGGGTCGTATGAAACCCTTTTCCAATAGCTCCTCAATTTGCTTCTTCAGTTCCAGCATTTCATTGGGAGCCATCCTGTACGGGGCTTTTGACACTGGTCCAGCTCCAGGTATAATGTCGATTTGCAAATTCCACTTCACGCTCTGAAGGCAATCCCTGAATCTCCTTTGGAAAGACTTCAGGAAATTCATTGACTACAGGAATCTCCTCGATGCCTTCTTCTACTTCTGTTTGGACAGAAAAGAATTCCACATATCCCTGACCTCCTTTCCGTAAACATTTTTCTGCCTGAGCCTCCGTCATGAAGTTCAGTTGCACTTTTGAGATCCGATCAGTGATCTTTGGACCAAGAACCAGGGTCTTGTTTCTGCAATCCAACATCACATTATTGGAGGATAACCAATTTAGACCGAGTATGACATCAATCTCCCAGAAAGGCATACAGATTAGGTCTAGGGTGGTACTGCAGTACTCATAACGCTCAACGATATTTAGACAGGCATCAGACGTGATTACTTTAGTGTTGGTGGGGGTTTTTACCTGTATATCATAACATAATTTACTGATCAGAAGGCCTAGGCTTTTAGCACAGTCATAGGATATAAAGGAATGACTTGCACCCGAATCAAATAGAGCAGTCACAGCATGATCATTGAGGTAGATTGTACCTTGGATCATCTCAGATGATCGCTGCGCGTCCTCTCTAGTGAGTGCAAACACTCGTTCCGCCGTCCTTGGCCTTGGATCAGTTATAGCTTGAGGACATTCTCTGGAAAAATGTTCAGGCTTTCCGTAGGTATAACAAACATTCTGGCCCATTAAACATGGTCTATCCCCATGATTTCTTCCACACTTTTCACATACTGGGGCCTTTGAATCCCTGTTGTTGGATCTGCCGCGGAAATTTCCTCTATTTGGCTTTTTGCTCTGCCACGGTCGCTTCCTCTTCTTATAGCTGCTCCCACCTGCAGCTTCTTGATTTCGACCGGCCTTGTCCGGGATCACCTGATCTCTACTCCCAGGTCTGGACAACATTCAATGATTCATGCTATTTTCTACAATTCGGCACCCTTCCACAGCCTTATTGAACTGGCTGTATTGTTGCGGAGTTAACTTCTCCTTTAGCATAGAGTTCAGTCCTCTAATCATTCTTTCTGTCATCCAGCGTTCGTCATCCACTTGGCGTAGGTAAGTTGAATATTGAGATAGCCGGAAGAACTTGGCCAAATATTCATCAAAAGCTTCTTTTTCTCCTTGCCTCAGCATAAGGAATTCAGCCTCCCTTTCATCTCTGACAGATTGAGGAAAATATTTCTCATAAAATTGCTCAAGAAACACTTCCCAGGTAACTGAAATATCTCTTGCTTGGAGAAGTAACTCTGTATTCTTCCACCATCTATCAGCATCCTTTTCCAATTGATAGATGGCCATTTGGGCCTTAGTTTCAGTTGGGCAGTCGAGGACCTTAAAGATCTTCTCTAATCTGCTGACCCAATTCTCTGCTACCTGTACTTCGAATGTCCCTTCGAATACTGGAGGATTGTGTTTACAAAATTGAACCATCCATTGTTGGATTCCTACTGCCTCCTCCCTCGATTCAACCCGTCTCTAGGGTTGCTCCGCTTGCTGTGGTACTTCTTCAGGTTCTCTACTAGTTGCTCCTGAAGGCTCTGGCGGTCTTAAATTATTTACCGCTGCTGCTACTGCTGCGGCTATGGCAGCATCTCTTTCCTGCTCATTTTGTGCCTGAGCAGCTCTCATTTCTTCTATCATCTTTTGTTGTTGCTCTAATCGCTCTAAAATTAGTTGATTAAGATTTCTAGCTTCCTGTGGTTCCTCCGCTGGAATCGTTCTTCTTGTTCGAACCATTTTGTTATTTTCTAACATAGAAAGGAATGCGATAAACAACAACATTTCTTATTTCATTTCAAACATAGCATACAAAGTACATATTACAGTCTTACATATGCTACTGTACTGATCTTTTACACATTGGAAACATTACTCTATTTTTTCTTAAACTTTATTCTAATAAACTCTCCTACTAAGTAGATCCAGTCGGATACGATACAGTATGGTTCTTCATCAAAATACCGGTCCAACTCTGATCTCCACGTAGGGGTAGTGGGTAGTACATCATCCATGATAGCTTCCCAAAGACTCATGGTCAGCACATTTAGATCCCAAGCTTGGTATATCGCTTTTACTCTCGTAATAAACTCCTTGTAGACCGTATAATCTTGATCTATGTTTCTGATCAGAGTCTGCCTCAACTCGTATAGTTGTCGGGCTAATGCTACTGAGCTCTCAAGTTGTTCTCTATTCAGGTTCCTCCCTGGGACCATTCTTATGATTAAACCTCCCAAATGTATTTCTACTAGGGTCACTTCGGGCCTACTGGGACCAGGCGCATTACTCTGACCATGTACCTGGCTGGATCCTAAACTGTCTGCTATATTCAAGGGTACCGTACTTATGGGAATGGCAGGAATAGGGCCTTCTGTTATCATCACCTCCTGATCATCAATCGGAAAGTTTGATCCTACCGAGGAACTATCCTCCTCAGAATCCCAGCTACTGGAGATGTCCAGAGGTCAGAATCATTGCTTACTATCTCTTCTTCTGAACTATCTGAACTAGAGACCTCTGGTCTTAATTCCCATTGGTTTACTGTAGTTTCAGACCCACATCTATGTCTAGCCATCCTGCAATCACTAACTTAGTGTCAATTATGACGGCTTTATCATGGTATATCTATCTACAAATCATCTACTCAGAGCATTTCCTAAGCCAGAATCCTTTGCTCTAATACCAAAATGTCACATCCTTATTTTTATACATCTTAGGGACCATTCAGTAGCACTTAGAACCATTTTTAGAGCCATTGAAGTCTAAACTTTAAATCTGGAATTTTATTCATATCGGGTACTGTTCATTGTGGCAAATTCCAGATGAGTGACCTAACTTTGAAAATTCATAACTAATTCTAGAAAAAATCAAAATGAAGTGGTTCAAACTGCTACACGAAGATAACTTAAGTATATTTCAGGGAAAAATTATTGGTTGACCAATCCTTGACAAATTCAACGTGGGTCAACATTTCAATCTTACTGTTCATCCAATGACTTTCTCCTGAATCCAGCATTCTGGTCCCAAATTTAACAATTTATATCTTTTCGTGTATACATCCAAATGAGGCACTCTATATATCAAATTAAATCTTAGTATGTCTACTTTTTACCCTAAAAATTTCATACATTAATTCAATCATTTGCTATTTTTAATGTTTTATCAAACATGAATAGGTCCTCACGAATTACTGTTCACTAAGCCTATTTTCAGCATTTAGTCTTTACATACAAATGCATACAACCAACACATATCAGTTATACATGCCAGATAACAATTAATATTAAATAATCAACTGTTATATATTAGTGCATGATTAACATTCTCCTATTTCTGTTACACTTTCCGTTGTCTAAAATTCCGACAGCATAACTGCTACATTCTGTCTGTAGAAAGTAACCGATCTTGTACCGATTCAGTAATTCCCGTAGGAGCTACCATTCTACGTAAGTACCCAGGAAAGACTGGATGAACCGGCTAGGTCCACTCACTTCCAGCCTCCTTAGACAGCACCTACGTACACAGTACGTATCAGTTCCTTTCTTTGTTCCTTCTTCGTTGCCGGAATTTCGGCAGCCTACCGGCGTCTCTTAAGATTTCCAAATTTTATTTTGACAGAACCTCCCCTGTAATGTTATATTTGAGAATGAGATTCAAAAGAATCCCAATATCAATATTCATAACAATATATGTAATGTAGAGTGACGGTGCTTGCTTGTGATTGTGTACAGATAAGTATGCTGCATGCTTCCATATTCAATAACATATGATCATAGCATTGGAATAGAGCTTCAAGCATAACATATAAGACAACAATCCAACCAAACAAAAGCACAACAAATCACAAAGACATTACATAAGAGCTAGGATTAGTTGCTACCTCAAAAGCAGAGCTTCAGAACTTCTCTACTACTTCCAACTTCACCAGAACTTCCATACTTCTTTCTTTCTCTCACTTTCTCTCTCAAGAACTTCTTTCTTCCTCTCTTTCTTGCTTGTGCCGAAATGAGGAGCTAGGGGGTATTTATAGTGTTGAGCAATGGCAATCTCATAATTTTGAAGACTTATGATCCTGTGGTCTTTGTTTTTCCTGAATTTCCTATTTTTCTTCATTCCTTTTACTGCATCATGCATGACATCACTCAATGCCAAATCATGGGACACCTCACCTCCCACATTCTTCACATGGAGAAATTGAGAGAGAGCTAGAGCCTTCCGGAAGCTTTCCGGTCTAATCCGGCACCGGCCCAGACCACCTCCTCGAAAAGCGTGCTGTTTTCTGAATCTGATTTTCTAAAAATCTTTTTTATGTCTACTAACCTCACATTTAGTATCTAGACCCTTTATATCACTAACTTTTTAATACTGGGTCCAGACTCAGTTACAGATCCCCTTGCGAAATGACTGAAATGCCCTTGGTGCCCTATCTTGTCCTATTTTAACCCTAAGGGCAAAATCGTCATGTCACACTTTTCTGAACCTGGTCAAAGCATATACTGGCTCTAGTCAACCTTATTTAGATATGTCTTAGCCTCTAGGCCTGTCCAGAATTACCAGAATGCCCTCCATTCATCTGCTGCCCTTTTTGTACAACACAGGGGCATTTTCATAATTTCGAACTTTTCCGGGGTTCTGCTGGACACTGGCCCACCTATCAGTCCAAGAGTCTTATTGACCTCTAATGGCGCCATTTTTGGGCTTCCTGGGTCCATTATCTGTATGGCACGCATTACTAGGAATCTTCCTCTGCCCCAGTTCACCGAATATTTTATTTATTATTTACCGATTATACACCTTTCCGGACACCGGCTCCTTTTCCCAGATACAGTGTCCTACTGTGTTCAGGCATCCCTGTGGGTTATAACAGTCATCTGACTGAAGTCATCCGATCGCATTCAGCCCCATTAAAAATATCGATAAATCTCCCTATCGGATCCCTGGAGGCCTCATACCACGTCTGGATTTTCTAATTTGCGGATAACTTTTCCTACAGACCTCCTATCGGTATTCTGTCAGTTTCCCGACATCCGCCCCATAAGGGTGCATCATCCTGTAATTTCTTACTTATATCTGAAATCTAGGGTATCCGGTATAAATTTTTATAACTTTCGGACGATCAGTCCATTTTCTGAAGGGAATTGGAAGACACGCAGCGGAAATTAACTTTAAAATTTTTTCCATTCCCAGCCAGGATCTACCGAATGTGTTTAAGTCAAGGAGAAAGAAGTGTTACCTTCGGTTTCAAGCTTTGGTCGCGACCTCAATGTCCACTAGTCGCGACTCCTCGCCTCTGGAACTTTCAGTCGCGACCTCCTCAGCTTTTAGTCGCGACCTCCTCTGCTTCTAGTCGCGATCTGTCGCCTCTGGAGTTGTTAGTCGCGACCTCTTCTGCCTCTAGTCGCGACCGGACGTCTCTGGAGTTTGTAGTCGCGACGTATTCAGCTTCACATCGCGACCTGTCTCCTATTTTCGGATTTCTAGCGTTCAGATGCCCGTATGGTCGCGACCTCAGGGTGTTCTGGTCGCGACCTTGCTTCGTGTCTGGTCGTATCGTAGAAGTCGACAGCTCAGATCGGCTTCCTCTACCGGTATCCACACGAACAGCGTTCCAATCGCGAATGACGTGCTAGCGCCTCTTGTCCCTCTAAGGCTTTCTAGAGATTCCGTCCTCACCGTCTCTATCTCGGCAGTTTCTTATGTGCAAACCTTTTGCACTCTCCTTGCCCCCTCTTCTCACGTCTGAATGTGTGTGTAGAGATCTATCTTGTGTGTAGAACCCTAGCTCCTAATGTCAAATATATAGGAAGCTATCGGGCTTCTAATAGGGCCGGGCTTCAGAATTAATCTTATATTAATTCTGAATTAATACAATATCATATATTGCATAATTTAATAAGAAACTGATTAAATAAATATGGTTTATATTAAATCCGTCCCACAGATTTAATTCACCTATTTATTTAATTTAAAATAAAGATAAGACGGAATTATATTTGATTTATTCTTATAAATCAAATTTGAGATATCTTATCAATTTGAATTTCAAATTCAAATGTGATAGAGATTTAATTTATCCTTATAAATTAAATCTTACAAATATCTCTTATATTATATATATAATATATATATAAACTAATTTATATATATAAAATATATATCCACCCTAGATTATTCATTGAATTTAGACATCTCTTAGATTCAATGAATCTGGACATCATAGCTCTCATTGGGCTGTTTTGTGTGCGACCCTGTAGGCCCATATGAAGTTGGCAGTCGCCCAGTTACTATACTGACCCACAAGTCGTAAGCGGTCTCTAGCAAGGCATTACGACTACCCAAAACATATGAGGATCGATAAACGATGTAACCTTTCATACAACCATATCACGTCCCTTTTGTCACACGATATTTCGGTCAAGGATGAGGCATGGTGAACGTCATCCTCCTGTTCCTGACCGTTACTTTCTCAATCCCTGAGTAGTCTGAATATAGAAATGGAACTACCCTTCCATTCCAGTATGGCCATACATTTCTCAGACTCACTCATCGAGGGGCCCAGTAATATCTCTCTACGAATGTGAGGAACAAATTCCATCTTGACCATTCACATTCCTGCGCATGAAAAACCACTAAGCCCGAGCATAGCCTTTATGATCACTCGGTCAAAAGTGACTTTTGACTAGGTCAAAGCTGAGCGTTTGTCATGTAGGAATCCATGATGATCTCAGGTCAAAGGGCATAGTGACATGGCTTGTATATGAGAGAAGCTTATGACTTGACCCATGCAGCTCTCTCATTGCGGCTCGGTCCAACACCCTGTACTCTTACATGTGCTTATGACTTTGATTTATATCTCTATATATCTTCAAAGTCATACTGGTCTTATTTCATCTCTGCTCCCGCATAGATGATCGACCAGGGACATTTAGGATAAGATCACGAGTTATCCAAGGATTGTCATCATAGTAAACATGCAAATAATATAATAACATGATACAATGATTGGCCCCTAGGGCACAATTTCCAACATTTTCGGCTATCTGGAGTCTTCAAAAATTCCAGTATTAGGCTGGATTACCCAGCGTCACTTGCCCTATCTTCTGGTAAAATCTGGGACTGAAATGCCACCGGTCAGTCCAAACCACTTCTGGCCAAATTTTCTTTAATTATACTTTAGCCCCAGGGAACTTTTCCTTCTTTGCACTTAAGTCCCTTTATTTGGCTAAAATTACACTTTAAGACCCCACATTTTTGTCTACCTTTCTTTCCTAACCTTAAACTTTCCATATTTGCATTTAAGTCCTTTCATTTCCTTTCTTTTGCAATTTAATCCTTTTCTTTACATAAAGGACCACATCTTTTTCCTGAAAAAGAACTCATATATTCTATTTAATCTGTACATGGAAATCAGTACAGAAATTAAGGATATTACATTACGTGGATAGGTAATAATCCTCATTTGGATGTGTAGAATGAGATAAATCAGTTTTCAAAGTAAAGGTTCAAAATAAGGAACTTAAGAGTAAAATTTTAATTTGTGAGCTTAAGTTAAGATATAATCGAGTCAATATCGCTTCTGCAAGTGTACTCTGAGGGGCTAAGGGAGGATGTTTCACATCACAACTTTCAAAGAGTATTCGTGATGCCCACTTTCATTGCGTAATTGATCTATATAGGTCAACAGCGAGTAATAGGGTCTTTTGAGCCAGAGTAGGGCAAATGCAGAAAGCTTATTGCACTATTCTTTATTTGAGTGAAAAGTTACCATGTAACATCCCGATTTTTGGTCTAGGAGAACTGGGAAGTAGTCTGATATGGGCAGGCTGCTAAACCCGTAGTCCCAGTGAAACATCCTCCCTTAGACTCCTCAGAGTACACTTGCGGAAGCAATATTAGCTTGATTATATCTTAACTTAAGCCCAGAAATTCAAAATTTTACTCTTAAGTTCCTTATTCTGGACCTTTAATTTGAAAATTAATTTATCTCGTTCTACAAATCCAAATGAGGCTTATTACCTATCCACGTAATGCTCCAGATGTGTACGACTGGCCTGCCAAATTTCATAGCCAACACCTTCGTTTACTAGGTCAAACTGAGGTCAAAACACTGCTACCTCAGGACCTGCGAATTTCTCCCTTAATTCCCCATTCACAAATTGAACATGCCAAACAATATTTGTTATTAAATAATAAAATATCATACAACAAGGCATACACAAAATTCTCATATTTCTATTACATCTTTCCCTGCCTAAAATCCGGCAGCACAACCGCTACATTCCTTCTGTAGAAAGTAACCGATCTTGTACCGATTCGGTAATTCCCGTAGGAACTACCATTCTACGTAAGTACCCAGGAAAGACTGGATGAACCGGCTAGGTCCACTCACTTTCAGCCTCCTTAGACAGCACCTACTTACACAGTACGTATCAGTTCCTTTCTTTGTTCCTTCTTCGTTGCCAGAATTTTGGCAGCCTAACGGCGTCTCTTAAAATTTCCAGATTTTATCTTGACAGAACCTCCCCTGTAATGTTATATATGGGAATGAGATTCGGGAAAATCTCAGTAGTAATAATCATAACAATATATGTAATGCAGAGTGACAGTGCTTGCTTGTGATTATGTACAGATAGGTATGCTGCGTGCTTCCATATTCAATAACATATGATCATAGCATTGTAATAGAGCTTCAAGCATAACATATAAGACAACAATCCACCCAAACAATAGCACAACAAATCACAAAGCCATTACATAAAAGCTAGGATTAGTTACTACCTCAAAGGCTCAGCAGAACTCTACTATCTCTATTCTGCTTCCAGCTCTGCCAGAACTTCTTTTCTTCTTTCTTTCTCTCACTTTCTCTCTCTAGCACCTCCTCCTCTCTCTAAAAGGCCCTTGGCCGTGCTGCATATGAAGCAAGGGGGGGTATTTATAGTTTCCTTCAATGGCATTCTTGTAATTTTGATGCCATCTGATCATGTGGTCCCGGTTTTTCCAGAATTTCCTATTTTTCTTTATTCCTTTTACTGCCCATGCATGAAATCATCTCAAAGCCACCTCATGGGACACCTCATCATGCACATTACTCACATGTCAAAATTGCAAGCTTCTTGGACACCTCATCAGCTGACTCAGCAGTTTCAGTCCAATCCAGTACCGGTCCAGTCCGATTTCCCACAAACTGGACTCACCGGCTAAGATTATGCCACGTGTCCTTAACTTTTCTTCTTCCTCTAAGATGACGCCATGTGGCATCTGGAAGGGACCTTTCACGCCTTCCAATACTATCCAGATAAGTCCAGGACTCTATCTGATCGCCTCCTTGGTTATCGTGCCGATCGAGTAACTTTACTTTATTGAAACAGCATTAAAATAGTATTTTAATGCCACTTTTTCCCACATACTTCATGGGCTACGTTTTTGGGCCTTGGAATATCATCTTGGTTCTCTGATCCAGCCCAAGTACTCTGATGGCATGATTCCCAAGAAACATTCCTTGGCAAATTACCAAAATACCCCTGGGTGCCCTTTCTTGCACTATCATTACTCTAAGGGTAAAATTATCATTTTACACCCTTCTGTACCCTGTCAGGGAATATACTGACTCTAAGTAACTCTATCTGTATGTACCTTAGCTTCTGGGCCTGTCCAGAATGACCAAAATGCCCTTCATTCATCTGTTACCCTTTTGTACAACATAGGGACATTTTCGTAATTTTGCCCTTTTTCGGGGTTCTACCTGACACTGGCCCACCTATCAGTCCAAGTGTCTTACTGGGCCTTTGTTGGCGCCATTATTGGGCCTCTCAGGGTCCAGTACCTTCATGGCACGCATTACGAGGAATCCTCCCCCGTTAATGTTTATTGAATATTTTATCTATTATTCACCGTTTATACCCATATTCGGACACCGGCTCCTTCTGTCCGATACACTGGCCTGCGGTGTTCAGGCATCCCTGTGAGTCATATCAGTCATCTGACTGAGGTTATCCGAACTCATTCAATCCCTTTTCAAATACCGATAAATCTCCCTATCGGATACCCGGAGGCCTCACACTCCCGTCTGGATTTTCTGATTTGTGAATAACTTTTTCTACAGGCCTCCTATCGGTATTCTGTCAGTTTCCTGACATCCTCCCCATAAGGACGCATCATCCTGCATTTTCTTACCTATATCTGAAATCTAGGATATCCGGTAAGAATTTTTATAACTTTTGGACGATCAGTCCATTTCTGGCTATCTGGAGTCTTCAAAAATTCCTGTATCAAGCCAGATTATCGAGCGTCACTTGCTCTCTCTACCGGTGAAATCTGGGACTGAAATGCTTCCGGACAGTCCAAACCACTTCCGGCCTGACTTTCTTTAATTATACTTTAGCCCCAAGGAACTTTTCTTCTTTTCAATTAAGTCCCTTTTTATTTGGCTAAAATTACACTTAAGGACCCCACCTTTTTGTCTACTTTTCCTTTTTGCCTTGTACTTTTCATATTTGCATTTAAGCCCCTTCATTTTCTTTGTTTTGCAATTTAATCCCTTTCTTTGCATAAATGCCATCATATCTCTAGAGACTTTTACTATATCAGTCCCTGGACTTATTTGCAGTTTAGTCCCTAAAAACCCTCTGTATGTTTCGGGGACTTCTGTTCAAAGGGATATTCCTCACATTCCTCATTTTGAACCTAGGTGAACTATCCCGATTCTGTAGGTTAAAGACTTAACTCATCTTTAAATCCTGAAGGACTTAGCTCATCCCTCGGATTCCTACAAAATACAGGTAAGTGATCCGCCCATATCAGATTACTACCCTGGGACTACGGGTTTAGCAGCCTGCCCATATCAGACTACTTCCCAGTTCTTCTAGACCAAAAATTGGGATGTTACAATTCTCCTCCCCTTTTAAAAATTTTGTCCTCGAAATTTTAAGGAATACCTCATCTTACCTGAAGAGAACTTCTTACTGACGTATACAGCTATGTGATTCTTATAACGCAGTCATATTTATAACCAGTAAGATCATCTCTCTCTGTCTTATCCTCGCTCCAGTGATGGTCTAGAGGAGCAACAGCTTGGTCCCAGACCTTCCACATGGATTCTTAGCAACTAACATCTCTCATTATAGTTGCTTACAGCTATCCATGTTCTAACCCCTCATACAGCACCCTCATCACTGAGTTAAGACAGATTTATTATCTTACTAATTATTTCTCACGACTCGTTACAATGACCATATTCTCTAGATCAGAAAAGAACTCTTCATTAATCACATCATTTACATCTAGGCATACAGTTCTTGACAGCTAAGTCGCCCTTACAGCTATGGTTCTTTTTAACCATTCTTAGGGTCGACCTCAGGGGATTTGGAGACTCTATTCAAAAAAATGGAAAATACTCTTCCTGTTGTCTTTGGCCTAGGGATGTCAGCATTCTTAGGGAAAACTCTTGCAAAGTGACCTTTCTCGCCATAAGTGAAACAGCCGCTTTGCCCTGCTCGACACTCCCTCGTGCCGTGGTTCTTTCCACATCTTTGACATCTTTGTCCTCCAACCTGATCCTCACCTTGATCAGTCCCCTGCCTAAACTGTTGCCTCTTTCTCTTGTTATTATTATTATTGGCTTCATAACCTGAGCTACCTCCCAGAGTGCTTCTAGCCAATGCTTCTTTACCTCTTGCCTCCGACTTAGTTACTTCCTTGCTCCTTACGCTGCTCCCGGTTGCTGCATGATTGTTCATACTTCTTTCTGTCAATCTGCAGACTTCTACCGCTCTATTGAACTACGTAAGTTGCTGAGGAATTATTCTTTCCTTTAGGGCACTACTCAGACCCTCTACTAATCTCTTTGTCGACCATTCTTCGTCCTCCATTCTTCTTAGGTATGTGGAATAGTACGACAATCGGAGATACTTAGCCAAATACTCATCGAATGGCTCTTTCTCTCCCTACTTCAAAGTAAGGAACTCAACTTCCTTCGCGTCCCTCACTGACTGGGGAAAGTATTTTTCCCTAAACTGGCCCAGAAATATTTTCCATGTAACTGGGATTCCTTTTGCTCGAAGAATAAGCTCAGTATTCCTCCACCATCTTTGCGCATCCTTCTCTAGCTTGAAAATAGCCAGCCGAGCTTTTCTCCCTGATGGGCAATCCAGCACCTCAAAAATCTTCTCAAGCTGATCTATCCAATCCTCAGCTACTTGGACGTCAAATGTCCCCTCAAACGCCGGAGGATTGTACTTTTGGAACCGCTCCATCCATTGCTGAATGCTATGATGATCTGTCAATGGATCCTCTATTCTTGACTGCCCATTATTTGGAGGAATTCCTGATATCCCTTCTGCTGGTCTATCAGGGGTTTGCAATTGATTAACTATAGCTGTAAGAGTAGCTATAGTGGCATCTCTTTCTTGATCTCGGCGAACTTGTTCCGCCCTCATTTCTTCCATCATCCTCTGCTGCTGTTCTAGCCTAGCAAGGATGACTTGCATAGGATTTACCTCATTGGAGTTGCCAGCTTCCTCTAAGTGTGGCTCCTCTACTTGAATTCTATGTCCTCGTCTCGTGTTCACCATCTGGTTCCTTGTCAATCAGAAAAGAAAAGTGAACACATAACATCGTACTACTTACTCATCTAGGGGTTTTGACCTCCACTGGGCTTTTCTAAACCTCTATGTACTCTAGGGAAATAACCTTTCTACATCAGAGCATCACTCAGCCAGAACCTTCTGTTCTGAGCCAGAATCTTATGCTCTGAGCCAGAATCCTATCTGGTCTATGCCAGAACCTATTGCTCTGATACCAAAATGAAACATCCTCCCTTAGACCCCTCAGAGTACACTTGCGGAAGCAATATTAGCTTGATTATATCTTAACTTAAGCCCAGAAATTCAAAATTTTACTCTTAAGTTCCTTATTCTGGACCTTTAATTTGAAAATTAATTTATCTCGTTCTACAAATCCAAATTAGGCTTATTACCTATCCACATAATGCCCCAAATGTGTACGACTGGCCTGCCAAATTTTGTGGCCAAACTCCTTCGTTTACTAGGTCAAACTGAGGTCAAAACACTATTACCTCAAGCCCTGCGAATTTCTCCCTTAATTCCCCATTCACAAGTTGAACATGCCAAACAATATTTATTATTAAATAATAAAATGTCATACAACAAAGCATATACAAAATTCTCATATTTCTATTTCATCTTTTCCTTCCCGAACTTCGGCAGCATAACCGCTACATTCCTTCTGTAGGAAGTAACCGATCTTGTACCGATTCGGTAATTCCCGTAGGAACTACCATTCTATGTAAGTACCCAGGAAAGACTGGATGAACCTGCTAGGTCCACTCACTTCCAGCCTCCCTAGACAGCACCTACGTACACAGTACGTATCAGTTCCTTTCTTTGTTCTTTCTTTGTTGCCAGAATTTTGGCAGCCTACCAGCGTCTCTTAAAATTTCCAAATTTTAATTTGACAGAACCTCCCCTGTAATGTTATATATGGGAATGAGTTTCAAAGGAATCCCAGTAGCAACAATCATAACAATATATGTAATGCAGTGTGACAGTGCCTGCTTGTGATTGTGTACAGATAAGTATGCTGCATGCTTCAATATTCAATAACATATGATCATAGCATTGTAATAGAGCTTCAAGCATAACATATAAGACAACAATCCAACCAAATAATATCACAACAATTTACAAAGACATTACATAAAAGCTAGGATTAGTTACTACCTCAAAAGCAGAACTTCAGAATTTCTCTACTGCTTCCCACTTCACCAGAACTTCCTTTCTTCTTTCTTTCTCCTTCTCTCTCTTCTTTCTCTCTCTTTCTCTTGCCAAAACCGTGCATAATGAAGGCAAGGGGGGTATTTATAGTTTTGGTCAATGGCATTCTTGTAATTTTGAAGCCATCTGAACCTGTGGTCCTGGTTTTTCCGGAATTTCCTATTTTTCTTTATTCCTTTTACTGCATCATGCATGAAATCATCTCCATGCCACCTTATAGGACACATCATCATGCACATTTCTCACATGGGGAAATTGAAGCCTTCTTGGACACCTCATCAGCTGACTCAGCAGTTCTAGTCCAATCCAGTACCGGTCCGGTCCGATTTTCCACAAACTGGACTTACCGGCAAAGATTGTGCCACGTGTCCTTAACTTTTCTTCTTCCTCTAAGATGACGCCATGTGGCATCTGGAAGGGACCTTTCACGCCTTCCAATACTATCCAGATAAGTCCAGGACTCTATCTGATCACCTCCTCGGTTATCGTGCCGACCGAGTAACTTTACTTTATTGAAACAGCATTAAAATAGTATTTTAATGCCACTTTTTCCCACATACTTCATGGGCTACGTTTTTGGGCCTTGGAATATCATCTTGGGTCTCGGAATATCATCTTGGGTCTCAGAATATCATTTTGGGTCTCTGATCCAGCCCAAGTACTCTGATGGCACGATTCCCAAGAAAATCCCTTGGCAAATTACCAAAATACCCCTGGGTGCTCTTTCTTGCACTATTTTAACCCTAAGGGTAAAATCATCATTTTACACCCTTCTGTACTCTGTCAGGGCATATACTGACTCTAAGTAACTCTATCTGTATGTACCTTAGCTTCTGGGCCTGTCCAGAATGACCAAAATGCCCTTCATTCATCTGTTACCCTTTTGTACAACACAGGGGCATTTTCGTAATTTTGCACTTTTCCGGGGTTCTGCCGGACACTGGCCCACCTATTAGTCCAAGTGTCTTACTGGGCCTTTGTTGGCGCCATTATTGGGCCTTTCAGGATCCACTACCTTCATGGCACGCATTACGAGGAATCCTCCCCCGTTAATGTTTATTGAATATTTTATCTATTATTCACCGTTTATACACATATCCGGACACCGGCTCCTTCTGTCAGATACAATGGCCTATGGTGTTCAGGCATCCCTGTGAGTCATATCAGTCATCTGACTGAGGTTATCTGAACTCATTCAGTCCCTTTTCAAATACCGATAAATCTCCCTATCGGATACCGGAGGCCTCACACTCCCGTCTGGATTTGCTGATTTGTGAATAACTTTTTCTACAGGCCTCCTATCGGTATTCTGTCAGTTTCCTGACATCCGCCCCATAAGGACTCATCATCCTGTATTTTCTTACCTATATCTGAAATCTAGGATATCCGGTAGGAATTTTTATAACTTTTGGACGATCAGTCCATTTCTGGCTATCTAGAGTCTTCAAAAATTCCTGTATCAAGCCAGATTACCGAGCGTCACTTGCTCTCTCTACCGGTGAAATCTGGGACTGAAATGCTTCCGGACATCCAAACCACTTTCGGCCTGACTTTCTTTAATTATACTTTAGCCCCAAGAAACTTTTCTTCTTTTCAATTAAGTCCCTTTTTATTTGGCTAAAATTACACTTAAGGACCCCACATTTTTGTCTACTTTTCCTTTTTGCCTTATACTTTTCATATTTGCATTTAAGCCCCTTCATTTTCTTTCTTTTGCAATTTAATCCCTTTCTTTGCATAAATGGCCATCATATCTCTAGAGACTTTTACTATATCAGTCCCTGGACTTATTTGCAGTTTAGTCCCTAAAAACCCTCTGTATATTTTGGGGACTTCTGCTCAAAGGAATATTCCTCACATTCCTCATTTTGAACCTAGGTGAACTGTCCCGATTCTGTAGGTTAAAGACTTAACTCATCTTTAAATCCTGAAGGACTTAGCTCATCCCTCGGATTCCTACAAAATACAGGTAAGTGATCCGCCCATATCAGATTACTACCCTGGGACTACGGGTTTAGCAGCCTGCCCATATCAGACTACTTCCCAATTCTCCTAGACCAAAAATCGGGATGTTACATCTATAGTGGAGAGTAATCAAGCAAAGACCAACTCTAGATTTGCTGCTTTGGAGAACAGAATTGAACAATGGGAGACCAATACTTCAAACATAAATGGCTATGTATCACAGTTAGCCAATTCAGTGAGTGATGTTTAGGCAAGGATCAGTGGATATCTACCTTCAAATATAGTTGTTAACCCAAAACCTGTGAATACTATAAATTTACAAAGTGAAGAACAAGTTGGGGAGCAAGTGGCTGATGCTGAAAATAAAGATGAAGGAGAGGTAGACACTGATTTCAGCAGTCTAATGAATAACATTGAGAAGCCTGAAAGCAAGAAGGAAGCACAATCCCTTGAGAAGGAAGAAGTTACAAAGAATCAAATCAATTCTGCATAAAATTCTGAGGGTTATGGACAGTTGAAAAGCAATGATATTGAGTTGCTGGAAACTATTGAGTATACAACCGAAGCAACAATATCAGCAATAAGTTCAGAGCTCAAGCAAGAAGAAGCTCATGCTGATTCAGCTAAGAAAGAAGTGGACCTGAAGGACTTACTTGTTCCGAAGGAATTCATGAGCAGCAAGGAAGTTTTAAAGGAACAGAATAAAGAAATCATGAATTGTTTCAGCAAGATTGAAGAAAATGTGCCTATACTAGAGAGGGTGCAGAGAGTACCAGAATATGCAAAGTGCTTGAAGGAGAGTTACAACCATAGGAAAAGAGACAAATCTAATGAACTGGTGCAAGTGGGACCTAAAGCTTCTGCACTTTTCAAAGATTAATTTCCAGAGAAGTGTAAAGATCCAGGTGCATTCTCTATTCCTTGTACAATTGGTAAGATAACTGTTTCTAGAGCATTATTAGATTTAGGTGCTGCTATTAATGTGATGCCTAGTTTAGTTTATCATGCTTTAAATGTGAATTTGGTTAAACTGAAACATCCTCCCTTAGACCCCTCAGAGTACACTTGCGGAAGGGATATTGACTCGATTATATCTTAACTTAAGCCCAGAAATTAAAATTTTACTCTTAAGTTCCTTATTCTGAACCTTTACTTTGAAAACTGATTTATCTCATTCTACACATTCAAATAAGGCTTATTACCTATCCACGTAAAGCCCCAGATGTGTGCTACTGGCTCACCAAATTTCGTGGCCAAACTCTTTCGTTTACTAGGTCAAACTGAGGTCGGAACACTGCTGCCTCAGGACCTGCGAATTTTTCTCTTAATTTCTTAACTTTTCAATTACTCTCATAATTACTTCTCTTATGATAACCCATTATTCTAACTACTTATACATGAGCTGAACATGTCAAACAATATTTATTATTAAATAATAAATTGTTATACAACAGGGCATGAAAAAAATTCTCATATCTCTATTACATCTTTCCTCCAGAAATCCGGCAGTATAACTACTATACTTCATCTTTAAAAATAACTGAACTGTACTGATTCGGTAATTCCCATAAGAACTACCATTCTACGTAAGTACCTAGGAAAGACTGGATGAACCGACTAGGTCCACTCACTTCCAGACTCCTTAGACAGTACCTACGTACACAGTACTCATCATATCCTATCTTCATTATGGACATTCTGTCATAATTTTGGCAGCATAACTGAAACATCCTCCTTTATACTCCTCAGAGTACACTTGCGGAAGCAATATTGGCTGTACTTAAGTCCAGAGATTGAACTTTTACTCATAAGTTCCTTATTCTGAACCTTTACTTTGAGAATTGATTTCTCACCTTCTACACATCCAAATGAGGTTTAATACCTATCCACGGAATGCCCCAGATGTGTACTACCGGCTCACCAAATCTCGTGGCCAGACTCCTCCGTTTACTAGGTCAAACTAAGGTCAGAACACTGCTGCCTCAGGACCTGCGATTTCTCTCTTAATTTAACATACATAAATTGAATATGCCAAACAATTTTTATCATTGAATAACATAATGTCATACAAGATGGCATATACAACAGAGCATACATAGAATTCTCATATTTCTAGTACATCTCTTTCTGCCTAAACTCCGGCAGCATAACCGCTACGCTTTATCTGTACAAAGAACTGAACTGTACTGATTCGGTAATCCCCTCATGAGAACTACCATTCTACGTAGTACCCAGGAAAGACTAGATGAACCGGCTAGGTCCACTCACTTCAGCCTTCTTAGACAGCACTACGTACACAGTACTTATCATATACTGATGTCCAGTCTTTACTTCGGCAGCATAACGACGTCTCTTAGGATTCTCAAAATCCACTTCAGCATAACCTCCCTGTAATGGGTTATGTATGGGGATGAGATTCGGGGGAATCTCAGTAGCAACAATCATAACAATATATGTAATGCAATGTGACAGTGCTTGCTTGTGATTGTGTACAGATAAGTATGCTGCGTGCTTTCATGCTTAATAACATATGATCATAGCATTACAGCAGAGCTTCAGACATAACATATAAGACAACAATCCAACCAAACAATAGCACATCAAATCACAAAGCCATTACATAAAAGCTAGGATTAGTTACTACCTGGCTAGCTCAGCAGAACTCTACTATCCTTATTCTGCTTCCAGCTCCGCCAGAACTTCCTTACTTCCTTTTCTCCTTTCTCTCTTCCCTTCCTTCTCCTTCTCCCTCTTCTTTCTCTCCCTTACTCTAGCCATGCGTGAATGCAAATGAGGGGGGGTATTTATAACCTCCTCCAATGGCATTTCTGTAATTACCACGAACTTTGATCCTGCGGTCCTGGTTTTTCCTGGATTTTCCTATTTTCCTTAATTTCCTTTTACTGCATCATGCATGACATCATCGGGACACCTCAGCATGCCACCTTAGCGTCACATTTATCACATGCTGAAAATCCTGGACACCTCAGCATGCTGACTCACCGGGCTGACTCATAGGTCCAGTCTCTTGCCTTGTAATACGTGCCCTCAGCTTTATCTGCTTTCTCCAGACTAATGCCATGTGGCGACTGGAAGAGACCTTGCATGCTTCCCAATGCTATCCAGATAAGTCCCAGACTTATCTGATCACTTCCTCAGTTTTTGTGCCAACCGAGCAACTTTACTCTACTGAAAGGTTACTGAATCATTACTCTAATGCCATGTGGCATCTTGTGGGTCCCATGAGGATACCTCATCAGTCTACCTCATGGTTTCCAGATAACCTTTCCTGTATCTGACCTCCTGCCTCTGGTCTATCTCTAACCGGGTAACTATCTCATTTGGACCTTCTCAACTCATGGCCCATACGCTTGGCACTACTTTAGCCACTAGTCGCGACCTAGCCATCATCTCATCGCGACTTAACACCTTCTGTGTTCATTAGTCGCGACCACAGCATTCTCTAGTCGCAACCACAACCTCCTTTAGTCGCAACCACAACAGTCTTTCGTCGCGACCACATCACTTTTTAGTCGCAACCAGGCTTATTCTACTCATTAGTTGCGACACCACATACATATCCTTCACGACCAAGCTTCTCTGCCAATATTAGTCGCGACCATAATACACTCTCGTCGCGACCAAAGTCTCTATCATCGCGACCTAACTGGTCAACTCTTGAACCTTTGACCTTTACATCATCCCCAAATGGCCATTTACCCCTTGGGACTTCCACTGTTTACACATAAGTCCCCGTACCTTTACTTACTCGCAGCTCAGTCCCTGAAACTCTTTGCGTTCCTCTGGAACTTCTGCTAAAAAGGGGTCTAGTAGCCTCTTAATCTTAGGCTATTTCTGCATCTCTAGGCCTGAAAATTGGGATGTTACAATAACAGCGTCTTTTAGCATTCTCAAAATTTAATTCAACGTAACCTCTCTGTAATGGGTTATAATAGGTGATGAGATTTGGGGGAATCTCAGTAGCAAACAATACTAAATAATATATGCATTAATGATTGGTATTAGTGCTTGCTTGTGATTATGTCAACTTAATGTAATGTGCATGCTTCCATGTAACATATGAAATACAATTGGCCAGAGTAATCATATCACAGAGCTTCAACAATTACATATTAATATCAATCAATCAAGCCATAACACAATCAACCATACAATCAACATATACGAGTTTAGGTAAGTTTACTACCTCACTAACTTAGCAAAACTCTAATATCTCTACACTGCTTCCGGCTCCGCCAGAACTTCCTTCTTTTTTCTTTTCTTCCTTCCTCTCACTTTATCTCTCTAGAAATCACTTCTCTCTCTAAATTGGTGCTCTTGGACGTGCTCCTTATGAAGGGGAGGGGGTATTTATAAGTTTCACGAATGGTATTTTGGTAATTCTTAAGAACTTTAATCCTGCGGCCACAATTTTTCTTGGAATTTTCTATTTTCTTTAATACATTTTATTACATCATCATGGTGATGTCCTCATGATGACTCATGGCCCTTCATAAGTACCTACTGACTCAGCATGCTGACTTAAAAGTTATAATTATTAATTTTATTTTATTTTTATCTTTTATTATTTTTTTTCTTTTCTTCGCTTAATCACCAAGTAACATTAAAAGAATGTGGGAACCACCTTTGGAAGCACACATGGTGAAATTGGGAGCCTGGGAGCCTTCCAGAAGCTTTCAGAAATATTCCGGCCCAAACCGGAACCGATTCCGTTATATTTTGGAAAATGCCTAATAAATATTTCCCAGGGTATTTTTATCTTCACCCTTCACCAAAGTTTCTCAAAATAATATTTCCTATTTTCTATATGTTTTTGGGAATTTTATACACATATTCAAAAATCACTACCTTTCGCCTGAAAATTACGATTTTGCCCTTGGTCTAGTCTGGCCTCATCCAGACATCTTGGGCTTCCCCTGGGCCTACCATGACTTAGTCTAACTTATATATGGGCCTTAGAAATACTATATAGCTTCTGGCCATAGTCTGATCATCTCTATTCGGACTACTTTTCCTTTACCAATTATAACTATAAATTCCCATCTTTAAGAATTTTTACAGAAAAATTGGGACCTCAAATCAAAATCTTGTGTCGAGTCATTCAACCCAGAATTTTTTTCTCTATCTCCCAATATTTTTAGATATTAAATTAGGACCGGGGCTATTTTGGCCTGAAAGTACGCTCGCGCGCAGTTTTCAAAATGACCATTTTACCCTTGGTCATTTTTCTAATTCTTACATACTCATAGGGACCTCATATGCATATTTCACAGTTCAGTGAAATGATCAGCATAATTTTCTCTATTTTATGGTAAAATATGGTACTCATTGGCTACTAGCCCTATCTTTCCCATAATTACGATTATGCCCCTATACTCTCTTTCTGACCTCTTTACTTATCTTCTTATCCTTCATCTTAAGTTCTCAAAATTCTCTTTCAACAACTCATCCTCTGAACTCTTCGGGAGTCATTGTTAATTGAAAGGCTCGACAACCCGCCCATATCAGGTTTTCTTACTCAGGAGCCAGCCCATATCTAGCTACCTGCAGAATTTCTAAGCTTAAGACTTAAGATATTCCTTACGTTCCTCTTTTTGAACCTAGGTGAACTGTCCCTATTTTGTAGGTTAAAGACTTAACTGATGTTTAAATCCTGAGGGACTTAGCTCATTCCTCAGATTCCTACAAAATATAGGTAAGTGATCTGGCCATATCAGATTACTATCCTGGGACTACGGGTTTAGCAGCCTGCCCATATCAGACTATCTCCCAGTTCTCCTAGACCCAAAAATCGGGATGTTACATAAACCAACTAAGGTGTTAGCTCAATTGGCTGATAAGAGTATTATAAAGCTTAAGGGAATCTTAGAAGACATTCTAATTCAAGTTAAGGACCTTGTTTTCCTTGTGGATTTTTATGTTTTTGATATGACAAATAAATCCCTTGATGATAGTACTCTTATTCTAGGAAGGCCATTCATGAGGACAGCTAATACCATGATTTGCATAAAAGAAGGAATAATTAAAATGGAATTTGGTGGGCATGTAATTCAGTTTAACATGTATGAAATGATGAGACACCCACATCAAGATTACTCATTGTTGGGCTTAAGTGTAATTGATGCATGCATTAAAGAAGCTAAAAAGAAACATGAATTGCTGTTGTTACAAAATTCTGATAAGCATGAAAGTGAGATGTTTGAATCTGAAATGTCTTTTTCTGCTACTGACCCTTTGAATGAAGGCTTTGGAAAGAACCAACATGATAAATGAAACATCATCCTTTATATCTCTCAAAGTACTCTTGCTATAGCTCTCTTGAAGTGGATTATATCTCTCTTGTCGAAAATCCTGGTAGAAAATAACTGTACTGATTCGGTAATTCCCCATGAGAACTACCATTCTACGCAAGTACCCAGGAAAGACTGGATGAACCGGCTAGGTCCACTCACTTCTAGCCTCCTTAGACAGCACCTACGTACACAGTACTTTGTATAGTCTACCAGCACGGTATTTTCTAACAAATATCTTTAAGTCTTAACCTTAAAACCTTAACCTTAGATTTTAAACTTAATCCTTAACCTTACTTATACTCAATTGGAACTATTTTAGAACATTGAAATACCTCTTAACCTCAAAAGTGTGAGTTTCCAAGAGTTGGGCTTACGGTTACTGTTTACTGCCACTATTCACTGGGTAATTCCAGATTACAACCTGAACTTTGGAAATTCATAACTAAATATAGAAAAATCGTTTTAAGGTGATTCCAATTTCTAATGAAATATCTTTCATTTAAATTTGAGATAAAAATATGAAAATGAGATCTTCTTGTCCATATCAAATCAGTTTATTCGTTGAACTTTACTGTTCATTTGGTAAATCTGGAAGTTCCAGTTTCTTTGCCCCATTTTCAAAAATTCATTTCTCCTTGCATACTTATCCAATTGAGTTGAATTACATATGGATTTAAATATCTATATGTATACTTTAATCTCTCAAAATTTTGAGGAAAAATTCATTCGTTTACTATATGAAATTAGCGCATGAACCTCACTGCCTCTGAGTAGTCGTTTTACCTTATTCCAGATTTCAACTCCTAATTTTGAAAAATCATAACAATTCGAGTTCTTAACCAAATGAGGCGTTCTTGGTGTCCATTTAAATCTATAGATCCTATCTATGTTCATGCCAATTTTCATATGAAAACTCATCATATAAGTCAATCAAAATACCGATGGAAGTACACTACCTCAGATTGGATTCATGAGTAGCATGCATCATACAAACCAAAACATCATCTTGTAATTAAAGTGCACACTCTTTAAATTATGTACAGTCATCCATCAACATTTACCCTCTTGCCTTGAGAAGATCCAGCACCTAGAGCATGTTTAATTATTTGGAAGGAATGAGATTTCATGGAAATCCCAATAGCAAGTAATATAAACTATAAGGTTATGCATGTTTGATTGAATGCCTAGCATGTTATAATGCAATGGGAGCTAATTCATGCTTATACATAAGCAAACTCTAACATGCATATTATCATGACATATATTGCAAGGGGTATCACATACTCATATCACATCATCATCATCATCATCATCATCATCACAACATTCCATGCCCAACCAAACCTTCATGCATAACAAGTAAGCAAAACAATCAAAGCACATAAGTTTATAGTTAGATATTCTTGCTACCTCTTGTAGATCCTTGTTTCTTTCCTTCTTGTAATGGTCTTTCCTTGCCACAAATGTCAAAACCTAGGCATTACAAGATAATTACCAAATTATAACTCCATTCCAAACAAAATCCAAGTCTAGTTTCAATAAGCTCCCTTTTTCCAAAAAATTCCATTTTAGTTCCAATGCTTCCCATACTTGTTCCTCCACTTTACCCCCACACAAAATCTCATTTTAAGACCATTGGAATCATCAAAATTATGAAATTCAAATCACTGTTCACGCGAGTGAACAGTACCCGTGAGGAATTTTCAACATTATAACCTTTAATTCCAATGGTTTCCAAGGTTCAAAGCCATTCCAATCCTACACAAAATCATCATATAAACTCAATGGAAGCATTAAATCATTGAAATTCCATTTTCTTCTATCATGAACAGTGCATGAACAGTGCAAACCGAAATGGTAAAGTGAAGAACATCAACTTACCTTACTTGCTCTTTCAAAACCCTTGCTTCTTCCTTGCTTTCTTCCACTTTCTTTCTCTAGAACTCACTTCTCTCTCTAAAGGAGCTCTTGGGTGTGAAGAATGAATGGAAAGTGGGGGTATTTATAGCAAAAGTCATGTGCCATTTGAAGGCCAGGATCACTTTGGAAACTATTTGATCTAATGGTTAAAGGTTTGATCTTGGAATGTCTTTTCACTTTGGCTCATGACCTCACCACCATGACCTCACTAGCATGACATCACTTGGGACACCTAAGCTCTCTTCTTGGAGCCATTTTTAGTCCATGTGGGTCCCACCATGTGCAAAACATAATTCTTACTTTATTCTCTTTTTCTTTATTTCCAAAAATCCATAAATTATTTATTTTTGGACTTGGGCTCCAAGACAACTTTTGGGGCTTGTTGGGCTGGCCTAGGATGATATGTTGGGTCTCTTTTAGGTCCAATAGCTAATTGGCACAAATCCCAATGTACTTTCCTTATACCGATATCCTTAAATTGCCCTGATTTTAGCATAAATTCTAAACACCTCTTTTAATTGTTCTAACATTTTTATAAATTCATTCTAATATAAAATGAATTCTCTACAAAGTTTCATAATTTTCTGAGACCCAGAAGTCTTGTCAAAAATTATATACGTTTCCTTTAACCTTTTATCGGTGTCCTTTTTCACCGTAAATTCCATAATTAATTCTACAAAACTCCTTTTTGACTTCTGTCAACTCCATAAATTCTCATATTAATTATAATAATTTATTATCAAATTTCCTCTGATATCCATCCATTGTGTGAAATGACCAAAATGCCCTCCATTTACTTCTGTTTCTTAGGGCATCACAGTGGCATTTTCGTAATTTTGTACTTTGGCTTTTAGACTTTCTTCCTCTTCCAATTAATCCTTTTATTTACATAAATATGGCTACATCTTTTCCAAAAATATCATATATTTTATTTAACCTGTACATACAACTTAGTACCGAAATTATGGATGTTACATTTCTCTCCCCCTTAAAATAAATTTCGTCCCCGAAATTTACAGCATATACACCCTACCGAAATAAATCAGGGTACATCTCCTTCATCTTTTGTTCTGTTTCCCAGGTAGCTTCATTCTCTGTTAGTCCTTTACATATCACTTTGACTATAGGAATTTGCTTATTACGCAGCAGCTTGACCTTTCGATCAACTATTTGTACTGGTCCAACTTCATAAGTCAGGCCATCTCGCAACGCAACTTCATCTTATTTAATCACATGAGTTGGATCTGGAACATACTTCTTTAGCTGGGAAACATGGAATACATCATGTATCTGGCTGAGATTTGGAGGAAGTGCCAACTTGTAGGCCACTGATCCTATCCTTGAGAGAATCTGAAATGGTCCGATGTATCTCGGATGCAACTTTTTCACCTTGATTGATCGTCCGGCTCCCGTAGTTGGAGTTAACTTAAGAAATACATGCTCGCCTTCTTCAAACTCCAACAGCTTGAGTCTGACATCTGCATAACTCTTCTGTCGACTTTGAGCCGTCATCATCCGTTTTCTGATCATTGCAATCTGCTTAGCAGTCTGATCCACAATATCAGGACCATACATTATTCTCTCACTTAACTCAAGCCAGCATAAGGGAGATCTACACTTTCGTCCATAAAGTGCTTCGAATGGGGCCATCTGAATACTAGCTTGATAGCTATTATTGTATGCAAATTCTATCAATGGTAGATGAGTATCCCAACTGCCTTTAAAATTCAAGACACATGCTCTCAACATATCTTCTAGTGTCTGGATTATTCTCCCAGACTGACCATCTGTTTGAGAATGATAAGCTGTGCTAAATCTGAGAGTAGTACCCATCTCTCGCTGCAAAGGCCTCCAAAAATTTGACGTGAATCGAGGGTCTCTGTCAGACACAATACTGCTTGGGATTCCATGCAGTCTAACAATTTCCTTTATGTACAATCTTGCCAACTTCTCTAGAGAATCCCTCTTATTTATTGCTAGGAAATGAGCTGACTTTGTCAACCGATCAATTACCATCCATGTTGCATCATGCTTAGTTGGGGTCATGGGTAGTCCTTCTACAAAGTCCATGGCAATACTGTCCCACTTCCATTCAGGGACATCTAGAGGTTGCAATGTTCCTGCTGGTTTCTGATGCTCAACCTTCACTTTCTGGCATGTTAAGAACTTGGACACATAAGCTACTACATCTTTCTTCAGTCCAGGCAACCAAAATAATCTTTTAACATCATGATACATCTTGGTCATACCTGGATGCACTGTATATTGGCTTTTGTGTGCTTCATCCAGAATCTTCTCCCTTAGTCCCCTAGCATTGGGGATGTAGGGTCTTCCTCTAAACTGCAACAATCCATCTGAGGAAATCTCAAAATTCTTCGTCTTCCCTCTCTCCAACTTGTCCTTAAAAATCATTGCGAGCTTATCCTGTCCTTGAGCCTCTTTAATCTCATATTCTGTGCAAGCTTTGACATGTACTCCCCCGTAGGAACTTTCTGTCACTTGCATCTGATACAAAGGGCTCCAATCTCGCATATCCTCAATCAACTTTAATTCTTTGATCATCATATATGCTACCTGCACCACCTTTCTACTCAGAGCATCAGCCACTACGTTGGCTTTTCCTGGATGGTATTTAATTTGGAAATCGTAATCCTTTAACAATTCCATCCATCGCCGTTGTCTTATATTCAGCTCTTTCTGATCCTGCAAATACTTCAGGCTTTTGTGGTCACAGTACAATTCAATTGTAGCTCCATATAAATAATGCCTCCATATCTTCAGAGCATAAACCACCGCTGCAAGCTCCAGATCATGAGTAGGATAATTCTGTTCATGCGGCTTTAACTGCCGTGAGGCGTAGGCTACTACTCTACCTTGCTGCATCAGCACACATCCCAACCCCTGTTTACTAGCATCAGTGTAGACTACATAAGTCTGAGTTGGGTCTGGGATAATCAGCACAGGAGTAGTGGTTAATTTCTGCCTTAACTCTTGAAAACTAGCCTCGCACTTCTCGTCCCACTTAAACTGCTGATTCTTTCTGGTAAGCTTGGTTAGTGGTATGGCAATTCGAGAAAAGTCCTGGATGAATCTTCTGTAATACCCTTCTAAGCCTAAGAAACTTCTGATCTCTGTCACCGTCTTTGGCTGCTCCCAACTTAAAACAGCTTCAACTTTACTAGGATCCACAGCTACCCTGTCTTGGGATATGACGTGACTAAAAAATTTGACTTCTGAAAGCCAAAACTCACACTTACTAAGCTTAGCGTAGAGCTGCCTCTCTTTGAGGGTACCAAGAACAATTCTCAAATGCCTTTCATGCACCTCAGTAGACTTGGAGTAAACCAGAATATCATCTATGAAGACCACCATAATTGATCTAAATAAGGCCTGAAGATCCGGTTCATATAATCCATGAAAATTGCAGGCTCATTAGTCAGACCAAAAGGCATCACCAAAAACTCAAAATGCCCATAACGTGTTCTGAAAGCAGTCTTTGAAATGTCACCTGACTTAATTCTCAACTGATGGTAGCCAGATCGTAAATCAATCTTGGAGAATAGACTCTCTCCAGCCAATTGATCTAGCAAATTGTCAATTCTGGGGAGAGGGTACTTGTTCTTAACCGTGATCTTGTTCAGCTCTCTGTAGTCAATACACAGTCTTAAGCTGCCATCTTTCTTTTTAACAAATAGCACTGGAGCACCCCAGGGAGAAACACTAGGTCAGATGAAACCCTTTTCTAAAAGCTCCTCAATCTGCTTCTTCAGCTCACTCATTTCATTAGGAGCCATCCGATATGGGGCTTTGGATACTGGTCCTGCTCCAGTTACAATGTCGATTGCAAATTCCACTTCTTGCTCTGGAGGCAATCCTTGAATTTCCATTGGAAAGACTTCAGGAAATTCATTAACTACTGCAATCGTCTTAATTCCTTCTTTGACTTCTGCTTGAACAGAGAGGAAAACCATGTATCCTTGACCTCCTTTCCGCAAGCATTTATTTGCTTGTGCCTCCGTTATGAAATTCAGTCGTACTTCTGGACTTCGATCTGCTACCGTCGAACCAAGAACTAGCGTCTTGTTCTTGCAGTCCAGCATTACATTGTTGGAGGACAACCAATTTAAACCAAGTATAACCTCCATCTCTCGGAAAGGCATGCATATTAGGTCTAGGGTTGTACAATAGTGCTCATACCGCACAATAATATTCAAACAAGCATCGAAGGTAACTACCCTAGCACTTGTGGGAGTTGTCACATATATGTCATAATGCAATTTACTAATCATTAGGCCTAGACGTCTAGCACAATCATAGGAAACAAAAGAATGACTTCCACCAGAATCAAACAGAGCAATCACTGAGTGTTCATTGATATAGATTGTACCTTGAATCATCTCAGGTGATTTCTGTGCATCTTCTCTGGAGAGTGCAAATACGCGTCCTTGCGTCTGGGCCTTTGATCAGCTGCTGCCTGAGGATATTCCTTTGAAAAGTGTCCTGGCTTTCCACAAGTATAGTAGACATTTTGGCCCATCCAACAAGGCCTATCCCCATGATTTTTCCCATATTTGTTGCACACTCGGGCTCTGGGGTCTCTGTTACTCGGCCCTCCTCGGTAATTTCCTTTGTCAGGTCTCCTATTCTGCCATGGCTGCTTTCTTTTTCTGTAATTGCTATTTCTTATAGCATTTTGGCTTTGACTGGCCCTCTCAAGAATTGTCTGCTCCTTGCTTATAGGCTTAGACAACATCCTGTGATTCATACTGTTCTCTACTATGCGGCATGCCTCTATAGCCTTGTTGAACTGGTTGTACTGTTGAGGAGTCAGCTTCTCCTTTAGCATAGAGTTCAATCCTCTAATCAACCTCTCGGTCATCCATCTTTCATCATCTACTTGGCGCAAATATGTTGAATATTGAGACAGACGAATGAATTTGGCCAAGTACTCGTCAAAGGATTCTCTTTCTCCTTGTCTCAGCACAAGGAATTCTGCCTCCCTTTCATCCCTCACAGACTGAGGAAAATACTTCTCATAGAACTGTTCAAGAAACACTTCCCAAGTGACTGGAATGTTTCTTGCTTGCATAAGCAGTTCTGTATTTTTCCACCACCTATCAGCATCCTTCTCCAGCTGGTATATGGCCATTTGAGCCTGTCTCCGTTGGGCAATCCAGAACTTTAAAAATCTTTTCCAATCGACTGATCCAATCCTCAGCAGCCTGGACCTCAAATGTCCCTTCAAATACAGGAGGATTATGCTGGCAGAACCTGACCATCCATTGCTGAATGCTAATTACATGATCTGTCTGCTCAGCCTGTCTAGGTGGCTCTACTAGACGCTGTACTCTTTCTGCTGCTGTATTTGCTGCTTCAGATGGTTCTGGAGGCCTCATATTGTTCATTGCTGTAGCCACTGCTACGGTTATAGCAGCATCTCTTTCCTGCTCACTTCGTGCTTGTGTAGCACGCATTTCTTCTATAATTTTCTGTTGTTGCTCCAGCCTTTCTAATATTAGCTGATTAATATCCCTTGTGTTCTCTGGTTCCTCTGTCATAACGGTTCTTCTTGTACAAACCATTTTTGCTTTGCTTTACGGTCTAGAAGAAAAATCTAACAGAAGAGGAATACTATAAACAACATAATTTATATTCCATTCAAAACACGTCATACAGTCATCAAAAGTCATACATATAGTGCCATACTGGTCTTCATAACTACATGGAGAACATTATTATTTCTAAACATACCCTAGTCCTTCTTAAACTTAATTCTAATAAATTCTTTAATAAAATAAATCCAATCAGGTATGTCTTCGTAAGGATCTTCTCCAAAGTATTCATCTAATTCCGTTCTCCAAGTAGGGGTGGTTGGCAGAATTTCATCCATAATGACTGTCCAATCATCCAGCGTCAATGTATCTGGTTGGAAGGCTTGATAGGCTTCTCTTACTCTGGTAATAAAATCCTGATAAACTACGTAGTCTTGATCCCTGCTTCTGTCTAAAAGTCCTCTAAGACTGTACAGCTGCTTGGCTAACTCCACGGCTCTCTCAAAGTGCTCTTCACTCATATGCCCTGTTGGTGATAGCTCTATAACTATATTTCCCAGATATACCTCTACCATGGTTAGTCTAAGTCTACTAGGACCTGGGATATTTGTCTGATTAGGCACTCTGCTAGGTCATGGGATATCTGGGTCAATTAACTGTCTCAGAGTATGTCCTACTGTACCTCCAACCTGGGAATACTGATCATTGGGCTGTCCTGATTGAGCTCCCTGATTGGTCTCCATATCTGTACCTGCTACAGCTGCGTATACTGTAGTTATAGGCATAGCTGCGATAGGTTCTTTCTGTATCCCCTCGGGTGTTCTGGTAGGAATCTTGGACCCTACTGCGGAACTAACCTCTTTAGCATCACTAATCATAGGAGGGATCCACATATCAGAATCACTATCCAGTATCTCTTCCTCCTCCTCTGAGCTATCCAAGATATAGACATCTGGTCTAAGGTCTCCTTGGTTTACGATGGTTTCTGATCTAGTTCTACCTCTAGCCATCCTGCAAGTATTAACTTAATATCATTTATGACAGCTTTACTCATAGGTATCTATAGATCATCTATTCATAGCATTTCCTAATCCAGAATCCTTTGCTCTGATACCAAAATGAAACATCCTCCTTTATATCTCTCAAAGTACTCTTGCTATAGCTCTCTTGAAGTGGATTATATCTCTCTTGCCGAAAATCCTGGTAGAAAATAACTGTACTGATTCGGTAATTCCCCATGAGAACTACCATTCTACGCAAGTACCCAGGAAAGACTAGATGAATCGGCTAGGTCCACTCACTTCCAGCCTCCTTAGACAGCACCTATGTACACAGTACTTTGTATAGTCTACCATAACAACGGTATTTTCTAACAAATATCTTTAAGTCTTAACCTTAAAACCTTAACCTTAGATTTTAAACTTAATCCTTAACCTTACTTATACTCAATTGGAACTATTTTAGAATATTGAAATACCTCTTAACCTCCAAAGTGTGAGTTTCCAAGAGTTGGGCTTACGGTTACTGTTTACTGCCACTATTCACTGGGTAATTCCAGATTACAACCTGAACTTTGGAAATTTATAACTAAATCTAGAAAAATCTTTTTAAGGTGATTCCAATTTTTAATAAAATATATTTCATTTAAATTTGAGAGAAAAATATAAAAATGAGATCTTCTTGTCCATATCAAATCAGTTTATTCGTTGAACTTTACTGTTCATTTGGTAAATCTGGAAGTTCCAGTTTCTTTGCCCCATTTTCAAAAATTCATTTCTCCTTGCATACTTATCCAATTGAGTTGAATTACATATGGATTTAAATCTCCATATGTATACTTTAATCTCTCAAAATTTTGAGGAAAAATTCATTCGTTTACTATATGAAATTAGCGCATGAACCTCACTGCCTCTGAGTAGTCGTTTTACCTTATTCCAGATTTCAACTCCTAACTTTGAAAAATCATAACAATTCGAGTTCTTAACCAAATGAGGCGTTCTTGGTGTCCATTTAAAGCTATAGATCTTATCTATGTTCATGCCAAATTTCATATGAAAACTCATCATATAAGTCAATCAAAATACCGATGGAAGTACACTACCTCAGATTGGATTCATGAGTAGCATGCATCATACAAACCAAAACATCATCTTGTAATTAAAGTGCACACTCTTTAAATTATGTACAGTCATCCATCAATATTTACCCTCTTGACTTGAGAAGATCCAGCACCTAGAGCATGTTTAATTATGTGGAAGGAATGAGATTTCATGGAAATCCCAATAGCAAGTAATATAAACTATAAGGTTATGCATGTTTGATTGAATGCCTAACATGTTATCATGCAATGGGAGCTAATTCATACTTATACATAAGCAAACTCTAACATGCATATTGTCATGACATATATTGCAAGGGGTATCACATACTCATATCACATCATCATCATCATCATCATCACAACATTCCATGCTCAACCAAACCTTCATGCATAACAAGTAAGCAAAACAATCAAAGCACATAAGTTTATAGTTAGATATTCTTGCTACCTCTTGTAGATCCTTGTTTCTTTCCTTCTTGTAATGGTCTTTCCTTGCCACAAATGTCAAAACCTAGGCATTACAAGATAATTACCAAATTATAACTCCATTCCAAACAAAATCCAAGTCTAGTTTCAATAAGCTCCCTTTTTCCAAAAATTTTCATTTTGGTTCCAATGCTTCCCATACTTGTTCCTCCACTTTACCCCCACACAAAATCTCATTTTAAGACCATTGGAAGCATCAAAATTATGAAATTCAAATCACTGTTCACGCGAGTGAACAGTACCCGTGAGGAATTTTCAACATTATAACCTTTAATTCCAATGGTTTCCAAGGTTCAAAACCTTTCCAATCCTACACAAAATCATCATATAAACTCAATGGAAGCATTAAATCATTGAAATTCCATTTTCTTCTATCATGAATAGTGCATGAACAGTGCAAACCGAAATGGTAAAGTGAAGAACATCAACTTACCTTACTTGCTCTTTCAAAACCCTTGCTTCTTCCTTGCTTTCTTCCACTTTCTTTCTCTAGAACTCACTTCTCTCTCTAAAGGAGCTCTTGGGTGTGAAGAATGAATGGAAAGTGGGGGTATTTATAGCAAAAGTCATGTGCCATTTGAAGGCCAGGATCACTTTGGAAACTATTTGATCTAATGGTTAAAGGTTTGATCTTGGAATGTCTTTTCACTTTGGCTCATGACCTCACCACCATGACCTCACTAGCATGACATCACTTGGGACACCTAAGCTCTCTTCTTGGCGCCATTTTTAGTCCATGTGGGTCCCACCATGTGCAAAATATAATTCTTACTTTATTCTCTTTTTCTTTATTTCCAAAAATTCATAAATTATTTATTTTTGGACTTGGGCTCCAAGACAACTTTTGGGGCTTATTGGGCTGGCCTAGTATGATATGTTGGGTCTCTTTTAGGTCCAATAGCTAATTGGCATAAATCCCAATGTACTTTCCTTATACCGATATCCTTAAATTGCCCTGATTTTAGCATAAATGCTAAACACCTCTTTTAATTGTTCTAACATTTTTATAAATTCATTCTAATATAAAATAAATTCTCTACAATGTTTCATAATTTTCTGAGACCCAGAAGTCTTATCAAAAATTATATACGTTTCCTTTAACCCTTTATCGGTGTCCTTTTTCACCGTAAATTCCATAATTAATTCTACAAAACTCCTTTTTGACTTCTGTCAACTCCATAAATTCTCATATTAATTATAATCATTTATTATCAAATTTCCTCTGATATCCATCCATTGTGTGAAATGACCAAAATGCCCTCCATTTACTTCTGGTTTCTTAGGGCATCACAGTGGCATTTTCGTAATTTTGTACTTTGGCCTTTAGACTTTCTTCCTCTTCCAATTAATCCTTTTCTTTACATAAATATGGCCACATATTTTCCAAAAATATCATATATTTCATTTAACCTGTACATACAACTTAGTACCGAAATTAGGAATGTTACAATAAATTTGCAGGAAAAGACATAGTTTTTGAGAATTTCACTACAGGGATAAAACTGGATAATATAATAGTTATATCAACAAGACTATTTCCATTATCTTTTGGCTATGCCTATATTCTTCTAGCTGTGGATTATCTCTTAAGATGGGTGAAGGCTATACCAACAATGCAGGATGAGGCAGATGGTACAGCATTTCAAGTTAATGTCCATTTATTGAAGCTGTACAAGGAGAACTTTAAACCCCCATGATATTCAGGTTGTCTCTTTCCTTCTTTCCCACTTATAATAGTCTACTTTGATCAGTTTTATTATATACTTGAGCTATATTTGTTGATTAAGTGTGGGGGAGGAGACCAAGTCAGTAGGGTAGATAAATAATCCCATGAATAAATCAAAGATTTTGGTTCAAGTTGTCATAATCATTACTGCTGCCTTTGCATGTGTTCATTGCTTCTTCACATTGTGGACAATATAGAATTTAAGTGTGGGGGAGGATGAACTTGATGGGTGAATAAAAATAAGATATTTGCTATGATTTTGTCTTTAGTCGCTACCTCATGTTGTAATTATTGCGACTAATATGTTCAGATTGTCAAAATTTCTTCTCTGTGAATATTAGTCGTGACCATTGATTATTTTTTGTCGCGACCAAAGGTTCATATTTTATGATGTTTACCCATTTGTGATGTTTAGTCGTGGTCTGTGCTTATCTTTATCGTGACTGTAACTCTGTTAATTTTTGTCGCGACTAGGTTGTCTTTGGATCGCGACTAGAACATATGTGTTTAACAGGTTTACTCTCGGTGATTTTTAGTCGCAACCAATGTCAATTTATGTCACGACCAATATTTCCTGTTTGTTAAAAATTTCTCCTCTGTGTAAAACAGTCGTGACCTTATGACATTTTTGTTGCCACTAACATCTATCTTTTGCTGAAAATTCCTTCTACTGCGTTCTGGTTGTTGCTTGGACTTTGGAATTTACTGTCATGGATTCAAAATTGAACTTTGAACATATAATTTTGAAAATTGGCAAGCTTGATGAAGTGTTAGTTACTCGTTTAATTAATTCACTACTAAAAATTTGCATGATTAATCTCATGTATTTTGTTTAAGATTCATGCAATCTAGTCATGTGAGCTAATTAGGGTGAGTAAGCCAGATGGATGCATTTTGAGCCTTCAACATATACTCCTTTACATTTTGTGACACCATCTAGTTTGGTAACTTTGCAGAACTTGTCTCAATCCTTGATTCAAAACCGTATTAGCTCCATGGAAATGTGAAAATGATAAGGGCATTTCTTTCAAAACCCTCTTGACCAAACAGAAACCACATAAATATGAAATCCTTTGCTTTACCCCTTTGAGACCTTTATTTTCTTTAAAAATTCCATCCTTGATTAATGAATGATGTACAAGATAGTTGCTGCTGCAGTAAGTCTTTAATTGTGAAGTTGCACTACTTGTTGAATCTCTGAACTTCAATATATTTGCTATCTGGTTCAAGAAAAATGAAAACAAAGAAGAAAATATAGAGAAAAGAAAAAAAAGAAAAGTACAAAGTAAAAGAAAAGAAACCATATGCAAAAAGTGTTATTCAACTTATACTAAAGGAAGATAATTTGTGACTATGTTATTTTCTGCATCTGCATGATTAGAACTTTGATTATAGGCAGTATCTCATTAATCATTGACATGAATTTCCATTTCATCATCTAGCCTTTCCAACATTACAACCTAACAAAGACCCTTTGATTCATAACCCTTGTGGCATTTAGTGGTGGAGATGTAGGATGGTTACAAGTCTATGGGAAGCCTAAGCTAGATGGTTGAGTGAAATTACCTTGATAAGAGAGGGAGTGAAACACTATACCTTATGAGGAAATCTCATCCTGGTTGCTTACTATGATTAAATTGCATGAATTAGATTCTTTGATCGATATGGGATTAGTTTGGATTGTTGCCAAGTGAAGGGAAAGATTGATAATTGCTAGTAATTATGCTGAATTTGTTCTGCCAAATTTGCTGAACATGTTTGTTTAAAATTTAGTTTTGATCCATAATTTTGCTCGGAGTGCAAAAGCTAAGTATGGGGGAGTTGATAAACTCATATTTGTACTGATTTTTAATATGTTAAAAGAATGTTTATTATTGATTCTATCTACATTTACTACTATGTTTAGCAAATTAGTTAATAATATGAAATTGGACAAGTGGGAATTTAAATGATGTGATTTTAGTGCTTAATTGGATAAATAATCTATTAAATGTCTATTTCAGGTCAACACAGCAATCAATCAGCAAAGTAGAGCATCCCTGTGGAATTCAGTCGCGACCTTATGTACTCACCATCGCGACCATACATCGATCAGTAAAGAAGAAGCGTTCTCTGTAAATATTAGTCGCTACCTGAAGTACCTAACATCGCGACTAAACTTCTAGGCAGAGATCAATCAACGAATGATAGAAGGGACAACTGGACAGAAGGTGATTTAAGCATGTGATGAATTGCATAGCTGGACTTAATAGACTGCAAACAAGAGATGATAACAGATTGCAAGTGGGAAATCATACATGTGTTGAACATGGGAGAGTACTGTTCACGCAATACACCATATCTGAATAGAAATACATGTGCTGAACAAGTAGGCTGACAGATGGAGTTGATAACAGACTTGATCCAGGAATTAAGGAGCTGAAGCAAGTGGGCTAATTCATGCATTTGACAATAGAGCACGTTTATGATAGCAGTAATCAAACCTCATCTGCATGCATCACCTGGACATTCACATAGACCCCAGCTCCTATATATATCTGTCACTCCATTCACTTGAGGATCATCAGACACTTCTCTCCCCATTCCCATAGCTCACGCACAGATCACTCTTCTTATTATTCTTCATTTCTCTTCTGCAACTTTCCTCTGTTCTAGTCAATAGAACCAGAGGAAAGTTCTGCAACTCATCATCTCCATTTTCTCCTTCCATTTCCACATGACTACTGCTGTGTCTTTCGCTGTTGCTGCTGGAGTTCAGATAGCAATGCAAGGCTAAGCTACTGTGTCTCTTGGAGATGATGCTGAACCAGAATCCTTGAGCTTAACAGGGAGTGTCATTGAGTCTTTAAGTCAGATTTAATTGTATCGAGTTGATATGTTTACTTCTGGTTTATTGATTCAATTAGAGTAGTAGATGACTAAGAAGTAGGGAACCGAGTTGGATTTCTTATTTCTACATTAATGAATCTTTGATTAATATTCATCTTTGATCTAGTTGAACATAGATGTGATTAATTGAAGTGATTCTATTTAATTGATATTCTACTATCTATGAGTTGAATGATTCCTATTCTCTATTCAATGTCTACGAGTTGTAGCTTTGATTGAGATTTAGCTAGCGAGTTGTTAGCTAACCTATTCTAATTCAATTGATTAACTTTTGATATTATTTGGATAATGAAGGTAAGGTAATCTCTAAGGGAACACACTTGTCATCATTCATTCATCTCATCATCTTAATCACATAAAAATAGCAACAATAGAATAGATTTACTTTCTGAAGTTAGTTGATAGTTCAAAACATAACGCATCTACTTAACTTGTTAATTTGTGGATCAATTGATTGATTAGGCACCTTAGCATCCATCTAGGCTCCTTGTGAATTGACCTAGGCTAACCTCCGCTTTACTAGTGGTTAGCTTAGTTTTGTTTGATAATTAGAAATGATAGTTATCACCATGCATGTGAACTTTCAACGATGATCATAGAATCCCAATTCCTTTAAGAAACTGTGTCATATACGACACCAACAGGCGATGAAGTGTTTCTACCATGCTTAAGGCCAATTGGCAAACTTTTGCCATAATTTTGGAATTGAGAAAAAGTCACAGCCACTCAGACTCTTAGAAGAATTATGGAGTGCCTACTTTCTTTGTGAAATTCATCCGAAGCGTTCACAAATGGGCGCTAGTTTGTTTTGAGCTAGTAATTGAGTACTTTTCAGAATTTTTGTGAATTGAATGAAAACTCACTACCCATCACAACTTTCAATGAGTATTAGTGATGCCCACTTTCATTGCGTAATTGATCTATATAGGTCAACAGCGAGTGATAGGGTCTTTTGAGCCAAAGTAAGTCAAATGCAAAAACCTTGTTACAATATTTGTTATTTGAATGAAAAGTCACCATGCATGCCAACTTTCAATGAGGATTATAGAATCCTAATTCCTTTATGAAACTGTTTCATATACGACACCAACAGGCAATAAAGTGTTTCTATGTATTTTAAGGCCAATGTGGCGACCTTTTGCCATAATTTTGGAATTGAGGAAAAATCACAACCACCTAAGCTTCTTAGAAGAGTGATGGAGTGCCCGCTGTTATTGTGAAATTCATCCGAAGCGTTCAGAAATAGGCGATAGGTTGTTTCTAGTTAGTAATTGCGTACTTTTCAAATTTTTATGAATTGAATGAAAACTCACTGTAATATCCTTAATTTTCTGTACTGATTTCTATATACAGATTAAATGGAATATATGAGTTCTTTTTCAGGAAAAAGATGTGGTCCTTTATGTAAAGAAAATGATTAAATTGCAAAAGAAAGGAAATGAAAGGACTTAAATGCAATTATGGAAAGTTTAAGGTTAGGAAAGAAAGGTAGACAAAAATATGGGGTCTCAAAGTGTAATTTTAGCCAAATTTAAGGGACTTAATTGCAAAGAAGAAAAGTTTCCTGGGGCTAAAGTATAATTAAAGAAAAATAGGCCAGTAGTGGTTTGGACCGCCCGACAGCATTTCAGTTCCAGATTTCACCAGAAGATAGGGCAAGTGACGCTGGGTAATCCAGCTTAATACCGGAATTTTTGAAGACTCCAGATAGGCAAAAATGGACTGATCGTCCAAAAGTTATAAAAATTCCTACCGGATACCCTAGAAATCAGATATAAGTAAGAAATTACAGGATGATGTGCCCTTATGGGGCGGATGTCAGGAAACTGACAGAATACTGATAGGAGGTCTGTAGAAAAAGTTATTCACAAATTAGCAAATCCAGACGGGAGTATGAGGCCTCCAGGATCCGATAGGGAGATTTATCGGTATTTAAACTAAGATTGAATGAGGTTGGGTAACAACAGTCAGATGCCCGTTATGACCCAAATGGCTGCCCAGACACAGTAGGGCAGTGTATATGACAGAAGGAGCCGGTGTCCGGATATGTGTGTAAACGGTGCATAAAAGCTAAAATATTCGGTGAACCTGGACAGGGGAGGATTCCTCGTAATGCGTACCATGAAGGTGTTGGACCCAGAAAGGCCAAAAAATGGCTCCATCAAAGGCCCAATAAGATACGTGGATTGATAGGTGGGCCAGTGTCCAGCAGAACCCCGAAAAAGTGCGAAATTATGAAAATGCCCCTGTGTTGTACTAAAGGGGTAGTAGATGTATAAGGGCATTTTGGTCATTCTGGACAGGCCCATAAGCCAAGGCACATACAAATAAAATTACTCAGAGTCAGTATATGCCCTGGCAGAGTACTGAAGGGTGTAAAATGACGATTTTACCCTTAGGGTTAAAATAGTGCAAGAAAGGGCACCCAGGGGTATTTTGGTAATTTGCCAAGGGATATTTCTTGGGAATCGAGCCATCAGAGTACTTGAGCTTGATCATGATCCAATATAACATTCCCAGAGCCCAAAAACGTAGGCCCAGTGATATGTGGGAAAAAGTGGCATTAAAATACTATTTTAATGTTGTTTCAATAAAGTAAAGTTACTCGGTCGGCACGATAACCGAGGAGATGATCAGATAAAGTCCTGGACTTATCTGGATAGCATTGGATGGCGTGACAGGTGCCAGTAAGATGCCACATGGAGCCAACATAGAGGAGAAAGAGAAAGTTAAGGACATGTGGTATAATCTTAGCCGGTGAGTCCATTTTGTAGGAAATCGGACCGGACCGGTACTGGATTGGACTGGAACTGCTGAGTCAGCTGATGAGGTGTCCCAGGAGCTTGCAATTTCGCCATGTGACATATGAGGTGTCCCATGAGGTGGCCTTGAGGTGATGTCATGCATGATGCAGTAAAAGGAATAAAAGAAAGTAGGAAATTCCGAAAAAACCAGGACCATAGGATCAAATGGCTTCAAAATTACAAGAATGCCATTGAAGGAAACTATAAATATCCCCCCTTGTCTTCATTCATCATGCCAAGAAGCAAGCTTAGAGAGATAAGGAAGTGCTTGAGAGAGAAAGTGAGAAAAAGTTAGAAGAAAGGAAGTTCTGGTGAAGTTGGAAGCAGTGTAGAAGTTCTGAAGTTCTGCTTTTGAGGTAGTAACTAATCCTAACTTTTATGTAATGTATTTGTGAATTGTTGTGCTATTGTTTGGTTGGATTGTTGTCTTATATATTATGCTTGAAGCTCTATTACAATGCTATGATCATATGTTATTGAATATTGAAGCATGCAGCATACTTATCTGTACACAATCATAAGCAAGCACTGTCACACTGCATTACATATATTGTTATAATTGTTGCTACTGAGTTTCTTTTGAATCTCATTCCCATATATAACATTACAGGGGAGGTTCTGTCAAAATAAAATTTGGAAATTTTAAGAGACGCCGTTAGGCTGCCGAAATTCTAGGAATGAAGCAGGAACAAAGGAAGGAACTGATACGTACTGTGTACGTAGGTGCTGTCTAAGGAGGCTGGAAGTGAGTGGACCTAGCACATTCATCCAGTCTTTCCTGGGTACTTATGTAGAATGGTAGTTCCTACGGGAATTACCGAATCGGTACAAGATCGGTTACTTTCTACAGAAAGAATGTAGCAGTTATGCTGCCGAATTTTAGACAACGAAAAATGTAATAGAAATATGAGGATGTAATCATGCACTGATGTATAACAGTTGATTATTTAATAATGATTGCTATCTGGCATGTTTGACTGATATATGATGTATGTATGCACTAATATGTAAGGTTGGTTGGTGAAAAATGACTCTGTGAACAGTAATCCGTGGAGACCAATTGATGTTTGGTAAATTATTAAAAATAGTAAATGGTTGAATAAATGTATGATATTTTTATGGTACATAGTATACATACTAAGATTTAATTTTATATATAGAATGCTTCATTTGGATGTATACACGAAAAGATATAAATTGTTAAAATTGGGACCAGAATGCTGGATTCAGGAGAAAGTCATTAGATGAACAGTAAAGTTGAAACGTTGACCCACGTTGAATGTGTCAAGGAATGGTCAACCAATGATTTTTCCCTGAAATATACTTAAGCTATCTTCATGTATCAATTTGAACCACTTCATTTCGATTTTTTTAGAATTAGTTATGAGTTTTCAAAGTCAGGTCACTCATCTGGAATTTGCCACAGTGAACAGTACCCGATATGAATAAAATTCCAGATTAAGAGTTTAGACTTCAATGACCCTGAAAGTGATTCTAAGTGCTACTGAATGGTCCTTAAGATATATAAAAATAAGGATGTGATACTCACTACCCATCACAACTTTCAAAGAGTATTCGTGATGCCCACTTTCATTGCGTAATTGATCTGTATAGATCAACAGCGAGTGATAGGGTCTTTTGAGCCAGAGTAAGGCAAATGCAGAAAGCTTCTTGCACTTATTTTTATTTGAGTGAAAAGTCACCATGCATGTCAACTTTCAATGATGATTATAGAATCCCAATTCCTTTAAGAAACTGTGTCATATACGACACCAGCAGGCAATGAACTGTTTCTACCATGTTTAAGGCCATTATGGAAAACTTTTGCCATAATTTTGGAAATGAGGAAAAGTCACAGCCACTCAGACTCTTAGAAGAATTATGGAGTGCCCGCTTTCATTGTGAAATTCATTCGAACAATCCACAAACAGGCGATAATTTGTTTCTAGCTAGTAATTGTGTACTTTTCAGAATTTTTGTGAATTGAATGAAAACTCACTACCCATCACAACTTTCAAAGAGTATTCGTGATGCCCACTTTCATTACATAATTGATCTACATGGGTCAACAATGAGTGGTACGGTCTTTTGAGCCAGAGTAAGGTAAATGCAGAAAGCTTGTTGCACTATTTTTTATTTGAGTGAAAAGTCACCATGCTTGTCAACTTTCAACGATGATTATAGAATCCCAAGTCCTTTAAAAAACTGTGTCATATACGACACCAACAGGCAATGAAGTATTTCCACCATGTTTAAGGCCAATCTGGCAAACTTTTGCCATAATTTTGGATTTGAGGAAAAGTCACAGCCACTCAAACTCTTAGAAGAATTATGGAGTGCCCGCTTTCTTTGTGAAATTCATCCCAAGCGTTTACAAATGAGCGATAGCTGGTTTCTAGCTAGTAATTGCGTACTTTTCAAAATTTTTATGAATTGTATTAAAACTCACTACCCATCACAACTTTCAAAGAGTATTCGTTATGCCCACTTTAATTACATAATTGATCTATATGGGTCAATAGCGAGTGATAGGGTCTTTTAAGCCAGAGTAAGGCAAATGCAAAACGCTTCTTGCACTATTTTTTATTTGAGTGAAAGCCACCATGCATGCCTACTTTCAATGAAGAATATAGAATCCGAATTCCATTAAGAAAATGTTTCATATACGACACAACCAGGGGACGAAGTGTTTCTACCATTTTTAAGGCCAATTGGCAAACTTTTGCCATAATTTTGGAATTGAGGAAAAGTCAAAGCCACTTAGACTCTTAGAAGAATTATGGAGTGCCTGCTTTCTTTGTGAAATTCATCCGAAACATTCACAAATGGGCGCTAGTTTGTTCTGAGCTAGTAATTGCGTACTTTTCAGAATTTTTGTGAATTGAATAAAAACTCACTACCCATCACAACTTTCAATGAGTATTAGTGATGCCCACTTTCATTGCGTAATTGATCTATATAGGTCAACAGCGAGTGATAGGGTCTTTTGAGCCAGAGTAAGTCAAATGCAGAAAGCTTGTTGCACTATTGGTTATTTGAGTGAAAAGTCACCATGCATGCCAACTTTCAATGAGGATTATAGAATCCGCATTCCTTTAAGAAACTGTTTCATATACAACACCAACAGGCAATGAAGTGTTTCTATGTATTTTAAGGCCAATGTGGCAAACTTTTGCCATAATTTTGGAATTGAGAAAAAGTCACAACCACCTCAGGTTCTTATCAGATGAAACCTTACAGTAAATTCCTATAATCAATATGAGAATTTATAAAACTGACAGGATCAGAAAAGGAATCCTGTTAATTTTTAATGGAATTTACAATATAATAAAATACTCGATAAATACCTTCAGGAGAGGGTTCCTGGGATTTATTCCATAAAGGTAGTGGATCTAGACAAAGGCCCAAAATGGCATCCCAGAGGCCCAATAAGGTACCTGAGCAGTATGTGGGCCAGTGTACAGAGGAACCTTGAAAAATGCAAAATTATGAAAATGCCCCTGTGTTATAATAATGTACAAGAGATGGATGGAGGGCATTTTGGTCATTCTGGACAGGCCAAAATGCCAAGACAAGTACAGGAATGATTCCTCAAAGTCAATATATGCCCTGATAAGATATAAAGAGGTGTGAAATGACAATTATACCCTTAGGGTTAATATAGTGCAAGAAAGGACACCAAGGGTATTTTGGTCATTTACCAAGGGATCTGTAATTAAGTTTATACCTAGTATAAGAATGTCAATGGTAGGAAGAATTCTGATACTGAATTTAAGGTCAGAAAATATATTATGGATTCTCAGAAAAATTAGATTCAGAAAACAGTCTAGTTTTTGGAAAATCGGACTAAGCCTGTACCGGATTAGACTGGAATTTTTCCAGATGCTTCCTCCCTTCATAATTTCATCACATGGGCTATGAGGTGTCCCTTCATGATGTCATGGAGATGATGTCATCATTTCTTGGTGGGCAAGACAAGATTCAAGGTGCAATCTAAGCCATTAGATCAATTAGTGCACAAAATGATCTTGTCCTTTCATTTTCCATGGAATTTGCCTATAAATACCCCCCAAAATCTGATGCAAAACCATGAAGCAAGAATGCCTTGGGGAACCTCTTGCAAAATGAAAACTCAAGCCAAGACAAAGAAGAATTCAAAGGCCAAAGTTCAAGCAAGCTAGAGATTAAAGGTAAGCAATCTATCCTGGCTTATTTTCCTTTGATTTGGGAGCTTAAACTTAGGGTTTTCATGGAAGAAAGTTGAGTTTTCTCTAAGGTATTTATGCTTCCCAAAACCTTAGATGAAAGCAGAAAGAAGAAATTAAAGTTAGAGTTATGTGATTAAAGCTTAAACAAGCTAGTTAGATGATGTGTTGTTGAATCAAGTTGATGTTCTTGACTTTGCCATGGTGGAAATATTTCAGTTTGCACTGTTCATGATAGAAGGAGATGGAATTTCAATAATCTAATTCTCCTATTGAATTTATACAATAATTTGTGTCGGATTGGATAGGTTTTGAACCTTGGAAGCATTAGAAATGAAAGTTGTCATTCTTGAAATTCTTCTCTATTACTATTCTCCCGTATGAATAGTGATTAGATTTTCATGATTTTGATGCTTCCAATGGTTTTAAAATGAAAAGTTGTGTGGGGTAAAGTAGAAAAACAAATATGGGAATCAATGGAATTAAGATGGAAATTTTTGGAAGAATTATGTGTGTTTTGCAAATTCTGTCTAGAACAGTGTATAGTTGCTGGAATTTAGTTATTTTGAGTTCATAAATGGATTCAAAAGGCCAAATTGTATAGGGTAAGGTCAAGACATCAACTGATTCAAAGGCCAAGTCAATTGGTAAAGATTAAAGAAAGTTATGTTAGTTAAAGTAAGCTTAATGTTCAAGAGAGTTATATGGTGATGAATGGATGATTATGTGATGTTAGGATTTGGTAGTGTTCTCTAAAGGGGCAGCCACACATCAAGGAGAAGTAAGAAGAAAGAGCAAAGTTGAAGTGAAAGAAAGTCAAGTATAAGAGGTAGTAAACTTACCCTAAACTTGTATGTATTGAATATTATGCTTGATTATGCTATGACTTTGTTGAATTGTGTGCATATGTGTATATGATTGAAGCTCTATTTATATGGTTATTTTGGTCAATTGTATTTCATATGATACATGGAAGCATGCTCATTACACTATGGTAACACTTTCACAAGCAAGCACAAGCAATTAATTAATACATGCATTATTGTTTGGTATTGTTTGCTACTGAGGTTTCCCCAGAAATCTTACCCCATCCATGAAATCCCAATCCCAACAGGTTTATAAAAGATGAAAGATCATGAAGAAGCATGAAGGGGAGTTGGCGATTGGTCGATGTAAATGTTATATGATGTTATGTGAAAAATTGTTGCATGTAAGGATGCTGTATGACCAGTTTAAGCAATAATATGTATGATGCAATGAAAAATAGTAAATGATGGAATAAATGTATGAAATTTTACATACATTTAGTTGACATGTCAAGTTTCATTTTGACACCAACAATACCTTATTTTGATGTCTGTATAAAGAGAACCGATTTTCAAAATATGGGGACCAGAATATGGTTTCAGAATTTTTTACCAAATGAACAGTAAAATTTAACTAACAAACTGTATCAATTGGCTAGGTATTTGGTCAGGAAATTATTTTTCCCTTAAACTTCCAGATGTTATATTCAAGTAGAATTTTGAACCACTTCATTTAGATTTTTATAGAATTAATTATGATTTTTCAAAGTGTATCACCTAATCTGGAATACCATATGAATAGTAACTCGCAAAGAGTAGAAATTCCAGATTTAGCTAATGGACTTCCAAAGTCTTGTAAGTGGTTCTAAATGCTACCGAATGGTCCCTAAGACGCACGAAAGTAAGGATGTTTTATTTTGGTATCAGAGCAGAAGTTTCTGGCTTCAGATAAGACAGTCCCCAGACCCTAACTCTAAGTAATAAGTATGTTGTTAAGTTAGGGTATTTATTGGGATAGTTAACCTTGCTTATTTAAGCAAATGTTGCAAGAGTAGACATGGGGATTCATAAAGTTAAGTTTGAGCCATCAGTTAATCAGGGAGACCCCCAACCAGTAATAATATATGAAGATGATATACATCCAGACTTTGACTCTTCAGATAGTGAAGAGAGTTCAGATAGTTGTATAGGGGATCAGTTAATAAGGTCTACCGTAGAATATCCTATAGATATTTCTGTAGACTCAAACCTATAGTCTGGAGATTATGTAAAGATTCAGTCCGATGTTGTGCATGCACCAGATGGTGCTACACCAAGTGATGATGAATCTAGTAATTCCATACAATATGAGTTTGTTGAAGTTCATTCTAATCCTGATGTAAGCTTTATTCCTCTGATGAGAGGATAGATTATGGCTGAGGAAGCTGAGTACTGGTACTGGATTATGGGTAGACCAGATATTATTCCTCCTCCACCATAGTTTGAGGATAGATTTGATATGAGTAACATACAATAGTTCCTTAATCCAGAAGTCTAGTCACAACCTATGATAGTCCCTTCCTATTCTCGCAGTCTTGGAATATATGATTTTATAGATAAAGATCAGAGGGATATTCCAGGTCCTAGTCAACCCCAGCCCTCTTTGCCAAAGATAGATGATGTTGTCTATAATAGTCTCAAGAAAGCTGTGGAGAGTGAACTACTCAATTTAGGTCAAGGGATGGATAGAAGTAGAGATCAAGAGCAGTCAGTTTATCTGCATTTCCTCAATGCCATAGCAGGGATTATAAACAGATATACGATAGAGGGCATCAACCTGAATCAGGTTTACAATCTAGAAGATTGGCATGAGATGGTCATAAGTCAGATATTGCCATATACTCCTACATGGCATGTAGAGCTAAGTGAGTTTATGGAAAATAATCCACCAGCTGATATACAGGGGTGGCATTTCCGTATGCAGAAGTATTTGCAGTTTATGATTCCCTAGAAAAGAATGTAATTAAAAAGGGGATGAGGGGTAATGTAAATATGTAAACAGTGTAAAGTAAAGTAATTACATAAATGTATAATAGTTATGACATATCCCGTATGTGTAATTGACATGTATGTAATGTATGTACAAATGCTATGGTGATATGAAATATGAGTTTTGATGTGATACAGTGAAATGATAGTTGGTTGAACATCTATGTGAATATGTTTCCTATTTAATTCAACTATGATAGATATGGATGAGTTTGAAATTACTCAAGCTCATCTAAGTTAAGAATAAGAATTGGCCATTGCTAGAGTGAAGACTGGACAAGAATACTAGAATAGAATATTTAAAGAAAGCTGTGTCCAGGTCGCGATGAGAAGCAGTTTAGGTCGCGACTAGAAGTGTCAAAGAAGTTAAGTCACGACGAGTTAAGACACAGGTCGCAACAAATAATCACAGAGGTGTTTTGGTCGTAACGAGTAAAGACCATTGGCCTCGACGGAAAGTCACAGAGCTATCAGGTCACGACGAGAGAAGACCTGTGGTCATGACTGAAGTACACAGAGCCGTCAAGTAGTGACGAGTAGAATGAGATGGTCTTTACTAAAGTTTATAGAGAATATGAGTCATGACTAGCCAACACTCAGGTCGCGACTAGGATGCACAGAGACCTGATGATAAATGAAGATACTAACCTTGCTAAAGTTTATCAATTAGAGGTTTAGCGCGACTTACAGGCAAGCTAAACAGTATGAGATACAGAGATGCATATTGATTTAAAAAGATGTTCAGAAGTAGATTCTCTTTGTGACCATTAGGAGTAGATCTACATTATGAAACAAGTTGTTCAGTTAGTCTTTCCTGAACAAAAGAATTAAAAGTTAGAATAAGATTTGCCTGAGAATGAGCCTAATACATGGCTTAAAGTTAGAGATGTGATGGTTAATAGTTAGAGAGCTAATGTTTCCCAAGACAGAGGGATTCCATCACAAAGAAGCCGTAACCTAGTAGACCTAGGGTAGAGCACCCTAGAGAGCAGAAGTAATAATAGTAGTGGATGAATGATATCCATGTGACTTACGTTTGCTAAGATAAAGAAGAAGACTAGAAAGGAACTATAGTCTGAATAAGAGTAGACTAATACTGATATATACATAGAAAGAGTTAAGAGATAGTAGAGAGATGCAGAAGTTACTCCATAGAGATAGAGATTTATCCGCTCACCTGAGAAGTTTTCTGGAGTAAGTATATGAAAAGCATTCCTCTCAGTTAGATAGAGATGAGCATGAGGCTAAGGGTTAGAGTTGAGGAAGAGAAACCCTTTGATGAATAATTAGCCAAGTTCATCCATAAGGTCAGTGAGAGTTGAATGGCCGAGAAGTTTATTCATGGATTGAATTTCATATTGTAAAGAATTTCTTTGGTGGTCACAGAAGTTCAATAGAACAGTAGATGTATGAAAGATTAGAAACAAAATTTTATGATGTCTAGAGAAAGAAAGGTAGCCATGGTTTAAACGATAAAGTGACTCCCCTATCCTCTATGTAAGAAAGAGTAGTAAAGGGTTGAGCCTGTACCCTAGGAAAAAAAGGGTTACGTGGAAGCCAAGTAACTGAGTATTTATCTTAAGCTCATGAATGAGTAATGGGGATATGGCAGATAAGATGATAAAGGGATAGGATACCTAAACAGCTTACCTAGTTAATGGTTGAATTGCAGTGTGCGTATAATGGATGGTTGAGCAAATTATGTAATGATAATATGGCTTTTGTTGCCATAAGTTACGATAATCAGTTGCATCTCCTTGCAATTGTCATATAATGACATGCATGTTAGAGTATGCTATGATGAATGAATACTTGTAACATCCCGATTTTTGGTCTAGGAGATCGGGACAGTTCGCCTAGGTTCAAAATGAGGAATGTGAGGAATATCCTAAGTCTTAAGCCTAGGAATTCTGCAGGAAGCTTGATATGGGCTGGCTCCTGTGTAAGATAACCTGATATGGGCGGGTTGTCGAGCTTTTCAATTAACGATGGCTCCCGAAGAGTTTAGGGGATGAGTTATTGAAAGAGAATTTCTAGAACTTAAGATGAAGGATAAGAAGATGAGAATAGATGCCAGAAAGAGAATGTAGGGACAAAATCGTAATTATGGGAAAGATCGGGCTGGTAGCCGATAAGTACCATATTTTGGCAGAAAATAGAGAAAATTATGCTGATCATTTCACTGAACTGTGAAATGTGCATACGAGGTCTCTATGAGTATGAAAGAATTATGGAAAGTTTAAGGACAAAAAGGTGGGGTCCTTAAGTGTAATTTTAGCCAAATAAAAAGGGACTTAAATGAAAAGAAGAAAAGTTTCTTGGGGCTAAAGTGTAATTAAAGAAAGTCAGGCCGGAAGTGGTTTGGACTGTCCGACGGCATTTCAGTCCCAGATTTCACCGGTAGAGAGAGCAAGGGACGCTCGGTAATCTGGCTTAATACAGGAATTTTTGAAGACTCCAGATAGCCAGAAATGGACTGATCGTCCAAAAGTTATAAAAATTCATACCGGATATCCTAGATTTCAGATCTAGGTGAGAAAATACAGGATGATACGTCCTTATGGGGCGGATGTCAGGAAACTGACAGAATACCGATAGGAGGCCTGTAGAAAAAGTTATTCGCAAATTAGAAAATCCAGACGGGAGTATGAGGCCTCCGGGTATCCGAGAGGGAAATTTATCGGTATTTGAAAAGGGACTGAATGAGTTCGGATAACCTCGGTCAGATGACTGATATGACTCACAGGGATGCCTGAACACCGCAGGCCAGTGTATCGGACAGAAGGAGCCGGTGTCCGGATATGTGTATAAACGGTGAATAATAGATAAAATATTCAATAATTATTAACAGGGGAAGATTTCTCGTAATGCGTGCCATGAAGGTAATGGACCCTGAGAGGCCCAATAATGGCGCCAACAAGGCCCAGTAAGACACTTGGACTGATAGGTGGGCCAGTGTCCGGCAGAACCCCGGAAAAGTGAAAATTACGAAAATGCCCCTGTGTTGTACTAAAGGGGTAGGAGATGAATGAGGGCATTTTGGTCATTCTGGACAGGCCTAGAAGCTAGGGCACATATAGATAAAGTTACTTAGAGTCAGTATATGCCCTGACAGAGTACAGAAGGGTGTGAAATGACGATTTTACCCTTAGGTTTAAAATAGTGCAAGAAAGGGCACCCAGGGGTATTTTGGTAATTTGCCGAGGGATGTTTCTTGGGAATCGAGCCATCAGAGTGCTTGAGCTTGATCAGGATCCAAGATAACATACCCAGAGCCCAAAAACGTAGCCCATGGAGTATGTGGGAAAAAGTGGCATTAAAATACTATTTTAATGCTGTTTCAATAAAGTAAAGTTACTTGGTTGGCACGATAACCGAGGAGGTGATCAGATAAAGTCCGGGACTTATCTGGATAGCATTGGAAGGCGTGAAAGGTCCCTTCCAGGTGCCACATGGCGCAATCTTAGAGGCAGAAGAAAAGTTGAGGACACGTATTACGGTGCAAGACTCTGGACCGGTACTGGATTGGACTGAACTGCTGAGTCAGCTGATGAGGTGTCCAGGAATTGTGACATGTGAAGAATGTGGCGATGAGGTGTCCCGGTGAGGTGTCCTGGATGATGTCATGCATGATGCAGTAAAAAGAAATAAAGAAAAATAGGAAAATCCAGGAAAAATCAGGACCACATGTTCAGATGGCTTCAAAATTATAGAAATGCCATCCATTAAAGCTATAAATACCCCCTTCCCCTCCCATTTTATGCATCCCACGTTTTTGGCAAGAAAAGAGAGAGAAAGAAGAGAGAGAAGGAGAAAGAAAGGAAGTTCTGGCGGAGCTGGAAGCAGAATAGAGATAGTAGAGCTCTGCTAAGCCTTTGAGGTAGTAACTAATCCTAGCTTTTATGTAATGGCTTTGTGATTTGTTGTGCTATTGTTTGGTTGGATTGTTGTCTTATATGTTATGCTTGAAGCTCTATTGCAATGCTATGATCATATGTTATTGAGTATGGAAGCACGCAGCATACTTATCTGTACACAATCACAAGCAAGCACTATCACACTGTATTACATATATTGTTATGATTGTTGCTACTGAGATTCCCCCGAATCTCATCCCCATCCATAACCCATTACAGGGAGGTTATGCTGAAGTGGATTTTGAGAATCCTATGAGACGCCGTTATGCTGCCGAAGTAAAGACTGAACATCAGTATATGATAAGTACTGTGTACGTAGTGCTGTCTAAGGAGGCTAGAAGTGAGTGGACCTAGCCGGTTCATCTAGTCTTTCCTGGGTACTACGTAGAATGGTAGTTCTCATGAGGGGATTACCGAATCAGTACAGTTCAGTTCTTTCTACAGATGAAGCGTAGCGGTTATGCTGCCGGAGTTTAGGCAGAAAGAGATGTAATAGAGATAGCAAGATTATGTGTATGTCTTGTTGTGTATGCCATGCTGTATGACATTATGTTATTCAATGATAAGTGTTGTTTGGCATATTCAATTTATGTATGGTAAATTAAGGGGAAATTCGCAGGTCCTGAGGTAGCAGTGTTTTGACCTCAGATTGACCTAGTAAACGAAGGGGTTTGGCCACGAAATTTGGCAGGCCAGTCGTACACATCTGGGGCATTACGTGGATAGGTAATAAGCCTCATTTGGTTGTGTAGAATGAGATTAATTAATTTTCAAATTAAAGGTCCAGAATAAGGAACTTTAGAGTAAAATTTTGAATTTCTGGGCTTAAGTTAAGATATAATCAAGCTAATGTTGCTTCCGCAAGTGTACTCTGAGGAGTCTAAGGGAGGATGTTTCAATACTCTCCTTTGTAGTACATGTGAGGTAGGGTATCTATGATAAGAAAGTTATGTTGCTCCCATACCATACGACAGGCAATAAGATAATTTAACTTGGTTATGATAATAAAGCAATAGAACAGTGATAAACGAGATAATTAGCCAGTCAATCCCTCAAGTTTAGAATGAGAATCTGAGACAGATAATGATAGTCAGATAGTCAGAGAATGAGATTAGAGATGAATGTTGATCACAATTCTATAGGCATATAATTACAGTACTCAGGACATATCCCTTCAATGGGGATGAGATATGTGAATGATGTTCCTTGAACATGAAATGAAATAAGACACTATTATGGAAGATGATGTAGCTCTGAGAGGGAGCAGCGTCCATGTAATAGAAGTCAACGCTCTCACAATAGAGCTAGATTGCTCTTGTGATAGAGTCAAGTTACTCATGAAATAAAGCTAAAAGCATGGACAGTGAAGCTCATGATAAAGCCATGTCCATCAGATAAGATAGACAGATTATGATAGATATGTTCATGATAGAACATTTGTAGCTCTCTGCAGTACTAGATATGGTAAAGTTATGAAAGATGAGAATGACATCAGAAATTCTTGAATGATAGAGAAAATGAGTAAAGTCTTAATATATAATATTAACTTCTGTGATCATTTTTGGGGAATTATCTGTTGAGTTAGCAACTAAGTGGAAGTAACTAACCTTAAAACTTAGTCCGTTGGTTTTAGGTCTTCCAGAGATGATGATACAGTACAACAAAATCGCAGTAGATTCTGGAGGATCACAGTTAGATCCTAGTATGGGTCATAGAGAATAGAAGTCCAGGGTCATAGTTAGATCCTAAAGAGGCTTACGGTTGATCGTCGTTTATCCCGAGAGTCGCAGTAGACCTAGCCTAAAGAATGTAAGGAGCCATAAGTACAGTATTTCTTTGGAAAGACAAAATACCAAGGACAAGGTTAAGGTAGAAAAGCTCTACAAGTTGGTTAACTCATAGCAGAGAGAGTACCCATAATATTAGTTTCAGATAGCCTTATTATTATAGACTGAACTCAGAATCTTCTTACACCAAGAATGGAGTGAAGTTACCAGAAGTTCCTAAAATGAGAATAAAGAGAAGGAGAATGAAAGCTAGATAGATCCTCTAGATAAGGATAAAAAGATTAAAAAGCCAAAGAGATCTATAGAAAAGGAGCTAAGATAGTAAAGTACCAGGGTTGGAGCCTGTAAGTATTAGTGCTTCAGATTTTCATCTGCACTTTTCAGTTAAGTATGCTCAGGCAAGACTAGCCCAATGATGGGTGACCCCTGAGAAGTAATGAGAAAAGAGTGTGAATGCCACAGAAGTTTGGCAAAGATGTGCAGAGTTATGTAAAATGATAAAAAGAGTTATGAAAAGTTAGAAAGCCTGATGAACAGTAAAGGATTAGAACCTTTCTGTCAAGTCCAAATAGAGTGGATTTGAAATAAAATATTTAAATTATGACTTTGTTCAGGAGACAGAGAGGCAAAAGAGCAATATTCTCCTGAGAGGTTGACAAAGTTCTAAGTTAAAGAGAATGTTAGACTTAGGGTAACTTAGGATATGTCATGATAGGCAAGATAAGTCATGAAATGGTAAAATACACCATGATATGGCCAGATTTGGCTAGATATGCCATGATACAGCATGAGAAGTATCTAATGAGATACATAATGAGGAATATGTGCTGAGAAGTAACTTTATGAACAGATGGAGAGGCTCCCTTTTTGAAAAAGATAAGATGTTTGAATGTTATGTTACAGATGAAATTGAGAGCTTTCACTCCTTGCATGAAATGCCAGGCATTATGTTATGTTTGTAAAATATGCTAAAGCTCCAAGTGTTAGAGCTGTGCATATTCAAGAAAGAAATGCTTGAGCTCCGATGTTAGAGCTGTGCATTCATGAGCAGGCATGCAGTCTTGCAATATGTTGGCCAAGCATTATGCATGTTAGAGTATGTGCTCCTACTTAGTAGTAAAGTAAAGAAAAGAATAACAGCATAAGTCCTCTCTCTGTATGATGCTAAATTATTGAAGATAATAAGAGAAATATGATTATACGAAAAGAGAGATGAAGCTTTGCAAATGTTAAGGAATTCCGTGACATACCAAGAGAAGTAATAAGAGATAAGTGCTAGAAAGAATGATGAGTAATGGATAAACACTCCTAAATATTATAATATTCGAGAGAGTTTGATATGAAAGAAATGGACACTACTCACAAGTCTAGTACAATGAGTTGTCCACAAGCAAATAGATACATAGCAAGTAAGCAAGTACCATAATGAAGTAAGGTTCAACTCTAATTGAGTTGATTTAGAAACAAAGAGTAATAATAGTAAAGATATGAAGATTCACGAATATCTATATTGAAAGTACCCCGCTAAAGTATCAAGATAAATGATACGAGGTAGATATGAAACATCCTTCCTTAGACCCTTCAGAGTATACTTACGGAAGCAATCTTAACTTTATTAATTCTCTCCTGCCGATAATCCTGGCAGAAAATAACTGTACTGATTCGATAATTCCCCATGAGAACTACCATTCTACGTAAGTACCCAGGAAAGACTGGATGAACCGGCTAGGTCCACTCACTTCCAGTTCGCACATTTATTACATAATATTCAAATCTTCCAATTCCCAACCTCTCTTCATGCCTCTTTATCTTCTTTAATCATTCGTAAACCTGTGGGATTGGGATTACATGGATGGGGTGAGATTTCTGGGGAAATCTCAGTAGCAAATGGTACTAAACAATGCATGCATTAAAGTAAATACTTTTGCTTTCTTGTGAAAGTGTAAACATTGTGTAATGTGCATGCTTCCATGTAACATATGAAATACAATTGGCCAAGATAATCATAGAAACAGAGCTTCAATCATATACACATATGCACACAATTCAACAAAGTCATAGCACAATCAAGCATAACATTCAATACATACAAGTTTAGGGTAAGTTTACTACCTTATTGCTTTACTTCTTTCCACTTTAACTTTGCTTCTTTCTTCTTACTTTTCCTTGCTATGTGGCTGCCCTCTTTTGAGCACACCAAGCAAATCCTAACATCACATTACCATCCAACCATTACAATCTAACTTTTCTTGACACTAAGCTTACTTTAAATAACATAACTTCCTTTAATCTTTACCAATTGACTTGGCCTTTGAATCAATTGATGTCTTGACCTTACCCTACACAATTTGGCCTTTTGAATCCATTTATGAACTCAAAACAACCAAATTCCAGCAACTATGCACTGTTCTGGACAGATTTGAAAAGCATGCATAATTCTTTCAAAAATTCTCATTTTGATTCCAATGCTTCCCATACTTGTTCCTCCACTTTCCCCCCACACAAAATCTCATTTTAAGACCATTGGAAGTATCAAAATCATGAAATTCAAATCACTGTTCATGCGAGTGAACAGTACCAAAAGGAATTTTCAACATTACAACCTTTAATTCCAATGGTTTCCAAGGTTCAAACCTTTCCAATCCTACACAAAATCATCATATAAACTCAATGGAAGCATTAAATCATTGAAATTCCATCTCTTTCTATCATTAACAGTGCTTGAACAGTGAAAACCGAAATATTCTTCCATGGTAAAGTCAAGAACATCAACTTAATCCAACAACCAACCATGCAACTAGCTTGTTTAAGCTTGTCTAAACTATCTATGACATAAAACTCATGTTCCTCTCACATATACATAGAAATTCCAGCAGCATTTCCCCAAGATTCAAGCCTCAAAACCAACTTAAACTCAAGAAGAAATCATAAGAACAAATTCTAGAAGCAAGGGAGCAACTTACCTTACAAGCTTCTCCAAGATCCTTGCTTTTTCCTTGCTTGAGAGAGAATTTTTCAAGAGCTTCCTAAGGTTCTTGCTCCATGGTTTTGAGCTTGCAAATGGGGGGGTATTTATAGCAAAGGTCATGTGCCATTTGAAGGCCAAGATCACCTTGGGAACTATTTGATCTAATGGTTAAAGGTTTGATCTTGGAATATCTTTTCACTTTTCACTCATGACCTTACCACCATGACATCACTATCATGGCCTTACCACCATGACATCACTAGTATGGCCTCTCTTGGTACACCTAACCCTTCCTCTTTTTGGGTGCCATTTTGAAGTCCTTGTGGGTCCCACCATGTGCAACACTTAATTCTTACTTTATTCTCTTTTTCTTTCTTTTCAAAAATCCATAAATTATTCATTATTGGACTCGGGCTCCAAGATCACTTTTGGGCCTTATTGGGCTATCCTAGGAAGAAATGTTGGGACTCTTTTAGGTCCAATAGCTAATTGGCATAAATCCCAATGTACTTTCCTTATACCGATATCCTTAAATTACCCCGATCTTAGAATAAATGAAAAACACCTCTTTTAATTGTTCTAACATTTTTAAAAATTCATTCTAATATAAAATGAATTCTCTACAAAGTTTCATAATTTTTTGAGACCCAGAAGTCTTGATAAAAATTTTATACGTTTCCTTTAACCTTTTATCGGTGTCCTTTTTCACCGTAAATTCCATAATTAATTCTACAGGACTCCTTTTTGACTTCTGTCAACTCCATAATTTCTCATATTAATTATAATAATTTACTATCAAATTTCCTCGGATATCCATCCATTGTGTGAAATGACCAAAATGCCCTCTATTCGCTTCTGGTTTCTTTTCTTATCCTTCATCTTAAGTTCTCAAAATTCTCTTTCAACAACTCATCCCCTGAATTCTTCGGGAGTCATTGTTAATTGAAAGGCTCGACAACCTGCCCATATCAGGTTATCTTACTCAGGAGCCAGCCCATATCTAGCTACCTGCAGAATTCCTAGGCTTAAGACTTAGGATATCCTTACATTCCTCTTTTTTGAACCTAGGTGAACTGTCCCTATTTTGTAGGTCAAAGACTTAACTCATCTTTAAATCCTGAGGAACTTAGCTCATCCCTCGGATTCCTACCAAATATAGGTAAGTGATCCGCCCATATCAGGTTACTACCCTAGGACTACGGGTTTAATAGCCTGCCCATATCAGACTACCTCCCAGTTCTCCTAGACCTAAAAATCGGGATGTTACAAGATACCCTAATCCTTAGTCATAAAGAAGAAAGAGATACCAAGAAGATGTATACCCAGATAATTGACTAAGGTACTAAGTAAATTTCGAGGGTAAAATTTATTTTAAGAGGGAGAGAAATGTAAAATCCCAAATTTTTTGTACTGAATAGTAGGTACAGTTTGTACGTAATATATGTGAGATTTTCTGAGCAAAATGTGGCCATTTATGTAAAGAAAGGGATTGAATTGAAAAGGGAAGAAAATGCAAGGACTTAAGTAAAATTATAAAAGTTTTAAGGCCAAAAGAGAAAGTAGACAAAAATGTGGGGTCTTTAAGTGTAATTTTAGCCAAATTTGAGGACATAAGTGTAATTTATGAAAAGTGAAGGGGCAAAGTGTAATTATGAAGAATTTGGATCGAAAACAAGCCAAAAATGCCCAGAATCATATCAAACCCAAATTTTACCATTAAATAGAAAAAATTATTCCGGTTAGTTTGACGCAACACAGAATTTTTATTTGAGGTCCATAAAAATTGATATAAATTTCTGAAGTCAGATAAAATTATTACAGTATTTTTTAGACCTCAGAATTAGATGACACCTTACAGTAAATTCCTATAATCAATATGAGAATTTATAAAACTGACAGAATTAGAAAAGTAATCCTGTAGAATTTTTAATGAAATTTACAGTATAATAAAATACCCGATAAATACTTTCAGGAGAGGTTTCTTGGGATTTATGCCATAACAGTAGTGGACCTATACAAAGGGCCAAAATGGCATCCCAGAGGCCCAATAAGGTACCTGAGAAGTATGTGGGCCAGTGTCTAGAGGAACCCAGAAAAGTGCGAAATTACGAAAATGCCCTTGTGTTATAATAATGTACAAGAGATGAATGGAGGGCATTTTGGTCATTCTGGATAGGACAAAATGCCAAGACAAGTATAGGAATGATTCCTCAGAGTCAGTATATGCCCTGATAAGATATAAAGAGGTGTGAAATGATAATTATGCCCTTAGGGTTAATATAGTGCAAGAAAGGATACCAAGGGTATTTTGGTCATTTGCCAAGGGATCTGTAATTAAGTTTGGACCCAGTACAAGAATGTTAACAGTAGGAAGAATCCGGATACTGGATTTAAGGTCAGAAAGCATATTATGGAATCTTAGAAAAATTAGATTCAGAAAACAGTCTGGTTTTTGAGAAATCGGACTGAGCCGGTACTGGATTGGACTGAATTTTTCCAGATGCTTCCTCCCTTCATAATTTCGTCACATGGGCTATGAGGTGTCCCTTGATGATGTCATGGATGATGTCATACTTGGCTTGGTGTGCAAGACAAGATTCAAGGTGCAATATTGGCCATTAGATTAAATAGTGCACAAAGTAATCTTGGCCATCCATTTTCCATTGAATTTTTCCATAAATCCCCCAAAAATCTGATGCAAAACCGTAGCTCATGAGAACCTTGGGGAACCTCTTGCAAAATGAAAACTCAAGCTAAGACAAAGAAGAGTCCAAAGACCAAAGTTCAAGCAAGCTAGAGATTAAAGGTAAGCAATCTATCCTAGCTTATTTCCCTTTGTTTTGAGAGGTTGAACTTAGAGTTTTCATGGAAGAAAGTTGAGTTTTCTCTAAGGGGAATATGATGTCCAAAACCTTAGATGAAAGGAGAAAGAAGAAATTAAAGTTAGAGTTATATGATTAAAGCTTAAACAAGCTAGTTAGGTGATTGGTTGTTGAATCAAATTGATATTCTTAACTTTGCCATGAATGAAATAATTCGGTTTGCACTGTTCATGATGGAAGGAGATGGAATTTCAATGATCTAATGCTTCTATTGAATTTATATGATGATTTTGTGTAGGAATGGATAGGTTTTGAATCTTGAAAACATTGGAATTGGAAGTTATAATTTTTGGAATTTCTCTCCATTACTGTTCACTCGCATGAACAGTGATTTAAATTTCATGATTTTGATGATTCCAATGATTTTAAAATGAAAAGTTGTGTGGGATAAAGTGGAGAAACAAGTGTGGGAAGCATTAGAACCAATATGAGAATTTTTGGAAGAATTGTGCATATTTTTCAAATCTGTACAGAACAGTGCTTAGGAGCTGAAGTTTCATAATTTTAAGCTCATAAATGGATTTAAAAGGTGAAATTGTGTAGGGTAAAGTCAAGACATCAATTGATTTAAAGGCCAAGTCTATGGGTAAAGATTAAAGAAAGTTATGTTAGTTAAATGTTCAAGAGAGATAGTCTTGGATAATGCTTGAGTTCATGGTCCTAATGAATTATGTGATGAATATGAATGTGTTTAGGACCTTGAAACATCCAAGAAGATGTTGAGAAGTGGTTGACCGAAAGGTTTCATGGTTGGAAAGCTTAGGGAGCAAGTGCAAGAATAAGGAAGAAAGCTTAAGTTCAAGGTAGTGGACTTATCTCTTTATGTGCTTGATGTGGTATGCTTATGTGTTGATATGTATATGATATTTGAATGATGTTGTGACATGAGAAAAGATGGTGAATATGTTATGAAGAACATGTTTCCCATGGCCATGCATTTTTATGCAAAGTTTATAGCATGATGGCATGTCACTAATTAAAGAAAGTTTAATGAAATTACATATCATGCATTAGCATCCATCTTGCATATTTAAGTGGTAATATTTGCTACTGAGATTCCCTAGAATCTCACCCTCCCACAACCAACCAATTTAGGTCAAGCATGATGGAAAATGTATGAATGGAGAAGAGCTAAAGAATGGAGGAAAGAAAGTGAACAATTTGATACTTTCACTTATGATGTATGGTTTGTTCCAATTATGTAAAGTATGTAATTATGTGATGGAAATGTATGAAATAATTATAGAATATGTCCATGATATATATAAATGCATGAGAGACCAAAGAGATGGTATATACATGTTGGAGCAATTATTGAGAATTAAAGAAAGGAACCTGAAATGGTAAAAATGTAGGTCCTGAAGCAGTTTTATTGTGGCTTTAGTTTGACCTAGCAAATGAAAGAATTAACTCATAAAATTTTATGAGCTGAAATTACACATATGTAGCTTTAAATCCATATGTAATTCATCTCATTTGGATAAGGGAACAAGGAGAAATGAATTTCCAAAGTCAGGGACCAGAATCTGTTTTCAGGATTTTTGACCAAATGAACAGTAAGTTTTAACGAATAAACTGTATCAATTGGCTAAGCATTTGGTCAGGAAATTATTTTTCCCTTAAACTTCAAGATGTTAACTTCGAGTAGAATTTTTAACCACTTCATTTTGATTTTTCTAGAATTAATTATGATTTTTCAAATTTTATCGTACAAATCTGGAATACCATATGAACAATAACTCGCTAAGAGTAAAAATTTTAGATTTAGCTAATGGACTTCAAATGTCATGTAAGTGGTTCAAAATGCTACCGAATGGTCCCTAAGACATACGAAAGTAAGGATGTTACATTCTGCATATGCCCTACTCTAATTCAAAAACCCTATCCCTCATTGTTAACCTATATAGATCAATTAGGCAATAAAAGTGGGCATCTCGAATACTCATTGAAAGTTAAGATGGGTAGTGAGTTATCATTCAATTCATAAAAAGTGTGAAAACTACAAAATTACTGGAAAGAACCAACTATCGCTCTTTTGTGAACACTTTGGAATAATTTCACAATGAATGTGGGCACTCCATAATTCTTCTAAGAAGTTGAGGTGGTTGTGACTTTTCTCTCAATTCCAAAATAATGCCAAAAGTTCGTCATATTTTCCTTAAACAAAGAAGAAACGCTTCATCACCTGTTGGTGTCGTATATGAAATAATTTCTTAAAGAAATTGGGATTCTATAATCCTCATTGAAAGTTGAGATGCTTGGTGACTTTTCACTTAATTAAAAAATAATGCAACAAGCTTTCTGCATTTGCCTTACTCGAACTCAAAAGACCTTATCCCTCGTTGTTGACCTACATAGATCAATTAGGCATGAAAGTGGACATCTTGAATACTCATTGAAAGTCAAGATGGGTAGTGACTTATCATTCAATTTATAAAATGTGTGAAAATCACATAATTACTAGAAAGAAACTAACTGTTGCTCTTTTGTGAACACTTTTGAAAATTTTCACAATGAAAGCAGGCACTCCATAATTCTTCTAAGAGGCTGAGGTGGTTGTGAATTTTCACTCAATTCCGAAATTATGCCAAAAGTTCACCAAATTTCCTTAAACAAGGTAGAAACACTTCATCATCTGTTGGTGTCGTAGATGAAACAATTTTTTAAAGAAATTGGGATTCTATAATCCTCATTGAAAGTTGAGATGAATGGTGACTTTTCACTCAACTAAAAAATTGTCCAACAACCATTCTACATTTGCCTTACTCTAGCTCAAAAGACTCTTTCACTTGTTGTTGACCTATATAGATCAATTACACAACGTAAGTGGGCATCTCGAGTCCTAGTTTAACATTGAGATGGGTAGTGAGTTTTTATTCAATTCATAAAAAGTGCAAAAAGTACATAATTACTAGCTAGAAATAAACTATCGCTCGTTTGAAAACGCTTTGGATGAATTTCACAACAAAAGCGGGCACTCCATAATTCATCTAAGAGGCTAAGGTTTTTGTGACTTTTCTCTCAATTCCAAAATAATGCCAAAAGTTCGTCGTATTTTTCTTAAACAAGGAAGAAACGCTTCATCACCTATTGGTGTTGTATATGAAACAATTTCTTAAAGAAATTGGAATTCTATAATCCTCATTGAAAGTTGAGATGCATGGTGACTTTTCACTTAATTAAAAAATAATACAACAAGCTTTCTACATTTGCCCTACTCTAGTTCAAAAAACCCTATCCCTCGTTGTTGACATATATAGATCAATTAGGCAATGAAAGTTGGCATCTCGAATACTCATTGAAAGTTAAGATGGGTAGTGAGTTCTCATTCTATTCATAAAAAGGCAATAACTACAAAATTACTAGAAAGAAACCAACTATCGCCTTTTGTGAACACTTTGGATGAATTTCACAATGAAAGCGGGCACTCCATAATTATTCTAAGAAGCTAAGGTGGTTGTGACTTTTAATTCAATTCCAAAATAATGCTAAAAGTTCGCCACACTTTCCTTAAACAAGGTAGAAACACTTCATCATATGTTAGTGTCATATATGAAACAATTTCTTAAAGAAATTGGGATTCTATAATCCTCATTGAAAGTGGACATGCATGGTGACTTTTCACTCAATGAAAAAATAGGGCAACAAGCTTTATGCATTTGCCTTACTCAGTCTCAAGAGACCCTATCACTCGTTGTTGACCTATATACCTCAATGTCGCAATGAAAGTGGACATCTCGAATACTCATTGAAAGTTGATATGGGTAGTGAGTTTTCATTCAATTCATAAAAAGTGTGAAAAGTACGCAATTACTAGTTAGAAACAAACTATCACTCTTTTGTTTACAGTTTGGATGAATTTCACCACGAAAGTGGGCACTCCATAATTCTTCTAAGAAGCTGAGGTGGTTGTGACTTTTCACTCAATTCCAAAATAATGCCAAAAGTTCATCACTTTTGCTTTAAACAAGGTAGAAACACTTTATCACCTGTTGGTGTCGTATATGAAACAATTTCTTAAAGAAATTAAGATTCTATAATCCTCATTGAAAGTTGAGATGAATGGTGACTTTTCACTCAATTAAAAAATAGTGCAACAGCCATTCTGCATTTGCCTTACTCTAGCTCAAAAGATTCTTTCACTCGTTATTGACCTATATAGATCAATTGCGCAACGAAAGTGGGCATCTCAATCCTAGTGGAACGTTGAGATGGGTAATGTGTTTTTATTCAATTCATAAACCAATTGAACGTTGACATGGATATAACATCAAAACCAATTGTCTCCTGGTTGTTTTGTAACTGTTTAGGCTTAATTGAACTTAATTGACTCAATTCTAAGTACCACCTATGGTATGTTCTCCCCTGTGACAGTAGACTAGAAGCAAAACTAAATAAAGAATTATTGACTAAACTCACGTAGAACAAGAATCTCACTCTAAGTAAATCTAGAAGCCAATGGAGAATCTCCTGAAATATGCTCTAAATATTAATCTGATATGCTAGCTTAAATGTGTCTAACATTTATAAAAAAGTAATACAACTGAATATCCCTAAATAGTCAGGATAGTGACTCTTAGTGGACCTTAAGACAAAAAGATAAAACAGACTCTTAGTGGACCTTAAGACACCTATTCTTCACGAACAATTCAATAACATAATAGTTAAAATAAGGAAAAATCCCAAAAAATACACATTTAAATTTCAAAATTCTGTTTACTACATTTTATAAGCTATTTACAACTCTTGTAAAGCTATTTACAATTTTTTTTGTAAAAAGTCTTAATTTGGAATTTTGAAATTCAAATGGGTGTTTTTTAGGATTTTCTCTTAAAATAATTAAATAACAGATAATTAATCCAATAACAAACTTGATAATAATAAATAATAAAGCAAGGTCAAATTAATTTCCTAGTCTTGCGTCTTTGATATGTCCTAGGATTCATATCAATAATTCCCCTTGGAAAGCCGTCTTGTCCTCAAGTTGGAATTCTGGAAATTGCAGTAATAGAAAGTCATAGTCCTCCCAACTTGCCACCTCTTCAGGTCTACCCTTCCACTATACTAACAGCTCTAAGTGAGGCCCTTTCAAGCAATGAGACAACACCTTCGCTGGTTCTAATAGCAGTTCAAAGTCATTGGAGATAGGCAGCTCTGCAGGAGGGTCTAGAACAGCCATGCCAGTGCAGGACGAAGCAAGGAAATATGAAATACCAGATGAATTCTTGCAATAGGAGGTAGCTCGTGCTCGTAAGTAAAGGGTCTGACTTTTCTAAGGGCCTTGTAGGGGCCAAAGAATCTAGGGGAAAGCTCGTAAGCAAAATGGCTGAATTCGAAGATAAAACGCATCACCCACTTCAAATTGTAGCTCACGGTGATGTCAATCTGCAAAGGACATCATTCGATCTTGTGCCTTCTTGAGATTATCTTGGAGTAGTCACAACATGTGGTCTCGAGTTTCTAACTGGTCAGCAAGTTTTGCAACATTTGTTTCACCCTTAATGAAGGGGTGAAATGGCGGAGGATCCCTACCATAGACCACCTTAAATGGAGTGGTGTTGGGGGAAGTGTGAAAACTAGTGTTGAATGAATACTCAGCCGACTTTGGTTCGAACTCAGTCATCAACTCTACCAGATTCAGGGGCCCAGCACTCGTTGACCCTAGTTTAAGCTCAGACGAGAGCATGGATTGAAGACCTGAAACTTGACGCTCAGTAACGGGCAATCCCTGCAAGCTATATATTTTTCCATCAACCCAGAAAATTAAAAACAATTTGTTCCAATTGACCTAAATAGTGTTAAGTGAGACCAAACATTGAATACCAATAACCAAATCAGAACCAGCTAAAGAGAAAAGATAGAAGTCCTGCGTGACTTTCAAACATGGAAGTGCAACCTCCATATCCTTGCATAGTTGATTGCACTGTACTACACGGCCATCACCCACTTGGACACCAAGAGTGGGTACGTTACAGGTGGTGATATTCAGCTCGGTGATTAAAGAATCAAAGACGAAAGTTGAGCGTTGACCCACTATAGACTAGCAAACAGATGTTGTCACTACAAAAAAATTGATTTTCAGCGGCGACTTTTGTCGCCGCTGAAAGGGAAAAAGTCTCCGCTGAAAACATTTAGCGGCGACATTTTGTCGCCGCCATGTCGCCGCCTATAAGACTGTCGCCTATTCCTATTAGCGGCGACAATATTTTGTCGCCGCTGAAAGTCCACAATCAGCGGCGACACAGTGTCGCCGCTGAAAGTCCACAATCAGCGGCGACACAGTGTCGCCGCTAAAAGTCCACAATCAGCGGCGACACTCTGTCGCCGCTGAAAATATATCATTTAATAACTAATTTTTAATTTATTTCTTAATATTATTTATTTAATTTATTTAATTTTTAATTTTTGTGATAAAAAAATATAATTTAATAACAAACAATAAATGATAAATAACTAAATAAATCAGAATCTAATAACATTGATAAATATAAAATATCAAATTAGTTCAATTACGAACATAAATTTATATAGAAGGACCAATACTATGACTAGAAGACCCCTTTTGCATCAAGGCAGCAAATTGAGCTTGTATCTTTTGCTCCATTTGTTCCATTAGTCTTTGCTCGAATTGCACACGCTCTTGTTGCATCTTTGCACGCTCTTCTTCCATCTTTGCACGCTCTTCTTCCATCTTTGTACGCTCAGCCTCCATTTTTTCTCTTTCCTCTTCAAATTTTTTATCAAACTCTTCCTATAATTGGGCACGCATACTCTCAACAACTGAAGTATCTGTAGATTGAGGGCGATTTCTCTTCCTTGAAGGCTCCGCTCCATACCCTTTCCCTCTTACATACCCTGACCTCTCACCAAGAACTGTCGCCAATATTTCTTCTGACGTCATTCGAGCATCACTCTCTAAATCTTGGTCTTGTCGTTGAGAAAGCTCGTGCATACGACTCTATAATAAAAACATTTAAAACTATTAAATAAAATATAAAACTAAATCAAAATAAAATATTAAACAACAATACGTACATGAAGCTGTTCAGAGTGTGCGTCAGCCCATACTACTTGTCCATCTAATGTCTTCCTAGTATGCGTTATCTCCCATAGCCGGTCAGGAGGAATAGGTTGTCCAGTAGTAGGATCTCTCTACAAAATAATAACATAGAAAATGCGAAGAATAGATTTTACAATAAGAAAAAGGATTGAAAATTTAAATTATAGTAGTGATAGATTAAACTTACTGTAGCATACTCAATCTCTGCAAATGACCGAGGACCACATGTATGTTTAGTCATTTGTTTTTCTCGATTTATCGTGTTTCTTGCACTTTTATTCTACAACAAAATATAGTAAGTAAGAAGAATTTAATAATTAAAATAAAAAATATAATTTATTTAGAAAGATAGTAAAATACCTTAAACATATCAGACTTAAAGTATATTAATAACCACTCCCAATCTTGAAAACTAATAGTTTGAGGAGGATCAGCCAACCTATCCTCATCAGTCTCATATTTCTTGTAGTGAGAGTGCAGATTGTTCTTCCAATTTCTGAATGCATTTTGTAAAATAATTGATATAGAAATATGAAACTTTTCTTCACTAATTGCATCAGCAGGTTCAAATTTATCCTGAAACAAATAATCATTAACACTTGATACAATGAAATAAATAAACTAAAATAAGTATAACAAGTTGACATACATAATACCTTTATTTTTAAAATCATATCATGACCATATTTTTCAAAAACATTCTTCCAGCTACCTCCACCATCCCTGAAAGAGATTGTGGTTCTAAGAGTTAGACCACAATAATTAGAAAAGTCTCTTGCTTCTGCACCGATTGCTCTTGACATGGAATCTGAAAATTTGACTCGAATCTTTGCTCCTTGTGCAGTCCTCAAATTAACGTTAATAGACTTATAAACTCCTCTGCCCTTGTTGATTGCAGTAGAAGAGCCTATCATTAAAATTTAATTGCAACAATTAAATGTTACATGCGATGTAAATCAATTATTGTAAATTTGAAACAAACTTACCTGCACTACTATTTTGAGTATGGGGAGTAGCAGGAGAGTTGATAGGCATTTCCTCAAATTGCTGTTGCAGTGATAGCGGTGAAATAACAGGTCTTGATTGAGGTGTAGAGCATGTACCTCGGCTATTTGTGTTGTCATTAGATGTAACAGAAATACTTTTCCCACCTCGCCCTCTCTTTAACACTGACATATCCTACAAAAATATACATTTCATTTAAGAAATAACAATCAATCAAACAAGAATCAATGTAGGTATTAATAAAATATACCATATCAAGTAATTTCATTCAATTGAATCTTCCGTCGCACTATCACTTAAACTAATGTCTTCTGATTCATCTGTTTCTTCTATTTCACTTTCTTTTTCAGTATCGCTATCAAAGTCGTCAAGAAGATCCTCTTCATCACTAAATCCAGTATTAATGGCATTACTTGTATGTATTTGTGATGGTTCTCCTTGAACTAAGGGCTGCGTTTGTCCATCTTCTCCATATAAGTTAATAATAACATCATCAAGTTGTGTAGGACTTGCATTGTAAACATTTAAGTCTACCACCAACTGTTGATAAGGTTCTGTGTCAACCATAGGATCATGTACCCCACTGTCATCAATATCACCGTCAGCTGGTACATTAAACAAGTCTCGTGGGTTTGTTTTGACAACAACGAGCCAACCGGGTGCAACAATGTCATCCACATAGAAAACTTGCTCAGCTTGAGATGCTAGAATAAATGGTTCATCTGTTTGTAATGAATATCGCGTGTTGATACTTATGAACCCGTACTTATCAACCTTATATCCTTTGTCATAATGAGCAACATCCCACCAATGGCACTTAAACAAATATACTTTTCGATTGCCTATGTAAGACAACTCATAAATATCCTCTAACACACCATAATATTCTTTGTCAGCATTAGTGTCATCACCCTTAGCCAGGATACCGCTGTTTTGAGTTTTTTTTCCTGTTGCACGGTCTTTTGTATGAAAACGAAATCCATTGCCTATGAACATGGAATAACGATTCACAATCGTCAATGGGCCAATTGATAAACTGATGAGTTCATCACTAACATGGCTCTGTGTAGATAATGATGTCACCTTTGAGGACAAAAGTCATGTGTTAGATAAATTATATATAAATGTAATTGCTAAAAAGACTAAGGCTGAAAATGTTATAACTTACTCGTGAACGAAACCATTGAGGAAACTCATATTGGCTTTGCTCACTCCTTGATCCATGCGCTTCAAGCTCTGTTGTATATTCCCTACACATTTTCATAGCAATAAGCAAAAATGACATTATGAAAATAAATTCTCTCTTTAAGTCGGGCAACTTACTCCATAAATGGCCATACTTCTTCACAATTTTGTAGCACATACATTCTTGCTTGACAGTATTCTTCATAGGGAAGAGAAATTGACTCGCAATGTCCCCTAGCTTGACCAATTTTCTTAAATATTGTCAACTCAACGTTGAGATCATCATTGGTATCATCATTCCTACGTGGCACATTAAATTTTGTAGGAAAATCTTTCAAATATCTTGAACAGAACGTGAGACTTTCATCTGCCAAGTATCCTTCTGCAATTGATCCTTCAGGCCGAGCTTTGTTGCGAACATACGATTTTAGTGTCCGCAAATACCTAATGCATTAAAATTAATTAACCTTGCATAATTATGAATTATAAATATACAATGATATTGACGCATGTTACCTTTCTATTGGATACATCCAACGATATTGAACTGGTCCAGCAACTTTTGCCTCCCCTGCCAAGTGTATTGGCAAGTGAACCATCACATCAAAAAAAGCAGGTGGGAAGACCGTCTCCAACTTGCATAATGTCAATATTATCTGACTTTGGAGTTTGTCAAGTAGTTCACACGTCAAAGACTTCGAACACAGATTCTTGAAAAATCTTCCCAACTCTATAATTGGTTCACACACTTTAGAAGGTAATAACCCACGTATTGCAATTGGAAATATCTCTTGCAACAACACATGGTGATCATGACACTTCAAACCAAACAACTTTCGCTCCTGAATGTTGACACATCTTGAAATATTAGATGAAAATGCATCAGGGACTTTTAAGTTAGCCAAGAATTGTAAACAGGATTGTTTATTTTCAGGGGACAATGTGTAAGGAGCAAGAGGAATATAAATACTATTACCATCTTCAACTGGGTGCATGTCACTCCTAATACCCAAATCCATCAAGTCGTATCTACTTTTAATTGTATCCTTCGTCTTTCCAACCAAATCCATCACCGTGCACACAATGTTATGAGAAACATTTCTTTCTATATGCATCACATCAAGATTATGTCGTATTAACAAGTTCTTCCAATAAGGCAATTGGAAAAAAATACTTTTTTTCCTCCAATTGTAAGCAGAATTATGTGTACGACGCTTTCGCTTTGTACCTTTCCCAAATGACACATCACCCAAGTGTTGTAGTTGCGTAAGTACTTCATCTCCGGTCAATGGAACTGGTGGATCCATATGCTCTTCCTTACCGTCAAATGATACCTTATTTTTACGCCATGGGTGATTTTGTGGAAGAAAGCGCCTATGGCCCATGTAAGATAACTTGCTCCGTATCGAAGTACAATGCGTGTCCTTGTGACAACATGGACATGCAAGTTTACCTTTAGTTGACCACCCTGAAAGATTTCCATATGCGGGAAAATCATTTATAGTCCACAAGATTGCTGCATGCATGATAAAATTTGATTTAACATACGCATCGTACGTCTGTACCCCTACTTCCCACAATTGGTTCAGCTCCTCAATCATTGGTTGGAGGTAAACATCTATTTCATCACCTGGACACTTTGGACCAGGAATAAGAAGTGTCATCATGAAGTACGGGCTTTTCATACACAGCCATGGTGGCAAGTTATACGGTAGCAAGACAACAGGCCATATACTATGATTAGCACTCATATTCCCAAAAGGTTGAAATCCATCACTTGCTAAACCCAAGCGAACATTTCTTGGATCAACAGAGAAGTTAGGGTATTGATGGTCAAAGTGTTTCCAAGCTAAAGAATCAACTAGATGTCTCAGTACATCATCATTTGAGTGTTTCTCCTTATGCCACCTCATTTCTTTAGCTGTATCTCTTGACATATAAAGTCTTTGTAACCTAGGTGATATAGGAAAATGCCTCAAGACTTTATGTGGAACCTTCTTCCCTTTCTGTTTATTTAGCTTCCATCTAGGCATCTGACACTTAGGACATGATTCTGCATTTGTGTGCTCTCCCCAATACAATATGCAATCATTCTCACAAGCATCAATTTTATTGTAATCTAAACCCAGATCGCGAATTATCTTCTTAGCTTCATAGAATGAGTCTGGCACTAAAGCCCCTTCTGGGAGAACTTCTTTTAACAAGCCCAACAACACATCCATAGATTTATTACTCCAATGGTTAAGGCACTTCACTTGAAGCAACTTTACAATAAAAGAAAGTTTAGACATCTTCACACAACCTGGATAAAGTGCAGTTTCAGCATCTTCTAATAAGTCAAAGAACCTTTTAGCCTGAACATTAGGCTCCTCCCTCTCGCTGTCGCTAGTATTGGTATAATCCACACATGGAACTCCATGTGCATCACAAACCATCCTGACAAAGTTGTCATTATCAGTATCATTTTGAATGTCATGACTGGAAGCTCCATAATCCGTCTTAAATGTTCTAATTTCCCCATGCAACTCCCACACATCGTAACTATTCCAGAAACCCTTGCTCAATAAGTCTGTCCTAACATCTCTTCTCGCTTTAAATATAACATTCATGCATCTTTTACAAGGGCAACGTATTTGATTTACCACGCCAGGTTGACTAAATGCCCATTCTAGAAAAGCATCCACTCCTATAATGTATGATAGGTTGCCTCTATCTTTAATATGTAACCAACTTTTATCCATTTATATTCCCTAAAAAGTTAAACCAGGAGTCAATTTATAACATTAAATGAGAATAATAACTTTTAATATTGAAATACCATAAAGAAGCTATGAAAAGAGGGAGTGAGAAGTGTTGTCATTGAGACATTTTAGTGATTAAATTTTTTTCTTAAAATCTTATAGTAATTCTCTCATATTTTCACATATTTGCAAATGAGACCTCTCAACTATAATAGTGCCAAAAGAGTACCCCCGACCCCAAGAGATTGAAGAGAGCGAATATATATTTAAGGAGATACGACTTTCCACATTAGTAGAGGAGCATTGGTTCCTAGTTTCAGATATTCAGGTGGGATTTATTGTCATAATTCAATTTGCAAATATAAGCTTGTGCCAAGTAGAGAGGGGAAATCCCAAAAATGAAGTAAAATCATAGAAGCGAACGTGCTCAAATAGTAAAGTATCACTCATCATCATGCATAATGCTACATCATTGCTTTTCTTAAGAGGAACAGACGCTTCATTAATCAAAAAACATAAATGCACTCACTTAAGAAATCCCATACTTCATCTCAACTCAGCATTGATTATCATGAAAACTAGATACTTGTAATTCAGATAACAACCTCTGAACTGAAGGGCCAAAACAAACCCCAGAGATCTTAATGCACCCTTGTAATAGAAGTACAAAGCTAATTGTCCTATTCCCAATATGAACAGATTTAGAAATAATATTTTCCCCCAGCTGAAATGACATGTTTGGAGTCATTAGTACTCTGGACCCCAAATCAGATTAAAACCAATTCATTAAGACATGATCATACATAAGCAGTTGAGAACACACACATATATACTTACGGTTTATGAGGTTTGCTGTGCTGCACAGAAGATACTTTTCGGATCTGAAATGGATTGGTATGGAATTCTTCAGCTAACAACTGGCAGATGAAGCAACCATTAAAAAACAGTTCAAAATCAGATTAAAACCAATTCATTAAGATATGGAATTCTGTGAAGCAACCAAACAACCACTATGTAACTTAAAAATCAAACAGATGGCACTTCATAATATATCAGGCAACCTCAGTCAACAGACAACAAGAACATTAAGCTGTGAACACTGAAGATATAAACAGCAAACACATACTAGATCGATTGAGTTGGCAAAATCTGCCAAGCACATTGGAAAAAGAAATATCTACGAAGAACAAGATGAGTAGATGACACTTACCCTAAAGTTCCTTTAGACTTCACAAAAAAAAAAAAAACTAGGCTGTGTGTTTGAACTCGAACCTTTACTACTTCGGTCAACCAAAACAGCAGTGACATAGGGAGATTAAAGCTTCATTCCACACTTTTAAACTTCATTAATTACTTAATCAGACATTGAATCTCAAAACCCCAAATTTCAACATTCACAAAACCTAAAACGCATCGACACAACAAATTTGAGAGCAAACCCAGCGTCCACCGATTTTGGTTCGGTTTGAAGTCAGAAAACGCAAATTTTTACTAATTTTCACTGAATCAACCAAAATCTACTCAAAATATTGAGTTTAATCGGTGACCCACCCCATAATCGAAAGAAAAAAGACGAGAAAACAGAGGCGAGAAATTGAAGACGGCGCTCGGAGAACTCACCTCTGATGGCTGACGACGTCCCAAGCTCGATCTCTGACCTCCAGTCGGTCCTCCAACGTCTCAATCCTCAAGTCGTTCCCTCGTGCTCTCCCTCTCCCGCTCTCGATGTTTCGCCTTTCCTCAGAAGCCAAGTCGCGACGGTGAGAAATGAAGAACAGAAGGGGAAACCTAAAATATTAAAACGTATCAGCGGCGACAAAATGTCGCCGCTGAAACTATTTTTAGCGGCGACAATAAAGTCGCCGCTGAAACACTTTCAGCGGCGACAAAATGTCGCCGCTAAAAATACTTTCAGCGGCGACATTTTGTCGCCGCTGAAAGGTATAGTTTAACTTAATAATTTTTAAAAATAATCCTCTTCAAACATTAATGATATTTTTCCTCCAATATCTTCTTCAAATCATTAGGGAATTTTTATAAAATTTTTTGAGTAAATAACAACCTCTAACTATTTTTCTTAAATTTTTTAAATAAATAAGTCTTTCATTCTAGAAAAATAGCTATGAAATCTCTTCGGGGTAAATAAACTCTTTCATAATTTTCTATACTCCCAAAATACTTATTTTATAATTTTTTATTATTTTTTAACCCAAAAATATTTTTAATGAATATTCATTCGTTCATTATTTTTCTAAAGTTTCACTTTTAATACTTTTTAATTTCAGAAAAATATTATTAAACTCAATAATATCTTATAAATTCTTTTTATACAAGTTAGGATGTTATATAAAATGTAACAATATATGGCATATGCAACAGTAACTAAAAATATATATACGTTTGTATTTTATGTCTATTATTTCTCTCCCTCTCTCTATCTCCCTCACACACATCTCCCTCTCTCTATCTCCTCCCTTACATTATCTCTAACACACACATATTAACTCTCACTTTCATTGACAAATATTTATAATATCTCTCTCATTGACATATCCATGTTTCATCTCCTATTTTCGCATGCATCACATTATTGTTTGTATAATCTTTCTTTAGTATAATAACATATGAAATTCTTTTATTTATTATTTAAAATAAAATTATTCAATAATTTAATTTTATATATTATATAATTGTTTAAAATAACTTCAAATGAGGAAAAATGTGTAATCACCTTTAGCGTTGACAATCTATATAATACATTAATTAAATTTAAGATTGCAAAATTTTGAGCTTCAGCGGCGACTTTTATTGTCGCCGCTGAAATTCCTACTTTCAGCGGCGACTTTTACTGTCGCCGCTGAAATTCCTACTTTCAGCGGCGACTTTTACTGTCGCCGCTGAAATTCCTACTTTCAGCGGCGACTTTTACTGTCGCCGCTGAAATTCCTACTTTCAGCGGCGACTTTATTGTCGCCGCTGAAAGTCCTACTTTCAGCGGCGACTTTTAGTGTCGCCGCTGAAAAGTCGTCGCCAAAGATATATTTTTTTGTAGTGCGTGGACCAGAATAGTCCCTCGTACCTTCATCGTTGCTGTCGTGGGTCTTACCAAAATAGGATTAAAGGAAATTTTGGCCTCCCCAGGAATTCATCGCCGATTTCTTCCACGTTTCAAGCGTCTCTTCCACTGGGTTCCCCCTTATAGTCAATCTCCTTGAGAGAAAATGCACCTGAGCATCGATGGCCTGGTCTAAAGGGGTCCCCACGACGGAAACACATGCCTTTATCCCTCCGTCACTACTTCTCGACTTCCGCCGGCGAAGGTTTGCTTGAAATTTTTTTTTTTTTTTTGATAAAAAGGTTTGCTGGGAATTGATAACGGAAAAGAAGACGAAGAAGCGTGGTGTTGCTGCCGTTAAAGACGATGTTCTCGCTGGGCCAGTCGAAGTTGCTGCACTCCTTTTGTCTCACGTGCAGAATAGTCATAGGTGGGTTATTGCGAGTTGGGCCATACTCATGCAGTGATCCGGCTATCGTTCTATTCGAACAACCTGCTTAGCAAATTCCTGGCGATCCTCCTGCACCGTACATGTCTGCTTGATGCTACAAAAATGTTCATCTGGGTTCTAATGTGGTCCATATATAATGTTCCCGTAAAGCTCTGACCAACTCGTCCCAATACAGTAGAACAAGGATCTCGCTCTAAGTAAATCTAGAAGCCAATGGAGAATCTCCTGAAATATGCTCTGATTAATATTAATCTGATATGCTAGCTTAAACGTAGCGAACACATTTATAAAGCAATAATACAACTGAATATCCCTACATAGTCGAGATAGTGACTCATGGAAGAAAAGACCTATTCTTCAGCAACAATTCAATAACAGACTCGATAGTTTAGATAATTAAATAACAGATAATTAATCTAATAACAGACTCAATAATAATAAATAATAAAGCAAGGGCAAACTGATTTCCTAGTCTTGCGTCTCTAATATGTCTAAGGATTCATATCAACCTAGATTGCACTATCACTACAAGGAGGTGTAGTTTGGTTATTTTGAGGCCTAATCAACTAAGGGCCAATCATATTTGCCTCAATCAGATACTCCACGAACCCTAAAAAGAAGGAATAAAAAATTCTAAGAAAAATTAAAAAAAAAAAAATCTAGTATTGCCCTTTCTCAGAAGCGGCATGTGTCATTTTAGAGACCTCCAACAGTGACACGCGTTGACTGATTGTGCTCCACCTGCCTTATGCTTAACTATCTTTTATAATCATTTCCTGTATAACTGTTACATTGGATTGTGATTATTGGGTCCATGCCCTGTTACTTTTAACATTTTTTAGGCAAAGTTTAGGGTTGTGCTTAGGGAAGGCTCTAGGGGTTTAGGTTTGGATTGCACCTTGTAAACCGTTTTCTTTTATTAATTGTGTGTTGACTTTGTATACTTTCACCGGGCTCACTAATACTTCTATAAAACTATTTTGAGATTTGCATGACTGGTTTATTTTTTCTATACTTTGGTGGAGTGCTAATAGAGGGGCCTTCTAAATTGTGATTTTTGTTTGTAGATCCACTTTTGTAAACTTTTGAAAAAATTATAAAGTTATATGAAAATGGTATTATCGGGGAAAGTTATAAATTGTGATGAATGAAATTATATTTGTGGAAAATGATATTGTGTCTATTGATTAATTGTGTTATTGAACTTCGGAAGTTCCTAACTCCATATCATACTTTTTTTGATAAAACTCAATATCATACTTTTGATATATATGTAAATTGTTAATCAAATGTTTAATTCTTTCTAACAATATAAGTATAGCCTGGGGTGCTTCCTTTTCTATCATTGTCAATGTTGTTGAAGTGAATTGTTTCCTTAATAACTATGAAAGGTTTTATGAACTCAAGTTTGATCCTTTCTTATCTTATTAACTTGTTTTGAACCAGATTTAATCCTTATAACCATTGTAATATTTCTTATTCAATTGGTTTCTCTCTTTACTATTATCGTTTGTTTTGTAATTAAATTGTTTCCTTTTATACTAAGGTAGCATGATTTCAAATGGGGTTTATTCTCTTATACCTTAGTAGAGTGTGTTTTGAAAATATAGAAAATCTCTCTTATTTTTTCGATGCAAAAAATCTCTTTTTCCCTATAGTAGTATAATAATGTGTTTAAAATTAAGTTTTGTTCAATCTCTTTTTAAGTTTTGTTAAAATGTAGAAAGTTTTCATAAAAGAGTTGTAAGTACATATAAGTTTTTTTTTTAGCCAATGTCACCTCCGAAGTGATAGAAACATAGATGTCACCTTACATTAACATATATAAGCAGTCAACTGTTAGTCGACCCATCATACTATTTGTATCTATGGTGACATTACTATATTTTTATCACTTCAAGAGTGACAATGAGTCAGAATAATTTCCAAGTACCCATAACTCTTTTGCGAAAAATTTTAGAATAATAATGACTGTTTAGGAATACCCAAAAATGATCACTACTTATCTATATGTGAAGAATTTGGAACATTAGATTTCAAAACATGAAAGGTATATTTAAACATATTTTATTTTATATATTAAATAATAAAAAATCTCATTTTATGTTCTTATTTTTGTATCCTATGTGACAACACAAAATTGCTTGGTAATGTTCTAGTGGTTGTTTTTATAAATATATAACTAAATATAGAAGATTCATGCCTTGTACTATTCAATATCAAATGAAGAAACTAAAAGATATGAAAAGTTATTGTTTTCGACCTAAATGTTCTCCATGCTTAAGTTATTTTATTTTTAATTAATTCAAGTTTGTATCAGTGCTATAAGTTTTCTATTGAATAAGTATGTAAGAATTTGATTCATGATTTATAATGAGCTTGGATTAACTTTTAGAGAATAATTTTTAAAGAAAATAAAAAGTAATTTTAGAAGATATTAACTTTTGAAAAAACAAAAATTTTGAGATTGAATTAAACAATTAAGATGAGTCATTAAAATTTCACTTCAATTCGAAACATTTCTTGTTAGATATTTTAAATTGTTTACTTGGATTTGAATGTTTATTTTTTGATATGGTTGTAAAATTGTACTTTTCTTTTTAAATATCACATTTTTTTTATTTAACTATGTAGTTTCTTTGTTATATTTTAATTACTCGAGATTAATTTCGTCTTATCTTTCAAAATATTTCAACATTTTTTTAAGTCTAATTTTTAAACAAATAAAAGGACACAATTGGAATGAACGAAGCGAAAATTGATGCACAGTTAAATGATTAAAAAATATCTCCTCCTTTTTAAAACTAAATTATGACAACAATTATGTGAAAATAGTGAAACCTAGATTAAAATAGGTTTCGCTAACACGCCTTCAATCTAGACAAATAGGGGGTGTATATTTGTATGGTTCAAAAAATATATTGACTTACACTTGAATAGTTAAATGGGAGATTGTGTCGGAAATGTATATAAGTAAAAAATATGATGTCAAATGAAAGCCTAAAAAATATGTTTTGGCCAATATACCCCAACTAATTTTAGAGTCACAAACAACATTGAACAATATATTAGTTTACTCGAACCAAGCCATACACAAGAAAAAGACAGTAATCTATGGCTATCGGCTAGGATATCACTTGAATTCAACTAAAAAAACATATATTAGTTTCCAATTGGGCTTACGGATTCGGATAAAAAAAACTCATCGTTGATGGCTCGGCATACTAAGGTGCTCGCTTCCTCTTCCTTTTGCGGCTACCGTCGCTTCTCATATTAGTAGCAGTTATGAGTTTATAATCAGAACAAGACATTGCATTCATTTTCCCAAATCTTCTTTCGTAGAAGTCCCATAGTTCAGACCTGGACATAGCAAAGACTACCACTAAATAACATATTTTGTTCCTCGAGTGCTATAAAGTTTTCAGTTCCCATAATTCAAAAACTTACCAGTATGCCAGGTACTGGTATGGCTCATACTTTCCATAAATTTCTTCAACGTCTCTCTGAACTGTTCGAGTTGTGGATTTTCTTGAATGAACCTGAAATAATACACATCTCATAAAATATCAAGAGCATTTCACACTGGACAACAACAACAAAGCCTTATCCCATTTTACAACTGGACAAAGAACAAAAAAATGTTTGAAACTAACACCTGTTTCAAATGCCTAATCGTTTCAGAATCGGTTGGAACAACATGGTAGTAACCCATGCACATAAGAACATTGGCACGAGTAAAAGGGCCAAATCCCTCAATCTCTTTCAAATGCTCTGTTAGCTGCTCATAGCTTAATAATCTTTCATCTTTAGAAAGTTCTTCAAGCAGTCCTAATTGAATTCTACCTTCAACAATGGCTCGAGCAAGTTTTACTATACGACCTGCTCTATAGCCAAGTTTGCATCGGTTTGCTAGAAAGCTCTCATCAAGGTTTGCTAGTTCTTCTGCTGATGGAAAATTCCCAATACCCCCGTTAGCAAAATAGTCTCTTCCATTAGAGAACCCAATAAATGATTCGTCATGTGCACTGAACTCCTTTGAATTTTCACTAGATCTGTAATTTCCATCAGTATTCGTTGGAGGCAAGTTTGAGTTCAAACTTGTTGCAAGGACACGGTCTTCATGAAAATTTCCATCTACTTCGAACTCCAGTTTCTTCTTAAGAAACTTGCCTTTTGAGGAAAAGCTGGGGGTGCTATGTTTTTTCTTGGTTTCCTTGGTCGCAGGTGTCTTTGGAATGTAATTTTCAATCTCAACTTTTTCTTTTTGATCACTAGAGATTGTGGCTCCCCCTCCAACAACTGAGGGGAAGGAGGATATGTTTTGCAGCTCCAGCTGAAGCTCACAGAGTGCCTTAGCCATGCTCAAAGTCCTCGACCACCTGAATTGTTTTGTACGTTAGTTTGGGATTTCTAAAGAGAGTGGAGTGAAGTAATATTTATTGGAGTAGAAGGGGAAGCAACAGAGTCTCTATTCCATTATTTAGAAGTTTCAAAAAAAGAGGGACAGTGATTTAAATCCAGTGAAATTAAAAGTTTGTGAAGTGTTTATCAAGATAGAGAAGATAAGAGGCAACTTCCACATCATGCATCACAATATCTTTCATCTCAGAAAGCACTTTATCTTGAGAATCTAAATCAGATTGGTTCCTCTGTTTAGAGTAATAAATTTTCAAGGAAATGTGTTTTGTTAATAAGAAAAAGGGGGAAATAAGAACCCAAAAAAGCAAGAATAAGTTTTCATATCTTCGTGTTGGCATTATGTCAAACACCTGGTGTGCGTTAGAGTTAGCAGACAGTAATAGACTCACTGGCAGTTGCAGAGGAGGATGCACTTGACCATATCCTCAAACAATGCGGGAGACCTAAACACTCTTCCGTTAAAGCTTCTATTCTGATCATCATCATCGCCATAGATGCATATCTTTCTAAACTCCCTCACAGCCTTCTCTTCGGTCTCCGACAGACGCAGCATTCTTGACACCTGAGCCTGGCCGCCACAATCAAATTGCACTTAAAATAATTATTTTTTGCCATGAATAATAAAAAAAAAATTGACACTCCAAGTCGAAATCAAATTGATACCAGCAATGCGTGTTGGTGCAGAGGAGAGATGGAAGTGGCGCCATGAACTCGAAGAGCGAGAGAGCTGGGATGGTGCGACGGCTGAGCAATTGTGACGATGACAGATCCAAAGGGAGGGAGACGGAGAGGGCGCGAGAGAGTGTTGGAGAGTGGGTCCCAATAATTGGGAGCCATCATGAAGAAGCCATGGCTGCACACAGCTTTCTCCAATTGAAACGCCTCTGCTGATATCCCTAGTGGAAGCTCCAACTCGCACCACCGTGCCATTCGTTTTCCTTAACCTTCGTTACAGTGCTGCTTTTGAGACCAGTTTTCACAAAGCCCACAAATATAGCCGTTACTCGCTTCTGGGGTTAGAAAGTGGCCACTCAAATGCTATTTGTTTCCTTATCTATTTATTTATTTATTTTTGGTTATTACAGAATTTGAACCTCTTCATTGCCCCTTTTTAGTGAAATTTAATTATTCTTTCACCGAAGGCATATATGTGGATATAACAACAACAAATATCATTAAAATATAATCTAACAAAATAATTAATATATTTAAAATAGGATTAAGCATAAAAATTTGAAATCATATAATATTCTAATTTTATTTAATTTAGGATTAAACACAAAAATTTGAAATCATATAATATTCCAATTTTATTTAATTTTACAAAATATTCACATACGATACCCTAATCTGGATGTATAATCTATTGACTAAAAATAAGAAATTATTCATTGTGTGTACTTGTTAAAGAAAACGAATTTTAGTGACAATAATCTATTAACTTATCGATAAAGAAAATCACAACCACTAATTTACTGTGATTAATTAATTGTTATCTTAATTAAACTATGATAAAGTTGAGTAGTAATTGGGCTCCAAAATTAAACTTGTCAATTAATACAATATTTCTTCATCAAATTTCAAACTAAAAGTTTTACTCGCACAATTTTTTTTTATATAAACTATTAGTCCTTATAATTTAATAAATATTTAGATCATTTTACTTTTTTAAGAATTAAAACCTATAGTTTAAAAATTGATAGACCACAATCAAAATGAGGGCAATATTAAAGAGTCAAAAATTGTATTAACCATTTGTTAATTCTTTAAATATTTTGTATTAATTCGATTATCAAATTATTTTGAAATTATTGACAGTAATTAACAAATGAGTGTAAAAGTATTCCTTCCAACAATCTTTTCTATGTATAAAATTGAACTTAAAATGCTACTTAATTATAAATATAATACAAACCTATAAAAATTATAATTTTGTGAGTTATGGATAGTATTATTTATTTTTTAGAGTCTATATGGTGTATGATCCCATTTAAGTTTTAAGAAAAGGACAAAAAGATTTAAGTGGAAAAAATTCATGTATAAAACTTAACAATTTAGATTATAAAGGTCAATAGTTTAAAAATATTTTGATAGTGTGTGTCACATCTTTACTTTTGTACGTCTTAAAAACCATTCGATAGTATTTAGAATCATTTACAAGACCTTGTGATAGAGGAGCATGCCAGGATCAAGTATTAAAGGAAGACCAAAACACAGATCGTGGAGCCCAAGCTAAAAGATGGAAGTCCAATACTCTAAAAGACCCATTACAAGGCATTGCAGACCCAATGACGAGAGCAAGGACCAAATCTATGAAAGAGGCATTGAATTATTTGATAAAAGATCTTAAAGAGTTAGAACCTATTTATTTGGAAGAAGCATCCCTCAATCAGCCCATCAAGGGTCCAAACATGGTGATTACATTGCTAGAAGCCAAACAAGATGATGCACAAGGCCCATGTGTAGTCCAGATTGAAGAATTCACTCAAAATACCATGTGACAAGCATGTGCCTTGGAGGAGGAGCATAAGTGACATCCAAGAATATTCAAGAAGTATCAAGAAGGCGTCTTTATGTATTAGTTATGGTTTAATTTCATTTTTTTAAGTTTCCATTTCTATTTACATTAAATAAGGCATTTTGGTCAAAGATTGCATAAGAATATTTTAGATTAGTTTCCTATTTTTAGGTAGCAGCCTTTTTCTTCAAGAAAAGGTAATTTTCCTATTTCCTTTAGTCTTAATTGGTGCCAACCAAGATAGTCAATCATCATTAAGGCACATTTATAGCATTTATGACGTAAGGTTTTTTTATTCTAGATTATTCTTTTGCTACCTATGTAAGGCTACGTTTTTTTTTGTAATTGAAGCAGATTTAAATAAATGAATTTTAGAGAATTTTATTTCTCTTGAGTGAGCTTTGCTTGCCGTCTCATATTCTCGTGAAAATACTCGACTGTATCAAGGACTGATCATCCTTGTGGTGTCTCCATGGCTAGGGTTGTAAGAGACAGGTTCTCTTAAGGTCCTACCTTCGATCATTCGTCTAGTTCCTAACTTGTTTCTAGCCGATCCATATTCGTACCTTATATCATTTGGTATCAGAGCTAAGGTTTGCTAGAATTCAAGTTCTATCCTTTTATATAATATTTCTATTTTCTTGTTTTATCTTCTTAATTCTATCATTTGTCCTTCGTCCCTTGCTTCCATCAATTTGGTTCTTCGCCTTTCCACCTCCTATTTGTGTTTTTTCGTGACTTTCTACGTTCCTTTGAGCAAAAAAAAAAAGCTCAGAAAACAAAAGAAAAAAAATCCAAAAATTTAAAAAAAAAAAGGAGGAGCTGTAGATTTGAGAATTGCAATGTTAAAGATGAGTTTCCATAGAATCAAGAAAGAGCTCTCAGTCTGTCAAGAGTTTCCTAAAATTGAGAAGAGCTTCCATTACAAGTCACAACTAGTTTCCTAAATCATTAAACTTGGGTGGTAACAGTTCTTATTTCCGCTCTTTGCATATTTTCTAATTTTTCGTATTGCTTAATTTGAATTTCTTTCATTTTTCCTTCAAGTTTCCTATTTGCTTCCTTCCTTCCATATCTCACCTTCCTAACTTGATTTTTTTTCTTGCAAGGTGCTCAATTTCCTAAATTATTTTTGAGGTAGCACCTTTTCTAAATATTTTCTTCCCTTTTTTTCCTTTCTTTTCTAATTCATAGCTTTCCAGATTCTCCTTTCTTATCTCTTATATTTTTTTGGTTCTTGCAATTCTGGTTGTGGAGATTACCATTTATTAACATTATCTCTTGATTTTGTTGAGTTTCAATCAAGAATATTATAGGAGTCAAGTTTGAGTGGTAAAAGGCGAGAGTGTTATTACATCAATTTAAAAGCCAGATTTGAGTTAAACACGAGTGACACTACCATTTCTTGAGTGAAACACGTGAGTAGAGTGGTAAGGTCCCTTCTTACTATTTCATTTCTCTTTGATCATACTAACGTTTCAGTTTCAAGATGAGTGACAGAGAAACCCCTATGGAAGAATTCAACACAGATCCTAAGCTGTTCATGAGAGCCATGAGAGATGAATTTCTCAAACTCAAGTTGGAGCTAGCGGAGCTAAAAGCATCCAAAACAAGTAGTGGTGACAAAGAGGTGATTAGATCTGTTTCTTCATCCTCAAAGAATAGGAGCAGACCTGAGATTTTGACACCTATGACCCAAAGGTCAAGTACCCTACCTTCAAGAGTAATATAAATCCAGATGCATACCTTGATTGGGAGATGAAGTTTGAGCAAATCTTCAGAATGAATGACTGGCCAGAAGAAAATAAGGTAAAAATTGCTTCATATCAATTTTCTGACTATGCTATTGTTTGGTGGGAAGATTTACAGCTTAAAAGGCGTCTTAAGGGCAAAGGACCACCTCATACATGGTCAAAGCTAAAGAAACTCATGCGCAATAAGTATGTCCCTAGTTACTACTACCGAGAGCTAAATAGAAAGTTACGACTGTTTGTCTAAGACTCTATGATGTCGATGAATATGTGCATGAACTTGACCTTCTTAAAATGCGAGCTGGAGTACAAGAAGGAGAGGAAGCAAGCATGACCAGAATTATTGATGGTTTAAGGCATAAAATTAGAGACAAAGTTGATATGTACACTTTTGTTGATAAAGAAGAGCTAGTGCATAAAGCCATCAAAGTTGAGAAGCGGTATAAAGAAAAACACTCTAAATCCTCATCTCATGGTTGGAGGGACTCTAGATCAGCATCAAAGTGGAAGGATTCTAAGGCTAAAGATGTTACAAAATTCACACCAAAAGCCAAGGAGGAATCCAAGCCCAAGATTGAGTGGAGAACTTCTTCTACTAATAGCACCTCTTCCCTTCAATGTTTTAGATGTCATGAAAAAGGGCATATTGCTTCCCAATGTCCCAATAAGAGGGCCATGATCCTCAAAGATAATGGTGAGTATGACAGTGTGCATTCTAGCGATAAAAGTGATGATGACATGCCTTCTTTGGTGACTAATTCTGAATTGGAGATTGATGAAGCTGAACCTGTTAAGATAGAAGTATTAGTGGCTAGAAGAGCCCTAAACATGCAACCAAAGGAAGAGAAAGAGCCAGAGCAGCGAGAGCTCATCTTCCACACTAGGTGCTTCATAAAGAATAAGGTATGTAGCATGGTTATTGATAGTGGTAGTGTTACCAATGTTGCTAGTACCTTACTTGTTGAAAAGTTGGATTTACCTACTATGAAGCATCCTAAGCCTTATAAATTGCAATGGTTGAATGATAGTGCTGAAGCTAAGGTCATTAAGCAAGTTTTGGTTTCTTTTTCTGTTGGCAACTACCATGCTGAAGTTTTATGCGATGTAGTTCCAATGCTTACTAGACATCTTTTGCTTGGAAGACCATGGCAGTTTGATAGTATAGCTCACCATGATGACTACAAAAATTGTTATTCTGTACCTTTTAATGAAAAAATTATTGTATTAAAGCCTCTTAGGCCTAAGGAAGCTTATGATGACCAAGTGAGGATTGAGAAAGAATGCAAAAAAATAAGTGGGTGGAGTGAAAAAGAGAGAGTATAGAAAAAAGAAAAGAAAAGGAATGAATATGAGAAAAATGAACAAAAGAAAGAAAGTCTATTTGCTGGAAAAAGCGAGGTTAAGAGAGCATTATTGAGTGAGCAAGTCTTGGTGCTTGTGTGCAAGGATGCTTATTTTTCTACTAACCAACTTAACCCCTCTTTGCCTTCTAGTGTTGTGGCTTTGTTGCAGGAATTTGGTGATCTATTCCCTGATGAAGTTCCAGATGGGCTTCCCTCCTTAAGAGGAATTGAGCATAGCATTGATTTCATCCATGGAGCTTCTATACGTAATAGACCAGCTTATAGAGCCAATCCCAAAGAAACTAAAGAGATTCAACGCCAAGTTGATGAACTCATGAGGAAAGGCTTTGTAAGGGAAAGTTTGAGCCCATGTGCTGTTCCAGTACTTCTAGTGCCTAAGAAAGATGGTTCATGGCGAATGTGCGTTGACTGTAGAGCCATCAACAAAATGACAGGTAAGTATCGTTATCCTATTCCTAGGTTAGATGACATGTTAGATGAGTTACATGGTGCTACATTCTTTTCTAAAATTGACCTAAGGAGTGGTTATCATCAAATTCGCATGAAAGAGGGAGATGAATGGAAAATAGCTTTTAAAACTAAATTTGGATTGAATGAATGGTTGGTTATGCCCTTTGGGTTGACCAATGCACCTAGTACATTCATGATCTTAATGAATCATGTTTTTCGTTCATTTATTGGAAAATTTGTGGTTGTCTACTTTGATGATATTCTTGTTTATAGCAGAACTTTAGATGACCATGTTATGCACTTGTATGAGGTGTTTAAAACTCTTAGAGAAAATAGCTTGTATGCTAATTTTCAAAAATGTTCTTTTTGCATGGATTCTGTTGTGTTTCTTGGTTTTGTTGTAGGTGCTCAAGGGATCCGTGTGGATGAAGAGAAGGTGAAAGCTATCAGGGATTGGCCAACCCCAACAAATGCTAATGAAGTAAGGAGTTTCCATGGATTAGAAAGTTTCTATAGGAGGTTTGTTAAGGATTTTTCATCTATTGCTTCACCTTTAAATGAACTTGTTAAGAAGCATGTTATTTTTAAATGGGGTGAATCACAAGAACAGGCTTTTACCACCCTAAAGGAGAAATTAACTAATGCACCACTTTTGTGTTTGCCTGATTTTAATAAAATTTTTGAAGTGGAATGTGATGCTTCTGGAATAGGTATTGGTGCTGTTTTGATGCAAGAGTCTAGGCCTATAGCTTACTTTAGTGAGAAATTAAGTGGAGCTTCCTTGAATTACTCTACTTATGATAAGGAGCTCTATGCTTTGAAAAGAACTTTGGAAACTTGGCAGCATTATCTTTGGTCCAAAGAGTTCATTATTCATTCTGACCATGAAAGTTTAAAGTTTCTAAAGTCTCAAGGTAAGCTTAACAAGAGGCATGCTCGCTGGTTAGAGTTCATAGAGACTTTTCCATATGTGATCAAGCATAAGCAGGGTAAGGAGAATGTTGTTGCAGATGCTCTTTCCCGGAGGCATTCCCTTATTACTTCTCTACATGCTAGGTTACTTGGATTTGAACTGTTGAAAGGATTGTATAATTCTGATTGTGATTTTTCTAGGATTTGGTCTTCTTGTGAAAAGCATGGATTGAATGACTTTTACATATATGATGGGTTTCATTTTAAGAAAAACAGATTGTGCATTCCTAAATGTTCTATGCGTGAATTGCTTGTCAAAGAAACTCATGGTGGTGGTTTGATGGGTCACTTTGGTATTGATAAAACTTTAGCTCTTTTGCATGAACACTTTTATTGGCCTGGTATGCGCAAAGATGTTGTGTTTGTTTGTGCTAAATGTGTGACATGTAGGCATGCAAAGTCTAAGGTTCAACCTCATGGTTTTGTAGGGAATTGGAAGACACGCAGCGGAAATTAACTTTAAAAATTTTTCCATTCCCAACCAGGATCTACCGAATGTGTTTAAGTCAAGGAGAAAGAAGTGTTACCTTCGGTTTCAAGCTTTGGTCGCGACCTCAGTGTCCACTAGTCGCGACTGCTCGCCTCTGGAACTTTCAGTCGCGACCTCCTTAGCTTCTAGTCGCGACCTGTCGCCTCTGGAGTTTTTAGTCGCGACCTACTCTGCTTCTCATCGCGACCTGACGTCTCTGGAGTTTGTAGTCGCGACCTCGTCAGCTTCAAGTCGCGACCTGCCTCTTCTTTTCGGATTTCTGACGTTCAGATGCCCGTATGGTCGCAACCTCAGCATGTTCTGGTCGCGACCTGTCTTCGTGTCTGGTTCGATCACAAGAAGTTGACAGCTCAGATCGGCTTCCTCTACTGGTATCCACACGAACAGCGTTCCAATCGCGAATGACGTGCTAGCGCCTCTTGTCCCTCTAGGGCTTTCTAGAGATTCCGTCCTCACCGTCTCTATTTCAGCAGTTTCTTGTCTGCAAACCTTTTGCACTCTCCCTGCCCCCTTTTCTCACGTCTGAATGTGTGTGTAGAGATGTGTAGAACCCTAGCCCCTAATGTCAAATATATAGGAAGCTATCGGGCTTCTAATAGGGCCGGGCTTCAAAATTAATCTTATATTAATTCTGAATTAATACAATATCATATATTGCATAATTTAATAAGAAACTAATTAAATAAATATGGTTTATATTAAATCCGTCCCACAGATTTAATTCACCTATTTATTTAATTTAAAATAAAGATAAGACAGAATTATATTTGATTTATTCTCATAAATCAAATTTGAGATATCTTATCAATTTGAATTTCAAATTCAAATAGATCATATCCATTTAAATTCAAATTCAAAAGTGATAGAGATTTAATTTATCCTTATAAATTAAATCTTACAAATATCTCTTATATTATATATAATATATATATACTAATTTATATATATATAAAATATATATCCACCCTAGATTATTCATTGAATCTAGACATATCTTTGATTCAATGAATCTGGACATCATAGCTCGCATTGGGCTGTTTTGTGTGCGACCCTGTAGGCCCATATGAAGTTGGCAGTGGGCCAGTTACTATACTGACCCACAAGTCGTAAGCGGTCTCTAGCAAGGCATTACGACTACCCAAAACATATGAGGATCGTTAAACGATGTAACCTTTCATACAACCATATCACGTCCCTTTTGTCACACGATATTTCGATCAAGGATAAGGCATGGAGAACGTCATCCTCCTGTTCTTGACCGTTACTTTCTCGATCCCTGAGTAGTCTGAATATAGAAATGGAACTACCCTTCCATTCCAGTATGGCCATACATTTCTCAGACTCACTCATCGAGGGGCCCAGTAATATCTCTCTACGAATGTGAGGGACAAATTCCATCTTGACCATTAACATTCCTCCGCATGAAAACCACTAAGCCCGAGCATAGCCTTTATGATCACTCGGTCAAAAGTGACTTTTGACTAGGTCAAAGCTGAGCGTTTGTCATGTAGGAATCCATGATGATCTCAGGTCAAAGGGCATAGTGACATGGCTTGTATATGAGAGAAGCTTATGACTTGACCCATACAACTCTCTCATAGCGGGTCGGTCCAACACCCTATACTCTTACATGTGCTTATGACTTTGATTTATATCTCTATATATCTTCAAAGTCATACTGGTCTTATTTCATCTCTGCTCCCGCATAGATGACCGACCAGGGACATTTAGGATAAGATCACGAGTTATCCAAGGATTGTCATCATAGTAAACATGCAAATAATATGATAACATAATTAAGAAATTCATAAATCAACAATGTTCATAAGATAATGATTGGCCCCTAGGGCACAATCTCCAACAGGTTTATATTCCCCTCTACCTGTGCCTTCCCAACCTTGGGTAGATATTTCTATGGATTTTGTGTTGGGTTTGCGTAGATCTCAATTTGGGAAAGATAGCATCTTTGTTGTAGTGGATAGATTTAGTAAAATGGCTCATTTTATTGCTTGCTCTAAAACAAATGATGCTGTGCATATTGCTGACTTGTTCTTCAAAGAAATTGTTAGATTGCCTAAAACCATTGTGAGTGATAGGGATGTAAAGTTTCTTAGCCATTTTTGGAGGACTTTGTGGAGTAAGCTTGGAACTAAGTTGCTATTTTCTACTGTGGCACATCCCCAAACGGATGAGCAAACTGAGGTCATCAATAGAACACTCACTACCTTGTCACATGCAATAATTCAAAAGAACTTGAAGAATTGGGTCAATTGCTTGCCTCATATTGAATTTGCATATAACAGGGCTATTGACTCTTCCACTTCTTTCTCTCCATTTGAGATTGTTTATGGCTTTAATCCTCTATCTCCTTTGGATATTCTACCTTTGCCTTCTAGTGAACGAGCTAACCTTGATGGAGAGAAAAAGGCTGAGTTTGTGCAGGAATTACATGCTAAGGTGAGGGCCAACATCAAGAGAAAGAATGAGCAATATACAAAGCAAGCTAACAAAGGTAGTAGGAAAGTTGTCTTTGAGCCTAGCGACTGGGTTTTGGTATATTTTCGAAAGGAAAGGTTTCCAGAACAATGAAAGTTTAAGTTGCAGCCAAGAGGAGATGGCCCTTTCCAAGTCCTGGAGTGAATCAATGATAATACTTATAAAATAGATTTGCCTAGCTCCTACGGTAATATAAGTGCTACATTTAATGTGACTGATTTATCTCTCTTTGATGCTGTAGATTCCAGGACGAATCCTTTTGAGCAGGGAGGGAATGATAGAGGAGCATGGCAGGATCAAGCATCAAAGGAAGACCAAAACATGGAGCATGGAGCCTAAGCTAAAAGATGGAAGTCCAATACTCTAAAAGACCTATTACAAGGCATTGTAGGCCCAATGACGAGAGCAAGGACCAAATCTATGAAAGAGGCATTGAATTATTTAATAAAAGATCTTAAAGAGTTAGAACCTATTTATTTGGAAGAAGCATCCCTCAATCAGCCCATCAAGGGTCCAAACATGGTGATTACATTGCTAGAAGCCAAATAAGATGATGCACAAGGACCTTGTGCAGTCCAGATTGAAGAATTCACTCAAAATATCATGTGACAAGTATGTGCCTTGGAGGAGGAGCATAAGTGACGTCCAAGAATATTCAAGAAGCATCAAGAAGGCGTCTTTATGTATTAGTTATGGTTTAATTTCGTTTTTTTAAGTTTCCATTTCTATTTGCATTAAATAAGGCATTTTGGTCAAAGATTGCATAAGAATATTTTAGATTAGTTTCCTATTTTTAGGTAGCAGCCTTTTTCTTCAAGAAAATGTAATTTTCCTATTTCCTTTAGCCTTAATTGGTGCCAACCAAGATAGTCAATCATCATTAAGGCACATTTATGGCACTTATGACGTAGGGTTTTTTTATTCTAGATTGTTCTTTTGCTTCCTATGTAAGGCTACATTTTTTGTAATTGAAACAGATTTTGAATGAATGAATTTTAGAGAATTTTATTTCTCTTGAGTGAGCTTTGCTTACCGCCTCTTATTCTCATGGGAATACTCGACTGTATCAAGGACTGATCATCCTTGTGGTGTCTCCATGGCTAGGGTTGTAAGAGACAGGTTCTCTTAAGGTCCTACCTTCAATCGTTCGTCTAGTTCTTAACTTGTTTCTAGCCGATCCTTATTCGTACCTTATATCACCTTGGAAGTCTATTAGCTAAATTTGAAATTTTTACTCTTCTCGAATACTGTTCATATAGTATTCTAAATTAGGCAATGAATTTTGAAAAATCATAATTAATTCTAAAAAACTTGAAATGATGTGGTTCAAAATTCTACTCGAAACTAACATCTTAAAATTTAAGAAAATATCATTTCCTGACCAAATGCTTAGCCAATTAATATAGTTTAATCGTCAAAGATTACTGTTCATTTAGTCAAAAATTCTAAAACCAGATTATGGTCCCTGACTACTCAGATTGGTCATACAACATCACATATAACAATTCTTCATATAACATTTATACAATCCAATCCCTAACTTTTCTCCACGCTTCTTCATCCTCTTTCGTCATTTATAAACCTGTTGGGATTAGGATTACATGGACGGGATGAGATTTCTGGGGAAATCTCAGTAGCAAACGGTACTAAACAATGCATGTATTAATGTAAATACTTGTGCTTGCTTGTGAAAATATTAACATTGTGTAATGTGCATGCTTCCATGTATCATATGAAATACAATTGGCCAAAGTAATCATAGAAATAGAGCTTCAATCATATACATATATGCACACAATTTAACAAAGTCATAGCACAACCAAGCATACATTCAATACATACAAGTTTAGGATAAGTTTACTACATCATATGCTTGACTTTTCTCTTACTTAGGCTTTGCCTCTTTCTTGTTACTTCTCTTTAATGTGTGGCTACCTCTTTGGAGTCCACAACCAATCCTAACATAACATTACCATCCATTCATTACAATTTAGCTCTTTTGAACATTGAGCTTACTTAATTATATTAACTTTCCTTAATCAATACTAATTGACTTGGCCTTTGAATCAATTGATGTCTTGACTTTACCCTACACAATTTCATCTTTTGAATCCATTTATGTTTAGAATTATAAAATTCTAGCTCCCATGCACTATTCTATACAGATTTAAAAAACATACATAATCCTTCCAAAAATTCTCATTTTGATTCCAATGCTTCCAATACTTATTTTTCTACTTTATCCCACACAACTTTTCATTTTAAAACCATTGGAAGCATCAAAATCATGAAATTATAATCACTATTCACACGAGTGAAAAGTAACAGAGAAGAATTCCAAGCATTACAACTTTCAATTCCAATGCTTCGAAGGTTCAAAACCTATCCAAGCGTACACAAAATCATCATATAAATTCAATAGAAATATTAGATCATTAAAATTCCATCTCCCTCTATCATGAAAAGTGCAGACCGAAAGGTCTCTTTCATGGGAAAGTCAAGAATATCAACTTGATTCAACAACCAATCATGTAACTAGCTTGTTTAAGCTTCAATCACATAACTCTAACTTTAATTTCTTCTTCTTTAATCTAGGGTTTTAGACAGCACATACACCCTAGGAAAAATTTAACTTTCTTTCATGAAAACTCTAAGTTCAAGCTCCCAAATCAAAGGAAAATATGTTAGGATAGATTGCTTACCTTTAATCTCTAGCTTGCTTGAACTTTGAACCTTGGACTCTTCTTTGTCTTGGCTTGAGTTTCCATTTTGACATAGCCTCCCCAAGAGTTCTTCCTTCACGGTTTTGAATCAGAAATATGGGGGTATTTATAGAAAAATTCAATGGAAAATGAAAGGCCAAGATCACTTTGTGCATTATTTGATCTAATGGCTCACATTTATTCTTGGATTAAACTTTTCTTAAAAGCCAATTATAACATCATCCATGACATCATCAAGGGACACCTCATAGGACATGTGGCGAAATTTCCAAGGGAAGAAGCATCTAGAAAAATTCTAGTCCAATCCGGTACGGCTCAGTCCAATTCCCCAAAAAACATATTGTTTTATAATTCTAATTTTTCTGAGAATCCATAATATACTTTCTGATCTTAAATCTAGTATCCGGATTTTTCATACCATTGACATTCTTGTACTGGGTCTAAACTTAATTACAGATCCCTTGGCAAATTACCAAAACGCCCATTGATTCTTCTTTATTTACTTTAATATCTAAAGGGCATTATCGTCTTTTCACACCTCATCAGAGTATTTTCTTACCTTGGTCAACTATTCTGGGAACTCTTCTTGACTGTCTAACCTTATTCAAATGACCAAAATACCCTTCGTCTATCTCTGGCTTAATGAACAGTAGCATACACGTGACATTTTTATAATTTTATATTTTTTCTAGTCTTCATTAGCCCTGACCCACATATTTATCTAAAAATATTATTGGGCCTATAAGGCACCATTTTGGGCCTTCTACATGATCCACTGCTTTCATGGGCTCAACTCCTGAGAAATTCCCCTAAAATATATTTATCGGGTGTTTTAATCCACTATAAATTCCATAATAAATTCTATAGAACTCTTTTTTTAATTCTATCACTTTCATAAATTCTAATATTAATTATAAGAATTTAATGACAAAATTTCATCTGATTCTAAGGTCTAAAGGATACTGTATTAATTTTTCTTTCTTAAAAAATTTATATCAATTTTTCGAGATCTCAAATCAAAATTTTGTATTGCGTTAAACTGATCAAAATAATTTTCTCTATTTACTGGAAAAATTTGGTACTGAACTGATTCCGGGTATTTTTAGGCCTTTTCCAACTCAACTTTCTATAATTACGATTTTACCCTAGAAATTTTGAAATTTATACTTTATGCCCTCAACTTTTCATAATTATACTTAATGGCCCAAAGTTTATGTCTACTTTATATTTTACACCATAGAACTTTTAAACTTTTCAGTTTAGTCCCTCTTCTTTAGATCTTTGTTTAATCATCATTTTTCCTCTCTATTCATCATCACAAACTTTTCCAACTCTCTTTCCTCTATCAGTCTTATATATATAGAGAAAAATTAGGATATGACAGTGTGAATATCTTAATTAATTATGAACTTATAATTCGCCACAACATAATACTTAGATTGATTAAATTAATTTGATTTTATAATTAAATATTTAATATAACTAAAAATAAATAGATTTTGTAATTTAAAAACTAATTATATTTTATAATAATTAGTTATCATCCATGAAAATTATTTATCAATCATAAACTTCATCTATCATCAATCAATCAACTATACTTTTAAAATTTTGTAATACCTAATTTAACTAAAAATGGATCCGACTTAATAGTAATTAATCAATAATTTTATTAATTAATTCTATGACAATTTAAATTTATAACCATAACAATAATTCATAATATTATAAATAATCAATTAGTTATAATCTATTTTTTTTTTGCTCCCCTATTACATTTGACATTTAAAATATAAAGAATCTGACAAATAATTGTATGAAATGACAAACCCTACTTTTAAGAAAATGACAACACTTTTAACAGGATAGGTTTCTATCTATTTTCTTTGGATGAATTATTTTGAACATGTTTTGGAATTGGAAAAAAAATCTTTAGGAAAAGTTAATTTAGAAAATGTAATAAAAGAACTGAAAATATTAATATTCAAAGAACTATTAATCTCTAGTAACATTCATTATAGTATTATACTATACAATAGATATATATATTTAAATATATTGATACTGATGATTTATAATTTTAGAACACATATATTTACATGGTATATGAAATATCCTTCCTTATATCTCTTAAAATACTCCTGCTAAAGCACTCTCAACTGGATTATATCTCTCTTGCCTGAAATCCTGGCAGAAAATAACTGTACTGATTCGGTAATTCCCCATGAGAGCTACCATTCTACGCAAGTACCCAGGAAAGACTAGATGAACCGGCTAGGTCCACTCACTTCCAGCCTCCTTAGACAGCACCTACGTATACAGTACCATGTATAGTCTACCAGCACAATGGTATTTTCTAGTAAATATCTTTAAAATCTTAACCTTAAAAACTTGACCTTAACCTTAACCTTCCATATACTCAATTGGAATTATCTTATATTATTGGAATACCTCTTAGCCTCAAAAACATGAATTTCCAAGAGTTGGGCTTTCGGGGACTGTTCACTGTCACTGTTTACTGGGTAATTCCATATTACAGCCTAAACTTTGGAAATTCATAATTAAATCTAGAAAAATAATATTGAGGTGATTCCAATTTCTAATGAAATCTCTTTCATTTAACGTTAAGAGAAAAATATGAAAATGAGGTTTCCTTATCCAGATTAAATCAGTTTATTTATTGAACTTTACTGTTCATTTGGTAAATCTGGAAGTTCCAGTTTCTTTGCCCCATTTTCAAAAATTCATTTCTCCTTGTATACTTATCCAATTGAGTCGAATTACCTATGGATTTAAATATAAGAATGTGTACTTTAATCTCATAAAATTTCATGGAAAAAATCATTCATTTACTATATGAAATTAGCGCATGAACCTCACTGCCTCTGAGTAGTCGTATTATCTTATTCCACATTTTAACTCCCGACTTTGAAAAATCATAACAATTCGAGTTCTTAACCAAATAAGGCGTTCTTGGTGTCCAATTAAAGATATAGATATTAACTATGTTCATGCTAAATTTCATATGAAAACTCATCATATAAGTCACCTAAACTATCATTGGAAGTACACTACCTCAAATCGGATTTATGAGTAGCATGCATCATACACACCAAAACATCATCTTGTAATTAAAGTGAACACTCTTTAAGTTATATATAGTCATCCATCAACATTTGCCCTCTTGCCTTGAGATAATCCAGCACCTAGAGCATAGTTATGGGGGGTGAGATTCGGGGGAATCTCAATAGCAAGTAATACAAACTATAAGGTTATGCATGTTTGATTAAATGCCTAACATGTTATCATGCAATGGGAGCTAATTCATGCTTATACATAAGCAAACTCTAACATGCAAATTGTCATGACATATATTGCAAGGAGTGGCACATACTCATGGCACATCATCATCAAAAACATCATCACATAATATTCCATGCTCAACCAAACCTACATGCATAACAAGTAAGCAAATCAATCAAAGCACGTAAGTTTATAGTTAAGTATTCTTGCTACCTCTTGTAGATCCTTGTCCTTCCTTTCTTGAAATGGCCTTTCCTTGCACAAATGTCAAAACCTAAACATTACAATATGATTATCAAATTATAACTCCATTCCAAACAAATTCCAAGTCTAGTTTCAATAAGCTCCCTTTTTCCAAAATTTCCCATTTTGGTTCCAATGCTTCCCATACTTGTTCCTCCACTTTACCCCCACACAAAATCTCATTTTAAGACCATTGGAAGCATCAAAATTATGAAATTCAAATCACTGTTCATGCGAGTGAATAGTGCCCGTGAGAAATTTTCAACATTATAACCTTTAATTCCAATGGTTTCCAAGGTTCAAAACCTTTCCAATCCCACACAAAATCATCATATAAACTCAATGGAAGCATTAAATCATTGAAATTCCATTTTCTTCTATCATAAACAGTGCATGAACAGTGCAAACTGAAATGGTAAAGTGAAGAACATCAACTTACTACACAACCAAGCATGTAACTAGCTTGTTTAAGCTTGTCTTAACTATCGATGACCTAAAACTCATATTCCTTTCACATATACACAAAATTTCCAGCAGCATCCCCCCAAGATTTAAGCCTCAAAAATCACTTAAACTCAAGCACAAACCATAAGAACAAAAGGTAGAATGAATGGAAAGGGGGTATTTATAGCAAAAGTCATGTGCCATTTGAAGGCCAAGATCACTTTGGAAACTATTTAATCTAATGGTTAAAGGTTTGATCTTGGAATATCTTTTCACTTTTCACTCATGACCTTACCACCATGACATCACTAGCATGGCCTCCCTTGGTACACCTAACCCTTTCTCTTTTTGGGTGCCATTTTGAAGTCCTTGTGGGTCCCACCATGTGCAACACCTAATTCTTACTTTATTCTCTTTTTCTTTCTTTTCAAAAATCCATAAATTATTCATTATTGGACTTGGGCTCCAAGATCACTTTTGGGCCTTATTGGGCTGGCCTAGGATGAAATGTTGGGCCTCTTTTAGGTCCAATAGCTAATTGGCACAAATCCCAATATACTTTCCTTATACCGATATCCTTAAATTATCCTGATCTCTTTATAAATGTTAAACACCTCCTTTAATTGTTCTAACATTTTTAGAAATTTATTCTAATATAAAATGAATTCTCTATAAAGTTTCATAATTTTCTGAGACCCAGAAGTCTTGTTAAAAATTACATACGTTTCCTTTAACCCTTTATCGGTATCTTTTTTCACCGTAAATTCCATAATTAATTCTACAGGACTCCTTTTTGACTTCTGTCAACTCCATAAATTCTCATATTAATTATAATAATTTACTATCAAATTTCATCTGATATCCATCCCTTGAATGAAATGACCAAAATGCCCTCCATTTACTTCTAGTTTCTTAGGGCATCACAGTGACATTTTCGTAATTTTGTACTTTGGCTCTTAGACTTTCTTTCTCTTGCAATTAATCCCTTTCTTTATATAAATATGGCTACATCTTTTCCTGAAAAATCTCATATATTTTATTCAATCTGTACATACAACTTAGTACAGAAATTAGGGATGTTACAGTATATATATGCATAAATCATAGTTTAAAATCACTGATTATTTTAAAGAAGTTAAAAGAATTGTTCCATCAATTGACACTCTTTTTTATTATTTAAAAAATATACATACGATACTCTTCCATAAGCATGACTCATGAGTACTATGCTAAATCCCACATAAAGTCCAAGAAATGGAGTGTAATCCCTCTTTTTAAGGTCAATAAATGACGTTAAAAATATTATAATGAGTACAAATATTATAATCAATAAAATATTCTAACTACTTATCAGTTTTATTTTAAGCGTAATTTTTCTTAAATTAAGGACGGTAAGAATATTATAATGAGTAAGAATATTATAATGAGTAAAATACTATAACCATCTATCAATTTTACTTTAATTATATAAATATTCTCTCTATTTTAAAAATCTATATAGATTTATATTAAATTTAAAATATATGTTATACAAACATACCTTGTATATTCAAAATTCTATTTACATCCACTTGAACTATGAGGAGTTAACCATTAATTTTGACTTTTAAACTTGTCTTTACCACAATGCACATATTTAACACAAGAATTATTTAAAAGTACACACACACACACACACATATATATATATATTTGTAAAAAAATCTATACATCCAAAAAACTACTAAATAATTATATTTTCAAACTTTATAATATGTTATAAAATTTAATAATTTTGATTATATTATAAAATTTTATAATTTTAATTTTTCATCATATATATATTAAAATTTGTTTATTTTAATTTCTTAAATGTATATATATATCAAAAATAATTACGTAAGCGTGTGTATGTAAGATTCTATAAATTTCAATTTGAAAAAAATTAATAAAAAGAAGGAAATAACTATTTAAATCAAATAACTATATATCAAATTCTTTATGTCTATGTGAATTGAATCACATAAGCTTAAAAACATTAAAAAAATAACTATTAGAAAAAAAAGAAAATAAAAATTAAGGAAAGGAAAATAAAAGCAAAATTGTTTTGATCTCTCCTCTTAGTCCTGTGTTTCTTTTCTTTTCTTTTTCTCTTAAACAAATTCATGTAATTCAACAAATGATAATATAATTTAGGGATTTATTAGAAAATGGTAAAATGGTAAATAAAACTTATTTTAATATAAATTTTATTTAAAAATTATGTTTTTAGAATCTTTTCAAAATATTTTTAGCCTTGTTAATGATTTTGACTAAACTGTAAATTTTTAAAATAGAGAGAATTTCTGTGTAATTAAAATAAAATTAAAGGGTAACCAAAATATTTTATTCTGTTATAATTAATTAAAAGAAAGTATCTGTGGGTAAAGAAGAGATGATACTCTGTGATTTAACTAGAGACTCGTGATTACTAAATTTTTGACTAAATACACAAACACATATGCTTTAAATAGAATAACAGTAGTATTTAAATAACCTAAAGTGTAGTTCTTCGAGTTTGGAAACAATTCAGATTTCTTATTCTCTTATTAATATCATTTTTACTTTCATAAAAAAAGGGAAACAGTTCAGATTTAAAACTCTGCTCTATTTTTAACATCTAACTTTTTCAGCTATTTTTACTATCAAATTAGCATATCAAACTATATAATTTCTCAATTGAAACAATGTCGATAAAGTTTAGAAACGAATATAGAAGTTACCAATGACACATCGTGTTAAAACTTTGATGTGGCTCTTACTCAAATAAAAACTCCTTACAAATAAGGAAAGGTATAGACATAAGTTGATAGCTCATTTGACTTGTGAGCTTTGTCATGAGAGAATTGAGGATATTGATCACATTTTTAAATTATGTCATTTGACTTCTAGTGTTTAGAAAAAATCCTCCTTCGAAATCTTTGCATTGATTTTTTTGGACAAGATACTGTTCAGTGACTAAATAAAATTATTTTAACTAAGCAACTACATATTTATTGGAAGATTGTCATAAATATTATTTGTTAAAAATTGTGGGAGGTTAGGAATAGACAAATTTTTACAGATGAAGTATATTTTCTTGACATAATTTTAGCAGAAATCAAAGCTATAGTTAGTCACACTTTCAATAGCTTTAACATTTATAGACTGTTTTTGTAGAGTTTTTCTTTTCATAGGTGGTTTATATAGTTTTAATGTGATTGTTTAGTTTATAACGATATAACTTATTTTCGTAACTACGATATTTTTTCATCTCTTTAAGTGAGGGTATCTAATAAACTCTGGAGGTACCATCCTCTTTTTCCAAGAGAAAAACCCCCCTACTAATTGTGATAATTACATGAAAGCCATTTTTTGACCAAAAATTTCTTGAAAGCCATTAAAAGATTATTGAAAGACTATTTTCAAATGTAGTGTATATATATATATATATATATATATATATATATTACTCCCATCCCTATTATCGAGGGCCTTTTAGACTTTATTATTAATCATTTGTATAAAGCATTTTAAAAATTATTAAATATTTTTTCATATATATCCCTATTTAATATGACTTTAGAGTTTAATATAATTGATAGGGAGAAGTAATTTATATTTGAGACTAGAGTTATATAAAATAAAGTTTGTGTATGTAAAGGCAATGTTTTAAAAGCACGATCATATGTTGAATCAAAGAGGCCAACCGTTCAAGGTTCGCATGGTCGGATTAATTAGATTGGTTGTTGAACTAGTTATATAATAATTAAATGAAATAATAATATATAAATAATAGGGAAAATGACAGAAAAAGACCACTTGAAATTCAAAAGGACAAAAAGGGCCCATGAATTTTCAAAAAGACAGATTGGGTAGGAGGCCCAATCTGTCATTTTTAAATTACTGTGCACAGTTGCAAATATTATTATGGGAGTTGTAAATACCATTAGTAAAGTTGTAAATACCATTATAGAAATTCAAATAGAACTAAAAAAGTTGTAAATACCATTAAAAAAGGTGTAAATACTATTACAAGAGTTGTAAATATCATTGACGGAGTTGTAAAAAATACAATTTCATTTTTTATTTGCAACTCTTCCAATGGTATTTGCAACTCCCATAATGATATTTGCAACTATGAACAGTAATTTGAAAATGACAGATTGGGCCTCTTGCCCAATCTGTCTTTTTGAAAATTCATGGGCCCTTTTTGTCTTTTTGAATTTCAAATGGTCTTTTTTTGTCATTTTCCCTAAATAATATATAGATAAAAATAAAATATTAAATGAATTAAAAATAAATAAAGACGTACAAAATGAGCATAGTTGGATGAAAGATACAAAAACCCAAACAAGCCCAATTCCCTCTTACTCTCCTATTCTCATTATTATTGTCATAATACTGATGACATAATAATTAGAAAAAAATTATATAATAATAATATAAGTGTAAGAAATAAAATAGTAAATTGTCAAATAATTCTAGTGGACCACCAAGTATTTGGATCGATTGGCTATAGTTTGGCGGTCATTCTAACTTAACTAGAGGTATCATATTTGAACACTGCAATAATTAGTTGGAAGTAATAAAATTTTTCTATTGTGGGGCTTAAAGATATTAGATAGATCTAAAACAATAACTCCAATGAAACCTTTAATAATTAATAGTTTAATTTCATGGTTTTAGACCATGGTAGAACATAACATAAACTTAATTGAAATAAAAACCAAAATAAAATTTATTTTATTTTTAATAAAAAATGAGTTTAAAATCTAATTTATTTTATAAATTTGTTACAATCCATATATATAATAAAGGTTAGGAAAAATCTCTAGAAAATATCTTTTCAATTCTAAAATTCTAAAAAGAATATCCTAATATGTAAAATGATATATTGGTCACAAATAACAATATGAGATTTCAAAATTTAGAGGAAAAGACAAAATTGCTCATAAAGTGTTTTAATAAAAAGATAAAATTAGGTCAATTACTACTTATATAATGTTGTAATATGATTGATAACTTTTGTAATGATTTTGATTACCTTAGTGAAAATATTTACTATTCTCGTAAACAATTTAGTTGCAAGTATTTATTTCTTAAAATACTTTCAGAGACAATTTTATCTTTTCTTCCAAATTTTAAAATCCCATATTGATATTTGTGACCAATTTATCTTTTTATAAGATACTTTTTTTTTTAAATTTTAGAATTGAAAATATATTTTCTAGGGATTTCCCCTAAAGGTTATGCAAGGAAAAAAATTATATGGAATAAATAACATAATATAAATACTCGCTTACAGACTGTTTGCCACACGAAAAATTGATCAAAGTAAAAGGAATTCTATATTGATATGTAGTATAACATAATATAAATTATATGTAGTCTATAGCTAGTTGCCCTACTAGTAATGTCACCTGTCATATTTGGGGTGAGGTCCGGGAACTCTATATTGATATGTATATATGTGCAGCGTATGTTTAAATTGTATTATATATAAAAAAAAAGAAAAATTAAATTTTCCCATCTGTTAGCAGGAAAAAAGAATTTTTAAATTTCTTATGGGAAGATATATATATTTTTTTTCAACCGATTTATCAAAATTTTACCCTGATTATATTCGGATTCGACTCACGTCACACACCTGGCTATGGTGGGTGAGTCTCCTAATGAAAATTTTTTATATACGCTAAGGGTCGAACTCGATACTTTACTTAAGTGATATCGAATTATTTATCAATTAGATTAACTCCTGTTGGTAGAAGATATTTTCCTTTATGCGTGGGAAGATGGCTTTCTTCACATATTGTTGGGAAGCCATTTTCTGCATAGGAAAAGACTAAATTATTCGTACTTGAATTCATCTTTTTTAATAAAGGCTAAGCGCATTAAATAGGTACGGGTATTTGATCAGATAATTATTTTAGTTTTATATAGAACATTAAGGCCATTAATATAAATATAATCACGAATAATTATTTTAAACTTTTTTTATCAATAATAACAAAAAAATCAATTATTTTAATTCAAAGACATTAAAGTCATTTACTCTTCACTTTTTCCCATCCTATGATTTTCATCCCATCAAATATAATTTTTTCTATCAAACTATTTTCTATTCTAATTTGAGTTGAAAATTTTCCATTCAGTTCCTTTCGTTACTTTCCTTGAAAATACATTCTTTATATCAAACGGGACTCTTGTCTTGTGATGGAGAGAAAATCACGAGGTAAAAGAAATAAACAAAAAGTAGGGGGAAATCATTTTCCCAAAGTTTTCTCTTCACATTTTGGCGCCAAGCTCTACCTCTTCTTGTTCGTTATCGATTTTTTGGGAGAACCTCAAATCTGGCTGGGCGAACCTTGTCTCCGCTCCACCTCCACTCCACCCTCTTCCGATTTTCGTCACCAACTGTTTCCTCATCTGCGCAAACTCCACCGTCGCCTTTTGAGTTTCTTCAGGTTCATTTCTATGTCTTTTTCTCATTCTCGACTTCACTTCTCGACAATGCTTTAATTCCGTCCGTTTCTTCTGTGTACATAAATAGACTGCTATCTCATCTCCGCCTGTCACTCTCTCTCTGTTTTTAAACATTGCTAGTTTTGCCTTTTTTCTTCCCCTGAATCAATTAGGATAAGAAATTGTTCATTCTTTAACGTGGGAAGTGAAACATCCTCCCTTAGACTCCTCAGAGTACACTTACGGAAGCGATATTAGCTTGATATATCTTAACTTAAGCCCAGAAATTCAAAATTTCACTCTTAAGTTCCTTATTCTGGACCTTTAATTTGAAAATTAATTTATCTCGTTCTACATATCCAAATAAGGTTTATTACCTATCCACGGAATGCCCCAGATGTGTACTACTGGCTCACCAAATTTCATAGCCAAATTCCTCCGTTTACTAGGTCAAACTGAGGTCAGAACACTGCTACCTCAAGACCTGCGAATTTCTCCCTTAATTCCCCATTCACAAATTGAACATGCCAAATAACATTTATTATTAAATAATAAAATGTCATACAACAAGGCATACAGCAAATTATCATATTTCTATTACATCTTTTCCTGCCTAAAATCCGGCAGCATAACTGCTATAATTCTTCTTTAGAAAGTAACCGATGTTGTACCGATTCGGTAATTCCCTCATGAGAACTACCATTCTACGTAGTACCCAGGAAAGACTGGATGAACCTGCTGGGTCCACTCACTTCCAGCCTCCTTAGACAGCACTACGTACAAAGTACGTATCAGTTCCTTTCCCTGTTCCTGCTTCCTTGCCGGAATTTCGGCAGCCTAACGGCGTCTCTTAAAATTTCCAGATTTTATTTTGACAGAACCTCCCCTGTAATGTTATATATGGGAATGAGATTCGGGGGAATCTCAGTAGTAATAATCATAACAATATATGTAATGTAGAGTGACGGTGCTTGCTTGTGATTGTGTATAGATAAGTATGCTGCGTGCTTCCATATTCAATAACATATGATTATAGCATTGTAATAGAGCTTCAAGCATAACATATAAGACAACAATCCAACCAAACAATAGCACAGCAAATCACAAAGACATTACATAAGAGCTAGGATTAGTTACTACCTCAAAGGCAGAACTCCAGAACTTCTATACTGCTTCCAACTCCACCAGAACTTCCTTTCTTTCTTTCTTTCTCCTTCTCTCTCTTCTTTCTCTCTCTTTTCTTGCCAAAAACGTGGGATGCATAAAATGGGAGGGGAAGGGGGTATTTATAGCTTTAATGGATGTCATTTCTGTAATTTTGAAGCCATCTGAACATGTGGTCCTGTTTTTCCTGGATTTTCCTATTTTTCTTTATTCCTTTTTACTGCATCATGCATGACATCATCCAGGACACCTCACCGGGACACCTCATCGCCACATTCTTCACATGTCACAATTCCTGGACACCTCATCAGCTGACTCAGCAGTTCAGTCCAATCCAGTACCGGTCCAGAGTCTTGCACCGTAATACGTGTCCTCAACTTTTCTTCTGCCTCTAAGATTGCGCCATGTGGCATCTGGAAGGGACCTTTCACGCCTTTCAATGCTATCCAGATAAGTCCCAGACTTTATCTGATTACTTTCTCGGTTATCATGCCGACCGAGTAACTTTACTTTATTGAAACAGCATTAAAATAGTATTTTAATGCCACTTTTTCCCACATATCACTGGGCCTACGTTTTTGGGCTCTGGAAATTTTATCTTGGATCCTGATCAAGCTCAAGTACTCTGATGGCTCTATTCCCAAGAAACATCCCTTGGCAAATTACCAAAATACCCTTGGGTGCCCTTTCTTGCGCTATTTTAACCCTAAGGGTAAAATCGTCATTTCACACCCTTCTGTACTCTGTCAGGGCATATACTGACTCTAAGTAACTTTATCTGTATGTGCCTTGGCTCCTGGGCCTGTCCAGAATGACCAAAATGCCCTCATACATCTACTACCCCTTTAGTACAACACAGGGGCATTTTCGTAATTTCGCACTTTTTCGGGGTTTTGCCGGACACTGGCCCACCTATCAGTTCAAGTGTCCTACTGGGCCTTGTTGGCGCCATTATTGGGCCTTTCAGGGTCCATTACCTTCATGGCACACATTACGAGGAATCTCCCCCTGTTAATGTTTATTGAATATTTAATCTATTTTTCACCGTTTATACACATATCCGGACACCGGCTCCTTCTGTCCGATACACTGGCCTGCGGTGTTCAGGCATCCCTGTGAGTCATATCAGTCATCTGACCGAGGTTATCCGAACTCATTCAGTCCCTTTTCAAATACCAATAAATTTCACTATCGGATACCCGGAGGCCTCACACTCCATCTGGATTTTCTAACTTGCGAATAACTTTTTCTACAGGCCTCCTATAGGTATTCTGTCAGTTTCCTGACATCCGCCCCACAAAGACGCATCATCCTGTATTTTCTCACCCAGATCTGAAATCTAGGATATCCGGTATGAATTTTTATAACTTTTGGACGATCAGTCCATTTCTGGCTATCTGGAGTCTTCAAAAATTCCTGTATTAAGCCAGATTACCGAGCGTCCCTTGCTCTCTCTACCGGTGAAATCTGGGACTGAAATACTGTCGGACAGTCCAAACCACTTCCGGCCTGACTTTCTTTAATTACACTTTAGCCCCAAGAAACTTTTCTTCTTTTCATTTAAGTCCCTTTTTATTTGGCTAAAATTACACTTAAGGACCCCACCTTTTTGTCCTTAAACTTTCCATAATTCTTTCATACTCATAGAGACATCGTATGCACATTTCACAGTTCAGTGAAATGATCAGCATAATTTTCTCTATTTTCTGGCAAAATATGGTACTCATCGGCTACCAGCCCGATCTTTCCCATAATTACGATTTTGCCCCTACACTCTCTTTCTGGCATCATTACTCATCTTCTCATCCCTTATCTTAAGTTATAGAAATTCTCTTTCAATAACTCATCCCTTAAACTCTTCGGGAGTCATCGTTAATTGAAAAGCTCGACAACCCGCCCATATCAGGTTATTTTACACAGGAGCCAGCCCATATCAAGCTACCTGCAGAATTCCTAGGTTTAAGACTTAGGATATTCCTCACATTCCTCATTTTGAACCTAGGCGAACTGTCCCGATTCTGTAGGTTAAAGACTTATCTCATCTTTAAGTAATCCGCCCATATCAGATTACTACCCTAGGACTACGGTTTTAGCAGCCTGCCCATATCAAACTACTTCTCAGTTCTCCTAGACCAAAAATCGGGATGTTACAGGAAGCATTCCTATCCTTATGATCATCTTGTTATTGACTGATTGAAATGCTTATTCTATGCCTTTGTGAATGAATGTTGCACTGTTTGCTAATGGGCATGGTTAGTGACCACATTCCCATGGTTGAATTGAAATGAACTTGCCAGAGATAGAGTTTCTCTATTTGGCAAACATCATTCTTTGCCAAAATTACTTTAGGTCTCAACGAAAGGATAGAAACTTTATAGTATGGTCAAGGAAGGAATTAGCAGAATAATCTTGCTTAGCAAGCGGTTGGAACTACATATGAGAATTCGGCACCTTTTATTCTTGCACACAAATCTATTTAAGTTTTTAGATACTCTGAACTCCTTTTCTCTTTCATAGCTTTTAGGTGGCTTATTCCCTCAAGTTAATTACTATTAGCCTACAGAACTTGTGTAATGTCACAAAATTAATTTGGAATTCTGCAGTTTGTCTCCATGAGTGAAAAGTTCATAAAGTCAGTTCAGCAGTGTGTTACCTCTTTTGTATTCTTTGGTACATTAGAAAGAAAAATAAAGCATACTATGGAAATGAGCAGTTAATAAGATTCTGCAGTTTGTCTGGTTAGATAGAAATACTCACATTGCCAAGGGATATCTTTGCTTTTACATCTATAACAGGACACAGTTGGGGTATATGACTTCAGTGGTTTGCATTTTGCAAATGGCATTTTCAACCTTTTCACAGAGAAGCAAATCGAAGGGCATACAATCCGTGCCTTGTGTGATGCTTTCTTGCTTTTAATTGTAAATTATCATTCCATTTTTTTTGCCTTTTCTTTTTGTTTATTTATAGGCCATTATTTTTTCAAACGTCTAGAATTAAGCTAGTAATTGTGATAACTGCCTGAAAGCCATTAAAATATTATTGTAAGACGTCTTTTCAAATGTGTTAGATATATGTGTGTGTGCTATATAAAAGAAAGTATGTGTATGTGAAGATAATATTTTAGAAGCCGAACCGGAAGTTGAACTGGGGAGACTAACGGTTCACGGTTCGTATAATCAAACTGATGAAATTGGCAATCAAAGTAACAATTAAATAAAAATAATAATATACATAAATAATACATGCATAAAAATAAAATATTAAATAAATTAAAAATAAATACAGACATACCAAATAAACATAGTATGTTGGCAAACATAGTGGGATGAAGGATGAAAAAAAAACCCAAATAAATCCTTTCCTCTTATCCTCTTCTATCTTCTGGCTAATTATTATTGTCATTATTGTCCAACCAGTAACATAATAATTAAATAAAAAAATATTACATGCATATATAATAATATAGGTTTAACAAATAAAATATTAAATTGTTCAATAATTTTGAATAAAAACTTTAATAGATACAAGGGTAAATGTGCATCTAACACGTCAAATTAATTTTATAGGAGTAATTAGCACCTTAAAGTATTTAAGAGTGTAATTAGCACCCCAAACTAATTTTGGAGGTACAATTAACACCCTAAAGTATTTAAATTGTTACAATTTTACCACTTCGTTAATAAAAACACAAACTTTTATTTGATACATGCCATGAACTTTTTATTTCGATACATTATTATTTAAAAGATCACATGCGTAATATTGTTTTATAAACTATGAAATTTCTCAATTTTCACATATGAATTCTATACAATATCAATTTTAGGGTTATTTAGTACTATTTTTTAAATAATATGACACATGTGACATTTTAAATAATAATGTGTTGAAATACAAAATTTATGTGACATGGATCGGATATAAATTTATATTTCTATTAGTAAAAAGGTAGAATTATACCAATTTAAATACTTTATGGTGCTGGTTGCACCTCTAAAATTAGTTTAGGGTGCTAGTTGCACTCTTAAATATTTTAGGGTGTTAATTGTTCCTCTAAAATTAGTTTAGGGTGCTAGATGCACCTTTACCTTAGTTACAATTTCATGGTCTTAGACTAGGTTCAACTAAACATAAAAATTAATTTTACTTTTATTTTGAATAAACATCAATGAATTTATAATCTATTTAACATCTAACTTATTTTATAAAATAAAGAGTATGCATTGAAAAAAATTATAATGAAAAAATTATATATAATAAATATTATATACTTGTTCATTCATTTCTATGGTTGGCTTTCATGAAGTATTATCTTCATGGGGAAAGTCGACAATTTTTTTTTTAAGAAAGCCATACGTGTGTGTGTATTATTAATAAACAAAAGGCAAAAATTGATTTAGTTTGATAGGAGAGCAAAGACTATTAATTTCAGAAGTGTGTTCTCACTTTTGAAAAAGAATCAAAAGAAATCGAAGCGTTTCTCGCTTCTTCCCTCCTAAAACACTTGAGAAATAGAGTTTGGAGCTTCTAAGCCATTTTGATCAAGGCAAAATGGCGGACATCAAAGCACAATGGATGAAGACATTAAGTTCTTTATTTTTTTTTTCTTGTATGATTTTTGTCATTTTCTTTATAACTCAGCTCTACTTGTGGTTAGGTTTCTTCCCTCTTCTTAACATTTCGTCTGCTACTTTTGGCTCATTCTCCACTTGCCCGGTTATTCATTGATACTCTTATGATTTAACTTTTGAAGAGGTTTAGTTTAACTCGTGGTGAGACATGTTTCAGGAGGGCTTGAGTAGAAGGACAGAAAGCCAAGAACGTATCAGGCCGTGAGCAAGTTTCAACCTTCAATCGCAATATTAACAGCAAGCTTTTCGATTAGCAAGCTTTTCGCATGGTAAAATTATTCTTTTTTACTGTATGGTTATGCTAACTAGTTGTAGCTCCAAAAAGTCACAAGCATGATACCCCACCTAGAATAGGCTTCTTTACTTGAAAGTAACTAAAAGCGGAGATGTCCTTGTTATATTGCGAATGCATTTGGTATTGTAGAAATTTGGTGTGTGACATGACTCAATGCATCTTATAAATAAATTTTATAAATCTGTTGAGTAAAAATACCTTTTGGCTGTAGAAGCTTTCTTGACTAAAGCATTTCATTTCTTTACTTGAGTTGACCGATTCAAATTCCAATTCAAGTCTAAACACATCTAGAGATATGTTTGAGGAGGGCTTGAGCAGAAAGATAAGAAGCGAAGAACGCGTCATGCCATGAGCAAGTTTCAACCTTCAATTCTAATATTAATAGCAAGCTTTGACCTTCAATTACAAAAGAGGGTGTGGCCACCATCCACGTAGGCGGTTAAAGTTCCTATAACTGAGACTTTTTGTCCCCTCTGAAAATCTCTCTCTCTTTTTATTTTAGCTATGGAAATTGACGAGGTAAACTTTAAACTCTTTCTTGTTTTTATTCTTGTTCCTGGTCCTCGGTGATGATATGTGGGACATGACCCAAAATCATTTTTTATGTTTTGAATGTTTTTTTGCTTGGTATATTGAAGTTTTTTGCGGTAATATTTTAGAGGAGCCCAGCAATAGATTTAGTCATTTAACCATATTATATTGTTATTCTACTATTGGGGTCACTTGCTTTTAACGTTATGAATTGATTTGATCTCTAGGCAACTCCTTCATTTGCGTCTCTTCGAAAAGATGGTGAATCACTTTTGTCTAATATCAAGCATGAGGAAAAACAAATTCAACACAAGAAAAGGTATTTCTTTCTTTCACTAGTTTTTGTTAATATGCTAATTTTTGCCTTCTTACCTTGACTAAGAATTTGATTTGGTATAGGTGGTTATTGGGCATTATTTCCACAAAAACTAAAAGAAAGCATTTTAAGAAGGCTAAATTTTTAGATGATAGATTTATGTCCGAGTCCTTTATTAGAGAAGGTGATGTAAGTATTGTTGGAGATTGTGTCCTAGAGGTCAATCGTTGCATTATGAACATTGTTGATTTATGAATTTCTTAATTATGTTATCACATCATTTGCATGTTTACTGTGATGACTATCCTTAGATAACTCATGATCTTATCCTAAATGTCCCTGGTCGGTCATCTATGCCGGAGCAGAGATGAAATAAGACCAGTATGACTTTGAAGATATATAGAGATATAAATCAAAATTTAGGCACATGTAAGAGTACAAGGTGTTGGACCGACCCGCTATGAGAGAGCTGCATGGGTTAAGTCATAAGCTTCTCTCATATACAAGCCATGTCACTATGCCCTTTGACCTGAGATCATCATGGATTCCTACATGACAAACGCTCAGCTTTGACCTAGTCAAAAGTCACTTTTGACCTAGTGATCATAAAGGCTATGTTCGGGCTTAGTGGTTTTTCATGCGGAGGAATGTGAATGGTCAAGATGGAATTTGTCCCTCACATTCATAGAGAGATATTACTGGGGCCCTCGATGAGTGAGTCTGAGAAATGTATGGCCATACTATAATGGAAAGGTAGTTCCATTTCTATAGTCAAACTACTAAGGGATCGAGAAAGTAATGGTCAGGAACAGGAGGATGACGTTCTCCATGCCTCATCCATGACCGAAATATCGTGTGACAAAAGGGACGTGATGTGGTTGTATGAAAGGTTAAATTGTTTATCAATCCTCATATGATTTGGGTAGTCGTAATGTCTTACTAGAGACCTCTTACGACTTGTGGGTCAGTAAAGTACTGGACTACTGCCAACTTCATATGGGCCTACAAGGTCGCACACAAAACAGCCCAACACGAGCTATGATGTCCAGATTCATTGAATATAAGACATGTCTAGATTCAATGAATAATCTAGGGTGGATTTATATATATATAAATTTGTATATATATATTATATATAATATAAGAGATATTTGCAAGATTTAATTTATAAGGATAAATTAAATCTCTATCACTTTTGAATTTGAATTTAAATGGATATAATCTATTTGAATTTGAAATTTAAATTGATAAGATATCTCAAATTTAATTTATGAGAATAAATCAAATATAATTTCGTCTAATCTTTATATTTATTTAATTCTGTCTAATCTTTAAATAAATAGGTGAATTAAATCTGTGAGACGGATTTAATATAAACTATATTTATTTATTAGTTTCTTATCAAATTATGCAATATATGATATTGTATTAAATTCAGAATTAATATAAGATTAATTCTGAAACCCAATCCAATTAGAAGCCCGATAGCATCCTATATATTTGATATTAGGGGCTAGGGTTTGACACAAGAGAAAAAGAGGCAAGGAGAGTGCAAAAGGTTTGCAGATAAGAAATTGCCAAAATAGAGACGGTGAGGACGAAATCTTGAGAAAGCCTTAGAGGGACAAGAGTGAAGGGAATTGGAAGACACGCAGAGGAAATTAACTTTAAAATTTTTTCCATTCCCAGCCAGGATCTACCAAATGTGTTTAAGTCAAGGAGAAAGAAGTGTTACCTTCGGTTTCAAGCTTTGGTCGCGACCTCAGTGTCCACTAGTCGCGACTCTTCGCCTCTGGAACATTTTAGTCGCGACCTCCTCTGCTTCTCGTCGCGACCTGAAGTCTCTGGAGTTTTTAGTCGCGACCTCTTCAACTTCACGTCGCGACCTGTCTCCTCTTTTCGGATTTCTGACATTCAGATGCCCGTTTGGTCGCGACCTAAGTGTGTTCTGGTCGCGACCTTTCTTTGTGTCTGGCCGTATCGTAGAAGTCGACAGCTCAGATCGGCTTCCTCTACCGGTATCCACACGAACAGCGTTCCAATTGCGAACGACGTGCTAGCGCCTCTTGTCCCTCTAGGGCTTTCTGGAGATTCCGTCCTCACCGTCTCTATTTCGGCAGTTTCTTATGTGCAAATCTTTTGCACTCTCCCTGCCCCCTCTTCTCACGTCTGAATGTGTATGTAGAGATCTATATTGTGTGTAGAACCCTAGCTCCTAATGTCAAATATATAGGAAGCTATCGGGCTTCTAATAGGGCCGGGCTTCAGAATTAATCTTATATTAATTCTGAATTAATACAATATCATATATTGCATAATTTAATAAGAAACTAATTAAATAAATATGGTTTATATTAAATCCGTCCCACAGATTTAATTCACCTATTTATTTAATTTAAAATAAAGATAAGACAGAATTATATTTGATTTATTCTTATAAATCAAATTTGAGATATCTTATCAATTTGAATTTCAAATTCAAATAGATCATATCCATTTAAATTCAAATTCAAAAATGATAGAGATTTAATTTATCCTTATAAATTAAATCTTACAAATATCTCTTATATTATATATATAATATATATATAATATAAACTAATTTATATATATATATATAAAATATATATCCACCCTAGATTATTCATTGAATCTAGACATCTCTTAGATTCAATGAATCTGGACATCATAGCTCGCATTGGGCTGTTTTGTGTGCGACCCTGTAGGCCCATATGAAGTTGGCAGTGGCCCAGTTACTATACTGACCCACAAGTCGTAAGCGGTCTCTAGCAAGGCATTACGACTACCCAAAACATATGAGGATCGATAAACGATGTAACCTTTCATACAACCATATCACGTCCCTTTTGTCACATGATATTTCGGTCAAGGATGAGGCATGGAGAACGTCATCCTCCTATTCCTGACCTTTACTTTCTCGATCCCTGAGTAGTCTGAATATAGAAATGGAACTACCCTTCCATTCCAGTATGGCCATACATTTCTCAGACTCACTCATCGAGGGGCCCAGTAATATCTCTCTACGAATGTGAGGGACAAATTCCATCTTGACCATTCACATTCCTCCGCATGAAAAACCACTAAGCCCGAGCATAGCCTTTATGATCACTCGGTCAAAAGTGACTTTTGACTAGGTCAAAGCTGAGCGTTTGTCATGTAGGAATCCATGATGATCTCAGGTCAAAGGGCATAGTGACATGGCTTGTATATGAGAGAAGCTTATGACTTGACCCATGCAGCTCTCTCATTGCGGGTCGGTCCAACACCCTGTACTCTTACATGTGCTTATGACTTTGATTTATATCTCTATATATCTTCAAAGTCATACTGGTCTTATTTCATCTCTGCTCCCACATAGATGACCGACCAGGGACATTTAGGATAAGATCATGAGTTATCCAAGGATTGTCATCATAGTAAACATGCAAATAATATGATAACATGATACAATGATTGGCCCCTAGGGCACAATTTCCAACATCCTCCCACTTGCACTAGGAATAATCATTAATTTGTCTCAATCCTATTGACCTAACATGACGCTCATGTTTTGCCTGGACAAGCGTTTTTGTTAGAGGATCAGCATCATTGTCTTCTCCTGCTACCTTGCATATTTTTATATCACCTCTATCATTGATTTCTCTGATGAGATGAAATCGCCTGAGTATATGCTTGGTCCTTTGATGTGACCTAGGCTCTTTGGCCTGTGCAATGTCACCACTATTGTCACAGAACAAAGTTATTGGATCTGAGATGGTCGGTACCACCCTTAGTTCAGCAATGAACTTCCTGATCCAAATGGCCTCCTTAGCTGCATCAGATGCTGCTATATACTCGGCTTCCGTTGCAGAATCTGCTACAGTGCTCTGCTTAGAGCTCTTCCAGCTTATTGCTCCATTATTTAGGAGAAATATGTATCCAGATTGCGATTTCTGGTCATCCTGGTCAGTTTGGAAACTTGCATCTGTGTAACCAGTTACAGAGAGCTCGTCATCCAATCCACCATAGACCAAGAATAAGTCCTTAGTCCTTCTTAAGTACTTAAGGATATTCTTGACAGCAGTCCAATGGCCCTCACCAGGGTCCTGTTGATATCTGCTAGTCATACTTAAGGCAAACGAGACATCCGGTTGAGTACATAACATGGCGTACATGATAGATCCTATGGCCGAGGCATATGGAATCTTACTCATGCGATCTCACTGATCTGGTGTACTAGGACACAAATCCTTGCTGAGGTGAATACCATGAGACATGGGTATGAAACCCCTCTTTAATTCCTGCATACTGAACCTATGCAGTATCTTGTCTATATATGTGCTCTGATTCAGTCCTAGAAGCCTTTTAGATCTATCTCTATAGATCCTAATTCCTAGGATGTAGGTGGCTTCACCCAAGTCTTTCATCGAGAAAGATTTTCCTAACCAAGACTTGACAATCTGCAAGGTAGGAATGCCATTCCCAATGAGTAGGATGTCATCGACATAGAGTACCAAAAACACAACTGTGCTCCCACTAACCTTTTTGTACACACAAGGTTCATCAATGTTTTGAAGAAATCCAAACTCTTTGACTACTTCATCAAAACGATGATTCTGTAACATCCCAATTTTCAGGCCTTCAGACACGGAAATAGCCTAAGATTGAGAGGCTACCAGACCCCTTTTGAGCAGAAGTCCCAGAGACATAAGAGAGTTTTTAGGGACTAAGCTGTGAGTAAGTAAAGGTACGGGAACTTATGTGCAAACAGTGGAAGTCCCAAGGGGTAGAATGGCCATTTGGGGTGATGTAGAGGTCAAAGGTTGAAGAGTTACGAGCTGATCATTTAGGTCGCGACTAGAGTAAAGCATGGTCGCGACTAGTGGTTACAGAAAGAGCTATACGCGACAAGAAAGCATTATGGTCGCGACGTAAAAGAAGTATGGTCGCGACTAGAAAGCAGTGATATCGCGACTAATAGTGGCAGAAAACCTTAGACGCGACTAAAATGTGTTGTGGTCGCGACAAGAAGATGTTTTGGTCGCGACTAATGTACACAGAATTGTAAGGTCGCGACAAGATGATGTTGAGGTAGCGACTAGTGACTAAAGTGGCGCTAAGCGTATGGGCCAAGAGTGGTGAAGGTCCAAGAGAGATAGTTACCCGGTTGGAGATAGACCGGAGGCAGGATATCAGATACAGGAAAGGTTATCTGGAAACCATGAAGTAAACTGATAAGGTATACTCATGGGTCCTGCAAGATGCCGCATGGCATTAAAGTAATGATTCAGTAAAGTAAAGATACTCGGTTGGCGCGATAACCGAGGAGGCACGTAAACCGAGGAGGTGATCAGATAAGTCTGGGACTTATCTGGGTGGCATTGGGAAGCGTGCAAGGTCTCTTCCAGTTGCCATATGGCATTAGTCTGCAGAAAGCAGATAAAGTTGATGGCACGCATTACGAGGCAGGAGACTGGACCGGTGAGTCAGCATGATGAGTCAGCATGCTGAGGTGTCCCGGGAATTCAAGCATGTGAAAAATGAGGCGCTGAGTCAGCATGGTGAGTTGGCACGATGATGCAGTAAATGAGGAATTAAAGAAAATAGGAAAATCCAGGAAAAACCAGGACCGCAGGATCAAAGTTCATGGTATTTACGGATATGCCATTGGGGAACCTTATAAATACCCCCTCCCCTCATTCCATTCTTGCATCACGCATGGAGAGGAGAATGAGAGAGAAAGAAGAGAGGGAAAGGGAAGGGAAGGAAGAGAGAAAGGAGAAAGGAAGAAAGGAAGTTCTGGCGGAGCTGGAAGCAGAATAGAGATAGTAGGGTTCTGCTGAGCTAGCCAGGTAGTAACTAATCCTAACTTCTATGTAATGGCTTTGTGATTTGATGTGCTATTGTTTGGTTGGATTGTTGTCTTATATGTTATGTCTGAAGCTCTGCTGTAATGCTATGATCATATGTTATTAAGCATGGAAGCACGCAGCATACTTATCTGTACACAATCACAAGCAAGCACTGTCACTCTGCATTACATATATTGTTATGATTGTTACTACTGAGATTCCCCCGAATCTCATCCCCATCCATAACCCATTACAGGGAGGTTATGCTGAAGTGGATTTAGAGAATCCTAAGAGACGCCGTTATGCTGCCGGAGTAAAGACTGAACATCAGTATATGATAAGTACTGTGTACGTAGTGCTGTCTAAGGAGGCTAGAAGTGAGTGGACCTAGCCGGTTCATCTAGTCTTTCCTGGGTACTACGTAGAATGGTAGTTCTCATGAGGGAATTACCGAATCAGTACGGTTCAGTTCTTTGTACAGCTGAAGCGTAGCGGTTATGCTGCCGAAGTTTAGGCAGAACGAGATGTAATAGAGATATGAGGATTATGTATATGTCTTGTTGTATATGCCATATTGTATGACATTTTATGATTCAATGATAAATAATGTTTGGCATATTCAAATTTTGGATTATGAAGCTAACGCATAATAAAGCTAATATTGCTTCCGCTAGTGTACTCTGAGGGCTGTAAGGGAGGATGTTTCATTTTGGTATCAGAGCAAGAGGTTCTGGCACCAACCAGAAAGGACTCTGGTTCAGAGCATAAGATTCTGGCACAGAACAGAAGGTTCTGGCTCAGTGATGCTCTGATTTAGCCCTTGAGTACGACAGAATAGCACTCCGGTCGCGACTAAAGTGGTTTATGTCGCGACGGGTAGCCTCAATGAGAGGTTTAGGCGCGACGCTTAAGTTTATAGGTCGCGACGGTTATTCACAGAAAGATTTGGTTGCGACGTAAAGAGACATAAGTCGCGACGAGAAAATATCATGGTCGCGACGGTAGAGGAGTTGAGTCGCGACGTAGAAAGGTTAAGGTCGCGACGAAAGAAGATTTAGGTCGCGACTAGAAGACAGAAAATGTTAAGGACGCGACGTCTGAAGCTGTAGGTCACGACTAAAGAATAGAAATGATAAGTCGTGAGGAGTTAAGGGTAATGAAGAATCATAGAGGCTATTAATAGCGATTACCCAATACTCATATCGCGACGGAATGACAGAGATATCCTGGTATGACATTAGAAGATTCAGATCGGGACTATTATGGGTTTAGAAGAGCCCGTGGAGATAAAGCTCTTAGATGGAATAAGAGGTGTTCATGTTTCGTTGTAAAGGAAAAGACAGGTAAACACAAAGCATGAACATAGAGCTTGAGTGGAGAAGCCATGCATAGAGGAAGTTGGCAACTCCAATAAGCAAGTCATCTTTGCTAGGCAGGATAAGCCGCAAAGGATGATAATGTTAAGATGAGCTAGCTAGATGAGATAGCTAGAATGAGACAGATCCTCCATGTGATTACGAGGAGTAGATCTACATGGTAAAAGTCTTATTCAACCTAGTTGAATAAAAGACCTGAGAGCTAGAATGGGATAGCTAGTATGAAGTTTGCCTCGGAGTAATCCTAGGGCATAGCCTAAAGGCTAGAGATGTGATGATGTTTGATATGGCCTAAGGCTAAGGCTAAGGACGTGATGGTTAATAGGTAAGAGTTAAAATTCCCTAAGCAGAGGGATTCCATCACAGAGATCTAGGGTAGAGTACCCTAAAGAATAGAAATAATAGTAAAAGATAATGAATGAGATCTAGGCGACTGAAGTTCGCTAGGATTAAGAGAAAGATGCGTTTTCAGGTGCTTAAGGGCTGTGGCTCGTGTGTCTGGAAAACAAAACCGTGACCTCATGTGGGCACCAAGCCTACCTAAGGGGAGAGCGGATAATATCTTTGTAAAGGGGTTCTAGGCTGTTACAGTAAAGGCCGATAAGGAACCACAGTCTGGTCAAGAATAGACTGAGACTGATAGATAGACAAAAGGAGAAATGAGATAGTAGAAGGTAGCCACAGATTACGGGATACAGTGACTCCCCTATGTAAGAAAGAGTGATGAAGGGTTGAGTCTGTACCTTAATAAGAGGGTAGCGTGGCAGCCTGAGATAGACAGAATATGTCTTGAGGTTTAGTTAGTCTGATGGATGGTTGAGCAAAGTATGATGATGATATGGCTTATGATGCCATAAGTTATGATAGTTGCATCTCCTTGCAATTGTCATATGATGACATGCATGTTAGAGTATGCCATGATGAATGAATACTCCCTTTTACAGTGCATGAAGGGTAGAGTATATATGAGATGAGAAAGTATGTTGCTCCCATACCATATGACATGTAATGAGATATGTATTGAGGATGATAGATAGTCTCAGTTCATGGGACAATAAGCTATGAGATTCAGATATGTTATGATTGAGGATACTCAGGTAATTCTGCAGACTTGTGAATACAGTACTCAGAGCCATTTCTGTTGAAAGGAATGGTAGACAGAAAGAAAGCGGATAAGAGTAAAGAGATTGCTTCTAGATCACTCTTCAGATAAGAGTGGGATCTGAAACAGATGGCTCTCAGATAGAGCTAGATTCAGATGAGTATAGATCACTCTTAAGATAAGAGTTGGATCTGATACAGGATGCTCGCAGTTGGAGCATAGTTCAAATGGTTCACAGTTAGAGCACAGATGAGTTATGATGAGGCCATAGCAGTAAAATGCAATGGCAGGTGGTTAGACCATGATGGCACAAGCCAATGGTAAGCCACAGTAAAGTAAGAAAGATGAGAAGGAACTCCTGAGTAAGAGAGGAAGTAAGTAAAGTCTGGGTAAATGATGTGAGGCTATAAAATTTTTATGGAGTTATCAACAGGTGGAAGCAGTTAACCTTATAACTTAGTCTGTTGGTTTAAAATCTTCAGGAGATATACAGTACAACAGAATCGCAGTTAGATTCTGGAGGGTCGCAGTTAGATCCTAACATGGCTCCAGGGTCGCAGTTAGATCCTAACAGATTCAGAGTCGCAGTTAGATTCTGAAGAGGCTAACGGTTGATCGCAGTTAGATCCCGAGGTCGCAGTTAGACCTAGCCTAAGGAAAGTAATGAGCCATGAGACATGAGTACGATGTAGTATCTCTTTGGGAAGATGAATGCCAAAGACGAAGTTAAGGTAAGGAAGTTTCACTAGTTGATAACCTGACCCAGAGAAAGTGTTTTATAATGATTTTCCTCAGGTAGCCTCTAGTCTACAGACTGAACTTAGCTTTCCCTTAAACGAAGATGGAGTCCAAGTTTAAATCTGAGTACTGAGATTCAAAGTTTTGTAGAAGTATGCCTGAGAAGCAGAGAAGAGAATCCTCTGTGTAATAAGAAGCAGAGAAGAGATTCCTCTGTGTAATGAGAAGCAGAGAAGAGAATCCTCTGAGAAGCAGAGAAGAAAATCCTCAATGTAATAAGAATAGAAAAGTATGAGTAGATAAAGATTACCCAGATGAGGGGTAAAGAGATTAAAAGGCTAGAGAAGACCTAGAGAAGAGGGTCTAAGGCAAGGCTGAGATAGAACGCAGTTCTATGAAAAAGAGAAAGCCAGTCTTATGTTAGTCTTGTGATAAGACAAGATAAGTTATGAAAGGGTGAAATACACCATGAGATAGCTAGAGTGGGCTAGATATGCCATGATAACGTATCAAAGGCATGTAATGAGATACACGGTAGTAAACGTGTAATATGACACGCACCTAGAGATGTGCATTGTATGAACAGACAGAGAGGCTCCCTGTTTGGTAGGAATCAGATGTTTGAATGTTATGCTATGAAAGAGAATAGAAAATGAGAGCTTTCACTCTTTGCATGAGATGTTAGGCTTAATGTTATGCTAAAACTATGCAAGCTCCGAGTGTTAGAGCTGTGCCTAGTTAGAACAGGAATGCTTAAGCTCCGATGTTAGAGCTTTGCATTCATAAGCAGGTATGCAGTCCTGCAGTATGTTGGCCAAGCATTATGCATGTTAGAGTAGGTGCTTTTGTTTAGCAGCAAAATAAAGAAAGAATAGCTGCGTAAGTCCTCTCTCTGTATGAAGTTAAGTGCAAAGAAAGATGAAATGCTACAAGTATGATGAGTAGTTAGAAGAAATTCCCAAATACAGTAATATTCGAGAGAATTTCATATGAAAGAAATGGACACTACTCATAAGTGCAGTAAGTGGTCCATAAGAGGAAAGTAGATTTCAACTCTGATTGGATTAACCCAGAGAAAGAAAGGCATGTTACGAAGAGATGTACAGTTATGATGCGTACTTTGCCAGATGTTAAGTTAATTTGGCTATGGTACTGATTAAATTTCGAGGACGAAATTTATTTAAAGGGGAGGAGAAATGTAACATCCCAATTTTCAGGCCTTCAGACACGGAAATAGCCTAAGATTGAGAGGCTACCAGACCCCTTTTGAGCAGAAGTCCCAGAGACATAAGAGAGTTTTTAGGGACTAAGCTGTGAGTAAGTAAAGGTACGGGAACTTATGTGCAAACAGTGGAAGTCCCAAGGGGTAGAATGGCCATTTGGGGTGATGTAGAGGTCAAAGGTTGAAGAGTTACGAGCTGATCATTTAGGTCGCGACTAGAGTAAAGCATGGTCGCGACTAGTGGTTACAGAAAGAGCTATACGCGACAAGAAAGCATTATGGTCGCGACGTAAAAGAAGTATGGTCGCGACTAGAAAGCAGTGATATCGCGACTAATAGTGGCAGAAAACCTTAGACGCGACTAAAATGTGTTGTGGTCGCGACAAGAAGATGTTTTGGTCGCGACTAATGTACACAGAATTGTAAGGTCGCGACAAGATGATGTTGAGGTCGCGACTAGTGACTAAAGTGGCGCTAAGCGTATGGGCCAAGAGTGGTGAAGGTCCAAGAGAGATAGTTACCCGGTTGGAGATAGACCGGAGGCAGGATATCAGATACAGGAAAGGTTATCTGGAAACCATGAAGTAAACTGATAAGGTATACTCATGGGTCCTGCAAGATGCCGCATGGCATTAAAGTAATGATTCAGTAAAGTAAAGATACTCGGTTGGCGCGATAACCGAGGAGGCACGTAAACCGAGGAGGTGATCAGATAAGTCTGGGACTTATCTGGGTGGCATTGGGAAGCGTGCAAGGTCTCTTCCAGTTGCCATATGGCATTAGTCTGCAGAAAGCAGATAAAGTTGATGGCACGCATTACGAGGCAGGAGACTGGACCGGTGAGTCAGCATGATGAGTCAGCATGCTGAGGTGTCCCGGGAATTCAAGCATGTGAAAAATGAGGCGCTGAGTCAGCATGGTGAGTTGGCACGATGATGCAGTAAATGAGGAATTAAAGAAAATAGGAAAATCCAGGAAAAACCAGGACCGCAGGATCAAAGTTCATGGTATTTACGGATATGCCATTGGGGAACCTTATAAATACCCCCTCCCCTCATTCCATTCTTGCATCACGCATGGAGAGGAGAATGAGAGAGAAAGAAGAGAGGGAAAGGGAAGGGAAGGAAGAGAGAAAGGAGAAAGGAAGAAAGGAAGTTCTGGCGGAGCTGGAAGCAGAATAGAGATAGTAGGGTTCTGCTGAGCTAGCCAGGTAGTAACTAATCCTAACTTCTATGTAATGGCTTTGTGATTTGATGTGCTATTGTTTGGTTGGATTGTTGTCTTATATGTTATGTCTGAAGCTCTGCTGTAATGCTATGATCATATGTTATTAAGCATGGAAGCACGCAGCATACTTATCTGTACACAATCACAAGCAAGCACTGTCACTCTGCATTACATATATTGTTATGATTGTTACTACTGAGATTCCCCCGAATCTCATCCCCATCCATAACCCATTACAGGGAGGTTATGCTGAAGTGGATTTAGAGAATCCTAAGAGACGCCGTTATGCTGCCGGAGTAAAGACTGAACATCAGTATATGATAAGTACTGTGTACGTAGTGCTGTCTAAGGAGGCTAGAAGTGAGTGGACCTAGCCGGTTCATCTAGTCTTTCCTGGGTACTACGTAGAATGGTAGTTCTCATGAGGGAATTACCGAATCAGTACGGTTCAGTTCTTTGTACAGCTGAAGCGTAGCGGTTATGCTGCCGAAGTTTAGGCAGAACGAGATGTAATAGAGATATGAGGATTATGTATATGTCTTGTTGTATATGCCATATTGTATGACATTTTATGATTCAATGATAAATAATGTTTGGCATATTCAAATTTTGGATTATGAAGCTAACGCATAATAAAGCTAATATTGCTTCCGCTAGTGTACTCTGAGGGCTGTAAGGGAGGATGTTTCAGATTCCAACTCCGAGATGCTTGCTTCAGTCCATAAATGGACCTTTGAAGCTTGCACACCTTACCAGAGTCCTCAGAACGCACAAAACCTTCAGGTTGTGTCATGTACGCATCCTCAAGGAGCTTTCCATTAAGGAAGGCTGTCTTGACGTCCATCTGCCATATTTCATAGTCATAATATGCTGCAATGGCAAGGAGGATTCTGATTGATTTGGCCATTGCAACTGGGGAAAAGGTCTCATCATAGTCCATACCATGAGTTTGAGTAAATCCTTTTGCAACCAGTCGTGCCTTGAAGACATTTACATTGCCATCCATGTCGGTTTTCTCTTTAAAAACCCACTTGCACCCGACGGTTTTTACACCTTCAGGCGGGTCGACTAAGGTCCATACCTTATTGTCGTACATGGATTGCATCTCAGACTTCATGGCATTAAGCCATTTTTCAGAGTTTGGTCCCACTATAGCTTCTTGATAGGTAGTGGGCTCATTATGCTCAATGAGCAACACATCACGACTATCAGAAATCAGAAATCCATATCTCTGAGGCTGAAGTCGTGTCCTATTAGATCGCCTTGGGCCTTGCGTGACTTGAGGAGTCTCAACAACTTCTTGTGAGTCTTCTCTACTTTCTATCTCTAGTTCTGTGGCGTCTTGTGGCTCTCGAACTTCTTCGAGGTGTACCTTGCTCCCAGTGGTTCTTTTAGAGATAAATTCTCGTTCTAGAAAGATACCATTTCTGACAACAAACACTTTGTTATCAGTGGGGTTGTAGACATAATATCCCTTGGTTTCCTTAGGATATCCCACGAAAAGGCACTTTGATGATTTGGGCGCTAACTTATTTGAGGCTTGTTGCTTAACATAGACCTCACATCCCCAAATCTTGAGAAAAGACAAACTAGGTTTCCTCCCAGTCCATATCTCATACGGAGTCTTTTCAACTGCCTTAGATGGAACACGATTCAGTGTGAACGCAGCTGTCTCTAGGGCGTGGCCCCAAAAGGATGGTGGAAGATCTGTTCGACTCATCATGGATCGAACCATATCCAATAGTGTTCGATTCCTCCGTTCAGAAACCCCATTCCATTGTGGTGTTCCTGGAGGAGTCAATTGTGAGACTATTCCACAATTCCTAAGATGATCGATAAACTCTTGGCTCAAATATTCACCACCTCGATCAGATCGAAGGGCTTTAATTGTTTTACCAAGCTGATTTTGTACTTCATTTTGAAATATCTTGAACATTTCAAAAGATTCGGATTTATGTTTCATTAGATAGACGTAGCCATATCTACTGAAATCATCTATGAATGTAATGAAGTACGAATAACCTCTTCTGGCATTTGTATTCATCGGTCCACACACATCTGTATGTATGAGGCCCAACAAATCAGTGGCCCTCTCACTGTGCCCAGTGAAAGGCGACTTTGTCATCTTTCCTAACAAACAAGATTCGCAAGTATCATATGATTCAAAATCAAATGAGTTGAGAAATCCATCTTGATGGAGTTTAGAAATGCGTTTCTCATTTATGTGGCCTAGACGACAGTGCCAGAGGTACGTCGGATTCAAATCATTTGGTTTGATCCTTTTGGCGGTTATGTTATAGATATTTCCATGATTGGGTTGTTCCAAGTTTAATATGTAATGATCAACATGCAAATCACCATGAGCATAGAAAATATCATTACGATAAATAGAACATTTACCATTCCCAGAAATGGAAGTGTAACCTTCCTTATCCAAATAAGAAAGAGAAACAATGTTACTACTCAAAGCAGGAACATAATAGCAATTGTTCAAAACTAACAAAAGCCCAGTGGGCAGAACTAATTCATAAGTGCCTACAGCTAGAGCAACAACCTTTGCTCTATTTCCAACTCGTAGGTCAACTTCGCCCTTCTTCAGCTTTCTACTGTCCTTTAGGCTCTGCACATTTGTACAAATGTGAGAACCACATGCAGTATCTAATACCCATGTAGTGGAAGTAGAGAGATGAATGTCTATAACATAAATACCTGAAGCGATAGCCCCGCTATCCTTCTTGTTCTTTCTCAGATCTTCAAGGTAGAGTTTGCAATTCCTCTTCCAATGACCCGGTTCATTGCAGAAGAAGCAAACTCCTTCCTTTGGAGGCTTTGCCTTCTTTGGTGCAGGCTTGGTTTCGGGCTTGCCTGACTCTTTGGTCTTACCAGATGAGCCATGACCCTTCCCCTTGCCCTTGCCTTTCCTTTTCATACCCTTTCCTTTCTGAACCATCAAAACAGTACTGGGCTTTTTCTTAACAGTCGGCTCAGCAGTTTTAAGCATCCCATGCAGTTCAGAAATAGATTTCTCCATGTTGTTCATGTTGTAGTTCATGACAAACTGGTCATAACTTTTCGGGAGTGAGTTCAAGATCAAATCTGTAGCTAGCTCCTGACTTATGGGAAATCCAAGCCTCTCAAGGTGATATATGTACCCTTTCATCTTTAAGACATGAGTACTCACTGATGCACCTTCAGCCATCCTGCAGGAATATAAGGCCTTAGTGGTCTCATACCTCTCTTGCCTTGCCTGTTGCTGGAACATTTCCTTAAGATGCACAATCATCTCATAAGCCTCCATGTGTTCCAAATCTCTTTGGAGCTCCGGAACCATGGTGGTAAGCATCAAGCATCCCACATCAACAGAGTCTTCCTTATGCTTCGCATAAGAATCTCTCTGAGCTCTAGGAGCATTGGCTGCTGGCTCCTCAGGAATGGGTTGATCTAGGACATATGCCTTTCTTTCCTGCTTGAGAACAATTCTCAAGTTCCTGAACCAGTCAAGAAAGTTTGTCCCATTGAGTTTGTCCTTCTCAAGGACAGATCGCAACGATAATGTAGCAGTATTACTAGTCGTCATGATTCTACAATTAAAATATGCAAGCGAATTAGCAATCTCCCACTAAATAAAACAACCCTCAATGTAATAATTAGTGGGCTAAGATCCATATTTGGCTTAAACTTGAGTCCGCTTTGGCTGGACGCTCAACTTTAAGTTATTTAGGTAGGTAACAACTTTACCAATTACATCACATGTAACTCTTAGATGTTTATGGGATTCCATCATCATATGATCCGTCATGTTTTAATCCCATCTAATGCCTTGAGACCCAAAACCGTTTTGATAATCTCAATTAAGTCAAACAATAACAAACATAAGAGTAGCACCATTACTCTTGCTTATCTCCCCAAGATAACTCAAATGCACCCACTTTGGTGGACCTACAAATGAGCGATCGAGGTTTTGACAAGTGTTCATTAATTGACGGCATATGACTTAAGATTTCTTTTAGAGGGTTTAATTAATTATCTGGTTTATAAGATGCATGTATCGCGGTTGTATCTCATACAAGTATTATGCATATAAAACATACATGCAGTGATCTAATCAAAAGATGCATAATCTTAAACGTGATACAATATGGCTCACCTATCCTAAGTCCCCTCAAGCCAATGAGAGGAGCTCTCTAATTAGAATAGGAAAAGTACATAAGGAAACCTCGTTTTAACATTCGAGGGGAGTGAGATGAGAAGAGAATGTACAACGAGAGTCATTAGAGGAAGGCACGACACGCAGGCCGTATTTAGAAAAATTACAACACTTGTAATCTAGAGCCATATTGTTCACCATACCCAAACATTCAAGAATCAAAATTCATGCTATTTGAAGGGCAATAAATGTTTCAAAACATTCATATATCAGGAAAGTCAATACATATTACGATTATGTTGCGCTACGATTAAATAGCCACGGCGGTCCCGCTAGCCGGTTAGCGGGCGGGGTGTGGGGCAGCGCCCCAATGGAAATTTTTGATCAAGAATCTTAATTCTATTTCCTTAGACCCCATCAATATTAATTGATCAAATCAATTGATATACACCACCGATTTCAGTTTCCTTTTAGATTCCGTATATGTCATACATAAACAGATTCCATATATGTCATACATATCTCGCATGTTATCATACAATCAGCTAAGAAGTCTAACATACATCACATGTATCAACAATCAAACCTAACTTAAACACAAAACGGCATGGCTCTGATACCACTGAAGGGAATTGGAAGACATGCAGCGGAAATTAACTTTAAAAATTTTTCCATTCCCAGCCAGGATCTACCGAATGTGTTTAAGTCAAGGAGAAAGAAGTGTTACCTTCGGTTTCAAGCTTTGGTCGCGACCTCAGTGTCCACTAGTCGCGACTCTTCGCCTCTGGAACATTTTAGTCGCGACCTCCTCTGCTTCTCGTCGCGACCTGAAGTCTCTGGAGTTTTTAGTCGCGACCTCTTCAACTTCACGTCGCGACCTGTCTCCTCTTTTCGGATTTCTGACATTCAGATGCCGTTTGGTCGCGACCTAAGTGTGTTCTGGTCGCGACCTTTCTTCGTGTCTGGCCGTATCGTAGAAGTCGACAGCTCAGATCGGCTTCCTCTACCGGTATCCACACGAACAGCGTTCCAATTGCGAACGACGTGCTAGCGCCTCTTGTCCCTCTAGGGCTTTCTGGAGATTCCGTCCTCACCGTCTCTATTTCGGCAGTTTCTTATGTGCAAACCTTTTGCACTCTCCCTGCCCCCTCTTCTCACGTCTGAATGTGTATGTAGAGATCTATATTGTGTGTAGAACCCTAGCTCCTAATGTCAAATATATAGGAAGCTATCGGGCTTCTAATAGGGCCGGGCTTCAGAATTAATCTTATATTAATTCTGAATTAATACAATATCATATATTGCATAATTTAATAAGAAACTAATTAAATAAATATGGTTTATATTAAATCCGTCCCACAGATTTAATTCACCTATTTATTTAATTTAAAATAAAGATAAGACAGAATTATATTTGATTTATTCTTATAAATCAAATTTGAGATATCTTATCAATTTGAATTTCAAATTCAAATAAATCATATCCATTTAAATTCAAATTCAAAAATGATAGAGATTTAATTTATCCTTATAAATTAAATCTTACAAATATCTCTTATATTATATATATAATATATATATAAACTAATTTATATATATATAAAATATATATCCACCCTAGATTATTCATTGAATCTAGACATCTCTTAGATTCAATGAATCTGGACATCATAGCTCGCATTGGGCTGTTTTGTGTGCGACCCTGTAGGCCCATATGAAGTTGGCAGTGGCCCAGTTACTATACTGACCCACAAGTCGTAAGCGGTCTCTAGCAAGGCATTACGACTACCCAAAACATATGAGGATCGATAAACGATGTAACCTTTCATACAACCATATCACGTCCCTTTTGTCACATGATATTTCGGTCAAGGATGAGGCATGGTGAACGTCATCCTCCTATTCCTGACCGTTACTTTCTCGATCCCTGAGTAGTCTGAATATAGAAATGGAACTACCCTTCCATTCCAGTATGGCCATACATTTCTCAGACTCACTCATCGAGGGGCCCAGTAATATCTCTCTACGAATGTGAGGGACAAATTCCATCTTGACCATTCACATTCCTCCGCATGAAAAACCACTAAGCCCGAGCATAGCCTTTATGATCACTCGGTCAAAAGTGACTTTTGACTAGGTCAAAGCTGAGCGTTTGTCATGTAGGAATCCATGATGATCTCAGGTCAAAGGGCATAGTGACATGGCTTGTATATGAGAGAAGCTTATGACTTGACCCATGCAGCTCTCTCATTGCGGGTCGGTCCAACACCCTGTACTCTTACATGTGCTTATGACTTTGATTTATATCTCTATATATCTTCAAAGTCATACTGGTCTTATTTCATCTCTGCTCCCACATAGATGACCGACCAGGGACATTTAGGATAAGATCATGAGTTATCCAAGGATTGTCATCATAGTAAACATGCAAATAATATGATAACATGATACAATGATTGGCCCCTAGGGCACAATTTCCAACAAAGAGGCGCTAGAACGTCGTTCGTGGTTGAAACACTGTTCGTGTGGATACTGGTAGAGGAAGCCGATCTGAGTTGTTGACTTTTTACGATCGAGAAAAGAGCACCAGGTACGATGACAAGTCGCGACCAGTTTACACAGGGGTCGCGACTAAATTGTCATCTGAATGTCAAAAATCCGAAAAGAGACTACAGGTCGTGTAACATCCTGATTTTTGGGTCTAGGAGAACTGGGAGGTAGTCTGATATGGGCAGGTTGCTAAACCCGTAGTCCCAGGGTAGTAATCTGATATGGGCAGATCACTTACCTATATTTTGTAGGAATCCGAGGGATGAGCTAAGTTCCTCAGGATTTAAAGATGAGTTAAGTCTTTGACCTACAGAATAGGGACAGTTCACCTAGGTTCAAAAAGAGGAATGTAAGGAATATCCTAAGTCTTAAGCCTAGGAATTCTGCAGGTAGCTTGATATGGGCAGGTTGTCGAGCCTTTCAATTTACAATGACTCCTGAAGAGTTCAGGGGACGAGTTGTTGAAAGAGAATTTCTAGAATTTAAGATGAAGGATAAGAAGATGAGTAAAGATGCCAGAAAGAGAATTCAGGGGCATGGTCGTAATTATGGGAAAGATCGGGTTGGTAACCGATGAGTACCATATTTTGCCAGAAAATAGAGAAAATTATGCTGATCATTTCACTGAACTGTGAAATGTGCATACGAGGTCTCTATGCGTACGAAATAATTATTGGAAGTTAAGGGACTTGATTGTAAAAAGGAAAAGTTTCCAGGGGCAAAATGATAATTATAGAAAGTTCAGCCGAAAGTGGCTTGGAACTGCCTGGAAGCATTTCAGTGCTGAATTTTACCAGTAGATAGAGCAGATGATGCTCGGTAATCTGGCTTAATACAGGAATTTTATCAGGACTCCAGATAGCCGAAATTTATCTAATAGTCCAAAAGTATAAAAAAATTCTACCGGATATCCTAGACCTCAGATATGGGTAAGAATTTACAGGATGATGTGCCCTGATGAGGAGGATGTCAGGGAACTGACAGAATACCGATAGGAGGTCTGTAGAAAAAGTTATTCATAAATTAGTGGATTGAGACGGAGTATGTGACCTCCAGAGATTTGATTGGGAAATTTATCGGTATTCAAATTGAGATAGAATGGGCTCAGATGACATCGGTCAGATGCCTTTTATGACCCAAAGGGATGCCTAGACTCAGTATATCAGTTTATCTGATAAAAGGAGTCGGTGTCCGGAAATGTGCCGAAAAGGTGGAAAATGACGAAAATGCCCTTATGTTGTAAAATAGTGAAAGAATGAGTAAAGGGTATTTTGGTCATTTGACTAAGGTTAGATAGTCAAGAAAGGATATCTGGATAGTTGACCAGGGTCTGAGAGTACTCTGGTAAGAGGTGAAAAGACAATAATGCCCCTAGACTCATTAAAGAAAAGAAAAAGGAACCAAGGGCATTTTGGTAATTTGCCAAGGGATGTTTCTTGGGAATCGAGCCATCAGAGTACTTGAGCTTGATCAGGGCCCAAGATAGCAGTCCCAAGGTGCAAAAACGTAGGCCAGCATATATGTGGAGAAAAGTGGCATTAAAATAATGTTTTAGTGACTTTTCAATAAAGTAAAGTTACTCGATCGGCACGATAACTGAGGAGGTGATCAGATAAAGTCCTAGACTTATCTGGATAGCATTGGATGGAGTGAAAGGTGCCAGCAAGATGCCACATGGTTCCAACATAGAGGAGGAAGAAAAAGTTAAGGACACCTGGCACGATCTCAGCCGTGTATTCCGGTGCAAGACTCCGGAACTGTCTGGAAACGTTGAGTCAGCTGGTGAGGTGTCCCAGGAGCCTGCATTTGCGCCATGTGATAGATTAGGTGTCCCCATGAGGTGTCCCTTGAATGATGTCATGATGATGCAGTAAAGGGAATAAAGAAAATAGGAAATTCCAGGAAAATCGGTGGCCACAAGTTCAGAGTTCTTGAGAATTATGGAAGTGCCATCGGTGGAAACTATAAATACTCCCCCTTGCCATTCATTCATCACGGTTTTGCAAGGAAAAAGAGAGAGAAAGAAGAGAGAGAAAGGAGAAAGAAAGGAAGTTCTGGCGGAGCTGGAAGCAGTATAGAGATAGTAGAGTTCTGCTAAGCTAGCCAGGTAGTAACTAATCCTAGCTTTTATATAATGACTTTGTGATTGGATGTGCTATTGTTTGGTTGGATTGTTGTCTTATATGTTATGTCTGAAGCTCTACTGCAATGCTATGATCATATGTTATTAAGTATGGAAGCACGAGGCATACTTATCTGTACACAATCAAAAGCAAGCACTGTCACACTGCATTACATATATTGTTATGATTATTTACTACTGAGATTCCCCCGAATCCCATTCCACATGTCTAACCCATTACAGGGAGGTTATGTTGAAATGAATTTTGAGAATTTTAAGAGACTCCGTTTTGCTGCCGAAATTATGACAAGATAGCAGTAGTGAAGAAAGGAGCTGATTCGTATTGTGTACGTAGGTACTGTCTAAGGAGGCTGAAAGTGAGTGGACCTAGCAGGTTCATCCAGTCTTTCCTGGGTACTTACGTAGAATGGTAGTTCTCACTGGAATTACCGAATCAGTACAAAATTAGTTACTTTTAAAGATGAAGCCTTAGCGTTATACTGCCAGATTTCAGGCAGGAAAGATATAATAGAAATATAAGGATTTTGTGTATGCCCTGTTGTATGACAATTTATTAGTTAATAATAAATATTGTTTGGCATATTAAATTTGTGTATGAGAAATTATGAGAAAGAAATTCGCAGGTCCTGAGGTAGCAGTGTTTTGACCTCAGTTTGACCTAGTAAATGAAGGAGTTTGGCCACGAAATTTGGTGAGCCAGTAGCACACATTTGGCGCATTACATGGTTAGGTAATAAGTCTTATTTGGATGTGTAAAACGAGATAAATTGGTTTTCAACTTAAAGGTTCAGAATAAGAAACTTAAGAGTAAAATTTTAAATTTCTGGGCTTGAGTTAAGGTATAATCGAACTATCTAGCTTCCGCAAGTGTATTCTGAGGGGTCTAAGGGAGGATATTTCAGGTCGCGACTAGTAGCAGAGGAAGTCGCCACTGAAAACTCCAGAGACGACAGGTCGCGACTAGAAGCTGAGGAGGTCGCGACTTAAAACTCCAGAGGTGAAGAGTCGCGACTAGTGGATACGGAGGTCGTGACTAAAGCTCGAATACCGAAGGTAACACTTCTTTCTCCTTGACTTAAACACATTCGGTAGATCCTGGCAGGGAATGGAAAAAATTTTAAAGTTAATTTCCGCTGCGTGTCTTTCAATTCCCTTCAAGTATATCCTCAATGCTTTGCTACTATATATTCCAATGATACTTGCTCTCTTTTTCCGTCCTATACAAGCCAAGTATACATTCCATTAAAATATGTTTTATAAAATATTGTTTGGAATTTTGCTGCTGAAAAGCTTATAGCCTTAAAATGACTCTTTTCACTCTATTTAGTTACTAGTCTGCTGTTAGGATGCCAATAATGAAACCTTATGAAATGTTTTTGTTGTTGTTTGGTTTAATTTTCAGATTATACTTGGCTAGGCCCTCCATGTTCAAAATCTTAAAGTTCAGATACATTATGATTGTTAATCCATGCTTGTCACGAGCAGTAGGTATCAAACACCTACTGACATTGAAACCCCCATCTCACTTTGAGCCAAAGCCCAAGCTACCTTCTTGCTTTCTGCTGCACTCAAATCGGTTACCTTTTGCCAAGCATCCGCAATTTTGTTCTCTATTACCTCATAGGAAGGCATTTGATTTTTGTTTTACCACTTACTCCGCTTATGCAATTGTTTTGATTTCTGTCTTTATTAAACCTATGAACTCTTTCTTATAGTATACATATGCATTTGTCTTGAATTGAAATAAGTTTCAGAATATAAAAACCATTTAAAAATATCTCACTACTAGTGATTATAACATCGTACTGGTATAAAATGTAGATTTAAACATGCATCCTAGTGATTATCGTTGAGTTTTATATATACTATGAAAAAAATTGTATTCACATCGTTAATCTTGTTTTTCATGCTATGTTGCGTATAGCAGCAAAAGCACAACAATCGTCGTCATCCAAAACAGATCCAAGAAATTCAGATATTATTGGAGTCATTAAAGAGCTGGCTCTTTCCTTTTCATATGGATAATTTTGATTTTACTACTTCCCCCTAATAGATTCATAGTATTATTTGTAATTGACGTGGTAGTGTTTCCTATTAATTCTTGTTTGACAAGAATTTTCACAATATAAATATTTGTTGACTTGTCCAATTTCTCTCTTTTTTTTTCTAAAAATCTCAATTATGATCAATTATGTCCATTGTCAATTTCAGTGGTATGAAAAGATTGAAGAAGTTAATTAGGTGATGAGAATGTTCCTCAACCCGAGATGGTCATGGTCAATAGGAGAATAGTATTTTGAAATACTTACGCATTTGTATTAGCCTCGGCCACTTGTAAGATTTTAAAAGGTTGAAGATTTTATGTTTTAATTTAATATGTTATTTGTTTACTTATGTGATTCAGTGGCCAAGAATTTCGCAACATAAAAAAATTGTTGAATATTTTGATGAATTGTGCGCTTTAGCACCTTATATTTAATGTATATATTTTACCAAATACAAGTATCCTTCTATTCTTTAATATAAGATTAAATTAAGAAATTGATTTTAGACCAAATTAAGAAATTGATTTTAGTTCTAAATGTAAGATATATTTTTTTATATTTATAAATTTTTTTTCTAAATTACTCCTAATAAAACTCTCTAAATAATAATTAAGAGAGGGAGGGAATGAGAGAATTAATAAATATGATTAGAGTGTTTAAAAAATATACTATATTAACTAATTTAACTAATTTTATTAATATAATTAAATTTATTAAATATATCTTAATCAGAGCAATACTTGTACAAGTTAGAATGTAGAATGTTTAGACTAATTGTAAAAGGTAAGTACGTGACTTTGAAAAAATTTTATTGTTTGAAATTTTGATTTCGTGCCAATTTTATATAAAATAATTTGTTAGTTATATTTTCAATATGTACAATAGTAATAAATTGTTGTTTATATTTTTAATATGATATAGAATAAGCAATTGTAAAAAAAAATTAGTTGCTATCAAAATAATTTTTAATACAAATGGTACATGGGCTAATAAATTTTAGAATAAAATGCACTGCTTAACTTTTAATATTCAGGGCGTAACATATTATAATGATATTTCTTTCGTTGTAGATTAGAGAGGACAATCTAATTTTACATACAATATTTTATCGTTGTAAATAATAGAAGCTGCTGGATTTTACTCATGGATTTATATATATTGATATTAATTTTAGAAAGAAAAAGGTGAACAAATTCAAAAAAATATTACGGCATCAAGTTAAGCATTGACACTTTGACTTCAAATGGATGCCCATAATATCGCAATAGCTATAATTCCATGTTAACAATATATTGTTGAAAAATATATTTTAATGATGGCAAATCACTAATAAAAAATAATATTTTTTTCCTTATTTGTTATCAGTAAAAAGTTTAAATTAAAAAAAAAATAGTTTAAACATTACGTAAAATGAGTGACGAAGAAAATTACTGTCATGAAGCAAAAGTCAAATAAATAGATTGAGTTTAGATATGCTAATTGGAAATTGACGCAAATGTGGTATAGATCTTTGAAATAATGTGCTTTCTACTTTTGCTTCTAGATTTTGAATTTTATCGTGGAGCTCATCACTCTTCAGAAATTCTGAATCCCCTTCTCCCCCTTTATTGTATCCCTAAGAAGAATTATACGGGATAGAGAAATTTCTATTATGTGAAGGGATTAATCAATTAGCTATTCGATTAATCTATCCTCTGCTTGGTTCTGTTTTTCAATTTCGTAACAGAACATCCTACAAAAATCTTAACTATATACTCCAATGCTTAAGTTAATTAGTAACTTTAATCATCAAAACATATTAATGAATAATTATGTTGAGAAGATGAAGACTAAAGAAGGCGTAATTAGAAATCTTACAATTTATTGGGATTTACCATTCTCAATTTTCTTCTGATGTAGTTGAATTGATATTGAGCAAGAGGTTTAGTGAAAATGTTGCTAGCTGAAGATAAGTGGAGATGAATTCTACTTTTATGTCTTTCTTTTGTACGTGATCTCTTATGAAGTGATGTTTGATATCAATGTGTTGTGTTCCTGAATGAAGTAAGGGATTCTTTGAGAGTCTAATTGTACTTGTATAGTCACAAAGAATTGAGACCTTGTTCACTTTTATTCCCAGATCTTGAAGTTGTTGCTTAAGTAATAGAACTTGTACACAACAACTTCCAACTGCTCCATACTCAATTTCTGTTGATGAGATAGCCACCATGTATTTCTTCTTACTGAACCATGAGACTAGGTAATCACCAAGGAATTCACATTGTCCATTGATGCTTTTCCTATAAGTTTTATATCCTCCGTGGTCAGAGTCTGAGTATGCTAAAAAATATTATGCTCCTCCCTTGGGAAACCATATTCTAAGATCAATGGTCCCTACCAGATGTCTGAATATTCTTTTTACAACTTCGGCATGAGATTCCTTTGGAGCAGCTTGATATATTGCACACATCCCCACACTAAATTATATGTATGGTCTGCTTGCAGTGAGGTAAAGAAGAGATCCAATCATTTCTCAATATTTTATAATGTTGAAATCTTGCCCTTTCTCATCCTTATCCAGCATAGCATTTGTGCTCATAGGAGTTGATACACTTTTAGCTTGATCCATCTCAAACTTCTTTAGTAACTCCTTCAAGTACTTGGTCTGTGAGATAAAAATGCCATTTGCTCGTTGTCTGATTTGAAGTCTGAGAAAGAAATTCAGTTCTCCCATCATTGACATCTCAAATTCTCCCTGCATTATCTTGGTAAATTCTTGGCAAAGATCCTCATTAGTAGCACCAAAGATAATATCATCAACATAAATTTGAACTACTAAAAGATTAAATTTGTTTCTTTTGATAAATAACGTATTATCTACTTTTCCTCTTTCAAAACCTTTTTCTATTAGAAACTTGCTAAGACGATCACACCAAGCTCTAGGAGCTTGTTTTAACCCATATAGTGCTTTCTTAAGTTTATACACATGATTTGGAAATCAATGATCTTCAAATTCAGGGGGTTGTTCTACATATACCTATTCCATTATAAAACTATTAAGAAAACCACTTTTGACATCCATTTGATAAAACTTAAAATCTTTGATGCAAGCAAAATCTAAGAGTACTCGTATAGCTTCCAATCTGGCTACTGGAGCATAGGTTTTCTCATAATCTATACCTTATTCTTGATTATAGCCTTTGCTACTAATCTAGTTTTATTCCTGATGATTATAGCAGATTAATCAAGTTTGTTCTTGAATACCCATTTAGTTTCGATAACTGGATAGTCATCGAGGTCTAGGTACCAGCTAAAAAACTTGATTACGTTCAAATTGATTTGATTCTTCCTACATTGCAACTATCCAGAACTCATCTGATAGTGCTTCATCAATTTTGGTGGGTTCAATGTAAGAAATAAATGCTAAAAGATGTACTTCATTGAGCACTTGTCTCCTGGTTCTTACTCCTTTATCGACTTCACTAATAACCTGATCTAGAGGATGATTTCTATTATGTTTTCAGGTTCTAGGTTTATCCTTTTCAGACTCATTAGGCTTACTATTCGACTGATCAACCACATGTTCTTTATTTAATTTTAGTGTATCAAGACTCTGTATTATCTCAGCTTCATCATCTAGAGACTTTGAAATAGGTTCAGTTTTAGAGAACACTACATGTACAGATTCTTCTATTGTAAATGTTCTTTTGTTGAAAATTCTATATGCTTTACTATGATTAGAATAACCAAGAAAGATACCCTCATAAATTTAGGATCGAATTTACCCAGGTTATCTTTATTGTTGTTGTGGATGAAGCATTTGCTCCCGAATATCCTCAAGTGTGTGAGACTTGGTTTGCGTCCATTGTAGAGTTGATATGGTGTCTTGTTGAGTATTAGTTTGATATATGCTTGGTTGCATGTATAACTTGTTGTGTTCATAGCCTCTGCCAAGAATACTTGTGAGACACTTTTATCATTGAGCATTGCTCTAACCATTTCTATGAGAACTTTGTTCTTTTTTTCAGCGACTCCATTTTGTTGTGGCGTTCTTGGTGCAGAGAAGTTGTGATCAATTCCATGGTTATCACAGAATTCAGCAAAACCATTATTTTCAAATTCTCCTCCGTGATTAGTTCTGATAGACACAATAGATATACCTTTCTCATTTTGCACCTTTTTGGCAAACACAACAAATGCATTAAAAGTTTCATTTTTAGAGGAAAGATATAGAGTCCAAGTAAATCTAGAATAATCATGAACTATTACTAAAGCATATAAATTTCCCCCAAAACTTTTAACTCTTGATGGACCAACCAAATCCATATGAAGTAATTGGAGTGGTCTTTCAGTTGAAACTTCCTTCTTTGATTTAAACGATGACTTAACTTGTTTCCCTTTTTGGCAAGCATCACAGACACTATCAACTTCAGGTAAACCAACTACTAAATCTTTTTTTAACCAATTTTGAAAGATGATGCATGTTCACATGAGCTAGTCTCTTGTGCCATAACTAGCTTTCTTCATATTTACTTAGAAAGCAATTTTTAAGTGAATTTGAGTGAATAGAGATAGTATAACAGTTACCATCCCTTGGAGCATGAAGTTTTGCTTTCAGACTTTCTTTGTTGATTGGGAGATCTTGCTTGCTCACTATCACGCATTCTTCTAAATAAAAAATAATCCAGTTGTCTTTGTTGATAGTTTGACTTACACTGAAGAGATTATGACACAATCCTTCCACATAATATACATCCTTAACTTTCACTTATTCTTTACTGCCTACTTCTCCAATTCCAACAATCTTACTGGATTGTTTTCCTTCGAAGCTTACTTTACCTCCTTCCTTGTAATAAAGCTTGAGGAACTTTTCTTCATCTCCAGTCATGTGTCTAGAACATCCACTGTCAATGTACCATTTGTTATTTTTGGATGCTTTCAGACAGACCTGAAACAAAATCATTTAACTTTAGGTACCCAGACTTTCTTGGCTCTTTTTATGTTAGTTTGGACTACCTTAGGAACATAAGTACCTTTACGTACCCATTTTAATGTGCTATAGGGTATATTCTTCTTGTGATAACAAGAGGCAGTGGAATGACTCTTACGGTTGCAATATAAACATTGATCAAATATATTTGAAATATGCACAGAATGTCTAAAATAATGCCGATATGATTTATTTCCTAACTTTTTTTTCCTTTTTGTTTATCTAAATTGGGATCATATCCTATTCCAGATTTATCAAAGATACATCTCTGATTTCCTAGCAAAATATTGAGCATTTCACTACTTTTAGTGAATGAAACAACCTTGAGTCAGATTTCGCCTTGGGGTTACTTCAAAAATTTAAACTAAGGATTGTGTATAGTGCAACCTTGGGTCATTCTCTTTGAGGAGTCAAAAATGAAATTAAATTCCTAAGTAACTAAATACAATGCAACTTAAACTAGAAAATAGGATTTGTTTTGATTGACTAACAACTAAATGCAATGAATTAAAAAGAAATTTAAATAAAAGTATTTTTGGTATTTTTAATTTAAAGAAAGGAATAATGAATGTTAATAAGTGAATGAAATGAAAGCGAGAGTGATTAATAATAATAAAAGCAATCCTCCAATTCAATAACGTAGCTTCAAAATATATGGGAGTTATAAATAATGAATCAATAATTATAATTAAACTTTTAATCCAACAACCGAGCCACCTCTAATTGTCACAAAATATTTTCTAAAGTCCCAATCTACTAACTGCCATCAGAATAGTAAAATAGGACTAAAGATATTAAAAACCAATGCTCAATTATAACTCAATAATTCATGAAAATAGGATTAAAGCTAGTAAGAGATACAATGATCCAATAATTCAAGCCACATTGAAAAATCACTAAATATTCACTATAATCTCAATACTAAGTCTTGACCCAAAACAGAGTAATGAAATTAAGTTATAATCAGTTCAATATCAAATGCTAAACAATAATCCAGTTACAATAATTTTTAATAAATATAAATAAATTATTATAAACATTCCCAATAATTATAAAATTATCCTAAGACCTAGGAATGACAAAATAATTAATGGGGGAAGAATTAGAGTAACTTAAACTCCCCTTTTTAGATCCCAAACTCATGACTTTGCCATTAATTAGGAGGATTAGGATGCACTAGCCACGAATTGCCATGGAAAACGATGCCACCATCAATATCAAGAGCTCAGCCTAATAAATATAAATAAATTATTATCATGCTTCCTAATAATTATAAAATTATCCTAAGACCTAGGAATCAAAAGATAAGTAATAGGTAGAAAATTAGAGTAACTTAAACTCCCTTTTTCAGATCCCAAGCTCATGCCCATGCCATTCAATAGGAGGATTAGGACGCTTAGCCACGCATAATCATAGAGATCGATGCCAACTTCAAGCTTTTACTAAAAGACATGATTAATCGACTGATAAGCAGGTCAGATTGTCGTCTTCCAATCCATCAAAATAATAATGTGAAGGGAATTGGAAGACACACAGCGGAAATTAACTTTAAAATTTTTTTCATTTCCTGCCAGATCTACCGAGTGTGTTTAAGTCAAGGAGAAAGAAGTGTTACCTTCTGTATTCGAGCTGTAGTCGCGACCTCAGTGTCCACTAGTCGCGACTCTTCGCCTCTGGAGTTTTCAGTCGCAACCTACTCAGCTTCTAGTCTCGACCTGACGCCTCTAGAGTTTTCTGTCGCGACCTCCATAGCTACTAGTCGCGACCTGTAGCCTCTGGAGTTTTCAGTCGTGACTTTGTCAGCTTCTAGTCGTGACCTGTCGTCTCTTTTCGGATTTCTAACATTTAGATGCCTATTTAGCCGCGACCTATGTGTCAACTGGTCGCGACCTGTCGTCGTACCTGGTGCTCTTTTCTCGATCGTAAGAAGTCGACAACTCAGATCGACTTCCTCTACCGGTATCCACACGAATAGCGTTCCAACCATGAACGACGTGCTAGCGCCTCTTGTCCCTCTAGGGCTTTCTCAAGAATCTGTCCTCACTGTCTCTATTTTGGCAGTTTCTTATCTACAAACCTTTTGCACTTTCCTTGCCCCCTTTTGTTTCTTGTGTATATAACCCTAGCCCCTAATGTCAAATATATAGGATTCTATCGGGCTTCTAATTGAGCTGGGTTTCAAAATTAATCTTATATTAATTCTAAAATTAATACAATATCATATATTACATAATTTAATAAGAAACTAATTAAATAAATATGGTTTTTATTAAATCAGTCTCACAGATTTAATTCACCTAATTATTTAACTTAAAATAAAGATAAGACGGAATTATATTTGATTTATTCTCATAAATCAAATTTGAGATATCTTATCAATTTAAATTTCAAATTCAAATAGATCATATCAATTTAAATTCAAATTCAAAAGTGATAGAGATTTAATTTATCCTTATAAATTAAATCTTGCAAATATCTCTTATATTATATATAATATATATATACAAATTTATATATATATAAAATATATAAATCCACCATAGATTATTTATTGAATCTAGATATGTCTTAGATTCAATGAATCTGGACATCATAACTCGTATTGGGCTATTTTGTGTGTGACCCTGTAGGCCCATATATAGTTGGTAATGGGCCAGTTACTATACTGATATACAAGTCGTAAGCGGTCTCTAGCAAGACATTATGACTACCCAAATCATATGAGGATCGATGAACGATATTACCTTTCATACAACTATATCACGTCCCTTTTGTCACATGATATTTCGGTCATGGATGAGGCATGGAGAACGTCATCCTCCTATTCCTGACCGTTACTTTCTCGATCCCTGAGTAGTCTGACTATAGAAATGGAACTACCTTTCTATTACAGTATGGCCATACATTTCTCAGACTCACTCATCGAGGGGCCCAGTGAAACATCCTCCCATACAGCCCTCAGAGTACACTTGCGGAAGCTATACTAGCTCTTCTTCTGCCTAAACTCCGGCAGCATAACCGCTACACTCGATCTGTATAAAGAACTGAACCGTACTGATTCGGTAATTCCCTCATGAGAACTACCATTCTACGTAGTACCCAGGAAAGACTAGATGAACCGGCTAGGTCCACTCACTTCTAGCCTCCTTAGACAGCACTACGTACACAGTACTTATCATATACTGATGTTCAGTCTTTACTCCGGCAGCATAACGGCGTCTCTTAGGATTCTCTAAATCCACTTCAGCATAACCTCCCTGTAATGGGTTATGGATGGGGATGAGATTCGGGGGAATCTCAGTAGCAACAATCATAACAATATATGTAATGCAGTGTGACAGTGCTTGCTTGTGATTGTGTACAGATAAGTATGCTGCGTGCTTCCATGCTTAATAACATATGAACATAGCATTACAGCAGAGCTTCAAACATAACATATAAGACAACAATCCAACCAAACAATAGCACATCAAATCACAAAGCCATTACATAGAAGCTAGGATTAGTTACTACCTGGCTAGCTCAGCAGAACCCTACTATCTCTATTCTGCTTCCAGCTCCGCCAGAACTTCCTTTCTTCCTTTCTCCTTTCTCTCTTCCTTTCCTTCTCCTTCTCTCTCTTCTTTCTCTCCCTTCTCCTCTTGCTCTTGCGCAAGTGAAGGCCATGGGGGGGTATTTATAGCCTCCCTCAATGGCACAATCGTAAATACCATGAACCTTGATCCTGCGGTCCTGGTTTTTCCTGGAATTTCCTATTTTCTTTAATTCCTCATTTACTGCATCATCGTGCCAACTCACCAGGACACCTCAGCAGCATATTTTTCACATGCTTGAATTCCCGGGACACCTCAGCAGCTGACTCAGCATGCTGACTCACCGGTCCAGTCTCTTGCCTCGTAATGCGTGCCCTCAACTTTATCTGCTTTCTGCAGACTAATGCCATGTGGCGACTGGAAGAGACCTTGTACGCTTTCCAACGCCACCCAGATAAGTCCCTGACTTTATCTGATCACTTTCTCGGTTATCGTGCCTCCTCGGTTTTTGTGCCAACCGAGTAACTTTATTCTACTAAACCCTTACTTTAATGCCATGTGGCATCCCATGAGTATACCTTATCAGTTTACTTCATGGTTTCCAGATAACCTTTCCTGTATCTGATATCCTGCCTCCGGTCTATCTCCAACCGGGTAACTATCTCTCTTGGACCTTCACCACTCTTGGCCCGTACGCTTAGCGCCACTTTAGTCACTAGTCGCGACTTCAACATCATCTTGTCGCGACCTTACAATTCTGTGTACATTAGTCGCGACCCAAACATATTCTCGTCGCGACCAAAACATTCTATCGTCGCGACCTCAACACATTTTAGTCGCGACCATAACACTTTTTAGTCGCGACCATAACACTTTTTAGTCGCGTCTAAGGCTTTCTGCCACTATTAGTCGCGATATCACTGCTTTCTAGTCGCGACCATACTTCTTTTACGTCGCGACCATAATGCTTTCTCGTCGCGTATAGCTCTTTCTGTAACCACTAGTCGCGACCATGCTTTACTATAGTCGCGACCAGAACGGTCAGCTCGTAACTCTTCAACCTTCGACCTTTACATCACCCCAAATGGCCATTCTACCCCTTGGGACTTCCACTGTTTGCACATAAGTTCCCGTACCTTTACTTACTCGCAGCTTAGTCCCTAAAAACTCTCTTATGTCTCTGGGACTTCTGCTCAAAAGGGGTCTGGTAGCCTCTCATTCTCAGGCTATTTCCTTGTCTCAAGGCCTGAAAATTGGGATGTTACATTTCTCCTCCCCTTTAAATAAATTTCGTCCTCGAAATTTAATTAGTACCATAGCCAAATTAACTTAACATCTGGCAAAGTACTCATCATGACTTTACGTCTCTTCGTAACATGCCTTTCTTTCTCTGGGTTAATCCAATCAGAGCTGAAATCTACTTGCCTCTTATGGACCACTTACTGCACTTATGAGTAGTGTCCATTTCTTTCATATGAAATTCTCTCGAATATTACTATATTCGGGAATTTCTTCTAACTACTCATCATACTTTAAGCATCATATTCTTACTACTTCTCTTGATATCTCGCAGACTGCTTTAAAATCTGCAACATTTCATCTTTCTTTGCACTTAACATCATACAGAGAGAGGACTTACGCAGCTATTCTTTCTTTACTTTGCTGTTAAACAAAAGCACCTACTCTAATATGCATAATGCTTGGCCAACATACTGCAGGACTGCATACCTGCTTATGAATGCAAAACTCTAACATCGGAGCTTAAGCATTCCTGTTCTAACTAGGCATAGCTCTAACACTCGGAGCTTGCATAGTTTTAGCATAACATTAAGCCTGACATCTCATGCAAAGAGTGAAAGCTCTCATTTTCTATTCTCTTTCATAGCATAACATTCAAACATCTGATTCCTACCAAACAGGGAGCCTCTCTGTCTGTTCATACAATGCACATCTCTAGGTGCGTGTCATATTACACGTTTACTACCGTGCATCTCATTACATGCCTTTGATACGTTATCATGGCATATCTAGCCCACTCTAGCTATCTCATGGTGTATTTCACCCTTTCATAACTTATCTTGTCTTATCACAAGACTAACATAAGACTGGCTTTCTCTTTTTCATAGAACTGTGTTCTATCTCAGCTTTGCCTTAGACCCTCTTCTCTAGGTCTTCTCTAGCCTTTTAATCTCTTTACCCCTCATCTGGGTAATCTTTATCTACTCATACTTTTCTATTCTTATTACATTGAGGATTTTCTTCTCTGCTTCTCAGAGGATTCTCTTCTCTTCTTCTCATTACACAGAGGATTCTCTTCTCTGCTTCTCAGGCATACTTCTACAAAACTTTGAATCTCAGTACTCAGATTTAAACTTGGACTCCATCTTCGTTTAAGGGAAAGCTAAGTTCAGTCTGTAGACTAGAGGCTACCTGAGGAAAATCATTATAAAACAATTTCTCTGGGTCAGCTTATCAACTAGTGAAACTTCCTTACCTTAACTTCGTCTTTGGCATTCATCTTCCCAAAGAGATACTACATCGTACTCATATCTCATGGCTCATTACTTTCCTTAGGCTAGGTCTAACTGCGACCTCGGGATCTAACTACGATCAACCGTTAGCCTCTTCAGAATCTAACTGTGACTCTGGATCTGTTAGGATCTAACTACGACCCTGGAGCTATGCTAGGATCTAACTGTGACCCTCCAGAATCTAACTGCGATTCTGTTGTACTGTATATCTCCCGAAGATCTTAAACCAACAGACTAAGTTATAAGGTTAACTGCTTCCACCTGTTGATAACTCCATAAAAATTTTATAGCCTCACATCATTTACCCAGACTTTACTTACTTCCTCTCTTACTCAGGAGTTCCTTCTCATCTTTCTTACTTTACTGTGGCTTACCATTGGCTTGTGCCATCATGGTCTAACCACCTGCCATTGCATTCTACTGCTATGGCCTCATCATAACTCATCTGTGCTCTAACTGTGAACCATTTGAACTATGCTCCAACTGCGAGCATCCTGTATCAGATCCAACTCTTATCTGAAGAGTGATCTATACTCATCTGAATCTAGCTCTATCTGAGAGCCATCTGTTTCAGATCCAACTCTTATCTGAAGAGTGATCTAAAAACAATCTCTTTACTCTTATCTGCTTTCTTTCTGTCTACCATTCCTTTCAACAGAAATGGTCCTGAGTACTATATTCATAAGTCTGCAGAATTACCCGAGTAACTTCAAACATATCTGAATATCATAACTTATTGTCCCATGAACTGAGATTATCTATCATCCTCAATACATATCTCATTACATGTCATATGGTATGGGAGCAACATACTTTCTCATCTCATGTATACTCTACCCTTCATGTGTCACATCCTTATTTTTTATACATCTTAGGGACCATTCAGTAGCACTTAAACCACTTTCAGGGTCATTGAAGTCTAAATACTTAATCTGGAATTTTATTCATATCGAGTACTGTTCACTGTGGCAAATTCCAGATGAGTGACCTGACTTTGAAAAATTCATAACTAATTATAGAAAAATCAAAATGAAGTGGTTCCAATTGATACATGAAGCTAACTCAAATATATTTCAGGGAAAAATCATTGGTTGACCAATCCTTGACAAATTTAACGTGGATCAACGTTCAAATATTACTGTTCATCCAATGACTTTCTCCTGAATCCAGCATTCTGGTCCCAACTTTAACAATTTATATCTTTTCGTGTATACATCCAAATTAGACATTCTATATATAAAATTAAAGCTTAGTATGTCTACTTTATACCCTAAAAATTTCGTACATTAATTCAATCATTTACTATTTTTAATGATTTATCAAACATGAATGGGTCTTCACGAGTTACTGTTCACTGAGCCTATTTTCAGCATTTAGTCTTTACATACCCAAGCATACAACCAACACACATCAGTCATACAGGCCAGATAACAATTAATATCAAATAATCAACTGTTATATATCAGTGCATGATTAACTCTCTCATATTTTATTACATCCTTCTCTGTCTAAAATCCGGCAGCATAACTGCTACAATTCTTCTTTAGAAAGTAACCGATGTTGTACCGATTCGGTAATTTCCTTGTGAGAACTACCATTCTACGTAGTACCCAGGAAAGACTGGATGAACCTTCTGGGTCCACTCACTTCCAGCCTCCTTAGACAGCACTACGTACACAGTACATATCAGTTCCTTTCTTTGTTCCGTCTTCGTTGCCGGAATTTCGGCAGCCTACCGACGTCTCTTAAGATTTCCAAATTTTATTTTGACAGAACCTCCCCAGTAATGTTATGTTTGGGAATGAGATTCAAAAGAATCCCAGTAACAATAATCATAACAAAATATGCAATGCAGAGTGACGGTGCTTGCTTGTGACTGTGTACAGATAAGTATGCTGCATGCTTCCATATTCAATAACATATGATCATAGCATTGGAATAGAGCTTCAAGCATAACATATAGGACAACAATCAACCAAACAAGACAACACATCACAAAGACATTACATAAGAGCTAGGATTAGTTGTTACCTCAAAAGCAGTGCTTTAGAACTTCCCTACTACTTCCAACTTCACCAGAACTTCCTTACTTCTTTCTTTCTCTCACTTTCTCTCTCAAGAACTTCTTTCTTCCTCTCTTTCTTGCTTGCACCGAAATGAAGGAGTAAGGGGGGGTATTTATGGTGTTGAGCAATGGCAATCTTGTAATTTTGAAGACTTATGATCCTGTGGTCCTGGTTTTTCCTGAATTTCCTATTTTTCTTTATTCCTTTTACTGCATCATGCATGACATCACTCAATGCCAACTCATGGGACACCTCACCTCCCACATTCTTCACATGGCGAAATTGAGAGGGAGCTAGAGCCTTCCGGAAGCTTTCCGGTCCAATCCGGTACCGGCCCGGTCCATCGCCTCGAAAAACGTGCTGTTTTCTGCATCTGATGTTTCTGAAGATCCTTTTTATGTCTACTGACCTCACATTTAGTATCTAGACCCTTTATATCATTAACTTTTTAATACTGGGTCCAGACTCAATTACAGATCCCCTGCGAAATGACCAAAATGCCCTTGGTGCCCTATCTTGTCCTATTTTAACCCTAAGGGCAAAATCGTTATTTCACACCTTTCTGGACCCGGTCAAAGCTTATACTGGCTCTAGTCAACCTTATTTAGACATGTCTTGACCTCTGGGTCTGTCCAAAATGACCAGAATACCCTTTATTCATCTGCTGCCCTTTTTGTACAACATAGGGGCATTTTCGTAATTTCGCACTTTTCCGGGGATATGCTGGACACTGGCCCACCTACCAGTCCAAGAGTCTTATTGGGCCTCTAATGGCGCCATTTTTGGGCTTCCTGGGTCCATTACCTGTATGGCACGCATTACGAGAAATCTTCCTTTAACACAGTTCATTGAATATTTTAACTATTATTTACCGATTATACACCTTTTTCGGACACCGGCTCTTTTCCCCAGATACAGTGTCCAACTGTGTTCAGGCATCCTTGGGGGTTATAACGGTCATCTGACCGAGGTCATTCGATCGCATTTAGCCCCTTTAAAAATACCGATAAATCTCCAACCCGGATCCCTGGAGGCCTCACACTCCCGTCTGGAATTTTTATTTTGTGAATAACTTTTCCTACAGACCTCCTATCGGTATCCTGTCAGTTTCCCGACATCCGCCCCATAAGGGTGCATCATCCTGTATTTTCTCACTTATATCTGAAACCTAGGGTATCCGGTATTAATTTTTGTAACTTTTGGACGATCAGTCCATTTCTGGCTATCTGGAATCTTCAAAAATTCTGGTATTAGGCTTGGTTACCCGGCGTCACCTGCCCTACCTTCTGGTAGAATCTGGGACTGAAATGCTGTCGGGCGGTGCAAACCACTTCTGGCCTATTTTCTTTAATTATACTTTAGCCCCAGGGAACTTTTCCTTCTTTATAATTAAGTCCCTTAATTTGGCTAAAATTACACTTTAAGACCCCACATTTTTGTCTACCTTTCCTTCCTTACCTTAAACTTTCCATATTTGCATTTAAGTCCTTTCTTTTCCTTTCTTTTGCAATTTAATCATTTTCTTTACATAAAGGACCACATCTTTTTCCTGAAACAGAGCTCATATATTCCGTTTATTCTGTACATAGGAACCAGTACAGAAAATTAAGGATATTACATTTCTCTCCCCCTAAAAATAAATTTCGTCCCCGAAATTTACATTACATCTATCCTATACAAATAATTCAGGGTACTTTTCTCTCATCTTTTCTTCTGTTTCCCATGTAGCCTCTTGTTCAGTCAAGCCTTTCCAGATCACTTTAACTAAAGGAATTTGCTTATTCCGCAACTGCTTGACTTTTCTATCAGTAATTCGCACCGGTCCAACCTCATAGGTCAAGTCATCTCGCAGTGCGACCTCATCTTGCTCTATCACATGAGATGGATCTGGAATATACTTCTTTAATTGGGAAACATGGAACACATCATGTATCTGGCTGAGATTTGGAGGAAGAGCCAACTTGTAGGCTACTGCTCCTATCTTTGAGAGAATCTGGAATGGCCCGATGTATCTTGGATGCAACTTCTTTACCTTAATTGATCGTCCGGCTCCTGTGGTTGGAGTTAACTTAAGGAATACATGTTCTCCTTCTTCAAACTCCAACGGCTTCCTTCTGACATCTGCATAGCTCTTCTGTCTGCTTTGAGCCGTCAACAATCGTTTTCTAATTACCGCAACTTGTTCTGCAGTTTGATCCACTATATCCGGACCAAGCATTCTTCTCTCGCTCAACTCTAGCCAGCATAAGGGGGATCTACATTTCCGTCCATAGAGTGCTTCAAAAGGTGCCATCTGTATACTGGCCTGATAACCATTGTTATATGCAAACTCTATAAGGGGTAAATGGATATCCCAGCTGCCTTTGAAATCTAGGACACATGCTCTCAGCATATCCTCTAACGTCTGTATTGTTCTTTCAGATTGACCATCTGTCTGAGGATGATAAGCTGTACTGAATCTGAGAGTAGTGCCCATTTCTTCCTGTAGAGCCCTCCAGAAATTTGAAGTAAATCGAGGATCTCTATCAGACACAATGCCGCTTGGGATACCATGGAGCCTAACGATCTCCTTTATATACAGCTTTGCCAGCTTTTCTAGAGAATCTCTCTTATTGATTGCCAGGAAATGTGCTGACTTTGTCAGTCGATCGATTACTACCCAAACCACATCATGTCTACTTGGTGTCAAGGGTAGTCCTTCCACAAAGTCCATAGCAATCCCATCCCATTTCCACTCAGGGATATCTAAAGGCTGCAACGTTCCTGCTGGCTTTTGATGTTCAACTTTCACTTTCTGGCAGGTTAAGCACTTAGATACGTAAGCTACAACATCTTTCTTCAGTCCAGGCCACCAGAATAACCTTTTAACATCATGGTACATTTTGGTCATACCTGGATGTACCGTATATCGGCTTTTATGTGCTTCCTCCAGAATCCTTTCCCTTAATCCCCCAACATTTGGGATATAGGGTTTTCCCCTAAACTGTAGTAATCCGTCTGGGGACATCTCAAAATTCCTTGTCTTCCCTTTCTCCAGCTTGTCTTTGAATATTGCGGCGAGCTTATCCTGCTCCTGAGCCTCTTTGATCTCATCTTCTATGCAAGCTCTGACATGAACTCCTCCAAAAGGATTCTCCGTCAGTTGCATTTGATATAGAGGGCTCCAGTCACGCATATCTTCTATCAGTTCCAATTCCTTGATCATCATGTATGCAACCTGCACTACCTTTCTACTCAGGGCATCAGCTACCACATTGGCTTTTCCTGGATGGTATTTAATCTGGAAGTCATAATCTTTTAACAATTCCATCCATCGCCGCTGCCTCATGTTCAGCTCCTTCTGATCCTGCAGATACTTCAGGCTTTTGTGGTCGCAAAACAACTCTATCGTTGCTCCGTATAAATAGTGCCTCCATATCTTCAGGGCATAGACCACCACTGCAAGCTCCAGATCATGAGTGGGATAATTCTCTTCATATGGCTTTAACTGCCGAGAGGCGTAGGCTACTACTCGACCTTGCTGCATAAGCACACATCCCAGCCCCTGCTTGCTAGCATCAATGTAGACTACATAAGTCTGAGTTGGGTCTGGAATAATCAGCACGGGAGTAGTCGTTAATCTCTGCTTCAATTGCTGGAAGCTAGCCTCGCACTTCTCATCCCACTTAAACTGCTGATTCTTTCTGGTCAGCTTGGTAAGTGGTAAGGCAATTCGAGAAAAGTCTTGAATGAATCGTCTGTAGTACCCTGCTAGGCCGAGAAAACTTCTAATCTCTGTCACTGTCCTTGGCTGTTCCCAGCTCACAACTGCTTCAACTTTGCTAGGATCTACAGCTACCCCGTCTCGGGATATGACATGACCGAGGAATTTGACTTCTGACAGCCAAAACTCGCATTTACTCAGCTTAGCATAGAGCTTCTTCTCTTTAAGGGTACCAAGAACAATCCTCAAATGCCTCTCATGCTCCTCTGGAGATTTGGAGTACACCAGAATATCATCAATAAAGACCACAACGAACTGATCTAGATAAGGCCTGAAAATCCGGTTCATATAGTCCATGAAAATAGCAGGTGCATTGGTTAGTCCAAAAGGCATCACCAAAAATTCAAAATGTCCGTAGCGCGTTCTGAACGCCGTCTTTGGAATATCATCTGGCTTGACCCTTAGTTGATGGTAGCCAGATCTCAAGTCAATTTTGGAGAATAAGCTCGCTCCTGCCAATTGATCTAGCAGGTCATCAATTCTGGGAAGAGGATACTTGTTCTTAACTGTAAGCTTATTTAATTCCCTGTAGTCAATGCACAGCCTTAAGCTACCATCTTTCTTCTTGACGAACAGTACTGGAGCACCCCATGGCGATACACTGGGTCGTATAAAACCCTTCTCCAATAGCTCCTCAATTTGCTTCTTCAGTTCCATCATTTCGTTGGGAGCCATCCTGTATGGGGCTTTTGATACTGGTCCAGCTCCAGGTACAATGTCGATCGTAAACTCCACTTCACGCTCCGAAGGCAATCCCTGAATCTCCTTTGGAAAGACTTCAGGAAATTCATTGACTACAGGAACCTCCTCGATGCCTTCCTCCACTTCTGTTTGAACAGAAAAGAATACCACATATCCCTGACATCCTTTCCGTAGACATTTTTCTGCCTGAGCCTCTGTCACGAAGTTCAGTTGTACTTCTAGGCTCCGATCAGTGATCTTTGGACCAAGAACTAGGGTCTTATTTCTGCAGTCCAACATCACATTATTGGAGGATAACCAATTTAAACCGAGTATGACCTCAATCTCCTGGAAAGGCATACAGATCAGGTCCAGGGTAGTACTGCAGTGCTCATAACGCACCACACTATTTAGACAGGCATCAGATGTGATCACCCTAGTGTTGGTGGGGGTTTTCACCTGTATATCATAACGTAACTTGCTGATCAGAAGGCCTAGGCATTTAGCACATTCATAAGATATAAAGGAATGACTTGCACCCGAATCAAATAGGGCAGTCACAGCATGATCATTGAGATAGATTGTACCTTGGATCATCTCAGATGATCGCTGAGCATCCTCTCTAGTGAGTGCAAACACTCGTCCCGCCGTCCTTGGCCTTGGATCAGTTATAGCTTGAGGACATTCCCTGGAAAAATGTCCGGGCTTTCCGCAGGTGTAGCATACATTCTGGCCCATCAAGCATGGTCTGTCACCATGATTCTTTCCACACTTTTCACATACTGGGGCCTTTGGATCCCGGTTATTGGATCTTCCGCGGAAATTTCCCCTATTAGGCCTCTTGGTCTGCCACGGGCGCTTTCTTTTCTTATAGCTGCTCCCACTGGCCGCTTCTTGATTCCGTCCGGCCTTATCAGGAGTCGCTTGATCTTTACTCCCAGATCTGGACAGCATTCTATGATTCATGCTGTTCTCAACGATTCGACATGCTTCCATAGCCTTATTGAACTGGCTGTATTGTTGGGGAGTTAACTTCTCCTTTAACATAGAATTCAGCCCTCGAATCATTCTTTCTGTCATCCAGCGTTCGTCATCCACTTGGCGTAGGTAAGTTGAATATTGAGATAGCCGGATGAACTTGGCCAAATATTCGTCAAAAGATTCTTTTTCTCCTTGCCTCAGCACAAGGAATTCAGCCTCCCTTTCATCTCTGACAGATTGAGGAAAATATTTCTCATAAAATTGCTCAAGAAATACTTCCCAGGTAACTGGAATATCTCTTGCTTGGAGAAGTAACTCTGTATTCTTCCACCATCTATCCGCATCCTTTTCCAATTGATAGATGGCCATTTGGGCCTTGGTTTCAGTCGGGCAGTCGAGGACCTTAAAGATCTTCTCTAATCTGCTGACCCAATTTTCTGCTACATGTACTTCAAATGTCCCTTCGAATATGGGAGGATTGTGTTTGCAAAATCGCACCATCCATTGTTGGATGCCAACTGCCTCCTCCCTTGATTCAACCCTTCTCTGGGGCTGTTCCGCCTGCTGTGGTACTTCTTCAGGTTCTCTACTAGTTGCTCCTGAAGGCTCTGGCGGTCTTAAATTATTTATAGCTGCTGCTACTGCCGCGGCTATGGCAGCATCTCTTTCTTGTTCATTTCGTGCTTGAGCAGCTCTCATTTCTTCTATCATCTTTTGTTGCTGTTCTAATCGTTCTAGAATCATTTGATTAAGGTTTCCAGCCTCTCGGGGTTCCTCAGCTGGAATAGTTCTCCTCGTTCGTACCATTTTGTTATACTTAAAAACAGAAGGGAATACGATAAATAACATAATTCCTTTTCATTTCATTTCACACATAATATACATACAGAGTATATGTACATATTACAGTACCATTCTAGTCTTTTATACATTAGAAATATTACTCTAATTTTTCTTAAACTTCATTCTAATATAATCTCCTACTAGGTAGATCCAGTCGGATATGGTACAATATGATTCTCTATCAAAATACTGGTCCAACTCCGATCTCCAGGTAGGAGTCTTCGGCAATACGTCATTCATAATTTCTAGCCAAAGCCCCATGGTTAATACATTTGGATCCCAGGCTTGATATATGGCTTTCACCCTTGTGATAAACTCCTGGTAGACCGAATAATCTTGATCTATGTTTTCGAACAGGGTCTGCCTACCGAGGAACTATCCTCCTCAGAATCACCAGCTACTGGAGGTGTCCAGAGGTCAGAATCATTGCTTACTATCTCTTCTTCTGAACTATCTGAACTAGAGACCTCTGGTCTTAATTCCCATTGGTTTACTGTAGTTTCAGACCCAAATCTATGTCTAGCCATCCTGCAAACACTAACTTAGTGTCAATTATGACGGCTTTATCATGGTATATCTTTCTATAACTCATCTACTCAGAGCATTTCTTAAGCCAGAATCCTTTGCTCTGATACCAAAATGTCACATCCTTATTTTTTATACATCTTAGGGACCATTCAGTAGCACTTAAACCACTTTCAGGGTCATTGAAGTCTAAATACTTAATCTGGAATTTTATTCATATCGAGTACTGTTCACTGTGGCAAATTCCAGATGAGTGACCTGACTTTGAAAAATTCATAACTAATTATAGAAAAATCAAAATGAAGTGGTTCCAATTGCTACATGAAGCTAACTCAAATATATTTCAGGGAAAAATCATTGGTTGACCAATCCTTGACAAATTTAACGTGGATCAACGTTCAAATATTACTGTTCATCCAATGACTTTCTCCTGAATCCAGCATTCTGGTCCCAACTTTAACAATTTATATCTTTTCGTGTATACATCCAAATTAGACATTCTATATATAAAATTAAAGCTTAGTATGTCTACTTTATACCCTAAAAATTTCGTACATTAATTCAATCATTTACTATTTTTAATGATTTATCAAACATGAATGGGTCTTCACGAGTTACTGTTCACTGAGCCTATTTTCAGCATTTAGTCTTTACATACCCAAGCATACAACCAACACACATCAGTCATACAGGCCAGATAACAATTAATATCAAATAATCAACTGTTATATATCAGTGCATGATTAACTCTCTCATATTTTATTACATCCTTCTCTGTCTAAAATCCGGCAGCATAACTGCTACAATTCTTCTTTAGAAAGTAACCGATGTTGTACCGATTCGGTAATTCCCTTGTGAGAACTACCATTCTACGTAGTACCCAGGAAAGACTGGATGAACCTTCTGGGTCCACTCACTTCCAGCCTCCTTAGACAGCACTACGTACACAGTACATATCAGTTCCTTTCTTTGTTCCGTCTTCGTTGCCGGAATTTCGGCAGCCTACCGGCGTCTCTTAAGATTTCCAAATTTTATTTTGACAGAACCTCCCCTGTAATGTTATGTTTGGGAATGAGATTCAAAAGAATCCCAGTAACAATAATCATAACAAAATATGCAATGCAGAGTGACGGTGCTTGCTTGTGACTGTGTACAGATAAGTATGCTGCATGCTTCCATATTCAATAACATATGATCATAGCATTGGAATAGAGCTTCAAGCATAACATATAGGACAACAATCAACCAAACAAGACAACACATCACAAAGACATTACATAAGAGCTAGGATTAGTTGTTACCTCAAAAGCAGTGCTTTAGAACTTCCCTACTACTTCCAACTTCACCAGAACTTCCTTACTTCTTTCTTTCTCTCACTTTCTCTCTCAAGAACTTCTTTCTTCCTCTCTTTCTTGCTTGCACCGAAATGAAGGAGTAAGGGGGGGTATTTATAGTGTTGAGCAATGGCAATCTTGTAATTTTGAAGACTTATGATCCTGTGGTCCTGGTTTTTCCTGAATTTCCTATTTTTCTTTATTCCTTTTACTGCATCATGCATGACATCACTCAATGCCAACTCATGGGACACCTCACCTCCCACATTCTTCACATGGCGAAATTGAGAGGGAGCTAGAGCCTTCCGGAAGCTTTCCGGTCCAATCCGGTACCGGCCCGGTCCATCGCCTCGAAAAACGTGCTGTTTTCTGCATCTGATGTTTCTGAAGATCCTTTTTATGTCTACTGACCTCACATTTAGTATCTAGACCCTTTATATCATTAACTTTTTAATACTGGGTCCAGACTCAATTACAGATCCCCTGCGAAATGACCAAAATGCCCTTGGTGCCCTATCTTGTCCTATTTTAACCCTAAGGGTAAAATCGTCATTTCACACCTTTCTGGACCCGGTCAAAGCTTATACTGGCTCTAGTCAACCTTATTTAGACATGTCTTGACCTCTGGGTCTGTCCAAAATGACCAGAATACCCTTTATTCATCTGCTGCCCTTTTTGTACAACATAGGGGCATTTTCGTAATTTCGCACTTTTCCGGGGATATGCTGGACACTGGCCCACCTACCAGTCCAAGAGTCTTATTGGGCCTCTAATGGCGCCATTTTTGGGCTTCCTGGGTCCATTACCTGTATGGCACGCATTACGAGAAATCTTCCTTTAACACAGTTCATTGAATATTTTAACTATTATTTACCGATTATACACCTTTTTCGGACACCGGCTCTTTTCCCCAGATACAGTGTCCAACTGTGTTCAGGCATCCTTGGGGGTTATAACGGTCATCTGACCGAGGTCATTCGATCGCATTTAGCCCCTTTAAAAATACCGATAAATCTCCAACCCGGATCCCTGGAGGCCTCACACTCCCGTCTGGAATTTTTATTTTGTGAATAACTTTTCCTACAGACCTCCTATCGGTATCCTGTCAGTTTCCCGACATCCGCCCCATAAGGGTGCATCATCCTGTATTTTCTCACTTATATCTGAAACCTAGGGTATCCGGTATTAATTTTTGTAACTTTTGGACGATCAGTCCATTTCTGGCTATCTGGAATCTTCAAAAATTCCGGTATTAGGCTTGGTTACCCGGCGTCACCTGCCCTACCTTCTGGTAGAATCTGGGACTGAAATGCTGTCGGGCGGTGCAAACCACTTCTGGCCTATTTTCTTTAATTATACTTTAGCCCCAGGGAACTTTTCCTTCTTTATAATTAAGTCCCTTAATTTGGCTAAAATTACACTTTAAGACCCCACATTTTTGTCTACCTTTCCTTCCTTACCTTAAACTTTCCATATTTGCATTTAAGTCCTTTCTTTTCCTTTCTTTTGCAATTTAATCATTTTCTTTACATAAAGGACCACATCTTTTTCCTGAAACAGAGCTCATATATTCCGTTTATTCTGTACATAGGAACCAGTACAGAAAATTAAGGATATTACATCATGCACTGTAAAAGGGAGTATTCATTCATCATGGCATACTCTAACATGCATGTCATCATATGACAATTGCAAGGAGATGCAACTATCATAACTTATGGCATCATAAGCCATATCATCATCATACTTTGCTCAACCATCCATCAGACTAACTAAACCTCAAGGCATATTTTATTTATCATATTGCCTATCATATCTTGGTCAGTCATCCTGAAACATCTGTCTATCTCAGGCTGCCACGCTACCCTCTTATTAGGGTACAGACTCAACCCTTCATCACTCTTTCTTACATAGGGAAGTCACTGTATCCCGTAATCTGTGGCTACCTTCTACTATGTCATTTCTTCTTTTGTCTATCTATCAGTCTCAATCTATTCTTGACCAGACTGTGATTCCTTATCGGCCTTTACTGTAACAGCCTAGAACCCCTTTACAAAGATATTATCCGCTTTCCCCTTAGGTAGGCTTGGTGCCCACATGAGGTCACGGTTTTATTTTCCAGACACACGAGCCACAGCCCTTAAGCACCTGAAAATGCATCTTTCTCTTAATCCTAGCGAACTTCAGTCGCCTAGATCTCATTCATTATCTTTTACTATTATTTCTATTCTTTAGGGTACTCTACCCTAGATCTTTGTGATGGAATCCCTCTGCTTAGGGAATTTTAACTCTTTACCTATTAACCATCACGTGCTTAGCCTTAGCCTTAGGCCATATCAAACATCATCATATCTCTAGCCTTTAGACTATGCCCTAGGATTACTCCGAGGCAAACTTCATACTAGCTATCCCATTCTAGCTCTCAAGTCTTTTATTCAACTAGGTTGAATAAGACTTTTACCATGTAGATCTACTCCTCGTAATCACATGGAGGATCTGTCTCATTCTAGCTATCTCATCTAGCTAGCTCATCTTAACTTATCGTTATCATCCTTTGCGGCCTATCCTACCTAGCAAGGATGACTTGCTTATTGGAGTTGCCAACTTCCTCTATGCATGGCTTCTCCACTCAAGCTCTATGTTCATGCTTTGTGTTCACCTGTCTTTTCCTTTACAACGAAACATGAACACCTCTTATTCCATCTAGGAGCTTTATCTCCACGGGCTCTTCTAAACCCATAATAGTCCCGATCTGAATCTTCTAATGTCATACCAGGACATCTCTGTCATTCCGTCGCGATATGAGTATTAGGTAATCGCTACTCATAGCCTCTATGATTCTTCATTACCCTTAACTCCTCACGACTTATCATTTCTATTCTTTAGTCGTGACCTACAGCTTCAGACGTCGCGTCCTTAACATTTTCTGTCTTCTAGTCGCGACCTAAAGCTTCTGTCGTCGCGACCTTAACCTTTCTACGTCGCGACTCAACTCCTCTACCGTCGCGACCAGGATATTTTCTCGTCGCGACATATGTCTCTTCACGTCGCAACCATAGCCATTTCTAGTCGCGACATTAAACTTTTCTCGTCACAACCTTAGCTCTCTGTTAAATAACGTCGCGACCTAGGAACATACTCGCCGCGACCAAATCTTTCTGTGAATAACCGTCGCGACCTATAAACTTATGCGTCGCGACTAAACCTCTCATTGAGGCTACCAGTCGCGACATAAACCACGTTAGTCGCGACCGGAGTGCTATTCTGTCGTACTCAAGGGCTAAATCAGAGCATCACTGAGCCAGAACCTTCTGTTCTGTGTCAGAATCTTATGCTCTGAACCAGAGTCCTTTCTGGTTGGTGCCAGAACCTCTTGCTCTGATACCAAAATGAAACATCCTCCCATACAGCCCTCAGAGTACACTTGCGGAAGCTATACTAGCTCTTCTTCTGCCTAAACTCCGGCAGCATAACCGCTACACTCGATCTGTATAAAGAACTGAACCGTACTGATTCGGTAATTCCCTCATGAGAACTACCATTCTACGTAGTACCCAGGAAAGACTAGATGAACCGGCTAGGTCCACTCACTTCTAGCCTCCTTAGACAGCACTACGTACACAGTACTTATCATATACTGATGTTCAGTCTTTACTCCGGCAGCATAACGGCGTCTCTTAGGATTCTCTAAATCCACTTCAGCATAACCTCCCTGTAATGGGTTATGGATGGGGATGAGATTCGGGGGAATCTCAGTAGCAACAATCATAACAATATATGTAATGCAGTGTGACAGTGCTTGCTTGTGATTGTGTACAGATAAGTATGCTGCGTGCTTCCATGCTTAATAACATATGAACATAGCATTACAGCAGAGCTTCAGACATAACATATAAGACAACAATCCAACCAAACAATAGCACATCAAATCATAAAGCCATTACATAGAAGCTAGGATTAGTTACTACCTGGCTAGCTCAGCAGAACCCTACTATCTCTATTCTGCTTCCAGCTCCGCCAGAACTTCCTTTCTTCCTTTCTCCTTTCTCTCTTCCTTTCCTTCTCCTTCTCTCTCTTCTTTCTCTCCCTTCTCCTCTTGCTCTTGCGCAAGTGAAGGCCATGGGGGGGTATTTATAGCCTCCCTCAATGGCACAACCGTAAATACCATGAACCTTGATCCTGCGGTCCTGGTTTTTCCTGGAATTTCCTATTTTCTTTAATTCCTCATTTACTGCATCATCGTGCCAACTCACTAGGACACCTCAGCAGCATATTTTTCACATGCTTGAATTCCCGGGACACCTCAGCAGCTGACTCACCGGTCCAGTCTCTTGCCTCGTAATGCGTGCCCTCAACTTTATCTGCTTTCTGCAGACTAATGCCATGTGGCGACTGGAAGAGACCTTGCACGCTTTCCAACGCCACCCAGATAAGTCCCTGACTTTATCTGATCACTTCCTCGGTTATCGTGCCTCCTCGGTTTTTGTGCCAACCGAGTAACTTTATTCTACTAAACCCTTACTTTAATGCCATGTGGCATCCCATGAGTATACCTTATCAGTTTACTTCATGGTTTCCAGATAACCTTTCCTGTATCTGATATCCTGCCTCCGGTCTATCTCCAACCGGGTAACTATCTCTCTTGGACCTTCACCACTCTTGGCCCGTACGCTTAGCGCCACTTTAGTCACTAGTCGCGACTTCAACATCATCTTGTCGCGACCTTACAATTCTGTGTACATTAGTCGCGACCCAAACATATTCTCGTCGCGACCAAAACATTCTATCGTCGCGACCTCAACACATTTTAGTCGCGACCATAACACTTTTTAGTCGCGACCATAACACTTTTTAGTCGCGTCTAAGGCTTTCTGCCACTATTAGTCGCGATATCACTGCTTTCTAGTCGCGACCATACTTCTTTTACGTCGCGACCATAATGCTTTCTCGTCGCGTATAGCTCTTTCTGTAACCACTAGTCGCGACCATGCTTTACTCTAGTCGCGACCAGAACGGTCAGCTCGTAACTCTTCAACCTTTGACCTTTACATCACCCCAAATGGCCATTCTACCCCTTGGGACTTCCACTGTTTGCACATAAGTTCCCGTACCTTTACTTACTCGCAGCTTAGTCCCTAAAAACTCTCTTATGTCTCTGGGACTTCTGCTCAAAAGGGGTCTGGTAGCCTCTCATTCTCAGGCTATTTCCTTGTCTCAAGGCCTGAAAATTGGGATGTTACACCCAGTAATATCTCTCTACGAATGTGAGGGACAAATTCCATCTTGACCATTCACATTCCTCCGCATGAAAAACCACTAAGCCCGAACATAGCCTTTATGATCACTCGATCAAAAGTGACTTTTGACTAGGCTAAAGCTGAGCATTTGTCACGTAGAAATCCATGATGATCTCAGGTCAAAGGGCAGAGTGACATGGCTTGTATATGAGAGAAGCTTATGACTTAACACATGTAGCTCTCTCATAGCGGGTCAGTCCAACACCCTGTACTCTTACATGTGCCTATGACTTTGATTTATATCTCTATATATCTTCAAAGTCATACTGGTCTTATTTCATCTCTGCTCCCGCATAGATGACTGACTAGGGACATTTAGGATAAGATCATGAGTTATCCAAGGATGGTCATCACAGTAAACATGCAAATAATGTGATAACATAATTGAGAAATTCATAAATCAACAATGTTCATAAACAATGATTGGCCCCTAGGGCACAATCTCCAACATCCTCCCACTTGCACTAGGTACAATCATTAATTTCCCTAATTCCCATTGACCTAACATGACACTCATGTTTTGCTTGCATAAGCGACTTTGTTAGAGGATCAGCAACATTGTCTTCTCCTGCTACTTTGCATATTTTTATATCACCTCTATCATTGATTTCTGTGATGAGATGAAATCACCTGAGTATATGCTTGGTCCTTTGATGTGACCTAGGCTCTTTGGCCTGTGCAATGGCACCACTATTATTACAGAACAAAGTTATTGGATCTGAGATGGTAGGTATCACCCCTAGTTCAGTAATGAACTTCCTGATCCAAACGGCCTCCTTAGCTGCATCATATGCTGCTATATACTCGGCTTCTATTGCAGAATTTGCTACAGTGCTCTACTCAGAGCTCTTCCAGCTTACTGCTCCATTATTCAGGAGGAATATGTATCCAGATTGCGATTTCTGGTCGTCCTGGTCTGTTTGGAAACTTGCATCTGTGTAACCAGTTACATAGAGCTCATCATCCAATCCACCATAGACCAAGAATAAGTCCTTAGTCCTTCTTAAGTACTTAAGGATATTCTTGACAGCAGTCCAATGGCCCTCACTGGGGTCCTGTTGATATCTGCTAGTCATACTTAAGGCAAACGAGACATCCGGTCAAGTACATAATATGGCATACATGATAGATCCTATGGATGAGGCATATGGAACCTTACTCATACGACCTCGCTGATCAGGTGTACTAGGACACAAATCCTTGCTGAGGTGAATACCATGAGACATGGGTATGAAACCCCTCTTTGATTCCTGCATACTAAATCTATGCAGTATCTTGTCTATATATATGCTCTGACTGAGTCCTAGAAGTCTTTTAGATCTATCTCTATAGATCCTAATTCCTAGGATGTAGGTGGCTTCACCCAAGTCTTTCATCGACAATGACTTTCCTAACCAAGACTTGACAATCTGCAAGGTAGGAATGTCATTTCCAATAAGTAGGATGTCATCGACATAGAGTACCAAAAATACAACTGTGCTCCCACTAACCCTCTTGTACACACAAGGTTCATCAATATTTTGAAGAAATCCAAACTCTTTGACTACTTCATCAAAATGATGATTCCAACTCCGAGATGCTTGCTTCAGTCCATAAATGGACCTTTGAAGCTTGCACACCTTACCAGAGTCCTCGGAATGCACAAACCCTTCAGGTTGTGTCATGTACACATCCTCAAGGAGCTTTCCATTAAGGAAGGATGTCTTGACGTCCATCTGCCATATTTCATAGCCATAATATGCTGCAATGGCAAGGAGGATTCTGATTGATTTGGCCATTGCAACTGGGGAAAAGGTCTCATCATAGTCCACACCATGAGTTTGAGTAAATCCTTTTGAACCAGTCGTGCCTTGAAGACATTTACATTGCCATCCATGTCAGTTTTCTCTTTGAAAACCCACTTGCACCCGATGGTTTTTACACCTTCAGGTGGATCGACTAAGGTCCATACCTGATTGTTGTACATGGATTGCATCTCAGACTTCATGGCATTAAGCCATTTTTCAGAGTTTGGTCCCACTATAGCTTCTCGATAGGTAGTTGGCTCATTATGCTCAATGAGCAACACATCACGATTATCAGAAATCAGAAATCCATATCTCTGAGACTGAAGTTGTGCCTTATTAGATCGCCGTGGGCCTTGCGTGGCTAGAGGAGTCTCAACAACTTGTTGTGAGTCTTCTCTATTTTCCATCTGTGGTTCTATGGTGTCTTGTGGCTCTCGAACTTCTTCGAGGTGTACCTTACTCCCACTGGTTCTTTTAGAGATAAATTCTCGTTCGAGAAAGATACCATTTCTGACAACAAATACTTTGTTATCAGTGGGGTTGTAGACATAATATCCCTTGGTTTCCTTAGGATATCCCACAAAAAAAACACTTTGAGGATTTGGGCGCTAACTTGTCTGAGACTTGTTTCTTAACATAGACCTCACATCCCCAACTCTTGAGAAAAGACAAACTAGGTCTCCTCCCAGTCCATATCTCATACGGAGTCTTTTCAACTGCTTTAGATGGAACACGATTCAGTGTGAACATAGCTGTCTCTAGGGCGTGGCCCCAAAAGGACGGTGGAAGATCTATTTGACTCATCATGGATTGAACCATATCTAATAGTGTTTGATTCCTCCGTTCAGAAACGCCATTCCATTATGGTGTTCTTGGAGGAGTCAATTGTGAGACTAGCCCACAATTCCTAAGATGATCGATGAACTCTTGGCTCAAATATTCACCACCTAGATCAGATCGAAGGGCTTTAATTGTTTTGCCAAGCTGGTTTTGTACTTCATTTTGAAATATCTTGAACGTTTCAAAAGATTCAGATTTATGTTTCATTAGATAGACATAGCCATATCTACTGAAATCATCTATGAATGTTATAAAGTACGAATAACCTCTTCTGGCATTTGTATTCGTCGGTCCACACACATCTGTATGTATGAGTCCCAACAAATTAGTGGCCCTCTCACTGTGCCCAGTGAAAGGTGACTTTGTCAGCTTTCCTAACAAACAAGATTCGCAAGTATTATATGATTCAAAATCAAATGAGTTGAGAAATCCATCTTGTTGGAGTTTAGAAATACGTTTCTCATTTATATGGCCCAGACGATAGTGCTAGAGGTATGTCAGTTTCAAATCATTTGGTTTGACCCTTTTGGCCGTTATGTTATAGATATTTCCATGATTGGGTTATTCCAAGTTTAATATGTAATGATCAACATGCAAATCACCATGAGCATAGAAAACATCATTACGATAAATGAAACATCTACTATTCCCAGTAATGGAAGTGTAACCTTCCTTATCCAAATAAGAAAGAGAAACAATGTTACTACTCAAAGCAGGAACATAATAGCAATTGTTCAAAACTAACAAAAGCCCAGTGGGCAGAACTAATTCATAAGTGCCTACAGCTAAAGCAGTAACCCTTGCTCTGTTTCCAACTCGTACGTCAACTTCACCCTTCTTCAGCTTTCTACTATCCTTTAGGCCCTGCACATTTGAACAAATATGAGAACCATATTCGGTATCTAATACCCATGTAGTGAAAGTAGAGAGATAAATGTCTATAACAAAAATACCTGAAGCGATAGCCCCACTATCCTTCTTGTTCTTTTTCAGATCTTCAAGGTAAAGTTTGCAATTCCTCTTCCAATGACCCGGTTCATTACAGAAGAAGCAAACTCCTTCCTTTGGAGGATTTGCCTTCTTTGGAGCAGGCTTGGTTTCGGGCTTGCCTAACTCTTTGGTCTTACCAGATGAGCCATGACCCTTCCCCCTTGCCCTTGCCTTTCTTTTTCATACCCTTTCCTTTCTGAACCATCAAAACTGTACTGGGCTTCTTCTTAATAGTCGGCTCAGCAGTTTTAAGCATCCCATACAGTTCAGAAATAGATTTCTCCATGTTGTTCATGTTGTAGTTCATGACAAACTGGTCATAACTTTTCGGGAGTGAGTTTAAGATCAAATCTGTAGCTAACTCCTGGCTCATGGGAAATCCAAGCCTCTCAAGGTGATCATGTACCCTTTCATCTTTAAGACATGAGTACTCATTGATGCACCTTCAGCCATCTTACAGGAATGTAAGGCCTTAGTGGTCTCATACCTCTCTTGCCTTGCCTGTTGCTGGAACATTTTCTTAAGATGCACAATCATCTCATAAGCCTCTATGTGTTCCAGATCTCTTTGGAGCTCCGGAACCATGGTGGCAAGCATCAAGCATCCCACATCAACAGAGTCTTATGCTTCGCATAAGAATCTCTTTGAGCTCTAGGAGCATTGGCTGCTGGCTCCTCAGGAATGGGTTGATATACGACATATGCCTTTCTTTCCTGCTTGAGAACAATTCTCAAGTTCTTGAACCAGTCAAGAAAGTTTGTCCCATTGAGCTTGTCCTTCTCAAAGACAGATCGCAACGATAATGCAATAGTATTACTAGTCGTCATGATTCTACAATTAAAATATGCAATTGAATTAGCAATCTCCCACTAAATAAAACAACCCTCAATGTAATAATTAGTGGGCTAAGATCCATATTTGGCTTAAACTTAAGTCCGCTTTAGCAGGACGCTTAACTTTAAGTTATTTAGGTAGGTAACAACTTTACCAATTACATCAAATGTAACTCTTAGATATTTATGGGATTCCATCATCATATGATCCGGCATGTTTTAATCCCATCTAATGCCTTGAGACCCAAAACCGTTTTGATAATCTCAATTAAGTCAAACAATAACAAACATATGTGAGTAGCACCATTACTCTTTGCTTATCTCCCCAAGATAACTCAAATGCACCCACTTTGGTGGAGCCTACAAGTGAGCAATCGAGATTTTGACAAATGTTCATTAATTGACAACATTATGACTTAAGATTTCATTTAGAGGCTTAATTATCTATCTGGTTTCTAAGATGCATGTATCTCAGTTGTATCTCATACAAGCAATATGCATATTGAACATATAAGCATAAGAAGCATAATCTTAAACGTGATACAATATGGCTCACCTATCCTAAGTCCCCTCAAGCCAATGAGAGGAGCTCTCTAGTAAGAAAAGGAAAATTACATAGAGAAGCCTCGTTTTAACATTCGAGGGGAGTGAGATGAGAAGAGAATATACAATGAGAGTAATTAGAGGAAGGCACGACACGTAGGCCATATTTAGAAAAATTACAACACTTGTAATCTAGAGCCATATTATTCACCATACCCAAACATTTAAGAATCAAAATTCATATTATGTGAAGGGCAATAAATGTTTCAAAACATTCATATATCAGGAAAGGCATGTTATGATTATGTTGCGTTATGACCAGGTAGCCATGGCGGTCCCGCTTGATTCAGTTTTCTTAGACCCCCATCAATATTAATTGATCAAATCAATTAATATACACCACCGATTTCAGTTTCCTTTTGGATTCCTTATATGTCATACATAAAATGGATTCCCAATATGTCATACATAACTCGCATGTTATCATATAATTAGCTAAGAAATCTAACATACATCATACGTATCAACAATCAAACCTAACTTAAACACAAAACGGCATGGCTCTGATACCACTGAAGGGAATTGGAAGACACGCAGCGGAAATTAACTTTAAAAATTTTTCCATTCCCTGCCAGGATCTACCGAGTGTGTTTAAGTCAAGGAGAAAGAAGTGTTACCTTCGGTATTCGAGCTGTAGTCGCGACCTCAGTGTCCACTAGTCGCGACTCTTCACCTCTGGAGTTTTCAGTCGCGACCTACTCAGCTTCTAGTCTCGACCTGTCGCCTCTGGAGTTTTCTGTCGCGACCTCCGAAGCAACTAGTCGCGACCTGTAGCCTCTAGAGTTTTCAGTCGCGACTTCCTAAGCTTCTAGTCGCGACCTGTCATCTCTTTTCAGATTTTTGACGTTCGGATGCCTATTTAGTCGTGACCTATGTGTCAACTGGTAATGGCCTGTCGTCGTACCTGGTGCTTCTTTCTCGATCTCAAGAAGTCGACAACTCAGATCAGCTTCCTCTACCGGTATCCACACGAATAGCATTCCAACCACGAACGACGTGCTAGCGCCTCTTGTCCCTCTAGGGCTTTCTCAAGAATTCGTCCTCACCGTCTCTATTTTGGCAGTTTCTTATCTGTAAACCTTTTGCACTCTAGTTGCCCCCTTATTTCTTAAGTGTAGAACCCTAACCCCTAATGTCAAATATATAGGATGCTATCGGGCTTCTAATTGAGCTGGGTTTCAGAATTAATCTTATATTAATTTTGAAATTAATACAATATCATATATTACATAATTTGATAAGAAACTAATTAAATAAATATGGTTTATATTAAATCCGTCTCCGTCTCACAGATTTAATTCACCTAATTATTTAACTTAAAATAAAGATAAGATGGAATTATATTTGATTTATTCTCATAAATCAAATTTGAGATATCTTATCAATTTAAATTTCAAATTCAAATAGATCATATCAATTTAAATTCAAATTCAAAAGTGATAGAGATTTAATTTATCCTTATAAATTAAATCTTACAAATATCTCTTATATTATATATAATATATATATACAAATTTATACATATATAAAATATATAAATCCACCTTAGATTATTCATTGAATCTAGATATGTCTTAGATTCAATGAATCTGGACATCATAGCTCGTGTTGGGCTATTTTGTGTGCGACCCTGAAGGCCCATATGTAGTTGGCAGTGGGCCAGTTACTATACTGATCCACAAGTCGTAAGCGGTCTCTAGTAAGACATTATGACTACCCAAATCATATGAGGATCGATGAATGATATTACCTTTCATACAACCATATCACGTCCCTTTTGTCACACGATATTTCAGTCATGGATGAGGCAAGGAGAACGTCATCCTCCTGTTCCTGACCGTTACTTTCTCGATCCCTGAGTAGTCTGACTATAGAAATAGAACTACCTTTCCATTACAGTATGGCCATATATTTCTCAGACTCACTCATCGAGGGGCCCAGTAATATCTCTCTACGAATGTGAGGAACAAATTCCATCTTGACCATTCACATTCCTCCGCATGAAAAACCACTAAGCCTGAACATAGCCTTTATGATCACTCGGTCAAAAGTGACTTTTGGCTAGGTCAAAGCTGAGCGTTTGTCATGTAGGAATCCATGATGATCTCAGGTCAAAGGGCATAGTGACATGGCTTGTATATGAGAGAAGCTTATGACTTAACCTATGTAGCTCTCTCATAGCGGGTCAGTCCAACACCCTGTACTCTTACATGTTCCTATGACTTTGATTTATATCTCTATATATCTTCAAAGTCATACTGGTCTTATTTCATCTCTGCTCCCATATAGATGACCGACCAGGGACATTTAGGATAAGATCATGAGTTATCCAAGGATGGTCATCACAGTAAACATGCAAATAATGTGATAATATAATTAAGAAATTCATAAATCAACAATGTTCATAAACAATGATTGGCCCCTAGGTCACAATCTCCAACATAATGTTTGCACCCAATAATATAGTATATGGCACAATCCTATTGTTTTTCTCTCGCAGCTTTTTTATTGGAGACCTAGCGTATTGACGCCAAATCTATTAAAAACTTGAGTGAAAGCAAAATGGTCTTAGGGTTTGGTTGATTTTTGATGCAATAAGATAAAGGTGCAGTAAAGTAAATATTTTTGTCTTTTTGATTAAGATGCAAATGCGTTGGCTTGTGAAAGAAGTATGTGATGACAGACTCTTGATGATGCAAGCGTATCTATCCTTACTCTTAATTTTTAATGGAGTTTTTGAAATCACCAAGTCTTAAACAAAACCTTAATCGATCGATTGAGTCCAGAGCATGAATATCCCTTAAACTCCTTTGATCAAAGCTAGTTTAAAAATTCTTAATGCACTGTTAAAATCCACTTAGTATGTAATTCAAATCAGATGATGAAAATGCCCTCGAATGGTCGTCGATCGACAAACCCTAGATTTCAAGCAATTGAATTTATTAGCAACGATCGTTGATAACAATTCAACTAACTTAAAATTGAAACAAAAATATTATATTAAAATGACATTTAAAGCAACCAAAGTCAATTACAATTTTCTAATCTAAGAGTAATCAATCGACACTCAATTCCTTGTTCATATAATGAAAACCCTAGATCTAGAAGCATCAAAACATGAAATAGGTGAAGATTAAAATAGAAAACTCCCCAGTACAGTCCACGAGCTCAAGACACGAGATCCATCACCAAGAGACTAAGGATTTAACCTCTCATGACTCCTATTATGTTGCAATCGCTGTTCAAATATGATGCCATGAAGAAAACAGAAGGTGAGATGAAGAGATGAATGATGGAGTTATGTAGAGACAGTGGAGAGAGTATAGAGAGAGTTCGAGCACTACTTCTTAGCCTAATCAGGTCAAAAACCAGTCTCCCTTGTGTCTGTGGCCTCCCTCTCCTTTTAACAGCAGGTTAACCTAATAAAAAATGCGCAGCTTCATGACTATCTTCATTGGTTGCCACCAGATCCATGTTTTGGTCGCAACCTGTAAACACAGAGAAGCTTCCCAGGAGAAATTGGGTCGCGACCTGTGGATACTTTAGTCGCGACTGAAATACACAAAAGCTGCTTCCTTGCTTTGATTCTCTGTCTTGTGATTTATTTTCTGCTCACATTAGTCCTTGCTCCTCTAAAATACTTGCAATTCAAAATCAAATCTCATTGTAAAAGGCCCACTAGTAAAGGAAAACATATATGCAGTTTAGATGAGTTATTTTACCATTTTACCCTTAAAACATCACATTGCCAAGGACAATCATGTATTACCACAAAAGCATAATTACAGGCATAAAATGAATGGTAAAGTTATTATAAAACCCTTAAAATATCGCATAAACCATACACAAATTGTGTCTTATCATCGACAAAAAGGAAATAGAGTTTTTTGTTGCTGTTAACCGTTACTGCTTGTGCTGTCTTCTCTGCGTGCGTCACTATTCCTGCACTATGCCATCGCGGTATAAAGTTGAAGGTTATGGTTAAATGAATGGTGGGTGTCAGCAGAGGTGTAGATGGCTTGGAGGAGGTGTTGATGTTGGAAATGACGGCTGAGGATAGGTCGATGTTTGGAGGCTTGTCGAGGTCTGTGTATTGACCATCGCTTGCTGCTACTGTTATGGTTACTTGCTTTGATGATAGAGGGGTGATGAAGATGGAGGTGACGATGGGATAGAGGTGTTTGATGGAAGGGAGGTGGAAGGTAGCGATGATGGATGTGGAAGCCACGGCTTGCTTAAGCTTTCCCTACATTTTTTGTTTCTCGCGGCACCCCTCGCTCTTCATGCATACTGATTATAAATGCTAAATAAGAAAGACCTAATGGGCCAAATCTCAAGGTTTGACCCATGGGTCCTCATATGCAATTTATGAATCTGTGGTCCTTTGTTGTCATTTGTAAATTATGATTTCTCCTAAATTCCTAAAATACAAAATTATAATAATGTAATACCTTTTGTTCCAATAATAATTGTTTAGGAGAAATTATAAAAATATGACAATTATGCCACTATTAAGAACTAATCTAATGTAAGATATATTAATCCAAATAGTGCACAAATAATATAATTAAGGACCAAAATAATAACAAATGTCCACTAAAATAATATGAATAAATATATAAAAATATAGGTTTGTCAGTGAATTTTCAAGAGTCTTGGTTAACTCTCTGTTTTTCTTTTTAAAACCTTTACAGTTAGTGCATTTTGGTATAACCTCATATGTCATATTCTCCTTTTCTAAGCTCCTAATTTTCTTCTTAGAGATTACTAATTCTTTTGCTAGTTTGATAAATTCAGAGTGTAATTCATTATATTCTGAAAGTAATTCATCGTAGGTAGTTTCAGCATTTATTACCTCCTTTGTCTCAAAATCATTTTCTTCTTGAGCAACCAGACAAATATTTGTCTTTTCTTCGTTGTCACTATCTTTTCCTTTTGATGAACTTTCTCCCCATATTGATGAAACGAAAGCTCTTCTTTTCTAGAACTTTTCTTTCTTCTTCTTTTTGTCTCTCCTCAAAAGTTGAGGACATTCTGACTTGAAATGTCTAGGGTTTTTTGAATTCAAAATAGATGATATGATCTTTTTTTCTTTAGATAAAGAAGCCCCCTTCGGTTGGAATCTTCTAGTTGCTTGATTTTGATAGAATTTTTTGAATTTTTGTACTATGAGATTCATCTCATCATCTTCCAATTCTTCATCAATATCACTGTCTTCAGCTTTGGAGCAATTCCTTTTCTGCTCTTTTCTTTTCTTTGATATCCTTTTTATACTTCTGTTTGCTTTCATATTCGGCCAAGCTTCCAAACAATGCAGTAACAGACTTCATGGATTCTCCTTTGGCTTTATCTATTGCAGTCACCTTCAGCTCCCATTCTTTGGTAAGACAGTCAAGTATCTTGCATCTTGATCTCTTGGACTATATGATTGCCCAAGAGCCATTGAATGATTGATTAAGTGTTGAAACCTAACTTCAATATGCTGGATGCTTTCTTCTCCAGTCATTTTGAATAGCTCAAACTCAGTTTTAAGCATATTGACTCTGCTTTCTTTTACTCCAGAAGTTCCTTCATGAGCGACTTTGAGTGGTTCCCACATCTCTTTAGCAGTTTCTAGATTGGATACTCTGAAATACTCCTTCTAACTCAAGGCACATGTTATGATGTTGACTGCCTTGTCATTGAGCAGTATCAGCTTTTTGTCGTCTTATTTGAACTTGCTTCGATGCTTTGGAATTTTAGCTCCGCCCACAATTTGAGTTAGAATTTACTTTCCATCTTCTATCACATCCCAGAGCCTGTACTCAAAAGCTTTGATAATGACTTCATCCTCATTTTCGAAAATATAAAATTCTCTCCGTTGAATCCTGGAGGTTTAGTTGTGGAGCTCCCTTCTGGTAGAACACTATCTCCAAAATCTGCCATAACTCTATGATCTCTCTTGAGATTGTTAGATCTGTTTTAAGAGACCTGCTCTGATATCAAATGTTAGTTTAGGTAGAAACACCCAAGAGGGGGGTTGAATTGGGTGTTAAAAAAATTAACTGCATTTTTAAATGTTAACAAAAAAATGCTTGATAAATAAAAAGATATGAAAGATTTCACCAAGGGGACGCAAATCAATTTATACTGGTTTGGACTAAATTCTTGTCCTACTTCCAGTCTTCAGACATCTTCTAAAATTCATTAGTAATTTGCCATCATAAAAAAGGAGGAGATAGTTGGAAAATATGTTTTGATGATGACAAATATCAAAAAGTTTTTCAATAATACTAAGAATATTTTAAATATACTAAAATGATTAAACAAGTTGATAAATTACTTATATATTGTTAAAAGTTGTTCAAAAGTAATCTAAGAAGTGTTTCGTGTGAGATTCTATATGATTTGAGAACATATTAAGGTGGTATATGAAGAGAAAAGTAATTTTGAAGTAATATTTTTGGTCAATGAAGTTTAATGAAGAAGATAGTTGAGTTAATCGATTAATTGTTTGATTATTGATAATTAATCGATTAATATCAATTAATCGATTGGATGATGGATAATGGAAAAGGCAGCATTCTATTTCAAAAAAATATTAATTAATCGATTAGTTAATCAATTAATGAGTGACCTTAATCGATTAATGTCGAGAGCTAGCCTTCTGGAACTAAGTTAACAAGTCAATTAATCGATTGGTTAATCGACTAATGTATTAAAAATATATTTTCTATTGAATAAAGATATTACTATTAATCGATTAATTTATATTAATCTGTTAACTGTTCGATTAATCAGTGAAGTTTTAATCTTGTGAAATTCAAATATAAATCAATTAATCGATTGGTTAATCGATTAATGTATTAAAAATAGATTTTCTCTTGAATAAAGATATTACTATTAATCGATTAATTTATATTAATTTGTTAATTGTTCGATTAATCAGTAAAGTTTCAGTTTTGTGAAAATTAAATATAAACTAATTAATTGATTGGTTAATCAATTAATTTATATTAACAGATTAATTGTTCGATTAATTCAGAAACCTTCAGAAATTTCTAATATATCTCTATTTTAAAGACTAAAACTGATTTTGTCTTCAAATGACTCGTTCAAGTAATAATTTATCTATGTTTCTCATTATTCTTCATGTTAGTCCCTTTGAGAAATTTATCCTAATAGATTTACACTATATATGGTCGAACAATTAGATTATCATAATGCTTTGTTTTTCTATCTCATACTAAATAAGTTTTAATCGATTAATATAGCATATTGCTTCTTTAAAAGATAAGAGCTATCTGAATATAATTGTGAACTCCATCTCTTAAAGAACAAATCATGTATCTTATACTCAGATTAACACTTCAACAACTAACGAATCTTTTGTTTGAGTATATTCAGAAAATGCTACAAATAAGAAATGATGAAGGCTATATAACAGAAATTTTCTACTTCTAGCAATGCATTAAATGCTCACCTACTTGTCAGCGACCAACCATGCCCTCACTTCAATGGTAACAAATCGGAGTCTAACGGCTGCAACTGAAGTAAATGCTATTTAAGGACTTCGCATTGAATGAAGACAACAAACCAACAGACTGATACAAAAACTTTCGAATTTATTACATCCTCAGTTAAATCTTCATTCTCTATAAAATCTCATAGTCATTGAGCTTCAGTGTGTAACATCATATATACTCTTCAAGAGAGATTGTTTCAATTTTTTTATTCTGTTAGCTTAAGAGATCGATTCTCTTAAGTTGGGATCATAACCTTACGGGGGAGTCAATTGCTATACTGAAGGCACCAAGAGCCCGTTGTAATCTTGGAGATAGTGAAAAATCTCAAAAGGTGTCTGAGGACTGGATGTAAGACAAGAATTTAGTCCGAACTAGTATAAATTAATTTGCGTCCCCTTGGTGAAATCTTTTATATCTTCTTCTTTATCAAGTATATTTTTTTTTCTTTGTTAACATTTAAAAATTCAGTTAATTTTTTTAACACCCAAGTCACCTCCCTATTGAGTGTTTCTGCCTAAACTAACATATATAAATACATTGCCTCCACTAATTTAGGTTTTGACAATTTTTCATAAGCAAAATTTTAAAGTAAGCGAACTTTTAGGCCTAGCCCTTTTAAGCCTGAACCTATTAAAGTTAAGCATGTTTAAACCCGCATAATATTATTTTTTTTTAATTTAAGGTATATTTTAATTATTTAGATAATTATATTTGCTCAATTTTTTCTTTAGTGAATATTTATTTGAAATTATTTTAATCCTTTATAAGTTACATGATCAAACATAATGCAAAAATATCAAGATATCTATGTGATTATAGATATTTTTCTATTAAGATATAGGATAACGATTTACATAACGGTATAATTTGATTTAATTTTAGTTATTTGAACTTAATTTGACACTTTAGTTTGTTAACATTTATGATTTGAATTAGAAGTTTTATGAGATCATTTGTTAAAAAAAAATTAAAAGAGCATAAAGCCCGTGGGCTAGGCATAAGTTGGTAAGTTTGAGGGCTAAGCTTTAATTTAATTTTTTTTACACTAAAAAGTTTAGGTGGGTTCGGCACCAGTCTCCCACCAAGGCTAGAACACAACTCAAGGGCTTAGAGAGTACTTATAAGGGACTTAGATAACGGTATGTGATTATAGATATTTTTCTATTAAGATATAGGATAACGATTTAGATAACGGTATAATTTGATTTAATTTTAGTTATTTGAACTTAATTTGACACTTTAGTTTGTTAACATTTATTATTTGAATTAGAAGTTTTATGAGATCATTTGTTAAAAAAAATTAAAAGAGCATAAAGCCCGTGGGCTAGGCCTAAGTTGGTAAGTTTGAGAGCTAAGCTTTAATTTATTTATTTTTACACTAAAAAGTTTAGGTGAGTTCGGCACCAGTCTCCCACCAAGGCTAGAACACAGCTCAAGGGCTTAGAGAGTACTTATAAGGGACTTACGAGATCGCCAATGACAGTGGGAATCGAACTCGCATCTTTATGTGATACGAGCTCGTTTCTTACTATATGTGCTAATTCTTATTAGCTAAGCTTTAATTTTAAATGCTTTTTTGGTAGACGATCTTTTTAGATCCAACCCTTTTAGGCCCAAGCCTATCAAGAACTAACCCTTTTAGGCTCTATGTGCTTTCTTTGCCCATAATCACACTAACCCATAACCTTCTTTGCCTAAAGTTTTTGCAGGTAATGTGAAGAAGAAGAAACAGTGGAAGAAGATGAGGATGAGATTGACAAATCCACAGCACCAAAAATCAATCAGTGAAAATTAACTCAAGAAAAAAAAACAAAACGGTATCAAATTGACGGAGAACAAGACACAATGATGGTGGCGGCGACGGCGAGCTATGGTGTGGTGGATACGATGTGATGGTGAGCTAAATGTGGAAGGAGTATGGAAGGAGAGATCGAGCAACTTGACCCTCCTAAAAATTTTACAAAGCCAAATAAGGGGATGGGCAAAAAATCTCTCCCTTCCTTCCTAAATCTCTTGTACTAAACACTTCCTTGATCACCCAACTCACTCCTTCTTCCTTCTTGATACAATAATTTCACTAGCAAAATCTTCCAAATTTTGCAACTACATAATGATTTGCCGCATTAAGTATCTTTATATCCCCATAAAGGACGTTATTATGTTATTTACATTAATGTACTTAATCGTAATCTTTATCTACCCTATTCCTACAATTTATTCCCTTCCATACAGGCCACAATTTTACTATGCAACTTTCCATCTTTGCAAATGTAATACTTAGTTTCCATTGTCATTCCACACATTTCTAGCTTTCAATCTTTTGATAATAATTCATAGAAGAAGGATTTCATTCAATCTCAATAGCACATTTTGTCAAGTATTCATCAACAAAAATTTCAGTCCCGTGCCGTGCGAGGTAAGTTCTTCTTGTTATTTTTATGAATGGAAAATAAAACAAAATCTAAACGCCTAGATCCAAAATGAAGACTTTAGAAAGAAACTTAGGAGGCGAACTGTAACACCCCAATTTTTAGGCCTAGAGATGCCGAAAGAGAAATCAAGGGCATAATCGTAATTATGGGAAAGATCAGGCTGGTAGCCGATGAGTACCATATTTTGCTAGAAAATAGAGAAAATTATGCTGATCATTTCACTGAACTGTGAAATGTGCATATGAGGTCTCTAGGTGTATGAAAGAATTAGAAATATGACCAGGGGTAAAATGGTCATTTTTAAAAAGTGTGCGCGGGAGCGTACTTTCAGGCCAAAATAGCCCGGTCCGGATAAAATATCTGAAAATACCAGGAGATAGAGAAAAGGATTCCGGATTGAATGACGCAACACAGAATTTTGATTTGAGGTCCCGATTTTTCTGTAAAAATTCCTGAAGATGGGAAATTACAGTTATAATCGGTAAAGGAAGAGCAGTCCGAATAGAGATGATCGGACTATGGCCAGAGGCCATACAGTATTGTCTAAGGCCCGTAGTGACACCAGGGAAGGCCCAGGCCCATAATATCAGTTCAGTGGTAAGAGGGGCCGGTGTCCGGGAAAAATGTGCAAAATGACGAAAATGCCCTTATGTTATAGAATAACTGAAGAATGAGTAAAGGGTATTTTGGTCATTTGGCTAAGGTTAGACAGTCAAGAAGGGGTATCTGGATAGTTGACCAGGGCCAGAGAATACTCTGGTAAAATATGAAAAGACAATAATGCCCCTAGACCTAGTAAAGGAAATGAAAGGACTTAAGTGCAATTATGGAAAGTTTCAAGGCCAAAAAGGAAAGTAGACAAAAATGTGGGGTCCTTAAATGTAATTTTAGCCAAGTAAAAAGGGACTTAAATGAAAAGAAGAAAAGTTCCCTGGGGCTAAATTGTAATTAAAGAAAGTCAGGCCGGAAGTGGTTTGAACTGTCCGAAAGCATTTCAGTCCCAGATTTCATCGGTAGAGAGAGCAAGTGACGCTCGGTAATCTGGCTTAATACAGGAATTTTTGAAGACTCCAGATAGCCAGAAATGGACTGATCGTCCAAAAGTTATAAAAATTAATACCGGATATCCTAGAATTCAGATATAGGTGAGAAAATACAGGATGATACGTCCTTATGGGACGGATGTCGGGAAACTGACAGAATACCGATAGGAGGCCTGTAGAAAAAGTTATTCGCAAAATAGAAAATCCAGACGGGAGTGTGAGGCCTCCGGGTATCCGATAGGGAGATTTATCGGTATTTGAAAAGGGACTGAATGAGTTCGGATGATCTCGGTCAGATGACTGATATGACTCACAGGGATGCCTGAACACCGCAGGCCAGTGTATCGGACAGAAGGAGCCGGTGTCCGGATATGTGTATAAACGGTGAATAATAGATAAAATATTCAATAATTATTAACGGGGGAAGATTCCTCGTAATGCGTGCCATGAGGATATTGGACCCAGAAAGGCCCAATAATGGCGCCAACAGAGGCCCAATGAGACACTTGGACTGATAGGTGGGCCAGTGTCCGGCAGAACCCCGGAAAAGTGCGAAATTACGAAAATGCCCCTGTGTTATACAAAAGTGTAACAGATGAATGAAGGGCATTTTGGTAATTCTGGACAGGCCCAGAAGCCAAGACACATACAGATAAAGTTACTGAGAGTCAGTATATACCCTGATAGAGTACAGAAGGCTGTAAAATGACGATTTTACCCTTAGGGTTAAAATAGTGCAAGAAAGGGCACCCAAGGGTATTTTGGTAATTTGCCAAGGGCTGTTTCTTGGGAATCAAGCCATCAGAGTACTTGAGCTTGATCAGGATCCAAGACAACATTCCCAGAGCCCAAAAACGTAGCCCATGAAGTATGTGGGAAAAAGTGGCATTAAAATATTATTTTAATGCTGTTTCAATAAAGTAAAGTTACTCGGTTGGCACGATAACCGAGGAGGTGATCAGATAAAGTCATGGATTTATCTGGATATCATTGGAAGGCGTGACAGGTGCCAGTAAGATGACACATGGCGCCAACATAAAGGCAGAAGAAAAAGTTGAGGACACGTACTACGAGGCAAGATACTGGACCGGTGAGTCAGCATGCTGAGTCAGCATCTGAGGTGTCCAGAATTTTAGACATGTGATAAATGTGGCGCTGAGGTGTCCTAGTGAGGTGTCCCAATGATGTCATGCATGATGCAGTAAAGGAGGAATTAAAGAAAATAGGAAAATCCAGGAAAAACTAGGACCACAAGTTCCTATGGCTTCAAAATTACAAGAATGCCATTGAAGAAAACTATAAATACCCCCCCATTCATTTGCATTACGCATGGGCAAGGGAAAAAGAGAGAAAGAAGAGAGAAAAGGAGAAGGAAAGAAAGAGAGAAAGGAAGAAAGAAAGAAAGGAAGTTCTGGCGGAGCTGGAAGCAGAATAAGGATAGTGGAATTCTGCTAAGCTAGCGAAGTAGTAACTAATCCTAGCTTTTATGTAATGGCTTTGTGATTTATTGTGCTATTGTTTGGTTGGATTGTTGTCTTATATGTTATGTCTGAAGCTCTGCTGTAATGCTATGATCATATGTTATTAAGCATGGAAGCACGCAGCATACTTATCTGTACACAATCACAAGCAAGCACTGTCACTCTGCATTACATATATTGTTATGATTGTTGCTACTGAGATTCCCCCGAATCTCATCCCAATAAGTAAACCATTACAGGGGAGGTTATGTCAAAATGAATTCTGGGAATTTTAAGAGACGCCGTTATGCTGCCGAAGTAAAGACTGAACATCAGTATATGATAAGTACTGTGTACGTAGTGCTGTCTAAGGAGGCTAGAAGTGAGTGGACCTAGCTGGTTCATCTAGTCTTTCCTGGGTACTATGTAGAATGGTAGTTCTCATGAGGGGATTACCGAATCAGTACGGTTCAGTTCTTTGTACAGATGAAGCGTAGCGGTTATGCTGCCGGATTTCAGGCAGGAAAAGATGTAATAGAGATATGAGAATTTATGTACATGACTGGATGTAAAACAACTTATTAATTAATAATAATTGTTGTTTGGCATGTTTGACTGATGTATGATGGATGTATGCATATGTATGCAAAGTAGAAATGCTGAAATATACCACTGTGAACAGTAACACGTGGTGACAAGGTCATGTTTGATAAATGATTAAAAATAGTAAATGGATGAATTAATGTATGAAATTTTTATGGTAAATAGTAGACATACCAAGCTTTAATTGGATATATAAAACGTATCATTTGGATGTCTACACAAGGAGATATAAATTATCAAAGTTGGGACCAGAATGCTGGATTCAGGAGAAAAATGCTGGATGAACAGTAAAATAGAAACGTTGACTCGGTCAATGCATGGTCAACGAGTTATTTTTCCCTGAAAGATAATTGAGTTAGCTTCATTTATCAATTGGAACCACTTCATTTCGATTTTTCTAGAATTAGTTATGATTTTTCGAAGTCAGGTCACTCATCTGGAATTTACACATTGAACAGTACTCGATAAGAGTAAAACTCCAGATTGAGAAATTGGACTTCAATGACCTTGAAAGTGGTTCTAAATGCTACCAAATGGTCCCTAAGACAATCGAAAGTAAGGATGTTTCATTTTGGTATCAGAGCAAAGGATTCTGGCTTAGGAAATGCTCTGAACATATAATTTTTGGTGTTAGTACAGAATAAGGTTAGCACAGAACAAAGGGTTCTGGCTCAGAGCATAAGATTCTGGCACATAACAGAAGGTTCGGGCTCAATGATGCTCTGGTTTAGTTAGTTTGATTCCTTAAAGAAATGAGAAGTTTGAGTGGTCCTCTCCCTAGAGTAGGATATAGGGATGGTGTTCACTGCTTGGAAAGGTTTAGACAGAAGACAGTGACACCCAGATGAATGAGGCTGGACCCCGAGCTTTATAGTCTTACGAAGGATATGATTATGATGGGCTAATCTTAGTCAGCCAATACAGTCGAGGTCTCATGTTTATTAACACAATATGGCTGGACTAAGCAGAACAAGGTTTAAGAAGCAGTTTCCTCTATGGATAGACACGGAAGCTGATCAGTTTACGACTAAGGAAGCTGCAAAGAGTAGCTCAAGGTATCGTGTTGTAACCCGATACTGTAGTGAGGATGCCAGATATCCAAGTTACAACAAGTTAAGTCACGATGAGATATGGGCAACCCAGGCTCGCCAAGATCAAGAGCGAGATTCTGCTATCACTATGGCGGTTGCTGCTGCGGTTGCCAGATTACAACAGTCTGAGAAGGAGGTAGTACCAGAAAATGATATAGAACCTGAACCTCAGCCGGATCATGAACATACTGAAATGAATAGACATAAGGGGTCTATAGGAATAACAATGACCAGGAAAGTCTGTAAACATGGATGGAATGATTCCATAAGTTTAATCCGCCCATGTTTGAAGGGATTTTTGACACTCAAGTAGCTGAGGATTGGGTAAGCCAGTTAGAGAAAATCTTTAAGATTTTAGAATGTCCCACTGAAAGAAAAACCCAGCTGGCAAGCTAGAAAAGAGTGAGCCTACTCCATCAGTACCACCGAAAGTGATGCCACCAGGTTCCTTGAGAGTGAACAGTAAGAAGAAAAATGGGCCAGCATATGGGTCAAAAGTTAATAAGAAGCAAGGAAGTAGGACAGGTAGTGGGCCAAGAGAAGTTAGTAGGCAACCAAGGCCTAATGAATGTAGGAACTGTGATCGAGACCATAGTATGAGGCCTTGTCCAGTAGGTCAAGGGTTACGCTATTATGCCAGGGAGTGTCCACAGAACACAACAGGCGAAAGATACCCGACTTAGGGAAGAATATATACCCTGACTGGCAACGAGATAAGAAAGTCGCCTGTGCCAAATTAAGGTACGAGTTTATTTGTGTTCTGTTTCCATTGGCTAATGAACGGATGAATCCTGTATGTGATTGGATTGTATTGTCCAGTATGCGCACTATTGAGCTACCCTATATCTAGTATGTTGCCGTTGTATGAGGATGAGTATGACTACATGTTTTAAAAGTAGGAAGTAGAGAAGAGGAGTCTTATGTCGCGACTAATATGTACAGATAAGTTGATGTTGCGACGTGAGAAGACCTCAGGTCGCGATGAGTAATATTGCAGTACGCGACCAGTGTACAAAGGAGTTCAGGTAGCGATGTTATAGGTTGCGACTAAAGGACACAGAGATGCCAGGTCGTGACGAGTAGTATGCGACGGTTGCGACTAAAAGTCGCAGAGCATGTGAGTTGTAACTATGCAGTTCTCAAGTTGCGACTATAATTGGCAGAGGCCATATGATGAAGAGAATGAAGGTACCAAACTCGCTGAAGTCCACCAGCTAGAGGATTGGTATAGCATATGGTAAGCCAGACAGTACAAAGGTACTGAGAAATGAAAAATCAGTTTAAGACGAGGTTTAAAGTAGATCCTCCATGTGATAACTAAGAGTAGATCTACGTTACAGAGGTTTTATTCAGCTAATCTGAATAAAAGACCTAAAAGCTAGAATGAGATCTTCCAGAGATGATCCTAGTATATGGCCTAATGGTAAAGACGTGATGGTTAATAGATAAAGAGCTCAATGTTCTCTGAGCAGAGGGATTTCATCACGGAGAAGTGATGGACCTAGGGCATAGTACCCTAGAAAGTAGAAGTAATAGTAAAAGATGATGAATGAGATCTATGCAACTGAAGTTTGCTAGGATCAAGAGAAAGACGCGTTTTCAGGTGCTTAAGGGCTGTGGCTCGTGTGTCTGGAAAACAAAACCGTGACCTCATGTGGGCACCAGGCCTGCCTAAGGGGAAGCGGATAATATCTTTGTGAAGAGGTTCTGGGCTGTTACAGTAAAGGCCGATAAGGAACCACAGTCTGGTCAAGAATAGACTTAGACTGATAGATAGACAAAAGAAGAAAAGAGATGGTAGAAGGTAGCCACAGATTACGAGATACAGTGACTCCCCTATGTAAGAAAGAGTGATGAAGGGTTGAGTCTATACCCTGATAAGAGGGTAGCGTGGCAGCCTGAGCTAAATAGATGAATGCTTTAGAATGATTGATAATAAGATAGGCAATATGATAAAGGAAATATGTTTCGAGGCTTACTTAGTCTATTACGATGTCTAATGGATGGTTGAGCAAAGTATGATGGTGATATGGCTTATGATGCCATAAGTTACGATGAATAGTTGCATCTCCTTGCAATGGTCATATGATGACATGCATGTTAGAGTATGCTATGATGAATGGATACTCCCCTTTTGCAGTGCATGCAGGGTAGAGTATATATGAGTACATATATGAGATGAGAAAGTATGAGAAGTTATGTTGCTCCCATACCATATGATATGAGGATGATATGATTGTATTGAGGATGATAGATGGTCTCAGTTTATGGGACGATAGGTTATGATATGATATTCAGATATGATTTATGATTGAGGTTACTCAGATATGATTGAGGTTACTCAGGTATTTCTATAGGCTTGTGAATACAGTACTCAGAGCCATTTCTATTGAGCAGAATGGTATACAGGTAAAGTAGCAGATAACAAGAAAGGGATTGTTTCTAGATCACTCTTCAGATAAGAGTTGGATCTGAAACAGATGGCTCTCAAAAAGAGCTAGATTCATATGAGTACAGATCACTCTTCAGATAAGAGTTAGATCTGGTACAGATTGCTCGCAGTTAGAGCACAGGTTGAAAGAAGAGAAGGAACTCCTGAGTAAGAGAGAGAGTAAGTAAAGTCTGGGTAAATGATATGGGGCTATAAATTTTTCAAATGTTTATTTATGGAGTTATCAACAGGTGGAAGCAGTTAACCTTATAACTTAGTCTGTTGGCTTAATATCTTCGGGAGATATACAGTACAACATAATCACAGTTAGATTCTGGAGGGTCGTAGTTAGATCCTAGCATGGCTCCAGGGTCGTAGTTAGATCCTAACAGCTTCAGGGTCGTAGATAGATTCTGAAGAGGCTAATGGTTGATCGCAGTTAGATCCCGAGGTCGCAGTTAGACCTAGCCTAAGGAAAGTAATGAGCCATGAGACATGAGTACAATGTAGTATCTCTTTGGGAAGATGAATGCCAAAGACGAAGTTAAGGTGAGGAAGCTTCACTAGTTGATAAACTCACCTAGAGAAATTATTTTATAATGATTTTCTCAGATAGCCTCTAGTATACAGACTAAACTTAGCTTTCCCTTAGCAAAGACGGAGTCCAAGTCCAAAGCTGAGTACTGATATTCAAAGTTTTGTAGAAGTATGCCTGAGAAGCAGAAAAGAGAATTCCCTGTGTATAGAGAATAGAAAAGCATTGGCTAAAGAGCACTCTAGGAGATAGCTCAAGTTGTGAAGCCAATAGCAAGAGAAAGAGGCAATAGTTCAGGCAGGGGACTGATCAAGGTAATGATTAGGTTGGAGAGCAGAGATGTCAATGTGGTGAAAAGAGCCATGGCACATGGGAATGTCGAGTAGGGCAAAGCAGTTGTGGTAAGAAAGGCCACTTTGCAAGAGGTTACCCTAAGAATGCTGACATCCCTAGGAAAGGTATTTGCTCTTACCCCAGACACAGTCTCCAATATTCCCTAAGGTCGACCCTAAGAATGGTTAAGAAGAACCATAGCTGTAAGGGCGACTGAGCTGTAAGGAACTATATGCCTAGATGATGATATGGATAATGAAGAGTTCTTTTCTGATCTAAAGAAAGTGGTCATGATAACAAGTCATGAGAGATTAACAGGCCAGAGAGACCTAGAGAAGAGGGTCTAAGGCAAAGCAAAGATAGAACGTAGTTCTATAAGAAAGAGATTGCTAGGGCCTAAAGCTATATAAAAAGTAATCTAGCCCTAACCCAGTAGCACGTTAAATTGAAAGGTGCTAAGGCAAGAGTAGCCTAATGATATGTAAGCCCTAAGAAGGGATAAGAAAGTGCAAATGCCATAAAGTTTTGGCATAGATGCATGAAGTTATGAGAACAGTTAAGAAAAGTCAGAGAAGTTGTCTGGGTTATGATCTCGTATCAGGAGAAAGAAAGTCAGAAGAACAATATCTCTCCTGAGAGATTAGCAAAGTGTAAGAAGAGTGAAGTAGACCCCGGGAATTACATCAGAATTCTGCGGAATAAGATATGAAAGAAATGGACACTACTCACAAGTGTAATGAGTTGTCCATAAGTATAAGAGGATGAATGCCCCAAGCCTTAGTCATAAACCAGGAAAAGATATGCAGAGGAGCTATATCCTGGATAATTGATTGAGGTATTAAGTAAATTTCGAGGACGAAATTTATTTTTAAGGGGGGTAGAAATGTAACACCCCAATTTTTAGGCCTAGAGATGCCGAAAGAGAAATCAAGGGCATAATCGTAATTATGGGAAAGATCAGGCTGGTAGCCGATGAGTACCATATTTTGCCAGAAAATAGAGAAAATTATGCTGATCATTTCACTGAACTGTGAAATGTGCATATGAGGTCTCTAGGTGTATGAAAGAATTAGAAATATGACCAGGGGTAAAATGGTCATTTTTAAAAAGTGTGCGCGGGAGCGTACTTTCAGGCCAAAATAGCCCGGTCCGGATAAAATATCTGAAAATACCAGGAGATAGAGAAAAGGATTCCGGATTGAATGACGCAACACAGAATTTTGATTTGAGGTCCCGATTTTTCTGTAAAAATTCCTGAAGATGGGAAATTACAGTTATAATCGGTAAAGGAAGAGCAGTCCGAATAGAGATGATCGGACTATGGCCAGAGGCCATACAGTATTGTCTAAGGCCCGTAGTGACACCAGGGAAGGCCCAGGCCCATAATATCAGTTCAGTGGTAAGAGGGGCCGGTGTCCGGGAAAAATGTGCAAAATGACGAAAATGCCCTTATGTTATAGAATAACTGAAGAATGAGTAAAGGGTATTTTGGTCATTTGGCTAAGGTTAGACAGTCAAGAAGGGGTATCTGGATAGTTGACCAGGGCCAGAGAATACTCTGGTAAAATATGAAAAGACAATAATGCCCCTAGACCTAGTAAAGGAAATGAAAGGACTTAAGTGCAATTATGGAAAGTTTCAAGGCCAAAAAGGAAAGTAGACAAAAATGTGGGGTCCTTAAATGTAATTTTAGCCAAGTAAAAAGGGACTTAAATGAAAAGAAGAAAAGTTCCCTGGGGCTAAATTGTAATTAAAGAAAGTCAGGCCGGAAGTGGTTTGAACTGTCCGAAAGCATTTCAGTCCCAGATTTCATCGGTAGAGAGAGCAAGTGACGCTCGGTAATCTGGCTTAATACAGGAATTTTTGAAGACTCCAGATAGCCAGAAATGGACTGATCGTCCAAAAGTTATAAAAATTAATACCGGATATCCTAGAATTCAGATCTAGGTGAGAAAATACAGGATGATACGTCCTTATGGGACGGATGTCGGGAAACTGACAGAATACCGATAGGAGGCCTGTAGAAAAAGTTATTCGCAAAATAGAAAATCCAGACGGGAGTGTGAGGCCTCCGGGTATCCGATAGGGAGATTTATCGGTATTTGAAAAGGGACTGAATGAGTTCGGATGATCTCGGTCAGATGACTGATATGACTCACAGGGATGCCTGAACACCGCAGGCCAGTGTATCGGACAGAAGGAGCCGGTGTCCGGATATGTGTATAAACGGTGAATAATAGATAAAATATTCAATAATTATTAACGGGGGAAGATTCCTCGTAATGCGTGCCATGAGGATATTGGACCCAGAAAGGCCCAATAATGGCGCCAACAGAGGCCCAATGAGACACTTGGACTGATAGGTGGGCCAGTGTCCGGCAGAACCCCGGAAAAGTGCGAAATTACGAAAATGCCCCTGTGTTATACAAAAGTGTAACAGATGAATGAAGGGCATTTTGGTAATTCTGGACAGGCCCAGAAGCCAAGACACATACAGATAAAGTTACTGAGAGTCAGTATATACCCTGATAGAGTACAGAAGGGTGTAAAATGACGATTTTACCCTTAGGGTTAAAATAGTGCAAGAAAGGGCACCCAAGGGTATTTTGGTAATTTGCCAAGGGCTGTTTCTTGGGAATCAAGCCATCAGAGTACTTGAGCTTGATCAGGATCCAAGACAACATTCCCAGAGCCCAAAAACGTAGCCCATGAAGTATGTGGGAAAAAGTGGCATTAAAATATTATTTTAATGCTGTTTCAATAAAGTAAAGTTACTCGGTTGGCACGATAACCGAGGAGGTGATCAGATAAAGTCATGGATTTATCTGGATATCATTGGAAGGTGTGACAGGTGCCAGTAAGATGACACATGGCGCCAACATAAAGGCAGAAGAAAAAGTTGAGGACACGTACTACGAGGCAAGATACTGGACCGGTGAGTCAGCATGCTGAGTCAGCATCTGAGGTGTCCAGAATTTTAGACATGTGATAAATGTGGCGCTGAGGTGTCCTGGTGAGGTGTCCCAATGATGTCATGCATGATGCAGTAAAGGAGGAATTAAAGAAAATAGGAAAATCCAGGAAAAACTAGGACCACAAGTTCCTATGGCTTCCAAATTTACAAGAATGCCATTGAAGAAAACTATAAATACCCCCCCATTCATTTGCATTACGCATGGGCAAGGGAAAAAGAGAGAAAGAAGAGAGAAAAGGAGAAGGAAAGAAAGAGAGAAAGGAAGAAAGAAAGAAAGGAAGTTCTGGCGGAGCTGGAAGCAGAATAAGGATAGTGGAATTCTGCTAAGCTAGCGAAGTAGTAACTAATCCTAGCTTTTATGTAATGGCTTTGTGATTTATTGTGCTATTGTTTGGTTGGATTGTTGTCTTATATGTTATGTCTGAAGCTCTGCTGTAATGCTATGATCATATGTTATTAAGCATGGAAGCACGCAGCATACTTATCTGTACACAATCACAAGCAAGCACTGTCACTCTGCATTACATATATTGTTATGATTGTTGCTACTGAGATTCCCCCGAATCTCATCCCAATAAGTAAACCATTACAGGGGAGGTTATGTCAAAATGAATTCTGGGAATTTTAAGAGACGCCGTTATGCTGCCGAAGTAAAGACTGAACATCAGTATATGATAAGTACTGTGTACGTAGTGCTGTCTAAGGAGGCTAGAAGTGAGTGGACCTAGCTGGTTCATCTAGTCTTTCCTGGGTACTATGTAGAATGGTAGTTCTCATGAGGGGATTACCGAATCAGTACGGTTCAGTTCTTTGTACAGATGAAGCGTAGCGGTTATGCTGCCGGATTTCAGGCAGGAAAAGATGTAATAGAGATATGAGAATTTATGTACATGACTGGATGTAAAACAACTTATTAATTAATAATAATTGTTGTTTGGCATGTTTGACTGATGTATGATGGATGTATGCATATGTATGCAAAGTAGAAATGCTGAAATATACCACTGTGAACAGTAACACGTGGTGACAAGGTCATGTTTGATAAATGATTAAAAATAGTAAATGGATGAATTAATGTATGAAATTTTTATGGTAAATAGTAGACATACCAAGATTTAATTGGATATATAAAACGTATCATTTGGATGTCTACACAAGGAGATATAAATTATCAAAGTTGGGACCAGAATGCTGGATTCAGGAGAAAAATGCTGGATGAACAGTAAAATAGAAACGTTGACTCGGTCAATGCATGGTCAACGAGTTATTTTTCCCTGAAAGATAATTGAGTTAGCTTCATTTATCAATTGGAACCACTTCATTTCGATTTTTCTAGAATTAGTTATGATTTTTCGAAGTCAGGTCACTCATCTGGAATTTACACATTGAACAGTACTCGATAAGAGTAAAACTCCAGATTGAGAAATTGGACTTCAATGACCTTGAAAGTGGTTCTAAATGCTACCAAATGGTCCCTAAGACAATCGAAAGTAAGGATGTTTCACGAACCAAAGAAAATAGGACCCTCTACAATCTTCAAAGCTTCTTTTGCTAGAAAATCTGCAGAGCTTCATTAACTTCTATACCACACCATTCTGCGCTTGCTTCCCATATCATTATCAAGGCACTCGCAAATGATTGTAAGGAGCCCCCTTAAGGACACCTCATTCCATCCTGTTGTAATAAGCTTGACCACCTCCATGTAGTCCGTCTCTACAACAACCCATCTCCATTGCATGTTAGGGCTGTTCTCAGGCCCCATATATAGAACTGCCCCCACCTTTATGTTGGAAATTGTGCCCTAGGGGCCAATCATTGTCTTATAAACATTATTGTTTTATGAATTTCTTAATTATGTTATCACAATATTTGCATGTTTACTGTGATGACCATCCTTGGATAACTCATGATCTTATCCTAAATGTCCCTGGTCGGTCATCTATGCGGGAGCAGAGATGAAATAAGACCAGTATGACTTTAAAGATATATAGAGATATAAATCAAAGTCATAGGCACATGTAAGAGTACAAGGTGTTGGACCGACCCGCTATGAGAGAGCTGCATGGGTCAAGTCATAAGCTTCTCTCATATACAAGCCATGTCACTATGCCCTTTGACCTGGGATCATCATGGATTCCTACATGACAAACGCTCAGCTTTGACCTAGTCAAAAGTCACTTTTGACCGAGTGATCATAAAGGCTATGTTCGGGCTTAGTGGTTTTTCATGCGAAGGAATGTGAATGGTCAAGATGGAATTTGTCCCTCACATTCGTAGAGAGATATTACTGGGCCCCTCGATGAGTGAGTCTGAGAAATGTATGGCCATACTGTAATGGAAGGGTAGTTCCATTACTATAGTCAGACTAATCAAGGATTGAGAAAGTAACGGTCAGGAATAGGAGGATGACGTTCACCATGCCTCATCCATGACCGAAATATCGTGTGACAAAAGGGACGTGATATGGTTGTATGAAAGGTAACATCGTTCATCTATCCTCATATGATTTGGGTAGTCGTAATGTCTTGCTAGAGACCGCTTACGACTTGTGGGTTATTATAGTAACTAGCCCACTGCGAACTTCATATGGGCCTACAGGGTCGCACACAAAATAGCCCAACACGAGCTGTAATATCCAGATTCATTGAATCTAAGAGATGTCTAGATTCAATGATGTCTAGGGTGGATTTATATATTTTATATATATATAAATTTTTATTTATATATTATATATAATATAAGAGATATTTGCAAGATTTAATTTATAAGGATAAATTAAATTCTATCACTTTTGAATTTAAATTTAAATGGATATGATCTATTTGAATTTGAAATTCAAATTGATAAGATATCTCAAATTCAATTTATGAGAATAAATCAAATATAATTCCGTCTTATCTTTATTAAAGAAATAGGTGATTTAAATCTGTGGGACGGATTTAATAAAAAATATATTTATTTAATTAGTTTCTTATCAAATTATGTAATATATGATATTGTATTAATTTCAAAATTAATATAAGATTAATTCTGAAGCCCGGCCCAATTAGAAGCCCGATAGCATTCTATATATTTGACATTAGGAGCTAGGGTTCTACACACAACACACAAGAGAAAAAGGGGCAAGGAGAGTGCAAAAGGTTTGCAGATAAGAAACTGCCAGAATAGAGACAGTGAGGACGGAATCTTGAGAAAACCCTAGAGGGACAAAAGGCGCTAGCACGTCGTTCGTGGTTGGAACGCTATTCGTGTGGATACCGGTAGAGGAAGCCGATCTGAGTTGTCAACTTCTTGCGAACGAGAAAAGAGCACCAGGTACGACGAGGTCGCGACCAGTTGACACAGAGGTCGCGACCAAATTGGCTTTTGAACGTCAGAAATCCGAAAAGAGACTACAGGTCGCGACTAGTAGCAGAGGAAGTCGCGACGGGAAACTCCAGAGACGACAGGTCGCGACTAGAAGCTGAGTAGGTTGCGACTGAAAACTCCAGATGCGAAAGGTCGTGATGAGAAGTTGAGTAGGTCATGACTGATAGTTTCAGAGCCGAAGAGTCGCGACTAGTGGATACGGAGGTCGCGACTAAAGCTCGAATACCGAAGGTAACACTTCTTTCTCCTTGACTTAAACACATTCGTAGATTCTGGCAGGGAATGGAAAAATTTTTAAAGTTATTTTCCGCTGCGTGTCTTCCAATTCCCTTCACTTTGTATGTAAACTATTTCCCTTGATGATATCGCTTATTGTTAGCATTCAAATTATTTATTAAATTAATTTTTATATATTATAGTGGTCAACCTAAGTCATAGTCTTTACATAGAGTCAATGTGTGGCTTAACTCTATATTATACTAAATGTGAGAAGAAGGAGTAATAGAAGAGGACTTGATTAATAAGTTTTAGAAAGTAAAAAGAGATAATAACAAAAATAAAATAAAATAAAAGCAATAGTATAGAAGGATATAAATAATAAAACAAGCATTCTCAAAGATTGATATATATGCTATCATCGTTCAATAATATATTGAAGTTATAATAATTATATATGTTAAGTCCCTATCATGCATAACCTAAACAACGGCCATTGTCATAATCAAACAATTCACAATTATACCTAGATCTAACATATAATTATATCAAGAATGATTAGTGAATATCTACTTAGCATGTGATAAATTAAATAATAAATGATTTGTTCCTCTAATATAGATTTTCAACAGAAAATCCTATAACTAAAGATGTGAACCCAACATGAATAATTATAAGAAGAAACTAAGGATATTAAATAAAGAACACCGAATCATAAATTGAAATAATAAATCACAAGAATTTGATCACACAAGTGTCTCAACTGAGACTCTAGATCGAACATATACAAATCTCAAAACTTAAACCTAAGAAATCGTAAACTTACATAAACGAAAAAGATCAAATAATAAAATTGTTCAACTCCTACTTTAAAGTACATCAACTCAAGCCATTATATCTCTCCTCAATAACTTAGAAAGAAGGGGATAGAATTGTGGAAAAGATGAAGAAGATGATTGTGATGGTGGTGGTGATTGGTGTCTCAAATGGAGAAACCTTGGGGTCATTTATATAGCCCTAGTGTCTTCCTTGTTGATGTCGGGCTCTTCAAAAGATGATGCTTTATCCTTGATTTATCTTCTATAATCTTCAATTATCTCAAAGTTGTCAGCTTTTCTAATATCTCCAAAGATAATCATTTTAACTTAAATATCCTAAAAACAATTCAAATAAAAAGTAATAGGATAAATGAGATAAAACAATTAATAAGAAAATAGTGAAATATAACACCCTTATATATTATCCTTTAATTAAATTCAAATGTTAGCTATTGAGGAATTATCTTTGAATTAATTCAAATGATATTAATATAATATAACATAATACTAATATAATATTATATTATATTATATTAAAGGAATAAATTAATATAATAAAATATAATATTAATATAATATTATTGGAGGTATTTTGATTTTCTTTAAGTAGATATTATAATTTCCCCTTCAATTTTGTAATTCATCAATTAACTTTCTTCATATAATATAATTGTGTAGCATTTGATATGGTTCATATTCATCATTTATTTATTTTTTCCAATTTCTTGAAATATATAAAAGTAAAATACCTTTATGTAAATCAATTTAATCAAGAGAAATAATAAAATTAATAAAAATACAAGAAAATGATATTTTTAATAATTTAATTCATATAATCAATTAAAGTACAAAGTGAGCAAAACTACTACAATATAATAATGCCTATTAAACATGATAAATTACCTGAAATATATGGAAAATAATATGATAAAATAGGGATTCATCACCCATGTTCAACATGAATCCCCTTAGCACCAACCCTTTGTACATTTTTCAGCATTTTGAAACCTTTATTTTTTATACCTAAGGAAACTTTATAGTGCACATTTACGAATATTAAACTTGCACCTTAACCTTTTTAATTTATGTAGTCCTCAAACTAGTTTTTCATAGCATGGGTAATCCATTCTGAAATAAAATAAGTTGTTTATAATTTTAGTATGAGCAAGCATAATAAATTGTAAGAAAAATAATAAGCTATTAAATAAATTTATAATATGCGAGCCGCATGGGATAATAAATTTTAGAGTAAAATATGTAAGGGTGCATGGGGTAATAAGTTTTGGAATAACGTTAACATATGAGCAAAGGTAATAAGTTAATAACAACATGTTCTTTACCTTAGATTTGATAATTTACATGATGTCAAACATTGGAGCAAAATGTTTATATGATATATCTATTTAATGTTCTTTATATATTTTATATAATGCTTAAGAGATTTGACTAAATATTAGATCTAATGTAATGCTTGTTTAGATTAATATTTATAAAAGTGACATTTCTCCCAATTTACTTTTACAACTTAGAGTTAAGATAAAAGTTATTTAGTATAATATAACTTTATGTTTGGATAGATTTTTGTGAAAATAAATTATTTTGACTAAAACTTGTTTAGATGATATAATTGAAAAGTAGGTTTATATGTAAAATAATTGAAAAGAAGATGAATATTATCAAATAGATGTGTGTATATTATAGTATATAATATGATAATTTTAATTGAAATATTTAAATTAAAATTATAAAAATAAAAAGTTAATATATTATAAGAAAAAAATATAAATACTAAAACACCTAAAATTAAATTATATACATTAAAGAATTAATGAGTAGCTTGTTCTATGTCTTGCTTTTACTTTCCAATAGTATGTTTTTATTCCGTCAATGTCACATAGAATTCGGTATTAACATTATGCAACAAGAAAGAGATAATTTCTTATTGAACAAACAAAAGATCTACTAGCTGCCACAGTAATTACAGGGCGGCTTGGGAAAGAAGGGAAACCGAGAAGGGCAATTTGGATAGGTTAACATTTTTAAAGTGCATACTGCACCGTGACACGTCTGTAAGCAAGAAAATTTGGCTTTAGCTTTAAACGTGCTTTTGGGGCAAAAGTAGTTTCTTAATAAAGCATTCTAAACAAGTAGCTTGGTTATAAAATAGCTTTTTGGATCAAATAAACTAATTTGAGGGTTGTCAACGTGGTCCCAAACACACTTATAATTATCTTGTGCAGTTATGTCCACACAAAAAAAAAACATACAGAAAGAAGTTATGATGTCAAATTGTGTGGCAAGATTGATTAGGGAGTGGAAGAAGTATCCAAGAAAAAGAAGAAGATACCATCTGAAATTCAAAAGTCAAGATTCAAATTTTTATATTTGAATTTAGAAATTATTTATATAAGTACGTTGATAGTGTTTCATCAAAATAACCCCCCTTATTTGTTTTTTAATGACAAAAGTTTTTCAAAATGATTTCATAAAATAATCTTGTCCGATTTCTCAAGGTGAACACGTTGACCATTTGAAGTTCTCGTCAACAACACAATATTTTTAGGGAAAATATCACAAAAACAACTTTATTAATATTATATAAGTTAACTATTAAGTTTGATCATATGCGATTTATTACTTTTAGAACGTAATTTATTACACTTTATTATATATTTACTATAAAAATAATATAATCAACAACCAGTTTTTCTAAATCTCAAATGTTTTAAAATAAACGAATTCTTATGGAGTTGTACTACATTATAACGCAATTTACTATACTTGTTTTGTTGGTCACTACAAAAATAATACAATTGATAACTTTTTTTTTTAATCTAAAACTTGTTAAAATAAATTATTGTTATATATGTAATAAGTATAGCAAATTGCATTATAAAACTAGTAAATCACCATAAGGATTTATTTAGTTTAACAAATTTGATATGAAAAAAGTAGTTGTCAATTATTATTATTGTGATAGATATCTAATGAAGTATAGTAAATTATTCATTTAGTTCTTAATATATAATCTATTTAGCTAAATATTTTTTTTTTTGTACAAAAATTTTTAGAAAAGGGTTAAGCTTACCCATGCTTTAAGGGTAGAGTGAAATCTCCCTTCCTCCTAGGCGATACTAATATCGGGCAGGAGAGCTATTTATTACCCTCAAGTGTAAATCTAGACACTCAAGAATTAATATGCCTCCCAAGTGCTAAATTGATTATATTATTAAGTAGTGTCAAAAAAATGGGCCTGCTTGTTTAGTTTTAAATGCCCTTTTTTTGAGGTCCAGTCCATTGGCTTTTTGCCCTTTTAACACAATCTCATTTTTTTTTTTATTTTTAAATGAATCAAAATAAAACAAAAATTTATTAACTAAAACATTAATATAACCAAATTAAAGATTTAAACTATTGTCAACTTACTAAAATTAAACCAAATAAAACAGTTACCGCGATCATTCACAAATATTATCCAAAAGTAAGAAAAAGACAAATCAAACCATTAAACATTAGCAACAACATTATGGAACAAAATACGACAAGTATTGTTATGATAACATCCCCATATGCATATGCACGTTTTTCTAATGCTATTCTTTGTCTATATAACATATTAGTTCATTAAAAAAAACAATGTATTTTCTTAACCAATAAGGAATGCCACTGTTATCTTTTATCATTAGTAGAATTGTAGAAATAAATGTTTGGCTCCAGAAAAAATAATTAAAAAATTACGTAGTCTTTAGTAATAAATTTGACAAAAAATATTTTAAATTATGTGAAATCTAGTGATGTTTGATTAAAATATTGATATATCAAAAAATATATAAAAAATTTAGTGTCACATAGGTTAGACTTATCGCTATTAGACTTTTAATTTTAAACAAAAAAATGGTAAGTTTAAATAGGTCAACCCTCCGCCCTACAGGGTTAGCCTTGATGGGTCATAGCTTAAACAGGCTAGTCCATTTTAACCCGACTTATTTTAGAGGTTCTAAATTTAGTGTCAGGTTCGGCCTATTTTCTTGGCTTTAAAATTAAGAAAATTAGTTAATATGAGATATTTTTTTTAAAACACTATAATCATCTTCCTTAACTCTCTCTCTCACTTGATTATTGTTGAAGGAGTATTAATAGGGGTAATTTAAAAAATAGTTGATATATATAAAATATGTCTTATATTTAGACCAAAATTAACTCCCCAATTAGATCCTATATTAAGGATTGAAGGAGTATGTTACAAAAGTAGTAAATCACTATAAATATTTATTTATTTTAACAAATTTGATTCAGAAAAAAAGTGGCTATCAATTGCATAATTATTGTAGTAGATATCGAATGAAATATAGTAAAATAAAGATTTCTCTAGTGCGTCGCATAGGAGAAGGAAAAATAAGTTATAAGTGATTAATTATTTATAATTATTATTAATTATCATTGTAGTTAAAAATTTAAAAATATCATATAATTAGTTGATCATATTACTAATTAATTATCATCATGGGGTTCAAAAATATTTTAAAAATTAAAGTGGTTTATGACTATTATGAATCATCATTATGGTTAGAAATTTAAAATATTATTGAATCAGTTAATGGAATTACTGATTAAGATTATTAACTAAGACTTGTTGATAAAAGAATTGAAAGTATTGAGTCAAATCAATTTATATCTATTTTTAACTTAAATGTGTATTACAAGATTTTCAGAGTAAAGTTGATTTGATGATTATGTTACAAAAGTAGTAAATCACCATAAGTCATTTATTTCAATAATTTTGAGATTTAGAAAAAGTGGTTATTAATTACATTATTGTTGTGGTAAATTTATATTGAAATGTGGTAAATTGTATTATAAAAATAGTAAATTTGCTAATTTTAACAAATTTGAATTTTAAAAAAAAATAATTATCAATTATATTACTATTATAATAGATGAAGTGTAATTAATTGCATTAAAAAATAGTAAATTTTTAAAAGGATTAATTTATTTTAATATATTTAAAATCTAGAAAATGTAGTATCAATTATATTACTGTTGTAATAATATCTTTATGTCATTACCCTTTTAGAAAAAAATGCAAGCATCCTGTGTCAGACCAGTATGAAATCCATTAGGAGGTGTTTGTTTGCCATAAATGGGTGGGAAGGGAATCATCACTACCTTCCCTCACTCTCACAATTCTGTGAATTCCTATTCCTTCCAGGAATCCTGATTCCCAACCCTTGCTCTCCAAATGACCCTCCTCTATCTTCTACTGACACTGCATATTACTCTTGTTATTGTATTTCAATATGCTATTTTTATTGCTTGGGCCAAATTTAAATAGAGAAGAAAAGATCATGCTTTCCAAGACTTTTAAGGGAATTATTTTGATATTATAAATTTTCTTTTTTGCTGGATTTATATTAAAAGGATCAATTGGGATTTCCTTTATGGTTTCAAAGCATGTCTTTGATTTGGCTGTGGACTTTTGATTTCCATTTTTGAGAATAATAGAAAATATTAGTCTTCTCTTCCTTTCTCTTTCCATCAGTTTGCCTTTGTCTAAAGTTTTACATTCTCTGGTGTAATTCTATTATAGTTCATCTTCCATCATCCAATGCATGATATAATCTTTCCAAACAGACTATGGGTGAATTGTATCTGATCTAATGGAATGGAGGCTGCATGGTATTATTTAACTGTGACAAGGTTACTTTCTGACCGCTTTAACATTCCAAGTAACAAATGTTGCTGATTATATTTGAACTGCTCACAAATGCTTCTTCATTCCACTATAATGCAGTGTTCCATGATGACATGTTCGCGTTTTTTAACAGATCCTTTTTAAATCTTAAAGCTAAGTAGTTGGAATACAACGATGGTAGCCCTTTTTTTCAAATGAAAGTAGGAAATTGTAAAGCATTTATGCTTTTTGTTCATGTAAAGTTGATATTACTGTTGCCGATTCTTTTTTTGTTTTTGTTCAAGGCTTCATGCTAATTGGCTCTGCACTTGGAACATGATTTGTTTGGAGAACTTTTGTCCTTAAGCTAAAAGAAGGGAGATGTAAGTAGAATGTAACAGGCAATACTGTTTTTCCACATTTGCTCTACAAGTGCTGGCAATCAAATGGGCCTTTGTAAATATCTATCTACCAAAATACTTTGTTAATGTATTTAGATTATACTTAATTGTCCCCAAAAAAAAAAAGATTAAGATTATATGTACACTTTCAATAAATTATTTTTATAACTAGGGCATCCCCATATATTATACAGAATTTAAGTATTTACAATCAACTTCAATCCTCATTACTGTGATTACTGCATTGCTGCATTGCTGCATTGCTGCATTGGGTTAGAGCCATTCATGTACCCATGGGTAAAATAGGCTAATGAAGTGCTTTCCTCAGCAGAAAGTGCTTTCTTCCTTGAAAGGTGCATATAAAAGTAGTGTAGTGGGATCCTTATGTTGTGCTTGGTGGAAAAAGAAGTTGTTTGGATCTGTTTTTTATGAATAACTTGTTTTTCTTTTTCCCCTTTCTCTCAGGTTTGCTTAGGAGGCAATAAAATACTTGTGTTTGAAACACCAGCAGGATCTGCCCTCTTCAAGGTGCTTGATGAAGAAAGCTTTCTAAAATTGAGATAATTGTCCTAATAATTTTTAGAGAATGAAAAACTTGTATTAGTGGTTAGTTTTCTTTCAATTTGTCACAAGCAAGTCATCAGTCGTTGGCTCCAAGTGATTTTGGTCACATTTTCAGGCTATTAAGAAGAAAAATGTCAATTCTTTTTTCTTCTTTATGTTTTCTTAGTGTGTGTTTGGATAGGATTTTAGAAAAAGGTTTTTTGGACAGCTTTTAGAAAAGGGTTTTTGAAGAAGAGCTTATGGAAAAAAAGTAGTTTTGAATAAATGAGTGTTTTGATAGTTATTACCAGAAGGACTTTTGTGATTGGCAAATTACGATAAAGGGTATGATTTTATTAAAAATATGAGAGGAGAGAGGATGGAGAAGAGAGAGGGTGGAGAAGAGAGAAAAGAGAGGAGAGAGTAGAAATGGTGTAAGAAAAAGTAAAGGTAAACTAGTAATACTGTACCAGAAGCTAGTCTTAGTAGCTTATCTAAAACTTTGATTTTAAACTATGATTTGGTTGAAAAGCTCTTTTGGACAAATATGACTGTTTGTTTTAAAATTTCTCCAAACCAAGGTTTGGTTCAGAAGCTCTTTTAAAACCTTGGTTTAGAAAGTTTCCAAATAGGCCCTTAGTTGTACATATAAAAGCTGCATGCCTTTTGAAAGCATTTTTAAAGTCAAGTTGTAGCCTTTTTAAATGTTGAGCGACACATTTGTTTGAGCTTGAGTTTCCACATTATGATAATGCGCATTTGATTCATGGATTCTTTCTCATTTGTGTTAGTTCTTGAATCCTTGAAAGTTTAGCATTTCTCTTTTCTCCTATCATCTCCTTTCACTCTTATTTGGCTTTTCAAATAAGCAGGAGAAATGTGCGTTGTTAAAGGTTTGTGATGCAAAACACAGTTGAATGTAAATAGAGGTGATTTAGGGAAGTGTAAGTATTCGGGCGTACCTTGGATGTTTTCCTGTTCACCGAGAGAGCCACGCGTCGCCGGAGCACCTTATATGGACTCTGGCACATATACACAGCAAATGCACCGATGAAGAACGGAGGCAGAGCGTCGGACAGTGAAAGAGGAAGAAGAAAACGTTTTTCTTTTTCTTTGGAGCGGTTCCAATACACACACCCACCGGAAGCAAATAACCACCCCTCTGGAATTGGTCTCTCTCTCTCTGTTTTTGCTTCTACGTGTGTATATAAGGGGAAGTTGCATCACAGGTTACTTCCCATTTCCTTTTCAAATTATAACCGTTCCCTCCTTTGCTCTTCATGGATCTGGGCTAATCCACCATGGGTGGACTCGCCCATTTCCTTACATCTCCCACTCACACTTGGTGGATTAGATGTCTTGGATCCAATCTCATTTTCTTCCTTCTTTCATACTAGGTGCTTTGCCGTGACCACGTAGGCATGACGTCTTCTTTCGGGCGTTTGTACTAGAAATCCCTTTCACAGAGACCAGCACAAAGCAACCCTTTAGTGCAATTCAATCAGAATAAGTTATAGTGCCTTGAATGTCCTAGATTTGCCCATATACACTTTCTTATGGCTAATCTAATCCCTCTTGAGTCAGTATATAACTCAGATAGCCTCCACTTATGCATAGTATTCATACTTATGAAATTAACAAAATAATATCACAAGGGATTGGTCACAGACACTAGCATGGATGTGTATATTCGGCAATCTTTCTTTCGCCCATATATCATTTTGATATGAATCAACCGCTTTCCTAGCATAATACCTTTGGTTCATATGTAATTTGACCATAGGACATATACTAAAGTAGCAATCGTTGAAACATACCTCCATAATACTGTCAAAGTCAAAGGACATTTATGAAAGGATGATACCTTTCTGGAACTTACACAACAATGAAGCAGGGATTGATTCACTTGCTTTCTATTTGCAGTTCTTTAGCACATGTGGTATGAATCACATGTTATGGTGTTCCTCTTATCTTATAAGAGTGTATGTCGTTTTGATTCTATCAATCACACCGTACAGACTTAAGTCCAGACACTCATAGTATCTAAACCCAAACTCTTCAACTCTTATTCACATAATATGACGTCAATTTTGAAGAATTTGTTATCTGGCTATAGGTTTCATGGATGTGGGTATCCATTGTTCGATCCATATCCATACTCATGGATCTCATCTTGACTTACTGCACTATTTAAGCCAAGGCGACATTCATTGTGTTTCTTTTCTACCATATCAGCACTCTTGCTGCTTTACTGGCGACCACATGTCTCATCTTTGAACGCTTCTCTAGCATCAAAGGCGGTTGCTCGTGTGAGAGAGCTACCCTTTTCAACCTATACGACATACTAGATATTGTATACTTTCACTCAGACATATAAGTAATAATAAATGACATGATATCATTAATAAAAAATAAAAGTATTACATACAGTCTGCTACTTTACATTTTTCGTATGCCAATGGCTGTTACACGTTTCTCAAATGTTTCTTTGCCTATTGGCTTAGTCAGGGGGTCTGCAACCATACACTTGGTTGAAATGTATTGTACAGTTACAATTTTCTTTGCTTTATAATCCCTCACAAAGTTATACTTGATATCAATGTGTTTGGTCTTGTTGTGATACTTAGGGTCTTTGGTGTAGGCTATGGTTGCAGTATTGTCATAGTGTATCAATACCGGATTGGTACTCTCGTTCCCAAACCCTAGGTGTTCGATAAATCTCTTCATCCAAACAGCCTCTTGCGCTGCTGCAGTGCATGCCACAAACTCAGCTTCTATAGAGTGTAAAGCAATGCACGTCTGCTTCTTGCTACTCCAACATATGGCTCCGTTGTTAAGCAAGAAGGTGTATCCTGAAGTAGATCTTCATTCTTCTTCATCACCGCCTACATCAGCATCGGAATAACCGACTAGGCGCAGATCATTTCCTTGATAACACAACGCATAATCAGATGTGCCCTTTAAGTATCTCAAGATCCTCTTCACTGCTTTCTAGTGTTTCTCACTGGGGTTGGACTGGAATCTGCTAACCGGCCCCACGGCATAACAAATATCTGTCTTGTGCACAGCATTGCGTACATCAGGCTACCAACGGCACTGGCATATAGAACTCTTTCCATTTGCTTTCTGTCTATATCAGTTTTGGGACACATGTCTGAACTCAAGGCCACTCCTGTGGCTACAGGGATATCCATAGGATTGCATTCAGTCATATTGAATCGCTCAAGTATTTTCTTGATATAACTCTCTTGTGAAAGAGTGAGGATTCTCTTGGAGCGATTCCTTTGAATCTTGACTCCAAGCATGTATCCTGCTTCAGCCATGTCTGTCATCTCAAAGTTTGATGAAAGCCATTATTTAATAGCTATCACCGAGTCAAGACTATTTTCGACTAATAGTATATCGTCTACGTATAAGGATAATATTACAAAGTTACCCTCAAACCGCTTAACATAGACGCAGTGGTCTTCCTCTATCATTTGGAAGTTATATGAGGTTATTGCCTTATGAAACCTCAAGTACCACTATCTGGATGACTGTTTTAATCCATAAATGGATCTTTTGAGTTTACACTTCTTGTGTTCAAACTCTTTTTCAATGAAACCTATTGGTTGTTCCATATAGATTTCTTCATCTAGATCACCATTCAGGAATACGGTTTTTACATCCATCTGATGCAACTCCAGGTTTAAACTATTTGCTATTGCCAGAATAAGTCTTATAGAGTTGAAGCGCACAACAGGTGAAAAAGTATCCTCATAATCTATACCTTCCTGTTGTGTATATCCCTTTGCAACCAATCGAGCTTTAAATTTGTCAATTGATCCATCCACCTTTCTTTTAATTTTGAGAACCCACTTGTTCCCAATGGCTTTATGCCCTTTTGGTAGATCAACCAATTCCCAGACTTGGTTTTTCATCATTGAGTCCATTTCCTCTTTCATTGCTTTCTTCCATTCCTCCTTAGCAGGACCTGTCAAGGCCTCATGAACAGTGCGGGGTTCATCATCCCCTTCTGGAGTAACTAAGAGTGCTTCGCCTTCTATTTGAAAGCGTCTCTTTGGAACACTTTCCCTGTTACTCTTTCTGGTAGGAGCAACAACAACTTGCTTATCTTTTCTCATTTGCCTCGGTCTTTGTGTCGACCGTTCTTGGCTCCCACTCAGATTGACATACCTGGAAGATCCTGGTCTGTCAATTTGTTCAGCACTGTCATGTTCCTGAGTCTCATAAAGAGATATAGTGCGGTCAACATCTCCCCTACTGGGAAATTCTGTTTCAATGAATACAGCATCTCTTGATTATGTTTCAGTCACTGTTCCGTCTTCAATTTCATTTATGAATACATATCCTTTTGAGGGTTCAGAGTACCTTATGAAGATACATTTCTTCCCTCTAGGACCCAGTTTCCCATGCCTATGAGAACTGTCATGGATATAGGCCGTCGAACCCCATGGTCTAAGGATGCTTAGATCTGGCTGACGTTTAGTCCATAACTCGTAGGGTGTGAAAGCGACTGATTTGGAGGGCACATGGTTAACTATGAAGGTTGCTATCAATAAAGCATCACCCCAATGTGAAATTGGAAGACTTGCCTGAGCCATCATTGACCTAACCATGTCTAGAAGAGTTCTATTTCTTCTTTCGGCAACCCCATTCTGTTGAGGTGTGCCAGGGATAGTTAGTTGCCTAATAATCCCTTTTTCTTCACAGAGCTGTTTGAATTGATCCGAAAGGTATTCACGACCTCGATCAGTGCGTAATGCCTTGATTCTATTGTCCATTTGATTCTCTACTTCATTAATGTATCGTCTAAAGCACTCTAGTGCTTCGGACTTGTGTGAAACAAATAGACATGACCATATCGTGAAAAATTATCAATAAAGGTAATAAAATACCAAGCTCCGTGTCTTGCCCTCACACTCATTGGCCCGCAAATATCGGAATGAGTTAATTGCAATGGATTTTTGGCTCGTGTTCCCTTACCGAATGGTTTTCTGGTAGCCTTACCTGCTAGACAACTTTCGCATAATGACATATCCATGTTAGGGATTACCCCCAACAAGCCTTCTTTTGCCAATTTAATCATTCTATTTTGATTAATATGTCCTAGTCTAGCATGCCAGATATTCATATCAGGATTATTCGAAGTAATAGCAAAGCAATCATGAACATTAAAATCACCAGCAAGATCCAAAATAAAGAACTTTTGATTGAAAAGCTGAACCATAAAATATTGAGTTGTTATAAATGTCTGCAACTTTACCATTAAAGTTTACATTAAACCCAAAGTTCAATAAGCAAATTACAGAAATTAAATTCCGTCGGATGTCAGGAGCATGAAGCACATCATGCAGCATCAAGGTCTTTCCACCACGCAAAACAAGTTTACAGGTGCCAATGCCTCGAACCTCGATCCTTGCATTATTGCCAACGAAAAGCCACTTGCTTTGAAATGGAAACTGACGGTATTCCATGAAGGATCCTCGATCTCGACTTACGTGGTCTGTGGAGCCTGAGTCAATAATCCAAGAAAAGAAAACAGGTTCTGTTAGAAAAACAATACTAGAAACAAATGAGACATGTGAATTCACATAATTCACTTTTACCTTTCTGCTCTCGCTCTGTTTAGAACAGTCACGTGCGAAATGTCCCATATTATGGCATGCAAAGCATTTGACCTTCTTTAGGTCTAGCTTTTTCTTGCCTCCTTTCTTTCCCTTCTTCTTGTATTGTTGCTTGCCTTTCTTAGGCGGAGGACCGCCTTTCTTCCCATTTTTCTAAAATTTCTTGCCCTGTTTAAATTCAAGCTTAGATTGGGAAGGACCAGCACCTTCGGTCAGATAGGCTTGTCCAGTGGCCTTATAAGCCTCTAGACGTTCATCCTCTAACTCCAAATGCTTAGCTACATCATTGAAAGTGATGATGTTCTCATTGTGGGTCAGATTAACTTTCATGTGCTCCCAACTGGCAGGAAGCGACCTGATGACAGCTTGCACTTGCTGCTCGTCAGATAAATTATGTCTAGCCTCCTTCAATTCACGGATCATTGTGGACATCTCTCGCAAATGTTGCCTCATAGGATTATTCGGTTTTAGCTTATAGGTGTCAAATTTAATCGTCAACCGTCTAAGCTTGGTCGTGGAAACTCCACCAAACTTATCCTTTAAGGCAATCCACATTGCTTGTGCCGTTCTGTGTGTCTCAAACTCACACATTAAATCATCTTCCATTGCACTTAGCAGTGTAATTCTTGCTATGCTATTCTTCTTTTTCCATGACAGGTATGCTTCTTGGTCTCTCCTGTGTTGGGCTGTATTTCCCGCTTCAGGCTCTACCAGTGCCATGGTTAATGGCTCAATTGCATCCTGCTCTTCTAGAATATATTGGACCTTTCGGTGCCAAATATCTCAGTTGTCCCCGTTGAGTTTTTCCCCTTTATTTAATTCAGCAATAATGTTCTTTGAAGCCATTGTTCAATATCGGTTCTTGGATAAACCTATCCCACATTAATTTATTGAACCAGAGAACATTTAAGTGAATTTATATATAGCACATGTAAAGTATACAATGTCATGTACTTTTATCATTTTTTATCAGAAAATAATAACATTACTAGACCCATGATCAAGAGAATACGTTTGTACCTCCCATCACATAGGCACTAGCAGTGTCATTACTTTCTATCAAAATTAATATAAGCACTCTCATGTTTTACTTTTAGAAGACTCATTATCTAAAAGACTCCCACTTATAAAAGACATACATTAATCATAACTTGTAAAGAAATGAAATAAAACATAATTTCATTGCATATAAGGCATGTAATAAATGGCAATCCTTACAAAGAAAGAGTAATTAGAACATGTCCTGAACTAAGTAAAGCAATGGTAATCAAATACAAATATACATCATTCGATATGAGCTTTACAATAATCTAACATTGCTTTTCTTAATTTCTTAAGCTTACGAGGTGGCTTGCGAAGGTTAGATATGAAACATCCTCCTTTAAACCCTTTAGAGTACACTTGCGGAAGCTAAATAGATCGATTATATCTTAACTTAAGCCCAGAAATTTAAAATTTTACTCTTAAATTCCTTATTCTGAACCTTTACTTTGAGAACTGGTTTATCTCATTCTACACATCCAAATGAGGCTTATTACCTATCTACGGAATGCCCCGGATGTGTACCACTAGCTCACCAAATTTTATAGCCAAACTTCTTCGTTTACTTGGTCAAACTGAGGTCAAAACACTGCTACCTCAGGACCTGCGAATTTCTCCCTTAATTCCCCATTCACAAATTGAACATGCCAAACAATATTTATTATTAAATAATAAAATGTCACACAACAGGACATACATAAAATTCTCATATTTTCATTACATCTTTTTTTGCCCGAATTTCGGCAGTATAACCGCTAGGCTTCATCTGTACAAAGAACTGAACCGTACTGATTCGGTAATCCTCTCATGAGAACTACCATTCTATGTAAGTACCCAGGAAAGACTGGATGAACCGGCTAGGTCCACTCACTTCCAGCCTCCTTAGACAGCACTACGTACACAGTACTTATCATATTATGATGTTCAGTCTTACATTCGGCGGCATAACGGCGTCTCTCAACATTCTTAAAATTCACTTCAACATAATCTCCCTGTAATGGGTTAGACATGGGGAATGAGATTCGGGGGAATCTCAGTGGTAAATAATCATAACAATATATGTAATGCAGTGTGACAGTGCTTGCTTGTGATTGTGTACAGATAAGTATGCTGCATGCTTCCATACTGAATAACATATGATCATAGCATTGCAGTAGAGCTTCAGACATAACATATAAGACAACAATCCAACCAAACAATAGCACATCCAATCACAAAGCCATTACATAACAGCTAGGATTAGTTACTACCTCAAAAGCTTAGCAGAACTCTACTATCTCTATACTGCTTCCAGCTCCGCCAGAACTTCCTTTCTTCTTTCTTTCTCCTTCTCTCTCTTCTTTCTCTCTCTTTCTTGCCCAAAACCGTGATGCAAATGAATGTGGAGGGGGGGTATTTATAGTTTCCTTCGATGGCATTTTCGTAATTTTGAAGCCTTATGAACTTGTGGTCCTGGTTTTTCCTAGAATTTCCTATTTTCTTTTATTCATTTTTTCTGCATCATCCAGGACACCTCGGTGGACACCTCAGCAGACACCTCAGCAGCACATTTCTCACATGTCTAAATCCTGGGACACCTCATCAGCTGACTCACCGGTCCAGAGTCTTGCACCGTAATACGTGTCCTTAACTTTTCTTCTGCCTCTAAGATGACGCCATGTGGCATCTGGAAGGGACCTTTCATGCCATCCAATGCTATCCAGATAAGTCCCGGACTTTATCTGATCACCTCCTCGATTATCGTGCCAACCGAGTAACTTTACTTTACTGAAAAGTCATTAAATCATTATTTTAATGTCACTTTTCCCCCTGAATCACTAGGCCTGCGTTTTTGGGCCTGGGAATATCATCTTGGATCTCTGATCTAGCCCAAGTACTCTGATGGCACGATTCCCAAGAAACACCCCTTGGCAAATTATCAAAATGCCTTTAGTCTCCCTTTCTTTACTTTACTAGGTCTAGGGGCATTATTGTCTTTTCCCATCTTACCAGAGTATTCTTTGACCCTGGTCAACTATCCAGATAACTTCCCTGGACTGTCTAACCTTAGGCAAATGACCAAAATACCTTTTACTCATTCTTCAGCTGTTGTATAACACAGGGGCATTTTCGTCATTTCGCACCTTTTTCCCGGACACCGGCCCCTCTTACCACTGGACTGATCTAATGGGCCTGGGCCTTCCCTGGTGTCACTATGGGCCTTAGAAAACACTGTATGGCCTCTGGCCACAGTTCGATCATCTCTATTCGGATTGCTTTTCCTTTACCGATTATAATTGTAAATTCCCATCTTCAGGAATTTTTACAGAAAAATCGGGACCTCAAATCAAAATTCTGTGTTGCGTCATTCAACCCGGAATCCTTTTCTCTATCTCCCGGTATTTTTAGATATTTAATCCGGACCGGGCTGTTTTAGCCTGAAAGTACGCTCCCGCGCACACTTTTCAAAAATGACCATTTTGCCCTTGGTCACATTTCTAATTCTTTCATATACATAGAGACCTCATATGCATATTTCACAGTTCAGTGAAATGATCAGCATAATTTTCTCTATTTTTTGGCAAAATATGGTACTTATCGGCTACAGCCCGATATTTCCCATAATTACGATTATACCCCTGCATTCTCTTTCTGGCCTCGTTACTCAGATTCTCATCCTTCATCTTAAGTTCTAAAAATTCTCTTTCAATAACTCATCCCTTAAACTCTTCGGGAGTCATTGTCAATTGAAAGGCTCGACAACCCGCCCATATCAGGTTATCTTACACAGGAGCCAGCCCATATCAAGCTACCTGCAGAATTTCTAGGCTTAAGACTTAGATATTCCTTACATTCCTCTTTTTGAACTTAGGTGAACTGTCCCGATTCTGTAGGTTAAAGACTTAACTCATCTTTAAATTCTGAAGGACTTAGCTCATCCCTCAGATTCCTATAAAATACAGGTAAGTAATCCGCCCATTTCAGATTACTACCCTGGGACTACGGGTTTAGCAGCCTGCCCATATCAGACTACTTCCCAGTTCTCCTAGACTAAAAATCGGGATGTTACAAGATACAAATTCTATTACTCTAAGCCAATACTTCTTACCTAAGGGTCCTTGTTTAGGCTGTCCTCTAACCCTAACTGCCCTTATGTACTCCATTATGACTTTCAGGTAGAATACATTATTCTTCTTATCTGTCATTAATTCAATGTAGTCATAAATCACACCATTAACGCCATTTATATTTGTTAATTTAGCTGCATCTCTTTCAGCTATACTCATAGCCAAAGCAAGGGTAAGAGGTTGATACACTTCCTCTCCATCCTCAACTGGAGATTCGTCGTGAAGAGTAGGCACCGACTTGGAGTCTGAAGAATCCATGAAAGGCTGCAAATGAAAGGGTTCGATAGGGAACAAAGTTTTCGACCTCGGTCCGAAAATACACGTTGTGGTTCCTCTTGTGAAACTTCCTCCATCAACTCCTCTGGTTCTTCTTCAGAAAGTTCGTCAAGATCTTGTTCTGGATCCTCTTCAGGTTCCCCCTCGGGATCCTCTTGAAGGTCCTCCTCCGGGTTATTGACATCATCCAGAAATGAGATGTCATCATTTAAGCTTAGTCCCAGAGATACAGTGCTAGATGAAGCCATTTTCACCTAAATAATAAAAAATATTAATTATTATAATTTTCTAGAATTTTTAAACACCAAAAAAATACCAGAAAATACACTGAATATCCATAAATAGGTCTATAATTGTCCCCAAATTAGGCAAATTATATATCAAAATGAAGATCTTGATTTTAGGGATTTTTAGGAATAAACCGCACCTCAATCGGAGCTCCGACGCGCCCTCACGCGCCCCAAGAAGGATTAATTCAGAAAAAATAAAAAAACTGAACGAAGCTCACTCTCAGCGCTGGCACGTGTACTACACGCTCCAGTCTGGTGCTGCCACGTGGCCACTGCCACGTGGCCACTGCCACGTGTCAGCCACCAGAATTTCCTCCATTTTCCCTTTTTTTTTAAAAATAAAAATAAAAAAAAATATTTTTTTTGCGAATCCCTTGCAGCCTCAATTTTTTTTTAAATGGGCCTACTCATTGTGGTCCAAAAAAATTGTTTTTTTTAACTCATGGACTGGGCTGAACGTAGCCCAGTTCGCAGAAACAGAAAATATTCTGTTTCTATTTTTTTTTTGGTTTTGCCCAGAAGAAAAACGACGTCGTTTAGGGGACGATCAAAACGATGCCGTTTTGATCGTCCCTGACCTCCAGCTAGTTCACAAAGACCCGACTGGAAAACGGGTCGGGTCCAAAGGACCCAACGCGTTTTTCCCCCGTAACTTCTCCGTCCGACGTCCGATTTTGACGTTCTTGGTGTCATTTTCTTCGTTTTTTCGAGCTCTACGCAATGGGACTAATATCATAGCCTAAAAACACTGTTTTCCAATGACCCAATTTAGAAACAAAATGTCTCTGTTTCGGTTTACTATAAGAGTGCTTCTGTTTATGGTTTATACGCATGCTCGATGTATCTTAGCATAAAACAACCATGCTCAAACAGTAATATATGCAAGAACAGCATGCAACCAGAAAATGAAAAATTTACATATGCATGCGGAAGTGGGCTCTGATGCCACTGTAAGTATTCGGGCGTACCTTGGATGTTTTCCTGTTCACCGAGATAGCCACGCATCGCCGAGGCACCTTATATGGACTCTAGCACGTATACACAGCAAATGTACCGATGAAGAACGGAGGCAGAGCGTCAGACAGTGAGAGAGGAAGAAGAAAACATTTTTTTCTTTGGAGCGGTTCCAATACACACACACCGGAAGCAAATAACCATCCCTCTGGAATTGGTCTCTCTCTCTATTTTTGCTTCTACGTGTGTATATAGGGGGGAAGTTACATCACCGGTTACTTCCCATTTCCTTTTCAAATTATGACCGTTCCCTCCTTTGCTCTTCATGGATTTGGGCTAATCCACCATGGGTGGACTGGCCCATTTCCTTACAGGAAGAGATGTAGAAACAGAGGAAGGGAGGAAGAAACAGGATAGGATTGAAGGGAGACTGAGAGGGGAAGGGAAGTGAAGGAGTCACAGACGAGAGAATTTATAAGCAGCTTCAAAATCTTATTCATTCAAATCTGTCATACAAGTGCTTAACAATATCTATTTATAGACTAAGGTTTCCTTCCTATAAAGAAACCCCTTGTCAACTGTATTCTCAATAACACGAGTAGTAGCTTCACTCCATTAGACTTGCACTTTTTTGAGGATTTTGTGACTGAAAAACATTAAACCAGAGGTAGCTTCCATCATTCTAGTATTAGAGTCGTCCGGTTCTAGCGAATGGTTACTCGAATGGTATATTTTTCAATTGGGTGGGTTGGATATCATTCTGGGAGCAGATTGGTTACAAATTATAATCCTTGGTGAGATTATGGTGAGTTGAGTTCCATTTAAAAACCATGGTCCCTGCATGCAATTAAAAGGAATCTGATTGGACTAAAATTCCCCTCAGTAAATGGGTAAAATGGCTGCCTTCTATTGAGCCATAATTAGTTGTTTGATGATGAATCGGTAGCATAGGGATAAAGGTCAATTTTAGTTGTGAAACTTTTATCACACTCAGCATCCCAAATAAAATTGATGCCTTTCAAATTAGCCGAATAAGGTAAAATTTCATATAAGACAGAAAGCATAGGAGAACTGAGAGCCCATCCTCTTGAAAGAGTGACATATATACCAGTTTCCTTTTATAGATTATATATGTTGAATTTGTACTGTCTGTGTGTGGCTTGGATCTTTTTAAAATTTGATTCCAAACATCTTCAACTACATAATCGTGTCTATGCTAGTGCTATTATTAGGTACATTGGCTTTGACCCTATCGATTCAAGCTCATAGCCAGTCCAATACCCAGATTTCTGAAAGCTCTTTTATCTTAATTTGAATTTATGAGTCATTTATTAATTGGTTCGTAGAAATGAAATCCAAAGAAGCCAAATTTATGACTTAACAAAAACTGGCACATGTAGTTTGAATATTCATATCATCCTTACATATAGAAAATGGATTATAATCATCAATTCATTAAGTATGGCATGACAAAAAATTAAGAATCTTCTTTTAAAAAAAGGTGACATTGACAAATATTGACGACCCTTCCCACTCCATATAATAATAATAAAATAAACCAACTATATCCATGGATACTATATACATATATACATTATAGGCTCCTAAAATTCAAGACAAACACCCTGCATTGAAATGGCAAAGCATAAACTAGTCAAAGCACATAATTGAACAATACTATATATAGTAATAAATAAGGCTATAGGTTTTCAACAAAAGCAAATAGTCATTGTTGTTCAACAAAAGCACATAATTAAAATGATGATTCAATTATTAAGCGCTGACAAAATATGTCTAAATTTTAATTATCTAATATAAAATATAGCACAATTTAAATAGATTAAAATGAAAATATATTTTGTCAGTGTTTAATTTTACAATCATCATTTAAATTTGATGAGTTAACACATTTTCTATTAAATAAAGTTAACGGTGTAAGTTTAAAGGATTAAAAATGTACTTTTTACACTTAAGGGACTAAAATGAAGTTTGATGTAAACATAAAGGACTATACATATATTTTAGCCTATTGTAATACAATTTAATTTATTTAATCAAAACTAAAATCAGGTGTATGTTATGAATATTAGAATATAGATCTCCATCTCCATTTTTCTCTCTCTCTTCAACTTCCCTAGGTCATTACTCCTCCATTAATTACTAGACGCTTCCTCTTCAACTTCTCATGTAAGACTATGCATATAAATAGGGTATGTCATTTGTGAAGGGAATTGGAAGACACGCAGCGGAATTAACTTTAAATTTTTTTTCATTCCCTTCCCGGATCTACCGAGTGTGTTTAAGTCAAGTAGTAAGAAGTGTTACCTTCGGTATTCGAATTATGGTCGCGACCTCAGTATCTTCTCGTCGTGACCAGTCGTCTCTGAAGTTTTCAGTCGCGACCTTCTCAGCTTCTAGTCGCGACCTGTCATCTCTGGAGTTCTCAGTCGCGACCTGTCTTCTCTAGGGTTGTCAGTCGCAACTTCCTCAGCGTCTAGTCACGAATGGAAGTCTCTTTTCGATCTTCCGACGTTTAAGATGCCTAGTAGTCTCTTTTCGATCGCGAGAAGTCCACGACTCAGATCAGCTTCCTCTACCGGTATCCACACGAATAGCATTCCAATCATGAACGACATGCTAGCACCTCTTGTCCCTCTAGGGCTTTCTCAAGAATCCGTCCTCACCGTCTCTATTTTGGCTGTTTCTTATCTGCAAACCTTTTGCACCCTCCTTGTCACTCTCGTGTAGAAAACCCTAGCCCCTAATGTCAAATATGTAGGATGCTATCAGTGTTCTGACTAAGTTGGATTTCAGAATTAATCTTATATTAATTCCAAAATTAATACAATATCATATATTGCATAATTTGATAAGAAACTAATTAAATAAGTATGGTTTATATTAAATCCGACCCACAGATTTAATTCACCTATTCATTTAATTTAAAATAAAGATAAGACAAAATTATATTTGATTTATTCTCATAAATCAAATTTGAGATATCATATCAATTTGAATTTCAAATTCAAAAGTGATAGAGATTTAATTTATCCTTATAAATTAATATTACAAATTTAAATTTCAAATTCAAAAGTGATGGATATTTAATTTATCCTTATAAATTAAATCTTGCAAATATCTCTTATATTATATATAATATATATACGAATTTATATATATAAATATATATATCCACCCTAGATTATTCATTGAATCTGGACATGTCTTAGATTCAATGAATCTGGACATCACAGCTCGTGTTGGGCTATTTTGTGTGCGACCCTGTAGGCCCATATGAAGTTGGCAGTGGGCCAGTTACTATACTGACCCACAAGTCGTAAGCGGTCTCTAGCAAGACATTATGACTACCCAAATCATATGAGGATCGATGAACGATGTTACCTTTCATACAACCATATCACGTCCCTTTTGTCACACGATATTTCGGTCATGGATGAGGCATGGTGAACGTCATCCTCCTATTCCTGACCGTTACTTTCTCAATCCTTGATTAGTCTGACTATAGTAATGGAACTACCCTTCCATTACAGTATGGCCATACATTTCTCAGACTCACTCATCGAGGGGCCCGGTAATATCTCTCTACGAATGTGAGGGACAAATTCCATCTTGACCATTCACATTCCTCCGCATGAAAAACCACTAAGCCCGAACATAGCCTTTATGATCACTCGGTCAAAAGTGACTTTTGACTAGGTCAAAGCTGAGCGTTTGTCATGTAGGAATCCATGATGATCTCAGGTCAAAGGGCATAGTGACATGGTTTGTATATGAGAGAGCTTATGACTTAACCCATGTAGCTCTCTCATAGTGGATTGGTCCAACATCTTGTACTTTTACATGTGCCTATGACTTTGATTTATATCTCTATACCTCTTCAAAGTCATACTGGTCTTATTTCATCTATGCTCCCGCATAGATGACCGACCAGGGACATTTAAGATAAGATCATGAGTTATCCAAGGATGGTCATCACAGTAAACATGCAAATAATATGATAACATAATTAAGAAATTCATAAATCAACAATGTTCATAATACAATGATTGGCCCCTAGGGCACAATTTCCTACAATTTGTGTTGTATTGGCAAGTAGAAGAATATAATATACTTCTCTCACTTTCTTGTCTTCTTCTTTTCTCTCCTCCTAATCTTATTACTAGTTTTACAAGACATTATCAGCACGACTGCTCTAGAAATTGATATTATTGTAAGATCTATCATTGGAAGGTGAGTTTCTATATTACTCTTATGTTGAATTATAGTTTCATGTTTGATTATTTTCTAATTACTCAACCTTCTTAATCTCAATGTCCATTTAACTTTTGTTGCATTTTATGATAGTATCATCATGTCGAATCTTACAAAACTTAGTTTGTGGCTCTTGACATTACTGGAAAGAATTATCTATCCTGGATACTAGATGCAGAAATTCATCTAGATGCTATGGGTTTAGGAGACACTATCAAGGATGGCAATCATGAATCTAACAAAGACAAAGACAAAGACAAATCCATGATCTTTCTCCGCCACCACCTAGATGAAGGACTAAAAACTGAGTATTTAACTGTCAAAGACCCACTTGTTCTTTGGAACAACATAAAAGAAAGGTATGACCACCAGAAAACTGTGATTCTTCCAAAAGCTTGTTATGACTGGATGCATTTACGTTTGTAAGATTTTAAATCAGTCAGTGAATATAATTATGCACTATTTAGAATTAGTTCTCAACTGAAACTATGTGGAGAGAAAATTACTGATGATGACATGTTAGAAAGAACATTCTCCACATTTCATGCATTCAATGTGCTATTACAACAACAATATCTTGAAAAAGGCTTCAAAAAGTATTCTGAACTGATTTCTTGCCTTTTGGTGGTTGAACAACATAATGAGCTTCTAATGAGGAATCATGAATCTCGTCCAACTGGCTCTACTGCATTCCCAGAAGTGAATATGGTGACAAATGAATCATCCCATGATCGGGGACGTGGACGCAGCCGTGACCATGGCTATGTACGAGGCCGTGGTCAACGTGGTCGTGGTCATGGTTCCCACTTGAGGTGGGCAAATAATGATGATAATCACAAAAAGGAACCTAATGGGAATGATAATTATATTAAAAATTTATGTCATCGTTATGGTAGCAAAGGTCATTGGGCTCGTACTTGTCGTACACCAAGACATTTGGTTGAATTATACGAAGAATCGCTCAAAAGAAAAAATAAAAATAAAGGCAAAGAGCCAAAGATAGAAACAAATTTTGCTGGGGAAGAAAGCAATTCTGATTATGGCAACATGGATGTGACTCATTTAGATGTTGCTGATTTCTTTGACGATCCTAACGGAATAATTGATCACCTAATTGGTTATGGAAGTGTCCAAAAAATAAGTTAAACTTTTATGATTATGTGTGTTTTCCTTTTGCTATAATAAATTTTATATTTCTCTTAAAATAAAAAAAAATCTACTTACCATGAAGTTATTTCTCTCAATAAATAAAATTATGAGTATTTCTTTTCATTAATTCTTTTTGTGCTTCTTTTGCTATGTTCCTATTAATGAAGAATGTCACTCATTGACATTAATAAAGAAGATTTGTGTCTTGTTGATAATGCAACAACTCATACAATATTCAGAAATGTAAAATATTTTTCTTCTTTGGTAATGCGAGAAGCCAATGTCCAGACCATATCTGGAAGTATAAAGATGATTGAGGGGTTTGGAAGAGCTAATATATTGTTACCTAGAGGTACACAATTATACATTGATAGTACATTTTATTCCTCCAAATCTAACAGGAATTTGTTGAGTTTCAAGGATATCCGCAAAAATGGATACCGTATTGAAACAATAAATAGAGAAAATCAGGAATATATTGTTATCACAGATATGATTTCTGGTAAAAAATGCACACTAGAAAAATTGCCTGCACTTTCCTCTGGAATGTACTACACATTTATTAGTACAATTGAAACACATGCTACTGCAAACCAGAAGTTTGCAAGTGAGAATAAATTTAATATTTGGCATGACTGGTTAGGCCATCCTGGGACAATAATGATGCAAAAAATAATTGAGAATTCATGTGGACATTCGTTGAGAAGACAATCAATTCCACAATCTCATATTTTCTCATGTGCTGCATGTTCTAAAGGGAAACTAATTATTAGACCATATCAATAAAAATAGAAAGTGAGTTTCTCACATTTCTAGAACGTATACAGGGAGATATTTGTGGACTGATACACCATCATGTGGACTATTTAAATATTTTATAGTTTTAATTGATGCATCGACAAGATAATCACATGTTTGCTTATTATCTTCTCGTAACCTGGCGTTTGCGAGATTACTTGCTCAACTAATTAGATTGAGAGCACATTTTCCAGATTATCCCATTAAGAAAATACGTCTAAATAATGCCAGTGAATTTACTTCACAAGCTTTCAATGAGTATTGTATGTCTATGGGAATCGATGTTGAACATACTGTAGCACATGTTCATACACAAAATGGTCTTGCAGAATCATTAATTAAACGTTTGCAGTTGATTGCAAGACCATTGCTTATGAAATCAAATCTCCCAATATCTACTTGGGGACATGCAATTTTACATGCAGCGATGTTAATTCGTATGAGGCCAACTAGTTATCTTAAGGTCTCCCCTTTACAAATGGTTTTTGGTCAGGAACTAAATATTTCCCATCTAAGGACTTTTGGATCTGCAGTATATGTTCCTATTGCTCCACCACAACGCACTAAAATGGGTCCTCAAAGAAGGATGGGAATATATGTTGGATATGAATTCCTTCTATAATAAAATATTTAGAGCCAACAACAGGAGATTTATTTAAGGCTCGATTTGCTGATTGTCATTTTGATGAATCAAATTTTTCAACATTAGGGGGAGAAAATAAACAGCTGGAAAATAAAGTTAGTTGGAATGAATTATCATTGTCTCATCTTGATCCTCGTACAAAACAATGTAAGCTAGAAGTTTAAAAGATAATTCATTTATAGAGTTTAGTCAATCAATTGCCAGACGCATTCACTGACCCCAAGAAAGTGACCAAGTCACATGTTCCAGCTGTGAATGCTCCTATCAGAATTGATGTCCCTAGTGGACAATTTACTGATACAAATAGATCAAAAGCACGCTTGAAGTGTGGTAGGCCCATCGGTTCCAAAGATAAAAATCTTCGAAAAACAAAAGGAGCTATAAATATAGATGGTCAGGTCGAGGATATTCAACAAAATTTAGTGACTCCAAAAGAGTCCTTTGACAACACTAATATCTCAATTTTGAGAGACATTCAGGTATCTGAAATATGTGAAAATAATGATATCTCAATAAATTATGTTGTCAATAGAATACGATGGGATCGAGATAAAGTCAACGTTGACGATATTTTTGCATATAATGTAGCACTTTATATAATAAATGATGATGAGGATCATGAACCAAGGTCTATTAGCGAATGCAAACAAAGAGATGATTGGTCAAAATGGAAATACGCAATTGAGGCAGAATTAAAATCATTAGAAAAATGAAAAGTTTTTGGCCTTGTTGTTCTTACACCTGAAGATGTAAAACCAGTTGGATATAAATGGGTTTTTGTGAGAAAACGAAATGAAAATGGTGAAGTAGTAAGATATAAAGCACAACTTGTTGCTCAAGGATTTACACAAAGACCTGGTATTGATTTTATAGAAACATACTCACCAGTGGCGTATGCAACTACTTTTCGATATCTAATTAGTTTAGCAGTAAAAGAAGGCCTCGATTTGCATCTAATGGATGTTGTTATAGCTTATTTGTATGGCTTACTTGATAATGACATTTATATGAGTCTCCCTAATGGATTTGAGTTGCCGAAAACATATAATTCAAGTTCTCGAGAACGGTACTCAATTAAATTAAATAAGTCTTTATATGGATTGAAGCAATCAGGACGCATGTGGTACAATTAATCGACTTAGTGAATATCTATTGAAAGAAGGATATAAGAATGATTAGATATGTCCATGCATTTTTATAAAAAGATCTGGAAATGAATTTGCTATAATTGCTATTTATGTCGATGACATAAATATCATTGGAACTCCTGAAGAGATTTCCAAAGCGGTGAATTGCTTAAAGAAAGAGTTTGAAATGAAGGATCTGGGAAGAACAAAATTTTGCCTTGGACTACAAATTGAACATCTGAAAAATGGGATCTTCGTGTGTCAAGAAACTTACACGAGAAAAGTCTTAAAACATTTTTATATGGATAAATCGCATCCATTATGCACTCCAATGATTGTAAGATCTCTGGAGAAAGAAAGATCTCTTTAGACCTCAAGAAGGTGATGAAGAACTACTTGGCCGAGAAGTGCTTTACCTTAGTGCAATTGGTGCGCTTATGTATCTTGCTAGTTACACATGACCAGATATATCATTTGTTGTTAACTTACTAGCAAGATATAGTTCTTCACCAACATGAAGATATTGGAATGGGGTTAAGCATATTCTTCATTACTTGAAGGGTACTATAGGTATGGGATTATTTTATTCGAATGAACACAAGACTGACTTTGTTGTCTATGTCGATGCTGGATTTTAGTCTGATCAACATGTTGGCAGATCGTAAACAGGATATTTGTTCACATATAATGGTACAGCTATTTCGTGGCGATCAATGAAACAAACCATATCAGCCACATTATCTAATCATGCAGAAATACTAGCGATATATGAAGCAAGTCGAGAATGTGTATGGTTAAGATTGATAATACATCATATACATACTACTTGTGGATTGTAATCTAGTAAAATGATTCCAACAGTTCTATATGAAGATAATACTGCATGTATTACCCAACTAAAAGAAGGATATATCAAAGGAGATAGGACCAAAACATATTTCTCCAAAATTATCTTTCACTCATGATCTTCAAAAGAATGGTGAGATTAATATCCAGCAAATCCAGTCTAAAGAAAATCTAGCAGATTTGTTCACCAAGTCACTTCCAGCAACAATATTTGAGAAGCTCATACATGATATTGGACTTCGCAGATTCAGAGATATCAATTGATGTTGCAAAAAGGGGGAGTCGATACACGCTGTACTATTTTTCCCTTGTCTGAGGTTTTGTCCCACTGGGTTTTCCTAGCAAGGTTTTTAATGAGGCAGCTCTATAAGTGTATCAATTAATTGTGTACTCTTTTTCTTTTACTAGGTTTTTATCCCACAGGGTTTTTTCTAGTTGAATTTTTTTTTTTAATGAGGCACATTATTAAAGAATGGACATCTAATGGGGAGTGTTATGAATATTAGAATATAAATGTCCATCTCCATCTCCCTCTCCCTCTTCAACTTCCCTAGGTCATTACTCCTCTATTAATTACTAGACTCTTCCTCTTCAACTTCCCTAGGTCATTACTCCTCCATTAATTACTAGACTCTTCCTCTTCAACTTCTCATGTAAGACTATGCCTATAAATAGGGCATGTCATTTGTATTATATTGGCAAGTAGAAGAATATAATATACTTCTCTCATTTTCTTGTCTTCATCTTTTCTCTCCTCCTAATCTTATTGCTAGTTTTATAAGAGTGTATACCTACATTGAATTTTCTTTTTTAACTATAAAGGGACATTCTAGTTGTTATAATAACATTTAGAAATCTCTAATGAAATTTGAGGTAAACATAGGATCAAACGCATACTTTAGCCTATCGTAATACAATTTAATTTATTTAATCAAAACCAAAATCAGATCTATGCCTACGTTCGATTTTCTTTAACTATACATTCTAGTTTTTTTTAATAACATTAAAAAATCTCTAATGAGGACTCTTGGCCTAATTAGGAATTTATTGAATGTCAAGTCTAAATTGAGTTTTGCTATTTTAGCTGGATTTGAGTTTCATAGAATCAATCCTATCTGCTGCTAAGAAGAATGTGAAGGTGGTCAAGCAACCTAAAACTCTGATTTGTTAATGAAATTATAGTCTCAGTATTTATATAAAGTAAATAATAAAAATGAGGGGGCTTTATTTCGAGTAAATGAAATGATAGTGTTTTGTCCTCTATTTTTCTGTAGTTGATAACCTGTATTTAGGCTCGCAGAGAGTTGCATATAGTGCTTTATGGTTGTATTTTCAATGTTTCAGGGTTTTCATTATATATTAGCAGATATTTTACTGTTAATCATTTATTTAAAATTTTAAAATCCATAACAAATAATTTACAACTTAGACTTTTATTATTTACCCCTAATACTTTTACAGTTGATATGTTATAATGCAAAATTTTGTAACTTTAAATTTACTATTCAGGTTTGATCCTCTGGTAATTTGAAAACGTTCTAATTAAATTGTCAAAGTTATTATATATTCTAGTAATACGACTTGATACTCATGTCCTCTCATTTACAATTGAGTATATATTTATTTGCAACTCAAAATAGATTTCTCTCTGTTTACAATGGAAAAATTGGAATTTAAGTGGTCAAAGTTATTATATCCTTCGGTATTTTGATAATATGGCCCCTCATTTGCAACACTCTATACAGTAATTCACAACTTATGTTTCTTTTGTTTATAATGCAGTGTTCCATGTTGATATGTCTTTTGGTTTTTTAACAGATCCTTTTAAATCTTAAAGCTAAGCTGTTGGAATACAATGATGGTAGCCCTGTTTACTGAAAGTAGGAAGTTGTAAAGCATTTATACTTTTTGTTCATGTAAAGTTGATATTACTGTTGCTGATTTTTTTTTTTAAGTTCAAGGCTTCAAGCTAATTGGCTGTGCACTTGGAACATGATTTGTTTGGAGAACTTTTGTCCTTAAGCTAAAGAAAGGGGCATGTAATAGAATGTGAACAGCAATAACCTTCTCCCACATTTGCTCTACAAGTGCTAGCAGTCAAATTTGGCCTTTGTAAATATCTGTTTACTAAAATACTTTGTTAATGCATTTAGATTATACGCACCTGTTAAAAAAAAGGAAGATTATATGTACATTTTTGGTAAATTATTTTTATAACCAGTGCATCCCCATATATTGTATATTGACAATCAACTTTAAGACTTTCATTCATATTGCTTCTCATTTCTGTGATTATTGAATTGGGTTAGAACCATTGACATACCCACGGGTAAAACAGGCTAATGATCTCGGATAGTGCTGTTTTCTTCTAAGGTGCATATAGAATTAGTGTGCTGGGTTAATTAAGTTTTGCTTGGTGGGAAAGAAATTGTTTGGATCTGTTTTTTATGAATAACTTGTTTTTCTTTTGTTCTTCCTTTCAGGTTTGCTAGGGAGGCAATAAAATGCTTGTGCTTGAAATACCACCAAGCTTTGCCCTCTTCAAGGTGCTTGATGAAGAAAGCTTTCTAAAGTTGAGAATGAAAAACTTCCATTGGTGTTTATTCTTCTTTCAATTTGTCACAAGCAAGTCATCACATTGTCAGGCTGGAATAAAAAACAGCAAACATTTTCAATACCACCCAACAATTTTGTGTTGCCACATAGGATAAAAATAAGGAGAATATCAAGGTTTTGAAAGCCAAGCTAGAACGGACAGCTAAACTGATAGTGGGAAATGGGAGTAGAAAGAACGAAAAAAAAAATCTAAAAAGGAGATGAATGAACGCTCTTCGTCGCATCTGGCGTGTGTGGTTCATTATTGCGTTTTGCTCCAGCTCCTCTTGTCCCTATTCTGCTTCTGGTGTGTGGTTATTTGTTCGACAGGCCAAGTTGAAATGAAACTTAGAGAAGACGAGAAGGCTGACGACCTAAGAGGCTAAAACGTGTGAATTGATATGGTGTAAGAAGAAATTTAATGTTGCATAGATTTAGAGTTTTACCTAAGAGGCTAGAGCGTGTGAATTGATATGGTGTGGGAAGAAATTTAATGTTGCATAGATTTAGAGTTAGTAAAATGAGCTCAGCCAAAAGGGTAAGGCTCAGGCTGATAGTTTTGGGGCGGGTTGTGCTGGCGGGCTGGCCCCCTTTTAAACGGGCCAGACCACTTGCCCATTTTTTCTAAATTATTAATATTTTTATTATAAAAAATAAAAATTTTTAAGAGTATAACATTAGTAATTTTTTTATTATGCTAATATAATATTATAAATTTTTTATTAGTATTTTAAAAGTTTAAAAATAATTTTTTTTAAAATATTAAAAAATTAAAAAAAAAGTGACGTGCTATCTAAAACTATTTGAGTAAAAAATTTAGAAGTGGCGAGCTAGCCTTCCCAGATTTTTCAGGCCTAAGAGGCTAAAGTGTGTGAATTGATATGGTGCGAGAAGAAATTTAATATTGCTCAGATTTGGAGCTGATAAAACGGGTTCAGCCAAAGGGGTGGACTCTAACTGGTAGTTTTGGGGCGAGCTGTGCTGGCGGGTTAGCCCAATTTTAAACGGGCCAGACCGCTAGATTTTTTTTAAATTATTAATATTATTATTTATTTTACTCAAATATTATTTTGAATACTCCCATTATCGAATACTAGTAAAGATAGTTACTTATTTGTTAATATGTGTTGAGATATTATAATTGATTAATATTATATTAATGTTTATTTAGATTTATAGTTATAAAATTTAAGATTTTTTTATAAAAAAATAGAATTTTTTAAGAGTATAACATTAGCAATTTTTTTATTATGCTAATATAACATTAAAAAATTTTTATTAGTATTTTAAAAATATTAAAAAATTAAAAAAAAGTGTCGGGTTATTTAGAACTATTTGAGTAAAAAATTTAGAAGTAGTGGGCTAGCCTTCTCCATGCTAGCCTAACCCGCCCCTTCCCAGCCTATTAAATGTGGCGGGCTAGCCCGTTTTTCTAAGTCTACTCATATTGTTGTCAGAGGAGAGAACACGTTATTGTTGGAGGGCAAAAAAGAAGAGAATACGCTATCGTGTAGGCTGTACGCTAAAGCTAAATTTAAATTTCAAATAAATAATATATTAAGATAATGATAGCTATTATAAAAAAATATAACAGTAAATGTTGGGTGGTGATTGAGGGTTGGGAGAGTAGGAAAGATTTTGTTTTATATGATAAAAAATAATATATTAATAAAACATTATTATTATCATGAGTTTGTTAATTCAATATGAAATTCAACTATTTAATTTTTTTAAAACATTATTTGATAACTTAATATTTTAATTTTATACATATATTATTCTATAAAAAAACATAATGTTATTTTTATTTAATTATTATGTCATTGGTTTAATCAGACAACCCGACTGTACTAATCGTTTAAACATTAAACCATGACATGCTCATCTTTTAGACTCAATGTCGTCTGGCTTTTAAAACATTGAATAATATGTTTTAGAAAAAAAAGGAGAACATGAAATGAATTTTTTCATCATTTATGTATTTAAATAAAATCTGTTTAGATATGCCTATCACTAATATATTATTTTTTTATATGGAAAAAATAATATTTGAAGAAAATACTTCCAAAAATTGTAATTTTTTTTATTATATTTGAAAAATTTTCTTTATAATATTCTTTCCCCTATTTTCCTTTTACTTTTCGTCCATCTAAATATAGATTTGGTGTTAAGATTTTTTCTATTTTTAATTAAATAGATAAAAAAATTTCAACGCTCAAAGAAAGGCTTATCAGCGAGAGGAACAAAAGATAAGATATTAATTAGTCTCATGCATAATTTAATCAGTATCTCTCCTGAAAACATTTCTTACATTGACACATATTTAAACTCTATACTTGGTACTTAAGCAGCCAAAGCTTTTTTCATTTTGACTAATACCTATTAGTAGAGTAAAATAGTTCTAATCCCCTTATGAAAGCCTTGAAGTTAGTAGTAAATGTAGAAGGTAATTTAGTACTTTTAAATTTATATTTTGAAATTTAGTCCTTCTAAATAATTATAATTTGCACAACTTTATGTAGTAAATATCATATTTTAGGCTCTTCATCCTTATTTTTCTAAAAATGGCCACATGTCTAAAATAACTTTAAATCCTCCTTACAAAAAATCTTAAAAAAAATTCAAAAAATCTTTTGTATTCAAATTAAAATTTGAGTGTCATTTTTTAAATTACTTTTGTTTGTATAATCCAAATTATTGACCTTTATAATTGAATTTTTGTTGTTAAAAGTCTTTTGTCATTTTCTTAAAAGTAGGATTTGTCATTTTACGCAATTATTCTTTGGATTCTTTGTTCTTTCAATATCAAATCTAATAGTTGTTTTTAAATTAATTTTCATGGATGATAACTAATTATTATAAAATATAATTAGTTTTTAAATTACAAAATCTATTTATTTCTAATTATATTAAAATATTGAACTATAAAATATAATTAATTTAACAAATCTAGGTATTATGTTTTTGCAGATAATAAGTTTATAATCAATTAAGATATTCACAATATCAAAATATTTGTAAACTATTGACCTTTATAATATAAATGTTGACTTTTATAATTGAATTTTTTGCACTTAAAAATTTTGTCCTTTTCTTGATTTTGTCTAAAATTTTGTCCAAAAGAGCTTATGGACTAAACTATAGTTTCAGATAAACTTATGAAAATAGCTTCTTGGTGGGAAAAAGAACTTTTGGGCTACCAATGACCATTTTGCACTTATCTTTTCTCCACTCTCTTTTCTCTCTTTTCATCGCTGAAGCTCTTTCATCATGTACTCCATCCTCTCGACCGATAATGTAACATCCTTATTTTCGTACGCCTTAGGGACCATCTGATAGCATTTAGAACCACTTACAAGATTTTAGAAGTCCATTAGCTAAATCTGAAATTTTTACTCTTGGTGAATTACTGTTCATATGGTATTCTAAATTAGGCGATGAACTTCAAAAAATCATAATTAATTCTAGAAAAATCAAAATGAATTGGTTCAAAATTCTACTCAAACCTAACATCTTGAACTTTAAGGGAAAACTAAGTTCCTTACCAAATGCTTAGCCAATTAATACATATTAATCATCAAATATTACTGTTTATTTTGGTCAAAAATTCTGAAAACAGATTCTGGTCCCCATCTTTGAAAAATTCATTCTCTTTGTACAGACATCGAAATAAGACATTCTTGGTGTCAAAACGAAGCTTAAAATTTTAACTAAATTTTTGTAAAATTTCATACATTTATCTCATCATTTACTATTTTCTATTATATCATGACCATCACTGCTTAGATTGGTTGTATAGCAACATTACATATAACAATTCTTCACATAACATAATATAACATTTACATTGACCAATCCATAACTCCTCTTCATGCTTCTTCATCCTCTTTCATCATTCATAAACCTATTGGGGTTGGGATTTCATAGATGGGATGAGATTTCTGGGGAAATCTCAGTAGCAAATGATACTAAACAATCATGTATTAATGTAACTAATTGTGCTTGCTTGTGAAAGTGTTAACATTGTGTAATGTGCATGCTTCAATGTATCATATGAAATACAATTGGCTAAAGTAATCATAGAAATAGAGCTTCAATTATCTACACATATGCACACAATTCAACAAAGCCATAGCACAATCAAGCATAACATTCAATACGTACAAGTTTAGGGTAAGTTTACTACCTCACATACTTGACTTTCTTTCACTTTAACTTTGCTCTTTCTTCTTACTTCTCCTTGATGTGTGGCTGCCTCTTTTGAGCACACTAACAAATCCTAACATCACATAATCATCCATTCATTACCATTTAACTTTCTTGAACATTAAACTTACTTTAACTTAACATAACTTCCTTTAATCTTTACCAACTGACTTGGCCTTTGAATCAATTGATGTCTTGACCTTACCCTACACAATTTCATCTTTTGAATCCATTTATGAGCTTAGAATCATGAAATTCTAGCTCCCATGCACTGTTCTGGATAGAATTGAAAAACATGCATAATTCTTCCAAAAATTCTCATTTTGATTCCAATGCTTCCCATACTTGTTTCTCTACTTTATCCCATACAACTTTTCATTTTAAAACCATTGGAAGCATCAAAATCATGAAAATATAATCACTGTTTATATGAGTGAAAAGTAACAGAGAAGAATTCCAAACATTATAACCTTCAATTCCAATGCTTCCAAAGTTCCAAAACCTATCCAATCCTAAACAAAATCATCATATAAATTCAATGGAAGCATTAGATCATTGAAATTCCATCTCCTTCTAACATGAACAGTGCAGACCGAAAGGTCTCAACCATGGTAAAGTCAATAATATCAACTTGATTCAACAACCAATCATCTAACTAGCTTGTTTAAGCTTCAATCACATAACTCTAATTTTAATTTATTCTTTTTTCTTTCATCTAAGGTTTTGGACAGCATATACACCTTAGAGAAAGCTCAACTTTTTTCCATGAAAACCCTAAGTTCAATCTCCCAAATCAAAGAAAAATAAGTTAGGATAGATTACTTACCTTTAATCTCTAGCTTGCTTGAACTTTGGACTTTGGATTCTTCTTTGTCTTGGCTTGAGTTTGCAATTGGACATCACCTCCCCAAGGGTCTTCATGCCACAGTTTTGAATCAGAAATATGGGGGTATTTATAGAAAAATCCAATGAAAAATGGATGGCCAAGATCACTTTGTGCACTATTTGATCTAATGGCTCACATTTATTCTTGAATTTAACTTTTCTTAAAGGCTAAATATGACATCATCCATGACATCATCAAGGGACAACTCATAGGGACATATGGCAAAATTCCAAGGGAGAGAAGCTTCTGGAAAAATTCCAGTCTAATCCGATACCGGCTCAGTCCAATTTCCCAAAAACTAGGCTATTTTCTGAATCTAATTTTTCTAAAATTCCATAATTTGCTTTTTGACCTTAAATCTAGTATCCGGATTCTTCCTACCATTTACATTCTTGTACTGGGTCTAAACTTAATCACAGATCCCTTGGCAAATTACCAAAACGCGCCTTTGTTCTTCTTTATTTACTTTAATATCTCAAGGGCATTATCGTCTTTTCACCTCATCAGAGTATTCCCTGACCTTGATCAACTATTTTGAAAACTCTCCTTGACTGTCTAACCATAGTCAAATGACCAAAATGTCCTTTGTCTCTCTCTAGCTCAATGACACAACACAGTGGCATTTTCATAATTTTATAATTTTCTGGGTCTTTATTAGCCTTGCCCCACATACTTATCTAAGAACACTATTCAGCCTATAAGGCACCATTTTGGGCCTTCTACATGATCCACTACCTTCATGGGCTTAACTCCCGAGAAATTCTCCCGAAATATATTTATCAGGTATTTTAATCCACTGTAAATTCCACAATAAGTTCTACAAAACTCCTTTTTTAGTTCTGTCAGTTTCATAAATTCTCATATTAATTATAAGAATTTACTGCCAAATTTTATCTGATTCTAAGGTCCAGAGAATACTGTATTAATTTTTGTTTCTTTAAAAATTCATATCAATTTTTTGGAACCTCAAAACAAAATTATGTGTTGCGTCAAACTGATTAGAATAATTTTTTCTATTTACTAAGAAAATTTGGGACTGAACTGATTCAGGATATTTTTGGGCCTTTTTCGGCTCAACTTTCTCATAATTACCATTTTGCCCTGGAACTTTTGAAAATTACACTTTAGGCCCTCAGCTTTTCATAATTACACTTAAGGGCCCAAAGTTTATGTCTACTTTACACTTTATACCATATAGCTTTTAAACTTTTCATTTTAGTCCCTCTTCTTTATACCTTTGTCATCATTACTTTTCCTTTCTATTCATCATCATAATCCTTTCCAAACCTCTTTCCTCTATCATATATCATACGGATAGGGAAAAATTCGGATGTGACAGATAACATAGGGATGCCAATCGGCCTCCACATACTATCATCGTCATCCGCACTCCTCCATTCCACAGCCGATGTCCTTCACTCCCACCACCTCCTATCATCAATTCCCTCCATCATTCCATCTTATATCAGTTTGGCGACAACAGCGAGACGCAAAGAGCAGATGACAGAAATAGAAGCAGTTAACACTAAAACAGAGCAGATGCGACTCACAGCTAGCACAGCTTTATCGATAACCAGAACATTGATGGTAGAATAGGGGTGATGACGGTATGACACAGAAAATACAAATTGAACATTTCACCTCATACCCTTTCTTTGACTCTGTTAGTTCTTCATCAAATCTGCAGAGGTTCTGACGGAGGTAAAAAACAAGAAGGAGGTGATGACAGAGAGGAAGAATTAGGTGGTGACGATGGAGAATGAGGTGCGGAAGGAAGAAGGAAGAAGGAAGAAGGAGAGGAAGAAGCTCGGTTGTTGGCCCTTGTCATCACCTTCGATCCGTCTCTCCGTTGCAGGTCAGTCGCTGGTGGATGTCATTGGAGGTCGTTGTTCTTCTTTAGGTCACCGGTGATCTTTGTTGCAAGGCTTCGAGGTTCTCTAATTATCATTTTACCCCATGCCCTTTCTAGTAATTTACCTATAAAAAAAGTCATTATACTAATAACCATCTAAACACTTATGAAATTCAGAATCACTTTCCTTCTATAAGTTTTTCTCCATAAGAGCTTCCCCAGAATTACTTTTAAACCACTTTTTTTCTATAAGCTCTTCTCCAAAAGATGAACCAAATGGATAGACTCTGAAAAGTAAATAATATTATTCATAACTCACAAAAATGCAATTTTTATAGGTTTGTATTATATTTATAGTATAATTATAAAGCAATGTTTTAAGTTCAAATTTTATATATAGAAATAGTTGTTGGTGTCATATCCTAATTTTTTCCTATCTATATAAGATTGATGAGGAAAGAAGTTAGGAAAGGATCGTGATGATGATCGGAAGAAAATATAACGTTTAGATCAGGTTTAAGTTAGGGAAAAAAAGAAGAAAAAAGAGGTCCTAAAAAATTGATATTAATTTCTGAATTTTGGAAATTATTACAGGACTTAATGATCATGCTTGCATAATGACATCTCTATATGCTTCCATGTTCCTTAAATTATAACATATGGCCATAGCATAAAAAGAAATAGAGCATCAGTCTATCATGCATGCTTCACATAATGAAAATAAGCAACCATCTCATAAAACATCTAAGCAAGCAAGCATACTAGTTAAGTAAGTTCACTACCTTTATTCCTTGCTCTTCTTTTAATCTTTTCTTTAATCTTTGCTTCTTGCTTTGTAGTCCTCTTTACCATAAATAACAAAGCCTAACATAGCATAACAATGAACTCATTAGAGTTCAATTAAATCAAGTTCTAAACTTAGCTCAATTTCCTAAACTGATAAACCCTTAACTTCTTTCCTCTATCAATCTTACACAGATAGGGAAAAATTAGGATGTGATAATTCTCTCCTTTAAATAAATTTCATCCTTAAAATTTAACTCTTACCTTAGTCAAATAGCTCTGGATATATCTCTTTTATATTATTCTCTATTTTATGACTAAGGTTTGGGGGTATCTTTGTGGAACTATGATCTTCTATCTCAAAGTCTAATGACTTTCTCTTAACATTAGTGGAGCTCCTTGTTTGCTTCGCTCTTACTAATAATCTTTTCTTATCAACTCAATTGAAGTTGAGGTTTGATAGTGTAGACCAAACATCACCTTTCTTTGACTCTACTCAGTTTAGTCTCTATATTGAACCTACAAGTAGTGTCCATTTCTTTCATATATAATCCTTTAGAAATTTGATATAATTCTAGGGTCTATGTCATTCCTCATAGTTTGTATTACTTATCTCATTACATGTCTCACTACACATTTCTCTTTACATATCTCGATATACCATAAGTCTAACACTTTCTTTTAACTTACAACTTTGCTAGCTTTTGAGTAGAATATTGCTCTTTTCCCTTTCTAGCTTCTCCTGAAGCAAGGTTATAATTTGAATCTTTCCTCTCAGATCATCTTAATTTGGATTTGACATAAGGGTTCTAATCCCTTGCTTTCATAACTTTTTCTGACTTTTCTTAACTTTTCTCATCATCATATATAACTTTGTGCTTCTTTACCAAACATTTGTGACATTTGCACCCTTTCTCATCACTTCCCATGGGTCACCCATCATTGGGCTACTCTTACCTGAAAAGTACTAATGAAAATTTGAAGCACTGGGGCTAACAGGCTCTTGCCCTGGTACTTCTCTTTCTTAAACCCTTCTCATACTATCTTTCTTGGATCTATCTAGCTCTAATTCTCTTTAACTTCATCTTAGGGATCTATCTGGTTATACTCAATCCCTTTATATATCCTGTGGGATTCTCCTCTATATCTGTGTTATCTACTTAAACAAGTCTCTCTAGCTTGTTTAGGGAAGGCAAACTAACTAAATCAGAGCATTTTCTAAGCCAGAACCTTCTGTTCTATGCCATAATCTTATGCTATGATACCAAAATAAAACATCATACTTTTAACCCCTCAGAGTGCACATTCGAAAGTGTATTTAACTAGCGAAAGCATTACTTTGGCACAAAAATTAAAACTTTTCAATTGATTGTTGGGTACTGTTCATTGTTTATTTTTAAAATTGATAGTCCAACTTTGAAAATTTATTTCTCTTAATGTACACATTCAATTTAGGTGTGTTACCTATAAAATTAAAGTTTAGGATGTATACTATAGGTCTACCAAATTTTATGGCCAGACTCGTTCGTTTACTAGGTCAAACTGAAGCAAGAATATAACTGCCTTAGGACCTACGTTTTTATCATGATCACTTGCTTTTATGATTTCATAAGTAATTCTAGCATGCATAACTCATCATCAAGCTTTCCCATGTTTATTTAGGCATGCCTGTAATATCATATACAATTTCATTAAATAAATAGACATGTACATCATTCATTACAAATTATTTACATAAATAGGAAATTCATATAATACATGCTAGAATATCAACTTGTCTATGATTCTTCTCTCTCTCATTAGCTCTTCTTCATGCATACTTCTTCTGTCATATTAACCTATTATGGTTGGTCATGGGAGGATGAGATGTTAGCTTCTATATGTTTTGATGATGTCAAAAGGGAATCAAAGAATTAAGTTGTTTAATGATGTAAAAGTGTTTTTAAAGTGATCAAAATTGTTTTTTATTTAAATGAAGTTAAAAAGAAAGATATAAAGAGTTAATCAATTAGTCATTCGATTAATGATACTTAATCGATTAATGATATCAATTAATTGATTGGTTGTTAGATTAATGTAAAGGCATCATTCTGAGTTATAAAGGAACATCGATTAATGAGTGAACATTAATCGATTAAGTGTTCGATTAATTTCATCAGCTGCCTTTTGGAATTAAATTGATAACTCAATTAATCGATTAGTTAATCGATTATTTGTAATTAATCAATTAGTTATTTGATTAATCTTTTAAGAACAGTTTTAAAATGAACAACAATGACTCCATTAATTGATTAGTTAATCAATTAATTTAAATTAATATATTAACGATTCGATTAATCTGCTTTGAAATATTCTTTCATTCAATTCTTCCAGAGACATTAATCGACTAAGCATTCGATTAATTTATATTAATAAATTAGTTAATCTATTAACGTCAGAAATTTCAAATATCTTTCCTTGTTTGAACTATAATTGATCTCATCTCTTTCTAACTTATATATGAGTGATTCAAGTTAAAATATGCGTATGTTTCTCATCTTCTTCATGATAAGTTGTTTTTAAACATGTCTTAGCAAATTAGATCATATATGCTTGAACAATCCGATCAGTGTGATGCTCTATTTTCTATTTCATACATTAATCGAATCATTGATCGAATTAATTCTAATTAATCGATTAATATAATATATTTTTCTTAAAGCTATCTGAACATGATTATGAACTTGATCTTTGATTATGAGTTATTTATTAACAGTTCATATACTTAACCAAAGCTTCAACAACTAACAAATCTCTTAAGATTGAGTGTATTCAGAAAAGGCTACGATATTGAATGATGAAGGCTACTCGCAACGGAAACTTTCTACTCCTAGCAAAGCATTAAATGTTTACCTACTCGACAACAACCAACCATTCCTTCACTCCAACAGTTACAAATCTGAGTCTAACGGCTACAAACAAAGTAAATGTTATTTAATGACTCGACATTGAATGAAGAAATCAACCAATTGATGAAACACCGACTTCTGAATTTATTACATTATTAGTTTTCTTCATACTCTGTAACTCGACTTTTATTGAGCTTCAGTGTGTATCATCATATATACTCTTTGAGAAAGATTGTAAATACTTTTCTTTCATTCATTCTGTTAGCTTAAGAGATTGGTTCTCTTAAGTTGGGATTATCACCTTACGGGAAGTAAAGGGGAGTGATTGAGTGAATCAATTTCTATACTGAAGGCGCTAAGGCCCATTGAAATCTTAGAGATAGTTGAAAATCTCATAAGGCCTCTGAGGACTGGACATAGGATAAGAGTTTGGTCCAAACTAGGATAAACTGATTTGTGTTCCCTCGATAAAATCTCTCTAATCTCTATTCTATTTAGTCAATCATTTTCTTGCTGTCTTTTGAGTTTAAATTTCTGTTAAATTTTTAAAATACCCAATTCACCCCTCTCTTGGGTGTATCTGTCTAGAATAAACAACAATGTATATAAGATAATGCTTGATGTTAATGTGTGTGCTTACAGTGATCATGCTTGCATAATGATATATTTGCAAGTTTCCATGTTTTTTACTTGCAACATATGGCCATAGTATAAAAAGAAACAGAGCTTTAATCAATCATATATGCTTATATACTTCACATAATCAAGCTAAGCAACCAACACATAGAACAACCAAGCAATCAAACATACAAGTTAGGTATGTTCACTACCTTATACCATAGCTTTTCCCTTAGTCCTTAGCCTTTTCTCTAGGTTCTTTCTTCACATAAGTCAAAGCCTAAAAATGTCATAATAATATTTTATTATTACCCCGTCCAGTGTAGTTTAATCTGAACTCAAGTTTACGGTAATACCCTTAACCCGACAAGTCAAGGCTTGCCATGGAATGCCTTAAAGGTGTGGGGGAATTTATAGTGGAGGTAAGGTGGATTAGACAGTCTAGATCGAATCGCGATAGACGACTAACATTGCATGACTTCCTCACCAAGTCAAGGCTTGTATCACCTGGATGACATCATCTTGCTTACATAATCTATCTTACATCATCACGCTTGGTGGCTTCTTCTAAGGGCAAGAAAGCTTATTGGACAAATCCGGTCCAATCTAGTCTAATCAAGTACTAGCCTGGTCAAATTTCCAAAAAAAATAGACTTTTTATAAATCTAATTTTCTAAAATTCCATAATATGTATTCTGACCTTAGATCTAGTATTTGGATTTTTTCTGCCATTGACATTCTTAGACTGGATATAATACTGACCCTTTAAAATTACCAAAAGGTCCTTAGTTCATTTTCATTCCCTTTTATAACACTGGGGCATTATTATCTTTTCACACTTCATCATAATATTTCTTGACCCCGGTCAACTATTCCTGTAGCTCTCTTTGACTTTTTGACCTGGGTTAAATGACTAAAATGCCTTCCGTTTATTTTTTAATTATTTTTATAACATAGGGGCATTTTTGTCATTTTGCATATTTCAGGATATTTTTTAATACTGGCCCCACTAACATTTGAAATGGAGTCTTGGGCACTCAGACCCAGCTCACCTACTGCTTAAGTTTCATGATCCAGATATTAGGCGTCTGCGATCTGAAACATCCTGCCTTAGACTCCTCAGAGCACACCTGCGGAAGCTATACTAGCTGTACTGATTCGGTAATTCTCTCATTAGAACTACCATTCTACGTAAGTACCCAGGAAAGACTGGATGAATCGGCTAGGTCCACTCACTACCAGCCTCCTTAGACAGTACCTACGTACACAGTACGCATCATATCCTTCCTCCACTACTGCTATTTCCGCCGAAATTTCAGCAGCATAACGGCGTCTCTCAAAATTCTCAAAATCTACCTTGACATAACCTCCCTGAAATGGTTATACAAGGGGGATGAGATTCGGGGGAATCTCAGTAGTAATAATCATAACAGTATATGTAATGCAGTGTGACAGTGCTTGCTTGTGATTGTGTACAGATAAGTATGCCGCGTGCTTCCATACTCAATAACATATGATCATAGCATTGCAGTAGAGCTTCAGACATGACATATAAGACAACAATCCAACCAAACAATAGCACATCAATCAAAAAGCCATTACATAAAAGCTAGGATTAGTTACTACCTGGCTAGCTCAGCAGAACTCCACTATCCTTATTCTACTTCCAGCTCCGCCAGAACTTCCTCTCTTCTTTCTTTCTCCTTCTCTCTCTTCTTTCTCTCTCTTTCCTTGCCAAAAACGTGGGATGCATGAAATGGGAGGGGGAGGGGGTATTTATAGTTTCCTTTGATGGCATTCCTGTAATTTTGAAGCCATCTGAACATGTGGTCCTGGTTTTTCCTAGAATTTCCTATTTTCTTTTATTCCTTTTTACTGCATCACCCATGAGACCTCAGCGGACACCTCAGCAGCACATTTCTCACATGTCTAAATCCCGGGACACCTCATCAGCTGGCTCAGCATTTCCAGATAGTTCCAGAGTCTTGCACCGGAATCAGCGGCTGAGATCGTGCCATGTGTCCTTAACTTTTCTTCTGCCTATAAGATGACGCCATGTGGCATCTGGAAGGGACCTTTCACGCCTTCCAATACTATCCAGATAAGTCCTGGACTTTATCTGATCACCTCCTCGGTTATCGTGTCAACCGAGTAACTTTACTTTACTGAAAAGTCATTAAATCATTATTTTAATGTAACTTTTCCCCCTGAATCACTGGGCCTGCGTTTTTGGGCCTGGATTATCATCTTGGGTCTCTGATCCAGCCCAAGTACTCTGATGGCACGATTCCCAAGAAACATCCCTTGGCAAATTACCAAAATGCCCTTAGTCTCTCTTTCTTTACTTTATTAGGTCTAGGGGCATTATTGTCTTTTCACATCTTACCAGAGTACTCTCTGACCCTGGTCAACTATCCAGATACCCTGTCTGGACTGACTAACCTTAGGCAAATGACCAAAATACCCTTTACTCATACTTCAGCTATTCTATAACATAAGGGCATTTTCGTCATTTTGCACCCGGACACCGGCCCCTCTTACCACTGAACTGATCTAATGGGCCTGGGCCTTCCCTGGTGTCACTAAAGGCCTTAGAAATACTGTATGGCCTCTGGCCACAGTCCGATCATCTCTATTCGGACTGCCTTTCCTTTACCGATTATAACTGTAAATTCCCATCTTTAGGAATTTTTACAGAAAAATCGGGACCTCAAATCAAAATTCCGTGACTTCTCTTTCAACCCGGAATCCTTTTCTCTATCTCCCGGTATTTTCAGATATTTTATCCGGACTGGGCTGTTTTGGCCTGAAAAAGCACTCACGCGCACACTTTTCCAAAATGACCATTTTACCCCTGTCATATTTCTAATTCTTTCATACACATAGAGACCTCATATGCACATTTCACAGTTCAGTGAAATGATCAGCATAATTTTCTCTATTTTTTGACAAAATATGGTACTCATCGGCTACCAGCCCAATCTTTCCCATAATTACGATTTTGCCCCTGCATTCTCTTTCTGGCATCTATTCTCATCTTCTTATCCTTCATCTTAGGTTCTAGAAATTCTCTTTCAATAACTCATCCCTTAAACTCTTCGGGAGTCATCGTTAATTGAAAAGCTCGATAACCCGCCCATATCAGGTTATCTTACACAGGAGCCAACCCATATCAAGCTACCTACAGAATTCCTAGGCTTAAGACTTAGGATATTCCTCACATTCCTCATTTTGAACCTAGATGAACTGTCCTGATTCTGTAGGTTAAAGACTTAACTCATCTTTAAATCCTAAAGGACTTAGCTCAACCCTCGGATTCCTACAAAATACAGGTAAGTAATCCGCCCATATCAGATTACTACCCTGGGACTACGGGTTTAGCAGCCTGCCCATATCAGACTACCTCCCAGTTCTCCTAGACCAAAAATCGGGATGTTACACGATCTCTTGTCAAAATTAACTAAAGCGTGGATAACTTTTTCCATAGAGCTCATTTCGGGGTTTTGTCAGTCCCTAACATCTGGTTTCATAAGACACACCGTCCTATAAATTTTTATCTATATCTGAGGTTCAAAAGTCTGATAAAAAATCCAGATAACTTTCAAAGCTTCAGATCAATATCAGTTATTCGGGACCTCAAATAAAAATTTTGTGTGCGCATTCAATTCTAAATATTTGTCTCTATCTCCTAGTAAAATTTGGGATTCAAACACTTATAGGCATTTTTTGGCCACTTTCCACTCAATTTCCTTATAATTACACTTTTACCCCTAGAAGGTTTTAAACTCTTCATTTAGGTGCCTTTACATTTTTCTACCTTCCTTTGTACTTTTTTATCTTTACATTTTAGTCCCTTAACTTTTCATAATTACCCTTAGTTCCCACAACTTGTATCTATTTTCATTTTATACCATGGAACTTTTAAGGTTTGTATTTTAGTCCTTTACTTATGCCTACTTTCACTTTTTAACCCAAGGAACCTTTATTCTTTACATTTTGGTCCCTTTTTACTTTCTTAGGCCCTAAAGGACTTTTCTTCTTTATAATTTAGTCCTTGCCTTCCTTTTTCCTTTTTATGTGCCCAGGAGACTCTTTTGAAGCCTTTAACTTTACATACTTGCCCCTAGGAATTTTTATTATTTACATGTAAGTCTCTATATTTTTCACTATTTGTAGTTTAGTCCCTGAACATCCCCTGTATATTTCTAGGATGTCTACTCAAAGGGACTCATAGCCTACCTATTTCAGGCTACCTTTCAAGGCTTTTGGACCTAAAAATTAGGATATTAAAATTCTCCCCCTCTTAAAATAAATTTCATCCTTAAAATTTTAGGGTTAAACCTCTATTTATACTCTGACTAAGATTATTTTAGGAGAATGTCCCTTAATTTTATAGACTTGTCCCAACTTTCTCTTCTATCTTGCAAAACTTTATGCATTTTTGCCAAACTTTTCTGGTATTTATACACTTTCATATCACTTCCCAGGAGGTCACCCATCCTTGGGCTACTTTTGCCTGAGCATGCTAACTGAAAAGTACTGATAAAAAATCTAAATCACTGGTGCTGATAGGTTCAAACCTTGGTATTTTACTGTCTTAGACCATTCTCATACTGTCTTTCTTGGGTCTTTTCAGCTTATAACATCATCTTTAGCCTCATTTATAGCTCAATTCCCATTTTAGCCTTATTTACAGGCTTATTTTTTTCATCTAAGCCTTATCCATAGCCTTTTGGGGATTTGACCATCAATACTTAGTCTGTTTTCATATCACATGGTATTTTTCTAAAATTTGGAGCTTAATCTTTGATAATGGCTTGATTATTAATGGTTTATACACTTACTCAATGCTTTAATTACTGACAAATCTTTTGAGGTTGAGTGTGTTCAGAAAAGGATAAGAGTTTGAAATGATGAAGGCTGCAGTAACATAAACTTGCTACTTCTAGCAAAGCATTAAACGCTCACCTACCCGCCAACAACCAACATCGCCTTTACTCCAACGGTTACAAATTTAGTCTAACTGCTACCAACTGAAGTAAATGCTATTTAAAGACTCGATATTGATGAAGAAAAGACGAATGAACTGATCAACAACTACTAGAATTAATACATTCTCTATTTCTTCATTCTGTGACTCGACATTTTATTGAGATTTAGTGTTTATCATCATATATACTTTTTGAGAGAGAGATTGTGGAAATATCTTTGTTCATTTTATTTACTTAAGAGATTGGTTCTTTTAAGTTGAGAATATTACCTTACAGGAAGTAAGGGTAGTGATTGAGTGACTCAATTGATGTACTGAGGTGCAAAGATCCAGTTCAAATCTTATAGATAGTTGAAAATCTCAGAAGGCCTTTGGGGGCTGGACGTAGGATAAAAGGATTAGTTTGAACTAGTATAAACTTCTAGTGTTGATTCTTTTATCCCTCTGTGAAGTCTTTCTGATCCTATTCTCTTTACACTTTCTTGTTCCCATTGTCGTTATTTTTTTTTTAATTTTTGTTAAAAAATTTAAAACACTCAATTCACACCCTCTTGGGTGTATCTTCCTAGTCTAACATTTGGCACTAGAGTAGGTCTCTTGAAAAATATCTAACAATCTCAAGAGAGATGCGATATTTATAACAGGATTTGGAGATAGTGTGTTACCATAAGGAAGCTCCACCACTAAGTCTCCAAGCTTTAACAAAGAGAACTTTACATTCTATAAAATGAGAATGAAGACCTTCATCAAAGCCTCTAAGTATGGTCTCTGGGATGTCATACAAGATGGGAACTACGTTCTAACAAAAGTTGTTGACTGAGCAAATATTCTGAAGGAATGAAGTGAATATAATGACGATTATAAAAAGATGATACTTCTCAACGACAAGGCAATCAATATTATAACATGTGCCTTGAGTCAAAATGAGTATTTTCGGGTGTCTAGTCTGGAAACAGCTAAGGAAATATAGGAAGCTCTGGAAGTAGCTCACGAAGGAACCTTTAGTGTTAAAGAAAGCAGAGTAAACACGCTCAAAATAGAGGTTGAGCTTTTCAAAATGGCTGATAGAGAAATCATCGAAGACATGGAAGTAAGATTTTAACATCTTATTAACCATCTCATAGCTCTTGGGCAATCGTATAGCTCAAGGGATCAATTACAAAAAATTCTTAATGGTCTTACGAAAGAATGGGAGCCAAAGGTCATAGCCATTGAAGAAGCAAAAGGCGAATCTATGAAGTCTGTCACTGCTCTATTTGGAAGTCTAGCTGAATACGAGAGCAAACAAAAGTATAGGAAAGATATTAAAGAAAAGTGCAGAAAGGAATTGCTCTCAAAGCTCAAGAAAATGATATTGATGATGAAGAGCTGGAAGCTGATGAAATAGGTCTCATAGTCTAAAGATTTAAGAAATTGTACAAAGACTGAGTGAGCAGAAATTTTCAATCAAAGAAAAGTTATTCAACATTAAAGGGTAGAAAGATCATATTATCTGCTTCAAATGCAAAAAATTGGGCCACATCAAAGCTGAATGTCCTCAATTCTCCAAGAAAGACAAAGAGGAGAAGAGAGCAAAGTTTCAGAAAAGGAGAGCATTAGTGTTATCAATCTAGGGAGAAAGCTCTTTAGAAAGTGAAGGTAGCGACAACAAGGAAAAAGCAAACATTTGCCTAGTCGCCCAAGAAGAAAATGACTCAGAGATAGAGGAGGTTTGTCTTATAGCATCTAAGACCAACAAGTGGTATATTGATAGTGGATGCTCCAAACATATGACTAGAGACACAAAGAAGTTCCTCAAGCTTCATCATAAGGAATGTGACAAAGTAAGTTTAAGAGCAAATCAATTTGGGAAGATTGCTGGTGTAACACCCTAATTTTTAGGCCTAAAGATGCCAGAAAGAGAAATCAAGGGCATAATCGTAATTATGGGAAAGATCGGGCTGGTAGCCGATGAGTACCATATTTTGCCAGAAAATAGAGAAAATTATGCTGATCATTTCACTGAACTTTAAAATGTGCATATGAGGTCTCTATGTGTATGAAAGAATTAGAAATATGACCAAGGGTAAAATGGTCATTTTTGGAAAAGTGTGCACAGGAGCGTACTTTCAGGCCAAAATAGCCCGGTCCGGATAAAATATCTGAAAATACCAGGAGATAGAGAAAAGGATTCCGGGTTGAATGACGCAACACAGAATTTTGATTTGAGGTCCCGATTTTTCTGTAGAAATTCTCGAAGATGGGAATTTACAGTTATAATCGGTAAAGGAAAGGCAGTCCGAATAGAGATGATCGGACTATGGCCAGAGGCCATACAGTGTTTTTTAAGTTCCGTAGTGACACCAGGGAAGGCCCAGGCCCATAATATCAGTTCAGTGGTAAGAGGGGCCGGTGTCCGGGAAAAATGTGCAAAATGACGAAAATGCCCTTATGTTATAGAATAACTGAAGAATAAGTAAAGGGTATTTTGGTCATTTGGCTAAGGTTAGACAGTCAAGAAGGGGTATCTGGATAGTTGACCAGGGCCAGAGAATACTCTGGTAAAATATGAAAAGACAATAATGCCCCTAGACCTAGTAAAGGAAATGAAAGGACTTAAGTGCAATTATGGAAAGTTTCAAGGCCAAGAAGGAAAGTAGACAAAAATGTGGGGTCCTTAAGGGTAATTTTAGCCAAGTAAAAAGGGACTTAAATGAAAAGAAGAAAAGTTCCCTAGGGCTAAATTGTAATTAAAGAAAGTCAGGCCGGAAGTGGTTTGGACTGTCCGAAAGCATTTCAGTCCCAGATTTCACCGGTAGAGAGAACAAGTGATGCTCGGTAATCTGGCTTGATACAGGAATTTTTGAAGACTCCAGATAGCCAGAAATGGACTGATCGTCCAAAAGTTATAAAAATTCATACCGGATATCCTAGAATTCAGATCTAGGTGAGAAAATACAGGATGATACGTCCTTATGGGCCGGATGTCGGGAAACTGACAGAATACCTATAGGAGGCCTGTAGAAAAAGTTATTCGCAAATCAGAAAATCCAGACGGGAGTGTGAGGCCTCCGGGGATCCGATAGGGAGATTTATCGGTATTTGAAAGGGGACTGAATGAGTTCGGATGACCTCAGTCAGATGACTGATATGACTCACAGTGATGCCTGAACACCGCAGGCCAGTGTATCGGACAGAAGGAGCCGGTGTCCGGATATGTGTATAAACGGTGAATAATAGATAAAATATTCAATAATTATTAACGGGGGAAGATTCCTCGTAATGTGTGCCATGAGGCTATTGGACCCAGAAAGGCCCAATAATGGCGCCAGTAGAGGCCCAGTAAGACACTTGGACTGATAGGTGGGCCAGTGTCCGGCAGAACCCCGGAAAAGTGCGAAATTACGAAAATGCCCCTATGTTGTACTAAAGAGTAACAGATGAATGGAGGGCATTTTGGTAATTCTGGACAGGCCCAGAAGCCAAGGTATATACAGATAAAGTTATTTGGAGTCAGTATATGCCCTGACAGAGTACAGAAGGGTATGAAATGACGATTTTACCCTTAGGGTTAAAATAGTGCAAGAAAGGGCACCCAAGGGTATTTTGGTAATTTGCCAAGGGTTGTTTCTTGGGAATCGAGCCATCAGAGTACTTGGGCTTGATCAGGATCCAAGATAACATTCCTAGAGCCCAAAAACGTAGGCCCAGTGATATGTGGGAAAAAGTGGCATTAAAATATTATTTTAATGCTGTTTCAATAAAGTAAAGTTACTCGGTTGGCACGATAACCGAGGAGATGATCTGATAAAGTCCTGGATTTATCTGGATATCATTGGAAGGCGTGAAAGGTCCCTTCCAGGTGCCACATGGCGCAATCTTAAAGGCAGAAGATGAAACATCCTCCCATACAGCCCTCAGAGTACACTTGCGGAAGCTATACTAGCTCTTCTTCTGCCTAAACTCCGGCAGCATAACAGCTACACTTCATCTGTACAAAGAACTGAACCGTACTGATTCGGTAATTCCCTCATGAGAACTACCATTCTACGTAGTACCCAGGAAAGACTAGATGAACCGGCTAGGTCCACTCACTTCTAGCCTCCTTAGACAGCACTACGTACACAGTACTTATCATATACTGATGTTCAGTCTTTACTCCGGCAGCATAACGGCGTCTCTTAGGATTCTCTAAATCCACTTCAGCATAACCTCCCTGTAATGGGTTATGGATGGGGATGAGATTCGGGGGAATCTCAGTAGCAACAATCATAACAATATATGTAATGCAGTGTGACAGTGCTTGCTTGTGATTGTGTACAGATAAGTATGCTGCGTGCTTCCATGCTTAATAACATATGACCATAGCATTACAGCAGAGCTTCAAACATAACATATAAGACAACAATCCAACCAAACAATAGCACATCAAATCACAAAGCCATTACATAGAAGCTAGGATTAGTTACTACCTGGCTAGCTCAGCAGAACCCTACTATCTCTATTCTGCTTCCAGCTCCGCCAGAACTTCCTTTCTTCCTTTCTCCTTTCTCTCTTCCTTTCCTTCTCCTTCTCTCTCTTCTTTCTCTCCCTTCTCCTCTTGCTCTTGCGTAAGTGAAGGCCATGGGGGGTATTTATAGCCTCCCTCAATGGCACAACCGTAAATACCATGAACTTTGATCCTGCGGTCCTGGTTTTTCCTGGAATTTCCTATTTTCTTTAATTCCTCATTTACTGCATCATCGTGCCAACTCACCAGGACACCTCAGCAGCATATTTTTCACATGCTTGAATTCCTGGGACACCTCAGCATGCTGACTCACCGGTCCAGTCTCTTGTCTCGTAATGCGTGCCCTCAACTTTATCTGCTTTCTGCAGACTAATGCCATGTGGCGACTGGAAGATACCTTGCACGCTTCCCAATGCCACCCAGATAAGTCCCTGACTTTATCTGATCATTTCCTCGGTTATCGTGCCTCCTCGGTTTTTGTGCCAACCGAGTAACTTTATTCTACTAAACCATTACTTTAATGCCATGTGGCATCCCATGAGTATACCTTATCAGTTTACTTCATGGTTTCCAGATAACCTTTCCTGTATCTGATATCCTGCCTCCGGTCTATCTCCAACCGGGTAACTATCTCTCTTGGACCTTCACCACTCTTGGCCCGTACGCTTAGCGCCACTTTAGTCACTAGTCGCGACCTCAACATCATCTTGTCGCGACCTTACAATTCTGTGTACATTAGTCGTGACCCAAACATATTCTCGTCGCGACCAAAACATTCTATCGTCGCGACCTCAACACATTTTAGTCGCGACCATAACACTTTTTAGTCGCGTCTAAGGCTTTCTGCCACTATTAGTCGCGATATCACTGCTTTCTAGTCGCGACCATACTTCTTTTACGTCGCGACCATAATGCTTTCTTGTCGCGTATAGCTCTTTCTGTAACCACTAGTCGCGACCATGCTTTACTCTAGTCGCGACCAGAACGGTCAGCTCGTAACTCTTCAACCTTTGACCTTTACATCACCCCAAATGGCCATTCTACCCCTTGGGACTTCCACTGTTTGCACATAAGTTCCCGTACCTTTACTTACTCGCAGTTTAGTCCCTAAAAACTCTCTTATGTCTCTGGGACTTCTGCTCAAAAGGGGTCTGGTAGCCTCTCATTCTCAGGCTATTTCCGTGTCTCAAGGCCTGAAAATTGGGATGTTACAGAAGAAAAAGTTGAGGACACGTATTACGAGGTAAGATACTGGACCGGTGAGTCAGCATGCTGAGTCAGCTGCTGAGGTGTCCAGGATTTCAGACATGTGATAAATGTGGCGCTGAGGTGTCCTGGTGAGGTGTCCCAATGATGTCATGCATGATGCAGTAAAGGAGGAATTAAGAAAATAGGAAAATCCAGGAAAAACCAGGACCGCAGGATCAAAGTTCATAGAAACTGCAGAATTGCCATTGAAGGCAATTATAAATACCCCCCCTCCATTCCATTTTCATTCACGCAAGGCAAGGGAGAAGGGAGAGAAAGAAGAGAGAGAAGGAGAAGGAAAGGAAGAGAGAAAGGAGAAAAGGAAGTTCTGGCGGAGCTGGAAGCAGAATAAGGATAATGGAGTTCTGCTAAGCTAGCCAGGTAGTAACTAATCCTAGCTTTTATGTAATGGCTTTGTGATTTATTGTGCTATTGTTTGGTTGGATTGTTGTCTTATATGTTATGTCTGAAGCTCTGCTGTAATGCTATGATCATATGTTATTAAGCATGGAAGCACGCAGCATACTTATCTGTACACAATCACAAGCAAGCACTGTCACTCTGCATTACATATATTGTTATGATTGTTGCTACTGAGATTCCCCCGAATCTCATCCCAATAAGTAAACCATTACAGGGGAGGTTATGTCAAAATGAATTCTGGGAATTTTAAGAGACGCCGTTATGCTGCCAAAGTAAAGACTGAACATCAGTATATGATAAGTACTGTGTACGTAGTGCTGTCTAAGGAGGCTAGAAGTGAGTGGACCTAGCCGGTTCATCTAGTCTTTCCTGGGTACTACGTAGAATGGTAGTTCTCATGAGGGGATTACCGAATCAGTACGGTTCAGTTCTTTGTACAGATGAAGCGTAGCGGTTATGCTGCCGGAGTTTAGGCAGAAAAAGATGTAATAGAGATATGAGAATTTATGTACATGTCCAGATGTAAAACAACTTATTAATTAATAATAATTGTTGTTTGGCATGTTTGACTGATGTATGAGGGATGTATGCATATGTATGCAAAGTAGAAATGCTGAAATATACCACTGTGAACAGTAACACGTGGTGACAAGGTCATGTTTGATAAATGATTAAAACTAGTAAATGGATGAATAAATGTATGAAATTTTTATGGTAGATAGTAGACATACCAAGCTTTAATTTGATATATAAAATGTATCATTTGTATGTCTACACAAGAAGATATAAATTATCAAAGTTAGGACCAGAATGCTGGATTCAGGGAGAAAAACGTGGTATGAACAGTAACGTTGACACGTTGACTGATGTTGACTTGGTCAACGAATGGTCAATGAGTTATTTTTTCCTGAAATATAATTGAGTTAGCTTAATTTATAAATTGGAATCACTTCATTTCGATTTTTATAGAATTAGTTATGATTTTTCGAAGTCGGGTCACTCATCTGGAATTTACACAGTGAACAGTACTCGATAAGAGTAAAACTCCAGATTGAGAAATTGGACTTCAATGACCTTGAAAGTGGTTCTAAATGCTACTGAATGGTCCCTAAGATATACAAAAGTAAGGATGTTTCATTTTGGTATCAGAGCAAAGGATTCGGGCTTAGGAAATGCTCTGAACAGATAATTTATGGTGTTAGTACAAAATAAGGATAGCACAGAACAAAGGGTTCTGGCTCCGAGCATAAGATTCTGGCACAGAACAGAAGGTTCTGGCTCAGTGATGCTCTGGTTTAGTTAGTTTGATTCCTTAAACAAATGAGAAGTTTGAATGGTCCTCTCCCTAGAGTAGGATATAGGGATGGTGTTCACTGCTTGGAAAGGTTTAGACAGAAGACAGTGACACCCAGATGTATGAGGCTGGACCGCGAGCTTTATAGTCTTACGAAGGATATGATTATGATGGGCTAATATTAGTCAGCCGATACAGTCGAGGTCTCATGTTTATTAACATAATATGGCTGGACTAAGCAGAACAAGGTTTAAGAAGCAGTTTCCTCCAGAGATAGAGACAGAATCTGATCAGTTCACGACTAAGGAAGCTGCAAGAGTAGCTTGAGGTATCGTGTTGTAACCAGATACTGTGGTGAGGATGCCAGGTATCCAAGTTACAACAAGTTAAGTCATAAGTCACGATGAGATGCGGGCAGCCCAGGCTCGCCAAGATCAAGAGCGAGATTCTGCTATCACTACGGCGGTTGCTGCTGCGGTTGTAAGATTACAGCAGTCTGGGAAGTAGGTAGTACTAGAAAATGATATAGAACCTGAACCTCAGCCAGATCATGAGCAGACTGGAATGAATAGACATCAGGGGTCTATAAGAAATAATAATGACCAGGAAAGTCTGCAAACATGGATGGAACGATTCCATAAGTTTAATCCGCCCATGTTGAAGGGACTTTTGACACTCAAGTAGCTGAGGATTGGGTAAGCTAGTTAGAGAAAATCTTTAAGGTTTTAGAATGTTCCATTGAAAGAAAGACCCAGCTGGCAGTTTATAAAGGAATGTGCAATAACCAGAAAAGAGTGAGCTTACTCCATCAGTACCACTGAAAGTGATGCCACCAGGTTCCTTGAAAAGGAACAGTAAGAAGAGAAATGAGCCAGCATATGGGTCAAAAGTTAATAAGAAGCAAGGAAGTAGGCCAGGTAGTGGGCCAAGAAAAGTTAGTAGGCAAGCAAGGCCTAATGAATGTAGGAACTGTGGTCGAGACCATGGTATGAGGCCTTGTCCAGTAGGTCAAGGGTTACGCTATAGGTGTGGAAAGTATGGACATTATGCCAGGGAGTGTCCACAGAACACAACGGGCGAAAGATACCCGATTCAGGGAAGAGTATATACCTGACTGGCAACGGGATAAGAAAGTCTCCTGTACCAAACTAAGGTACGAGTTTATTTGTGTTCTGTTTCCACTGGCTAATGAACGGATAAATCCTGTATGTAATTGGATTGTATTGTCCAGTATGCACACTATTGAGCTACCCTATACCTAGTATGTTGCCGTTGTATGAGGATGAGTATGACTACATGTTTTAAAAGTAGGAAGTAGAGAAGAGGGGTCTTACGTCGCGACTAATATGTACAGATAAGTTGATGTTGCGACGTGAGAAGACCTTAGGTAGCGATGAGTAATATTGCAGTACGCGACCAGTGTACAAAGGAGTCCAGGTCACGATGTTATGAGAGATAGGTCGTGACTAAAGGACGTAGAGATGCCAGGTTGTGACGAGTAGTGTGCGACGGTTGCGACTAAAAGTCACAGAGCATGTGAGTTGCGACTATGAAGTTCTCAAGTCGCGACTATAATTGGGAGAGGCCATATGATGAAGAGAATGAAGGTACCAAACTCGCTGAAGTCCACCAGCTAGAGGATTGGTATAATATATGATAAGCTAGACAGTACAAAGATACTGAGAAACGAAAGATCAGTTTGAGATGAGGTTTAAAGTAGATCCTCCATGTGATAACTAAGAGTAGATCTACATTACAGGGGTTTTATTCAGCTAATCTGAATAGAAGACCTAAAAGTTAGATTGAGATTTGCCTAGGAATGATCCTAGCACATGGCCTAAGGTTAGAGACGTGATGGTTAATAGATAAAGAGCTAAATGTTCCCTGAGCAGAGGGATTCCATCACAAAGAAGTAGTAGACCTAGGGGAGAATACCCTAGAGAACAGAAGTAATAGTGAAAGATGATGAATGAGATCGATGAGGATTAAGGATCAAATGAAAGGCCAATAAGTAATCATAGTCCGGTCAAGAATAGACTAGGACTAATGGATAGATAGAAGAAGTTGAAAGATAGTAAAGAGATAGCCACAGTTAAGAGATAAAGTGACTCCCCAATTCCCTATATAAGATAAAGTAGTGAAGGGTTGAGTCTAGTAAGAGGGTAGTGTGGCAGCCTAAGTAAGATAGACAGATGTTCTTGTCAGATCCTGATCATGTGATTGATAATCTGACAGATAATGCGATAGATAGTATGATCAGATGATGATCTGACAAATAATATGATCAAGAAAATATGTTTTGAGGCTTACTTAGATTGTTACGATATCTAATGGATGGTTGAGCAAAATATGATGATGATATGGCTTATGTGCCATAAGTTATGATAGTTGCATCTCCTTGCAGTTGTCATATGATGACATGCATGTTAGAGTATGCTATGATGAATGAATACTTCCCTTTTGCAGTGCATGCAGGGTAGAGTATATATGAGTACAAATATGAGATGAGAAAGTTATGAGAAAGTATGTTGCTCCCATACCATACGACATGTATTGAGGATGATAGATAGCCTCAGTTTATGGGACGATAAGTTATGATATGATATTTAGATATGATGTATGATTGAGGTTACTCAGATATGATTGAGGTTACTCAGGTATTTCTATAAGCTTGTGAATACAGTACTCAGGGCCATTTCTATTGAGCGGAATGGTATACAGATAATAGTAAAGGGATTGTTTCTAGATCACTCTTCAGATAAGAGTTGGATCTGATGTAGAATGCTCGCAGTTAGAGCATAGTTCAAATGGCTCGTAGTTAGAGCACAGGTTGAAAGATGAGAAGGAACTCCTGAGTAAGAGAGAAAGTAAGTAAAGTCTGGGTAAATGATATGAGGCTATAAAATTTTTCAAATATTTATAGAGTTATCAACAGGTGGAAGCAGTTAACCTTATAACTTAGTCTGTTGGTTTAATATCTTTGGGAGATATACAGTACAACAGAATCACAGTTGGATTCTGGAGGGTCACAGTTAGATCCTAGCATGGCTCCAGGGTCGCAGTTAGATCCTAACGGCTTCAGAGTCGCAGTTAGATTTTGAAGAGGCTAACGGTTGATCGCAGTTAGATCCCGAGGTCGCAGTTAGACCTAGCCTAAAGAAAGTAATGAGCCATGAGACATGAGTACAATGTAGTATCTCTTTGGGAAGATGAATGCCAAAGACGAAGTTAAGGTGAGGAAGCTTCACTAGTTGATAAACTCACCCAGATAAATTATTTTATAATGGTTTTCTCAGGTAGCCTCTAGTATATAGACTAAACTTAGCTTTCCCTTAGCAAAGACGGAGTCCAAGCCCAAAGCTGAGTACTGATATTCAAAGTTTTGTAGAAATATGCCTGAGAAGCAAAAAAGAACAGAATCCTCTATGTGTTGAGAATAGAAAAGCATTGGCTAAGAGCACTCTGGGAGGTAGCTCAAGTTGTAAAGCCACTAGCAAGAGAAAGAGGCGATAGTTCAGACAAGGGACTGGTCAAGGTAATGATCAGATTGGAGAGCAGAGATGTCAATGTGGTGGAAAGAGCCATGGCACATGGGAATGTCGAGCAGGGCAAAGCAGTTGTGGTAAGAAAGGCCACTTTGCAAAAGGTTGCCTAAGAATGCGGACATCCCTAGGAAAGGTATTTGCTCTTACCCCAGACACAGTCTTCAATATTCCCTAAGGTCTACCCTAAGAATGGTTAAGAAGAACCATAGCTGTAAGGGCGACTGAGCTGTAAGGAACTATATGCCTAGATGATGATATGGATAATGAAGAGTTCTTTTCGGATCTAAAGAAAGTGGTCATGATAACAAGTCATGAGAGATTAAAAGGCCATAGAGACCTAGAGAAGAGGGTCTAAGGCAAAGCAGAGATAGAACGTAGTTCTATAAGAAAGAGATTGCTAGGGCCTAAAGCTATATAAAGAGTAATCTAGCCCTAACCCAGTAGCACGTTAAATTGAAAGGTGCTAAGGCAAGAGTAGCCTAATGATATGTAATCCCTAAGAAGGGATAAGAAAGTGCAAATGCCACAAAGGTTTGGCATAGGTACATGAAGTTATGAGAACAGTTAAGAAAAAGTCCGAGAAGTTATCTGGGTTATGATCTCGTATCAGGAGAAAGGAAGTCAGAAGAACAATATTTCTCCTGAGAGATTTGCAAAGTATAAGAGGAGTGAGGTAGACCTCAGAATTACATCAAAATTCTGAGGGATAAGATATGAAAGAAATGGGCACTACTCACAAGTGTAATGAGTTGTCCATAAGTATAAGAGGATGAATGCCCCAAGCCATAGTCATAAACCAGGAAAGGATATACAGAAGAGCTATATCCAGGATCATTGACTAAGATGCCAAGTAAATTTCGAGGACGAAATTTATTTTAAGGGGGGTAGAAATGTAACACCCTAATTTTTAGGCCTAAAGATGCCAGAAAGAGAAATCAAGGGCATAATCGTAATTATGGGAAAGATCGGGCTGGTAGCGGATGAGTACCATATTTTGCCAGAAAATAGAGAAAATTATGCTGATCATTTCACTGAACTGTAAAATGTGCATATGAGGTCTCTATGTGTATGAAAGAATTAGAAATATGACCAAGGGTAAAATGGTCATTTTTGGAAAAGTGTGCGCAGGAGCGTACTTTCAGGCCAAAATAGCCCGGTCCGGATAAAATATCTGAAAATACCAGGAGATAGAGAAAAGGATTCCGGGTTGAATGACGCAACACAGAATTTTGATTTGAGGTCCCGATTTTTCTGTAGAAATTCTCGAAGATGGGAATTTACAGTTATAATCGGTAAAGGAAAGGCAGTCCGAATAGAGATGATCGGACTATGGCCAGAGGCCATACAGTGTTTTCTAAGTTCCGTAGTGACACCAGGGAAGGCCCAGGCCCATAATATCAGTTCAGTGGTAAGAGGGGCCGGTGTCCGGGAAAAATGTGCAAAATGACGAAAATGCCCTTATGTTATAGAATAACTGAAGAATAAGTAAAGGGTATTTTGGTCATTTGGCTAAGGTTAGACAGTCAAGAAGGGGTATCTGGATAGTTGACCAGGGCCAGAGAATACTCTGGTAAAATATGAAAAGACAATAATGCCCCTAGACCTAGTAAAGGAAATGAAAGGACTTAAGTGCAATTATGGAAAGTTTCAAGGCCAAGAAGGAAAGTAGACAAAAATGTGGGGTCCTTAAGGGTAATTTTAGCCAAGTAAAAAGGGACTTAAATGAAAAGAAGAAAAGTTCCCTGGGGCTAAATTGTAATTAAAGAAAGTCGGGCCGGAAGTGGTTTGGACTGTCCGAAAGCATTTCAGTCCCAGATTTCACCGGTAGAGAGAGCAAGTGATGCTCGGTAATCTGGCTTGATACAGGAATTTTTGAAGACTCCAGATAGCCAGAAATGGACTGATCGTCCAAAAGTTATAAAAATTCATACCGGATATCCTAGAATTCAGATCTAGGTGAGAAAATACAGGATGATACGTCCTTATGGGCCGGATGTCGGGAAACTGACAGAATACCGATAGGAGGCCTATAGAAAAAGTTATTCGCAAATCAGAAAATCCAGACGGGAGTGTGAGGCCTCCGGGGATCCGATAGGGAGATTTATCGGTATTTGAAAGGGGACTGAATGAGTTCGGATGACCTCAGTCAGATGACTGATATGACTCACAGTGATGCCTGAACACCGCAGGCCAGTGTATCGGACAGAAGGAGCCGGTGTCCGGATATGTGTATAAACGGTGAATAATAGATAAAATATTCAATAATTATTAACGGGGGAAGATTCCTCGTAATGTGTGCCATGAGGCTATTGGACCCAGAAAGGCCCAATAATGGCGCCAGTAGAGGCCCAGTAAGACACTTGGACTGATAGGTGGGCCAGTGTCCGGCAGAACCCCGGAAAAGTGCGAAATTACGAAAATGCCCCTATGTTGTACTAAAGAGTAACAGATGAATGGAGGGCATTTTGGTAATTCTGGACAGGCCCAGAAGCCAAGGTATATACAGATAAAGTTATTTGGAGTCAGTATATGCCCTGACAGAGTACAGAAGGGTATGAAATGACGATTTTACCCTTAGGGTTAAAATAGTGCAAGAAAGGGCACCCAAGGGTATTTTGGTAATTTGCCAAGGGTTGTTTCTTGGGAATCGAGCCATCAGAGTACTTGGGCTTGATCAGGATCCAAGATAACATTCCTAGAGTCCAAAAACGTAGGCCCAGTGATATGTGGGAAAAAGTGGCATTAAAATATTATTTTAATGCTGTTTCAATAAAGTAAAGTTACTCGGTTGGCACGATAACCGAGGAGGTGATCTGATAAAGTCCTGGATTTATCTGGATATCATTGGAAGGCGTGAAAGGTCCCTTCCAGGTGCCACATGGCGCAATCTTAAAGGCAGAAGAAAAAGTTGAGGACACGTATTACGAGGTAAGATACTGGACCGGTGAGTCAGCATGCTGAGTCAGCTGCTGAGGTGTCCAGGATTTCAGACATGTGATAAATGTGGCGCTGAGGTGTCCTGGTGAGGTGTCCCAATGATGTCATGCATGATGCAGTAAAGGAGGAATTAAGAAAATAGGAAAATCCAGGAAAAACCAGGACCGCAGGATCAAAGTTCATAGAAACTGCAGAATTGCCATTGAAGGCAATTATAAATACCCCCCCTCCATTCCATTTTCATTCACGCAAGGCAAGGGAGAAGGGAGAGAAAGAAGAGAGAGAAGGAGAAGGAAAGGAAGAGAGAAAGGAGAAAAGGAAGTTCTGGCGGAGCTGGAAGCAGAATAAGGATAATGGAGTTCTGCTAAGCTAGCCAGGTAGTAACTAATCCTAACTTTTATGTAATGGCTTTGTGATTTATTGTGCTATTGTTTGGTTGGATTGTTGTCTTATATGTTATGTCTGAAGCTCTGCTGTAATGCTATGATCATATGTTATTAAGCATGGAAGCACGCAGCATACTTATCTGTACACAATCACAAGCAAGCACTGTCACTCTGCATTACATATATTGTTATGATTGTTGCTACTGAGATTCCCCCGAATCTCGTCCCAATAAGTAAACCATTACAGTGGAGGTTATGTCAAAATGAATTCTGGGAATTTTAAGAGACGCCGTTGTGCTGCCAAAGTAAAGACTGAACATCAGTATATGATAAGTACTGTGTACGTAGTGCTGTCTAAGGAGGCTAGAAGTGAGTGGACCTAGCCGGTTCATCTAGTCTTTCCTGGGTACTACGTAGAATGGTAGTTCTCATGAGGGGATTACCGAATTAGTACGGTTCAGTTCTTTGTACAGATGAAGCGTAGCGGTTATGCTGCCGGAGTTTAGGCAGAAAAAGATGTAATAGAGATATGAGAATTTATGTACATGTCCAGATGTAAAACAACTTATTAATTAATAATAATTGTTGTTTGGCATGTTTGACTGATGTATGAGGGATGTATGCATATGTATGCAAAGTAGAAATGCTGAAATATACCACTGTGAACAGTAACACGTGGTGACAAGGTCATGTTTGATAAATGATTAAAACTAGTAAATGGATGAATAAATGTATGAAATTTTTATGGTAGATAGTAGACATACCAATCTTTAATTTGATATATAAAATGTATCATTTGGATGTCTACACAAGAAGATATAAATTATCAAAGTTAGGACCAGAATGCTGGATTCAGGGAGAAAAACGTGGTATGAACAGTAACGTTGACACATTGACTGACGTTGACTTGGTCAACCAATGGTCAACGAGTTATTTTTCCCTGAAATATAATTGAGTTAGCCTAATTTATAAATTGGAATCACTTCATTTCGATTTTTCTAGAATTAGTTATGATTTTTCGAAGTCGGGTCACTCATCTGGAATTTACACAGTGAACAGTACTCGATAAGAGTAAAACTCCAGATTGAGAAATTGGACTTCAATGACCTTGAAAGTGGTTCTAAATGCTACTGAATGGTCCCTAAGACATACGAAAGTAAGGATGTTTCAGCTGGGATTAGAGAAGTTGGTAGCAAAGAAGGAGTGAAAGTAGAAGATGTATACTATGTAGAAGATTATGCCATAACCTCTTCAGTGTGAGTCAAACCTCAGATAAAGACAATTAGATAATTTTTTACTCAGAAGAATGCTTGATAGTAAGCAAGAAAGATCTTCAAATCAACAACGAAAGATTAAAGACAAAACTCTATGCTCTAAGGGACGGTAACTGTTATACTGTTACTATTAATTTAAATTCACCTGAAAATTGTTTTCTTAGTAAATATGAAGAAAGTTGGTTATGGTACAAGAGATTATCTCATGTAAATATGCATCAGGTTTCAAAATTAGTTAAGAAAGATTTAGTAATTGGTTTACCTGAAGTTAAAATTATTTGTGAAGCTTGTCAAAAGGGCAAACAAGTAAAGTCATCTTTTAAATCAAAGAAGGAAGTCTCAACTGAGATACCACTTCAATTACTCCACATGGATTTGGTTGGTCCATCAAGAGTCAAAAGTTTTAGAGGAAACTTATATACTTTAGTGATAGTTGATGACTATTCGAGATTTACTTGGATTTTATTTCTTTCATCCAAATATGAGACTTTTAATGCTTTTGTTATGTTTGCCAAAAAGGTACAAAATGAGAAAGGTATTTCTATTTCATCTATTAGGATTGATCACGGGGGAGAATTCTAGAACACTGAATTTACTGAATTATGTGACATTTATGGGATAGATCACAACTTCTCTGCACCAAGAACACCACAACAAAATGGAGTTATTGAAAGGAAAAACAAAGTCCTCACTGAGATGGCTTGAGCGATGCTTAATACAAGGGTATCTCACATGTTTTCTGGGCAGAGGCTATGAACACAGCAAGTTACATATCCAACCGAGCCTACATCAGACCATTACTCAACAAGACACCATATGAGCTCTACAAAGGACGCAAGCCTAATCTCACTCATCTGAGGATCTTCGGGGAGCAAATGTTTTATCCACAACAACAACAAAGAAAACTTGGATAAATTCGATCCTAAATCTGAAGAGGGTATTTTTCTTTTTTATTCTATTTTTAGAAAAGCATACAGACTTTTTAACAATAGAACTTTTACAATAGAAGAGTTTGTAAATGTAGTGTTTTCTAAAATAAAGCCAATTTTAAAGCCTATAGATGATGAAGCTGAGATAATACAGGGTATTAAAATACTAAAATTGAATAAAGAAAAAGAACCTATAGTTGAATGTAACATCCTTATTTTTGGTCTAGGAGAACTGGGAGGTAGTCTGATATGGGCAAGCTGCTAAACCCATAGTCCCAGGGTAGTAATCTGATATGGGCGGACTACTTACCTGTATTTTGTAGGAATCCGAGGGATGAGCTAAGTCCTTCAGGATTTAAAGATGAGTTAAGTCTTTAACCTACAGAATCGGGATAGTTCACCTAGGTTCAAAATAAGGAATGTGAGGAATGTCCTAAGTGTTAAGCCTAGGAATTCTGCAGGTAGCTTGATATGGGCTGGCTCCTGTGTAAGATAACCTGATATGGGCGGGATGTCAAGCCTTTCAATTAACGACGACTCCCGAAGAGTTTAAGGGATGAGTTATTGAAAGGGAATTTCTAGAACTTAAGATGAAGGATGAGAAGCTGAGTAACGAGGCCAGAAAGAGAATGCAGGGGCATAATCGTAATTATGGGAAATATCGGGCTGTAGCCGATGAGTACCATATTTTGTCAAAAAATAGAGAAAATTATGCTGATCATTTCACTGAACTGTGAAATGTGCATATGAGGTCTCTATGTGTATGAAAGAATTAGAAATGTGACCAGGGGTAAAATGGTCATTTTGGAAAAGTGTGCGTGAGCGCTTTTTCAGGCCAAAACAGCCCGGTCCAGATAAAATATCTGAAAATACCGGGAGATAGAGAAATGGATTTCGGGTTGAGTGAGAAGTCACGGAATTTTGATTTGAGGTCCCGATTTTTCTGTAAAAATTCCGGAAGATGGGAATTTACAGTTATAATCGGTAAAGGAAAAAGCAGTCCCGATAGGGATGATCGGACTGTGGCCAGGGGGCCGTATAGTGTTTCTAAGGCCTTTAGTGACACCAGGGAAGGCCCAGGCCCATTAGATCAGTCCAGTGGTAAAAGGGGCCGGTGTCCGGGAAAAAGGTGCGAAATGACAAAAATGCCCCTATGTTATAGAACAGCTGAAGAATGAGTAAAGGGTATTTTGGTCATTTGCCTAAGGTTAGACAGTCCAGGGAAGTTATCTGGATAGTTGACCAGGGTCAAAAAATACTCTGGTAAGATGGGAAAAGACAATAATGCCCCTAGACCTAATAAAGTAAAGAAAGAGAGACTAAGGGCATTTTGGTAATTTGCCAAGGGGTGTTTCTTGGGAATCGTGCCATCAGAGTACTTGGGCTAGATCAGAGACCCAAGATAATAGTCCCAGGCCAAAAAACGCAGGCCCAGTGATTCAGGGGGAAAAGTGACATTAAAATAATGATTTAATGACTTCTCAGTAAAGTAAAGTTACTCGGTTGGCACGATAACCGAGGAGGTGATCAGATAGAATATTGGACTTATCTAGATAACATTGGATGGCGTGAAGGGACCCACCATGTCACCACATGGCACTGATCTAAAGGAAGCAGATAAAGCTAAGGACAAGTATTACGGTGCAAGACTCTGGACCGGTGAGTCAGCAGGCTGAGTGAAACATCCTCCCTTACAGCCCTCAGAGTACACTAGCGGAAGCAATATTAGCTTTATTATGCGTTAGCTTCATAATCCAAAATTTGAATATGCCAAACATTATTTATCATTGAATCATAAAATGTCATACAATATGGCATATACAACAAGACATATACATAATCCTCATATCTCTATTACATCTCGTTCTGCCTAAACTTCGGCAGCATAACCGCTACGCTTCAGCTGTACAAAGAACTGAACCGTACTGATTCGGTAATTCCCTCATGAGAACTACCATTCTACGTAGTACCCAGGAAAGACTAGATGAACCGGCTAGGTCCACTCACTTCTAGCCTCCTTAGACAGCACTACGTACACAGTACTTATCATATACTGATGTTCAGTTTTTACTCCGGCAGCATAACGGCGTCTCTTAGGATTCTCTAAATCCACTTCAGCATAACCTCCCTGTAATGGGTTATGGATGGGGATGAGATTCGGGGGAATCTCAGTAGCAACAATCATAACAATATATGTAATGCAGAGTGACAGTGCTTGCTTGTGATTGTGTACAGATAAGTATGCTGCGTGCTTCCATGCTTAATAACATATGATCATAGCATTACAACAGAGCTTCAGACATAACATATAAGACAACAATCCAACCAAACAATAGCACATCAAATCACAAAGCCATTACATAGAAGTTAGGATTAGTTACTACCTGGCTAGCTTAGCAGAACCTTACTATCTCTATTCTGCTTCCAGCTCCGCCAGAACTTCCTTTCTTCCTTTCTCCTTTCTCTCTTCCTTTCCTTCCCTTTCCCTCTCTTCTTTCTCTCTCATTCTCCTCTCCTCCGCGGAATGCAAATGGAATGGGGGAAGGGGGGTATTTATAATAGGGCTCAATGGCACAATCGTAGTTTCTATGAACTTTGATCCTGCGGTCCTGGTTTTTCCTGGATTTTCCTATTTTCTTTTATTTCTCCTTTACTGCATCATCGTGCCAACTCACCATGCTGACTCAGCGCCTCATTTTTCACATGTCACAATTCCCTGGACACCTCAGCAGCTGACTCACCGGTCCAGTCTCCTGCCTCGTAATGCGTGCCATCAACTTTATCTGCTTTCTGCAGACTAATGCCATGTGGCAACTGGAAGAGACCTTGCACGCTTCCCAATGCCACCCAGATAAGTCCCAGACTTATCTGATCACCTCCTCGGTTTACGTGCCTCCTCGGTTATCGCGCCAACCGATTATCTTTACTTTACTGAATCATTACTTTAATGCCATGTGGCATCTTGTGGGACCCATGAGTATACCTTATCAGTCCACCTCATGGTTTCCAGATAACCTTTCCTGTATCTGATATCCTGCCTCCGGTCTATCTCCAACCGGGTAACTATCTCTCTTGGACCTTCACCACTCTTGGCCCATACGCTTAGCGCCACTTTAGTCACTAGTCGCGACCTCAACATCATCTTGTCGCGACCTTACAATTCTGTGTACATTAGTCGCGACCACAACATTCTTTCGTCGCGACCATAACACAATCTAGTCGCGACCATAACATTTTCTAGTCGCAACCAGCCCATTTCACCTATTAGTCGCGACACACACACATTCAGTCGCGTCTAAACCTTTCTGCCATTATTAGTCGCGATATCACTGCTTTCTAGTCGCGACCATACTTCTTTTACGTCGCGACCATAATGCTTTCTTGTCGCGTATAACTCTTTCTGAAACCACTAGTCTCGACCATGCTTTACTCTAGTCGCGACCTAAATGATCAGCTCGCAACCTTTATCCTTTACATCACCCCAAATGGCCATTCTACCCCTTGGGACTTCCACTGTTTGCACATAAGTTCCCGTACCTTTATTTACTCGCAGCTTAGTCCCTAAAAACTCTCTTATGTCTCTGGGACTTCTGCTCAAAAGGGGTCTGGTAGCCTCTCAATCTTAGGCTATTTCCGTGTCTGAAGGCCTGAAAATTGGGATGTTACATTTCTCCTCCCCTTTAAATAAATTTCGTCCTCGAAATTTAATCAGTACCATAGCCAAATTAACTTAACATCTGGCAAAGTACTCATCATAACTGTACATCTCTTCGTAACATGCCTTTCTTTCTCTGGGTTAATCCAATCAGAGTTGAAATCTACTTTCCTCTTATGGACCACTTACTGCACTTATGAGTAGTGTCCATTTCTTTCATATGAAATTCTCTCGAATATTACTGTATTCGGGAATTTCTTCTAACTACTCATCATACTTGTAGCATTTCATCTTTCTTTGCACTTAACTTCATACAGAGAGAGGACTTACGCAGCTATTCTTTCTTTACTTTGCTGCTAAACAAAAGCACCTACTCTAACATGCATAATGCTTGGCCAACATACTGCAGGACTGCATACCTGCTTATGAATGCAAAGCTCTAACATCGGAGCTTAAGCATTCCTGTTCTAACTAGGCATAGCTCTAACACTCGGAGCTTGCATAGTTTTAGCATAACATTAAGCCTAACATCTCATGCAAAGAGTGAAAGCTCTCATTTTCTATTCTCTTTCATAGCATAACATTCAAACATCTGATTCCTACCAAACAGGAAGCCTCTCTGTCTGTTCATACAATGCACATCTCTAGGTGCGTGTCATATTACACGTTTACTACCGTGTATCTCATTACATGCCTTTGATACGTTATCATGGCATATCTAGCCCACTCTAGCTATCTCATGGTATATTTCACCCTTTCATAACTTATCTTGTCTTATCACAAGACTAACATAAGACTGGCTTTCTCTTTTTCATAGAACTGCGTTCTATCTCAGCCTTGCCTTAGACCCTCTTCTCTAGGTCTTCTCTAGCCTTTTAATCTCTTTACCCCTCATCTGGGTAATCTTTATCTACTCATACTTTTCTATTCTTATTACATTGAGGATTTTCTTCTCTGCTTCTTATTACACAGAGGATTCTCTTCTCTGCTTCTCAGGCATACTTCTACAAAACTTTGAATCTCAGTACTCAGATTTAAACTTGGACTCCATCTTCGTTTAAGGGAAAGCTAAGTTCAGTCTGTAGACTAGAGGCTACCTGAGGAAAATCATTATAAAACACTTTCTGGGTCAGGTTATCAACTAGTGAAACTTCCTTACCTTAACTTCGTCTTTGGCATTCATCTTCCCAAAGAGATACTACATCGTACTCATGTCTCATGGCTCATTACTTTCCTTAGGCTAGGTCTAACTGCGACCTCGGGATCTAACTGCGATCAACCGTTAGCCTCTTCAGAATCTAACTGCGACTCTGAATCTGTTAGGATCTAACTGCGACCCTGGAGCCATGTTAGGATCTAACTGCGACCCTCCAGAATCTAACTGCGATTCTGTTGTACTGTATATCTCCTGAAGATCTTAAACCAACAGACTAAGTTATAAGGTTAACTGCTTCCACCTGTTGATAACTCCATAAAAATATTATAGCCTCACATCATTTACCCAGACTTTACTTACTTCCTCTCTTACTCAGGAGTTCCTTCTCATCTTTCTTACTTTACTGTGGCTTACCATTGGCTTGTGCCATCATGGTCTAACCACCTGCCATTGCATTCTACTGCTATGGCCTCATCATAACTCATCTGTGCTCTAACTGTGAACCATTTGAACTATGCTCCAACTGTGAGCATCCTGTATCAGATCCAACTCTTATCTGAAGAGTGATCTATACTCATCTGAATCTAGCTCTTTCTGAGAGCCATCTGTTTCAGATCAAACTCTTATCTGCTTACCATTCCGCTTAATAGAAATGGCTTTGAGTACTGTATTCACAAGTCTGCAGAATTACCTGAGTATCCTCAATCATAACATATCTGAATCTCATAGCTTATTGTCCCATGAACTGAGACTATCTATCATCCTCAATACATATCTCATTACATGTCATATGGTATGGGAGCAACATACTTTCTCATCTCATATATACTCTACCCTTCATGCACTGTAAAAGGGAGTATTCATTCATCATGGCATACTCTAACATGCATGTCATCATATGAAAATTGCAAGGAGATGCAACTATCATAACTTATGGCATCATAAGCCATATCATCATCATACTTTGCTCAACCATCCATCAGACTAACTAAACCTCAAGGCATATTTTATTTATCATATTACCTATCATATCTTGGTCAGTCATCCTGAAACATCTGTCTATCTCAGGCTGCCACGCTACCCTCTTATTAGGGTACAGACTCAACCCTTCATCACTCTTTCTTACATAGGGGAGTCACTGTATCCCGTAATCTGTGGCTACCTTCTACTATCTCATTTCTTCTTTTGTCTATCTATCAGTCTCAGTCTATTCTTGACCAGACTGTGATTCCTTATCGGCCTTTACTGTAACAGCCTAGAACCCCTTTACAAAGATATTATCCGCTTTCCCCTTAGGTAGGCTTGGTACCCACATGAGGTCACGGTTTTGTTTTCCAGACACACGAGCCACAGCCCTTAAGCACCTGAAAACGCATCTTTCTCTTAATCCTAGCGAACTTCAGTCGCCTAGATCTCATTCATTATCTTTTACTATTATTTCTATTCTTTAGGGTACTCTACCCTAGATCTCTGTGATGGAATCCCTCTGCTTAGGGAATTTTAACTCTTTACCTATTAACCATCACGTCCTTAGCCTTAGCCTTAGGCCATATCAAACATCATCACATCTCTAGCCTTTAGGCTATGCCCTAGGATTACTCCGAGGCAAACTTCATACTAGCTATCCCATTCTAGCTCTCAGGTCTTTTATTCAACTAGGTTGAATAAGACTTTTACCATGTAGATCTACTCCTCGTAATCACATGGAGGATCTGTCTCATTCTAGTTATCTCATCTAGCTAGCTCATCTTAACTTTATCATCCTTTGCGGCCTATCCTACCTAGCAAGGATGACTTGCTTATTGGAGTTGCCAACTTCCTCTATGCATGACTTCTCCACTCAAGCTCTATGTTCATGCTTTGTGTTCACCTATCTTTTCCTTTACAACGAAACATGAACACCTCTTATTCCATCTAAGAGCTTTATCTCCACGGGCTCTTCCAAACCCATAATAGTCCCGATCTGAATCTTCTAATGTCATACCAGGACATCTCTGTCATTCCGTAGTGATATGAGTATTGGGTAATCGCTATTCATAGCCTCTATGATTCTTCATTACCCTTAACTCCTCACGACTTATCATTTCTATTCTTTAGTCGTGACCTACAGCTTCAGACGTCGCGTCCTTAACATTTTCTGTCTTCTAGTCGCGACCTAAATCTTCTTTCGTCGCGACCTTAACCTTTCTACGTCGCGACTCAACTCCTCTACCGTCGCGACCAGGATATTTTCTCGTCGCGACTTATGTCTCTTCACGTCGCAACCAAATCTTTCTGTGAATAACCGTCGCGACCTATAAACTTATTCGTCGCGACTAAACATCTCATTGAGGCTACCCGTCGCGACATAAACCACTTTAGTCGCGACCGGAGTGCTATTCTGTCGTACTCAAGGGCTAAATCAGAGCATCACTGAGCCAGAACCTTCTGTTTTGTGCCAGAATCTTATGCTCTAAACCAGAGTCCTTTCTGGTTGGTGCCAGAACCTCTTGCTCTGATACCAAAATGAAACATCCTCCCTTACAGCCCTCAGAGTACACTAGCGGAAGCAATATTAGCTTTATTATGCGTTAGCTTCATAATCCAAAATTTGAATATGCCAAACATTATTTATCATTGAATCATAAAATGTCATACAATATGGCATATACAACAAGACATATACATAATCCTCATATCTCTATTACATCTCGTTCTGCCTAAACTTCGGCAGCATAACCGCTACGCTTCAGCTGTACAAAGAACTGAACCGTACTGATTCGGTAATTCCCTCATGAGAACTACCATTCTACGTAGTACCCAGGAAAGACTAGATGAACCGGCTAGGTCCACTCACTTCTAGCCTCCTTAGACAGCACTACGTACACAGTACTTATCATATACTGATGTTCAGTTTTTACTCCGGCAGCATAACGGCGTCTCTTAGGATTCTCTAAATCCACTTCAGCATAACCTCCCTGTAATGGGTTATGGATGGGGATGAGATTCGGGGGAATCTCAGTAGCAACAATCATAACAATATATGTAATGCAGAGTGACAGTGCTTGCTTGTGATTGTGTACAGATAAGTATGCTGCGTGCTTCCATGCTTAATAACATATGATCATAGCATTACAACAGAGCTTCAGACATAACATATAAGACAACAATCCAACCAAACAATAGCACATCAAATCACAAAGCCATTACATAGAAGTTAGGATTAGTTACTACCTGGCTAGCTTAGCAGAACCTTACTATCTCTATTCTGCTTCCAGCTCCGCCAGAACTTCCTTTCTTCCTTTCTCCTTTCTCTCTTCCTTTCCTTCCCTTTCCCTCTCTTCTTTCTCTCTCATTCTCCTCTCCTCCGCGGAATGCAAATGGAATGGGGGAAGGGGGGTATTTATAATAGGGCTCAATGGCACAATCGTAGTTTCTATGAACTTTGATCCTGCGGTCCTGGTTTTTCCTGGATTTTCCTATTTTCTTTTATTTCTCCTTTACTGCATCATCGTGCCAACTCACCATGCTGACTCAGCGCCTCATTTTTCACATGTCACAATTCCCTGGACACCTCAGCAGCTGACTCACCGGTCCAGTCTCCTGCCTCGTAATGCGTGCCATCAACTTTATCTGCTTTCTGCAGACTAATGCCATGTGGCAACTGGAAGAGACCTTGCACGCTTCCCAATGCCACCCAGATAAGTCCCAGACTTATCTGATCACCTCCTCGGTTTACGTGCCTCCTCGGTTATCGCGCCAACCGATTATCTTTACTTTACTGAATCATTACTTTAATGCCATGTGGCATCTTGTGGGACCCATGAGTATACCTTATCAGTCCACCTCATGGTTTCCAGATAACCTTTCCTGTATCTGATATCCTGCCTCCGGTCTATCTCCAACCGGGTAACTATCTCTCTTGGACCTTCACCACTCTTGGCCCATACGCTTAGCGCCACTTTAGTCACTAGTCGCGACCTCAACATCATCTTGTCGCGACCTTACAATTCTGTGTACATTAGTCGCGACCACAACATTCTTTCGTCGCGACCATAACACAATCTAGTCGCGACCATAACATTTTCTAGTCGCAACCAGCCCATTTCACCTATTAGTCGCGACACACACACATTCAGTCGCGTCTAAACCTTTCTGCCATTATTAGTCGCGATATCACTGCTTTCTAGTCGCGACCATACTTCTTTTATGTCGCGACCATAATGCTTTCTTGTCGCGTATAGCTCTTTCTGAAACCACTAGTCGCGACCATGCTTTACTCTAGTCGCGACCTAAATGATCAGCTCGCAACCTTTATCCTTTACATCACCCCAAATGGCCATTCTACCCCTTGGGACTTCCACTGTTTGCACATAAGTTCCCGTACCTTTATTTACTCGCAGCTTAGTCCCTAAAAACTCTCTTATGTCTCTGGGACTTCTGCTCAAAAGGGGTCTGGTAGCCTCTCAATCTTAGGCTATTTCCGTGTCTGAAGGCCTGAAAATTGGGATGTTACACTGAGTCAGCTGATGAGGTGTCCCGGGTTTTAGACATGTGAGAAATGTGCTGCTGAGGTGTCCGTTGAGGTGTCCCGGTGAGGTGTCCTGGGTGATGCAGTAAAAAGGAATAAAAGAAAATAGGAAATTCCAGGAAAAACCAGGACCACAAGTTCATAAGGCTTCAAAATTACGAAAATGCCATCGAAGGAAACTATAAATACCCCCCTCCCATTTCATTTGCATCACAGTTTTGGGCAAGAAAGAGAGAGAAAGGAGAGAGAGAAGGAGAAAGAAAGAAGAAAGGAAGTTCTGGCGGAGCTGGAAGCAATATAGAGATAGTAGAGCTCTGCTAAGCTTTTGAGGTAGTAACTAATCCTGGCTTTTATGTAATGGCTTTGTGATTGGATGTGCTATTGTTTGGTTGGATTGTTGTCTTATACGTTATGTCTGAAGCTCTACTGCAATGCTATGATCATATGTTATTGAGTATGGAAGCACGCAGCATACTTATCTGTACACAATCACAAGCAAGCACTATCACATTGCATTACATATATTGTTATGATTATTACTACTGATTCCTCCGAATCTCATTCCCCATATCTAACCCATTACAGGAAAATTATGTTGAACTGAATTCTAAGAATTTTAAGAGACGCCGTTATGCTGCCGAATTTAAGACTAAACATCAGAATATGATAAGTACTGTGTACGTAGGTGCTGTCTAAGGAGGCTGGAAGTGAGTGGACCTAGCCGGTTCATCCAGTCTTTCCTGGGTACTTACGTAGAATGGTAGTTCTCATGAGGGAATTACCGAATCAGTACGGTTCAATTCTTTGTACAGATGAAGCCTGGCAGTTATACTGCCAAAATTCGGGAAGAAAAAGATGTAATAGAATATGAGAATTTTGTGTATGACATTTTATTATTTAATAATAAATATTGTTTGGCATGTTCAATTTGCGAATGAGAAATGAAAAGAGAAATTCGCAGGTCCTGAGGTAGCAGGGTTCTGACCTAAGTTTGACCTAGTAAACGAAGGAGTTTGGCCACGAAATTTGGTGAGCCGGTTGTACACATCTGGGGCATTACGTGGATAGGTAATAAGCTTTATTTGGATGTGTAGAATGAGATTAATCAGTTCTCAAATTAAAGGTTCAGAATAAGGAACTTAAGAGTAGAAATTTTAATTTTTGGGCTTAAGTTAAGATATGATCGAGCTAATGTCGCTTCCGTAAGTGTACTCTGAGGGGTCTAAGGGAGGATGTTTCATTGAACAATCTAGCAATCAGCCTAATGAGTCAGAAAAAGATCAACCTAGAGCTTGGAGATATAATAGAAATAATCCTTTAGACTAGGTTATTGTTGAAGTCGATGAAAGAGTAAGACCCCAGAGACAAGTGTTCAATGAAGTGCATTTCTCTACATTTATTTCTAACATTGAACCCACTAACATAGATGAAGCACTATTAGATGATTTTTGAATAGTTGCTATGCAGGAAGAGCTAAATTAATTTGAATAGAATCAAGTTTGAGACTTGGAACCTAGACCCAATGATCATCCAGTCATCGGGACTAAATGGGTATTCAAGAATAAACTTGATGAGTATACTGTAATTATTAGGAATAAGGCTATATTAGTTACAAAAGGCTATAATAAAGAAGAATGTACTGATTATGAGGAAACCTATGCTCCAGTAGCAAAATTGGAAGCCATACGAGTACTCCTAGCCTTTGCTTGCATTAAAAATTTTAAACTCTATTAAATTGATATCAAAAGAACTTTTCTTAATGGTTATATAATGGAAGAGATCTACGTAGAACAACCTCCGAGTTTTGAAGATCATCATTTTCCAAATAATGTTTACAAACTTAAGAAAGCATTATATTGGTTAAAACAAGCTCCTAGAGCTTGGTATGATCAACTAAACAAGTTCCTGATAGAGAAAGGATTGAAAGAGGAAAATAGATAATATCCTGTTTATTAAAAGAAACAAATCTGACCTTTTAGTAGTCCAAATTTATGTTGATTATATTATCTTCAGTGTTACTAATGAGGATCTTTGTCAAGAGTTTGCAAGACAATGTAGGGAGAGTTTAAAATATCTATGATGGGAGAATTGAACTCCTTCCTTGGACTTCAAATTAAACAACAGAAGAATAGCATCTTCATTTCACAGACAAAGCACTTAAAGGAGCTCCTGAAAAAGTTTGAACTGGATCCAAAAGTGTCTCAACACCAATGAGTACAAATGCAATGTTAGATAAGGATGAGAAGGGAAAAGATTTCAACATTACAAAATATCGAGGAATGATTGGATCTCTACTATACCTCACGGCAAGCAAACCAGATATACAATTCAATGTGGCGATGTGTGCACGATATCAAGCTGCTCCAAAGGAATCACATGCTGAAGCTATGATAAGACACATTTTGTATATGGTTTATGTGACATTTTTATGAGTTTTATAATAACTTTACCATTTATTTCATGCCTTAAATTGTGCTTTTGTGTTAATACATGATTGCGCAGGGCAATGTGCTAATTAAAGGGTAAAATGGTAAAATAACTCTTCCAAACTGCATATATTCTGTTATCTTCTGATTTGGACTTTTACAATGAGCTTTTATGCTGAATTGCAGGTACTTTGGAAGAGAGCAAGGACCAGGAAATAAATCATAGGTCAATAAAAGTGAAATCACGCTTTTGCGTTATCTAGTTGCGACCTTTAATTTTTCTAGAAGATTCCATGTGTTCATAAGTCACGACCAACAAATGTATATGGTTGCGACTAAAATGCAAAAATGCTGAAACTGCGCGTTTTGAATTAGGTCATGCTGTTATAAGAAGAGACGGAGACTATCGTCAAAGGAGGAGGCTATTTTTTGGACCTGATTAGGCTAAAAAGCAGTACTCGAGTGCTCTCTACGCACCTTTTCCACATATTCCATCCTTCTACACCTTTCCACAGATTTCTACATATCTCTACACCATTCACCCTTCATCTCTTCATCGTTTCTTCATGGCATCACATCTGAACAGTGATTACAGTACAGTAGAAGTCATGAGAGGCTAAACCTTTAGTCTCTTGGTGATAGATCTAATATCTTGAGCTCACGGACTAAAACGGGGAGTTTTTACTGTTCTAATTTGTATTCCTTTACATGTTATGATTACTGCTAGATCTAGGGTTTTCATTATATGTCTAAGGATTGAATATCGATTGATCATTCTCGAATTAGACTGTTGTATTTGATTCTGGATGATTTGAACGTTGGATTTCAATTTAATATTTCAGTTTCGATTTTAAGAAAGTTAGTTATTTTCAGCGATCGTTGCAAATCAATTCAATTACTTGAAATCTAGGGTTTTCGATCGACAACCATTCGAGGGCGTTCTCATAAATCTAGGGTTAATTACACGTTAAGTGGTTTCTAACAGTTCACTAATAGTTCTTAAACTAGCTTTGATTAAAGGAGTTTAAGGAATATTAGGGTTCTTGACTCAATCGATCGATTGAGGTTTCTCTTTGAGACTTAGTGATTTAAAACTCCAATTTAACATAAGAGCAAGGATAGATAAGTTTTCATCATCAAGAGTCTACCATTACATATTTCTTCAACAAACCAACTCTTTTCATCTCAATCAAAAATCCAAAAAAATATCTACTTTTCTGCACCTTAATTTTATTCCATCAAGCACCCAAAACCCCAAAACTATTTTTACCTTTACTCAGGTTTTCATCGATTTTGACATCCAATTTGCTAGGTTTCTAATAGAAAGGCTCCTTGAGAAGAACGATAGGGTTATGCCTCATACTCCATTATATTGGGTGCAACTAACTTTATTTTGATGGCTCGAACTGTGATAATTCGAGAGCCTCGTCAAGCTATAAAGAGAATATTCAGATATCTTGTTGAAACCATTGACCTTGGAATATGGTTTCCCAAAGGAGGAGCAGAATACTTGGTAGCATACTTAGACTCTGACTATGAAGGATACAAAATAGATAGGAAAAGCACTAGTGGACAATGTGAATTCCTTGGTAATTGTCTAGTCTCATGGTTCAATAAGAAGTAGTATATGGTGCTATCTCATCAACAGAAGCTGAGTATATAGCGGTTGGGAGTTATTGTGCACAAGTACTATAGCTCAAACAATAACTTCAAGATATATTTGAATGAGATTCCAATTTTATGTGACAACACGAGCACAATCAGTTTGTAAAAGAATCCCGTACTTCATTCCTGGACCAAGCATATTGATATCAGACACCACTTTATAAGAGATCATGTGCAGAAGAAAGACATAAAAGTTGAATTCATCCCAACTCATCTTCAGCTAGAAGATATCTTCACCAAACCACTTGCTCAGGATCAATTCAACTATATCAGGAGAGAATTAGGAATGGTAAATCCCAATGAGTTGTAAGAATTCTATTTCCTTAATAAAACTTAAGATTGTTTATTTTTAAATTTTCTTCAGCCTTTATTTTCTTAAAATAATTATTCAATACTCATGTTTTGATTATTCAAGTTGATAACTTAAGCTTCAGAGTGGTTAGATAGATTTTTACAGGATGCTTTGTTATTGGATTGAAAAATAGAGACTAACAGAGAATGGATTAATCTAACACTTAATCGATTAATGGAGGGAGGTAACTTTATGTTTGTTGAAATATATGTTAAATGTGTGAAATTAATCGATTAATAGTTTGATTAATTAAACTTAATCGAACACCTAATTGATTAATCAATTAAAAAGGGGATATTTGTGTACTTAAATGTCAAATTAATTTGATTAATAGTTCCATTAATGAAACTTAATCAAACAGCTAATCTATTAATCATAGTTAAAAAATTTTGAAAGTTGTTTTACTTTGAAATTAATCGATTAAGAATTCGATTAATATTAATTAATTTAACAGTTAATCGATTAATGGATATTAAAAATATGTTAAAAGTTATTTTTCTTAAGAATTAATCGATTAACTATTCGATTAATTAAACATTAATCGAGCATTCAATCGATTAATCAATGTTGAATTAGTGTTAAATGTTGTTGTTATTTGAAATTAATCGATTAACTATTCGATTAATTGAAATTAATCGAATATCTAATAGATTAATTTGTCTCTGTATGTGCATATTTGATAATATTAATTGATTATCTAATCGATTAATGTCGGGATTTATCAGTTATCAGTCGCGACTCTTCATTATTCAACTTGAGCCCTAATCGACTAATCCCCAATCTCTTACTTTCAATCCTAAAAAATCCTCAAATTAGTTTGTGGGATTGTTTGCGCAACCTCCACAGATCATAACCCACCCAAAATCATCCACAATTTTTTCTATTTCACCTATCATTTTCTCTAAATCCCAAAGTCTTTGTTTGCGATAGCAAGAACTAAAACCACTAATCCATATGGGTTTGAGTAAATTCCCTCCAAATCAGTCTCTGACACTCCTCAGGCTTAATCTCAAAGTAGAAAAAGAAGAAATATCAACCTAAGATAGCCAAAGATGGCCCAGAAGTGTAAAGGGAAAAGGCAAGGTGCCAGCGAGCAAGGCTCTGACAAAGGGAACAACCAAAGAAAAGAGCAAAGCATCTGAGCCTTCTCCAAAGTCTATTTCAAAGAGAGGAAAAGTCTTAGCAGATTAACTCTAACACAGACTCTGATCCTGATTTCACTGTCATGCTGGAGAAGACTGTACAGACTGCCACTAAGTCTCTTGGCAAGAGATAGAGGACACTAAGGAAGCCTTCTTCAACTCCTACTCCTTAAGATTCTCAGCCATCAAGTTTGCCTTTTCTACAAGATAACTTGGATTTAGACGTTAATATGGCTAAGTATAACTCAGAGTTTATGGAGAAAAAGGGTTATCCTATAGTTTATGTGGATATCCCTGCTCTTAAGGTTGGCCAGAAGGTCAATTTGGATTTGATAAAGCCTTTACATCATATTGAGAGTTGGCTTAGGATCATTGAGACCTATAGTCTAGATGTAATCAGGAGATTTTATTGCAACATGGAGACATATAACACATTGGATGAAGATGACAACATTGTGGACCATTATTTGACTACTAAGTTGAAATGTAAGGTGATCAAGTTAGACTTCAGTATCATCAATCAGATGATAGGTGCTCCTTGACGAGGCTCTCGGATTGTCGCAGTCCGAGCCATCAAAATTAAGTTAATTGCACCCAATATAATGTAGTATAAGGCACAACCCTATCATTCTTCTCAAGGAGCCTTTTTATTAGAAACCTAGCAAATTGGATGTCAAAATCAATGGTAAACCTGAGTGGTAGTAAAAATGGTTTTGGGGTTTGGGTGCTTGATACAATAAAATAAAGGTGCAGAAAAGTAGATATTTTTGGATTTTTGATTGAGATGAAAAGATTTGGTTTGTTGAAGAAATATGTAATGGTAGACTCTTGATAATGAAAACTTATCTATCTTTGCTCTTATGTTAAATTGGAGTTTTAAATCACTAAGTCTCAAAGAAAAACCCCAATCGATCGATTGAGTCTAGAACACTAATATTCCTTAAACTCCTTTAATCAAAGATAGTTTAAGAACTATTAGTGAACTGTTAGAAACCACTTAGCGTGTAATTAACCCTAGATTGATGAGAACGCCCTCGAGTAGTCGTCGATCGAAAACCCTAGATTTCAAGCAATTGAATTGATTTGCAATGATCGCTGAAAATAACCCAACTTTCTTAAAATTGAAACTGAAATATTAAATTGAAATGCAACGTTCAAATCATCCAGAATCAAATACAACAGTCTAATTCGAGAATATCAATCAATATTCAATCTTAAACATATAATGAAAACCCTAGATCTAGCAGCAATCATGACATGTAAAGGAATACAAATTAGAACTGTAAAAACTCCCCGTTTTAGTCTGTGAGCTCAAGATATTAGATCTATCACCAAGAGACTAAAGGTTTAGCCTCTCATGACTTCTACTGTACTGCAATCACTGTTCAGATGTGATGCCATGAAGAAACGATGAAGAGATGAAGGGTGAATAGTGTAGAGATGTGTAGAAATCTGTGGAAAGTTGTAGAAGGATGGAATATGTGGAGAAGGTGTGTAGAGAGCGCTCGAGTTCTGCTTCTTTGCCTAATCAGGTCTAAAAACTAGCCTCCCTTTGATGGCAGACTCCATCACTTCTTATAACAGCATGACCTAATTCAAAACGTACAGTTTCAGCGATTTCACATTTTAGTCGTGAAACATCCTTACTTTGTATACCTTAGGGACCATTTGGTAGCATCTGGAACTACTTTCAAGGTCATTGAAGTCAAATTTCTCAATCTGGAGTTTTACTCTTATCGAGAACTGTTCACTGTGTAAATTCCAGAAGAGTGGCCTGACTTCAAAAAATCATAACTAATTCTAGAAAAATCAGAATGAAGTGGTTCAAATTGCTAAATGAATCTAACTCATTACTCTTTCAATAAAAAATAACTCGTTGACCACGTATTGACCAAGTCAATGTCAGTCAACGTGACAACTTTACTATTTATCCATCGTTTTTCTCCTGAATCTAGTATTTTGGTCCCAACTTTGATAATTTATATCTCCATGTGTAGACATCCAAATGAGGCATTCTATATATCAAATAGAAGCTTGGTATGTCTACTATTTATCATAAAAATATCTTACATTTATTTAATTATTTACTATTTTTAATTACAGATCAAACATTACTGTGTCACCACGAGTTACTGTTCATGCCAGCAATCAACTTTACATACATATGCATAACATCTCTTAATTTCTCATACACAAGCTGAGCATGCCAAATAATATTTATTATTAAATAATAAATTGTTATATAAAAGGGCATGAACAAAATTCCCATATCTTTATTACATCTTTCCTGCCTGAAATCCGGCAGTATAACTACTATACTTCATCTTTTCTAAATAACTAATTTGTACTGATTCGGTAATTCTCGTGAGAACTACCATTCTACGTAAGTACCCAGGAAAGACTGGATGAACCGACTAGGTCCACTCACTTCCAGACTCCTTAGACAGTACCTACGTACACAGTACGTATCATCTGCTTTCTTCACTACTGATATTTTGCCATAATTTTGGCAGTATAACGGCGTCTTCCAGCATTCTCAAAATTTACTTTAACATAACCTCCTTGTAATGGGTTATACATTGGGGATGAGATTCGGGCAATCTCAGTAGTAACAACCATAACAATATATGTAATGCAGTGTGATGGTGCTTGCTTTTGATTGTGTACAGATAAGTATGCCGCGTGCTTCCATACTCAATAATAACATATGATTATAGCATTATGTAGTAGAGCTTCAGACATAACATATAAGACAATAATCCAATCAAACAATAGCCATCAAATCACAAAACTATTACATAAAAGCTGTGATTAGTTACTACCTCACAAGCTTAGCAGAACTATACTATCTCCATACTGCTTCCAGCTCTGCCAGAACTTTCTTCTTTCTTCCCTTTCTTCCTTCTTTCTCTCTTTCTCTTTCTCTGTCTCACTTTCTCTCTCTTCTTTCTCTTCCTTTCTTTGTGTATGCTGTGGGATGAATAAAAATGGGAGGGGGAAGGGGTATTTATAGTTTTCGTGGATGGTATTTCTATAATTCTTAAGAACTTTGATCTTGTGGCCACTAATTTTCCTGGAATTTCCTATTTTCTTTAATCCAACTTATTGCATCATCATGATGACTCATGGCCTTTCATAATTACCTGCTGACTCAACATGCTGACTCAGTGTTCCAAAGCATTCCAGAGTCTTGCACTAGAATACACGGCTGAGATCGTGCCACGTGTCCTCAGTTTTTCTTTTTCCCCTAGATCAGTGTTATGTGGCATCTTACTGGCACCTTTCACGCCATCCCATGACTTCCAGATAAGTCCAAAGCTTTATTTGATTAATCCCTCGGTTACCACTTCGACCAGGTAACTTTACTTTATGGAAACAGCATTAAAATAGTATTTTAATGCCACTTTAACTCACATATTCCTTGGGCTACGTTTTTGCACTCTAGGACTGCTATCTTGGGCCCTTATCAAGTTCAAGTACTCTGATAGCTCGATTCCCAAGAAACATCCCTTGGTAAATTACCAAAATGCCCTTGGTTCCTCTTTATTTACTTTAATAAGTCTAGAGGCATTATTGTCTTTTCACATCTTACCAGAGTATTCTCTGACCCTGGTCAACTATCCAGATAACCTTTCTTGACTGTCTCACCTTAACCAAAGGATCAAAATACCCTTTACTCATTCTTTCACTATTTTATAACATAAGGGCATTTTTGTCATTTTGTACATTTTTTCGGACACCGGCCCCTTTTATCATATAGACTGCCATACTGAGTCTAGACATCCCTTTGTGTCATTATGGGTCTCTGACTGATGTTATCTGAGCTCATTCAATCTCAATTTGAATATCGATAAATCTCCCAATCGGATACCCGGAGGTCACAAACTCCCATCTCAATTTACTAATTTGTGAATAACTTTTCTACAGACCTCCTTTCGGTATTCTGTCAATTCCCTGACATCCGTCTCTACAGGACGCATCTTCCTGCAATTTTTCACTCATATCTGAGGTCTAGGATATCTGATAAGAATTTTTTATAGTTTTAGACTATCAGATAAATTTCGGCTATCTGAAGTCCTGATAAATTTCCTGTATTAAGATGGATTAACTAGCATCATTTCCTCTATCTACTTATGGAATTTCGGACTGAAATGCTTCCGGGCAGTTCTAAGCCACTTTTGGCTGAACTTTCCATAATTACCATTTTACCCCTGGAAACTTTTCTTCTTTTCAATTAAGTCCCTTAACTTTCCATAATTCTTTCATACTCATAGAAACCTCAAATGCATATTTCACAGTTCAGTGAAATGATTAGCATAATTTTCTCTAGTTTTTGGTAAAATATGGTACTCATCGGCTACCAGCCCGATCTTTTCTAAAATTACGATTATGCCCCTGAATTCTCTTTCTGGCATCTTTACTTATCTTCTTATCCTTCATCTTAAGTTCTAGAAATTCTCTTTCAACAACTCATCCCCTGAACTCTTCGGGAGTCATTGTTAATTGAAAGGCTCGACAACTCGCCCATATCAGGTTATCTTTCTCAGGAGCCAGCCTATATCTAGCTACCTGCAGAATTCCTAGGCTTAAGACTTAGGATATTCCTTACATTCCTCTTTTTGAATCTAGGTGAACTGTCCCCATTTTGTAGGTCAAAAACTTAACTCATCTTGAAATCCTGAGGGACTTAGCTCATCCCTCGGATTCCTACAAACTATAAGTAAGTGATCTGCCCTTATCAGATGGGACTTCGGGTTTAGCAACCTGCTCATATCATACTACCTCCCAGTTCTCCTAGACCCAAAAATCAGGATGTTACAATTTGAGACTAGATCCATTTTATGGTCGCGACCTACGAACACAGGGAATCTTCCAGAAGAATTAAAGGTCGCCACCTGTGGACTCTTTGGTCGCTACTAAATAGCACATAATCGTGATTTCACTTTTATTGACTTATGATTTCTTTTCTAGTCCTTGCTCTCTTCCAAAGTACCTGCAATTCAACATAAAAGCTCACTGTAAAAGTCCAAATCAGTAGATAATAGAATATATGCAGTTTGGAAGAATTATTTTACCATTTTACCCTTTAATTAGCACATTGACCCGCACAATCATGTATTAACACAAAAGCACAATTTAAGGAATGAAATGAATGGTAAAGTCATTATAAAACTCATAAAAACATCACAAAAACTATATACAAAATGTGTCTTATCACTCCTACTTTAGTGACAATAGAAACTATGGATCATGCCAAGGCCTATCATATCCTCATGTAGACTAACAAGCTATTTCCTGGTTTCTTGTCATTCACCCTGAGTCAGATGTGTAATTTTTTTCGTATCATCCACTACATCTACTGTCAGTGTATAATTATCAAGTCTACTAGCTTCACCTATCTTGCTCAATAAGATTACATCAATCTGGCCAGAATAATAAGTAGAGAAAAGCTCAACCTATGATCTTTCATATACAGTCAAATGAGAGAGTTTTGTTTGAGTAGGACAAGGACCACTCCCATGCCATTTCCATAGCTTGTCTCCTTCTTTCTCAAGCACTATAACATTCATCACTTGGAGGGAAGAAAGAACGAACAGATTGGTTCCTTTAGGATGACACAACTGATCAAAATGAAGATTTAGCTTCCCTATAATGCCAAGAAAGGCATCCTTCCCATAGACCACTAAGATAAGAAGCCAATTGCTAGTGATTCTCTTCCTCAGGATGAAGGTCACTCCTTTGCTGGACCTCAATTATCCAATGCACCATCATTTCTAAGTGCATCCATTCAAAGGTACCTTCAGGTTGAGTTTGTTGAGCTAAAGAGAAGACTCATTGCCTTAAGGAAAGAGGCTGATATGATTCATATAAGTGATTTCCAAGCTTTTAGGGATGAAGTCAGGGAGAGACAAGAGGCCATATCAGAGAGAAAATAAGCAATCCACCAAGAAATGTCTGATGTGAAGAACATTCTACTGGATTATCTGAACAACATTGGACCTTCTTTCTCAGAGGAGGAACTCAGGGATCAAGCTCCACCATCAGAGACTCAGCATATTCCTGAAGTTTCTGACCCTTCGCCCATTTCTATCTCAAACTCCCCAGCATCTATGCCCCCACCCATTCACTTTCTATACCCCTTCCTCCTATTTCAACACTACCTAGCCTTCTATTACCCTAGCTTCCCTTGGTTATTTCTTCCTCTCTGGCCCTAATCCTTTTAGATGATGTCAAAAAGGGGGAGAGTGGAAGTGAAGAGAAGAAGGAACCTTCTCTAGAGTCACTTGATTGAGACATAGTTGTTTAAGTCTGTTTAAGTTATTGTTTAAGTTTATTTCTATTTTTTTTGTACTCTGTAACTTTGAAGTTATTCAATGTTTATTTTGATTCTTGTTGTTTGACATTTAATGATTTAACTCACTTTGTTTTGTCATCATAAAAAAGGGGAAGAATTTTATATTTAATAATATTTTGATGATGTCAAAAGAAAATCCAATGATTAAGGTATTTCTGTTCTTGAATGATGTCAAAAGTGATTTTAAAAATAATCCAAAGTGTTTCTACATCTAAAAGATGTTAAAAAGAAAAACCAAATGAGTTAATCAATTAGTAAATCGATTAATGATGCGTAATCGATTAATCAATTGATTAATAAGTATCAATTAATTGATTGGTTGTTCGATTAATGCAAGGACAGTGTTCTGTGAATATCAATTAATCGATTAGTTGATTGATTAATAAATGATCATTAATCGATTAAGTGTTCGATTAACATCATAAGATTGCTCTCTGGAATTGAAAAGATAAGTCAATTAATCGATTAGATATTCGATTAATCTGTTGAGGAAAGTTTTTCCTTTGAACAAAGATAACTTTATTAATCAATTAGTTAATGGATTAATTTACATTAATCGATTAACTGTTCGATTAATCAGTAGAGAATCATTTTGTGATATTCAAATATGAATTCACTAATCGATTAACTTACATTAATGGATTAATAGTTCGATTAATTTATGTTGAAAACATATCTGTTTCAATTCTTCTAGAGACATTAATCGACTAGGTAATCGATTAATTTATATTAATCGATTAACTTTATATTTCAAAAGTGTTTCTCTGTTTGCATTGAATCTGATTGAATCTCTCTTTGAGTTATATATGATTGTTCTAGATATGAAATATACATATATTTCTGTACATTCATTATTATATATCTTTTGAGAAACTTATTGCATTATATATGGTTGAAAATTCTAATCAATATGACGCTTTATTTTCTATTTGTCTCATTAATTGAATCATTTATCAAACTTATAATAACTAATCGATTAATACAATATGTTTTTTGAAATCCATATGAACTTGATTAAGACCTTGATCTTTGATAATGACTTGATTATTAATGGTTTATACACTTACTCAATGCTTTAATTACTTACAAATCTTTTAAGTTTGAGTGTGTTCAGAAAAGGCTAAGAGTTTGAATTGATGAAGGCTGCAGAAACATAAACTTGCTACTTTCGGTAAAGCATTAAATGCTCACCTACCCGCCAATGACCAATATCACCTTCACTCCAACAGTTACAAATCTGAGTCTAACGGCTACCAACTAAATTAAATGCTATTTAAAGACTTGACATTGATGAAGAAAAAATGAACGAACTAATCAACCAAATGTATAGCATAGAAAATTGTAACTGTACAATACATTTCAACCAAATATATGGTTGCAGACCCCCTGACTAAGCCAATAGGCAAAGAAACATTTGAGAAACATGTAAAAGCCATTGGCATGCAAAAAATGTAAAGTTGCAGACTTTATATAATATTTTTGTTTTCGTTGATGATATTATGTCATTTATTATTACTTATATGTCTGAGTGAAAGTATACAATGTCTAGTATATCGTACAGGTTGAAAAGGGTAGCTCTCTCACACGAGCAACCGCCTTTGATGCTAGAGAAGCGTTCAAAGATGAGACATGTGTTCACCAGTAAAGCAGCAAGAGTGCTGATATGGTAGAGAAAAAACACAATAAATGTCGCCTTGGCTTAAAAAGTGTAGTAAGTCGAGATGAGATCCATGAGTAAGGATATGGATCGAACTATAGATACTCACATCCATAAAACCTGTAGCTAGATGACAAATTCTTCAAAATTGACGTCATATTAAGTGAATAAAGTTGAAGAGTTTGGGTATAGATACTATGAGTGTCTGGACTTAAGTCTGTACGGTGTGATTGATAGAATCAAAATGACGTACACTCTTATAGGATAAGAGAAACACCGTAACATGTGATTCATCCCACATGTGCTAAAGAACCGTAAATAAAAAGCAAGTGAATCAATCCCTGCTTCATTGTTGTGTGAGTTCCAGAAAGGTATCATCCTTTCATTAATGTCCTTTGACTTTGACAGTATTATGGAGGTATGTTTCAGCGATTACTACTTTGGTATATGTCCTATAGTCAAATTATATATGAACCAAATGTATTATGCTAGGAAAGCGGTTGATTCATATCAAAATGATATATGGGCGAAAGAAAGATTGCCAGAATATACATATCCATGCTAGTGTCTATGACCCGTCCCTTGTGATATTATTTTGTTAATTTCATAAGTGTGGATACTATGCATAAGTGGAGGCTATCTGAGTTATATACTGACTCAAGAGGGATTAGATTAGCCATAAGAAAAGTGTATACGAGTAAATCTAGGACATTCAAGGAACTATAACTTATTTGATCGAGCTGCACTAAAGGGTTGTTTTGTGCTGGTCTTTGTAAAAGGGATTTATAGTACAAACGCCCGGAAGGAGACGTCATGCCTAGCAGTCACGGCAAAGCACCTAGTATGAAAGAAGGAAGAAAATGAGATTGGATCTAAGACATCTAATCCACCAAGTGTGAGTGGGAGATGTAAGAAAATGGGCCAGTCCACCCATGGTGGATTAAGCCCAAATCCATGAAGAGCAAAGGAGGGAACAATTATATTTTTTAAAGGAAGAAGTGAGGAAGTGGGAAGTTATCGAAACCCAACTTCTCCCATTATATACACACGTAGAAGGAAAATAGAATGGCCTCTTTGATCATTCACGAGGATTAAGTTTTTCCTTCTGGTGGGTGTGTATATTGTAACTGCTCCCATAAAAGGTTTCCTCTCCTTCCCTCAGTGTCTGACACTCTGCTCCACTTTCTTCGGTGTCATTTGCTGTGTATACGTACTAGAGTCCATACAAGGTGCTCCGGTTGCGAGTGGGTATCTTGGTAAGCAGAAGAAGATCCAAGGTACGCCCGAAATCCATCACTCCTTGTACTCATCAATCTCATATTCACCGATATCCGATTCTTCTTCACATCTAATGTCCATTAAGGCTCTGCATACATATGCCAAAATGAGTCCAAATCAGGGAAGAAAGGTTGTGTAAAATTTGCTGGGAGGTAAACTACAAAAATGACCAAAGGCAAAATTAGCAAAATATAACTTCGCAAAAGCTCATAAATAGTATTGAAACCAGATGCATATATATCCAAACAAGAATGAAATAAAAAATACCATTGAATGCCAAGAACGCCCCCCCAACCCCGTCTCTTGGAGAGTAGCATAACTTTTACAATTTGAATGATACAAGCATTCGCATATCTACCTAACAAAACATCTTCCATGAAAAAAATTGATTTTAAAACTACAGTAGCAATTCTAGGCATCTTTTTACATGCAATTATTAAGTGCTGCAACATATGTAATTCTCTTACAAAATTTACAAAATAAAAATCTTTTGCACCTTTTCTTTCTTTTCTTCCTAGTTACATAAAAAATGATTAAATTCAGAGTGCAAGACTTATAGCCACCAATAATTGGGATATCTAAACAGTTCAGCATGTGGAATACAAATAGAGATTCCAGTCATGGGCATGCCGAAGACGTCACAAAAGAGAAATGCCAGTAATAACGACAACGATGAAAAAGAGGAAAGGTTGAAAATTAAAAATATAATACATAAAAAAGTTGAAACCGTAACTCAGACCACGATAAACTGATCATGCAAAGCTCCGTCGGCATTAACAAAGAAACATGAATTTCACACCTCACAGTACAAACAAAAGTAAGGTCCCATCGACATCTTCAGGTGAAATGGAGAAGAAAATACATTACCTTCGAACGTCGCGGAAAATGGGAGATGGCCTCTGTCGCCATCCAAAGCTCCGTTAGCCGGCGTCGACGAGATAACCATGGTTTTAGGTTCATAATAAATTTTGGCGCTGTATGTGTTTGGATAATTTTTAAGAAAATCATGGTTTTGGTTTTTCAATTATGCTTTCCAAATATACCCAAAATCAATCCTATAGACCAATTACAACCAAATCTATTCTCAAAATTGTAATTAATTAAAAAATCAAATTTATTCAAAATCTATTATTTATATTGCTAATCCAAACGTTTTGATGGTTTTCAACACCAAAACCCATCACGCACGAAATAAATACAAGACAACCCAGTCAAAGCATGATTAAAGTAAGCAGATGGCGAACTAGCATTATAGTTTTCTTAAGCATGCCTCTACTTGATCACAATCTGTAGGGATCACTTTAAAAGGATGCCAGCTGGAATCCTTCAATTCTCTTACCACGTGGAGCATAGCTGAATGCCCTTTATCTTTTCTTGAAAGCATCAACAAAAACCTTCTCATTAAGCTGTATTAGTTCGGGCATTAATTAGTATGTATAAAGGAGAAACACTAGGGTTCATTACCTTCTCAAGAGAATATGGTTTACAGTTGAGCATGGCTTTGATAAGCAAAAGTTTCCATGCCTGAATCAAAATAAATCTGGTTGGAGGAAATCAAGCAATAGTACAAAATAACAGCAGAAAGACCTGAATCACGTCATTTTCACTAAAACTAAATATTTAGTAAAGAAACAAGAACAATATGTCCCTAACTCTCCCTCTCTCAACTAAGATCAATAGTTCACATGATATCTGAATTATTTGTTCCTTATTATTTCTACTGAGAATTGAAAATATATATATATTTCTCCTTTACTCCCTCCCATGCATGCATAATCTAAAACTGTCTCAATATCATGGAAAAAATTTCATTGGATCTTCAGAGCTGTGATGTTTCATATAAAATAGATATCTTAGTTATTTCATAATCACTTCGTATATAAAAGTGTACTAATTTTCGCATATCTATATTTTGCCACAGTAAACATATATTTTATGTTTATTTATAGAATTCTTCTATAGTTTACTCTCTATTTTTGATAATTTTTAAATTTTTTTTATTATAACAGTGGGCTTTACAAGAAAAATAAAAGACAAGATTTTGTGAATGTTCAGAAATGAAAGAGGAACTCAGGGAATTCAACATGAGTCAAGACCACATATTTTATGGAAAATCCGTAAAAATCGAGGGGGAAAAGTTACAGATTTAAGATCATTTGAAAAGTGAAGGGAAAAAATAATGCAAAATCATTACGAAAACTTGCAAAACAATAAAACATTTTGCAGATTTTTTAAAGGTTTTCCCTCCCTGCAATTTTACTGATGACACACACAATCTTTGGAAAAGATAACCTTCAAGTCGAACACTTCCCCAACGGCCTCTTCCTCACTCCCCTGTAGTTCTTGTTCATTGCCGACCTTTCATTGATCTCAGGCGACAATCCCCGTCTGATTCGCACATCGTCTTTTTTTTTATTCCGCTCTATGCAACATGGCTATACTTCTCTCCCAAGGTCTTATTCTTGTCACATAGGATGAGGAAAAGATCAGAAGGATTATAATATAAAAAATTAAAAGATAAAAGACTAAGTCATATGCTACTCAAAAAGTTTAAAGGAAGTAAGTTATAAGTAAGTGAAAAGTTAAAAGATTAAAAGATTAATTTTCTCTTAAATTAAATAAGTTTATTAAATTGGTTAATATAAAATATTTTTTTCTAAAATACTATAATCGTCTTTCTTAATTCTCTTCCTCACTCTCTTAAATAGTGACGATAGAGTATCAATATATGTAATCTAAAAAAAATTAATAAATATAAAAAATAGAGATCTTATATTTAATATTAAAATAAACTCCCCGGTTGTATATATTAAGTGTGGGAGAAGTATTAAATATCAAAAAATAAAGAAAGACAAAATTGAATTAAATCAAGATTATTTTAATTAATTTTCTTTATCTTTTTATTTTACATATTTTATTAAAAAGTTACAGATTTCTCCAGTGTTTTGTACGGATAGTAGGAAAAAATATATTATAATTAATTATTTATTATAATTATAAATTTTTATTATAGTTAAAAATTTAAAATTTGATATTTGAAAGATTTTAAACTCTCACTTTTTATTAAGGTTAAAAATTGGCTAAAATACATAAAATCCCTCTGAACTTTGAATCAATTGCGCATAACCTCTCTGACCTTTAAAAATTTTAATTAAAGACCAAAATATTTCATATTTTGATTATTAAGATACATGTTTTGATTATCAAGCCCTATCGTTAAAGTTAACTGTTTTTGCCATTTCATAATTTTTATATTTTTTATTATATACAATGTTATTTAAAAAATAGAGTTTTGACAATTTATATGTAGTTTTAAGTAGTTTATATTTTTTAATTTAAATAATATATGGTCAAATAAATATTTTAAATGCTTTTTAAACTATTTTATATTTTTAAGTATTTAAAAATTACTTTAAATTATATCTTAAATGTCAAGTGTTATTTAAATATTTTATAGTTGATAAGTATTTTATTTTTTTAAATTTTTTATATGTTATAAGTATTTTATTTTAAGTACTTAGGAAAAACTTAAAATTAGATGTGAAGTATCAAATATTAATTTTTAAATAATATGATATATAATAAAAAATATAAACATTATTATATGGTAAAAATATTAATTTTAGCTGCAATTTTAACTGTAATATTTTAATAATCAAAATATGAAACATTAGGTTTCTTAATTCAAACTTCTAAAGGTTAGGGAGGTTATGCACAACTGATCTAAAGTTCACGGGGGCTTTGTATATTTTAGCCTTAAAAATTTAAAATATTATAGAAATTTAACATTTAACCTTTGAAAGATTTTGAACTCCACTTTAATTTTTGAAATATTTTAAACCCCATGATGATAATTAATCAGTAATTCCATTAAAATAGGGTTCAAAATTTTTTAAAAATCAAATTACGATTACTAGTTGGAATTATAAAGGAATTGAAAGTATTAAGTCAGGTCGATCTATATCAATTTTTAACAGAATTAGATATTACAATATTTTAATAATATAGTTGTTGATGGTTGATTGATTCATTAAAATCTCATCACTAATTTTATTCTAAGTGTTTTTTAATTTTCATGATGTAAAATATAAAATTATTACATTAAAAGATTAAAATCTAATCATATTGTGTCAGCGTATAATTACATAATCATTACTTAAATTTGTTGAGTCAATATTTTTCATTATGTCAAACTAACTATGTTTAGATTACGAAACTAAAAATATACTTTATAAAATTAAAAAATTAAAGTGAAACTTGATACAAACTTAAAAGATTAATTGTATACTTAAGTCTTTCTAATATAATTATGGAGTTATTCACTAAAATAATAATATATTATTTCTATCATAATGGAGTCAACCATAAAAAATGTTTTGTCCGTACAGTTTTCCCCAACTTTTGTCAATACAATTAAAACAAGGACAACTTACCTCCAGTACATCCAGTTTTCTAATCAACAAATGACTGCTGTATTATTACACACATCATCATTTAATGTGTGCATGACAGTATGCAAGCATCGCTTTTCTTAGCTTCTTGAGTTTGCGAGGCGCTTTCAAACAGTTAGATTCAAACTCTATAGTTTTAAGCCAATACACCTTCCTTATGGGTCTTTCCTTGGGTGTACCTCTAACCTTAGTTGCTCTTATATATTCCATTATGACTTTTAGGTATAATTCAATATTCTCCTTATCTGTTATAAATCCAATGTATTTGGCGAGCACGCCTTTAATACATTTTATATTTATTAGTTCAACTGCATCTCTTTCAACTATACTCATAGCTGAAGTAGGGATACAAGGTTAGTTTACTTCCTCTCCATCCTCCCTCAACTATAGATTCATCTGAAAAGTAGACACAGACTTAGGGTCTAAATCTGAAGAAACTATGAAAGGCTGCGCAGGAAGGGGTTCGATAGGGTATAAAGTTTCTGACCTTAGTCTGGAATCACATATGACTTTAGGTTCTTCATGTGGTACTTCCTCAACCAACTCTTTCGGGTCTTCTTCATGAAATTTATCAAGTTTTGGTTCTGGATTCTCTTCAAGTTCCCCCTCAGGGTCCTCTTGAAGGTTCTCTTGTAGGTAATTGACATCTTGGCCTTCTATAAGATCATTATGCGAATCCTCTTCACCAACAAGTTCCTCATCCTTATCATTACTTTAAGGTTCAAACATTGGTACTCATCATCTAGGTATGGGATATCATCATATAAATAATATCCCAGAGATTTAGTACTAGATGAAGTCATTTTCACCTATAGATTAAAAAATATTAATTATCATAATTTTTTAGAATTTTTTAAATACTAAAAAAACCATAAAATATATTGAATACTCACAAATAGGTCCAGAATTGCCCTAAAAAATAAGCAAATTATATATCAAAATAAAGATCTTGATTTTAGGTATTTTAGGGACATACCGCACCTTAATCGGAAGTCTCACTCTCCCTCACGCACCCTAAGAAGGAAAAATTAAAAAACATAAAAAAGCTGAACTATACCCACTCTCGGCACTAGCGCATGGAAAACTATTAATTTAAAAATGGTGCCATGTGCCAGGTGCCGCATAACCATATTTTTTTAATTTAAAAAAAATATGGTCCAAAATATTTTTATTGTTTTGGGCCTAGGTTGGATCCACTGATTTGATTGGACTTAGTACCCCACTTCCTAAACAATAAGAAAATTCTCGGACTGGGCAGGGCCCAATGTACAGCAGAAAAGAAAACTCTATTTTTTTATTGTAAATGGACTGAGGCCAGAATCGTATACAACCCAGTAGCGAAAATTTTTTAATGGATCAAAACTGTGCGTAGCTATTGTCCCTGAACTCTAGCTGGGTCTAGTGTGACCCAGCTAGCGCATGGGCCAGGTCCGTTAGACCCTACTCGTCTCTCCTCCATAACTTCTCCATCCTACGTCCTTTTTTTACATTCTCTTGTCATTTTCTTCTTTTGTTGTGCTCTACGCAATGGGACTAATTTTAAAACATAAAAATCCAGTTTTCTAATGACCCAATTTTGAACGAAGAAACTATCTACTGTACTACAGTGTGATCCGGTTCATTTTATGATTCAGATGCATGCTCAACTTATTTAATCATAAAATGAATATTGTAATCCAAAATAACTACTCATAATATAGCATTTACACAAAAACAAAAAATCACATAAACACTAGCCGAAGTAGAAACCTTGCTTTGTATACCAATATAGGTTTTGAGCATACCTAGAATCTTACTCTGACTCTCTAAGTACCCACACAAAACCAGAGCACTTATTGTAGACTCTTGGTTACATTTTCATATCAAATGACACTAAGGGAAAGCAATGGACCAGACGCTTCCGAGAGAGGGAAACAGAGGAAATATATGCAATACAAACTTCTGATCTCTTGGCTCTATGGACATATATGTGCATATGTTATGCTTGAATGAGGGGGGAGTGGGTTATGTGATAACTACTATAACACCCCAATTTTTAGGCCAGAGACTTAGTACGTAGCCTGAAATAGATATATCCCTTTGAGCAGAAGTCCCAAAAACATATAGAGGGTTTTTAGGGACTAAACTGCAAATAAGTGAAAGTCCAGGGACTTATGTGTAAATAGTGAAAGTCCCTAGGGATATGATGGCCATTTATGTAAAGAAAGGGATTAAATTGCAAAAGAAAGGAAATGAAGGGACTTAAGTGCAAATATGAAAAGTATAAGGTGAAAAAGGAAAAGTAGACAAAAAGGTGGGGTCCTTAAGTGTAATTTTAGCCAAATAAAAAGGGACTTAAATGAAAAGAAGAAAAGTTCGTTGGGGCTAAAGTGTAGTTAATGAAAGTCAGGCCGGAAGTGGTTTGGACTGCCCGAAAGCATTTCAGTCCCAGATTTCACCGATAGAGAGAGCAAGTGACGCTCGGTAATCTGGCTTAATACAGGAATTTTTCAAGACTCCAGATAGCCAGAATTGATCTGATAATGAAAAAGTTATAAAAATTCCTACCGGATATCCTAGATTTCAGATCTAGGTGAGGAAATACAGGATGATGCGTCCTTATGGGGAGGATGTCAGGAAACTGACAGAATACCGATAGGAGGTCTGTAGAAAAAGTTATTCGCAAATTAGAAAATCCAGACGGGAGTGTGAGGCCTCCGGGGATCCGATAGGGAGATTTATCAGTATTTAAAAAGGGACTGAATGAGTTCGGATGACCTCAGTTAGATGACTGATATGACTCACAGGGATGCCTGAACACCGCAGGCCAGTGTATCGGACAGAAGGAGTCGGTGTCCGGATATGTGTATAAACGGTGAATAATAGATAAAATATTCAATAATCATGGGCAGTGGAAGATTCCTCGTAATGCATGCCATGAAGGTAATGGACCCTGAAAGACCCAATAATGGCACCATCAAAGGCCCAATAAGACACTTGGACTGATAGGTGGGCCAGTGTCCGGCAGAACCCCGGAAAAGTGCGAAATTACAAAAATGCCATGTGTTGTACTAAAGGGGTAGTAGATGTATGAGGGCATTTTGGTCATTCTGGACAGGCCCAAGTGCCAAGGCACATACAGATAAAGTTACTCAGAGTCAGTATATGCCCTGATAGAGTACAGAAGGGTGTAAAATGATGATTTTACCCTTAGGGTTAAGATAGTGCAAGAAAGGGCACCAAGGGCATTTTGGTCATTTGCAAAGGGATGTTTCTTGGGAATCAAGCCATCAGAGTACTTGAGCTTGATCAGGATCCAAGATAACATTCCCAGAGCCCAAAAACGTAGGCCCAGTGATATGTGGGAAAAAGTGGCATTAAAATACTATTTTAATGTTGTTTCAATAAAGTAAAGTTACTCGGTCAGCACGATAACCGAGGATGTGATCAGATAAAGTCCTGGACTTATCTGGATAGCGTTGGAAGGCGTGAAAGGTCCCTTCCATATGCCACATGGCATCATCTTAGAGGGAGAAGAAAAGTTAAGGACATGTGACACAATCTTAGCCGGTGAGTCCAGTTTGTGGGAAATCGGACCGGACCGGTACTGGATTGGACTGGAAATGCTGAGTCAGCTGATGAGGTGTCCAGGAATTGTGACATGTGAAGAATTTGGTGATGAGGTGTCCCATGAGGTGGCTTTGAGATGATGTCATGCATGATGCAGTAAAAGGAATAAAGAAAAATAGGAAATTCCGGAAAAACCAAGACCACAGGATCAGATGGCTTCAAAATTAGAAGAATGCCATTGACCAAAACTATAAATACCCCCCATTCATTCATATGCCACGGCCAAGGAGCCTTTAAGAGAGAGGGGGAAGGGCTAGAGAGAGAAAGTGAGAGGAAGAAAGAAAGAAAGGAAGTTCTAGAGGAGCTGGAAGCAGAATAGAGATAGTAGAGTTCTGCTGAGCCTTTGAGGTAGTAACTAATCCTAGCTTTTATGTAATGGCTTTGTGATTTGTTGTGCTATTGTTTGGTTGGATTGTTGTCTTATAAGTTATGTCTGAAGATCTACTGCAATGCTATGATCATATGTTATTGAGTATGGAAGCACGCAGCATACTTATCTGTACACAATCATAAGCAAGCACTGTCACTCTGCATTACATATATTGTTATGATTGTTGCTACTGAGATTCCCCCGAATCTCATCCCAATAAATAACCCATTACAGGGGAGGTTATGTCGAAGTGAATTTTGGGAATTTTAAGAGACGCCGTTGTGCTGCTGAAATTATGACAAGAAAAGGAAAGCAGCTGATACGTACTGTGTACGTAGGTACTGTCTAAGGAGACTGGAAGTGAGTGGACCTAGCCGGTTCATCCAGTCTTTCGTGGGTACTTACGTAGAATGGTAGTTCTCACGGGAATTACCGAATCGGTACAAGATCAGTTGCTTTCTGAAGATGAAGAGTAGCCGTTATGCTGCCGGATTTTAGGCAGGAAAAGATGTAATAGAGATATGGGAAATTTTGTACATACCCAGATGTAAAACAACTTATTAATTAATAATAAGTGTTGTTTGGCATGTTTGACTGATATATGGTGGATGTATGCATATGTATGCCAAGTTGATTGCTGGAAATTACCACTATGAACAGTAACACGTGGTGACAAGGTCATGTTTGATAAATGATTAAAAATAGTAAATAGATGAATAAATGTATGAAATTTTTATGGTAAATATTATACATACCAAGCTTTAATTTTATATATAAAATGTATCATTTTTATATATACACATGAAGATATGAATTATCAAAGTTGGGACCAGAATGCTGGATTCAGGAGAAAAACGTTGGATGAACAGTAAAGTTGTGACGTTGACTGACGTTGACTAGGTCAATGCATGGTCAACGAGTTATTTTTCCCTGAAATATAATTGAGTTAGATTCAATTATCAATTGGAACCACTTCATTTTTATTTTTCTAGAATTAGTTATGATTTTTCAAAGTCAGGTCACTCATCTGGAATTTTCATAGTGAACAGTACTCGATAAGAGTAAAACTCCAGATTAAGAAATTGGACTTCAATGACCTTGAAAGTGGTTCTAAATGCTACCAAATGGTCCCTAAGACATACAAAAGTAAGGATGTTTCAACTACCTACTCACCCACTTATCTCTCTTCTAGACTGCATCCATAACTTTTCACTCCACTATACAAACTCATAGATTTGGGCCTAATCCAACATGGGTGGACTGTTGGAATTGGAAGACACGCAGCGAAAATTAACTTAAAATTTTTTTCCATTCCCTGTCTGGATCTACCGAGTATGTTTAAGTCAAATAGTAAGAAGTGTTACCTTCGGTGTTCGAATTATGGTAGCGACCTCAGTATCCACTCATCGCGACTTGTCGTCTCTGGAGTTTCGAATCGCGATGGGTAGTCTCTGGAGTTGTCAGTAGCGACTTCCTCAGCTTCTAGTCGCGACTGGAAGCCTTTTTTCGATTTTCTGATGTTCAGATGCCTATATGGTCGTGACCTCAACGTTTCTGGAGTTATCAGTTGTGGCGTCCATAGCTTCTCCTCGCGACTGGTGGTCTCTTTTCGATCTCAAGAAGTCGACAACTCAGATCAGCTTCCTCTACTGGTATCCACACGAACAATGTTCCAACCATGAATGACGTGCTAGCGCCTCTTGTCCCTCTAGGGCTTTCTCAAGAATCCGTCCTCACCGTCTCTATTTTGGCCGTTTCTTATCTGCAAACCTTTTGCACCTTCTTTTTCACTCATGGAAAACCCTAGCCCCTAATGTCAAATATATAGGATGCTATCGGTGTTCTCACTAGTTGGATTTCAGAATTAATCTTATATTAATTCTGAAATTAAAACAATATCATATATATTGCATAATTTGATAAGAAACCAATTAAATAAATATAGTTTACATTAAATCTGTTCTACATATTTAATTCACCTATTCATTTAATTTAAAATAAAGATAAGACAGAATTATATTTGATTTATTCTCACAAATCAAATTTGAGATATCATATCAATTTAAATTTCAAATTCAAAAGTGATAGAGATTTAATTTATCCTTATAAATTAAATCTTGCAAATATCTCTTATATTATATATAATATATATACGAATTTATATATATATAAATATATACATCCACCCTGGATTATTTATTGAATCTGGACATCTCTTAAATTCCATGAATCTGTACATCATAGCTCGTGTTGGGCTATTTTGTGTGCGACCCTGTAGGCCCATATGAAGTTGGCAGTGGGCTATTTACTATACTGACCCACAAGTCGTAAGCGGTCTCTAGCAAGACATCATGACTACCCAAACCATATGAGGATTGATGAACGATGTTACCTTTCATACAACCATATCACGTCCCTTTTGTCACATGATATTTTGGTCATGGATGAGGCATGGAGAACGTCATCCTCCTGTTCCTGACCGTTACTTTCTCGATCCCTGAGTAGTCTGACTATAGAAATAGAACTACCTTTCCATTACAGTATGGTCATACATTTCTCAGACTCACTCATTTAGGGGCCCAGTAATATCTCTCTACGAATGTGGGGGACAAATTCCATCTTGACCATTCACATTCCTCTGTATGAAAAACCACCAAGCTCGAACATAGTCTTTATGATCACTTGGTCAAAAGTGACTTTTGACTAGGTCAAAGCTTAGCGTTTGTCATGTAGGAATCCATGATGATCTCAGGTCAAAGGGCATAGTGACATGGTTTGTATATGAGAGAAACTTATGACTTAACCCATGCAGCTCTCTCATAGCGGGTCGGTCCAACACCTTGTACTCTTACATGTGCCTATGACTTTGATTTATATCTCTATACATCTTCAAAGTCATACTGGTCTTATTTCATCTCTGCTCCCACAAAGATGACCGACCAGGGACATTTAGGATAAGATCATGAGCTAGCCAAGGATGGTCATCACAGTAAACATGCAAATAATGTGATAACATAATTAAGAAATTCATAAATCAACAATGTTCATAATACAATGATTGGCCCCTAGGGGACAATATCCAACATGGACTGGCCTATTTCCCAATACTAAGCTTTTGACCAGCTTGGAAATCATGGAAAAAATAATCCTCTAGACTGAATTATCTTCTCATAATCACAATAAAATGGTGTGTTCCACTCATCACCTTTACTAATTATAGATTGAAATGGTGGGACAAGATTAAAACTCCCTCTCAAACATTCTAAATGATGCAACAAAGTTTGAATCTTTTCCCTTAGATTTACTATTCTTATATGTCATCTATTTTCAATCTCAGCTATAAGATCTTTGTCACATCCTAATTTTTTTATGTATTAGGGACCAAACGTTAGCATCTGAAACCACTTTTAAGGTTGTTAAAGTCAAATTACATAATCTGGAATTTTATTCTATTCAGTACTATTCACTATGTAAATTCTAGGCAGGTGACCTGACTTTGAAAAAAATAATTAATTCTAGAAAAATTAAAACAAAGTGGTTCAAGTTGCTACACGAAGATAACTTAAACCTCTTTCAGAAAAAAATAACTTGTTGACCATGCCTTGACCAAGTAAACGTCAGGCAATGCTCAAAGTTTACTGTTCATCTAACGTTATTCCCCTGATTTTAGCATTTTGGTCTTAAATTTGAAAAATTATATCTCCATGTGTAGACATCCAAATGAGGCATTCTATATATCAATTTGAAGCTTGGTATGTCTACTATTTACTAGAAAAATATCATACATTTATTCTAGTATTTACTATTTTTCATTATAACTTAAAATTTACTACCTCATCACGAGTTACTATTTATAATGGCAAATTCTAGCAACCAATTTTACATACATATGCATAGCATACAACAACACATCAATCATGCTAAATAATTCTTAACTTCTCTTCATGTATCTTCATCTCCTCAATCTTGAGAAGACCTGTTGTGATTGGATTGATATGGAAGGGGTGAGATTTTTGGGAAAATCTCAGTAGCAAAAGGTACCACAAACAATGTATGCAAGTATATGCTTAGTGTTTAACATGCTTATTTTACTATGATAATGCTTGCATAATGACATATACATGCTTCCATGATTCTTATTTATAACATATGGCTATAGCATAAAAAGAAACAAAGCATTCTCAATCATACATGCTTCACATAATCAAGACAAGTCAATAGCATATTAACAACACTCAAGCAATAAGCATACAAGTTTAGGTATAAGTTCACTACTTGTCAGGTAACTTTTCCTTAGACCTTAGCCTTCACTATGAGGTTCCTTCTTTACACAGATCATATCCTATATAAGGAATAATAATATTTTCATTATTACCCTATCTTGTACTCTACTTAACTCAAGTTAACTTGAGATAATATCCTTAATTTGACAATCCCCTAACTTTCTTTCTATCAACGGCTAACATTATCAAGAGAGAGACATGTCACTATTCTAACTATTAAATTCATAAGAAAAATCCTCTAATTTATTAGAGCAGGGACTAGAATAAATTACTTACCTTATTCCTAAGCTTGCCAAGTCCTTAAGCTCATTGGATTGCTCATAGCTCGGTCAGACCTCCTCCTTTTTCCTTCCTTCTTTCTCTTTCTTTCCAGATTAAATTACGATGAACGGCTCAAATCGCCTAACTTGCTCACAAGTTTTGCCTACATTCACCTTATGTCATCATGCTAGGTGGTGCCTTGTGTGGGTCCCACAGGACACCATACCTGTGAGTCATCGCTTCTGGAAACCTCAAGTACATTCTGTCCAATCCTGTACATTCTTGTACCGTATAAAGGGATTTTCCTGAATTGTTAGACTATCCTGTACTTCAATAATTTCCATGTGTTCCAATGATATTATTTACCTAGGGAACATTTATTAAATAGATACTTATAAATATCTGATAAAATTTCCCTTATCAGATCACTTTCCCCAGTTCAGTGTATTGGGCCCTACTACCATGTGGAATGACCCTCTTTGGCGCTATTCTAAGCTCATTTATACCCAGCTCGCCAACTGCTAAAATTTCATTATTCAGATATTAGGCGTCCACGAACTCCTCAAAATTCACTAAAATATTAACAACTTTTCCTACAGAGTTCCTTTCAATATTCTGCCAATTCCCTAACCTTTTGCTTTATAGGACGCACCTTCCTATCGCTTTTTATTTATATCTGAAGTCCATAAGGTCTGATAAAAAATTTGGATAGATTTCAAATAAATATTAGCTATCTGGGATCTCAAATAATTATTTTTGGTCACATCATATTGACTAGAATAATTTTCTCTATCTCTTGATAAAATTTGGGACTGAAATGCTTCTGGACAATTTCAGGCCTTTCTGGCTCAACTTTTTATAATTGTCATTTTTCCCCTGAACTCTTGAAAATTACACTTTAGTCCTTCAACATTTCATAATTATACTTAATGGCTCATAACTTGTGTCTACTTTCATTTTGCAGTATGAAACTTTTAGAGTTTTCACTTTAGTCCCTTTCTTTTTTAAAATGACCATTATGCCCCCAGGGACTTTTACTATTTACATATAAGTCCCTATATTTCACTTATTTATAGTTGAGTCCTTGAAAGCTGTGTATATTTTTGGGACTTCTGCTCAACGGGGTCTAGTAGCCTACCTATTTCAGGCTACTTTTCTGGGTCTCTGGGCCTAAAAATTAGAATATTACAATTCTTCCCCTCTTAAAATAAATTTGTCCTTAAAATTTAATTAGTACCGTAGTTAAATTATCTTAGATATATCTCGTCTCTATATCCTCTTCTACCTCATGACTAAGGCTTGCGGTATCTATCTCTTATCTTGACATCTAACAGAATTCTTTTAACATTTGTGAAAGTTTATATCTACCTCGTGCTTGTATGCTCCCTTTTATTGTAGTCAACTTAATCAAAGTTGAAATCTACTTCTTTCTGTTACTTGTTTACTTGTCATGCATTTATTCGTTTATGGACAACTCACTATACTTGACTTGTGAGTAGTATCCATTTCTTTCATATCTAAGCCTTCAAAATTTTGATGTAATTCCGAAGTCTCTGACATTTCTCTTACTTCTTACTATGCTACTTATCTCATTACTTATCTGTACTTATCTTATTATTTCATTAGATGTCTCATTACATGTTTCTCATTGCATATATCTCCTACTTATCTTAAGATATCATAAGTCTAACATTCTCTTACAACTTTGTCAGCCTCTCAGGAGAATATTGCTTTTTGCCTTTCTTTCTTCTTAAACAAAGTCGTAATAGGAATTTTTCCTTTTAGATCATTTCTTTGGATCTTAACATAAGGGGTACTACTCTCTTGCTTTTCATAATTTTATGCATCTATGCCAAACATCTGTGGAATTTGCACCCTTTCTCATCACTTTCTAGGGGGTCACCTATCATTGGGCTACTTTTACTTGAGCACACTTAACTGGAAAGTGCTGATGAAAATCTAAAGCACTGGTGCTAAAAGGCTTACAAAATGATCCCTCTAGCTACTCTTGTAGCTTCTTTAACCTTGGATTAGTCAACTTCTGTCTCTATTAACAGAGGAAGTTACTTCCCAGATGTTATCCTTCTTAGTCTAGCCATATCGTGCTAAGAAACACGAGACCTCAGAGGTAACGACTGACTAAAACTAGTCTATCGTAGTCGTATCCTTGAAGATTACCTTGTAAAACTATAAGGTTTAGGGTATAATTTACTTATCTGGGTGTCACTGTCTCTTGTCTAAATCTTTCTCTAAGCAGTTAACATCATCCCCACTTCTTACTCTAGGGAGGGGACCTCTTAGGTTCATTAAGGATTCAAGTCTCTAACTTGTTTAAGGGGGGTTAATCTAACTAAATCAGAGCATCACTAAGCAAGAACCTTCTGTTCTGTGCTAGAATCTTATGCGTTGATACCAAAATATTACATCCTAACTTTCTTACATCTTAAGGACCAAACGGTAGCATATGGAATCACTTTTAAGGTCATTGAAGTCAAATTATACAATCTGGAATTTTACTCTACCAAGTACTGTTCACTGTGTAAATTCCATACAGGTGACTTGACTTCGAAAAAATCATAATTAATTCTACAAAAATTGAAACGAAGTGGTTCAGTTGCTACACAAAGCTAACTTAAACCTCTTTAGGAAAAAATAACTCGTTGGCCATTCCTTGACCAAGTCAATGTCAGTCAATGCTCAAAGTTTACTATTTATCCAACGTTATTCCCCTAATTCTAGCATTTTTGTCCCAATTTTGAAAAATTATATCTCCACGTGTAAACATCTAAATATGACATTATATATATCAAATCGAAACTTGGTATGTCTACTATTTACTAGAAAAATATCATACATTTATTCTATCATTTACTATTTTTCATTGCAACTTAAAGGTCACTACCTCATCACAAGTTATTGTTCACAGTGGCAAATTCTAGCAACCAATTTTACATGCATATGCATAGTATATAACAATCACATATCAATCATGCTAAATAATTCTTAACTTCTCTTCATGTATCTTCATCTCCTCCATCTTGAGAAGACGCGCTGTGATTAGATTGATATAGGAGGGGTGAGATTCTGGGGAAATCTCAGTAGCAAAAGGTACCACAAACAATGTATGCAGAAATCTCAGTAGCAAAAGGTACCACAAACAATGTATGCAAGTATATGCTTAGTGTTTAACATGCTTGCTTTACTATAATCATGCTTACATAATGACTATACATACTTCAATGATTCTTATTTATAACATATGGCCATAGCATAAAAAGAAACAGAGCATTCTCAATGATACATGCTTCACATAATCAAGACAAGCTAATAGCATATTAACAACACTCAAGCAATAAGCATATAAGTTTAGGTATAAGTTTACTACCTGTCAGGTAGCTTTTCCTTAGACCTTAGCCTTCACTCTGAGGTTCCTTCTTTACACAGGTTAGAGCCTTTACAAGGCATAATAATATTTTCATTATTACCCTATCAAGTATAGCTCTACCTAACTCAAGTTTAACTTGAGATAATACCCTTAATCTGACAATCCCTAACTTTCTTTTTATCAATGGCTAACCTTATCAAGAGAGAGACATGTCACTATTATAACTATTAAATTCATAAGAAAAATTTATTAGAGTAGGGACTAGAATAAATTACTTAATTATTCCTAAGCTTGCCAAGTCCCTAAGCTCCTTGGATTGCTCATAGCTCGGTCATACCTCCTCCTTTTTCCTTCCTTCTTTCTCTTTCTTTATCTCTTTCTCTTTCTCTCCCTTCTTCCTTTCTTGGCTGTGTATGGAATATAATAGAATGGAATAGAAGGGGTTGTGGTATTTAAAGGTGAAGCAAGGTGAATTGGACGGTCTAGATAGAATTGCGATGAACGACTTAGATTGCCTGACTTGCTCACCAATTTTTGTCTGCATCATCATGATGACATCATCCCCCTTATGTCATCATGCTAGGTGGTACCTTGTGTGGGTCCCACAGGACACCTCACCTGGTGAGTCATCGCTTTTGCAAACCTCCAGTACATTCTATCCAATCATGTACATTATTGTACCATATAAAGGGATTTTCTTGAATTGTTAGACTGTCCTGTACTCCAATAATTTGCATGACTTCCAATGATATTATTTACCTAGGGAACATTTATTAAATAGATACTTATAAATATATGATAAAATTCCCCTTATCATATCACTTTCCCAGTTATAACTGTATCCGAGTACTTGTATTTTTCCTAGATCTTAATGAATTACTATTTTAGTGTATTGGCCCTACTACCATGTGGAATGGCCCTATTTGCCACCATTCTGGGCTCTCTTAGACTCAGCTCGCCTACTGCTAAAATTTTATTATTAGATATTAAGCGTCTATGAACTCCATCAAAATTCATTAAAACGTAAATAACTTTTCCTACAGAGCTCCTTTCAGGATCCCTCCAAGTCCCTAACCTTTTGCTTTACAGGACGCACCTTCCTATGACTTTTTATTTATATCTGATGTACAAAAGGTCTGATAAAAAATTCAGATAACTTTCAAAATTTCAGATAAATATCAGCTATCTAGGACCTCAAATAATTATTCTTGGTCACATCATATTGACTAGAATAATTTTCTCTATCTCTTGATAAAATTTGGGACTGAAATGCTTCTGGACAATTTCAGGCCTTTCTGGCTCAACTTTTTATAATTGTCATTTTTCCCCTGAACTCTTGAAAATTACACTTTAGTCCTTCAACATTTCATAATTATACTTAATGGCTCATAACTTGTGTCTACTTTCATTTTGCAGTATGAAACTTTTAGAGTTTTCACTTTAGTCCCTTTCTTTTTTAAAATGACCATTATGCCCCCAGGGACTTTTACTATTTACATATAAGTCCCTATATTTCACTTATTTATAGTTGAGTCCTTGAAAGCTGTGTATATTTTTGGGACTTCTGCTCAACGGGGTCTAGTAGCCTACCTATTTCAGGCTACTTTTCTGGGTCTCTGGGCCTAAAAATTAGAATATTACAATTCTTCCCCTCTTAAAATAAATTTGTCCTTAAAATTTAATTAGTACCGTAGTTAAATTATCTTAGATATATCTCGTCTCTATATCCTCTTCTACCTCATGACTAAGGCTTGCGGTATCTATCTCTTATCTTGACATCTAACAGAATTCTTTTAACATTTGTGAAAGTTTATATCTACCTCGTGCTTGTATGCTCCCTTTTATTGTAGTCAACTTAATCAAAGTTGAAATCTACTTCTTTCTGTTACTTGTTTACTTGTCATGCATTTATTCGTTTATGGACAACTCACTATACTTGACTTGTGAGTAGTATCCATTTCTTTCATATCTAAGCCTTCAAAATTTTGATGTAATTCCGAAGTCTCTGACATTTCTCTTACTTCTTACTATGCTACTTATCTCATTACTTATCTGTACTTATCTTATTATTTCATTAGATGTCTCATTACATGTTTCTCATTGCATATATCTCCTACTTATCTTAAGATATCATAAGTCTAACATTCTCTTACAACTTTGTCAGCCTCTCAGGAGAATATTGCTTTTTGCCTTTCTTTCTTCTTAAACAAAGTCGTAATAGGAATTTTTCCTTTTAGATCATTTCTTTGGATCTTAACATAAGGGGTACTACTCTCTTGCTTTTCATAATTTTATGCATCTATGCCAAACATCTGTGGAATTTGCACCCTTTCTCATCACTTTCTAGGGGGTCACCTATCATTGGGCTACTTTTACTTGAGCATACTTAACTGGAAAGTGCTGATGAAAATCTAAAGCACTGGTGCTAAAAGGCTTACAAAATGATCCCTCTAGCTACTCTTGTAGCTTCTTTAACCTTGGATTAGTCAACTTCTGTCTCTATTAACAGAGGAAGTTACTTCCCAGATGTTATCCTTCTTAGTCTAGCCATATCGTGCTAAGAAACACGAGACCTCAGAGGTAACGACTGACTAAAACTAGTCTATCGTAGTCGTATCCTTGAAGATTACCTTGTAAAACTATAAGGTTTAGGGTATAATTTACTTATCTGGGTGTCACTGTCTCTTGTCTAAATCTTTCTCTAAGCAGTTAACATCATCCCCACTTCTTACTCTAGGGAGGGGACCTCTTAGGTTCATTAAGGATTCAAGTCTCTAACTTGTTTAAGGGGGGTTAATCTAACTAAATCAGAGCATCACTAAGCAAGAACCTTCTGTTCTGTGCTAGAATCTTATGCGTTGATACCAAAATATTACATCCTAACTTTCTTACATCTTAAGGACCAAACGGTAGCATATGGAATCACTTTTAAGGTCATTGAAGTCAAATTATACAATCTGGAATTTTACTCTACCAAGTACTGTTCACTGTGTAAATTCCATACAGGTGACTTGACTTCGAAAAATCATAATTAATTCTACAAAAATTGAAACGAAGTGGTTCAGTTGCTACACAAAGCTAACTTAAACCTCTTTTAGGAAAAAATAACTCGTTGGCCATTCCTTGACCAAGTCAATGTCAGTCAATGCTCAAAGTTTACTATTTATCCAACGTTATTCCCCTAATTCTAGCATTTTTGTCCCAATTTTGAAAAATTATATCTCCACGTGTAAACATCTAAATATGACATTATATATATCAAATCGAAACTTGGTATGTCTACTATTTACTAGAAAAATATCATACATTTATTCTATCATTTACTATTTTTCATTGCAACTTAAAGGTCACTACCTCATCACAAGTTATTGTTCACAGTGGCAAATTCTAGCAACCAATTTTACATGCATATGCATAGTATATAACAATCACATATCAATCATGCTAAATAATTCTTAACTTCTCTTCATGTATCTTCATCTCCTCCATCTTGAGAAGACGCGCTGTGATTAGATTGATATAGGAGGGGTGAGATTCTGGGGAAATCTCAGTAGCAAAAGGTACCACAAACAATGTATGCAGAAATCTCAGTAGCAAAAGGTACCACAAACAATGTATGCAAGTATATGCTTAGTGTTTAACATGCTTGCTTTACTATAATCATGCTTACATAATGACTATACATACTTCAATGATTCTTATTTATAACATATGGCCATAGCATAAAAAGAAACAGAGCATTCTCAATGATACATGCTTCACATAATCAAGACAAGCTAATAGCATATTAACAACACTCAAGCAATAAGCATATAAGTTTAGGTATAAGTTTACTACCTGTCAGGTAGCTTTTCCTTAGACCTTAGCCTTCACTCTGAGGTTCCTTCTTTACACAGGTTAGAGCCTTTACAAGGCATAATAATATTTTCATTATTACCCTATCAAGTATAGCTCTACCTAACTCAAGTTTAACTTGAGATAATACCCTTAATCTGACAATCCCTAACTTTCTTTTTATCAATGGCTAACCTTATCAAGAGAGAGACATGTCACTATTATAACTATTAAATTCATAAGAAAAATTTATTAGAGTAGGGACTAGAATAAATTACTTAATTATTCCTAAGCTTGCCAAGTCCCTAAGCTCCTTGGATTGCTCATAGCTCGGTCATACCTCCTCCTTTTTCCTTCCTTCTTTCTCTTTCTTTATCTCTTTCTCTTTCTCTCCCTTCTTCCTTTCTTGGCTGTGTATGGAATATAATAGAATGGAATAGAAGGGGTTGTGGTATTTAAAGGTGAAGCAAGGTGAATTGGACGGTCTAGATAGAATTGCGATGAACGACTTAGATTGCCTGACTTGCTCACCAATTTTTGTCTGCATCATCATGATGACATCATCCCCCTTATGTCATCATGCTAGGTGGTACCTTGTGTGGGTCCCACAGGACACCTCACCTGGTGAGTCATCGCTTTTGCAAACCTCCAGTACATTCTATCCAATCATGTACATTATTGTACCATATAAAGGGATTTTCTTGAATTGTTAGACTGTCCTGTACTCCAATAATTTGCATGACTTCCAATGATATTATTTACCTAGGGAACATTTATTAAATAGATACTTATAAATATATGATAAAATTCCCCTTATCATATCACTTTCCCAGTTATAACTGTATCCGAGTACTTGTATTTTTCCTAGATCTTAATGAATTACTATTTTAGTGTATTGGCCCTACTACCATGTGGAATGGCCCTATTTGCCACCATTCTGGGCTCTCTTAGACTCAGCTCGCCTACTGCTAAAATTTTATTATTAGATATTAAGCGTCTATGAACTCCATCAAAATTCACTAAAACGTAAATAACTTTTCCTACAGAGCTCCTTTCAGGATTCCTCCAAGTCCCTAACCTTTTGCTTTACAGGACGCACCTTCCTATGACTTTTTATTTATATCTGATGTACAAAAGGTCTGATAAAAAATTCAGATAACTTTCAAAATTTCAGATAAATATCAGCTATCTAGGACCTCAAATAATTATTCTTGGTCACATCATATTGACTAGAATAATTTTCTCTATCACTTGGTAAAATTTGGGATTGAAATGCTTCTGGGCAGTTTCAGGCATTTTTCTAGTTCAACTTTCCATAATTACCATTTTGCCCTTGAACTCTTGAAAATTGCACTTTAGTCCCTCAACTTTTCATAATTACACTTACTGGCCCATAACTTGTGTCTACTTTCATTTTGGACTATGGAACTTTTAGGGTTTTCACTTCAATCCCTTTCTTTTTCAAAATGACCATTATGCACCCAAGGACTTTCACTATTTACATATAAGTCCCTATACTTTCACTTATTTATAGTTTAGTCCCTGAAAACTCTGTATATTTCTGGGACTTCTACTCAACGGGGTCTGAAAGCCTACCTATTTTAGGCTACTTTTCTGGGACTCTGGGCCTAAAAACTGGGATATTTCAATCTTCGTAGGACAATAGGCACATGAGGTGAAAGAAATTGGGATGAGATAGATATTCATAGCCATGGACAATAATATTGAGGAACTGAGCAGTTGGTGATGGTGGTGAGAAAGAGCAAGGGCCTCTATCATCGGCTGCGTCTTGGACTATGCTTGGATTAAAACTGATGACTAGATGAACAGTGCTAAGCGATAATGTGTGTAATAATCTAGGTGTCATTTGTTGAATAGAAAATTGGATGTACTGGACATAAAGAATTGGAGGTAAGTTTTGTCTTTAAAATAATCGATCTTAAATAAAAAATTACAATCCACTTTATATAATTTTTTTTTCTAAAATGTTTATGTTGATTGCATATATTAAAATGACTCATAATCAAGAAGTAGTTCGAATATACATGACTAAATATGGTAGTTTAGGGAAATTAAAATAAATTTATTACAAATAACTAACTTAACTAATTTTTTTAATATTCATAAATTAATTATCTAACTCTTATATTAAGAATTGGAGACAATATTACTTAGAATAATAGTGACAAAACTTGTATTGTGAATTAAAAAAAAATAGATAGATTAAAGCAAATCACAACCACACAAGAAGGCTTCAAGATTATTAATGTGAATAGAATTAAATTGGACAGACTCATTTGACAAATTAGACCAAGAGCCATTGTCATTCTGACCTTGATATAATGAAAGATTTGGAGAAGAATAAACCTGTCCTGAACTAGTTGAATCAGCAAAGAACAAATCAAAACTAATAAAACAAATGGTTAAAGTGTAATTTTGCCCTAAAATTTTTCACTAAGGAGTGTTAATTATCCAAAGTTTTTGGAACAATATTTCTCCAGAAGTGATGTCGCTTGTCGTTGACACTCAAATTAATTACTAGTTTTAACTCTATGGGTATAGAAGCTAATCCTATGTCGATCTCAAGGAAGAGTATATGCGTGGCGGTCTCACAGAAAATTCCTTTTAGGGTTTCTAACGAAATAATTTGAATAATATGTTGAACTACACAATTCAAAAAGAGCTTTAAGAACAAGTAATAAGAACATATATAAGAGGAACAAATATATGAATGAAGAACCAAAAATCACAATTGATAAAAGAATCACAATAGTTTGATCACAAATTTATTCAAAAAGAAATAAATAGGTTGATAAGCAAGTCTTCAAGATCCTTGAAACTCAAAAAATCTTAAAACTAGAAAATAAAATATCAAACCTTAGTATAAACTATTACAACTCCTAAATAATAAAAACATAGAGATCAAACCTACAACCTCCATCCTCAAGAAAGATGAGAACTATTCACATATGTGGCTAGATGACACCATGATGAATAGAAGCAAAAGAACAATGGAGGAGACAAGAGATGGAATGATTGTGAAGAAATGGTATGTTCAATGGAGGAGACTTGGGGTCCTTTATGTAGCCTTGGTGTCTTGTTGATATGTCACTCTACACTAATTTGCTCTCCAAAAGATGATGATTTATTCTTGATTTATCTTCCATGATCCTTCCAAGCTATCATCTTTTCTAATTTCTCTAAAGATAATCCTTTTAACTCAAATATCCTAAAAATAATTCAAATAAAACTAACAAGATAAATGAGATAAAACAATTAATAGGAAAATAGGAAAAGATAAAACCCTTATCTATTATCCTTTAATTAAATTCAAATGTTGGATATTGAAGAATTATTTTTGAACTAATTCAAATGATATTGAATTAATATAATATAACATAATACTAACATAATATAATATTATATTAAGGGAATGAATTAATATAATAAAATATAATATTATTGGAGGTATTTTGATTTTCACTAATTAGATATTATAATTTTCTCTTCAATTTGACAATTCCTCAATGAACATTCCTCATATAATATAATTGTTTAGTAGTTGATATGGGTTCTAGCTATTTATTTTTTTTCCAATTTCCTAAAATAGATAAAAGTAAAATGCCTTCATGCAAATCAATTTATTCAAGAGAAATAATAAAATCAATAAAAATACAAGAAAATGATATTTTTAATCATTTAATTCATATAAACAATTAAAGCACAAAGTTAGCACAACTATAACAATGCCTATTAAATATGATACATTTCTTGAAATAGATAGAAAATAATATGATAAATTAGGAATTCATCAAATTCTCCCACACTTAAACCTTTGCACTCCTAAGCAAAATAATAAAGAACATCCTGATAAACACTAAAAATAAGTAAAGGAATTAAACAAGTTTCAGCATGAAAGTGATAATCAAATCAATCAAATCCTTCAAGTCAACCATAGTCACAGAATAACAAATGTAATGTGATCCCTCTCTATGAACACAGTTAAGACAAATGAACATGATAGAAGAGAGTACATTCAGCGATATAATTATTTCACTCATCTCACCTTTAAGGGGTTCTTTCACTCAAACCTGCCTATATTAGCTTATATCGTATGCTTGTAATAGTTCTAAATATCTGTCCTCATTTACATGTACATTCTTTAATCAATAGGACTTTATAAACTTGTAATGTTGGAAATATGCCCAAAGGCATGGAATGTGAAGAATAGAAAATAGCATATGCATGTAATAATAGTGAATAGATAGCATGGAATTATGTCATAAGAGGTGCAATAGTGATAATTATTCAAATAAGAACTAACAATGGTGCCTTCTTCCTTCCTTCCTTTTTGTTTTCCTTTTGATTCTTTTTTTTTTCTTGCACCATTTTTCTTCTCTCTCTCTCTCTCTCTTTAAGTTGGAACCTTGTATATGAAAGATGTAACACAATATCACAATAATAATGGTCTTCTAACATGAATAAAAAATATTATTTTAAAAGATGTTCATCCATATATGACTTTCTATAAAAATGATGGAAAAAAGGAAAGTGATGGGCTCAAAGGGAGTGACTAGGGATATAATATGTATAATGGCTTGTGTTTGGTATAAAGGGGTTTAGAATATGATGCCTTAATCATTTTAAAGAGTTGCACATGAGTTAGACAGCATATAAGAGAACTAGGACAAGTTTTAAAGAGTAAATAGTATAGGAGGTACTCACTCAATTTAGGAATTTAAGGCTGAGAATCCTTCCAACAGGGCTATCTCTCTTTATTCCTATTCATAGAGCCTCGCTGAAGACTTCAACTGGTCTCAGTGCATTACATTACCTGTCTCTATAATAACTCTCAAAATATTGACTAACTGAACTATCATAATCAACAATAGACTTAAAAATTTATACATGTATCAGTGTAATCAAGATGATATTTTAATTTAAAACAAGTGTTTAAAAGTATAAGTGTGAATTTTTTTTTGAAAAGTAGGCATTTTTGGCAAGAATGGTCACAAGAACAAATAACTCTATCCCCTACACTTAAAATTTTGCGTTGTCCTCAATGTAACTATATCACAAATAAAGAGGAAAAGAGAAGGCTAAGATATATAGGAGTTGTAAAAAATATCCTAAAACTAAGAACTATGAAAAATGCAACCTAATCTGGGAATTATGTAAAATGCAGAAAATTGAAAATGAAAACAAAAAACTACATCCTACTAAACTGGTCTCTCCCCCACACTTATCTTAAGCAATGAAAAACAAGTACGAGTTATAGGATAAGAGAGGAAAAAGATGACCTTAGCCTATGGAGGTTGTTGGTTCTCATGGTATAGCTTTAAAAGGTGTCCAATGACCTTGAGGGTCTCACCTGTATCATCATTAATCAACTCTACCATCCTGAAGTCGTGAACTTTGGTTACTGTGTATGGGATGTCCTACTTAATTTTGAACTTTCCACTCATGTATTTAAATCTAGCAAGGAACCGTAACACTTTGTCTCCAACCTACAACTACTTCTTGAGTATGCCTTTATCATGTATCATCTTTGTCTATCCTTTTTAAAGACGAGAGCTTTCATAGGCATCAATCCTCACCTCTTATTATTATTGTAGCTGTAACTTTCTTTCTAGGCTCGAGGTTTCGACATCCATGTTACACATTTTAACAGCCCCATAGGTTTGATTTTCAAGTTCTATAGGGATATGACATGACTTACTAAAGACAATCCTGTATGGAGACATCCTTATAGGCGTTTTGAAGGCTATCCTGTATACCCAAAGTGCTTCCTTGTAATATTCCAATTTTTAGTATAGTGAAAGAAATGAAAGAAATGGACACTACTCACAAGTTTAGTATATTGAGTCATCCATATATGAATAGATGCATAGTGAGTAAGTAAGCAATAGATTGAACTAGAGTTCAACTCTGATTGAGTTTATTAAGAAAAGTAAAGACAACAAAGACATGAAGCGGATATTGAAAGCACTCCTCTAGATGTTAAGATAGAAGATAAGGATAGATACCCTAATCCTTAGTCATAAAATAGAAAAGGATATAAAGAGGATATATATATCCAAGATAGTTGACAAGGTACTAAGTAAATTTCGAGGACGAAATTTATTTTAAGGGGATGAGAAATGTCATATTCCAATTTTTAGGCCTAGAAGCCCAGTATGTAGCTTGAAATAGGTAAGCTACCAGGCCCTGTTGAGTATAAGTCCCAAAAATATATAGATGATATTCAGGGACTAAACTGCAAATAATAAAAATTTAGGGACTAAGTTATAAATAGTGAAAGTTCCTGAGGGCAAACATATAAATAAGCTAGAGACTTCAGAATAGTCTCCTGGGCGTAGAAAGAGAAAAGAGATTAGTTAGAGGCCTAAGGTTGAGATAAAGATCTCAAAGGGATGATTTACAATGTTAAACCCAATCAAGGGTAAAATCGTAATTTTAGAAAAGTCGCGGGCATAATGGTCATTTTGTAAAGAAGAGTGACTAACTAAAAAATCTAAAAGTTCCATGGTATGAAATGAAAGTAGACATAAACTTTGGGTCATTAAGTGTAATTATAAAAAGTTGAGGATCTAAAGTGTAATTTCCAAAAGTTCAGGGGCAAAATGGTAATTATATAAAGTTGAGCCGGAAAAGGCCCAAAAAGGGCCAGAAATTGTTTAGCCCTAAATTTTACTAGTAAATAGAGAAAATTATTCTGATCAGTTTAACACAACACATAATTTTAATTTGAGGTCCTCATAAATTGATATGAAATTCTAAAGATTGGAAAATTATTACAGTATTTTCTAGACCTTAGAATCAGATAAAATTTGGTAGTAAATTCTTATAATTAATATAATAATTTATAAAACTTACAGAAGTCAAAAAGGAGTTCTATAGGATTAATTATAGAATTTACGGTGAAAAATGATATCGATAAAGGGTTTAAAGGAAATGTATATAATTTTTATCATGACTTCTAGGTCTCAGAAAATTATGAGACTTTGCAAGGAATTAATTTTATATTAGAATAAATTTTTAAAAATATCAAAACTAATAAAAGAGGTGTTTAGAATTTATCTCAAAACTTATGTCTATTTAAGGATATCGGAATAGGAAGTGCCTTGAGATTTGTGTCAATTAGAAGTTGGACCCAATAAAGCCCCAATAATGGCATCATAAAGCATCTCAATAAGTTCCAAAAGTTTTTTTGGAGCCCAAGTTTAATAATGGAAAATTTATGAAGTTTTTAAAAAGAAAAGAAAAGTAATTAAGGAAGCTTCAACAGGAAGATTAGGGTTTGCACATGGTGGGCCCCACAAACAGCACACATGGTGTCAAGAAAGGAGGGAGAGAATGACTTTTGGCATGTTATCTTATCTCAAATTTGGCTTCTAGGGCAAGCCAAGATCAAGGGCAAATATGGACCATTGGATTAAATAGTGTTTAAGCGCATCTTGGCCTTTCATTTTCCATGAGATTTTTCTATAAATACCCCACCATTTCTGACTAAAACTGTGGCATAAGGAACCCTTGGGGAGGTGCTTCCCAAATGCAAACACAAGCCAAGACAAAGAAGAATCCAAGAACCAAAGTTCAAGATAGCTAAAGATTAAAGTAAGTAATCTATCCTAACTTATTTTTCTTCAATTTAGGGTCTTGAACTTAGGGTTTTTATAAAAGAACTAGGGTATATGTGCTGTCCAAAACCCTAGATGAAAGGAGAAAGAAGAAATTAGAGTTATTTGATTAACGCTTAAACAAGCTAGTTAGATGATTGGTTGTTGAATTAAGTCGATATTCTTGACTTTGTCAAAGAAGAAACCTTTTGGTATGCACTATTCATGATAGAAGGAGATGAAATTTCAATGATCTAATGGTTCCATTGAATTTATATGATGATTTTGTGTAGGATTGGATAGGTTTCCAACGTTGGAAGCATTGGAATTGAAAGTTGTAATTTTTTTAAGTCTTCTCTATTACTGTTCACACACATAAATAGTGATTGGAATTTCATGATTTTGATGCTTCCAATGGTTTTAAAATAAAAATTTGTGTGCGATAAAGTAGAAAAATAAGTATTGGAAGCATTGGAATCAAAGTGAGATTTTTGAAAGAAAAAGGGAAGTTATGCAATTCTGTGCAGAACAGTGTGTAGTTGCTGAAATTTGGGAATTCTGAGTTCATAAATAGATTCAGAAGATCAAATTGTGTAAGGTAAAGTCAAGACATCAATTGATTCAAAGGTCAAGTCAATTAGTAAAGATTAGAGAAAGTTATGTTAGTTAAAGTAAGTTCAATGTTCAAGAGAGTTAGATTGTAATGAATGGATGGTAATGCTATGTTAGGAACTGATTGGTGTGCTCAAAAGAGGGCAGCCACACATCAAGGAGAAGTAAGAAGCAAGAAGCAAAGATAAAGTAAAGGAAAGTCAAGCATGTGAGGTAGTAAACTATCCTAAACTTGTATGTATTGGATGTTATGATTGGTTGTGCTATGGCTATGTTGAATTGTGTTGCATATGTGTTTATGATTGAAGCTCTATTTCTATGATTACTTTGGCCAATTGTATTTCATATGTTACATGGATGCATGCACATTACACAATGTTAACACTTTCACAAGCAAGCATAAGTATTTACATTGATGCATACATTATTTAGTATCGTTTGCTACTAAGATTTCCCCAGAAATCTCACCCCATCCATGTAATCTTAATCCCAACAGGTCCATGAATGATGAATGAAGATGAAGAATCATGAAGAGAAGTTAGGGATTGGATAGTATAAAAGTTATATTAAGAATTGTTATATGTAATGATGTTATATGACCAATTTGAGCAGTGATGTTCTTGATGTAATGAAAAATAGTAAATGATAGAATAAATATATGAAATTTTATAGACACTTAATTAATATGTCAAGATTCATTTTGACACCAAGTACACCTTTTTTCAATGTCTGTACAAAGGGAACGAATTTTTCAAAGTCAGGGACCAGAATCTATTTTAAGAATTTTTGACCAAATGAACAGTAATATTTGACAATTAAACTGTATTTATTGACTAAGTATTTGGTCAGGAACTTATTTTTTTCTTAAATTTCAAGATGTTATTTTAGTGTATCTTTTTTAACTGCTCTATTTTTATTTTTCTCTAATTAATTATGATTTTTTGAAGTTTATCGCCGAATCTGGAATACTATATGAACGGTAACTCGTTAAGAGTAAAAATTATAGATTTAGCAAATAGACTTCAAAGGTCATGTAAGTGGTCTAAATGCTATCAAATGGTCCTGAAGAAGTATGAAAGTAAGGATGTTACATTTTGGCATTAGAGCAAAAGTTTCTGGCATCAGATAGGATAGTTCCCATACCCTAACTCTAAGTAGTAAGTCCTTTGTTAAGTTAGGGTATTTGTTGGGATAGTTAGCATTGCTTATTTAAGTTAGTCTTACAGGAGTTGATATGGGATTTCATAAAGTTAAATCAGAGTCATCAGTTAATAAGGGAGATCCCCGGGCAATAATAATTTATGAAGATGATGTACATCCAGATTTTGATCTTTCTTCAGACAGTGAAGAGAGTTCAGATGATAGTATAGGGGATTAGTCAGGAAGGTCAACAGTAGAATATTCCATAGATATTTCTTTAGATTCAAACCTGCATTCTAGAGATTATGTAGAGATTCAGCCTGAAGTTGTGCATGCTGTAACATCCCGATTTTTGGGTCTAGGAGAACTGGGAGGTAGTCTGATATGGGCAGGCTGCTAAACCTGTAGTCCCAGGGTAGTAATCTGATATGGGCAGATCACTTACATATATTTTATAGGAATTCTAGGAATAAGCTAAGTCCCTCAGGATTTATAGATTAGTTAAGTCTTTGACCTACACAGTTCACCTAGGTTCAAAAAGAGGAATGTAAGGAATATCCTAAGTCTTAAGCCTAGGAATTCTGCAGGTAGCTAGATATGGGCAGGCTCCTGAGTAAGATAACCTGATATGGGCAGGTTGTCGAGCCTTTCAATTAACAATGACTCCTGAAGAGTTCAGGGGATGAGTTGTTGAAAGATAATTTCTAGAACTTAAGATGAAGGATAAGAAGATAAGTAAAGATGCCAGAAAGAGAATTCAGGGGCATAATCGTAATTATGGGAAAGATTGGGATGGTAGCCAATGAGTATCATATTTTACTAGAAAATAGAGAAAATTATGCTGATCATTTCACTGAACTGTGAAATATGCATATGAGGTCTCTATGAGTATGAAAGAATTATGGAAAGTTAAGGGAATTGAAAAGAAGAAAAGTTTCTAGGGGCAAAATGGTAATTATGGAAAGTTCAGCCAAAAGTGGCTTAGAACTGCCCGGAAGCATTTCAATCCCAAACTCCATCAGTAGATAGAGGAAATGATGTTGGTTAATCCAGCTTAATACAGGAATTTTATCAGGACTTCAGATAACCGAAATTTATCTGATAGTCTAAAAGTATAAAAAATTCTTATCAGATATCCTAGACCTCAGATATGAGTAAAAAACTGTAGGAAGATGCGTCTTGTAGAGACGGATGTCAAGGAACTAACAGAATACCGAAAGGAGGTCTGTAGAAAAAGTGATTCACTATTTAGTAAATTCAGACGGGAGTTTATATGCTCCTGGGATCCGATAGTGATATTTGGCAGTAAATAAACTAAGACTAAATGAGCTCAGATGACATTAGTCAGAGGCCCGTAATGACACAAAGGGATGTCTAGAGTCAGTATGGCAGTCTATATGATAAAAGGGGCCAGTGTCCGAAAAAATGTACAAAATGACGAAAATGCCCTTATGTTATAAAATAGTGAAAGAATGAGTAAAGGGTATTTTGGTCATTTGGCTATGGTGAGATAGTCAAGAAAGGTTATCTGGATAGTTGACCAAGGTCAGAGAATACTCTGGTAAGGTATGAAAAGACAATAATGCCCCTAGATTCATTAAAGTAAATAAAGAGGAACTAAGGGCATTTTGATAATTTACCAAGGGATGGTTCTTGGGAATTGAGCCATCAGAGTACTTGGGCTGGATCAGAAACCCAATATGACATTCTGAGAGCCCAAAAACATGGCCCAATGGTTATGTGGGTTGAAGCGGCATTAAAATACTATTTTAGTGCTGTTTCAATAAAGTAAGGTTACCCGATCGAAGTGGTAACCGGGGGAATTGATTAGATAAAGTTCTAGACTTTTCTGGTAGCCGTGGGATGGCGTGAAAGGTGCCATCAAGATGCCACATGGCATTAATCTAGAGGGAGAAGGAAAAGTTGAGGACACGTGGCACGATCTCAGCTGTTGATTCCGGTGAAAGACTCTGGAAAAGCTGAGTCAGCTGGTGAAGTGTCCATGGGCCCCACCATTGCACTACCTAGCATGTGAGGTGTCCCTTGATGATGTCATAAGTGATAAGTCATTATAGAGGATAATGTCTTCATGATGAGGTAAGCAAGACTTGGTGAGCAAGCAAAGCAATCTGAGCCACTCATCATGAATCAATCTAAGCCATATATTCCACCTTGCCTCAAAAATCTGGATGTTACAGATAGTGCTTGCCATTGTCATCACGGCCAAGAGCCAAGAAAATAGAGAGAGAAGTGAGTTCTAGAGAGAGCAAGTGGGAGGAAGAAAGAAGAAAGTTCTGGTGGAGCTGGAAGCAGTATAAAGATACTAGAGTTCTGCTAAGCCAGTGAGGTAGTAACTAATCCTAGCTTTTATGCAATGGCTTTGTGATTTGATGTGCTATTGTTTGGTTGGATTGTTGTCTTATATGTTATGTCTGAAGCTCTACTATATAATGCTATGTTCATATGTTATTATTGAGTATGGAAGCACGTGGCATACTTATCTGTACACAATCACAAGCAAGCACTATCTGTAACATCCAGATTTTTGGTCTAGGAGAACTGGGAAGTAGTCTGATATGGGCAGGCTGCTAAACCCGTAGTCCCAGGGTAGTAATCTGATATGAGCGGATCACTTACCTGTATTTTGTAGGAATCCGAAGGATGAGCTAAGTCCTTCAGGATTTAAAGATGAGTTAAGTCTTTACCTACAGAATCGGGACAGTTCACCTAGGTTCAAAATGAGGAATGTGAGGAATATCCTAAGTCTTAAGCCTAGGAATTCTGCAAATAAGTAAAAGTCCAGGGACTGATATGTAAATAGTGAAAGTCCCTAGGGATATGATGGCCATTTATGCAAAGAAAGGGATTAAATTGTAAAAGAAAGAAAATGAAGGGACTTAAGTGCAAATATGAAAAGTATAAGGTGAAAAAGGAAAAGTAGACAAAAAGGTGGGGTCCTTAAGTGTAATTTTAGCCAAATAAAAAGGGACTTAATTGAAAAGAAGAAAAGTTCCTTGGGGCTAAAGTATAATTAAAGAAAGTCAGGCCGGGAGTGGTTTGGACTGTCCGAAAGCATTTCAGTCCCAGATTCCACCGGTAGAGAGAGCAAGTGACGGTCGGTAATCTGGCTTGATACAGGAATTTTTGAAGACTCCAGATAGCCAGAAATGGACTGAACGTCCAAAAGTTATATAAATTCATACCGGATATCCTAAATTTCAGATCTAGGTGAGAAAATACAGGATGATGCGTCTTTATGGGGAGGATGTCAGGAAACTGACAGAATACCGATAGGAGGCCTGTAGAAAAAGTTATTCACAAATTAGAAAATCCAGACGGGAGTGTGAGGCCTCCGGGTATCCGATAGGGAGATTTATCGGTATTTGAAAAGGGACTGAATGAGTTCGGATGACCTCAGTCAGATGACTGATATGACTCACAGGGATGCCTGAACACCGCAGGCCAGTGTATCGGACAGAAGGAGCCGGTGTCCGGATATGTGTATAAACGGTGAATAATAGTTAAAATATTCAAGGAACATGGCCAGGGGAAGATTCCTCGTAATACGTGCCATGAAGGTAATGGACCCTGAAAGGCCCAATAATGGCGCCATCAAAGGCCCAATAAGACACTTGGACTGATAGGTGGGCCAGTATCTGGCAGAACCCCGGAAAAGTGCGAAATTACGAAAATGCCCCTGTGTTGTACTAAAGGGGTAGTAGATGTATGAGGGCATTTTTGTCATTCTGGACAGGCCCAGGAGCCAAGGCACATACAGATAAAGTTACTCAGAGTCAGTATATGCCCTGACAGGGTATAGAAGGGTGTAAAATGATGATTTTACCCTTAGGGTTAAAATAGTGCAAGAAAGGGCACCCAAGGGTATTTTGGTAATTTGCCAAGGGATGTTTCTTGGGAATCGTGCCATCAGAGTACTTGGGCTGGATCAGAGACCCAAGATGATATTCCTAGAGCCCAAAAACGTAGGCCGAGGGATATGTGGGAAAAAGTGGCATTAAAATACTATTTTAATGCTGTTTCAATAAAGTAAAGTTACTCGGTCGGCACGATAACCAAGGAGGTGATCAGATAAAGTCCGGGACTTATCTGGATAGCATTGGAAAGCGTGAAAGGTCCCTTCCAAGTGCCACATGGCACTGGTCTAGAGGGAGAAGAAAAGTTAAGGACACATGGCATAATCTTAGCCGGTGAGTCCAGTTTGTGGGAAATCAGACCGGACCGGTACTGGATTGGACTGGAAATGCTGAGTCAGCTGATGAGGTGTCTAGGAATTGTGACATGTGAAGAATGTGGCGATGAGGTGTCCCGGTGAGGTGTCCTGGGTGATGCAGTAAAAAGGAATAAAAGAAAATAGGAAATACCAGGAAAAACCAGGACCACGTGTTCAGATGGCTTCAAAATTATAGGAATGCCATTGAGGGAAACTATAAATACCACCTCCCCCTCCCATTTCATGCATCTCACAGTTTTGGCAAGAGAAAGAGAGAGAAAGAAGAGAGAGAAGGAGAAAGAAAGAAGAAAGGAAGTTCTGGCGGAGCTGGAAGCAGTATCGAGATAGTAGAGTTCTGCTAAGCTTTTGAGGTAGTAACTAATCCTAGCTTTTATGTAACGGCTTTGTGATTTGTTGTGCTATTGTTTGGGTGGATTGTTGTCTTATATGTTATGCTTGAAGCTCTATTACAATGCTATGATCATATGTTATTGAGTATGGAAGCACGCAGCATACTTATCTGTACACAATCACAAGCAAGCACTGTCACTCTGCATTACATATATTGTTATGATTATTACTACTGAGATTCCCCCGAATCTCATTCCCCATATCTAACCCATTACAGGAAGATTATGTTGAAGTAAATTCTAAGAATTTTGAGAGACGCCGTTATGCTGCCGAAACTAAGACTGAACATCAGTATATGATAAGTACTGTGTACGTAGTGCTATCTAAGGAGGCTGGAAGTGAGTGGACCTAGCCGGTTCATCCAGTCTTTCCTGGGTACTTACGTAGAATAGTAGTTCTCATGAGGGAATTACCGAATCAGTACGGTTCAGTTCTTTGTACAGATGAAGCCTAGCGGTTATACTGCCAAAGTTCGGGCAGGAAAAGATGTAATAGAAATATGAGAATTTTGTATATGCTTTGTTGTATGACACTTTGTTATTCATTAATAAATATTGTTTGGCATGTTCAATTTGTGAATGGGGAATTAAGGGAGAAATTCGCAGGTCCTGAGGTAGCAGTGTTTTGACCTCAATTTGACCTAGTAAACGTAGGAGTTTGGCCACGAAATTTGGCGAGCCGGTTGTACACATCGGGGCATTACGTGGATAGGTAATAAGACTTGTTTGGATGTGTAGAATGAGCTTAATCAGTTCTCAAATTAAAGGTTCAGAATAAGGAACTTAAAAGTAGAAATTTTAATTTCTGGGCTTAAGTTAAGATATGATCGAGCTAATATCGCTTCCGTAAGTGTACTCTGAGGGGTCTAAGGGAGGATGTTTGACTATCACACTGCATTACATATACTGTTATGGTTGTTACTACTGAGATTCCCTCGAATCTCATCCCCTATATGTAACACATTACAGGGAGGTTATATCGAAGTGAATTTTGAGAATGCTAAGAGACGCCATTATGCTACTAAAATTACGGCAAAATGAAGAAAGAAGTCAATACGTACGGTGTACGTAGGTACTGTCTAAGGAGTCGTGAAGTGAGTGGACCTAGCCAGTTCATCCAGTCTTTCCTGGGTACCTACGTAGAATGGTAGTTCTCACGGGAATTACCAAATCAGTACAGATCAGTTATTTTTAAAGAAGAAGTATAGTAGTTATACTGCCAGATTTCAGGCAGGAAAGATATGATCGAGCTAATGTCGCTTCCGCAAGTGTACTCTGAGGGGTCTAAGGGAGGATGTTTCACATGCACCAGATGATGCTGAGTCTAGTAACTCTATATGGTATGAGTTTGTGGGAGTACCCTTTGACCCTGATGTAAACTTTATTCCTCCAATGAGAGGACAGATTACAGCTGAGGAAGCTGAGTACTGGTACTAGATTACAGGTAGACCAGATATTGTTACTCCCCTATCAGAGGCCCAGCTACAATCTATGACAGTCCCTTCATATTCTCGCAGTCTAAGAATATATGATTTTATAGATATCTATTAGTGGGATGTTCCTAGTCCAAGTCAACCTCAACCTTCTTTGACAAAGGCAAATAATGTTGACTGTATTAGTTTCAAGAAAGCTGTGGAGAGTGAATTACTCAGTCTAGGTCAAGGGATGGATAGAAGTACAGATCAAGAGCAGTCGGTCTACTTGCATTTTCTCAATGCTATAGGAGGGATGATAGACAGATATTCAATGGAGGGTATGGATCTGAATCAGGTTTATATTTTAGAAGACTGGCATGAGATAGTAGTAAGTCATATACTACCTTATACCCCTACATGGCATGTAGAGCTAAGTGAGTTTTTGGCGAATGATCTGCCAATTGATATATACGGGTGGCATTTTCGTATGCAGAAGTACTTGTAATTCACTATCCCTTAGAAAAGAATTTAAATAGAGTTGAGGGGTGCTATAAATATGTAAATAGTGGAAAGTAAAGTAATTACATAGATGTATAATAGATACGACATACCCCTTATATGTAGTTGATATGTATGTAATATATGTACAAATATTGTGATGACATGAAATATGAGTTTTCATATGATATAATGAAATGATAGTTGATTGAAGATCTATATGAATATGTTCCCTATTTAATGTAATTATGGTAGATAAATATGGATGAGTTTCAAGTGACTAAAGCTCATCAAAGTCAAGAACAAGAATCAGCCATTGTAGAGTAAAGACGGATAGAGAACATTAGAAGAGAATGTTTAGGGATAGCTATGTCCAAGTTGTGATATGAAGGTGTTTAGGTCACGACTAGTAGTTATGGAGAAGTGAACTTGTGACAAGTTAAGACATGGGTATGATGAGTAAAGACCATTGGCCGTGATTGAAAGTTACTGAGCTATCAAGTCGCGATGAGTTAGGTTATAAGACACGACTAATATGCACAGATGAGTTTAGGTCATGATAGGAGAAGACCTTTGGTTGCAACTGAAGGACATAGAACTGTCAAGTCGTGATGAGTAGATTGAGATGGTCGCGACTAAAGTTCATAGAGACTATAAGTTGTGACTAGTCAATACTTAGGTCATGACTAAGATGTACAAAGACCTGATGACGAGAATGAAGATGCCAACCTCGTTGAAGTTTATCAGTTAGAGGTTAAGCACAGGGTGCAGGTAAGCTAAACAATATGAGGTACTGAGATATAGAAGATCAGTTTAAGAAGATGTTTAGAAGTAGATCCTCCATGTGATCACCAGGAGTCGATCTACGTTACAAAAGACTTTGTTTAGCTAGTCTTTACTGAATAAAATAATTAGAAATTAGACTGAGATTTGTCTAGGATTGAGGCTAGCACATGGCATAAGGTTAGAGACATGATGGTTAATAGATAGAGAGCTAATATTCTTAAAACAAAGGAACTCCATCATGAAGAAATAGTAACCTAGCAGACCTAGGGCAGAGTACCCTAGAGAACATAAGTACTAGTAGTAGTAGTAGTAGATGATAAATAAGATCCATACTACACAAGTTCGTTAGGATCAAGAAAAATACTAGAAAGGAATCATAGTCCAGTCAGGACAAGACAGGGATTGATATATAGATAGAATAAGTCAAGAGATAGTAAAGAGATATAGAAGTTACTCTATAGAGATGGAGATTGATCTACTCACCTGAGAAATTTTTCTCAAATAGTTTACGAGAAGTATTTCTCTCAGTTAGATAGAGATGAGCTGAGGCTAAGGGTTAAAGTAGAGAAAGAGAAACCCTTTGATGAATACTTAGCCAAGTTCATTCACATGAACAGTGAGAGTTGAATGATTGAGAAATTAATTCACTGATTGAATTCCGTGTTACAAAGAAAGAATTTTTCTCAGGTAGTTGTAGAATTTCAATAGAGCTATAGAGGTATGCAAGATTAGAAAAAGAAGTTTATAATGTCTAGAAAAAGGAAGGTAGCCATAGTTTAAAAGATAAAGAGACTCCCCTATGTAAGAAAGACTAATGATCAAGAGTTGGATAAAGTAATGAAGGGTTGAGTCTATAGCCTAGCAAGAGGGTAATGTGATAGCCTAAGTTAAATAAGTAATTGTCTTAAGTTCTTGAATAAATTATCAGAATCTGGCAGATAATGTGATAGAGGAAAGGATGTTTCAAAAGTTTACCTAGTTAATTTTTTAATTGCAGTGTACGTATAATGGATGGTTGAGCAAATTATATGATGATGATATGGCTTATGTTGCCATAAGTTATGATGAACAGTTGCATCTCCTTGCAGTTGTCATGTGATGACATGCATGTTAGATTATGCTTAAATGATTGCATCTCCTTGCACATTATGCATGTTAGAGTACTATGATGAATGAATACTCTCCTTTCGCATTACATGCAGGGTAGAGTATATATGATGAGAAAGTTATGTTGCTCCCATACCATATGACATGCAATTAGACAATTTAACTTGGTAATGATAATAAAACAATAGAAAAGTGATAAACGAGATAGTTAACCAGTTAATCCGTAAAATTTAGAATGAGAATTTAAGATAGACAATGATAGTCAATTAGACAGAGAATGCGATTAGAGATGAATGTTAGTGGCAAACCTATAGACATACGATTACAGTACTCAGGACATATCCCTTTTGTAGGGATAAGATACATGAATGATGTACCATGAACATGAAATGAAATGAGATATAGTTATGAAAGATGATGCAGCTCTAAGAGGGAGCAACGTCTATATGATAAAAGTTAACATTTGCAATAGAGCTAGATTGCTCTTACGATAGAGTCGATTGTTCTTGAGATAGAGCCAAGAAAATGGACAGTGCAACTCATATTAGAGTCATATTGTAACATCCCAATTTTAGGCCTAGAGACTCAGAAAGTAGCTTGAAATAATAGACTACCAGAGCAGAAATCCCAGAAACATACAGAGGGTTTTTAGGGACTAAACTGCAAATAGGTGAAAATCCAGGGACTTATATGTAAATAGTGAAAGTCCCTAGGGATATAATGGTCATTTATGTACAGAAAGGGATTAAATTGAAAAAGAAAGAAAATGTAAGGACTTAAGTGCAATTATGAAAAGTTTAAGGCTAAAAAGAAAAAGTAGACAAAAATGTGGGGTCTTTAAGTGTAATTTTAGCCAAATAAAGGGACTTAATTGAAAAGAAGAAAAGTTTCCGGGGCAAAAGTGTAATTATGAAAACCTGGACCGAAACTAGGTAAAAACAGTGATCTTATTCAGATCAGCCCCATATTTCACCAGTAGATAGAGCAAGTGATGCTGGGTAATCCAGCTTAATACAGGAATTTTCTCTGGACTCCAGATAGCCAAAATTGATCTGATAGTCTAAAAGTATAAAAAATTCCTACCGGATATCCTAGATCTCAGATATAAGTGAGAAAATACAGGATGATGCGTCCTGTTGAGGCGAATGTCAGGAAACTGACAGGATACCGATAGGAGGTTTGTAGAAAAAGTTATTCACAAATTAGTAAATTCAGACGGGATTGTGTGGCCTCCAGGTATCTAATAGGCCCAGTAAGAATTTACTAATTTGGACTGATAGATGGGCCAGTGTCCAGTGGAACCCCGGAAAAGTGCAAAATTACGAAAATGCCCTTATGTTGTACTAAAGAGTAATAGATGAATGGAGGACATTTTGGTCATTCTAGACAGGCCCAGAAGCCAAGGCAAATACAAATAATGTTACTCAGAGTCAGTATATGCCCTGATAGGGTACAGAGAGGTGTAAAATGACGATTTTACCCTTAGGGTTAAGATAGTGCAAGAAAGGGCACCAAGGGCATTTTGGTCATTTCGCAAGGGATCTGTAATTAAGTTTAGACCCAATATAAAAATGTCAATGATATAAAGGACCCAGATACTAAATTTAAGGTTAGAAGACGTAATATGGATTTTTAGAAAAATTAGATTCAGAAAACAGTCCAGTTTTCGAGGAATCGGACCGGGACGGTACTGGATTGGATTGGAAATTTTCCAGAGGCTTCTTGGACCTTCATTTTCACCATTCGAGAGATTAGGTGCCCCATGAGGTGTCCCTTGGATGATGTCATGGTGATGATGTCATAAATGGAAAAGAAAATAGGAAATTCCAGGAAAAACGGTGGCCACAAGTTCAGAGTTCTTAAGAATTACAAGAATGCCATCCATGAAAAGTATAAATATCCCCTCCCCCTCCCATTTTCATCATCCCATGGTTTTGCAAGAGAAAGAGAGAGAAAGAAGAGAGAGAAGGAGAAAGAAAGAAAGAGAGAAAGCAAGAAAGGAAGTTCTGGCGGAGCCGGAAGCAGTATAGGGATTCTAGAGTTCTGCTAAGCTTTTGATGTAGTAACTAATCCTAGCTTTTATGTAATGACTTTGTGATTTGATGTGCTATTGTTTGGTTGGATTGTTGTCTTATATGTTTGCGTGAGTGCTTCAAAACCCATAGTCCCAGGGTAGTAATCTGATATGGGCGGACTACTTACCTGTATTTTGTAGGAATCCGAGGGATGAGCTAAGTCCTTTAGGATTTAAAGATGAGTTAAGTCTTTAACCTACAGAATTGGGACAGTTCACCTAGGTTCAAAATGAGGAATGTGAGGAATATCCTAAGTCTTAAGCCTAGGAATTCTGCAGGTAGCTTGATATGGGCTGGCTCCTGTGTAAGATAACCTGATATGGGCTGGTTGTCGAGCCTTTCAATTAACAATGACTCCCGAAGAGTTTAGGAGATGAGTTATTGAAAGAGAATTTCTAGACCTTAAGATGAGGGATGAGAAGATGAGGTTAAGATGCCAGAAAGAGAATACAGGGGCATAATCGTAATTATGGGAAAGATCGGGCTGGTAGCCGATGAGTACCATATTTTGCCAGAAAATAGAGAAAATTATGCTGATCATTTCACTAAACTGTGAAATGTGCATATGAGGTCTCTATAAGTATGAAAGAATTAGAAATGTGACCAAGGATAAAATGGTCATTTTTTAAAAGTGTGTGCGGGAGCGTACTTTCAGGCAAAAACAGCCCGATCCAGATTAAATATCTAAAAATACTGGGAGATAGAGAAAAGGATTCCGGTTGAAAGACTCAACACATAATTTTGATTTGAGGTCCCGATTTTTCTGTAAAAATTCCCGAAGATGGGAATTTACAGTTATAATCGGTAAAGGAAAAGCAGTCCAAATATAGATGATCGGACTGTGGCCAGAGGCCATACAGTGTTTTTAAGACCTATAGTGACACCAGGGAAGGCCCAAGCCCATAATATCAGTTCAGTGGTAAGAGGGGCCGGTGTCCGGGAAAAAGGTGCAAAATGACAAAAATGCCCTTATGTTATAGAATAACTGAAGAATGAGTAAAGGGTATTTTGTTCATTTGACAAAGGTTAGACAGTCAAAAACGGATATCCGGATAGTTGACTAGGGTCAGAGAGTACTCTGGTAAGAGGTGAAAAGACAATAATGCCCCTAGACTCATTAAAGAAAAGAAAAAGGAACCAAGGGCATTTTGGTAATTTGCCAAGGGGTGTTTCTTGGGAATCAGGCCATCAGAGTCCTTGGACTAGATCAGAGACCCAAGATGATATTCCCAGGCCAAAAAACGTAGCCCAGCATAAATGTGAGAAAAAGTGGCATTAAAATAATGATTTAGTGACTTTTCAGTAAAGTAAAGTTACTCGGTTGGCACGATAACCTAGGAGGTGATCAGATAAAGTTCGAGACTTATCTGGATAGCATTGGAAAGTGTGAAAGGTACCTTCCAGGTGCCACATGGCACTGGTCTAGAGGGAGAAGAAAAGTTAAGGACACATGGCATAATCTCATCCGTTGAGTCCGGTTTGTGGTAAATCGGACAAGACCGGTACTGGACTGGACTGGAAAGCTTCCAGAAGGTTTATTGGCTCTCTCAATTTCGCCATGTGAGAAATGTGACTGATGAGGTGTCCCCTGAGGTGTCCCTTGATGAAGCAGTAAAAGGAATAAAAGAAAATAGGAAATTCCAGGAAAATCGGTGGCCACATGTTCAGAGGGCTTGGAAATTACGGAAATGCCATCGGTGGAAACTATAAATACCCCCTCCCCCTCCCATTTTCATTCATCCCACGGTTTTACATGAGAGAGAGAGAAATAAGAGAGAGAAGGAAAGAAAGGAAGTTCTGGTGGAGCCGGAAGCAGTATAGAGATTCTAGAGTTCTGCTAAGCTTTTGCGGTAGTAACTAATCCTAGCTTTTATGTAATGGCTTTGTGATTTGTTGTGCTATTGTTTGGTTGGATTGTTGTCTTATATGTTATGCTTGAAGCTCTATTACAATTCTATGATCATATGTTATTGAGTATGGAAGCACGCAGCATACTTATCTGTACACAATCACAAGCAAGTACTGTCACTCTGCATTACATATATTGTTATGATTATTACTACTGAGATTCCCCCGGATCTCATTCCCCATGTCTAACCCATTCCAGGGAGATTATGTTGAAGTGAATTTTAAGAATTTTGAGAGACGTCGTTATGCTGCCAAATTTAAGACTGAACATCAGAATATGATAAGTACTGTGAACGTAGGTGCTGTCTAAGGAGGCTGGAAGTGAGTGGACCTAGCCGGTTCATCCAGTCTTTCCTGGGTACTTACGTAGAATGGTAGTTCTCATGAGGGAATTACCGAATCAGTACGGTTCAATTCTTTGTACAGATGAAGCCTGGCAGTTATACTGCCGAAATTCTGGCAGGAAAAGATGTAATAGAAATATGAGAATTTTGTGTATATTCTGTTGTATGATGTAACATCCCGATTTTTGGTCTAGGAGAACTGGGAAGTAGTCTGATATGGGCGGATCACTTACCTGTATTTTGTAGGATCCGAGGGATGAGCTAAGTCCTTCAGAATGGAAAGATGAGTTAAGTCTTTAACCTACAGAATCGGGACAGTTCGCCTAGGTTCAAAATGAGGAATATCGTAAGTCTTAAGCCTAGGAATTCTGCAGGAAGCTTGATAAGGGCTGGCTCCTGTGTAAGATAACCTGATATGGGCGGGTTGTCGAGCTTTTCAATTAACGATGACTCCCGAAGAATTTAGGGGATGAGTTATTGAAAGAGAATTTCTAGAACTTAAGATGAAGGATAAGAAGATGAGAATAGATGCCAGAAAGAGAATGTAGGGGCAAAATCGTAATTATGGGAAAGATCGGGCTGGTAGCCGATGAGTACCATATTTTGCCAGAAAATAGAGAAAATTATGCTGATCATTTCACTGAACTGTGAAATGTGCATACGAGGTCTCTATGAGTATGAAAGAATTATGGAAAGTTTAAGGACAAAAAGGTGGGGTCCTTAAGTGTAATTTTAGCCAAATAAAAAGGGATTTAAATGAAAAGAAGAAAAGTTCCTTGGGGCTAAAGTTTAATTAAAGAAAGTCAGGCCGGAAGTGGTTTGGACTGTCCGACGGCATTTCAGTCCCAGATTTCACCGGTAGAGAGAGCAAGGGACGCTCGGTAATCTGGCTTAATACAGGAATTTTTGAAGACTCCAGATAGCCAGAAATGGACTGATCGTCCAAAAGTTATAAAAATTCATACCGGATATCCTAGATTTCAGATCTAGGTGAGAAAATACAGGATGATGCGTCTTTATGGGGCGGATGTCAGGAAACTGACAGAATACCGATAGGAGGCCTGTAGAAAAAGTTATTCGCAAATTAGAAAATACAGACGGGAGTGTGAGGCCTCCGGGTATCCGATAGGGAAATTTATCGGTATTTGAAAAGTGACTGAATGAGTTTGGATGACCTCAGTCAGATGACTGATATGACTCACAGGGATGCCTGAACACCGCAGGCCAGTGTATCGGACCGAAGGAGCCGGTGTCCGGATATGTGTATAAACGGTGAAAAATAGATTAAATATTCAATAAGCATTAACGGGGGGAGATTCCTCGTAATGCGTGCCATGAAGGTAATGGATCCTGAAAGGCCCAATAATGGCGCCAACAAAGGCCCAGTAAGACCCTTGGACTGATAGGTGGGCCAGTGTCCGGCAGAACCCCGAAAAAGTGCAAAATTACGAAAATGCCCCTGTGTTGTACTAAAGGGGTAGTAGATGAATGAGGGCATTTTGGTCATTCTGGACAGGCCCAGGAGCCAAGGCTCATACAGATAAAGTTACTTAGAGTCAGTATATATCCTGACAGAGTACAGAAGGGTGTGAAATGACGATTTTACCCTTAGGGTTAAAATAGTGCAAGAAAGGGCACCCAGGGGTATTTTGGTAATTTGCCGAGGGATGTTTATTGGGAATCGAGCCATCAGAGTACCTGAGCTTGATCAGGATCCAAGATAACATACCCAGAGCCCAAAAACGTAGGCCCAGTGATATGTGAGAAAAAGTGGCATTAAAATACTATTTTAATGCTGTTTCAATAAAGTAAAGTTACTCGGTCGGCACGATAACCGAGGAGGTGATCAGATAAAGTCCGGGACTTATCTGGATAGCATTGGAAGGCGTGAAAGGTCCCTTCCAGATGCCACATGGCGTCATCTTAGAGGCAGAAGAAAAGTTAAGGACACGTATTACGGTGCAAGACTCTGGACCGGTACTGGATTGGACTGAACTGCTGAGTCAGCTGATGAGGTGTCCAGGAATTGTGACATGTGAAGAATGTGGCGATGAGGTGTCCCGGTGAGGTGTCCTGGATGATGTCATGCATGATGCAGTAAAAAGGAATAAAGAAAAATAGGAAAATCCAGGAAAAACCAGGACCACATGTTCAGATGGCTTCAAAATTACAAGAATGCCATCCATTAAAGCTATAAATACCCCCCTTCCCCTCCCATTTTAGGCATCCCACATTTTTGGCAAGAAAAGAGAGAGAAAGAAGAGAGAGAAGGAGAAAGAAAGAAAGAAAAGAAGTTCTGGTGGAGTTGGAAGCAGTATAGAAGTTCTGGAGCTCTGCTTTTGAGGTAGTAACTAATCCTAGCTCTTATGTAATATCTTTGTGATTTGTTGTGCTATTGTTTGGTTGGATTGTTGTCTTATATGTTATGCTTGAAGCTCTATTACAATGCTATGATCATATGTTATTGAATATGGAAGCACGCAGCATACTTATCTATACACAATCACAAGCAAGCACCGTCACTCTGCATTACATATATTGTTATGATTATTGCTACTGGGATTCTTTTGAATCTCATTCCCAAAAATAACATTACAGGGGAGGTTCTGTCAAAATAAAATCTGGAAATTTTAAGAGACGCCGTTAGGCTGCCGAAATTCTGGCAACAGAGCAAGGACAAAGCAAGGAACTGATACGTACTGTGTACGTAGGTGCTGTCTAAGGAGGCTGGAAGTGAGTGGACCTAGCCGGTTCATCCAGTCTTTCCTGGGTACTTACGTAGAATGGTAGCTCCTACGGGAATTACCGAATCGGTATAAGATCGGTTACTTTCTACAGAAGGAATGTAGCAGTTATGCTGCCGAATTTTAGACAGGAGAAGATGTAATAGAAATATGAGAATTTGCTGTATGCCTTGTTGTATGACATTTTATTATTTAATAATAAATATTGTTTAGCATGTTCAATTTGTAAATGGGGAATTAAGGGAGAAATTCGCAGGTCTTGAGGTAGCAGTGTTCTGACCTCAGTTTGACCTAGTAAACGGAGGAGTTTGGCTACGAAATTTGGTAGTCCAGTCGTACACATCTGGGGCGTTACGTGGATAGGTAATAAGCCTTGTTTGGATGTGTAGAATGAGATTAATCAGTTTTCAAATTAAATGTCCAGAATAAAGAACTTAAGAGTAAAATTTTGAATTTCTGGGCTTAAGTTAAGATATAATCAAGCTAATATTGCTTCCCAAGTGTACTCTGAAGAGTCTAAGGGAGGATGTTTCATATGACATTTTATTATTTAATAATAAATATTGTTTGGCATGTTCAATTTGTGGATGACGAATTAAAAGAAAAATTCGTAGGTCTTGAGGTAGCAGTGTTCTGACCTCAATTTGACATAGTAAATGAAAGAATTTGGCCACGAAATTTGGTGAGCCAGTTGTACACATCTGGGGCATTACGTGGATAGGTAATAAGCCTCATTTGGATGTGTAGAATGAGATAAACCAGTTCTCAAAGTAAAGGTTCAAAATAAGGAACTTAAGAGTAAAATTTTAAATTTCTGGGCTTAAGTTAAGATATAATCAAGTTAATATTGCTTCCGTAAGTGTACTCTGAGGAGTCTAAGGGAGGATGTTTCAGAAACCCTAAGTTTCTAGCTAAGGAAATGATTAGAGAAATGTAAATGGTATGACTGATTAAATAAAGGATCAAATTGTAAAGCTAGAAATTATTATGGCCATAAGTCCAAAGTAGACAAAACTTTAGGGACTAAATTGCAAATATGAAAAAGGTCAAGGAACCTAAATGTGATTTGTGAAAATTCACAAAAACTGTACTTTCAGCCTAAAATAGCTCGGTACGAATTTAAGATATGAAAATACTGGGTGATAAAGCACAAAATTTTGGGTTGAATGAGAGACATCAAAATTTTGATTTGAGGTCCCGATTAATTGATAAAAATTCGGTAAGTCTGGGAAAATAACCTGGAATTTTAGGAGACTACTGGACTTCAGAATTCTGTGAGATTATGGTAGAAGATACTTTGTGAATTATGGGAGATTGTAAAAAAGATCACAAGCCCAAAAGAGGTCCAGATAATTTTAAATAGAATTTTAAAGGAATTTTAGGAGCTTGTCTATCGGCTCTAAAAAGATAGGATTTTATTCGTTGAAGGAGCAGATCTAAACCGAAGACCATGAAATTTTACCAGGAGGGTTAGAATAAATTTAGATGGGTTATTATGGGCCAAGTCAAAGTACAATAGCCAGTATGAGCCCAAACTAAAATAGGGGCAAAATTGTAATTTCGGGAAATTTCGGTCCGAAAATGGCAATTTTGAAAAATATTCAAAAAAATCCCAATAAATTCCATAAAATGGAAAATGAGGTTCTAAGACATTTTTATAAAGGGAAAATGACAAAAATACCCCTATCTGAATTTTTTTCGTATTATAGTTTCTTTTAAGGTATCCGGAAAAATTAAGTATTAGGACTATAAAAAGACCTTAGAAAAATATGAGAAAATGGAGATAAATATTTAAAGGGTCAATAATGATTTTAGATATATTAGACAGGGTTAGAGAGTGTTCTAGAAAATATCGTGCCATTAAATAATTTATTTTTCTCGAAAATCACCCGAATCGGTACCGGTTAATACCGGAAAATTAAAGAAAAATCCTAGAAGCTCCAAGAAGGTCCAAGAAACTCCATGAAGCCTCAAGACTTATTGATTTGGCGGAAATGGTGAGGGAGAAGGAAAAAGAAGATGACAACTCAAAAGTTGTCATAATTACAATGAAAAAGGTGGTTAAATTCTAACCCTTGGATCAAGGGTTTAGGAATTGGATCTTAGCCCTTGATTCCCCTCAAATTTTCCTATAAATACCCCCTCCAAAGACTTCAATTTCGTGCAGCCCTCTTTACATAGGAGAAACTCTAGTCAATTCAAAACTCAAGCCAAAAACAAAGCTTCCAACCTCCCAAAGTTCAAGGATACTAAGGTAAGCATACTTCCAAGCTTTTAATGATTTGTTTGGAAGTTTGATTTATGGTTTTTAAGGGTTGGGAACCATGAATTTATAAGGTGAGATGCTGGCTAAATTAGGAAAAGATGAAAGTCATGATAAGGATAGCAAAGACAAGTTGAAAAGGAAAAGATTTAACATGTTTTAGTTCATGGAATCAATGGTTTCTTGGAATTGTTCTTGAACTACCTTGCTGTCCAGATTTATGTACTTTGTTCTAGGGTTGAGATATGATGATTTTAAGGCCTCCAAGGTGTTCAAAATGCAATTTTGTGTAGGGCATAGTAGGGAGACCCTAAGTGGAAGCCTTAAACATCAAAATGGAAGTTCTAGAAAACCCTAAGTTGCAATTTTTGTTTCTGTCCGTACGGATAGTATAGGAGATGATGTGAAACATCCTTCCTTAGACCCTTCAGAGTACACTTACGGAAGCAATCTTAACTTTATTATATCTCTCTTGCCAGAAATCCTAGCAGAAAATAACTGTACTGATTCGGTAATTCCCCATGAGAACTACCATTCTACGTAAGTACCCAGGAAAGACTGGATGAACCGGCTAGGTCCACTCACTTCCAGCCTCCTTAGACAGCACCTACGTACACAGTACTCTGTATAGTCTACCAGCACAACGGCATTTTTTAGTAAATACTTTTAAATCTTAACCTTAAAAACCTTGACCTTAAATTTTGAACTTAAACATTAACCTTACTTATTCTCAATTGGAACTATTTTAGAACATTGGAATACCTCTTAACCTCAAAAACATAAATTTCCAAGAGTTGGGCTTTCGGGTACTGTTCACTGCTACTATTCACTGGGTGATTCCAGATTACAACCTGAACTTTGGAAATTCATAACTAAATCTAGAAAAATATTTTTGAGGTGATTCCAATTTCTAATGAAACATATTTCATTCAAATTTGATATAAAAATATCAAAATGAGGTTTCCTTGTCCATATCAAATCAGTTTATTCGTTGAACTTTACTGTTCATTTGGTAAATCTGGAAGTTCCAGTTTTTTTGCCCCATTTTCAAAAATTCATTTCTCCTTGTATACTTATCCAATTGAGACAAATTACCTATGGATTTAAATATCAGAATGTGTACTTTAATATCATAAAATTTCGTGGAATAACTCATTCATTTACTATATGAAATTAGCGCATGAACCTCACTGCCTCTGAGTAGTCGTATTATCTTATTCCAGATTTTAACTCCTGACTTTGAAAAATCATAACAATTCGAGATCTTAACCAAATGAGGCGTTCTTGGTGTAAAATTAAAGATCTGGATCTTATCTATGTTCATACCAAATTTCACGTGAAACCGAATAGAATAAGTTACTCAAACTATCACTGGAAGTGATATACCTCAGCTCAGATCCAGTGAGTAAATTCATTATACATAGCAATATATCATCACATAAATTAAAGGCATGCTTTCCAAGTCATACACCATTCATACATCCACAATTACCTCCTTCCTTGTGATGTTCCAGCACCTAGATCATGGTTATGGGGGGTGAGATTCGGGGGAATCTCAGTAGCAAACAATACCAAACAATGCATGTATTAATGTAAAGACGTGTGCTTGCTTGTGAAAGTGTTATCATAGTGTGATGAGCATGCTTCCATGTATCATATGAAATACAATTGGCCAAAGAAATCATAAAATAACAGAGCTTCAATCATCTACCATATACACACAATTCAACCAAGCCATAGCACAATCAAGCATACATTACATAAATACAAGTTTAAAGCCATAGCACAATCAAGCATACATTACATAAATACAAGTTTAAGGTAAATCCACTACCTTGGATTTAAGCTTTCTTTCTTATGCTTGCACTTGCTTCCCAAGCTTTCCAATCATGAAGCTTTTTGGTCAATCATTCCCCAACACCTTCTTAGAGGTTTCAAGGTCCTAAACACATTCATATTCATTACATAATCCATTAGGACCATGAACTCAAACACTACTCAAGACTACCTCTCTTGAACCTTTAACTTGCTTTAACTAACATAACTTTCTTTAATCTTTGCCAATTAACTTGGCCCTTGAATCAATTGATGTCTTTCACCTTTTGAATCCATTTATGAACTCAAAATAACCAAATTCCAGCAAGAATACACTGTTCTGTATAGATTTGGAAAAGCATACATAAATCTTCCAAAAATTATCATTTTGATTCCAATGCTTCCCATACTTGTTCCTCCACTTTTCCCCCACACAAAATCTCATTTTAAGACCATTGGAAGCATCAAAATCATGAAATTCAAATCACTGTTCATGCGAGTGAACAGTACCAAAAAGGAATTTTCAACATTATAACCTTTAATTCCAATGGTTTCCAAGGTTCAAAACCTTTCCAATCCCACACAAAATCATCATATAAACTCAATGAAAGCATTAAATCATTGAAATTCCATTTCCTTCTATCATGAACAGTGTATGAACAGTGCAACCCGAAATGGTAAAGTCAAGAACATCAACTTACTTCACAACCAAGCATGTAACTAACTTGTTTAAGCTTGTCTTAACTATCTATGACTTAAAACTCATATTCCTTTCACATATACACAAAAATTCCAGCAGCACCTCCCCAAGATTTAAGCCTAAAAAACCACTTAAACTCAAACACAAACCATAAGAACAAAAGGTAGAAGCAAGGAGACAACTTACCTTACTTGCTCCTTCAAGACCCTTGCTTTCTTCCACTTTCTTTCTCTAGAACTCACTACTCTTTCTAAAGGAGCTCTTGGGTGTGAAGAATGAATGGAAAGGGGGGGTATTTATAGCAAAAGTCATGTGCCATTTGAAGGCCAAGATCACCTTGGGAACTATTTGATCTAATGGTTAAAGGTTTGATCTTGGAATGTCTTTTCACTTTTTACTCATGACCTTACCACCATGACATCACTAGCATGGCCTCTCTTGGTACACCTAACCCTTCTTCTTTTTGGGTGCCATTTTGAAGTCCTTGTGGGTCCCACCATGTGCAACACCTAATTTTTACTTTATTCCCTTTTTCTTTCTTTTCAAAAATCCATAAATTATTCATTATTGGACTTGGGCTCTAAGATAATTTTTGGGCCTTATTGGGCTGGCCTAGGATAACATTTTGGACCTCTTTTAGGTCCAATAGCTAATTGGCACAAATCCCAATGTAATTTCCTTATACCGATATCCTTAAATTATCCTGATCTCAGAATAAATGTTAAACACCTCCTTTAATTGTTCTAACATTTTTATAAATTCATTCTAATATAAAATGAATTCTCTACAAAGCTTCATAATTTTCTGAGATCCAGAAGTCTTGTTAAAAATTACATATGTTTCCTTTAACTCTTTATCGGTGTCCTTTTTCACCGTAAATTCCATAATTAATTCTACAGGACTCTTTTTTGACTTATGTCAACTCCATAAATTCTCATATTAATTATAATAATTTACCATCAAATTTTCTCTGATATCCATCCATTGTGTGAAATGACCAAAATGCCCTCCATTTACTTCTAGTTTCTTAGGGCATCACAGTGGCATTTTCATAATTTTGCACTTTGGCCCTTAGACTTTCTTCTTCTTCCAATTAATCCTTTTCTTTACATAAATATGGCCACATCTTTTCCTAAAAATCTCATATATTTCATTTAACCTGTACATACAACTTAGTGCAGAAAATTAGGGATGTTACATGATGCAATTTCAAAATTTGGATCACACCATTGGATTCCTTAGCCAAAATTATGTAGGATAGGATCCCAAGAGTTAATGTTAGTGCTTGGGATAAATAAAACCCTAATTGCATTCAAGAAAGGGTAGTTAGGATTTTTAAGTTTGGATTATGTTTGAGAAGTGTAATGACATGAAATTGTTGTTCAATAATTAGGATTTGACATTTGTACACCTAAAGAACTTCAAGTCAACAAGGAAAGACAAGGATCTCCAAGAGGTAGCAACAAGTCTAACTTTATCATTGTCTTGTAATTATTTATTGGTCTTGTTGTTTATGATGTTTGGTTGAGCATGATATTATGTGATGATGTGCAAGCTTGATGGGCTTGATTATGTGGTAATCTCCTTGCTAAGATGTCATGACAAATGCATGTTAGAGAATGCCAAAAATATGAGAATGAATGTGTGGCTCCCATATCATATAACATGCTTTAAATAATTACTTGATGATGTTAAAGTTGTGTTGAATGCTATTGGGATTTCTTTGGAAATCTCACTCTTTTTCATATTAAAACATGGTAGGTGCTGAGCATTGAAGAGGTAAAGAGCCAATTGATGGTGTTTGAAGTATGCTTGGTTGTGTTAGATACACTTATATTATGTAAATATGGAACAAAGAGTACTTAATGTAAGTTCTGTTAGAAGGCAGTGAGCTTTACAACATATTTTGGATATGGTATTGTATGAATTAAAAGTTGAAATTTAGTATGATTAAAGTTGACATATTAAGCTTTAAATAGACACCAAGTACGTCCAATTTGGATAAAAAACGAATTTATGGTGAATTTTCAAAGTTAAGAGTTGGATTCTGGAAAACTGGAAATTTACCATATGAACAGTATATGTTTGCGAATTTGTTTGGAATGTTGTAGTTGCGCTTGAACCTATTTATTATTTTTCCCATAAATAGGTTTTAAATATATTTCAGTAGGAATTGGAATCACCTCATTTGGAGTTTTCTAGATTTAAATATGAATTTCCAAAGTTTGGGAAAAATCTGAAAAGTGCTATATGAACAGTACCCGAGAGAGATTTTCAACAATTTCAGATCTTTGATTCCAACTTTAATTGATTCTAAAGTGGTTCCAAAGGCTACTAATGGATCATATATGGGTATTAAAGTAAGGATGCGATATTTTGGTATCAGAGCAAAAGATTCTGGCTCTGGTTGTGGTTTAGTGAAAAGTTAGTAGAATTAGTCAAAAGTGTAATTGTCAATTTTGGGATAAATTGACATTTGGATTAAGCTTTTACAGGATTAGAGATGGATGATCATCACCAGGGATTGAATGACCCTATAAATGATGAGAACGGTGAACAGCTAGAGCCTATTCCAAATGAAGTTGGGGAACCAGACATAGAAGGGGAACCTGAGGGAGAGCTATGGGCAGAGGAAATCCCAGAGATAGATATTCCAGAGGGTATGGAAATGGAGGAGGATCTAGAAGAGGATCTAGAACCCTTGGAAGAGGACCTAGAATTTATTGAGAATGAATCTGATGATAGTGATAATGACTCTATCCAATCCACTATTACTTTTGAGCGGATAGAGACTCCACCTCGAATTTCCACTATCCCCAATCCAGTTCCCAGATCCTCAGATAACCTAACTAGGATAACCCACATACCAGAATATATGCTACCCCAGTTTGATCCTGATATGTATTTCCTGACCAGACCTAGAGATTATGAAGACTTTTATGGTCTAAGATATAAGGGTATCCTGAGAAGGCCCAATGAAGCTGGACCTAGTGGAACAAAACCAGTAGAGCCTAATATCCTTGGATCAAATAAATTAAATACCCCTGGACCTAGTAAGCCTGCTTTCCTTGACGGTGATAGATTAGTCCCTCTATGATAGATAGAACCTGCTCCAGTCCATTGTTTGAGGAGGGATGACTACCAAACATATGAACATTTGCTGGCACAAATGAAATGGTTCGAGAGGTATATCTGGAAGGACGGAACATAAAGTTTAAATGTCTATCTGGATTATTTTCAACTGGTGAGACAGTTCTACCGTACTCTTATAGCAGATCGGGTTCTAGTGGACCATAGGATGTTTATAGCTGCCATGATCCACGTTCTCCCAACTACGCAGAAATGGAGCAAGCGTATTACAGAGCTAAACTACATGGGTGTTGATGAAGTTAAGGCGTGGATCCGAGATCTAGAAGCCTTTACAATATTTTATTACTTAAATCTGATATGAATTTATAGTAGGTTATGTCAGAGACTACTTGAAACAGATATGTAGACTACTTTACTTGATGTACATAATGTAATTAAAACTTAATGTACTAAATGTTGATGCATAATGATATATGGGTTGTATTACTTACTCTTGTTAGTCCCTCTATATATATAATTCAGATAAAGGATAGTTAAATCATGGTGAGAACCAGGAGAAATCAATCATCTGAAAGGAATCCAGCTAGTGAAGCTGGTGCCTCTTCTGATCCATTACAGTTGATTTTGAATCGTATTGAGCAACAACAGAAGGCGATAAAGGAAGTAAGAACAAGGCAGACCCAGCAAGAGCAAGATCGAGATGCTACAATAGCCGCAGCTGTAGCGGCAGCACTGAGAAATATAACTCAGCTCCAGCCTGAGACTACTTCTGTACCAGAACAAGCAGCTATACCAGAGGTCACAACTATACCACAGCCTCAGGTGGTACCCCAGCCAGCAGTAAACCCCAATAGTATCCAACAATAGATGACACGATTTTGTAAACATCATCCACCTGTATTTGACGGAACATTCGATGTACAGGCAGCCGAGGAATGGATAAATCGGTTGGAGAAGATCTTTAAGGTCTTAGATTGTCCATCTGAGAAAAAAGCATAGATGGCAATATACCAGCTGGAAAAAAATGCAGATCGGTGGTGGAGGAACACCGAACTTCTCTTACAGTCCTGAAATACTCTTGTTCCGTGGGAAATATTTCTAGAACAGTTCTATGAGAAATATTTTCCCCAATCAGCCAGAGACCAACGGGAGGCCGAATTTCTTGTGCTAAAGCAAGAAGAAAAGGAACCTTTCGACGAATACTTGTCGAAGTTTATCCGCTTATCCCATTACTCTACCTACCTCCGTCAGATCGATGACGAAAGATGGATGACGAAAAGACTAATCAGGGGTTTAAACTCAATAATGAGAGAGAAGGGTACCCCTCATCAATACCAGCAATTCAACTAGGCAATGGAAGTATGCCGGTTGACCAAAAATAGTATGAATCACCGATTACTATATAAGCCAAACTCCAGGGAGGATAGACCCCCAGAGAGAAATAATCAAGGAAGGGGTTTTGCTGGTAATAGTAGTAATGGTGGTGGTGGCGGTGGTGACAAAAAGAGAAAGCGTCCGTGGAATAATAAGAAGACATGTAAAAAAGACGACAACCAAAGAGGAGGCCCAGGAAATCGACCACAAGAAGGTAAAGTATGTGACATCTGTGGGAAAAATCATGGGGATATACCATGCTGGTATGGTCAGAATGTTTGCTATACCTGCGGGAAGCCAGGGCATTTCAGCGAGTGTCCACGGAATATGGAAAATCCTAGGCCTCGAACTCAAGGAAGGGTATTTGCAGTTAATCAGGAGGAGGCAAGAAGGTCACCCGACATGATTCAAGGTACAATCAGTATCAATAATCATTTTGTATTAGCGATGTTCAATTCGGGTGCCAGTCACTCATTTATATCATATAACTGTGCTACACGGTTGGGCTTAACTATTAGCCAACTTCATTATGATATATATGTGACAACTCCAACTGATGCTAGAGTAGTAACTTCTGATGTTTGTTTGAATTGTATTGTGCAATATGATTATTGTTGTGCTACTCTAGACTTGATATGTATGCCCTTCCGTGAGATTGATGTAATAATTGGGTTAAACTGGTTAGCTTCCCAAAACATATTGTTGGACTTTAAAAGCAAAACCCTAGTATTACCCCCGAAGGCAACTATCCCTAGTATAGAAATCAGGTTGAACTTCACCACTGAGGCACAAGCGATCAGAGATTTGCGTAAGGGATGTCAGGGGTACATCATTTTCTTCTCTATGCAAGCAGAGGTTGAAGAAGGAATTGAACAAATCCCTGTAGTCAAGGAATTTCCTGAAGTGTTACTAAAGGAAATTCAAGGGTTGCCATTTGAACGTGAAGTGGAATTTGCGATCGACTTAGTTCCTGGAGCAGGACCAATCTCTAAAGCCCCTTACAGGATGGCTCCTAATGAAATGATAGAGCTGAAGAAGAAGATTGAGGAGTTGTTGGAAAAAGGTTTTATTCGACCCAGTGTGTCACCGTGGGGTGCTCCAGTACTATTTGTGAAGAAGAAAGATGGTAGCTTAAGGCTATGTATAGATTATCGAGAGCTGAATAAGATCACAATCAAGAACAAATATCCTCTTCCTCGAATTGATGATCTTTTGGATCAACTGGCTGGAGCAACAGTATTCTCAAAAATAGACCTGAGATCAAGCTATCATCAGCTCCGGATTAAGCCAGAAGATATTCCCAAGACTATATTCAGGACTCGCTATGGGCATTTTGAATTTCTAGTGATGCCCTTTGGTCTCACAAATGCGCCTGCAATCTTCATGGACTATATGAATCGAATCTTTAGGCCGTACTTAGATCAGTTTGTTGTGGTCTTCATTGATGACATTCTAGTGTATTCCAAATCTTCAACGGAGCATGAAAGGCACTTGAGATTGTCCTGAGTACGCTGAAAGAGAAGCAGCTCTACGCCAAGATAAGCAAGTGTGAATTTTGGCTTCATGAAGTCAAATTTCTCGGTCACGTCATATCCCAAGAGGGAGTGGCTGTGGATCCTAGCAAGATTGAAGCAGTAGTTAACTGGGAACAGCCGAAGACGGTGACAGAGATTAGAAGTTTCTTAGGCTTGGCCGGGTACTACAGGAGGTTCATCAAGGACTTTTCTCGACTCGCTCTTCCGCTGACAAAGCTCATTAGAAAGAATCATCCATTCGTGTGGGATGAGAAGTGCGAGGCCAGTTTTCAATAATTGAAGAAGAAATTAACCTCTACCCCAGTGCTAATCATTCCATACCCGAAAGAACCCTATGTGGTTTACACTGATGCTAGTAAGCAGGGGTTAAGGTGTGTTTTGATGCAGCAGGGGAGAGTGGTGGCCTATGCATCTCGACAACTAAAAACTCATGAAGAGAACTATCCCACTCATGACTTGGAGCTAGTAGCGGTGGTATATGCTTTGAAGATATGAAGGCACTACTTGTACGGAGCGACTATTGAGTTGTTCTGTGACCACAAGAGCCTAAAGTATCTACATGATCAGAAAGAGTTAAATATGAGACAAAGAAGGTGGATGGAGCTGTTGAAGGATTACGATTTTCGAATTTAGTACCATCCTGGAAAAGCCAATGTAGTGGCTGATGCCTTGAGCAGGAAGGCAGTGCAGGCAGCAGCTTTGATGATCAAATAGTCCAAATTACTTGAGGATTTTAGAGATTGGAGTCCTTTATATCAAATACAGCTTACAGGTCATTCATTAGGAGGAACACGATTTAAGGCCCTAATTCATGATGAGATTAAAGAAGCACAAGAACATGATAAAGTAGCAGAAATCTTCAGAGAAAAGTTACGAATGGGAAAGACTAAGAATTTTTCAATCTCTGAAGATGGACTATTATGCTTTCATGGAAGGCCTTACATTCCTAATTTTGGAAACTTAAGGGAAAGAATTCTGGATGAGGCACATAAAAGCAAATACACAATGCATCCAGGCATGACCAAAATGTACCATGATGTAAAGAAAATAGTCTGGTGGACTGGAATGAAGAATAATATAGTGACTTATGTGTCACGGTGTCTCACATGTCAAAAGGTAAAAATGGAACATCAGAAACCATCGGGAATGCTACAGCCACTAGATATTGCTGAATCGAAATGGGATAGCATAGCTATGGACTTTGTGGAAGGACTACCCATGACACCAACAAAGCATGATGCTATATGGGTGGTGATTGATCGTCTGACAAAGTCTGCCCATTTCTTAGCCATTAATGTGCGAAATTCTCTCGATAAACTAGCAAATTTATACATCAGAGAGATTGTCAGGCTACATGGTGTTTCGAATAGCATTGTGTCAGACAGGGATCCTAGATTTTTGTCTAATTTCTGCAGAGCTCTGCAGAAAGAAATGGACACTACTCTTAGATTGAGTACAGCTTATCACCCTCAAACTGATGGTCAGACGAAAAGAACAATCTAGACACTGGAAGATATGCTTAGGGCATGTGTTTTGGATTTTAAGGGGAGTTGGGATACTCACTTGCCATTGATCGAATTTGCCTATAACAACAGTTACCAGTCGAGTATCCAAATGGCGCCGTATGAAGCACTATATGGACGCAAGTGTCGATCCCCTTTATGATGGACAGAGTTGAGCGAAAGGAGAGAATATATGGTCCCGAACTGGTAGATCAAACTGCCAAACAAATAGAGATGATCAAGAAAAGACTGACAACAGCCCAGAGTAGGCAGAAAAGTTATGCAGATGTGAGAAGAAAGCCATTGGAATTTGAAGAAGGAGATCATGTATTCCTCAAAATTACTCCGACAACGGGTGCAGGACGATCGATGAAGATTAAAAAACTACATCCGAGGTATATAGGTCCATACCAGATTCTTGACAAAATAGGATCTGTGGCCTATAGATTAGCTCTTCCCCATATTTGAATCAAATTCATGATGTCTTCCATGTTTCCCAACTTAAAAAGTATATCCCAGACCCATCGCATTGTTGGACATTGTGCCCTAGGGGCCAATCATTATGTTATGAACATTGTTGATTTATGAATTTCTTAATTATGTTATCACATTATTTGAATGTTTACTATGATGACCATCCTTGGATAACTCATGATCTTATCCTAAATGTCCCTGGTCGGTCATCTATGCAGGAGCAGAGATGAAATAAGACCAGTATGACTTTGAAGATATATACAGATATAAATCAAAGTCATAGACACATGTAAGAGTACAGGGTGTTGGACCAACCCGCTATGAGAGAGCTGCATGGGTTAAGTCATAAGCTTCTCTCATATACAAACCATGTCACTATGCCCTTTGACCTGAGATCATCATGGATTCCTACATGACAAATGCTCAGCTTTGACCTAGTCAAAAGTCACTTTTGAGCGAGTGATCATAAAGGCTATGTTCGGGCTCAGTGGTTTTTCATACGGAGGAATGTGAATGGTCAAGATGGAATTTGTCCCTCACATTCGTAGAGAGATATTGTTGGGGCCCTCGATGAGTGAGTCTGAGAAATGTATGGCCATACTGTAATGGAAAGGTAGTTCCATTTCTATAGTCAGACTACTCAGGGATCGAGAAAGTAACGGTCAGGAATAGGAGGATGACATTCACCATGCCTCATCCATGACCGAAATATCGTGTGACAAAAGGGACGTGATATGGTTGTATGAAAGGTAATATCGTTCATCGATCCTCATATGATTTGGGTAGTCATAATGTCTTGCTAGAGACCGCTTACGACTTGTGGATCAGTATAGTAACTAGCCCACTGCCAACTTCATATGGGCCTACAGGGTCGCACACAAATTAGCCCAATGCGAGCTATGATGTCCAGATTCATTGAATCTAAGAGATGTCTAGATTCAATGAATAATCTAGGTTGGATATATATATTATATATATATAAATTAGTATATATATATTATATATAATATAAGAGATATTTGCAAGATTTAATTTATAAGGATAAATTAAATCTCTATCACTTTTGAATTTGAATTTAAATGGATATGATCTATTTGAATTTGAAATTCAAATTGATAAGATATATCAAATTTGATTTATGAGAATAAATTAAATATAATTTCGTCTTATCTTTATTTTAAATTAAATAAATAGGTGAATTAAATCTGTGGGACGAATTTAATATAAACCATATTTATTTAATTAATTTCTTATTAAATTATGCAATATATGATATTGTATTAATTTCAGAATTAATATAAGATTAATTCTGAAACCCAGCCCAATTAGAAGCCCGATAGCATCCTATATATTTGACATTAGGAGCTAGGGTTCTACACAGATGTGAGAAAAAGGGGCAAGGAGAGTGCAAAAAATCCTTATTTTTATACATCTTAGGGACCATTCAGTAGCACTTAAACCACTTTCAGGGTCATTGAAGTCTACACACTTAATCTGGAATTTTATTCATATCGAGTACTGTTCACTGTGGCAAATTCCAGATGAGTGACCTAATTTTGAAAATTCATAACTAATTATAGAAAAATCGAAATGAAGTGGTTCAAATTTTTACATGAAGCTAACTCAAATATATTTCAGGGAAAAATCATTGGTTGACCAATCCTTGACAAATTTAACGTGGGTCAACGTTTCAATCTTACTGTTCATCCAATGACTTTCTCCTGAATCCAGCATTCTGGTCCCAACTTTAACAATTTATATCTTTTCGTGTATACATCAAAATTATACATTATATATTTCAAATTAAAGTTTAGTATGTCTACTTTTTACCCTAAAAATTTCGTACATTAATTCAATTATTTACTATTTTTAATGATTTATCAAACATGAATGGGTCTTCACGAGTTACTGTTCACTGAGCCTATTTTCAGCATCTAGTCTTTACATACCCAAGCATACAACCAACACATATCAGTCATACAGGCCAGATAACAATTAATATCAAATAATCAACTGTTGTATATCAGTGCATGATTAACTCCCTCATATTTTATTACATCATTCTCTGTCTAAAATCCGGCAGCATAACTGCTACAATTCTTCTTTAGAAAGTAACCGATGTTGTACCGATTCGGTAATTCCCTTATGAGAACTACCATTCTACGTAGTACCCAGGAAAGACTGGATGAACTTGCTGGGTCCACTCACTTCCAGCCTCCTTAGACAGCACTACGTACACAGTACGTATCAGTTCCTTTCTTTGTTCCTTCTTCGTTGCCGGAATTTCGGCAGCCTACCGGCGTCTCTTAAGATTTCCAAATTTTATTTTGACAGAACCTCCCCTGTAATGTTATGTTTGGGAATGAGATTCAAAAGAATCCCAGTAACAATAATCATAACAAAATATATAATGCAGAGTGACGGTGCTTGCTTGTGACTGTGTACAGATAAGTATGCTGCATGCTTCCATATTCAATAACATATGATCATAGCATTGGAATAGAGCTTCAAGCATAACATATAGGATAACAATCAACCAAACAAAACAACACATCACAAAGACATTACATAAGAGCTAGGATTAGTTGTTACCTCAAAAGCAGTGCTTTAGAACTTCCCTACTACTTCCAACTTCACCAGAACTTCCTTACTTCTTTCTTTCTCACACTTTCTCTCTCAAGAACTTCTCTCTTCCCTTCTTCCTTGCTCATGCCGAAATGAGGGGCTAGGTGGGGGTATTTATAGTGTTGAACAATGGCAATCTTGTAATTAGGAAGACTTATGATCCTGTGGTCCTGGTTTTTCCTGGAACTTCCTATTTTCTTTAATTCTTTTTTACTGCATCACCCTGGACACCTCATGGGACACCTCATAGGACACCTCACCACCCATATTCTTCATGTGACAAAATTTGGAGATTCTGGAAGCTTTCCGGTCCAATCCGGTACCGGCCCGGTCCATCGCCTCAAAAAACATGCCGTTTTCTGAATCTGATGTTTCTGAAGATCCTTTTTATGTCTACTGACCTCACATTTAGTATCTAGACCCTTTATATCATTAACTTTTTAATACTGGGTACAGACTCAATTACAGATCCCCTGCGAAATGACCAAAATGCCCTTGGTGCCCTATCTTGTCCTATTTTAAACCTAAGGGCAAAATCATCATTTCACACCTCTCTGGACCCGGTCAAAGCTTATACTGGCTCTAGTCAACCTTATTTAGACATGTCTTGACCTCTGGGTCTGTCCAAAATGACCAGAATACCCTTTATTCATCTGCTGCCCTTTTTGTACAACATAGGGGTATTTTCGTAATTTCGTACTTTTCCGGGGTTCTACTGGACACTGGCCCACCTATCAGTCCAAGAGTCTTATTGGGGCTCTAATGGCGCCATTTTTGGGCTTCCTGGGTCCATTACCTGTATGGAACGCATTACGAGGAATCTTCCTTTAACACAGTTCATTGAATATTTTAACTATTATTCACCGATTATACACCTTTTCCGGACACCGGCTCTTTTTCCCAGATACAGTGTCCTACTGTGTTCAGGCATCCTTGGGGGTTATAACGGTCATCTGACCGAAGTCATTCGATCGCATTTAGCCCCTTTAAAAATACCGATAAATCTCCAACCCGGATCCCCGGAGGCCTCACACTCCCGTCTGGATTTTTTATTTTGTGAATAACTTTTCCTACAGAACTCCTATCGGTATCCTGTCAGTTTCCCGACATCCGCCCCATAAAGGCGCATCATCCTGTATTTTCCCACTTATATCTGAAATCTAGGGTATCCGGTATAAATTTTTATAACTTTCGGACGATCAGTCCATTTCTGGCTATCTGGAGTCTTCAAAAATTCCGGTATTAGGCTTGGTTACCTGGCGTCACCTGCCCTACCTTCTGGTAGATTCTGGGACTGAAATGCTGTCGGGCGGTGCAAACCACTTCTGGCCTATTTTCTTTAATTACACTTTAGCCCCAGGGAACTTTTCCTTCTTTATAATTAAGTCCCTTAATTTGGCTAAAATTACACTTTAAGACCCCACATTTTTGTCTACATTTCATTCCTAACTTTAAACTTTCCATAATTGCATTTATATCCCTTAATTTCCTTTCTTTTGCAATTTAATCCTTTTCTTTACATAAAGGACCACATGTTTTTCCTGAAACAGAGCTCATATATTCCGTTTAATCTGTACATAGGAACCAGTACAGAAAATTAAGGATATTACAGTTTGCAGATAAGAAACTGCGGAAATAGAGACGGTGAGAACGGAATCTTGAGAAAGCCCTAGAGGGATAAGAGGTGCTATCACGTCGTTCGTGATCGGAACGTTGTTCGTGTGGTGTAATATCCTTAATTTTCTGTACTGGTTCCTAAGTACAGATTAAACGGAATATATGAGCTCTGTTCCCGGAAAAACATGTGGACCTTTATGTAAAGAAAATGATTAAATTGCAAAAGAAAGGAAATTAAGGGACCTAAATGCAATTATGGAAAGTTTAAAGTTAGGAATGAAAGGTAGACAAAAATGCGGGGTCTTAAAGTGTAATTTTAGCCAAATTAAGGGACTTAATTATAAAGAAGGAAAAGTTCCCTGGGGCTAAAGTGTAATTAAAGAAAAATAAGCCAGAAGTGGTTTGCACCGCCCGACAACATTTCAGTCCCAGATTCTACCAGAAGGTAGGGAAGGTGACGCCGGGTAACCAAGCCTAATACCGGAATTTTTGAAGACTCCAGATAGCCAGAAATGGACTGATCGTCCGAAAGTTATAAAAATTTATACCGGATACCCTAGATTTCAGATATAAGTGGGAAAATACAGGATGATGCACCCTTATGGGACGGATGTCAGGAAACTGACAGAATACCGATAGGAGGTCTGTAGGAAAAGTTATCTGCAAATTAGAAAATCCAGACGGGAGTGTGAGGCCTCCGGGGATCCGGGTTGGAGATTTATCGGTATTTTTAAAGGGGCTAAATGCGATCGAATGACTTCGGTCAGATGACCGTTATAACCCCCAAGGATGCCTGAACACAGTAGGACACTGTATCTGGGAAAAAGAGCCGGTGTCCGGAAAAGGTGTATAATCGGTAAATAATAGTTAAAATATTCAATGAACTGTGCTAAAGGAAGATTTCTCGTAATACGTGCCATACAGGTAATGGATCCAGGAAGCCCAAAAATGGCGCCATTAGAGGTCCAATAAGACTCTTGGACTGATAGGTGGGCCAGTATCCAGCAGAACCCCGGAAAAGTACGAAATTACGAAAATGCCCCTATGTTGTACAAAAAGGGCAGCAGATGAATAAAGGGTATTCTGGTCATTTTGGACAGACCCAGAGGTCAAGACATGTCTAAATAAGGTTGACTAGAGCCAGTATAAGCTTTGACTGGGTCCAAAAAGGTGTGAAATGACGATTTTGCCCTTAGGGTTAAAATAGGACAAGATAGGGCACCAAGGGCATTTTGGTCATTTCGCAGGGGATCTGTAACTGAGTCTGGACCCAGTATTATAAAGTTAATGATATAAAGGGTCTAGATACTAAATGTGAGGTCAGTAGACATAAAAAGGATCTTCAGAAACATCAGATTCAGAAAACGGCACGTTTTTCGAGGCGATGGACCGGCCGGTACCGGATTGGACCGGAAAGCTTCCAGAACCTCCAAATTTCGTCACATGAAGCATATGGGTGGTGAGGTGTCCTATGAGGTGTCCCATGAGGTGTCCAGGGTGATGCAGTAAAAGAGAATTAAAGAAAATAGGAAATTCCAGGAAAAACCAGGACCACAGGATCATAAGTCTTCCTAATTACAAGATTGCCATTGCTCAACACTATAAATACCCCCCTTACTCCTTCATTTCGGTGCAAGCAAGAAAGAGAGGAAGAAAGAAGTTCTTGAGAGAGAAAGTGAGAGAAAGAAAGAAGTAAGGAAGTTCTGGTGAAGTTGGAAGTAGTAGAGAGGTTCTGAAGCTCTGCTTTTGAGGTAACAACTAATCCTAGCTCTTATGTAATGTCTTTGTGATGTGTTGTTTTGTTTGGTTGATTGTTGTCCTATATGTTATGCTTGAAGCTCTATTCCAATTCTATGATCATATGTTATTGAATATGGAAGCATGCAGCATACTTATCTGTACATAGTCACAAGCAAGCACCGTCACTCTACATTACATATTTTGTTATGATTATTGTTACTGGGATTCTTTTGAATCTCATTCCCAAACATAACATTACAGGGGAGGTTCTGTCAAAATAAAATTTGGAAATCTTAAGAGACGCCGGTAGGCTGCCGAAATTCCGGCATCGAAGACGGAACAAAGAAAGGAACTGATACGTACTGTGTACGTAGTGCTGTCTAAGGAGGATGGAAGTGAGTGGACCCAGCAGGTTCATCCAGTCTTTCCTGGGTACTACGTAGAATGGTAGTTCTCATAAGGGAATCGGTACAACATCGGTTACTTTCTAAAGAAGAATTGTAGCAGTTATGCTGCCGGATTTTAGACAGAGAAGGATGTAATAAAATATGAGGGAGTTAATCATGCACTGAGATATAACAGTTGATTATTTGATATTAATTGTTATCTGGCCTGTATGACTGATATGTGTTGGTTGTGTGCTTGGGTATGTAAAGACTAAATGCTGAAAATAGGCTCAGTGAACAGTAACTCGTGAAGACCCATTCATGTTTGATAAATCATTAAAAATAGTAAATGATTGAATTAATGTACGAAATTTTTAGGGTAAAAAGTAGACATACTAAGCTTTAATTTGATATATATAATGTCTAATTTGGATGTATACACGAAAAGATATAAATTGTTAAAGTTGGGACCAGAATGCTGGATTCAGGAGAAAGTCATTGGATGAACAGTAAGATTGAAACATTTACCCACGTTAAATTTGTAAAGGATTGGTCAACCAATGATTTTTACCTGAAATATATTTGAGTTATCTTCATGTATCAATTTGAACCACTTCATTTCTATTTTTCTAGAATTAGTTATGAATTTTCAAAGTCAGGTCACTCATCTGGAATTTGCCACAGTGAACAGTACTCGATATGAATAAAATTCCAGATTAAGTGTTTAGACTTCAATGACCCTGAAAGTGGTTTAAGTGCTACTGAATGGTCCCTAAGATGTATAAAAATAAGGATGTGACATGTGGATACCGGTAGAGGAAGTCGATCTGAGTTGTCAACTTCTTGCGATCGAGAAAAGAGCACCAGGTACGACGAAGTCGCGACCAGTTGACACAGAGGTCACTACTAAATTGGCATCTGAACTTCCGAAATCCGAAAAGAGACTACAGGTCGCGACTAGAAGTAGAGGAAGTCGGACTGCGAACTCCAGAGACGACAAGTCGTGACTAGAAGATGATTAGGTCGCGACTGAAAACTCCAGAGGCGACAGGTCTTGATAAGAAGCTGAGGAGGTCGCGACTGAAAACTCCAGAGGCGAAGAGTCGCTACTAGTGGACACTGAGGTCGCGACCACAGCTTGAATACCGAAGGTAACACTTCTTTCTCCTTGACTTAAACACATTCGGTAGATCCTGGCTGGGAATGGAAAAATTTTTAAAGTTAATTTCCGCTGCGTGTCTTCAAATTCCCTTCACGCATATCATTAAACAAGATGATATTACTCTACCAGACAACCTCTCATATGAAGTGGGACCAGCTCGGATTATGGACCGGAAAGTCAAGCAATTAAGGAATAAGCAGATTCCACTGGTTAAGGTCGTCTGGGAAGGTCTGACGAAGAATGAAGCAACATGGGAAGCAGAGGAAGAACTTAAGAAGACTCATCCGACCTTATTTATGTAGTTGTACATAGTAAATTTCAAGGGCAAAATTTATGTTTAGGGGGAGAGAAATGTAACATCCTAGAATTTTCCTAGCCGAAAACCCTAAGTTTCTAGCTAAGGAAATGATTAGAGAAATGTAAATGGTATGACTGATTAAATAAAGGATCAAATTGTAAAGTTAGAAAGTATTATGGCTAAAAGTCCGAAGTAGACAAAACTTCAGGGACTAAACTGCAAATATGAAAAAGGTAAAGGGACCTAAATGTGATTTGTGAAAATTCACAAAAAGTGTACTTTCAGCCCAAAATAGCCCGGTATGGATTTAAGATATAAAAATACTGGGATATAAAGCACAAAATTTCGGGTTGAATGAGAGACATCAGAATTTTGATTTGAGGTCCCGATTAATTGATAAAAATTCGGTAAGTCTGGGAAAATAACCTAGAATTTTTAGGAGACTGACTGAACTTCAGAATTCTATGAGATTATGATAGAAGATACTTTGTGAATTATGGGAGATTGTAAAAAAGACCACACTCCCAAAAGAGGTCCAGATAATTTTAAATAGAATTTTAAAGGAATTTTAGGAGCTTGTCTACCGGCTCTAAAAAATAGGATTTTATTCGTTGAAGAAGCAGATCTAAATCGAAGACCATGAAATTTTATCAGGAGGCTTAGAATAAATTTAGATGGGTTATTATGGGCCAAGTCAAAGTACAATAGCCAGTATGAGCCTAAACTAAAATAGGGGCAAAATTGTAATTTCGGGAAATTTCGGTCCGAAAATGGCAATTTTGAAAAATATTCAGAAAAATCCCAATAAATTCCATAAAATGGAAAATGAGGTTCTAAGACATTTTTATAAAGGGGAAATGACAAAAATACCCCTATCTGATTTTTTATCGTATTATAGTTTCTTTTAAGGTATCCTGAAAAATTAAGTATTAAGACTATAAAAAGACCTCAGAAAAATATGAGAAAATGGAGATAAATATTTAAAGGGTCAATAATGATTTTAGATATATTAGACAGGGTCAGAGAGTGTTCTAGAAAATATCATGCCATTAAATAATTTATTTTTCCCAAAAATCACCCCAATCGGTACCGATTAATACCGGAAAATTAAAGAAAAATCCTAGAAGCTCCAAGAAGGTCCAAGAAACTCCATGAAGCCTCAAGACTTATTGATTTGGTGCAAATGGTGAGGGAGAAGGAAAAAGAAGATGACAACTCAAAAGTTGTCATAATTACAATGAAAAAGGTGGTTAAATTCTAACCCTTGGATCAAGCTTTTAGGAATTGGATCTTAGCCCTTGATTCCCCTCAAATTTTCCTATAAATACCCCCTCCAAAGACTTCAATTTCGTGCATCCCTCTTTACATAAGAGAAACTCTTGTCAATTCAAAACTCAAGCCAAAAACAAAGCTTCCAACCTCCCAAAGTTCAAGGATACTAAGGTAAGCATACTTTCAAGCTTTTAATGATTTGTTTGGAAGTTTGATTTATGGTTTTTAAGGGTTGGGAACCATGAATTTATAAGGTGAGATGCTGGCCAAATTAGGAAAAGATGAAAGTCATGATAAGGATAGCAAAGACAAGTTGAAAAGGAAAAGATTTAACATGTTTTAGTTCATGGAATCAATGGTTTCTTGGAATTGTTCTTGAACTACCTTGTTGTCCAGATTTATGCACTTTGTTCTAGGGTTGAGATATGATGATTTTAAGGCCTCCAAGGTGTTCAAAATGCAATTTTGTGTAGGGCATAGTAGGGAGACCCTAAGTGGAAGCCTTAAACATCAAAATGGAAGTTCTAGAAAACCCTAAGTTGCAATTTTCGTTTCTGTCCGTACGGACAGTATAGGAGATGAAGCAATTTCAAAATTTGGATCACACCGTTGGATTCCTTAGCCAAAATTATGTAGGATAGGATCCCAAGAGTTAATGTTAGTGCTTGGGATAAATAAAACCCTAATTGCATTCAAGAAAGGGTAGTTAGGATTTTTAAGTTTGGATTATGTTTGAGAAGTGTAATGACATGAAATTGTTGTTCAATAATTAGGATTTGACATTTGTACACCTAAAGAACTTTTAGTCAACAAGGAAAGACAAGGATCTCCAAGAGGTAGCAACAAGTCTAACTTTATCATTGTCTTGTAATTATTTATTGGTCTTGTTGTTTATGATGTTTGGTTGAGCATGATATTATGTAATGATGTGCAAGCTTGATGGGCTTGATTATGTGGTAATCTCCTTGCTAAGATTTCATGACAAATGCATGTTAGAGAATGCCAAAAATATGAGAATGAATGTGTGGCTCCCGTATCATATAACATGCTTTAAATAATTACTTGATGATGTTAAAGTTGTGTTGAATGCTATTGGGATTTCTTTGGAAATCTCACTCTTTTTCATATTAAACCATGGTAGGTGCTGAGCATTGAAGAGGTAAAGAGACAATTGATGGTGTTTGAAGTATGCTTGGTGAAACATCCTCCTTTATACTCCTCAGAGTACACTTCCGGAAGCTATTTTAGCTTATCTTAATTTCAGAGATTGAACTTTTAACTCTTAAGTTCCTTATTCTGAACCTTTACTTTGAGAATTGATTTCTCACCTTATACACATCCAAATGAGGCTTAATACCTATCCACGGAATGCCCCAAGATGTGTACTACCGGCTCACCAAATCTCGTGGCCAGACTCCTCCGTTTACTAGGTCGAACTGAGGTCAGAACACTGCTGCCTCAGGACCTGCGAATTTCCTCTTAATTTAACATACATAAATTGCATATGCCAAACAATATTTATCATTGAATAACATCATGTCATACAACAAGGCATACACAACAAGACATATACATAATCTTGCTATCTCTATTACATCTCTTTCTGCCAAAACTCCGGCAGCATAACCACTACGCTTCATCTGTACAAAGAACTGAACTGTACTGATTCGGTAATACCCTCATGAGAACTACCATTCTACGTAGTACCCAGGAAAGACTAGATGAACCGACTAGGTCCACTCACTTCTAGCCTCCTTAGACAGCACTATGTACACAGTACTTATCATATACTGATGTTTAGTCTTTACTTCGGCAGCATAACGGCGCCTCCTGGCTTTCTCAAAATCTACTTCAGCATAACCTCCCTGTAATGGGTTATGTATGGGGATGAGATTCGGGGAAATCTCAGTAGCAACAATCATAACAATATATGTAATGCAGTGTGACAGTGCTTGCTTGTGATTGTGTACAGATAAGTATGCTGCGTGCTTCCATGCTTAATAACATATGATCATAGCATTACAGCAGAGCTTCAGACATATCATATAAGACAACAATCCAACCAAACAATAGCACATCAAATCACAAAGCCATTACATAAAGCTAGGATTAGTTACTACCTGGCTAGCTTAGCAGAACTCCACTATCCTTATTCTGCTTCCAGCTCCGCCAGAACTTCCTTACTTCTTTTTCTCCTTTCTCTCTTCCCTTCCTTCTCCTTCTCTCTCTTCTTTCTCTCCCTTCTCCCTTGCCATGCGTGAATGAAATGGAATGGAGGGGGGTATTTATAATTGCCTTCAATGGCAATTCTGCAGTTTCTATGAACTTTGATCCTGCGGTCCTAGTTTTTCCTGGATTTTCCTATTTTCCTTAATTCCTCATTTACTGCATCATGCATGACATCATCGGGACACCTCAGCATGCCACCTCAGTGCCACTTTTATCACATGTCTCAATTCCTGGACACCTCAGCATGCTGACTCACCGGTCCAGTCTCCTGCCTCGTAATACGTTCCCTCAGCTTTATCTACTTTCTCCAGACTAATGCCATGTGGCGACTGGAAGAGACCTTGCACGCTTCCCAATGCTATCCAGATAAGTCCCAGACTTATCTGATCACCTCCTCGGTTCTCATGCCAACCAAGTAACTTTACTCTACTGAAAGGTTACTAAATCACTAATCTAATGCCATGTGGCATCTTGTGGGTCCCATGAGGATACCTTATTAGTCTACCTCATGGTCTCCAGATAACCTTTCCTGTATCTGACCTCCTACCTCCGATCTATCCCTAACCGGGTAACTATCTCATTTGGACCTTCACCACTCTTGGCCCATACGCTTGGCCCACTTTAGTCACTAGTCGCGACCTCATCATCATCTCATCGCGACTAAACACCTTCTGTGTTCATTAGTCGTGACCACAGCATTCTCTAGTCGCGACCACAACATTCTTTAGTCGGGACCATAACAGTCTTTCGTCGCGACCACATCACTTTTTAGTCGCAACCAAGCTTATTCTACTCATTAGTCGCGACACCACATCTTCTCGTCGCGTCTAAACCTTTCTGCCATTATTAGTCGCAACCATGATACACTCTCGTCGCGACCAACTTCTTTCTGTAACTATTAGTCGCGACCACACCTATCTCCAGTCGTGACCAAAATGGTTAGCTCTCAACTCAACAACCTTTAACTTTTACATCATCCCAAAATGGTCATTCTTCCCCTTGGGACTTCAACACATGAGTCCCCGTACCTTTACTTACTCGCAGCTCAGTCCCTAAAACTCTTTGCGTTCCTCTGGGACTTCTGCTAAAAAGGGGTCTAGTAGCCTCTTAATCTTAGGCTATTTCTGCATCTCTAGGCCTGAAAATTGGGATGTTACACTTGGTTGTGTTAGATACACTTATATTATGTAAATATGGAACAAAGAGTACTTAATGTAAGTTCTGTTAGAAGGCAGTGAGCTTTACAACATATTTTGGATATGGTATTGTATGAATTAAATGTTGAAATTTAGTATGATTAAATTTGACATCTTAAGATTTAAATAGACACCAAGTACGTCCAATTTGGATAAAAAACGAATTTATGGTGAATTTTCAAAGTTAAGAGTTGGATTCTGGAAAACTGGAAATTTACCATATGAACAGTATATGTTTGCGAATTTTTTTGGAATGTTGTAGTTGCGCTTGAACCTATTTATTATTTTTCCCATAAATAGGTTTTAAATATATTTCAGTAGGAATTGGAATCACCTCATTTGGAGTTTTCTAGATTTAAATATGAATTTCCAAAGTTTGGGAAAAATCTGAAAAGTGCTATATGAACAGTACCCGAGAGAGATTTTCAACAATTTCAGATCTTTGATTCCAACTTTAATTGATCCTAAAGTGGTTCCAAAGGCTACTAATGGATCATATATGGGTATTAAAGTATGGATACGACAGCTTCATCTTTACAAATAACTGATCTTGTACTGATTCGGGAATTCCCATGAGAACTACCATTCTACGTAAGTACCTAGGAAAGACTGGATGAACCGGCTAGGTCAACTCACTTCCAGACTCCTTAGACAGTACCTACGTACACAGTACGTATCAGCTTCTTCCTTCACTACCATAATTTTGGCAGCATAACGGCGTCTCTTAGCATTCTTAAAATTCACTTTCGGGGGAATCTCAGTAGTAATAATCATAACAATATATGTAATGCAGTGTGATAGTGCTTGCTTGTGATTGTATACAGATAAGTATGCTGCGTGCTTCCATACTCAATAATAGCATATGATCATAGCATTATGTAGTAGAGCTTCAAGCATAACATATAAGACAACAATCGAACCAAACAATAGCACATTAAATCACAAAGCCATTACATAAAAGCTAGGATTAGTTACTACCTCACAAGCTTAGCAGAACTCTAATATCTCTACACCGCTTCCGGCTCCGCCAGAACTTCCTTCTTTCTTTCTCTTTCCTTCTCTCTTTCTATCTTTCTCTTTCTATCTCTTCTTGCTCTCGAAAACTGTAGGATCAATGAAAATGGGAGGGGGAGGGGGTATTTATAGTTTTCATGGATGGCATTTCTATAATTCTCAAGAACTTTGATCTTGTGGCCACCAATTTTCCTAGAATTTCCTATTTTCTTTAATCCAACTTATTGCATCATCATGGTGATGTCATCTTGATGACTCATCATGATGACTCATGGCCTTTCATAATTACCTGCTGACTCAACATGCTGACTCAGTGTTCCAGAGCATTCTAGAGTGTTGCACTGGAATACACGGCTGAGATCGTGCCACGTGTCCTCTGCTTTTCTTCTCCCTCTAGGTTGGCGCCATGTGGAGTCTTGCTGGCACCTTTCACACCATTCCATGGCTTCCAGATAAGTCCAGAACTTTATCTGATCAATCCCCCAGTTATCACATCAACCGAATAACTTTACTTTATTGAAAAGTTACTAAAATATTATTTTAATGCCACTTTAACTCACATATTCCTTGGGCTACGTTTTTGGGCCTTGGAATATCATCTTGGGTTTCTGATCCAGCCCAGTATTCTGATGGCTCAATTCCCAAGAACCATCCCTTGGTAAATTACCAAAATGCCCTTGGTTCCTCTTTCTTTACTTTAATGAATCTAAGGGCATTATTATCTTTTCATACCTTACCATAGTATTCTCTGACCCTGGTCAACTATCCAGATAACCTCTCTGGGCTGACTAACCTTAGTTAAATGACCAAAATACCCTTTACTCATCCTTAAGCTATTTTATAACATAAGGGCATTTTCGTCATTTTATACCTTTTTCGGACACCGGCACCTTTTACCACTGAACTGATATCATGGGCCTGGGCCTCCCTTGGTGTCACTTATGGGCCTTAGAAACACTATATGGCTTCTGGCCACAGTCTGATCATCTCTATTCGGACTACTTTTCCTTTACCGATTATAACTGTAAATTCTCATCTTTAGGAATTTTTACAGAAAAATCGGGACCTCAAATCAAAATTCTATGACTCCTCATTCAACCCGGAATTCTTTTCTCTATCACCCAGTATTTTTAGATATTAAATCCGGATCGGGCTATTTTGGTCTGAAAGTACGCTCGCGCGCATAGCTTTTCAAAATGACCATTTTACCCTTGGTTACTTTTCTAATTCTTTCATACTCATAGAGACCTCATATGCATATTTCACAGTTTAGTGAAATGATCAGCATAATTTTCTCTATTTTCTGGTAAAATATGGTACTCATCGGCTACCAGCCTGATCTTTCCCATAATTACGATTATGCCCCTGAATTCTCTTTCTAGCATCTTTACTTATCTTCTTATCCTTCATCTTGAGTTCTAGAAATTCTCTTTCAACAACTCATCCCCTAAACTCTTCAGGAGTCATTGTTAATTGAAAGGCTCGACAACCCGCCTATATCAGGTTATCTTACTCAGGAGCCAGGCCATATCTAGCTACCTGCAGAATTCCTAGGCTTAAGACTTAGGATATTCCTTACATTCCTCTTTTTGAACCTAGGTGAACTACTTTGTAAGTCAAAGACTTAACTCATCTTTAAATCCTGAGGAACTTAGCTCATCCCTTGGATTCCTACAAAATATAGGTAAGTGATCTGCCCATATCAGATTACTACCCTGGGACTACGGGTTTAGCAGCCTACCCATATTAGACTACCTCCCAGTTCTCCTAGACCTAAAAATCGGGATGTTATAGTCGACATCATCAAATCATCCTCTTGGTGTCTCAAGGTCCTAAACACATCCACATTGATCATACAACTCATTTGGAGCAAGAACTCACACTATAGCCAAGACTTGCTTTCTTTACTTAACATTTTCTCTTGATTTTAGGATTAGTGTTCTATATTTCTAAAAATCATTATTATAGGATAATCCTACACAATTTTACATGAGGGATCCAAATATAAGTTTGGATTTATCAAACTCACATTCCTTCCCCATGAAACTATCTTGGCTGAGGGTACCTTCCTTGGTGACAAAGTTCCACTTTTGGCTCCAATTCTTCCAACTTATTTTTCTTATCTTGGTTCCATGTAATTTTCCATTTAAAATTCATTGAAAGCCATATAATCAACAAAATCACATCCTATGCACAAGAACACAAAAAGGCCGTGGCACTCCTTTAGGGAACCAAGTCATTAAATTCAATCAATTACAACCTAGAACCACTTTAATCCTACTATTTTATCTAACATTGCATATTCAAACCAGCAGAAGTAACACAAGAATTCAAGCTTCCAAATTCACTAAAACTCTTACTCAAGCTCAAGAATACAAATTAGTACAAGATCAAGAGCTAGAGTTGTCATCTTACCTTGCTTGAAGCTTGAAGCTTGATCTTGATTCTTCCTCATCTCCATAGCTTCCTTCCCTTCTCTTTTCTCTCCAAATTTCACCATAGTTTCTCTTCTTTTCTCATTTTGGATGGCACCTTGAAGGAGGGGAGGGGTATTTATACTACTTCAGTTACCAAAATGCTCTCTAAGTTACATGGAATTACAAGACAACATACTTGGCCTATATTACCCCACATGCCCTTTTTGCATTATCTTCTCCTCCTCTTATATCATCTTCATAACATCATCATGCTAGGCGGTGCAATCTCAAGGGAAGAAAGAAAATAAGATTGAATCTTGACCTGGATTTTTCTTTACAAATTAGATTATGCCCCTTGTCTCTATTTTACTTGACCATATTTGTTTGGATTTCTTAACGGCCTTCTGGAGCTTAGAAAATTCTTCTGTTTACTCCATAATCTTTCTTTATTTGTAGGGAAATTCTATGAAATATCTCTTACTAGCATATGAACTTATGGTATTTTTGCAGCTCACACTGTTAACCTTTTGGGAATGAGACTAATTTTATAAACTTCTTTAGTCTCTTAACTATTTATTTTCCATTTTTAGGTACATTTTTCAAGCCTCCTCATGGCTCAAATAATTATTTCCAGATAAATACATCAGACTGAGCAGTTACATGGAAAATTCTATTAAATTTACTTTAGGGGTATTTTTGTCATTTATGTTCATAAAAAAGCCTCTGTAACTCATTTCCCATTTTTTATGATTTTTTTAGAATTTTTGTGCTTTTTATCAATAATTAACCCTTTTTGACTGAAAACTTTTTGAAATTACGATTTTTTCCCTGCTCGTGCTCAACCTCAACCTCATAAATCATCACTTTGAGCCCTTTACCTCACCCTTAGACCTATAACTAACATCTTTTCTCTTTCTGAGCCCTTGAGACTCTCCTGGAGTCCCTAACTTTAATTACATGTTGCCACTAGAAACTTTCTCTATTTACACCTTAGTCCTTAAAATTTCTCTATTTGTAGTTTAGTCCCTTAAAACCCGCTGTATATTTCTGGGACTTCTGTTCAAAAGGGCCTAGTAGCCTACCTATTTTAGGCTACTTTCTGGGCTTTTAGGCCTAAAAATTGGGAGTGACATTTCTCTCCCTCTTAAAAGAAAATTTGTCCTTAAAATTTTAGGGTTAAACCTTTACTCATACCCTTACTAAGACATCATCTGAGGAGAATATCCCTTAATTTTCCTTATCTTTTCTTTTATCTTTCTAAACTTTATGCATTTTTGCCAAATTTTTCTGGCATTTGCACCCTTTCATACGACTTCCTAGGGGGTCACCATTCCTTGGGCTCCTCTTGCCTAAGAACGCTTGACTGAAAAGTGCTGACGGGAATCTGAGGCACTGGTGCTGACGGGAATCTGAGGCACTGGTGCTGACAGGCTCAGACCTTGGTACTTTATTGCCTTAGACCCTTATTATCCTTTATTTTTTAGATATTTTCTACTAACATTCTCATCTTTAGCCTTTTCTTAGGGATCTGCCTGTCAATATTTAGTCTGTCTTTATATCACAAGGGGTTCTTCTTATATCTGGAGTTAGTCTAGATGCCTCTTGTTCAGGACTTATGGCTCTAACTCTTCTAACTCTAGCTTTCCTCTATTAATTGGAAGAGAGTTGAGCTCAGCCTAATCAATGATAAGGTTATCTAGAAGGAAGTCATGTGTACTATCTCTGTATTAGTTAACCAATTTGAGAGGTTTCTTCATCTTGTCCATATTCATCATCTTCCCAAAGAGATATTGTACTTTTACTCTTGAGAGGTTTCCCATCTTGGGATCCATTGTGATCTACCGTAACCCTCTTTAGGATCTACTACGACCCTGGATTTTATCTCTCTGAGAGCCATGTTAGGATCTAACTGGGATCATGGGATCTAACTGCGATCCTAAGGCTCTTCATTCGATTTACTATGATTCTGGGATCTAACTGCGATCCTTAACTAAGCCATGTCAGGATCTAACTACGATCCTTCAGAATCTACTGTGATTCTGTTGTACTATATATAGGTCTCCTAGATACTTCAAACCAAAGGATTAGATTGCCTCTATTTAGTTGGTAACTTACTAATAATTCCACAAGATTGTTCCTATAAACCTATATCATTTTCTTAGGCCTTAATCAATTCTCCAGGCCACTTATCTATCTCTTTAGGTTCCTAAGCCAATATGCCTTAGAAGTTCTCTTACTCCTCTAGCTGCTCTTACCTTCTTTAGCTGATTCTGAATGGTACAGGGAAAGGATTTATGTAACTTCTCTTTTCTCTACTTCACTTCTTTGTAGGAGAATTACTCTAACATTCATAATGCTTGGGCAACATGTTGCAAGAAACTACATATCTTTTTATGAATGTATAGCTCTAACATAGGAGTTGAAGCTATCCTTCCTTTAATATGCATAGCTCTAACACTTAGAGCTTAAGAACATTTTCCATAACTGTAACATAGTGCCTGGCATTCCAATGCAAGGAGTGAAAGCTCTTACTTGTTGCTATATCTGTAGCATATCATTCAGACACCTTATCCTTACCAGAGGGAGCCTATCTTTCTGTCTGTAGCTAATTCTGGAAGTTACAGGGAGAGAACTTATAAGATTCACTTCTTTCTGCTTGCTTTAGTATTCTGCTAAGCTCAGGGACTTTTAACCCTATCTCTATTCTTGGCCAGTCATGCGTTCATCAGGGTGAAGTCAACTCTGCTTGCCTTGCCTCAGTTATTACTCTCTATTCTCAATGAAGGACATGTCACTTCTACTAAAGCAACGTGAACTCCATCTTTATTGCTTCCATTTCTTTCTTGGATACCATATCTTGCTTTGTCTAGAGCAAGGTCAATTTTGACTCAAAGGACTAGTTCTTAATTTCTCTATGAAAGAGTTAATGGTCAGAATTCTCATACATTATATGGTGTAAACCCACAAGCAATCCAAATATACGCACCCCAATAATTCTAAACAAAGGTCTGCTGATCTACATGAACCCTTATACACAAAAGAACAAGGACCCAAAGTGTTGGAAGACACCACAAGGTTGATCAAGACTTGATAAGTCTGTTATGAAGAACCCTAGAGAGAATCCACTCTCAAGAGACAAAGTGCAGAAATACAACTTTTCATTCAAAATTCCAATCTAATTTGATTCCCAATTAATCATACAATTTATTTCAATAGATACATTTCAAATATAACCTAAAAAGCATTAAATACAACCTAATGGAATTTACCACATGAATAGTAATGCTTTCGCTAATTAAATACGCTTCTGAATGTGTACTTTGAGGGGGTAAACGTAGGATATTTCTTGGCACATAGGATCTGATCATTTGGTCACTACACATTCTTCATAGGAGCATAATACTTGGCTTCCCTCCTTAATTTTTGTACCTGGAAATGAGACATAAATGGAGGAACTAAATAAGTGACTAAATAATTAACTATATTAGAATACCAAGGCTTTAGTAACCCAAGCACAAAGGACATAATTAGGGAGGTCATCGCAAATCAAATCAAAAAATCTACTCCCCTTGCTTCATCTGGGAGTCTGCTTAGATGGTCTACTAAATGGTTCACAGCTCCTGCTCGATCTTTGCTCTTAATATCAAATTATTGTATAAGGAGTATCCATCGCAACAACCTTAGTTTTGATTGAGGTTTCTTAAAAAGACACCTTATTGCTACATGATATGTAAAAATAACAACCTTGAAATTTATGAGATATTGTCTAGACTTATCTAAAGCAAAAACAATAGCGTATACTTCTTTGTCTATGGTTGTGTAGTTTTCTTGTCATGTGTCTAAGGTATTCAATGCATAAGCAATGAACCTTGACAAATTACCTTCTCTCTGTCCAAACATGTCACCAATGACACTATTAGAAGCATTACATGCAAGCTCAAAAGGTAAAGTACAAGAAGGGGCAGTTAAGATAGGAGGGGTGATGAGAGTTTCCTTGAGTTTGTTAAAAGCATGTATGCAATTATCATAAAAAACAAACTCAACATCCTTCTGCAAGAATTTAGATAAAGGCAAGGCAATTTTACTAAAATCCTTAATAAATCTCCTATAGCATCCAGTATGAACTAATAAGGACCTAAGTTCTTTCAGGTTAGTTGGATATGGCAAGGTTGAAATTATTTCAATTTTAGGTTTATCAACTTCTATTCCTTTTCTAGATATTAAGTGTCCTAGGATAATTCCCTAATTAACCATAAAATGACATCTCTCTTAATTCAAAACTAGGTTATTTTCAATGCATCTAGCAAAAATTTTATCTAAAGTATATATACATGCATCAAATGAATCAATGTAAACTGTAAAATTATCCATAAACACATCCATACACTGCTCAAGGAAATCAGAAAATATGATCATCATGCAGCGCTGGAATATGCCCGAGGCATTGCATAGCCCGAATGGCATCCACTAGTAAGCATATGTCCCAAAAGGACAAGTGGTCTTTTCCTGGACTTCAAGATCAATAGGAATCTAGAAATATCCTGAAAAGCCATCTACAAAACAATAATAGAATTTCCCTATTAAACGTTCAAGCATTTGATCAATAAAGGGGAGAGGGAAATGATCTTTCCTAGTGGCCTTATTCAATTTACTGTAATAAATGCAAACACACCAAGAATTATGTACTCTAGTGAGAATCATTTTATTATTCTCATTATTAACAACTGTAATTCCATTTTTCTTTGGAAATACATGTACTGGACTTACCCATTCCTTGTCAGATATTAGATAGAGAATACCTGTAGAGAATAACTTAGTAACTTCCTTTTTCACAACATCCAAAATAAGGGGTTCAATCTTCTCTGAGGTTGTCTAACTGGTTTAGATTTAGAGTTTAAAAGTATCCTATGAGTACAAATAGATGGACTAATGCCAGGAATGTTGAAACATCCTCCTTTATATCTCTCAAAGTACTCTTGCTATAGCTCTCTTGAAGTGGATTATATTTCTCTTGCCGAAAATCCTGGTAGAAAATAACTGTATTGATTCGGTAATTCCCCATGAGAACTACCATTCTACGCAAGTACCCAGGAAAGACTGGATGAACCGGCTAGGTCCACTCACTTCCAGCCTCCTTAGACAGCACCTACGTACACAGTACTTTGTATAGTCTACCAGCACAACGGTATTTTCTAACAAATATCTTTAAGTCTTAACCTTAAAACCTTGACCTTAATTTTGAACTTTAACCTTACTCAATTGGAACTATTTTAGAACATTGAAATACCTCTTAACCTCAAAAACATAAATTTCCAAGTGTTGGGCTTACGGTTACTGTTCACTGCCACTATTCACTGGGTAATTCCAGATTACAACCTGAACTTTGGAAATTCATAACTAAATCTAGAAAAATCATTTTAAGGTGATTCCAATTTATAATGAAATCTATTTCATTTAAATTTGAGATAAAAATATTAAAATGAGATCTTCTTGTCCAGATCAAATCAGTTTATTCGTTGAACTTTACTGTTCATTTGGTAAATCTGGAAATTCCAGTTTCTTTGCCCCATTTTCAAAAATTCATTTCTCCTTGTATACTTATCCAATTGAGTTTAATTACATATGGATTTAAATCTCCATATGTCTACTTTAATCTCTCAAAATTTCGAGGAAAAACTCATTAGTTTACTATATGAAATTAGCGCATGAACCTCACTGCCTCTGAGTAGTCGTTTTACCTTATTCCAGATTTCAACTTCTAACTTTGAAAAATCATAACAATTCTAGTTCTTAACCAAATTAGGATTTCTTGGTGTCCATTTAAAGATATAGATCTTATCTATGTTCATACCAAATTTCATATGAAAACTCATCATATAAGTGAATCAAACTACCGATGGAAGTACACTACCTCAGATTGGATTTATGAGTAGCATGCATCATACAAACCAAAACATCATCTTGTAATTAAAGTGCACACTCTTTAAATTATGTACAGTCATCCATCAACATTTACCCTCTTGCCTTGAGAAGATCCAGCACCTAGAGCATGTTTAATTATATAGAAGGAATGAGATTTCATGGAAATCCCAATAGCAAGTAATATAAACTATAAGGTTATGCATGTTTGATTGAATGCCTAACATGTTATCATGCAATGGGAGCTAATTCATGCTTATACATAAGCAATCCTAATATGCATATTGTCATGACATATATTGCAAGGAGTATCACATACTCATATCACATCATCATCATCATCACACAACATTCCATGCTCAACCAAACCTTCATGCATAACAAGTAAGCAAAACAATCAAAGCACATAAGTTTATAGTTAGATATTCTTGCTACCTCTTGTAGATCCTTGTTCCTTTCCTTCTTGTAATGGTCTTTCCTTGCCACAAATGTCAAAACCTAGGCAATACAAGATAATTACCAAATTATAACTCCATTCCAAACAAAATCCAAGTCTAGTTTCAATAAGCTCCCTTTTTCCAAAAATTCCCATTTTGGTTCCAATGCTTCCCATACTTGTTCCTCCACTTTACCCCCGCACAAAATCTCATTTTAAGACCATTGGAAGCATCAAAATTATGAAATTCAAATCACTGTTCACGCGAGTGAACAGTACCCGTGAGGAATTTTCAACATTATAACCTTTAATTCCAATGGTTTCCAAGGTTTAAAACCTTTCCAATCCTACACAAAATCATCATATAAACTCAATGGAAGCATTAAATCATTGAAATTCCATTTTCTTCTATCATGAACAGTGTATGAACAGTGCAACCGAAATGGTAAAGTGAAGAGCATTAACTCACCTTACTTGCTCCTTCAAGACCCTTGCTTCTTCCTTGCTTTCTTCCACATTCTTTCTCTAGAACTCACTTCTCTTTCTAAAGGAGCTCTTGGGTGTGAAGAATGAATGGAAATGGGGGTATTTATAGCAAAAGTCATGTGCCATTTGAAGGCTAAGATCACTTTGGAAACTATTTGATCTAATGGTTAAAGGTTTGATCTTGCAATGTCTTTTCACTTTTCACTCAAGACCTTACCACCATGACATCACTAGCATGGCCTCCCTTGGTACACCTAACCCTTCCTCTTTTTGGGTGCCATTCTTGTGTCCTTGTGGGTCTCACCATGTGCAACACCTAATTCTTACTTTATTCTCTTTTTCTTTCTTTTCAAAAATCCATAAATTATTTATTATTTGGACTTGGGCTCCAAGATAACTTTTGGGCCTTATTTGGCTGGCCTAGGACGAAATATTGGGCCTCTTTTAGGCCCAATAGCTAATTGGCCCAAATCCCAATGTACTTTCCTCATACCGATATCCGTAACTTACCCTGATCTTAGCATAAATGCTAAACACCTCTTTTAATTGTTCTAACATTTTTAGAAATTCATTCTAATATAAAATGAATTCTCTACAAAGTTTCATAATTTTATGAGATCCAGAAGTCATGTTAAAAATTACATATGTTTCCTTTAATCCTTTATCGGTGTCCTTTTTCACCGTAAATTCCATAATTAATTCTACAGGACTCCTTTTTGACTTCTGTCAACTCCATAAATTCTCATATTAATTATAATAATTTACTATCAAATTTCCTCTGATATCCATCCATTGTGTGAAATGACCAAAATGCCCTCCATTTACTTCTGGTTTCTTAGGGCATCACAGTGGCATTTTCGTAATTTTGCACTTTGGCTCTTAGACTTTCTTCCTCTTCCAATTAATCCTTTTCTTTACATAAACATGGCCACATATTTTCCTAAACATCTCATATATTTTATTCAATCTATACATACAACTTAGTACAGAATTAGGGATGTTACATTTCTCTCCCCCTTAAAATAAATTTCGTCCTCGAAATTTACTTGTACCTTAGTCAACAATCTTAAATATACATCCTCTTTAAATCTCTTTCTGCTTTATGACTAAGAATTGGGGTATCCATCTCTTACCTTTTATCTTATTATCTAGCGGAGTACTTTCAATATCCCCTTCATGTCCTTGCTGTCATTACTCTTTTTGTATCAGTCAACTTAATTGGAGTTTATTTCTACTTCATCACGGCACTTGATCTTGTGCTATGCATCCATTTGCTTATGGACAACTCCTTGTACTAGACTTGAGAGTAGTGTCCATTTCTTTCATATCAAACTCTCTCGAATATTATTGTATTCGGGAGTTTCCCTCACTCACTCATCATACTTTCTAACACTTATCCCTTATTACTTCTCTTAGCATCTCGCAGAATTCTTTAACATCCGCAAAGCTTCATCCTCTTTTTGTATAGAAACTCTTATAACTATTGTTGCTCTTATCATCTTTAATGATTCAACATCATACAGAGAGAGGACTTATGCAGTTATTCTTTTCTTTACTTTACTGCTAAGTAGGAGCATATACTCTAACATGCATAATGCCTGGCCAATATCTTGTAGGACTGTATACTTGCTCCTAAATACAAAGCTCTAACATTCTCTTATGACTTTATCAGCCTCTCAGAAGAGTATTGCTCTTTTGCTTCTCGTTCTCCTGAACAAAGTCATAATTTAAATCTTTCATTTCAAATCCACTCTTATTTGGACTTGGCAGAAGGGTTTTAATCCTTTAATGTTCATAACCTTTCTAACTTTTCATAACTTTGTTTATCATTCATCATATATATGCCAAACTTCTATGGCATTTACACTCTTTTATATCTTACCCCTTAACATCTTGGTGTAACTCCAGGGTCTATCTTACTTTAACTTTTCACTTTTCTTACCTTGTCCATCTATACCAACTTCTGTGACAACTGGACCCTTTTTCATTACTCTTTCTTAGACTACTCATGCCTAAACATCTTTCTGGATGAAGGCTACATTACTCTGCTAAGCCTTAGCATTCTCTATCTCATAGAACTACTGGGTTCTATCTTTACTTTAGACCTTCTTCTCTAGGTCTCTCTAGCCTTTTAATCTTTTTATCCTCATCTGGAGGATTTATCTGCTCATACTTTTCTGTTCTCAAAACATATGGGGTTCTCTTCTTTGTTTCTCAGGCATACTTCTATAAAACTTTTGAATATCAGCACTCAGACTTTAACTTGGACTCTGTCTTTGTTTAAAGAAAACTAAGTTCAGTCTGTATAATATAGGCTATATGAGGAAAATCATTATAAATAATTTTTCTGGATGAGTTTATCAACTAGTGAAGCTTCCTTACCTTAACTTCGTCTTTGGCATTCATCTTCCCAAAGAGATACTATATTGTACTCATACCTCATGGCTCATTACTTTCCTTAGGCTAGGTCTAACTGTGACCTCGGGATCTAACTGCGATCAACCGTCAGCCTCTTCAGAATCTAACTGTGACTCTGGAACTGTTAGGATCTAACTGTGACCCTGGAGCCATGCTAGGATCTAACTGTGACCCTCCAGAATCTAACTGCGATTCTGTATATCTCTCGAAGATCTTAAACCAACAGACTAAGTTATAGGGTTCACCGCTTCTACTTGTTGATAACTCAATAAAAATTTAGAAATATTATGTTCAATAGCCCATATTATTGCCCAAGACTTTACTTATTTCCTCTCTTACTCAGGAGTTCCTTCTCATCTTTCTCTTACTGTGGCTTACCATGCCTTGTGCAATAATGGTTTAACCACCTGCCATTACATTCCGCTGCTATGGCCTCATCATAACTTCTCATGTAAATATGTGCTCTAACTGCGAGCCATTTGAACTATGCTCTAACTGCGAGAAGACTACATTAGATCCAACTCTTATCTGAAGAGTGATCTGTACTCATCTGAATCCAGTCTCTATCTCAGAGTCATATGTTTCAAATCTAACTCTTTTTGTATACCATTCCTTTCAATAGCAATGGCTCTTAGTACTGCATTCACAAGCCTATAGAAAAACCTGAATCACCCCAATCATAAATCATATCAGAATATCATATCATAACTTATCGTCCCATAAACTGAGACTATCTATCATCCTCAATATATTCCTCATTGCATATCATATGGTATGGGAGCAACATAATTTTCTCATAACTTCCTCACCATATATACTCTACCCTGCATATACTACGAAATGGGAGTATTCATCATGGCATACTCTAACATGCATGTCATTATATGACAACTGCAAGGAGATGCAACTATTCATCATCATAATTTGCTCAACCATCCATCAGACATTATAATGAACTAAGTAAGCCTCAAAACATATTTCCTTTATCATATTGCCTATCATATCTTGATCATTCATCCTAAAACATCTATCGATTTCACTTAGGCTGCCATGCTACCCTCTTATCAGGGTATAGACTTGACCCTTTTATCGAATAGGGGAGTTACTTTATCTTTAAAATTGTGGCTATCTTTCCCTGTCTAGGCATTATACATTTCTATTTCTAATCTTGTATACATCTACCGCTCTATTGAACTTCTATGACTACCCGAGAAATCCTTTGTAACATGAAATCCAATCCGTAAATTAACTCTTTAATTATTCAACTCTCTCTGTTCATATATATGAACTTGGCTAAACATTCATCAAAAGGGTTTCTCTTTCTCTATTTAACCTTTAGCCTCACGCTCATCTCTATTTAACTGAGAGGAATACTTTTCATAAACTTTACTCAAGGAATACTTCCCAGGTGAGCGGAATAGTCTCCATTTCTCTGGAGCAACTTTGGTATCTTTCTACTATCTCTTAACTCTTTTCGCGCGTATACATCAGTCTCAGTCTACTCTTGACCGGATTATGGTTCCTTCCTGGTCTTTTTCTTGATTCTAACCAACTTAGATCACATAAATCTCATTCATCATCCAGCACCATTACTTATGTTCTCTAATAGCCCAGCACCCTTTCACATAGATATTGTCCACTTTCCCCTTAGGCAGGCCCCAGGCCCACATGAGGTCACGGTTTTGTTCTCCAGGCACATGAGGACTTTAACCCCTTAGGCACCCGAACACGCATCCTCCAGGTATCATAGCTATGTAGCGGAAGATATTGTCCCATCTCCCCTTAGGCAGGAGCCTCTAGGCCCACACGAGGTCAGGGTTTTGTTTCCCAACACTGCCTGCCTACCACTCGTGCCTGCCTACCCCCACTGGGGCGCTTGGTGACGAGGGTGCTTGGTGAGTACTGGAAATGTGTTCATGAGGGAGAGGTATCCACACCCTTATAACGCATGCTTCGTTCACCTCCCCAACCGATGTGGGACTAATATCCTGTTTTAGGGACTTTAACTTTCGAGAACTTGAAGCCATATGTTAGGCTCATTTCTTGCGCAAGCCTTATCCTAACTTTTGATTCTTTTGTTCATAAAAGACTAAATGAACAAAGTCTTTCCAAATGTAGATTTACTCTTGATAGTCATATAGAGGATCTACTTCTGAATATCATCTTAGACTAGCATGTATCTCTATTTCTCATACTGTTTAGCTTGCCTACATCATGTGCTAAACCTCTAACTGATAACCTTCAGTGAGGCTGGCATCTTCATCCTTCATCAGGTCCCTGTGCATCTTCATCGTGACCTGAGTATGAACTAGGTGCAACGTATCCATGAACTTTAGTCGCGACCATCTCATTCTACTTGTCATGACTGGACAGCTCTACATTCTTTAGTCACGACCTCGGGTCACCTTTCGTCATGGCCTAACTTCTCGAGGACTTCTAGCTATGTTCCAAACTATTTTACATCCGACCTGGATCTAACTTGCTTTAAACATTCCCTTATAATGTTCTTGTCTAGTCTTTACCCTAGTAATGGCCGATCCTTACACATCAGTTGTGGACCATTTGCCAAAAGCTCACTTAGCTTTACATGCCACGTAGGGTATATGGCAATATCTGGCTTATGGCCATCTCATATCATGCTACTAACATGAAAACTTAATCCAGGTCAATGCCCTCTATCACATCTCTATTTATCATCCTTGCTACGGCATTGAAGAACTGCAGCTAAACTGACTGCTCTTGATTTCTACTTCCTTCCATCCCTTAACCTAAACTAAGTAGTTCACTTCCCACAGCCTTTCTTGAGACTAGTATAGTCACATTTTCTATCTTTCATAAAGAAGGCTGGGGTGGATTAGGGCTAGAAATATCCCTTTAATCTTTATCCATACCCTCATATATTCCTGGACTGGGATAATAGGAAGGGATGTCACAGATTGTAACTGGTTCTTAGGCTACTCATATCAAACTTATCCTCAAACTCTAGTAAAGGAGGAATAATATCTGGCCTACCTATAATCCAGTATCAGTACTCAGCTTCCTCAGCTGAAATCTGTCCTCTCATCGGAGGAATAGAGCTTATATCAGGTTAGAGAGCACTCTATCAAACTCATCCTGTACATAATTACTAGACCCATCATTATCTAGTGCAGCATTATCTGATGCATACACGACATCTGACTGAATTTCTCATAATTTCCAGACTATAAATCCGAGTCTACAAAAATATGCATGGGTACTTTACTATAAACCTTCCTGAGTGAGTCCCTTATGCTGTCATCTGAACTCTCTTCACTACCTAAAGAGTCAAAGTCTAGGTGTACCTCATCTTTATATAGCATTAAAGGTTGGGGGTCTCACTGATTAGCTGATGTTTCAAGCTTAACTTTATGAATCCCCATGTCTACTACTCCAACATTTACCCTGTGTTTTGCGACCAAAAGTCTTCTCTCAGCGTGACTTATGACTTAACTTGTCACAACTTGGACATCTAGCATGCTCACTATAGTATCTGGTCACAACATGATACCTCAAGCTACTCTTACAGCTTCCTTAGTCGTGAACTGATCAGCTTCTATCTCTATCCATAGAGGAAACTGCTTCTTAAACATTATTCTGCTTAGTCCAGCCACATTATTTTAATAAACATGAGACTTTGGCTGTATCGGCTGACTAAGATTAGCCGATCGTAATCATATCCTTCGTAAGACTATAAAGCTTAGGGTACAGTCTCATTCGTCTAGTGTCACTGTCTTCTATCTAAACCTTTCTAAGCAGTGAACACCATCCATATATCATACTCTAGGGAAAGAACCACTCAAACTTCTCATTTGTTTAAGGGATCAGTCTCACTAAACCAGAGCATCACTGAGCCAGAACCTTCTGTTTTGTGCCAGAATCTTATCCTCTGAGCCAGAACCCTTTGTTCTGTGCTAACTTTATTCTCTACTAACGCCAGAAATCATCTGTTCAGAGCATTTCCTAAGCCAGAATCCTTTACTCTGATATCAAAATGAAACATCCTCCTTTATATCTCTCAAAGTGCTCTTGCTATAGCTCTCTTGAAGTGGATTATATTTCTCTTGCCGAAAATCCTGGTAGAAAATAACTGTACTGATTCGGTAATTCCCCATGAGAACTACCATTCTACGCAAGTACCCAGGAAAGACTGGATGAACCGGCTAGGTCCACTCACTTCCAGCCTCCTTAGACAGCACCTACATACACAGTACTTTGTATAGTCTACCAGCACAACGGTATTTTCTAACAAATATCTTTAAGTCTTAACCTTAAAACCTTGACCTTAATTTTGAACTTTAACCTTACTCAATTGGAACTATTTTAGAACATTGAAATACCTCTTAACCTCAAAAACATGAATTTCCAAGTGTTGGGCTTACGGTTACTGTTCACTGCCACTATTCACTGGGTAATTCCAGATTACAACCTGAATTTTGGAAATTCATAACTAAATCTAGAAAAATCATTTTAAGGTGATTCCAATTTCTAATGAAATCTCTTTCATTTAAATTTGAGATAAAAATATTAAAATGAGATCTTCTTGTCCAGATCAAATCAGTTTATTCGTTGAACTTTACTGTTCATTTGGTAAATCTGGAAATTCCAGTTTCTTTGCCCCATTTTCAAAAATTCATTTCTCCTTGTATACTTATCCAATTGAGTTGAATTACATATGGATTTAAATCTCCATATGTCTACTTTAATCTCTCAAAATTTTGAGGAAAAACTCATTCGTTTACTATATGAAATTAGCGCATGAACCTCACTGCCTCTGAGTAGTCGTTTTACCTTATTCCAGATTTCAACTTCTAACTTTGAAAAATCATAACAATTCGAGTTCTTAACCAAATGAGGATTTCATGGTGTCCATTTAAAGATATAGATCTTATCTATGTTCATACCAAATTTCATATGAAAACTCATCATATAAGTGAATCAAACTACCGATGGAAGTACACTACCTCAGATTGGATTTATGAGTAGCATGCATCATACAAACCAAAACATCATCTTGTAATTAAAGTGCACACTCTTTAAATTATGTACAGTCATCCATCAACATTTACCCTCTTACCTTGAGAAGATCCAGCACCTAGAGCATGTTTAATTATATGGAAGGAATGAGATTTCATGGAAATCCCAATAGCAAGTAATATAAACTATAAGGTTATGCATGTTTGATTGAATGCCTAACATGTTATCATGCAATGGGAGCTAATTCATGCTTATACATAAGCAATTCTAATATGCATATTGTCATGACATATATTGCAAGGAGTATCACATACTCATATCACATCATCATCATCATCACACAACATTCCATGCTCAACCAAACCTTCATGCATAACAAGTAAGCAAAACAATCAAAGCACATAAATTTATAGTTAGATATTCTTGCTACCTCTTGTAGATCCTTGTTCCTTTCCTTCTTGTAATGGTCTTTCCTTGCCACAAATGTCAAAACCTAGGCATTACAAGATAATTACCAATTTATAACTCCATTCCAAACAAAATCCAAGTCTAGTTTCAATAAGCTCCCTTTTTCCAAAAATTCCCATTTTGGTTCCAATGCTTCCCATACTTGTTCCTCCACTTTACCCCCGCACAAAATCTCATTTTAAGACCATTGGAAGCATCAAAATTATGAAATTCAAATCACTGTTCACGCGAGTGAACAGTACCCGTGAGGAATTTTCAACATTATAACCTTTAATTCCAATGGTTTCCAAGGTTTAAAACCTTTCCAATCCTACACAAAATCATCATATAAACTCAATGGAAGCATTAAATCATTGAAATTCCATTTTCTTCTATCATGAACAGTGTATGAACAGTGCAAACCGAAATGGTAAAGTGAAGAGCATTAACTCACCTTACTTGCTCCTTCAAGACCCTTGCTTCTTCCTTGCTTTCTTCCACATTCTTTCTCTAGAACTCACTTCTCTTTCTAAAGGAGCTCTTGGGTGTGAAGAATGAATGGAAATGGGGGTATTTATAGCAAAAGTCATGTGCCATTTGAAGGCTAAGATCACTTTGGAAACTATTTGATCTAATGGTTAAAGGTTTGATCTTGCAATGTCTTTTCACTTTTCACTCAAGACCTTACCACCATGACATCACTAGCATGGCCTCCCTTGGTACACCTAACCCTTCCTCTTTTTGGGTGCCATTCTTGTGTCCTTGTGGGTCCCACCATGTGCAACACCTAATTCTTACTTTATTCTCTTTTTCTTTCTTTTTAAAAATCCATAAATTATTTATTATTTGGACTTGGGCTCCAAGATAACTTTTGGGCCTTATTGGGCTGGCCTAGGATGAAATATTGGGCCTCTTTTAGGCCCAATAGCTAATTGGCCCAAATCCCAATGTACTTTCCTCATACCGATATCCGTAACTTACCCTGATCTTAGCATAAATGCTAAACACCTCTTTTAATTGTTCTAATATTTTTAGAAATTCATTCTAATATAAAATGAATTCTCTACAAAGTTTCATAATTTTATGAGACCCAGAAGTCATGTTAAAAATTATATATGTTTCCTTTAACCCTTTATCGGTGTCCTTTTTCACCGTAAATTCCATAATTAATTCTATAGGACTCCTTTTTGACTTCTGTCAACTCCATAAATTCTCATATTAATTATAATAATTTACTATCAAATTTCCTCTGATATCCATCCATTGTGTGAAATGACCAAAATGCCCTCCATTTACTTCTGGTTTCTTAGGGCATCACAGTGGCATTTTCGTAATTTTGCACTTTGGCTCTTAGACTTTCTTCCTCTTCCAATTAATCCTTTTCTTTACATAAACATGGCCACATATTTTCCTAAACATCTCATATATTTTATTCAATCTGTACATACAACTTAGTACAGAAATTAGGGATGTTACAAATGTCAGCTAATGTCCAACCTATAGCAGCCCTATTCTTTTTTAGCACATATATCAACTTGTTTCTTGATCAGAGGACAAAGAGTTAGAGATAATAACAGATAATTTTTCATTCAATTCTAAAAATACATATTTTAGATTAGCAAGTAAAGGCTTCAACTCAAGGTCAGGTGGTTGAACAATAGATGAAATCAATTTAGAGATCTCAAGAGAGCATAGGGGGCTTGCTTGGAACACCTCAAGTAGCTCAAGACACCTTTGCCAATGATGACATCTAATGTTTTTCATTGCAGTAACTCTCTTTATTTCTTCCTCCTCTCTTATTTGAGCATTTATTTACTTTAACGCTTTGATGGTTCGTGGTGAGACAGGAACTCCAGAAGATGAAGAGGAGTATGACTCAATCTTTAGAGATAAGGAAAACGATAATGATGATGAGTCAAAATACTCTTTGATTTCATCTTGCATCTTGTGTAAGGGTGGCATGCCCTATAAGAGGTTTTTTTCATGTTCAATTTCCTGTATACCTTGTGTCTCAAGCTCTTCTATGACATTCTTTTCATTCTTTACACCCAAGAAATAGTAGTCTTCGTATGGGTGCTTCATTGCTTCATACATGTTAAAGGATATATTTTCTTCTCCTATTTCCATGGTGATAGTCCATTCCTTCATGTTGGTGATAGTACAAGTAGTTCTCAAGAAGGTCTTCCCAAGATGATGGTAGATTCATGATGTGATGCTTCACTGTACATGTCTGAGACATAAAAATCTACAAGAAAGATGAGTCCTTTAACATGTATAAGAACATCTTCTAAAATGCTATTTGGGTGCCTCAAAGTCCTATAAGCTAACTATAACACTACAGTTGTGGTTTTAACACAGTTAACGCTGAGTGAAAAATAAATGGAAGTTGGCATAACATTGATAGTAGCTCCTTGATCTAACAAGGCCCTATTAATATTTATTTTTCCAATAGTGCAAGGAATTGTAAAAGCACAAGGTTCTTGGCATTTAATAGGCAATCGAGGCTTAAAAATTGTAGAAACATTAGAAGGAATTTGAACAAGTTCATTTGGTTTAAATTTCCTTTTATTAGCCCAAAGGTCTTTTAAAAATTTAGCACACTTAGGATTACAATTTATCAAATCAAGAAAATGAATGTTTACTACCAATTTTGAAAATAAGTTCATCATTTCTTTTTCTTGTTCCTTTTCAGCAATCTTTTTATTCATCATATAGGAGTGAGGGAAAGGAATTTCTTTTATACTTACCTCCTTACCTTTGGATAAGGATGATGTGTTATTTACCTTGAAACTTTTAGCCTTGTCTTCCTTTAGCAGCTCTTTTTCTTTCAAGCTTTCAGATTCAGTCACAGGTACTTTCGAGACGTCTTCAGTAACGTCCTCCATACCTTCAGTGGTGTGCTTAAGGATGCCTTCAGTAGTATCTTTAGTGACGCCTGTAGTAGTGTTTGCCTTATTATCTTCTTCTAAGAATCCCACCTTTTTACCACCTTTGAGTGTGATGGCATTCAAGGACTTTAGATTGATGACGGTGTTAGTAGGGATGAAGCCTCCATTTTTAGCCTGTTGCTCATTCATGGAGTTAACTAATTGTATAGGATGAAAGATTCTCATACTTACTCTCTAGGGTGGCTTGCCTTGTAAAAATGCTACCAATTCGATTGCTCATGTCAGTGAATTTGGCATCACACCTTGAAAAACCAACCTCAGTAGTTCTCTTATTAGAGTCTAGGCATTTTAGAATTAGGTCCAACTTGTTATCTTCCTTTGAATCTTGTAGAACGATCTGATGATTTTCCCAGGTCTTACATGAAGAACCTTGATAAGTTCTATTGTTGTGTTAGCTTCCATATCTAAGGTTTGGATGGTCTCGTCATCCCTAGTTATAGGTGTTAGAGAAGGGGTCTCTCTTTTGGAATCACCCTATTCTTCCCTGATACATAACTAAAACCTCTTCTACATGCAGGTGCAATCAGTAGTAACATGCATTATAGATTTACAATTATCACAACTAGGAGCTACTAGTACTTGGCATAAGTTACCTTGTACATTTACATTGTTATTTGTTTGGTCAATCTTTCCATGTCACTGGCAAGTTTAACAAGCAATGGATCTCATGCAGCACTCATCTTATGCACTGCTCTGACATTAGACAGACCAAACTACTCTTCGTTTATTGCTATTTTTTTTATCATCTCCCATGCATCTTCAACGAACATATCATCTATGGAACCATTTGCAGTAGCATTTAGAATTTTTGCATCCTAGGGTAGGAGTCCTCTACTGAAGTATAGGATTAGGAATTCGTCTGGAATTTGATGATTCAGATATTTGTCTACCACATCTTGGAAGTGATCCAGTAATCATAGAATGATTCATCACATCCTGCTTAGCCCCATAAATATCTTTTTGCATGGTGGATATTATGGATAAAGGGCAATATTTATCCAGGAATGCACTCTTTAAATTCTCCCATGATCGGTATGCATTGGGTGAGTACCTAGGTAGTAACATGTACCAGGTCATGGCTTTTCCTTCCAAGGTGAGGTGGAAAACTTTCCATTAGACATCATTGATGTTAGCTCCGACTGGTTGCATGCTTCTATATACCATAAAGAGGCTCTTCAAGTAAGCATACCGGTATACACATGTAGCACCATGAAACTTGGGTAGATTGTGAAGTAAATGTCCGTTAATTTTAAAATCAGTAGTAAAATCAAGTAAAGCATTATTAAAAGAAACAAATGTAGCATTAGAAGTAGTCATTTCCTTAATAATGCGTCTTTGAGGGGCCTCTTCATTTTGTGGGATATAATTCCCGTGCCTTTCTTCATTATTGGGCCTGCCTCCTCCTCCATTGGGTGGCCTTTTATTGTGATTGTTCTTATTAGCCGCTTCCATGATATTGTTATAAACTTTTTATATAGTTCTTCACTATACTTTTTCTTGGAGGGTTAAACATCCTCCTTTACAGCTCTCAGAGTATACTTGCGGAAGCAATTTTAGCTTAACTTAAGTCCAGAGATTGAACTTTTACTCCTAAGTTCCTTATTCTGAACCTTTACTTTGAGAATTGGTTTCTCTCATTATACACATCCAAATGAGGCTTAATACCTATCCACGGAATGCCCCAGATATGTACTACCAGCTCACTAAATCTCGTGGCCAGACTCCTCCGTTTACTAGGTCAAACTGAGGTCAGAACACTGCTGCCTCAGGACCTACGAATTTCCCTCCTAAATCATCATCCACAAATTGAACATGCCAAATAGTATTTATCATTGAATATCAGAATGTCATACAAGATGGCATACACAACAAGACATATACATAATCCTTCTATCTCTATTACATCTTCTCCTGCCTGTAATCCGGCAGCATAACTGCTAGGCTTCTTCTGTACAAAGAACTGAACTGTACTGATTCAGTAATTCCCTCATGAGAACTACCATTCTACGTAGTACCCAGGAAAGACTAGATGAACCGGCTAGGTCCACTCACTTCTAGCCTCCTTAGACAGCACTACGTACACAGTACTTATCATATACTGATGTTCAGTCTTAACTTCGGCAGCATAACGGCGTCTCTTAGCATTCTCAAAATCCACTTCAGCATAACCTCCCTGTAATGGGTTATGTATGGGGATGAGATTCAGGGGAATCTCAGTAGCAACAATCATAACAATATATGTAATGCAGTGTGACAGTGCTTGCTTGTGATTGTGTACAGATAAGTATGTTGCGTGCTTCCATGCTTAATAACATATGATCATAGCATTACAGCAGAGCTTCAGACATAACATATAAGACAACAATCCAACCAAACAATAGCACAACAAATCACAAAGCCATTACATAAAAGCTAGGATTAGTTACTACCTGGCTAGCTTAGCAGAACCCTACTATCTCTATTCTGCTTCCAGCTCCACCAGAACTTCCTTTCTTCCTTTCCTCCTTTCTCTCTTCCTTTCCTTCTCCCTTTCTCTCTTCTTTCTCTCCCTTTCCTCTTGCCATGCGTGAAATGAAATTGAGGGGGGTATTTATAGGGTTTCCCAATGGCATTTCTGTAATTTCCATGCCATCTGAACATGTGGTCCTGGTTTTTCCTGGAATTTCCTATTTTCTTTTATTCCTCCTTTACTGCATCATCGGGACACCTCAGCATGCACATTTATCACATGTCTCAATTCCTGGACACCTCAGCATGCTGACTCACCGGTCCAGAGTCCTGCCTCATAATGCTTATCCTCAATTTTATCTACTTCCTCCAGACCAATGCCATGTGGCGCCTGGAAGAGACCTTGCACGCTTCCCAATGCTATCCAGATAAGTCCCAGACTTATCTGATCACCTTCTCAATTTTTGTGCCAACCGAGCAACTTTACTCTACTGAAAGGTCACTGAATCATGCTCTAATGCCATGTGTCATCTTGTGGGTCCCATGAGTACAACTTATCAGTCTACCTCATGGTTTCCAGATAACCTTTCCTGTATCTGACCTCTTGCATCCGGTCTATCTCTAACTGGGTAACTATCTCTTTTGGACCTTCTCTACTCATGGCCCATTAGATCTCATACGGCTAGCACCACTTATAGCAACTAGTCGCGACCTAACCATCATCTCATCACGACATAACACCTTCTGTGTTCATTAGTCGCGACCACAACATCCTTTAGTCGTGACCATAACAGTTTTTCGTCGCGACCATATCACTTTTTAGTCGCAACCAGGCTCATTCTACTCATTAGTCGTGACACCACAACATTATCCGTCACGACCAATCCTCTCTGCCAATATTAGTCGCGACCATACCTATTTCTCGTCGCGACCAACTTCTTTATCATCACCACCTAACTGGTCAACTCTTGAACCTTTGACCTTTACATTATCCCCAAATGGACATTTACCCCTTGGGACTTCCACTGTTTACACACAAGTCCCCGTACCTTTACTTGCTCGCAGCTCAGTCCCTGAAACTCTTTACGTTCCTCTGGGACTTTCTGCTAAAAAGGGGTCTAGTAGCCTCTTAATCTTAGGCTATCTCTGCATCTCTAGGCCTAAAAATTGGGATGTTACAGAGGGCTTGTAGATGAACTAGCTTCAGTACTAGTTCTATCCATTGTATGCTCAATCTTCTCAAGTATCTTCCTTCTTGTTTCAGTAGTTTTTCAGGATTAGAGTAAGCAAGCAGTAGTCCAGTATTCTTGCTTCTAGTCATGCACATGAAAAACTGTAAGTGCAAATAAAAGTATAATAAAAAATACAATAATTAACCAAGCATCAAGGCAATTGACTCCTCAGCAACGGTGCCAAAATTTGATATTGCCTATGTTGGCACTCAAATTAATTACTAGTTTTAATCCTATGTGTATAGAAGCTAACCCTAGGTTGATCTCAAGGTTGAGTCAATGCGTGGCTTAACTCTTGATTGAATTAAAGTGATTAAAGAGGAGATAAGATAAGAGAAGAAAGTTTAGTTCAATTATGGGGATAATATCAAAAAGTAAACAAAGTAGAGAGTGATTAGAAACAATTACCAGTATGATGGGGCTTCCCAAGGATGGACGACTTCGGCTATCATTGCTCACAAATTATATAAGAGTTATAAAAGAAAATAATAGCAAAGTCAAAAGGCAGAACCCTAGGAAACCTCTTAAGTCTAACTATTTATTCCAAAAAAAACCTAGAACCCTAGAATGAATTTAATTCATAAATAATTATTCAAGAACCACTTAGCTTGCAATCCTAATACTAGTTATGAACTATCCTCTAAGAAAATTAAGAACTTTCATCGAAAATTCCTTTTAGTGTTTCTAACAAAATCCTTTGAATAATATGTTCAACTACACAATTGAAAAAAGAACTTTAAGAACAAGTGATGAGAACATATATAAGATCAATAAATATATGAATAAAGAACAAAAAGTCACAATTGATAAAAGGATCACAATAGTTTGATCGTAAATTTATTTAAAAAGAAACAAATAGGTTTATAAGCATGTCTTCAAAATCCTAGAAACTCAGGAAATCTTAAAACTAAAAAATAAAAAATCAAACCTTTATAAAAACTATTACAACTCCTAAATAATAAGAACATAAAGCTCAAGCCTACAACCTCCATCCTCAAGATAGAGGAGAACTAGCCACTCGTATTGCTAGATGACACCATGATGAATAGAAGCAAGAGAACAATAGAGGAGACAAGAGATGGAATGATTGTGAGTGAGATGGTCTATTCAATAGAGGAGTCTTGGGGTCCTTTCTATAGCCTTAGGCTGTGGTTTTAGTGTCTTCCTTGCTAATGTGGGACTCTCACTTATTGACTTTCTAAAAGACGATGATTTATCCTTGATTTATCTTCCATTATCCTTCCAAGCTGTAATCTTTTCTAACATCTCTAAAAATAATCCTTTTAACTCAAATGTCCTAAAAACAATTCAAATAAAAAGTAATAGGATAAACGAGATAAAATAATTAATAAAAAATAGGAAAAGATAACATCATTATCTATTATCCTTTAATTAAATTCAAATGTTAGATATTGAAGAATTATCTTTGAATTAATTCAAATGATATTAAATTAATATAACATAATACTAATATAATATAATATTATATTATATTAAGGGAATGAATTAATATAATATAATATTATTAGAGGGATTTTAATTTTCTGTAATTAGATATTTAATTTCCTCCTTCAATTTGGCAATTTCTCAATTAACCTTCTTCATATAATATAATTGTATCCTAGTTGATAAGGGTCTAGCCATCATTTATTTATTTTTCTCAATTTTTTGAAATATATAAAAGCAAAATACCTTTATGCAAATCAATTTAATCAAGAGAAATCATAAAATGAATAAAAACACAAAAAAAAAATTAATCATTTAATTCACATAATCAATTAAAGCACAAAATGAGCAAAACTATTACAATAATACTTATTAAACATAAATTCCTTGAAATAGATAGAAAATAATATGATAAATTAGGATTCATCAAGAAGTTTATAAATCTTAACAATATTGCCCCATCTATTAAAGAAGTTAATTTTGACGGATAAATCTTCCCTTTTAACTGTACACTATTTTTTAAGTGGAAGTACTTGGTTAGTTTATGACCTATTACCTAATTTAATTAAATTAGCCAGAAGGTGAAGTAGAGATGTGGTAAATAAATCTGGATCTGTCTTTATGACATCTAGATACTCGTTGAGCTTGTTAATATGATTCGACTACCATATGTCATAGCATGTCTAGTACAAGCTTAGTTTATTATACATGAGTCCATCCGTATGAAATTGGACCGTAAGACCCAACGGAATGAGGCAGGTGGAACATCATACGCAGTAGTGTATAATAAACCAAGCATATGTACTCACCAGAAGGAGACATTGGCTAAATCTATGGCTGGTTAGATTCAATCATATTAGCTACCTAACAAGTTTTCCAGATCCATGAAGACCGGTAAAATTTTATTTATCATACCACTATGAATCCAAAAGGTGAAGATACTAACGCAAGGGAGAATTACAATTATTGAGTTTTCGTTTTACTTTTGTCTATTTTTATTTCTTGTTGCTATATGCACTTCCTTTTTTTACTCTTTACTTCTTACTTTCTTATTTTGTTACTTCTTTTATTCATTTTGTTCATTTACTTTATGTTATTTACATTTTAGTCATGTTTTTATTTCTTTCCTTCTCTTTCAAACGAGGTTGTGGAAGTTCTTCCTCCACTTCTTCAAATTTCCCTTCAAATGATGAAGAATTAAATGCTGTTACAAATTCTTCAAACAAAAGAATTTTTAAAGAAGAAATTTCTTTTCAAAACATAAATCAAAACATTGATGATTGGACTCTGCCTCCTGTTGCCACAAATGCGTTTTATGCACAAACTTAGGATAAAAAATAGTTCTCCAGATCTAGTTATATAATCAGAACAATTCAAGAATTAGTTTTTGACCAAGTCGAGAAAGAAGATTTCTTCCTTCTTTCTAAAAAAATTATTGAATGTCACTGTAAAGAATATAATTTCTTACACATCAGATGTGTTCAAATTGCAATTAAACCACATTTTCGTAAATGCTTAAATGTATCATGTTTAGTTTGTCTTTTAGATACTAGACATAATGTATTCCAGGATTTTATTCTTGCAATAGCAGAAATTAGCCTTCACGCTGGACCTACTTATTTTAATTGCAATCCTGACAAGATGGTTGAATTAAAAGATCAATATATCCTTGAGTGTCTTAAACTAAAAATTAAATTAAACGATTTGAAGATGAAGCCAGGATCCTAACCTGCTACCCTGATATACAGGATACAGTATAAGGTCTTAAGCACTTCAACTTCTTTTGTTCAAATTCCTTTTGAAAAGGATCAAACACAATTTTTCTAATAGATTTTCTAAATATTAATCCAACCGTCCCACAAACAATCATGTGGAAAGATGTTGAATTACTAAACGAATTGGTCATGGAAAATACTACACAACTAATACCAAGAACTATTTCACAAATTTCTAAAATACCCAAACTTCTGATGGATCTGTCAGGTTATCCTTTGATAGAGCTAGAAGATATTTTTCCCAAACTAATAGATTTGCAGCTTCAATATATGAAGACTATAGATCTATTAAAACAAAATCATCATGATTCTCTTGTTCTTCAGTTCCTAGACCACTTTCTGTCATGTATGGGATGCCAACTGTAACATCCTTACTTATGCACATCTTAGGGACCATTCGGTAGCATTTAGAACCACTTACAAGACCTTTGAAGTTCATTAGCTAAATCTGGAATTTCACTCTTCTAGAGTTACTATTCATATGGTAATCCAGAGTTGGCGACGAACTTCAAAAAATCATAATTAATTATAGTAAACTCAAAATTAAGTGGTTCAAAAAGATACGCGAAGATAACATCTTGAACTTTAATGGAAAAATAAGTTTCTGACAAAATGCTTAGTCAATCAATATAGTTTAATCATCAAATATTACTATTCATTTGATCAAGAATTTTGAAAATAGATTCTGGTCCCAAACTTTGGAAAATTTGTTCTCTTTGTACAGATATCAAAATAAGGTGTACTTGGTGTCAAAATGAAGCTTGACATGTTAACTAAATGTCTGTAAAATTTCATACATTTATTCCATCATTTACTATTTATCATTACATCATAAACATTACTGCTTAAACTGGTCATAGAACATCATTACATATAACAATTCTTCATATAACTTTTATACTATCCAATCCCTAACTTCTCTTCATGCTTCTTCATCTTCTTTCATCATTCATAAAGTTGTTGGGATTGGCATTACATAAATGGGGTGAGATTTTTGGGGAAATGTCAGTAGCAAACGGTACTAAACAATGTATGCATTAATGTAAATACTTGTGCATGCTTGTGAAAGTGTTAACATTGTGTAATGTGAAACATCCTTCCTTAGACCCTTCAGAGTACACTTACGGAAGCAATCTTTACTTTATTAATTCTCTCCTTCCGAAAATCCTGGCAGAAAATAACTGTACTGATTTGGCAATTTCCACGAGAACTACCATTCTATGTAAGTACCCAGAAAAGACTGGATGAACCGGCTAGGTCCACTCACTTTCAGCCTCCTTAGACAGCACCTACGTACACAGTACTTTCTATATTCTGCCAGTACAATAGTATTTTCTAGTACATATCCTCAAAATTCAACCTTAAATCTCGACCTTAAACCTTAACCTTACCTATACTCAATTGGAAGTATCTTAGATCATTGGAATACCTCTTAACCTTAAAAACATAAATTTTCAAAGTTAGGCTTACGGACTGTTCATCGTTACTGTTCACTTGGTAATTCCAGATTATAGCCTGAACTTTGGAAATTCATAATTAAATCTAGAAAAATCATATTGAGGTGGTTCCAAATTATAATGAAATATATTTCATTTAACTTGGATAGAAAAATATGAAAATAAGGTTTCATTGTCCAGATCAACTCAGTTTAATCGTTGAAAATTACTGTTCATTTGATAAAACTGGAAGTTCCAGTTTCTTTACCCCATTTTCAAAAATTCATTTCTCCTTGTATACTTATCCAATTGAGTCAAACTTCCTATGGATTTAAATCTCAGAATGTGTAATTTAAGATCACCAAGTATCGCGAAAAAACTCATTTATTTACTATATGAAAACCGTGTAGGAATCTCACTGTATCGCATGACTTGTTTTATCTTGATCCAGAGTTTAAGTCCAACTTTGAAAAATCATATCAATTTGAAAACTTAACCAATTAGGCGTTCTTGGTGTTCAATTAAATCTATGGATCTTATCTATGTTTATACCAAATTTCATGTTAAAACTCATTGTATAAGTTGCTTAAACTATCGCTGGAAGTAGTCTGCCTCTCACGGATCCAGTGCATGCATACATTATACATACCCATACATCATCATCTAAGTTAAACGCATGCTTTTCAAGTCATATACACATTGTTCATTCCCATTTACCTTCCTCCTTATGAAGTTCCAGCACCTAGAGCAATATTTATTGATATGGAAGGAATGAGATTTCATGGAAATCTCAATAGCAAGTCATACAAACTATAAGGTTATGCATGCTTGATTAAATGCTTAACATGTTATCATGCAATGGGAGCTAATTCATAATCATACATAGGCAAACTCTAACATGCATATTGTCATGACATAGATTGCAAGGAGTTGCACATATTCATAGCTCATCATCATCATCATAAACATCATCACATAACATACTAAGCTCAACCAAACTTTATGCATAACAAGCAAGCATATCAATCAACAAACATAAGTTTATAGTTAGGTATTCTTGCTACCTCTTATGAGTCCTTGTTCTTTCCTTCTTGAATTGATCTTTCCTTCCCACAAATGTCAAAACCTAGACATACCAAGACAATTACCAAATTATAACTTCATTCCAATTAAATTCCAAGTCTAGGTTTCATTAAGTCCCTTTCTTTCTCTACTTTGTAATATTTGTTTACATCTTTCTAAACTAAACTCTCATGGTTCATTTCCACATAATTTTTCATGTAGAATCCAAATATGTAATCAAAAATTCCACAATTCAATTGCTTCCCCATGTTCTGTACAGAAGCCGAAAGATAGCTCTAACTTTTTCAAAAATTCTCATTTTGATTCCAATGCTTCCAATACTTGTTTTCCTACTATAACCCCACACAATTTTCCATTCTAAACCCATTGGAAGAGTCACAACCATGAAAATCCAACATATGAACAGTGAACTGGTACTGTACAGAACAGAACACCCTCTTGGATTCACAAGCACACATGGATTCTTAAGCCATTATCATGTGATTCAAGCTTGTTTAAGCTTGTGTAAACTATTTAGAACATAAAACTCATGTTCCTATCACATATCCACAGAAATTCCAGCAGCATTTCTCCAAGACTCAAGCCTCAAAAACCATTTAAACTCAAGAACAAACCATGAGAACAAAGTGTAGAAGCAAGGAGGCAACTTACCTTACTAGTTTCTTCAAGATCCTTGCTTCCTCCAAGCTTGTGAGAAAATTTTGCAAGAGGTTCCCCAAGGTTTCTTGCGCACGGTTTGTACAGAAATGTGTGGGGGGTATTTATAGAAAAATCTTGGGAAAATTGAAGGCCAAGATCATCTTGGGAACTATTTGATCTAAAGACTTAAGATTTAATCTTGGAATTTCTTTTCTTTTTCCATTTATGATATCACCACCATGACATCATCCAAGGGACACCTCATGGGACACTTGGCGCCATTTCCATGGTGGGAGTCTCCAAGAAAAATTTCGGTCCAATCCGGTACCGGCCCGACCCAATTTTCTGTAAACCGGACTATTTTCTTAATCTAATATTTTTGGGACTTCATAATATATTTTATTCAATATTTAAATGCCTCATATCATTGACATTCTTATACTGGGTTTAAATTTAATTCCAGATACCTTGGAAAATGACCAAAATACCCTTAGTACTTTTCCTTGCATTATATTAAATATACAAATCTCGTATAATTTATAATTATACCCTTAGTGCTTTCGATATTTTTACATACAAATCAGTACAGAAATTTGGGATATTACATTGCTCTCCCCCTTAAAATAAATTTCGTCCTCGAAATTTATAATATCTACACTCTATTGAAACAAATAAGGGTACATTTCCCTCATCTTTTCTTCTGTTTCCCAGGTAGCTTCATTCTCTGTTAGGCCTTTCCAGATCACTTTGACTATAGGAATTTGCTTATTTTGCAGCTGCTTGACCTTTCGATCAATTATTTGTACTGGTCCAACTTCATAGGTCAAGTCATCTCGCAACGCTTAGTGCTTTCGATATTTTTACATACAAATCAGTACAGAAATTTGGGATATTACATTCTAAACCCATTGGAAGAGTCACAACCATGAAAATCCAACATATGAACAGTGAACTGGTACTGTACAGAACAGAACACCCTCTTGGATTCACAAGCACACATGGATTCTTAAGCCATTATCATGTGATTCAAGCTTGTTTAAGCTTGTGTAAACTATTTAGAACATAAAACTCATGTTCCTATCACATATCCACAGAAATTCCAGCAGCATTTCTCCAAGACTCAAGCCTCAAAAACCATTTAAACTCAAGAACAAACCATGAGAACAAAGTGTAGAAGCAAGGAGGCAACTTACCTTACTAGTTTCTTCAAGATCCTTGCTTCCTCCAAGCTTGTGAGAAAATTTTGCAAGAGGTTCCCCAAGGTTTCTTGCGCACGGTTTGTACAGAAATGTGTGGGGGGGTATTTATAGAAAAATCTTGGGAAAATTGAAGGCCAAGATCATCTTGGGAACTATTTGATCTAAAGACTTAAGATTTAATCTTGGAATTTCTTTTCTTTTTCCATTTATGATATCACCACCATGACATCATCCAAGGGACACCTCATGGGACACTTGGCGCCATTTCCATGGTGGGAGTCTCCAAGAAAAATTTCGGTCCAATCCGGTACCGGCCCGACCCAATTTTCTGTAAACCGGACTATTTTCTTAATCTAATATTTTTGGGACTTCATAATATATTTTATTCAATATTTAAATGCCTCATATCATTGACATTCTTATACTGGGTTTAAATTTAATTCCAGATACCTTGGAAAATGACCAAAATACCCTTAGTACTTTTCCTTGCATTATATTAAATATACAAATCTCGTATAATTTATAATTATACCCTTAGTGCTTTCGATATTTTTACATACAAATCAGTACAGAAATTTGGGATATTACATTGCTCTCCCCCTTAAAATAAATTTCGTCCTCGAAATTTATAATATCTACACTCTATTGAAACAAATAAGGGTACATTTCCCTCATCTTTTCTTCTGTTTCCCAGGTAGCTTCATTCTCTGTTAGGCCTTTCCAGATCACTTTGACTATAGGAATTTGCTTATTTTGCAGCTGCTTGACCTTTCGATCAATTATTTGTACTGGTCCAACTTCATAGGTCAAGTCATCTCGCAACGCTTAGTGCTTTCGATATTTTTACATACAAATCAGTACAGAAATTTGGGATATTACATTCTAAACCCATTGGAAGAGTCACAACCATGAAAATCCAACATATGAACAGTGAACTGGTACTGTACAGAACAGAACACCCTCTTGGATTCACAAGCACACATGGATTCTTAAGCCATTATCATGTGATTCAAGCTTGTTTAAGCTTGTGTAAACTATTTAGAACATAAAACTCATGTTCCTATCACATATCCACAGAAATTCCAGCAGCATTTCTCCAAGACTCAAGCCTCAAAAACCATTTAAACTCAAGAACAAACCATGAGAACAAAGTGTAGAAGCAAGGAGGCAACTTACCTTACTAGTTTCTTCAAGATCCTTGCTTCCTCCAAGCTTGTGAGAAAATTTTGCAAGAGGTTCCCCAAGGTTTCTTGCGCACGGTTTGTACAGAAATGTGTGGGGGGGTATTTATAGAAAAATCTTGGGAAAATTGAAGGCCAAGATCATCTTGGGAACTATTTGATCTAAAGACTTAAGATTTAATCTTGGAATTTCTTTTCTTTTTCCATTTATGATATCACCACCATGACATCATCCAAGGGACACCTCATGGGACACTTGGCGCCATTTCCATGGTGGGAGTTCCAAGAAAAATTTCGGTCCAATCCGGTACCGGCCCGACCCAATTTTCTGTAAACCGGACTATTTTCTTAATCTAATATTTTTGGGACTTCATAATATATTTTATTCAATATTTAAATGCCTCATATCATTGACATTCTTATACTGGGTTTAAATTTAATTCAGATACCTTGGAAAATGACCAAAATACCCTTAGTACTTTTCCTTGCATTATATTAAATATACAAATCTCGTATAATTTATAATTATACCCTTAGTGCTTTCGATATTTTTACATACAAATCAGTACAGAAATTTGGGATATTACATTGCTCTCCCCCTTAAAATAAATTTCGTCCTCGAAATTTATAATATCTACACTCTATTGAAACAAATAAGGGTACATTTCCCTCATCTTTTCTTCTGTTTCCCAGGTAGCTTCATTCTCTGTTAGGCCTTTCCAGATCACTTTGACTATAGGAATTTGCTTATTTTGCAGCTGCTTGACCTTTCGATCAATTATTTGTACTGGTCCAACTTCATAGGTCAAGTCATCTCGCAACGCTTAGTGCTTTCGATATTTTTACATACAAATCAGTACAGAAATTTGGGATATTACATTCTAAACCCATTGGAAGAGTCACAACCATGAAAATCCAACATATGAACAGTGAACTGGTACTGTACAGAACAGAACACCCTCTTGGATTCACAAGCACACATGGATTCTTAAGCCATTATCATGTGATTCAAGCTTGTTTAAGCTTGTGTAAACTATTTAGAACATAAAACTCATGTTCCTATCACATATCCACAGAAATTCCAGCAGCATTTCTCCAAGACTCAAGCCTCAAAAACCATTTAAACTCAAGAACAAACCATGAGAACAAAGTGTAGAAGCAAGGAGGCAACTTACCTTACTAGTTTCTTCAAGATCCTTGCTTCCTCCAAGCTTGTGAGAAAATTTTGCAAGAGGTTCCCCAAGGTTTCTTGCGCACGGTTTGTACAGAAATGTGTGGGGGGGGTATTTATAGAAAAATCTTGGGAAAATTGAAGGCCAAGATCATCTTGGGAACTATTTGATCTAAAGACTTAAGATTTAATCTTGGAATTTCTTTTCTTTTTCCATTTATGATATCACCACCATGACATCATCCAAGGGACACCTCATGGGACACTTGGCGCCATTTCCATGGTGGGAGTCTCCAAGAAAAATTTCGGTCCAATCCGGTACCGGCCCGACCCAATTTTCTGTAAACCGGACTATTTTCTTAATCTAATATTTTTGGGACTTCATAATATATTTTATTCAATATTTAAATGCCTCATATCATTGACATTCTTATACTGGGTTTAAATTTAATTCAGATACCTTGGAAAATGACCAAAATACCCTTAGTACTTTTCCTTGCATTATATTAAATATACAAATCTCGTATAATTTATAATTATACCCTTAGTGCTTTCGATATTTTTACATACAAATCAGTACAGAAATTTGGGATATTACATTGCTCTCCCCCTTAAAATAAATTTCGTCCTCGAAATTTATAATATCTACACTCTATTGAAACAAATAAGGGTACATTTCCCTCATCTTTTCTTCTGTTTCCCAGGTAGCTTCATTCTCTGTTAGGCCTTTCCAGATCACTTTGACTATAGGAATTTGCTTATTTTGCAGCTGCTTGACCTTTCGATCAATTATTTGTACTGGTCCAACTTCATAGGTCAAGTCATCTCGCAACGCTTAGTGCTTTCGATATTTTTACATACAAATCAGTACAGAAATTTGGGATATTACATTCTAAACCCATTGGAAGAGTCACAACCATGAAAATCCAACATATGAACAGTGAACTGGTACTGTACAGAACAGAACACCCTCTTGGATTCACAAGCACACATGGATTCTTAAGCCATTATCATGTGATTCAAGCTTGTTTAAGCTTGTGTAAACTATTTAGAACATAAAACTCATGTTCCTATCACATATCCACAGAAATTCCAGCAGCATTTCTCCAAGACTCAAGCCTCAAAAACCATTTAAACTCAAGAACAAACCATGAGAACAAAGTGTAGAAGCAAGGAGGCAACTTACCTTACTAGTTTCTTCAAGATCCTTGCTTCCTCCAAGCTTGTGAGAAAATTTTGCAAGAGGTTCCCCAAGGTTTCTTGCGCACGGTTTGTACAGAAATGTGTGGGGGGGGTATTTATAGAAAAATCTTGGGAAAATTGAAGGCCAAGATCATCTTGGGAACTATTTGATCTAAAGACTTAAGATTTAATCTTGGAATTTCTTTTCTTTTTCCATTTATGATATCACCACCATGACATCATCCAAGGGACACCTCATGGGACACTTGGCGCCATTTCCATGGTGGGAGTCTCCAAGAAAAATTTCGGTCCAATCCGGTACCGGCCCGACCCAATTTTCTGTAAACCGGACTATTTTCTTAATCTAATATTTTTGGGACTTCATAATATATTTTATTCAATATTTAAATGCCTCATATCATTGACATTCTTATACTGGGTTTAAATTTAATTCCAGATACCTTGGAAAATGACCAAAATACCCTTAGTACTTTTCCTTGCATTATATTAAATATACAAATCTCGTATAATTTATAATTATACCCTTAGTGCTTTCGATATTTTTACATACAAATCAGTACAGAAATTTGGGATATTACATTGCTCTCCCCCTTAAAATAAATTTCGTCCTCGAAATTTATAATATCTACACTCTATTGAAACAAATAAGGGTACATTTCCCTCATCTTTTCTTCTGTTTCCCAGGTAGCTTCATTCTCTGTTAGGCCTTTCCAGATCACTTTGACTATAGGAATTTGCTTATTTTGCAGCTGCTTGACCTTTCGATCAATTATTTGTACTGGTCCAACTTCATAGGTCAAGTCATCTCGCAATGCTTAGTGCTTTCGATATTTTTACATACAAATCAGTACAGAAATTTGGGATATTACATTCTATACCCATTGGAAGAGTCACAACCATGAAAATCCAACATATGAACAGTGAACTGGTACTGTACAGAACAGAACACCCTCTTGGATTCACAAGCACACATGGATTCTTAAGCCATTATCATGTGATTCAAGCTTGTTTAAGCTTGTGTAAACTATTTAGAACATAAAACTCATGTTCCTATCACATATCCACAGAAATTCCAGCAGCATTTCTCCAAGACTCAAGCCTCAAAAACCATTTAAACTCAAGAACAAACCATGAGAACAAAGTGTAGAAGCAAGGAGGCAACTTACCTTACTAGTTTCTTCAAGATCCTTGCTTCCTCCAAGCTTGTGAGAAAATTTTGCAAGAGGTTCCCCAAGGTTTCTTGCGCACGGTTTGTACAGAAATGTGTGGGGGGGTATTTATAGAAAAATCTTGGGAAAATTGAAGGCCAAGATCATCTTGGGAACTATTTGATCTAAAGACTTAAGATTTAATCTTGGAATTTCTTTTCTTTTTCCATTTATGATATCACCACCATGACATCATCCAAGGGACACCTCATGGGACACTTGGCGCCATTTCCATGGTGGGAGTCTCCAAGAAAAATTTCGGTCCAATCCGGTACCGGCCCGACCCAATTTTCTGTAAACCGGACTATTTTCTTAATCTAATATTTTTGGGACTTCATAATATATTTTATTCAATATTTAAATGCCTCATATCATTGACATTCTTATACTGGGTTTAAATTTAATTCCAGATACCTTGGAAAATGACCAAAATACCCTTAGTACTTTTCCTTGCATTATATTAAATATACAAATCTCGTATAATTTATAATTATACCCTTAGTGCTTTCGATATTTTTACATACAAATCAGTACAGAAATTTGGGATATTACATTGCTCTCCCCCTTAAAATAAATTTCGTCCTCGAAATTTATAATATCTACACTCTATTGAAACAAATAAGGGTACATTTCCCTCATCTTTTCTTCTGTTTCCCAGGTAGCTTCATTCTTTGTTAGGCCTTTCCAGATCACTTTGACTATAGGAATTTGCTTATTTTGCAGCTGCTTGACCTTTCGATCAATTATTTGTACTGGTCCAACTTCATAGGTCAAGTCATCTCGCAATGCTTAGTGCTTTCGATATTTTTACATACAAATCAGTACAGAAATTTGGGATATTACATTCTATACCCATTGGAAGAGTCACAACCATGAAAATCCAACATATGAACAGTGAACTGGTACTGTACAGAACAGAACACCCTCTTGGATTCACAAGCACACATGGATTCTTAAGCCATTATCATGTGATTCAAGCTTGTTTAAGCTTGTGTAAACTATTTAGAACATAAAACTCATGTTCCTATCACATATCCACAGAAATTCCAGCAGCATTTCTCCAAGACTCAAGCCTCAAAAACCATTTAAACTCAAGAACAAACCATGAGAACAAAGTGTAGAAGCAAGGAGGGAACTTACCTTACTAGTTTCTTCAAGATCCTTGCTTCCTCCAAGCTTGTGAGAAAATTTTGCAAGAGGTTCCCCAAGGTTTCTTGCGCACGGTTTGTACAGAAATGTGTGGGGGGGGGTATTTATAGAAAAATCTTGGGAAAATTGAAGGCCAAGATCATCTTGGGAACTATTTGATCTAAAGACTTAAGATTTAATCTTGGAATTTCTTTTCTTTTTCCATTTATGATATCACCACCATGACATCATCCAAGGGACACCTCATGGGACACTTGGCGCCATTTCCATGGTGGGAGTCTCCAAGAAAAATTTCGGTCCAATCCGGTACCGGCCCGACCCAATTTTCTGTAAACCGGACTATTTTCTTAATCTAATATTTTTGGGACTTCATAATATATTTTATTCAATATTTAAATGCCTCATATCATTGACATTCTTATACTGGGTTTAAATTTAATTCCAGATACCTTGGAAAATGACCAAAATACCCTTAGTGCTTTTCCTTGCATTATATTAAATATACAAATCTCGTATAATTTATAATTATACCCTTAGTGCTTTCGATATTTTTACATACAAATCAGTACAGAAATTTGGGATATTACATTGCTCTCCCCCTTAAAATAAATTTCGTCCTCGAAATTTATAATATCTACACTCTATTGTAACAAATAAGGGTACATTTCCCTCATCTTTTCTTCTATTTCCCAGGTAGCTTCATTCTCTGTTAGGCCTTTCCAGATCACTTTGACTATAGGAATTTGCTTATTTTGCAGCTGCTTGACCTTTCGATCAATTATTTGTACTGGTCCAACTTCATAGGTCAAGTCATCTCGCAACGCTTAGTGCTTTCGATATTTTTACATACAAATCAGTACAAAAATTTGGGATATTACATTCTAAACACATTGGAAGAGTCACAACCATGAAAATCCAACATATGAACAGTGAACTGGTACTGTACAGAACAGAACACCCTCTTGGATTCACAAGCACACATGGATTCTTAAGCCATTATCATGTGATTCAAGCTTGTTTAAGCTTGTGTAAACTATTTAGAACATAAAACTCATGTTCCTATCACATATCCACAGAAATTCCAGCAGCATTTCTCCAAGACTCAAGCCTCAAAAACCATTTAAACTCAAGAACAAACCATGAGAACAAAGTGTAGAAGCAAGGAGGCAACTTACCTTACTAGTTTCTTCAAGATCCTTGCTTCCTCCAAGCTTGTGAGAAAATTTTGCAAGAGGTTCCCCAAGGTTTCTTGCGCACGGTTTGTACAGAAATGTGTGGGGGGTAATTATAGAAAAATCTTGGGAAAATTGAAGGCCAAGATCATCTTGGGAACTATTTGATCTAAAGACTTAAGATTTAATCTTGGAATTTCTTTTCTTTTTCCATTTATGATATCACCACCATGACATCATCCAAGGGACACCTCATGGGACACTTGGCGCCATTTCCATGGTGGGAGTCTCCAAGAAAAATTTCGGTCCAATCCGGTACCGGCCCGACCCAATTTTCTGTAAACCGGACTATTTTCTTAATCTAATATTTTTGGGACTTCATAATATATTTTATTCAATATTTAAATGCCTCATATCATTGACATTCTTATACTGGGTTTAAATTTAATTCCAGATACCTTGGAAAATGACCAAAATACCCTTAGTACTTTTCCTTGCATTATATTAAATATACAAATCTCGTATAATTTATAATTATACCCTTAGTGCTTTCGATATTTTTACATACAAATCAGTACAGAAATTTGGGATATTACATTGCTCTCCCCCTTAAAATAAATTTCGTCCTCGAAATTTATAATATCTACACTCTATTGAAACAAATAAGGGTACATTTCCCTCATCTTTTCTTCTGTTTCCCAGGTAGCTTCATTCTCTGTTAGGCCTTTCCAGATCACTTTGACTATAGGAATTTGCTTATTTTGCAGCTGCTTGACCTTTCGATCAATTATTTGTACTGGTCCAACTTCATAGGTCAAGTCATCTCGCAACGCTTAGTGCTTTCGATATTTTTACATACAAATCAGTACAGAAATTTGGGATATTACATTCTAAACCCATTGGAAGAGTCACAACCATGAAAATCCAACATATGAACAGTGAACTGGTACTGTACAGAACAGAACACCCTCTTGGATTCACAAGCACACATGGATTCTTAAGCCATTATCATGTGATTCAAGCTTGTTTAAGCTTGTGTAAACTATTTAGAACATAAAACTCATGTTCCTATCACATATCCACAGAAATTCCAGCAGCATTTCTCCAAGACTCAAGCCTCAAAAACCATTTAAACTCAAGAACAAACCATGAGAACAAAGTGTAGAAGCAAGGAGGCAACTTACCTTACTAGTTTCTTCAAGATCCTTGCTTCCTCCAAGCTTGTGAGAAAATTTTGCAAGAGGTTCCCCAAGGTTTCTTGCGCACGGTTTGTACAGAAATGTGTGGGGGGGTATTTATAGAAAAATCTTGGGAAAATTGAAGGCCAAGATCATCTTGGGAACTATTTGATCTAAAGACTTAAGATTTAATCTTGGAATTTCTTTTCTTTTTCCATTTATGATATCACCACCATGACATCATCCAAGGGACACCTCATGGGACACTTGGCGCCATTTCCATGGTGGGAGTCTCCAAGAAAAATTTCGGTCCAATCCGGTACCGGCCCGACCCAATTTTCTGTAAACCGGACTATTTTCTTAATCTAATATTTTTGGGACTTCATAATATATTTTATTCAATATTTAAATGCCTCATATCATTGACATTCTTATACTGGGTTTAAATTTAATTCCAGATACCTTGGAAAATGACCAAAATACCCTTAGTGCTTTTCCTTGCATTATATTAAATATTCCTTAGTGCTTTTCCTTGCATTATATTAAATGACCAAAGTACCATTGATAGAAATTTGGGATATTACATTGCTCTCCCCCTTAAAATAAATTTCGTCCTCGAAATTTATAATATCTACACTCTATTGAAACAAATAAGGGTACATTTCCCTAATATTTTCTTCTGTTTCCCAGGTAGCTTCATTCTCTGTTAGGCCTTTCCAAATCACTTTGACTATAGGAATTTGCTTATTTTGAAGCTACTTGACCTTTCGATCAATTATTTGTACTGGTCCAACTTCATAGGTCAAGTCATCTCGCAACGCAACTTCATCTTGCTCAATTACATGCGTTGGATCTGGAACATACTTCTTTAGCTGAGAAACATGGAATACATCATGTATCTGGCTGAGATTTGGAGGAAGTGCCAACTTGTAGGCCACTAATCCTATCTTTGAGAGCATCTGAAATGTTCCAATGTATCTAGGATGCAATTTCTTCACCTTGATTGATCGCCCGGCTCCCGTAGTTGGAGTTAACTTAAGAAATACATGCTCTCCTTCTTCAAACTCCAATGGCTTTAGTCTGACATCTGCATAACTTTTCTGTTGACTTTGAGCCGTCAACAATCATTTTCTGATCATTGCAATCTGTTTGGTGGTCTGATCCACTATGTCAGGACCATACATTCTTCTCTCGCTCAACTCAAGCCAGCATAAAGGAGATCTACACTTACGTCCATAAAAAGCTTCGAATGGGGCCATTTGAATACTAGCTTGATAGCTATTATTGTATGCAAATTCTATCAATGGTAGATGAGTATCCCAACTGCCTTTAAAATCCAAGACACATGCTCTCAACATATCCTCTAGTGTCTGGATTGTTCTCTCAGACTGACCATTTGCCTGAGGATGATAAGCTGTGCTGAATCTAAGAGTAGTGCCCATCTCTTGTTGCAAAGCCCTCCAGAAATTAGATGTAAATTGAGGGTCTCTGTCATACACAATGCTGCTTGGGATACCATACAGTCTAACAATTTCCTTTATGTATAATTTGGCCAGCTTGTCTAACGAATCCGTCTTATTTATTGCTAGGAAATGAGCTGACTTCGTCAATCGATCTATCACCACCTATATTGCATCATGTTTAGTTGGGGTCATGGGTAGTCCTTCCACAAAGTCCATGGCAATACTATCCCATTTCCATTCGGGGATATCTAGAGGTTGCAGTGTTCCTGCTGGCTTCTGGTGCTCAATTTTTACTTTCTGGCAAGTTAAGCACTTAGACACATAAGCCACAACATCTTTCTTCAGTCTAGGCCACCAAAACAATCTCTTAACATCATGGTACATCTTGGTCATACCTGGATGTACTGTATATCGGCTTTTGTGTGCTTCATCCATAATCTTCTCCCTTAATCCCCTAGCATTAGGGATATAGGGTTTTCCTCTAAATTGAAATAATCCATCTGACAAAATCTTAAAATTCTTAGTTTGCCCTCTCTCCAGCTTATCCCTAAAAATCATTACGAGCTTATCATGTTCTTGAGCCTCTTTTATGTCATCTTCCATGCAAGCTTTGACATGTACTCCTCCGTAGGAACTTTCCGTCACTTACATTTGATACAAAGGGCTCCAATCTCACACATCTTCTATCAACTTTAATTCTTTAATCATCAGATAGGCCACCTGCATCACTTTTCTGCTCAGAGCATCGGCCACTACATTGGCTTTTCCTGGATGGTATTTAATTTGGAAGTCATAATCTTTTAAAAATTCCATCCATCATCGCTGTCTCATATTCAACTCTTTCTGATCCTGCAGATACTTCAGGATTTTGTGGTCACAGTATAATTCAATTATAGCTCCATATAAATAATTCCTCCATATCTTCAGAGCATAAACCACGGCTACAAGCTCCAGATCGTGAGTGGGATAATTCTCTTCATGCGACTTTAACTGCCGAGATGTGTAGGCTACTACTCTACCTTGCTGCCTCAGTATACATCCCAACCCCTATTTACTAGCATCAGTGTAGACTACATAAGTCTGAGTTGGGTATGGAATAATCAGCACGGGGAGTAGTGGTTAATTTTTGCTTTAACTTTTGAAAACTAGCCTCGAACTTCTCGTCCCACTTAAACTGTTGATTCTTTCTGGTAAGCTTGGTTAGTAGCAAGGCAATTCGAGAAAAGTCCTGGATGAATCTTCTGTAGTACCCTACTAAGCCCAGGAAACTTCTGATCTCTGTCACTGTCGTTGGCTACTCCCAGCTTAAAACAGCTTTAACTTTGCTAGGATCAACAGCTACCCCATCTTGGGATATGACGTGACCAAGAAATTTGACTTCTGAAAACCAAAACTCGCACTTACTAAGCTTAGCGTAAAGTTGCTTCTCTTTAAGGGTACCAAGAATAATTCTCAAATGCCTTTCATGCTCCTCAGCCGACTTGGAGTAAACTAGAATATCATCAATGAAGACCACCATAAATTGATCTAAATAAGGCCTGAAGATCCGGTTCATATAATCCATGAAAATTGCAGGTGCATTGGTCAGACCAAAAGGCATCACCAAAAATTCAAAATGCCTATAACGTGTTCTGAAAGCCGTCTTTGAAATGTCATCTGACTTAATTCTCAACTAATGATAGCCAGATCGTAAATCAATCTTGGAGAATATACTCGCTCCAGCCAATTGATCTAGCAGGTCGTCAATTCTGGGGAGAGGGTACTTGTTCTTAACAGTAATCTTGTTCAGCTCTCTATAGTCAATACACAATCTTAAGCTGCCATCTTTCTCTTTAACAAACAACACTAGAGCACCCCAGGGAGAGACACTAGGTCGTATAAAACCCTTTTCTAAAAGCTCCTCAATTTGGTTCTTCAGCTCACTCATTTCATTAGGAGCCATTCGATATGGGGCTTTGGATACTGGTCCAGCTCCAGGTACAACGTCGATTGCAAACTCCACTTCTCGCTCTGGAGGCAATCCTTGAATCTCCTTTAGGAAGACTTCAGGAAATTCATTAACTACTAGAATCGTATCAATTCCTTCTTCTACCTCTGCTTGTACAGAAAAGAAAACCATATATCCTTGACATCCTTTTCGTAAGTATCTGTCTGCCTGTGCCTCTGTTATGAAATTCAGTCGTACTTCTGGACTCAGATCTGCTACCTTCGAACCAAGAACTAGCATCTTTGTTTTGCAGTCCAGCATTACATTATTGGAGGATAACCAATTTAAACCAAGTATAACCTCAATCTCTTGGAAAACATGCATATTAGGTCTAGAGTTGTACAACAGTGCTCATACCACACAATAATATTCAAACAAGCATAAGAGGTAACTACCCTAGCACTTGTGGGAGTCGTCACATATATATCATAATGCAATTTAATAATTTTTAGGCCTAGACGTCTAGCACAGTCATAAGAAATAAAAGAATGACTTGCACCAGAATCAAACAGAGGAATCACTGAGTGATCATTGATATAGATTGTACCTTGATTCATCTCAGGTGATTTCTGTGCATCTTCTCTGGTAAGTGCAAATACGCATCCTTGCGTCCGCGGCCTTTGATTAGTTGCTGCCTGAGGACATTCCCGAGAAAAGTGTCCTGGCTTTCCACAAGTAAAGCAGACATTTTGGCCCATCAGACAAGGCCTATCACCATGAATTTCCCTTATTTGTCACATGCTTGGGCTCTGGTGGCTCTATTGCTAGGCCCTCCTCGGTAATTTCCTCTGCTTGGTCTCTTGTTCTGCCATGTTTGTTTTCTTTTTCTATAGCTGCTACTTCTTGCAGTTTCTTGGTTTCGACCAGCCTTTTCATGAGTTACTTGTTCTCTGCTTACAGGCCTAGACAGCATTCGGTGATTCAAATTATTCTCCACTATGCGGCATGCTTCTACCGCTTTGTTGAATTGATTGTATTGTTGAGGAGTCAGCTTCTCCTTCAACATAGAATTTAGTCCTCTGATCATTCTCTCGGTCATCCACCGCTCATCATCTACTTGGCGCAAATATGTTGAATACTGAGACAGACGGATGAATTTGGCCAAGTACTCATTAAATGATTCTCTTTCTCCTTGTCTCAGCATAAGGAATTCTGCTTCTCTTTCGTCCCTCACAGACTGAGGAAAATACTTCACATAGAATTGTTCAAGAAATACTTCCCAAGTGACTAGAATATTTCTTGCTTGCATGAGCAGTTCCGTATTTTTCCACCACCTATCAGCATCCTTTTCCAGCTGGTAGATGGCCATCTGAGCCTTCATCTCAGTTGGGCAATCAAGAACTTTAAAACTCTTTTCCAATCTACTGATCCAATCCTCCGCTGCCTGAACATCAAATGTTCCTTCAAACACGGGAGGGTTATGCTAGCAAAACCTGACCATCCATTGCTGAATGCTAACTACATCATCTCTCTGCTCAACCCTTCTCTACAGCTGTACTGGTTGTTGCTGTACTCTTTCAGGTTCTCTATTGATTGTCTCAGAAGGCTCTGGATGCCTCATGTTGTTTACTGCTTTCGCTACTGCTGCTGCAATGGCAACATCTCTTTCCTACTCACTTCGTGCTTGTGTCGCAATCATCTCTTCAATCATTTTCTGTTATTGCTCTAGTCTTTCTAAGATTAGCTGATTAATATCTCTTTCGTTTCTTGGTCCTCTGTCGTAATGGTTCTTCTTGTCTGAACCATTTTACTTTACTGTCTAGCAGAAGATCTAACAGAAGAGGAATACGATAAATATCATAATTTACATTCTATTCAAAAACATATTATATACATATAGTCATACATTACCACATCAGTCTTTTATACATAACATAACTACAAGTAGAACATTATCATTTCTAATATACCCTAATCCTTCTTAAACTTGATTCTAATAAAATCTTCAATCAGATAAATCCAGTCGGTTATGTCTTCATAAGGATCCTCCTCAAAGTATTATCTAATCCTATTCTCCAAGTAGGGGTGGTTGGCAAAATCTCATCCATAACAGTTGTCCAATCATCCAGTGTCAATGTATCTGGATGGAAGGCTTGATATGCATTTCTTATCCTGGTAATAAAATCCTGATAAACTGCGTAGTCCTGATCCCTGCTCCTATCTAAAAGTCCTCTAAGACTTTACAGCTGCTGGGCTAACTCCACAGCTCTCTCAAAGTGCTCTTCACTCAGATGCCCTACTGGTGATAGCTCTATAACTAGATCTCCCAGGTACAACACTACCATTGACAATCTGGGTCTACTGGAACCTGGGATGTTTGTATGATCATGCACTCTGCTAGGTCCTGGGACATCTGGGTCTACTGACTATCTCATAGTATATCCCACTGTACCTCCAACCTGGGAATATTGATCATCAAACTGTTCTAATTGGGTTCCCTAATTGGTCTCTATATCTGTATCTGCTACAGCTGCGTATACTGTAGTTACAGGCATAGCTAGAATAGGTTCTTCCTGTATCCCCTCTGGTATCCTGGTCAGAATATTGGACACTACTGTGAAACTAACCTCTTCAGCATCACTTATCATGGGAGGGGTCCACATATCAGAATCACTATCCAAGTCATAGACATCTGGTCTAGGGTTCCCTTGGTTTACGGTGGTTTCTGATCTGGTTCTACCTCTAGCCATCCTGCAAATTTTAACTTAATGTCATTTATGATAGCTTTACTAATGGGTATCTATCTACAAATCATCTATTCAGAGCATTTTCTAATCCAGAATCCTATGCTCTGATACCAAAATGAAATATCCTTCCTTAGACCCTTCAGAGTAAACTTACAGAAGCAATCTTTACTTTATTAATTCTCTCCTTCCAAATATCCTGGCAGAAAATAACTGTACTTATTCGATAATTCCCATGAAAACTACCATTCTACGTAAGTACCTAGGAAAGATTGGATGAACCGGTTAGGTCCACTCACTTTCAGCCTCCTTAGACAACACCTACGTACACAGTACTTTCTATATTCTACCAGCACTTCAGTATTTTCAAGTACATATCCTCAAAATTCAACCTTAAATCTTGACCTTAAACCTTAACCTTACCTATACTCAATTGGAAGCATCTTAGATCATTGGAATACCTCTTATAGTTAAAACATAAATTTTCAAAAGTTAGGCTTACGGGTACTATTCATTATTACTGTTCACTTGGTAATTTCAGATTACAGCCTGAACTTTGAAAATTTATAATTAAATCTAGAAAAATCATATTGAACAAAACAAGGGAGTAGTATGAATTAATATTGATTCACTCTGAGTCAGTATAAATTAAGAGAAAAGCTGACAAAATAGATGAGTCTTTAATAACTCACTCTACTCTCCAAATTTTGAAATTTCTTACTCCATCCTAGTGGGGATAAGTGTAATATCCTAAATTTTTCCTATCTGTATAAGATTATGAGAGGAAAAAGGTTATGAAGAGATTGGGATGGTAATTAGAAAACAAAGATAATGATTAGATAAGTTTTAAGCCAAAGAAAGAGATAAGGCATAAAGTTGTAAAGTCAAAAGGGCTAAATTACAATTAATGCAAGTCAGGAACTAAACTGTAAATAGTGAAAGTCCAGGACTAAATTGCAAATAATGGAAAGTTCAAGGACTTAAATAGAGTTTTGAGATTTCAGGTACTAAATTGGAATTTCAAATTTGGTAGAAGGGACTAAAATGAAATAAGGCAATTTTAGGGACTAAAGTGCAATTTTGCTAAATTCAAGAATAAAAGTATAATTATAGAAAGTTGAGCCATAAAAGGCCCAAAATTGTCCAGAAATGTTTTTGTCCCAAATTTTACCAATAGAGAATGAAATTTGGGTTAGGCATATCTAGCAGAATTCTGATTTAAGGTCCTGATAAATTGATATTAATTTACAAAGTTTAGAAATTATTACAGTATCTTCTGAACCTCATAATCAGATGAAATTTTTTAGTAAATTCTTATAATTAATATAAGAATTTATGAAATTCACAAAAGTCATAAAGGAGTCCTTTAGAATTAATTAGAGAATTTAAGGTGAAAAAGGACACCGATAAAGGATTAAAAGAAATATATAGAATTTTTAACAGGACTTCTAGGTCTCAGAAAATTATGAGACTTTGTACAAAATTTATTTTATATTAGAATGAATTTCTAAAAATGTCATAACCAATAAAAGAGTTGTTTAGAATTTATATCAAAAATCAGGGCTATTTAAGGATATCAGTATAGGAAATAATAAGTGTCTTGGGAATTATGCCAAATTAATGGTTAAACCCTAAACAAGCCCAATATGGCATCATATGAAGTCCCAAGGTGCTAAGTAAGTGTTAGTGGTCAAATGGGATTTTTATGGAAAAAAAATAATAAGGAGAATTATCAAGAAGCATGTGTTGGCATGTGAGGTGTCCTCGTGGGACCCACACATCCACCACATGGCAACAAGAGTATGAAGGAAGCATTATCCCATGTGATAAATTATATTAAAATAATGTATGAATTAAGTTAATGTTGATTAAGTTTAATTAATCAAGAAAATAACCAATAGGAAGCAAGATTAGGAAATTCTAATAATTAGGAACTTGAGGAGCATAATGGTCCATCCAACCTTAAAATTTCATTATAAATACCCCTCCATTCTCTTCAATTTTGTACTGTCATGAACCCTTGGGGAAACTATGCCAAAATGAAGAGAGAACTTAAAATAAGATCAAGGAGAAGCCACCCAAACAAGTACCTAAGGTAAACAATCCTTCCTAGTTTATTTCTAAGTGTTTTGGAAGGATAGAACCTAAGTTTTAATGGAAGAAAAATGAGATATCCTTTTGGTAATGGTGCTGTCCAAATCTGTACAGCAATGAATAAAGAAGAAAAGTAAGTTAGAATTATGAAATATTAACTTAAATAGGCATGGATTGTTGTTTATTGCAATCCTTGAAATCCCAATTTATGTAACCTTTCTTCCTAGGATAGAGATGAAGGAATAAGATTGAATTTCAATAATCTAATGCTTCCATTGAATTTAGATGATGATTTAGTGTAGGATTAAACAAGTTTAGAACCTTAGAAGCATTGGAATTGAAAAATAAAATTTTAGAGTCTTCTCTATTACTGTTCACTCGTATAAACAGTGATTAGAATTTCATGATTTTGATGCTTCCAATATTTTTAAAATGAAAAATTATATGGAATAAAGTAAAGGAACAAGTATTGGAAGCATTGGAATCAAAATGAAAATTTTTAAAAAAATTGTATGCTTCTTTTCAGTTCTGTCCAGATTTAATGAAGAAGCTAGAATTTCAATATTCTAAGTCCATAATTGGATTCAAAAGACAAAATTGTGAAGGGTAAGTTAAGATGCAAGTCAATTCAAAGGATAAGGCAATTAACCACAAATAGAGAAAGTTAGAGATTAAGTGGTTAATTGAGGTTAATGTTACAAAATGTAAGTGAATTGAGATAATAATAATGAATAATTATATGATGTTAGAATTTGAGTTGTGTGCTCAAAAAAGGCAGCCACATATCATGGAGAGGTAAAAAGCAAGAAGCAAAGAAAAGGTAAAGGAAAGTCAAGCATGTGAAGTAGTGAACTTACCTACTTGTATGCTTATGTTGTTTAGATATTTTATGTGATGTTTGCTTTTTTTGATTATGTGAAGTATGTACGATTAAGTGATGCTCAGTTTCTTTTTATGCTATGACCATATGTTATAATTAAGTGATATGGAAGCATGTAAGATATCATTATTTAAGCATGATCATTCAGTGCACACATATTAATATCAAGCATGTAGTTGCATACATTGTATGATTTCTGTCTGCTACTGAGATTTTCCCCAAAATCTCACCCCCTCCATGTCTCCACCACAGTAGGGATTTCACATGAGGAAGATGAAGATGCATGAAGAAGAGATAGGGATTAGTTGCATGCTTGAAATGTTTGTGTATGTAAAATTAGTTGTTGAAACTTGTCACTATGAACAGTAACTCGTGAGGAGGTAGTGATATGTGAGATGTAATTAAAAATATTAAACGTTGGAATAAATATTTTACTGACATTTAGTTAACATGTCAATATTTGTTTTGACACCAATAACGCCTTATTCCGACGTCAATACAAAGAGAACAAAATTTTCAAAATTAGGAACCAGAAACTGTTTTTAGAATTTTTGACCAAATGAACAGTAATATTTGATGATTAAACTGTACTAATTGACTGAGCATTTGGACTGAGACTTATTTTTCCTTGAAAGCACAATATGTTAGCTTCAAGTAACCTTTTGAACCACTTCATTTAAATCTTTCTAAAATTAATTATGATTTTTTTAAGTTCATTGCCGAATCTAGAAATACAATATGAACAGTAACTTGTGAAGAGTGAAATTCTAGATTTAGCTAATGGACTTCAAAAGTCATGTAAGTGGTTCTAAATGCTACCGAATGATCCCTAAGATGTACAAAAATAAAGTGTTACAATAAGATTTGTATAAAATAAAAAAAAATTGAGATAATTTTTGATGCTATAGAATACAATTATTGGGACTATGTTGAAGCATGGTACTATGTATTTTGAGATCAAAATAAATTTTTTAAACATACTTTGTTTATTTATTTCAAAACTAAGACCAAGTATAACTTTCCTCAATGGTTCAGACATTGGTGAAAATTTGTTGGACCAATGCTTGAAATGTTTCCCCCAATAGTAGTTCAAGCTTTTGAGCTTTTCAAACAAAAGTTTAACATTGGGGAAAACTCTTTCCCTATTGAACTTTACTACTTTTCAAACCTATCCGTGTCCTGGATTTTTTCTTGGAGTTACAGGTTTTCAAATATAGAAAGATCAAGATTCCTACCTATATTACAAAGACTTCCGTCTATGTAGTGGCGGGCAAAATTCGATCTTTCTAGAATAAACACAATAGTAGTTGAGAGATTGTTTAAACAAAACCCTCAACATCTTTGTATGACGTGACATAAAGCAAGTTCCTAAATCAGAAGTTAAGGGTCCAAGTTGTCCTCGCTTCAACAAACGATAAGTTTAGCCTTATCAACCAACTGAGTTCTATGCTCTAACTCCTCCAACAACAGGAGCAGTGTAACATCCTTACTTTCGTACATCTTAGGGACTATTCGGTAGCATTTAGAACCACTTACATGACCTTTGAAGTCCATTATCTAAATCTGGAATTTTTACTTTTGGCGAGTTACTGTTCATATGGTATTCCAGATTCGATGACGAACTTTGAAAAATCATAATTAATTCTAGAAAAATTGAAATGAAGTGGTTAAAAATTCTACTCGAATATAACATCTTGAAGTTTAAGGGAAAAATAATTTCCTGAGCCAATGCTTCTCACATTGATACAGTTTATTCGTTAAAGTTTACTGTTTATTTGGTCAAAAATTCTGAAAATATATTCTGGTCCCCATCTTTGGAAAATTTGTTCTTTTTGTACAGATATCGAAATAAGGTGTTCTTGGTGTTGAAACGAAGCTTGACATGTTAACTAAATGTCTGTAAAATTTTATACATTTGTTCCATTATTTACTATTTTTCCTCACATCATAAACATTATTGCTTAAACTAAGCATACAGCATCATTACTTGCAAGCATTTTTTACATAACATCATATAACATTTACATTGACCAATCCCTAACTCCTCTTCATGCTTCTTCATCCTCTTTCCTCATTCATAAACCTGTGGGGATTAGGATTACATTGATGGGGTGAGATTTCGAGTGAAATCTGAGTAGCAAACGATACTAAACAATGTTTGTATTAATGTAATTGCTTGTGCTTGCTTGTGAAAGTGTTACCATACTGTAATGAGCATGCTTTCATGTATCATATGAAATACAATTGGCCAAAGTAAACATAGAAACAGAGCTTCAATCATCTACAAATATGCACACAATTTAACAAAGCCATAGCGCAATCAAGCATAACATACAATACATACAAATTTAGGGTAAGTTTACTACCTTATTGCTTTACTCCCTTTCACTTTAACTTTGCTTTTTCCTTCTTACTTCTCCTTGATGTGTGGCTGCCTCTTTTGAGTCCACAATGAAATCCTAACATCATATAATCATCCATTCATTACAATCTAACTTCTCTTGAACATTAAACTTACTTTAACTAACATAACTTCCTTTAATCTTTACCAATTGACTTGGCCTTTGAATCAATTGATGTCTTGACCTTACCCTACACAATTTATCTTTTGAATCCATTTATGAGCTTAGAATCATGAAATTCCAGCTCCCACACACTGTTCTAGACAGATTTGAGAAAATATACATAATCCTTTAAAAAATTCTCATTTTGATTCTAATGCTTCCCATACCTGTTTCTCTACTTTACCCCACACAAATTTTCATTTTAAAACCATTGGAAGCATCAAAATCATGAAATTCCAATCAATGTTCATGCAAGTGAATAGTACTGAAAAGAACTTCAAACATTACAACTTTCAATTCCAATGTTTCCAAGGTTCAAAACCTATCCAATCCTACACAAAATCACCATATGAATTCAATGGAAGCATTAGATCATTAAAATTCCATCTGCTTCTATCATGAACAGTGTATAAACAGTGTAAACCGAATTGTTTCATCCATGGTAAAGTCAAGAATATCAACTTGATTCAACAACCAATCATCTAACTAGCTTGTTTAAGCTTTAATCTCATAATTCTAACTTTAATTTCTTCTTTCTCCTTTCATCTAAGGTTTTGGACAGCATATACACCTTAGAGAAAACTCAACTTTCTTCCATGAAAACCCTAAGTTCAAGCTCCCAAATCAAAGGAAAATAAGCTAGGATAGATTGCTTACCTTTAATCTCTAGCTTGCTTGAACTTTGGACCTTGGATTCTTCTTTGTCTTGGCTTGAGTTTTTATTTTGCCATAGCTTCCCCAAGGCTTCTTGCTTCACGGTTTTGCATCAGAAAAATGGGGGTATTTATAGAAAAATCCAATGGAAAATGGATGGCTAAGATCACTTTGTGTACTATTTGATCTAATGGCTCATATTTGCTCTTGGATTAGCTCGCCCTAGAAGCCAATAAGATGACATCATCCATGACATCATCAAGGGACACCTCATAGCCCATGTGACAAAATTATGAAGGGGAAGCATCTGGAAAAATTCCAGTCTAATCCGGTACTGGCTCAGTCCGATTTCCCAAAAACCAGACTGTTTTCTGAATTTAATTTTTCTGAGATTCCATAATATGTTTTCTGACTTTAAATCCAATATCTGGATTCTTCCTACCATTGACATTCTTGTACTGGGTCTAAACTTAACTACAGATCCCTTGGCAAATTACCAAAATACCCTTGGTGCCCTTTCTTGCACTATATTAACCCTAAGGGCATAATTGTCATTTCGCACCTCTTTATACCTTATCAGGGCATATACTGACTCTAAGTACTCATTCTTGCACTTGCTTTGGCAATTTGGCCTATCCACAATGACCAAAATGCCCTCCGTTCATCTCTTGACCATTATTATAACCTAGGGGCATTTTAATAATTTCGCATTTTTTGGGATTCCTCTGGACACTGGCCCACATAACTGTTCAGTTACCTTATTGGGCCTTTGTGAAGCCATTTTGGGCCTTTATATGGTCCACTACCTTTATGGCACAAATCCCGAGAAACCTCCCCCGAGGGTATTTATTGGGTATTTTATTACACTGTAAATTTTATTAAAAATTCTACAGGATTCCTTTTCTGATCCTGTTAGTTTTATAAATTCTCATGTTAATTATAAGAATTTACTGCAAAGCTTCATTTGATTCTAAGGTCCAAAAAATACTGTAATAATTTCTCATAACTTCAGAAATTTATATCAATTTTTCGGGACCTCAAATCGAAATTATGTGCTCCGTCAAACTAACCAGAATAATTTTCTCCAGCTACTGGTAAATTTTGGGACTGAACTGATTTCGGACATTTTTGGGCCTTTTTCGGTTCAACTTTCTCATAATTACACTTTTGCCCCTTGAACTTTTGATAAATTACATTTAGGTCCTTAAACATTTGAAAATTATACTTTAGGCTCTCAACTTTTCATAATTACACTTAATGGCCCAAAGTTTATGTCTACTTTACATTTTGCACCATGGAACTTTTATACATTTCAATTTAGTCCCTCTTATTTAAACCTTCATCAAATCATTCTTTTCTTTTCCATTCATCATCATAATCCTTTCCAAACCTCTTTCCTCTATCAGTATTATACAGATAGGAAAAAATTAGGATATGACAAGCAGACTCCTTCTACAAGTCAGACAAGTTAAACTCCACCTTCAGAAAAAGATGAAAAAGAAGAAGAATTAGTTATTGACTTAGATAAAGACTAAACGATCCTAAGATTTAATTTGATCGAGTATTATATCCTAAGTTTTTGGTAAACAAATTGTAAAAGTACTGTTTAAACAGTAAGTCACTATAGCAGTACTAATCAAACAGTAAGTCACTGTAGTGTCTACAATAACTATAGTGTCGACAGCATTATGTAAATAGTGTCATGACCGGAACTATACAAACAGTACCCATTTCCAGGTCAAAACACTGTTCAAATAGTAACTTTACCTATCTATTTAAGTTGATTCATTTCACTTCATAGGCAGGTTCAGTTGGAACCAAACACTTACACTTAGAGAGAAAAACTCCGAGAATTGAGAGAACCTCCTCTTCTTCCTTCTCTTGTATTCCCTCTCCTTCTGTAAGTTTTATTTTTTGAATAAAATTTTCTAGTATTTTACTTTACTTTCCTCTTCATTCATATCCTTGGCTCCTCTGATGAGCTAATATTGGCTGGCTTTACTGCCTTTTAGTTCATTCCAGAGCATCCCCTCTACATGCATTTTATTTTCTAATTATACATTAACTAGTCCGTCCAGTGCTCTACTTCCTTTCTTTCCTTTCTCCCCCTCCTTCGGTCCTCTCAGGGTTCTCACCCAAGTTGACCTATTACCTAATTTAATTAAATTAGTTAATATGAAATATTTTTTTAAAAATACTCTAATCGTCTTCGTTAATTCCCTTCCTCTTTCTCTTGATAATAATAAAAGAATATCAATATCAGTAATCTAAAGAAAAAATTGATAAATATAGAAAATATATCTTATATTTAATACCAAAATAAACTCCCCTATTGTATATATTAAGAATGGGAGAAGTATTAAATATGAAAAATAAAGAAAGACAAAAGTGAAATAAATCAAGATTCTAATTGCACTCTAAATGCTTCAGCCATAAAAGCTAACCCATTCTGTTTTTTCCCAATTCAACTTCTTTTCTATATTGCATCCCAGTAGTCCCACAACAACCTCAATGCACTTGTTACACAGTTAAGTGCACTTATTTCCAACCTCAGATAAAACTGTACCTCATGTTCCAACAGAAGGGAGAGATTTCTTCATTACGACTTAAGGATAGGGTCAAATTTTACATAATATTAATTGAAAAGCACACAACAGTTTTGTAAATATTAAAATAACATCAAGGATAAATTTAGCATGTACTTTGGGAAACATATTAAAGTCAAAGAAATGGAGTGCAATTCCTCTTTTTGACGTCCACTAAGCACGTGTAATATAGGAGAATATACCAAGTTATAACACTAATTTAGCAAAACATAAAAGTAATAATTTTTTTGAACTTAATATAATCTAAATACATTAACTCAGTAATTTAGCAGATAGATAGTTACAAGGGTCCAAATGACAGCCAGCTCTTAATCAAAGGGTCTTTATTAGGGTTATAATGTTGGAAAGGCTAGATAATGAAATGGAAATGCATGTCAATGATTAATGAAATACTGCACATGATCTTAGTTCTTCAAGTTATTTCACTTTTTAATCACAGTTCCAATTGTGCAGTTGCAGAAAATAACAAGTCACAAACTATATTTCTTTCATACAAGTTGAATAGCACATCTTGTAATCTGGTCTTTCTTTTCTTTCTCTTTTCTTTTCTTCTCTATTTTTTTCTTTGTTTTCACTATTGAACCAGATAACAATACACTGAGGTTCAGACATTCAATAAGTGGTTGCAACTTAACAATCATTCACAATTAAATAATTACTCTTGTAGCAACTATCTTGTATATTATTCATTAATCAAGGATGAAATTTTTAAAAGAAAGTGAAGGTCTCAAAGGATTTAGTATTTATTTGGCTACTGTTTGGTCAAAAAGGGTTTTGAAAGAAATGCCCTTATCATATTCACAATTCCAAGAAGCTAATGTGGTTTTGAATCAAGGATTGAGATAAGTTCTGCAAAGTTACCAAACTAGATGGTGTCACACAATGTATATGAGTGTATATTGGAGGCTTAAAATACTTCCATCTGGCTTACTCACCCTTATTAACTCACTATGATTAGATTGCATGAATATCAAACTAAATACATGAGATTAATCATTCATGATGCACAATTTCTAGCAATCAATCAATGAAACAAGCAACTCATACTTAATCAAGTTTGCCAATGTTCAAAAGTATATGTTCAAAATTCAATTTGACTACATGATAGTAAATTCAAAAGACCAAGCAACAATCAGAATGAATTATGAGAAGTTTTCAGTAGAAAATCACTTTTAGTCACGACTACAAGGACATCAGGTCGCGACTACTTTACACAGAGATAAAATTTTCAGAAAACAAGGAATATTGGTCGCGACATAAATGGGCACTGGTCACGACTTATAATCATAGAGAGTAAACCTGTTAAGTGTAACATCCCGATTTTTGGGTCTAGGAAAACTGGGAGGTAGTCTAATATGGGCAGGCTGCTAAACCCGTAGTCCCAGGGTAGTAATCTGATATGGGCGGATTACTTACCTATATTTGGTAGGAATCTGAGGGATGAGCTAAGTTCCTCAGGATTTAAAGATGAGTTAAGTCTTTGACCTATAAAATAGGGACAGTTCACCTAGGTTCAAAAAAGAGGAATGTAAAGACATCCTAAGTCTTAAGCCTAGGAATTCTGCAGGTAGCTAGATATGGGCTGGCTCCTGAGTAAGATAACCTGATATGGGCGGGTTGTCGAGCCTTTCAATTAACAATGACTCCCAAAGAATTCAGGGGATGAGTTGTTGAAAGAGAATTTCAAGAACTTAAGATGAAGGATAAGAAAAGAAACCAGAAGCGGATAGAGAGCATTTTGGTCATTTCACCCAATGGATGGATATCCGAGGAAATTTGATAGTGAATTATTATAATTAATATGAGAAATTATGGAGTTGACAGAAGTCAAAAAGGAGTCCTGTAGAATTAATTATGGAATTTACGGTGAAAAAGGACACCGATAAAAGGTTAAATGAAGCGTATGAAATTTTTATCAGGACTTTTGGGTCTCAAAAAATTATGAAACTTTGTAGAGAAGTCATTTTATATTAGAATGAATTTCTAAAAATTTTAGAACAATTAAAATAGGTGTTTAGCATTTATGCTAAGATCAGGGTAATTTACGGATATCGGTATGAGGAAAATACATTGGGATTTGGGCCAATTAGCTATTGGACCTAAAAGAGGCCCAACATGTTATCCTAGGCCAGCCCAATAAGGCCCAAAAGTTATCTTGGAGCCCAAGTCCAATAATGAATCATTTATGGATTTTTGAAAAGAAAGAAAAAGAGAATAAAGTAAGAATTAGGTGTTGCACATGGTGGGACCCACAAGGACTTCAAAATGGCACCCAAAAAGAGGAAGGGTTAGGTGTACCAAGAGAGGCCATGCTAGTGATGTCATGGTGGTAAGGTCATGAATGAAAAGTGAAAAGACATTCCAAGATCAAACCTTTAACCATTAGATCAAATAGTTCCCAAGGTGATCTTGGCCTTCAAATGGCACATGACTTTTGCTATAAATACCCCCCATTTGCAAGCTCAAAACCATGGAGCAAGAACCTTAGGAAGCTCTTGAAAAATTCTCTCTCAAGCAAGGAAAAAGCAAGGATCTTGGAGAAGTTTGTAAGGTAAGTTGCTCCCTTGCTTCTAGAATTTGTTCTTATGATTTCTTCTTGAGTTTAAGTTGGTTTTGAGGCTTGAATCTTGGGGAAATGCTGCTGGAATTTCTATGTACATGTGAGAGGAACATGAGTTTTATGTCATAGATAGTTTAGACAAGCTTAAACAAGCTAGTTGCATGGTTGATTGTTGGATTAAGTTGATGTTCTTGACTTTACCATGGAAGAACATTTCAGTTTGCACTGTTCATGATAGAAAGAGATGGAATTTCAATGATTTTATGCTTCCATTGAGTTTATATGAAGATTTTGTGTAGGATTGGAAAGGTTTTGAACCTTGGAAACCATTGGAATTAAAGGTTGTAATGTTGAAAAATCCTTTCGGTTACTGTTCACTCGCATGAACAGTGATTTAAATTTCATATTTTTGATACTTCCAATGGTCTTAAAATTAGATTTTGTGTGGGGGGAAAGTGGAGGAACAAGTATGGGAAGCATTGGAATCAAAATGAGAATTTTTGAAAGAATTATGCATGTTTTTCAAATCTATCCGGAACAGTGCATAGTTGCTGGAATTTGGTTGTTTTGAGTTCATAAATGGATTCAAAAGGCCAAATTGTGTAGGGTAAGGTGAAGACATCAATTGATTCAAAGGCCAAGTCAATTGGTAAAGATTAAAGGAAGTTATGTTACTTAAAGTAAGCTTAGTGTTCAAGAGAAGTTAGATTGTAATGGTTGGATGGTAATGTGATGTTAGGATTTGCTTGGTGTGCTCAAAAGAGGGCAGCCACATAGCAAGGAAAAGTAAGAAGGAAGAAGCAAAGTTAAAGTGGAAAGAAGTAAAGCAATAAGGTAGTAAACTTATCCTAAACTTGTATGTATTGAATGTTATGCTTGATTGTGCTATGACTTTGTTGAATTGTGTGCATATGTGTATACGATTGAAGCTCTGTTTCTATGATTACCTTGGCCAATTGTATTTCATATGTTACATGAAAGCATGCACATTACACAATGTTTACATTTTCACAAGCAAGCACAAGTATTTACTTTAATGCATGCATTGTTTAGTACCGTTTGCCACTGAGATTTTCCCATAAATCTCACCCCATCCATGTAATCCCAATCCCACAGGTTTATGATGAGTAAAGAAGATAAAGAGGCACGAAGAGAGGTTAGGAATTGGAAGATTTGAATATTATGTAATAAATGTGCGAATTGTTGCATGTAATGTTGTTATATGACAAATTAGAGCAACAATGTTCATGATGAAAAGGTATAATAGTAAATGATGAAATAAATGTATCAAATAATTATGGCATAACCCCATAATGTATATGAATGTATGAAAGGCCAAAGAGATTGGTTATGTGTGCTGGAACAATTAATGGAAAATTCATGTTTTTGAGGTTAAGGTTAAGGTTAAGATTTAAAGATATTTTTAAGAAAATGCCGTTGTGCTGGTAGACTATACAAAGTACTGTGTACGTAGGTGTTGTCTAAGGAGGCTGGAAGTGAGTGGACCTAGCTGGTTCATCCAGTCTTTCCTGGGTACTTACGTAGAATGGTAGTTCTCATGGGGAATTACCGAATCAGTACAGTTATTTTCTGCCAGGATTATCGGCAGGAGATAATTAATAGATTGCTTCCGTAAGTGTACTCTGAAGGGTCTAAGGAAGGATGTTTCATTAAGCACACATGCTCTGGTCGCGACCCAAGTATCAATCCAGTCATGACAAAAATTCACAGAAAGTTACAGTCATGACAAAGGTAAAGCACAGTTCACGACTAATCATCACAGATAGGTAAACATCAGAAAATATGACTTCTGGTCGCAACAAAAATAGGCATTGGTCACGACTAATTTTCATAGAGAAGAAACTTGACATATTCGCACACATTAGTCGCTACAAGAACAACATATGGTCGCGACCAAAAGATACAGAATCACAGCAATTATCTAAATTTCACCTATCTCACACTATAAAGTTCATCCTCCCCCACACTTAATTTCTACATTGTCCTCAATGTGAAGAAGTGATGAAACACATGCAAAGGCAGCAGTAATGAGGACAATACTGAACTAGAATCTAAGATGAATTTATTAGTTTCTATCTACCCCTACTGACTTGGTCTCCTCCCCCACACTTAATCAAAAAATTACAGCTCAAGTATATAAGAAAACTGATTAAAGCATACTATTATAAGTAGGGAAACAAGGAAGGAGACAACCTGACTATCATGGGGGTTTGAAGTTCTCTTTGTACAGCTTCAATAAGTGTCCATTGACATGAAATGCTATACCATCTTCTTCATCCATCAATTCAATTGTTCCATAGTCATGGATCTTAGTACCACATATGGACCATCCCATCTTGCAGCAAGTTTTCCAGTTTTGAAAGCATATCTAGCCTTAAATCTCAGAACTTTATCTCCAATCTAAAACTCCTTACGCATAATCTGTTTATCATGAAGAAGCTTGGCTTTCTCCTTGTAAATCTTGGAATTCTCATAAGCATATAATCTTATTTCTTCCAGTTCTTGAATCTGCAATATTCTTTCTTCCCCAGCAGTGTCAAAATCCATGTTGCAAGCTTTTACTGCCCAGAATGATTTGTGCTCAACTTCTACTGGTAGATGACATGTTTTATCATAAACCATTCTGTATGGGGACATCTCAATTAGGGTCTTATGAGTAGTTCTGTATCCCCATAAAGCTTCATCTAACCTTGCACTCTAATCTTTCCTTGAGGGTCTTACTATCCTCTCCAAAATCCTCTTGATAGCTTTGTTGAAATTTTTAGCTTGACCATTTGTTTGGGGATGATAAGCTGTTGAAACCTTATGCTTGATCCCAAACTTGGCAAATAACCCACCTAAAACCTTATTACAGAAATGAGAGCCTTGATCACTCATTATAGCTCTTGGCACACCAAACCTTGAAAAGATGTTTGACTTAAGAAATTTGGAAACTGTCACTGCATCATCCTTTCTTGTAGGTATAGCCTCTACCGATCTTGAGAGATAATCCACAGCTAGCAGAATATATGTATAGCCAAAAGATGGTGGAAATGGTCTCATGAAGTCAATGCCCCATACTTTAAACACCTCACAAAATAGCATAGGCTGCTGAGGCATTTCATGCATTTTAGTTAGTCCACTAAAACGTTGGCACCTATCACAAGTTTTACATAATTCATAGCAGTCTTTGAATAGTTATGGCCAGTAAAAACTAGCATCGAGAATCTTCCTTGAAGTCTTCTTTGCACTAAAATGTCCTCCACAAACAGAAGAATGACATGCTATAAGAATACTATCCACTTCTTCATTTGGCACACATCTTCTTATAACTTGATTACTGCATATCTTCCATAAGATGGGTGTTCCCAAATATAAAATTCCGCCTCATGCTTGATCTTTTGGCCCTGGAAATGAGATAAAGAAGGTGAAATTAGACCAGTAACAATGTAGTTCACTATGTGGCAATACCAAGGCACAATCACAGATATCACAGAAATAGAACAATCTCTAAATGTATCACAAGTGATGTCAGAATCTAATACTCCCCTTTTATTTTTAGGCAACCTACTTAAATGATCAGCTACCACATTCTCTACTCCAATTTTATCCCTTATCTCCACATCAAATTCTTGGATTAGTAACATCCATCTCAAGAGCCTAGGCTTGGACTGTGGGTTTTTAAACAAGAACTTTACAGCAGCATGGTCAGTGTATATAATCACTTTCGAACTCAAAAGGTAAGATCTGAATTTGTCAAGTGCAAACACAATGGCAAAGAGTTCTTTTTCTGTGGTAGTGTAATTCTTTTGACTACTATCTAATGTCTTAGAGGCATATGAAATGACTATAGACAGCTTACCATCTTTTTGTCCTAACATTGTACCTACAGCTTCATTTGATGCATCACATGAAGCTCAAAATCTAAATGCCAATTAGGTGCAGCAAGTATAGGTGGTGTGATAAGCATAGCCTTAATAGTGTCAAATGCTCTCTTGCAATTATCATCAAAATATAATTCTATATCTTTTTGCATGAGTTTAGAAAGTGGAGATACAATCTTGCTAAAGTCCTTAATGAATCTTCTATAGAATCCAGCATGTCCTAGGAATGACCTTAGTTCCTTTAAAGATTTGGGATAAGGAAGAGAAGAAATAACCTCAATCTTAGCTTTGTCTACTTCAATCCTATTCTTAGATATTAAATGTCCTAGAACTATGCCTTTATCTACCATAAAATGAAATTTCTCAAAATTCAGCACAAGCTTTTTCTCAATGCATCTTGCTAAGACTTTTTTTAAACTTTCTAAGCATTCATCAAAATCCTTACCATATACTGTAAAGTCATCCATAAATACCTCCATGTTGCTTTCCAATAATTCACTGAATATGGACATCATGGCTCTTTGAGATGTTCTAGGAGCATTGCACAAGCCAAATGGCATCCTCCTATAAGCAGAGGTACCAAATGGACATGTGAATGTGGTCTTCTCTTGATCTTTCGGTGCAATTGGAACCTAAAAATACCATGAAAAAACATCAAGAAAGCAGTAATTAGCCTTTCCAGCAGCCTTTCCAACATTTGATCTATAAATGGTAAAGGAAAATGATCCTTCCTAGTTGCATCATTCAATTTTCTGTAATCAATACACACTCTCCATGAATTCTGCACTCTAGTAGGGATTAGTTCATTCTTTTCATTCCTTACCACAGTTATACACTTTTCTTGGGCACCACATGAACTAGACTTACCCATTCACCATCTAAAATTGGGTAAATAATGCCAGCAACAGCTTAGTTACCTCTTTTTTAACCACATCAAATATCAAGGGGCTTAGCCTTCTTTGTTGCTATTTAATAGGCTTGGTTCCATCATTTAACAGAATTTTATATGTGCATACAGATATATCTATACCAGGTATATCAGCTAAAGCCCAACCTATTACTCTCTTATGTGTTTTTAAAACTAAAACTAACCTCTCTTCCTCAGAATCAGAAAGTGAATTAGCAATTATAATAGGTAATGTATTATTTCCAGCCAAAAACACATATTTTAGGTTACTAGGAAGTGGTTTGAGTTCCAACTCAGGTGGCTGGATAATTGATGGCACCAACTTCTTAGTTTTCAGAGCTGCAACAGGCTTCAACACTTCTATTTTCATAGGTTCTAGCGTTCTGCAATATCCATTTTTATCCCTGCAATGAGATTTTCAGCAGCTATGTTCTCACCTGCAATTTTATCATGCTGCTTTTCTCTAAAGCCTTCATTCAACAGGTCAGTAATAGCAAAAGAAAAAGATTATAGGGTGAAAAGTAAGTTATCAACTGAAATATGGTTAATACTTGACACATCACCACTACTATCCAAAGAAAATTCAAAAGAAGAGGAAATTTTAGATTCAAGCAATTCACATTCAACCTTATCAGAATTTTGTAGCAACAGTTCATGTTCCTCTTTAGCTTCTTCAATGCATGCATCAATTACACTTAAGCCCAATAGTGAGTAATCTTCAAATGGATGTCTCATTGCTTCATAGACATTAAAACTAATTACATTATCACCCACTTCCATTGTAATGCTCCCATTTTTCATGCTTATGATAGTGTTAGCTATTCTAAGGAATGGCCTCCCTAAAATAATAGGACCTTGTGAAGTTGACTCATGTGACATATCCAATACATAGAAACTATAGGTATAATCTAGTCTTTAACCTTCACTAATATGTCTTCTAATAATCCCTTAGGTTTCCTAGTAGTTCAATCAGCAAGTTGAACTATCATGGAGGTTTCCTTAAGCGAGCCTATGCCTATGCCTATTGATGTATAAATGGAGGTTGGCATTACATTTATGGCTGCACCAAGATCTAACAAAGCACTGGCACAATGAAAGTTATCAATGGTGATTGGGACTATAAATGAACTCGGATCATCACATTTAATAGGAAGCTGTGGCTTAAGTAAAGCTGACATACTAGATCCTACTTGAACCCTTTCATTTGGTTTCCATATTCTTTTATTAGTGCAGAGTTCTTTCATGAATTTCCCATACTTAGGTATATTTCTGATCAGATCTACAAGTCGCACATTAACTCCAGTTTACCCAACAGATTTAGAATATCTAGTTCCTGTTTATCTTTTAAAACCTTATTTGGACACATGAATGAATTAGGAAAAGGTAGATGTTTCATACTTACTTCTCTGTCCTTCTGTTCTACATCATCATGTCCCTTCTTGTTTTAGTTTTTATCTGATTTCTGACTTGCACTGCTGGAACTAGTAGCTGTTTCATGTATATCTGATAATTGTGCAGCATCCTTCAATCCAATCTGCTCATTCTTCTGCTGCAACATCATTTTTCCCTTGCTGCTTTCTGATTCTGGAATGAATGAAGGTTTTTCTTCAATCAACTTTTCAATTCCAGATCTATTCTGCTGTTCATTTGCTTTATTATCCTTCTTATCATTATCAGCATTTGCTTTCCCCCTATTTTTCCACTTCTCAAGCTCATAGCATTCACATATTTGGGGTTAACTACTGTGTTTGAAGGTAAATTTCCACCAATATTCTTGCTTGAACATCACTTAATGAATTGGCTAGCTATGATACATAGCCATTTATGTTTGCAGCTTTAGTTCCCATTGTTCTATCTTACTCTCCAAGGCAGCAAACTTGGAATCTGTCATTGCTAGGTTGTTCTCCAAAGTAGATCTCAAGTCCTTGAAGCTAGAGCTGAAGTTTGTGTTTATGGAATTTATATTTGAGTTCATCACATTAATGCTCTTAAGTATCTCAGATATTCTAGCATCCTTTGTAGTAGTAGGTACTTCAATAGCTCTAGAGGATTCAGCTACTTGTCTATCATTGTTGAATCTGTTCTGCCCAAGATTCCTATCTCCAACTCCATCCCTCCATCTTAAGTTGGGATGATCTCTCCATCCTTCATTATATGTGTTGGAGTATGGATTCCTTTGTGGATACTGGTTTGGTTTTCCTTAATAGATAGTTGATACATCCTCATAGTGTGTAGGATACTTGTCACTGGTATGCATTGGAGAAGAACAAAGCTGACAACTAGGAGAACCTAGAGCTTGAGAGTATGGGCTTTGAACATGTGTATTGCTCAATTGAGCAGCTAGATTGTTGATCTGAGCATTCATAGCAGCAACTTGAGAAGATAAGTTGTTATAATCTTGAGAAGAAGACCTGGCAGAAACCTTATGAACTGGTCTAGTATCATAGCCCCTATACTGCTGGTCATTATTTGCTATCTTCTCAATCAAGTTCCAAGCTTCATCAGGAGTTAAATCATCAATGGAACCTCTAGCAGCTGCATCCAAATTCTTTCTGCATGCAAAGCGCAATCCTAAATGAAAATATTACACCAAATGTTCACTTGGAATCTGGTGGTATGGACATCTAGCTAGCAACTCTTGAAACCTTCCCCAAAACTCATAGAAATACTCTTCAGCATATTGTTTTGTAGCAAAGGTTTCCTTCCTCAATATAGCAGTCTTTGATGTTGGGAAGTATCTTTCCAAGAAAGCATTCCTCAAGTTATTCTAGGAGTCCAAGGCTTGAGGTGTATGATGTGGCAGCATATAAACCATTCGTTTGCCTTTCCTTCAAGTGTAAAATAGAATACTTGTCTCTGCACAGCATCCATATAAGCACCTATAGGTTTCATAGATGAGCAAACCAACTGTATAGTCTTCAAATGCTTGAAAGGATCCTTACCTGCCAATCCATAAAATTTGGGTAAGTCATAAAATTTGGGTAAGTTACTTAACAATGGACCTTTCAACTCAAAATTAACATCTAGAGCAGGACAAGTGCGGAAAGGATCAAAGTTTGCATTAGAAGAAGTCAGTTTTATTATGCTCCCACGTGCCCTTCTATTATTTATGTTATTCTCTGCATGTTGCTCATTAAGATTATTCTGATTATGAGTATGAGCTACACCCTCATTAACATGCTCCATGACAAAATGATTATCTAAGATATCAACAGCTGCAAATTCAGTTTCAGCTACAATAGATTCACCAGAAGAACTAGGCTCAGCAATAGATGCAACACTAGCTTGATTTAAAATTTTAGCCTTCTTAATTTGCCTAAGTGTTCTATTGATTTCTATATCCAATGGAAAGAATTCTGAGCTTCTGTTCAAGCAAATCACACTCAACATGAAGCAGGATATCACAATGCAGTAATTTCAATAATTGAGATCAGTTAATCGCAGTACAGAAAGATCAAGTCGCAACTAAACAGACACTAGGTCGCGACTAAAAGGCACAGAGAGAAAATGCTTAAAGTTAGAATTTATGGTTGCCACCAAATGTCACTCCAGTCGAGACTAAAAATCACAGAGAGTAAATCTAAATTGAACACTGATTTTTGGTAGCGACTGTGTCAATTTGGTTGCGACTAGAAATCACAGAGAAGAAAATGATGGATAAAATTTTTTTGGTTGCGATCAAAAGCCACTCCGGTCGCGACTAAAAGTTACAGAGGCAACTACGAGTTAAACAATGATTTCAGGTTGCGACCAAAAAGCACTCTCGTCAAAAATCACAAAGACTCTCAGAAATCAATTTTCGCACTCTAGTCGTGACTGGACAGGCAAATGGTCGCGACTTAACAACACAAAACACTAATTTCATAGAAAAAAACTAAAACACCTATCTACACTTTATGTTTTAAGGCTCAGTAGATTGCTTAGGAAATCTTAACAAGTAAGGCTCCCCAGCAACGGTGCCATTTTGATTACTATTGATTTAATTACCAAACAAAACTAAGCTAACCAATAGTAAGTGGAGGCTAACCTAGGTCAATTCACAAGGAGCCTAGTTGGATGCTAAGGTACCTAATTAATCTAATGAGCCATAAATTAACAAGTTAATAAGATGAATTGTGTGATGAGGTATTTGAACTAAATGTGAAAGTAAATCCTATACTACTGTTTATGATTTTAGGTATTTATGATGAGGAAATGAATCAATGACAAGTGTATTCCCTTGGAGGTTACCTTACCTTCATTATCCACAGAATATCAATAGTTAATCAGTTGAATTAGAATAGGTTAGGTAACAACTCGCCAGCTAAATCTCAATCAAAGCTACAACTCGCAAACATTTAATAGAGAATATGAATCATTCAACTTAAAGATAGTAGAAGATGAATTAAATAGATACAACTGTACTCTGTTGTATAATCACTCTAATTAATCACAACCATGTCCAACTAGTGCAAGGATGAGAGTCAATCAAAGATCAATTATGTAGAAATAAGAAATCCAACTCGGTGCCCTAATCCTTTGTCATGTACTAACTCTAATTGCATCAGTAAATCTAGAATCAACTCCATCAACGCGATACAATTAACTCTGAATTAAAGACACAATAAACTCCCTGTTTCAGCTCAAGGATTCTGGTTTAGCATTATCTCCAAGAGAGCATAGTAGCTTAGCCTTGTGTCGTATCCTTAATTTCATCCTTACATATATTCAATTGAAAGTATCTTATACCAATTGAACACCATTTTAGCTTAAAAATATGAATTCCCAAGAATTAGGTCATTGGGTACTATTCATGGTACTGTTCATTTAGTAAATCCAGATTACATCATGAAATTTGGAAATTCATAATTAAATATAGAAAGATCGAAATAAGGTGGTTCCAATTTATAATAAAAAATATTTCATTGAACTTTGAAGGAACAATATGAAACATAGGTTTCCTTGTCCAAATGAAATCAGTTTATTCGTTGAAAAACACTATTCATTTGGTAAGTCTGAAAGTTCCAGTTTCCTTACCTTATTTTCAAAAATTCATTTCTCCTTGTGTACTTATCCAAATGAGGCGTGTTACATATGGATTTAAAGTTCCATATGTCTACTTTAAGATCATAAAAATTCATGGAAAAACTCATTCATTTACTATTTGAAATTTGCGCATGAACCTCACTGCCTCTGGGTACTCATTTTATCTTGATCCAGATTTTATTGTCAACTTTGAAAAATCAGAACAATTTGAATTCTTAACCAATTGAGGCGTTCTTGGTGTCCATTTAAATATCTAGATCTTAACTATGTTCATGAAAAAATTTCAAGTGAAAATACGTTGGATAGATTATACAAACTAATGTCGGAAGTGTACTGCCTCAGACTGGATTCTTAGAAACATACATCATGCACATCAAAATATCATCTTCTCAAGGTAAGTGCTTAACTTTAAGTCATATACAAATTAATCATCCACATTTAACCTTTTGGCTTGAGAAGATCCATCACCTAGGGCATGGTTATATATATGGAAAGAATGAGATTTCATGGAAATCTCAATAGCAAGTCATACAAACTATAATAACATGCATGCTTGATTAAATGCTTAACATGTTATAATGGCATGTGAGCTACTTCATGAACATACATAAGCAACCTCTAACATGCATATTGTCATGACATTCATTGCAAGGAGTTGCAACCATTCATATCTCATCATCATCATCATAAAATCATCTCATGCTCAACCAACAATCATACATAACAAGCAAGCATACAATCAAACAACATACGATTATAGTTAGGTATTCTTGCTACCTCTTAGATGTCCTTGTTATTTCCTTATTGGAGTAATCTTCCCTTCTCACAAATGTCAAAATCTAACCATTACAAAGTAACATCAGGTTACAATTCACTTCCAACACAATTCCAAGACTAGGTTCTCACTAAGTTCCATTCTTTCTTTAATTTATGACTTATGCTTCCATCTTTCTAAAATAAATTCTCATAGTTCACTTCCACATAATTTTTCATGTAGAATTCAAATATGCATTCAGATTCTCCAAAATCAAATTGCATCTTAAGTGACTGTACAGAACCGAAAAGCTACACCTATTTTTCAAAAATTCTCATTTTGATTCCAATGCTTCCAATACTTGTTTCTCTACTATAACCCCCACACAATTTTCCATTTTAAACTCATTAGAAGCATCAAAATCATGAAATTCCAACATATAAACAGTGATTCGTACAGTACCAGAACAGAACACAATCTTCCATTCACATGCATACTTTGATTCCCAAGCTATTACCACTTGATTCTAGCTTGTTTAAGCTTGTCTAAACTATCCATAACATAAAACTCATATTCCTTTCACATCCAAACAGAATATCCAGCAGCACCCTCAAGAGAAATATGCCCCAAAAACCCCTTAAAACCAAGAGCAAACTTACTAGAACAAAGGCTAGGATCAAGGGGACTAATTACCTTACTAGTTCTTCCAAGGTGCTTGCTTCTTTCTAGCTTGAATGGAAATTTTGCAAGAGTTTCCCCAAGGTTGCCAAGCATGCCGAAATGAATCTGATTTGAGGGGGTATTTATAGGCAAACTTGGGTGGAAATGAAAGGCCAAGATCATTTTGTGCACTATTTGATCTAATGGCTTAGATTTAATCTTGGATTTTCTTTTCTTTAATAATTATGACATCACCTTCATGACATCATCAAAGGGGACACCTCATAAGCCACATGGAGAAATTCCAAGGGAGAGAAGGCTCTAGAAAAATTCCAGTCCAAACCGATACCGGCTCCGTCCGATTTCCCAAAAACCAGATTATTTTCTGAATCTAATTTTTCTGAAATTCCATAATATGTTTTCTGACTTTAAATCCAGTATTCGGATTCTTTCTATCATTGACATTTGTATACTGGGTCTAAACTTAATTACAGATCCCTTGGAAAATGACCAAAATACCCTTGGTGCCCTTTCTTGCACTACATTAACCCTAAGGGCAAAATCATCATTTCACACCTCTTTGTACCTTGTTAGGGCATATACTGACTTTGACTAACCCTTCCTGTACCTGCCTTGGCATTTTGGCCTATCCAAAATGTCCAAAATACCCTCCATTCATCTAATGCTCCTTAATGCAACACAGGGGCATTTTCGTAATTTTGTATTTTTCTGGCTAATTTCTAAACACTGGCCCTTTTCCCCGATGAACTGATATCATGGTCCTAGCCTCAATTGGTGTCATTTTGGGCCTCTGAGTGATGCCAACAGGGCTCATTTAGTTCTAGTTTGCTTACTGATTAATTTTCCAATCGAATATCGGGTGTCCTCAAACTCCCATCAAAATTCACTAAAAAGTGAATAACTTTTTCTATAGAACTCCTTTCGGGATTCTGTCAGTTCCCCGACCTCTGGCTTCACAGGACGCACATCCCTATAACTTTTAACCCATATCTGGGGTCCAGGAGATCTGATAAAACTTTTAGATAACTTTTATACTATCAGATAAATTTCAGCTATCTGAAACTCTAATAAAATTTCTGTATTAAGCTAAATTAACCAGCATCATTTTCTCTATCTACTGATAAAATCTGGGACTGAAATGCTTCCGAGCAGTTCTAAGCCACTTCCGGCTCAACTTTCCATAATTACCATTTTGCCCCTTGAACATTTGATAAATTACATTTATGTCCTCAAATTTTGCTAAAATTACAATTAATGGCCCCATATTTTTGTCTACTTACTCTTTTGGCCTTAAAACTTTTATAATTTCACTTAAGTCCTTACATTTTCTTCCTTTTTCAATTCAATCCCTTTCTTTACATAAACGGCCACATATTTCTTAGAAAATCTCACATACATTACGTACAAACTGTATATACTTGTTAGTACAGAAAATTAGGGATATTACACCTTGTATTGCCATCTGAACTTTAACACCAACAGAAGGCACAAGAGCAGTCATGGTGGAAAAATAAGGAGAAGATGAAGATGGAATGGTCTTTATTTCTCCTGCTCAAAATAGAGAAGAAGTACAGGTGGTGTGAGAGAGAATGGAGATAGAGGGAAAATGGATATGGCATCTTTAATGTGATGTCTCAATGATTAGTGTGAATGCTATATAATATGTGTTGTCTCGAGTATGATCTGCATGATATATAGCTGCAGATGCAATGGGAGAGTGATGTGGTCTGAATGGCAGCTCAGATGGAATGAATGATGTGTGAGGTGCATGAGAGCATGTGAGAGGTTGTTGTGCGTAAACCATCTCTACTTCAACACATGTTTCTGTTGCAGCACATGCATGAGTCCTCTCCCACTTGCTTTAGTTCCTTAATTCCTGGATCTGGCTCATGTGCTATCACATGTCATCAGTTCCTTCAGTCCAACTATCATTCTCCCCTAATTCAGTCTATTAGTGCATTGGTCTGTAATGGACAATTAAAATAAACAGATTATTTGTCCAATTAATCAATAAAATCACATCAATTAATTTCTACTTGTTCTATTTTTATTTTATTTATTAATTGCTCAATACATCGATAAATGGGGATAGAAATCAATAATAAAACTCTCTTTAACCACACTAAAATCAATACAAATATGAGTTTATCACCTCTCAACTTTCAATTAGGAATATAGAATTCCAATTTCTTTAAGAAATTGTCCCATATATGACGCCAACGGTGATCAAGTGTTTCTACATTGTTTAAGAAAAATATAATGAACTATTGGCACTGTTTTGGAACTGAGGGAAAAGTCCCAACCACCTCAGCTTCTTAGGAGAATTATCCAATGCTCGCTTTTGTTGTGAAATTCAACGAAAGTGCTCATGAACGAGGCATATATTATTTCTAGCTAGTAATTGCATACTTTTTCCACTTTGTATCAACATAATAAAAACTCACTACCCATCTCCACTTTCAATGAGGATTCGAGATGCCCACTTTCATTCCGTAATTGATCTATATAGTTTAACAATAGAGTAAGACAAGGTACAATGCTTTTTATGCTATTTTATAATTGAGCGAAAAGTCACCATGCCTCTCAACTTTCAATTAGGAATATAGAATCTCAATTTCTTTAAGAAATTGTCTCATATATGACAGCAACGGTGATCAAGTTTTTCTACCTTGTTTAAGGAAAATATAGCGAACTTTTAGTACTGTTTTCAAATTGAGGGAAAAGTCCCAACCACCTTAGCTTCTTAGGAGAATTATCCAATGCTCGCTTTGTTGTGAAATTCAACCAAAGTTCTCACAAACGAGCGATATATTACTTCTAGCTACTAATTACGTACTTTTCCCACTTTTTATCAATTGATTGAAAACTCACTACCCATCTTCGCTTTCAATGATGAATCGAGATGCTCAATTTCATTTCGTAATTGATGTATATAGTTCAACAACGAGCGATAGAGTCTATTTAGCCAGAGTAAGCCAAGGCAGAATGCTTTTACACTATTTTGTAATTGAGTGAAAAGTTATAACATCCTGATTTTTGGGTCTAGGAGAACTGGGAGGTAGTCTAATATGGGCAGGCTGCTAAACCTGTAGTCCCAGGATAGTAATCTGATATGGGCAAATCACTTACCTATATTTTGTAGGAATCTGAGGAATGAGCTACGTCCCTCAGGATTTAAAGATGAGTTAAGTCTTTAACCTACAAAATAAGGACATTTCACCTAGGTTCAAAAAGAGGAATGTAAGGAATATCCTAAGTTTTAAGCCTAGGAATTCTGCAGGTAGCTAGATATGGGCTGGCTCCTAAGTAAGATAACCTGATATGGGCGGGTTGTCTAGCCTTTCAATTAACAATGACTCCTGAAGAGTTCAGGGGATAAGTTATTGAAAGAGAATTTTGAGAACTTAAGATGAAGGATAAGAAGATAAGTAAAGAGGTCAGAAAGAGAGTATAGGGGCATAATCGTAATTATGGAAAAGATCGGGCTAGTAGACGATAAGTACCATATTTGACCATAAAATAGAGAAAATTATACTGATCATTTCACTAAACTGTGAAATATGCATATGAGGTCCCTATGAGTATGTAAGAATTAGAAAAGTGACCAAGGGTAAAATGGTCATTTTGAAAATTACGCGCGAGCGTACTATCAGGCCAAAATAGCCCGGTCCGGATTTAATATCTGAAAATACTGGGAGATAGAGAAAATAATTCTGGGTTGAATGACGTGACACGGAATTCTGATTTGAGGTCCCAATTTTTTTGTAAAAATTCCTAAAGATGAGAATTTACAGTTATAATTGGTAAAGAAAAAGTAGTCCTTATAGAGATGATCGGACTATGGCCAGAAGCCATATAGTATTTCTAAGGCCCATATATAAGTTAGACTAAGTCATGGTAGGCCCAGGGGAAGCCCAAGATATCTGGATGAGGCCATATTAGATCAAGGGCAAAATCGTAATTTTCGGGCCGAAAGGTAGTGATTTTCGAATATGTGCATAAAATTCCCAAAAAATTTCAGAAAATAGGAAATATTATTTTGAAAACTTTTGTGAAGGGCGAAGATGAAAATACCCTGGGAAATATTTATTAGGCATTTTCCAAAATGTGACCGAATCGGTTCTGGTTTGGACCGGAATGCTTCTGAAAGCTTCTGGAAGGCTCCCAAGGCTCCCAATTTTGCCATGTGTGCTGCCAAAGGTGGTTCCAACATGCTTTTCATGTTACTTGGTGATTAAGCCAAGAAAAGAAAAGAAAATAATAAAAAAATAAACATAAAGTAAAAGTAATCATTACAACTTTTGAGTCAGCATGCTGAGTCAACAGGTACTTATAAAGGGCCATGAGTCATCATGAGGACATCACCATGATGATACAATAAAATGGATTAAATAAAATAGAAAATTTCAAGAAAAATCGTGGTCGCAGGATTAAAGTTCTTAAGAATTACCAAAATGCCATTCGTGAAACCTATAAATACTCCCTCCCCTTCATAAGGAGCACGTCCAAGAGCACCAATTTAGAGAGAGAAGTGAGTTCTAGAGAGAGAAAGTGAGAGGAAGGAAGAAAAGAAAGAAAGAATGAAATTCTGGCGGAGCTGAAAGCAGTATAGAGATATTAGAGTTCTGCTAAGCTAGTGAGGTAGTAAACTTACCTAAACTTGTATGTGTTGATTGTATGGTCGATTGTGTTATGGCTTGATTAATTGATGTTAACATGTAATTGTTGAAGCTCTGTGCTATGATTATTCTGGCCAATTGTATTTCATATGTTACATGGAAGCATGCACATTACATTAAGTTGACACAATCACAAGCAAGCACTAATACCAATCATTAACGCATATATTGTTTAGTATTGTTTGCTACTGAGATTCCCCCGAATCTCATCCCCTATGTATAACCCATTACATAGAGGTTACTTCAAGTGAATTTTGAGAATGCTAAAAGATGCCGTTATGCTGCCAAAATTATAACAGACTGTCTATAATGAAGATAGGATATGATGAGTACTATGTACGTAGGTACTGTCTAAGGAGTTTGGAAGTGAGTGGACCTAGTCGGTTCATCCAGTCTTTCCTGGGTACTTACGTAGAATGGTAGTTCCCATGGAAATTACCGAATCAGTACAATTCAGTTATTTTTAAAGATGAAGTATAGTAGTTATATTGCCAGACTTCTGGCAGGAAAGATGTAATAGAGATATGAGGATTTTGTTCATGCCCTGTTGTATAACAATTTATTATTTAATAATAAATATTTTTTGGCATGTTCAGCTTGTGTATAAGTAGTTAGAATAATGGGTTATCATAAGAGAAGTAATTATGAGAGTAATTGAAAAGTTAAGAAATTAAGAGAGAAATTCACAGGTCCTGAGGAAGCAGTGTTCCGACCTCAGTTTGACCTAGTAAATGCAAGAGTTTTGCCACAAAATTTGGTGAGCCAGTAGCACACATCTGGGGCTTTACGTGGATAGGTAATAAGCCTCATTTGGATGTGTAGAATGAGATTAATCAGTTTTCAAAGTAAAGGTTCAGAATAAGGAACTTAAGAGTAAAATTTTAATTTCTGGGCTTAAGTTAAGATATAATCGAGTCAATATCGCTTCCGCAAGTGTACTCTGAGGGGTCTAAGGGAGGATGTTTCAGATGACATGTGATAGCACATGGGCTAGATCTAGGAGTTACTAATAGAAGCAAGTGGGAGAATCACACATGTGCTGCAACAGAAATCACATGGGGAGCACAGTTCATGCATAGCATACTATTCATATCAGCTCATTCACACATTCCATTCCCCACACACCAGATTCATCATACCACACACACGCCATCTGCACACTGATTCCACACTTCTACTGTATATTCATTCGTCCATTCACATGCCAGACAGATTTCATTCTCTACAGATCATTTAGCCTTCAGATACTTCACAGATTCCTCACCTCATCTCCATTCCATCTCTCCAATCATTCACGCAGCCATTCATACACTCACCAGCTTCTATTTATGCCATACTCTTCCTCTTCATCTCTATTTTTCTTCTGCAACTTTCCTCTGTTCTAGTCAATAGAACTAGAGGAAAGTTTTGCACCCATATTAATCTTCATCTTCATATTTCTTCTTCCACCATGACTGCTGATGTACCTTCTATTGTTGCTGGAGTTCAGATGGCAATGTAAGGCTAAGCTGATATGCTCTCTTGGAGATAATGCTAAACCAGAATCCTTGAGCTGAAACAGGAAGTTCATTATTTCTTTAATTCAGAGTTAATTGTATCGAGTTATGGAGTTGATTCTGTAATTACTGATACAATTAGAGTTAGTAGATGACAAAGGAGTAGGGAACCGAGTTGGATTTGTTATTTATGCATAATTGTTGCTTTGATTAATTCTCATCCTTGATTGAGTTGAACATGGTTGTGATTAACTAGAGTGATTCAATAACAGAGTACAGTTGTATCTGTTAATTCATACTCTTCTATCACTAAGTTGAATGATTCTTAATCTCTATTCAATGCCTGCGAGTTGTAGCTTGATTGAGATTTAGCTAGCGAGTTGTTAGCTAACCTGTTCTAATTCAACTGATTAATTTCTCAAAATCTCTCGATATGAAGGTAACGTAATCTCCAAGGGAACACACTTGTCATTGATTCATATCATCATCATAAACAGTAGTATAGGATTTTCATTTAGTTTTAGTTCAAACATCTCATCACACAATTCATATGATTAACTTGTTAATTTGTGGCTCATTAGATTAATTAGGTACCTTAGCATCCATTTAGGCTCCTTGTGAATCGACCTAGGTTAGCATTTGCTTTATTATTGGTTATCTTAGTTTTGTTTGATAATTAAAATGACAGTTATTAGCAATATAGTCTATTTAGCCAGAGTAAACCAAGGCAGAATGCTTCTTACACTATTTTGTAATTGAGTGAAAAGTCACCATGCCTCTCAACTTTAAATTAGGAATATAGAACCCCAATTTCTTTATGAAATTGTCTCATTTACGACATGAACAGTGATCAAATGTTTCTACCTTGTTTAAGAAAAATATAGCGAACTATTGGCACTATTTTGGAACTGAGGGAAAAGTCCCAACCATCTCAGCTTGTTAGGAGAATTATCGTATGCTCGCTTTTGTTCTGAAATTCCACCAAAGTGCTCATAAAGGAGCGATATTTTATTTCTAGCTAGTAATTGCGTACTTTTCCCACTTTTTATCATTTGAATGAAAACTCACTACCCATCTCCACTTGCAATCAGGATTCGAGATGCCCCCTTTTACTGCGTAATTGATCTATATAGTCAACAAAGAGTGATAGAGTCTATTTAGCGAGAGTAAGCTAAGGCAGAATGCCTTTTACAGTATTTGGTAATTGAAGGAAAAATCACCATGCCTCTCAACTTTGAATTAGGATTATAGAATTCCAAGTTCTTTAAGAAATTGTCTCATATAGACACTGTAATATCCAAAATTTTCTGTACTGATTTGTATGTACAAATTGAATGAAATATATGAGTTATTTTTCAGGAAAAAATGTGGCCATTTATGTAAAGAAAGGGATTAAATTGAAAAAGAAAGAAAATGTAAGGACTTAAGTGCAATTATGAAAAGTTTAAGGCTAAAAAGGAAAAGTAGACAAAAATGTGGGGTCTTTAAGTGTAATTTTAGCCAAATAAAGGGACTTAATTGAAAAGGAGAAAAGTTTCTGGGGCAAAAGTGTAATTATGAAAACTTGGACCGGAAACAGGCAAAAATAGTGATCGTATTCAGATCATCCCCATATTTCATCAGTAGATAGAACAAGTGATGCTGGGTAATCCAGCTTAATACAGGAATTTTCTCAGGACTCCAGATAGCTGAAATTTATCTGATAGTCTAAAAGTATAAAAACTTCCTACCAGATATCCTAGATCTCAGATATAAGTGAGAAATTACAGGATGATGCGTCCTGTTGAGACGGATGTCAGGAAACTGACAGAATACCGATAGGAGGTATGTAGAGAAAGTTATTCACAAATTAGTAAATTCAGACGGAGTATGTGACCTCCGGGTATCCGATAGGGAGATTTATCGGTATTTAAACTGAGATTGAATGAGGTTGGATGACATTAGTCAGATGACCATTATGACTCAAAGGGATGCCTAGACATAGTAGGCCAATGTATCTGATAAAAGGAGCCGGTGTCCAGAGATGTGTATAAATGGTGTATAATGGCAAAAATACCCGATGAATATTGCCGGGGAAGATTCCTCGTGATGCATGCCATAAAAGGTAATGGACCCTAAAAGGCCCAAGAATGGCGCCATCAAAGGCCCAGTAAGACTCTGGACTGATAGGTAGGCCAGTTTCCGGTGGAACCCCGAAAAAGTGCGAAATTAATAAAATGCCCCTGTGCTGTACTAAAGAGTAATAGATGAATGGAGGGTATTTTGGTCATTCTGGATAGGTCCAGAAGCCAAGGCACATATAGATAAAGTTACTCAGAGTCAGTATATACCCTGACAGAGGTGTAAAATGATGATTTTACCCTTAGGGTTAAGATAGTGCAAGAAAGGGCACCAAGGGCATTTTGGTCATTTCGCAAGGGATCTGTAATTAAGTTTAGACCCAGTATAAAAATGTCAATCATATAAAGGACCCAGATACTAAATTTAAGGTCAGAAGACATAATATGGATTTTCAGAAAAATTATCGGACCGGGCCGGTACCGAATTGGACTGGAAATTTTCCGGAGGCTTCTTGACTCTTCCAATTTTGCCACATGATGAATAGGTGTCCCATGAGTTGTCCCTTTGGGTGATGTCATCAAGTGATGCAATAAATCAAAAAAGAAAAGAAATTCCAAGATTAAATCTAAGCCACAAGATCAAATAGTAACCAAAATGATCTTGGCCTTTCATTTCCACCCAAAGTTGTCTATAAATACCCCCATTTTCAGCTTCATTTTGGCATGCATAGAACCCTTGGGGAAACTCTTGCAAATTGAAAACTCAAGCCAAGAGGAAGCAAGCACTTGGAAGGAAACATCAAGGTAAATACTCCTCTTGATCCTAGACTATGTTCTAGTAGATTTGCTCTTGAGTTTAAGTGATTTTTGAGGCATAAACCTTGATGAATTGCTGCTGTAAATACGGTACCCATATGAAAGGAATATGAGTTTTAGGTTATGGATAGTTTAGATAAGCTTAAACAAGCTTGAATCACATGATAATGGCTTAGGAATCCATGTGTGCTTGTGAATCCAAGATTGTGTTCTGTTCTGTACAGTACGGAATCACTGTTTATATGTTAGGATTTCGTGATTTTGATGCTTCAAATGAGTCTAAAATGGAAAATTGTGTGGGGTTATAGTAGGAAGACAAGTATTGGAAGCATTGGAACCAAAATGGGAATTTTTGGAAAACAAGAGGGAGGTGTCGGTTTCTGTACAGAACATGAGGAAGCAATTGGATTCTGGAATTTTTGAATGCATATTTGGATTCTACATGAAAAATTATGTGGGAATGAACCATGAGAGTTTAGTTTGAAAAGATGTAAACCTAAGTCACAAAGTAGAGAAAGAAAGGGGCTTAATGGAACCCTAGTCTTGACAATGGTTTAAATTGAGTTGTGACTTGGTAATTGTCTTGTTATGCCTAGGTTTTGACATTTATTGAAAGGAGGGATCAAGACAAGAAGGAATTGGCAAAGATATCTAAGAGGTAGCAAGAACACTTAACTATAAACTTATGTTGTTTGATTGATATACTTGCTTGTTATGCATGAAGTTTGGTTGAGCTTGGTATGTTATGTGATGATGTTTATGATGATGATGATGAGTTATGAATATGTGCAACTCCTTGCAACCTATGTCATGACAACATGCATGTTAGAGTTTGCCTATGTATGATTATGAATTAGCTCCCATTGCATGATAACATGTTAAGCATTCCATCAAGCATGCATAACCTTATAGTTTGTATATCTTGCTATTGGGATTTCCATGAAATCTCATTCCTTTCATATGTATATAATCATGCTCTAGGTGCTGGAACTTCTCATGGAAGAGAGTAAATGTGAATGAACAATGTATATATGGCCTAGATAGCATGTATTTAACTTAGGAGATGAGGTATGGTATGTAAAAACGTATACACTCACTGGAACCATACGAGACCAAACGCTTCTATCGATCATTTGAATAACTTATCCGACGAGTTTTCACGTGAAATTTGGCATAAAGATAGATAAGATCCAGAGATTTAATTGGACACCAAGAATAACCAATTTGGTTAAGTTTTCGAATTGATATGATTTTTCAAAGTTGGACCTAAAATCTGGATCAAGATAAAACAAGCCCTGAGAGGCAGCGAGATTCCTACGCGGTTTTTATATAGCAAATGAATGAATTTTTCCTCAAAATTTTATGGGCTTAAAGTATATATATGTAGATTTAAATCCATATATAACACGACTCATTTGGAGAAGTATACAAAGAGAAATGAAATTTTGAAAATGATACACAGAATCTGGAAGTTCAAAATTTACCAAATGAACAATGATTTTCAACGAATAAACTGATTTCATTTGGACAAGTAAATCTCATTTTCATATTTTTCCTTCAAATTTTGATCAGATATCTTTCATTATAAATTGTAACCACCTCATTTCGATTTTTCTAGATTTAATTATGAATTTCCAAAATTTATGCTCTAAACTGAAATTACCAGGTGAACAGTAAAGTGAACAGTACCCCGATAGCTTAACTCTTGGAAATTCATGTTTCTAAGGTAAAATGGTGTTCCAATATTCTAAGATACTTCCAATTGAATATACGTAAGAATGAAATTAAGGATATTTCATACACCAACAGTGATCAAGTATTTCTATCTTGTTTAAGAAAAATATAGCGAACTATTGGCACTATTTTGGAACTGAGGGAAAAGTCCCAACCATCTCAGCTTGTTAGGAGAATTATCGTATGCTCGCTTTTGTTCTGAAATTCCACCAAAGTGCTCACAAAGGAGCAATATATTATTTCTAGCTAGTAATTACGTACTTTTCCCACTTTTTATCATTTGAATGAAAACTCACTACCCATCTCCACTTTCAATCAGGATTCGAGATGCCCCCTTTTACTGCGTAATTGATCTATATAGTCAACAAAGAGTGATAGAGTCTATTTAGCGAGAGTAAGCTAAGGCAGAATGCCTTTTACAGTATTTGGTAATCGAAGGAAAAATCACTATGCCTCTCAACTTTGAATTAGGATTATAGAATTCTAATTTCTTTAAGAAATTGTCTCATATAGACACCAACGGTGATCAAGTATTTCTATCTTGTTTAAGGGAAATATAGCAAACTATTGGCACTATTTTGGAACTGAGGGAAAAGTCCCAACCACTCAGCTTGTTAGGAGAATCATCGAATGCTCGCTTTTGATGTGAAATTCAGCCAAAGTGCTCACAAACGATCGATATATGATTTCTAGCTAGTAATTGCGTACTTTTCCCACTTTTTATCATTGGAATGAAAACTTACTACCCATCTCAACTTTCAATGAGGATTCAAGACTCTCCGTTTTACTGCGTAATTGATCTTTATAGTCAACAAAGAGGGATAGAGTCTATTTAGCGAGAGTAAACTAAGGCAGAAAGCTTTTGCAGTATTTGGTAATTGAAGGAAAAATCACCATGCCTCTCAACTTTCAATTAGGATTATAAAATCCCAATTTCTTTAAGAAATTTTCTTACATATGACACCAGCGGTGATAAAGTGTTTCTACCTTTTTGAAGGGAAATATAGCAAACTATTGGCACTATTTTCGAATAGAGGGAAAAGTCCCAACCACCTTGGCTTCTTAGGAGAATAATCGAATGCTCGCTTTTGTTGTAAAATTCAACCAAAGTGTTCACAAATGATCGATATGTTATTTCTAGCTAGTAATTGCATACTTTTCCCACTTTTTATCAATTGAATGAAAACTCACTACCCATCTCATCTTTCAATGAGGATTCAAGATGCTCCCTTTTACTACTTAATTGAACTATATAGTCAACAAAGAGTGATAGAGTTTATTTACCCAGAGTAAGTTAAGGCAAAATGCTTTTTGCAGTATTTGGTAATTGATATAAAAATACCATGCTTCTCAACTTTGAATTAGGATTATAGAATTCGAATTTCTTTACGAAATTATCTCATATAGACACCAACGGTGATGAAGTATTTCTATCTTGTTTAAGGGAAATATAGCGAACTATTGGCACTATTTTGGAACTAAGGAAAAAGTCCCAACCACCTCAGCTTGTTAGGAGAATTACCAAATGATCGCTTTTGTTGTGAAATTTAACCAAACTGCGCACAAATGAGAGATATATTATTTCTAGCTAGAAATTGCATACTTTTCCCACTTTTTATCACTTGAATGAAAACTCACTACCCATCTCCACTTTCAATGAGGATTCGAGATGCCCACTTTCATTCCGTAATTCATCTGTATATTTCAACAACGAGCGATAGAGTCTATTTAGCCAGAGTTAGCCAAGGCAGAATGCTTCTTACACTATTTTGTACTTGAGTGAAAAGTCACCATGCTTCTCAACTTTGAATTAGGATTATAGAATCCTAATTTCTTTAAGAAATTGTCTCATATACGACACGAACGGTGATCAAGTGTTTCTAACTTGTTTAAGGAAAATATAGCGAACTATTGGCGCTTTTTTGGAACTGAGGGAAAAGTCCTAACCACCTAAGATTCTTAAGAGAATTATCGAAAGCTCGCTGTTATGTGAAATTCAACCAAGGTGCTCACAAACGAGCGATATGTTATTTCTCGCTAGTAATTACGTACTTTTCCCACTTTTTATCAATTGAATCAAAACTCACTACCCATCTCAACTTTCAATGAGGATTTGAGATGCCCACTGCGTAATTGATCTATATAGTTCAACAAAGAGAGATAGAGTCTATTTAGGAAGAGTAAGCTAAGGCAAATGCTTTTTGTAGTATTTGATAATTGACTGAAAAATCACCATGCCTCTCAACATTCAATTCGGATTATAGAATCTCAATTTCTTTAAGAAATTGTCTCATATACGACACCAACGGTGATCTAGTGTTTCTACCTTGTTTAAGGAAAATATAGCAAAATTTTGGCACTATTTTAGAAACTAGGGAAAAGTCTCAACCACCTCAGCTTCTTAGGAGAATTATCGAATGATCGCTTTTGTTTTGAAATTCAACCAAAATGCTCACAAACGAGCGATATATTATTTCTAGCTAGTAATTGCATACTTTTCCCACTTTTTATCAATTGAATGAAAACTCACTACCCATCTTCTCTTTCAATGAGGATTCGAGATGCCCCTTTTTACTACGTAATTGATCTATATAGTCAACAAAGAGTTACAGAGTCTATTTAGCCAAACGAAGCTAAGGCAGAATGCCTTTTGCAGTATTTGGTAATTGAAAGAAAATTCACCATGCCTCTCAATTTTAAATTAGGATTATAGAATCTCAATTTCTTTAAGAAATTGTATCATACATGACACCAACGGTGATCAAGTATTTCTATCTTGTTTAGGGGAAGTATAACGAATATTTGGCACTATGTTCGAATTGGGGGAAATTCCCAACAACCTCAGGTTCTTAGGAGAATTATCGAATGCTCTCTTGTGAAATTCAACCAAAGTGCTCATAAAGGAGTGATATATTTTTTCTAGCTAGTAATTGCTTACTTTTTCCAATTTTTATCAGTTGAATAAAAACTCACTACCCATCTCAACTTTCAATGAGGATTCGAGATGCCCACTTTTACTGCGTAATTGATCTATATAGTTCAACAAAGAGTGATAGAGTCTATTTAGCCAGAGTAAGCTAAGGCAAAATACTTTTTGCAGTATTTGATAATTGACTGAAAAATCACCATGCCTCTCAAAATTCAATTCGGATTATAGAATCCCAATTTCTTTAAGAAATTATCTCATATACGACACCAACGATGATCTAGTGTTTCTACCTTGTACATATTAAGAATGGGAGAAGTATTAAATATGAAAAATAAAGAAAGATAAAAGTGAAATAAATCAAGATTCTAATTGCACTCCAAATCCTCAGCCATAAAAGCTGACCCATTATGGTTTTTCCCAATTCAACTTCCTTTCTATATTGCATCCCAGTAGTCCCTCACCAACCTCAATGCACTTGTTACACAGTTAAGTGCACTTATTTCCAACCTCAGATAAAACTGCACCTCATGTTCCAACAGAAGGGAGAGATTTCTGTTGGAGATTGTGCCCTAGGGGACAATCATTATGTTATGAACATTGTTGATTTATGAATTTCTTAGTTATGTTATCTCATTATTTGCATATTTACTGTGATGACCATCCTTGGATAACTCATGATCTTATCCTAAATGTCCCTGGTCGGTCATCTATGTGGGAGCAGAGATGAAATAAGACCAGTATGAATTTGAAGATATATACAAATATAAATCAAAGTCATAGGCACATGTAAGAGTACAGGGTGTTGGACCGACCCGCTATGAGAGAGCTGCATGGGTTAAGTCATAAGCTTCTCTCATATACAAACCATGTCACTATGCCCTTTGACCTGAGATCATCATGGATTCCTACATGACAAAGGCTCAGCTTTGACCTAGTCAAAAGTCACTTTTGACCGAGTGATCATAAAGGCTATGTCCGGGCTCAGTGGTTTTTCATGCGGAGGAATGTGAATGGTCAAGATGGAATTTGTCGCTCACATTCATAGAGAGATATTACTGGGCCCCTCGCTGAGTGAGTCTAAGAAATGTATGGCCATACTATAATGGAAGGGTAGTTCCATTTCTATAGTCAGACTACTCAGGGATAGAGAAAGTAACGGTCAGGAATAGGAGGATGACGTTCTCCATGCCTCATCTGAAACATCCTCCCTTACAGCTCTCAGAGTATAGTTGCGGAAGCAATATTAGCTTGATTACCTCTTAACTTAAGTTCAGAAAGTGAACTTTTAACTCCTAAGTTTCTTATTCTGAACCTTTACTTTGAGAATTGGTTTCTCTCATTATACACATCCAAATGAGGCTTATTACCTATTCACGGAATGCCCCAGATGTGTACTACCGTCTCACTAAATCTCTTGGCCAGACTCCTCTGTTAACTAGGTCAAACTGAGGTCAGCACACTGCTGCCTCAGGACCTGCGACTTTCCCCTTAATTTACCATACATAAATTGAATATGCCAAACAATATTTATCATGGAATAACATAATGTCATACAGCAAGGCATACACAACAAGACATATACATAATCTTTCTATCTCTATTACATCTCTTTCTGCCTAAACTTCGGCAGCATAACCGCTACGCTTCATCTGTACAAAGAACTGAACTGTACTGATTCGGTAATTCCCTCATAAGAACTACCATTCTACGTAGTACCCAGGAAAGACTAGATGAACTGGCTAGGTCCACTCACTTCTAGCCTCCTTAGACAGCACTACTTACATAGTACTTATCATATACTGATGTTCAGTCTTTACTTCGGCAGCATAACGGCGTCTCTTAGCATTCTCAAAATCCACTTCAGCATAACGTCCCTGTAATGGGTTATGTATGGGGATGAGATTCGGGGGAATCTCAGTAGCAACAATCATAACAATATATGTAATGCAGAGTGACAGTGCTTGCTTGTGATTGTGTACAGATAAGTATGATGCGTGCTTCCATACTCAATAACATATGATCATAGCATTGCAGTAGAGCTTCAGACATAACATATAAGACAACAATCCAACCAAACAATAGCACATCAAATCACAAAGCCATTACATAAGAGCTAGGATTAGTTACTACCTGGCAGCCCAGCAGAACCCTACTATCTCTATTCTACTTCCAGCTCCGCCAGAACTTCCTTTCTTCCTTTCTCCCTTTCTCTCTTCCTTTCTCCCTTTCTCTCTTCCTTTCCTTCTCCTTCTCTCTCTTCTTTCTCTCCCTTTCCTCTTGCCATGCGTGAAATGAAATGGAGGGGGGGTTTATACAGCCTCCCTCAATGGCAATATCGTAATTTCCAGGAACTCTGAATATGTGGTCCTGGTTTTTCCTGGAATTTCCTATTTTCCTTTATTCCTCCTTTACTGCATCATCGGGATACCTCACCGGGACACCTCAGCACCGTATTTATCACATGTCACAATTCCTGGACACCTCAGCATGCTGACTCACCGGTCCAGTCTCCTACCTCATAATGCGTGTCCTCAGCTTTATCTGCTTTCTCCAGACTAATGCCATGTGGCGCCTAGAAGAGACCTTGCACGCTTCCCAATGCTATCCAGATAAGTCCCAGACTTATCTAATCACCTCCTCGATCATCGTGCTAATCGAGTAACTTTACTCTACTAAAAGGTCAGTGAACCACTTACTTTAATGCCATGTGTCATCTTGTGGGTCCCATGAGGATACCTTATCAGTCCACCTCATGGTCTCCAGATAACCTTTCCTGTATCTGGCCTCCTGCCTCCTGTCTATCTCTAACCGGGTAACTATCTCCTTTGGACCTTCACAACTCTTGGCCCATACGCTTGGCACCATTTTAGCCACTAGTCGCGACCTCATCATCACCTTATCGCGACATAACATCTTTTGGTTCATTAGTCGCGACCACAACATCCTTTAGTCGTGACCATAACATTCTTTAGTCGCAACCAGCCCATTTTACCTATTAGTCGCGACACACACATCATTCAGTCGCGTCTAAACCTTTCTGCCATTATTAGTCGCGACCAAACTGCTTTCTCGTCGCGACCATAATACTTTCTCGTCGCGTCTAACTCTTTCTGTAACCATTAGTCGCGACCACAGTACTCCCTAGTCGCGACCATAATGGTCAGCTCTCAACTCCTTAACCTTTGACCTTTACATCATCCCAAATGGCCATTCTACCCCTTGGGGCTTTCACTGTTTACACATAAGTCCCCGTACTTTTACTTCCTCACAGCTCAGTCCCTGAAACTCTTTACGTTCCTCTGGGACTTCTGCTAAAAAGGGGTCTAGTAGCCTTTTAATCTTAGGCTATCTCTGCATCTCTAGGCCTGAAAATTGGGATGTTACATCATCCATTACCGAAATATCGTGTGACGAAAGGGACGTGATATGGTTGTATGAAAGGTTACATCGTTTATCGATCCTCATATGATTTGGGTAGTCGTAATGTCTTGCTAGAGGCCGCTTATGACTTGTGGGTTAGTATAGTAACTAGCCCACTGCCAACTTCATATGGGCCTACAGGGTCGCACACAAAATAGCCCAACTCGAGCTGTGATGTCCAGGTTCATTGAATCTAAGACATGTCTTGATTCAATGAATAATCTAGGGTGAATTTATATATTTTATATATATATAAATTTGTATTTATATATTATATATAATATAAGAGATATTTGCAAGATTTAATTTAAAGGATAAATTAAATCTCTATCACTTTTGAATTTGAATTTAAATTGATATGATCTATTTGAATTTAAAATTTAAATTGATAAGATATCTCAAATTTGATTTATGAGAATAAATCAAATATAATTCCGTCTTATCTTTATTTTAAATTAAATAAATAGGTGAATTAAATCTGTGAGACGGATTTAATAAAAACTATATTTATTTAATTAGTTTCTTATCAAGTTATGCAATATATGATATTGTAATAATTTCATAATTAATATAAGATTAATTCTGAAGCCCAGCCCAATTAGAAGCCCGATAGCATCCTATATATTTGACATTAGGGGCTAAGGTTCTACACACAAGAAAAGGGGGCACGAAGAGTGCAAAAGGTTTGCAGATAAGAACTGCCGAATAGAGACGGTAAGGACAGAAACCTGAGAAAGCCCTAGAGGGATAAGAGGCGCTAGCACGTCGTTTGTGGTTGGAACATTATTCGTGTGGATACCGATAGAGGAAGCTGATTTGAGTTATCGACTTCTTACGATCGAGAAAAGAGTACCAGGTACGACGAAGTCGCGACCAGTTGACACAGAGGTCGCGACTAAATTGGCATCTAAACGTCAGAAATCTGAAAAGAGACTACAGGTCGCGACTAGAAGCAGAGGAGGTCGCGACTACAAACTCCAGAGATGACAGGTCACGACTAGAAACTGATTAGGTCGCGACTGCAAACTCCAGAGGCGACAGGTCATGACAAGAAGCTGAGGAGGTCACGACTAAAAACTGCAGAGGCGAAGAGTCACGACTAGTAGACACTGAGGTCACGACCACAGCTTGAATACCGAAGGTAACACTTCTTTCTCCTTGACTTAAACATATTCGGTAGATCCTGGCTGGGAATGGAAAAATTTGTAAAGTTAATTTCAACTACGTGTCTTCCAATTCCCTTCATTTTCTTCATTACGACTTAAGGATAGGGTCAAATTTTACATAATATTAATTGAAAAGCACACAACAGTTCTATAAATATTAATATAACATCAAGGATAAATTTAGCATGTACTTTGGAAAACATATTAAAGTCCAAGAAATGGAGTGCAATTCCTCTTTTTAAGGTCCACAAAGCACATGCAATATAGGAGAATATACCAAGTTATAACAATAATTTAGCAAAACCATAAAAGTAATAATTTTTTTGAACTTAGTATAATCAAAATACATTAACTCAGTAATTTGGCAGATAGATAGTTACAAGGGTCTATTTGACAACCAGCTCTGAATTTAAGAGACATAAATCATGTTCCAAGGGTTTGAACTGCAAAAAGAACAGTCATCTGAAATGTCAACTCTACATAAACAAACGATTCAAAAGCTTTCAACTTCATACTCTGATTTGTCAAACAAAAGGGCCACCATTGCTGTATTCAAAAGGATCTGCAAGTCAACGTCTTCAACTTGAAATATAGATATGCCCAAACAGCTAGTTAACTGAAATAAGATTAAATCAAAGCATTTACAATAATTTGCAATAACAACTTCAGCTTCACCCAGCTATTGACATCAAACATTAGGATCAGTAACAGTTACGAGATAACTATTGACATTAAAAATTAATCTTTACTAAAGTTTCATACCTCGCAGGTGACTTCCAAAAATGCAAGTAGTTCTCAATTGTTTCTATGAAGAAATCCCCAGTACTTAGCTAGCTTGTTATCCTAAGGTATCACATCCTTCCATCTTCCTGTACAAATGATTGCATATGCATCAGCTGTATACCTGATTGAAATAGAATCGCTGTCATTCAAGATAGCCTCAGTAAGATAAAACTGATCGAAAATTATAATTAACTTACCACAAAAACAAAAATGCACATCCTAACTTACCTGCCAACACCATGCAATTCAGTGACGTGAGTCCAAGTATCTTTCAAATAGTCTGATGAAAAGCGTTTTAATTTCTTAGCTCTTGTGTCCTGGTAACCAAGACTAGTGATTACCCTTATTATTTCATGAAGGGGAACTTGAGCACAAGTTTCTGCATCTAGACATAACTCAAAAAATTCTGGCATTACCTTTTTCACCTGCATTTCAAAAGTCATTATAGCTTCCAAAATCAATATCAAGAATTCTAGAAAACAATACTAATGAGTAAATATTTTTTATCTGGTAGAAAATTAAAAGCTAAAAGGAGATACATAAAAATACACCTAGTCTCCCGTAGTGCGATTTAGAAGTATACATATAACCATGACCTTCTAAGGGTCATGGGCATGGTCCTCTTAGAGTAAAGGAGGCTCATAATGTGGAGGCTTCCAGGTGTTATCTGGAGTCTTCCTTCTATAAGCTTCCTTTTTCTTCTCACACTTGGAAAGAGGGGGTATGTCGCCTTTGGACTTGTAAGAAAATATGGACTGCACTTCCATCATCCCGTTGCTATATTCCATTATTATTTGAGCACCCACTTTTCTCCATCTTACCAGTTTCAGATCACGAGGCTTGTATTCGCTCTTTTTCTGGACCACACCCTTTTTCTTACCCACACCTTTGGAAAGGGGAGGTATGTTGGCTTTGGATTTGAGTATGACTCTACAGCAATTCATTATTTTCCTAAAAGTATCGTTCAAAGAACAATATTAAAATTAGAGGGAGAAGAAAGCCTAACGACTTATTATCTTACTTGTGCTGCTGAAAAAGATTTGGAAGATTATCTACTATGCTCTGTATGAGTCTCAACCCCCTCTGACCGCTTGTAGTGTGGAAGTTATCTCTCCACGGAATGTAATTTGGGTTACTACACAAAAAGAGCAATGATTCTTTATTGATATTTCAAAAAATGAATGTTAAAAGTTGACAGCAGAGCAGAGAGAATATCCAGCTATACATACTTGAACTCAAAGCGTTTGAAGGGATTAGGGGTATCTTCATAACGCTTCTGCTCAATAAAATCATTCATGATCTTCATGTTTTTCTTAGAAGACTTATACACAACGACGTTCCCATCAGTAAATCTTACAATTATAGAACTTTGTTCCTCCGCAATCAATGTGTTGAGTTTTCCCTTTCTGATTCATCCAAAAAGCAGCGTATAGATAAAATGTAGCTTTATTAAATGGAATGAAAAAGTGTACATATCACTCTGAACATGGCCCCTATTTATACAGTGCACTTGACGGTAAACTTACTGAGACACATACAGTAAAAATACCAAATATTAACTCTAATACATATTTCCTACACTCCCCCTCAAGTTTGGGGTGAGAAAATGTCAATAGTGAAGGGAATTGGAAGACACGCAGTGGAAATTAACTTTAAAAATTTTTCCATTCCCAGCCAGGATCTACCGAATGTGTTTAAGTCAAGGAGAAAGAAGTGTTACCTTCGGTATTTGAGCTGCAGTCGCGACCTCAGTGTCCACTAGTCGCAACTCTTCGCCTCTAGAACTTTCAGTCGTGACCTACTCGTCTTTTCGTCGTGACCTGTCGCCTCTGGAGTTTTTAGTCGTGACCTCCTCAGCTTCTCGTCGCGACCTATAGCCTCTGGAGTTGTTAGTCGCGACCTCCCAAGCTTCTTGTCGCGACCGGATGTCTATGGAGTTTGTAGTCGCGACCTCGTCAGATTCAAGTCGCGACCTGTCTCCTCTTTTCGGATTTCTGATGTTCAGAAGCCAATTTGGTCGCGACCTCGTCGTACCTGGTGCTCTTTTCTCGTTCGCGAGAAGTTGACAACTCAGATCGGCTTCCTCTACCGGTATCCACATGAATAGCTTCCAACAACGAACGACTCGCTAGCGCCTCTTGTCCCTCTAGGGTTTTCTCAAGATTCCGTCCTCACCGTCTCTATTCTGGCAGTTTCTTATCTACAAACCTTTTGCACTCTCCTGCCCCTTTTTCTCTTGTGAGTTGTGTTGTGTCTCTATGTGTCAAACCCTAGCTCCTAATGTCAAATATATAGGATGCTATCAGGCTTCTAATTGGGCCGGGCTTCAGAATTAATCTTATATTAATTCTGAAATTAATACAATATCATATATTGCATAATTTCATAAGAAACTAATTAAATAAATACGGTTTTTATTAAATCCGTCTCACAGATTTAATTCACCTATTTATTTAATTGAAAATAAAGATAAGACGGAATTATATTTGATTTATTCTCATAAATCAAATTTGAGATATCTTATCAATTTGAATTTCAAATTCAAATAGATCATATCTGTAATATCCTTAATTTTTTGTACTGGTTCCTATGTACAGATTAAACGGAATATATGAGCTCTGTTTCAGGAAAAACATGTGGACCTTTATGTAAAGAAAAGGATTAAATTGCAAAAGAAAGGAAATTAAGGGACCTAAATGCAATTATGGAAAGTTTAAAGTTAGGAATGAAAGGTAGACAAAAATGTGGGGTCTTAAAGTGTAATTTTAGCCAAATTAAGGGACTTAATTATAAAGAAGGAAAAGTTCCCTAGGGCTAAAGTATAATTAAAGAAAATAGGCCAGAAGTGGTTTGCACCGCCCGACAGCATTTCAGTCCCAGATTCTACCAGAAGGTAGGGCAGGTGACGCCGGGTAACCAAGCCTAATACCGGAATTTTTGAAGACTCCAGATAGCCAGAAATGGACTGATCGTCCAAAAGTTATAAAAATTTATACCGGATACCCTAGATTTCAGATATAAGTGGGAAAATACAGGATGATGCGCCTTTATGAGGCGGATGTCGGGAAACTGACAGGATACCGATAGGAGGTCTGTAGGAAAAGTTATTCACAAAATAAAAAATCCAGACGGGAGTGTGAGGCCTCCGGGGATCCGGGTAGGAGATTTATCGGTATTTTTAAAGGGGCTGAATGCGATCGGATGACTTCGGTCAGATGACCGTTATAACCCCCAACAATGCCTGAACACAGTAGGACACTATATCTGGGAAAAAGAGCCGGTGTCCGGAAAAGGTATATAATCGGTAAATAATAGTTAAAATATTCAATAAACTGTGTTAAAGGAAGATTCCTCGTAATGCGTGCCATACAGGTAATGGACCTAGGAAGCCCAAAAATGGCGCCATTAGAGGCCCAATAAGACTCTTGGACTGATAGGTGGGCCAGTGTCCAGCAGAACCCCGGAAAAGTGCGAAATTACGAAAATGCCCCTATGTTGTACAAAAAGGGCAGCAGATGAATAAAGGGTATTCTGGTCATTTTGGACAGACCCAGAGGTCAAGACATGTCTAAATAAGGTTGACTAGAGCCAGTATAAGCTTTGACCGGGTCCAGAAAGGTGTGAAATGACGCTTTTGCCCTTAGGGTTAAAATAGGACAAGATAGGGCACCAAGGGCATTTTGGTCATTTCGCAGGGGATCTGTAATTGAGTCTGGACCCAGTATTAAAAATTTAATGATATAAAGGGTCTAGATACTAAATGTGAGGTCAGTAGACATAAAAAGGATCTTCAGAAACATCAGATTCAGAAAACGGCACGTTTTTCGAGGCGATGGACCGGGCCGGTACCGGATTGGACCGGAAAGCTTCCAGAACCTCCAAATTTCGTCACATGAAGAATATGGGTGGTGAGGTGTCCTATGAGGTGTCCCATGAGGTGTCCAGTGAAACATCCTCCCTTAGACCCCTCAGAGTACACTTACGGAAGCGATATTAGCTCGATCATATCTTAACTTGAGCCCAGAAATTAAAAATTTCACTCTTAAATTCCTTATTCTGGACCTTTAATTTGAAAATTAATTAATCTCATTCTACACATCCAAATGAGGCTTATTACCTATCCACGGAATGCCCCAGATGTGTACTACCGGCTCACCAAATCTCGTGACTGGACTCCTCCGTTTACTAGGTCAAACTGAGGTCAGAACACTGCTGCCTCAGGACCTGCGAATTTCCCCTTAATTTACCATACATAAATTGAATATGCCAAACAATACTTATCATTGAATAACATAATGTCATACAGCATGGCATACACAACAAGACATATACATAATCTTGCTATCTCTATTACATCTCTTTCTGCCTAAACTCCGGCAGCATAACCGCTACGCTTTATCTATAGAAAGAACTAAACTGTACTGATTCGGTAATCCCCTCATGAGAACTACCATTCTACGTAGTACCCAGGAAAGACTAGATGAACCGGCTAGGTCCACTCACTTCTAGCCTCCTTAGACAGCACTACGTACACAGTACTTATCATATACTGATGTTCAGTCTTTACTTTGGCAGCATAACGGCATCTCTTAGGATTCTCAAAATCCACTTCAGCATAATCTCCCTGTAATGGGTTATGGATGGGGATGAGATTCGGGGGAATCTCAGTAGCAACAATCATAACAATATATGTAATGCAGAGTGACAGTGCTTGCTTGTGATTGTGTACAGATAAGTATGCTGCATGCTTCCATGCTTAATAACATATGATCATAGCATTACAGCAGAGCTTCAGACATAACATATAAGACAACAATCCAACCAAACAATAGCATAATGAATCACAAAACCATTACAATAAAGCTAGGATTAGTTACTACCTGGCTAGCTTAGCAGAACTCCACTATCCTTATTCTGCTTCCAGCTCCGCCAGAATTTCCTTACTTCCTTTTTCTCCTTCTCTCTCTTCTTTCTCTCCCTTCTCCCCTCCATGCGTGAATGCAAGAATGGAATGGAGGGGGGTATTTATAATTGCATTCAATGGCAATTCTGCAGTTTCTATGAACTTTGATCCTGCGGTCCTGGTTTTTCCTGGATTTTCCTATTTTCTTTAATTCCTCCTTTACTGCATCATGCATGACATCATTGGGACACCTCACCAGGACACCTCAGCGCCACATTTTCCACATGCTGAAACTCCTGGACACCTCAGCAGCTGACTCAGCAGGCTGACTCACCGGTCCAGTGTCCTGCCTTGTAATACGTGTCCTCAACTTTTTCTTCCTCCTCTGTGATGGCGCCATGTGGCATCTCACTGGCACCTGTCACGCCATCCCATTGCTATCCAGATAAATCTAGGACTTTATTTGATCGCCTCCTCGGTTATTGTGCCGACCGAGTAACTTTACTTTATTGAAACAGCATTAAAATAATATTTTAATGCCACTTTTTCCCACATATTTCATGGGCTACGTTTTTGGGCTCTGGGAATGTTATCTTGGATCCTGATCAAGCCCAAGTACTCTGATGGCTCGATTCCCAAGAAACAGCCCTTGGCAAATTACCGAAATACCCTTGGGTGCCCTTTCTTGCACTATTTTAACCCTAAGGGTAAAATCGTCATTTCATACCCTTCTGTACTCTGTCAGGGTATATACTGACTCTCAGTAACTTTATCTGTATGTACCTTGGCTCCTGGGCCTGTTCAGAATTACCAAAATGCCCTTCATTCATCTGTTACACTTTTGTACAACACAGGGGCATTTTCGTAATTTCGCACTTTTTCGGGGTTCTGCCGGACACTAGCCCACCTATCAGTCTAAGGGTCTTACTGGGCCTCTGTTGGCGCCATTATTGGGCCTTTCTGGGTCCAATACCTTCATGGCATGCATTACGAGGAATCTTCCCCCGTTAATAATTATTGAATATTTTATCTATTATTCACCGTTTATACACATATCCGGACACCGGCTCCGTCTGTCCGAAACACTAGCCTGCGGTGTTCAGGCATCCCTGTGAGTCATATCAGTCATCTGACTGAGGTCATCCGAACTCATTCAGTCCCCTTTCAAATACCGATAAATCTCTCTATCAGATCCCCGGAGGCCTCACACTCCCGTCTGGATTTTCTGATTTGCGAATAACTTTTTCTACAGGCCTCCTATCGGTATTCTGTCAGTTTCCCGACATCCGTCCCATAAGGACGTATCATCCTGTATTTTCTCACCTAGATATGATATCTAGGATATCCGGTATGAATTTTTATAACTTTTGGACGATCAGTCCATTTCTGGCTATCTGGAGTCTTCAAAAATTCATGTATTAGGCCAGATTACCGAGCGTCACTTGCTCTCTCTACCGGTGAAATCTGGGACTGAAATGCTTTCGGACAGTCCAAACCACTTCCGGCCTGACTTTCTTTAATTACAATTTAGCCCCAAGGAACTTTTCTTCTTTTCATTTAAGTCCCTTTTTATTTGGCTAAAATTACACTTAAGGACCCCACCTTTTTGTCTACTTTCCTTTTTGGCCTTGAAACTTTCCATAATTGCACTTAAGTCTTTTCATTTCCTTTACTAGGTCTAGGGGCATTATTGTCTTTTCATATTTTACCAGAGTATTCTCTGGCCCTGGACAACTATCCAGATACCCCTTCTTGACTGTCTAACCTTAGCCAAATGACCAAAATACCCTTTACTCATTCTTCAGTTATTCTATAACATAAGGGCATTTTCGTCATTTTGCACATTTTTCCCGGACACCGGCCCCTCTTACCCCTGAACTGATATTATGGGCCTGGGCCTTCCCTGGTGTCACTACGGGCCTTAGACAACACTGTATGGCCTCTAGCCATTGTCCGATCATTTCTATTCGGACTGCCTTTCCTTTACCGATTATAACTGTAAATTCCCATCTTCGAGAATTTCTACAGAAAAATCGGGACCTCAAATCAAAATTCTGTGTTGAGTCATTCAACCCGGAATCCTTTTCTCTATCTCCTGGTATTTTCAGATATTTTATCCGGACCAGGCTATTTTGGCCTGAAAGTACGCTCCCGCGCACACTTTTCAAAAATGACCATTTTACCCCTGGTCACATTTCTAATTCTTCCATACACATAGAGACCTCATATGAACATTTCACAGTTCAGTGAAATGATCAGCATAATTTTCTCTATTTTCTGGCAAAATATGGTACTCATCGGCTACCAGCCCAATCTTTCCCATAATTACGATTACGCCCTTTAATTCTCTTTCTGGCATCTCTAGGCCTAAAAATTGGGGTGTTACATCCAGGGTGATGCAGTAAAAAAGAATTAAAGAAAATGGGAAATTCCAGGAAAAACCAGGACCACAGGATCATAAGTCTTCCTAATTACAAGATTGCCATTGCTCAACACTATAAATACCCCCACCTAGCCCCTCATTTCGGCATGAGCAAGGAAGAAGGGAAGAGAGAAGTTCTTGAGAGAGAAAGTGTGAGAAAGAAAGAAGTAAGGAAGTTCTGGTGAAGTTGGAAGTAGTAGGGAAGTTCTGAAGCACTGCTTTTGAGGTAACAACTAATCCTAGCTCTTATGTAATGTCTTTGTGATGTGTTGTTTTGTTTGGTTGATTGTTGTCCTATATGTTATGCTTGAAGCTCTATTCCAATGCTATGATCATATGTTATTGAATATGGAAGCATGCAGCATACTTATCTGTACACAGTCACAAGCAAGCACCGTCACTCTGCATTACATATTTTGTTATGATTATTGTTACTGGGATTCTTTTGAATCTCATTCCCAAACATAACATTACAGGGGAGGTTCTGTCAAAATAAAATTTGGAAATCTTAAGGGACGCCGGTAGGCTGCCGAAATTCCGGCAACGAAGACGGAACAAAGAAAGGAACTGATACGTACTGTGTACGTAGTGCTGTCTAAGGAGGCTGGAAGTGAGTGGACCCAGCAGGTTCATCCAGTCTTTCCTGGGTACTACGTAGAATGGTAGTTCTCATAAGGGAATTACCGAATCGGTACAGCATCGGTTACTTTCTAAAGAAGAATTGTAGCAGTTATGCTGCCGGATTTTAGACAAAGAAGGATGTAATAAAATATGAGGGAGTTAATCATGCACTGATATATAACAGTTGATTATTTGATATTAATTATTATCTGGCTTGTATGACTGATATGTGTTGGTTGTATGCTTGGGTATGTAAAGACTAAATGCTGAAAATAGGCTCAGTGAACAGTAACTCGTGAAGACCCATTCATGTTTGATAAATCATTAAAAATAGTAAATGATTGAATTAATGTACGAAATTTTTAGGGTAAAAAGTAGACATACTAATCTTTAATGTTATATATATAATGTCTAATTTGGATGTATACACGAAAAGATATAAATTGTTAAAGTTGGGACCAGAATGCTGGATTCAGGAGAAAGTCATTGGATGAACAGTAAGATTGGAACGTTGACCCACGTTAAATTTGTCAAGGATTAGTCAACCAATGATTTTTCCCTGAAATATATTTGAGTTAGCTTCATGTATCAATTTGAACCACTTCATTTCGATTTTTCTAGAATTAGTTATGAATTTTCAAAGTCAGGTCACTCATCTGGAATTTGCCACAGTGAACAGTACTCGATATGAATAAAATTCCAGATTAAGTGTTTAGACTTCAATGACCCTGAAAGTGGTTTAAGTGCTACTGAATGGTCCCTAAGATGTATAAAAATAAGGATGTGACATTTTGGTATCAGAGAAAAGGATTCTGGCTTAAGAAATGCTCTGAGTAGATGATTTATAGAACGATATACCATGATAAAGCCGTCATAATTGACACTAAGTTAGTGTTTGCAGGATGGCTAGACTAGATTTGGGTCTGAAACTACAGTAAACCAATGGGAATTAAGACCAGAGGTCTCTAGTTCAGATAGTTCAGAAGAAGAGATAGTAAGCAATGATTCTGACCTCTGGACACCTCCAGTAGCTGGTGATTCTGAGGAGGATAGTTCCTCGGTAGGATCAAACTTTCCAATTGATGATCAGGAGGTGATGATAACAGAAGGCCCTATTCCTGCCATTCCCATAAGTGCAGTACCCTTGAATATAACAGACAGTTCAGGATCCAGCCAAGTACGTGTTCAGAGTAATGCGCCAGGTCCCAGTAGGCCCGAAGTGACTCTAGTAGAAATGTATTTGGGAGGTTTAATCGTAAGAATGGTCCCAGGGAGGATCCTGAGTAGAGAGCAACTTGAGAGCTCGGTAGCATTAGCCCGACAACTATACGAGTTGAGGCAGACCCTGTTCGAAAACAAAGATCAAGATTATTCGGTCTACCAGGAGTTTATCACAAGGGTGAAAGCCATATATCAAGCCTGGGATCCAAATGTGTTAACCATGGGGCTTTGGCTAGAAATTATGAATGACGTATTGCCGAAGACTCCTACCTGGAGATCAGAGTTGGACCAGTATTTTGATAGAGAATCATATTGTACCATATCCGACTGGATCTACCTAGTAGGAGAATATATTAGAATGAAGTTTAAGAAAAATTAAAGTAATATTTCTAATGTATAAAAGACTAGAATGGTACTGTGATATGTACATATACTCTGTATGTATATTATGTGTGAAATGAAATGAAAAAGAATTATGTTATTTATCATATTCCCTTCTGTTTTTTAAGTATAACAAAATGGTACGAACGAGGAGAACTATTCCAGCTGAGGAACCCCGAGAGGCTGGAAACCTTAATCAAATGATTCTAGAACGACTAGAACAGCAACAAAAGATGATAGAAGAAATGAGAGCTGCTCAAGCACGAAATGAACAAGAAAGAGATGCTGCCATAGCCGCGGCAGTAGCAGCAGCTGTAAATAATTTAAGACCGCCAGAGCCTTCAGGAGCAACTAGTAGAGAACCTGAAGAAGTACCACAGCAGGCGGAACAGCCCCAGAGAAGGGTTGAATCAAGGGAGGAGGCAGTTGGCATCCAACAATGGATGGTGCGATTTTGCAAACACAATCCTCCCATATTCGAAGGGACATTTGAAGTACATGTAGCAGAAAATTGGGTCAGCAGATTAGAGAAGATCTTTAAGGTCCTCGACTGCCCGACTGAAACCAAGGCCCAAATGGCCATCTATCAATTGGAAAAGGATGTGGATAGATGGTGGAAGAATACAGAGTTACTTCTCCAAGCAAGAGATATTCCAGTTACCTGGGAAGTATTTCTTGAGCAATTTTATGAGAAATATTTCCCTCAATCTGTCAGAGATGAAAGGGAGGCTGAATTCCTTATGCTGAGGCAAGGAGAAAAAGAAGCTTTTGATGAATATTTGGCCAAGTTCATCCGGCTATCTCAATATTCAACTTACCTACGCCAAGTGGATGACGAACGCTGGATGACAGAAAGAATGATTCGAGGGCTGAATTCTATGTTAAAGGAGAAGTTAACTCCCCAACAATACAGCCAGTTCAATAAGGGTGTGGAAGCATGTCGAATCGTTGAGAACAGCATGAATCATAGAATGCTGTCCAGATCTGGGAGTAAAGATCAAGCGACTCCTGATAAGGCCGGACGGAATCAAGAAGCGGCCAGTGGGAGCGGCTATAAGAAAAGAAAGCGCCCGTGGCAGACCAAGAGGCCTAATAGGGGAAATTTCCGCGGAAGATCCAATAACAGGGATCCAAAGGCCCCAGTATGTGAAAAGTGTGGAAAGAATCATGGTGACAGACCATGCTTGATGGGCCAGAATGTATGCTACACCTGCGGAAAGCCCGGACATTTTTTCAGGGAATGTCCTCAAGCTATAACTGATCCAAGGCCAAGGACGGCGGGACGAGTGTTTGCACTCACTAGAGAGGATGCTCAGCGATCATCTGAGATGATCCAAGGTACAATCTATCTCAATGATCATGCTGTGACTGCCCTATTTGATTCGGGTGCAAGTCATTCCTTTATATCTTATGAATGTGCTAAATGCCTAGGCCTCCTGATCAGCAAGTTACGTTATGATATACAGGTGAAAACCCCCACCAATGCTAGGGTGATCACATCTGATGCCTGTCTAAATAGTGTGATGCGTTATGAGCACTGCAGTACCACCCTGGACCTGATCTGTATGCCTTTCCAGGAGATTGAGGTTATACTCGGTTTAAATTGGTTATCCTCCAATAATGTGATGTTGGACTGCAGAAACAAGACCCTAGTTCTTGGTCCAAAGATCACTGATCAGAGCTTAGAAGTACAACTGAACTTCGTGACAGAGGCTCAGGCAGAAAAATATCTACGGAAAGGATGTCAGGGATATGTGGTATTCTTTTCTGTTCAAACAGAAGTGGAGGAAGGCATCGAGGAGGTTCCTGTAGTCAATGAATTTCCTGAAGTCTTTCCAAAGGAGATTCAGGGATTGCCTTCGGAGCGTGAAGTGGAGTTTGCGATCGACATTGTACCTGGAGCTGGACCAGTATCAAAAGCCCCATACAGGATGGCTCCCAACGAAATGATGGAACTGAAGAAGCAAATTGAGGAGCTATTGGAGAAGGGTTTTATACGACCCAGTGTATCGCCATGGGGTGCTCCAGTACTGTTCGTCAAGAAGAAAGATGGTAGCTTAAGGCTATGCATTGACTACAGGGAATTAAATAAGCTTACAGTTAAGAACAAGTATCCTCTTCCCAGAATTGATGACCTGCTAGATCAATTGGCAGGAGCGAGCTTATTCTCCAAGATTGACTTGAGATCTGGCTACCATCAACTAAGGGTCAAGCCAGATGATATTCCAAAGACGGCGTTCAGAACGCGCTACGGACATTTTGAATTTTTGGTGATGCCTTTTGGACTAACCAATGCACCTGCTATTTTCATGGACTATATGAACCGGATTTTCAGGCCTTATCTAGATCAGTTCGTTGTGGTCTTTATTGATGATATTCTGGTGTACTCCAAATCTCCAGAGGAGCATGAAAGGCATTTGAGGATTGTTCTTGGTACCCTTAAAGAGAAGAAGCTCTATGCTAAGCTGAGTAAATGCGAGTTTTGGCTGTCAGAAGTCAAATTTCTCGGTCATGTCATATCCCGAGACGGGGTAGCTGTAGATCCTAGCAAAGTTGAAGCAGTTTTGAGCTGGGAACAGCCAAGGACAGTGACAGAGATTAGAAGTTTTCTCGGCATAGCAGGGTACTACAGACGATTCATTCAAGACTTTTCTCGAATTGCCTTACCACTTACCAAGCTGACCAGAAAGAATCAGCAGTTTAAGTGGGATGAGAAGTGTGAGGCTAGCTTCCAGCAGTTGAAGCAGAGATTAACGACTACTCCCGTGCTGATTATTCCAGACCCAACTCAGACTTATGTAGTCTACACTGATGCTAGCAAACAGGGGCTGGGATGTGTGCTTATGCAGCAAGGTCGAGTAGTAGCCTACGCCTCTCGACAGTTAAAGTCACATGAAGAGAATTATCCCACTCATGATCTGGAGCTTGCGGCGGTGGTCTATGCCCTGAAGATATGGAGGCACTATTTATACGGAGCAACGATAGAGTTGTTTTGCGACCACAAAAGCCTGAAGTATCTGCAGGATCAGAAGGAGCTGAACATGAGGCAGCGGCGATGGATGGAATTGTTAAAAGATTATGACTTCCAGATCAAATACCATCCAGGAAAAGCCAATATGGTAGCTGATGCCCTGAGTAGAAAGGTGGTGCAGGTTGCATACATGATGATCAAGGAATTGGAACTGATAGAAGATATGCGCGACTGGAGCCCTCTATATCAAATGCAACTGACGGAGAATCCTTTTGGAGGAGTTCATGTCAGAACTTGCATAGAAGATGAGATCAAAGAGGCTCAGGAGCAGGATAAGCTCGCAGCAATATTCAAAGACAAGCTGGAGAAAGGGAAGACAAGGAATTTTGAGATGTTCCCAGACGGATTGCTACAGTTTAGGGGAAAACCCTATATCCCAAATGTTGGGGGATTAAGGGAAAGGATTCTGGAGGAAGCACATAAAAGCCGATATACGGTACATCCAGGTATGACCAAAATGTACCATGATGTTAAAAGGTTATTCTGGTGGCCTGGACTGAAGAAAGATGTTGTAGCTTACGTATCTAAGTGCTTAACCTGCCAGAAAGTGAAAGTTGAACATCAAAAGCCAGCAGGAACGTGGCAGCCTTTAGATATCCCTGAGTGGAAATGGGATGGGATTGCCATGGACTTTGTGGAAGGACTACCCTTGACACCAAGTAGACATGATGCGGTTTGGGTAGTAATCGATCGACTGACAAAGTCAGCACATTTCCTGGCAATCAATAAGAGAGATTCTCTAGAAAAGCTGGCAAAGTTGTATATAAAGGAGATCGTTAGGCTCCATGGTATCCCAAGCAGCATTGTGTCTGATAGAGATCCTCGATTTACTTCAAATTTCTGGAGGGCTCTACAGGAAGAAATGGGCACTACTCTCAGATTCAGTACAGCTTATCATCCTCAGACAGATGGTCAATCTGAAAGAATAATACAGACGTTAGAGGATATGCTGAGAGCATGTGTCCTAGATTTCAAAGGCAGCTGGGATATCCATTTACCCCTTATAGAGTTTGCATATAACAATGGTTATCAGGCCAGTATACAGATGGCACCTTTTGAAGCACTCTATGGACGGAAATGTAGATCCCCCTTGAAACATCCTTCCTTTCATATGTCTTAGGGACCATTCAGTAGCATTTAGAACCACTTTCAAGATCATTGAAGTCCAATTCCCCAATCTGAAATTTTACTCTTATCGAGTACTGTTCACTTGAAAATTCCAGATGAGTGACCTGACTTCGAAAAATCATAACTAATTCTAGAAAAATCAAAATGAAGTGGTTCCAATTTCTAAATGTATCTAACTCAATTATATTTCAGGTAAAAATAACTAGTTGACCATTCATTGACCAAGTCAACGTCAGTCAACGTGTCAAGTTTACTGTTCATTCCACGCTTTTCTCCCTGAATCCAGCATTCTGGTCCCAACTTTAATAATTTATATCTCCTTGTGTAGACATCCAAATGATACGTTTTATATATCAAATGAAAGCTTGGTATGTCTACTATTTACCATAAAAATTTAGTACATTTATTCATCCATTTACTATTTTTAATCATTTATCAAATATGACTAGGTTACCACGTGTTACTATTCACAATGGTAAATTTCAGCATTTCTACTTTGCATACGTATGCATACATCCATCATACAACAGTCAAACATGCCAAACAACAATTATTATTAATTAATAAGTTGTTTTACATCTGGTCATGTACATAAATTCTCATGGTTCTATTACATCTTTTTCTGCCTAAACTCCGGCAGCATAACCGCTACGCTTCATCTGTACAAAGAACTGAACCGTACTGATTCGGTAATCCCCTCATGAGAACTACCATTCTACGTAGTACCCAGGAAAGATTAGATGAACCGACTAGGTCCACTCACTTCTAGCCTCCTTAGACAGCACTACGTACACAGTACTTATCATATACTGATGTTCAGTCTTTACTTCGGCAGCATAACGGCATCTCTTAAAATTCCCAAAATTCATTTCGACATAACCTCCCCTGTAATGGGTTATTTATTGGGATGAGATTCGGGGGAATCTCAGTAGCAACAATCATAACAATATATGTAATGCAGAGTGACAGTGCTTGCTTGTGATTGTGTACAGATAAGTATGCTGCGTGCTTCCATGCTTAATAACATATGATCATAGCATTACAGCAGAGCTTCAGACATAACATATAAGACAACAATCCAACCAAACAATAGCACAACGAATCCACAAGCCATTATAATAAAGCTAGGATTAGTTACTACCTGGCTAGCTTAGCAGAACTCCATTATCCTTATTCTGCTTCCAGCTCCGCCAGAACTTCCTTACTTCCTTTTCTCCTTTCTCTCTTCCTTTCCTTCTCCTTCTCTCTCTTCTTTCTCTCCCTTCTCCCTTGCCTTGCGTGAATGAAAATGGAATGGAGGGGGGGTATTTATAATTGCCTTCAATGGCAATTCTGTAATTATCATGAACTTTGATCCTGCGGTCCTGGTTTTTCCTGGATTTTCCTATTTTCTTTAATTCCTCCTTTACTGTATCATGCATGACATCATTGGGACACCTCACCAGGACACCTTAGCGCCATATTTATCACATGTCTGAAATCCTGGACACCTCAGCATGCTGACTCACCGGTCCAGTCTCTTGCCTCGTAATACGTGTCCTCAACTTTTTCTTCTGCCTTTAAGATTACGCCATGTGGCATCTGGAAGGGACCTTTCACGCCTTCCAATGCTATCCAGATAAATCCAGGACTTTATCTGATCACTTCCTCGGTTATCGTGCCAACCGAGTAACTTTACTTTATTGAAACAGCATTAAAATAATATTTTAATGCCACTTTTTCCCACACATTACTGGGCCTACGTTTTTGGGCTCTGGGAATGTTATCTTGGATCCTGATCAAGCCCAAGTACTCTGATGGCTCGATTCCCAAGAAACAGCCCTTGGCAAATTACCAAAATACCCTTGGGGGCCCTTTCTTGCACTATTTTAACCCTAAGGGTAAAATCGTCATTTTACACCCTTCTGTACTCTGTCAGGGCATATACTGACTCTAAGTAACTTTATCTGTATATACCTTGGCTTCTGGGCCTGTCCAGAATGACCAAAATGCCCTTCATTCATCTGTTACACTTTTGTACAACACAGGGGCATTTTCGTAATTTCGCACTTTTCCGGGGTTCTGCCGGACACTGGCCCACCTATCAGTCCAAGGGTCTTACTGGGCCTCTGTTGGCGCCATTATTGGGCTTTTCTGGGTGCAATACCTTCATGGCACGCATTACGAGGAATCTTCCCTCGTTAATAATTATTGAATATTTATCTATTATTCACCGTTTATACACATATCCGGACACCGGCTCCTTCTGTCCGAAACACTAGCCTGCGGTGTTCAGGCATCCCTGTGAGTCATATCAGTCATCTGACTGAGGTCATCCGAACTCATTCAGTCCCTTTTCAAATACCGATAAATCTCTCTATCGGATCCCCAGAGGCCTCACACTCCGTCTGGATTTTCTAATTTGCGAATAACTTTTTCTACAGGCCTCCTATCGGTATTCTGTCAGTTTCCCGACATCCGTCCCATAAGAACGTATCATCCTGTATTTTCTCACCTAGATCTGAATTCTAGGATATCCGGTAGGAATTTTTATAACTTTTGGACGATCAGTCCATTTCTGGCTATCTGGAGTCTTCAAAAATTCCTGTATGAAGCCAGATTACCGAGCGTCACTTGCTCTCTCTACCGGTGAAATCTGGGACTGAAATGCTTTCGGACAGTCCAAACCACTTCCGGCCTGACTTTCTTTAATTACAATTTAGCCCCAGGGAACTTTTCTTCTTTTCATTTAAGTCCCTTTTTACTTGGCTAAAATTACACTTAAGGACCCCACATTTTTGTCTACTTTCCTTTTTGGCCTTGAAACTTTCCATAATTGCACTTAAGTCCTTTCATTTCCTTTACTAGGTCTAGGGGCATTATTGTCTTTTCATATTTTACCAGAGTATTCTCTGGCCCTGGTCAACTATCCAGATACCCCTTATTGACTGTCTAACCTTAGCCAAATGACCAAAATACCCTTTACTCATTCTTCAGTTATTCTATAACATAAGGGCATTTTCGTCATTTTGCACATTTTTCCCGGACACCGGCCCCTCTTACCACTGAACTGATATTATGGGCTTGGGCCTTCCCTGGTGTCACTACGGGCTTTAGACAACACTGTATGGCCTCTAGCCATTGTCCGATCATTTCTATTCGGACTGCCTTTCCCTTACCGATTATAACTGTAAATTCCCATCTTCAGGAATTTTTACAGAAAAATCGGGACCTCAAATCAAAATTCTGTGACTCCTCATTCAATCCGGAATCCTTTTCTCTATCTCCCGGTATTTTCATATATTTTATCCAGACCGGGCTGTTTTGGCCTGAAAAAGCACTCACGCGCACACTTTTCCAAAATGACCATTTTACCCCTGGTCATATTTCTAATTCTTTCATACACATAGAGACCTCATATGCACATTTCACAGTTCAATGAAATGATCAGCATAATTTTCTCTATTTTCTGGCAAAATATGGTACACATCGGCTACCAGCCCGATCTTTCCCATAATTACGATTATGCCCTTGATTTCTCCTTTTGGCATCTCTAGGCCTAAAAATTAGGATGTTACACCCCTTATGCTGGCTAGAGTTGAGCGAGAGAAGAATGCTTGGTTCGGATATAGTGGATCAAACTGCAGAACAAGTTGCGGTAATTAGAAAACGATTGTTGACGACTCAAAGCAGACAGAAGAGCTATGCAGATGTCAGAAGGAAGCCGTTGGAGTTTGAAGAAGGAGAACATGTATTCCTTAAGTTAACTCCAACCACAGGAGCCAGACGATCGATTAAGGTGAAGAAGTTGCATCCAAGATACATCGGGCCATTCCAGATTCTCTCAAAGATAGGAGCAGTAGCCTACAAGTTGGCTCTTCCTCCGAATCTCAGCCAGATACATGATGTGTTCCATGTTTCCCAATTAAAGAAGTATATTCCAGATCTATCTCATGTGATTAAGCAAGATGAGGTCACACTGCGAGATGACTTGACCTATGAGGTTGGACCGGTGCGAATTGCTGATAGAAAAGTCAAGCAGTTGCGGAATAAGCAAATTCCTTTAGTTAAAGTGATCTGGAAAGGCTTGACTGAACAAGAGGCTACATGGGAAACAGAAGAAAAGATGAAAGAGAAGTATCCGGAATTGTTTCTATAGGATAGGTGTAATGTAAATTTCGGGGACGAAATTTATTTTAAGGGGGAGAGAAATGTAATATCCTTAATTTTCTGTACTGGTTCCTATGTACAGATTAAACAGAATATATGAGCTCTGTTTCAGGAAAAACATGTGGACCTTTATGTAAAGAAAAGGATTAAATTGCAAAAGAAAGGAAATTAAGGGACCTAAATACAATTATGGAAAGTTTAAAGTTAGGAATGAAAGGTAGACAAAAATGTGGGGTCTTAAAGTGTAATTTTAGCCAAATTAAGGGACTTAATTATAAAGAAGGAAAAGTTCCCTAGGGCTAAAGTATAATTAAAGAAAATAGGCCAGAAGTGGTTTGCACCGCCCGACAGCATTTCAGTCCCAGATTCTACCAGAAGGTAGGGCAGGTGACGCCGGGTAACCAAGCCTAATACCGGAATTTTTGAAGACTCCAGATAGCCAGAAATGGACTGATCGTCCAAAAGTTATAAAAATTTATACCGGATACCCTAGATTTCAGATATAAGTGGGAAAATACAGGATGATGCGCCTTTATGGGGCGGATGTCGGGAAACTGACAGGATACCGATAGGAGGTCTGTAGGAAAAGTTATTCACAAAATAAAAAATCCAGACGGGAGTGTGAGGCCTCCGGGGATCCGGGTAGGAGATTTATCGGTATTTTTAAAGGGGCTGAATGCGATCGGATGACTTCGGTCAGATGACCGTTATAACCCCCAACGATGCCTGAACACAGTAGGACACTATATCTGGGAAAAAGAGCCGGTGTCCGGAAAAGGTATATAATCGGTAAATAATAGTTAAAATATTCAATAAACTGTGTTAAAGGAAGATTCCTCATAATGCGTGCCATACAGGTAATGGACCCAGGAAGCCCAAAAATGGCGCCATTAGAGGCCCAATAAGACTCTTGGACTGATAGGTGGGCCAGTGTCCAGCAGAACCCCGGAAAAGTGCGAAATTACGAAAATGCCCCTATGTTGTACAAAAAGGGCAGCAGATGAATAAAGGGTATTCTGGTCATTTTGGACAGACCCAGAGGTCAAGACATGTCTAAATAAGGTTGACTAGAGCCAGTATAAGCTTTGACCGGGTCCAGAAAGGTGTGAAATGACGCTTTTGCCCTTAGGGTTAAAATAGGACAAGATAGGGCACCAAGGGCATTTTGGTCATTTCGCAGGGGATCTGTAATTGAGTCTGGACCCAGTATTAAAAATTTAATGATATAAAGGGTCTAGATACTAAATGTGAGGTCAGTAGACATAAAAAGGATCTTCAGAAACATCAGATTTAGAAAACGGCACGTTTTTCGAGGCGATAGACCGGGCCGGTACCGGATTGGACCGGAAAGCTTCCAGAACCTCCAAATTTCGTCACATGAAGAATATGGGTGGTGAGGTGTCCTATGAGGTGTCCCATGAGGTGTTCAGGGTGATGCAGTAAAAAAGAATTAAAGAAAATAGGAAATTCCAGGAAAAACCAGGACCACAGGATCATAAGTCTTCCTAATTACAAGATTGCCATTGCTCAACACTATAAATACCCCCACCTAGCCCCTCATTTCGTCATGAGCAAGGAAGAAGGGAAGAGAGAAGTTCTTGAGAGAGAAAGTGTGAGAAAGAAAGAAGTAAGGAAGTTCTGGTGAAGTTGGAAGTAGTAGGGAAGTTCTGAAGCACTGCTTTTGAGGTAACAACTAATCCTAGCTCTTATGTAATGTCTTTGTGATGTGTTGTTTTGTTTGGTTGATTGTTGTCCTATATGTTATGCTTGAAGCTCTATTCCAATGCTATGATCATATGTTATTGAATATGGAAGCATGCAGCATACTTATCTGTACACAGTCACAAGCAAGCACCGTCACTCTGCATTACATATTTTGTTATGATTATTGTTACTGGGATTCTTTTGAATCTCATTCCCAAACATAACATTACAGGGGAGGTTCTGTCAAAATAAAATTTGGAAATCTTAAGGGACGCCGGTAGGCTGCCGAAATTCCGGCAACGAAGACGGAACAAAGAAAGGAACTGATACGTACTGTGTACGTAGTGCTGTCTAAGGAGGCTGGAAGTGAGTGGACCCAGCAGGTTCATCCAGTCTTTCCTGGGTACTACGTAGAATGGTAGTTCTCATAAGGGAATTACCGAATCGGTACAACATCGGTTACTTTCTAAAGAAGAATTGTAGCAGTTATGCTGCCGGATTTTAGACAAAGAAGGATGTAATAAAATATGAGGGAGTTAATCATGCACTGATATATAACAGTTGATTATTTGATATTAATTATTATCTGGCTTGTATGACTGATATGTGTTGGTTGTATGCTTGGGTATGTAAAGACTAAATGCTGAAAATAGGCTCAGTGAACAGTAACTTATGAAGACCCATTCATGTTGATAAATCATTAAAAATAGTAAATGATTGAATTAATGTACGAAATTTTTAGGGTAAAAAGTAGACATACTAATCTTTAATGTTATATATAGAATGTATAATTTGGATGTATACAAGAAAAGATATAAATTGTTAAAGTTGGGACCAGAATGCTGGATTCAGGAGAAAGTCATTGGATGAACAGTAAGATTGGAACGTTGACCCACGTTAAATTTGTCAAGGATTGGTCAACCAATTATTTTTCCCTGAAATATATTTGAGTTATCTTCATGTATCAATTTGAACCACTTCATTTCGATTTTTCTAGAATTAGTTATGAATTTTCAAAGTCAGGTCACTCATCTGGAATTTGCCACAGTGAACAGTACTCGATATGAATAAAATTCCAGATTAAGTGTTTAGACTTCAATGACCCTGAAAGTGGTTTAAGTGCTACTGAATGGTCCCTAAGATGTATAAAAATAAGGATGTGACAATATCCATTTAAATTCACATTCAAAAGTGATAGAAATTTAATTTATCCTTATAAATTAAATCTTGCAAATATCTCTTATATTATATATATAATATATATATACAAATTTATATATATAAAAAATATATAAATCCACCCTAGACTATTCATTGAATCTAGACATCTCTTAGATTCAATGAATCTGGACATCACAGCTCGAGTTGGGCTATTTTGTGTGTGACCCTATAGGCCCATATGAAGTTGGCAGTGGGCCAGTTACTATACTAACCCACAAGTCGTAAGCGGCCTCTAGCAAGACATTACGACTACCCAAAACATATGAGGATCGATGAACGATGTTACCTTTTATACAACCATATCACGTCCCTTTTATCACATGATATTTTGGTCATAGATGAGGCATGGTGAACGTCATCCTCCTATTCCTGATCGTTACTTTCTTAATCCCTGAGTAGTTTGAATCTAGAAATGGAACTACCCTTCCATTCCAGTATGGCCATACATTTCTCAGACTCACTCATCGAGGGGCCCATAATATCTCTCTACGAATGTGAGGGACAAATTCCATCTTGACCATTCACATTCCTCCGCATGAAAAACCACTGAGCCTGAACATAGCCTTTATGATCACTCGGTCAAAAGTGACTTTTGACTAGGTCAAAGCTGAGTGCTTGTCATGTAGGAATCCATGATGATCTCAGGTCAAAGGGCATAGTGACATGGCTTGTATATGAGAGAAGCTTATGACTTGACCCATGCAGCTCTCTCATGGCGGGCGGTCCGAGACCCTGTACTCTTATATGTGCCTATGACTTTGATTTATATCTCTATATCTTCAAAGTCATACTGGTCTTATTTTATCTCTGCTCCAGCATAGATGACCGACCAGGGACATTTAGGATAAGATCATGAGTTATCCAAGGATGGTCATCACAGTAAACATGCAAATAATGTGATAACATGATACAATGATTGGCCCTGAGGGCACAATTTCCAACAGATAGTCCCTAACTTGCGTAACAAATCTGTTTGAACATCCTTTCCAACTACTTTCGTAAGTAAATCTGCTTGCTGGTTCTTTGATCTTACATGTTGTAGATCTATTTCTTTCTTTTCCTATTTTTCTATCACAAAGTGACAATCCACCTCAATGTGCTTTGTCCTCTCATGATACACCGGATTTGCTGCAATATGAATCGCTGCTTGGCTGTCACAATAGACTTTTACTAGTTTCTCATGTAATACATTTAAATCCTTTAATAAACCACGCCCCCAAACTATTTTGAAAACTGCCATGCTAAGTGTCCTATATTCTGCCTCGATTGAAGACTTTGACACTGTACTTTGCTTTTTAGCTTTCCACATTACCAGAGACCCACTAAGTTTTAATAGATAGCCTGTAACTGAGCATCGCGTGATACTGCAAGAAGCCCAATCTGAGTCACAAAAGTATTCCAATGCTGTGTCTCCCTCTGAACTCATCAGAATCCCAAGTCCTGGACTTCCTTTCAAGTACCTCACAACTCCCATGCTGATGCCATATGTGTTTCGGTAGGTGTTTGCATGAATTGACTTAAGGTCTACACAGAAAAGCAAATGTCAGGTCGAGTCATTGTTAAATAAATTAATTTACCTATGAGGCGGCGGTATTTATCCGGGTCCTTCAGCAGCACATCTTCCTTATCCTTTTTCTTGTCATATATCCTGAGTTTCAGGTTATGTAGCATTGGAATTCCTAACGGTTTGCAGCCACTCATTCCTGTTTCAGCCAAAAGATCAAGTGTATATTTTCTTTGAGATAAAACAATGCCCTTTTCTTATTTTGCAACTTCTAACCCAAGAAAATACCTCATTAGACCTAGATCCTTTATTTTAAAATTATCATTTAATAGCCTTTTTGCCCTTTTAACACCTGATTCTGAACTTCTAGTTATCAAAAGATCATCAACATGCACCAAAATCAAAACAATTCCATCATCACAGTTCATAGTAAAGAGTGAGTAATCTTGTTTGCTTTGTTTAAAACCTCCTTCTATCAATGCTCCGGACAATCTTTGATTCCATTGCCTAGATGCCTGTTTTAATCCATAAAGTGACTTATTCAATTTACAAACCAGATTCTCCCCCTTGATATCAAAACCCTCAGGTATATCCATATATATTTCTTTCTTTAAATTCCCTTGCAGGAATGCATTATGTACATCCATTTGATAGATGTTCCAATTACCAACAGCAGCCAATTTTAATACTACTCTCACAGTGAACATCTTAACAACAGGAGAAAAAGTATAATGATAGTCTATCCCTTCTATTTGATTGTACCCCTTGGCCACAAGTCTAGCCTTATATTTATCAATGGTTCCTTCTGATGTGTATTTAATTCTAAACACCCATTTGCATCCTATGGCTTTCTTTCCTTTAGGCAATGGCATCACTTCCCAAGTTTTATTATCCTCAAGGGCCTTCATTTCAGCTTTCATAGCCTTTATCCATTAAGGACTGTTTTTGGCCTCTTGATAATTAGTTGGTTCCATTATAGAATCGATTGAACATAAAAATCCCAGAAAATCATTTGACACATTACTATAGGAAATATAATCAGCAATTGGATATTTGCATTTCTTAATCTTTTCATTATTTACATTAGGATGCAGTGCAGAAAATACATAATCATTTGACCATATTGGGGGACGACGCTCTCTTGTACTCCTACTTGGTCTTGGATCTAAAAGCACTCTATTACCATGATCTTCAATTTGTGGAACAGGATCTGCGCCTCTTTCTGCCCTCTGATCCCGCTGGTTTGAACTATTTCTAGTTTCTTGATTTTTCATTGGGAACTCTAAAGGTTCAAACCAGAACATCTCTCTTAGATCTCTACCTACTGCCCCTTGATCATTGGGTGTAGTTTCTTTAAAAGGAAATCTGTCTTCAATGAAAGTTACATGTCTACTTACAAAAATACTTTTCTTTTGCAGATCAAGAAGTAAGAAACCCTTTTGGTGTTTTGGGTATCCTAGGAACACATAAGCTATTGACCTTCTTTCTAATTTATCACTGACTTTCAGATCTGTGGCATATGCCAATGATCCAAATACCTTAAGATTATCTAGGTGTGGTGTGTAACATCCCAATTTTTGGGTCTAGTTGAACTGGGAGGTAGCTTGATATGGGCAGGCTGCTAAACCCGTAGTCCTAGGGTAGTAATCTGATATGGGCGGATTACTTACCTATATTTTGTAAGGATCCGAGGGATGAGCTAAGTCCTTTAGGATTTAAAGATGAGTTAAGTCTTTAACCTACAGAATCGGTACAGTTCGCCTAGGTTCAAAATGAGGAATGTGAGGAATATCCTAAGTCTTAAGCCTGGGAATTCTGCAGGTAGCTTGATATGGGCTGGCTCCTGTGTAAGATAACCTGATATGGGCGGGTTGTCGAGCTTTTCAATTAACGATGACTCCCGAAGAGTTTAAGGGATGAGTTATTGAAAGAGAATTTCTAGACCTTAAGATGAGGGATGAGAAGATGAGCAATGAGGCCAGAAAGAGAATGCAGGGCCATAATCATAATTATGGGAAAGATCGGGCTGGTAGCCGATGAGTACCATATTTTTCCAGAAAATAGAGAAACTTATGCTGATCATTTCACTGAACTGTGAAATGTGCATACGAGGTCTCTATGAGTATGAAAGAATTATGGAAAGTTTAAGGACAAAAAGGTGGGGTCCTTAAGTGTAATTTTAGCCAAATAAAAGGGGACTTAAATGAAAAGAAGAAAAGTTCCTTGGGGCTAAAGTGTAATTAAAGAAAGCCAGGCCGGAAGTGGTTTGGACTTTCCGAAAGCATTTCAGTCCCAAATTTCACCGGTAGAGAGAGCAAGGGACGCTCGGTAATCTGGCTTAATACAGGAATTTTTGAAGACTCCAGATAGCCAGAAATGGACTGATCGTCCAAAAGTTATAAAAATTCATACCGGATATCCTAGATTTCAGATCTAGGTGAGAAAATACAGGATGATACGTCCTTATGGGGCGGATGTCAGGAAACTGATAGAATACCGATAGGAGGCCTGTAGAAAAAGTTATTCGCAAATTAGAAAATCCAGACGGAGTGTGAGGCCTCCGGGTATCCGATAGGGAAATTTATCGGTATTTCAAAAGGGACTGAATGAGTTCGGATAACCTCGATCAGATGACTAATATGACTCACAGGGATGCCTGAACACCGCAGGCCAGTGTATCGGACAAAAGGAGCCGGTGTCCGGATATGTGTATAAACGGTGAAAAATAGATTAAATATTCAATAAACATTAACGGGGGGAGATTCCTCGTAATGCGTGCCATGAAGGTAATGGACCCTGAGAGGTCCAATAATGGCACCAACAAGGCCCAGTAAGACACTTGGACTGATAGGTGGGCCAGTGTCCGGCAGAACCCCGGAAAAGTGCGAAATTACGAAAATGCCCCTGTGTTGTACTAAAGGGGTAGTAGATGTATGAGGGCATTTTGGTCATTCTGGACAGGCCCAGGAGCCAAGGCATATACAGATAAAGTTACTTAGAGTCAGTATATGCCCTGACAGAGTACAGAAGGGTGTGAAATGACAATTTTACCCTTAGGGTTAAAATAGTGCAAGAAAGGGCACCCAGGGGTATTTTGGTAATTTGCCGAGGGCTGTTTCTTGGGAATCGAGCCATCAGAGTACTTGAGCTTGATCAGGATCCAAGATAACATACCCAGAGCCCAAAAACGTAGGCCCAGTGATATGTGAGAAAAAGTGGGATTAAAATACTATTTTAATGCTGTTTCAATAAAGTAAAGTTACTCGGTCGGCACGATAACCGAGGAGATGATCAGATAAAGTCTGGGACTTATCTAGATAGAATTGAAAGGCGTGAAAGGTCCCTTCCAGGTGCCACATGGCGCAATCTTAGAGGCAGAAGAAAAGTTGAGGACACGTATTACGGTGCAAGACTCTGGACCGGTACTGGATTGGACTGAACTGCTGAGTCAGCTGATGAGGTGTCCAGGAATTGTGACATGTGAAGAATGTGGCGATGAGGTGTCCCTGTGAGGTGTCCTGGATGATGTCATGCATGATGTAGTAAAAAGGAATAAAGAAAAATAGGAAAAACCAGGACCACATGTTCAGATGGCTCCAAAATTACAGAAATGCCATCCATTAAAGCTATAAATACCCCCCTTCCCCTCCCATTTTATGCATCCCACGTTTTTGGCAAGAAAAGAGAGAGAAAGAAGAGAGAGAAGGAGAAAGAAAGAAAGAAAGGAAGTTCTGGTGGAGTTGGAAGCAGTATAGAAGTTCTGGAGTTCTGCTTTTGAGGTAGTATCTAATCCTAACTCTTATGTAATGTCTTTGTGATTTGTTGTGCTATTGTTTGGTTGGATTGTTGTCTTATATGTTATGCTTGAAGCTCTATTACAATGCTATGATCATATGTTATTGAATATGGAAGCACGCAGCATACTTATCTGTACACAATCACAAGCAAGCACCGTCACTCTGCATTACATATATTGTTATGATTATTACTACTGAGATTCCCCCGAATCTCATTCCCAAATATAACATTACAGGGGAGGTTCTGTCAAAATAAAATCTGAAAATTTTAAGAGACGCCGTTAGGCTGCCGAAATTCCAGCAAGGAAGCAGGAACAGGGAAAGGAACTGATACGTACTGTGTACGTAGTGCTGTCTAAGGAAGCTGGAAGTGAGTGGACCCAGCAGGTTCATCCAGTCTTTCCTGGGTACTACGTAGAATGGTAGTTCTCATGAGGGAATTACCGAATCGGTACAACATCGGTTACTTTCTAAAGAAGAATTGTAGCAGTTATGCTGCCGAATTTTAGATAGGAGAAGATGTAATAGAAATAAGAGAATTTGGTGTATGACATTTTATTATTCAATAATAAATATTGTTTGGCATGTTCAATTTGTGAATGGGGAATTAAGGGAGAAATTCGCAGGTCCTGAGGTAGCAGTGTTCTGGCCTCAGTTTGACCAAGTAAACGAAGGAGTTTGGCTACGAAATTTGTTGAGCCAGTGATACACATCTGGGGCATTACGTGGATAGGTAATAAGCCTCATTTGGAGGTGTAGAACGAGATAAATTAATTTTCAAATTAAAGGTCCAGAATAAGGAACTTAAGAGTGAAATTTTGAATTTCTGGGCTTAAGTTAAGATATAATCGAGCTAATATGGCTTCCGCAAGTGTACTCTGAGGAGTCTAAGGAAGGATGTTTCATGGTGCGTGTCCATAGATTATTTCATAAGGTATCTTATATCCTATCACCTTAGATGGTATCCTGTTGACCAAATATGTTGCCATAAGCACACATTCACCCCAGTATATGTTTGGTACCCCAGATTGCAGAATTAGGCTTCTTGTTATTTGTATTATTGTTCTATGCTTTCTCTCAACCACCCCATTTTGTTCAGGAGTATATGGGCAACTAGTCTCATGCACAATACCATTTTCATAAAAATAAGATTTCAACTCATGATTTGTAAATTCAGTACCATTATCCGTTCTAATCCTTTTAATTTTTATGGAGAATTAAGTTAATACATGTGCAACGAAATGCTTTATATTCATCATGGTTTCAGATTTGCATCTCATCAGAAAAATCCATGTTCCTCTTGAATAATCATCCACTATTGTCAAGAAATATCTATGTCCTTGATGTGTTCCAGTCCGATAAGGACCCCACACATCAATATGTAACAGTTCAAAATAGCATTTTGATTTGATGCAGCTAGTTGTGAAAGGAAATTTTGTTTACTTAGACTGAATACAAATTTCACAGTTATTATCATTATTGCCTTTATCACTTACAAGATTTAAATGCCTCATAACAGACAATGGGGCGTGTCCTAATCTACAATGCCATAGGCATACATCTGTTATTTTTCTTTTACTATAGTCCTTTTGAATTGTGTTTACAGATGAAGAATTCATGGGGGGTAAGTGCTTGGGTAAACTAAAAGTATATAATCCTGAACACATGTTACCAGTCAGCTTCACCCTCCCACCCTGAAGGTCCTGCAAGATCCAATGATCAGGGAAGAAGGATGCAATGCATTTATGTTCTTTGGTTAATCTAGGTATGGATATCAAATTAAACCTTAATTGAGGTGCATATAAAACATCAGTTAATGTGATATCATAAGTAATTCTAACATAACTAATATGTGTAACACTCACATGATTTCCATCTGGTATTTTTATAGACTTAATTGGCCCATTATATTTTTTACAATTCCTTAAGATCTCTAGATTTCCTACCATATGGATTGTGGCACCTGAGTCTAATATCCAATTAATATGTGATAATGCATGCATTGAAGAGTTAGCCAAACCTGTACCCGTGACTCCATGAACTGCAGGCTTCACATCCATCTTGAGTAGTTCTAGAATCTTTTCATATTGCTCATGTGTGAATGTCGGTCTTGCTATGGTTGCCATGTTGCTATCAACCTCTGCATCACCAGATGATTCATTTCCTTCTCTTGGCTGTCTTCTCTTGAAATTGGGTGGATATCCCATAATCTGAAAATAGTTCTCATGCACATGTCCTTTTTTGTGGCAGTGAGTGCATTCTAGTGGATTTTCTCCACGTCCTTATCCCCTACCATGACCTCTGCCCCTTGCTGCCATTGTAACTCCTTCAGTGGGCAGACTCTTCTCGTTATTAACTATAAGCCTTTGTGCTTCATCCTCAACCACCATTCCGTAAGCATCATTCACGGTCGGAAGGGGATTCATCAAGAGGATGTGGCTTCTGGCCTGGCTGTAGCTTTCATTGAGACCCATTAGAAACTGCAAAAGCTTCTGTTGTTGCACAGCCTCACCATAAATCTTTGATGTTTCACAAGAGCAAGAGGGAATCGAAACTAGAGCAGATTGTTCCTCCCAAAGCTCTCTCAGTCTAGAAAAATAACTCGTGACAGATGAAGATCCCTGTTTCAGTTGGTTTATCTCTCTGTGCAAGGAAAAGATCCTTGTGCCTATTTTCTTGTCAAACCTTTCCCTCAGATCAACCCATACATGGTAGGCATCTTGGAAGAAAATGATCCCGCTGGCCAGCTCCTTCGACACGGAATTCAAGATCCAAGATAAGACTACGGCATTGCATCTCTCCCATTGCTCTTGGAGATATGCTTCTTACGACTCCCGCCTGCAGCTTCCATTGATGAAACTGTGCTTGTTCTTCCTCATCAGAGCGATTTTCATGGCTCTACTCCAAAGGACGTAATTCTCAACTCCAACAAGGGTATGAGAGACAATTGTCTGCCCTTGGGTATCAGATGGGTGAAGAAAAAGCGGGTGGTTGAAGGGTAGGGTCTGACTGTCCAGCTTTCCGTTTCCCATTGATCGTCTTTGCTTGAGATTGTTGTGCTAGGGTTCACGACATTCTGCAGAACGAAAATGTTGAGTTCTTGGGCCTTTTCTTGATTTTGGATTCGAATATCATAGCTCTGATGCCATGTTGAGTTTTCCCTTTCTGATTCATCCAAAACGCAGCGTATAGATAAAATGTAGCTTTATTAAATGGAATGAAAAAGTGTACATATCACTCTGAACATGGCCCTTATTTATACAGTGCACTTGACGGTAAACTTACTGAGACACAAACAGTTAAATAACCGTAAAAATACCAAATATTAACTCTAATACATATTTCCTACACAATTCCACCCCTTTAAAGTCTGTACGAACATAACGATCCATTTTCCTAACAGCAGCATTCATAAAACCATGTTGGAAACACAGAAGATGGAAACATTTTGACATGGGAGGGGCAGAGAGGGTACCGAAGGCGACTGATGCGTACCCGAGAAAGTCGATTGGAAGATTCTCAAAGATTCTTTGATTGCCCACGGTGGTTTCCTTCCGCAAATTGTGTCGGGAAATATGGAAAGCGGGATGCTAATGCTGAAGATAAAAGATGAGTCCGACCCAATAAGGGCAAAATGGTCCTTTCAATGACAAAATAATTGTTTCCTACGCTAGTTTCCCGTTCCCAATTGAAACGGAGGGAACCTCTGTTCTTTTTCATAAACTCCTTCAAAAATTTCATACCGTTTGATTTTGATCTCTGTTCGAAGATGGTGATCATAAATCTATTTGCATTCAAGCTAAAATTTGTGTAATTTTTTAAATTATTTTCTCTGTATAATCTAAATTGACCTTAAGTATTGATTTTTAAATTGGTTAGGATTATGATAAGTGATAACTAGTTATTGTAAATATTTTGTTACAAAATATAATCAATTTAAAAAATTGAGTACATTTTACACATTATAAGTTTATAGTAATTAATTAAGATATTTGTATTTTTAAATTATTGACCTTTATAGTTTATATTATTGACTTTTATATTTGAATATTTTTTCACTAACAATATTTAGTTTTTTTAAAAAAAAATTAGAGTCTAATAATTAAGAAATATTATTTATACTTAAAAAATATTGCAATTTTTATAGGTTTGTGTCATATCTAACATTATTTGTTAAAGAAACAATTATCGGAAGGAATGCCTTTATGAAGGGAATTGGAAGACACGCAGCGAAAATTAACTTTAAAAATTTTTACATTCCCTGCCAGGATCTACCGAATATGTTTAAGTCAAGGAGAAAGAAGTATTACCTTCAGTATTCGAGCTTCAGTCTCGACCTCAGTATCCACTAGTCGCGACTCTTCGCCTCTGGAGTTTTTAGTCGTGACCTCCTCAACTTCTAGTCACGACCTATCGCCTCAGGAGTTTTCAGTCGCGACCTGTAGCCTCTGGAGTTGTCAGTCGCGACTTCCTCTGCTTCTAGTCGCGACCTGTAGTCTCTTTTTGGATTTCTGACGTTCAGATGCCAATTTAGTCGCGACCTCTGTGTCAACTAGTCGCGACTTCGTCTTACCTGGTGATCTTTTCTCGATTGCAAGAAGTCGACAACTCAGATCGGCTTCCTTTATCGGTATCCACACAAGCATTTCAACCATGAACGACATGCTAGCGCCTCTTGTCCCTCTAGGGCTTTCTCAAGAATCCGTCCTCACCGTCTCTATTCGGCAGTTTCTTATCTGCAAACCTTTTGCATTCTCCTTACCCCTTTTCTCTTGTGTGTAACCCTAGCCCCTCATGTCAAATATATAGGATGCTATCAGGCTTCTAATTGGGCTGGGTTTTAGAATTAATCTTATATTAATTCTAAAATTAATACAATATCATATATTGCATAATTTCATAAGAAACTAATTAAATAAATATGGTTTTTATTAACTCTGTCCCACAGATTTAATTCACCTATTTATTTAATTTAAAATAAAGATAAGACGGGATTATATTTGATTTATTCTCATAAATCAAATTTGAGATATCTTATCAATTTAAATTTCAAATTCAAATAGATCATATCAATTTAAATTCAAATTCAAAAGTGATAGAGATTTAATTTATCCTTATAAATTAAATCTTGCAAATATCTCTTATATTTTATATAATATATATATACAAATATATATATGAAATATATAAATCCACCCTAGATTATTCATTGAATCAAGACATGTCTTAGATTCAATGAACGTGGACATCATAGCTCGTGTTGGGCTATTTTGTGTGCGACCCTGTAGGCCCATATGAAGTTGGCAGTGGGCCAGTTACTATGCTGACAAGCGGTCTCTAGCAAGACATTACGACTACCCAAATCATATAAGGATCAATCAACAATGTAACCTTTCATACAACCATATCACGTCCCTTTTATCACACGATATTTTGGTCATGGATGAGGCATGGAGAACGTCATCCTCCTATTCCTGACCGTTACTTACTCGATCCCTGAGTAGTCTAACTATAGAAATGGAACTTCCTTTCCATTACAGTATGACCATACATTTCTCATACTCACTCATCGAGGGGCCCAGTAATATCTCTCTACGAATGTGAGGGATAAATTCCATCTTGACCATTCACATTCCTCCGCATGAAAAACCACTAAGCCCGAACATAGCCTTTATGATCACTCGGTCAAAAGTGACTTTTGACTAGGTCAAAGCTGAGAGTTTGTCATGTAGGAATTCATGATAATCTCATGTCAAAGGGCATAGTGACATGGCTTGTATATGAGAGAAGCTTATGACTTAACCTATGCAGCTCTCTTATAGCGGGTCAGTCCAACACCCTGTACTCTTACATGTGCCTATGACTTTGATTTATATCTCTATATATCTTCAAAGTTATACTGGTCTTATTTCATCTCTGCTCTCGCATAGATGACCGACCAGGGATATTTAGGATAAGATCATGAGTTATCCAAGGATGGTCATCACAGTAAATATGCAAATAATTTGATAACATAATTAAGAAATTCATAAAACAATAATGTTTATAAGATAATGATTGGCCCCTAGGGCACAATTTCTAACATCCTCCCACTTGCACTAGGTACAATCATTAATTTGCCTAATTCCCATTGACCTAACATGACACTCATGTTTTGCTTGCACAAGCGGCTTTGTTAGAGGATTAGCAATATTGTCTTGTCCTGCTACCTTGCATATTTTTATATCACCTCCATCATTGATTTCTCTGATGAGATGAAATCGCCTGAGTATATGCTTGGTCCTTTAATGTGACCAAGGCTCTTTGGCCTGTGCAATGTCACCACTATTGTCACAGAACAAAGTTATTGGATCTAAGATGGTAGGAATCACCCCTAGTTCAGTAATGAACTTTGTAACATCCTAATTTTTGGGTCTAGTTGAACTGGGAGGTAGTCTGATATGGGCAGGCTGCTAAACCCGTAGTCCAAGGGTAGTAATCTGATATGGGCAGATTATTTACCTGTATTTTGTAGGATCCGAGGGATGAGCTAAGTCCTTCAGGATGTAAAGATGAGTTAAGTCTTTAACCTATAGAATCGGGACAGTTCACCTAGGTTCAAAATGAGGAATATGAGGAATGTCCTAAGTCTTAACCCTAGGAATTCTGCAGGTAGCTTGATATGGGCTGGCTCCTGTGTAAGATAACCTGATACAGAGGGTTGTCGAGCCTTTCAATTAACAAGGACTCCCGAAGAGTAGGGGATGAGTTATTGAAAGAGAATTTCTAGAACTTAGGATGAAGGATAAGAAGAAGGTGAGATAAGATAGACCCCAGAATTATGCTAAGATTCTGTTGGGTGAGATATGAAGGAATGGACACTGCTTATGAGAGCAGTAGAGTTGTCCATAAGAAAGAAAGCAGACATTATGAGAAAGATGTATTGGTGACTTTTAGTCGCGACGAGGAAGTAGATTGGTCGCGACTAATATTGGCAGAGAGGATTGGTCGTGACGGATAAGGTTGTGGTGTCGCGACTAATGGGTATATGAGCCTGGTTGCGACTAGAATATGTTGTGGTCGCGACTAAAGAATGTTGTGGTTGCGACTAAAGAATGTTGTGGTCGCGACTAGAGAATACTGTGGTCGCGACTAATGAACACAGAAGGTGTTATGTCGCGATGAGATATTGGTTAGGTCGCGACTAGTGGCTATAAGTGGTGCTAGCCGTATGAGATCTAGTGGGTCAAGAGTTGTGAAGGTCCAAAGGAGATAGTTAGCTGGTTAGAGATAGAACTGGGGAAGAGGGCCAGATAAAGGAAAGGTTATCTGGAGAGCATGAGGTGGACTGATAAGGTATCCTCATGGGACCCACAAGATGACACATGGCATTAGAGCATGGCATTAAAGTAATGGTTCAGTAGAGTAAAGTTACTCGGTTGACACAAAAACCGAAGAGATGATCAGATAAGTCTGGGACTTATCTGGATGGCATTGGAATACGTGCAAGGTCTTTTCCAGGCGCCACATGGCATTAGTCTGGAGAAAGCAGATAAAGCTGAGGACACATATTACGAGGCAGGACTCTGGACCGGTGAGTCAGCCTGATGAGTCAGCATACTGAGGTGTCCCAGGTTTTTCAGCATGTGGAAAATATGCTGCTGAGGTGTCCCACTGAGGTGGCACTGATGATGCAGTAAAAGGAAATTAAGGAAAATAGGAAATTCCAGGAAAAACCAGGACCGCATGTTTAGATGGCATGGAAATTACAGAAATGCCATTGGGAAACCCTATATATACCCCCTTGCTTCTAGGGGTGGTAATGCGGGCCAACCCGCCGAAAACGGGTTGGCCCGCCGCGGGTTGGGGGGGAGGCGGGCCGGCTTTAACCGGCCCGCCTCCAGGCGGGTTGGGGAAACCCCAACCCGAGACCGCCATGGCGGGTTGGCGGGCTAGCCCGCCAACCCGCCAGTTTTTTTTTTTTTTTAATTTTTTATATATAATTTTTTAATTTTTTTTCAACTTTTTTTTTTAAAAAAATTACATATGTCAATATTAATTAGATTCGAATCATGTCTTAAGTCGTCAAAATATTTATTTAGTCAATTTTGTCACTATCTATAGATAAATCTATCACAAAGAAAATTATAATAAAATAAAATAAATATATATAAAGAAAGAAATGACTCAATGAGATAAAGTTAATATAAATTAAGTATAATGTCTCTTGTTTAACTAAGGCTCTCAAATTAGTAAAGTATAAATGTGTAATATAAATAATAAAAAAATAAAAAAAAAAGTAAAAAAAAAAAAAGCGGGCTAACCCGCCAACCCGGCGGGTTAGCCCGCCGCGGGTGCGGGCTTGGCGGGTGCGGGTCAAAAAGACCCGCATCAAAGTGGGTTGCAATTTTTGCAACCCAACCCGCCAGTTTTTGGCGGGTTGGCGGGTTGGGCCCGCGGGCCCAACCCAAATTACCAGCCCTACTTGCTTCATTTGGCTTCACGTATGGCAAGGGAAGAGAGAGAGAAAGATTAGAGAGAAGGAGGAGGAAAGAAGAGAGAAAGGAAGAAAGGAAGTTCTGGCGGAGCTGGAAGCAGAATAGAGATAGTAGGGTTCTGCTGGGCTGCCAGGTAGTAACTAATCCTAGCTTTTATGTAATGGCTTTGTGATTTGATGTGCTATTGTTTGGTTAGATTGTTGTCTTATATGTTATGTCTGAAGCTCTACTGCAATGCTATGATCATATGTTATTGAGTATGGAAGCACGCGGCATACTTATCTGTACATAATCACAAGCAAGCACTGTCAGACTGCATTACATATACTGTTATGATTATTACTACTGAGATTCCCCCGAATCTCATCCCCCTTGTATAACCATTTCAGGGAGGTTATGTCGAGGTAGATTTTGAGAATTTTGAGAGACGCCGTTATGCTGCTAAAATTTCGGCGGAGATAGCAGTAGTGGAGGAAGGATATGATGCGTACTGTGTACGTAGGTACTGTCTAAGGAGGCTGGTAGTGAGTGACCTAGCCGGTTCATCCAGTCTTTCCTGGGTACTTACATAGAATGGTAGTTCTAATGAGAGAATTACCGAATCAGTACAACTAGTATAGCTTCCGTGGGTGTGCTCTGAGGAGTCTAAGGCAGGATGTTTCAAACTTCCTGATCCAAATGGCCTCCTTAGCTGCATCAGATGCTGCTATATACTCGGCTTCCATTGTAAAATCTGATACAGTGCTCTGCTTAGAGCTCTTCCAGCTTAATGCTCCATTATTCAGGAGGAATATGTATCCAGATTGCGATTTCTGGTCGTCCTGGTCAGTTTGGAAACTTGCATCTGTGTAACCAGTTACACAGAGCTCGTCATACAATCCACCATAGACCAAGAATAAGTCCTTACTCCTTCTTAAGTACTTAAGGATATTCTTGACAGCAGTCCAATGGCCCTCACCGGGGTCCTGTTGATATCTGCTAGTCATACTTAAGGCAAACGAGATATCCGGTCGAGTACATAACATGGCATACATGATAGATCATATGGCCGAGGCATATGGAACCTTACTCATGCGACCTCGCTGATCAGGTGTACTAGGACACAAATCCTTGCTGAGGTGAATACCATGAGACATGGGTATGAAACCCTCTTTGATTCCTGCATACTGAACCTACTCAGTATCTTGTCTATATATGTTCTCTGACTGAGTCCTAGAAGTCTTTTAGATCTATCTCTATAGATCCTAATTCCTAGGATGTAGGTGGCTTCACCCAAGTCTTTCATCGAGAAAGACTTTACTAACTAACACTTGACAATCTGTAAGGTAGGAATGTCATTCCCAATAAGTAGGATGTCATCGACATAGAGTACCAAAAATACAACTGTTCTCCCACTAACCTTCTTGTACACAAAAGGTTCATCAATATTTTGAAGAAATCCAAACTCTTTGACTACTTCATCAAAAATATGATTCCAACTCCGAGATGCTTGCTTCAGTCCATAAATGGACCTTTGAAGCTTGCACACCTTACCAGAGTCCCGGAACGCCCAAACCCTTCAGGTTGTGTCATGTGTCACATCCTTATTTTTATACATCTTAGGGACCATTCAGTAGCACTTAAACCACTTTCAGGGTCATTGAAGTCTAAACACTTAATCTGGAATTTTATTCATATCGAGTACTGTTCACTGTGGCAAATTCCAGATGAGTGACCTGACTTTGAAAATTCATAACTAATTCTAGAAAAATCGAAATGAAGTGTTTCAAATTGATACATGAAGCTAACTCAAATATATTTCAGGGAAAAATCATTGGTTGACCAATCCTTGACAAATTTAACGTGGGTCAACGTTCCAATCTTACTGTTCATCCAATGACTTTCTCCTGAATCCAGCATTCTGGTCCCAAATTTAACAATTTATATCTTTTCGTGTATACATCAAAATTAGACATTCTATATATAACATTAAATAGTAGTATGTCTAATTTTTACCCTAAAAATTTCGTACATTAATTCAATCATTTACTATTTTTAATGATTTATCAAACATGAATGGGTCTTCACGAGTTACTGTTCACTGAGCCTATTTTCAGCATTTAGTCTTTACATACCCAAGCATACAACCAACACATATCAGTCATACAAGCCAGATAATAATTAATATCAAATAATCAACTGTTATATATCAGGGCATGATTAACTCCCTCATATTTTATTACATCCTTCTTTGTCTAAAATCCGGCAGCATAACTGCTACAATTCTTCTTTAGAAAGTAACCGATATTGTACCGATTCGGTAATTCCCTTATGAGAACTACCATTCTACGTAGTACCCAGGAAAGACTGGATGAACCTGCTGGGTCCACTCACTTCCAGCCTCCTTAGACAGCACTACGTACACAGTACGTATCAGTTCCTTTCTTTGTTCCGTCTTCGTTGCCGGAATTTCGGCAGCCTACCGGCGTCCCTTAAGATTTCCAAATTTTATTTTGACAGAACCTCCCCTGTAATGTTATGTTTGGGAATGAGATTCAAAAGAATCCCAGTAACAATAATCATAACAAAATATGTAATGCAGAGTGACGGTGCTTGCTTGTGACTGTGTACAGATAAGTATGCTGCATGCTTCCATATTCAATAACATATGATCATAGCATTGGAATAGAGCTTCAAGCATAACATATAGGACAACAATCAACCAAACAAAACAACACATCACAAAGACATTACATAAGAGCTAGGATTAGTTGTTACCTCAAAAGCAGTGCTTCAGAACTTCCCTACTACTTCCAACTTCACCGGAACTTCCTTACTTCTTTCTTTCTCACACTTTCTCTCTCAAGAACTTCTCTCTTCCCTTCTTCCTTGCTCATGCCGAAATGAGGGGCTAGGTGGGGGTATTTATAGTGTTGAGCAATGGCAATCTTGTAATTAGGAAGACTTATGATCCTGTGGTCCTGGTTTTTCCTGGAATTTCCCATTTTCTTTAATTCTTTTTTACTGCATCACCCTGGACACCTCATGGGACACCTCATAGGACACCTCACCACCCATATTCTTCATGTGACGAAATTTGGAGGTTCTGGAAGCTTTCCGGTCCAATCCGGTACCGGCTCGGTCCATCGCCTCGAAAAACGTGCCGTTTTCTGAATATGATGTTTCTGAAGATCCTATTTATGTCTACTGACCTCACATTTAGTATCTAGACCCTTTATATCATTAACTTTTTAATACTGGGTCCAGACTCAATTACAGATCCCCTGCGAAATGACCAAAATGCCCTTGGAGCCCTATCTTGTCCTATTTTAACCCTAAGGGCAAAATCATCATTTCACACCTTTCTGGACCCGGTCAAAGCTTATACTGGCTCTAGTCAACCTTATTTAGACATGTCTTGACCTCTGGGTCTGTCCAAAATGACCAGAATACCCTTTATTCATCTGCTGCCCTTTTTGTACAACATAGGGGCATTTTCGTAATTTCGCACTTTTCCGGGGTTCTGCTGGACACTGGCCCACCTATCAGTCCAAGAGTCTTATTGGGCCTCTAATGGCGCCATTTTTGGGCTTCCTGGGTCCATTACCTGTATGGCACCCATTACGAGGAATCTTCCTTTAACACGGTTTATTGAATATTTTAACTATTATTTACCGATTATATACCTTTTCCGGACACCGGCTCTTTTTCCCAGATATAGTGTCCTACTGTGTTCAGGCATCGTTGGGGGTTATAACGATCATCTGACCGAAGTCATCCGATCTCATTCAGCCCCTTTAAAAATACCGATAAATCTCCTACCCGGATCCCCGGAGGCCTCACACTCCCGTCTGGATTTTTTATTTTGTGAATAACTTTTCCTACAGACCTCCTATCGGTATCCTGTCAGTTTCCCGACATCCGCCCCATAAAGGCGCATCATCCTGTATTTTCCCACTTATATCTGAAATCTAGGGTATCCGGTATAAATTTTTATAACTTTTGGACGATCAGTCCATTTCTGGCTATCTGGAGTCTTCAAAAATTCCGGTATTAGGCTTGGTTACCCGGCGTCACCTGCCCTACCTTCTGGTAGAATCTGGGACTGAAATGCTGTCGGGCGGTGCAAACCACTTCTGGCCTATTTTCTTTAATTATACTTTAGCCCCAGGGAACTTTTCCTTCTTTATAATTAAGTCCCTTAATTTGGCTAAAATTACACTTTAAGACCCCACATTTTTGTCTACCTTTCATTCCTAACTTTAAACTTTCCATAATTGCATTTAGGTCCCTTAATTTCCTTTCTTTTGCAATTTAATCCTTTTCTTTACATAAAGGTCCACATGTTTTTCCTGAAACAGAGCTCATATATTCCGTTTAATCTGTACATAGGAACCAGTACAGAAAATTAAGGATATTACATTTCTCTCCCCCTTAAAATAAATTTCGTCCCCGAAATTTACATTACACCTATCCTATAGAAATAATTCCGGATACTTCTCTTTCATCTTTTCTTCTGTTTCCCATGTAGCCTCTTGTTCAGTCAAGCCTTTCCAGATCACTTTAACTAAAGGAATTTGCTTATTCCGCAACTGCTTGACTTTTCTATCAGCAATTCGCACCGGTCCAACCTCATAGGTCAAGTCATCTCGCAGTGTGACCTCATCTTGCTTAATCACATGAGATGGATCTGGAATATACTTCTTTAATTGGGAAACATGGAACACATCATGTATCTGGCTGAGATTCGGAGGAAGAGCCAACTTGTAGGCTACTGCTCCTATCTTTGAGAGAATCTGTAATGGCCCGATGTATCTTGGATGCAACTTCTTCACGTTAATCGATCGTCCGGCTCCTGTGGTTGGAGTTAACTTAAGGAATACATGTTCTCCTTCTTCAAACTCCAACGGCTTCCTTCTTGCATCTGCATAGCTCTTCTGTCTGCTTTGAGTCGTCAATAATCGTTTTCTAATTACCGCAACTTGTTCTGCAGTTTGATCCACTATATCCGGACCAAGCATTCTTCTCTCGCTCAACTCTAGCCAGCATAAGGGGGATCTACATTTCCGTCCATAGAGTGCTTCAAAAGGTGCCATCTGTATACTGGCCTGATAACCATTGTTATATGCAAACTCTATAAGGGGTAAATGGATATCCCAGCTGCCTTTGAAATCTAGGACACATGCTCTCAGCATATCCTCTAACGTCTGTATTGTTCTTTCAGATTGACCATCTGTCTGAGGATGATAAGCTGTACTGAATCTAAGAGTAGTGCCCATTTCTTCCTGTAGAGCCCTCCAGAAATTTGAAGTAAATCGAGGATCTCTATCAGACACAATGCTGCTTGGGATACCATGGAGCCTAACGATCTCCTTTATATACAGCTTTGCCAGCTTTTCTAGAGAATCTCTCTTATTGATTGCCAGGAAATGTGCTGACTTTGTCAGTCGATCGATTACTACCCAAACCGCATCATGTCTACTTGGTGTCAAGGGTAGTCCTTCCACAAAGTCCATGGCAATCCCATCCCATTTCCACTCAGGGATATCTAAAGGCTGCAACGTTCCTGCTGGCTTTTGATGTTCAACTTTCACTTTCTGGCAGGTTAAGCACTTAGATACGTAAGCTACAACATCTTTCTTCAGTCCAGGCCACCAGAATAACCTTTTAACATCATGGTACATTTTGGTCATACCTGGATGTACCGTATATCGGCTTTTATGTGCTTCCTCCAGAATCCTTTCCCTTAATCCCCCAACATTTGGGATATAGGGTTTTCCCCTAAACTGTAGCAATCCGTCTGGGGACATCTCAAAATTCCTTGTCTTCCCTTTCTCCAGCTTGTCTTTGAATATTGCTGCGAGCTTATCCTGCTCCTGAGCCTCTTTGATCTCATCTTTTATGCAAGTTCTGACATGAACTCCTCCAAAAGGATTCTCCGTCAGTTGCATTTGATATAGAGGGCTCCAGTCGCGCATATCTTCTATCAGTTCCAATTCCTTGATCATCATGTATGCAACCTGCACCACCTTTCTACTCAGGGCATCAGCTACCACATTGGCTTTTCCTGGATGGTATTTAATCTGGAAGTCATAATCTTTTAACAATTCCATCCATCGCCGCTGCCTCATGTTCAGCTCCTTCTGATCCTGCAGATACTTCAGGCTTTTGTGGTCGCAAAACAACTCTATCGTTGCTCCGTATAAATAGTGCCTCCATATCTTCAGGGCATAGACCATCGCCGCAAGCTCCAGATCATGAGTGGGATAATTCTCTTCATGTGGCTTTAACTGCCGAGAGGCGTAGGCTACTACTCGACCTTGCTGCATAAGCACACATCCCAGCCCTTGTTTGCTAGCATCAGTGTAGACTACATAAGTCTGAGTTGGGTCTGGAATAATCAGCACGGGAGTAGTCGTTAATCTCTACTTCAACTGCTGGAAGCTAGCCTCGCACTTCTCATCCCACTTAAACTGCTGATTCTTTCTGGTCAGCTTGGTAAGTGGTAAGGCAATTCGAGAAAAGTCTTGAATGAATCGTCTGTAGTACCCTGCTATGCCGAGAAAACTTCTAATCTCTGTCACTGTCCTTGGCTGTTCCCAGCTCAAAACTGCTTCAACTTTGCTAGGATCTACAGGTACCCCGTCTCGGGATATGACATGACCGAGAAATTTGACTTCTGACAGCCAAAACTCGCATTTACTCAGCTTAGCATAGAGCTTCTTCTCTTTAAGGGTACCAAGAACAATCCTCAAATGCCTTTCATGCTCCTCTGGAGATTTGGAGTACACCAGAATATCATCAATAAAGACCACAACGAACTGATCTAGATAAGGCCTGAAAATCTGGTTCATATAGTCCATGAAAATAGCAGGTGCATTGGTTAGTCCAAAAGGCATCACAAAAAATTCAAAATGTCCGTAGCGCGTTCTGAACGCCGTCTTTGGAATATCATCTGGCTTGACCCTTAGTTGATGGTAGCCAGATCTCAAGTCAATCTTGGAGAATAAGCTCGCTCTTGCCAATTGATCTAGCAGGTCATCAATTCTGGGAAGAGGATACTTGTTCTTAACTGTAAGCTTATTTAATTCCCTGTAGTCAATGCACAGCCTTAAGCTACCATCTTTCTTCTTGACGAACAGTACTGGAGCACCCCATGGCGATACACTGGGTCGTATAAAACCCTTCTCCAATAGCTCCTCAATTTGCTTCTTCAGTTCCATCATTTCGTTGGGAGCCATCCTGTATGGGGCTTTTGATACTGGTCCAGCTCCAGGTACAATGTCGATCGCAAACTCCACTTCACGCTCCGAAGGCAATCCCTGAATCTCCTTTGGAAAGACTTCAGGAAATTCATTGACTACAGGAACCTCCTCAATGCCTTCCTCCACTTCTGTTTGAACAGAAAAGAATACCACATATCCCTGACATCCTTTCCGTAGATATTTTTCTGCCTGAGCCTCTGTCACGAAGTTCAGTTGTACTTCTAAGCTCTGATCAGTGATCTTTGGACCAAGAACTAGGGTCTTGTTTCTGTAGTCCAACATCACATTATTGGAGGATAACCAATTTAAACCGAGTATGACCTCAATCTCCTGGAAAGGCATACAGATCAGGTCCAGGGTGGTACTGCAGTGCTCATAATGCACCACACTATTTAGACAGGCATCAGATGTGATCACCCTAGCGTTGGTGGGGGTTTTCACCTGTATATCATAACGTAACTTGCTGATCAGAAGGCCTAGGCATTTAGCACATTCATAAGATATAAAGGAATGACTTGCACCCGAATCAAATAGGGCAGTCACAGCATGATCATTGAGATAGATTGTACCTTGGATCATCTCAGATGATCGCTGAGCATCCTCTCTAGTGAGTGCAAACACTCGTCCCGCCGTCCTTGGCCTTGGATCAGTTATAGCTTGAGGACATTCCCTGGAAAAATGTCCAGGCTTTCCGCAGGTGTAGCATACATTCTGGCCCATCAAGCATGGTCTGTCACCATGATTCTTTCCACACTTTTCACATACTGGGGCCTTTGGATCGCTGTTATTGGACCTTCCGCGGAAATTTCCCCTATTAGGCCTCTTGGTCTGCCACGGGCGCTTTCTTTTCTTATAGCCGCTCCCACTGGCCGCTTCTTGATTCCGTCCGACCTTATCAGGAGTCGCTTGATCTTTACTCCCAGATCTGGACAGCATTCTATGATTCATGCTGTTCTCAACGATTCGACATGCTTCCACAGCCTTATTGAACTGGCTGTATTGTTGGGGAGTTAACTTCTCCTTTAACATAGAATTCAGCCCTCGAATCATTCTTTCTGTCATCCAGCGTTCGTCATCCACTTGGCGTAGGTAAGTTGAATATTGAGATAGCCGGATGAACTTGGCCAAATATTCATCAAAAGCTTCTTTTTCTCCTTGCCTCAGCACAAGGAATTCAGCCTCCCTTTCATCTCTGACAGATTGAGGGAAATATTTCTCATAAAATTGCTCAAGAAATACTTCCCAGGTAACTGGAATATCTCTTGCTTGGAGAAGTAACTCTGTATTCTTCTACCATCTATCCGCATCCTTTTCCAATTGATAGATGGCCATTTGGGCCTTGGTTTTAGTCGGGCAGTCGAGGACCTTAAAGATCTTCTCTAATCTGCTGACCCAATTTTCTACTACATGTACTTCAAATGTCCCTTCGAATATGGGAGGATTGTGTTTGCAAAATCGCACCATCCATTGTTGGATGCCAACTGCCTCCTCCCTTGATTCAACCCTTCTCTGGGGCTGTTCCGCCTGCTGTGGTACTTCTTCAGGTTCTCTACTAGTTGCTCCTGAAGGCTCTGGCGGTCTTAAATTATTTACAGCTGCTGCTACTGCCGCGGCTATGGCAGCATCTCTTTCTTGTTCATTTCGTGCTTGAGCAGCTCTCATTTCTTCTATCATCTTTTGTTGCTGTTCTAGTCGTTCTAGAATCATTTGATTAAGGTTTCCAGCCTCTCGGGGTTCCTCAGCTGGAATAGTTCTCCTCGTTCGTACCATTTTGTTATACTTAAAAAAACAGAAGGGAATACGATAAATAACATAATTCCTTTTCATTTCATTTCACACATAATATACATACAGAGTATATGTACATATCACAGTACCATTCTAGTCTTTTATACATTAGAAATATTACTCTAATTTTTCTTAAACTTCATTCTAATATATTCTCCTACTAGGTAGATCCAGTCGGATATGGTACAATATGATTCTCTATCAAAATACTGGTCCAACTCTGATCTCCAGGTAGGAGTCTTCGGCAATACGTCATTCATAATTTCTAGCCAAAGCCCCATGGTTAACACATTTGGATCCCAGGCTTGATATATGGCTTTCACCCTTGTGATAAACTCCTGGTAGACCGAATAATCTTGATCTATGTTTTCGAACAGGTTCTGCCTCAACTCGTATAGTTGTCGGGCTAATGCTACCGAGCTCTCAAGTTGCTCTCTACTCAGGTTCCTCCCTGGGACCATTCTTACGATTAAACCTCCCAAATACATTTCTACTAGAGTCACTTCGGGCCTACTGGGACCTGGCGCATTACTCTGAACACGTACTTGGCTGGATCCTGAACTGTCTGTTATATTCAAGGGTACCGCACTTATGGGAATGGCAGGAATAGGGCCTTCTGTTATCATCACCTCCTGATCATCAATTGGAAAGTTTGATCCTACCGAGGAACTATCCTCCTCAGAATCACCAGCTACTGGAGGTGTCCAGAGGTCAGAATCATTGCTTACTATCTCTTCTTCTGAACTATCTGAACTAGAGACCTCTGGTCTTAATTCCCATTGGTTTACTGTAGTTTCAGACCCAAATCTATGTCTAGCCATCCTGCAAACACTAACTTAGTGTCAATTATGACGGCTTTATCATGGTATATCGTTCTATAAATCATCTACTCAGAGCATTTCTTAAGCCAGAATCCTTTGCTATGATACCAAAATGTCACATCCTTATTTTTATACATCTTAGGGACCATTCAGTAGCACTTAAACCACTTTCAGGGTCATTGAAGTCTAAACACTTAATCTGGAATTTTATTCATATCGAGTACTGTTCACTGTGGCAAATTCCATATGAGTGACCTGACTTTGAAAATTCATAACTAATTCTAGAAAAATCAAAATGAAGTGGTTCAAATTGATACATGAAGATAACTCAAATATATTTCAGGGAAAAATCATTTGTTGACCAATCCTTCACAAATTTAATGTGGGTCAACGTTCCAATCTTACTGTTCATCCAATGACTTTCTCCTGAATCCAGCATTCTGGTCCCAACTTTAACAATTTATATCTTTTCGTGTATACATCCAAATTAAACATTCTATATATAACATTAAATATTAGTATGTCTACTTTTTACCCTAAAAATTTCGTTCATTAATTCAATCATTTACTATTTTTAATGATTTATCAAACATGAATGGGTCTTCACGAGTTACTGTTCACTGAGCCTATTTTCAGCATTTAGTCTTTACATACCCAAGCATACAACCAACACATATCAGTCATACAAGCCAGATAATAATTAATATCAAATAATCAACTGTTATATATCAGTGCATGATTAACTCCCTCATATTTTATTACATCCTTCTTTGTCTAAAATCCGGCAGCATAACTGCTATAATTCTTCTTTAGAAAGTAACCGATGTTGTACCGATTCGGTAATTCCCTTATGAGAACTCCCATTCTACATAGTACCCAGGAAAGACTGGATGAACCTGCTGGGTCCACTCACTTCCAGCCTCCTTAGACAGCACTACGTACACAGTACGTATCAGTTCCTTTCTTTGTTCCGTCTTCGTTGCCGGAATTTCGGCAGCCTACCGGCGTCCCTTAAGATTTCCAAATTTTATTTTGACAGAACCTCCCCTGTAATGTTATGTTTGGGAATGAGATTCAAAAGAATCCCAGTAACAACAATCATAACAAAATATGTAATGCAGAGTGACGGTGCTTGCTTGTGACTGTGTACAGATAAGTATGCTGCATGCTTCCATATTCAATAACATATGATCATAGCATTGGAATAGAGCTTCAAGCATAACATATAGGACAACAATCAACAAAACAAAACAACACATCACAAAGACATTACATAAGAGCTAGGATTAGTTGTTACCTCAAAAGCAGTGCTTCAGAACTTCCCTACTACTTCCAACTTCACCAGAACTTCCTTACTTCTTTCTTTCTCACACTTTCTCTCTCAAGAACTTCTCTCTTCCCTTCTTCCTTGCTCATGCCGAAATGAGGGGCTAGGTGGGGGTATTTATAGTGTTGAGCAATGGCAATCTTGTAATTAGGAAGACTTATGATCCTGTGGTCCTGGTTTTTCCTGGAATTTCCCATTTTCTTTAATTCTTTTTTACTGCATCACCCTGGACACCTCATGGGACACCTCATAGGACACCTCACCACCCATATTCTTCATGTGACGAAATTTGGAGGTTCTGGAAGCTTTCCGGTCCAATCCGGTACCGGCTCGGTCCATCGCCTCGAAAAACGTGCCGTTTTCTGAATCTGATGTTTCTGAAGATCCTATTTATGTCTACTGACCTCACATTTAGTATCTAGACCCTTTATATCATTAACTTTTTAATACTGGGTCCAGACTCAATTACAGATCCCCTGCGAAATGACCAAAATGCCCTTGGAGCCCTATCTTGTCCTATTTTAACCCTAAGGGCAAAATCATCATTTCACACCTTTCTGGACCCGGTCAAAGCTTATACTAGCTCTAGTCAACCTTATTTAGACATGTCTTGACCTCTGGGTCTGTCCAAAATGACCAGAATACCCTTTATTCATCTGCTGCCCTTTTTGTACAACATAGGGGCATTTTCGTAATTTCGCACTTTTCCGGGGTTCTGCTGGACACTGGACCACCTATCAGTCCAAGAGTCTTATTGGGCCTCTAATGGCGCCATTTTTGGGCTTCCTGGGTCCATTACCTGTATGGCACCCATTACGAGGAATCTTCCTTTAACACGGTTTATTGAATATTTTAACTATTATTTACCGATTATATACCTTTTCCGGACACCGGCTCTTTTTCCCAGATATAGTGTCCTACTGTGTTCAGGCATCGTTGGGGGTTATAACGGTCATCTGACCGAAGTCATCCGATCGCATTCAGCCCCTTTAAAAATACCGATAAATCTCCTACCCGGATCCCCAGAGGCCTCACACTCCCGTCTGGATTTTTTATTTTGTGATTAACTTTTCCTACAGACCTCCTATCGGTATCCTGTCAGTTTCCCGACATCCGCCCCATAAAGGCGCATCATCCTGTATTTTCCCACTTATATCTGAAATCTAGGGTATCCGGTATAAATTTTTATAACTTTTGGACGATCAGTCCATTTCTGGCTATCTGGAGTCTTCAAAAATTCCGGTATTAGGCTTGGTTACCCGGCGTCACCTGCCCTACCTTCTGGTAGAATCTGGGACTGAAATGCTGTCGGGCGGTGCAAACCACTTCTGGCCTATTTTCTTTAATTATACTTTAGCCCCAGGGAACTTTTCCTTCTTTATAATTAAGTCCCTTAATTTGGCTAAAATTACACTTTAAGACCCCACATTTTTGTCTACCTTTCATTCCTAACTTTAAACTTTCCATAATTGTATTTAGGTCCCTTAATTTCCTTTCTTTTGCAATTTAATCCTTTTCTTTACATAAAGGTCCACATGTTTTTCCTGAAACAGAGCTCATATATTCCGTTTAATCTGTACATAGGAACCAGTACAGAAAATTAAGGATATTACATCATGTACACATCCTCAAGGAGCTTTCCATTAAGGAAGGCTGTCTTGACGTCCATCTGCCATATTTCATAGTCATAATATGCTGTAATAGCAAGGAGGATTCTGATTGATTTGGCCATTGCAACTGGGGAAAAGGTCTCATCATAGTCCACATCATGAGTTTGAGTAAGTCCTTTTGCAACTAGTCGTGCCTTGAAGACATTTACATTGCCATACATGTCAGTTTTCTCTTTCAAAACCCACTTGCACTCGACGGTTTTCACACCTTCAGGCGGGTCAACTAAGGTCCATACCTTATTGTTGTACATGGATTGCATCTCAGACTTCATGGCATTTAGCCATTTTTCAGAGTTTGGTCCCACTATAGCTTCTCGATAGGTAGTTATCTCATTATGCTAAATGAGCAACACATCACGATTGTCAGAAATCAGAAATCCATATCTTTGAGGCTGAAGTCGTGCCCTATTAGATCGCCGAGGGCCTTGCGTGACTTGAGGAGTCTCAACAACTTGTTGTGAGTCTTCTCTGTTTTCCATCTCTAGTTCTGTGGTGTCTTGTGGCTCTCGAACTTCTTCGAGGTGTACCTTGCTCCCACTAGTTCTTTTAGAGATAAATTCTCGTTCAAGAAATATACCATTTCTGACAACAAACACTTTATTATCAGTGGGGTTATAGATATAATATCCCTTGGTTTCCTTAGGATATCCCACAAAAAGGCACTTTGAAGATTTAGGCGCTAATTTATCTAGACTTGTTGCTTCACATAGACCTCACATCCCCAAATCTTGAGAACACAAACTAGGTTTCCTCCCAGTCCATATCTCATGCGGAGTCTTTTCAGCTGCCTTAGATGGAACACGATTCAGTGTGAACACAGCTGTCTCTAGGGCGTGGCCCCAAAAGGACGGTGGAAGATCTGTTCAACTCATCATGGATCGAACCATATCTAATAGTGTTCAATTTCTCCGTTCAGAAACACCATTCCATTGTGGTATTCCTGGAGGAGTCAATTGTGAGACTATCCCACAATTCCTAAGATGATCGATGAACTCTTGGCTCAAATATTCACCACCTCGATCAGATCGAAGGGCTTTAATTGTTTTGCCAAGCTGGTTTTGTACTTCATTTTGAAATATCTTGAACGTTTCAAAAGATTCAAATTTATGTTTCATTAGATAGACGTAGCCATATCTACTGAAATCATCTATGAATATGATGAAGTACAAATAACCTCCTCTCGCATTTGTATTCATCGGTCCATACACATCTGAGCCCAGTGAAAGGTGACTTTGTCATCTTACCTAACAAACAAGATTCGTAAGTATCATATGATTCAAAAGCAAATGAGTTGAGAAATCCATCTTGATGGAGTTTAGAAATACGTTTCTCATTTATGTGGCCCAGATGACAGTGCCAGAGGTATGTCAGATTCAAATCATTTGGTTTGACCCTTTTGGCGGTTATGTTATAGATATTTCTATGATTGGGTTGTTCCAAGTTTAATATATAATGATCAACATGCAAATCACCATGAGCATAGAAAATATCATTACGATAAATGGAACATTTACCATTCCCAGAAATGGAAGTGTAACCTTCCTTATCCAAATAAGAAAGAGAAACAATGTTACTACTCAAAGCAGGAACATAATAGCAATTGTTTAAAACTAACAAAAACCCAGTGGGCAGAACTAATTCATAAGTGCCTACAGCTAAAGCAGCAACCCTTGCTCTGTTTCCAACTCGTAGGTCAACTTCGCCCTTCTTCAGCTTTCTACTGTCCTTTAGGCCTTGCACATTTGTACAAATGTGAGAACCACATGCAGTATCTAATACCCATGTAGTGGAAGTAGAAAGATGAATGTCTATAACATAAATACCTAAAGCGATAGCCCCGCTATCCTTCTTATTCTTTTTCAGATCTTCAAGGTAGAGTTTGCAATTCCTCTTCCAATGACCTGGTTCATTCCAGAAGAAGCAAACTCCTTCCTTTGGAGGCTTTGCCTTCTTTGGTACAGGCTTGGTTTCGGGCTTGCCTGACTCTTTGGTCTTACCAGATGAGTCATGACCCTTCCCCTTGCCCTTGCCTTTCTTTTTCATACCCTTTCCTTTCTGAACCATCAAAACAGTACTGGGCTTCTTCTTAATAGTCAGCTCAGCAGTTTTAAGCATCCCATGCAGTTCAGAAATAGATTTCTCCATGTTGTTCATGTTGTAGTTCATGAGAAATTGGTCATAACTTTCTGGGAGTGAGTTCAAGATCAAATCCGTAGCTAACTCATGGCTCATGGGAAATCCAAGCCTCTCAAGGTGATCAATGTACCCTTTCATCTTTAAGACGTGAGTACTCACTGATGCACCTTCAGCCATCTTGCAGGAATGTAAGGCCTTAGTGGTCTCATACCTCTCTTGCCTTGCCTGTTGTTGGAACATTTCCTTAAGATGCACAATCATCTCACAAGCCTCCATGTGTTCCAGATCTCTTTGGAGCTCCGAAACCAAGGTGGCAAGCATCAAGCATCCCACATCGACAGAGTCTTCCTTATGCTTCGGATAAGAATCTCTCTGAGCTCTAGGAGCATTGGCTGCTGGTTCCTCAGGAATGGGTTGATCTAGGACATATGCCTTTCTTTTATGCTTGAGAACAATTCTCAAGTTCCAGAACCAGTCAAGAAAGCTTGTCCCATTGAGTTTGTCCTTCTCAAGGACAGATCGCAACGATAATGTAGCAGTATTACTAGTTGTCATGATTCTACAATTAAAATATGCAATTGAATTAGCAATCTTCCAATAAATAAAACAACCCTCAATGTAATAATTAGTAGGCTAAGATCCATATTTGGCTTAAACTTAAGTCCGCTTTGGCAGGATGCTTAACTTTAAGTTATTTAGGTAGGTAACAGCTTTACCAATTACATCAAATGTAATTCTTAGATATTCATGGGATTCCATCATCATATGATCCGGCATGTTTTAATCCCATCTATTGCCTTGAGACCCAAAATCGTTTTGATAGTCTCAATTAAGTCAAACAATAACAAACATATGTGAGTAGCACCATTACTCTTTGCTTATCTCCCCAAGATAACTCAAATGCACCCACTTTGGTGGAGCCTATAAATGAACGATCGAGGTTTTGACAAGTGTTCATTAATTGACGGCATTATGACTTAAGATTTCATTTAGAAGGTTTAATTAACTATTTGTTTTACAAAATGCATGTATCTTGGTTGTATCTCATACAAGCAATATGCATATCGAACATATAAGCATAAGATGCATAATCTTAAACGTGATACAATATGGCTCACTTATCCTAAGTCCCCTCAAGCCAATGAGAGGAACTCTCTAGCAAGAATAGGAGAATTACATAAGGAAACCTCGTTTTAACATTCGAGGGGAGTGAGATTAGAAGAGAATGTACAATGAGAGTAATTAGAGGAAGGCACGACACGCAGACCATATTTAGAAAAATTACAACACTTGTAATCTAGAGCCATATTGTTCACCATACCCAAACATTCAAGAATCAAAATTCATATTATGTGAAGGGCAATAAATTTTTCAAAACATTCATTCATCAGGAAAGGCAGTATGTGTTACGCTTATGTTGCTCTACGACCAGGTAGCCACAGCGGTCCCGCTAGCCAGTTAACAGGCGGGGTCTAGGGGCAGCGCCCGTAGATTTTTTTTGTTTTTGATAAATAATCAAGAATCTTAATTCAGTTTTCTTAGACCCCCATCAATATTAATTGATCAAATCAATTAATATACACCACCGATTTCAGTTTCCTTTCGGATTCCTTATATGTCATACATAAAATGGATTCCCTATATGTCATACATAATCACATGTTATCATATAAATGACTAAGAAATTTAACATGCATCACATGTATCAACAATCACACCTAACTTAAACATAAAACGGCATGGCTCTGATACCACTGTAGGGAATTGGAAGACACGTAGCGGAAATTAATTTTATAAAAGATTTCCCATTCCCTGCCAGGATCTACCAAATGTGTTTAAGTCAAGGAGAAAGAAGTGTTACCTTCGGTATTCGAGCTGTAGTCGCGACCTCAGTATCCACTAGTCGTGACTCTTCACCTCTAGATTTTTCAGTCGCCACCTTCTAAGCTTCTAGTCTCGACCTGTCACCTCTGAAGTTTTCTGTCGTGACCTCCTAAGCTCCTAGTCACGACCTGTCGCCTCTGGAGTTGTCAGTCGCGACCTCCTCAGCTTCTAGTCGCAGCCTGTCATCTCTTTTCGGATTTCTGACGTTCAGATGCCTATTTGGTCGCGACCTTAGTGTCTACGAGTCACGACTTGTCGTTGTACCTGGTGCTCTCTCCTCGATCGCAAGAAGTTAACAACTTAGATCGGCTTCCTCTACTGGTATCCACACGAACAACATTCCAATCATGAATGACGTGCTAGCGCCTCTTGTCCCTCTAGGGTTTTCTCGAGATTCTGTCCTCATGGTCTCTATTTTAGCAGTTTCTTATCTGTAAACCTTTTGTACTCTCCTTGCCCATTTTTTTCTCTTCAAGAACCCTAGCCCCTAATATCAAATATATAGGATGCCATCTGAAACATCCTCCCTTACACCCCTTAGAGTACACTTACGGAAGCGATATTAGCTCGATCATATCTTAACTTAAGCCCAGAAATTAAAATTTCTACTTTTAAGTTCCTTATTCTGAACCTTTAATTTGAGAACTGATTAATCTCATTCTACACATCCAAACAAGGCTTATTACCTATCCACGGAATGCCCCAGATGTCTACCACTGGCTCACCAAATTTCATAGCCAAACTCCTTCGTTTACTAGGTCAAACTGAGGTCAAAACACTGCTACCTCAGGACCTACGAATTTCTCCCTTAATTCCCCATTCACAAATTGAACATGCCAAACAATATTTATTATTAAATAATAAAATATCATACAACAGGACATACATAAAATTCTCATATTTCCATTACATATTTTTCTGCCCGAATTTCGGCAGTATAACCGCTAGGCTTCATCTGTACAAAGAACTGAACCGTACTGATTCGGTAATTCCCTCATGAGAACTACCATTCTACGTAAGTACCCAGGAAAAACTGGATGAACCGGCTAGGTCCACTCACTTCCAGCCTCCTTAGACAGCACCTACATACACAGTACTTATCATATTCTGATGTTCAGTCTTAAATTCGGCAGCATAACGGTGTCTCTCAAAATTCTTAAAATCCACTTCAACATAATCTCCCTGTAATGGGTTAGATATGGGGAATGAGATTTGGGGGAATCTCAGTAGTAATAATCATAACAATATATGTAATGCAGAGTGACAGTGCTTGCTTGTGATTGTGTACAGATAAGTATGTGCGTGCTTCCATATTCAATAACATATGATCATAGCATTGTAATAGAGCTTCAAGCATAACATATAAGACAACAATCCAACCAAACAATAGCACAACAAATCACAAAGACATTACATAAAAGCTAGGATTAGTTACTACCTCAAAAGCTTAGCAGAACTCTAGAATCTCTATATTGCTTCCAGCTCCGCCAGAACTTTCTTTCTTTCTTTCTTTCTCCTTCTCTCTCTTCTTTCTCTCTCTTGCTCTTGCAAAACCATGAGATGCATGAAATGGGAGGGGGAGGGTGAAATATCCTTCGTTGAACTTTTTGCGGTGGTTCCAATTTTTAATGAAAGCTCTTTCATTTAAATTTGATATAAAAATATGAAAATGAGGTTTCCTTGTCCAGATCAAATCAGTTTATTCGTTGAACTTTACTGTTCATTTGGTAAATCTGGAAGTTCCAGTTTCTTTGCCCCATTTTCAAAAATTCATTTCTCCTTGTATACTTATCCAACTGAGTTGAATTACCTATGGATTTCAATATCCATATGTATACTTTAATCTCACAAAATTTAGAGGAAAAACTCGCTCATTTACTATATGAAATTAGTGCATGAACCTCACTGCCTCTGAGTAGTCGTTTTATCTTAATCAAGATTTCAACTCCTGACTTTGAAAAATCATAACAATTCGAGTTCTTAACCAAATGAGGCGTTCTTGGTGTCCATTTAAAGCTCTAGATCTTATCTATGTTCATGCCTAATTTCATATGAAAACTCGTCATATAAGTTATTTAAACTATCATTGGAAGTACACTACCTCAAATCGGATTTATGAGTAGCATGCATCATACAAACCAAAACATCATCTTGTAATTAAAGTGCACACTCTTTAAGTTATGTACAGTCATCCATCAACATTTACCCTCTTGCCTTGAGAAGATCCAGCACCTAGAGCATAGTTATGGGGGGTGAGATTCGGGGGAATCTCAATAGCAAGTAATACAAACTATAAGGTTATGCATGTTTGATTAAATGCCTAACATGTTATCATGCAATGGGAGCTAAATCATGCTTATACATAAGCAAACTCTAACATGCATATTGTCATGACATATATTGCAAGGAGTGGCACATACTCATAGCACATCATCATCATAAACATCATCACATAATATTCCATGCTCAACCAAACCTTCATGCATAACAAGTAAGCAAATCAATCAAAGCACATAAGTTTATAGTTAGGTATTCTTGCTACCTCTTGTAGATCCTTGTTCTTCCTTTCTTGCAATGGTCTTTCCTTGCCACAAATGTCAAAACCTAAACATTACAATATAATTACCAAATTATAACTCCATTCCAAACAAATTCCAAGTCTAGTTTCAATAAGCTCCCTTTTTCCAAAAATTCCCATTTTGGTTCCAATACTTCCCATACTTGTTCCTCCACTTTACCCCCACACAAAATCTCATTTTAAGACCATTGGAAGCATCAAAATTATGAAATTCAAATCACTGTTCACGCGAGTGAACAGTACCCGTGAGGAATTTTCAACATTATAACCTTTAATTCCAATGGTTTCCAAGGTTCAAAACCTTTCCAATCCTACACAAAATCATCATATAAACTCAATGGAAGCATTAAATCATTGAAATTCTATTTTCTTCTATCATGAACAGTGCATGAACAGTGCAACCCGAAATGGTAAAGTGAAGAACACCAACTTACCTTACTTGCTCCTTCAAGACCCTTGCTTCTTCCTTGCTTTCTTCCACTTTCTTTCTCTAGAACTCACTTCTCTCTCTAAAGGAGCTCTTGGGTGTGAAGAATGAATGGAAAGGGGGGGTATTTATAGCAAAAGTCATGTGCCATTTGAAGGCCAAGATCACATTGGGAACTATTTGATCTAATGGTTAAAGGTTTGGTCTTGAAATGTCTTTTCTCTTCACACTCATGACCTTACCACCATGATATCACTAGCATGGCCTACTTGGTACACCTAACCCCCCGTTTTGGAGCCATTTTGAAGTCCATGTGGGTCCCACCATGTGCAAACCCTAATTCTTACTTTATTCTCTTTCTTTCTCTTTTTCTTCTTTTTTAAAAAATCCATAAATTATTCATTATTGGACTTGGGCTCCAAGATAGCTTTTGGGCCTTATTGGTCTGGCCTAGGACAAAAATGTTGGGCCTCTTGAAGGTCCAATAGCTAATTGGCACATATCCCAATATACTTTCCTTATACCGATATCCTTAAATTACCCTGATCTTGGAATAAATGCTAAACACCTCCTTTAATTGTTCTAACATTTTTAGAAATTCATTCTAATATAAAATGAATTTTCTACAAAGTTTCATAATTTTCTGAGATCCAGAAGTCCTGATAAAAATTTTATACGTTTCCTTTAAACTTTTATCGGCGTCCTTTTTCACCGTAAATTCCATAATTAATTCTACAGGACTCCTTTTTTACTTCTGTCAACTCCATAAATTCTCATATTAATTATAATAATTTACTATCAAATTTCCTCTGATATCCATCCATTGTGTGAAATGACCAAAATGCCCTCCATTTACTTCTGGTTTCTTAGGGCCTCACAGTGGCATTTTCGCAATTTTACACTTTGGCTCTTAGACTTTCTTCCTCTTCCAATTAATCCTTTTCTTTACATAAATATGGCCACATCTTTTCCTAAAAATCTCATATATTTCATTTAACCTGTACATACAACTTAGTGCAGAAAATTCGGGATGGTACAGAGGGGGTATTTATAGTTTTGATGGATAGCATTTCCGTAATTTTGAAGCCATCTGAACTTGTGGTCCTGGTTTTTTCGGAATTTCCTATTTTTCTTTATTCCCTTTTACTGCATCATCAAGGGACACCTCAGGGGACACTCATCAGTCACATTTCTCACATGACGAAATTGAGAGAGCCAAGAAACCTTCTGGAAGCTTTCCAGTCTAGTCCAGTACCGGTCCGGTCCGATTTCCCACAAACCGGACTCAACGGCTGAGATTGTGCCACGTGTCCTTAACTTTTCTTCTACCTCTAGATCAGTGCCATGTGGCATCTAGATGGGTCCTATCACGCCATCCCATGACCTCCAGATAAGTCCCAGACTTTATCTGATCACCTCCTCGATTATCGTGCCAACCGAGTAACTTTACTTTACTGAAAAGTCACTAAATCATTATTTTAATGCCACTTTTTCTCACATTTATGCTGGGCTACGTTTTTGGGCCTGGGAATTTCATCTTGGGTCTCTGATCCAGCCCAAGTACTCTGATGGCCTGATTCCCAAGAAACACCCCTTGGCAAATTACCAAAATGCCCTTGGTTCATCTTTATTTTCTTTAGTGAGTCTAGGGGCATTATTGTCTTCTCATACCTTACCAGAGTATTCTTTGACCCTGGTCAACCATCCAGATAACCTTCCTGGACTGTCTAACCTTAGGCAAATGACCAAAATACCCTTTACTCAATCTTCAACTATTCTATAACATAAGGGCATTTTCGTCATTTTGCACCGTTTTCCCGGCCCCTTTTACTATTGAACTGATATTATGGGCCTGGGCCTTCCCTGGTGTCATTATGGGTCTTAACAACCACTATATGGCCTCTGGCCACAGTCCGATCATCTCTATTCGGACTGCTTTTCCTTTACCGATTATAACTATAAATTTCCATATTCTGGAATTTTTACAGAAAAATCGGGATCTCAAATCAAAATTCTGTTACTCTTCATTCAACCCGGAATCCTTTTCTCTATCTCCTGGTATTTTCAGATATTTTATCCGGACCGGGCTATTTTGGCCTGAAAATGCGCTCACGCGTACACTTTTCCAAAATGACCATTTTGCCCTTGGTCACATTTCTAATTCTTTCATATACATAGAGACCTCATATGCACATTTCACAGTTCAGTGAAATGATCAGCATAATTTTCTCTATTTTCTAACAAAATATGGTACTCATCGGCTACCAGCCCGATCTTTCCCATAATTACAATTTTGCCCCTACATTCTCTTTCTGGCCCTGTTACTCATCTTCTCATCCTTCATCTTAAGTTCTAGAAATTCTCTTTCAATAACTCATCCCTTAAACTCTTCGGGATTCATCGTTACTTGAAAGGCTTGACAACCTGCCCATATCAGGTTATCTTGCACAGGAGCCAGCCCATATCAAGCTACCTGCAGAATTCCTAGGCTTAAGAATTAGGATATTCCTCACATTCCTCATTTTGAACCTAGGTGAACTATCCCGATCTTGTAGGTTAAAGACTTAACTCATCTTTAAATCCTGAAGGACTTAGCTCATCCCTCGGATTCCTACAAAATACAGGTAAGTGATCCGCCCATATCAGATTACTACCCTAGGACTACGGGTTTAGCAGCCTTCCCACATCAGACTACTTCACAGTTCTCCTAGACCAAAAATCGGGATTTTACACCATCGGTGTTCTTATTGGGCTGGATTTCAGAATTAATCTAATATTAATTCTGAAATTAATACAATATCATATATATTGCGTAATTTGATAAGAAACTAATTAAATAAATATGGTTTATAATAAATCCGTCCCACAGATTTAATTCACCTATTTATTTAATTTAAAATAAAGATAAGACAGAATTATATTTGATTTATTCAAATAAATTAAATTTGAGATATATTATCAATTTAAATTTCAAATTCAAATAGATCATATCAATTTAAATTCAAATTCAAAAGTGATAGAGATTTAATTTATCCTTATAAATTAAATATTGCAAATATCTCTTATATTATATAATATATATATACGAATTTATATATATATAAAATATATATATCCACCATAGATTATCCATTGAATCTGGATATTCTTAGATTCAATGAATCTGGATATCACAGCTCGTGTTGGGCTATTTTGTGTGTGACCCTGTAGGCCCATATGAAGTTGGCAGTGGGCCAGTTACTATACTGACCCACAAGTCATAAGCGGTCTCTAGCAAGACATTACGGCTACCTACATCATATGAGGATCGATCAACGATGTTACCTTTTATACAACCATATCACGTCCCTTTTGTGTTCTATATTTTGTTCATGGATGAGGCATGGAGAACGTCATCCTCCTGTTCTTGACCGTTACTTTCTCGATCCCTGAGTAGTCTGACTATAGAAATGGAACTACCTTTCCATTATAGTATGGCCATATATTTCTTAGACTCACTCATCGAGGGGCCCAGTAATATCTCTTTACGAATGTGAGTGTCAAATTCCATCTTGACCATTCACTTTCCTCGACATGAAAAACCACCAAGCCTGAACATAGTCTTTATGATCACTCGATCAAATGTGACTTTTCACTAGGTCCAAGCTAAGCGCTTGTCATGTAAGAATTCATGATGATCTCAGGTCAAAGGGCATAGTGGCATGGTTTGTATATGAGAGAAGCTTATGACTTAAGCCATGCAGCTCTCTCATAGCGAGTCGGTCCAACACCTTGTACTCTTACATGTGCCTATGACTTTGATTTATATCTCTATACATCTTCAAAGTTATACTGGTCTTATTTCATATCTGCTCCCGGATAGATGATTGACAAGGGATTATTTAGGATAAGATCATGAGTTATCCAAGGATGGTCATCACAGTAAACATGCAAATAATGTGATAACATAATTAAGAAATTCATAAATCAACAATATTCATAATACAATGATTGGCCCCTAGGGCACAATATCCAACACAAATTTACAACTCTTAAAGCTTCACCCAAAATTTTCAATGCTCATTTTACATAATAAATCTCAAAAATCATAATTCATATTTTCCAAATCAAACTCTAACTTTAAATTTTCTTAAATCAACCACTAAATCTTCCAATTATACAAAATTTTCAAATCCCTTAACTTATAATTAACAGTCAATGTACTAAATTATCTTATAATTAATACTCAATGTACTAAACCTTGAGTTTCATCACCAATCAAATTGCTAAACAAATAATCAATTTAATTACACAAGTCTTTTCCTAATTTTTACCTCAAATTTTCAAATCTCACTCACAATATCCAAATCTTCATTTCAATATTAAATCACATCATTCCTTGATTTCAATATCTCATTTGAACAATCAATTAACCCACAATTATTCAATTTGATCAAAATCCCCAATTTCTCTAATCTAGGGTTTCAACAAGAATATCCATTTTTAATTTACAAGCTCTAGCCATAATTTAAATAGATTAAATATCAATTACACCTCCAATAAACATAACCCAATTTTTAAACTCAAATTTAATCAACAAATTTTTTATATTAAATCATCTATACTCTCTAACATTTAAACCCTAACTCTAAACATCTTAAATAATACAAATAGAAAAATTGTAAACTGATTAAATGCAAATATTTACTTACCTCTACAATTCTATGATTCTTATTTGTTGAAAATCTACACTTGTTCCAAGCCTTAATCCTCTAACTTATTTTTCTCCCAACAAAAATTATATTTCTGAAGAGCTCTCTAAGTATAGAAAAATAATTAGGCAGTAAATATGGCAGGAGAAAGATTTTATGGGAATAAAATAAACCTTGAATGGATCTGAAAAGGAAAGCAAATGGAGTGGAACGTCGATCGAAAATGGCAAAGGAGAAGAAAAAGACGAAGGAAGAAGAAAGAAATGGAGTCAGGAGGGAGAGGAGGAGCATATGTATTATTATAATGGTGTGGGTTCCACACCATTATAATATATATATTTCTATTTTTTTTCTTCTCTTTCATTTTTCATTTCCTTTCATTTTTTTTTCTTTCCCCCCTTTCCTGAACACACGCTCTTCTTATTCTTTTTTTTTCTATTTTTTTTCTTCCTTCTCTCTTTCTTTTCCTTTAATTCTTTCTTATTTTTTTTTGTTTCATTTTTAATTCTTCTTTTTCTTTTTATAACATTTAAACCCTAACTCCAAACATCTTAAATAATACAAATAGAAATTGTCTCATATACGCGCCAACGGCGATCAAGAGTTTCTACATTGTTTAAGGAAAATATAGCAAACTTTTCTCATTGTTTTCAAATTGAGAGTCCCAACCACCACAGCTTCTTAGGAGAATAATCGAATGCTCATTTTTGTTGTGAAATTCAACCAAAGTGCTCACAAACGAGCGATATATTATTTCTAGAAAGTAAATGCGTATTTTTCCCACTTTTTATCAATTGAATGAAAACTCACTACCCATCTCCACTTTCAATGAGGATTCGAGATGCACACTTTCATTCCGTAATTGATCTATATAGTTTAACAACGAGTAATGGAGTCTATTTAACTAGAGTAAGCCAAGGCGGAATGCTTTTTATACTATTTTGTAATTGAGTGAAAAGTTACCATGCCTCTCAACTTTCAATTAGGAATATAGAATCCCAATTTCTTTAACAAATTGCCTCATATACGACACCAACAGTCATCAAGTGTTTCTACCTTGTTTATGGAAAATATAGCGAACTATTGGCACTGTTCTGGAACTGAGGGAAAAGTCCAAACCCCCTTAGCTTCTTAGGATAATTATCGAATGCTCGCTTTTGTTGTGAAATTCATCCAAAGTGCTCACAAACGAGCAATATATTATTTCTAGCTAGTAATTGTGTACTTTTCTCACTTTTTATCAATTGAATAAAAAGTCACTACCCATCTCCACTTTCAATAAGGATTCGAGATACGGACTTTCATTCCGTAATTGATCTATATAGTTCAACAATGAGTGATAGAGTCAATTTAGCCAGAGTAAGCCCAGGCGGAATGCTTTTTACACTATTTTGTAATTAAGTGAAAAGACACCATGCCTCTCAACTTTCAATTAGGAATATAGAATCCCAATTTCTTTAAGAAATTGCCTCATATACAACACCAACGGTGATCAAGTGTTTCTACCTTGTTTAAGGAAAATATAGCGAACTATTGGGACTATTTTTTAATTGAGGGAAGAGTCCCAACTACCTCAGCTTCTTAGGAAAATAATCGAATGCTCACTTTTGTTGTGAAATTCAACCAAAGTGCTCACAAACGGGCGATATATTATTTCTATCTAGTAATTGCATACTTTTCCCACTTTTTATCACTTGAATAAAAACTCACTACCCATCTCAACTTTCTATGAGGATTCGAGATGTCTACTTTCATTCCGTAATTGATCTATATAGTTCAATAATAAGTGATAGAGTCTATTTAGCCAGAGTAAGCCAAGGCGGAATGCTTTTTGCACTATTTGGTAATTGACTGAAAAATCACCATGTCTCTCAACTTTCAATTAGGAATATAGAATCCCAATTTCTTTAAGAAATTGTTTCATATATGACACCAACGATGATCAAGTGTTTCTACCTTTTTGAAGGAAAATATAGTGAACTTTTGGACTACTTTGGAACTGAGGGAAAAGTCACAACCACCTCAGCTTCTTTGGAGGATTATCGAATGCTCACTTTTGTTGTGAAATTCAACCAAAGTGCTCACAAAGGAGCTATATATTATTTGTAACTAGTAATTGCATACTTTTTCCACTTTTTATGAATTGAATGAAAACTCATTACCCATCTTCACTTTCAATGATGATTCGAGGTGCCCACTTTTATTCCGTAATTGACCTATATAGTTCAACAACGAGTGATAGAGTCTATTTAGCCAGAGTAAGCCACGGCATAATGCTTTTTACACTATTTTGTAATTGAGTGAAAAGTCACCATGCCTCTTGATAGCATTCGTTTTAATTACCAAACAAAATTAAGCTAACCAATAGTAAATGGAGGCTAACCTAGATTGATTCACAAGGAGGCTAGATAGATGCTAAGGTGCCTAATTAATCTAATGAGCCACAAATTAGCAAGTTAATTAGATGAATTATGTGATGAGATATTTAAACTAAATGTGAAAGTAAATCCTATACTACTGTTTATGATTTTAGGTGTTTATGATGAGGAAATGAATCAATGACAAGTGTATTCCCTTGGAGATTACCTTACCTTCATTATCCATAAAATATCAACAGTTAATCAGTTGAGTTAGAATAGGTTAGCTAACAACTCACCAGCTAAATCTCAATGAAAGCTATAACTCACAAACATTTAATGGAGAATATGAATCATTCAACTCAGAGATAGTAGAAGATGAATTAAATAGGTACAACTGTACTCTGTTATATAATCACTCTAATTAATCACAACCATGTCTAACTAGTGTAAGGATGAGAATAAATCAAAGATCAATTATGTAGAAATAAAAAATCCAACTCGGTTCCCTACTCCTTTGTCATCTACTAACCCTAATTGCATGAGTAATTACAGAATCAACTCTATCAACTCGATACAATTAACTCTGAATTAAAGACATAATAAACTCCCTATTTCAGCTCAAGGATTCTGGTTTAGCATTATCTCCAAGAGATCATAGCAGCTTAGCCTTGCATTGCCATCTGAACTTCATCAGCAATAGAAGGTACAACAGCAGTCATGGTGGAAGAAGAAGGAGAAGATGAAGATGGAATGGTCTTTGTTTCTCCTGCTCAAAATAGAGCAAAACTGCTGGTGGAGTGAGATAGAATGGAGATAGAGGGAGAAATGGATATGGCGTCTGTAATGTGATGTCTCAATGATCAGTGTGAATGCTATGTAATATGTGTTGTCTCAAGTGTGATCTGTGTGATATATAGTTACAGATGCAATGGGAGAGTGATGTGGTCTGAATGGCAGCTCAGATGGCATGAATGATGTGTGAAGTGCATGAGAGCATGTGAGAAGTTGTTGTGCGTAGACCATCTCTACTTCAGCACATGTTTTTGTTGCAGTACATGCATGAGTCCTCTCCCACTTGTTTCAGTTCCTCAATTCCTGGATCTAGCACATGTACTATTTGATGAGGCCCTCGGATTGTCACAGTCCGAGCCATCAAAATTAAGTGAATTGCACCCTAGTAATGTAGTATAAGGCACAACCCTATCGTTCTTCTCAAGGAGCCTTTCTAAAGGAATCCTAGCAAATTGGTTGTCAAATTCAAGGGTAAACCTGAGTAAAGAGTAAATGGTTTTGTGGACTTGTGGGTGCAGTAAATAGATATTTTTGTGTTTTTGTGTAATATGGAAAATGGTTGGTTTCTGAAAGTAGTATATGATGATAGGCTCTTGATGATGAAAAATATCTATCCTTGCTCTCAATGTATATGGAGTTTGAAATCACTAAGTCTTGAACAAAACCTCAATCGATCGATTGAGTCCAGAACCCTAATATTCTTTAAACTCCTTTGATTAAAGCTAGTTTAAAGACTATTATTGAACTGCTAAGGATCACTTAGTGTGTAATTTAAACCAGATGGAAGAATGCCCTCGAATGAGCGTCAGTCAACTAACCCTAGAATTCAAGCAATCGAATCAATTAGCAACGATCGTTGACAACCGTTCAACTAGCTTAAACTCAAAACTGAAATATTGTATTTAAACCAGCATTCAAAACATCCAAAGTAAATTACAATTGTCTAATATGAGAATAATCAATCGATATTAAAAACTTGTTCATATGATGAAAAACCCTAAATCTCGAAGCAATCATAATATGACAAGATGCAAACTAGAACAGAAGAAACACCCCGTTGTAGTCCGTGAGCTAAAGATATTAGATCCATCACAAAGAGACTAAAGGTTTAGCCTCTCATGACTTCTACTGCACTGCAATCGCTGTTCAGATGTGATGCCATGAAGAAACAATGAAGAAATGAAGGTTAATGGTGTAGAAAGATGGAAGATGAGTAGAAAGTGTTGGAGATTGTGCCCTAGGGGCCAATCATTACCTTATGAACATTGTTGATTTATGAATTTCTTAATTATGTTATCATATTATTTGCATGTTTACTATGATGACAATCCTTAGATAACTCGTGATCTTATCCTAAATGTCCCTGGTCGGTCATCTATGCGGGAGCAGAGATGAAATAAGACCGGTATGACTTTGAAGATATATAGAGATATAAATCAAAGTCATAAGCACATGTAAGAGTACAGGGTGTTGGACCGACCCGCTATGAGAGAGCTGCATGGGTCAAGTCATAAGCTTCTCTCATATACAAGCCATGTCACTATGCCCTTTGACCTGAGATCATCATGGATTCCTACATGACAAACGCTCAGCTTTGACCTAATCAAAAGTCACTTTTGACCGAGTGATCATAAAGGCTATGCTCGGGCTTAGTGGTTTTTCATGCGGAGGAATATGAATGGTCAAGATGGAATTTGTCCCTCACATTCGTAGAGAGATATTACTGGGACCCTCGATGAGTGAGTCTGAGAAATGTATGGCCATACTGGAATGGAAGGGTAGTTCCATTTCTATATTCAGACTACTCAGGGATCGAGTAAGTAACAGTCAGGAATAGGAGGATGACGTTCTCCATGCCTCATCCATGACCGAAATATCGTGTGACAAAAGGGACGTGATATGGTTGTATGAAAGGTTACATCGTTGATTGATCCTTATATGATTTGGGTAGTCATAATATCTTGCTAGAGACCGCTTACGACTTGTGGGTCAGTATAGTAACTGGGCCACTGCCAACTTCATATGGGCCTACAGGGTCGCACACAAAATAGCCCAATACGAGCTATGATGTCCAGATTCATTGAATCTAAGAGATGTCTAGATTCAATGAATAATCTAGGGTGGATATATATTTTATATATATATATAAATTTGTATATATATATTATATATAATATAAGAGATATTTGTAAGATTTAATTTATAAGGATAAATTAAATCTCTATCACTTTTGAATTTGAATTTAAATGGATATGATCTATTTGAATTTGAAATTCAAATTGATAAAATATCTTAAATTTGATTTATGAGAATAAATCAAATATAATTCCGTCTTATCTTTATTTTAAATTAAATAAATAGGTGAATTAAACCTGTGGGACGGATTTAATATAAACCATATTTATTTAATTAGTTTCTTATTAAATTATGCAATATATGATATTGTATTAATTCAGAATTAATATAAGATTAATTCTGAAGCCCGGTCCTATTAGAAGCTCGATAGCTTCCTCTATATTTGACATTAGGGGCTAGGGTTCTACACATCTCTACACACACATTTAGACGTGAGAAAAGGGGGCAGGGAGAGTGCAAAAGGTTTGCAGATAAGAAACTGCTGAAATAGAGACGGTGAGGACAGAATCTCTAGAAAGCAGTAGAGGGACAAGAGGCGCTAGCACGTCGTTCACGATTGGAACGCTGTTCGTGTGGATACCGGTAGAGGAAGATGATCTGAGCTGTCGACTTCTTACGATCGACGAGACACGAAGCAAGGTCGCGACCTATTGATACTGAGGTCACGACCATACGGGCATCTGAACGTCAAAAATCCAAACAGAGGAGACAGGTCGCGACTTGAAGCTGACGAGGTCGCGACTACAAACTCCAGAGACGTCCGGTCGCGACGAGAAGCATAATAGGTCGCGACTAACAACTCCAGAGGCGACAGGTCGCGACTAGAAGTTGAGGACGTAGCGACTGAAAGTTCCAGAGGCGAGGAGTCGCGACTAGTGGACACTGAGGTCGCGACCAAAGCTCGAATACCGAAGGTAACACTTCTTTCTCCTTGACTTAAACACATTTGGTAGATCCTGGCTGGGAATGGAAAAATTTTTAAAGTTAATTTCCGCTGCGTGTCTTCCAATTCCCTTCAGAAAGTGTGTGGAGAGCGCTCGAGTACTACTTCTTAGCTTAATCAGGTCCAAAAACCAGCCTCCCCCTTTGACGACAGCCTCCCTCTCTTCTTATAACAACATGACCTAATTCAAAACGCGCAGTTCCAGCGATTTTGTACTTTTAGTCGCGATTAGATACATTTATTGGTCGCAACCTATGAACATTGAGAATTTTCCAGAAAAATTATGGGTCGCGATCGTAGGACTCTTTGGTCACGACTAAATAGCACAGAGGCATGATTCCACTTTCATTGACTTGTGATTTCTTTTCTGGTCCTTGCTCTCTTCCAAAGTACCTGCAATTCAACATAAAAGCTCACTGTAAAAGTCCAACTCATTAGATAATAGAATATATGTAGTTTGGAAGAGTTATTTTACTATTTTACCCTTTAATTAGCACATTGCCACGCACAATCATGTAATACACAAAAGTACAATTTAAGGCATGAAATGAATGGTAAAGTTATTATAAAACTCGCAAAATTGTCATAGAAACCATATACAAAATGTGTCTTATCAATTCCCCCACACTTGAATCTTTGTACTCCTGGACAAAGAAATGAATTACACCTAGAACAATCACTATTAAAGCCAAGATAACAACATAATCCATAGTGTGACCTGAAAACAATTAATCCACCATCTTTTGGGAATGCAGAAGTGATAATGTGAGCAATGCCAAGTAATCAACTACTAAATGAAATCAACCTCAACTGTATGAGCACAATAGATTCTCTCTAAGGATGTAAGTGTCTAGCTCTCTCTATCCTCTCATTGTTGGGGTTCTTTCACTCAAATTCAAAATGAAAAACATTCTACCATATGCTTGTAATGGCTCTAAATCTCAGCAACTATATGGCATTTATGCAAAGAATCAAGAGGTCTTTTAGGGTTATAATGATGCAGATGGGCTACATGGAATGGAATATGAAGAATAGAAAGTACTACATGCATTTAACAATGAATATGTAGCATGAATTCATGTCTCTAAAGATCTAGAAGTGATAATTGTGCTAATAAGAGTTAATAATAGTGCCTTCTTCATTTCTCTTTTCTTTTCTGTGTTTTCTTTTCTTGCACTGTCCTCCCTTTTTTTTCCAGTGCAATATGCTTTTTTTTTCTCTTCCTCTTTTATTTGGCACCTCATGCACAAAACCTGTAGCATACATCACAACAATAATGAATTTTTGACATGAATAGAATTTTGCAACTGAAGTTTATGCATATATTACTTTCTATATAAATGATGGATGAAAGAAAAATGATGGGCTCAAAGGGGTGACTAAGGATATAACATGTAGTAGGCTTGTGTTTGGGATAAAAGGGTTTAGAAATGAATGCCTCTATCATGTTCAATTCATAAATGAGCAAGTCATTCTCAACTCAGAGCCAAGACAAGTTCTAGAGGATATAAACCAATTGAATAATCACTCAATATAGAAATTTAGGCCGAGAATCCTTCTAACTAGGGTTTTGATATAAATTGCTCATAAGCTAAAGTCTCAAACAAAATTCATCATTCACTAGGCATTAGAACACTTATTACAACTAAAAAACCCTCTAAACGATGATTTAAAAGTTCCAGAGTAATCACTTAGAATCATGTATTAATCCCAAATTCAATAGCAAAAGTTTAGGTGTTTCAAATTCAATTTCCAAGATTCCCAAAGAAAAATTCAAGTGTGGCAATGGTTTCGAAGGACTAAAAAGGATTTGAAATAAGGGGACAATGAATCATTTGTGAAAGCATCTTAGTAGTTCAAAAGGAACCCTTCTTTCCAGCATGGCACAAGGCAAAGAGAAGGTAATGGGACATTTTTTTTTCAAACTTGGGTCGTGACATAAAATGGTTAAGGTCGCGACCTATTTTCACGGGTACATGCTCAGAAATTTTCAAACATTGGTCGCGACTAATAAGGTATTCATGTCGCGACGTGAATCGACAGAGAGGTATTGTCGTGACCATAAAGCACTTAGGTCATGACTGTAGTTCACAGAGAGCATGTTAGTCCAAAATTCCATCACAGGCCGCGACCATAAATCACATATGTCGTGACCATTTTTGACAGAGACTACCAAGTGACAGTTTTCAAAGTCCAAAAAATGGTTTTCACTTTAAATCCTTTTTACCAATTAAAAATTTTGTTTAAGGTAGAGGTCCAATTTTCAGCAATTTACCACATGTTAAGATTAAAAACAAAAATTTTGTGATGAAAGATTGGATTAAGCACAAAAGCAAAAGTAAAACATCCTCCCCCATACTTAAACTTGACAGTGTCCTCACTGTCAACAGAACCAGAAATGATAGCACTTTATGAAGTCAAACAAATCTAGCTCAAACATAGCAAATAACCTCATCACTCAATTCAAATTTTTCAATGAGGCATGCAGTCACATTCAAGTCATACAAAGCAGTACAAGTAAAGCAAAGATGACAGGATGGGTAAGCTAAAGTCATGCATGTGAGTGTGTGGATGGAAAGGTAACCATTGAAGAGTGTGCAACACATAGACAGTAACAGGAAAGTGGAACAAAACAGAAATAATCCTAGAATAAATAGAAATAAACTGAAGACAAAAAGAACTAAACTGAAAATGGAATCTAATCTACTGAATCATCCCTTTCCTACACTCAACCTAACATAGCAAACATCATAAATAGAAGCATGTGTAAAAGGTAGGAGATAGGAAAGAGACAACCTGGCCTCAAGGTGGCAGGGGAAACTCAATAAACTTTGAGAGACAGATGTTTGATTGGACAATCTCCCCCATTGCTTTCGCTTTCCATTTTAAAGTTCGACAATTGTGCATTCTGTACTAAAATTCATCCAAGCTTGTGTTGAATCTTCCCTCTTTAAACTTGAACTTGCCCAACTGTGGTTGGCATGTAGTAGTAACAGAGTTGGGAGGTTTTCCCTTCGCATCCTTCGTACATTCCTTGCTGTTGCTCTTATCCAGCTTGCGTAAACACTCTAATTTATCATCTGGTTTCCCAAGCATCGCTCCAAGCTGAAGTTGGTCTATAACTGCAACATTCTTGGGGTTATTCCTTCCCATACCTGCATCATTGTCAGAAAGTAGATCATTCAAAAATCTTAAGGTATGAGAAGTAATTTTGGAATAGGAATGAGGGGGAGTAGGGTTAGAACACATTGGCCCTTAAGCCAAAATAGCGGAAAAGTGATATGAAGGAATTTTCAATTTATTGGATGTGTCTGGTATATCGGGTCGCGATCTTTCAGCCTATTGTCGAGACTGAAGCTAATAGGGTGCATCTCTAGAGCCATTAATCGCGACTTTATCTTCATCCTGTCGCGACGTGTGTTCTCTAGAGTTTAGTGTCGCGACCTGAAATTCATTTGGTCGTGACCAAGTTCATAGTGGGCTATAGACTAATTTTTGGTCGCGACGTTAATGTCATTGGGTCGTGACCTTTTATCATAGAAGCTCGCCCTTCTTTAATTGTTGGACTTTCAGCGTCTAGAACACCGTGGGATCCTGTAAAATCACTCAACAAACCCTTTGCAAGTGCATTATCTCTATCATCGTCATGCAAACTTAATTCATGTTCATCCCTAACTTCTTCAATAGCATAATCAATGGCATTTAAAGCACTAAAAGCAGAATTATCATAGGGATATCTCATTGCTTCATTCATGTTAAAACTTACCACATGTTCTCCTGCTTCCATTGTAATGGAACTATGCTTCATACTAATGATGGTTTTGGAAGTTTGGAGGAAAGGTCGGCCAAGGATCAAAGTGCTATCATTTACTAGCTCATTAGACATATCCAGAACATAAAAGTCAGCTGGAAACACTAAGTCTTTGACCTGCACTAGAATATCCTCAAGGATTCCCTTGGGATACCTAATTGACCTATCAGCTAATTGGAGTACTACATTCGTGTCTCTGAGATTGTTGACACTTAAAGCTTGATAAACCGAACAAGGCATTAATTAATGGCAGCCCCTAGGTCTAGTAACTCTCCCTTAATAGGAATATTTCCTATAGTGCATGGGATTGTATAGGAGCCTGGGTCTTGGCACTTGACCGGTAATTCAGCTTTAAAAAGGGATGACACATTAGCACTCACCTGAATTCTCTCAAGAGGCCTAAATTTCTTTTTATCAGCACACAATTCTTTTAAAAATTTAGCATACTTAGGGTTTCTCTTGAGGAATTCAACCATAGGGATGTTTATTTCCAATTTATTGAACAGATTATAAGCATCATTTTCAAAATCAGGATCAACCTTTTTCTTTCCAGCAAAATAAGAGTTAGGAAAAGGGAGATCTTTTATACGTACCTCCTTACCTGTATGCAAAGAGGCTCCTTGCTTGCTCAACTTCGGCTTCTCCTCAGGTTTCTTTCCTTTGTATAATGGACTTAGTAATAGTGTTGCTTCTTCCTGCAGCTCTTGCATCTCCACTTGTGCTTATGAGCACTCCTCTTGAGTTTCCTTCTTGCTCATTAGCCGTTGTTCCTGAATGCTTTCATAATTCCCAATTTTCATTTGTGGCTGTGGTGAATTCTCAAAATTAGATTCTTCCTTATCCTCTTGTGGTGCATCAGCTTCCTTAAAATGCACCTGTCTTCCACTTCTTAGAGATATGGCATTCACCCCTCTTGGATTAATAACAATGTTCGAAGGTATGCTTCCACTGTTCTTTCCTTGGATGTCACTCACTGTATTAGAAACTTGAGTTAAGTGGCTTGTGATATCTGCATTCTTACAACTTAACTCCTCAAGTTTTTTGTGTACATCTGCATTATCCTTCTGCATACTTTGGAGAATTAAAGCTGTGAAGGTGAACTGAGCATCATTCTCTTTGAGCTTATGATCAATATTGGTCATTCTACCATCCATGTTACTCATTTGTGCTGCCATACTCTTTAACAATTGAGAGGTCTCTTCTGGTCTTAAAGGCATTAAAGCATTAGGTTGTGTGGGGACCATAGACCTTGCATTACCTTGGTAGTTGCTTGAGGAAGCACCACCTCCTTGAAATTGATTAGCTCTATTTTCTCCACTCTCCCACCTAAAATTTGGATGGTCTCTCCAGCCAGGATTATATGTGTTAGAGTATGGATCTTTCTTCTGGAAGTTATTCTCTCTCCCTTGATACATAGCTGCCACTTCCTCATACTGTCTATTACATGTGCTTGTAGCATGCATCATTGAACCACATGATTCACATCCTGTAACTAGGGCTTGTGAGGTATCCACTGCATAAACTTGTTTTGTGGAGTGCAGCTCCCTTTCAATCAAACTCATCCTCTTGTCCATTCGATTTCCCAAGGATGCTATCTCAGCTAAGATCGCATTAGAACTACCTGAAGATGAGGGTGGTAATCTTCTTGGATCTCCAGTTTGATGGTCCTCATTAGCCATTTTCTGGAACAAATCCCAACTTGCTTGTGGGGTCTTATCTCTCAATGAACCATTCGTAGCAGCATTCAAGGATACTTTATTGTTGGGTAGTAGACCATCAAAGAAGATGTCTACTAAATCAGCCTTAGTGATGTTGTGGTGGGGACATCGAGCTAGAAGGTTAATGAATCTTGTCCAATGCTCATGCAAAGACTCCCCATCCTGTTGCATAACATTAGTGATCTCCTTCTTCATCCAAGTAGTCTTGGAGGCTGGGAAAAATTGTTCAAGATAAGTGGACTTCAGCTGATCCCATGTAAGAGTGGAGAAATGAGTTGGCAAATTGTATAGCCAATCCTTAGCCTTCCCTTCCAAAGTGAAATGGAAACACTTCCTCAAGACATCATCCAAAGTGGCCATCAGAGGCTTCATTGAAGAACAGATCATGTTCATGGTTTGTAAGTGCCTGTGTGGACATTCTCCTGCAAAACCATGAAATTTAGGTAAGGCTGCAATCAAAGCTCCTTTAATTTCAAAATTAGCCTCTTCAGCACAGAAACCATAAGGATCATAATTCACATGCGAATGATTTATTTCCCTAACACTTCTATTATCTTCTACATTCATTTCATTCTCTCCATGCCCATTATGCCCATTATGATTAGCCATATTTAGTTTAGTTTCAGACCCTAGAATACTACAGGAGGAACTAGATTTTGCTTCTTCTTCTCTAAATTTCCTAAATTCTCTCCTTAGTTTCCTAAGTCGTCTCTCAATTTCAGGTTCAAAAGTCACTAATGGTTCAGTTCTTTTACGCATGCAATGCAGAAACAATCAAGAATAATCAATGCAAACAATCAGATTTAGTTCAGAAGTTGCACAGTAGAAAATTTTTAGTAAGTCGCGACTCAAGAGTATTTAGTCATGACCCAAAATTACAGAGAGCTATAGTTGCGCCTAAAAGTTTTAAATGTCGCAACTGGTTTTCGTAGAGAGTAGTCAGATTCCACAAATAGCAATAAGGTCGCGACTCAAAGTAGTTTAAGTCCCAACAGAAAATGACAGAGAGTAATTGTTGCAACTCAGGTCAGGTAAGGTCACGACTCAAAGTCACAGAGACTAATCCTGCAGAAAGTCAGAAAAAAAAATACAGTATGCAATGCAAGTTAAAAACTACTAAAAACTAAAATGCAATGAAAAACAAGGAAATGAAGGGTATTGGAAGACACGCAGTAAAATAAAGATGCAGTAAATAGATGTTTTTGTGTTTTTGTTTAATATGGAAATGAAGGGTATTGGAAGACACGCAGTGGAAATTAACTTTAAAAAAATTTTCCATTCCCTACCAGGATCTACCGAATGTGTTTAAGTTAAGGAGAAAGAAGTGTTACCATCGGTATTTGAGCTGCAGTCGCGACCTCAGTATCCACTAGTCGCGACTCTTCACCTCTGGAGTTTTCAGTCGCGACCTCCTCAGCTTCTAGTCACGACTTGTCGCCTCTCGAGTTTTCAGTCGTGACCTCCTCTGTTACTAGTGTAACATCCCTATTTTTGGTCTAGGAGAACTGGGAAGTAGTCTGATATGGGTAGGCTACTAAACCCGTAGTCCCAGGGTAGTAATCTGATATGGGCGGATCACTTACCCGTATTTTGTAGGAATCCGAGGGATGAGTTAAGTCCTTCAGGATTTAAAGATGAGTTAAGTCTTTAACCTACAGAATCGGGACAGTTCACCTAGGTTCAAAATGAGGAATGTGAGGAATATCCCTTTGACCAGAAGTCCCCGAAACATACAGAGGGTTTTTAGGGACTAAACTGCAAATAAGTCCAGGGACTGATATAGTGAAAGTCTCTAGAGATATGATGGTCATTTATGCAAAGAAAGGAATTAAATTGCAAAAGAAAGAAAATGAAGGGGCTTAAGTGCAATTATGGAAAGTATAAAGCCAAAAAAGAGAAGTAGACAAAAAGGTGGGGTCCTTAAGTGTAATTTTAGCCAAATAAAAAGGGACTTAATTGCAAAGAAGAAAAGTTCCGTGGGGCTAAAGTGTAATTAAAGAAAGTCAGGCCGATAGTGGTTTGGACTGTCCGGAAGCATTTCAGTCCCAGATTTCACCGATAGAGAGAGCAAGTGACGCTCGGTAATCTGGCTTGATACAGGAATTTTTGAAGACTCTAGATAGCCAGAAATGGACTGATCGTCCAAAAGTTATAAAAATTCATACAGGATATCCTAGATTTCAGATCTAGGTGAGAAAATACAGGATGATGCGTCCTTATGGGGAGGATGTTAGGAAACTGATAGAATACCGATAGGAGGCATGTAGAGAAAGTTATTCACAAATCAGAAAATCCAGACGGGAGTATGAGGCCTCCGAGTATCCAATAGAAAAATTTATCGGTATTTGAAAAGGGACTGAATGAGTTCGAATAACCTCAGTCAGATGACTGATATGACTCACAGGGATGTCTGAACACCGCAGGCCAATGTATCGGACAGAAGGAGCCGTTGTCCGGATATGGGTATAAACGGTGAATAATAGATAAAATATTCAATAAACATTAACGGGGGAAGATTCCTCGTAATACGTGCCATAAAGGTAGTGGACCCTAAAAGGCCCAATAATGGCGCCAACAGAGGCCCAGTAACACACTTAGACTGATAGGTGGACCAGTGTCCGGCAGAACCCCGGAAAAGTGCGAAATTACGAAAATGCCCCTGTGTTGTACAAAAGGGTAACGATGAATGAAGGGCATTTTGGTCAATCTGGACAGGACCAGAAGCCGAGGTATATACAGATAAAGTTACTTAGAGTCAGTATATACCCTGACAGAGTACAGAAGGGTGTAAAATGACGATTTTACCCTTAGGGTTAAAATAGTGCAAGAAAGGGCACTCAGGGGTATTTTGGTAATTTGCCAAGGGATGTTTCTTGGGAATCGTGCCATCAGAGTACTTGGGCTGGATCAGAGACCCAAGATGATGTTCCCAGAGCCCAAAAATCGTAGCCCATGAAGTATGTGAGAAAAAGTGGCATTAAAATACTATTTTAATGCTGTTTCAATAAAGTAAAGTTACTCGGTGGGCACGATAACCGAGGAGGTGATCAGATAAAGTCCCGGGACTTATCTGGATAGCATTGAAAGGCTTGAAAGGTCCCTTCCAGATGACACATGGCGTCATCCTAGAGGCAGAAGAAAAGTTAAGGACACGTGGCACAATCTTAGCCGGTGAGTCCAGTTTGTGGGAAATCGGACCGGACCGGTACTGGATTGGACTGGAACTGCTGAGTCAGCTGATGAGGTGTCCAAGAAGGCTTCAATTTCGCCATGTGAGAAATGTGCATGATGAGGTGGCATGGAGATGATGTCATGCATGATGCAGTAAAAGGAATAAAGAAAAATAGGAAATTCCGGAAAAACCAGGACCACAGGATTAGATGGCTTCAAAATTACAAGAATTCCATTGACCAAAACTATAAATACCCCCTCCCCATTCATTTGCATCACGGTTTTGGGCCTTTTAGAGAGAGGAGGAGGTGCTAGAGAGAGAAAGTGAGAGGAAGAAAGAAAGAAAGGAAGTTCTGGCAGAGCTGGAAGCAGAATAGAGATAGTAGAGTTCTGCTGAGCCTTTGAGGTAGTAACTAATCCTAGCTTTTATATAATGGCTTTGTGATTTGTTGTGCTATTGTTTGGTTGGATTGTTGTCTTATATGTTATGCTTGAAGCTCTATTACAATGCTATGATCATATGTTATTGAATATGGAAGCACGCAGCATACTTATCTGTCCACAATCACAAGCAAGCACCGTCACTCTACATTACATATATTGTTATGATTATTACTACTGGGATTCCCCCGAATCTCATTCCCATATATAACATTACAGGGGAGGTTCTGTCAAAATAAAATCTGGAAATTTTAAGAGACGCCGTTAGGCTCCCGAAATTCTGACAACGAAGAAGGAACAAAGAAAGGAACTGATACGTACTGTGTACATAGGTGCTGTCTAAGGAGGCTGGAAGTGAGTGGACCTAGCCGGTTCATCCAGTCTTTCCTGGGTACTTACGTAGAATGGTAGTTCCTATGGAAAGTACCGAATCGGTACAAGATCGGTTACTCTCTACAGAAGGAATGTAGCGGTTATGCTGTCGGATTTTAGGCAGGGAAAGATGTAATGGAAATATGAGAATTTGATGTATGCCTTGTTGTATGACATTTTATTATTTAATAATAAATATTGTTTGGCATGTTCAATTTGTGAATGATGAATTAAAAGAGAAATTCGCAGGTCCTGAGGTAGCAGTGTTCTGGCCTCAGTTTGACCTAGTAAACGAAGGAGTTTGGCTATGAAATTTGGCAGGCCAGTCATACACATCTGGGGCATTACGTGGATAGGTAATAAGCCTCATTTGGAGGTGTAGAATGAGATAAATTAATTTTCAAATTAAAGGTCCAGAATAAGGAACTTAAGAGTGAAATTTTGAATTTCTGGGCTTAAGTTAAGATGCCTATTTAATCGCGACCTATGTGTCAGCTGGTCATGACTTCGTCGTACCTAATGCTCTTTTCTTGATTGCAAGAAGTCGACAACTCAGATCGGCTTCCTCTACCGGTATCCACACGAATAGCGTTCCAACCACGAACGATGTGCTAGCGCCTATTGTCCCTCTAGGGCTTTCTTAAGAATCCGTCCTCACCGTCTCTGTAACATCCCAATTTTTAGGCCTAGAGATGCAGAGATAGCCTAAGATTAAGAGGCTACTAGACCCCTTTTTAGCAGAAGTCTGAGAGGAACGCAAAGAGTTTCAGGGACTGAGCTGCGAGTAAGTAAAGGTACAGGGGCTTAAGTGTAAACATTGAAAGTCCCATGGGGTAGAATGGCCATTTGGGATGATGTAAAGGTCAAAGGTTATGGAGTTGAGAGCTGACCATTATGGTCGCGACTAGGGAGTACTGTGGTCGCGACTAATGGTTATGGAAAGAGTTATACGCGATGAGAAAGCAGTGTGGTCACGACTAGGAAGTAGTGACATCGCGACTAATAATGGCAGAAAGGTTTAGACGCGAGTGAATGATGTGTGTGTCGCGACTAATAGGTAAAATGGGCTGGTTGCGACTAGAAAATGTTACGGTCGCGACTAGATTGTGTTGTGGTCACGACGAAAGGATGTTGTGGTTGCGACTAATGAACCAAAAGATGTTATATCGCGATAAGGTGATGATGAGGTCGCGACTAGTGGTTAAAGTAGTGCTAGCCGTATGGGCTAAGAGTTGTGAAGGTCCAAATGAGATAGTTACCTGGTTAGAGACAGAACTGGGGAAAGTGGTCAGATACAGGAAAGGTTATCTGGAAACTTTAAGAGACGCCGTTAGGCTGCCGAAATTCTGGCAACGAAGAAGGAACAAAGAGAGGAACTGATATGTACTATATACGTAGGTACTATCTAAGGAGGCTGAAAGTGAGTGGACCTAGCCGGTTGTAACATCCCAATTTTTAGGCCTAGAGATGCAGAGATAGCCTAAGATTAAGAGGTTACTAGACCCCTTTTTAGCAGAAGTTCCAGAGGAACGCAAAGAGTTTCAGGGACTGAGCTGCGAGTAAGTAAAGGTACGGGGACTTATGTGCAAACTGTAACATTACGATTTTTGGTCTAGGAGAACTGGGAAGTAGTCTGATATGGGCAGGCTGCTAAACCCGTAGTCCAGGGTAGTAATCTGATATGGGCGGATCACTTACCTGTATTTTGTAGGATCCGAGGGATGAGCTAAGTCCTTCAGGATGTAAAGATGAGTTAAGTCTTTAACCTACAGAATCGGGACAGTTCGCCTAGGTTCAAAATGAGGAATGTGATGAATATCCTAAGTCTTAAGCCTAGGAATTCTGCAGGAAGCTTGATATGGGCTGGCTCCTGTGTAAGATAACCTGATATGGGCGGGTTGTCGAGCTTTTCAATTAACGATGACTCCCGAAGGGTTTAGGGGATGAGTTATTGAAAGAGAATTTCTAGAACTTAAGATGAAGGATAAGAAGATGAGAATAGATGCCAGAAAGAGAATGTAGGGCAAAATTGTAATTATGGGAAAGATCGGGCTGGTAGCCGATGAGTACCATATTTTACGAGAAAATAGAGAAAATTATGCTGATCATTTCACTGAACTGTGAAATGTGCATACGAGGTCTCTATGAGTATGAAAGAATTATGGAAAGTTTAAGGACAAAAAGGTGGGGTCCTTAAGTGTAATTTTAGCTAAATAAAAGGGACTTAAATGAAAAGAAGAAAAGTTTCTTGGGGCTAAAGTGTAATTAAAGAAAGTCAGGCCGGAAGTGGTTTGGACTGTCCGACGGCATTTCAGTCCCAGATTTCACCGGTAGAGAGAGCAAGGGACGCTCCGTAATTTGGCTTAATACAGGAATTTTTGAAGACTCCAGATAGCCAGAAATGGACTGATCGTCCAAAAGTTATAAAAATTCCTACCGGATATCCTAGATTTCAGATCTAGGTGAGAAAATACAGGATGATACGTCCTTATGGGGCGGATGTCGGGAAACTGACAGAATACCGATAGGAGGCCTGTAGAAAAAGTTATTCGCAAATTAGAAAATCCAGACGGGAGTGTGAGGCCTCCGGGTATCCGATAGGGAAATTTATCGGTATTTGAAAAGGGACTGAATGAGTTCGGATAACTTTGGTCAGATGACTGATATGACTCACAGGGATGCCTGAACACCGCAGGCCAGTGTATCGGACAGAAGGAGCCGGTGTTCGGATATGTGTATAAACGGTGAATAATAGATAAAATATTCAATAATTATTAACAGGGGAAGATTCCTCTAATGCGTGCCATAAAGGTAATGGACCCTGAAAGGCCCAATAATGGCACCAACAAGGCCCAGTAAGACCCTTGGACTGATAGGTGGGCCAGTGTCCGGCAGAACCCCGAAAAAGTGCGAAATTACGAAAATGCCCCTGTGTTGTACTAAAGGGGTAGGAGATGAATGAGGGCATTTTGGTCATTCTGGACTGGCCTAGAAGCAAGGGCACATACAGATAAAGTTACTTAGAGTCAGTATATGCCCTGACAGAGTACAGAAGGGTGTGAAATGACGATTTTACCCTTAGGGTTAAAATAGTGCAAGAAAGGGCACTTAGGGGTATTTTGGTAATTTGTCGAGGGATGTTTCTTGGGAATGGAGCCATCAGAGTACTTGAGCTTGATCAGGATCCAAGATAACATACCCAGAGCCCAAAAACGTAGCCCATGGAGTATGTGGGAAAAAGTGGCATTAAAATACTATTTTAATGCTGTTTCAATAAGTAAAGTTACTCGGCCGGCACGATAACCGAGGAGGTGATCAGATAAAGTTCGGGACTTATCTGGATAGCATTGGAAGGCGTGAAAGGTCCCTTCCAGGTGCCACATGGCACAATCTTAGAGGCAGAAGAAAAGTTGAGGACACGTATTACGGTGCAAGACTCTGGACCGGTACTGGATTGGACTGAACTGCTGAGTCAGCTGATGAGGTGTCCAGGAATTGTGACATGTGAAGAATGTGGCGATGAGGTGTCCCGGTGAGGTGTCCTGGATGATGTCATGCATGATGCAGTAAAAAGGAATAAAGAAAAATAGGAAAATCCAGGAAAAACCAGGACCACATGTTCGGATGGCTTCAAAATTACAGAAATGCCATCCATTAGAGCTATAAATACCCCCTTCCCCTCCCATTTTATGCATCCCACGTTTTTGGCAAGAAAAGAGAGAGAAAGAAGAGAGAGAAGGAGAAAGAAAGAAAGAAAGGAAGTTCTGGTGGAGTTGGAAGCAGTATAGAAGTTCTGGAGTTCTGCTTTTGAGGTAGTAACTAATCCTAGCTCTTATGTAATGTCTTTGTGATTTGTTGTGCTATTGTTTGGTTGGATTGTTGTCTTATATGTTATGCTTGAAGCTCTATTACAATGCTATGATCATATGTTATTGAATATGGAAGCACGCAGTATACTATCTATGCACAATCACAAGCAAGCACCGTCACTCTGCATTACATATATTGTTATGATTATTACTACTGAGATTCCCCCGAATCTCATTCCCATATATAACATTACAGGGGAGGTTCTGTCAAAATAAAATCTGGAAATTTTAAGAGACGCCGTTACGCTGCTGAAATTCCGGCAAGGAAGCAGGAACAGGGAAAGGAACTGATACGTACTGTGTACATAGTGCTGTCTAAGGAGGCTGGAAGTGAGTGGACCCAGCAGGTTCATCCAGTCTTTCCTGGGTACTACGTAGAATGGTAGTTCTCATGAGGGAATTACCGAATCGGTACAACATCGGTTACTTTCTAAAGAAGAATTGTAGCAGTTATGCTGCCGGATTTTAGGCAGGAAAAGATGTAATAGAAATAAGAGAATTTGGTGTATGCCTTGTTGTATGACATTTTATTATTTAATAATAAATGTTGTTTGGCATGTTCAATTTGTGAATGGGGAATTAAGGGAGAAATTCGCAGGTCATGAGGTAGCAGTGTTCTGGCCTCAGTTTGACCTAGTAAACGAAGGAGTTTGGCTATGAAATTTGGCAGGCTAGTCGTACACATCTGGGGCATTACGTGGATAGGTAATAAGCCTCATTTGGATGTGTAGAACGAGATAAATTAATTTTCAAATTAAAGGTTCAGAATAAGGAACTTAAGAGTGAAATTTTGAATTTCTGGGCTTAAGTTAAGATATAATCAAGCTAATATTGCTTCCGCAAGTGTACTCTGAGGAGTCTAAGGGAGGATGTTTCATAAACAGTGGAAGTCCTGAGGGGTAAATGGCCACTTGGGGATGATGGCTAGGTCGCGACTAGTGACTAAAGTAGTGCCAAGCGTATGGGCCATGAGTTGAGAAGGTCCAAAAGAGATAGATACCTGGTTAGAGGTAGACCAGAGGCAAGAGGTCAGATACAGGAAAGGTTATCTGGAAACCATGAGGTAGGCTGATAAGGTATCCTCATGGGACCCACAAGATGCCACATGGCATTAGATTAGTGATTCAGTAACCTTTCAGTAGAGTAAAGTTACTCGGTTGGCACGAGAATCGAGGAGGTGATCAGATAAGTCTGGGACTTATCTGGATAACATTGGGAAGCGTGCAAGGTCTCTTCCAGGCGCCACATGGCATGGGTCTGGAGAAAGCAGATAAAGCTGAGGGCACGTATTACGAGGTAAGACACTGGACCGGTGAGTCAGCTGCTGAGGTGTCCCGGTGAGGTGTCCCGATGATGTCATGCATGATGAAGTAAAGGAGGAATTAGAGAAAATAGGAAAATCCAGGAAAAACCAGGACCGTAGGATCAAAGTTCATGGTAATTATAGAATTGCCATTGAAGGCAATTATAAATACCCCCCCTTGCCCTCCATTTCATTCACGCATGGGAGGAGAAGGGAGAGAAAGAAGAGAGAGAAGGAGAAGGAAGGAAGAGAGAAAGGAGAAAAGGAAGTAAGGAAGTTCTGGCGGAGCTGGAAGCAGAATAGAGATAGTAAGGTTCTGCTGAGCTAGCCAGGTAGTAACTAATCCTAGCTTTTATGTAATGGCTTTGTGATTTGATGTGCTATTGTTTGGTTGGATTGTTGTCTTATATGTTATGTTTGAAGCTCTGCTGTAATGCTATGATCATATGTTATTAAGCATGGAAGCACGCAGCATACTTATCTGTACACAATCACAAGCAAGCACTGTCACTCTGCATTACATATATTGTTATGACTGTTGCTACTGAGATTCCCCCGAATCTCATCCCCATCCATAACCCATTACAGGGAGGTTATGCTGAAGTAGATTTTGAGAAAGCCAAGAGACGCCGTTATGCTGGCGAAGCAAAGACTGAACATCAGTATATGATAAGTACTGTGTACGTAGTGCTGTCTATGGAGGCTAGAAGTGAGTGGACCTAGCCGGTTCATCTAGTCTTTCCTGGGTACTACGTAGAATGGTAGTTCTCATGAGGGGATTATCGAATCAGTACAATTCAGTTCTTTGTACAGATGAAGCGTAGCGGTTGTGCTGCCGGAGTTTAGGCAGAAAGAGATGTAATAGAGATAGCAAGATTATGTATATGTCTTGTTGTGTATGCCTTGTTGTATGACATGATGTTATTCAATGATAAATATTGTTTGGCATATTCAATTTATGTATGTTAAATTAAGAGGGAAATTCACAGGTCTTGAGGCAGCAGTGTTCTGACCTCAGTTTGACCTAGTAAACGGAGGAGTCTGGCCACAAGATTTAGTGAGCCGGTAGTACACATCTGGGGCATTCCGTGGATAGGTAATAAGCCTCATTTAGATGTGTATAAGGTGAGAAACCAATTCTCAAAGTAAAGGTTGAGAATAAGGAACTTAGGAGTAAAAGTTCAATCTCTGGACTTAAGATAAGCTAATATTGCTTCCGCAAGTGTACTCTGAGGAGTATAAAGGATAATGTTTCATTTTGGTATCAGAGCAAGAGGTTATGGCATAGACCAGAAAGGACTCTGGTTTAGAGTATAAGATTCTGGCACAGAACAGAAGGTTCTAGCTTCGTGATACTCTGATGGAGTATTTTCCCTTGCGAGAGAATGGCATTGAGTCGCGACTAATATGGTTTTAGGTCACGACGGGTAGCTCAAAGAGAGTTTTAGTCGCGACGAAGAAGTGTAGAGGTCGCGACTGTTATTTACAGAGAGATTAGGTTGCGACGTGTATGTTACAAGGTCGCGACTGTATATTGCAAAAAGTTAAGGTTGCGACGTAAGAAGGCCTAGGTCACGACGAGTTAGACTCAGGTCGCGACTACAAAATATTTAGGTCTCGACTAAGGATAGAAATGTTAGGTTATGATGAGTTGAGTATGATGGTCGCGATGCAAGATCATAAAGTCACGACTATCCAATACTCAGGTCGCGAAGAATGAATAGAAATGTTGAGTATGATGGTCACTGATTAAAGATCACATAGGATATGAGTCACGACTATCCAATACTCAGGTTGCGACAGACAGTTATTCAGAAAGCTCAGAGGAGATAAAGCTCCTAGATGAGATGTGTGTTCATTTTTCTTTTTGAAAAGGAAAAAGATGGTGAACATAAGACAAGAACATAGAGCTTGAGTGGAAGAGCCATGCATAGAGGAAGCTGGCAACTCCAATGAGGTAGACCCTATTCGAGTCATCCGTACTAGGCAGGATGAGTAGCAAAGGATGATGTAAAGGATGATGATGATGAGTTAAGATGAGCTAGCCAGATAGCTAGTATGAGGTTTGCCTAGGAATAAGCCTAGGACATGGCTTAAGGCTAGAGACGTGATGGTCAATAGTTAAAGAGCTAATATTCCCTAAACAGAGGGATTCCATCACGGAGAAGTGATAGATCCAGGGTAGAGTACCCTAGAGAACAGAAATGATAATAGAAGATGAGGAATGAGATCTATGCGACTGAAGTTCGCTAGGATCAAGAGAGAGACCGATCAGGAACCACAGTCCGGTCAAGAATAGACTAGGACTGATGGATAGACAGAAGAAGTTAAGAGATAGTAAAGAGGTAGCCACAGATTACGAGATAAAGTGACTCCCCTATTCCCTATATAAGATAGAGTAATGAAGGGTTGAGTCTATACCCTGGTAAGAGGGTAGTGTGGCAGCCTAAGTGAAATAGATAAATAGATGTTTCAGGATGACTGACCAAGATATGATAGGCAATATGATAAAGAAAATATGCCTTGAGGTTTAGTTAGTCTGATGGATGGTGGAGCAAAGTATGATGATGATATGGCTTATGATGCCATAAGTTATGATGAATAGTTGCATCTCCTTGCAGTTGTCAAATGATGACATGCATGTTAGAGTATGCTATGATGAATGAATACTCCCCTTTTGGTAGTACATGCAGGGTAGAGTATATATGAGTACAAATATGAGATGAGAAAGTTATGAGAAAGTATGTTGCTCCCATACCATATGACATTTAGTGAGATATGTATTGAGGATGATAGATAGTCTCAGTTTATGGGACAATAAGCTATGATATTCAGATATGTTATGAATGAGGATACTCAGGTAATTCTGCAGACTTGTGAATACAGTACTCAGAGCCATTTCTGTTGAAAGGAATGGTAGACAGAAAGAAAGCAGAAAAGAGTAAAGAGAGTGTTTCTAGATCACTCTTCAGATAAGAGTTGGATCTGAAACATATGGCTTTCAGATAGAGCTAGATTCAGATGAGTATAGATCACTCTTCATAAGAGTTGAATCTGATACAGAATGCTCGCAGTTAGAGCATAGTTCAAATGGCTCGCAGTTAGAGCACAGATTAAAATGGGCAGTATGATGAGGCCATACAGTAGAATGCAATGGCAGGTGGTTAGACCACAGTCAATGGTAAACCACGTTAAGGTTGAAAGATGAGAAGGAACTCCTGAGTAAAAGAGGGAGTAAGTAAAGTCTGGGTAAACGATATGAGGCTATAAAATTTTTAGTTATGGAGTTATCAACAGGTGGAAGCAGTTAACCTTATAACTTAGTCTATTGGTTTACGATCTTCGGGAGATATACAGTACAACAGAATCGCAGTTAGATTCTGGAGGATCGCAGTTAGATCCTAGCATGGCTCCAGGGTCACAGTTAGATCCTAACAGATTCAGAGTCGCAGTTAGATTTTGAAGAGGCTAACGGTTGATCGCAGTTAGATCCCGAGGTAGCAGTTAGACCTAGCATAAGGAAAGTAATGAGCCATGAGACATGAGTACGATATAGTATCTCTTTGGGAAGATGAATGCCAAAGACAAAGTTAAGGTGAGGAAGCTTCACTAGTTGATAAACTCACCCAGAGAAATTGTTTTATAATGATTTTTCTCAGATAGCCTCTACAGACTGAACTTAGCTTTCCCTTAAACGAAGATGGAGTCCAAGTTCAAATCTGAGTACTGGTATTCAAAGTAGTTTTGTAGAAGTATGCCTGAGAAGCAGAGAAGAAAATCCTCAGTGTAATGAGAACAGAAGAGTATGAGTAGATAGATTCCCCCAGATGAGGGTAAAGAGATTAAAAGGCTAGAGAAGACCTAGAGAAAGAGGTCTAAGGCAAAGTAAAGATAGAACGCAGTTTTATGAGGAAGAGAATGTTAGCCTTATGGTATCTCAAGATAAGTTATGAAAGGGTGGTATATACCATAAGATAGCCAGAGTTGGCTAGATATGCTATGATAAAATATCAAAAGCATGCAATGAGATACACTGTGGTAAACGTGTAATGTAACACGTACCGAGAAATGTGCATTTTATGAACAGATAGAGAGGCTTTCTTTTTGTAGGGATCACATGTTTAAATGTTATGCTATGAAAGAAAATAGAAAATGAGAGTTTTCACTCCTTGCATGAGATGCTAGGCCTTATGTTATGCTAAAACTATGCAAGCTCCGAGTGTTAGAGCTGTGCCTAGTTAGAACAGGAATGCTTGAGCTCCAGCATTAGAGCTTTGCATTCATAAGCAGTTATGCAGTCCTGCAGTATGTTGGCCAGGCATTATGCATGTTAGAGTAAGTGCTTTCATTTAGCAGCAAAGTAAAGAAAGGATAGCTGCGTAAGTCCTCTCTCTGTATGACGTTAAGTGAAAAGAAAGATGAAATGTTGCAGATTTTGAAGCAGTCTGCGAGATATTAAGAGAAGTAATAAGAGATAAATGCTTAAAGTATGATATTGGAAGAGATATGATGAGTAGAAATTCCCGAATACAGTAATATTCGAGGGAATTTCCTATGAAAGAAATGGACACTGCTCATAAGTGTAGTGAGTGATCCATAAGAGAAAAGTAGTTTTAGCTCTGATTGAGTTGACCCAGAGCAAAATAAGCATGTTACGAAGAGATGTACAGTTTTATGATAAGTACTTTGCCAGAGGTTAAGTTAATTTGGCTATGGTACTGATTAAATTTTGAGGACGAAATTTATTTTAAGGGGAGGAGAAATGTAACATCCCAGTTTTCAGGCCTAGAGATGCAGAGATAGTGAAACATCCTCCCTTAGGCTCCTCAGAGTACACTTGCGGAAGCAACATTAGCTTGATTATATCTTAACTTAAGCCCAGAAATTCAAAATTTTACTCTAAGTTCCTTATTCTGAACCTTTGATTTGAGAACTGATTAATCTCATTCTACACATCCAAACAAGGCTTATTACCTATCCACGTAATGCCCCAGATGTGTACGACTGGCCTGTCAAATTTCGTGGCCAAACTCCTTCGTTACTAGGTCAAACTGAGGTCAAAACACTGCTACCTCAAGACCTGCGAATTTCTCCCTTAATTCCCCATTCACAAATTGAACATGCCAAACAACATTTATTATTAAATAATAAATTGTCATACAACAAGGCATACAGCAAATTATCATATTTCTATTACATCTTTTCCTGCCTAAAATCCGGCAGCACAACCGCTACATTCCCTCTGTAGAAAGTAACAGATCTTGTACCGATTCGGTAATTCCCGTAGGAACTACCATTCTACGTAAGTACCCAGGAAAGACTGGATGAACCGGCTAGGTCCACTCACTTCCAGCCTCCTTAGACAGCACCTACGTACACAGTACGTATCAGTTCCTTTCTTTGTTCCTTCTTCGTTGCCAGAATTTTGGCAGCCTAACGGCGTCTCTCAAAATTCTTAGAATTCAGTTCAACATAATCTCCCTGTAATGGGTTAGACATGGGGAATGAGATTCGGGGGAATCTCAGTAGTAATAATCATAACAATATATGTAATGCAGAGTGACGGTGCTTGCTTGTGATTGTGTGCAGATAAGTATGCTGCGTGCTTCCATATTCAATAACATATGATCATAGCATTGTAATAGAGCTTCAAGCATAACATATAAGACAACAATCCAATCAAACAATAGCACAACAAATCACAAAGACATTACATAAGAGCTAGGATTAGTTACTACCTCAAAAGCAGAGCTCCAGAACTTCTATACTGCTTCCAACTCCACCAGAACTTCCTTTCTTTCTTTCTTTCTCCTTCTCTCTCTTCTTTCTCTCTCTTTTCTTGCCAAAAACGTGGGATGCATAAAATGGGAGGGGAAGGGGGTATTTATAGCTTTAATGGATGGCATTTCTGTAATTTTGAAGCCATCTGAACATGCGGTCCTGGTTTTTCCTGGATTTTCCTATTTTTCTTTATTTCTTTTTACTGCATCATGCATGACATCATCCAGGACACCTCACCGGGACACCTCATCGCCACATTCTTCACATGTCACAATTCCTGGACACCTCATCAGCTGACTCAGCAGTTCAGTCCAATCCAGTACCGGTCCAGAGTCTTGCACCGTAATACGTGTCCTTACTTTTCTTCTGCCTCTAAGATTGGGCCATGTGGCACCTGGAAGGGACCTTTCACGCCTTCCAATGCTATCCAGATAAGTCTCGGACTTTATCTGATCACCTCCTCGATTATCGTGCCGACCGAGTAACGTTACTTTATTGAAACAGCATTAAAATAGTATTTTAATGCCACTTTTTCCCACATACTTTATGGGATACGTTTTTGGGCTCTGGGAATGTTGTCTTGGATCCTGATCAAGCCCAAGTACTCTGATGGCTCGATTCCCAAGAAACAGCCCTTGGCAAATTACCAAAATACCCCTGGGTGCCCTTTCTTGCACTATTTTAACCCTAAGGGTAAAATCGTCATTTCACACCCTTCTGTACTCTGTCAGGGCATATACTGACTCTAAGTAACTTTATCTGTATGTGCCCTGGCTTCTGGGCCTATCCAGAATGACCAAAATGCCCTCATTCATCTCCTACCCCTTTAGTACAACACAGGGGCATTTTCGTAATTTCGCACTTTTCCGGGGTTCTGCCGGACACTGGCCCACCTATCAGTCTAAGTGTCTTACTGGGCCTTGTTGGCGCCATTATTGGGCCTTTCAGGGTCCATTACCTTCATGGCACGCATTACGAGGAATCTTCCCCTGTTAATAATTATTGAATATTTTATCTATTATTCACCGTTTATACACATATCCGGACACCGGCTCCTTCTGTCCGATACACTGGCCTGCGGTGTTCAGGCATCCCTGTGAGTCATATCAGTCATCTGACCGAGGTTATCCGAACTCATTCAGTCCCTTTTCAAATACCGATAAATTTCCCTATCGGATACCCGGAGGCCTCACCCTCCCGTCTGGATTTTCTAATTTGCGAATAACTTTTTCTACAGGCCTCCTATCGGTATTCTATCAGTTTCCTGACATCCGCCCCATAAAGACGCATCATCCTGTATTTTCTCACCTAGATCTGAAATCTAGGATATCCGGTATGAATTTTTATAACTTTTGGACGATCAGTCCATTTCTGGCTATCTGGAGTCTTCAAAAATTCCTGTATTAAGCCAGATTACCGAGCGTCCCTTGCTCTCTCTACCGGTGAAATCTGGGACTGAAATGCTTTCGGACAGTCCAAACCACTTCCGGCCTGACTTTCTTTAATTACACTTTAGCCCCAAGGAACTTTTCTTCTTTTCATTTAAGTCCCTTTTTATTTGGCTAAAATTACACTTAAGGACCCCACCTTTTTGTCCTTAAACTTTCCATAATTCTTTCATACTCATAGAGACCTCGTATGCACATTTCACAGTTCAGTGAAATGATCAGCATAATTTTCTCTATTTTCTGGCAAAATATGGTACTCATCGGCTACCAGCCCGATCTTTCCCATAATTACGATTTGCCCCTGCATTCTCTTTCTGGCCTCATTGCTCATCTTCTCATCCCTCATCTTAAGGTCTAGAAATTATCTTTCAATAACTCAACCCTTAAACTCTTCGGGAGTCATCGTTAATTGAAAAGGTCGACAACCCGCCCATATCAGGTTATCTTACACAGGAGCCAGCCCATATCAAGCTACCTGCAGAATTCCTAGGCTTAAGACTTAGGATATTCCTCACATTCCTCATTTTGAACCTAGGTGAACTAGACCCAAAAATTGGGATGTTACAGATAGCCTAAAATTAAGAGGTTACTAGACCCCTTTTTAGCAGAAGTTCCAGAGGAATGCAAAGAGTTTCAGGGACTGAGCTGCGAGTAAGTAAAGGTACGGGGACTTATGTGCAAACAGTAGAAGTCCCGAGGGGTAAATGGCCATTTGGGGATGATGTAAAGGTCAACGGTTCAAGAGTTGAGAGCTGACCATTTTGGTCGCGACTGGAGATAGGTGTGGTCGCGACTAATAGTTACAGAAAGAGGTTTAGACGCGACGAGAAAGAAGTATGGTCGAGACTAATATTGGTAGAGAGGCTTGGTCATGACGGATATGTATGTGGTGTCACGACTAATGAGTAGAATAAGCCTGGTTACGACTAAAAAGTGATGTGGTCGTGACGAAAGACTGTTATGGTCGCGACTAAAGAATGCTATGGTCGCGACTAATGAACTAGAAGGTGTTAAGTAACGATGAGATGATGGCTAGGTCGCGACTAGTGACTAAAGTAGTGCCAAGCGTATGGGCCATGAATTGAGAAAGTCCAAAAGAGATAGATACCCGATTAGAGATAGACCGGAGGCAAGAGAAAGTCCAAGCGTATGGCTCAGTGATGCTCTGAGATAGTTAGATGGATGTTTAAATAAGTTAAAGATGTGAATTAGAAAGCTTAATTCCCTTAGAGTACGAGTTAATGATGCTCAAGGTCGTAACTAATATGGTTTTAGGTCGCGACAAGTAGCTCAAAGAGAGTTTTAGTCGCGACGATTAAGTGTCTAGGTCACGACAGTTATTTACAGAGATATTAGGTCGCGACGTGTATGTTCCAAGGTCACGATGGAATATGGAAGAGAGCTGAAGTTACGACGAGAAAGGTCTTGTGTCGCGACTAGAAAAAGTTAAGGTTGCGACGTAAGGAGGCCTAGGTCGCGACGAGTTAGGTTCAGGTCGCGACGCAGAAGATTCAGGTCGCGACTAAGGGACAGAGATATTGGGTCATAATGAGTTGAGTGCGATGGTCGCGATGAAAGATCAAAGAAGATATGAGTCGCGACTATCCAAGACTCAGGTCGTGACTAATATGGGTTTAGAAAACTCAACGGAGATATGAGCTCTTAGATAGGATGAGATGTGTTCATTTTTCTTTTTAAAGGAAAAAGATGGTGAACACAAGACAAGAACATAGAGCTTGAGTGGAGGAGCCATGCATAGAGGAAGCGGGCAACTCCAATATGCGAGTCATCCTTGCTAGGATGAGTAGCAAGGGATGATAATGATAAGTTAAGATGGGCTAGCTCGATGAGATAGCTAGAATGAGATAGATCCTCCATGTGATAACTAGGAGTAGATCTACATGGTAAAGGTCTTATTCAGCTAGGCTGAATAGAAGACCTAAGAGCTAGAATGAGATAGTTAGAAAGAGATTTGTCCAAGAATAAGCCTAGGACATGGCCTAAGGCTAGAGACGTGATGGTTAATAGCTAGAGAGCTAATATTCCCTAAGCAGAGGGATTCCATCACAGAGAAGTGATAGACCTAGGGTAGAGTACCCTAGAAAGTAGAAGATGAGGAATGAGATCTATGCGACCGAAGTTCGCTAGGATCAAGAGAAAGACCGATCAGGAACCACAGTCCGGTCAAGAATAGACTGGGACTGATAGATGGAAAGAAGAAATAAAGAGATAGTGAAGAGGTAGCCACATTTGAGAGATAAAGTGACTCCCCTATTCCCTATGTAAGATAAAGTAATGAAGGGTTGAGTCTATACCCTGGTAAGAGGGTAGTGTGGCAGCCTAAGTAAGATAGACAGATGATCTTGCCAGATCCTGATCATGTGATTGATAATCTGACAGATAATGCGATAGAAAGCATGATCAGATGATGATCTGACAAATAATATGATAAAGGAAATATGTTTTGAGGCTTACTTAGCTTTACAATGTCTGATGGATGGTTGAGCAAAGTATGATGATGATGTGGCTTATGATGCCATAAGTTATGATAGTTGCATTTCCTTGCAGTTGTCATATGATGACATGCATGTTAGAGTATGCCATGATGAATGAATACTCCCCTTTTGCAGTGCATGCAGGGTAGAGTTTATATGAGTACATATATGAGATGAAAAGTATGTTGCTCCCATACCATATGACATGTAATGAGATATGTATTGAGGATGATAGATAGTCTCAGTTTATGGGACAATAAGCTATGATATTTAGATATGTTATGATTGAGGTTACTTGGGTAATTCTGCAGACTTGTGAATGCAGTACTCAGAGCCATTTTTGTTGAAAGGAATGGTAGACAGAAAGAAAGCAGAAAAGAGTAAAGAGATTGTTTCTAGATCACTCTTCATATAAGAGTTAGATCTGAAACATATGGCTCCCAGATAGAGCTAAATTCAGATGAGTATAGATCACTCTTCAGATAAGAGTTGGATCTGATACAGAATGCTCGTAGTTAGAGCATAGTTTGAATGGCTCGCAGTTAGAGCACAGATGGAAATGAGAAGTTAGGATGAAACCATAGAATGGCAGGTGGTTAGACCATGATGGCACAAGCCAATGGTAAGCCACAGTAAAGTAAGAAAGATGAAAAGGAACTCCTGAGTAAGAGAGGAAGTAAGTAAAGTCTGGGTAAACGATATGAGGCTATAAAATTTTTATGGAGTTATCAACAGGTAGAAGCAGTTAACCTTATAACTTAGTCTGTTGGTTTAAGATCTTTGGGAGATATACAGTACAACAAAATCGCAGTTAGATTCTGGAGGGTCATAGTTAGATCCTAGTATGGCTCCAGGATCACAGATAGATCCTAACAACTTCAGAGTCACAGTTGGATTCTGAAGAGGCTAACGGTTGATCGCAGTTAGATCCCGAGGTCGCAGTTAGACCTAGCCTAAGGAAAGTAATGAGCCATGAGTTATGAGTACAATGTAGTATCTCTTTGGGAAGATGAATGCCAAAGATGAAGTTAAGGTGAGGAAGCTTCACTAGTTGATAAACTCACCCAGAGAATTTGTTTTCCTCAGGTAGCCTCTAGTATACAGACTAAACTTGGCTTTCCCTTAAACGAAGATGGAGTCCAAGTTCAAATCTGAGTGCTGAGATTCAAAGTTTTGTAGAAGTATGCCTGAGAAGCAGAGAAGAGAATCCTCTGTGTAATGAGAAGCAGAGAAGAAAATCCTCAGTGTAATGAGAACAGAAGAATATGAGTAGCTTGATTCCCCAGAAGAGGGTAAAGAGATTAAAAGGCTAGAGAAGACCTAGAGAAGAGGGTCTAAGGCAAAACAAAGATAGAACGTAGTTCTATAAGGAAGATAATGTTAGCCTTGTGGTATCTCGGGATGAGTCATGATAAGGCAAGATAAGTTATGAAAGGGTGAAATACACCATGAGATAGCCAGAATTGGCTGGATGTATCATGGGAAAGTATCAAACATATGTAATGAGATACACTGTGGTAGACGTGTAATATGACACACACCGAGAAATGTGCATTTTATGAACAGATAGAGAGGCTTCCCTTTTGTAGGGATCATATGTTTAAATGTTATGTTACGAACGAAATAGAAAATGAGAGTTTTCCCTCGTTGCATGAGATGTCAGGCCATATGTTGTGCTAAAACTTTGCAAGCTCCAGGTGTTAGAGCTGTGCATAAATAGAGCAGGAATGCTTGAGCTTCGACGTTAGAGCTTTGCATTCATAAGCAGGTATGCAGTCCTGCAGTATGTTGGCCAGGCATTATGCATAGGTGCTCTTATTTAAGAGTAGATGCTCTCATTTAGCAGCAAAGTAAAGAAAGAATAGCTGTGTAAGTCCTCTCTCTGTAGGAAGTTAAGTTGCTAAGAATGATGAGAATGTTTGCTTATATGAACAGAAAGATGGAATGTTGCAGATGTTAAAGCAGTCTGCGAGATATTAAGAGAAGTAATAGAGATAGATGCTAGAAGTATGATGAGTAGTTAGAAGAAATTCCCGAATACAGTAATATTCGAGAGAATTTCATATGAAAGAAATGGACACTACTTATAAAGTGCAGTAAGTGATCCATAAGAGAAAAGTAGATTTCAACTCTGATTGAGTTGACCCAGAGAAAGATAAGCATGTTACGAAGAGATGTAAAGTTATGATGAGTACTTTGCCAGATGTTAAGTTAATTTGGCTATGGTACTGATTAAATTTCGAGGATGAAATTTATTTAAAGGGGAGGAGAAATGTAACATCCCAATTTTTAGGCCTAGAGATGCAGAGATAGCCTAAGATTAAGAGGCTACTAGACCCCTTTTTAGCAGAAGTCCCAGAGGAACGCAAAGAGTTTCAGGGACTGAGCTGCGAGTAAGTAAAGGTACGGGGACTTATGTGTAAACAGTGAAAGTCCCATGGGGTAGAATGGCCATTTGGGATGATGTAAAGGTCAAAGGTTGTGGAGTTGAGAGCTGACCATTATGGTCGCGACTAGGGAGTACTGTGGTCGCGACTAATGGTTACGGAAAGAGTTATACGCGACGAGAAAGCAGTGTGGTCACGACTAGGAAGTAGTGACGTCGCGACTAATAATGGCAGAAAGGTTTAGACGCGAGTGAATGATGTGTGTGTCACGACTAATAGGTAAAATGGGCTGGTTGCGACTAGAAAATGTTATGGTCGCGACTAGATTGTGTTGTGGTCGCGACGAAAGGATGTTGTGGTTGCGACTAATGAACCAAAAGATGTTATGTCGCGATAAGGTGATGATGAGGTCGCGACTAGTGGCTAAAGTAGTGCTAGCCGTATGGGCCAAGAGTTGTGAAGGTCAAAATGAGATAGTTACCCGGTTAGAGACAGAACTGGGGAAAGAGGTCAGATACAGGAAAGGTTATCTGGAAACTTTAAGAGACGCCGTTAGGCTGCCGAAATTCTGGCAACAAAGAAGGAACAAAGAGAGGAACTGATACGTACTGTGTACGTAGGTGCTGTCTAAGGAGGCTGAAAGTGAGTGGACCTAGCCGATTCATCCAGTCTTTCCTGGGTACTTACGTAGAATGGTAGTTCCTACGGGAATTACCGAATCGGTACAAGATCGGTTACTCTCTACAGAAGGAATGTAGCGGTTGTGCTGCCGGATTTTAGGCAGGGAAAGATGTAATAGAAATATGAGAATTTGATGTATGCCTTGTTGTATGACATTTTATTATTCAATAATAAATATTGTTTGGCATGTTTAAATTGTGGATGATGAATTAAAAGAGAAATTCGCAGGTCCTGAGGTAGCAGTGTTTTGACCTCAGTTTGACCTAGTAAACGAAGGAGTTTGGCTATGAAATTTGGCAGGCCAGTCGTACACATCTGGGGCATTATGTGGATAGGTAATAAGCCTCATTTGGATGTGCAGAACGAGATAAATTAATTTTCAAATTAAAGGTCCATAATAAGAAACTTAAGAGTAAATTTTTGAATTTCTGGGCTTAAGTTAAGATATAATCAAGCTAATATTACTTCTGCAAGTGTACTCTGAGGTGTCTTAGGAAGGATGTTTCAGTCTCTATTTTGGCAGTTTCTTATCTGCAAACCTTTTGCACTCTCCTTGCCCCCTTTTGTTTCTTGTGTGTAGAACCCTAGCCCCTAATGTCAAATATATAGGATGCTATCGGGTTTCTTATTGGGCCGGGCTTCAGAATTAATCTTATATTAATTCTGAAATTAATACAATATCATATATTGCATAATTTGATAAGAAACTAATTAAATAAATATGATTTATATTAAATCCGTCTCGCAGATTTAATTCATCTATTTATTTAATTTAAAATAAATATAAGACGGAATTATATTTGATTTATTCTCATAAATCAAATTTGAGATATCTTATCAATTTAAATTTCAAATTCAAATAGATCATATCAATTTAAATTCAAATTCAAAAGTGATAGAGATTTAATTTATCCTTATAAATTAAATATTACAAATATCTTTTATATTATATATAATATCTATATACAAATTTATATATATATAAAATATATAAATCCACCCTAGATTATTCATTGAATCAAGACATGTCTTAGATTCAATGAACCTGGACATCACAGCTCGAGTTGGGCTATTTTATGTGCGACCTTGTAGGCCCATATGAAGTTGGCAGTGGGCCAGTTACTATACTGACCCACAAGTCGTAAGCGGTCTCTAGCAAGACATTACGACTACCCAAATCATATGAGGATCAATGAATGATGTTACCTTTCATACAACCATATCACGTCCCTTTCGTCACACGATATTCGGTCATGGATGAGGCATAGAGAACGTCATCCTCCTGTTCCTGACTGTTACTTTCTCGATCCACAAGTAGTCTGACTATAGAAATGGAACTACCTTTCCATTACAGTATGGCCATATATTTCTCAGACTCACTCATCGAGGGGCCCAGTAATATCTCTCTACGAATGTGAGGGACAAATTCCATCTTGACCATTCACATTTCTCCGCATGAAAAACCACTAAGCCCGAACATAGCCTTATGATCACTTAGTCAAAAGTGACTTTTGACTAGGTCAAAGCTGAGCGTTTGTCATGTAGGAATTCATGATGATCTCAGGTCAAAGGGCATAGTGACATGGCTTGTATATGAGAGAAGCTTATGACTTAGCCCATGAGCTCTCTCATAGCAGGTCGGTCCAACACCCTGTACTCTTACATGTGCCTATGACTTTGATTTATATCTCTATATATCTTCAAAGTCATACTGGTCTTATTTCATCTCTGCTCCCACATAGATGACCGACCAGGGATATTTAAGATAAGATCATGAGTTATCCAAGGATGGTCATCACAGTAAACATGCAAATAATGTGATAACATAATTAAGAAATTCATAAATCAACAATGTTCATAAACAATGATTGGCCCCTAGGGCACAATCTCCAACAGGAAAATGGTTGGTTTGTGAAAATAGTATATGATGATAGGCTCTTGATGATGAAAAATATCTATCATTGGTCTCAATGTATATGGAGTTTGAAATCACTAAGTCTTGAATAAAACCTCAATCGATCGATTGAGTCCAGAACCCTAATATTCTTTAAACTCCTTTGATCAAAGCTAGTTTAAAGACTATTATTGAACTGCTAAGGATCACTTAGTGTGTAATTTAAACCAGATGGAAGAATGCCCTCGAATGAGCGTCGATTAACTAACCCTAGAATTCAAGCAATCAAATCAATTAACAACGATCGTTGACAACCGTTCAACTAGCTTAAACTCAAAAATGAAATATTGTATTTAAACTAGCATTCAAAATATCCAAAGTAAATTACAATTGTCTAATATGAGAATAACCAATCGATATTCAAAACTTGTTCATATGATGAAAAACCCTAAATCTCGAAGCAATCATAATATGACAAGATGTAAACTAGAATAGAAGAAACTCCCCGTTTCAGTCCGTGAGCTGAAGATATTAGATCCATCACCATGAGACTAAAGGTTTAGCCTCTCATGACTTCTACTGCATTGCAATCGCTGTTTAGATGTGATGCCATGAAGAAACAATGAAGAGATGAAGGTGAATGGTGTAGAAAGATGGAAGATGAGTAGAAAGTGTGTGGAGAGTGCTCGAGTACTGCTTCTTAGCCTAATCAGGTCCAAAAACCAGCCTCCCTCTTTGACGACAGCCTCCCTCTCTTCTTATAACAGCATGACAAAATTCAAAATGCGCAGTTTCAGTGATTTTGTACTTTTAGTCGCGACCAGATACATTTGTTGATCGCGGCCTATGAACATTGAGAATCTTCCAGAAGAATTATGGGACGCGACCGTAGGACTTTTTGGTCGCGACTAAATAGCATAGAGGCGTGATTCCACTTTCATTGACTTGTGATTTCTTTCCTGGTCCTTGCTCTCTTCCAAAGTACCTGCAATTCAACATAAAAGCTCACTGTAAAGTCCAAATCAATATATAACAGAATATATGCAGTTTGGAAGAGTTATTTTACCATTTTACCTTTTAATTAGCACATTGCCACGTACAATCATGTAATACACAAAAGTACAATTTAAGGCATGAAATGAATGGTAAAGTTATTATAAAACTCTCAAAATTATCATAGAAACCATATACAAAATGTGTCTTATCAACTATCATATGTTATCACGTCCTTTAGTCCAGCTGTCATTCTCCCTTAATTCATTCTATTAGTACATTGGTCTGTAATGGACAATTAAAATAAACAGATTATTTGTCCAATTAATCAATAAAATCACATCAATTAATTTCAACTTCTTCTATTTTTATTTTATTTATTAGTTGCTCACTAGATTGATAAATGGGGACAGAAATCAATAATAAAACTCTCTTAAACCACACTAAAATCAATACAAATATGAGTTTATCAACTCCACCACACTTAGCTTTTGCACTCCGAGCAAAATTTGGATCAAAACTGAATTTTAAACACACATGTTTAACATAATTGGCCACAACATATGTCATATCCCCAATTTTCTTATCTTATATGTCTGTAGCTGTAGGTAATATACATGAGTTTCTTTAAGGAAAATGTTGCAAATTAAGGAAGGAAAGGGATTGAATGTTAAGTAATGGAAAGTTCAAGGACTTAAGTGAAATTAGAAAAGTTTTAAGGTCTAAACAAAAGGTAGACATAAAAATTGGGCTAAAAGGTGTAATTACCAAAAGTTTAAGGGACTTGATGTAATTTATTAAAAGTTTAGGGGAAAAATTGTAATTATGGAAAGTTGAGCTGAAAAAGGCCAAAAATTGCCCGGAACCAGTTCAGTCCCAAATTTTACCAGTAAATAGAGAAAATCATTCTGATCAGTTTAACGTAACACAGAATTTTGATTTGAGGTCTCGATGAATTAATATAAATTTTTGAAGTTTGGAAAAATTATTGCAGTATTTTTCAGACCTCAAATCAGATGAAATTTTATAGTAAATTCTTATAATTAATATGAGAATTTATGAAACTGATAAAAACTCAAAAAGGAATTATGTAAAATTTATTATAGAATTTACAGTAGAATAAAACACCCGATAAATACTTTTCGGTGGATTTTCTTGGGAATTATGCCATAAAGGCATTAGGCCATATAAAGTCCCAAGTTGGCATCCTAAAGCACCAGCAAGATACTTGAACAGTTATGTGGGCCAATGTCCAGAGGAACCCTGAAAAAATATGAAATTATGAAAATACCCCTACGTTGGCATAATGAGCAAGAGATGGATTGAGGGCATTTTGGTCATTTGGATAGGGTAAAAAATGCCAAGGCAGGTACATGGATGAATAATAAGAGTCAGTATATACCCTGATAAGAGGTAAAGAGGTAGGGTTAATATAGTGCAAGACAGTGAACCAAGGGCATTTCGGTCATTTCTTAAGGGATGTTTAGCAGATAAATACTCAGTATAACAATCTCAATGGTAGGAAAAACCTAAACACTAGTTTTCATGAAGAATACATATTTTGGAATATTATAAAAATTCAGAACATAAAATAGTCTGGTTTTTGCGAAACTGATCGGATCAGTACCGGATTGGACTGGAATTTTTCCTATCAGTATTTCTCCATTTGTTTTGCCAAGCACAACCCTATATGATGTCATGTATGATGTCATTATAAAGCTTCTAGGGCAAGCTTTATGGAAGGTGGATTATGGACCATTAGATCAAATAGTAACCAAAGTAATCTTGTCCATCCATTTCCACCAAACTTTATCTATAAATACCCCCACAAATCTGCACATTCAAGCCAAGCTTTGGAGACCATAGGGAGGTGTTGCCAAAATGGATTTCAAGCAAGAAGAAGAGGGAAATCAAATAGCTAAACAAGCAAGGATCCAAGGTAACTTCTTCCTCCTACCTTTATGTTGTGTTGTAGAAAGATTTCTCTTTGTTTTGAATGGTTGAAACACCATTTTTCTCTCCATGGGAGCTGCTGGATGTTTTTTCTTGATGGAGAAGAAGATGAATATTAAGTTATAAAATGTTTAGACAAGCTTAAACAAGCTCGAATTAAGTAGTTTTAACCTAGGAAATCATGTAATCTTGGAATTGTAATCTTTAGACCCTCTCTATCACTGTTCATGCACCTGGGTAGGAGTTATAATTTCATGATTTTTATGCTTCCAATGTGTTTAAAATGAAAATTATGTGGGAAAAAGTAGAGAAACAAGTATTGGAAGCATTGGAGTCAAAATGAGAATTTTTGGAAATAAAGAGGGTATGCTTCGGTTCTGAACAGATTTCATAGGAGGAGTTGGATTTTCATAATTCCAAGTTCATATTTGGATTCCTTGGACAAAATTATGTAGGATTGGTCTAAGGAGATAATTATTACAAGGTTAAACCACTAACTCCAAGATTTAAGTTTAAAGTTAGGGATTTTAAGGAATTTAGTGAGCAATGTTTATGTAATGGATCTAATGAGTTGTATACACAATGTAATTGTGTTTAGGGCCATGATATGTCAAAGGAAATGAGTTAAAAAGGATGAGCAAGAAACCAATGTTTGGTTGGAAGCTTAGGGAGCAAGTGCAAGAACAAGAGAAAAGCTTATGTTTAAGGTAATGAACTTATCCATTCTTGTATGCTTGACGTATGTGCTTGTGTGTTAATATGATTATGATATGTGATGATGATGTATGATACGTATGAATGATATATACTCTTCCCTTTATGAGTTTATGGTTATGCATGATAGTGATAGGTATGGAGCATGATAGTATGCAAATGGAAGCTAAAGAAAGATAAAGGAAACATGTCATGCACTTGATTCATCTTGTATGCATTGAATGGTACCGTTTTCTACTGAGATTCCCTAAAATCTCACCCTCCCATAACCAACCATAATAGGTTATTTATGATGGAAGAACCATGCTTGATACATAAGCTAAAGGATGGAAGTGAAGAGGTAGACAAGTGATGGCATGTCATGGGTGTTATTCTTTTATGTAATGTAATGTAATATGCTATTATATGTAAAGAAAAATGTATGAAATAATTATGGCCTAACCCCATGATGTACATGAATGTACAAGAGGCCAATGACTAAAAAGTCACCATGCCTCTTAACTTTCAATTCAGATTATAGAATCCCAATTTCTTTAAGAAATTGTCTCACACACGACACCAACGGTGATCTAGTGTGTCTACCTTTTTGAAGGGAAATATAGTGAACTATTGGCACTATTTTTGAATAGAGGGAAAAGTCCCAACCACCTCAGCTTCTTAGGAGAATAACCTAATGCTCACTTTTGTTGTGAAATTCAACCAAAGTCCTCACAAACGAGCGATATATTATTTCTAGCTAGTAAATGCGTACTTTTCCCACTTTTTATCAATTCAACAAAAATTCACTACCCATCTCAACTTTCAATAAGGATTCGAGATGCGCACTTTTACTGCGTAATTGATCTACATAGTTCAAAAAAGAGTGATAGAGTCTATTTAGCCAGCGTATGCTAAGAAATAATGCGATTTGCAATATTTGGTAGTTGACTAAAAAATCACCATGCCTCTCAACTTTCAATTCAGAATATAGAATCCCAATTTCTTTAAGAAATTTTCTAACATATGACACCAACGGTGATCAAGTGTTTCTACCTTTTTGAAGAGAAATATAGCGAACCATTGGCGCTGTTTTAGAATAGAGGGAAAAGTCCCAACCACCTCAACATCTTAGGAGAATAATCGAATGCTCGCTTTTCTTGTGAAATTCAACCAAAGTGCCCACAAACGAGCGATATATTATTTACAGCTAGTAATTGCGTACTTTTCCCACTTTTTATCATGTCAATAAAAACTCACTACCCATCTCCACTTTCAATGAGGATTCGAGATGCCCATATTCATTCCATAATTCATCTATATAGTTCAACAATGAGCGATAGAGTCTATTTAGCCAAAGTAAGCCGAGGCAAAATACTTTTTACACTATTTTGTAATTGAGTGAAAAGTCACCATGCCTCTCAACTTTCAATTCAACTCTCAACTTTCAATTTGTAATTGCGTGCAAGGTCTTTTCCAGGCGTCACATGGCATTAGTCTGGAGAAAGCAGATAAAGCTGAGGATACGCATTACGAGGCAGGACTCTGGACCGGTAAGTCAGCCTAATGAGTCAGCATGCTGAGGTGTCCCAGGTTTTTCAGTATGTGGAAAATATGGTGCTGAGGTGTCCCACTGAGGTGGCACTGATGATGCAGTAAAAGGAAATTAAGGAAAATAGGAAATTCCAGGAAAAACCAGGATCGCATGTTCAGATGGCATGGAAATTACAGAAATGCCATTGGGAAATCCTATATATACCCCCTTGCTTCATTTGGCTTCACGCATGGCAAGGGAAGAGAGAGAGCAAGATTAGAGAGGAGGAGGAGGAAAGAAGAGAGAAAGGAAGAAAGGAAGTTCTGGCGGAGCTGGAAGCAGAATAGAGATAGTAGGGTTCTGCTGAGCTAGCCAGGTAGTAACTAATCCTAGCTTTTATGTAATGGCTTTGTGATTTGATGTGCTATTGTTTGGATGGATTGTTGTCTTATATGTTATGTCTGAAGCTCTACTGCAATGCTATGATCATATGTTATTGAGTATGGAAGCACGCGGCATACTTATCTGTACACAATCACAAGCAAGCACTGTCACACTGCATTACATATACTGTTATGATTATTACTACTGAGATTCCCCTGAATCTCATCCCCATTGTATAACCATTTCAGGGAGGTTATGTCGAGGTAGATTTTGAGAATTTTGAGAGACGCCGTTATGCTGCTGAAATTTTGGCGGAGATAGCAGTAGTGGAGAAAGGATATGATGCGTACTGTGTACGTAGGTACTGTCTAAGGAGGCTGGTAGTGAGTGGACCTAGCCGGTTCATCCAGTCTTTCCTGGATACTTACGTAGAATGGTAGTTCTAATGAGAGAATTACCGAATCAGTACAGCTAGTATAGCTTCTGCAGGTGTGCTCTGAGGAGTCTAAGGCAGGATGTTTTATTTTCCAATAGAGGGAAAAGTCCCAACCACCTCAGCTTCTTAGGAGAATAATTGAATGCTCGGTTTTGTTGTGAAATTCAACCAAAGTGCTCACAAACGGGCGATTTATTTTTTCTAGCTAGTAAACGCGTACTTTCCCAATTTTTATCAATTGAATCAAAACTCCCCTCCCACCTTAACTTTCAATGAGGATTCGACATGCGTACTTTTACTGCTTAATTGATGTACATAGTTCAACAATGAGTGATAGAGTCTATTTAGCCAAAGTAAGCTAAGTAATAATGCGATTTCTAGTATTTGGTAATTGACTAAAAAATCACCATGACTCTCAACTGTCATTTCGGAATATAGAATCCCAATTTCTTTAAGAAATTGACTCACGTACGACACCAAGGTGATCAAGTGTTTCTACATTTTTGAAGGGAAATATAGCGAACTATTGGTGCTATTTTCAAATAAAGGGAAAAGTCCCAACCACCTCAGCATCTTAGGAGAATAATCGAATGCTCGCTTTTCTTGTGAAATTCAACTAAAGTGCCAACAAATGAGCGATATATTATTTCGGGCTAGTAATTGAGTACTTTTCCCATTTTTTATCATGTCAATAAAAACTCTCTACCCATCTCCACTTTCAATGAGTATTCGAGATGCCCAAATTCATTCCAAAATTCATCTATATAGTTCAACAACGAGCGATAGAGTCTATTTAGCCAAAGTAAGCCAAGGCAGAATGCTTTTTACACTATTTTGTAATTGAGTGAAAAGTCACCATGACTCTCAACTTTCAATTAGGAATATACAATCCCAATTTCTTTACAAAAATGTCTCATCTATGATACGAACGGTGATCAAATGTTTCTACCTTGTGTATAGGAAAAATAGAGAACTTTTAGCACTATTTTTGAATGGAGGGAAAATTCCCAACCACCTCATCTTCTTAGGAGAGTAATCGAATGCTCACTTTTCTTATGAAATTCAACCAAAGTGCCCACAAACGAGCGATATATTATTTCTAGCTAGTAAACGCGTACTTTTCCCAATTTGTATCAATTGAATCAAAACTCATTCCCACCTTAACTTTCAATCAGGGTTCGACATGCGTACTTTTACTGTTTAATTGATGTACATAGTTCAACAAAGAGTGATAGAGTCTATTTAGCCTGAGTAAGCTAAGGCATATTGGGTTTTGCAGTATTTGGTAATTGACTGAAAAATCACCATGTCTCTCAACTTTCAATTTGGAATATAGAATCCCAATATCTTGAAGAAATTATCTCACATACGCACCAACGGTGATCAAGGGCTTCTAAATTTTTGAAGGGAAATATAGCGAACTATTGGCACTATTTTCCAATAGAGGGAAAAGTCCCAACCACCTCAACTTCTTAGGAGAATAATCGAATGTTCGATTTTGTTGTGAAATTCAACCAAAGTGCTCACAAAAGGGCGACTTATTTTCTCTAGCTAGTAAACGTGTACTTTTCCAAATTTTTATCAATTGAATTAAAACTCACTTCCCACCTTAACTTTGAATCAGGGTTCGACATGCGTACTTTTACTGCGTAATTGATGTACATAGTTCAACAATGAGTGATAGAGTCTATTTAGCCAGAGTAAGCTAAGTAATAATGCGATTTCCAGTTTTGGTAATTGACTGAAAAATCACCATGCCTCTCAACTTTCAATTCGGAATATAGAATCCCAATTTCTTTAAGAAATTGACTCACATACGACACCAACGGTGATCAAATGTTTCTACCTTGTGTATGGAAAATATAGAGAACTTTTAGCTCTATTTTTGAATGGAGGGAAAAGTCCCAACCACCTCAGCTTCTTAGGAGAGTAATCGAATGCTCACTTTTCATATGAAATTCAACCAAAGTGCCCATAAACGAGCGATATATTATTTCTAGCTAGTAAACGCGTACTTTTCCCAATTTGTATCAATTGAATCGAAACTCATTCCCACCTTAACTTTCAATCAGGGTTCGACATGCGTACTTTTATTGTTTAATTGATGTACATAGTTCAACAAAGAGTGATAGAGTCTATTTAGCTCGAGTAAGCTAAGGAATATTGCGTTTTGCAGTATTTGGTAATTGACTGAAAAATCACCATGCCTCTAAACTTTCAATTCGGAATATACAATCCCAATTTCTTCAAGAAATTTTTTCACATACGACACCAACGGTGATCAAGTGTTTCTACATTTTTGAAGGGAAACATAGCTAACTATTGGAACTGTTTTCGAATATAGGGAAAAGTCCCAACCACCTCAGCTTCTTAGGAGAATAATCGAATGTTCGATTTTGTTGTGAAATTCAACCAAAGTGCTCACAAACGGGCGATTTATTTTTTCTAGCTAGTAAACGCGTACTTTTCCAAATTTTTATGAATTGAATTAAAACTCACTTCCCACCTTAACTTTGAATCAGGGTTCGACATGCGTACTTTTACTGCGTAATTGATGTACATAGTTCAACAATGAGTGATAGAGTCTATTTAGCCAGAGTAAGCTAAGTAATAATGCGATTTCCAATTTTGGTAATTGACTGAAAAATCACCATGTCTCTCAACTTTCAATTCGGAATATAGAATCCCAATTTCTTTAAGAAATTGACTCACATACGACACCAACGGTGATCAAATGTTTCTACCTTGTGTATGGAAAATATAGAGAACTTTTAGCTCTATTTTTGAATGGAGGGAAAAGTCCCAACCACCTCAGCTTCTTAGGAGAACAATTGAATGCTCACTTTTCATATGAAATTCAACCAAAGTGCCCACAAACGAGCGATATATTATTTCTAGCTAGTAAACGCGTACTTTTCCCAATTTGTATCAATTGAATCGAAACTCATTCCCACCTTAACTTTCAATCAGGGTTCGACATGCGTACTTTTACTGTTTAATTGATGTACATAGTTCAACAAAGAGTGATAGAGTCTATTTAGCTCGAGTAAGCTAAGGAATATTGCGTTTTGCAGTATTTGGTAATTGACTGAAAAATCACCATGCCTCTAAACTTTCAATTCGGAATATACAATCCCAATTTCTTCAAGAAATTTTTTCACATACGACACCAACGGTGATCAAGTGTTTCTACATTTTTGAAGGGAAACATAGCTAACTATTGGAACTGTTTTCGAATAGAGGGAAAAGTCCCAACCACCTCAGCTTCTTAGGAGAATAATCGAATGTTCGATTTTGTTGTGAAATTCAACCAAAGTGCTCACAAACGGGCGATTTATTTTTTCTAGCTAGTAAACGCATACTTTTCAAAATTTTTATGAATTGAATTAAAACTCACTTCCCACCTTAACTTTGAATCAGGGTTCGACATGCGTACTTTTACTGCGTAATTGATGTACATAGTTCAACAATGAGTGATAGAGTCTATTTAGCCAGAGTAAGCTAAGTAATAATGCGATTTCCAGTTTTGGTAATTGACTGAAAAATCACCATGTCTCTCAACTTTCAATTCGGAATATAGAATCCCAATTTCTTTAAGAAATTGACTCACATACGACACCAACGGTGATCAAATGTTTCTACCTTGTGTATGGAAAATATAGAGAACTTTTAGCTCTATTTTTGAATGGAGGGAAAAGTCCCAACCACCTCAGCTTCTTAGGAGAACAATTGGATGCTCACTTTTCATATGAAATTCAACCAAAGTGCCCACAAACGAGCGATATATTATTTCTAGCTAGTAAACGCGTACTTTCCCCAATTTGTATCAATTGAATCGAAACTCATTCCCACCTTAACTTTCAATCAGGGTTCGACATGCGTACTTTTATTGTTTAATTGATGTACATAGTTCAACAAAGAGTGATAGAGTCTATTTAGCTCGAGTAAGCTAAGGAATATTGCGTTTTGCAGTATTTGGTAATTGACTGAAAAATCACCATGCCTCTAAACTTTCAATTCGGAATATACAATCCCAATTTCTTCAAGAAATTTTTTCACATACGACACCAACGGTGATCAAGTGTTTCTACATTTTTGAAGGGAAACATAGCTAACTATTGGAACTGTTTTCGAATAGAGGGAAAAGTCCCAACCACCTCAGCTTCTTAGGAGAATAATCGAATGTTTGATTTTGTTGTGAAATTCAACCAAAGTGCTCACAAACGGGCGACTTATTTTTTCTAGCTAGTAAACGCGTACTTTGCCAAATTTTTATGAATTGAATTAAAACTCACTTCCCACCTTAACTTTGAATCAGGGTTCGACATGCGTACTTTTACTGCGTAATTGATGTACATAGTTCAACAATGAGTGATAGAGTCTATTTAGCCAGAGTAAGCTAAGTAATAATGCGATTTCCAGTTTTGGTAATTGACTGAAAAATCACCATGTCTCTCAACTTTCAATTCGGAATATAGAATCCCAATTTCTTTAAGAAATTGACTCACATACGACACCAACGGTGATCAAATGTTTCTACCTTGTGTATGGAAAATATAGAGAACTTTTAGCTCTATTTTTGAATGGAGGGAAAAGTCCCAACCACCTCAGCTTCTTAGGAGAACAATTGAATGCTCACTTTTCATATGAAATTCAACCAAAGTGCCCACAAACGAGCGATATATTATTTCTAGCTAGTAAACGCGTACTTTCCCCAATTTGTATCAATTGAATCGAAACTCATTCCCACCTTAACTTTCAATCAGGGTTCGACATGCATACTTTTATTGTTTAATTGATGTACATAGTTCAACAAAGAGTGATAGAGTCTATTTAGCTCGAGTAAGCTAAGGAATATTGCGTTTTGCAGTATTTGGTAATTGACTGAAAAATCACCATGCCTCTAAACTTTCAATTCGGAATATACAATCCCAATTTCTTCAAGAAATTTTTTCACATACGACACCAACGGTGATCAAGTGTTTCTACATTTTTGAAGGGAAACATAGCTAACTTTTGGAACTATTTTCGAATAGAGGGAAAAGTCCCAACCACCTCAGCTTCTTAGGAGAATAATCGAATGTTTGATTTTGTTGTGAAATTCAACCAAAGTGCTCACAAACGGGCGACTTATTTTTTCTAGCTAGTAAACGCGTACTTTGCCAAATTTTTATGAATTGAATTAAAACTCACTTCCCACCTTAACTTTGAATCAGGGTTCGACATGCGTACTTTTACTGCGTAATTGATGTACATAGTTCAACAATGAGTGATAGAGTCTATTTAGCCAGAGTAAGCTAAGTAATAATGTGATTTCCAGTTTTGGTAATTGACTGAAAAATCACCATGTCTCTCAACTTTCAATTCGGAATATAGAATCCCAATTTCTTTAAGAAATTGACTCACATACGACACCAACGGTGATCAAATGTTTCTACCTTGTGTATGGAAAATATAGAGAACTTTTAGCTCTATTTTTGAATGGAGGGAAAAGTCCCAACCACCTCAGCTTCTTAGGAGAACAATTGAATGCTCACTTTTCATATGAAATTCAACCAAAGTGCCCACAAACGAGCGATATATTATTTCTAGCTAGTAAACGCGTACTTTTCCCAATTTGTATCAATTGAATCGAAACTCATTCCCACCTTAACTTTCAATCAGGGTTCGACATGCGTAATTTTACTGTTTAATTGATGTACATAGTTCAACAAAGAGTGATAGAGTCTATTTAGCTCGAGTAAGCTAAGGAATATTGCGTTTTGCAGTATTTTGTAATTGACTGAAAAATCACCATGCCTCTAAACTTTCAATTCGGAATATACAATCCCAATTTCTTCAAGAAATTTTTTCACATATGACACCAACGGTGATCAAGTGTTTCTACATTTTTGAAGGGAAATATAGCTAACTATTGGAACTGTTTTTCGATAGAGGGAAAAGTCCCAACCACCTCATCTTCTTAGGAGAATAATCGAATGTTCGATTTTGTTGTGAAATTCAACCAAAGTGCTCACAAACGGGCGACTTATTTTTTCTAGCTAGTAAACGCGTACTTTTCCAAATGTTTATGAATTGAATTAAAACTCACTTCCCACCTTAACTTTGAATCAGGGTTCGACATGCGTACTTTTACTGCGTAATTGATGTACATAGTTCAACAATGAGTGATAGAGTCTATTTAGCCAGAGTAAGCTAAGTAATAATGCGATTTCCAGTTTTGGTAATTGACTAAAAAATCACCATGCCTCTTAACTTTCAATTCGGAATATAGAATCCCAATTTCTTTAAGAAATTGACTCACATACGCCACCAACAGTGATCAAGTGTTTCTACCTTTTTCAAGGGAAATGTAGCGAACGATTGGCGCTGGTTTCCAATAGAGGGAAAAGTCCCAACCACCTCAGCTTCTTTGGAGAACAATCGAATGCTCGGTTTTGTTGTGAAATTCAACCAAAGAGCTCACAAATGAGCGATATATTATTTCTTAAATTCAACCAAAGTGCTCACAAACCAAAGTGCTCATAATTGATCTATATAGTTCAACAAAGAGTCTGAGTGGCTGTGATTTTTCCTCAATTCCAAAATTATGGCAAAAGTTTGCCACATTGGCCTTAAACATGGTAGAAACACTTTATTGCCTGTTGGTGTCGTATATGACACAGTTTCTTAAAGAAATTGGGATTCTATAATCATCGTTGAAAGTTGCATGCATGGTGACTTCACTCAATTAAAAAATAGTGCAACAAGCTTTCTGTGAAACATCCTTCCTTAGACTCCTCAGAGTACACTTGCGGAAGCAATATTAGCTTGATTATATCTTAACTTAAGCCCAGATATTCAAAATTTTACTCTTAAGTTCCTTATTCTGAACCTTTAATTTGAGAACTGATTAATCTCATTCTACACATCCAAACAAGGCTTATTACCTATCCATGGAATGCCCCAGATGTGTACCACTGGCTCACGAGATTTCGTGGCCAAACTCCTTCGTTTACTAGGTCAGACTGAGGTCAAAACACTGCTACCTCAGGACCTACGAATTTCTCCCTTAATTCCCCATTCACAAATTGAACATGCCAAACAATATTTATTATTACATAATAAAATATCATACAACATGACATACATAAAATTCTCATATTTCCATTACTTCTTTTCCTGCCTAAAATCCGGCAGCACAACCGCTAGGCTTCATCTGTACAAAGAACTGAACCGTACTGATTCGGTAATTCCCTCATGAAAATTACCATTCTACGTAGTACCCAGGAAAGACTGGATAAACCGGCTAGGTCCACTCACTTCCAGCCTCCTTAGACAGCACCACGTACACAGTACTTATGATATACTGATGTTCAGTCTTAGTTTCGGCAGCATAACGGCGTCTCTCAAAATTCTTAGAATTTACTTCAACATAATCTTCCTGTAATGGGTTAGATATGGGGAATGAGATTCGGGGGAATCTCAGTAGTAATAATCATAACAATATATGTAATGTAGAGTGACAGTGCTTGCTTGTGATTGTGTACAGATAAGTATGCTGCGTGCTTCCATATTCAATAACATATGATCATAGCATTGTAATAGAACTTCAAGCATAACATATAAGACAACAATCCAACCAAACAATAGCACAACAAATCACAAAGACATTACATAAAAGCTAGGATTAGTTACTACCTCAAAAGCAGAACTTCATAACTTCTCTACTGCTTCCAACTTCACTAGCACTTCCTTTCTTCTTTCTTTCTCCTTCTCTCTCTTCTTTCTCTCTCTTTCTCTTGCCAAAACCGTGCATAATGAAGGAAAGGGGGGTATTTATAGTTTTGGTCAATGGCATTCTTGTAATTTTGAAGCCATCTAATCCTGTGGTCCTGGTTTTTCCAGAATTTCCTATTTTCTTTTATTCCTTTTACTGCATCATGCATGACATCATCTCCATGCCACCTCATGGGACACCTCATATGTCACATGGCAAAATTGCAAGCTTCTTGGACACCTCATCAGCTGACTCAGCAGTTCCAGTCCAATCCAGTACCGGTCCGGTCCGGTTTCCCACAAACTGGACCCACCGGTTAAGATTGTGCCACGTGTCCTCAACTTTTTCTTCTGCCTCTAAGATGACTCCATGTGGCATCTATAAGGGACCTTTCACGCCTTCCAATGCTATCCAGATAAGTCCAGGACTTTATCTGATCACCACCTTGGTTATCATGCCAACCGAGTAACTTTACTTTACTAAAAAGTCATTAAATCATTATTTTAATGCCACTTTTTCCCACATATATAATGGGATACGTTTTTGGGATCTGGGAACATCATCTTGGGTCTTTGATCCAGCCCAAGTACTCTGATGGCACGATTCCCAAGAAACATCCCTTGGCAAATTACCAAAATACCCCTGGGTGCCCTTTCTTGCACTATCTTTACTCTAAGGGTAAAATCGTCATTTTACACCCTTCTGTACCCTGTCAGGGTATATACTGACTCTAAGTAACTCTATCTATATGTACCTTAGTTTCTAGGCCTGTCCAAAATGACCAAAATGCCCTTTATTCATCTGTTACCCTTTTGTACAACATAGGGGCATTTTGGTAATTTCGCACTTTTTCGGGGTTCTGCCGGACACTGCCCACCTATCAGTCCAAGGGTCTTACTGGGCCTTTGTTGGCGCCATTATTGGGCCTTTCAGGGTCCACTACCTTTAGGGCACGTATTACGAGGAATCTTCCCTCGTTAATGTTTATTGAATATTTTATCTAGTATTCACCGTTTATACACATATCCGGACACCGGCTCCTTCTGTCCGATACACTGGCCTGCGGCGTTCAGGCATCCCTGTGAGTCATATCAGTCATCTGACTGAGGTCATCCGAACTCATTCAGTCCCTTTTCAAAAACCGATAAATTTCCCTATCGGATACCCGGAGGCCTCACACTCCCTTCTGGATTTTCTGATTTGTGAATAACTTTTTCTACAGGCCTCCTATCGGTATTCTGTCAGTTTCCTGACATCCGCCCCATAAGGACGCATCATCCTGCATTTTCTCACCTAGATCTGAAATCTAGGATATCCGGTATGAATTTTTATAACTTTTGGACGATCAGTCCATTTCTGGCTATCTGGAGTCTTCAAAAATTCCTGTATCAAGCCAGATTACTGAGCGTCACTTGCTCTCTCTACCGGTGAAATCTGGGACTGAAATGCTTTCGGACAGTCCAAACCACTTCCGGCCTGACTTTCTTTAATTATACTTTAGCCCCAAGGAACTTTTCTTCTTTTCAATTAAGTCCCTTTTTATTTGGCTAAAATTACACTTAAGGACCCCACATTTTTGTCTACTTTTCCTTCTTAGCTTTAATCTTTCCATAATTGCATTTGAGCCCTTCATTTTCTTTCTTTTGCAATTTAATCCCTTTCTTTGCATAAATGGCCATCATATCCCTAGGGACTTTCACTATTTACATATCAGTCCCTGGACTTTTACTTATTTGCAGTTTAGTCCCTAAAAACCCTCTGTATGTTTCGGGGACTTCTGCTCAAAGGGATATATCTATTTCAGGCTATTTTCTAAGTCTCTAGCCTGAAATTGGGACACATTCCTCATTTTGAACCTAGGTGAACTGTCCCGATTCTATATGTTAAAGACTTAACTTATTTTTAAACTCTCAACCCTCGAATTCCTACAAAATATAGGTAAGTAATCTGCCCATATCAGATTACTACCCTGGGACTACGGGTTTAGCAGCCTGCCCATATCAGACTACTTCCCAGTTCCCCTAAACCAAAAATCGGGATGTTACATTCTGCATTTGCCTTAAATAGTGAAACAAGCTTTCTACATTTGCCTTGCTCTGGATAAAAATGCCCCATCACTCCTTGTTGACCTATATAGATCAATTACGCAATGAAAGTGGGCATGTCGAATACTCTTTGAAATTTGTGGTGGGTAATGAGTTTTCGTTCAGTTCATAAAAATTCTAAAAAGTATGCAATTACGTGCTAGAAACAAACTATCACTCCATTTGTGAACTCTTCGGATGAATTTCACAAAGAAAGCGAGCTCTCCATAATTCTTCTAAGAGTCTGAGTGGCTGTGACTTTTTCTCAATTCCAAAATTATGGAAAAAATTTGCCACATTGGCCTTAAACATGGTTGAAACACTTCTTTGCCTGTTGGTGTCGTATATGACGCAGTTTCTTAAAGGATATGGGATTGTATAATGCTCTTTGAAAGTTGGCATGCATGGTGACTTTACTCAATTAAAAAATAGTGCAACAAGCTTTCTACATTTGCCTTACTCTGGATCAAAATGCCCCATCACTCCTTCTTAACCTATATAGATCAATTACGCAATGAAAGTGGGCATGTCGAATACGCTTTGAAATTTGTGGTGGGTAGTGAGTTTTCGTTCAGTTCATAAAAATTCCAAAAAGTACGCAATTAAGTGCTACAAACAAACTATCGCCCAATTTGTGAACGCTTCGGATGAATTTCACAACGAAAGCGGGCACTCCATAATTCTTCTAAGAGTTTGAGTGGCTGTGACTTTCCCTCAATTCCAAAATTACGGCAAAAATTTGCCAGATTGGCCTTAAACATGGTAGAAATACTTCTTTGCCTGTTGGTGTCGTATATGACACAGTTTCTTAGGGGAATTCGGATTCTATCATGCGCATTGAAAGTTGGCATGCATTTTGACTTTTCACTGAATTAAAAAATAGTGCAACAATCTTTTTGTATTTGCCTTAAATAGTGCAATAAGCTTTCTACATTTGCTTCACTCTGGATCAAAATGCACCATCACTCCTTGTTGACCTATATAGATCAATTACGCAAGAAAGTGGGCATGTCGAATACTCTTTGAAATTTGTGGTGGGTAGTGAGTTTTCGTTCAGTTCATAAAAATTCCAAAAAGCACGAAATTACGTGATAGAAACAAACTATCGCCCCATTTGTGAACGCTTCTGATGAATTTCACAACGAAAGCGGGCACTCCATAATTCTTCTAAGAGTCTGAGTGGCTGTGACTTTTCCACAATTCCAAAATTACAGCAAAAATTTGGCACATTGGCCTTAAACATGGTAGAAACACTTCTTTGCCTGTTGGTGTCGTATATCACACATTTTCTTAGCGGAATTCGGATTCTATCATGCTCATTGAAAGTTCCAATGCATGGTGACTTTTCACTCAATTAAAAAATAGTGCAACAAGCTTTCTGCATTTGCCTTAAATAGTGCAACAAACTTTCTACATTTGCCTTACTCTAGATCAAAATGCCCCATCACTCCTTGTTGACCTATATAGGTCAATTACGCAAGAAAGTGGGCATGTCGAATACTCTTTGAAATTTGTGGTGGGTAGTGAGTTTTCGTTCAGTTCATAAAAATTCCAAAAAGTACGCAATTACTTCCTAGAAACAAACTATCGCCCCGTTTGTGAACGCTTCGGATGAATTTCACAACGAAAGCGGGCACTCCATAATTCTTCTAAGAGTCTGAGTGGCTGTGACTTTTCCACAATTCCAAAATTATTGCAAAAATTTGCCACATTAGCCTTAAACATGGTAGAAACACTTTTTTGCCTGTTGGTGTCGTATATGACACAGTTTCTTAGCCGAATTCGGATTCTATCATGCTCATTGATAGTTGGCATGCATGGTCACTTTTCACTCAATTAAAAAATACTGCAACAAGCTTTCTGCATTTGCCTTAAACAGTGCAACAAGCTTTCTACATTTGCCTTACTCTGGATCAAAATGCCCTAACACTCCTTGTTGACCTATATAGATCAATTACGCAACAGAAGTGGGCATGTCGAATACTCTTTGAAATTGTGGTTGGTAGTGAGTTTTCGTTCAGTTCATAAAAATTCCAAAAAGTACGCAATTACATGCAAGAAACAAACTATCGCCACATTTGTGAACGCTTCGGATGAATTTCACAACGAAAGCGGGGACTCCATAATTCTTTTAAGAGTCTGAGTGGCTGTGACTTTTCCACAATTCCAAAATTATAGCAAAAATTTTGCACATCTGCCTTAAACATGGTAGAAACACTTCTTTGCCTGTTGGTGTCCTATATCACACAGTTTCTTAGCGGAATTCGGATTCTATCATGCTCATTGAAAGTTGGCATGCATGGTGACTTTTCACTCAATTAAAAAATAGTGCAACAAGCTTTCTGCATTTGCCTTAAATTGTGCAAGAAGCTTTCTACATTTGCTTGACTCTGGATCAAAATGCACCATCACTCCTTGTTGACCTATATAGATCAATTGCGCAAGAAAGTGGGCATGTCGAATACTTTTTGAAATTTGTGGTGGGTAGTGAGTTTTTGTTCAGTTCATAAAAATTCCAAAAAGTACGCAATTACGTGCTAGAAACAAACTATCGCCCCGTTTGTGAACGCTTCTGATGAATTTCACAATGAAAGCGGGCACCCCATAATTCTTCTAAGAGTCTGAGTGGCTGTGACTTTTCCATAATTCCAAAATTATAGCAAAAATTTGGCACATTGGCCTTAAACCTGGTAGAAACACTTCTTTGCCTGTTGGTGTCGTATATCACACATTTTCTCAGCGGAATTCGGATTCTATCATGCTCATTGAAAGTTCGAATGCATGGTGACTTTTCACTCATTTAAAAAATAGTGCAACAAGCTTTCTGCATTTGCCTTAAATAGTGCAATAAGCTTTCTACATTTGCTTGACTCTGGATCAAAATGCACCATCACTCCTTGTTCACCTATATAGATCAATTACGCAATGAAAGTGGGCATGTCGAATACTCTTTGAAATTTGTGGTGGGTAGTGAGTTTTCATTCAGTTTATAAAAATTCACAACGAAAGCGGGCACTCCATAATTCTTCTAAGAGTTTGAGTGGCTGTGACTTTTCCTCAATTCGAAAATTATAGCAAAAACTTGCCACAAGGGCCTTAAACATGGTAGAAACACTTCTTTGCCTGTTGGTCTCATATATCACATAGTTTCTTAGCGCAATTAGGATTCTATCATGCTCATTGAAAGTTGGCATGCATTGTTACTTCACTCAATTAAAAAATAGTGCAACAAGCTTTCTGCATTTGCCTTAAATAGTGCAACAAGCTTTCTACATTTGCCTTACTCTGGATCCAAATACCCTATCACTCCTTGTTAATCTATATAGATAAATTACTCAATGAAAGTGGGCATGTGGAATACTCTTTGAAATTTGTGGTGGGTAGTGAGTTTTTGTTCAGTTCATAAAAATTCTGAAAAGTACGCAATTATGTGCTAGAAACAAACTATCACCCTGTTTGTGAACGCTTCGGATGAATTTCACAACGAAGCGCGCCCTCCATAATTCTTCTAAGATTCTGAGTGGCTGTGACTTTTCCTCAATTCGAAAATTATAGCAAAAATTTGCCACATTGGCCTTAAACATGGTAGAAACACTTCTTTGCCTGTTGGTGTCCTATATCACACAGTTTCTTAGCGGAATTCGGATTCTATCATGCTCATTGAAAGTTGGCATTCATGGTGACTTTTCACTCAATTAAAAAATAGTGCAACAAGCTTTCTGCATTTGCCTTAAATAGTGCAATATGCTTTCTACATTTACTTGACTCTGGATCAAAATGCACCATCACTCCTTGTTGACCTATATAGATCAATTACGCAAGAAAGTGGGCATGTCGAATACTTTTTGAAATTTGTGGTGGGTAGTGAGTTTTTGTTCAGTTCATAAAAATTCCAAAAAGTACGCAATTACGTGCTAGAAACAAACTATCGCCCCGTTTGTGAACGCTTCTGATGAATTTCACAATGAAAGCGGGCACCCCATAATTCTTCTAAGAGTCTGAGTGGCTGTGACTTTTCCATAATTCCAAAATTATAGCAAAAATTTGGCACATTGGCCTTAAACCTGGTAGAAACACTTCTTTGCCTGTTGGTGTCGTATATCACACATTTTCTCAGCGGAATTCGGATTCTATCATGCTCATTGAAAGTTCGAATGCATGGTGACTTTTCACTCATTTAAAAAATAGTGCAACAAGCTTTCTGCATTTGCCTTAAATAGTGCAATAAGCTTTCTACATTTGCTTGACTCTGGATCAAAATGCACCATCACTCCTTGTTCACCTATATAGATCAATTACGCAATGAAAGTGGGCATGTCGAATACTCTTTGAAATTTGTGGTGGGTAGTGAGTTTTCATTCAGTTTATAAAAATTCACAACGAAAGCGGGCACTCCATAATTCTTCTAAGAGTTTGAGTGGCTGTGACTTTTCCTCAATTCGAAAATTATAGCAAAAACTTGCCACAAGGGCCTTAAACATGGTAGAAACACTTCTTTGCCTGTTGGTCTCATATATCACATAGTTTCTTAGCGCAATTAGGATTCTATCATGCTCATTGAAAGTTGGCATGCATTGTTACTTCACTCAATTAAAAAATAGTGCAACAAGCTTTCTGCATTTGCCTTAAATAGTGCAACAAGCTTTCTACATTTGCCTTACTCTGGATCCAAATACCCTATCACTCCTTGTTAATCTATATAGATAAATTACTCAATGAAAGTGGGCATGTGGAATACTCTTTGAAATTTGTGGTGGGTAGTGAGTTTTTGTTCAGTTCATAAAAATTCTGAAAAGTACGCAATTATGTGCTAGAAACAAACTATCACCCTGTTTGTGAACGCTTCGGATGAATTTCACAACGAAGCGCGCCCTCCATAATTCTTCTAAGATTCTGAGTGGCTGTGACTTTTCCTCAATTCGAAAATTATAGCAAAAATTTGCCACATTGGCCTTAAACATGGTAGAAACACTTCTTTGCCTGTTGGTGTCCTATATCACACAGTTTCTTAGCGGAATTCGGATTCTATCATGCTCATTGAAAGTTGGCATTCATGGTGACTTTTCACTCAATTAAAAAATAGTGCAACAAGCTTTCTGCATTTGCCTTAAATAGTGCAATATGCTTTCTACATTTACTTGACTCTGGATCAAAATGCACCATCACTCCTTGTTGACCTATATAGATCAATTACGCAAGAAAGTGGGCATGTCGAATACTCTTTGAAATTTGTGGTGGGTAGTGAGTTTTCGTTCAGTTCATAAAAATTCCAAAAAGTACGCAATTACGTGCTAGAAACAAACTATCGCCCCGTTTGTGAACGCTTCTAATGAATTTCACAACGAAAGCGGGCACTCCATAATTCTTCTAAGAGTCTGAGTGGGTGTGACTTTTACACAATTCCAAAATTATAGCAAAAATTTTGCACATTGGCCTTAAACATGGTAGAAACACTTCTTTGCCTGTTGGTGTCATATATCACACATTTTCTTAGCGCAATTAGGATTCTATCATGCTCATTTAAAGTTGGCATGCATGGTAACTTTTCACTCAATTAAAAAATAGTGCAACAAGCTTTCTGTATTTGCCATAAATAGTGCAACAAGCTTTCAACATTTGCCTTACTCTGGATCAAAATGCCCCATTACTCCTTGTTGACCTATATAGATCAATTACGCAATGAAAGTGGGCATGTCGAATACTCTTTGATATTTGGGGTGGCTAGTGAGTTTTCGTTCAGTTCATAAAAATTCCGAAAAGTACGCAATTACGTTCTAGAAACAAACAATCACCCCGTTTGTGAAGGCTTCGGATCAATTTCACAACCAAAGCGGGCTGTCATGGGTGACTGTTGGAGTCCCACATCGGATAGGTGTGGAGGGGTCCTGGGCTATATAAGCGTGGCGCTGCACACCTTGTACGAACCGGTTTTATGGGGGAGAGGGTAATGGCCACGTGACAAGTGGTATCAGAGCCGACCCGCTCCGACTCCGATGTCCCGCCAAGCGCCCCTCGAGGTGTGGGGACCCTCGAAGGTGTGGGGTAGGCAGGGGGCCCCCACTGTGACGAGGGCGTCACAGGATTGGATGGGGGAGAATGTCATGGGTGACTGTTGGAGTCCCACATCGGATAGGTGCGGAGGGGTCCTGGGCTATATAAGCGTGGCGCTGCACACCCTGTACGAACCGGTTTTATGGGGAGAGGGTAATGGCCACGTGACAGGGCGCTCCATAATTCTTCTAAGAGTCTGAGTGGCTGTACCTTTCCCTCAATTCGAAAATTATGGCAAAAATTTGCCATATTGGCCTTAAACATGGTAGAAACACTTCTTTGCCTGTTGGTGTCGTATATGACACAGTTTCTTAGCGGAATTCGGATTCTATCATGTGCATTGAAAGTTGGCATGCATTTTGACTTTTCACTGAATTAAAAAATAGTGCAACAAGCTTTCTGTATTTGTCTTAAATAGTGGAACAAGGTTTCTCCATTTGCCTTACTCTGGATCAAAATGCCCTTTCACTCCTTGTTGACCTATATAGATCAATTACGCAACAGCAGTGGGCATGTCGAATACTCTTTGAAATTTGTGGTTGGTAGTGAGTTTTCCTTCAGTTCATAAAAATTCTGAAAAGTAATCAATTACTTGCTAGAAACAAACTATCACCCCGTTTGTGAACGCTTCGGATGAATTTCACAACGAAAGCGGGCACTCCATAATTCTTCTAAGAGTCTGAGTGGCTGTGACTTTTCCTCAATTCCAAAATTATAGCAAAAATTTGCCACATTGGCCTTAAACATGGTAGAAGCACTTCTTTGGCTGTAGGTGTCGTATTTCACACATTTTATTAGCGGAATTCGGATTCTATCATGCTCATTGAAAGTTGGCATGCATGGTGACTTCACTCAATTAAAAAATAGTGCAACAAGCTTTCTGCATTTGCCTTAAATAGTGCAACAAGCTTTCTACATTTGCCTTACTCTGGATCAAAATACCCTATCACTCCTTGTTGACCTATATAGATCAATTACGCAATGAAAGTGGGCATGTCGAATACTCTTTGAAATTTGTGGTGGGTAGTGAGTTTTCGTTCAGTTCATAAAAATTTTGAAAAGTACGCAATTACGTGCTAGAAACAAACTATCACCCCGTTTGTGAACGCTTCGGATGAATTTCACAACGGAAGCGGGCACTCCGTAATTCTTCTAAGAGTCTGAGTGGCTGTGACATTTCCTCAATTCCAAAATTATAGCAAAAATTTGCCACACTGGACTTAAAAATGGTACAAACACTTCTTTGCCTGTTGGTGTCATATATCACACAGTTTCTTAGCGCAATTAGGATTCTATCATGCTCATTGAAAGTTGGCATGCATGGTGACTTCACTCAATTAAAAAATAGTGCAACAAGCTTTCTGCATTTGCCTTAAATAGTGCAACAAGCTTTCTCCATTTGCCTTACTCTGGATCAAAATACCCTATCACTCCTTGTTGACCTATATAGATCAATTACGCAATGAAAGTGGGCATGTCGAATACTCTTTGAAATTTGTGGTGGGTAGTGAGTTTTCGTTCAGTTCATAAAAATTCTGAAAAGTACGCAATTACGTGCTAGAAACAAACTATCACCCCGTTTGTGAACGCTTCAGATGAATTTCACAACTAAAGCGGGCACTCCATAATTCTTCTAAGATTCTGAGTGGCTGTGACTTTTCCTCAATTCGAAAATTATAGCAAAAATTTGCCACATGGGCCTTAAACATGGTAGAAACACTTCTTTACCTGTTGGAGTCGTATATCACACATTTTCTTAGCGGAATTCGGATTCTATCATGCTCATTGAAAGTTCGAATGCATGGTGACTTTTCACTCAATTAAAAAATAGTGCAGCAAGCTTTCTGCATGTGCCTTAAATAATGCAACAAGCTTTCTACATTTGCCTTACTCTAGATCAAAATGCCCCATCACTCCTTGTTGACGTATATAGATCAATTACCCAATGAAAGTGGGCATGTCGAATACTCTTTGAAATTTTTGGTGGGTAGTGAGTTTTCGTTCAGTTCATAAAAATTCTAAAAAGTATGCAATTACGTGCTAGAAACAAACTATCGCCCCGTTTATGAATGCTTCGGATGAATTTCACAAAGAAAGCGGGCACTCCGTAATTCTTCTAAGGGTCTGAGTGGCTGTGACTTTTCCTCAATTCCAAAATTATAGCAAAAATTTGCCAAACTGGCCTTAAAAATGGTACAAACACTTCTTTGCCAGTTGGTGTCATATATCACACAGTTTCTTAGCGCAATTAGGAGTCTATCATGCTCATTGAAAGTTGTCATGCATGGTGACTTCACTCAATTAAAAAATAGTGCAACAAGCTTTCTGCATTTGCCTTAAATAGTGCAACAAGCTTTCTACATTTGCCTTACTCTGGATCAAAATACCCTATTACTCCTTGTTGACCTATATAGATAAATAACGCAATGAAAGTGGGCATGTCGAATACTCTTTGAAATTTATGGTGGGTAGTGAGTTTTCGTTCAGTTCATAAAAATTTCGAAAAGTACGCAATTACGTGCTAGAAACAAACTATCACCCCGTTTGTGAACGCTTCGGATGAATTTCACAACGAAAGTGTAACATCCCGATTTTTGGGTCTAGGAGAACTGGGAAGTAGTCTGATATGGGCAGGCTGTTAAACCCGTAGTTCCAGGGTAGTAATCTGATATGGGCGGATTACTTACCTGTATTTTGTAGGAATCCGAGGGATAAGCTAAGTCCTTCAGGATTTAAAGATGAGTTAAGTCTTTAACCTACAGAATCGGGATAGTTCACCTAGATTCAAAATAAGGAATGTGAGGAATATCCTAAGTTTTAGGCCTAGAAATTCTGCAGGTAGCTTGATATGGGCTGGCTCCTGTGTAAGATAACCTGATATGGGCGGGTTGTCAAGCCTTTCAATTAACGATGACTCCCGAAGAGTTTAGGGGATGAGTTATTGAAAGAGAATTTCTATAACTTAAGATGAAGGATAAGAAGATGAGTAACAGGGCTAGAAAGAGAATGCAGGGGCAAAATCGTAATTATGGGAAAGATCGGGCTGGTAGCCGATGAGTACCATATTTTGCCAGAAAATAGAGAAAATTATGCTGATAATTTCACTGAACTGTGAAATGTGCATATGAGGTCTCTATGTGTATGAAAGAATTAGAAATATGACCAGGGGTAAAATGGTCATTTTGGAAAAGTGTGCGCGTGAGTGCTTTTTCAGGCCAAAACAGCCCGGTCCGGATAAAATATCTGAAAATACCGGGAGATAGAGAAAAGGATTCCGGGTTGAATGAGGAGTCACGGAATTTTGATTTGAGGTCCCGATTTTTCTGTAAAAATTCTGGAAGATGGGAATTTACAGTTATAATCGGTAAAGGAAAAGCAGTTCCGATAGGGATGATCGGACTATGGCCAGGGGGCCGTATAGTGTTTCTAAGGCCTTTAGTGACACCAGGGAAGGCCCAGGCCCATTATATCAGTCCAGTGGTAAAAGGGGCCGGTGTCCGGGAAAAAGGTGCGAAATGACGAAAATGCCCCTATGTTATAGAACAGCTGAAGAATGAGTAAAGGGTATTTCGGTCATTTGCCTAAGGTTAGACAGTCCAGAGAAGTTATCTGGATAGTTGATCAGGGTCAAAGAGTACTCTGGTAAGAGGTGAAAAGACAATAATACCCCTAGACTCATTAAAGAAAAGAAAAAGGAACCAAGGGCATTTTGGTAATTTGCCAAGGGGTGTTTCTTGGGAATCGTGCCATCAGAGTACTTGGGCTGGATCAGAGACCCAAGATGATATTCTCAGGCCCAAAAACGTGGCCCAGTAGTTATGTGAGGAAAAGTGGCATTAAAATAATGATTTAATGACTTTTAAGTAAAGTAAAGTTACTCGGTTGGCACGATAACCGAGGAGGTGATCAGATAAAGTCCGGGACTTATCTGGATAGCATTGGAAGGCGTGAAAGGTTCCTTCCAGATGCCACATGGCGTCATCTTAGAGGCAGAAGAAAAGTTAAGGACACGTATTACGGTGCAAGACTCTGGACCGGTGAGTCAGCAGGCTGAGTCAGCTGATGAGGTGTCCCGGGTTTTAGACATGTGAGAAATGTGCTGCTGAGGTGTCCGCTGAGGTGTCCACTGAGGTGTCCTGGATGATGCAGTAAAAAGGAATAAAAGAAAATAGGAAATTCCAGGAAAAACCAGGACCACAAGTTCATATGGCTTCAAAATTACAGGAATGCCATTGAAGGAAACTATAAATACCCCCTCCCCCTCCCATTTCATGCATCCCACGGTTTTGGCAAGAAAGGAGAGAGAAGGAGGTGCTAGAGAGAGAAAGTGAGAGGAAGAAAGAAAGGAAGGAAGTTCTGGCAGAGCTGGAAGCAGAATAGAGATAGTAGAGTTCTGCTGAGCCTTTGAGGTAGTAACTAATCTTAGCTTTTATGTAATGGCTTTGTGATTTGCTGTGCTATTGTTTGGTTGGATTGTTGTCTTATATGTTATGCTTGAAGCTCTACTGTAATGCTATGATCATATGTTATTGAGTATGGAAGCGCGCAGCATACTTATCTGTACACAATCACAAGCAAGCACTATCACACTGCATTACATATATTGTTATGATTGTTGCTACTGAGATTCCCCCGAATCTCATCCCCATCCATAACCCATTACAGGGAGGTTATGCTGAAGTGGATTTTGAGAATCCTATGAGACGCCGTTATGCTGCCGAAGTAAAGACTGAACATCAGTATATGATAAGTACTGTGTACGTGGTGCTGTCTAAGGAGGCTAGAAGTGAGTGGACCTAGCCGGTTCATCTAGTCTTTCCTGGGTACTACGTAGAATGGTAGTTCTCATGAGGGGATTACCGAATCAGTACAGTTCAGTTCTTTGTACAGATGAAGCGTAGCGGTTATGCTGCCGGAGTTTAGGCAGAAAGAGATGTAATAGAAATATGAGAGTTTGATGTATGTCTTGTTGTGTATGCCATGCTGTATGACATTATGTTATTCAATGATAAGTATTGTTTGGCATATTCAATTTATGTATGGTAAATTAAGGGGAAATTCGTAGGTCCTGAGGTAGCAGTGTTTTGACCTCAGTTTGACCTAGTAAACGAAGGAGTTTGGCTATGAAATTTGGTAGGCCAGTCGTACACATCTGGAGTATTACGTGGATAGGTAATAAGCCTTGTTTGGATGTGTAGAATGAGATTAATCAGTTCTCAAAGTAAAGGTTCAGAATAAGGAACTTAAGAGTAAAATTTTTAATTTTTGGGCTTAAGTTAAGATATGATAGAGCTAATATCGCTTCCGTAAGTGTACTCTGAGGGGTCTAAGGGAGGATGTTTCAGAAAGCGGGCACTCCATAATTCTTCTAAGATTCTGAATGGCTGTGACTTTTCCTCAATTCGAAAATTATAGCAAAAAATTTCCACATGGGCCTTAAACATGGTAGAAACACTTCTTTGCCTGTTGGTGTCGTATATCACACAGTTTCTTAGCGGAATTCGGATTCTATCATGCTCATTGAAAGTTGTCATGCATGGTGACTTGTCACTCAATTAAAAAATAGTGCAACAAGCTTTCTGCATTTGCCTTAAATAGTGCAACAAGCTTTCTACATTTGCCTTACTCTGGATCAAAATGCCCCATCACTCCTTGTTGACCTATATAGATCAATTACCCAATGAAAGGGCGCATGTCGAATACTCTTTGAAATTTGTGGTCGGTAGTGAGTTTTCGTTCAGTTCATAAAAATTCCAAAAAGTACGCAATTACGTGCTAGAAATAAACTCTCGCCCTAGTTGTGAAAGCTTCGGATGAATTTCACAACAAAAGCGGGCACTCCATAATTCTTCTAAGAGTCTGAGTAGCTGTGACTTTTCCTCAATTCCAAAATTATAGCAAAAATTTGCCACATTAGCCTTAAACATGGTAGAAACACTTCTTTGCCTGTTGGTGTCGTATATCACACAGTTTCTTAGCGGAATTCGGATTCTATCATGCTCATTGAAAGTTGGCATGCATGGTGACTTCTGAAACATCCTCCCTTAGACCCCTCAGAGTAGACTTGCGGAAGCTAGATAGTTCAATTATATCTTAACTTAAGCCCAGAAATTCAAAATTTTACTCTTAAATTCCTTATTCTGGGCCTTTAATTTGAAAATTCATTTATCTCGTTCTACACATCCAAATGAGGCTTATTACCTATCCACGGAATGCCCCAGATATGTACGACTGGCCTGCCAAATTTCATAGCCAAACTCCTTCGTTTACTAGGTCAAACTGAGGTGAAAACACTGTACCTCAGGACCTGCGAATTTCTCTTTTAATTCGTCATCCACAAATTAAACATGCCAAACAATATTTCTTAATGAATAACAAAGTGTCATACAACAAAGCATATACAAAATTCTCATATTTCTATTTCATCTTTTCCTGCCCGAACTTCGTCAGCATAACCGCTACATTCCTTCTGTAGAAAGTAACTGATCTTGTACCGATTCGGTAATTCCCGTAGGAGCTACCCTTCTACGTAAGTACCCAGGAAAGACTGGATGAACCTGCTAGGTCCACTCACTTTCAGCCTCCTTAGACAGCACCTACGTACACAGTACGTATCAGTTCCTTTCTTTGTTCCTTCTTCGTTGCCAGAATTTCGGCAGCCTAACGGCGTCTCTTAAGATTTCCAAATTTTATTTTGACAAAACCTACCCTGTAATGTTATATATGGGAATGAGATTCAAAAGAATCCCAGTAGCAATAATCATAACAATATATGTAATGCAGAGTGACAGTGCTTGCTCGTGATTGTGTACAGATAAGTATGCTGCGTGCTTCCATATTCAATAACATATGATCATAGCATTGTAATAGAGCTTCAAGCATAACATATAAGACAACAATCCAACCAAACAATAGCACAACAAATCACAAAGCCATTGCATAAAAGCTAAGATTAGTTACTACCTCAAAAGTAGAACTTCAGAACTTCTCTACTGCTTCCAACTTCACCAGAACTTCCTTTCTTCTTTCTTTCTCTCACTTTCTCTCTCAAGAACTTCCTTCTCACTCTAAAAAGGCTCCTTGGCCGTGCATAATGAATGAATGGGGGGTATTTATAGTTTTGGTCAATGGCATTCTTGTAATTTTGAAGCCATCTGATCCTGTGGTCCTGGTTTTTCCGGAATTTCCTATTTTTCTTTATTCCTTTTACTGCATCATGCATGACATCACCTCAAGGCTACCTCATGGGACACCTCATCATGCACATTTCTCACATGGCAAAATTGAAGCCTTCTTGGACACCTCATCAGCTGACTCAGCAGTTCCAGTCCAATCCAGTACTGGTCCGGTCCGATTTCCCACAAACTGGACTTACCGGCTAAGATTGTGTCACATGTCCTTAACTTTTCTTCTCCCTCTAAGATGACGCCATGTGGCATCTGGAAGGGACCTTTCACGCCTTCCAATACTATCCAGATAAGTCCAGGACTTTATCTGATCACCTCCTCGGTTATCGTGCCGACCGAGTAACTTTACTGAAAAGTCACTAAATCATTATTTTAATGCCACTTTTTCCCCATGAATCACTGGGCCTGCGTTTTTGGGCCTGGGAATATCATCTTGGATCTCTGATCCAGCCCAAGTACTCTGATGGCTCGACTCCCAAGAAACAGCCCTTGATAAATTACCAAAATACCCCTGAGTGCCCTTTCTTGCACTATTTTAACCCTAAGGGTAAAATCGTCATTTTACACCCTTCTGTACTCTGTCAGGGTATATACTGACTCTAAGTAACTTGATAAATTCCGGGGTTCTGTCGGACACTGGCCCACCTATCAGTCCAAGGTCTTACTAGGCCTTTGTTGGCGCCATTATTGGGCCTTTAAGGGTCCACTACCTTCATGGCACGTATTACGAGGAATCCTCCCTTGTCAATGATTATTAAATATTTTATCTATTATATGAAACAGCCTCCCTTAGACGCCTCAGAGTACACTTGCAGAAGCCATATTAGCTTGATTACAGCTTCTCCTGCCTGACTTTTGGCAGTATAACGGCCGAGCTTCATCTTTACAAAGAACTGAACCGTACTGATTCGGTAATTCCCTCATGAGAACTACCATTCTACGTAGTACCCAGGAAAGACTAGATGAACCGGCTAGGTCCACTCACTTCTAGCCTCCTTAGACAGCACTACGTACACAGTACTTATCATATACTGATGTTCAGTCTTTACTTCGGCAGCATAACGGCGTCTCTTGGCTTTCTCATAATTCACTTCAGTATAACCTCCCTGTAATGGGTTATGTATAGGGATGAGATTCGGGGGAATCTCAGTAGAAACAATCATAACAATATATGTAATGCAGAGTGACAGTGCTTGCTTGTGATTGTGTACAGATAAGTATGCTGCGTGCTTCCATACTCAATAACATATGATCATAGCATTGCAGTAGAGCTTCAGACATAACATATAAGACAACAATCCAACCAAACAATAGCACATCAAATCACAAAGCCATTACACAAAAGCTAGGATTAGTTACTACCTGGCTAGCTTAGCAGAACCCTACTATCTCTATTCTGTTTCCAGCTCCGCCAGAATTTTCTTTCTTCCTTTCCTCCTTTCTCTCTTCCTTTCCTTCTCCCTTTCTCTCTTCTTTCTCTCCCTTTCCTCTTGCTCATCCGCGGGATCCAAATGAATGAAAGGGGGGGTATATATAGCCTCCCTCAATGGCAATATCGTATTTTCTCTGAGCTCTGAATATGTGGTCCTGGTTTTTCCTGGAATTTCCTATTTTCTTTATTTCCTCTTTACTGCATCACCAGGCCACCTCAGCATGCCACCTCATCGCCACATTTTCCACATGTCTAAATTCCCTGGACACCTCAGCAGCTGACTCACCGGTCCAGAGCCTTGCACCGTAATGCAACTATCATAACTTATGGCTTAAACAATCTCTTTACTCTTATTTGCTTTTCTTTCTATATACCATCTCTTTCAATAGAAATGGCCCTGAGTACTGTATTCACAAGTCTGCAAAATTACCTGAGTAACCTAATCATAAATCATAGTTTATTGTTCCATGAACTGAGACTATCTATCATCCTCAATACATATCTCATTACATGTCATATGGTATGGGAGCAACATAACTTCCTCATAACTTCTTAATCTCATATACACTCTACCTTGCATATATTGCAAAAGGGGAGTATTCATTCATCATGGCATACTTTAACATGCATGTTATCTTATGACAACTGCAAGGAGATGCAACCATTTATCATAAGCCATATCATCATCATATTTTGCTCAACCATCCATCAGACTACTAAGTAAGCCTCAAAACATATTTCCTTTATCATATTGCCTATCATATCTTGGTCAGTCATCCTGAAACATTTATCTATTTCACTTAGGCTGCCACACTACCCTCTTACCAGGGTATAGACTCAACCCTTTATTACTTTATCTTACATAGGAAATAGGGGAGTCACTTTATCTCTTAACTGTGGCTACCTCTTTACTATCTCTTAACTTCTTCTTTCCATCTATCAGTCCTAGTCTATTCTTTACTGGACTGTGGTTCCTTATTGGTCTTTCTATTGATTCTAGCAAACTTCAGTCGCATGGATCTCATTCATCATCTCTTACTATCACTTTTGTTCTCTAGGGTACTCTACCCCAGGTCTATTACTTCTCCGTGATGGAATTCCTCTGCTTAGGGAACATTAGCTCTTTAGTTATTAACCATCACGTCTCTAGCCTTAGGCCATGTCCTAGGCTTATTCTTGGACAAACCTCGTTCTAACTATCTCATTCTAGCTCTTAGGTCTTCTATTCAGCCTAGCTGAATAAGACCTTTACAATGTAGATCTACTCCTAGTTGTCATATGGAGGATCTACCTCATTCTAGCTATGTCATCGAGCTAGCCCATCTTAACTTATCATTATCATCCCTTGCTACTCATCCTAGCAAGGATGACTCGCATATTGGAGTTGCCCGCTTCCTCTATGCATGGCTCCTCCACTCAAGCTCTATGTTCTTGTCTTGTGTTCACCATCTTTTCCCTTCAAAAAGAAAAATGAACACATCTCATCCCATATAAGAGCTCATATCTCCGTTGAGTTTTCTAAACCCATATTAGTCGCGACCTGAGTCTTGGATAGTCGCGACTCATATCTTCTGTGATCTATCGTCGCTACCATCGCACTCAACTCATCATGACCCAATATCTCTGTCCCTTAGTCGCGACCTAAATCTTCTGTCGTCGCGACCTGAACGTAACTCGTCGCGACCTAGGCCTCCTTATGTCGCAACCTTAACTTTTTCTAGTCGCGACACAAGACCTTTCTCGTAGCAACTTCAGCTCTCTACCATATTCCGTCGCGACCTAATCTCTCTGTAAATAACTGTCGCGACCTAGACACTTAATCGTCGCGACTAAAACTCTCTTTGAGCTACCCGTCGCGACCTAAAACCATATTAGTCGCGACCTTGAGCATCCTTAACTCGTACTCTAAGGGAATTAAGCTTTCTAGTTCACATCTTTAACTTATTTAAACATCCATCTAACTATCTCAGAGCATCTCTGAGCCAGAACCTTCTGTTCTATGCCAGAATTTTATGCTCTGAACCAGAACCCTTTCTGGTCTATGCCAAAACCTAGTACTCTGAGCTAGAGCCCTTACTGGCCTATGCCAGAATCCTGTCTGGTCAATGCCAGAATCTCTTGCTCTGATACCAAAATCAAACATCCTCTTTTAAACTCCTCAGAGTACACTTGTGGAAGCAATACTAGCTGTATTTAAGTCCAAAGATTGAACTTTTACTCCTAAGTTCCTTATTTTGAACCTTTACTTTGAGAATTGGTTTCTCTCATTATACACATCCAAATGTAATTTATTACCTATTCATGGAATGCCCCAGATGTGTACTACCGGCTCACTAAATCTCGTGGCCAGACTCCTCCGTTTGCTAGGTCAAACTGAGGTCAGAACACTGCTGCCTCAGGACCTGCGAATTTCCCCCTTAAATTACCATACATAAATTGAATATGCCAAACAATATTTAACATTGAATATTGAAACATCCTTCCTTAGACTCCTCAGAGTACACTTGCGGAAGCCATATTAGCTCGATTATATCTTAACTTAAGCCCAGAAATTGAAAATTTTACCTTTAAGTTCGTTATTCTGAACCTTTAATTTGAGAACTGATTAATCTCATTCCACACAACCAAATGAGGCTTATTACCTATCCACGTAATGCCCCAGATGTGTGCTACTACCACACCGAATTTCATGACCAAATTCCTTCGTTTACTAGGTCAAACTGAGGTCAGAACACTGCTACCTCAGGACCTGCGAATTTCTCTCTTAATTTCTCATTCACAAATTAAACATGCCAAACAATATTTATTATTAAATAATAAAATGTCATACAACAAGGCATACAGCAAATTATCATATTTCTATTACATCTTTTCCTGCCTAAAATCCGGCAGCATAACTGCTACAATTCTTCTTTAGAAAGTAACCGATGTTGTACCGATTCGGTAATTCCCTCATGAGAACTACCATTCTACGTAGTACCCAGGAAAGACTGGATGAACCTGCTGGGTCCACTCACTTCCAGCCTCCTTAGACAGCACTACGTACATAGTACGTATCAGTTCCTTTCCCTATTCCTGCTTCCTTGCCGGAATTTCGGCAGCATAACGGCGTCTCTTAAGATTTATTTTGACAGAACCTCCCCTGTAATGTTATATTTGGGAATGAGATTCGGGGGAATCTCAGTAGTAATAATCATAACAATATATGTAATGCAGAGTGACAGTGCTTGCTTGTGATTGTGTACAGATAAGTATGCTGCGTGCTTCCATACTCAATAACATATGATCATAGCATTGCAGTAGAGCTTCAAGCATAACATATAAGACAACAATCCAACCAAACAATAGCACATCCAATCACAAAGCCATTACATAAAAGCTAGGATTAGTTACTACCTCAAAAGCTTAGGAGAACTCTACTATCTCTATACTGCTTCCAGCTCCGCCAGAACTTCCTTTCTTTCTTTCTTTCTTTCTTTCTCCTTCTCTCTCTTCTTTCTCTCTCTTTCTCTTGCCAAAACCGTGGGATGCATGAAATGGGAGGGGGAGGGGGTATTTATAGTTTCCCTCAATGGCATTCCTGTAATTTTGAAGCCATCTGAACATGTGGTCCTGGTTTTTCCTGGAATTTCCTATTTTCTTTTATTCCTTTTTACTGCATCACCCAGGACACCTCACCGGGACACCTCATCGCCACATTCTTCACATGTCACAATTCCTGGACACCTCATCAGCTGACTCATCATTTCCAGTCCAATCCAGTACCGGTCCGGTCTGATTTCCCACAAACTGGACTCACCGGCTAAGATTGTGCCATGTGTCCTTAACTTTTCTTCTCCCTCTAGACCAGTGCCATGTGGCGCCTGGAAGGGACCTTTCACGCTTTCCAATGCTATCCAGATAAGTCCCGGACTTTATCTGATCACCTCCTCAGTTATCGTGCCGACAGAATAACTTTACTTTATTGAAACAGCATTAAAATAGTATTTTAATGCCACTTTTTCCCACATATCCCTGGGCCTACGTTTTTGGGCTCTAGGAATATCATCTTGGGTCTCTGATCCAGCCCAAGTACTCTGATGGCATGATTCCCAAGAAACACCCCTTGGCAAATTACCAAAATGCCCTTAGTCTCTCTTTCTTTACTTTACTAGGTCTAGGGGCATTATTGTCTTTTCGCATCTTACCAGAGTATTCTCTGACCCTGGTCAACTATCCAGATACCCTTTCTTGACTGTCTAACCTTAGGCAAATGACCAAAATACCCTTTACTCATTCTTCAGCTGTTCTATAACATAGAGGCATTTTCTTCATTTTGCACCTTTTTCCCGGACACCGGCCCCTTTTACCACTGGACTGATCTAATGGGCCTGGGCCTTCCCTGGTGTCACTAAAGGCCTTAGAAACACTATACGCCCCCTGGCCACAGTCCGATCATCCCTATCGGGACTGCTTTTCCTTTACCGATTATAACTGTAAATTCCTATCTTCCGGAATTTTTACAGAAAAATCGGGACCTCAAATCAAAATTTCGTGACTCCTCATTCAACTCGGAATCCGTTTCTCTATCTCCCGGTATTTTCAGATATTTTATCCGGACCGGGCTGTTTTGGCCTAAAAAAGTGCTCACGCGAACACTTTTCCGAAATGACCATTTTATCCCTGATCACATTTCTAATTCTTTCATATACATAGAGACCTCATATGCACATTTCACAGTTCAGTGAAATGATCAGTATAATTTTCTCTATTTTCTGGCAAAATATGGTACTCATCGGCTACAGCCCGATATTTCCCATAATTACGATTATGCCCCTGCATTCTCTTTCTGGCATCTATTCTCATCTTCTTATCCTTCATCTTAAGGTCTAGAAATTCTCTTTCAATAACTCATCCCCTAAACTCTTTGGAAGTCATCGTTAATTGAAAGGCTCGACAACCCGCCCATATCAGGTTATCTTACACGGAAGCCAGCCCATATCAAGCTACCTGCAGAATTCCTAGGCTTAAGACTTAGGACATTCCTCACATTCCTCATTTTGAACCTAGGTGAACTATCCCGATTCTATAGGTTAAAGACTTAACTCATCTTTAAATCCTGAAGGACTTAGCTCATCCCTCGGATTCCTACAAAATACAGGTAAGTAATCCGCCCATATCAGATTACTACCCTAGGACTACGGGTTTAGCAGCCTGCCCATATCAGACTACTTCCCAGTTCTCCTAGACCAAAAATCAGGATGTTACAAATATCATAATGTCATACAGCAAGGCATACATAACAAGACATATACATAATCTTTCTATCTCTATTACATCTCTTTCTACCTAAACTCCGGTAGCATAACCGCTACGCTTCATCTGTACAAAGAACTGAACTGTACTGATTCAGTAATTCCCTCATAAGAACTACCATTCTACGTAGCACCCAGGAAAGACTAGATAAACCGGCTAGGTCCACTCACTTCTAACCTCCTTAGACAGCACTACGTACACAGTACTTATCATATACTGATGTTCAGTCTTTACTTTGGCAGCATAACGGCGTCTCTTAGCATTCTCAAAATCCACTTCAGCATAACCTCCCTGTAATGGGTTATGTATGGGGATGAGATTCGGGGGAATCTCAGTAGCAACAATCATAACAATATATGTAATGCAGTGTGACAGTGCTTGCTTGTGATTGTGTACAGATAAGTATGCTGCACGCTTCCATACTCAATAACACATGATCATAGCATTGCAGTAGAGCTTCAGACATAACATATAAGACAACAATCCAACCAAACAATAGCACATCAAATCACAAAGCCATTACATAAAAGCTAGGATTAGTTACTACCTGGCTAGATCAGCAGAACTCTACTATCTCTATTCTGCTTCCAGCTCCGCCAGAACTTCCTTACTTCCTTTCTCTCTTCCTTTCCTCCTTCTTCTCTCTATACTTTCGCTCACTCTTCCTTACCCATGCGTGATGCCAAGAATGAGAGGGGGTATTTATATACTTCCTCAATGGCAATATCATAATTTCCATGCAATCTGAACATGTCGTCCTGGTTTTTCCTGGAATTTCCTATTTTCTTTATTTCCTCTTTAGTGCATCACCATGCCACCTCAGCATGCACATTTATCACATGTCACAATTCCTGGACACCTCAGCATGCTGACTCACCAGGCTGACTCACCGGTCCAGAGTCTTGCCTCGTAATGCGTGTCCTTAGCTTTATCTGCTTCCTCCAGATCAGTGCCATGTGGTGCCTGGAAGAGACCTCTCACGCCTTCCAATGCTATCCAGATCAGTCCCAGACTCATCAGATCACCTCCTCAGTTTTCGTGCCTACCGAGTAACTTTACTCTACTGAAAGGTCACCAAACACTACTCTAATGCCATGTGGCATCTTGTGGGTCCCATGAGGATACCTTATCAGTCCACCTCATGATTTCCAGATAACCTTTCCTTTATCTGACCTCCTGCCTCCGGTCTATCTCTAACCGGGTAACTATCTCTTTTGGACCTTCTCAACTCATGGCCCATACGCCTAGCACCACTTTAGTCACTAGTCGCGACCTGATCATCATCTCATCGCGACATAACACTTATGTGTACATTAGTCGCGTCCACAATATCCTTTCGTCGCGACCACCACACAATCTAGTCGCGACCATAACATTTTCTAGTCGTAACTAGCCTATTTTACCTATTAGTCGCGACACACACATCATTCAGTCGCGTCTAAACCTTTCTGCCATTATTAGTCGCGACGTCACTACTTTATAGTCCCGACCACAATACTTTCTTGTCACGCATAACTCTTTCTGTAACCATTAGTCACGACCTAACTGCCTTCTAGTCGTGACCCAAATGGTCAGCTCTCAACTCCACAACCTTTGACCTTTACATCATCCCAAATGGCCATTCTACCCCTTGGGACTTTCACTGTTTACACATAAGTCCCCGTGCTTATTTGCAGCTTAGTCCCTGAAACTCTCTGCGTGTCTCCGGAACTTCTGCTCAAAGGGGGTCTAGCAGTCTCCTAATTTTAGGCTATCTTTGCATCTCTAGGCTTGAAAACTGGGATGTTACATTTTACACCGTTTATACACATATCCGGACACCGGCTCCTTCTGTCCGATACACTGGCCTGCGGTGTTCAGGCATCCCTGTGAGTCATATCAGTCATCTGACTGAGGTCATCCGAACTCATTCAGTCCCTTTTCAAATACCGATAAATTTCCCTATCGGATACCCGGAGGCCTCACACTCCCGTCTGAATTTTCTGATTTGTGAATAACTTTTTCTACAGGCCTCCTATCGGTATTCTGTCAGTTTCCTGACATTCGCCCCATAAGGACGCATCATCCTGTATTTTCTCACCTAGATCTAAAATCTAGGATATCCGGTATGAATTTTTATAACTTTTGGACGATCAGTCTATTTCTGGCTATCTGGAGTCTTCAAAAATTCCTGTATCAAGCCAGATTAACGAGCGTCACTTGCTCTCTCTACCGGTGAAATCTGGGACTGAAATACTTTCGGACAGTCCAAACCACTTCCGGCCTGACTTTCTTTAATTACACTTTAGCCCCAAGGAACTTTTCTTCTTTTCAATTAAGTCCCTTTTTATTTGGCTATAATTGCACTTAAGCACCTTCATTTTCTTTCTTTTGCAATTTAATCCCTTTCTTTGCATAAATGGCCATCATATCTCTAGAGACTTTCACTATATCAGTCCCTGGACTTATTTGCAGTTTAGTCCCTAAAAACCCTCTGTATGTTTTGGGGACTTCTGCTCAAAGGGATATTCCTCATATTCCTCATTTTGAACCTAGGTGAACTGTCCCGATTCTGTAGGTTAAAGACTTAACTCATCTTTAAATCCTGAAGGACTTAGCTCATCCCTCGGATTCCTACAAAATACAGGTAAGTGATCCGCCCATATCAGATTACTACCCTAGGACTACGGGTTTAGCAGCCTACCCATATCAGACTACTTCCCAGTTCTCCTAGACCAAAAATCGGGATGTTAAAACTTCACTCAAATAAAAAATAGTGCAACATGGTTTCTATGTTTGCCTTAAATAGTGCAACAAGCTTTCTACATTTGCCTTCCTCTCGATCAAAATGCCCTATCACTCCTTGTTGACCCATATAGATCAATTACGCAATGAAAGTGGGCATGTCGAATACTCTTTGAAAGTTTTGGTGGTTAGTGAGTTTTCATTCAATTAATAACAATTCTGAAAAGTACGTAATTACGTGCTAGAAACAAAGTAATACCCCATTTATGAATGCTTCGGATGAATTTACAACGAAAGCGGGCACTCCATAATTCTTCTAAGAGTCTGAGTGGCTGTGACTTTTCCTCCATTCCAAAATTATGGCAAAAGTTTGCCACATTGGATTTAAACATGGTAGAAACCCTTGATTGCCTGTTGGTGCCGTATATGACATAGTTTCTTAAAGGATATGGAATTCTATAATGCTCTTTGAAAGTTGGCATGCATGGTGACTTCACTCAATTAAAAAATAGTGCAACAAGGTTTCTACATTTTCCTTAAATAGCGCAACAAGCTTTCTACACTTGCCTTACTCTGGATCAAAATGTCCCATCACTCCTTGTTGACCTATATAGATCAATTACGCAATGAAAGTGGTCATGTCGAATACTCTTTCAAAGTTTTGGTGGTTAGTAAGTTTTCTTTCAATTAATAACAATTCTGAAAAGTACGCAATTACTAGTTAGAAACAAAGTAACGCCCTGTTTGTGAATGCTTCGGATGAATTTCACAACGAAAGCGGGCACTCCATAATTCTTCAAAGAGTCCTAGTCGTTGTGACTTTTCCTCAATTCCAAAATTACGGCAAATATTTGCCACATTGGCCTTAAACATGGTAGAAACACTTCTTTGCCTTTTGGTGTCGTATATGACACAGTTTCTTATCGGCATTCGGATACTATCAAGCCCATTGAAAGTTGGCATGCATGGTGACTTTTCACTCAATTAAAAAATAGTGCAACAAGCTTTTTGCATTTGCCTTAAATAGTGCAACAAGCTTTCTACATTTGCCTTACTCTGGATCAAAATGCCCCATCACTCCTTGTTGACCTATATAGATCAATTACCCAATGAAAGTGCGCATGTCGAATACTCTTTGAAATTTATGGTGGGTAGTGAGTTTTCATTCAGTTCATAAAAATTCCAAAAAGTACGCAATTACGTGCTAGAAATAAACTCTCGCCCCAGTTGTGAACGCTTGGGATGAATTTTACAACAAAAGCGGGCACTTCATAATTCTTCTAAGAGTCTGAGTGGCTGTGACTTTTCCTCAATTATAAAAAATTACGGCAAATATTTGCCACATTGGCCTTAAACATGGTAGAAACACTTCTTTGCCTTTTGGTGTCGTATATCACACAGTTTCTTAGCGGATTTCGGATTCTATCATGCTCAATAAAAGTTGGCAGGCGTGGTGACTTTTCACTCAATTAAAAAATAGTGCAACAAGCTTTCTGCATTTGCCTTAAATAGTGCAACAAGCTTTCTATATTTGCCTTACTCTGGATGAAAATGCCCCATCACTTCTTGTTGACCTATATAGATCAATTACGCAATGAAAGTGGCCATGTCGAATACTATTTGAAATTTGTGGTGGCTAGTGTGTTTTCATTCAGTTCATAAAAATTCTGAAAAGTACGCAATTACGTGCTAGAAACACACTATTGCCCTGTTTGTGAACGATTTGGATGAATTTCACAACGAAAGCGGGCACTCCATAATTCTTCTAAGAGTCTGAGTGGCTGTGACTTTTCGTCAATTCCAAAATTATAGCAAAAATTTGCCACATTGGCCTTAAACATGGTAGAAACACTTCTTTGCCTGTTGGTGTCATATATCACACAGTTTCTTAGCGGAATTCAGATTCTATCATGCTGATTGAATGTTGGCATGCATGGTGACTTCACTCAATCAAAAAATAGTGCAGCAAGCTTTCCACATTTGCCTTACTCTGGATCAAAATGCCCCATCACTCCTTGTTGACCTATATAGATCAATCACGCAATGAAATTGGGCATCTCCAATACTCTTTGAGAGTTGTGGTGGCCAGTGAGTTTTCGTTCAATTCATAAAAATTCTGAAAAGTACACAATTACTAGCCAGAAACAAACTATCGCCCTATTTGTGAACTGTTCGGATGAATTTCACAACGAAAGCAGGCACTCCATAATTCTTCTAAGAGTCTGAGTGGCTGTGACTTTTCCTCAATTCCAAAATTATAGCAAAAATTTGCCACATTGGCCTTAAACATGGTAGAAATACTTCTTTGCCTGTTGGTGTCGTATATCACACGGTTTCTTAGCCGAATTCGGATTCTATCATGCTCATTGAAAGTTGGCATGCATGGTAACTTCACTCAAATTAAAAATAGTGCAACATGGTTTCTGCGTTTGCCTTAAATAGTGCAACAAGCTTTCTTCTTTTTTCTTATATAGTGCAACAAGCTTTCTCCATTTGCCTTACTCTGGATCAAAATGCCCCATCACTCCTTGTTGACCTATATAGATCAATTACGCAATGAAAGTGGGCAACTGGAATACTCCTTGAAAGTTTTGGTGGTTAGTGAGTTTTCATTCAATTAATAACAATTCTGAAAAGAACGCAATTACTAGTTAGAAACAAAGTAACGCCCCGTTTGTGAACGGTTCGGATGAATTTCACAATGAATGCGGGCACTCCATAATTCTTCTAAGAGTCTGAGAAGCTGTGACTTTTCCTCAATTCCAAAATTATAGCAAAAATTTGCCACATTGGCCTTAAACATGGTAGAAAGACTTCTTTGCCTGTTGGTGTCGTATATCACACAGTTTCTTAGCGGAATTCGGATTCTATCATGCTTATTGAAAGTTGCCATGCATGGTGACTTCACTCAAATAAAAAATAGTGCAACATGGTTTCTGCATTTGCCTTAAATAGTGCAAGAAGCTTTATACATTTGCCTTCCTCTGGATCAAAATGCCCTATCACTCCTTGTTGACCTATATAGATCAATTACGCAATGAAAGTGGGCATCTCGAATACTCTTTGAAAGTTTTGGTGGTTAGTGAATTTTCATTCAATTAATAACAATTCTGAAAAGTACGCAATTACTAGTTAGAAACAAAGTAACGCCCCGTTTGTGAATGCTTCGGATGAATTTCACAACGAAAGCGGGCACTTCATAATTCTTCTAAGAGTCTGAGTGGCAGTGACTTTTCCTCCATTCCAAAATTAAGGCAAAAGTTTGCCACATTGGCTTTAAACATGGTAGAAACCCTTGATTGCCTGTTGGTGCTGTATATGATATAGTTTCTTAAAGGATATGGAATTCTATAATGCTCTTTGAAAGTTGTCATGCATGGTGACTTCACTCAATTAAAAAATAGTGCAACAAGGTTTCTCCATTTTCCTTAAATAGTGGAACAAGCTTTCTACATTTGCCTTACTCTGGATCAAAATGTCCTATCACTCCTTGTTGACCTATATAGATCAATTACGCAATGAAAGTGGGCATGTTGAATACTCTTTGAAAGTTTTGATGGTTAGTGAGTTTTCATTCAATTAATAACAATTCTGCAAAGTACACAATTACTAGTTAGAAACAAAGTAACGCCCCGTTTATGAATGCTTCGGATGAATTTCACAATGAAAGCGGGCACTCCATAATTCTTCTAAGAGTCCTAGTGGTTGTGACATTTCCTCGATTCCAAAATTAAGGCAAATATTTGCCACATTGGCCTTAAACATGGTAGAAACACTTCTTTGCCTTTTGGTGTCATATATGACACAGTTTCTTAGCGGAATTCGGCTTCTATCAAGCCCATTGAACGTTGGCATGCATGGTGACTTTTCAGTCAATTAAAAAATAGTGCAACAAGCTTTTTGCATTTGCCTTAAATAGTGCAACAAGCTTTCTACATTTGCCTTACTCTGGATCAAATGCGCCATCACTCCTTGTTGACCTATATAGATCAATTACGCAATGAAAGTGGGCATCTCCAATACTCTTTGAAAGTTGTGGTGGACAGTGAGTTTTCGTGCAATTCATAAAAAATCTGAACAGTACACAAATACTAGCTAGAAAGAAACTATCGCCCCATTTGTGAACGGTTCGGATGAATTTCACAAAGAAAGCGGGAACTCCATAATTCTTCTAAGAGTCTGAGTGGCTGTGACTTTTCCTCAATTCCAAAATTATGGCAAAAATTTGCCACATTGGCCTTAAAAATGGTAGAAACACTTCTTTGCCTGAAGGTGTCGTATTTCACACAGTTTCTTAGCGGAATTCGGATTCTATCATTCTCCTTGAAAGTTGGCATGCATGGTGACTTTTCACTCAATTAAGAAATAGTGCAACAAACTTTTTGTATTCGCCATAAATAGTGCAAAAATCTTTCTACATTTGCCTTACTCTAGATCAAAATGCCCCATCACTCCTTCTTGACCTATATAGATCAATTACCCAATGAAAGTGGGCATGTCGAATACCCTTTGAAATTTGTGGTGGGTAGAGAGTTTTCGTGCAGTTCATAAAAATTCCAAAAAGTACGCAATTACGTGCTAGAAACAAACTATCGCCCCGTTTGCGAACCCTTTGGATGAATCTCACAACGAAAGCGGGCACTCCATAATTCTTCTAAGAGTCTGAGTGGCTGTGACTTTTCCTCAATTCCAAAATTATAGGAAAAATTTGCAACATTGGCCTTAAACATGGTATAAACACTTCTTTTCCTGTTGGTGTCATATATGAGACAGTTTCTTAGCGGAATTTGGATTTTATCATGCACAATTAAAGTTGGCATGCATGGTGACTTTTCACTCAATTAAAAAATCGTGCAACAAGCTTTCTGTATTTGGATTAAATAGTGCAACAAGCTTTCTACATTTGCCTTACTCTTGATCAAAATGCCTTATCACGCCTTGTTGACCTATATAGATCAATTACGCAATGAAAGTGGGCATGTCGAATACTCTTTGAAATTTGGGGTGGGTAGTGTGTTTTCGTTCAGTTCATAAAAATTCTGAAAAGTACGCAATTACGTGCTAGAAACAAACAATCACCCCGTTTGTGAACGTTTCAGATGAATTTCCCGACGAAAGTGGGCACTCCATAATTCTTCTAAGAGTCTGAGTGGCTGTGACTTTTCCTCAATTCCAAAATTATAGCAACAATTTGCCCCATTGGCCTTAAACATGGTAGAAACACTTCTTTGCCTGTTGGTGTCGTATATGAGACAGTTTCTAAGTGGAATTCGGATTCTATAATGCTTAATTAAAGTTGGCAGGCATGGTGACTTTTCACTCAATTAAAAAATAGTGCAACAAGCTTTCTGCATTTGCCTCAAATAGTGCAACAAGCTTTCTACATTTGCCTTACTCTGGATCAAAATGCCCCATGACTCCTTGTTGACCTATATAGATCAATTACCCAATGAAAGTGGGCATGTCGAATACTCTTTGAATTTTGTGGTGGGTAGTGAGTTTTCGTTCAGTTCATAAAATTTCCAAAAAGTACGCAATTACGTGCTAGCAACAAACTATCGCCCCGTTTGTGAACACTTCGGATGAATTTCACAACAAAAGCGGGCACTACATAATTCTTCTAAGAGTCTGAGTGGCTGTGACGTTTCCTCAATTCCAAAATTACGGCAAAAATTTGCCACATTGCCCTTAAACATGGTAGAAACACTTCTTTTCCTGTTGGTGTCGTATATCACGCAGTTTCTTACCGGAATTCAGATTCTATCATGCTTAATTAAAGTTGGCAGGCATGGTGACTTTTCACTCAATTAAAAATAGTGCAACAAGCTTTCTGTATTTGAATTAAATAGTGCAACAAGCTTTCTACATTTGCCTTACTGTTGATCAAAATGCCCTATCACTCCATGTTGACCTATATAGATCAATTACGCAATGAAAGTAGGCATGTCGAATACTCTTTGAAATTTGTGGTGGGTAGTGAGTTTTTGTTCAGTTCATAAAAATTCCAAAAAGTACGCAATTACGTGCTAGAAACAAACTATCGCCCCGTTTGTGAACACTTCGGATGAATTTCACAACGAAAGCGGGCCCTCCATAATTCTTCTAAGAGTGTGAGTGGCTGTGCCTTTTCCTCAATTCCAAAATTATAGCAACAATTTGCCACATTGGCCTTAAACATGGTAGAAACACTTCTATGCTTGTTGGTGTCGTATATGACACAGTTTCTTAGCGGAAATCGGATTCTATCATGCTCAATTAAAGTTGGCATTCATGGTGACTTTTCCCTCAATTAAAAAATAGTGCAACAAGCTTTCTGCATTTCACTTAAATAGTGCAACAAGCTTTCTACATTTTCCTTACTCTCGATCAAAATGCCCCATCACTCCTTGGGGACCTATATAGATCAATTACGCAATGAAAGTGGGCAAGTCGAATACTCTTTGAAATTTATGGTGAGTAGTGAGTTTTCGTTCAGTTCATAAAAATTCCAAAAAGTACGCAATTACTTGCTAGAAAAAAACTATCGCCCTGTTTGTGAACACTTCGGATGAATTTCACATCGAAAGCGGGCACTCCATAATTCTTCTAAGAGTCTGAGTGGCTATGACTTTTCCTCAATTCCAAAATTATGGCAAAAATTTGCCACATGGGCCTTAAACATGGTAGAAACACTTCTTTGCCTGTTGGTGTCGTATATGACACAAATTCTTAGGGGAATTCGGATTCTATCATGCTCATTGAAAGTTGGCATGCATAGTGACTTTTCACTCAATTAAGAAATAGTGCAACAAGCTTTCTGTATTTGCCATAAATAGTGCAAGAATCTTTCTACATTTGCCTTACTCTGGATCAAAATGCCCTTTCACTCCTTGTTGACCTATATAGATCAATTATGCAACGAAAGTGGGCATGTCGAATACTCTTTGAAATTTGTGGTTGCTAGTGAGTTTTTGTTCAGTTCATAAAAATTCCAAAAAGTACGCAATTACGTGCTAGCAACAAACTATTGCCCCGTTTGTGAACACTTCGGATGAATTACACAACGAAAGCCGGCACTCCATAATTCTTCCAAGAGTCTGAGTGGCTATGACTTTTCCTCAAGTCTAAAATTACGGCAAAAATTTGCCATATTGGCCTTAAACATGGAAGAAACACTTCTTTGCCTGTTGGTGTCGTATATGAGACAGTTTCTTAGCGGAATTTGGATTCTATAATGCTTAATTAAAGTTGACAGGCATGGTGACTTTTCACTCAATTAAAAAATAGTGCAACAAGCTTTCTGTATTAGCCACAAATAGTGCAACAATCTTTCTACATTTGACTTACTCTAGATCAAAATGCCCCATCACTCCTTGTTCACCTATATAGATCAATTACGAAATGAATGTGGGCATGTCGAATACTCTCTGAAATTTGTGGTGGGTAGTGAGTTTTCGTTCAGTTCATAAAAATTGCGAAAAGTACGCAATTACGTGCTAGAAACAAACAATCACCCCGTTTGTGAACGCTTGGATTGAATTTCACAACGAAAGTGGGCACTCCATAATTCTTCTAAGAGTCTGAGTGTCTGTGACTTTTCCTCAAGTCTAAAATGACCGCAAAAATTTGCCACATTGGCCTTAAACATGGTAGAAACACTTCTTTGCCTGTTGGTGTCGTATATGAGACAATTTCTTAGCAGAATTCGGATTCTATCATGCTCAATTAAAGTTGGCATGCATGGTGACTTTTCACTCAATTTTAAAAATAGTGCAACAAGATTCCTGCATTTGAGTTACATAGTGCGACAAGCTTTCTCCATTTGCCTTACTCTGGATCAAAATGCCCCATCACTCCTTGTTGACCTATATCGATGAATTACGCAATGAAAGTGGGCATGTCGAATACTCTTTGTTCAGTTCATAAAAATTCCGAAAAGTACGCAATTACGGGCTAGAAATATACTATCTCTCCGTTTGTGAACGCTTTGGATGTATTTCACAACAAAGGCGGGCCCTCCATAATTCTTCTAAGAGTCTGAGTGGCTGTGACTGTTCCTCTATTCCAAAATTACGGTCAAAATTTGCCACATTGGCCTTAAACATGGTAGAAACACTTCTTTGCCTGTTTGTGTCGTATGTGAGACAGTTTCTTTGCGGAATTCGGATTCTATCATGCTCAATTAAAGTACGCATGCATGGTGACTTTTCACTCAATTTTAAAAATAGTGCAACAAGCATTCTTCATTTGCCTTAAATAGTGCAACAAGCTTTCTCCATTTGCCTTACTCTGGATCAAAATGCCCCATCACTCCTTATTGACCTATATAGATCAATTACCCAATGAAAGTGGGCATGGGGAATACTCTTTGAAATTTATGGTGTGTAGGGTGTTTTTGTTCATTTCATAAAAATTCTGAAAAGTACGCAATTACGTACTAGAAACAAACTATCTCCCCGTTTGGGAACGCTTCAGATTAATTTCACAACGAAAGCGAGCACTCTATAATTCTTCTAAGAGTCTGAGTGGCTGTGACTTTTCCTCAATTCCAAAATTACGGCAAAAATTTGCCACATTGGCCTTAAACATGGTAGAAACACTTCTTTGCCTATTGGTGTCGTATATCACACAGTTTCTTAGCCGAATTCGGATTTTATCATGCTCATTGAAAGTTGGCATGCATGGTGACTTTTCACTCAATTAAAAAATAATGCAACAAGCTTTCTGTATTTGCCTTAAATAGTGCAACAAGCTTTCCACATTTGCTTGACTCTAGATCAAAATGCCCTATCACTCCTTGTTGACCTAAATAGATCAATTACGCAATGAAAGTGGGCATGTCGAATACTCTTTGAAATTTGTGGTGTGTACTGAGTTTTCGTTCATTTCATATAAATTCGAAAAGTTCGCAATTACGTGCTAGAAACAAACTATCACCTCGTTTGTGAACGCTTCAGATCAATTTCACAACGAAAGCGGGCGTACCATAATTCTTCTAAGAGTCTGAGTAGCTGTGGCTTTTCCTCAATTCCAAAATTACGGCAAAAATTTGCCACATTGGCCATAAACATGGTAGAAACACTTCTTTGCCTGTTGGTGTCGCATATGACACAGTTTCTTAGCGGAATTCGGATTCTATCATGCTCATTGAAAGTTGGCATGCATGGTGACTTTTCACTCAATTAAGAAATAGTGCAACAACCTTTTTGTATTCGCCATAAATAGTGCAACAATCTTTCGAAATTTCCCTTACTCTGGATCAAAATGCCCCATCACTCCTTGTTGACCTATATAGATCAATTACGCATTGAAAGTGGGCATGTAGAATACTCTTTGAAATTTGGGGTGGGTAGTGAGTTTTCTTCAGTTCATAAAAATTGCGAAAAGTACGCAATTACGTGCTAGAAACAAACAATCACCCCGTTTGTGAACACTGCGATGAATTTCACAACGAAAGCGGGCCCTCCATAATTCTTCTAAGAGTCTGAGTAGCTGTGGCTTTTCCTCAATTCCAAAATTACGGCAAAAATTTGCCACATTGGCCTTAAACATGGTAGAAACACTTCTTTTCCTGTTGGTGTCATATATGAGACAGTTTCTTAGCGGGATTCGGATTCTATCATGCTCAATTAAAGTTGGCATGCATGGTGACTTTTCAATCAATTTTAAAAATAGTGCAACAAGCTTCCTGCATTTGACTTACATAGTGCGACAAGCTTTCTCCATTTGCCTTACTCTGGATCAAAATGCCCCATCACTCCTTGTTAACCTATATAGATCAATTACCCAATGAAAGTGGGCATGTCAAATACTCCTAGAAATTTATGGTGGGTAGTGAGTTTTTGTTTTGTTCATTAAAATTGTGAAAGGTACGCAAATACGTGCTAGAAACAAACTATCGCCCCGTTTGTGAACGCTTCAGATGAATTTGGCAACGAAAGCGGGAACTCCATAATTCTTCTAAGAGTCTGAGTGGCTGTGACTTTTCCTCAATTCCAAAATTATAGCAAAAATTTGCCACATGGGCCTTAAACATGGTAGAAACACTTCTTTTCCTGTTGGTGTCATATATCTCACAGTTTTTGTGCGGAATTCGGATTCTATCTTGCTCAATTAAAGTTGGCATGCATGGTGACTTTTCACTCAACGAAAAAATAGTGCAACAAGCTTTCTGTATTTGCCTTAAATAGTGCAACAAGCTTTCTACATTTGCCTTACTCTGGATCAAAATGCCCCATCACTCCTTGTTGACCTATATAGATCAATTACGCAATGAAAGTGGGCATGTCGAATACTCTTAGAAATTTGTGGTGGGTAGTGAGTTTTCGTTCAGTTCATAAAAATTGTGAAAGGTACGCAATTACGTGCTAAAAACAAACTATCGCCCCTTTTGTGAACGCTTCGGATGAATTTCACAACGAACGCGGGCACTCCATAATTCTTCTAAGAGTCTGAGTGGCTGTGCCTTTTCCTCAATTCCAAAATTATAGCAAAAATTCGCCACATTGGCCTTAAACATGGTAGAAACACTTCTTTGCCTGTTGGTGTCATATTTGAGACAGTTTCTTAGCGGAATTCGGATTCTATCATGCTCAATTAAAGTATGCATGCATGGTGACTTTTCACTCAATTAAGAAATAGTGCAACAAGCTTTCTGGATTTGCCTTAAATAGTGCAACAAGCTTTCTCCATTTGCCTTACTCTGGATCCAAATGCCCCATCACTCCTTGTTGACCTATATAGATAAATTACCCAATGAAAGTGGGCATGTCGAATACTCTTTGAAATTTTTGGTGTGTAGGGAATTTCGTTCATTTCATAAAAATTCTGAAAAGGAAGCAATTACGTGCTAGAAACAAAGTATCACCCCGTTTGTGAACGCTTCAGATGAATTTCACAACGAAAGCGGGCACTCCATAATTCTTCTAAGAGTCTGAGTGGCTGTGAGTTTTCCTCAATTAGAAAATTACGGCAAAAATTTGCCACATTGGCCTTAAGCATGGTTGAAACACTTCTTTGCCTGTTGGTGTCGTATATCACACAGTTTGTTAGCCGAATTCGGATTCTATCATGCTCAATTAAAGTATGCATGCATGGTTACTTTTCACTCAATTTTAAAAATCGTGCAACAAGCTTTCTGCATTTGCCTTAAATAGTGCAACAAGCTTTCTCCATTTGCCTTACTCTGGATCAAAATGTAACATCACTCCTTGTTGACCTATATAGATCAATTACCCAATGAAAGTGGCCATGTCGAATACTCTTTGAAACTTGTGGTGTGTAGTGAGTTTTGGCTCAGTTCATAAAAATTCATAAAAGTACGCAATTACGTGCTAGAAACAAACTATCCCCCGTTTGTGAACGCTTCGATGAATTTTACAACGAAGGCGGGCACTCCATAATTCTTCTAAGAGTCTGAGTGGCTGTGCCTTTTCCTCAATTCCAAAATTATAGCAAAAATTTGCCACATTGGCCTTAAACATGGTAGAAACACTTCTTTGCCTGTTGGTGTCATATTTGAGACAGTTTCTTAGCGGAATTCGGATTCTATCATGCTCAATTAAAGTATGCATGCATGGTGACTTTTCACTCAATTAAGAAATAGTGCAACAAGCTTTCTGGATTTGCCTTAAATAGTGCAACAAGCTTTCTCCATTTGCCTTACTCTGGATCCAAATGCCCCATCACTCCTTGTTGACCTATATAGATCAATTACCCAATGAAAGTGGGCATGTCGAATACTCTTTGAAATTTTTGGTGTGTAGGGAATTTCGTTCATTTCATAAAAATTCTGAAAAGGAAGCAATTACGTGCTAGAAACAAAGTATCACCCCGTTTGTGAACGCTTCAGATGAATTTCACAACGAAAGCGGGCACTCCATAATTCTTCTAAGAGTCTGAGTGGCTGTGAGTTTTCCTCAATTAGAAAATTACGGCAAAAATTTGCCACATTGGCCTTAAGCATGGTTGAAACACTTCTTTGCCTGTTGGTGTCGTATATCACACAGTTTGTTAGCCGAATTCGGATTCTATCATGCTCAATTAAAGTATGCATGCATGGTTACTTTTCACTCAATTTTAAAAATCGTGCAACAAGCTTTCTGCATTTGCCTTAAATAGTGCAACAAGCTTTCTCCATTTGCCTTACTCTGGATCAAAATGTAACATCACTCCTTGTTGACCTATATAGATCAATTACCCAATGAAAGTGGCCATGTCGAATACTCTTTGAAACTTGTGGTGTGTAGTGAGTTTTGGTTCAGTTCATAAAAATTCATAAAAGTACGCAATTACGTGCTAGAAACAAACTATCCCCCGTTTGTGAACGCTTCGATGAATTTCACAACGAAGGCGGGCACTCCATAATTCTTCTAAGAGTCGAGTGGCTGTGACTTTTCCTCAATTCCAAAATTACGGCAAAAATTTGCCACATTGCCCTTAAACATGGTTGAAACACTTCTTTGCCTTTTGGTGTCGTATACGAGACAGTTTCTTAGCGGAATTCCGATTCTATCATGCTCAATTAAAGTATGCATGCATGGTTACTTTTCACTCAATTTTAAAAATCGTGCAACAAGCTTTCTGCATTTGCCTTAAATAGTGCAACATGCGTTCTCCATTTGCCTTACTCTGGATCAAAATGCCCCATCACTCCTTGTTGACCTATATAGATCATTTACCCAATGAAAGTGGGCATGTCGAATACTCTTTGAAATTTGTAGTATGTAGTGAGTTTTAGTTCAGTTCATAAAAATTCTAAAAAGTACCCAATTATGTGCTAGAAACATACTATCGCTCTGTTTATGAACGCTTCGGATGTACTTCACAACGAAGGCGGGCACTCCATATTTCTTCTAAGAGTCTGAGTGGCTGTGACTTTTCCTCAATTCCAAAATTACGGGAAAAATTTTCCACATTGGCCTTAAACATGGTAGAAACACTTCTTTGCCTGTTGGTGTCGTATATGACACAGTTTCTTAGCGGAATTTGAAACATCCTCCCTTACAGCCCTCAGAGTACACTAGCGGAAGCAATATTAGCTTAAAATGGCTTAACTTCATCATTCATAATTTGAATATGCCAACATTATTTATCATTGAATCATAAAATGTCATACAATATGGCATATACAACAAGACATATACATAATCCTCATATCTCTATTACATCTTGTTCTGCCTAAACTTCGGCAGCATAACCGCTACGCTTCAGCTGTACAAAGAACTGAACCGTACTAATTCGGTAATTCCCTCATGAGAACTACCATTCTACGTAGTACCCAGGAAAGACTAGATGAACCGGCTAGGTCCACTCACTTCTAGCCTCCTTAGACAGCACTACGTACACAGTACTTATCATATACTGATGTTCAGTCTTTACTCCGGCAGCATAACGGCGTCTCCTGGCTTTCTCAAAATCTACTTCAGCATAACCTCCCTGTAATGGGTTATGGATGGGGGATGAGATTCGGGGGAATCTCAGTAGCAACAATCATAACAATATATGTAATGCAGAGTGACAGTGCTTGCTTGTGATTGTGTACAGATAAGTATGCTGCGTGCTTCCATGCTTAATAACATATGACCATAGCATTACAGCAGAGCTTCAGACATAACATATAAGACAACAATCCAACCAAACAATAGCACATCAAATCACAAAGCCATTACATAGAAGTTAGGATTAGTTACTACCTGGCTAGCTCAGCAGAACCTTACTATCTCTATTCTGCTTTCAGCTCCGCCAGAACTTCCTTTCTTCCTTTCTCCTTTCTCTCTTCCTTTCCTTCCCTTTCCCTCTCTTCTTTCTCTCTCATTCTCCTCTCCTCCGCGGGATGCAAATGGAATGGGGGAAGGGGGTATTTATAATAGGGCTCAATGGCACAATCGTAGTTTCTATGAACTTTGATCCTGCGGTCCTGGTTTTTCCTGGATTTTCCTATTTTCTTTTATTTCTCCTTTACTGCATCATCGTGCCAACTCACCATGCTGACTCAGCGCCTCATTTTTCACATGCTTGAATTCCCGGGACACCTCAGCATGCTGACTCATCATGCTGACTCACCGGTCCAGTCTCTTGCCTCGTAATGCGTGCCCTCAACTTTATCTGCTTTCTGCAGACTAATGCCATGTGGCAACTGGAAGAGACCTTGCACGCTTCCCAATGCCACCCAGATAAGTCCCTGACTTTATCTGATCATCTCCTCGGTTTACGTGCCTCCTCGGTTATCACGCCAACCGAGTATCTTTACTTTACTGAATCATTACTTTAATGCCATGTGGTATCTTGTGGGACCCATGAGTATACCTTATCAGTTTACTTCATGGTTTCCAGATAACCTTTCCTGTATCTGATATCCTGCCTCCGGTCTATCTCCAACCGGGTAACTATCTCTCTTGGTCCTTCACCACTCTTGGTCCGTACACTTAGCGCCACTTTAGTCACTAGTCGCGACCTCAACATCATCTTGTCGCGACCTTACAATTCTGTGTACATTAGTCGCGACCAAAACATCTTCTCGTCGCGACCACAACACATTTTAGTCGCGTCTAAGGTTTTCTGCCACTATTAGTCGCGATATCACTGCTTTCTAGTCGCGACCATACTTCTTTTACGTCGCGACCATAATGCTTTCTTGTCGCGTATAGCTCTTTCTGTAACCACTAGTCGCGACCATGCTTTACTCTAGTCGCGACCATAACGGTCAGCTCGTAACTCTTCAACCTTTGACCTTTACATCACCCCAAATGGCCATTCTACCCCTTGGGACTTCCACTGTTTGCACATAAGTTCCCGTACCTTTACATACTCGCAGCTTAGTCCCTAAAAACTCTTTACGTTCCTCTGGGACTTCTGCTAGAAAGGGGTCTAGTAGCCTCTCAATCTTAGGCTATTTCTGCATCTCTAGGCCTGAAAATTGGGATGTTACATTTCTCCTCCCCTTTAAATAAATTTCGTCCCCGAAATTTAATCAGTACCATAGCCGAATCAACTTAACATCTGGCAAAGTACTCATCATAACTTTACATTTCTTCGTAACATGCTCATCTTTCTCTGGGTCAACTCAATCAGAGTTGAAATCTACTTTTCTCTTATGGATCACTCACTGCACTTATGAGCAGTGTCCATTTCTTTCATATGAAACCCTCTCAAATATTACTGTATTCGGGAGTTTCTTCTAGCTACTTATCAAATCTCTTTCAACAATTCATCATCTCACCTTTCTTTTCATCATTCTCAGTATCTTAGTATCATATAGAGAGAGGACTTACGCAGCTATTCTTTCTTTACTTTGCTGTTAAATAAGAGCACCTACTCTAACATGCATAATGCCTGGCCAACATACTGCAGGACTGCATCCCTGCTCATGAATGCAAAGCTCTATCATCGGAGCTTAAGCATTCCTGTTCTCATTATGCACAGCTCTAACACTTGGAGCTTGCAAAGTTCTAGCATAACATAAGGCCTGACATCTCATGCAAGGAGTGAAAGCTCTCATGTAACATAACATGTAAACATATGATCCCTACACAAAGGAAGCCTCTCTGTCTGTACATAAAATGCACATTTCTAGATACGTGTCATATTACACGTTTTCCACCGTGCATCTCATTACATGTCTTTAATACTTTATCATGGCATATCTAGCCCATTCTGACTATCTCATGGTGTATTTCACCCTTTCATAACTTATCTTGTCTTATCACAAAACTAACATAAGACTGGCTTTCTCTTTTTCATAGAACTGCGTTCTATCTCAGCCTTGCCTTAGACCCTCTTCTCTAGGTCTTCTCTAGCCTTTTAATCTCTTTACCCCTCATCTGGGTAATCTTTATCTACTCATACTTTTCTATTCTTATTACATTGAGGATTTTCTTCTCTGCTTCTCAGAGGATTCTCTTCTCTGCTTCTTATTACACAGAGGATTCTCTTCTCTGCTTCTCAGGCATACTTCTACAAAACTTTGAATCTCAGTACTCAGATTTAAACTTGGACTCCATCTTCGTTTAAGGGAAAGCTAAGTTCAGTCTGTAGACTAGAGGCTACCTGAGGAAAATCATTATAAAACAATTTCTCTGGGTCAGGTTATCAACTAGTGAAACTTCCTTACCTTAACTTCGTCTTTGGCATTCATCTTCCCAAAGAGATACTACATCGTACTCATGTCTCATGGCTCATTACTTTCCTTAGGCTAGGTCTAACTGCGACCTCGGGATCTAACTGCGATCAACCGTTAGCCTCTTCAGAATCTAACTGCGACTCTGAATCTGTTAGGATCTAACTGCGACCCTGGAGCCATGTTAGGATCTAACTGTGACCCTCCAGAATCTAACTGCGATTCTGTTGTACTGTATATCTCCCGAAGATCTTAAACCAACAGACTAAGTTATAAGGTTAACTGCTTCCATCTGTTGATAACTCCATAAAAATTTTATAGCCTCACATCATTTACCCAGACTTTACTTACTTCCTCTCTTACTCAGGAGTTCCTTCTCATCTTTCTTACTTTACTGTGGCTTACCATTGGCTTGTGCCATCATGGTCTAACCACCTGCCATTGCATTCTACTGCTATGGCCTCATCATAACTCATCTGTGCTCTAACTGTGAACCATTTGAACTATGCTCCAACTGCGAGCATCCTGTATCAGATCCAACTCTTATCTGAAGAGTGATCTATACTCATCTGAATCTAGCTCTATCTGAGAGCCATCTGTTTCAGATCCAACTCTTATCTGAAGAGTGATCTAAAAACAATCTCTTTACTCTTATCTGCTTACCATTCCGCTTAATAGAAATGGTCCTGAGTACTATATTCACAAGTCTGCAGAATTACCTGAGTATCCTCAATCATAACATATCTGAATCTCATAGCTTATTGTCCCATGAACTGAGACTATCTATCATCCTCAATACCTATCTCATTACATGTCATATGGTATGGGAGCAACATACTTTCTCATCTCATATATACTCTACCCTTCATGCACTGTAAAAGGGAGTATTCATTCATCATGGCATACTCTAACATGCATGTCATCATATGACAATTGCAAGGAGATGCAACTATCATAACTTATGGCATCATAAGCCATATCATCATCATACTTTGCTCAACCATCCATCAGACTAACTAAACCTCAAGACATATTTTATTTATCATATTGCCTATCATATCTTGGTCAGTCATCCTGAAACATCTGTCTATCTCAGGCTGCCATGCTACCCTCTTATTAAGGTACAGACTCAACCCTTCATCACTCTTTCTTGCATAGGGGAGTCACTGTATCCCATAATCTGTGGCTACCTTCTACTATCTCATTTCTCCTTTTGTCTATCTATCAGTCTCAGTCTATTCTTGACCAGACTGTGGTGCCTTATCGGCCTTTACTGTAACAGCCTAGAACCCCTTTACAAAGATATTATCCGCTTTCCCCTTAGGTAGGCTTGGTGCCCACATGAGGTCACGGTTTTGTTTTCCAGACACACGAGCCACAGCCCTTAAGCACCTGAAAACGCATCTTTCTCTTAATCCTAGCGAACTTCAGTCGTCTAGATCTCATTCATTATCTTTTACTATTATTTCTATTCTTTAGGGTACTCTACCCTAGATCTCTGTGATGGAATCCCTCTGCTTAGGGAATTTTAACTCTTTACCTATTAACCATCACGTCCTTAGCCTTAGCCTTAGGCCATATCAAACATCATCACATCTCTAGCCTTTAGGCTACGCCCTAGGATTACTCCGAGGCAAACGTCATACTAGCTATCCCATTCTAGCTCTCAGGTCTTTTATTCAACTAGGTTGAATAAGACTTTTACCATGTAGATCTACTCCTCGTAATCACATGGAGGATCTGTCTCATTCTAGTTATCTCATCTAGCTAGCTCATCTTAACTTTATCATCCTTTGCGGCCTATCCTACCTAGCAAAGATGACTTACTTATTGGAGTTGCCAACTTCCTCTATGCATGACTTCTCCACTCAAGCTCTATGTTCATGCTTTGTGTTCACCTATCTTTTCCTTTACAACAAAACATGAACACCTCTTATTCCATCTAAGAGCTTTATCTCCACGGGCTCTTCTAAACCCATAATAGTCCCGATCTGAATCTTCTAATGTCATACCAGGACATCTCTGTCATTCCGTCGCGATATGAGTATTGGGTAATCGCTATTCATAGCCTCTATGGTTCTTCATTACCCTTAACTCCTCACGACTTATCATTTCTATTCTTTAGTCGTGACCTACAGCTTCAGACGTCGCGTCCTTAACATTTTCTGTCTTCTAGTCGCGACCTAAATCTTCTGTCGTCGCGACCTTAACCTTTCCACGTCGCGACTCAACTCCTCTAACGTCGCGACCAGGATATTTTCTCGTCGCGACTTATGTCTCTTCACGTCGCAACCAAAGCCATTTCTAGTCGCGACATTAAACTTTTCTCGTCACAACCTTAGCTCTCTCTTAAATAACGTCGCGACCTAGGAACATACTCGCCGCGACCAAATCTTTCTGTGAATAACCGTCGCGACCTATAAACTTATGCGTCGCGACTAAACATCTCATTGAGGCTACCCGTCGCGACATAAACCACTTTAGTCGCGACCGGAGTGCTATTCTGGCGTACTCAAAGGCTAAATCAGAGCATCACTGAGCCAGAACCTTCTGTTCTGTGCCAGAATCTTATGCTCTGAACTAGAGTCCTTTCTGGTTGGTGCCAGAACCTCTTGCTCTGATACCAAAATGAAACATCCTCCCTTACAGCCCTCAGAGTACACTAGCGGAAGCAATATTAGCTTAAAATGGCTTAACTTCATCATTCATAATTTGAATATGCCAACATTATTTATCATTGAATCATAAAATGTCATACAATATGGCATATACAACAAGACATATACATAATCCTCATATCTCTATTACATCTTGTTCTGCCTAAACTTCGGCAGCATAACCGCTACGCTTCAGCTGTACAAAGAACTGAACCGTACTGATTCGGTAATTCCCTCATGAGAACTACCATTCTACGTAGTACCCAAGAAAGACTAGATGAACCGGCTAGGTCCACTCACTTCTAGCCTCCTTAGACAGCACTACGTACACAGTACTTATCATATACTGATGTTCAGTCTTTACTCCGGCAGCATAACGGCGTCTCCTGGCTTTCTCAAAATCTACTTCAGCATAACCTCCCTGTAATGGGTTATGGATGGGGGATGAGATTCGGGGGAATCTCAGTAGCAACAATCATAACAATATATGTAATGCAGAGTGACAGTGCTTGCTTGTGATTGTGTACAGATAAGTATGCTGCGTGCTTCCATGCTTAATAACATATGACCATAGCATTACAGCAGAGCTTCAGACATAACATATAAGACAACAATCCAACCAAACAATAGCACATCAAATCACAAAGCCATTACATAGAAGTTAGGATTAGTTACTACCTGGCTAGCTCAGCAGAACCTTACTATCTCTATTCTGCTTCCAGCTCCGCCAGAACTTCCTTTCTTCCTTTCTCCTTTCTCTCTTCCTTTCCTTCCCTTTCCCTCTCTTCTTTCTCTCTCATTCTCCTCTCCTCCGCGGGATGCAAATGGAATGGGGGAAGGGGGGTATTTATAATAGGGCTCAATGGCACAATCGTAGTTTCTATGAACTTTGATCCTGCGGTCCTGGTTTTTCCTGGATTTTCCTATTTTCTTTTATTTCTCCTTTACTGCATCATCGTGCCAACTCACCATGCTGACTCAGCGCCTCATTTTTCACATGCTTGAATTCCCGGGACACCTCAGCATGCTGACTCATCATGCTGACTCACCGGTCCAGTCTCTTGCCTCGTAATGTGTGCCCTCAACTTTATCTGCTTTCTGCAGACTAATGCCATGTGGCAACTGGAAGAGACCTTGCACGCTTCCCAATGCCACCCAGATAAGTCCCTGACTTTATCTGATCATCTCCTCGGTTTACGTGCCTCCTCGGTTATCACGCCAACCGAGTATCTTTACTTTACTGAATCATTACTTTAATACCATGTGGTATCTTGTGGGACCCATAAGTATACCTTATCAGTTTACTTCATGGTTTCCAGATAACCTTTCCTGTATCTGATATCCTGCCTCCGGTCTATCTCCAACCGGGTAACTATCTCTCTTGGTCCTTCACCACTCTTGGTCCGTACACTTAGCGCCACTTTAGTCACTAGTCGCGACCTTACAATTCTGTGTACATTAGTCGCGACCAAAACATCTTCTCGTCGCGACCACAACACATTTTAGTCGCGTCTAAGGTTTTCTGCCACTATTAGTCGCGATATCACTGCTTTCTAGTCGCGACCATACTTCTTTTACGTCGCGACCATAATGCTTTCTTGTCGCGTATAGCTCTTTCTGTAACCACTAGTCGCGACCATGCTTTACTCTAGTCGCGACCATAACGGTCAGCTCGTAACTCTTCAACCTTTGACCTTTACATCACCCCAAATGGCCATTCTACCCCTTGGGACTTCCACTGTTTGCACGTAAGTTCCCGTACCTTTACTTACTCGCAGCTTAGTCCCTAAAAACTCTTTACGTTCCTCTGGGACTTCTGCTAGAAAGGGGTCTAGTAGCCTCTCAATCTTAGGCTATTTCTGCATCTCTAGGCCTGAAAATTGGGATGTTACAGAATTCGGATTCTATCATGCTCATTGAAAGTTGGCATGCATGGTGACTTTTCACTCAACTAAAAAATAGTGCAACAAGCTTTCTGTATTTGCCATAAATAGTGCAACAATCTTTCTACATTTGCCTTACTCTGGATCAAAATGCCCCATCACTCCTTGTTGACCTATATAGATCAATTACGCAATGAAAGTGGGCATGTCAAATACTCCTAGAAATTTGTGGTGGGTAGTGAGTTTTCGTTCAGTTCAAAAAAATTCCGAAAAGTACGCAATTACGTGCTAGAAACAATTTATCACCCCGTTTGTGAACGCTTCAGATCAATTTCACAACGAAAGCGGGCGCTCCATAATTCTTCTAAGAGTCTGAGTGGCTGTGGCTTACGGCAAAAATTTGCCACATTGGCCTTAAACATGGTAGAAACACTTCTTTGCCTGTTGGTGTCGTATATGACACAGTTTCTTAGCGGAATTCGGATTCTATCATGCTCATTGAAAGTTGGCATTCATGGTAGCTTTTCACTCAATTTTAAAAATCGTGCAACAAGCTTTCTGCATTTGCCTTAAATAGTGCAACATGCGTTCTCCATTTGCCTTACTCTGGATCAAAATGCCCCATCACTCCTTGTTGACCTATATAGATCATTTACCCAATGAAAGTGGGCATGTCGAATACTCTTTGAAATTTGTAGTATGTAGTGAGTTTTAGTTCAGTTCATAAAAATTCTAAAAAGTACCCAATTATGTGCTAGAAACATACTATCTCTCTGTTTATGAACGCTTCAGATGTACTTCACAACGATGGCGGGCACTCCATAATTCTTCTAAGAGTCTGAGTGGCTGTGACTTTTCCTCAATTCCAAAATTACGGCAAAAATTTTCCACATTGGCCTTAAACATGGTAGAAACACTTCTTTGCCTGTTGGTGTCGTATATGACACAGTTTCTTAGCGAAATTCGGATTCTATCATGCTCATTGAAAGTTGGCATGCAGGGTAACTTTTCACTCAATTAAAAAATAGTGCAACAAGCTTTCTGTATTTGCCAAAAATAGTGCAACAATCTTTCTACATTTGCCTTACTCTGGATCAAAATGCCCCATCACTCCTTGTTGACCTATATAGATCAATTACGCAATGAAAGTGGGCATGTCAAATACTCCTAGAAATTTGTGGTGGGTAGTGAGTTTTCGTTCAGTTCATAAAAATTCCGAAAAGTACGCAATTACGTGCTAGAAACAAACTATCACCCCGTTTGTGAACGCTTCAGATCAATTTCACAACGAAAGCGGGCGCTCCATAATTCTTCTAAGAGTCTGAGTGGCTGTGGCTTTTCCTCAATTCCAAAATTACGGCAAAAATTTGCCACATTGGCCTTAAACATGGTAGAAACACTTCTTTGCCTGTTGGTGTCGTATATGACACAGTTTCTTAGCGGAATTCGGATTCTATCATGATCATTGAAAGTTGGCATGCATGGTAACTTTTCAGTCAATTAAAAAATAGTGCAACAAGCTTTATGTATTTGCCATAAATAGTGCAACAAGCTTTCAACATTTGCCTTACTCTGGATCAAAATGCCCCATTACTCCTTGTTGACCTATATAGATCAATTACGCAATGAAAGTGGGCATGTCGAATACTCTTTGATATTTGGGGTGGATAGTGAGTTTTCCTTCAGTTCATAAAAATTCCGTAAAGTACGCAATTACGTGCTAGAAACAAACTATCACCCTGTCTGTGAACGCTTCGGATGAATTTCACAACGAAAGCGGGCGCTCCATAATTCTTCTAAGAGTCTGAGTGGCTGTGGCTTTTCCTCAATTCCAAAATTACGGCAAAAATTTGCCACATTGGCCTTAAACATGGTAGAAACACTTCTTTGCCTGTTGGTATCGTATATGACACAGTTTCTTAGTGGAATTCGGATTCTATCATGCTCATTGAAAGTTGGCATGCATGGTAACTTTTCAGTCAATTAAAAAATAGTGCAACAAGTTTTCTGTATTTGTCATAAATAGGGCAACAATCATTCTACATTTGCCTTACTCTGGATCAAAATGCCCCATCACTCCTTGTTGACCTATATAGATCAATTAGGCAATGAAAGTGGGCATGTCAAATACTCCTAGAAATTTGTGGTGGGTAGTGAGTTTTCGTTCAGTTCATAAAAATTCCGAAAAGTACGCAATTACGTGCTAGAAACAAACTATCACCCCGTTTGTGAACGCTTCAGATCAATTTCACAACGAAAGCGGGCGCACCATAATTCTTCTAAGAGTCTGAGTAGCTGTGGCTTTTCCTCAATTCCAAAATTACGGCAAAAATTTGCCACATTGGCCTTAAACATGGTAGAAACACTTCTTTGCCTGTTGGTGTCGCATATGACACAGTTTCTTAGCGGAATTCGGATTCTATCATGCTCATTGAAAGTTGGCATGCATGGTAACTTTTCAGTCAATTAAAAAATAGTGCAACAAGCTTTCTGTATTTGCCATAAATAGTGCAACAAGCTTTCAACATTTGCCTTACTCTGGATCAAAATGCCCCATCACTCCTTGTTGACCTATATAGATCAATTACGCAATGAAAGTGGGCATGTCAAATACTCCTAGAAATTTGTGGTGGGTAGTGAGTTTTCGTTCAGTTCATAAAAATTCCGAAAAGTACACAATTACGTGCTAGAAACAAACTATCGCCCCGTTTGTGAACGCTTTGGATGAATTTCACAACGAAAGCGGGCCCTCCATAATTCTTCTAAGAGTCTGAGTGGCTGTGGCTTTTCCTCAATTCCAAAATTACGGTAAAAATTTGCCACATTGGCCTTAAACATGGTAGAAACACTTCTTTTCCTGTTGGTGTCGTATATGACACAGTTTCGTAGCGGAATTCGGATTCTATCATGCTCATTGAAAGTTGGAATGCATGGTAACTTTTCACTCAATTAAAAAATAGTGCAACAAGCTTTCTGTATTTGCCATAAATAGTGCAACAAGCTTTCAACATTTGCCTTACTCTGGATCAAAATGCCCCATTACTCCTTATTGACCTATATAGATCAATTACGCAATGAAAGTGGGCATGTCGAATACTCTTTGATATTTAGGGTGGGTAGTGAGTTTTCGTTCAGTTCATAAAAATTCCGAAAAGTACGCAATTACGTTCTAGAAACAAACTATCACCCCATTTGTGAACGCTTCGGATCTATTTCACAACGAAAGCGGGCGCTCCATAATTCTTCTAAGAGTCTGAGTGGCTGTGGCTTTTCCTCAATTCCAAAATTACGGCAAAAATTTGCCACATTGGCCTTAAACATGGTAGAAACACTTCTTTGCCTGTTGGTGTCGTATATGACACAGTTTCTTAGCGGAATTCGGATGCTATCATGCTCATTGAAAGTTGGCATGCATGGTAACTTTTTACTAAATTAACAAATAGTGCAACAAGCTTTCAACATTTGCCTTACTCTGGATCAAAATGCCCCATTACTCCTTGTTGACCTATATCGATGAATTACGCGATGAAAGTGGGCATGTCGAATACTCTTTGATATTTGGGGTGGGTAGTGAGTTTTCGTTCAGTTCATAAAAATTCCAAAAAGTTCGCAATTACGTGCTAGAAACAAACTATCACCCCGTTTGTGAACACTTCGGATCAAATTCACAACGAAAGCGGGCGCTCCATAATTCTTCTAAGAGTCTGAGTGGCTGTGGCTTTTCCTCAATTCCAAAATTATGGAAAAAATTTGCCACATTGGCCTTAAACATGGTAGAAACACTTCTTTGCCTGTTGGTGTCGTATATGACACAGTTTCTTAGCGGAATTCGGATTCTATCATGCTCATTGAAAGTTGGCATGCATGGTAACTTTTCACTCAATTAAAAAATAGTGCAACAAGCTTTCTGTATTTGCCATAAATAGTGCAACAAGCTTTCAACATTTGCCTTACTCTGGATCAAAATGCCCCATTACTCCTTGTTGACCTATATAGATCAATTACGCAATAAAAGTGGGCATGTCGAATACTCTTTGATATTTGGGGTGGGTAGTGAGTTTTCCTTCAGTTCATAAAAATTCTGAAAAGTACGCAATTACGTTCTAGAAACAAACTATCACCCCGTTTGTGAATGCTTCGGATCAATTTCACAACGAAAGCGGGCGCTCCATAATTCTTCTAAGAGTCTGAGTGGCTGTGGCTTTTCCTCAATTCCAAAATTACGGCAAAAATTTACCACATTGGCCTTAAACATGGTAGAAACACTTCTTTGCCTGTTGGTGTCGTATATGACACAGTTTCTTAGCGGAATTCGGATTCTATCATGCTCATTGAAAGTTGCATGCATGGTAACTTTTCACTCAATTAAAAAATAGTGCAACAAGCTTTCAACATTTGCCTTACTCTGGATCAAAATGCCCCATTACCCCTTGTTGACCTATATAGATCAATTACGTAATGAAAGTGGGCATGTTGAATACTCTTTGATATTTGGGGTGGGTAGTGAGTTTTCGTTCAGTTCATAAAAATTCCAAAAAAGTACGCAATTACGTGCTAGAAACAAACTATCTCCCCGTTTGTGAACGCTTCGGATGAATTTCACAACGAAAGCGGGCGCTCCATAATTCTTCTAAGAGTCTGAGTGGCTGAGGATTTTCCTCAATTCCAAAATTACGGCAAAAATTTTCCACATTGGCCTTAAACATGTTGGTGTCGTATATGACGCAGTTTCTTAGCGGAATTCGGATTCTATCATGCTCATTGAAAGTTGCCATGCACGGTAACTTTTCACTCAATTAAAAAATAGTGCAACAAGCTTTCTGTATTTGCCATAAATAGTGCAACAAGCTTTCAACATTTGCCTTACTCTGGATCAAAATGCCCCATTACTCCTTGTTGACCTATATAGATTAATTACGCAATAAAAGTGGGCATGTCGAATACTCTTTGATATTTGGTGTGGGTAGTGAGTTTTCCTTCAGTTCATAAAAATTCTGAAAAGTACGCAATTACGTTCTAGAAACAAACTATCACCCCGTTTGTGAATGCTTCGGATCAATTTCACAACGAAAGCGGGCGCTCCATAATTCTTCTAAGAGTCTGAGTGGCTGTGGCTTTTCCTCAATTCCAAAATTACGGCAAAAATTTACCACATTGGCCTTAAACATGGTAGAAACACTTCTTTGCCTGTTGGTGTCGTATATGACACAGTTTCTTAGCGGAATTCGGATTCTATCATGCTCATTGAAAGTTGCATGCATGGTAACTTTTCACTCAATTAAAAAATAGTGCAACAAGCTTTCAACATTTGCCTTACTCTGGATCAAAATGCCCCATTACCCCTTGTTGACCTATATAGATCAATTACGTAATGAAAGTGGGCATGTCGAATACTCTTTGATATTTGGGGTGGGTAGTGAGTTTTCGTTCAGTTCATAAAAATTCCAAAAAAGTACGCAATTACGTGCTAGAAACAAACTATCTCCCCGTTTGTGAACGCTTCGGATGAATTTCACAACGAAAGCGGGCGCTCCATAATTCTTCTAAGAGTCTGAGTGGCTGAGGATTTTCCTCAATTCCAAAATTACGGCAAAAATTTTCCACATTGGCCTTAAACATGTTGGTGTCGTATATGACGCAGTTTCTTAGCGGAATTCGGATTCTATCATGCTCATTGAAAGTTGCCATGCACGGTAACTTTTCACTCAATTAAAAAATAGTGCAACAAGCTTTCTGTATTTGCCATAAATAATGCAACAAGCTTTCAACATTTGCCTTACTCTGGATCAAAATGCCCCATCACTCCTTGTTGACCTATATAGATCAATTACGCAATGAAAGTGGGCATGTCAAATACTCCTAGAAATTTGTGGTGGGTAGTGAGTTTTCGTTCTGTTCATAAAAATTGTGAAAGGTACGCAATTACGTGCTAGAAACAAACTATCGCCCCGTTTGTGAACGCTTCGGATGAATTTCACAACGAAAGCGGGACCTCCATAATTCTTCTAAGAGTCTGAGTGGCTGTGACTTTTCCTCAATTCCAAAATTATAGTAAAAATTTGCCACATTGGCCTTCAACATGGTATAAACACTTCTTTGCCTGTTGGTGTCGTATGTGAGACAGTTTCTGTCACATCCTTATTTTTATACATCTTAGGAACCATTCAGTAGCACTTAAACCACTTTCAGGGTCATTGAAGTCTAAACACTTAATCTGGAATTTTATTCATATCGAGTACTGTTCACTGTGGCAAATTCCAGATGAGTGATCTGATTTTGAAAATTCATAACTAATTCTAGAAAAATCGAAATGAAGTGGTTCAAATTGATACATGAATCTAACTCAAATATATTTCAGGGAAAAATCATTTGTTGACCAATCCTTGACAAATTTAACGTGGGTCAACGTTCCAATATTACTGTTCATCCAATGACTTTCTCCTGAATCCAGCATTCTGGTCCCAAACTTTAACAATTTATATCTTTTCGTGTATACATCCAAATTAGACATTCTATATATCAAATTAAATCTTAGTATGTATACTTTTTACCCTAAAAATTTCGTACATTAATTCAATCATTTACTATTTTTAATGATTTATCAAACATGAATGAGTCTTCACGAGTTACTGTTCACTGAGCCTATTTTCAGCATTTAGTCTTTACATACCCAAGCATACAACCAACACATATCAGTCATACAGGCCAGAGAACAATTAATATCAAATAATCAACTGTTATATATCAGTGCATGATTAATTCCCTCATATTTTATTACATCATTATCTGTCTAAAATCCGGCAGCATAACTGCTACAATTCTTCTTTAGAAAGTAACCGATGTTGTACCGATTCGGTAATTCCCTTATGAGAACTACCATTCTACGTAGTACCCAGGAAAGACTGGATGAATCTGCTGGGTCCACTCACTTCCAGCCTCCTTAGACAGCACTACGTACACAGTACGTATCAGTTCCTTTCTTTGTTCCGTCTTCGTTGCCGGAATTTCGGCAGCCTACCAGCGTCTCTTAAGATTTCCAAATTTTATTTTGACAGAACCTCCCCTGTAATGTTATGTTTGGGAATGAGATTCAAAAGAATCCCAGTAACAATAATCATAACAAAATATGTAATGCAGAGTGACGGTGCTTGCTTGTGACTGTGTACAGATAAGTATGCTTCATGCTTCCATATTCAATAACATATGATCATAGCATTGGAATAGAGCTTCAAGCATAACATATAGGACAACAATCAACCAAACAAAACAACACATCACAAAGACATTACATAAGAGCTAGGATTAGTTGTTACCTCAAAAGCAGTGCTTCAGAACTTCCCTACTACTTCCAACTTCACCAGAACTTCCTTACTTCTTTCTTTCTCACACTTTCTCTCTCAAGAACTTCTCTCTTCCCTTCTTCCTTGCTCATGCCGAAATGAGGGGCTAGGTGGGGGTATTTATAGTGTTGAGCAATGGCAATCTTGTAATTTGGAAGACTTATGATCCTGTGGTCCTGGTTTTTCCTGGAATTTCCTATTTTCTTTAATTCTTTTTTACTGCATCACCCTGGACACCTCATGGGACACCTCATAGGACACCTCACCACCCATATTCTTCATGTGACGAAATTTGGAGGTTCTGGAAGCTTTCCGGTCCAATCCGGTACCGGCCCGGTCCATCGCCTCGAAAAACATGCCGTTTTCTGAATCTGATGTTTCTGAAGATCCTTTTTATGTCTACTGACCTCACATTTAGTATCTAGACCCTTTATATCATTAACTTTTTAATACTGGGTCCAGACTCAGTTACAGATCCCCTGCGAAATGACCAAAATGCCCTTGGTGCCCTATCTTGTCCTATTTTAACCCTAAGGGAAAAATCGTCATTTCACACCTTTTTGGACCCGGTCAAAGCTTATACTGGCTCTAGTCAACCTTATTTAGACATGTCTTGACCTCTGGGTCTATCCAAAATGACCAGAATACCCTTTATTCATCTGCTGCCCTTTTTGTACAACATAGGGCCATTTTCGTAATTTCGCACTTTTCCGGGGTTCTGCTGGACACTGGCCCACCTATCAGTCCAAGAGTCTTATTGGGCCTCTAATGGCGCCATTTTTGGGCTTCCTGGGTCCATTACCTGTATGGCACATATTACGAGGAATCTTCCTTTAACACAGTTCATTGAATATTTTAACTATTATTTACCGATTATATACCTTTTCCGGACACCGGCTCTTTTTCCCATATACAGTGTCCTACTGTGTTCAGGCATCCTTGGGGGTTATAACGGTCATCTGACCGAAGTCATCCGATCGCATTCAGCCCCTTTAAAAATACCGATAAATCTCCTACCCGGATCCCCGGAGGCCTCACACTCCCGTCTGGATTTTTTATTTTGTGAATAACTTTTCCTACAGACCTCCTATCGGTATCCTGTCAGTTTCCCGACATCCGCCCCATAAAGGCGCATCATCCTGTATTTTCTCACTTATATCTGAAATCTAGGGTATCCGGTATTAATTTTTATAACTTTTGGACGATCAGTCCATTTCTGGCTATCTGGAGCCTTCAAAAATTCCGGTATTAGGCTTGGTTACCCGGCGTCACCTGCCCTACCTTCTGGTAGAATCTGGGACTGAAATGCTGTCGGGCGGTGCAAACCACTTCTGGCCTATTTTCTTTAATTATACTTTAGCCCCAGGGAACTTTTCCTTCTTTATAATTAAGTCCCTTAATTTGGCGAAAATTACACTTTAAGACCCCACATTTTTGTCTACCTTTCCTTCCTTACCTTAAACTTTCCATAATTGCATTTAGGTCCCTTAATTTCCTTTCTTTTGCAATTTAATCCTTTTCTTTACATAAAGGTCCACATGTCTTTCCTGAAACAGAGCTCATATATTTCGTTTAATCTGTACATAGGAACCAGTACAGAAAATTAAGGATATTACATTTCTCTCCCCCTTAAAATAAATTTCGTCCCCGAAATTTACATTATACCTATCCTATAGAAACAATTCTGGATACTTCTCTTTCATCTTTTCTTCTGTTTCCCATGTAGCCTCTTGTTCAGTCAAGCCTTTCCAGATCACCTTAACTAAAGGAATTTGCTTATTCCGTAACTGCTTGACTTTTCTATCAGCAATTCGCACCGGTCCAACCTCATAGGTCAAGTCATCTCGCAGTGCGACCTCATCTTGCTCAATCACATGAGATGGATCTGGAATATACTTCTTTAATTGGGAAACATGGAACACATCATGTATCTGGCTGAGATTCGGAGGAAGAGCCAACTTGTAGGCTACTGCTCCTATCTTTGAGAGAATCTGGAATGGCCCGATGTATCTTGGATGCAACTTCTTCACCTTAATCAATCGTCCGGCTCCTGTGGTTGGAGTTAACTTAAGGAATACATGTTCTCCTTCTTCAAACTCCAATGGCTTCCTTCTGACATCTGCATAGCTCTTCTGTCTGCTTTGAGCCGTCAACAATCGTTTTCTAATTACCGCAACTTGTTCTGCAGTTTGATCCACTATATCCGGACCAAGCCTTCTTCTCTCGCTCAACTCTAGCCAGCATAAGGGGGATCTACATTTCCGTCCATAGAGTGCTTCAAAAGGTGCCATCTGTATACTGGCCTGATAACCATTGTTATATGCAAACTCTATAAGGGGTAAATGGATATCCCAGCTGCCATTGAAATCTAGGACACATGCTCTCAGCATATCCTCTAACGTCTGTATTGTTCTTTCAGATTGACCATCTGTCTGAGGATGATAAGCTGTACTGAATCTGAGAGTAGTGCCCATTTCTTCCTGTAGAGCCCTCCAGAAATTTGAAGTAAATCGAGGATCTCTATCAGACACAATGCTGCTTGGGATACCATGGAGCCTAACGATCTCCTTTATATACAGCTTTGCCAGCTTTTCTAGAGAATCTCTCTTATTGATTGCCAGGAAATGTGCCGACTTTGTCAGTCGATCGATTACTACCCAAACCGCATCATGTCTACTTGGTGTCAAGGGTAGTCCTTCCACAAAGTCCATGGCAATCCCATCCCATTTCCACTCAGGGATATCTAAAGGCTGCAACGTTCCTGCTGGCTTTTGATGTTCAACTTTCACTTTCTGGTAGGTTAAGCACTTAGATACGTAAGCTACAACATCTTTCTTCAGTCCAGGCCACCAGAATAACCTTTTAACATCATGGTACATTTTGGTCATACCTGGATGTACCGTATATCGGCTTTTATGTGCTTCCTCCAGAATCCTTTCCCTTAATCCCCCAACATTTGGGATATAGGGTTTTCCCCTAAACTGTAGCAATCCATCTGGGGACATCTCAAAATTCCTTGTCTTCCCTTTCTCCAGCTTGTCTTTGAATATTGCTGCGAGCTTATCCTGTTCCTGAGCCTCTTTGATCTCATCTTCTATGCAAGTTCTAACATGAACTCCTCCAAAAGGATTCTCCGTCAGTTGCATTTGATATAGAGGGCTCCAGTCGCGCATATCTTCTATCAGTTCCAATTCCTTGATCATCATGTATGCAACCTGCACCGCCTTTCTACTCAGGGCATCAGCTACCACATTGGCTTTTCCTGGATGGTATTTAATCTGGAAGTCATAATCTTTTAACAATTCCATCCATCGCCGCTGCCTCATGTTCAGCTCCTTCTGATCCTGCAGATACTTCAGGCTTTTGTGGTCGCAAAACAACTCTATCGTTGCTCCGTATAAATAGTGCCTCCATATCTTCAGGGCATAGACCACCGCCGCAAGCTCCAGATCATGAGTGGGATAATTCTCTTCATGTGGCTTTAACTGCCGAGAGGCGTAGGCTACTACTCGACCTTGCTGCATAAGCACACATCCCAGCCCCTGCTTGCTAGCATCAGTGTAGACTACATAAGTCTGAGTTGGGTCTGGAATAATCAGCACGGGAGTAGTCGTTAATCTCTGCTTCAACTGCTGGAAGCTAGCCTCGCACTTCTCATCCCACTTAAACTGCTGATTCTTTCTGGTCAGCTTGGTAAGTGGTAAGGCAATTCGAGAAAAGTCTTGAATGAATCGTCTGTAGTACCCTGCTAGGCCGAGAAAACTTCTAATCTCTGTCACTGTCCTTGGTTGTTCCCAGCTCAAAACTGCTTCAACTTTGCTAGGATCCACAGCTACCCCGTCTCGGGATATGACATGACCGAGAAATTTGACTTCTGAAAGCCAAAACTCGCACTTACTCAACTTAGCATAGAGCTTCTTCTCTTTAAGGGTACCAAGAACAATCCTCAAATGCCTTTCATGCTCCTCTGGAGATTTGGAGTACACCAGAATATCATCAATAAAGACCACAACGAACTGATCTAGATAAGGCCTGAAAATCCGGTTCATATAGTCCATGAAAATAGCAGGTGCATTGGTTAGTCCAAAAGGCATCACCAAAAATTCAAAATGTCCGTAACGCGTTCTGAATGCCGTCTTTGGAATATCATCTGGCTTGACCCTTAGTTGATGGTAGCCAGATCTCAAGTCAATCTTGGAGAATAAGCTCGCTCCTGCCAATTGATCTAGCAGGTCATCAATTCTGGGAAGAGGATAATTGTTCTTAACTGTAAGCTTATTTAATTCCCTGTAGTCAATGCACAGCCTTAAGCTACCATCTTTCTTCTTGACGAACAGTACTGGAGCACCCCATGGCGATACACTGGGTCGTATAAAACCCTTCTCCAATAGCTCCTCAATTTGCTTCTTCAGTTCCATCATTTCGTTGGGAGCCATCCTGTATGGGGCTTTTGATACTGGTCCAGCTCCAGGTACAATGTCGATCGCAAACTCCACTTCACGCTCCGAAGGCAATCCCTGAATCTCCTTTGGAAAGACTTCCGGAAATTCATTGACTACAGGGACCTCCTCGATGCCTTCCTCCACTTCTGTTTGAACAGAAAAGAATACCACATATCCCTGACATCCTTTCCGTAGACATTTTTCTGCCTGAGCCTCTGTCACAAAGTTCAGTTGTACTTCTAGGCTCCGATCAGTGATCTTTGGACCAAGAACTAGGGTCTTGTTTCTGCAGTCCAACATCACATTATTGGAGGATAACCAATTTAAACCGAGTATGACCTCAATCTCCTGGAAAGGCATACAGATCAGGTCCAGGGTGGTACTGCAGTGCTCATAACGCACCACACTATTTAGACAGGCATCAGATGTGATCACCCTAGCGTTGGTGGGGTTTTCACCTGTATATCATAACGTAACTTGCTGATCAGAAGGCCTAGGCACTTAGCACATTCATAAGATATAAAGGAATGACTTGCACCCGAATCAAATAGGGCAGTCACAGCATGATCATTGAGATAGATTATACCTTGGATCATCTCAGATGATCGCTGAGCATCCTCTCTAGTGAGTGCAAACACTCGTCCCGCCGTCCTTGGCCTTGGATCAGTTATAGCTTGAGGATATTCCCTGGAAAAATGTCCGGGCTTTCCGCAGGTGTAGCATACATTCTGGCCCATCAAGCATGGTCTGTCACCATGATTCTTTCCACACTTTTCACATACTGGGGCCTTTGGATCCCTGTTATTGGATCTTCCGCGGAAATTTCCCCTATTAGGCCTCTTGGTCTGCCACGGGCGCTTTCTTTTCTTATAGCCGCTCCCACTGGCCGCTTCTTGATTCCGTCCGGCCTTATCAGGAGTCGCTTGATCTTTACTCCCAGATCTGGACAGCATTCTATGATTCATGCTGTTCTCAACGATTCGACATGCTTCCACAGCCTTATTGAACTGGCTGTATTGTTAGGGAGTTAACTTCTCCTTTAACATAGAATTCAGCCCTCGAATCATTCTTTCTGTCATCCAGCGTTCGTCATCTACTTGGCGTAGGTAAGTTGAATATTGAGATAGCCGGATGAACTTGGCCAAATATTCATCAAAAGCTTCTTTTTCTCCTTGCCTCAGCACAAGGAATTCAGCCTCCCTTTCATCTCTGACAGATTGAGGAAAATATTTCTCATAAAATTGCTCAAGAAATACTTCCCAGGTAACTGGAATATCTCTTGCTTGGAGAAGTAACTCTGTATTCTTCCACCATCTATCCGCATCCTTTTCCAATTGATAGATGGCCATTTCGGCCTTGGTTTCAGTCGGGCAGTCGAGGACCTTAAAGATCTTCTCTAATCTGCTGACCCAATTTTCTGCTACATGTACTTCAAATGTCCCTTCGAATATGGGAGGATTGTGTTTGCAAAATCGCACCATCCATTGTTGGATGCCAACTGCCTCCTCCCTTGATTCAACACTTCTCTGGGGCTGTTCCGCCTGCTGTGGTACTTCTTCAGGTTCTCTACTAGTTGCTCCTGAAGGCTCTGGCGGTCTTAAATTATTTACAGCTGCTGCTACTGCCGCGGCTATGGCAGCATCTCTTTCTTGTTCATTTCGTGCTTAAGCAGCTCTCATTTCTTCTATCATCTTTTGTTGCTGTTCTACTCGTTCTAGAATCATTTGATTAAGGTTTCCAGCCTCTCGGGGTTCCTCAGCTAGAATAGTTCTCCTCGTTCGTACCATTTTGTTATACTTAAAAACATAAGGGAATACGATAAATAACATAATTCCTTTTCATTTCATTTCACACATAATATACATACAGAGTATATGTACATATCACAGTACCATTCTAGTCTTTTATACATTAGAAATATTACTCTAATTTTTCTTAAACTTCATTCTAATATATTCTCCTACTAGGTAGATCCAGTCGGATATGGTACAATATGATTCTCCATCAAAATACTGGTCCAACTCCGATCTCCAGGTAGGAGTCTTTGGCAATACGTCATTCATAATTTCTAGCCAAAGCCCCATGGTTAACACATTTGGATCCCAGGCTTGATATATGGCTTTCACCCTTGTGATAAACTCCTGGTAGACCGAATAATCTTGATCTATGTTTTCAAACAGGGTCTGCCTCAACTCGTATAGTTGTCGGGCTAATGCTACCGAACTCTCAAGTTGCTCTCTACTCAGGTTCCTCCCTGGGACCATTCTTACGATTAAACCTCCCAAATACATTTCTACTAGAGTCACTTCGGGCCTACTGGGACCTGGCGCATTACTCTGAACACGTACTTGGCTGGATCCTGAACTGTTTGTTATATTCAAGGGTACCGCACTTATGGGAATGGCAGGAATAGGGCCTTCTGTTATCATCACCTCCTGATCATCAATTGGAAAGTTTGATCCTACCGAGGAACTATCCTCCTCAGATTCACCAGCTACTGGAGGTGTCCAGAGGTCAGAATCATTGCTTACTATCTCTTCTTCTGAACTATCTGAACTAGAGACCTCTGGTCTTAATTCCCATTGGTTTACTGTAGTTTCAGACCCAAATCTATGTCTAGCCATCCTGCAAACACTAACTTAGTGTCAATTATGACGGCTTTATCATGGTACATTTTTCTATAAATCATCTACTCAGAGCATTTCTTAAGCCAGAATCCTTTGCTCTGATACCAAAATGTCACATCCTTATTTTTATACATCTTAGGAACCATTCAGTAGCACTTAAACCACTTTCAGGGTCATTGAAGTCTAAACACTTAATCTGGAATTTTATTCATATCGAGTACTGTTCACTGTGGCAAATTCCAGATGAGTGACCTGATTTTGAAAATTCATAACTAATTCTAGAAAAATAGAAATGAAGTGGTTCAAATTGATACATGAAGCTAACTCAAATATATTTCATGGAAAAATCATTGGTTGACCAATCATTGACAAATTTATCGTGGGTCAACGTTCCAATATTACTGTTCATCCAATGACTTTCTCCTGAATCCAGCATTCTGGTCCCAAATTTTAACAATTTATATCTTTTCGTGTATACATCCAAATTAGACATTATATATATATCAAATTAAAGCTTAGTATGTATACTTTTTACCCTAAAAATTTCGTACATTAATTCAATCATTTACTATTTTTAATGATTTATCAAACATGAATGAGTCTTCACGAGTTACTGTTCACTGAGCCTATTTTCAGCATTTAGTCTTTACATACCCAAGCATACAACCAACACATATCAGTCATACAGGCCAGAGAACAATTAATATCAAATAATCAACTGTTATATATCAGTGCATGATTAATTCCCTCATATTTTATTACATCCTTCTCTGTCTAAAATCCGGCAGCATAACTGCTACAATTCTTCTTTAGAAAGTAACCGATGTTGTACCGATTCGGTAATTCCCTTATGAGAACTACCATTCTACGTAGTACCCAGGAAAGACTGGATGAATCTGCTGGGTCCACTCACTTCCAGCCTCCTTAGACAGCACTACGTACACAGTACGTATCAGTTCCTTTCTTTGTTCCGTCTTCGTTGCCGGAATTTCGGCAGCCTACCGGCGTCTCTTAAGATTTCCAAATTTTATTTTGATAGAACCTCCCCTGTAATGTTATGTTTGGGAATGAGATTCAAAAGAATCCCAGTAACAATAATCATAACAAAATATGTAATGCAGAGTGACGGTGCTTGCTTGTGACTGTGTACAGATAAGTATGCTGCATGCTTCCATATTCAATAACATATGATCATAGCATTGGAATAGAGCTTCAAGCATAACATATAGGACAACAATCAACCAAACAAAACAACACATCACAAAGACATTACATAAGAGCTAGGATTAGTTGTTACCTCAAAAGCAGTGCTTCAGAACTTCCCTACTACTTCCAACTTCACCAGAACTTCCTTACTTCTTTCTTTCTCACACTTTCTCTCTCAAGAACTTCTCTCTTCCCTTCTTCCTTGCTCATGCCGAAATGAGGGGCTAGGTGGGGGTATTTATAGTGTTGAGCAATGGCAATCTTGTAATTTGGAAGACTTATGATCCTGTGGTCCTGGTTTTTCCTGGAATTTCCTATTTTCTTTAATTCTTTTTTACTGCATCACCCTGGACACCTCATGGGACACCTCATAGGACACCTCACCACCCATATTCTTCATGTGACGAAATTTGGAGGTTCTGGAAGCTTTCCGGTCCAATCCGGTACCGGCCCGATCCATCGCCTCGAAAAACGTGCCGTTTTCTGAATCTGATGTTTCTGAAGATCCTTTTTATGTCTACTGACCTCACATTTAGTATCTAGACCCTTTATATCATTAACTTTTTAATACTGGGTCCAGACTCAGTTACAGATCCCCTGCGAAATGACCAAAATGCCCTTGGTGCCCTATCTTGTCCTATTTTAACCCTAAGGGAAAAATCGTCATTTCACACCTTTCTGGACCCGGTCAAAGCTTATACTGGCTCTAGTCAACCTTATTTAGACATGTCTTGACCTCTGGGTCTGTCCAAAATGACCAGAATACCCTTTATTCATCTGCTGCCCTTTTTGTACAACATAGGGCCATTTTCGTAATTTCGCACTTTTCCGGGGTTCTGCTGGACACTGGCCCACCTATCAGTCCAAGAGTCTTATTGGGCCTCTAATGGCGCCATTTTTGGGCTTCCTGGGTCCATTACCTGTATGGCACGTATTACGAGGAATCTTCCTTTAACACAGTTCATTGAATATTTTAACTATTATTTACCGATTATATACCTTTTCCGGACACCGGCTCTTTTTCCCAGATACAGTGTCCTACTGTGTTCAGGCATCCTTGGGGGTTATAACGGTCATCTGACCGAAGTCATCCGATCGCATTCAGCCCCTTTAAAAATACCGATAAATCTCCTACCCGGATCCCCGGAGGCCTCACACTCCCGTCTGGATTTTTTATTTTGTGAATAACTTTTCCTACAGACCTCCTATCGGTATCCTGTCAGTTTCCCGACATCCGCCCCATAAAGGCGCATCATCCTGTATTTTCTCACTTATATCTGAAATCTAGGGTATCCGGTATTAATTTTTATAACTTTTGGACGATCAGTCCATTTCTGGCTATCTGGAGTCTTCAAAAATTCCGGTATTAGGCTTGGTTACCCGGCGTCACCTGCCCTACCTTCTGGTAGAATCTGGGACTGAAATGCTGTCGGGCGGTGCAAACCACTTCTGGCCTATTTTCTTTAATTATACTTTAGCCCCAGGGAACTTTTCCTTCTTTATAATTAAGTCCCTTAATTTGGCGAAAATTACACTTTAAGACCCCACATTTTTGTCTACCTTTCCTTCCTTACCTTAAACTTTCCATAATTGCATTTAGGTCCCTTAATTTCCTTTCTTTTGCAATTTAATCCTTTTCTTTACATAAAGGTCCACATGTCTTTCCTGAAACAGAGCTCATATATTTCGTTTAATCTGTACATAGGAACCAGAAAATTAAGGATATTACAGTTTCCTAGCGGAATTCGGATTCTATCATGCTCATTGAAAGTTGGCATGCATGGTAACTTTTCACTCAATTAAAAAATAGTGCAACAAGCTTTCCGTATTTGCCATAAATAGTGCAACAAGCTTTCAACTTTGCCTTACTCTGGATCAAAATGCCCCATTACTCCTTGTTGACCTATATAGATCAATTACGCAATGAAAGTGGGCATGTCGAATACTCGTTGATATTTGGGGTAGGTAGTGAGTTTTCGTTCAGTTCATAAAAATTCCGAAAAGTACGCAATTACGTTCTAGAAACAAACAATCACCCCCTTTGTGAATGCTTCGGATCAATTTCACAATGAAAGCGGGCGCTCCATAATTCTTCTAAGAGTCTGAGTGGCTGTGGCTTTTCCTCAATTCCAAAATTACGGCAAAAATTTGCCACATTGGCCTTAAACATGGTAGAAACACTTCTTTGCCTGTTGGTGTCGTATATGACACAGTTTCTTAGCGGAATTCGGATTCTATCATGCTCATTGAAAGTTGGCATGCACGGTAACTTTTCACTCAATTAAAAAATAGTGCAACAAGCTTTCAACATTTGCCTTAATCTGGATCAAAATTCCCCATTACTCCTTGTTGACCTATATAGATCAATTACGCAATGAAAGTGGGCATGTCGAATACTCTTTGATATTTGGGGTGGGTAGTGAGTTTTCGTTCAGTTCATAAAAATTCCGAAAAGTACGCAATTACGTGCTAGCAACAAACTATCACCCCTTTTGTGAACGCTTCGGATGAATTTCACAACGAAAGCGGGCCCTCCATAATTCTTCTAAGAGTCTGAGTGGCTGTGACTTTTCCTCAATTCCAAAATTATAGTAAAAATTTGCGACATTGGCCTTCAACATGGTAGAAACACTTCTTTGCCTGGTGGTGTCGTATGTGAGACAGTTTCTTAGCGGAATTCGAATTCTATCATGCTCATTGAAAGTTGGCATGCATGGTAACTTTTCACTCAATTAAAAAATAGTGCAACAAGCTTTCTGTATTTGCCATAAAAAGTGCAACAAGCTTTCAACATTTGCCTTACTCTGGATCAAAATGCCCCATTACTCCTTATTGACCTATATAGATCAATTACGCAATGAAAGTGGGCAAGTCGAATACTCTTTGATATTTGGGGTGGGTAGTGAGTTTTCGTTCAGTTCATAAAAATTCCGAAAAGTACGCAATTACGTTCTAGAAACAAACTATCACCCCGTTTGTGAACGCTTCGGATGAATTTCACAACGAAAGCGGGCACTCCATAATTCTTCTAAGAGTCTGAGTGGCTGTGACTTTTCCTCAATTCCAAAATTATAGTAAAAATTTGCCACATTGGCCTTCAACATTGTAGAAACACTTCTTTGCCTGGTGGTGTCGTATGTGAGACAGTTTCTTAGCGGAATTCCAATTCTATCATGCTCATTGAAAGTTGGCATGCATGGTAACTTTTCACTCAATTAAAAATTGTGCAACAAGCTTTCTGTATTTGCCATAAATAGTGCAACAAGCTTTCAACATTTGCCTTACTCTGGATCAAAATGCCCCATTACTCCTTGTTGACCTCTATAGATCAATTACGCAATGAAAGTCGGCATGTCGAATACTCTTTGATATTTGGGGTGGGTAGTGAGTTTTCGTTCAGTTCATAAAAATTCTGAAAAGTACGCAATTACGTTCTAGAAACAAACTATCACCCCGTTTGTGAATGCTTCGGATCAATTTCACAACGAAAGCGGGCGCTCCATAATTCTTCTAAGAGTCTGAGTGGCTGTGGCTTTTCCTCAATTCCAAAATTACGGCAAAAATTTACCACATTGGCCTTAAACATGGTAGAAACACTTCTTTGCCTGTTGGTGTCGTATATGACACAGTTTCTTAGCGGAATTCGGATTCTATCATGCTCATTGAAAGTTGCATGCATGGTAACTTTTCACTCAATTAAAAAATAGTGCAACAAGCTTTCAACATTTGCCTTACTCTGGATCAAAATGCCCCATTACCCCTTGTTGACCTATATAGATCAATTACGCAATGAAAGTGGGCATGTCGAATACTCTTTGATATTTGGGGTGGGTAGTGAGTTTTCGTTCAGTTCATAAAAATTCTGAAAAGTACGCAATTACGTTCTAGAAACAAACTATCTCCCCGTTTGTGAACGCTTCGGATGAATTTCACAACGAAAGCGGGCGCTCCATAATTCTTCTAAGAGTCTGAGTGGCTGAGGATTTTCCTCAATTCCAAAATTACGGCAAAAATTTTCCACATTGGCCTTAAACATGGTAGAAACACTTCTTTGCCTGTTGGTGTCGTATATGACGCAGTTTCTTAGCGGAATTCGGATTCTATCATGCTCATTGAAAGTTGCCATGCACGGTAACTTTTCACTCAATTAAAAAATAGTGCAACAAGCTTTCTGTATTTGCCATAAATAGTGCAACAAGCTTTCAACATTTGCCTTACTCTGGATCAAAATGCCCTATCACTCCTTGTTGACCTATATAGATCAATTACGCAATGAAAGTGGGCATGTCAAATACTCCTAGAAATTTGTGGTGGGTAGTGAGTTTTCATTCTGTTCATAAAAATTGTGAAAGGTACGCAATTACGTGCTAGAAACAAACTATCGCCCCGTTTGTGAACGCTTCGGATGAATTTCACAACGAAAGCGGGCACTCCATAATTCTTCTAAGAGTCTGAGTGGCTGTGACTTTTCCTCAATTCCAAAATTATAGTAAAAATTTGCCACATTGGCCTTCAACATGGTAGAAACACTTCTTTGCCTGTTGGTGTCGTATGTGAGACAGTTTCTTAGCGGAATTCGGATTCTATCATGCTCATTGAAAGTTGGCATGCATGGTAACTTTTCACTCAATTAAAAAATAGTGCAACAAGCTTTCGGTATTTGCCATAAATAGTGCAACAAGCTTTCAACATTTGCCTTACTCTGGATCAAAATGCCCCATTACTCCTTCTTGACCTATATAGATCAATTACGCAATGAAAGTGGGCATGTCGAATACTCTTTGATATTTGGGGTGGGTAGTGAGTTTTCGTTCAGTTCATAAAAATTCCGAAAAGTACGCAATTACGTTCTAGAAACAAACAATCACCCCGTTTGTGAATGCTTCGAATCAATTTCACAACGAAAGCGGGCGCTCCATAATTCTTCTAAGAGTCTGAGTGGCTGTGGCTTTTCCTCAATTCCAAAATTACGGCAAAAATTTGCCACATTGGCCTTAAACATGGTAGAAATACTTCTTTGCCTCTTGGTGTCGTATATGACACAGTTTCTTAGCGGAATTCGGATTCTATCATGCTCATTGAAAGTTGGCATGCATGGTAACTTTTCACTCAATTAAAAAATAGTGCAACAAGCTTTCAACATTTGCTTTACTCTGGATCAAAATTCCCCATTACTCCTTGTTGACCTATATAGATCAATTACGCAATGAAAGTGGGCATGTCGAATACTCTTTGATATTTGGGGTGGGTAGTGAGTTTTCCTTCAGTTCATAAAAATTCCAAAAAGTACGCAATTACGTGATAGAAACAAACTATCACCCCGTTTGTGAACGCTTCGGATGAATTTCACAACGAAAGCGGGCTCTCCATAATTCTTCTAAGAGTCTGAGTGGCTGTGGCTTTTCCTCAATTCCAAAATTACGGCAAAAATTTGCCACATTGGCCTTAAACATGGTAGAAACACTTCTTTGCCTGTTGGTGTCGTATATGACACAGTTTCTTAGCGGAATTCGGATTCTATCATGCTCTTTGAAAGTTGGCATGCATGGTAACTTTTCACTCAATTAAAAAATAGTGCAACAAGCTTTCTGTATTTGCCATAAATAGTGCAACAAGCTTTCAACATTTGCCTTACTCTGGATCAAAATGCCCCATTACTCCTTGTTGACCTATATAGATCAATTATGCAATGAAAGTGGGCATGTCGAATACTCTTTGATATTTGGGGTGGGTAGTGAGTTTTTGTTCAGTTCATAAAAATTCTGAAAAGTACGCAATTACGTGCTAGAAACAAACTATCCCCCCGTTTGTGAACGCTTCGGATGAATTTCACAACGAAAGCGGGCTCTCCATTATTCTTCTAAGAGTCTGAGTGGCTGTGGCTTATCCTCAATTCCAAAATTACGGCAAAAATTTGCCACATTGGCCTTAAACATGGTTGAAACACTTCTTTGCCTGTTGGTGTCGTATATGACACAGTTTCTTAGCGGAATTCGGATTCTATCATGCTCATCGAAAGTTGGCATGCAAGGTAACTTTTCACTCAATTAAAAAATAGTGCAAAAAGCTTTCTGTATTTGCCATAAATAGTGCAACAAGCTTTCAACATTTGCCTTACTCTGGATCAAAATGCCCCATAACTCCTTGTTGACCTATATAGATCAATTAGGCAATGAAAGTGGGCATGTCGAATACTCTTTGATATTTGGGGTGGGTAGTGAGTTTTCGTTCAGTTCATAAAAATTCCAAAAAGTACCCAATTACGTGCTAGCAACAAACTGTCACCCCGTTTGTGAACGCTTCGGATGAATTTCACAACGAAAGCGGGCCCTCCATAATTCTTCTAAGAGTCTGAGTGGCTGTGACTTTTCCTCAATTCCAAAATTGTTGTAAAAATTTGCCACATTGGCCTTCAACATGGTAGAAACACTTCTTTGCCTGGTGGTGTCGTATGTGAGACAGTTTCTTAGCGGAATTCGGATTCTATCATGCTCATTGAAAGTTGGCATGCATGGTAACTTTTCACTCAATTAAAAAATAGGCAACAAGCTTTCTGTATTTGCCATAAAAAGTGCAACAAGCTTTCAACATTTGCCTTACTCTGGATCAAAATGCCCCATCACTCCTTATTGACCTATATAGATCAATTACGCAATGAAAGTGGGCATGTCGAATACTCTTTGATATTTGGGGTGGGTAGTGAGTTTTCCTTCAGTTCATAAAAATTCCAAAAAGTACGCAATTACGTGCTAGAAACAAACTATCACCCCATTTGTGAATGCTTCGGATGAATTTCACAACGAAAGCGGGCGCTCCATAATGCTTCTAAGAGTCTGAGTGGCTGTGGCTTTTCCTCAATTCCAAAATTACGGCAAAAATTTGCCACATTGGCCTTAAACATGGTAGAAACACTTCTTTGCCTGTTGGTGTCGTATATGACACAGTTTCTTAGCGGAATTCGGATTCTATCATGCTCATTGAAAGTTGGCATGCATGGTAACTTTTCACTCAATTAAAAAATAGTGCAACAAGCTTTCTGTATTTGCCATAAATAGTGCAACAAGCTTTCAACATTTGCCTTACTCTGGGTCAAAATGCCCTATTACTCCTTGTTGACCTATATGGATCAATTACGCAATGAAAGTGGGCATGTCGAATACTCCTAGAAATTTGTGGTGGGTAGTGAGTTTTCATTCAGTTCATAAAAATTGTGAAAGGTACGCAATTACGTGCTGGAAACAAACTATCGCCCCGTTTGTGAACGCTTCGGATGAATTTCACAACGAAAGCGGGCACTCCATAATTCTTCTAAGAGTCTGAGTGGCTGTGGCTTTTCCTCAATTCCAAAATTACGGAAAAAATTTGCCACATTGGCCTTAAACATGGTACAAACACTTCTTTGCCTGTTGCTGTCGTATATGACGCAGTTTCTTAGCGGAATTAGATTTCTATCATGCTCATTGAAAGTTGCCATGCACGGTAACTTTTCACTCAATTAAAAAATAGTGCAACAAGCTTTATGTATTTGCCATAAATAGTGCAACAAGCTTTCAACATTTGCCTTACTCTGGATCAAAATGCCCCATTACTCCTTGTTGACCTATACAAATGAATTACGCAATGAAAGTGGGCATGTCGAATACTCTTTGATATTTGGGGTGGGTAGTGAGTTTTCCTTCAGTTCATAAAAATTCGAAAAAGTACGCAATTAAGTGCCAGAAACAAACTATCACCCCGTTTGTGAACGCTTCGAATGAATTTCACAATGAAAGCGGGCGCTCCATAATTCTTCTAAGAGTCTGAGTGGCTGTGGCTTTTCCTCAATTCCAAAATTACGGAAAAAATTTGCCACATTGGCCTTAAACATGGTACAAACACTTCTTTGCCTGTTGGTGTCTATATGACGCAGTTTCTTAGCGGAATTCGGATTCTATCATGCTCATTGAAAGTTGCCATGCACGGTAACTATTCACTCAATTAAAAAATAGTGCAACAAGCTTTCTGTATTTGCCATAAATAGTGCAACAATCTTTCTACATTTGCCTTACTCTGGATCAAAATGCCCCATTACTCCTTGTTGAGCTATATAGATCAATTACGCAATGAAAGTGGGCATGTCGAATACTCTTTGATATTTGGGGTGGGTAGTGAGTTTTCGTTCAGTTCATAAAAATTCCGAAAAGTACGCAATTACGTGCTAGAAATAAACTATCACCCCGCTTGTGAACGCTTCGGATGAATTTCATTCCGAAAGCGGGCGCTCCATAATTCTTCTAAGAGTCTGAGTGGCTGTGGCTTTTCCTCAATTCCAAAATTACGGCAAAAATTTGCCACATTGGCCTTAAACATGGTAGAAACACTTCTTTGCCTGTTGGTGTTGTATATGACACAGTTTCGTAGCGGAATTCGGATTCTATCATGCTCTTTGAAAGTTGGCATGCATGGTAACTTTTCACTCAATTAAAAAATAGTGCAACAAGCTTTCTGTATTTGCCATAAATAGTGCAACAAGCTTTCAACATTTGCCTTACTCTGGATCAAAATGCCCCATTACTCCTTGTTGACCTATATAGATCAATTACGCAATGAAAGTGGGCAAGTCAAATACTCCTAGAAATTTGTGGTGGGTAGTGAGTTTTCGTTCAGTTCATAAAAATTGTGAAAGGTACGCAATTACGTGCTAGAAACAAACTATCACCCCGTTTGTGAACACTTCAGATCAATTTCACAACAAAAGCGGGCGCTCCATAATTCTTCTAAGAGTCTGAGTGGCTGTGACTTTTCCTCAATTCCAAAATTATTGTAAAAATTTGCCACATTGGCCTTCAACATGGTAGAAACACTTCTTTGCCTGTTGGTGTCGTATGTGAGACAGTTTCTTTGCGGAATTCGGATTCTATCATGCTCATTGAAAGTTGGCATGCTTGGTAACTTTAAACTCAATTAAAAAATAGTGCAACAAGCTTTCAACATTTGCCTTACTCTGGATCAAAATCCCCATTACTCCTTGTTGACCTATATAGATCAATTACGCAATGAAAGTGGGCATGTCGAATACTCTTTGATATTTGGGGTGGGTAGTGAGTTTTCGTTCAGTTCATAAAAATTCCGAAAAGTACGCAATTACGTGCTAGAAATAAACTATCACCCCGCTTGTGAACGCTTCGGATGAATTTCACAACGAAAGCGGGCAGTCCATAATTCTTCTAAGAGTCTGAGTGGCTGTGACTTTTCCTCAATTCCAAAATTATAGCAAAAATTTGCCACATCGGCCTTAAACATGGTAGAAACACTTCTTTGCCTGGTGGTGTCGTATATGAGACAGTTTCTTAGCGGAATTCAGATCCTATCATGCTCAATTAAAGTATGCATGCATGGTGACTTTTGAATCAATTTTAAAAAAAGTGCAACAAGCTTCCTGCATTTGACTTACATAATGCGACAAGCTTTCTCCATTTGCCTTACTCTGGATCAAAATGCCCCCTCACTCCTTGTTGACCTATATAGATCAATTACCCAAAGAAAGTGGGCATGTCGAATACTGTTTCAAATTTGTGGTGTGTAGGGAGTTTTCGTTCATTTCATAAAAATTCGAAAAAGTACGCAATTACGTGCTAGAAACAAACTATCAGCCCGTTTGTGAACGCTTTAGATGAATTTCACAACGAAAGAGGGCACTCCATAATTCTTCTCAGAGTCTTAGTGGCTGTGACTTTTCCTCGATTCCAAAATTACGGCAAAAATTTGCCACATTGGCCTTAAACATGGTAGAAACACTTCTTTGCCTGTTGGTGTCGTATATCACACAGTTTCTTAGCCGAATTCGAATTCTATCATGCTCATTGAAAGTTGGCATGCATGGTGACTTTTCACTCAATTAAAAAATAATGCAACAAGCTTTCTGTATTTGCCTTCATTAGTGCAACAAGCTTTCCACATTTGCTTGACTCTAGATCAAAATGCCCTATCACTCCTTGTTGACCTACATAGATCAATTACGCAATGAAAGTGGGCATGTCCAATACTCTTTGCAATTTGTGGTGGGTAGTGAGTTTTCATTTAGTTCATAAAAATTCCAAAAAGTACGCAATGATGTGCTAGAAACAAACTATCACCCCGTTTGTGAACACTTCAGATGAATTTCACAACGAAAGCGGGCACTCCATAATTCTTCTAAGAGTCTGAGTGACTGTGACTTTTCCTCAATTCCAAAATTATAGCAACAATTTGCCACATTGGCCTTAAACATGGTAGAAACACCTCTTTGCCTGTTGGTGTCGTATATGAGACAGTTTCTTAGCGGAATTCGGATTCTATCATGCTCAATTAAAGTTGGCATGCATGGTGACTTTTGAATCAATTTTAAAAAAAGTGCAACAAGCTTCCTGCATTTGACTTACATAGTGCGACAAGCTTTCTCCATTTGCCTTACTCTGGATCAAAATGCCCTATCACTCCCTGTTAACCTATATAGATCAATTACCCAATGAAAGTGGGCATGTTGAATACTCTTTGAATTTGTGGTGGGTAGCGAGTTTTCATTCAGTTCATAAAAATTCCAAAAAGTACGCAATTACGTGCTAGAAACAAACTATCACCCCGTTTGTGAAGATTCAGATGAATTTCACAAAGAAAGCGGGCACTCCATAATTCTTCTAAGAGTCTGAGTGGCTGTGACTATTCCTCAATTCCAAAATTATAGCAAAAATTTGCAACATTGGCCTTAAACATGGTAGCAACACTTCTTTGCTTGTTGGTGTCGTATATCTCAGTTTTTGAGCGGAATTCGGATTCCATCTTGCTCAAGTAAAGTTGGCATGCATGGTGACCTTTCACTCAATTAAAAAATAGTGCAACAAGCTTTCTGCATTTGCCTTAAATAGTGCAACAAGCTTTCTACATTTGCCTTACTCTAGATCAAAATGCCCCATCACTCCTTGTTCGCCTATATAGATCAATTATGCAATGAAAATGGGCATGTCGAATACTCTTTGATATTTGGGGTGGGTAGTGAGTTTTCGTTCAGTTCATAAAAATTCCGAAAAGTATGCAATTACGTGCTAGAAACAAACAATCACCCCATTTGTGGACGCTTCGGATGAATTTCACAACGAAAGCGGGCACTCCATAATTCTTCTAAGAGTCTGAGTGGCTGTGACTTTTCCTGAATTCCAAAATTATGGCAAAAATTTGCCACATTGGCCTTAAACATGGTAGAAACACATTTTTTACTGTTGGTGTCGTATATGACACAGTTTCTTAGCGAAATTTGGATTCTATCATGCTCATTGAAAGTTGGCATGCATGGTGACTTTTCACTCAATTAAGAAATAGTGCAACAAGTTTTTTGTATTTTCCTTAAATAGTGCAACACGCTTTCTACATTTTCCTTACTCTGGATCAAAATGCCCCATCACTCCTTGGTGACCTATATAGATCAATTGCGCCATGAAAGTGGGCATGTCGAATGCTCTTTGAAATTTGTGGTGGGTAGTGAGTTTTCGTTCTGTTCATAAAAATTGTGAAAGGTACGCAATTACATGCTAGAAACATACTGTCACTCCGTTTGTGAACGGTTCGGATGTATTTCACAATGAAGGCGGGTACTCCATAATTCTTCTAAGAGTCTGAGTGGCTGTGGCTTTTCCTCAATTCCAAAATTACGGCAAAAATTTGCCACATTGGCCTTAAACATGGTAGAAACACTTCTTTGCCTGTTGGTGTCGTATATGAGACAGTTTCTTAGCGGAATTTGTAACATCCCAATTTTTAGGCCTAGAGATGCAGAGTTAGCCTAAGATTGAGAGGCTACTTGACCCCTTGTTAGCAGAAGTTACAGAGGAACGCAAAGAGTTTCAGGGACTGAGCTACGAGTAAGTAAAGGTAAGGGGACTTATGTGTAAACAGTGAAAGTTCCATGGGGTAGAATGGCCATTTGGGATGATGTAAAGTTCAAAGGTTATGAGCTGACCATTTGGGTCGCGACTATAAGGCAGTTAGGTCGCGACGAGAGTGTATTGTGGTCGCGACTAATATTGGCAGAGAGGCTTGGTCGTGACGGATATGTATGTGGTGTCGCGACTAATGAGTAAAATGAGACTGGTCGCGACTAGAATATGTTGTAGTCGCGATGAAAGACTGTTGTGGTCACGACTAAAGGATTTTGTGGTCGCGACTAATGAACCAAAAGATGTTATGTCGCGATAAGGTGATGATGAGGTCGCGACTAGTGACTAAAGTGATGCCAAGCGTGTGGGCCATGAGTTGAGAAGGTCCAAAAGAGATAGTTATCCGGTTAGAGATAGACAGGAGGCAGGAGGCCAGATACAGGAAAGGTTATCTGGAAACCATGAGGTGGGCAGATAAGGTATCCTCATGGGACCCACAAGATGCCACATGGCATTAGAGCATGATTCAGTAACCTTTCAGTAGAGTAAAGTTACTCGGTTGGCACAAAAACTGAGGAGGTGATCAAATAAGTCTGGGACTTATCTGGATAGCATTGGGAAGCATGCAAGGTCTCTCCAGGCTCCACATGGCATTAGTCTGGAGAAAGCAGATAAAGCTGAGGATAAGTATTACGAGGCAAGAGACTAGACCGGTGAGTCACCATGCTGATTCAGCTGCTGTGGTGTCCAGGGTTTTTGACATGTGATAAATGTGCATGCTGAGGTGTCCTGCTGAGGTAGCCTGGTGATGCAGTAAAGGAGGAATTAAGGAAAATAGGAAATTCCAGGAAAAACCAGGACCGCAGGATCAGAGTTCATAGTAATTACAGAATTGCCATTGAAGGCAATTATAAATACCCCCTTGCCTTCATTTCAATTCACGCATGGGCAAGGGAAGGGAGAGAAAGAAGAGAGAGAAGGAGAAGGAAAGGAAGAGAGAAAAGAGAAAGGAAGTAAGGAAGTTTTGGCTGAGCTGGAAGCAGAATAAGGATAGTAAGGTTCTGCTGAGCTAGCCAGGTAGTAACTAATCCTAGCTTTTATGTAATGGCTTTGTGATTTGTTGTGCTATTGTTTGGTTGGATTGTTGTCTTATATGTTATGTCTGAAGCTCTACTGTAATGCTATGATCATATGTTATTAAGCATGGAAGCACGCAGCATACTTATCTGTACACAATCACAAGCAAGCACTGTCACACTGCATTACATATATTGTTATGATTGTTGCTACTGAGATTCCCCCGAATCTCATCCCCATACATAACCCATTACAGGGGAGGTTATGTCGAAGTAGATTTTGAGAAAGCCAGGAGACGTCGTTATGCTGCTGGAGTAAAGACTGAACATCAGTATATGATAAGTACTGTGTACGTAGTGCTGTCTAAGGAGGCTAGAAGTGAGTGGACCTAGCCGGTTCATCTAGTCTTTCCTGGGTACTACGTAGAATGGTAGTTCTCATGAGGGGATTACCGAATCAGTACAGTTCAGATCTTTGTACAGAAGAAGCCTAGAAGTTATACTGCCGGAATACAGGTAGGAGAAGATGTAATAAAGATAGAAAGATTATGTATATGTCTTGTTGTGTATGCCATGCTGTATGACATTATGTTATTCAATGATAAACATTGTTTGGCATATTGAATTTATGCATGATAAATTAAGGGGAAATTTGAAGGTCATGAGGCAGCAGTGTCCTGACCTCAGTTTGACCTAGTAAACGGAGGAGTCTGGCCACGAGAGTTAGTGAGCCGGTAGTACACATCTGGGGCATTCCATGAATAGGTAATAAACCTCATTTGGATGTGTATAATGAGAGAAACCAGTTTTCAAAGTATAGGTTAATAATAAGGAACTTAGGAGTAAAAGTTCTATCTCTGGACTTAAGTTAAGCTAAAATTGCTTCCGCAAGTGTACTCTGAGAACTGTAAGGGAGGATGTTTCAGAATTCGGATTCTATCATGCTCAATTAAAGTTGGCATGCATGGTGACTTTTCACTCAATTAAAAAATAGTTCAACAAGCTTTCTGTATTTGCCTTAAATAGTGCAACAAGCTTTCTACATTTGCCTTACTCTGGATCAAAATGCCCCATCACTCCTTGTTGACCTATATAGATCAATTACGCAATGAAAGTGGGCATGTCGAATACTCTTTGATATTTGGGGTGGGTAGTGAGTTTTCGTTCAGTTCATAAAAATTCCAAAAAGTACGCAATTACGTGCTAGAAAAAACTATCGCCCTGTTTGTGAACACTTCGGATGAATTTCACAACGAAAGTGGGCACTCCATAATTCTTCTAAGAGTCTGAGTGGCTGTGACTTTTCCTCAATTCCAAAATTACGGCAAAAATTTGGCACATTGGCCTTAAACATGGTAGAAACACTTCTTTGCCTGTTGGTGTCGTATATGACACAGTTTCTTAGCAGAATTCGGATTCTATCATGCTCATTGAAAGTTGGCATGCATGGTAACTTTTCACTCAATTTTAAAACTAGTGCAACAAGCTTTCTGAAACATCCTTACTTTCATAAGTCATAGGGACCATTTGGTAGCATTTAGAACTACTTTCAAAGTCATTGAAGTCCAATTTCTCAATCTGGAGTTTTACTCTTATCGAGTACTGTTCACTGTGTAGTTTCCAGATGAGTGCCCTGACTTCGAAAAATCATAACTAATTATAGAAAAATAGTAATGAAGTTGTTCAAATTGCTACATGAATCTAACTCAATTATCTTTCAGGGAAAAATCACTCATTGACCACTCTTCGGCCAAGTCAACGTTACAATTTTACTGTTCATCCAGCGTTTTTATCCTGAATCCAGCATTTTGGTCCCAACTTTGATAATTTACATCTCCATGTTTAGACATCCAAATGAGGCATTCTATATATCAATTCGAAGCTTGGTATGTCTACTATTTACCATGAAAATATCATATATTTATTCATTCATTTACTATTATTACTTATTTATCAAACATCATTAGGTCACCACGAGTTACAATTCATAGTGGCAAATTTCAGTACTCAACTTTATATACATATGCATACATCCATCACATATCAGTCAAACATGCCAACAATACCTATTATTAGATAATAAGTTGTTATACATCAGAGTAGGTACAAAATCTGCATATTTCTATTACATCTTTCCTGCCTGAAATCCGGCAGTATAACGGCTAGGCTTCATCTTTAAAAGTAACTGATTTTGTACCGATTCACTAATTCTCGTAAGAACTACCCTTCTACGTAAGTACCCAGGAAAGACTGGATGAACCGGTTAGGTCCACTCACTTCCAGCCTCCTTAGACAGTACCTACGTACATAGTACGTATCATCTCCTTTCTTCATTACTGGTATTCTGCCTTAATTTTGGCAGCATAACAGCGTCTTTTAGCATTCTTAGAATTTACTCCGACATAACCTCCCTGTACTGGGTTATATATGGGGGATGAGATTCGGGGGAATCTCAGTAGTAACAACCATAACGATATATGTAATGCAGTGTTGAAACGTTCTTACTTTCATACATTTTAGGGATCATTTGGTAGCATTTAGAACCACTTTCAAGGTCATTGAAGTCCAATTCCTCAATCTAGAATTTTACTCTTCTCGAGTACTGTTCACTATGTAAATTCTATATGAGTGACCTAACTTCGGAAAATCATAATTAATTATAGAAAAATTGAAATGAAGTGGTTCCAGTTGCTACATGAAGCTAACTCAATTATATTTCACTAAAAAATCACTCATTGATCATTATTTGACCAAGTCAATGTAGAGCAACGTTACAATTTTACTGTTCATCCAACGTTTTCCCCCTAAATCCAGCATTCTGGTCCCAAATTTGATAATTTATATCTCCATGTGTAGACATCCAAATGAGGAATTCTATATATCAAATCGAAGCTTAATATGTCTACTATTCACCATAAAAATTTCATACATTTATTCATACATTTACTATTTTTAATTATGGATCAAACATCATTAGGTCACCACGAGTTACTGTACACAGTAGTAATTTCCAGCAATCAACTTTACATACATATGCATATATCCATCACATATCAGTCAATCATGACAAACAATACTTATCATTAAATAATAAGTTATTATACATCAGGGAATATACAAAATCCCCATATTTCCATTACACCTTTTTCTGCCTGAAATCTGGCAGCATAACTGCTACGCTTCATCTTTAGAAAGTAACTGATCTTGTACCGATTCGGTAATTCTCGTGAGAACTACCATTCTACGTAAGTACCCAGGAAAGACTGGATGAATCGGCTAGGTCCACTCACTTCTAGCCTCCTTAGACAGTACCTACGTACACAGTACGTATCAGCTCCTTTCTCTACTGTTGTCATCTTGTCATAATTTCGGCAGCATAACGGCGTCTCTTAAAATTCCCAAAATTTACTTTGGTATAACCTCCCCTGTAATGGGTTATTTATTGGGATAAGATTCGGGGGAATCTCAGTAGTAATAATCATAACGATATATGTAATGCAGAGTGACAGTGCTTGCTTGTGATTGTGTACAGATAAGTATGCTGCGTGCTTCCATAGTCAATAACATATGATCATAGCATTGTAATAGAGCTTCAAGCATAACATATAAGACAACAATCCAACCAAACAATAGCACAACCAATCACAAAGACATTACATAAAAGCTAGGATTAGTTACTACCTTAAAAGCTTAGCAGAACTCTAGAATCTCTGTACTGCTTTCAACTCTGCCAGAACTTCCTTTCTTCTTTCTTCCTTGCTCCTTCTCTCTCAAGAACTTCTTTCTCTCTCTAAAGTGCTCTAGGCCGTGATGAATGAAGGCAAGGGGGGTATTTATTGTTTTGATGGATGGTATTTTTGTAATTTTGAAGCCATCTGAACTTGTGGTCCTGGTTTTTCGGAATTTCCTATTTTTCTTTATTCCCTTTTACTGCATCATCAAGGGACACCTAAGGGGACACCTCACCCCTCACATTCTTCACATGGCAAAATTTGAGGGAGCAAGAAGCCTTCTGGAAGCTTTCCAGTCCAATCCGGTACCGGCCCGGTCCGTTTCCTCGAAAACTGGACTGTTTTCTGAATCTAATTTTTCTGAAAATTCATATTATGTCTTTTGACCTCAAGTTTAATATCTGGGTCCTTTATACATTGACATTTCTATACTAGGTCTAAACCCAATTACAGATCCCCTGTGAAATGACCAAAATACCCCTGGGTGCCCTTTCTTGCACTATCTTAACCCTAAGGGAAAAATGATCATTTTACACCTTTTTGTACCCTGTCAGTGAATAAACTGACCCTGGTTAACCTTACCTGTGTATGTCTTGGCTCCTGGGCCTATCCAGAATGACCAAAATGCCCTCCATTCCTCTACTACCCTGTAGTACAACACAGGGGCATTTTCATAATTTCGCACTTTTCTGGGGTTCTGCTGACCCACCTATCAGTCCAAGGGTCTTACTGGGCCTTTGATGGCGCCATTATTGGGCCTTTCAGGGTCTATTACCTTCATGGCACGCATTACGAGGAATCTTCCCTGTTAATATTCACCGAGTATTTTAGCTATTATACACCGTTTATACACATCTCCGGACACCGGGTCCTTTTACCAGATACACTGGCCTGCTGTGTTTAGGCATCCCTATGGGTCATAACAGTCATCTGACTGAGGTCATCCGAACTCATTCAGTCCCTTTTTAAATACCGATAAATTTCCTAATCGGATCCCCGGAGGCCTCACACTCCCGTCTGTATTTGCTAATTTGTGAATAACTTTTCCTACAGACCTCCTGTCACATCCTTATTTTCATACATCTTAAGGACCATTCAGTAGCACGAGGAACCACTTTCAGGGTTATTGAAGTCTAAACTCTTAATCTGGAATTTTATTCATATCGGGTACTGTTCACTGTGGCAAATTCCAGATGAGTGACCTGACTTTGAAAATTCATAACTAATTCTAAAAAAATCGAAATGAAGTGGTTCAAATTTCTACATGAATATAACTTAAGTATATTTCAGGGAAAAATAATTGGTTGACCAATCCTTGACAAATTCAACGTGGGTCAACGTTTCAATCTTACTGTTCATCCAATGACTTTCTGCTGAATCCAGCATTATGGTCCCAACTTTAACAATTTATATCTTTTCGTATATACATCCAAATGAGGCACTCTATATATCAAACTAAATCTTAGGATGTATACTATTTACCATAAAAATATCATACATTTATTCAACTATTCTCTATTTTTAAATATTTATCAAACATCCATAAGTCTCCACGGGTTACTGTTCACAAGGCCATTTTTTAGCAACCAACTTTACATATTAGTGCATACATACATCACATATCAGTCAAACATGCCAAATAACAAATATTATTAAATAATCTAATGTTATACATCAGTGCATGTTTAACATTCTCATATTTCTGTTACACTTTCTGTTGTCTAAAACCTGACAGCATAACTGCTACATTCCGTCTGTAGAAAGTAACCGATCTTGTACCGATTCGGTAATTCCCATAGGAGCTACCATTCTACGTAAGTACCCAGGAAAGACTGGATGAACCTGCTAGGTCCACTCACTTCCAGCCTCCTTAGACAGCACCTATGTACACAGTACGTATCAGTTCCTTTCTTTGTTCCTTCTTCATTGCCGGAATTTCGGCAGCCTAACGGCGTCTCTTAAGATTTCCAAATTTTATTTTGACAGAACCTCCCCTGTAATGTTATATTTGGGAATGAGATTCAAAAGAATCCCAGTAGCAATAATCATAACAATATATGTAATGCAGAGTGACGGTGCTTGCTTGTGATTGTGTACAGATAGGTATGCTGCATGATTCCATATTCAATAACATATGATCATAGCATTGGAATAGAGCTTCAAGCATAACATATAAGACAACAATCCAACCAAACAAAAGCACATCAAATCACAAAGACATTACATAAGAGCTAGGATTAGTTGCTACCTCAAAAGCAGAGCTTCAGAACTTCTCTACTACTTCCAACTTCACCAGAACTTCCTTACTTCTTTCTTTCTCTCACTTTCTCTCTCAAGAACTTCTTTCTTCCTCTCTTTCTTGCTTGTGCCGAAATGAGGAGCTAGGGGGGTATTTATAGTGTTGAGCAATGGCAATCTTGTAATTTGGAAGACTTATGATCCTGTGGTCCTGGTTTTTCCTGAATTTCCTATATTTCTTTATTCCTTTTACTGCATCATGCATGACATCACTCAATGCCAACTCATGGGACACCTCACCTCCCACATTCTTCACATGGCAAACTTGAGAGGGAGCTAGAGCCTTCTGGAAGCTTTCCGGTCTCCTCGAAAAACGTGCCGTTTTCGGAATCTGATTTTTCTAAAAATCCTTTTTATGTCTACTGACCTCACATTTAGTATCTAGACCCTTTATATCATTAACTTTTTAATACTGGGTCCAGACTCAGTTACAGATCCCCTGTGAAATGACCAAAATGCCCTTGGTGCCCTATCTTGTCCTATTTTAACCCTAAGGGCAAAATCATCATTTCACACATTTCTGAACCTGGTCAAAGCATATACTAGCTCTAGTCAACCTTATTTAGATATGTCTTAGCCTCTAGGCCTGTCCAAAATGACCAAAATGCCCTCCATTCATCTGCTGCCCTTTTTGTACAACACAGGGGCATTTTCGTAATTTCGCACTTTCCCGGGGTTCTGCTGGACACTGGCCCACCTATCAGTCCAAGAGTCTTATTGGGCCTATAATGGCGCCATTTTTGGTTTTCCTGGGTCCATTACCTGTTTGGAATGCATTACGAGGAATCTTCCTCTGCCCCAGTTCACCGAATATTTTAATTATTATTTACCGATTATACACCTTTCCGGACACCGACTCCTTTTCCCAGATACAGTGTCCTACTGTGTTCAGGCATCCCTGTGGGTTATAACAGTCATCTGACTGAAGTCATCCGATCGCATTCAGCCCCTTTAAGAATACCGATAAATCTCCCTATCGGATCCCTGGAGGCCTCATACCCCGTCTAGATTTTCTAATTTGTGGATAACTTTTCCTACAGACCTCCTATCGGTATTCTGTCAGTTTCCCGACATCCGCCCCATAAGGGTGCACCATCCTGTAATTTCTTACTTATATCTGAAATCTAGGGTATCCGGTATAAATTTTTATAACTTTCGGATGATCAGTCCATTTTCGGCTATCTGGAGTCTTCAAAAATTCCGGTATTAGGCTGGATTACCCAGCGTCACTTGCTCTATCTTCTGGTAAAATCTGGGACTGAAATGCCACCGGTCAGTCCAAACCACTTCAGGCCTAATTTTCTTTAATTATACTTTAGCCCCAGGGAACTTTTTCTTCTTTGCACTTAAGTCCCTTTATTTGGCTAAAATTACACTTTAAGAGCCCATATTTTTGTCTACCTTTCTTTCCTAACCTTAAACTTTCCATATTTGCATTTAAGTCCTTTCATTTCTTTTCTTTTGCAATTTAATCCTTTTCTTTACATAAAGGACCACATCTTTTTCCTGAAACAGAACTCATATATTCCATTTAATCTGTACATGGAAATCAGTACAGAAATTAAGGATATTACACCTCCTATCGGTATTCAGTCAGTTTCCTGACATCCACCCTATCAGGACGCATCATCCTGTAATTTCTCACTTATATCTGAAATCTAGGATATCCGGTAGAAATTTTTATAACTTTTAGATTATCAGATCAATTTTGGCTATCTGGAGTCTTGAAAAATTCCTGTATTAAGCTGAATTACCCAGCATCACTTGCTCTCTCTACTGGTGAAATTTGGGACTGAAATGCTTTCGGGCAGTCCAAACCACTTCTGGCCTAATTTTCTTTAATTATACTTTAGCCCCAAGGAACTTTTTCTTCTTTGCACTTAAGTCCCTTTATTTGGCTAAAATTACACTTTAAGACCCCACATTTTTGTCTACCTTTCCTTCTTAGCCTTAGACTTTCCATAATTGCAATCAAGTCCTTTCATTTCCTTTTTTTTCAATTTAATCCCTTTCTTTACATAAATAACCACATATATTTCCTGAAAAATAATTCATATATTTTATTCAATCTGTACATACAAATCAGTACAGAAAAGTAGGGATATTACAAGTGTGATAGTGCTTGCTCGTATTCTGGTATTACTGGTATTCTGCCTTAATTTTGGCAGCATAACGGTGTCTCTTAGCATTCTCAGAATTTACTTCGACATAACCTCCCTGTACTATGGGGGATGAGATTCGGGGGAATCTCAGTAGTAACAACCATAACAATATATGTAATGCAGTGTGATAGTGCTTGCTTGTGATTGTGTACAGATAAGTATGCTGCGTGCTTCCATACTCAATAACATATGATCATAGCATTGTAGTAGAGCTTCAGACATAACATATAAGACAACAATCCAATCAGACAATAGCAAATCAAATCACAAAGTCATTATATAAAAGCTAGGATTAGTTACTACCTGGCTAGCTTAGCAGAACTCTACTATCACTATACTGCTTCCAGCTCCGCCAGAACTTCCTTCCTTCCTTCCTTTCTCACTCTCTTTCTTTCTCCTTCTTTCTCTCTCTTTTCCTTGCCAAACCGTGAAGACAAATGAATGGGGGAAGGGGTATTTATAGTTTCCACTGATGGCACTCCCGTAATTTTCAAGAACTCTGAACATGTGGCCACTCCTAGAATTTCCTATTTTCTTTACTCCCTTTACTGCATCATCCTGACATCATGCTGATTCATAGCCTTTCATAATTACCAGCTGACTCAGCATGCTGACTCAGTGCCCCTCAAAATTACTTGCTAACTCAGCCTGCTGACTCACCGGTTCAGAGTCTTGCACCGTAATACGTGTCCTTAGCTTTATCTGTTTCCCCCAGATCAGTGCCATTTGGCGTCAAGGTGAGTCCCACAAGACACCTTTTCATGCCATCCAATGCTATTCATATAAGTCCAAGACTTTATCTGATCACCTCCCCGGTCATCATGCCACGGAGTAACTTTACTTTATGGAAAAGTCACTAAAACATTATTTTAATGCCACTTTTCCTCACATCACCACTGGGCCACGTTTTTGGGCCTCTGGAATATCATCTTGGGTCTCTGATCAAGCCCAAGTACTCGGATGGCTCGATTCCCAAGACACATCCCTTGGCAAATTTCCAAAATGCCCTTGGTTCCTCTTTGTTTACTTTAATAAGTCTAGGGTCGATATTGGCTTTTCTCATCTTACCAGAGTATTCCCTGACCCTGGTTAACTATCCAGATAACCTTTCTTGACTGTCTCTATCTGACCTTTTCCCCAGTTCTGTCTCCAACCAGGTAACTATCTCTCTTGAACCTTCATAACTCTTAGCCCATACGCCTAACATCTTTCTCATTACATAGTCGCGACCTAATATCATCTGATCACGACCTACCCCTTCTGTGTTCATTAGTCGCGACCATAACACAATCAAGTCGCGACCACCACATAATCTAGTGCCGGCCCCATCATTTTGTAGTCGCAACCAGGCTCATTTTGTCTATTAGTCGCGACACACATACCTTTCCATCGCGACCATACCTCTCTGTCAATATTAGTCACGACCATAATACTATATAGTCGCGACCAACATGGTCAACGCTTGACTTTCCAATCTTTATCCCAAAATGGCCATTCTACCACTTGGGACTCTTCCCAAAAGGGGTCTGGTATCCTCTCAATCTCAAGCTATTCCCTGCATCTCTAGGCTTGAAAATTGGAATGTTACATTTCTCCTCCCCTTTAAATAAATTTCGTCCTCGAAATTTTGTCAGTACCATAGCCAAATCATCTCAATATCTGGCAGAGTACATTTACATCTCTTTCATACTATACTTTTCTTTTTTATGGACAACGTACTGCACTTATAAGCAGTGTCCATTTCTTTCATATCTTACCCTTCAGAATTTTGATATAATTCTGGGTTCTACCTCATTCTTCTTTCACTTTGCTAGTTTCTTAGGAGAAATATTGTTCTTCTGCCTTTCGTTCTCCTGACACAACATCATAATTCAAATTATGATTATAACATAAATGGTTCTATCTTCTTTCTTTTCATAACTTCTCTAACTTTTCTTATCTTGTTCTCATAACTTCATGCATCTATGCCAAACCTTTGTGGCAATTGCACTCTTTTTATCCCTTCTTAGGGCTTACATATCATTAGGCTACTCTTGCTTTAACACCTTTCAATTAAACGTGCTACTGGGTTAGGGCTAGATTACTCTTTCTATAGCTTTAGGCCCTAGCAATCTCTTTCTTATAGAGCTACGTTCTATCTTTACTTTGCCTTAGACCCTCTTCTCTAGGTCTCTCTGGCCTTTTAATCACTTTATCCTCATATAGGAGATCTATCTGCTCATACTTTTCTATTCTCAATACACATGGGATTCTCTTCTCTGCTTCTCAGGCATACTTCTACAAAACTTTGAATATCAGTACTCAGATTTGGACTTGGGCTCCGTCTTTGTTTAAGGGAAAACTAAGTTCAGTCTGTATATAATAGAGGCTATCTGAGAAAAACAATTATAAATAAATTTTTCTGGATGAGTTTATCAACTAGTGGAGCTTCCTTACCTTAACTTCGTCTTTGGCATTCATCTTCCCAAAGAGATACTACATTGTACTCATATCTCATGGCTCATTACTTTCCTTAGGCTAGGTCTAACTGCGACCTCGGGATCTAACTGCGATCAACCGTTAACCTCTTCAGAATCTAACTGCGACTCTGAAGTTCTTAGGATCTAACTGCGATCCTTCAGGATCTAACTGCGACCCTCCAAAATCTAACTGTGATTCTGTTGTACTGTATATCTCTAGAAGATCTTAAACCAACAGACTAAGTTATAAGGTTAACTGCTTCCACCTGTTGATAACTCAGTAAAAATTTTATAGCCTCATATCATTTACCCAGACTTTACTTACTTCCTCTCTTACTCAGGAGTTCCTTCTCATCTTTCTTACTTTACTGTGGCTTACCATGCCTTGTGCCATTATGGTCTAACCACCTGCCATTGCATTCTACTGCTATGGCTTCATCATAACTTCTTATTTCGATCTGTGCTCTAACTGCGAGCCATTCAAACTATGCTCTAACTGCGAGCAATCTGTTCCAGATCCAACTCTTATCTGAAGAGTGATTTGAAAACAACCTCTTTACTGTTATCTGCTACTTTATCTGTATACCATTCCGCTCAATAGAAATGGCCCTGAGTACTGTATTCACAAGCCTATAGAAATACCTGAGTAACCTCAATCATAAATCATATCTGAATATCATATCATAACTTATCATCCCATAAACCGAGACTATCTATCATCCTTAATACATTCCTTATTGCATATCATATGGTATGGGAGCAACATACTTTCTCATAACTTTCTCATCTCATATATGTACTCATATATACTCTACCCTACATGCACTGCAAAAGGGGAGTATCCATTCATCATAGCATACTCTAACATGCATGTCATCATATGACAACTGCAAGGAGATGCAACTATCATAACATATGGCAACATAAGCCATATCATCATCATATTTTGCTCAACCATCCATCAGACATTGTTGCTCAACCATCCATCAAACATTGTAATAATCTAAGTAAGCCTCAAAACATATTTCCTTCATCATATTGCTTATCATATCCTGATCATTCATCCTGAAACATCTATCTATTTCACTTAGGCTGCCACTCTACCCTCTTACCAGGGTATAGACTCAACCCTTCATACTCTATCTTATATAGGGAATTGGGGAGTCACTTTATCTTTGAAACTGTGACTACCTTTCTACTATCTCTTAACTTCTTCTGTCTATCTATCAGTCCCAGTCTATTCTTGACCGGACTATGGTTACTTATCGGTCTTTCTTTTTATCCTAGCGAACTTGAGTCGCATGGATCTCATTCATCATCTTTTACTATTACTTCTACTTTCTAGGGTACTATACCCTAGGTCTATCACTTCTCCGTGATGGAATCCTTCTACTTAGGGAACATTAGCTCTTTGTCTATTACCCATCATGTCTTTAACGTTAAGCCATGTACTAGGATCATTCCTAGGCAAATCTCATTCTAGTCATCTCATCGTAACTCATCATTAGGTTTCTATTCACCCTAGTTGCGATCGGAGTATTGGCTAGTCGCGACTCACATTCTTTGTGATCTTTCGTCGCGACCTTCTCCATCTATTCGTCACGACTTGACATCTCTGTGTCCTTTAGTCGCGACCTATGCCTGTTAACATAGCGACCTGGACTCCTTTGTATCCTAGCCACGTACTGCAACATCACTTATCACGACCATAGGCCTTCTCATGTCTTAACCTTTAACTCTTCTATACCTTTGCCGTCGCGACGTAAGACCTTTGCCGTCGCAACCTCAGATCTCTATGATTACTAGTCGCGACCCTGAAACATATTCGTCGCGACCTAATCTCTCTGTGAATAACTGTCGCGACCTATAACCATATTAGTTGCGACCCTGAGCATCATTAACTGTACTCTAGGGGAAATAACCTTTTTGATTCATATCTTTAACTCATCAATCTCACTATTTTAGAGCATCACTGAGCCAGAACCTATTGCTCTGATACCAAAATGAAATATCCTTACTTTCATACGTCATAGGGACCATTTGGTAGCATTTAGAACCACTTTCAAAGTCATTGAAGTCCAATTTCTCAATCTGGAGTTTTACTCTTATCGAGTACTGTTCACTGTGTAGTTTCCAGATGAGTGCCCTGACTTCGAAAAATCATAACTAATTCTAGAAAAATATAAATGAAGTGGTTCAAATTGCTACATGAAGCTAACTCAATTATCTTTCAGGGAAAAATCACTCATTGACCACTCTTCGGCCAAGTCAACGTAGGTCAACATTACAATTTTACTGATCATCCAGCATTTTTCTCCTGAATCCAGCATTTTGGTGCCAACTTTGATAATTTACATCTCCATGTGTAGACATCCAAATGAGGCATTCTATATATCAATTCGAATCTTGGTATGTATACTATTTACCATGAAAATATCATACATTTATTCATTCATTTACTATTTTTACTTATTTATCAAACATCATTAGATCACCACGAGTTACTGTTCATAGTGGCAAATTTCAGCACTCAACTTTATATACATATGCATACATCCATCACATATCAGTCAAACATGCCAACAATACCTATTATTAGATAATAAGTCATTATACATCAGAGTAGGTACAAAATCCTCATATTTCTATTACATCTTTCTTGCCTGAAATCCGGCAGTATAACGGCTAGGCTTCATCTTTAAAAGTAACTGATTTTGTACTGATTCGGTAATTCTCGTAAGAACTACCATTCTACGTAAGTACCCAGGTAAGACTTGAAGAACCGGCTAGGTCCACTCACTTCCAGCCTCCTTAGACAGTACCTACGTACACAGTACGTATGATCTCCTTTCTTCATTACTGGTATTCTGCCTTAATTTTGGCAGCATAACCGTGTCTCTTAGCATTCTCAGAATTTAGTCTGACATAACCTCCCTATACTGGGTTATATATGGAGATGAGATTTGGGGGAATCTCAGTAGTAATAACCATAACAATATATGTAATGTAGTGTGATAGTGCTTGCTTGTGATTGTGTACAGATAAGTATGCTGCGTGCTTCCATACTCAATAACATATGATCATAGCATTGCAGTAGAGCTTCAGACATAACATATACGACCACACTCCAATCAAACAATAGCAAATCAAATCATAAAGTTATTACATAAAAGCTAGGATTAGTTACTACCTGGCTAGCTTAGCACAACTCTACTATCACTATACTGCTTCCAGCTCCGCCAGAACTTCCTTCCTTTCTCTCTCTCTTTCTTTCTCCTTCTTTCTCTCTCTTTTCCTTGCCAAACCGTGAAGACAAATGAATGGGGGAAGGGGTATTTATAGTTTCCACTGATGGCACTCCCGTAATTTTCAAGAACTCTGAACATGTGGCCACCGATTTTCCTAGAATTTCCTATTTTCTTTACTCCTTTTACTGCATCATCCTGACATCATGCTGATTCATAGCCTTTCATAATTACCAGCTGACTCAGCATGCTGACTCAGTGCCCCTCAAAATTACTTGCTAACTCAGCCTGCTGACTCACCGGTTCAGAGTCTTGCACCGTAATACGTGTCCTTAGCTTTATCTGTTTCCCCCAGATCAGTGCCATTTGGCGTCAAGGTGAGTCCCACAAGACACCTTTTCATGCCATCCAATGCTATTCAGATAAGTCCAAGACTTTATCTGATCACCTTCCCGGTCATCATGCCAACGGAGTAACTTTACTTTATGGAAAAGTCACTAAAACATTATTTTAATGCCACTTTTCCTCACATCACCACTGGGCCACGTTTTTGGGCCTCTGGAATATCATCTTGGGTCTCTGATCAAGCCCAAGTACTCGGATGGCTCGATTCCCAAGACACATCCCTTGGCAAATTTCCAAAATGCCCTTGGTTCCTCTTTGTTTACTTTAATAAGTCTAGGGTCGATATTGGCTTTTCTCATCTTACCAGAGTATTCCCTGACCCTGGTTAACTATCCAGATAACCTTTCTTGACTGTCTCTATCTGACCTTTTCCCCAGTTCTGTCTCCAACCAGGTAACTATCTCTCTTGAACCTTCATAACTCTTAGCCCATACGCCTAACATCTTTCTCATTACATAGTCGCGACCTAATATCATCTGATCACGACCTACCCCTTCTGTGTTCATTAGTCGCGACCATAACACAATCAAGTCGCGACCACCACATAATCTAGTCGCGGCCCCATCATTTTGTAGTCGCAACCAGGCTCATTTTGTCTATTAGTCGCGACACACATACCTTTCCATCGCGACCATACCTCTCTGTCAATATTAGTCACGACCATAATACTATATAGTCGCGACCAACATGGTCAACGCTTGACTTTCCAATCTTTATCCCAAAATGGCCATTCTACCCCTTGGGACTCTACCCAAAAGGGGTCTGGTATCCTCTCAATCTCAAGCTATTCCCTGCATCTCTAGGCCTAAAAATTGGGATGTAACACTTTCTGCATTTGCCTTAAATAGTTCAACAAGAACGCAATTACATATTAGAAACAAACTATCCCCCGTTTGTGAAGGCGTCAAATGAATTTCACAATGAAAGCGGGCACTCCATAATTCTTCTAAGAGTTGAGTGGCCGTGACTTTTCCTCAATTCCAAAATTACGGCAAAAATTTGCCACATTGGCCTTAAACATGGTAGAAACACTTTTTTCCCTGTTGGTGTCGTATATGACACAGTTTCTTAGCCGAATTCGGATTCTATCATGCTCATTGATAGTTGGCATGCATGGTCACTTTTCACTCAATTAAAAAATAGTGCAACAAGCTTTCTGCATTTGCCTTAAATAGTGAACAAGCTTTCTACATTTGCCTTACTCTGGATCAAAATGCCCCATCACTCCTTGTTGACCTATATAGATCAATTACGCAATGAAAGTGGGCATCTCCAATACTCCTTGATAGTTGTGGTGGGTAGTGAGTTTTCGTTCAGTTCATAAAAATTCTGAAATGTACGCAATTACGTGCTAGAAATAAACTACCACCCCATTTGTGAACGCTTCGGATGAATTTCACAAAGAAAGCGGGCACTCCATAATTCTTCTAAGAGTCTGAGTGGCTGTGAGTTTTCCTCAATTCCAAAATTATGCCAAAAATTTGCCACATTGGCCTGAAACATGGTAGAAATACTTCTTTCCCTGTTAGTGTCGTATATGACAGTTTCTTAGCCAAATTCGGATTCTATCATGCTCATTGAAAGTTGGCATGCATGGTGACTTTTCACTCAATTAAAAAATAGTGCAACAAGCTTTCTGCATTTGCCTTAAATAGTGCAACAAGCTTTCTACATTTACCTTACTCTGGATCAAAATGCCCCATCGCTCCTTGTTGACCTATATATTTCAATTACCCAATAAAAGTGGGCATGTCGAATACTCTTTGAAATTTGTGGTGGGTAGTGAGTTTTTGTTTAGTTCATAGAAATTCCAAAAAGAACGCAATTACGTATTAGAAACAAACTATCCCCCGTTTGTGAAGGCTTCAGATGAATTTCACAATGAAAGCGGGCACTCCATAATTCTTCTAAGAGTCTGAGTGGCTGCGACTTTTCCTCAATTCGAAAATTAAGGCAAAAATTTGCCACATTGGCCTTAAACATGGTAGAAACACTTTTTTGCCTGTTGGTGTCGTATATGACACAATTTCTTAGCCGAATTCGGATTCTATCATGCTCATTGATAGTTGGCATGCATGGCCACTTTTCACTCAATTAAAAAATAGTGCAACAAGCTTTATGTATTTGCATTAAATAGTGTAACAAGCTTTCTACATTTGCCTTACTCTGGATCAAAATGCCCGATTGTTCCTTGTTGACCTATATAGATCAATTACCCAATGAAAGTAGGCATGTCGAATACTCTTTGAAATTTGTTTTGGGTAGTGAGTTTTTGTTCAGTTCATAAAAAATCCAAAAAGAACGCAATTATGTGCTAGAAACAAACTATCCCCCGTTTGTGAACGATTTGGATGAATTTAACAACGAAAGCGGGCACTCCATAATTCTTCTAAGAGTCTGAGTGGCTGTGACTTTTCCTCAATTCCAAAATTACGGCAAAAATTTGCCACATGGGCCTTAAACATGGTAGAAACACTATATTGCCTGTTGGTGTCGTATATGACACAGTTTCTTAGAGGAATTCGGATTCTATCATGCTCATTGAAAGTTGGCATGCATAGTGACTTTTCACTCAATTAGAAAATAGTGCAACAAGCTTTCTATCTTTGCCTTAAATAGTGCAACAAGCTTTCTACATTTGCCTTACTCTGGATCAAAATGCCCCATCGCTCCTTGTTGACCTATATATTTCAATTACCCAATAAAAGTGGGCATGTCGAATACTCTTTGAAATTTGTGGTGGGTAGTGAGTTTTTGTTTAGTTCATAGAAATTCCAAAAATAACGCAATTACATATTAGAAACAAACTATCCCCCGTTTGTGAAGGCGTCAGATGAATTTCACAATGAAAGCGGGCACTCCATAATTCTTCTAAGAGTCTGAGTGGCCGTGACTTTTCCTCAATTCCAAAATTACGGCAAAAATTTGCCACATTGGCCTTAAACATGGTAGAAACACTTTTTTCCCTGTTGGTGTCGTATATGACACAGTTTCTTAGCCGAATTCGGATTCTATCATGCTCATTGATAGTTGGCATGCATGGTCACTTTTCACTCAATTAAAAAATAGTGCAACAAGCTTTATGTATTTGCCTTAAATAGTGTAACAAGCTTTCTACATTTGCCTTACTCTGGATCAAAATGCCCGATCGTTCCTTGTTGACCTATATAGATCAATTACCCAATGAAAGTAGGCATGTCGAATACTCTTTGAAATTTGTTTTGGGTAGTGAGTTTTTGTTCAGTTCATAAAAATTCCAAAAAGAACGCAATTATGTGCTAGAAACAAACTATCCCCCGTTTGTGAACGATTTGGATGAATTTAACAACGAAAGCGGGCCCTCCATAATTCTTCTAAGAGTCTGAGTGGCTGTGACTTATCCTCAATTCCAAAATTACGGCAAAAATTTGCCACATTGGGCTTAAACATGGTAGAAACACTTCTTTGCCTGTTGGTGTCGTATATGACACAGTTTCTTAGAGGAATTCGGATTCTATCATGCTAATTGGAAGTTGGCATGCATGGTGATTTTTCACTCAATTAAAAAATAGTGCAACAAGCTTTCTATATTTGCCTTAAATAGTGCAACAAGCTTTCTACATTTACCTTACTCTGGATCAAAATGCCCCATCGCTCCTTGTTGACCTATATAGATCAATTACCCAATGAAAGTGGGCATCTCCAATACTCCTTGATAGTTGTGGTGGGTAGTGAGTTTTCGTTCAATTCATAAAAATTCCAACAAGTACGTAATTACATGCTAGAAACAAACTATCCCCGTTTGTGAACGCTTCGGATGAATTTAACAACGAAAGCGGGCACTCCATAATTCTTCTAAGAGTCTGAGTGGTTGTGACTTTTCCTCAATTCCAAAATTATGGTAAAAATTTGCCACATTGGCCTTAAACATGGAAGAAACACTTCACTGCCTGTTGGTGTTGTATATGACACAGTTTCTTAGAGAAATTCGGATTCTATCATGCTCAATGAAAGTTGGCATGCATGGTGACTTTTCACTCAATTAAAAAATAGTGCAACAAGCGTTCTTCATTTGCCTTAAATAGTGCAACAAGCTTTCTGATTTTACCTTACTCTGGATCAAAATGCCCCATCACTCCTTGTTGACCTATATAGATCAATTACGCAATGAAAGTGGGCATCTCCAATACTCCTTGATAGTTACGGTGGGTAGTGAGTTTTCGTTCAATTCATAAAAATTCTGAAAAGTACGCAATTACGTGCTAGAAACAAACTATCCCCGTTTGTGAACGCTTCGGATGAATTTCACTACGAAAGCGGGCACTCCATAATTCTTCCAAGAGTCTCAGTGGCTGTGACTTTTCCTCAATTCCAAAATTGTGGCAAAAATTTGCCACATTGGCCTTAAACATGGTAGAAACACTTCATTGCCTGTTGGTGTCGTATATGACACAGTTTCTTAGAGTAATTCGGATTCTATCATGCTCATTGAAAGTTGGCATGCATGGTGACTTTTCACTCAATTAAAAAATAGTGCAACAAGCTTTCTGCATTTGCCTTAAATAGTGCAACAAGCTTTCTACATTTGCCTTACTCTGGATCAAAATGCCCCATCGCTCCTTGTTGACCTATATATTTCAATTACCCAATAAAAGTGGGCATGTCGAATACTCTTTGAAATTTGTGGTGGGTAGTGAGTTTTTGTTTAGTTCATAGAAATTCCAAAAAGAACGCAATTATGTATTAGAAACAAACTATCCCCCATTTGTGAAGGCTTCAGATGAATTTCACAACGAAAGCGAGCACTCCATAATTCTTCTAAGAGTCTGAGTGGCTGTGACTTTTCCTCAAATCCAAAATTACGGCAAAAATTTGCCACATTGGCCTTAAACATGGTAGAAACACTTTTTTGCATGTATATGATACAGTTCCTTAGAGGAATTGGGATTCTATCATTCTCATTGGAAGTTGGCATGCATGGTCACTTTTCACTCAATTAAAAAATAGTGCAACAAGCTTTCTACATTTGCCTTACTCTGGATCAAAATGCCCGATCGTTCCTTGTTGACCTATATAGATCAATTACCCAATGAAAGTAGGCATGTCGAATACTCTTTGAAATTTGTTTTGGGTAGTGAGTTTTTGTTCAGTTCATAAAAATTCCAAAAAGAACGCAATTATGTGCTAGAAACAAACTATCCCCCGTTTGTGAACGATTTGGATGAATTTAACAACGAAAGCGGGCACTCCATAATTCTTCTAAGAGTCTGAGTGGCTGTGACTTATCCTCAATTCCAAAATTACGGCAAAAATTTGCCACATTGGCCTTAAACATGGTAGAAACACTTCTTTGCCTGTTGGTGTCGTATATGATACAGTTCCTTAGAGGAATTGGGATTCTATCATTCTCATTGGAAGTTGGCATGCATGGTGATTTTTCACTCAATTAAAAAATAGTGCAACAAGCTTTCTGTATTTGCCTTAAATAGTGCAACAAGCTTTCTACATTTGCCTTACTCTGGATCAAAATGCCCGATCGTTCCTTGTTGACCTATATAGATCAATTACCCAATGAAAGTCGGCATGTTGAATACTCTTTGAAATTTGTTTTGGGTAGTGAGTTTTCATTCAGTTCATAAAAATTCTGAAAAGTACGCAATTACGTGCGAGAAACAAACTATCACCCCATTTGTGAACGCTTCAGATGAATTTCACAACGAAAGCGGTCACTCCATAATTCTTCTAAGAGTCTGAGTGGCTGTGACTTTTCCTCAATTCCAAAATTATAGCAAAAATTTGCCACATTGGCCTTAAACATGGTAGAAACACTTATTTGCCTGTTGGTGTCATATATGATACAGTTCCTTAGAGGAATTGGGATTCTATCATTCTCATTGGAAGTTGGCATGCATGGTGATTTTTCACTCAATTAAAAAATAGTGCAACAAGCTTTATGCATTTGCCTTAAATAGTGTAACAAGCTTTCTACATTTGCCTTACTCTGGATCAAAATGCCCGATCGTTCCTTGTTGACCTATATAGATCAATTACCCAATGAAAGTCGGCATGTTGAATACTCTTTGAAATTTGTTTTGGGTAGTGAGTTTTTGTTCAGTTCATAAAAATTCTGAAAAGTACGCAATTACGTGCTAGAAACAAACTATCCCCCGTTTGTGAACGATTTGGATGAATTTAACAACGAAAGCGGGCACTCCATAATTCTTCTAAGAGTCTGAGTGGCTGTGACTTTTCCTCAATTCCAAAATTACGGCAAAAATTTGCCACATTGGGCTTAAACATGGAAGAAACACTTCATTGGCTGTTGGTGTTGTATATGACACAGTTTCTTAGAGAAATTCGGATTCTATCATGCTCATTGAAAGTTGGCATGTATAGTGACTTTTCACTCAATTTAAAAATAGTGCAATAAGCGTTCTTCATTTGCCTTAAATAGTGCAACAAGCTTTCTGATTTTACCTTACTCTGGATCAAAATGCCCCATCACTCCTTGTTGACCTATATAGATCAATTACGCAATCAAAGTGGGCATCTCCAATACTCCTTGATAGTTGTGGTGGGTAGTGAGTTTTCGTTCAATTCATAAAAATTCCAAAAAGTACACAATTACGTGCTAGAAACAAACTATCCCCCGTTTGTGAACGCTTCGGATGAATTTCACAACGAAAGCGGGCACTCCATAACGCTTCTACGAAGCTGAGGTGGTTGTGACTTTTCCTCAATTCCAAAATTATGGCAAAAGTTCGCCACATTGGCCTTAAACATGGTAGAAATACTTCATCGCCAGTTGGTGTTGTATATGAAACAGTTTCTTAAAGGAGTTCGGATTCTATAATCCTCATTCAAAGTCTGAATGGATGGTGACTTTAACATCAAATAAGAAATAGTGCAACAAACTTTCTGCATTTGCCTTAAATAGTGCAACAAGCTTTCTACATTTGCCTTACTCTGGATCAAAATGCCCCATCACTCCTTGTTGACCTATATAGATCAATTACCCAATGAAAGTGGGCATGTCGAATACTCTTTGAAATTTGTGGTGGGTAGTGAGTTTTTGTTTAGTTCATAAAAATTCCCAAAAGAACGCAATTACGTATTAGAAACAAACTATCCCCCGTTTGTGAAGGCTTCAGATGAATTTCATAACGAAAGCGGGCACTCCATAATTCTTCTAAGAGTCTGAGTGGCTGTGACTTTTGCTCAATTCCAAAATTACGGCAAAAATTTGCCACATTGGCCTTAAACATGGTAGAAACACTTTTTTGCCTGTTGGTGTCGTATATGACACAGTTTCTTAGCCGAATTCGGATTCTATCATGCTCATTGATAGTTGGCATGCATGGTCACTTTTCACTCAATTAAAAAATAGTGCAACAAGCTTTATGTATTTGCCTTAAATAGTGTAACAAGCTTTCTACATTTGCCTTACTCTGGATCAAAATGCCCTATCACTCCTTGTTGACCTATATAGATCAATTACGCAACGAAAGTGGGCATGTCGAATACTCTTTGAAATTTGTGGTGGGTAGTGAGTTTTCATTCAGTTCATAAAAATTCTGAAAAGTACGCAATTACGTGCGAGAAACAAACTATCACCCCATTTGTGAACGATTTGGATGAATTTAACAACGAAAGCGGGCACTCCATAATTCTTCTAAGAGTGTGAGTGGCTGTGACTTTTCCTCAATTCCAAAATTATGGTAAAAATTTGCCACATTGGCCTTAAACATGGAAGAAACACTTCATTGCCTGTTGGTGTTGTATATGACACGTTTCTTAGAGAAATTCGTATTCTATCATGCTCATTGAAAGTTGGCATGCATGGTGACTTTTAACTCAATTAAAAAATAGTGCAACAAGCTTTCTGCATTTGCCTTAAATAGTGCAACAAGCTTTCTACATTTGCCTTACTCTGGATCAAAATGCCCCATCGCTCCTTGTTGACCTATATAGATCAATTACCCAATCAAAGTGGGCATGTCAAATACTCTTTGAAATTTGTGGTGGGTAGCGAGTTTTTGTTTAGTTCTTAAAAATTCCCAAAAGAATGTAATTACGTGCTAGAAACAAGCTATCGCCCCGTTTGTGAACGTTTCGGATGAATTTCACAACGAAAGCGCGCACTCCATAATTCTTCTAAGGTTCTGAGTGGCTGTGACTTTTCCTCAATTCCAAAATTATGGCAAAAGTTTGCCACATTGGCCTTAAACATGGTAGAAAACATTGATTGCCTGTTGGTGCCGTATATGACACATTTTCTGAAAGGATATGGGATTCTATAATGCTCTTTGAAAGTTGGCTTGCTTGGTAACTTCACTCAATTAAAAAATAGTGCAACAAGCTTTCTGCATTTGCCTTAAATAGTGCAACAAGATTTCTATATTTGCCTTACTCTGGATCAAAATGCCCCATCACTCCTTGTTGACCTATATAGATCAATTACGCAACGGAAGTGGGCATGTCGAATACTCTTTGAAAGTTTTAGTGAGTAGTGAGTTTTCTTCAATTCATAAAAATTCTGAAAAGTACGCAATTACGTGCGAGAAACAAACTATCACCCCATTTGTGAACGATTTGGATGAATTTAACAACGAAAGCGGGCACTCCATAATTCTTCTAAGAGTCTGAGTGGCTGTGATTTTTCCTCAATTCCAAAATTATGGCAAAAGTTTGCCACATTGGCCTTAAAATTGGTAGAAGCACTTTATTGCCTGTTGGTGTCGTATATGATAAGTTTCTTAAAGAAATTGTTATTCTATAATCATCATTTAAAGTTGCATGCATGGTGACTTCACTCAATTAAAAAATAGTGCAACAAGCTTTCTGCATTTGCCTTAAATAGTGCAACAAGCTTTCTGCATTTGCCTTACTCTGTCAAAATGCCCTATCACTCCTTGTTGACCTATATAGATCATTTACGCAAAGGAAGTGCGCATGTCAGATACAATTTGAAATTTGTGGTGGGTAGTGAGTTTTCGTTTAGTTCATAAAAATTCCAAAAAGTACCCAATTACGTGCTAGAAACAAACTATCCCCCCATTTGTGAAAGTTTCGGATGAATTTCACAACGAAAGCGGGCACTCCATCATTCTTCTAAGAGTCTGAGTGGCTGTGACTTTTCCTAAATTCCAAAATTATTGCAAAAGTTTGCCACATTGGCCTTAAACATGGTAGAAACACTTCTATGCCTTTTGGTGTCGTATATGACGAAGTTTCTTAGAGGAATTCGGATTCTATCATGCTCATTGAAAGTTGGCATGCATGGTGACTTTTCACTCAATTAAAAAATAGTGCAACAAGCTTTCTGATTTTACCTTACATTGGTTCAAAAGGGCCTATCACTCGCTGTTGACCTATATAGATCAATTACGCAATGAAAGTGGGCATGTCGAATACTCTTGGAAATTCATGGTGGGTAGTGAGTTTTCGTTCATTTCATAAAAATTCTGAAAAGTACGCAATTACGTGCTAGAAACAAACTATCGCCCCATTTGTGAACGCTTCGTATGAATTTCACAAAGAAAACGGGCACTCCATAATTCTTCTAAGAGTCTGAGTGGCTGTGACTTTCCTCAATTCCAAAATTATGCCAAAAATTTGCCACATTGGCCTGAAATGTGGTAGAAACCCTTGATTTCCTGTTGGTGTCCTATATGACACAGTTTCTTAGCTGAATTCGGATTCTATCATGCTCATTGAAAGTTGGCTTGCATGGTGACTTTTCACTCAATTAAAAAATAGTGCAACAAGCTTTCTGTATTTGCCTTAAATAGTGCAACACGCTTTCTACATTTGCCTTACTCTAGATCAAAATGCCCTATCGTTCCTTGTTGACCTATATAGATCAATTACGCAAAGGAAGTGGGCATGTCGGATACTCTTTGAAATTTGTGGTGGGTAGTGAGTTTTCGTTTAGTTCATAAAAATTCCGAAAAGTACGAAATTACGTGCTAGAAAAAACTATCGCCCCATTTGTGAACGTTTCGGATGAATTTCACAACGGTAATTATTGCAAAAATTTGCCACATCGGCCTTAAACATGGTAGAAATACTTCATTGCCTGTTGGTGTCGTATTTGACACAGTTTCTTAGAGGAATTTGGATTCTATCATGCTCATTGAAAGTTGGCATGCATGGTCACTTTTCACTCAATTAAAAAATAGTGCAACAAGCTTTATGCATTTGCCTTAAACAGTGCAACAAGCTTTCTACATTTACCTTACTCTGGATCAAAATGCCCCATCACTCCTTGTTGACCTATATAGATAATTACGCAATAAAAGTGGGCATGTCGAATACTCTTTGAAAGTTTTGATGGGTAGTGAGTTTTCTTCAATTCATAAAAATTATGAAAAGTACCCAATTACTAGCTAGAAACAAACTATCGTTTCGTTTGTGAACGCTTCGGAGATATAACCATATCATCATCTAGCATTCTTCCTCTCTCATACTTGAGGTTTGAAACATCCTTCCTTAGACTCCTCAGAGTACACTTGCGGAAGCAATATTAGCTTGATTATATCTTAACTTAAGCCCAAAAATTCAAAATTTTACTCTTAAGTTCCTTATTCTGGACATTTAATTTGAAAATTAATTAATCTCATTCTACACATCCAAACAAGGCTTATTACCTATCCACGTAACGCCCCAGATGTGTACGACTGGCCTGCCAAATTTCGTAGCCAAACTCCTTCGTTTACTAGGTCAAACTGAGGTCAAAACACTGCTACCTCAGGACCTGCGAATTTCTCCCTTAATTCGTCATACACAAGTTTAAGATGCCAAACAATATTTATTATTAGATAATAAAATGTCATACAACAAAGCATATACAAAATTCTCATATTTCAATTACATCTTTTCCTGCCTAAAATCCGGCAGCGTAACTGCTACAATTCTTCTTTAGAAAGTAACCGATGTTGTACCGATTCGGTAATTCCCTCATGAGAACTACCATTCTACGTAGTACCCAGGAAAGACTGGATGAACCTGCTGGGTCCACTCACTTCCAGCCTCCTTAGACAGCACTACGTACACAGTACGTATCAGTTCCTTTCCCTGTTCCTGCTTCCTTGCCGGAATTTTGGCAGCCTAACGGCGTCTCTTAAAATTTCCAAATTTTATTTTGACAGAACCTCCCCTGTAATGTTATATATGGGAATGAGATTCGGGGGAATCTCAGTAGTAATAATCATAACAATATATGTAATGCAGTGTGATAGTGCTTGCTTGTGATTGTGTACAGATAAGTATGCTGCGTGCTTCCATACTCAATAACATATGATCATAGCATTGCAGTAGAGCTTCAAGCATAACATATAAGACAACAATCCAACCAAACAATAGCACAACAAATCACAAAGCCATTACATAAAAGCTAGGATTAGTTACTACCTCAAAAGCAGAGCTCCAGAACTTCTATACTGCTTCCAACTCCACCAGAACATCCTTTCTTTCTTTCTTTCTCCTTCTCTCTCTTCTTTCTCTCTCTTTTCTTGCCAAAAACGTGGGATGCATGAAATGGGAGGGGGAGGGGGTATTTATAGTTTCCTTCAATGGCATTCCTGTAATTTTGAAGCCATATGAACTTGTGGTCCTGGTTTTTCCTGGATTTTCCTATTTTCTTTTATTCCTTTTTACTGCATCATCCAGGACACCTCAGCGGACACCTCAGCAGCACATTTCTCACATGTCTAAAACCCGGGACACCTCATCAGCTGACTCAGCCTGCTGACTCACCGGTCCAGAGTCTTGTACCGTAAAGCGTGTCCTCAGCTTTATCTGCTTTCTCCAGACTAATGCCATGTGGCGCCTGGAAGAGACCTTGCACGCTTCCCAATGCTATCCAGATAAGTCCCGGACTTTATCTGATCACCTCCTCGGTTATCGTGCCGACCGAGTAACTTTACTTTATTGAAACAGCATTAAAATAGTATTTTAATGCCACTTTTTCTCACATAACACTGGGCCTACGTTTTTGGGCCTGAGAATATCATCTTGGGTCTCTGATCCAGCCCAAGTACTTTGATGGCACGATTCCCAAGAAACACCCCTTGGCAAATTACCAAAATGCCCTTAGTCTCTCTTTCTTTACTTTACTAGGTCTAGGGGCATTATTGTCTTTTCACATCTTACCAGAGTATTCTTTAACCCTGGTCAACTATCCAGATACCCTGTCTGGACTGACTAACCTTATCCAAATGACCAAAATACCTTTTACTCATTCTTCAGCTGTTCTATAACATAGGGGCATTTTCGTCATTTCGCACCTTTTTTAGGGACACCGGCCCCTTTTACCACTGGACTGATATAATGGGCCTGGGCCTTCCCTGGTGTCACTAAAGGCCTCAGAAACACTATACGCCCCCTGGCCACAGTCCGATCATCCCTATCGGGACTGCTTTTCCTTTACCGATTATAACTGTAAATTCCCATATTCCGGAATTTTTACAGAAAAATCGGGACCTCAAATCAAAATTCCGTGACTCCTCATTCAACCCGGAATCCTTTTCTCTATCTCCCGGTATTTTCAGATATTTTATCCGGACCGGGCTGTTTTGGCCTGAAAAAGCACTCACGCGCACACTTTTCCAAAATGACCATTTTACCCCTGGTCATATTCCTAATTCTTTCATATACATAGAGACCTCATATGCACATTTCACAGTTCAGTGAAATGATCAGCATAATTTTCTCTATTTTCTGGCAAAATATGGTACTCATCGGCTACCAGCCTGATCTTTCCCATAATTACGATTTTGCCCCTGCATTCTCTTTCTGGCCTCATTGCTCATCTTCTCATCCCTCATCTTCAGGTCTAGAAATTCTCTTTCAATAACTCATCCCTTAAACTCTTTGGGAGTCATCGTTAATTGAAAGGCTCGACAACCCGCCCATATCAGGTTATCTTACACAGGAGCCAGCCCATATCAAGCTACCTGCAGAATTCCTAGGCTTGAGACTTAGGACATTTCTCACATTCCTCGTCTTGGACCTAGATGAACTGTCCCGATCTCCTAGACCAAAAATCGGGATGTTACAAGGTTCCTGTTGATTGGAGATATAATTTGGGATAAGATTTCTAGAAAAATCTCAGTAGTAAACGGTACCTACCATTCAATGCATACAAGATGAATGCAAGTGCATGACATGTTTCCTTTATCTTTCCTTAGTTTCCATTCGCATACCATTATACTCCATGCCTATTCCTATCATGCATGACTATAACCTCATAACAGCAGAGCATATATGATTCATACCTACCATACATCATCATCACCTATCACAAACATATCAACACACAAACATATACATCAGGTATACAAGAAATGGGTGAGTTCACTACCTTGATTCTTTACTTTTCCTTATCCTCTTTCTTGTCACCTTTCCTTGAAGTAAGGTTGTCTTCTTGAATACACAAATCAAATACTAAACATCACATATTCATTTATTCATCATGACCCAAATCAATTGGTATATAAAGACATTGGACTTAACTTAATCAATTAACCCCTATCTTTCTTAATTTGTGGTTAATTCTCTTTTCCTTTGAATTAATTTGTACCTTGACTTTACCCTACACAATTTCACATTTTGAATCTATTTATGAGCTTAGAATCATGAAATTCCAGCTCCTTGAACCTGTTCTAGACAGAACCTAAAATGTACATAATTCTTTCAAAAATTCTCATTTTGATTCCAATGCTTCCAATACTTGTTTCTCTACTTTATCCCACACAACTTTTCATTTTAAAACCATTGGAAGCACAAAAATCATGAAATTCCAATCACTGTTCATGCGTGTGAACAGTGATAGAGAAGACTTAAAAATTACAACTTTCAATTCCAATGCTTCCAAGGTTCCAAACCTATCCAATCCTACACAAAATCATCATTTAAATTCAATGGAAGCATTAGATCATTGAAATTTATTCTTCTTGGTCCAGAACAGCCTAGGCCAAATGGACTCATCAATGGTAAAGTCAAGATCACAACTTAATTCAATAACCAATCACCTAAACAAACTTATCCAAGCATTAATCACGTAGTTATAGCTTTATTTCCTTCTTCCTACTTCAACTTAAAATTTGGACAACAAGCATGCTCTAGGTTTAATGGAATTTCCAACCAATAAAACCTAGGTTTTATCCTTCCAAAACATATATAAATAAGCTAGGAAGGATTGCTTACCTTATGCCTTAACTACCTTGACCTTTAAGTGCCTTGAATTGCCTTTATCTTGGTTGAGTTTTCAAATGACAAGAGTTTCTCCAAGGGAACCAAGGGGGCACAGTTTTGTGAGGAATGAGAGGGGTATTTATAGCCAAAACTTTGTCACCTTAGGTCTATAATAACCTAACTTTTCCTAATTATTACAACTCCTTAATCTTGAACTTGATTGGTTGGTTTTTGGATTAATTATCCTTAATCATCATTAGGTTAATTCTTATATTATTTTATTACATTTTAGCACATGTCATAACCCTTTCTTCTTCTTCTTTGTGCCATGTGTAAAGCTTGTGGGTCCCACAAGGACACCTCACATGCTTCTTGAATTTTCTTGAATTCTTTTGTTTTAAAAATACATAAAATATTCTAAAAATTCATTTGACCAAATAACAATTCCTTGGGCTTATTGGGCTTGTCTAGGACGTCATATTGGGCCTCTTTTAGGTCCAATAGCTAATTGGCTCAAATCCCAAGGCACTTTCCTTATACCGATATTCTCAAATCACCCTGATTTTTTAGATAAATTCTAAACACCTCTTTTATTGGTTCTAACATTTTTAGAAATTCATTCTAATATAAAATGAATTCCTTGCAAAGTGTCATAATTTTGTGAGACACACAAGTTTAGATAAAAATTTCCTACATTTCCTTTAACCCTTTTTCGGTGTCTAATTTCACCTTAAATTCCATAATTAATTCTACAGGACTCCTTTTTGACTGCTGTCAATTTCATAAATTCTTATATTCTTTATAAGAATTTACTACCAAATTTCATCTAATTATGAGGTCCAGAGGATACTGTAATAATCTCCCAAATTTAGAATTTAATATCAATTTATCAGGACCTTAAATCACAATTCTGTGTAGCCTTAAACTGATCAGAATACTTTTCTCTATTTTATGGTAAAATTTGGGACTAAACCATTTCTGGGCCTTTTCTGGCTCAACTTTCCATACTTACCGTGTTGCCCCTGAACTTTTAAAAATTACACTTTAGGCCCTCAACTTTTCATAATTACACTTAATGGCCCAAAGTTTATGTCTACTTCTATTTTACACCATGGAAATTTTAGACTTTCACTTTAGTCCCTTTCTTTACCAAAATATCCATTATGTCCTTGAAACTTTCATTAATTGCAATTTAGTCCCTTTTTCTTTACAACTTCATACCTTCTCTCTTTCTTTAGCTTAAAACTTATCTTAATCATTATCTTTCCTTTTGATTACCATCCCAAGACCTTCATAACCTCTTTCCTCTGCCAGTCTTATACAGATAAAAAAAATTTGGGATGTTACAGTGAATTTTCATTCAATTCATAAAATTTTTGAAAATAATGCAATTATTAGCTAGAAACAAACTATCGCCCGTTTGTGAAAGCTTAGGATGAATTTCACAACGAAAGCGAGCACTCCATAATTCTTCTAAGAGTCTGAGTGGCTGTGACTTTTCCTCAATTCCAAAATTATGGCAAAAGTTTACCACATTGGCCTTAAACATGGCAGAAACACTTAATTGCCTATTGGGGTCGTATATGACACAGTTTCTTAAAGGAATTGGGATTCTATAATCATCGTTGAAAGTTGACATGCATGGTGACTTCACTCAATTAAAAAATAGTGCAACAAGCTTTCTAATTTTACCTTACTTTGGGTCAAAAGGCCCTATCACCCGCTGTTGACCTATATAGATCAATTACGAAATGAAAGTGGGCATGTCGAATACTCTTTGAAAGTTGTGGTGGATAGTGAGTTCTCATTCAATTCATAAAAATTATGAAAAGTACGGAGTTACTAGGCAGAAACAAACTATCGCCCCATTTGTGAACTCTTCGGATGAAATTCACAACGAAAGCGGGCACTCCATAATTCTTCTAAGAGACTGAGTGGCTGTGACTTTTCCACAATTCCAAAATTATGGCAAAAGTTTGCCACATTGGCCTTAAACATGGTTGAAACACTTAATTGCCTGTTGGCGTCGTATATGACACAGTTTCTTAAAGGAATTGGGATTCTATAATCATCGTTGAAAGTTGACATGCATGGTGACTTTAACATCAAATAAGAAATAGTGCAACAACCTTTCTGCATTTGCCTTACTCTGGCCCAAAAGACCCTATCACTCGCTGTTGACCTATATAGATCAATTACGCAATGAAAGTGGGCATCACGAATACTCTTTGAAAGTTGTGATGGGTAGTGAGTTTTCATTCAATTCATAAAAATTTTGAAAAGTACGCAATTACTAGCTAGAAACAAACTATCGCCCGTTTGTGAACGCTTCGGATGAATTTCACAACGAAAGCGCGCACTCCATAATTCTTCTAAGAGTCTGAGTGGCTTTGACTTTTCCTCAATTCCAAAATTATGGCAAAAGTTTGCAACATTGGCCTTAAACATGGTAGAAACACTTAATTGCCTCTTGGCGTCGTATATGACACAGTTTCTTAAAGGAATTGGGATTCTACAATCATCGTTGAAAGTTGACATGCATGGTGACTTCACTCAATTAAAAAATAGTGCAACAAGCTTTCTAATTTTACCTTACTTTGGGTCAAAATGCCCTATCACCCGCTGTTGACCTATATAGATCAATTATGAAATGAAAGTGGGCATGTCGAATACTCTTTGAAAGTTGTGGTGGGTAGTGAGTTCTCATTCAATTCATAAAAATTATGAAAAGTACGGAATTACTAGGCAGAAACAAACTATCGCCACGTTTGTGAACTCTTCGGATGAATTTCACAACGAAAGCGGGCACTCCATAATTCTTCTAAGAGTCTGAGTGGCTGTGACTTTTCCACAATTCCAAGATTATGGCAAAAGTTGCCACATTGGCCTTAAACATGGTAGAAACACTTCATTGCCTGTTGGTGTCGTATATGACACAATTTCTTAGAGGAATTCGGTTTCTATAATGCTCATTGAAAGTTGGCATGCATGGTAACTTTTCACTCAACTAAAAAATAGTGCAACAAGCTCTCTGCATTTGCGTTACTCTGGATCAAAAGTGAAACATCATCCCTTAGACCTCTCAGAGTACACTTGCGGAAGCAATATTAGCTCGGTTATATCTCAACTTAAGCCCAGAAATTGAAACTTTACTCTTAAGTTTCTTATTCTGAACCTTTACTTTGAAAATTGCTTTATCTCATTCTACACATCCAAATGAGGGTTATTACCTACCCACGTAATGCCCCAGATGTGTGCTACTGGCTCTGAAACGTCCTTATTTTCTTTCATCTTAGGGATCATTCGGTAATATTTAGAACCACTTTCAATGTCATTGAAGTCCAATATCTCAATCTGGAATTTTACTCTTCTCGGGTACTGTTCACTGTGTAAATTCCAGATGAGTGACCTGACTTCGGAAAATCATAATTAATTATAGAAAAATCGAAATGAAGTGGTTCCAATTGTTACATGAAGCTAACACAATTATATTTTAGGGAAAAATCACTCATTGACCAATATTTGACCAAGTCAACGTGGGTCATTGTTACAACTTTACTGTTCATCCCACGTTTTTCCCCTAAATCCAGCATTCTGGTCCCAACTTTGGCAATTTATAACTCCATGTGTAGACATCCAAACGAGTCATATTATATATCAAATAGAAGCTTAATATGTCTATTATTTACCATAAAAAATTTCATACGTTTATTCATCCATTTACTATTTTTAATCATGGGTCAAATATCATTAGGTCACCATGTGTTACTGTTCATAGTTACTTTAGAGTAGAGGCATCAGATGTAACTACCCTAGCATTGGTGGGAGTTTTTACATGTATATCATAACGCAACTTGCTAATCCGAAGGCCTAGGCATTTAGCACACTCATAGGAAATAAAGGAATGACTTGCACCCGAATCAAATAGAGCAGTCACAGCATGATCATTGAGATAGATTGTACCTTGGATCATCTCAGGTGACCGCTGAGCATCCTCCCTAGTGAGTGCAAACACTCGTCTTGGTGTCCTTGGCCTTGGATTTGTTATAGCTTGAGGGCATTCTTGGGAAAAATGTCCGGGTTTTCCGCAGGGGTAACAAACATTCTGGCCCATTAAACATGGTCTGTCACCATGATTCTTTCCACACTTGTCACATACTTGGGCCTTCGTATCCCTGTTGTTGGTCCTTCCGCGGAAATTTCCTCTACTCGGCCTCCTGTTTTGCCATGGTCGCTTTCTCTTCCTGTAGCTGCTACCACTTGCAGCTTCTTGAGTCCGACCGGCTTTATCAGGAGCTGCTTGATCCCTGTTTCCCGATCTGAATAGCATTCTATGATTCATGCTATTTTCAACAATATGGCATGCCTCCATGGCCTTGTTAAACTGGCTGTATTGTTGAGGAGTTAACTTCTCCTTTAGCGTAGAGTTCAGCCCTCGAATCATCCTTTCTGTCATCCAGCATTCATCATCCACTTGGCGCAGATAAGTGGAATATTGAGATAGCCGGATGAACTTAGCAAGATATTCATCAAACGACTCCTTCTCTCCTTGTCTTAGTACAAGGAATTCAGCTTCCCTTTCATCTCGAACTGACTGAGGAAAATATTTTTCATGCAACTTGAAACATCCTCCTTTATATCTCTCAAAGTACTCTTGATATAGCTCTCTTGAAGTGGATTATATCTCTCTTGCCGAAAATTCTGGTAGAAAATAACTGTACTGATTCGGTAATTCCCTATGAGAACTACCATTCTACTCAAGTACCGAGGAAAGACTGGATGAACCGGCTAGGTCCACTCACTTCCAGCCTCCTTAGACAGCACCTAAGTACACAGTACTTTGTATAGTCTACCAGCACAATGGTATTTTCTAACAAATATCTTTAAGTCTTAACCTCAAAAACATGAATTTCCTAGTGTTGGGCTTACGGTTACTGTTCACTGCCACTATTCACAGGGTAATTCCAGATTACAACCTGAACTTTGGAAATTCATAACTAAATCTAGAAAAATCATTTTAAGGTGATTCCCATTTCTAATGACAGATATTTCATTTAAATTTGAGATAAAAATATGAAAATGAGATCTTCTTGTCCAGATCAAATCAGTTTATTCATTGACATTTACTGTTCATTTGGTAAATCTGGAAGTTCCAGTTTCTTTGCCCCATTTTCAAAAATTCATTTCTCCTTGTATACTTATCCAATTGAGTTGAATTACATATGGATTTAAATCTCCATATGTATACTTTAATGTCACAAAAGTTTGAGGAAAAACTCATTCGTTTACTATATGAAATTAGCGCATGAACCTCACTGCCTCTGAGTAGTCGTTTTACCTTATTCCAGATTTCAACTCCTAACTTTGAAAAATCATAACAATTCGACTTCTTAACCAAATGAGGCGTTCTTGGTGTCCATTTAAAGCTATAGATCTTAGCTATGTTCATGCCAAATTTCATATGAAAAATCATCATATAAGTCAATCAAAATACCGATGGAAGTACACTACCTCAGATTGGATTTATGAGTAGCATGCATCATACAAACCAAAACATCATCTTGTAATTAAAGTGCACACCTTTAAATTATGTACAGTCATCCATCAACATTTACCCTCTTGCCTTGAGAAGATCCAGCACCTAGAGCATGTTTAATTTTATGGAAGGAATGAGATTTCATGGAAATCCCAATAGCAAGTAATATAAACTATAAGGTTATGCATGTTTGATTGAATGCCTAACATGTTATCATGCAATGGGAGCTAATTCATGCTTATACATAAGCAATTCTAATATGCATATTGTCATGACATATATTGCAAGGAGTATCACATACTCATATCACATCATCATCATCATCACACAACATTCCATGCTCAACCAAACCTTCATGCATAACAAGTAAGCAAAACAATCAAAGCACATAAGTTTATAGTTAGATATTCTTGCTACCTCTTGTAGATCCTTGTTCCTTTCCTTCTTGTAATGGTCTTTCCTTGCCACAAATGTCAAAACCTAGGCATTACAAGATAATTACCAAATTATAACTCCATTCCAAACAAAATCCAAGTCTAGTTTCAATAAGCTCCCTTTTTCCAAAAATTCCCATTTTGGTTCCAATGCTTCCCATACTTGTTCCTCCACTTTACCCCCACACAAAATCTCATTTTAAGACCATTGGAAGCATCAAAATTATGAAATTCAAATCACTGTTCATGCGAGTGAACAGTACCCGTGAGGAATTTTCAACATTATAACCTTTAATTCCAATGGTTTCCAAGGTTTAAAACCTTTCCAATCCTACACAAAATCATCATATAAACTCAATGGAAGCATTAAATCATTGAAATTCCATTTTCTTCTATCATGAACAGTGCATGAACAGTGCAAACCGAAATGGTAAAGTGAAGAGCATCAACTCACCTTACTTGCTCTTTCAAGACCCTTGCTTCTTCCTTGCTTTCTTCCACTTTCTTTCTCAAGAACTCACTTCTCTCTCTAAAGGAGCTCTTGGGTGTGAAGAATGAATGGAAAGGGGGGGTATTTATAGCAAAAGTCATGTGCCATTTGAAGGCTAAGATCACTTTGGAAACTATTTGATCTAATGGTTAAAGGTTTGATCTTGGAATGTCTTTTCACTTTTCACTCAAGACCTTACCACCATGACATCACTAGCATGGCCTCCCTTGGTACACCTAACCCTTCCTCTTTTTGGGTGCCATTCTTGTGTCCTTGTGGGTCCCACCATGTGCAACACCTAATTCTTACTTTATTCTCTTTTTCTTTCTTTTCAAAAATCCATAAATTATTTATTATTGGACTTGGGCTCCAAGATAACTTTTGGGCCTTATTGGGCTGGCCTAGGACGAAACGTTGGGCCTCTTTTAGGTCCAATAGCTAATTGGCACAAATCCCAATGTACTTTCCTTATACCGTTATCCTTAAATTATCATGATCTCAGAATAAATGCTAAACACCTCCTTTAATTGTTCTAACTTTTTTAGAAATTCATTCTAATATAAAATGAATTCTATACAAAGTTTCATAATTTTCTGAGACCCAGAAGTCCTGTTAAAAATTACATATGTTTCCGTTAACCCTTTATCGGTGTCCTTTTTCACCGTAAATTCCATAATTAATTCTACAGGACTCCTTTTTGACTTCTGTCAACTCCATAAATTCTCATATTAATTATAGTAATTTACTATCAAATTTCCTCTGATATCCATCCATTGTGTGAAATGACCAAAATGCCCTCCATTTACTTCTGGTTTCTTAGGGCATCACAGTGGCATTTTCGTAATTTTGTACTTTGGCTCTTAGACTTTCTTCCTCTTCCAATTAATCCTTTTCTTTACATAAATATGGCCACATCTTTTCCTAAACATCTCATATATTTTATTCAATCTGTACATACAACTTAGTACAGAAATTAGGGATGTTACACAACTGCTTAAGAAACACTTCCCAGGTGATCGGAATGTCTCTTGCTTGCAGAAGTAGCTCAGTATTCTTCCACCACCTATCAGCATCTTTCTCTAGCTGATAGATAGCCATATAAGCTTTGGTTTCCGTTGGGCAGTCAAGAACCTTGAAGATCTTTTCTAATCTGCTAATCCAATCCTCCGCGCTCTGCACCTCGAACGTTCCTTCAAATACTGGAGGATTGTACTTGTCCATTGCTGGATGCTAGCTGCATCCTCTCTTGGGTCAACCCGTCGCTGGGGCTGTACCAGCTATGGTTCTCTACTAGCTGATCCTGAAGGCTCGGGTGGCCTCAGGTTGCTTACAGCTTCAGCTACCGCTGCAGCTATGGCGGCATCTCTTTCCTGCTCATTGCGTGCCTGAGCTGCCCGCATTTCCTCAATCATCTTTTGTTGTTGTTCTAATCGCTCTAAAATTATTTGATTAATATTTCTAGCCTCGCGCAGTTCCTCTGCTGGAATAGTTCTTCTTGTTCGAACCATGTTGTTATACTATAATACAGAAGGGAATGCGATAAATAACAATTCTCATATCATTTCAAACATAGCATACAAGGTTTATGTCACAGTCATACATTTACTACTATACTGATCTTTTATACATTATGTACATTGAAAACATTACCCTGTCTATCATACCCTAGTCCTTCTTAAACTTTATTCTAATAAATTCTCCTACCAAGTAGATCCAGTCGGATACAGTACAATATGGTTCTTCGTCAAAATATCGATCCAACTCTATTCTCCAGGTAGGAGTAGTCGGCAATATATCATCCATAATCTCTAGCCAAAGACCCAAGGTTAACACATTTGGATCCCAGGCTTGATATATGGCTTTTACCCTTGTGATGAAATTCTGATAAACCATATAACCTTGATCTACATTTCTGATCAGGGTCTGCCTCAGCTCATATAGTTGTCGGGCTAATATCACTGATTTCTCAAATTGTTCTCTACTCAGGTTCTTCCCTGGCACCATCCTTACGATCAGATTTCCCAAAGGTATCTTTACTAGTGTCACTCCGGGCTTACTGGGACCTGGTGCATCAATCTGATCAAGTTCTGGACTGGATCCCATAATGTCTGCTACATTTGGAGGTACCACACTTATTGGAATGGCAGGAATAGGACCTTTCATCACCATCTCCTTCTGATCATCCACCATAAGATTCGATCCTACTGAAGAATTGTCCACTTCGGAGTCACTAACTACTGGAGATATCCAAGGATTAGAATCATTGCTCATTATCTCCTTTTCTGAACTATCCGAACTAGAGAGCTCTGGTCTAGGATCCCATTGGTTGGCCGTGGTTTCGGATCCGGATCTATACCTAGTCATCCTGCAAACACTAACTTAGTGTCAATTATGACAACTTTATCATGGTATATCTATCTATAAATCATCTACTCAGAGCATTTGCTAAGCCAGAATCCTTTGCTCTGATCCCAAAATAAAACGTCCTTACTTTCGTACATCTTAGGGATCATTCAGTAACATTTAGAACCACTTTCAATGTCATTGAAGTCCAATATCTCAATCTAGAATTTTACTCTTCTCGGGTACTGTTCACTATGTAAATTCCAGATGAGTGACCTGACTTCAGAAAATCATAATTAATTATAAAAAAATCGAAATGAAGTGGTTCCAATTGTTACATGAAGCTAACACAATTATATTTTAGGGAAAAATAACTCATTGACCAATATTTGACCAAGTCAACATGGGTCAATGTTACAACTTTACTGTTCATCCCACGTTTTTCCCCTAAATCCAGCATTCTGGTCCCAACTTTGGCAATTTATAACTCCATGTGAAGACATCCAAATGAGGCATATTATATATCAAATCGAAGATTAATATGTATACTATTTACCATAAAAATTTAATTTGTTTATTCATCCATTTACTATTTTTAATCATGGGTCAAATATCATTAGGTCACCACGTGTTACTGTTCATAGTGGTAAATTTCAGCATTTCAACTTTGCATACATATGCATACATTCATCATATATCAGTCAAACATGCCAAACAATACTCATTAACAATTAATAAGTTGTTATTCATCATAACATGTACAAAATTCTCATATTTCTAATACATCCTTTCTTCCTGAAATCCGGCAGCATAACTGCTACCCTTCGTCTTTAGAAAGTAACCGATCTTGTACCGATTCGGTAATTCCCGTGAGAACTACCATTCTACGTAAGTACCCAGGAAAGATTGGATGAACCAGCTAGGTCCACTCACTTCCAGCCTCCTTAGACAGTACCTACGTACACAGTACGTATCAATTCCTTTCTTTACCATTTTGCCAGAATTTCGGCAGCCTAACTGCGTCCTTCAAGATTTCCAAAATTTACTTCGACATAGCCTCCCCTGTAATGGGTTATTTGGGATGAGATTCGAGGGAATATCAGTAGTAATAATCATAATAATATATGTAATGCAGAGTGACAGTGCTTGCTTGTGATTGTGTACAGATAAGTATGCTGCGTGCTTCCATATTCAATAACATATGATCATAGTATTGTAATAGAGGTTCAAGCATAACATATAAGACAATAATCAAACCAAACAATAGCACAACAAGTCACAAAGATATTACATAAAAGCTAGGATTAGTTACTACCTCAAAAGCTTAGCAGAACTCCAGAACCTCTATATTGCTTCCAACTCCGCCAGAACTTCCTTTCTTCTTTCTTTCTCTCACTTTCTCTCTCAAGAACTTCCTTATCTCTCTAAAATGCTCCTTGGCCATGCTGAATGAAGAGCTAGGGGGTATTTATAGTTTTGATGGATGGCATTTTCGTAATTTTGAAGCCATCTGAACTTGTGGTCCTGGTTTTTCCGGAATTTCCTATTTTTCTTTATTCCCCTTTACTGCATCATCAAGGGACACCTCACCACTCACATTTATCACATGGCGCAATTGGAGGGAGCTAGAAGCCTTCTGGAAGATTTCCGATCCAATCCGGTTCCAGCCCGGTCTGTCTCCTCGAAAACTGGACCGTTTTCTTAATCTAATTTTTCTGAAAATCCATATTATGTCTTCTGACCTTAACTTTAGTATCTGGATTATTTATATCATTAACATTTTTATACCGGCCTAAACTCAATTACAGATCCCCTGCGAAATGACTAAAATACCCCTGGGTGCCCTTTCGTGTACTATCTTAACCCTAAGGGTAAAACTATCATTTTACATCTTTCTGTACTTTGTTAGGGCATACACTGACCCTGGTTAACCTTACCTGTATATGTCTTGGCTTCTGAGCCTATCCAGCATGACCAAAATGCCCTTCATACACCTATTACCCCTTTAGTACAACACAGGGGCATTTTCATAATTTCGCACTTTTCCGGAGTTCTGCTGGACACTGGCCCACCTATCAGTCCAAGAGTCTTATTGGGCCTTTGATGGCCATTATTGGCCCTTTCTGGGTCCATTACCTTTATAGCACGCATTACAAGGAATCTTCCCCTGGCACAGTTCATCGAATATTTTAATTATTATACACCGTTAACACACATCCCCGGACACTGGGTCCTTTTACCAGATACACTGGTCTACTGTGTTTAGGCATCCCTGTGGGTTATAACGGTAATCTGACTGAGGTCATCCGAACTCATTCAGTCCCTTTTTAAATACCGACAAATTCCCTAATCGGATCCCCGGAGGCCTCACACTCCCGTCTGTATTTGCTAATTTGTGAATAACTTTTCCTACAGACCTCCTATCGATATTCTGTCATTTTTCTGACCTCCGTCCCATCAGGACGCATCATCCTGTAATTTCTCACTTATATCTGAAATCTAGGATATCCGGTAGGAATTTTTATAACTTTTGGACTATCAGATCAATTTTGGCTATCTGGAGTCTTGAAAAATTCCTATATTAAGCTGGATTACCCGGCGTCACTTGCTCTATCTACTGGTGGAATATAGGGCTGATCAGAGTTCGATCACTATTTTTGCCTATTTCCAGTCCAGGTTTTCATAATTACACTTTTGCCCCAGAAGCTTTTCTTCTTTTCAATTAAGCCCCTTTATTTGGCTAAAATTACACTTAAAAACCCCACATTTTTGTCTACTTTTCCTTTTTAACCTTAACCTTTCCATAGTTGCAATCAAGTCCTTTCATTTCCTTTCTTTTTCAATTTAATCCATTTCTTTACATAAATAACCACATCTTTTTCCTGAAAAATAATTCATATATTTCATTCAATCTGTACATATAAATCAGTACAGAAAATTAGGGATATTACAGGCTCACCAAATTTTGTGGCCAAACTCTTTCGTTTACTAGGTCAAACTGAGGTCAAAATACTGCTACCTTAAGACCTGCGAATTTCTCTCTCATAATTTCTCATACACAAATTGAATATGCCAAACAATACTTATTATTAAATAATAAATTGTTATACCACAGGGCATGTACAAAATTCTCATATCTCTATTACATCTTTTTTCGCCTAAAATCCGATAGCATAACTACTAGGCTTCATCTTTACAAATAACTGATCTTGTACTGATTCGGTAATTCCTGTGAGAACTACCATTCTACGTAAGTACCCAGGAAAGACTGGATGAACCGGGTAGGTCCACTCACTTCCAGACTCCTTAGATAGTACCTACATACACAGTACGTATCAACTTCTTTCTTCATTCTGCCGTAATTTTAGCAGCATAACGGCGTCTCTTAACATTCTTAAAATTCACCTTAACATAACCTCCCTGTAATGGGTTATACATAGGGAATGAGATTCGAGGGAATCTCAGTAATAATAATCATAACAATATATGTAATGCAGTGTGATAGTGCTTGCTTGTGATTGTGTACAGATAAGTATGCTGCGTTCTTCCATACTAAATAACATATGATCATATCATTATGTACTAGAGCTTCAAATATAACATAGAAGACAACAATCCAACCAAACAATAGCACATTAAATCATGAAGCCATTACATAAAAGCTAGGATTAGTTACTACTTCACAAGCTTAGCAGAACTCTACTATCTCTATACTGCTTCCAGCTCCGCCAAAACTTCCTTCTTTCTTTCTTCCTCTCACTTTCTCTCTCTAGAACTCATTTCTCTCTCTAAATTAGCTCTTGGCCGTGGGATGAATGAAAATGGGAGGGGGAGGGGGTATTTATAGTTTTCATGGATGGCATTTCTGTAATTCTCAAGAACTTTGATCTTGTGGCCACCGATTTTCCTGCAATTTCCTATTTTCTTTAATCCAACTTATTGCATCATCATGGTGATGTCATCTTGATGACTCATCATGATGACTCATGACCTTTCATAATTACCTGCTGACTCAGCATGCTGACTCTGTTTCCAGAGAATTCTAGAGTCTTGCACTGGAATACACGGCTGAGATCGTGCCACGTGTCCTTAACTTTTCCTTCTCCCTCTAGATTAGTGCCATGTGGCGTCTTGATAGCACCTTTCACGCCATCCTATGACTATTAGATAAGTCCAAAGCTTTATCTGATCAATTCCCCAGTTATCACGTCCACCGAGTAACTTTACTTTATTGAAAAGTCACTAAAATATTATTTTAATACCACTTTAACTCACATAACCATTGGGCCATATTTTTGGACTCTGGGAATGTTATCTTGGGTCTCTGATCTAGCCCAAGTACTCTGATAGCTCAATTCCCAAGAACCATCCCTTGATAAATTACCAAAATGCCCTTGGTTCCTCTTTCTTTACTTTAATGAATCTAGGGGCATTATTATCTTTTCACATCTTACCAGAGTATTCTCTGACCCTGATCAACTATCCAGATAACCTCTCTGGACTGACTAACCTTAGTCAAATGACCAAAATACCCTTTACTCATTCTTCAGCTATTTTATAACATAAGGGCATTTTCGTCATTTTACACTTTTTTGGGGACACCGGCCCCTTTTACCACTGAGCTGATATCATGGCTCTGGGCCTTCCTTAGTGTCACTTATAGGCCTTAGAAACACTATATGGCTTCTGGCCACAGTCCGATCATCTCTATTCGGACTTTTTTTCCTTTACCGATTATAACTGTAAATTATCATCTTCAAGAATTTTTATAGAAAAATTGGGACCTCAAATCAAAATTCCGTGTACCATATTTTGATAAAGGGTAAGAAAAGATGTTAGAAAGAGAATATAGGGGCATAATCGTAATTGTGGAAAAGATCGGGCTAGTAGCCGATGAGTACCATATTTTACCATAAAATAGAGAAAATTATGCTGATCATTTCACTGAACTATGAAATATGCATATGAGGTCCCTATGAGTATGTAAGAATTAGAAAATTGACCAAGGGTAAAATGGTCATTTTGAAAACTACGCGCGAGCGTACTTTCAAGCCAAAATAGCCCCGGTCGGGATTTAATATATGAAAATACTGGGAGATAGAGAAAAGAATTCTGGGTTGAATGATGCGACACGGAATTGTGATTTAAGGTCTCAATTTTTCTGTAAAAATTCTCAAAGATGGGAATTTATAGTTATAATCGATAAAGGAAAAGCAGTCCGAATGGAGATGATCGGACTGTGGCCAGAAGCCATATAGTATTTCTAAGGCCCATATATAAGTTAGACTAAGTCATGGTAGGCCCAGGGAGAAGCCCAAGATGTCTGGATGAGGCCAGACTAGATCAAGGGCAAAATCGTAATTTTCTGGCCGAAAGGTAGTGATTTTTGAATATGTGCATAAAATTCCCACAAAATTCCAGAAAATAGGAAATATTATTTTGAGAAATGTTTGTCAAGGGCAAAGATGAAAATACCCTAGGAAATATTTATTAGGTATTTTCCAAAATATGGCCGAATCGGTTCAGGTTTGGATTGGAATGCTTCTAAAAGCTTATGGAAGGCTCCCAATTTCACCATGTGTGCTGCCAAAGGTGGTTCCCACATGATTTTAATGTTACTTGGTGATTAAGCCAAGAAAAGAAAAGAAAATAATAAAAAATAAACATAAAATAAAAGTAATCATTACAGTATGCTGAGTCAGCAGGTACTTATGAAGGGCCATGAGTCATCATGAGGACATCACCATGATGATGCAATAAAATGGATTAAATAAAATAGAAAATTTTAAGAAAAATTGTGGCCGCAGGATTAAAGTTCTTAAGAATTACTAAAATGCCATTCGTGAAACCTATAAATACCCACCCCCTTGCCATTCCATTCACGTCCAAGAGCACCAATTTAGAGAGAGAAGTGAGTTATAGAGAGAGAAAGTGAGAGGAGGGAAGAAAAGAAAGAAAGAAGGAAGTTCTGGCGGAGCCAGAAGCAGTATAGAGATATTAGGGTTCTGCTAAGCTAGTGAGGTAGTAAACTTACCTAAACTTATATGTGTTGATTGTATGGTTGATTTTGTTATAGCTTGATTGATTGATGTTAATATGTAATTGTTGAAGCTCTGTGCTATGATTACTTTGGCCAATTGTATTTCATATGTTACATGGAAGCATGCTCATTACATTAAGTTGACACAGTCACAAGCAAGCACTAATACCAATCATTAATGCATATATTGTTTAGTACTGTTTGCTACTGAGATTCCCCCGAATCTCATCCCCTATGTATAACCCATTACAGAGAGGTTACGTCGAAGTGAATTTTGAGAATGCTAAAAGACGCCGTTATGCTACCAAAATTATGACAGAATGTCCATAATGAAGATAGGATATGATGAGTATAGTGTACGTAGGTACTGTCTAAGGAGTCTGGAAGTGAGTGGACCTAGTCGGTTCGTCCAGTCTTTCCTGGGTACTTACGTAGAATGGTAGTTCTCATGAGAATTATCGAATCAGTACAGTTCAGTCATTTTTAAAGATGAAGTATAGTAGTTATACTACCGGATTTCTGGCAGGAAAGATGTAATAGAGATATGAGGATTTTGTTCATGCCCTATTGTATAACAATTTATTATTTAATAATAAATATTGTTTGGCATGTTCAGCTCGTGTATAAGTAGTTAGAATAATGGGTTATCATAAGAGAAGTAATTATGAGAGCAATTGAAAAGTTAAGAAATTAAGAGAGAATTCGCAGGTCCTGAGGCAGTAGTGTTCTGACCTCAGTTTGACCTAGTAAACGAAAGAGTTTGGCCACAAAATTTGGTGAGCAGTAGCACACATCTGGGGCTTTATGTGGATAGGTAATATGCCTCATTTAGATGTGTAGAATGAGATAAATCAGTTTTTAAAGTAAAGGTTCAGAATAAGGAGCTTAAGAGTAAAATTTTATTTTCTGAGCATAAGTTAAGATATAATCGAGTCAATATCGCTTCCGCAAGTGTACTCTGAGGGGTCTAAGGGAGGATGTTTCAGTTGACATGCATGGTGACTTCACTCAATTCTAAAATAGTGCAACAAGCTTTCTGTATTTACCTTACCTTGGATCAAAAGGCCCTATGACTCCTTGTTGACCTATATAGATCAATTATAGAATGAAAGTGGGCATCTCAAATACTCATTGAAAGTTGAGATGGGTAGTGAGTTTTCATTCAATTCATAAAAGTTATGAAAAGTACGCAATTTCTAGCTAGAAACAAACTATCGCCCGTTTGTGAACGCTACAAATGAATTTCACAGAGAAAACGGGCATTCCATAATTCTTCTAAGAGGCTAAGTGGTTGTAACTGTTCCTCAATTCCAAAATTAACCCAAAAGTTCACCACATTGGCCTTAAAAAATATAGCAACACTTCATCGCCTGTTGGTATCGTATATGAAACAGTTTCTAAAAGAAATTCAGATTCTATAATGCTCATTGAAAGTTGGTATGCATGGTGACTTTTCACTCAATTAAAAAATAGTGCAACAAGCTTTCTGCATTTGTCTTACTCTGGATCAAAAGGCCCTATCACTCCTAGTTGACCTATATAGATCAATTACAGAATGAAAGTGGGCATCTCGAATACTCATTGAAAGTTGAGATGGGTAGTGAGTTTTCATTCAATTCATCAAAAATCCAAAAACTACGCAATTACTAGTAAGAAACAAACTATCGCCCGTTTGTGAACGCTTCGGATGAATTTCACAATGAAAGCGGGCACTCCATAATTCTTTGAAGAGGCTGAGTGGTTTTAACTATTCCTCAATTCCAAAATTAACCCAAATGTTCGCCACATTGTCCTTAAAAAACATATAAACACTTCATTGCCTATTGGTGTCGTATATGAAACAGTTTCTAAAAGGAATTCGGATTCTATAATGCTCATTCAAAATTGGCATGCATGGTGACTTTTCACTCAATTAAAAAATAGTGCAACAAGCTTTCTGCATTTGCCTTACTCTGGATCAAAAGGCCCTATCACTCCTTGTTGACCTATATAGATCAATTATAGAATGAGAGTGGGCATCTCGAATACTCATTGAAAGTTGAGATGGGTAGTGAATTTTCATTCAATTCATAAAAATTTTGAAAAGTACGCAATTTCTAGCTAGAAACAAACTATCGCCCGTTTGTGAACGCTTCAAATGAATTTCACAGAGAAAACGAGCACTCCACCATAATTCTTCTAAGAGGCTGAGCGGTTGTGACTTTCCTCAATTCCAAAATTATGCTAAAAGTTCAACACATTGGCCTTACAAAAGGTATACACACTTCATCGCCTGTTGTTGTAGTATATGACACAGTTTCTTAAAGAAATTGGGATTCCATAATCGTCATTGAAAGTTGACTTGCATGGTGACTTCACTCAATTATAAAATAGTGCAACATGCTTTCTGCATTTGCCTTACACTCGATCAAAATTCCCTATCACTCCTTCTTGACCTATATAGATCAATTACAAAATGAAAGTGGGCATCTTGAATACTCATTGAAAGTTGAGATGGGTAATGAGTTTTCATTCAATTCATAAAAATTTTGAAAAGTACGCAATTACTAGCAAGAAACAAACTATCATCCGTTTGTGAAAACTTCGGATGAATTTCACAAAGAAAGCGGGCACTCCATAATTCTTCTAAGAGGGTGAGGTGGTTGTGAATTTTCCTCAATTCCAAAATTACAGCAAAAGTTTTCCACTTTGGCCTTAAACATGGTAGAAACCCTTTATTGCCTGTTGGTGTCGTATATAACACAGTTTCTTAAAGAAATTGGGATTCTAGAATCATCGTTGAAAGTTGATATGCATGGTGACTTCACTCAATTATAAAATAGTGCAACAAGCTTTCTGATTTTCCCTTACTTTGGCTCAAAAGACACTATCACTCGCTGTTGAACTATATAGATCAATTATGCAATGAATGTGGGCAACTCGAATACTCTTTGAAAGTTGTGATGGGTAATGAGTTTTGATTCAATTGATAAAAATTCTGAAAAGTATGCAATTACTAGCTAGAAACAAACTATCGCCCATTTGTGAACTGAAACATCCTTACTTTTGTACGTCTTAGGGAAAAATTGGTAGCATTTAGAACCACTTTCAAGGTCATTGAAGTCCAATTTCTCAATATGGAGTTTTACTCTTATCGAGTACTGTTCACTGTATAAATTCCAGATGAGTGACCTGATTTCAAAAAATCATAACTAATTATAGAAAAATCAGAATGAAGTGGTTCAAATTGCTACATGAATCTAACTCAATACTATTGCAAGGAAAAATAACTTGTTGAACACTCCTTGACCAAGTCAACGTCAGTCAATGTTACAATTTTACTGTTCATCCAGCATTTTTCTCCTGAATCCAGCATTTTGGTCCCAACTTTGATAATTTATATCTCCATTTGTAGACATCCAAATGAGGCATTCTATATATCAAATCGATGCTTGGTATGTATACTATTTACCATAAAAATATAATACATTTATTCAATCATTTACTATTTTTAATTATAGATCAAACATCACTATGTTACCACGGGTTACTATTCATGCCAGCAATCAACTTTGCATATTCTTATGCACACATTAATCACATATCAATCAAACATGCCAAATAATATTTATTATCAAATAATAAATTGTTACACATAAGGCATGCACAAAATTCTCATATTTCTATTACATATTTCCTGCCTGAAATCCGGCAGTATAGCATTTCTTACATCATCTTTTCTGAGTAACTGATTTTGTACTGATTCAGTAATTCCCATGAGAACTACCATTCTACGTAAGTACCCAAGAAAGCCTGGATGAACCGGCTAGGTCCAGTCACTTTCAGACTCCTTAGACAGTACCTACGTACACAGTATGTATCATCTCCTTTCTTCACTACTAATATTTTTCCATAATTTTAGCAGTATAACGGCGTCTTTCAGCATTCTCAAAAATCACTTTAACATAACCTCCCTGTAATGGGTTATACATTGGGGATGAGATTTGGGGGAATCTCAATAGTAATAATCATAACAATATATGTAATGCAGTGTGACAGTGCTTGCTTGTGACTGTGTACAGATAAGTATGCTGCGTGCTTCCATACTCAATAATAACATATGTTCATAGCATTATGTAGTAGAGCTTCAAACATAACATATAAGACAACAATCCAACCAAACAATAGTGAAACGTCCTTATTTTCATACATTTTAGGGATCATTTGGTAGCATTTAGAATCACTTTCCAGGTCATTGAAGTCCAATATCTCAATCTGGAATTTTACTCTTCTCGGGTACTGTTCCTTGTGTAAATTCCAGATGAGTGACCTGATTTCAGAAAATCATAATTAAACATAGAAAAATCGAAATGAAGTGGTTCCAATTGCTACCTGAATCTAACTCAATTATCCTTTAAGGAAAAATCACTCATTGACCAATCTTCAACCAAGTCAACATGGGTCAATGTTATAACTTTACTGTTCATCCCACATTTTTCACTTAAATCCAGCATTCTGGTAACAACTTTGACAATTTATAACTCCATGTGTAGACATCCAAATGAGGCATATTATATATAAAATTAAATATTATTATGTATACTATTTACCCTAAAAATTTCAGACATTTATTCATCCATTTACTATTTTTAATGAGTTATCAAACATCAATAGGTCTCCTCGGATTTACTGTTCACAGAACCAATTTTCAGGATTCACTCTTACAGGCACATGCATACATCCATCACATATAAGTAAAACATGCTAATCAGATATTTAGAACATGCCAGACAATATCTGTTATTAAAGGATAGTTGCTATTCATTAGAACAGGTACAAAAATTCTCATATTTCTAATACATTCTTTTATCCTGAAATCCAGCAGCATAACAGCTATACTTTGTCTTTAGAAAGTAACCGATCTTATACCGATTCGGTAATTCCCGTAAGAACTACCATTCTAAGTAAGTACCTAGGAAAGACTGGATGAACTGGCTAGGTCCACTCACTTTCAGCCTCCTTAGACAGTACCTACGTACACAGTACGTATCAGTTCCTTTCTTTACCACTTTGCCGGAATTTCGGCAGCCTAACGGTGTCCTTCAAGGTTTCCAAAATTTACTTCGACATAGCCTGCCCTGTAATAGGTTATTTGGGATGAGATTCGAGGGAATCTCAGTAGTAATAATCATAACAATATATGTAATGCAGAGTGACAGTGCTTGCTTGTGATTGTGTACAGATAAGTATGCTGCATGCTTCCATATTCAATAACATATGATCATAGCATTGTAATAGAGCTTCAAGCATAACATATAAGACAACAATCCAACCAAACAATAGCACAACCATTCACAAAGACATTACATAAAAGCTAGGATTAGTAACTACCTCAAAGGCAGAACTCCAGAACTTCTATACTGCTTCCAACTTCACTAGAACTTCCTTTCTTCTTTCTTTTTCTCACTTTCTCTCTCAAGAACTTCCTTATCACTCTAAAAGCTCCTTAGGCCGTGAGAATGAGAGGCAAAGGGGGGGTATTTATAGTTTTGATGGATGGCATTTTCGTAATTTTGAAGCCATCTGATCCTGTGGTCCTGGTTTTTTCGGAATTTCCTATTTTTCTTTATTCCTTTTACTGCATCATCCATGACATCATTCAAGGCCACCTCATGGGACACCTCACCTCATACATTTATCACATGGCACAAATGGAGGGAGCTAGAAGCCTTCTGGAAGCTTTACGGTCCAATCTGGTACCGGTCCGGTCCGTCGCCTCGAAAACTGGACCGTTTTCTGAATCTAATTTTTCTGAAAACCCATATTATGTCTTCTGGCCTTGAACTTAGTATCTGGATCCTTTATATCATTAACATTTTAATACTGGGTCTAAACTCAATTACATATCCCCTACGAAATGACCAAAATACCCCTCGGTGCCCTTTCATGCACTATCTTAACCCTAAGGGTAAAACTGTCATTTTACCCCTTTCTGTACTTCATCAGGGCTTATACTGACTCTGGTTAACTTCACCTGTATATGTCTTGGCCTCTAGGCCTATCCAGAATGACCAAAATGCCCTTCACACACCTGCTACCCCTTTAGTACTACACAGGGGTATTTTCGTAATTTTACACTTTTTCGGGGTTCTGCCAGACACTGGCCCACCTATCAGTCCACGTATCTTATTGGGCCTTTGATGGCGCCATTATTGGCCCTTTCTGGGTCCATTACCTTTATGGCACGTATTACGAGAAATCCTCCCCTGTCCATGTTCACCGAGTATTTTAGCTATTATGCACCGTTTACGCACATATCCGGACACCGGCTCCTTCTGTCAGATATACTGCCCTACTGTGTCTGGGCAGCTATTTGGGTCATAACGGGCATCTGACTGTTGTTGCCCGACCTCATTCAATCTTAGTTCAAATACCGATAAATCTCCCTATCGGATCCCTGGAGGCCTCATACTCCTGTCTAGATTTGCTAATTTGCGAATAACTTTTTCTACAGACCTCCTATCGGTATTCTGTCAGTTTCCTGACATCCGTCCCATCAGGACGCATCATCCTGTAATTTCTCACTTATATCTGAAATCTAGGATATCCGGTAGGAATTTTTATAACTTTTGGACTATCAGATCAATTTTGGCTTTCTGGAGTTTTGAAAAATTCATGTATTACATATATAGCCACATTTTTATAACTTTCCATAATTGCACTTAAGTCCCTACCTTTTCTTTCTTTTTTAATTTAATCCCTTTCTTTACATATATAGCCACATCTTTTCCCTGAAAAATAATTCGTATATTTCATTCAATCTGTACATATAAATCAATACAGAAAATTTAGGGATATTACAAATAGCACAACAAATCACAAAGCCATTACATAAAAGCTAGGATTAGTTACTACCTGGCTAGCTTAGCAGAACTCTACTATCTCTATACTATTTTCAGCTCCGCCAGAACTTCCTTCCTTCATTCTTTCTTCCACTTTCTTTCTCTAGAACTCACTTCTCTCTCTAAGGGGGCTCTTGGCCATGAAGAATGAATGGCAAGGAGGTATTTATAGTTTGTATGGATGGCATTCTTGTAATTAGCAAGAACTTTAACTTGTGGTCACCATTTTTCAAGAATTTCCTATATTCTTTACTCCCTTTATTGCATCATCATGGTGATGTCATCATGGGACACCTCACCATGGTGACTCACCACTTAACTTGTGGCCATCATTTTTCCAAGAATTTCCTATATTCTTTACTCCCTTTATTGTATTATCATGGTGATGTCATCATGGGACACCTCACCATGGTGACTCACCACCCCTCATAATTACATGCTGACTTATCCTGCTGACTCACTACCCCTCATAATTACTTGCTGACTCAGCCTGTTGACTCACCAGTTCTGGAGAATTCCAGAGTCTTGCACCGAAATATGTGTCCTTAGTTTTATCTGCTTCCTCCATATCAGTGCCATGTGGTGTCAAGGTGGGTCCCATAAGATACCTTTTCACGCCAACCAATACTATCCAAATAAGTCCAGGACTTTATCTGATCTCTTCCTCGATTATCATGCCGACCGAGTAACTTCTACTCTTTTTTATACAGCATTAAAATATTATTTTAATGGAACTTTTCCCCATGTATCACTGGGCCTACGTTTTTGGGCCTCTGATAAATCCCAAGTACTCTGATGGCACGTTTCCTGAGAACATCTCTATTTGGACCGATTTTCGATTATAACTGTAAATTCCCATCTTTAGGAATTTTTTACAGAAAAATCGGGACCTCAAATCAAAATTCCGTGACTCCTCATTCAACCCGGAATTCTTTTCTCTATCTCCCGGTATTTTCAGATATTTTATCCAGAGCAGGGCTGTTTTGACCTGAAAGTACGCTCACGCGCAATTTTCAACATGATATTTTACCCTTGATCATTTTTCAATACTCTTAGGGACCTCATATGCATATTTCACAGTTCAGTGAAATGATCAGCATAATTTTCTCTATTTATCAGTAAAATATGGTACTCATCGGCTACCAGCCCGATCTTTCCCATAATTACGGTTATGCCCCTGCATTCTCTTTCTGGAATCTTTACTTATCTTCTTATCCTTTATCTTAAGTTCTTGAAATTCTCTTCCAACAACTCATCCCCTGAACTCTTTGGGAGTCATCAATTGAAAGGCTCGACAACCCGCCCATATCAGGTTATCTTACTCAGGAGCCAGCCCATATCTAGCTACCTGCAGAATTCCTAGGCTTAAGACTTGGGATATTCCATACATTCCTCTTTTTGAACCTAGGTGAACTGTCCCTATTTTGTAGGTCAAAGACTTCCTTCATCTTTAAATCCTGAGGAACTTAGCTCATTCCTCGGATTCCTACCAAATATAGGAAAGTGATCCGCCCATATCAGATTACTACCCTGGGACTACGGGTTTAGAAGCCTGCCCATATCAGACTACCTCGCAGTTCTCCTAGACTCAAATATCGGGATGTTACATGAACATTTCGGATGAATTTCACAATGAAAGCGAGCACTCCATAACTCTTCTAAGAAGCTGAGGTGGTTGTGACCTTTCCTCAATTCCAAAATTACGGCAAAAGTTTGCCACATTGGCCTTAAACATGTTAGAAACACTTTATTGCCTGTTGGTGTCGTATATAACATAGTTTCTCAAAGAAAGTGGGATTCTAGAATCATCGTTGAAAGTTGACATGCATGGTGACTTCACTCAATTATAAAATAGTGCAACAAGCTTTCTGCATTTGCCTTACTCTGGATCAAAAGGCCCTATTACTCCTTGTTGACCTATATAGATCAATTACAGAATGAAAGTGGGCATCTCGAATACTCATTGAAAGTTGTGATGGGTAGTGAGTTTTCATTCAATTCATAAAAATTCTGAAAAGTACACAATTACTAGCTAGAAACAAACTACCGCCCGTTTGTGAAGGCTTCGGATGAGTATCACAGCGAAAATGGGCACTCCATAATTCTTCTAAGAGGCTGAGCGGTTGTGACTTTTCCTCAATTCTAAATTTAAGCCAAAAGTTCCCCACATTGGCCCTTAAAAATTAGATACACTTCGCCTGTTGGTGTCGCATATGGCACAGTTTCTTAAAGAAAGTACTATTCTATAATCATCGTTGAAAGTTGACATGCATGGTGGCTTCACTCAATTAAAAAATAGTGCAACAAGCTTTCTGATTTTACCTTATTTTGGCTCCAAAGACCCTATCACTCGTTGTTGACCTATATAGATCAATTACGCAATAAAAGTAGGCATCATGAATACTCTTTAAAAGTTGTGATCGGTAGTGAGTTTTCATTCAATTCATAAAAATTATAAAAAGTATGCAAATACTAGCTAGAAACAAACTATCGTCCCTTTGTGAACGCTTAGGATGAATTTCACAACGACAACGGTCACTCCATAACTCTTCGATGAGCCTGAGCGGTTGTGAGTTTTCCTCAATTTGAAAATTATGCCAAAAATTTGCCACATTAGCCTTAACAAAGGTAGAAAAACTTCATCGCATGTTGGTGTCGCATATGACACAGTTTCTTAAAAAATTGGGATTCTATAATCATCGTTGAAAGTTGACATGCATACTGACTTCACTCAATTATAAAATAGTGCAACATGCTTTCTGCATTTGCCTTACTCTGGATCAAAAGGAATTATCACTCCTTGTTGACCTATATAAATCAATTAGGCAATGAAAGTGGGTACCTCGTATACTATTTGAAAGTTGTGATGGGTAGTGAGTTTTCATTCAATTCATAAAAATTCCCAAAAGTACAAAATTTCTAGCTAGAAAAAAACTATCACTCGTTTGTAAACGCTTCGGATGAATTTCACAGTGAAAATGGGCACTCCATAATTCTTATAAGAGGTTGAGCGGTTGTGACTTTTCCTCAATTCGAAAATTACGTCAAAAGTTCACCACATTAGCCTTAAAAAAGGTAGACATACTTCATCGCCTGTTAGTGTCGTATATGAAATAGTTTCTTAAAAGAATTCGATTGTATAATCCTCATTGAAAGTTGGCATGCATGGTGACTTTTCACTCAATTAAAAAATAGTGCAACAAGCTTTCTGTATTTGCCTTACACTGCATCAAAAGGCCCTATCACTCCTTATTGACCTATATAGATCAATTACAGAATGAAAGTGGGCATCTCGAATACTCGTTGAAAGTTGTGATGGGTAGTGAGTTTTCATTCAATTCATAAAAATTCTGAAAAGTACACAATTACTAGCTAGAAACAAACTACCACCCGTTTGTGAAGGCTTCGGATGAATTTCACAACGAAAGCGGGCACTCCATAATTTTTCTAAGAGGCTGAGTGGTTTTAACTGTTCCTCAATTCCAAAATTAACCCAAAAGTTCACCTCATTTGCCTTAAAAAACATAGAACACTTGATCGCCTGTTGGTGTCTTAATGAAACAGTTTCTTAAAGGAATTTGGATTCTATAATGCTCATTTAAAGTTTCCATGCATGGTGACTTTTCACTCAATTAAAAAATAGTGCAACAAGCTTTCTGCATTTGCTTTACTCTGGATCAAAAGGACCTATCACTCCTTGTTGACCTATATAGATCAATTACAGAATGAAAGTGGGCATCTCGAATACTCATTGAAAGTTGTGATGGGTAGTGAGTTTTCATTCAATTCATAAAAATTCTGAAAAGTACGCAATTTCTAGCTAGAAACAAACTATAGCCCGTTTGTGATCGGTTCGGATAAATTTCTCAGAGAAAACAGGCACTCCGTAATTCTTCTAAGAGGCTGAGCGGTTGTGACTTTTCCTCAATTCCAAAATTATGCCAAAAGTTCCCCACATTGGCCTTAAAAAATTAGACACACTTCATCGCCTGTTGGTGTCGCATATGACACAGTTTCTTAAAGAAATTGTTATTCTATAGTCATCATTGAAAGTTGACAAGGATGGTGGCTTCACTCATTTAAAAAATAGTGCAACAAGCTTTCTGATTTTACCTTCCTTTGGCTCCAAAGACCCTATCACTCGCTGTTGTCCTATATAGATCAATTACGCAATAAAAGTGGGCATCATGAATACTCTTTGAAAGTTATGATGGGTAGTGAGTTTTCATTCAATTCATAAAAATTCTAAAAAGTACGCAAATACTAGCTAGAAACAAACTATCACCCCTTTGTGAAGGCTTCGGATGAATTTCACAACGACAACGGGCACTCCATAACTCTTCGATGAGGCTGAGCAGTTGTGACTTTTCCTCAATTCCAAAATTAAGCCCAAAGTTCACCACATTGGCCTTAAAAAAGGTAGACACACTTCATCGCCTGTTGGAGTCGTATATGAAATAGTTTCTTAAAAAATTCAGATTCTATAATCCTCTAGGAAAGTTGGCATGCATGGTGACTTTTCCCTCAATTAAAAAAAAGTGCAACAAGCTTTCTCCATTAGCCTTACACTGGATGTAAAGGCCCTATCACTCCTCTTTGACCTATATAGATCAATTATAGAATGAAAGTGGGCATCTCGAATACTCATTGAATGTTGAGATGGGAAGTGAGTTTTCATTCAATTCATAAAAATTTTGAAAAGTATGCAATTACTAGCAAGAAACAAACTATCGCCTATTTGTGAACGCTTCAAATAAATTTCACAATGACAGCGGGCACTCCATAACTCTTCGAAGAGGCTGAGTGGTTGTGAGTTTTCCTCAATTCCAAAATTATGCAAAAAGTTTGCCACATTAGCCTTAAAAAACATAGAACACTTCATCGCCTGTTAGTGTTGTCACATCCTTACTTTTATATATCTTAAGGACCATTCAGTAGCACTTAGAACCACTTTCAGGGTCATTGAAGTCTAAACTCTTAATCTGGAATTTTATTCTTATCGGATACTGTTCACTGTGGCAAATTCCAGATGAGTGACCTGATTTTGAAAAATCATAACTAATTCTAGAAAAATCCAAATGAAGTGGTTCAAATTTCTACATGAAGATAACTTAATTATATTTCAGGGAAAAATAATTAGTTGACCATTACTTGACAAATTCAATGTGGGTCAAAATCCGGCAGCGTAACTGCTACATTCCTTCTGTAGAAAGTACAGATCTTGTACCGATTCGGTAATTCCCGTAGGAACTACCATTCTACATAAGTACCCAGGAAAGATTGGATGAACCTGCTAGGTCCACTCACTTCCAGCCTCCTTAGACAGCACTTACGTACACAGTATGTATCAGTTCCTTCCTTTGTCCCTGCTTTGTTGCCAGAATTTCGGCAGCATAACGGCGTCTCTTAAAATTTCCAAATTTTATTTTGACAGAACTTCCCCTGTAATGTTATATATGGGAATGAGATTCAAAAGAATCTCAGTAGCAACAATTATAACAATATATGTAATGCAAAGTGACAGTGCTTGCTTGTGATTGTGTACAGATAAGTATGCTGCATGCTTCAATATTCAATAACATATGATCATAGCATTGTAATAGAGCTTCAAGCATAACATATAAGACAACAATCCAACCAAACAATAGCACCACAATTCACAAAGATATTACATAAAAGCTAGGATTAGTTACTACCTCAAAGGCAGAACTCCAGAACTTCTATACTGCTTCCAACTTCACCAGAACTTCCTTTCTTCTTTCTTTTTCTCACTTTCTCTCTCAAGCACTTCCTTGTCACTCTAAAAAGCTCCTTGTCCGTGAGAATTAGAGGCATGGTGGGGGTATTTATAGTTTTGAGGAGTGGCATTCTTGTAATTTTGAAGCCATCTGATCCTGTGGTCCTGGTTTTTCCGGAACTTCCTATTTTTCTTTATTCCTTTTACTGCATCATCCATGACATCATTCAAGGCCACCTCATGGGCCACCTCACCTCACACATTTATCACATGGCGCAAATGGAGGGAGCTAGAAGCCTTCTGGAAGCTTTCCGGTACCGGCCCGGTCCGTCGCCTCGAAAACTGGACCGTTTTCTGAATCTAATTTTTCTGAAAACCCATATTATGTCTTCTGGCCTTGAACTTAGTATATGGATCCTTTATATCATTAACATTTTAATACTGGGTCTAAACTCAATTACAGATCCCCTGCGAAATGACCAAAATACCCCTGGGTGCCCTTTCATGCACTATTTAACCCTAAGGGCAAAACCGTCATTTTACACCTTTCTGTACTTCATCAGGGCATATACTGACTCTGGTTAACTTCACCTGTATATGTCTTGGCCTCTAGGCCTATCCAGAATGACCAAAATGCCCTTCATACACCTGCTACCCCTTTATTACAACACAGGGGCATTTTCGTAATTTTGCACTTTTCCGGGGTTCTGCTGGACACTGGCCCACCTATCAGTCCACGTGTCTTATTGGGCCTTTGATGGCGCCATTATTGGGCCTTTCTGGGTCCAACACCTTCATGGAACGCATTACGAGGAATCCTCCCCTGTCCAGGTTCACCGAATATTTTAGCTATTATGCACCGTTTACACACATATCCGGACACCGGCTCCTTCTGTCAGATACACTGCCCTACTGTGTCTGGGCAGCCATTTGGGTCATAACGGGCATCTGACTGTTGTTACCCGACCTAATTCAGTCTTAGTTTAAATACCGATAAATCTCCCTATCGGATCCCTGGAGGCCTCATACTCCCGTCTGGATTTGCTAATTCGTGAATAACTTTTTCTACAGACCTCCTATTGGTATTCTGTCCGTTTCCTGACATCCGCCCAATAAGGGTGCATCATCCTGTAATTTCTTACTTATATTTGAAATCTAGGGTATCCGGTAGGAATTTTTATAACTTTTGGACGATCAGTCCATTTTTTACTATCTGGAGTCTTCAAAAATTCCGGTATTAAGCTGGATTACCCAGCGTCACTTGCCCTATCTTCTGGTGAAATCTGGGACTAAAATGCTGTCGGGCGGTCCAAACCACTTCTGGCCTATCTTTCTTTAATTGTACTTTAGCCCCAGGGAACTTTTCTTCTTTGCAATTAAGTACCTTAAATTTGGCTAAAATTACACTTTGAGGCCCCACATTTTTGTCTACCTTTCTTTCCTAACGTTAAACTTTCCATAATTGCATTTAAGTCCTTTCATTTCCTTTCTTTTGCAATTTAATCATTTTCTTTACATAAAGGACCACATCTTTTTCCTGAAAAGGAACTCATATATTCCATTTAATCTGTACATAGAAATCAATACAGAAAATTAAGGATATTACATTTCTCTCCCCCTTAAAATAAATTTCGTCCTCGAAATTTACATTACATCTATCCTATAGAAACAATTCAGGATACTTCTCTCTCATCTTTTCTTCTGTTTCCCATGTAGCTTCTTGTTCAGTCAAGCCTTTCCAGATCACTTTAACTAAAGGAATTTATTTATTCTACAACTGCTTGACTTTTCTATCAGCAATTCGCACCGGTCCAACCTCATAGGTCAAGTCATCTCGCAGTGCGACCTCATCTTGCTCAATCACATGAGATGGATCTAGAACATACTTCTTTAATTGGGAAACATGGAACACATCATGTATCTGGCTGAGATTCGGAGGAAGAGCCAACTTGTAGGCTACTGCTCCTATCTTTGAGAGAATCTGGAATGGTCCGATGTATCTTGGATGCAATTTCTTCACTTTGATCGATCGTCCGGCTCCAGTAGTTGGAGTTAACTTAAGGAATACATGTTCACCTTCTTTGAACACCAACGACTTTCTTCTGACATCTGCATAGCTTTTTTGTCTACTTTGAGCCGTCAGCAATCTTTTTCTAATCGCCGCAATCTGCTCTACGGTTTGATCCACTATATCAGGACCAAGCATTCTTCTCTCGCTCAGCTCTAGCCAGCATAAGGGGGATCTACATTTACGTCCATAGAGTGCTTCAAAAGGTGCCATCTGAATACTGGCCTGATAACTATTGTTATAAGCAAACTCTATAAAGGGTAAATGGATATCCCAGCTGCCTTTGAAATCTAAGACACATGCTCTCAGCATATCCTCTAACGTTTGTATTGTTCTTTCATATTGACCATATGTCTGAGGATGATAAGCTGTACTAAATCTGAGAGTAGTGCCCATTTCTTCCTGTAAAGCCCTCCAGAAATTTGAAGTAAATCGAGGGTCTCTATCAGACACAATGCTGCTCGGGATACCATGAAGCCTAACGATCTCCTTTATATACAACTTTGCCAGCTTTTCAAGAGAATCTCTCTTATTGATTGCCAGGAAATGTGCTGACTTTGTCAGTCGATCAATTATTACCCACACTGTATCATGTCTACTTGGAGTCAGGGGTAGTCCTTCCATAAAGTCCATGGCAATCCCATCCCATTTCCACTCAAGGATTTCTAGAGGCTGCAATGTTCCTGCTGGCTTTTGATGTTCAACTTTCACTTTCTGGCAGGTTAGGCACTTAGACATGTAAGCCACCACATCCTTTTTCAATCCAGGCCACCAAAATAACCTTGTAACATTGTGGTACATCTTGGTCATACCTGGATGTACTGTATATCCGCTTTTATGTGCTTCCTCCAGAATCCTTTCCCTTAATCCCACAACATTAGGGATATAGGGCCTTCCCCGAAACTGTAGTAATCCGTCTGGGGACATCTCAAAATTCCTTGTCTTCCCCTTCTCCACCTTGCCTTTGAATATTGCTGCGAGCTTATCCTGCTTTTGAGCCTCTTTTATCTCGTCGTCTATGCAAGCTCTGACATGAACTCCTCCAAAAGGATTCTCCGTCAGTTGCATTTGATATAGAGGGCTCCAATCGCGCATATCTTCTATCAATTCCAACTCCTTGATCATCATGTATGCAACCTGCACCGCCTTTCTACTCAGGGCATCAGCTACCACATTGGCTTTTCCTGGATGGTATTTAATCTGGAAGTCATAATCTTTCAACAACTCTATCCATCGCCGTTGCCTCATATTCAGCTCTTTTTGATCTTGTAGATACTTCAGACTTTTGTGGTCGCAAAATAACTCTATCGTTGCTTTATATAAATAGTGCCTCCATATCTTCAGGGCATAAACCACCGCTGCAAGCTCCAGATCATGAGTGGGATAATTTTCTTCATGTGGCTTTAACTACTGAGAGGCGTAGGCTACTACTCGACCATGCTGCATCAGCACACATCCCAACCCCTGCTTGCTAGCATCAGTGTAGACTACGTAAGTCTGAGTTGGGTCTGGCATAATCAGCACGGGAGTAGTGGTTAATCTCTGCTTCAACTCTTGGAAGCTAGCCTCGCACTTCTCATCCCACTTAAACTGCTGATTCTTTCTGGTCAGCTTGGTAAGTGGTAAGGCAATTCGAGAAAAGTCTTGAATACATCTTCTGTAGTACCCTGCTAGGCCGAGAAAACTTTTGATCTTCGTTACTGTCCTTGGCTGTTCCCAGCTCAAAACTGCTTCAACTTTGCTAGGATCCACAGCTACCCCGTCTCAGGATATGACATGACCGAGAAATTTGACTTCTGACAGCCAAAACTCGCATTTACTCAGCTTAGCATAGAGCTTCTTTTCTTTAAGGGTACCAAGAACAATCCTCAAATGCCTTTCATGCTCCTCTGGAGATTTGGAGTACACCAGAATATCATCAATGAAGACCACAATGAATTGATCTAAATAAGGCTTGAAGATCCGATTCATGTAGTCCATGAAAATAGCAGGTGCATTGGTTAGTCCAAAAGGCATCACCACGAACTCAAAATGTCCGTAGCGCGTTCTGAATGCCGTCTTTGGAATATCATCTGGCTTGACCCTTAGTTGATGATGGCCAGATCTCAAGTCAATCTTGGAGAATAAGCTCGCTCTTGCCAATTGGTCTAGCAGGTCATCAATTCTGGGGAGAGGATACTTATTCTTAACCATAAGCTTATTTAAATCCCTGTAGTCAATGCATAGCCTTAAACTGCCATCTTTCTTTTTGACGAATAGTACTGGAGCACCCCATGGCGATACACTGGGTCGTATGAAACCCTTCTCCAATAGCTCCTCAATTTGCTTCTTTAGTTCCATCATTTCTTTGGGAGCCATCCTATATAGGGCTTTTGACACTGGTCCAGCTCCAAGTATAATGTCGATCGCAAACTCCACTTCCCATTCTGAAGGCAATCTCTGAATCTCCTTTGAGAATACTTCAGGGAATTCATTGACTACTGGAATCTCCTCGATACCTTCTTCCACTTCTGTTTGAACAGAAAAGAATACCACATACCCTTGATATCCTTTCAGTAGACATTTTTCTGCCTGAGCCTCTGTCATGAAGTTCAATCGTACTTTTGAGCTCCGATCAGTGATCTTTGGACCAAGAACCAGGGTCTTGTTTCTGCAGTCCAACATCACATTATTGGAGGATAACCAATTTAAGCCGAGTATGACATCAATCTCTCGGAAAGGCATACAGATTAGGTCTAGGGTGGTACTGCAGTGCTCATAACGCACAATACTATTTAGACAGGCATCAGACGTAATTACTCTAGGGTTGGTGGGGGGTTTTCACCTGTATATCATAACGCAATTTACTGATCAGAAGGCCTAGGCATTTAGCACATTCATAAGATATAAAAGAATGACTTGCACCCGAATCAAATAGAGCAGTCATAGCATGATCATTGAGATAGATTGTACCTTGGATCATCTCAGGTGATCGCTGAGCGTCCTCTCTAGTGAGTGCAAACACTCATCCTGCCGTCCTTGGCCTTGGATCAGTTATAGCTTGAGGACATTCTCTGGAAAAATGTCCGGGCTTTCCGCAGGTGTAACAAACATTCTGGCCCATTAAACATGGTTTATCACCATGATTCTTTCCACACTTTTCACATACTGGGGCCTTTGAATCCCTATTGTTGGACCTTCAGCGGAAATTTCCTCTATTTGGCTTTTTGTTCTGCCACGGTCGCTTCCTCTTCTTATAGCCACTCCCACCTGCAGCTTCTTGATTTTGATCTGCCTTATCAGGGGTCGCCTGATCCCTATTCCCGAATCTAGACAGCATTTGATAATTCATGCTATTTTTTACAATTCGACATGCTTCCACAGCCTTATTAAATTGGCTGTATTGTTGCGGAGTTAACTTCTCCTTTAGCGTGGAATTCAATCCTCGAATCATCCTTTCTGCCATCCAGCGCTCGTCATCCACTTGGCGTAGATACGTAGAATACTGAGATAGCCGGATGAACTTAGCCAGATATTCATCAAAAGCTTCTTTTTCTCCTTGTCTCAGTACAAGGAACTCGGCCTCCCTTTCATCTCTGATGGATTGAGGGAAATATTTCTTGTAAAACTGCTCAAGAAACACTTCCCAGGTAACTGGAATATCTCTTGCTTGGAGAAGTAACTCTGTATTCTTCCACCATCTATCCGCATCCTTTTCTAATTGATAGATGGCCATTTGGGCCTTGGTTTCAGTTGGGCAGTCGAGGACCTTAAAGATCTTTTCTAATCTACTGACCCAATTTTCTGCTATCTGTACTTCGAATGTTCCTTCGAACACTGGAGGATTGTGTTTGCAAAATCGAACCATCCATTGTTGGATACCTACTGCCTCCTCCCTCGATTCAACCCGTCTCTGAGGATGAACTGCCTGCTGTTGTACTCTTTTAGGTTCTCTATCAGCCGCTCCTGAAGGCTCTGATTACTTACAGCTGCTGCCACTGCTGCGGCTATGGCAGCATCTCTTTCCTGCTCATTTCATGCCTGAGCTGCTCTCATTTCTTCTATCATCTTTTGTTGTTGTTTTAACCGTTCTAAAATTAGTTGATTAAGATTTCTAGCTTCTTGTGGTTCCTCTGCTAGAATCGTTCTTCTTGTTCGAACCATTTTGTTATGCTATAACATAGAAAGGAATATGATAAACAACATTTCTCATTTCATTTCAAACATAGCATACAAGGTACATGTCACAGTCATACATATGCTACTGTACTGATCTTTTGTACATTAGAAACATTACCCTAATTTTTCTTAAACTTTATTCTAATATATTCTCCTACCAAGTAGATCCAGTCGGATACAGTATAATATGGTTCTTTTTCAAAATATTGATCCAACTCTGATCTCCAGGTAGGAGTAGTCGGCAATACATCATTCATAATTTCTAGCCAAAGCCCCAGGGTTAACACGTTTGGATCCCAGGCTTGATATATGGCTTTCACCCTTGTGATGAAATTCTGATAAACCATATAGCCTTGATCTACATTTCTGATCAGGGTCTGCCTCAGCCCATATAGCTGTCGGGCTAATGCTACTGAGCTCTCAAATTGTTCTCTACTCAGGTTCCTCCCTGGGATCATTCTTACGATTAGACTTCCCAAATGTATCTCTACTAGGGTCACTTTGGGCCTACTGGGACCTGGCGCATTACTCTGATCACGTACTTGGCTGGATCCTAAATTGTCTGTTATATTCAAAGGTACCGCACTTATGGGAATGGCAGGAATAGGGCCTTCTATCACCATCACCTCCTGATCATCCACAAGATTTGATCCTACGAAAGAACTATCCGCTTCTGAGTCACTCACTACTGGAGATATCCAAGGATCATTGCTCATTATCTCCTGTTCTGAACTATCCGAACTAGAAACCTTCGGTCTTAACTCCCATTGGTTTACTATAGTTTTAGACCCGGATCTATGTCTAGCCATCCTGCAACACTAACTTAGTGTCAATTATGTTCGGTTTATTCGGGTATATTTATCTATTCAGGGCATTTCCTAAGCCAGAATCCTTTGCTCTTATACCAAAATATCACATCCTTATTTTTATATATCTTAAGGACCATTCAGTAGCACTTAGAACCACTTTCAGGGTCATTGAAGTCTAAACTCTTAATCTGGAATTTTATTCTTATCGGGTACTGTTCACTGTGGCAAATTCCAGATGAGTGACCTAACTTTGAAAAATCATAACTAATTCTAGAAAAATCGAAATGAAGTGGTTCAAATTTCTACATGAATATAACTTAATTATATTTCAGGTAAAAATAATTAGTTGACCATTACTTGACAAATTCAACGTGGGTCAACGTTTCAACTTTACTGTTCATCAAATGATTTTCTCCTGAATCCAACATTCTGGTCCCAACTTTAACAATTTATATCTTTTCGTGTATACATCCAAATGAAGAATTATATATATAAAATTAAAGATTAGTATGTCTACTATTTACCATAAAAATATCATACATTTATTCAACCATTTACTATTTTTAATGATTTACCAAACATCAATTGGTCTCCACAGATTACTGTTCACAGAGTCATTTTTCAGCAACCAACCTTACATATTAGTGCATACATACATCACATATCAGTCAAACATGCCAGATAACAATCATTATTAAATAATTAACTGTTATACATCAATGCATGATTAACATCCTCATATTTCTATTACATTTTTCGTTGACCAAAATCCGGCAGCGTAACTGCTACATTCCTTCTGTAGAAAGTACAGATCTTGTACCGATTCGGTAATTCCCGTAGGAACTACCATTCTACATAAGTAGCCAGGAAAGATTGGATAAACCTGCTAGGTCCAATCACTTCCAGCCTCCTTAGACAGCACTTACGTACACAGTATGTATCAGTTCCTTCCTTTGTCCCTGCTTTGTTGCCAGAATTTTGGCAGCATAACGGCGTCTCTTAAAATTTCCAAATTTTATTTTGATAGAACTTCCCCTGTAATGTTATATATGGGAATGAGATTCAAAAGAATCTCAGTAGCAACAATCATAACAATATATGTAATGCAAAGTGACAGTGCTTGCTTGTGATTGTGTACAGATAAGTATGCTGCATGCTTCAATATTCAATAACATATGATCATAGCATTGTAATAGAGCTTCAAACATAACATATAAGACAATAATCCAACCAAACAATAGCACCACAATTCACAAAGATATTACATAAAAGCTAGGATTAGTTACTACCTCAAAGGCAGAACTCTAGAACTTCTATACTGCTTCCAACTTCACCAGAACTTCCTTTCTTCTTTCTTTTTCTCACTTTCTCTCTCAAGCACTTCCTTGTCACTCTAAAAAGCTCCTTGTCCGTGAGAATGAGAGGCATGGTGGGGGTATTTATAGTTTTGAGGAGTGGCATTCTTGTAATTTTGAAGCCATCTGATCCTGTGGTCCTGGTTTTTCCAGAATTTCCTATTTTTCTTTATTCCTTTTACTGCATCATCCATGACATCATTCAAGGCCACCTCATGGGCCACCTCATCTCACACATTTATCACATGGCGCAAATGGAGGGAGCTAGAAGCCTTCTGGAAGCTTTCCGGTACCGGCCCGGTCCGTCGCCTCGAAAACTGGACCGTTTTCTGAATCTAATTTTTCTGAAAACCCATATTATGTCTTCTGGCCTTGAACTTAGTATATGGATCCTTTATATCATTAACATTTTAATACTGGGTCTAAACTCAATTACAGATCCCCTGCGAAATGACCAAAATACCCCTGGGTGCCCTTTCATGCACTATTTAACCCTAAGGGCAAAACCGTCATTTTACACCTTTCTGTACTTCATCAGGGCATATACTGACTCTGGTTAACTTCACCTGTATATGTCTTGGCCTCTAGGCCTATCCAGAATGACCAAAATGCCCTTCATACACCTGCTACCCCTTTATTACAACACAGGGGCATTTTCGTAATTTTGCACTTTTCCAGGGTTCTGCTGGACACTGGCCCACCTATCAGTCCACGTGTCTTATTGGGCCTTTGATGGCGCAATTATTGGGCCTTTCTGGGTCCAACACCTTCATGGAACGTATTACGAGGAATCCTCCCCTGTCCAGGTTCACCGAATATTTTAGCTATTATGCACCGTTTACACACATATCCGGACACCGGCTCCTTCTGTCAGATACACTGCCCTACTGTGTCTGGGCAGCCATTTGGGTCATAACGGGCATCTGACTGTTGTTACCCGACCTAATTCAGTCTTAGTTTAAATACCGATAAATCTCCCTATCGGATCCCTGGAGGCCTCATACTCCCGTCTGGATTTGCTAATTCGTGAATAACTTTTTCTACAGACCTCCTATCGGTATTCTGTCCGTTTCCTGACATCCGCCCCATAAGGGTGCATCATCCTATAATTTCTTACTTATATTTGAAATCTAGTGTATCCGGTAGGAATTTTTATAACTTTTGGAAGATCAGTCCATTTTTTACTATCTGGAGTCTTCAAAAATTCCGGTATTAAGCTAGATTACCCAGGGTCACTTGCCCTATCTTCTGGTGAAATTTGGGACTAAAATGCTGTCGGGCGGTCCAAACCACTTCTGGCCTATTTTTCTTTAATTGTACTTTAGCCCCAGGGAACTTTTCTTCTTTGCAATTAAGTCCCTTAAATTTGGCTAAAATTACACTTTGAGGCCCCACATTTTTGTCTACCTTTCTTTCCTAACCTTAAACTTTCCATAATTGCATTTAAGTCCTTTCATTTCCTTTCTTTTGCAATTTAATCCTTTTCTTTACATAAAGGACCACATCTTTTTCCTGAAAAAGAACTGATATATTCCATTTAATCTGTACATAGAAATCAGTACAGAAAATTAAGGATATTACAGGTGTCGTATATGAAACAGTTTCTTAAAAGAATTCGGATTCTATAATCCTCTTTGAAAGTTGGCATGCATGACTTTTCACTCAATTAAAAAATAGTCCGACATGCTTTCTGCATTTGCCTTACACTGGATCAAAAGGCCCTATCACTCCTTGTTGACCTATATAGATCAATTACAGAATGAAAGTGGGCATATCAAATACTCATTGAAAGTTGAGATGGGTAGTGAGTTTTCATTGAATTCATAAAAATTTTGAAAAGTATGCAATTACAAGCAAGAAACAAACTATCGTCGGTTTGTGAACGCTTCGGATGAATTTCTCAATGAAAGTGGGCACTCCATAATTCTTCTAAGAGTCTGAGTGGCTGAGACTTTTCCTCAATTCAAAAATTAACCCAAAAAAGGTAGAAACACTTCATCGCCTGTTAGTGTCGTATATGAAACAGTTTCTACAAGGAATTCGGATTCTATAAGGCTCATTGAAAGTTGGCAAGCATGGTGACTTTTTGAAGGGAATTGGAAGACACGCAGCAGAATTAACTTTAAAAATTTTTCCATTCCCTGCCCGGATCTGCCGAGTGTGTTTAAGTCAAGGAGAAAGAAGTGTTACCTTCGGTATTCGAACTATAGTCGCAACCTCCGTATCCACTAGTCGCGACTCTTCGCCTCTGGAGTTTTTAGTCGCGACCTACTCAGCTTCTAGTCGCGACTTGTCACCTCTGGAGTTTTCTGTAGCAACCTACTAAGCTTTTAGTCGTAACTTGTAGCCTTTAGAGTTTTCTGTCCCGACCTCCTCAGTTTCTAGTCGCGACCTGTCATCTCTGGAGTTATCAGTCACGACTTCCTCAGCTTCTATCGAGTTGCGACTTGTTGTCGTACCTGGTGCTCTCTCCTCGATCGCAAGAAGTCGACAACTCAGATCGGCTTCCTCTACCGGTATCCACATGAACAACGTTTCAACCACGAACGACATGCTAGCGCCTCTTGTCCCTCTAGGGCTTTCTCAAGAATCCGTCCTCACCATCTCTATTTTGGCCATTTCTTATCTGCAAACCTTTTGCACCTTCCTTGTCACTCTCTCTCTTGAACCCTAGCCCCTAATGTCGAATATATAGGATGCTATCGGTGCTCAGATTGAGATTAATTTCGGAATTAATCTTATATTAATTCTGAAATTAATATAATATCATATAATGCATAATTTGATAAGAAACTAATTTAATAAATATGGTTTATATTAAATCCGTCCCACAGATTTAATTCACCTAATCATTTAATTTAAAATAAAGATAAGACAGAATTATATTTGATTTATTCTCATAAATCAAATTTGAGATATCATATCAATTTAAATTTTAAATTCAAATAGATCATATCAATTTAAATTCAAATTCAAAAGTGATAGAGATTTAATTTATCTTTATAAATTAAATCTTGCAAATATCTCTTATATTATATATAATATATATATACGAATTTATATATATATAAAATATATATCCACCCTAGATTATTCAATGAATTTGGACATCACAGCTCGTGTTTGGCTATTTTGTGTGCGACCCTGTAGGCCCATATGAAGTTGGGAGTGGGCCAGTTACTATACTGACCCATAAGTCGTGAGCGGTCTCTAGCAAGACATGACGACTACCCAAATCATATGAGGATCGATGAATGATGTTACCTTTCATACAACCATATCACGTCGCTTTTGTCACAAGATATTTTGGTCATGGATAAGGCATGGAGAACATCATCCTCATGTTCCTGACCGTTACTTTCTCGATCCTTGAGTAGTCTGACTATAGAAATGGAACTCCCTTTCCATTACAGTATGGCCATACATTTCTTAGACTCACTCATCAAGGGGCCCAGTAATATTTCTCTACGAATGTAAGGGACAAATTCCATCTTGGCCATTCACATTCCTCTGCATGAAAAACCACTGAGCCAGAACATAATCTTTATGATCACTCGGTCAAAAGTAACTTTTGACTAGGTCAAAGCTGAGCGTTTGTCATGTAGGAATCCATGATGATCTTAGGTCAAAGGGCATAGTGACATGGTTTGTATATGAGAGAAGCTTATGACTTAACCTATGCAGCTCTCTCATAGCGGGTCGGTCCAACACCTTGTACTCTTACATGTGCCTATGACTTTGATTTATATCTCTATATATCTTCAAAGTCATACTGATCTTATTTCATCTCTTCTCCTGCATAGATGATCGACCAGGGACATTTAGGATAAGATCATGAGTTATCAAAGGATGGTCATCACAGTAAACATGCAAATAATGTGATAACATAATTAAGAAATTCATAAATCAACAATGTTCATAATACAATGATTGGCCCCTAGGGCACAATATCCAACACTTTTCACTCAATTAAAAAATAGGGCAACAAGCTTTCTGCATTTTCCTTACTCTGGATCAAAAGGCCCTATCACTGCTTGTTGACCTATATAGATCAATTACAGAATGAAAGTGGGCATCTCGAATACTCTTTGAAAGTTGAGATGGGTTGTGAGTTTTCATTCAGTTCATAAAAATTTGGAAAAGTACGCAATTACTAGCAAGAAACAAACTATCGCCCATTTGTGATGGCTTCGGATGAATTTCACAACGAAAGTTGGCAATCCATAATTCTTCGAAGAGGCTGAGTGGTTGTCACTGTTCCTCAATTCCAAAATTAACCCAAAAGTTTGCCACATTGGCCTTAAAAAACATAGAAACACTTAATCGCCTGTTGGTGTCTTATATGAAACAGTTTCTTAAAAGAATTCGGATTCTAGAATCATCGTTGAAAGTTGACATGCATGGTGACTTCACTCAATTATAAAATAGTGCAACAAGCTTTCTGCATTTGCCTTACACTGGATCAAAAGGCCCTATCCCTCCTTGTTGACCTACATAGATCAATTACAGAATGAAAGTGGGCATCTCGAATACTCTTTGAAAGTTGAGATGGGTTGTGAGTTTTCATTCAATTCATAAAAAGACTAGAAATAGTAATCTAGCAGACCTAGGGGAGAACACCCTAGAGAACAGAAGTAATAGTGCTAGATGATGAATGAGATCCATGTGACTTAAGTTAGTCAGGATCCATAGAAGAAGACTAGAAAGGAACCACAGTCTAGTGTAGAGCAGACTGAGACTGATATACAGACAGAAAGGGTTAAGAGTTAGTAGAGAGATACGGAAGTTACTCCATAGAGATGTAGATTGATCCGCTCACCTGAGAAGTATTTCTTCGATAGTTTTACGAAAAAGCATTCCTCTCAGTTAGATATAGATGAGCGTGAGGCTAAGGGTTAAAGTTGAGGAAGAAAAAACCTGTAATGAATACTTAGCCGAGTTCATCTATATAAATAGAGAGAGTTGAATGATTAAGAAGTTAATTCATAGATTGAATTCTGTGCTACAAAGAATTTTTCTTAGGTATTCACTGGAGTTCAATAGAGCGGTAGTGTATACAAGATTAGAAACAAAAACGTATGATGCCTAGAGAGAGAAAGGTAGCCACAATTTTAAAGATATAGTGACTCCCCTATTCTCTATGTAAGAAAGAGTAGTAAAGGGTTGAGTCTGTACCTTAGGAAAAAAGAGTTACATGGCAGCCTAAGTAACTAAGTATTTATCTTAAGCTCATGAATGAGTAATGGGGATCGGGCAGATAAGATGATAAAGGGATAGAATGCTTAAACAGCTTACCTAGTTAATGGTTGAATTGCAGTGTGCGTATAATGGATGGTTGAGAAAATTATGTGATGATAATATGGCTTTTGTTGCCATAAGTTATGATGATTAGTTGATGATATGGTTTTTGTTGCCATAAGTTACGATGATCAATTGCATTCCCTTGCAGTTGTCATATGATGGCACGTAAGTTAGAGAATGCTTAAATAATTGCATCTCCTTGCATATTATGCATGTTAGAGTATGCTATGACGAATGAATACTCCCCTTTTGCAGTACATGCAGGGTAGAGTACATATGAGATGAGGAAGTTAAGAGAAAGTTATGTTGCTCCCATACCATACGACATGCAATTAGATAATTTAACTTGGTAATGATAATAAAACAAAGAAAATTGATAAACGAGATAATTAGCCAGTCAATCCCTCAAGTTTAGAATTAGAATCTGAGACAGATGACGATAGTCAGTTAGACAAAGAATGAGATTATAGATGAATGATGATCACAATCCTATAGGCATATGATTACAGTACTCAGGACATATCCCTTCAATGGGGATGAGATATGTGAATGATGTTCCTTGAACATGAAATGAAATCAGACACTATTATGAAAGATGATGCAGCTCTAAAAAGGAGCAGAGTCTATGTAATAGAAGTTAACATTCTCGCAATGGAGCTTGCTCTTGCGATAGAGTCAAACTGCTCATGCTGAAAGCATGGACATGGACAGTGAAGCTCATGATAAAGCTATGTGCATCAAATGAGATAGATAGATTATAAAGGATATGTGCATGATAGAGCATTTGTAGTCTCTGTAGTACTAGATATGGTAAAGTTATGAAAGATGAGAATGACATCAGAAATTCCTGAATGATAGAGAAATTGAGTAAAGTCTTAATATATAATGTTGGCTTCTGTGATCATTTGTGGGGAACTATCTGTGGAGTTAGCAACTAGGGATGGTAATTTGGGTTGGGCCCGCGGGCCCAACACGCCAACCCACCAAAAAATGGCGGGTTGGTTTGCAATTTTTGCAACCCATTTTGGTACAGGTCTTTTTGACCCGCACCCGCGGCAGGCTAACCTGCCGGGTTGGCGGGTTAGCCCTTTGTTTTTTTGCTTTATTTTTTATTATCTACATTGCACTTAATTTAGCCAAACAAGGGGCATTACTCTTAATTTATATTAACTTTATCTCATTGAGTCATTTTTTATATATATATTCATTTTGTTTTATTATTATTTTATTTGTGAGATTTATCTATGGATTGTGACAAAGTTGACTAAATAAATATTTTGACAACTTTAAACATGATTCAAATCTAATTAATATTGACACATATGATTTTTTTAAAAAAATAAAAGTTGGCATATATATGTAAAAAATAAAAAAAAAAAGATGGCGGGCGCGGGTTGGTATAATACCAACCCGCCTCTAACCCAACCCGGGCGGGCCAACTGTATCCGGCGGGTTGGCCCGCTTTCCCACCCCTATTAGCAACTAAGTGGAAGCAACTAACCTTGTAACTTAGTCCGTTGGTTTAGGTCTTCTAGAGATGATGATACAGTACAATAGAATCACAGTAGATTCTGGAAGGTCGTAGTTAGATCCTAAAGAGGCTTACGGTTGATCGCAGTAGATCCCGAGGGTCATAGTAGACCTAGCCTAAAGAAAGAAAATGAATGAGCCATAAGTACTGTATTTCTTTGGAAAGACAAATACCAAGGACAAGCTGAAGGTAAAGAAGCTTCACAAGTTGTTAACTCATAGCAGAGAGAGTACCCACAGTGTTAGTGTCAGATAGCCTTATTATTATTATAGACTGAACTCATAATCTTCTTACATAAAAAATGAAGTGAAATTAGTAAAGGTTCCTAAGATGAGGATAAAGAGAATGAGAATGAAAGCTAGATAAATCCTCCTGGGGAGGACAAAAAGGTTAAAAAGCCAAAGACATCTAGAGAAAAAGGGTATAAGATAGTAAAGTACTAGGGTTGGGGCCTGTTAGCACCAGTGCTTCAGATTTTTATCAGCACTTTCCAGTTAAATATGCTCAGGCAAGAGTAGCTCAATGATGGGTGACCCTAAGAAGTAATGAGAAAAGAGTGCAAATGCCACAAAAGTTTGGCATAGATGTGCAGAGTCATGTAAAATGAAAGAAAAAAAAAGTTATGAAAAGTTAAAAAGGGTTACGAACAGTAAAGGAGTAGAGCCTAAAACATCCTTACTTTCGTATGCCTTAGGGACCATTTGGTAGCATCTGGAACCACTTTCAAGGTCATCAAAGTCAAATTTATCAATCTGGAGTTTCACTCTTATCGAGTATTGTTCACTGTGTAAATTCCAGACGATTGACCTGACTTCGAAAAATCATAACTAATTATATAAAAATTGAAATGAAGTGATTCAAATTGCTACATGAAGCTACCTCAATACTCTTTCAAGAAAAAATAACTCGTTGACCACTCAGTGACCAAGTCAACGTAAGTCAATGTTAAAACTTTACTATTCATCTAACATTTTTCTCCTGAATCTAGCATTTTGGTCCCACCTTCATAATTTATATCTCCATGTGTAGACATATCAATGAGGCATTCTATATATTAAATCGAAGCTTGGTATGTCTACTATTTATCATAAAAATATCATATATTTATTTAATTATTTACTATTTTTATTTATACATCAAACATTACGTGTCTCCACGAGTTACTATTTCTGCCAGCAATCAACTTTACATACATATGCATAACATCTCTTAATTCCTTATACACAAGCTGAGCATGCCAAACAACATTTATTATTAAATAATAAATTGTTATACAAAAGGGCATGAACAAAATCCCCATATCTTTATTACATCTTTCCTGCCTAAAATCCGGCAGTATAACTACTATACTTCGTCTTTTCTGAATAAATGATTTGTACTGATTCGATAATTCTCGTGAGAACTACTATTCTACGTAAGTACCCAGGAAAGACTGGATGAACCGACTAGGTCCACTCACTTCCAGACTCCTTAGACAGTACCTACGTACACAGTACATATCATCTCCTTTCACTACTGATATTTTGCCATAATTTTGGCAGCATAACAGCGTCTTTCAGCATTCTCAAAATTCACTTTAACATAACCTCCCTATAATGGGTTATACATTGGGGATGAGATTCGGGGAAATCTCAGTAGTAACAACCATAACAATATATGTAATGCAGTGTGATGGTGCTTGCTTGTGATTGTGTACAGATAAGTATGCCGCGTGCTTCCATACTCAATAATAACATATGATCATAGCATTATGTAGTAGAGCTTCAGACATAACATATAAGACAATAATCCAACCAAACAATAGCACATCAAATCACAAAGTCATTACATAAAAGCTACGATTAGTTACTACTTCACAAGCTTAGCACAACTCTACTATCTCTATACTGTTTCTAGCTCTGCCAGAACTTTCTTCTTTCTTTCCTTTCTTCCTTCTTTCTTTCTTTCTCTTTCTCTCTCTTCTTTCTCTTCCTTTCTTTGTGTATGCCATAGGATGAATAAAAATGGGAGGGGAGGGGGTATTTATAGTTTTCATGGATGGCATTTCTATAATTCTCAAGAACTTTGATCTTGTGGCCACCGATTTTCCTAGAATTTTCTATTTTCTTTAATCCAACTTATTGCATCATCATGGTGATGTCATTTTGATGACTCATCATGATGACTCATGGCCTTTCATAATTACCTGCTGACTCAGTGTTCTAGAGCATTCCAGAGTCTTTCACTGGAATACACGGCTGAGATCGTGCCACATGTCGTCAGCTTTTCTTTTTCCCCTAGATCAGTGTCATGTGGCATCTTGCTGGCACCTTTCACGCCATCCCATGACTTCCAGATAAGTCCAAAGCTTTATCTGATCAATCCCCCGGTTATCACTTCGACTGAGTAACTTTACTTTATGGAAACAACATTAAAATAGTATTTTAATGCCACTTTAACTCACATATTCCTTGGGCTACGCTTTTTCACTCTGGGACTGCTATCTTGGGCCCTGATCAAGCTCAAGTACTCTGATGGCTCAATTCCCCAGAAAATCCCTTTGCAAAATACCAAAATGCCCTTGGTTCCTCTTTATTTACTTTAACGAGTCTAGAGGTATTATTGTCTTTTCACATCTTACCAGAGTATTCTCACACCCTGGTCAACTATCCAGATAACCTTTCTTGACTGTCTCACCTTAACCAAATAACCAAAATACCCTTTACTCATTCTTTCACTACTTTATAACATAAGGGCATTTTCGTCATTTTGTATATTTTTATGGACACCGGCCCCTTTTATCATATAGACTGCCATACTGACTCTAGACATCCCTTTGTGTCATTACAGGCCTCTAACTGATGTCATCTGAGCTCATTTAGTCTCAATTTGAATACCGATAAATCTCCCAATCGGATACCCGGAGGTCACAAATTCCAGTCTCAATTTACTAATTTGTGAATAACTTTTTCTATAGACCTCATTTCGATATTCTATCAATTCCCTGACATCCGTTTCTACAGGATGCATCTTCCTGCAGTTTTTCACTCATATATGAGGTCTAGGATATCTGATAAAAAAATTTTATACTTTTAGACTATCAGATAAATTTCGGCTATCTAAAGTCCTGATAAAATTCTTGTTTTAAGCTGGATTATACAGCATCATTTTCTCTATCTACTAATGAAATTTCAGACTGAAATACTTCCGAGCAGTTCTAAGCCACTTTTGGCTGAACTTTTCATAATTACCATTTTGCCCCTGGAAACTTTTCTTCTTTTCAATTAAGTCCCTTAACTTTCCATGATTCTTTTATACTCATAGAGACCTCATATGCATATTTCACAGTTCAGTGAAATGATCAGCATAATTTTCTCTATTTTCTGGTAAAATATGGTACTCATCGGCTACCAGCCCGATCTTTCCTATAATTACGATTATGCCCCTAAATTCTCTTTCCGGCATCTTTACTTATTTCTTATCCTTCATCGTAAGTTCTAGAAATTCTCTTTCAACAACTCATACCCTGAACTCTTCGGGAGTCATTGTTAATTGAAAGGATCGACAACCCGCCCATATCAGGTTATCTTTCTCAGGAGCTAGCCCATATCTAGCTACCTGTAGAATTCCTAGGCTTAAGACTTAAGATATTCCTTATATTCCTCTTTTTGAATCTAGGTGAACTGTCCCTATTTTGTAGGTCAAAGACTTCACTCATCTTGAAATCCTGAGGGACTTAGCTCATCCCTCGGATTCCTACAAAATATAGGTAAGTGATTTGCCCATATCAGATTACTACCCTAGGACTACGGGTTTAGCAGCCTGCCCATATCAGACTACCTCCCAGTTCTCCTAGACCCAAAAATTGTGATGTTACAATGCCCTTGTGTCAAGTCCAAATAGAGTGGATTTTAAATGAAAGATTTCAATTATAACTTTGTTCAGGAGAAAGTGAAGTAAAAGAGCAATATTCTCCTGAGAGGCTGTCAAAGTCATAAGTTAAAGAGAATATTAGACTTATGGTATCTCACGACATGTAATGTGAAATATCCTCACTTTCCTAGCTCCAACTTATCCAAAACAGCACCCTGTTATGTTTGGAAAAGGTAGGGTGAGATTTCGGGGGAAATCTCAGTAGCAAATAGTACTAAACAGTGTATGCATCAATGATTGATATTTGTGCTTGCTTGTGATTGTGTCAACATAATGTAATGTGCGTGCTTCCATGTAACATATGAAATACAATTGGCCAAGGTAATCAAAGTACAGAGCTTCAACAATTACAGATTAACAGCAAGCCATCAAGTCATAACACAATCAATCATATATTCAATACATACAAGTTTAGCTAAGTTTACTACCTGACATAGAGCCTCTTCTTAATCTTAATCCTTGCTCAGACAATCCTCTAACTGTCTGTCTCTCCATAGCTAACCTTATAAAAAAAAAATATTTCTCTATCTTAACTACTAAGAACAATCCTCTACTGTACCAGAGCAGGGACTAGAATAACTTACCTTATTCCCAAGCTTTTTGGACTGCTCCTAGCTTAATCAGAACTTCCTCCTTCTTCCTCTCTTCCTTTCTCTCTTCTCTCTCTCTTTCTTGCTCCACCGAATTGTGGAATGGAATGGATGGGGAAGGCCTCTATTTATAGTGGAGGCAAAGAGGAATGGATGGCCCAGATCAAATCTTGATGAATGGCCCAGATTGCTTGCTTCCTCGCCAAGTCTTGCTCACTTCATTATGATGACATCATCATTCCTCATGACCCATCACTTATGACATCATCATGGGACACCTCACACCATGACTTATCACTCATGACATCATCATGGGACACCTCACACCATGACTCATCACTCATGACATCATCAAGGGACACCTCACATGCTGTCTCGGCGCTTCTAGAGAATTCCAGAGTCTTTTCCTGGAATGAGCGGCTGAGATCGCGCCACGTGTCTTTTACCTTTTTCTACTTTTTCTCTCTCCATTAACTCAATGCCATGGGGCATCTTGTGGGTCTCATGAGGACACCTTTTCATGCCACCTCATGGTTCTGGATAACTTTCACTTTATCTGATCCTTTCCCTAGTTCTATCTCCAACCAGGTAACTATATTAAAATATCATCTCAATCACGACTTAACACCTTCTGTGTTCATTCGTCACGACCTCAACATCATTTAGTCGCGACCCCAACATCATTTAGTCGCGACCTCATCACTTTTCAGTTGCAACCAGGCCCATTTTGCCTATTAGTCGCAACCCACACATCTTTCAGTCGCGCCTAGACCTCTCTGTAACACTTAGTAACGACCACACTACTTTCTCGTCGTGACCAAAATGGTCAAACTTTGACTCTGCAATCTTTAACTTTTACATATTTGCAGTTTAGTCCCTGAAAACCCTCTATATGTTTCTGGGACTTCTGCTCAAAAGGGGTCTAGTAGCCTCTCAATCTAAGGCTACTTCCTGCATCTCTAGGCCCAAAAATTGGGATGTTACAATTCTCCTCCCCTTTAAATAAATTTTGTCCTCAAAATTTAATTAGTACCATAGCCAAATTATCTCAATATCTGGCAGAGTACTTTTACATCTCTTCCATACTATACTTTTCTTTTCCTGGAGTCAACTCAGTCGGAGTTGAAATCTACTTTTCCTCTTATGGACAACTTACTGCACGCATAAGTAGTGTCAATTTCTTTCATATCTTACCCCTTAGAATCTTAGTGTAATTCTGGGATCTTTCTCCTCACCTTCTTATCCTCTTATCCTTCATCTTAAGTTCTCGAAATTCTCTTTCAACAACTCATCCCCTGAACTCTTTGGGAGTCATTATTAATTGAAAGGCTCGACAACCCGCCCATATCAGGTTATCTTACTCAGGAGCCAGCCCATATCTAGCTACCTGCAGAATTCCAAGGCTTAAGACTTAGGATATTCCTCACATTCCTCTTTTTGAACCTAGGTGAACTGTCCCTATTTTGTAGGTCAAAGACTTAACTCATCTTTAAATCCTGAGGAACTTAGCTCATCCCTCGGATTCCTACAAAATATAGGTAAGGGATCTGCCCATATCAGATTACTACCCTGGGACTACGGGTTTAGCAGCCTGCCCATATCAGACTACCTCCCAGTTCTCCTAGACCCAAAAATTGGGATGTTACAATTCTCCTCCCATTTTAAAAATTTCATCCTCGAAATTTTGAGGGGTACCTCATCTTTCCTGAAGAGAACTTCTTACTGATCTATACAGCTATATGGTTTTTATAACGCAGTCATATACAGCAAGTAAGATCATCCCTCTCTGTCTTATACTCATTCCAGTGATGGTCTAGAGAAGCAACAGCTTGGTCCCTTATGACCTTCCACGTTGTACTTAGCAATTAACATCTCTCATTTTAGTTGCTTACAGCTACCCACGTTCTAACTTCTCTTACAGCACCCTCATCACTGAATTAAGACAGATTTCTTATCTTACTAACTATTTCTCATGACCCGTTATCATAACCACTTTCTCTAGATCAGAAAAGAACTCTTCACTAATCACATCATCATTTCATCCTTTACATCACATCTATATCTAGGCATACAGTTCTTTACAGGTCAATCGCCCTCACATCGATGGTTCTTCTTAACCATTCTTAGGGTCGACTTCAGGGGATTTGGAGACTCTACTTGTGGTAAGAGCAAACACCCTTCATGTTGTCTTTGGCCTAGAGATGTCAGCATTCTTAGGGCAAACTCTTGCAAACTGACCTTTCTTGCCACAGCTGCTTTGCCTGCTCAACACTCCCATGTGCCATGGCTCTTTCCACATTTTTAACATCTTTGCTCTCCAACCTAATCCTCATCTTGATCAGTCCCCTGCCTAAACTGTTGCCTCTTTCTCTTGCTATTGTCATTGGCTTCATAACTTGATCTACCTCCCAGAGTGCTCTTAGCCAATGCTCCTCTACCTCTTACCTCTTTCTCTTGATCCTAGCAAACTTAAGTCGCAGGGATCTCATTCATCATCTCTTACTATCATTTCTGTTCTCTAGGGTACACTACCCTAGGTCTACTACTTCTCCGTGATGGAAACCCTCTTGCTCAGTGAATATTAGCTCCATCACATCTCTAGCCTCAGGCCATATCCTAGGATCATTCCTAGGAAAATCTCATTCTAGCTTTTAGGTCTTCTATTCAGCCCAGCTGAATAAAACCTTTATAATGTAGATCTACTCCTAGTTATCACATGGAGGATCTACCTCATTGGAGTTGCCAACTTCCTTTATGTGTGGCTCCTCCACTCGAGCTCTACGCCCCCGTCTTGTGTTCACCATCTTGTTCCTTCTCAATCAGAAAAGAAAAGTGAACACATTGACATCATACTACTTACTCATCTTAACTCATCATTATCATCATACCTCTATCTTTCCTACCAGAACTTTGGCAGTATAACCACTGAATTGTACTGATTCGATAATCCCCTTAAGAACTACTATTCTATGAAAGTACCCATGAAAGACTGGATGAACCGACTAGGTCCACTCACTTCCAGACTCCTTAGACAGTACCTACGTACACAATACATATCATCATACGGCCTCTGCCAATTCTTATCACGACCTGATAACTGCATAGTCGCAACTCACACCTCTGTGACTTTTAGTCACGACCATAGCACTTACTCGTCATGACCTAACATCTATGTGTCCTTCAGTCGTGACCTTGATCTTCTATCGTCGTGACATGGACCCCTTGCACACTAGTCGCGTACTGTAACATTACTTGTTGCGACCATAGGTCTTCTCACGTTGCAACCCTAACTTTTTTGTACATGTTAGTCGCGATATGAAACATCGTCCCTTAGACCCCTCAGAGTACACTTGCGGAAGCAATAATAGCTCGATTATATCTTAACTTAAGCTCATAAATTAAAATTTTACTCTTAAGTTCCTTATTCTGAACCTTTACTTTAAAAACTAATTCATCTCATTCTACACATCCAAATGAGGCTTATTACCTATCCACATAATGCCCCAGATGTGTGCTACTGGCTCACCAAATTTTGTGGCCAAACTCTTTCGTTTACTAGGTCAAACTGAGGTCAGAACACCGCTACCTCAGGACCTGCGATTTTTCTCTTAATTTCTTATACACAACCTAAACATGCCAAACAATACATATTATTAAATAATAGATTGTCATACAAAAGGGTATGAACAAAATCCTCATATCTCTATTACATATTTCCTGCCCGAAATCTGGCAGTATAACCACTATACTTCATCTTTAAAAATAACTGTACGGATTCGGTAATTCCCGTGGGAACTGCCATTCTAAGTAAGTACCCAGGAAAGACTGGATGAACCGACTAGGTCCACTCACTTCCAGCCTCCTTAGACAGTACCTACGTACACAGTACGTATCATCTTATCCTATCTTCATTCTGCCGTAATTTTAGCAGCATAACGGCGTCTTTAAGCATTCTCAAAATTCACTTCAACATAACCTCCCTATAATGGGTTATACATAGGGGATGAGATTCATGGGAATCTCAGTAGTAATAATCATAACAATATATGTAATGTAGTGTGATAGTGCTTGCTTGTGATTGTGTACAGATAAGTATGATGGGTGCTTCCATACTAAATAACATATGATCATATCATTATGTAGTAGAGCTTCAAACATAATATATAAGACAACAATCCAACCAAACAATAGCACATTAAATCACAAAGCCATTACATAAAAGCTAGGATTAGTTACTACCTTATTGGCTTAGCAGAACTCTAGTATCTTTATACTGCTTCCGGCTCCGCCAGAACTTTCTTCTTTCTTCCTCCCACTTTCTCTCTCTAAAACTCACTTCTCTCTCTATTTTCTTGGCTCTTGGCCATGATGACAATGGCAAGGGGGAGGGGGTATTAATACTTGAGGCAAGGTGGAATGAATGGCTTAGATTGATTCACAATGAATGGCTCAAATCGCTTTGCATGCTCACCAAGTCTTGCTTACCTCATCATGATGATATCATCATCCATAATAACTCATCACTTATGACATCATCAAGGGACACCTCACATGCTAGGTGATGCAATGGTGGGACCCTTGGGACACCTCACTAGCTGACTCAGCGTTTCTAGAGAATTCTAGAGTCTTATCCTGGAATGAACGGCTAAGATCATGCCACGTGCCTTTAACTTTTCCTTCTCCCTCTAGATTAGTGCCATGTGGTGTCTGGATGACACCTTTCACGCCATCCCATGGTTACCAGATAAGTTCAGGACTTTATCTGATCAATTTTCCGATTACCACCTAGACCTGGTAACTCTATTTTATGGAAACAACATTAAAATAGTATTTTAATGCCACTTTAACTCACATATTCTTTAGGCTACGTTTTTGCACTCTGGGACTGCTATCTTGGGCCCTGATCAAGTTCAAGTACTATGATGGCTTGATTCCCAAGAAACATCCCTTGGCAAATTATCAAAATGCCCTTGGTTCCTCTTTATTTACTTTAATAAGTCTAGGGGCATTATTGTCTTTTCACATCTTACCAGAGTATTCTCTAACCCTGGTCAACTATCCAGATAACCTTTCTTGACTATCTCACCATAGTCAAATGACCAAAATACCCTTTACTCATTCTTTCACTATTTTATAACATAAGGGCATTTTCGTCATTTTACACCTTTTTCCGGACACCGGCCCCTTTTACCACTGAACTGATATCATGGCTCTGGGCCTTCCTTGGTGTCACTATGGGTATCTGCGTTATGTCATCAGGGCTCATTTAGTCCCAGTTTATTTACTGTCAAATCTCACTATCGGATCCCACGAGCTCACAAACTCCCGTATGAATTCACTAAATAGTGAATAACTTTTCCTACAAACCTCCTTTCGGTATTTTGTCAGTTCCCTGACATCCATCTCTACAGGACGCATCTTCCTGCAATTTTTCACTCATATCTGAGGTCTAGGATATCCAATAGGAATTTTTTATACTTTTAGACTATCAGATAAATTTCGGCTATCTAGAGTCCTGATAAAATTCCTGTATTAAACTGGATTATTGAAACATCCTCCCTTACAGCCCTCAGAGTACACTAGCGGAAGCAATATTAGCTTTATTATGCGTTAGCTTCATAATCCAAAATTTGAATATGCCAAACATTATTTATCATTGAATCATAAAATGTCATACAGCATGGCATACACAACAAGACATATACATAATCTTGCTATCTCTATTACATCTCTTTCTGCCTAAACTCCGGCAGCATAACCGCTACGCTTCATCTGTACAAAGAACTGAACTGTACTGATTCGGTAATCCCCTCATGAGAACTACCATTCTACGTAGTACCCAGGAAAGACTAGATGAACCGGCTAGGTCCACTCACTTCTAGCCTCCTTAGACAGCACTACGTACACAGTACTTATCATATACTGATGTTCAGTCTTTACTCCGGCAGCATAACGGCGTCTCTTAGGATTCTCAAAATCCACTTCAGCATAACCTCCCTGTAATGGGTTATGGATGGGGATGAGATTCGGGGGAATCTCAGTAGCAACAATCATAACAATATATGTAATGCAGAGTGACAGTGCTTGCTTGTGATTGTGTACAGATAAGTATGCTGCGTGCTTCCATGCTTAATAACATATGACCATAGCATTACAGCAGAGCTTCAGACATAACATATAAGACAACAATCCAACCAAACAATAGCACATCAAATCACAAAGCCATTACATAGAAGTTAGGATTAGTTACTACCTGGCTAGCTCAGCAGAACCCTACTATCTCTATTCTGCTTCCAGCTCCGCCAGAACTTCCTTTCTTCCTTTCTCCTTTCTCTCTTCCTTCCCTTCCCTTTCCCTCTCTTCTTTCTCTCTCATTCTCCTCTCCATGCGTGATGCAAGAATGGAATGAGGGGAGGGGGTATTTATAAGGTTCCCCAATGGCATATCCGTAAATACCATGAACTTTGATCCTGCGGTCCTGGTTTTTCCTGGATTTTCCTATTTTCTTTAATTTCTCCTTTACTGCATCATCGTGCCAACTCACCATGCTGACTCAGCGCCTCATTTTTCACATGCTTGAATTCCCGGGACACCTCAGCATGCTGACTCACCATGCTGACTCACCGGTCCAGTCTCTTGCCTCGTAATGCGTGCCCTCAACTTTATCTGCTTTCTGCAGACTAATGCCATGTGGCAACTGGAAGAGACCTTGCACGCTTCCCAATGCCACCCAGATAAGTCCCAGACTTATCTGATCACCTCCTCGGTTTACGTGCCTCCTCGGTTATCGCGCCAACCGAGTATCTTTACTTTACTGAATCATTACTTTAATGCCATGTGGCATCTTGTGGGACCCATGAGTATACCTTATCAGTTTACTTCATGGTTTCCAGATAACCTTTCCTGTATCTGATATCCTGCCTCCGGTCTATCTCCAACCGGGTAACTATCTCTCTTGGACCTTCACCACTCTTTGCCCATACGATTAGCGCCACTTTAGTCACTAGTCGCGACCTCAACATCATCTTGTCGCGACCTTACAATTCTGTGTACATTAGTCGCGACCACAACATTCTTTCGTCGCGACCATAACACAATCTAGTCGCAACCAGCCCATTTCACCTATTAGTCGCGACACACACATCATTCAGTCGCGTCTAAACCTTTCTGCCATTATTAGTCGCGACCATACTTATTTCACGTCGCGACCCTACTACTTTCTCATCGCGTATGGCTCTTTCTGTAACCATTAGTCGCGACCATGCTTTACTCTAGTCGCGACCTAAATGATCAGCTCGCAACCTTTATCCTTTACATCACCCCAAATGGCCATTCTACCCCTTGGGACTTCCACTGTTTGCACATAAGTTCCCGTACCTTTATTTACTCGCAGCTTAGTCCCTAAAAACTCTCTTATGTCTCTGGGACTTCTGCTCAAAAGGGGTCTGGTAGCCTTTCAATCTTAGGCTATTTCCGTGTCTGAAGGCCTGAAAATTGGGATGTTACAATTATCCAGTATCATTTCCTCTATCTATTGATGAAATTTGGGACTGAAATGCTTCCGGGCAGTTCTAAGCCACTTTTGGCTGAATTTTTCATAATTACCATTTTGCCCCTGGAAACTTTTCTTCTTTTCAATTAAGTCCCTTAACTTTCCATAATTCTTACATACTCATAGAGACCTCATATGCATATTTCATAGTTCAATGAAATGATCAGCATAATTTTCTCTATTTTATGGTAAAATATGGTACTCATCGGCTACCAGCCCGATCTTTCCCATAATTATGATTATGCCCCTGACTTCTCTTTCCGGCATCTTCACTTATCTTCTTATCCTTCATCTTAAGTTCTAGAAATTCTCTTTCAACAACTCATCCCCTGAACTCTTCGGGAGTCATTGTTAATTGAAAGGCTCGACAACCTGCCCATATCAGGTTATCTTACTCAGGAGTTAGCCCATATCTAGCTACCTGCAGAATTCCAAGGCTTAAGTCTTAGGATATTCCTTACATTCCTCTTTTTGAACCTAGGTGAACTGTCCCTATTTTCTAGGTCAAAGACTTAACTTATCTTTAAATCCTAAGGAACTTAGCTCATCCCTCGGATTCCTATAAAATATAGGTAAGTGATCTGCCCATATCAGATTACTACCCTAGGACTACGGGTTTAGCAGCCTGCCCATATCAAACTACCTCCCAGTTCTCCTAGACTCAAAAATTGGGATGTTACATGAATACTTCGGATGAATTTCACATTCATGGTTCTGGATAACTTTCACTTTATCTGATCCTTTCCCCAGTTCTATCTCTAACCTGATAACTATATTAAAATATCATCTCAATCACGACTTAACACCTTCTATGTTCATTAGTCGTGACCTCAACATCATTTAGTCGTGACCTCATCACTTTTCAGTCTTAACCAGGCTCATTTTACCTATTAGTCGCAACCCACACATCTTTCAGTGGCGCCTAGACCTCTCTGTAACACTTAGTCGTGACCACACTACTTTCTCGTCGTGACCAAAATGGTCAACCTTTGACTCTACAATCTTTAACTTTTACATAGTCGTAGTTTAATCCCTGAAAACCTTCTATATATTTCTGGGACTTCTGCTCAAAAGGGGTCTGGTAGCCTCTCAATCTAAGGCTACTTCCTGCATCTTTAGGCCTGAAAATTGGGATGTTACATAATGATAAGGCAAGATAAGTCATGAAAGAGCTAAATACACCATGATATAGCTAGATATGCCATGTTACAGCATGAGAAGTATCTAAGGAGATACATAATGAGAAATATATGCTGAGAAGTAACTTTATAAATAGATGAGAGTCTCTCTTTTTGAAAGGGATAAGATGTTTAAATGTTATGTTATGGATAGAACAGTAAGTGAGAGCTTTCACTCCTTGCATAAAATGCCAGGCATTATGTTATGTTTGTAAAATATGCTAAAGCTCCGAGTGTTAGAGCTGTACATTAAGAAAAGGAATGCTTGAGCTCCCATGTTAGAGCTTTGCATTCATGAGCAGGTATGCAGTCTTGCAGCACGTTGGCTAGGCATTATGCATGTTAGAGTATGTGCTCCTACTTAGCAGTAAAGTAAAGAAAAGAATAAATGCATAAGCCCGCTCTCTGTATAATGTTGACTTATTGAAGATGATAAGAGAAATATGATTATACGGGAAAAAAATGAAGCTTTGCGGATGCTAAAGCAGTCTGCGTGATGCTAAGAGAAGTAATACGAGATAAGTGCTAGAAAGAATGATGAGTAATGGATAAAAACTCCCGAATACAGTAATATTCGAGAGAGTTTGATATGAAAGAAATGGACACTACTCACAAGTCTAGTACAATGAGTTGTCCATAAGCAAATGGATGCATAGCAAGTGAGGAAGTAAGGACATAAAGCGGATATTGAAAGCACTCCGCTAGATGAGAAGATATAAAGATTCGCGAATATCTACATTGAAAGTACCCCGCTAAGATATCAAGATAAAGGATACGAGATAGATACCCTAATCCTTAGTCATAAAGCAGAAAGAGATATACAGAAGATATATATCCAAGATAATTGACTAAGGTACTAAGTAAATTTTGAGGACGAAATTTATGTTAAGGGGGAGAGAAATGTAATATCCCTAATTTTTGTACTGCTTTGTATATACAATTTGTATGTAATATATGTGAGATTTTCTAAGAAAAATATGGCCATTTATGTAAAGAAAGGGATTAAATTGAAAAAGGAAGAAAAGGCAAGGACTTAAGTGAAAACATAAAAGTTTTAAGGCCAAAAGAGAAAGTAGACAAAAATGTGGGGTCCTTAAGTGTAATTTTAGCCAAATTTGAGGACATAAGTGTAATTTATGAAAAGTCAAGGGGCAAAAGTGTAATTATGAAGAATTTGGACCTAGATCAGACCCAAATTTTACCAGTAGATAGAGAAAATTATTCTGGTTAGTTTGACGCGTAACAGAATTTTGATTTGAGGTCCCAAAAAATTGATATAAATTTCTGAAGTCAGATAAAATCATTACAGTATTTTTTGGATCTCAGAATCAGATGAGACCTTATAGCAAATTCCTATAATTAATATATGAATTTATGAAATTGACAGGATCAGGAAAGCAATCCTGTAGAATTTTTAATGGAATTTACAGTTGATAAAATACCCGATAAATATCGCTGGGATAGATTTCTAGGGATTCGTGCCATAAAAGTAGTAAACCCTAAAAAGGCCCAAAAATGGCGTCATGATGGCCCAATAAAATGATTGGACTGATAGGTGGGCTAGTGTCCCAAGGAACCCCGGAAAAGCGTGAAATTACGAAAATGTCCCTGTGTTGCACTAAGGAGCAATAGATGAATGGAGGGTATTTTGGTCATTTTCGATAGGCCAAAACACCAAGGCATGTACAGGAAGGGTTAGACAGAGTCAGTATATGCTCTGATAAGGTACAAAGAGGTGTGAAATGACGGTTATACCCTTAGGGTTAAAGTAGTATAAGAAAGGGCACCAAGGGTATTTTAGTCATTTTCCAAGGGATCTGTAATTGAGTTTAAATCCAGTATAAGAATTTTAATGATAGAAAAAATATGGATACTAGATTTAAGGTTAGAAAACATATCATGGAATCTCAGAAAAATTAGATTCAGAAAATAGTCCGATTTTCGGAAAATGGGACCGGGACCGTACCGGATTGGACTAGAATTTTTCTAGGAGCTTTCCACCATGAGAATGGGGCCAAGTGTCATATGAGGTGTCCCTCTTGATGATTTCATGGTGGTGATATCATAATTATTAAAGAAAATAAAATCCAAGATTAAATCTAAGCCCTTAGATCAAATAGTGTACAAAGTGATTTTGGCCTTCCATTTTCCCCAAATTTTTCTATAAATACCCCCCAATTTCAGACCATTTCGGTGAAGCGAAGAACCTTAGGGAAACTCTTGCAAAATTACCACTCAAGCTTGGAGGAAGCAAGCACCTTGAAGAAACTAGTAAGGTAAGTTGTCCCCTTAATCCTAGACTATGTTCTAGCAAGTTTGTTCTTAGTTTTAAGGGGTTTTTGGCACATATTCCTTTTGATGGTGCTACTGTCCATTCTGTTTTGATGTGAAAGGAAGATGAGTTTTATGTTATAGATAGTTTAGATAAGCTTAAACAAGCTAGAATCAAGTGGTAATAGCTTGGAAATTCAAGTATGCTTGTGAATCAAAGATTGTGTTCTGTTCTGGTACTGTATGAATCACTGTTCATATATTGGAATTTCATGATTTTGATGCTTCCAATGGGTTTAGAATGGAAAATTGTGTGGGGATATAGTAGAGAAACCAATATTGGAAGCATTGGAATCAAAATGAGAATTTTTGGAAACAAGAGAGGTTTTTTCGGTTTTGCACAGTAGCATGGGATTTAATTTGATTTTGGAGAATCTGAATGCATATTTGGATTCTACATGAAAAATTATGTGGAAATGAACCATGAGAATTTGTTTTAGAAAGATGGAAGCATAAGTCATAAATTAAAGAAAGAATGGAACCTAGTTGAAACCCTAGTCTTGGAATTGTGTTGGAAGTAAATTGTAACTTGATGTTACTTTGTAATGGCTAGGTTTTGAAATTTGTGAGAAGGAAGGATCAATCCAAGAAAGGAATAGCAAAGACACCTAAGAGGTAGCAAGAATACCTAACTATAATCTTATGCTTGTTTGATTGTATGTTTGCTTGTTATGTATAATTATTGGTTGAGAATGAGATGATTTTATGATGATGATGATGAGATATGAATGGTCGAACTCCTTGCAATGAATGTCATGACAATATGCATGTTAGAGGTTGCTTATATATGTTCATGAAGTAGCTCCCATGTCATTATAACATGTTAAACATTTTATCAAGCATGCATGTTATTATAGTTTGTATGACTTGCTATTGAGATTTCCATGAATCTCATTCTTTCCATATGTGTATAACCATGCTCTAGGTGCTGGAAGTTCTCAAGGCAAAAGGTTAAATGGGGATGATTAATTTGTATATGACTTAAAGTTGGGTATTGTAATTTTTCTAATTTTCTGTACTGATTTGTATGTACAGTTTGTACGTACTATATGTGAGATTTTCTAAGAAAAATGTAGCCATTTATGTAAAGAAAGGGATTGAATTGGAAAAGGAAGAAAATGCAAGGACTTAAGTGGAATTATAAGAGTTTTAAGGCCAAAAGAGAAAGTAGACAAAAATGGGGGGTCTTTAAGTGTAATTTTAGCCAAATGTGAGGACATAAGTGTAATTTATGAAAAGTCAAGGGGCAAAAATGTAATTATGAAGAATTTGGACCGAAAATAGGCCAAAAATGGCCGGAGTCAGATTAGATCCAAATTTTACCAGTAGATGGAGAAAATTATTCCGGTTAGTTTGACGTGTAACAGAATTTTGATTTGAGGTCCCGAAAAATTGATATAAATTTTGGAAGTCAGATAAAATTATTAAAATACATTTCAGACCTCAGAATTAGATGAAACTTTACAGTAAATTCTTACAATTAATATGAGAATTTATAAAACTGACAGGATCAAAAAAGGAATCCTGTAGAATTTTTAATGGAATATACAGTAGAATAAAATACCCGATAAATACCTTCGGGAGAGGTTTCTTGGGATTTGTGTCATAAAAGTAATGGACCTAGACAAAGGCCCAAAATGGCGTCCCAAAGGCCCAATAAGGTACCTAAGCAGTATGTGGGCCAGTGTCCGGAGGAACCTCGAAAAAGTGTAAAATTACGAAAATGCCCCTATGTTATAATAATGTACAAGAGATGAATGGAGGACATTTTAGTCATTCTGGACAGGTCAAAATGACAAGGCGGGTACATGAAGGGTTAGTCAGAGTTAGTATATGCTCTGATAAGGTACAAAGAGGTATGAAATGACAATTATGCCCTTAGGGTTAATATAGGGCAAGAAAGGGCACCAAGGGTATTTTGGTCATTTCTCAAGGGATCTGTAATAAAGTTTAGACCCAGTATAAGAATGTCAATGGTAGAAAGAATCTTGATATTGGATTTAAGGTCAGAAAACATATTATGGAATCTTAGAAAAATTAGATATAGAAAACAATTTGGTTTTTTGGAAAATCGGACTGGAATTTTTTCAGAAGCTTCCTCCCTCTGCAATTTTGCCACATGGGCATATGAGGTGTCCTTCATGATGTCATCATTTCTTGGTGGGCAAGACAAGATTCAAGGTGCAATCTTGGATATTAGATCAAATAGTACACAAAGTGATCTTGGCCATCCATTTTCCATGAAATTTTCTATAAATACCCCCACAAATCTGCACCTTCACGCAAGACATGAGAACCCTTGGAGAACCTCTTGTAAAATGAAAACTCGATCCAAGACAAAGAAGAATGCAAGGGCCAAAGTTCAAGTAAGCTAGAGATTAAAGGTAAGCAATCTATCCTAGCTTATTTTCCTTTGATTTGGGAGCTTGAACTTAGGGTTTCCATGGAAGAAAGATGAGTTTTCTCTAAGGTGTATATGCTGTCCAAAACCTTAGATGAAAGGAGAAAGAAGAAAGAAGAAATTAAAGTTAGAGTTATGAGATTAAAGCTTAAACAAGCTAGTTAGATGATTGGCTGTTGAATCAAGTTGATGTTCTTGACTTTGCCATGGAAGAACCATTTCAGTTTGCACTGTTCATTCATTGTTAATGATAGAAGAAGATGTAATTTCAATGATTTAAGGCTTCCATTGAGTTTATATGATATTTTGTGTAGGATTGGATAGGTTTTGAACCTTGGAAGCATTTGAATTGAAAGTTGTAATGTTTGGAATTCTTCTCTGTTACTGTTCACTCATATGAACAGTGATTGAAATCTCATGATTTTGATGCTTCCAATGGTTTTAAAATGAAAATTTACGTGGGGTAAAGTAGAGAAACAAGTATGGGAAGCATTGGAATCAAGATGAGAATTTTTGGAAGAATTGTGCATATTTTTCAAATCTGTACAGAACAGTGCATAAGAGCTGGAATTTCATTATTCTAAGCTCATAAATGGATGGTCTTGAATAATGCTTGAGTTCATGGTCCTAATGAATTATGTGATGAATATGAATGTACTTAGGACCTTTCAACATCCAAGAAAATGTTGAGAAGTGGTTGACCGAAAGGTTTCTTGGTTGGAAAGCTTAGGGAGCAAGTGGAAGAATAAGGAAGAAAGCTTAAGTTCAAGGTAGTGGACTTATCTCTTTATGTGCTTGATGTGGTATGCTTTTGTGTTGACATGTATATGATATTTGAATGATGTTGTGACATGAGAAAAGATGTTGAATATGTTATGAAGAACATGTTTCCCATGGCCATGCATTTTTATGAAAAGTATATAGCATGATGGCATGTCACTAATTAAAGAAAGTCTAATGAAATTACATATCATGCATTAGCATTCATCTTGCATATTTATGTGGTAATGTTTGCTACTGAGATTCCCTAGAATCTCACCCTTCCACAACCAACCAATTTAGGGCAAGCATGAAGGAAATGTATGCATGAAGAAGAGCTAAAGAAGGGGAGAAAGAAAATGAAGTAATGGATGTCTTAGTAGATGCCATGAATTTCCATGTATGTAAGGTTATGTAATATGCCATTGTATGTAAAGAATATGTATGAATTAATTATGGTATAACCTCATGATGTATATGAATACATGGGAGGCAAAGTGAAGGTCTATGCATGCTGGAACAATTATTGAGAATTGAAGAAAGAAAACTGAAATGGTAAAAACGTAGGTCATGAAGCAGTTTTGTTGTGGCTTCAGTCTGACCTAGTAAATCAAGGAATTAATTCATGAAATTTTGTGATCATGTAGTATACATCCAGATGTTTAAATACATAGGTAATATGCCTCAATTGGATGTGTATATCAATAGAAACAAATTTCCAAAATTAAGAAACAGAATCTGGAATTTCCAGAATTTGCCATATGAACAGTAAAAAGTAACGATTTAACTGTATCAATTGGCAAGGTAAATGTCCAGATTTATATTTTTCCCTTAAATACTTATGAAACAGATTCAAGTAGAAATTTGGATCACCTCCATACGATTTTTTTAAAATTAGTTATGAATTTTTAAAGTTGGACTGTCAATCTGGAAATTACATAATAAACAGTACCCGAGAGTAAGTTTTAAAATTTTTAATTTTTGGGCCAACGTAATGCTTCCGCTAATCAAACACGCTTCCGAATACGTACTCTGAGAGGTTAAAAGTAGGATGTTTGAGGTACTTAGCTAGAGAAGATGATATTTTGATGTGCTTGATGTATGTTATTATGGATCCAGTCTGGGGCAGTAGACTTCCAATGTTAGTTTTTATAAGTTATCCAAAGTATTTTCAAGTGAAATTTGGCATGAAAATAGTAAGATCCAGAGATTTAATTGGGCACCAATAACACCTCATTTGGTTAAGAACTCAAATTGTTATGATTTTTCAAATTTGGGCATAAAATCTAGATCAAGATAAAACGAATACCCAGAGGCAGTGAGGTTCATGCACGAATTTCAAATAGTAAACGAATACCCAATAGATAGTATGAAGAAGTTGTAGCTATGTATCAAGGGAGAGAGAATAACTTCCAGAAGAGAGATCCATACTCTAACTGAAACATCCTCCTTTAAACCATCTCAGAGTACACTTACGGAAGTAATCTTAACTTTATTATATCTCTCTTTGCCAAAAATCCTGACAGAAGATAACTGTACTGATTCGGTAATTCCCATGAGAACTACCATTCTACGTAAGTACCCAGGAAAGACTGGATGAACCGGCTAGGTCCACTCACTTCCAGCCTCCTTAGACAGCACCTATGTACACAGTACTTTTGATATTCTGCCAGTACAACAGCGTTTTCTAGTAAATATCTTTAAATCTTAACCTTAAAGCTTAACCATAAATCTTAACCTTAAAGCTTAACCATAAATCTTAACCTTACATATACTCAATTGTAATTATCTTAGATCATTGGAATATCTCTTAAACTTAAAAACATTAATTTCCAAGAGTTGGGCTTATGGGTACTGTTCACTATCACTATTCACTGGGTAATTCCAGATTACAGCCTGAACTTTGAAAATTCATAATCAAATCTAGAAAAATCGTTTTGAGCTGATTCAAATTTATAATGAAAGATAATTCATTCAAATGTGATATAAAAATATCAAAATGAGGTTTCCTTGTCCAGATCAAATCAGTTTATTCGTTGATAATTCATTTCTCCTTGTATACTTATCTAATTGAGTCTAATTACATATGGATTTAAATATCAGAATGTGTACTTTAATCTCATAAAATTTTATGGAAAAACTCGTTCATTTACTATATGAAATTAGCGCATGAACCTCACTGCCTCTGAGTAGTCGTATTATCTTATTCCAGATTTTAACTCCCTACTTTGAAATATCATAACAATTCGAGTTCTTAACCAAATGATGCGTTCTTGGTGTCCAATTAAATATATGGATCTTATCTATGTTCATACCAAATTTCAAGTAAAAACTCACTGGATAAGCTGCTCAAACAATCGCTAGAAGTAGACTGACTCTCATCGGATCCAGTGCATGCATACAATATACATACCAATATATCATCACATAAATTAAAGGCATGCTTTCCAAGTCATACACCATTCATACATCCACCATTACCTCCTTCCTTGTGATGTTACAGCACCTAGATCATGGTAATGGGGGGTGAGATTTGGAGGAATCTCAGTAGCAAACAATACCAAATAATGCATGTATTAATGTAAAGACTTGTGCTTGCTTGTGAAAGTGTTATCATAGTGTGATGACCATGCTTCCATGTATCATATGAAATACAATTGGCCAAAGAAATCATAAAATAACAGAGCTTCAATCATCTACCATATACACACAATTCAACCAAGCCATAGCACAATCAAGCATACATTACATACATACAAGTTTAGGGTAAGTCCACTACTTTGGATTTAAGCTTTCTTTCTTATGCTTGCACTTGCTTCCCAAGCTTTCCAATCATGAAGCTTTTTGGTCAATCATTCCCCAACACCTTCTTAGAGGTTTCAAGGTCCTAAATACATTCATATTCATTACATAATCTATTAGGACCATGAACTCAAACACTACTCAAGACTACCTCTCTTGAACCTTTAACTTGCTTTAACTAACATAACTTTCTTTAATCTTTGCCAATTAACTTGGCCTTTGAACCAATTGATGTCTTGACCTTACCCTATACAATTTCACCTTTTGAATCCATTTATGAACTCAAAATAACCAAATTCCAGCAAGAATACACTGTTCTGTACAGATTTGGAAAAGCATACATAAATCTTCCAAAAATTCTCATTTTTATTCCAATGCTTCCCATACTTGTTCCTCCACTTTTCCCCCACACAAAATCTCATTTTAAGACCATTGGAAGCATGAAATTCATGAAATTTAAATCACTGTTCATGCGAGTGAACAGTACCCGTGAGGAATTTTCAACATTATAACCTTTAATTCCAATGGTTTCCAAGGTTCAAAACCTTTCCAATCCTACACAAAATCATCATATAAACTCAATGGAAGCATTAAATCATTGAAATTCCTTTTCCTTCTATCATGAACAGTGCACAAACAGTGCACCCGAAATGGTAAAGTCAAGAACATCAACTTACTTCACAACCAAGCATGTAACTAACTTGTTTAAGCTTGTCTTAACTATCTATGACTTAAAACTCATATTCCTTTCACATATACACAAAAATTCCAGCAGCATCTCCCCAAGATTTAAGCCTCAAACATCACTTAAACTCAAGCACAAACCATAAGAACAAAAGGTAGAAGCAAGGAGACAACTTACCTTACTTGCTCCTTCAAGATCCTTGCTTCTTCCTTGCTTGAGAGAGAATTTTTCAAGAGCTTCCTAAGGTTCTTTGAAACATCCTCCCTTAGACTCCTCAGAGTACACTTGCGGAAGCAACATTAGCTTGATTATATCTTAACTTAAGCCCAGAAATTCAACATTTTACTCTTAAGTTCCTTATTCTGGACCTTTAATTTAAAAATTAATTTATCTCGTTCTACACATCCAAATGAGGCTTATTACCTATCCACGTAATGCCCCAGATGTGTACGACTAGCCTGCCAAATTCCTTCGTTTACTAGGTCACACTGAGGCCAGAACACTGCTACCTCAGGACCTGCGAATTTCTCCCTTAATTCCCCATTCACAAATTGAACATGCCAAACAACATTTACTATTAAATAATAAAATGTCATATAACAATGCATACAGCAAATTATCATATTTCTATTACATCTTTTCCTGCCTAAAATCTGGCAGCATAACTGCGACAATTCTTCTTTAGAAAGTAACCGATTCGGTAATTCCCTCATGAGAACTACCATTCTACGTAGTACCCAGGAAAGACTGGATGAACCTACTGGGTCCACTCACTTCCAGCCTCCTTAGACAGCACTACGTTCCTTTCCCTGTTCCTGCTTCCTTGCCAGAATTTTGGCAGCATAACGGCGTCTCTTAAGATTTCCAAATTTTATTTTGACAGAACCTCCCCTGTAATGTTATATTTGGGAATGAGATTCGGGGGAATCTCAGTAGTAATAATCATAACAATATATGTAATGCAAAGTGACGGTGCTTGCTTGTGATTGTGTATAGATAAGTATGCTGCGTGCTTCCATATTCAATAACATATGATCATAGCATTGTAATAGAGCTTCAAGCATAACATATAAGACAACAATCCAACCAAACAATAGCACAACAAATCACAAAGACATTACATAAGAGCTAGGATTAGTTACTACCTCAAAAGAAGAACTCCAGAACTTCTATACTGCTTCCAACTCCACCAGAACTTCCTTTCTTTCTTTCTTTCTCCTTCTCTCTCTTCTTTCTCTCTCTTTTCTTGCCAAAAATGTGGGATGCATAAAATGGGAGGGGAAGGGGGGTATTTATAGCTTTAATGGATGGCATTTCTGTAATTTTAAAGCCATCTGAACATGTGGTCCTGGTTTTTCCTGGATTTTCCTATTTTTCTTTATTCCTTTTTACTGCATCATGCATGACATCATCCAGGACACCTCATCGCCACATTCTTCACATGTCACAATTCCTGGACACCTCATCAGCTGACTCAGCAGTTCAGTCCAATCCAGTACCGGTCCAGAGTCTTGCACCGTAATACGTGTCCTCAACTTTTCTTCTGCCTCTAAGATGACGCGCAGGTGGCATCTGGAAGGGGCCTTTCACGCCTTCCAATGCAATCCACATAAGTCCCAAATTTTATCTGATCACCTCCTCGGTTATCGTGCCGATTGAGTAACTTTACTTTATTGAAACAGCATAAAAATAGTATTTTAATGCCACTTTTTCCCACATACTTCATGGGCTACGTTTTTGGGCTCTGGGTATGTTATCTTGGATCCTGATCAAGCTCAAGTACTCTGATGGCTCGATTCCCAAGAAACATCCCTCGGCAAATTACCAAAATACCCCTGGGTGCCCTTTCTTACACTATTTTAACCCTAAGGGTAAAATCGTCATTTCACACCCTTCTGTACTCTGTCAGGGCATATACTGACTCTAAGTAACTTTATCTGTATGTGCCCTGGCTTCTGGGCCTGTCCAGAATGACCAAAATGCCCTCATTCATCTCCTACCCCTTTAGTACAACACAGGGGCATTTTCGTAATTTTGTACTTTTCTGGGGTTTTGCCGGACACTGGCCCACCTATCAGTCCAAGTGTCTTACTGGGCCTTGTTGGTGCCATTATTGGGCCTTTCAGGGTCCATTACCTTCATGGCACGCATTACGAGGAATCTCCCCCGTTAATGTTTATTGAATATTTAATCTATTTTTCACCGTTTATACACATATCCGGACACCGGCTCCTTCTGTCCTATACACTGGCCTGCGGTGTTCAGGCATCCCTGTGAGTCATATCAGTCATCTGACCGAGGTTATCCGAACTCATTCAGTCCCTTTTTAAATACCGATAAATTTCCCTATCGGATACCGGAGGCCTCACACTCCCGTCTGGATTTTCTAATTTGCGAATAACTTTTTCTACAGGCCTCCTATCGGTATTCTGTCAATTTCCTGACATCCGCCCCATAAGGACGTATCATCCTGTATTTTCTCACCTAGATCTGAAATCTAGGATATCCGGTATGAATTTTTATAACTTTTGGACGATCAGTCCATTTCTAGCTATCTGGAGTCTTCAAAAATTCCTGTATTAAGCCAGATTACCGAGCGTCCCTTGCTCTCTCTACTGGTGAAATCTGGGACTGAAATGCCGTCGGACAGTCCAAACCACTTCCGGCCTGACTTTCTTTAATTACACTTTAGCCCCAAGAAACTTTTCTTCTTTTCATTTAAGTCCCTTTTTATTTGGCTAAAATTACACTTAAGGACAATTCTTTCATACTCATAGAGACCTCGCATGCACATTTCACAGTTCAGTGAAATGATCAGCATAATTTTCTCTATTTTCTAGCAAAATATGGTACTCATCGGCTACCAGCCGGATTTTTCTCATAATTACAATTTTGCCCCTGCATTCTCTTTCTGGCCTCATTGCTCAACTTCTCATCCCTCATCTTAAGGTCTAGAAATTCTCTTTCAATAACTCATCCCTTAAACTCTTCGGGAGTCATCGTTAATTGAAAAGCTCGACAACCCGCCCATATCAAGCTACCTGCAGAATTCCTAGGCTTAAGACTTAGGATATTTCTCACATTCCTCATCTTGGACCTAGGCGAACTGTCCCGATTTCCTAGACCAAAAATCGGGATGTTACATTCTTGCTCCATGGTTTTGAGCTTGCAAATGGGGGGTATTTATAGCAAAAGTCATGTGCCATTTGAAGGCCAAGATCACCTTGGGAACTATTTGATCTAATGGTTAAAGGTTTGATCTTGGAATGTCTTTTCACTTTTCACTCATGACCTTACCACCGTGACATCACTAGCATGGCCTCCCTTGGTACACCTAACTCTTCCTCTTTTTGGGTGCCATTTTGAAGTCCTTGTGGGTCCCACAATGTGCAACACCTAATTCTTACTTTATTCTCTTTTTCTTTCTTTTCAAAAATCCATAAATTATTCATTATTGGACTTGGGCTCCAAGATAACTTTTGGGCCTTATTGGGCTGGCCTAGGACAAAATGTTGGGTCTCTTTTAGGTCCAATAGCTAATTGGCACAAATCCCAATATACTTTCCTAATACCGATATCCTTAAATTATCATGATCTCAGAATAAATGCTAAATACCTCCTTTAATTGTTGTAACATTTTTAGAAATTCATTCTAATATAAAATGAATTCTCTACAAAGTTTCATAATTTTCTGAGACCCAGAAGTCTTGTTAAAAATTATATACGTTTCCTTTAACCCTTTATCGGTGTCCTTTTTCACCGTGAATTCCATAATTAATTCTACAGGACTCCTTTTTGACTTCTGTCAACTCCATAAATTCTCATATTAATTATAATAATTTACTATCAAATTTCATCTGATATCCATCCCTTGAATGAAATGACCAAAATGCCCTCCATTTACTTCTAGTTTCTTAGAGCATCACGGTGGCATTTTCGTAATTTTGCACTTTGGCTCTTAGACTTTCTTCCTCTTGCAATTAATCCCTTTCTTTACATAAATATGACCACATCTTTTCCTAAAAAATCTCATATATTTTATTCAATCTGTATATACAACTTAGTACAGAAATTAAGGTTGTTACATTTCTCTCCCCCTTAAAATAAATCTCGTCCTCGAAATTTACTTAGTACCTTAGTCAACAATCTTAAATATACATCCTCTTTAAGTCACTTTCGGCTTTATGACTAAGAATCGGGGTATCCATCTCTTATCTTTTATCTTATTATCTAGCGGAGTACTTTCAATATCCGCTTCATGTCCTTGCTGTCATTACTCTTTTTGTATGAGTCAACTTAATTGGAGTTTATTTCTACTTCATCACGGCACTTGATCTTGTGCTATGCATCCATTTGCTTATGGACAACTTCTTGTACTAGACTTGAGAGTAGTGTCCATTTCTTTCATATCAAACTCTCTCGAATATTATTGTATTTGGGAGTTTCACTCACTCATCATACTTTCTAACACTTATCCCTTATTACTTCTCTTAGCATCTCGTGGAATTCTTTAACATCCGTAAAGCTTCATCCTCTTTTCGTATAGAAACTCTTATAACTCTATTGTTGCTCTTATCATCTTTAATGATTCAACATCATACAGAGAGAGGACTTATGCAGTTATTCTTTTCTTTACTTTACTGCTAAGTAGGAGCACATACTCTAACATGCATAATGCCTGGCCAATATCTTGCAGGACTGTATACCTGCTCATAAATGCAAAGTTCTAACATCAGAGCTCAAGCATTTTTTTTTCTTGAACATGCACAGCTCTAACACTTGGAGCTTACACAGCTCTAACATTCGGAGCTTTAGCATATTTTCAAACATAACATAAAATGCATATTTCTCATTGCGTGCCACCTTACACATTTATCATAGTGTATCTCATTACATACTTCTCATGCTGTATCATGGCATATCTAGCCAAGTCTGGCTATATCATGGCGTATCTTACTCTTTCATAAATTATCTTACCTTATCATGACATATTCTGAGATACCATAAGTCTAACATTCTCTTATGACTTTATCAGCCTCTCAGGAGAGTATTGCTCTTTTGCTTCTCGTTCTCCTGAACAAACTCATAATTTAAATCTTTCATTTCAAATTCACTCTTATTTGGACTTGACAGAAGGGTTTTAATCCTTTAATGTTCATAACCTTTCTAACTTTTCATAACTTTGTTTATCATTCATCATATATATGCCAAACTTCTATGGCATTTACACTCTTTCATATCTTACCCCTTAACATCTTGGTGTAACTCCGGGGTCTATCTTACTTTAACTTTTCACTTTTCTTACCTTGTCCATCTATACCAACTTCTGTGACAACTGGACCCTTTTTCATTACTCTTTCTTAGACAACTCTTGCCTAAACATATTTTTGGATGAAGGCTACATTACTCTTCTAAGCCTTAGCATTCTCTATCTCATAGAACTACTGGGTTCTATCTTTACTTTAGACCTTCTTCTCTAGGTCTCTCTAGCCTTTTAATCTTTTTATCCTCATCTGGAGGATTTATCTGCTCATACTTTTCTGTTCTCAAAACATATGGGGTTCTCTTCTTTGTTTCTCAGGCATACTTCTATAAAACTTTTGAATATCAGCACTCAAACTTTAACTTGGACTCCGTCTTTGTTTAAAGAAAACTAAGTTCAGTCTGTATAATATAGGCTATCTGAGGAAAATCATTATAAATAATTTTTCTGGATGAGTTTATCAACTAGTGAAGCTTTCTTACCTTAACTTCGTCTTTGGCATTCATCTTCCCAAAGAGATACTACATTGTACTCATATCTCATGGCTCATTACTTTCCTTAGGCTAGGTCTAACTGTGACCTCGGGATCTAACTGCGATCAACCGTCAGCCTCTTCAAAATCTAACTGCGACTTTGGAATTGTTAGGATCTAACTGCGACCCTGGAGCCATGCTAGGATCTAATTGTGACCCTCCAGAATCTAACTATGATTCTGTATATCTCCCGAAGATCTTCAACCAACAGACTAAGTTATAGGGTTCACCGCTTCTACTTGTTGATAACTCAATAAAAATTTAAAAATATTACGTTCAGTAGCCCATATTATTTCCCAAGACTTTACTTATTTCCTCTCTTACTCAGGAGTTCCTTCTCATCTTTCTCTTACTGTGGCTTACCATGCCTTGTGCAATCATGGTTTAACCACCTGCTATTACATTCTGCTGCTATGGCTCATCATAACTTCTCATGTAAATCTGTGCTCAAACTGCGAGCCATTTGAACTATGCTCTAACTACGAGCAGACTGGATCAGATCCAACTCTTATCTGAAGAGTGATCTGTACTCATCTGAATCTAGTCTCTATTTCAGAGTCATCTATTTCAAATCTAACTCTTTCTGTATACCATTCCTTTCAATAGAAATGGCTCTAAGTACTGCATTCACAAGCCTATAGAAAAATCTGAATCACCCCAATCATAAATCATATCAGAATATCATATCATAACTTATCGTCCCATAAACTGAGACTATCTATCATCCTCAATACATTCCGTATTGCATATCATATGGTATGGGAGCAACATAATTTTCTCATAACTTCCTCACCATATATACTCTACCCTGCATATACTGCGAAATGAGAGTATTCATCATGGCATGCTCTAACATACATGTCATTATATGACAACTGCAAGGAGATACAACTATTCATCATCATAATTTGCTCAACCATCCATTAGACATTGTAATAAACTAAGTAAGCCTCAAAACATATTTCCTTTATCATATTGCCTATCATATCCTGATCATTCATCCTGAAACATCTATCATTTCACTTAGGCTGCCATGCTACCCTCTTATTAGGGTATAGACTAGTTCCTTCTATCGAATAGGGGAGTTACTTTATCTTTAGAACCGTGGCTATCTTTCTTTTTCTAATCTTGCTCACAGCTACTGCTCTATTGAACTTCTGTGACTACATGAGAAAAACTTTTTCGTTATAACACGGAATTCAGCCCATTAACTGACTTCTTAGTCATTCAACTCTCATTGCTCATGTGGATGAACTCGGCTACATATTTCATCAAAGGGTTCCTCTTTCTCTTTTTAACCCTTAGCCTCACACTCATCTCTATTTAACTGAGAGGAATACTTTTCATAATCTTACTCAAGAATTACTTCTCAGGTGAGCGGAACAGTCTCCATTTCTCTGGAGTAACATTGGTGTCTTTCTACTATCTCTTAACTCTTTCCGCGCGTATACATCAGTCTCAGTCTTCTCTTGACCGGACTATGGTTCATTCCTGGTCTTTTTCTTGATCCTGACCAACTTAGATCATATAAATCTCATTCATCATCTAGCACCATTACTTTTGTTCTCTAACAGCCCAGCACCCTTCCACACAGATATTGTCCTCTTTTCCCTTAAGCAGCCCTGAGGCCACACGAGAGCACAGTTTTGTTCTCTAGGCACATGAGGACTTTAACCCCTTAGGCACCCGAAAATACGTCCTCTGGGTATCAGAGCTACGCAGCGAAAGATATTATCCCTTCTCCCATTGGGCAGGCACCTCTGGGCCATACGAGGTCAGGGTTTTATTTCCCAACCCTGCCTGCCTACCACTCGTGCCTGCCTACCCCCATTGGGGCGCTTGGTGATGAGGGCGCTTGGTGAGTACTGGAAACGCGTTCATGAGGGAGAGGTATCCACACCCTTATAAGGCATGCTTCGTTCACTTCCCCAACCGATGTGGGATTAATATCCTGTTTCAGGGACTTTAACTTTCAAAAACTTGAAGCCATATGTTAGGCTCATTTCTTGCGCAAGCCTTATCCTAACTTTTGATTCTTTTGTTCATAAAAGACTAACTGAACAAAGTCTTTCCAAATGTAGATCTACTCTTGATAGTCACATAGAGGATCTACTTCTGAACATCATCTTAGACTAGCATGTATCTCTATTTCTCATACTATTCAGCTTGCCTACATTATGTTCTAAACCTCTAACTGATAACCTTCAGTGAGGCTAGCATCTTCATCCTTCATCAGGTCCCTACGCATCTTCATCGTGACTTGAGTATGAACTAGGTGCAACGCATCCATGAACTTTAGTTGTGACCATCTCATTCTACTTGTCATGACTAGACAGCTCTACATTCTTTAGTCACGACCTCGGGTCACCTTTCGTCATGGCCTAACTTCTTGAGGACTTCTAGCTGTGTCCCAAACTGCTTTACATCTGACCTGGATCTAACTTGCTTTAAATATTCCCTTATAATGTTCTTGTCCAGTCTTTACCCTAGTAATGGCCGATCCTTACACATCAGTTGTGAACCATTTGCCAAAAGTTCACTTAGCTTTACATGCCACGTAGGGTATATGGCAATATCTGGCTTACGACCATCTCATATCATGCTACTAACATGAAAACTTAATCCAGGTCAATGCCCTCTATCACATCTCTGTTTATCATCCTTGTGACGGCATTGAGGAACTGAAGCTAAACTGACTGCTCTTGATTTCTACTTCCTTCCATCCCTTAACCTAAACTAAGTAGTTCACTTCCCACAACCTTTCTTGAGACTAGTATAGTCACATTGTCTGTCTTTCATAAAGAATGCTGGGGTGGATTATGAAACATCCTTCCTTAGACCCTTCAGAGTACACTTACGGAAGCAATCTTAACTTTATTATATCTCTCTTGCCGGAAATCCTGGCAGAAAATAACTGTACTGATTCGGTAATTCCCCATGAGAACTACCATTCTACGTAAGTACCCAGGAAAGACTGGATGAACCGGCTAGATCCACTCATTTCTAGCCTCCTTAGATAGCACCTACGTACACAGTACTCTGTATAGTCTACCAGCACAACGGCATTTTCTAGTAAATATTTTTAAATCTTAACCTTAAAAAAACCTTGACCTTAAATTTTGAACTTAAATCTTAACTTTACTTATACTTAATTGGAACTATTTTAAAACATTGGAATACCTCTTAACCTCAAAAACATGATTATCCAAGAGTTGGGCTTACGGGTACTGTTCACTGGCACTATTCACTGGGTAATTCCAGATTACAACCTGAACATTGGAAATTCATAACTAAATCTAGAAAAATCTTTTTGAGGTGATTCCAATTTCTAATGAAATATATTTTATTCAAATTTTATATAAAAATATTAAAATGAGGTTTCCTTGTCCATATCAAATCAGTTTATTCGTTGAACTTTACTGTTCATTTGATAAATCTGGAAGTTCCAGTTTCTTTGCCCCATTTTCAAACATTCATTTCTCCTTGTATACTTATCCAATTGAGTCGAATTACCTATGGATTTAAATATAAGAATGTTTACTTTAATCTCATAAAATTTCATGGAAAAACTCATTCATTTACTATATGAAATTAGCGCATGAACCTCACTGCCTCTGAGTAGTCATATTATCTTATTCCAGATTTTAACTCCCTACTTTGAAAAATCATAAAAATTCGAGTTCTTACCCAAATGATGCGTTCTTGGCGTCCAATTAAAGATCTGGATCTTATCTATGTTCATACCAAATTTCAAGTAAAAACTCACTGGATAAGCTGCTCAAACTATCGCTAGAAGTAGACTGACTCTCATCGGATCCAGTGCATGCATACAATATACATACCAATATATCATCACATAAATTAAAGGCATGCTTTCCAAGTCATACACCATTCATACATCCACCATTACCTCCTTCCTTGTGATGTTACAGCACCTAGATCATGGTAATGGGGGGTGAGATTCGGGGGAATCTCAGTAGCAAACAATACCAAACAATGCATGTATTAATGTAAAGACTTGTGCTTGCTTGTGAAAGTGTTATCATAGTGTGATGAGCATGCTTCCATGTATCATATGAAATACAATTGGCCAAAGAAATCATAAAATAACATAGCTTAAATCATCTACCATATATATCACATCCTTATTTTTATATATCTTAAGGACCATTCAGTAGCACTTAGAACCACTTTCAGGGTCATTGAAGTCTAAACTCTTAATCTGAAATTTTATTCATATCGGGTACTGTTCACTATGGCAAATTTTAGATGAGTGACCTGACTTTGAAAAATCATAACTAATTCTAGAAAAATCGAAATGAAGTGGTTCAAATTTCTACGTGAAGATAACTTAAGTATATTTCAGGGAAAAATCATTGGTTTACCATTCCTTGACAAATTCAACATGGGTCAACGTTTCGACTTTACTGTTCATCCAATAACTTTCTCCTGATTCCAGCATTCTGGTCCCAACTTTAACAATTTATATCTTTTAGTGTATACATCCAAATGAATCATTCTATATATAAAATTAAATCTTAGTATGTATACTATTTACCATAAAAATATCATACATTTATTCAACCATTTACTATTTTTAATGATTTACCAAACATCAATTGGTCTCCACGGATTACTGTTCACAGAGTCATTTTTCAGCATCTAACCTTACACATTAATGCATACATGCATCACATATCAGTCAAACATGCCAGATAACAATCATTATTAAACAATCAACTGTTATACTTCAGTGCATGATTAACATCCTCATATTTCTATTACATTTTTCGATGTCTAAACTCCGGCAGCATAAATGCTACATTCCTTCTGTAGAAAGTAACCGATCTTGTACCGATTCGGTAATTCCCGTAAGAACTACCATTCTACGTAAGTACCCAGGAAAGACTGGATGAACCTGCTAGGTCCACTCACTTCCAGCCTCCTTAGACAGCACCTACGTACACAGTACGTATCAGTTCCTTTCTTTGTTCCTGCTTCGTTGCCAGAATTTCAGCAGCCTAACGGCGTCTCTTAAAATTTCCAATTTTTATTTTGATAGACCCTCCCCTATAATGTTATATATGGGAATGAGATTCAAAAGAATCTCAGTAGCAGCAATCATAACAATATATGTAATGCAGTGTGACAGTGCTTGCTTGTGATTGTGCACAGATAAGTATGCTGCATGCTTCAATATTCAATAACATATGATCATAGCATTGTAATAGAGCTTCAAGCATAACATATAAGACAACAATCAACCAAACAATAGCACAAAAATTCACAAAGACATTACATAAAAGCTAGGATTAGTTACTACCTCAAAAGCAGAACTCTAGAATTTCTCTATTGCTTCCAACTTCACCAGAACTTCCTTTATTCTTTCTTTTTCTCACTTTCTCTCTCAAGAACTTCCTTATCTCTCTAAAAGCTCCTTAGGCCATGGGAATGAAGAGCAAGGGGGGTATTTATAGTTTCCTTCAATGGCATTCTTGTAATTTTAAAGCCATCTGATCCTGTGGTCCTGGTTTTTCCGAAATTTCCTATTTTCTTTTATTCCTTTTACTTCATCATGCATGACATCACCTCAAGGCCATCTCATGGGACACCTCATATGTCACATGGAGAAATTTCAAGCTCTTGGGACACCTCATCAGCTGACTCAGCAGTTCCAGTCCAATCCAGTACCGGTCCAGTCCGATTTCCCAAAAACTGGACTCACCGGCTAAGATTATACCACATGTCATTAACTTTTTCTTTCTCCTCTATGTTGGCGCCATGTGGCATCTTACTGGCACCTGTCACGCCATCCAATGCTATCCAGATAAGTCCAGGACTTTATCTGATCACTTCCTCGGTTATCGTGCCGACCGAGTAACTTTACTTTATTGAAACAGCATTAAAATAGTATTTTAATGCCACTTTTTTCCACATATCATTGGGCCTACGTTTTTGGGCTCTGGAAATGTTATCTTGGATCCTGATCAAGCTCAAGTACTCTGATGGCTCGATTCCCAAGAAACATTCCTTGGCAAATTACCAAAATACCCCTGGGTGCCCTTTCTTGCACTATTTTAACCCTAAGGGTAAAATCGTCATTATACAGCCTTTTGTACTCTGTCAGGGCATATACTGACTCTGGTTAACTTCACCTGTATATGTCTTAGCCTCTAGGCCTGTCCAGAATGACCAAAATGCCCTTTATACACTTGCTACACCTTTAGTACAACACAGGGGCATTTTCGTAATTTCGTACTTTTCCAGGGTTCTGCTGGACACTGGCCCACCTATCAGTCCACATATCTTATTGGGCCTTTGATGGTGCCATTTTTTGGCCTTTCTGGGTCCAACACCTTCATGGCACGCATTATGACGAATCCTCCCCTGTCCAGGTTCACCGAATACTTTAACTATTATGCACCGTTTACACACATATCCGGACACCGGCTCCTTCTATCAGATACACTGCCCTACTGTGTCTGGGCAGCCACTTGGGTCATAACGGGCATCTGACTATTGTTACCCGACCTCATTCAGTCTTAGTTTAAATATCGATAAATCTCCCTATCGGATCCCTGGAGGCCTCATACTCCCGTCTGGATTTGGTAATTTGTGAATAACTTTTTCTGCAGACCTCCTATCGGTATTCTGTCAGTTTCCTGACATCCTCCCCATAAGGGTGTATCATCCTGTAATTTCTTACTTATATCTGAAATCTAGGGTATCCGGTAGGAATTTTTATAACTTTTGGATGATCAGTCCATTTTTGACTATCTGGAGTCTTCAAAAATTCCGGTATTAAGCTGGATTACCCAGCGTCACTTGCCCTATCTTCTGGTGAAATCTGGGACTGAAATGCTGTCGGGCGGTCCAAACCACTTCTGGCCTATTTTTCTTTAATTATACTTTAGCCCCAGGGAACTTTTCTTCTTTGCAATTAAGTCCCTTAAATTTAGCTAAAATTACACTTTGAGACCCCACATTTTTGTCTACCTTTCTTTCCTAACCTTAAACTTTCCATAATTGCATTTAAGTCCTTTCATTTCCTTTCTTTGGCAATTTAATCATTTTCTTTACATAAAGGACCACATCTTTTTCCTGAAAAAGAACTCATATATTCCATTTAATCTGTACATAGAAATCAGTATAGAAATTAAGGATATTACAATATACACACAATTCAACCAAGCCATAGCACAATCAAGCATACATTACATACATACAAGTTTAGGGTAAGTCCACTTCCTTGGATTTAAGCTTTCTTTCTTATGCTTGCACTTGCTTCCCAAGCTTTCCAATCATGAAGCTTTTTGGTCAATCATTCCCCAACACCTTCTTAGAGGTTTCAAGGTCCTAAATACATTCATATTCATTACATAATCCATTAGGACCATGAACTCAAACATTACTCAAGACTACCTCTCTTGAACCTTTAACTTGCTTTAACTAACATAACTTTCTTTAATCTTTGCCAATTAACTTGGCCTTTGAACCAATTGATGTCTTGACCTTACCCTACACAATTTCACCTTTTGAATCCATTTATGAACTCAAAATAACCAAATTCCAGCAAGAATACACTGTTCTGTACAGATTTGGAAAAGCATACATAAATCTTCCACAAATTCTCATTTTGATTCCAATGCTTCCCATACTTGTTCCTCCACTTTTCCCCCACTTTTCCCCCACACAAAATCTCATTTTAAGACCATTGGAAGCATCCAAATCATGAAATTCAAACCACTGTTCACGCGAGTGAACAGTAACCTTGAGGAATTTTCAACATTATAACCTTTAATTCCAATGGTTTCCAAGGTTCAAAACCTTTCCAATCCTACACAAAATCATCATATAAACTCAATGGAAGCATTAAATCATTGAAATTCCTTTTCCTTCTATCATGAACAGTGCACGAACAGTGCACCTGAAATGGTAAAGTCAAGAACATCAACTTACTTCACAACCAAGCATGTAACTAACTTGTTTAAGCTTGTCTTAACTATCTATGACTTAAAACTCATATTCCTTTCACATATACACAAAAATTCCAGCAGCATTTCCCCAATATTTAAGCCTCAAAAACCACTTAAACTCAAGCACAAACCATAAGGACAAAGTCTAGAAGTAAGGGAGCAACTTACCTTACAAGCTTCTTCAAGATCCTTGCTTCTTCCTTGCTTGAGAAATATTTTCCAAGAGCTTCCTTCCCCTTTCTTGCTCATGGTTTTGGCTTGCAAATGAGGGGGTATTTATAGCAAAAGTCATGTGCCATTTGAAGGCTAAGATCACTTTGGAAACTATTTGATCTAATGGTTAAAGGTTTGATCTTGGAATGTCTTTTCACTTTTCACTCAAGACCTTACCACCATGACATCACTAGCATGGCCTCCCTTGGTACACCTAACCCTTCCTCTTTTTGGGTGCCATTCTTGTGTCCTTGTGGGTCCCACCATGTGCAACACCTAATTCTTACTTTATTCTCTTTTTCTTTCTTTTCAAAAATCCATAAATTATTTATTATTTGGACTTGGGCTCCAAGATAAATTTTGGGCCTTATTGGGCTGCCCTAGGACGAAATGTTGGGCCTCTTTTAGGTCCAATAGCTAACTTGGCACAAATCCCAATGTACTTTCCTCATACCGATATCCGTAAATTACCCTGATCTTAGCATAAATGCTAAACACCTCTTTTAATTATTCTAACATTTTTAAAAATTCATTCTAATATAAAATGAATTCTCTACAAAGTTTCATAATTTTCTGAGACCCAGAAGTTCTGTTAAAAATTACATACGTTTCCTTTAACCCTTTATCGGTGTCCTTTTTCACCGTGAATTCCATAATTAATTCTACAGGACTCCTTTTTGACTTCTGTCAACTCCATAAATTCTCATATTAATTATAATAATTTACTATCAAATTTCATCTGATATCCATCCCTTGAATGAAATGACCAAAATACCTTCCATTGACTTCTAGTTTCTTAGGGCATCAAGGTGGCATTTTCGTAATTTTGCACTTTGGCTCTTAGACTTTCTTCCTCTTGCAATTAATCCCTTTCTTTACATAAATATGGACACATCTTTTCCTAAAAAATATCATATATTTTATTCAATCTGTACATACAACTTAGTATAGAAATTAGGGATGTTACACTAACACATATAATCCTGGCTGGAGAGACCACCCAAATTTTAGGTGGGGGAATGGAGAAAATAGATCTAATCATTTTCAAGGAGGTGGTGCTTCCTCAAGCAACTACCAAGGTAATTCAAGGTCTATAGTCCCCACACAACCTAATGCTTTAGTGCCTTCAAGACCAGAAGAGACCTCTCAATTGTTAAAGAGTATGGCAGCACAAATGAATAACATGGATGGTAGAATGACCAATATTGATCACAAGCTCAAAGAGAATGATGGTCAGTTCACCTCTATAGCTTCAATTCTCCAGAGCATGCAGAAGGATAATGCAAATGTTCATAGAAAACTTGAGGAGTTAAGTTGTAAGAATGCAGATATCACAAGTAAAATAACTCAAGTTTCTAATACAATGAGTGACATCCAAGGAAAGAACAGTGGCAGCATACCTTCGAACACTGTTATTAATCCAAGAGGGGTGAATGCTATATCTCTAAGAAGTGGAAAACAAGTGCACTTTAAGGAAGCTGATACACCACAGGAGGATAAGGAAGATGCTGAATTTCATGATTCATCACTGCCACAGATGCAGATTGGTAATTCTGAAAGTGCCAAGGAACGGTTGCTTGCAAGTAAGAAGGCAACCCAAGAGGAGAACTCACAAACACAAGCTACAGTACAAGAGCTGCAGGAGGACGAAGTAACTATACCAACTCCAGCATATAAAGGAAAGAAACCTGAGGAGAAGCCGGAGATGAGCAAGCAAGGAGCCTCTTTGCATACAGGTAAGGAGGTAAGTATAAAAGATCTCCCTTTTCCTAACTCTTATTTTGCTGGGAAGAAAAAAGTTGATCCTGATTTTGCAAAAGATGCTTACAATCTGTTCAATAAACTGGAAATAAACATCCCTATGGTTGAATTCCTCAAGAGAAACCCTAAGTATGCAAAATTTTTAAAAGAATTGTGTGCTGATAAAAAGAAATTTAGGCCTCTTGAGAGAATTCAGGTGAGTGCTAATGTGTCATCCCTTTTTAAAACTGAACTACCGGTTAAGTGCCAAGACCCAGGCTCCTATACAATCCTATGCACTATAGGAAATATTCCTATTAAGGGAGCGTTGCTAGATCTAGGGGCGGCCATTAATGTAATGCCTTAGTCGATTTATCAGGCTTTAGGTGTCAACAATCTGAGAGACACAAATGTAATACTCCAACTAGCTGATAGGTCAATTAGGTATCCCAAGGGAATTCTTGAGGATATTCTAGTGCAAGTCAAAGACTTAGTTTTTCCAGCTGACTTCTATGTTCTGGATATGTCTAATGAGCTAGTAAATGATAGCACTTTGATCCTTGGTCAACCTTTCCTCCAAACCTCCAAAACCATCATTAGTATGAAGCATAGCTCTATTACAATGGAAGTTGGGGAACATGTGGTAAGCTTTAACATGAATGAAGTGATGAGATATCCCTATGATAACTCTGCGTTTGCTGCTTTAAATGCCATTGATTATGCTATTGAAGAAGTTAGGGATGAACATGAATTGAGTTTACATGACGATGATAGAGATAATGCACTTGCAAAAGGTTTTTTGAGTGATTTTACAGGATCCCAAGGTATGCTGGAAGCTGAAAGGCCAACAATCAAAGAAGGGTCGAGTTTCTGTGATAAACAGTCGCGACCTAATGACCTTAATATCGCGACACAAAACTCCAGAGAGCACAAGTCGCAACAATATGAAAATAAGGTCGCGACTAATAGCTTCAGAAGTACACCCTGTCATTATCAGTCGCGACAATACGCTGAACTGTCGCGACCCCATATACCAGGCGCATGCAATGAACTGATAATTCCTTCAGATCACCTTTCTACTATTTAGGTTAAAGGGCCAATGTGTTCTAACCTTACTTCCCCTCACTCTCATCCCAACATTGCTTCTCATGCCTTACCATACCCAAATAATTTGATTTCTGACAATGATGCAGGTATGAGGGAGTGTGACCCCAACTACATTGCAGCTATAGACCAACTCAAGCTTGGTGCAAATACTGAAGAGATTACAGGTCAGATGGGAAGCCCTACAGAGCTGAACATGAGCAGCCTCCGTGAGGACACAAAGGGGAGTATTTCCACCTCTAATGATTGCCCCCATCTTACCCCCTCTATTGTTCAACCCCCAGTGTTAGAATTGAAAGATTTACCTTCTAACCTTAAGTATGCTTACCTTAAGCTAGACTTAAAATTGCCGGTGATTATCTCCAATTCTTTGGCTGTCACTGAAGAGTCTAAATTATTAAGTGTGCTTAAGAAGAATAGGGAGGCTTTGGGTTGGCAATTAGCTGATATAAAGGGGATAGATGCCACTATTTGCACTCACAGAATCCTGCTGACTGAGGATTCCAAGCCAATTAAACAACCCCAAAGGAGATTAAACCCATTGATCTCTGATGTGGTCAGGAAGGAAATTAATAAACTGTTGAAGGCAGGAATCATCTATTCTATTTCAGATAGCGAATGGGTATCACTTGTGCATGTAGTACCCAAAAAGAGCGGGATGACAGTAGTTAAAAATGAGAACAATGAGTTAATCCCTACTAGAGTACAGAATTCATGGCGGGTTTGCATTGACTATAGGAAGTTGAATGACTACACTAGGAAAGATCATTTCCCCTTGCCTTTTATCGATCAAATGCTTGAGAGATTAGCAGGGAAAAGTTATTATTGTTTCCTAGATGGGTATTCAGGATATTTTCAGATTCCCATAGACCCGAGGGACCAAGGAAAGACCACATTTACATGTCCCTTTGGCACATATGCCTATAAAAGAATGCCATTTGGTTTGTGTAATTGTAACATCCCTAATTTCTGTACTAAGTTGTATGTACAGATTGAATAAAATATATGAGATGTTTAGGAAAATATGTGGCCATGTTTATGTAAAGAAAAGGATTAATTGGAAGAGGAAGAAAGTCTAAGGGCCAAAGTGCACAATTACGAAAATGCCACTGTGATGCCCTAGAAGTAAATGGAGGGCATTTTGGTCATTTCATGCAATGGAAGGATATCAGATGAAAATTGATAGTAAATTATTATAATTAATATGAGAATTTATGGAGTTGACAGAAGTCAAAAAGGAGTCCTGTAGAATTAATTATGGAATTTACGGTGAAAAAGGACACCGATAAAGGGTTAAAGGAAACGTATGTAATTTTTAACAGAACTTCTGGGTCTCAGAAAATTATGAAACTTTGTAGAGAATTCATTTTATATTAGAATGAATTTTTAAAAATGTTAGAATAATTAAAAGAGGTGTTTAGCATTTATGCTAAGATCAGGGTAATTTACGGATATCGGTATGAGGAAAGTACATTGGGATTTGTGCCAAGTTAGCTATTGGACCTAAAAGAGGCCCAATATTTCGTCCTAGGGCAGCCCAATAAGGCCCAAAATTTATCTTGGAGCCCAAGTCCAAATAATAAATAATTTATGGATTTTTGAAAAGAAAGAAAAAGAGAATAAAGTAAGAATTAGGTGTTGCACATGGTGGGACCCACAAGGACACAAGAATGGCACCCAAAAAGAGGAAGGGTTAGGTGTACCAAGGGAGGCCATGCTAGTGATGTCATGGTGGTAAGGTCTTGAGTGAAAAGTGAAAAGACATTCCAAGATCAAACCTTTAACCATTAGATCAAATAGTTTCCAAAGTGATCTTAGCCTTCAAATGGCACATGACTTTTGCTATAAATACCCCCCCTTTCCATTCATTCTTCACACCCAAGAGCTCCTTTAGAAAGAGAAGTGAGTTCTAGAGAAAGAAAGTGGAAGAAAGCAAGGAAGAAGCAAGGGTCTTGAAGGAGCAAGTAAGGTAAGTTGTCTCCTTGCTTCTACCTTTTGTTCTTATGGTTTGTGCTTGAGTTTAAGTGATTTTTTAGGCTTAAATATTGGGGAAATGCTGCTGGAATTTTTGTGTATATGTGAAAGGAATATGAGTTTTAAGTCATAGATAGTTAAGACAAGCTTAAACAAGTTAGTTACATGCTTGGTTGTGAAGTAAGTTGATGTTCTTGACTTTACCATTTCGGTTTGCACTGTTCATGCACTGTTCATGATAGAAGGAAATGGAATTTCAATGATTTAATGCTTCCATTGAGTTTATATGATGATTTTGTGTAGGATTGGAAAGGTTTTGAACCTTGGAAACCATTGGAATTAAAGGTTATAATGTTGAAAATTCCTCACGGTTACTGTTCACTCGCGTGAACAGTGATTTGATTTTCATGATTTTGATACTTCCAATGGTCTTAAAATGAGATTTTGTGTGGGGGAAAAGTGGAGGAACAAGTATGGGAAGCATTAGAATCAAAATGAGAATTTTTGAAAGAATTATGCATGCTTTTCAAATCTGTCTGGAACAGTGCATAGTTGCTGGAATTTGGTTGTTTTGAGTTCATAAATGGATTCAAAAGGCCAAATTGTGTAGGGTAAGGTCAAGACATCAATTGATTCAAAGGTCAAGTCAATTGGTAAAGATTAAAGGATGTTATGTTACTTAAAGTAAGCTTAGTGTTCAAGAGAAGTTAGATTGTAATGGTTGGATGGTAATGTGATGTTAGGATTTGCTTGGTGTGGTCAAAAGAGGGCAGCCACGTAGCAAGGAAAAGTAAGAAGGAAGAAGCAAAGTTAAAGTGGAAAGAAGTAAAGCAATAAGGTAGTAAACTTACCCTAAACTTGTATGTATTGAATGTTATGCTTGATTATGCTATGACTTTGTTGAATTGTGTGCATATGTGTATATGATTGAAGCTCTGTTTCTATGATTACTTTGGCCAATTGTATTTCATATGTTACATGGAAGCATGCTCATCACACTATGATAACACTTTCACAAGCAAGCACAAGTAATTACTTTAATGCATGCATTGTTTAGTACCGTTTGCTATTGAGATTTCCCCAGAAATCTCACCCCATCCATGTAATCCCAAACCCACAGGTTTACGAATGAGTAAAGAAGATAAAGAGGCATGAAGAGAGGTTGGGAATTGGAAGATTTGAACATTATGTAATAAATGTGCGAATTGTTGCATGTAATGTTGTTATATGACAAGTTGAGCAACAATGTTCATGATGAAAAGGTATAATAGTAAATGATGAAATAAATGTATCAAATAATTATGGCATAACCCCATAATGTATATGAATGTATGAAAGGCCAAAGAGATTGATTATGTGTTCTGGAACAATTAATGGAAAATTCATGTTTTTGAAGTTAAGGTTAAGTTTAAGATTCAAAGATATTTTCTAGAAAATGCCGTTGTGCTGGTAGACTATACAAAGTACTGTGTACGTAAGTGCTGTCTAAGGAGGCTGGAAGTGAGTGGACCTAGCCGGTTCATCCAGTCTTTCCTGGGTACTTACGTAGAATGGTAGTTCTCATGGGGAATTACCGAATCAGTACAGTTATCTTCTACCAGAAGTTTTGGCAAAAAGAGATATAATAAAGTCAAGATTTCTTTCATAAGTGTACTCTGAGATGTTTAAATGAGGATGTTTCATTTTGGTATCAGAGCAAAGGATTCTGGCTTAGGAAATGCTCTGAACAGATGATTTCTAGCGTTAGTACAAAATAAAGTTAGCACAGAACAAAGGGTTCTGGCTCAGAGCATAAGATTCTGGCACAGAACAGAAGGTTCTGGCTCAGTGATGCTCTGGTTTAGTTAGACTGACCCCTTAGACAAATGAGAAATTTGAATGGTTCTCTCCCTAGAGTATGATATAGGGATGGTGTTCACTACTTGGAAAGGTTTAGACAGAAGACAGTGACACCCAGATGAATGAGACTGTACCCCGAGCTTTTTAGTCTTACAAAGTATATGATTACGATAGGCTAATCTTAGTCAGTCGATACAGTCGAGGTCTCTTGTTTATTAAAACAATGTGGCTGGACTAAGCAGAATAATGTTTAAGAAGAAATTTCCTCTATGGATAGAGACAGAAGCTGATCAGTTCACAACTAAGGAAGCTGCAAGAGTAGCTCGAGGTATCGTGTTGTGACCAGATACTATAGTGAGGATGCCAGATGTCCAAGTTACAACAAGTTAAGTCATAAGTCACGATGAGAGAAGACTTTTGGTCGCAACGATAGAACACAGAGCAAATATTTCCGTAGTAGACATGGGGATTCATAAAGTTAAGCCTGAAACATCAGTTAATCAGTGAGACCCCTAACCTGTAATGCTGTATAAAGATGAGGTACACCTAGACTTTGACTCTTCAGGTAGTGAAGAGAGTTCAGATGACAGCATAAGGGACTCAATCAGGAAGGTTTATATTAAGGTACCCCATGCATATTTTTGTAGACTCAGATTTATAGTCTGGAGATTATGAGAAATTCAGTTAGATGTTGTGTATGCATCAGATAATGCTGCACTAGATAATGATGGGTCTAGTAATTATGTACAGGATGAGTTTGATAGAGTGCTCTCTAACCCTGATATAAGCTATATTCCTCCGATGAGAGGACAGAGTACGGCTGAGGAAGCTGAGAACTGATACTGAATTATAGGTAGGCCAGATATTATTCCTCCTCTACTAGAGTTTGAGGATAAGTTTGATATGAGTAGCCTAAGAACCAGTTACAATCTGTGAGATCCCTTCCTATTGTCCCAGTCCAGGAATATACGAGGTTATAGATAAAGATTAAAGTGATGTTCCTAGCCTAATCCACCCCAACCTTCTTTATGAAAGATAGACAATGTGACTATACTAGTCTCAAGAAAGGCTGTGGGAAGTGAACTACTTAGTTTAGGTTAAGGGATGGAAGGAAGTAGAAATCAAGAGCAGTTAGTTTAGCCGCAGTTCCTCAATGCCGTTGCAAGGATGATAAACAGAGATGTGATAGAGGGCATTGACCTGGATTAAGTTTTCATGTTAGTAGCATGATATGAGATATCCATAAGCCAGATATTGCCATATACCCTACGTGGCATGTAAAGCTAAGTGAGCTTTTGGCAAATGGTTCACAACTAATGTGTAAGGATCGGCCATTACTAGGGTAAAAACTAGACAAGAACATTATAAGGGAATGTTTAAAGCAAGTTAAATCCAGGTCGAATGTAAAACAGTTTGGAACATAGCTAGAAGTCCTCGAGAAGTTAGGCCATGACGAAAGGTGACCCGAGGTCGTGACTAAAGAATGTAGATCTGTCCAATCATGACAAGTAGAATGAGATAGTCGCAACTAAAGTTTATGGATACATTGCGCCTAGTTCATACTCAGGTCACGATGAAGATACGCAGGGACTTGATGATGAATGAAGATGACAGCTTCATTGAAGTTTATCAGTTAGAGGTTTAGCACATGATGTAGGCAAGCGGAACAGTATGAGAAATAGAGATACATGCTAGTCTAAGATGATGTTTAGAAGTAGATCCTCTATGTGACTATCAAGAGTAGATCTACATTTGGAAAGATTTGGTTCAGTTAATCTTTGATGAATAAAAGAATCAAAAGTTAGGATAAGGCTTGCGCAAGAAATGAGCTTAACATATGGCTTCAAGTTCTCGAAAGTCAAAGTTCCTGAAACAGGATATTAGTCCCACATCGATTGGGGAGGTGAACGAAGCATGCCTTATAAGGGTGTAGATACCTCTCCCTCAAGGACGCGTTTCCAGTACTCACCAAGCGCCTCTCGTCACCAAGCGCCCAGAAGGGGTAGGCAGGCACGAGTGGGTAGGCAGGCAGTGCTGGGGAACAAAACCTGGCCTAAGGGGCAGTGGCCTCATGTCGGGATAATATCTTCCGCTGTGTACTCTGATACCCGGAGGACGCGTTTTGGGTGCCTAAGGGGTTAAAGTCCTCATGTGCCTGGAGAACAAAACCGTGACCTCATGTGGGCCTGGGGCCTGCCTAAGGGGAAAACGGACAATATCTATTTGGAAGGGTGCTGGGCTGTTAGAGAACACAAGTAATGGTGCTAGATGATGAATAAGATTTATATGATCTAAGTTGGTCAGGATCAAGAAAAAGACCAAGAATGAACCATAGTCCGGTCAAGAGTAGACTGAGACTGATGTATACGCACGGAAAGAGTTAAGAGATAGTAGTAAGACACCAATGTTACTCCAGAGAAATGGAGACTGTTCCGCTCACGTGGCTAAAGGTTAAAAAGAGAAAGAGAAACCCTTTTGATGAATGTTTAGCCAAGTTCATATATATGAACAGAGAGAGTGAATGATTAAAGAGTTAATTTACGGATTGGATTTCATGTTATAAAGAAAAAGTTTTCTCAGGTAGTCACAGAAGTTCAATAGAGCGGTAGCTATAAGCAAGATTAGAAAAAAGAAAGATAGCCACGGTTCTAAAGATAAAGTAACTCCCCTATTCGATAGAAGGGTCAAGTCTATACCCTGATAAGAAGGTAGCATGACAGCCTAAGTGAAATAGATAGATGTTTCAGGATGAATGATCAGGATATGATAGGCAATATGATAAAGGAAATATGTTTTGAGGCTTACTTAGTTTATTACAATGTCTGATGGATGGTTGAGCAAATTATGATTGGGGTGATTCAGGTTTTTCTATAGGCTTGCAAATGCAGTACTCAGAGCCATTTCTATTGAAAGGAATGGTATACAGAAAGAGTTAGATTTGAAACAGATGACTCTGAGATAGAGACTGGATTCAGATGAGTACAGATCACTCTTCAGATAAGAGTTGGATCTGATGCAGTCTTCTCGTAGTTAGAGCATAGTTCAAATGGCTCGCAGTTAGAGCACAGATTTACATGAGAAGTTATGATGAGGCCATAGCAGCGGAATGTAATGGCAGGTGGTTAAACCATGATTGCACAAGGCATGGTAAGCCACAGTAAGAGAAAGATGAGAAGGAACTCCTGAGTAAGAGAGGAAATAAGTAAAGTCTTGGGCAATAATATGTGCTACTGAACGTAATATTTCTAAATTTTTATTGAGTTATCAACAAGTAGAAGCGGTGAACCCTATAACTTAGTCTGTTGGTTTAAGATCTTCGGGAGATATACAGAATCGCAGTTAGATTCTGGAGGGTCACAGTTAGATCCTAGCATGGCTCCAGGGTCGCAGTTAGATCCTAACAGTTCCAGAGTCGCAGTTGATTCTGAAGAGGCTGACGGTTGATCGCAGTTAGATCCCGAGGTCGCAGTTAGACCTAGCCTAAGGAAAGTAATGAGCCATGAGATATGAGTACAATGTAGTATCTCTTTGGGAAGATGAATGCCAAAGACGAAGTTAAGGTAAGGAAGCTTCACTAGTTGATAAACTCATCCAGAAAAATTATTTATAATGATTTTCCTCAGATAGCCTATATTATACAGACTGAACTTAGTTTTCTTTAAACAAAGACGGAGTCCAAGTTAAAGTCTGAGTGCTGATATTCAAAAGTTTTATAGAAGTATGCCTGAGAAAAAAAGAAGAGAACCCCATACATTTTGAGAACAGAAAAGTATGAGCAGATAAATCCTCCAAATGAGGATAAAAAGATTAAAAGGCTAGAGAGACCTAGAGAAGAAGGTCTAAAGTAAAGATAGAACCCAGTAGTTCTATGAGATAGAGAATGCTAAGGCTTAGAAGAGTAATGTAGCCTTCATCCAGAAAGATGTTTAGGCAAGAGTAGTCTAAGAAAGAGTAATGAAAAAGGGACCAGTTGTCACAGAAGTTGGTATAGATGGACAAGGTAAGAAAAGTGGAAAGTTAAAGTAAGATAGACCCCGGAGTTACACCAAGATGTTAAGGAGTAAGATACGCCATGATATAGCCAGACTTGGCTAGATATGCTATGATACAGCATAAGAAGTATGTAATGAGATACACTATGATAACAGTGTAAGGTGGAACGCAATGAGAAATGTGCATTTTTTTGACCAAATAGAGAGGCCCCTTATTGAAAAAGGGATAAGATGACGAATGTTATGCTAGAGATAGAGATGAGAGCTTTCACTCCTAGCATAAAATGCCAGGCATTATGTTATGTTTGTAAATATGCTTGAGCTCCGATGTTAGAGCTTCACATTTATGAGCAGGTATGGAGTCCTGCAATTTGAGGGCCAGGCATTATGCATGATAGAGTATGTGCTCCTATTTAGTAGCAAAAGTAAAGAATGGATAGTTACATAAGTCCTCTCTCTGTATGATGTTAAGTGATTAACGATGATGAGAACATCTAATGATATGAAAAATTCTCTCTCAAGCAAGGACATGAAGCAGATATTGAAAGTACTCTGCTAGATAATAAGATAAAAGATAAGAGATGGATACCCCGATTCTTAGTCATAAAGCAGAAAGAGATTTAAAGAGGATGTACATTTAAGATTGTTGACTAAGGTACTAAGTAAATTTCGAGGACGAAATTTATTTTAAGGGGGAGAGAAATATAACATCCCTAATTTCTGTACTAAGTTGTATGTACAGATTGAATAAAATATATGAGATGTTTAGGAAAATATGTGGCCATGTTTATGTAAAGAAAAGGATTAATTGGAAGAGGAAGAAAGTCTAAGGGCCAAAGTGCACAATTACGAAAATGCCACTGTGATGCCATAGAAGTAAATGGAGGGCATTTTGGTCATTTCATGCAATGGAAGGATATCAGATGAAAATTGATAGTAAATTATTATAATTAATATGAGAATTTATGGAGTTGACAGAAGTCAAAAAGGAGTCCTGTAGAATTAATTATGGAATTTACGGTGAAAAAGGACACCGATAAAGGGTTAAAGGAAACGTATGTAATTTTTAACAGAACTTCTGGGTCTCAGAAAATTATGAAACTTTGTAGAGAATTCATTTTATATTAGAATGAATTTTTAAAAATGTTAGAATAATTAAAAGAGGTGTTTAGCATTTATGCTAAGATCAGGGTAATTTACGGATATCGGTATGAGGAAAGTACATTGGGATTTGTGCCAAGTTAGCTATTGGACCTAAAAGAGGCCCAACATTTCGTCCTAGGGCAGCCCAATAAGGCCCAAAATTTATCTTGGAGCCCAAGTCCAAATAATAAATAATTTATGGATTTTTGAAAAGAAAGAAAAAGAGAATAAAGTAAGAATTAGGTGTTGCACATGGTGGGACCCACAAGGACACAAGAATGGCACCCAAAAAGAGGAAGGGTTAGGTGTACCAAGGGAGGCCATGCTAGTGATGTCATGGTGGTAAGGTCTTGAGTGAAAAGTGAAAAGACATTCCAAGATCAAACCTTTAACCATTAGATCAAATAGTTTCCAAAGTGATCTTAGCCTTCAAATGGCACATGACTTTTGCTATAAATACCCCCCCTTTCCATTCATTCTTCACACCCAAGAGCTCCTTTAGAAAGAGAAGTGAGTTCTAGAGAAAGAAAGTGGAAGAAAGCAAGGAAGAAGCAAGGGTCTTGAAGGAGCAAGTAAGGTAAGTTGTCTCCTTGCTTCTACCTTTTGTTCTTATGGTTTGTGCTTGAGTTTAAGTGATTTTTTAGGCTTAAATATTGGGGAAATGCTGCTGGAATTTTTGTGTATATGTGAAAGGAATATGAGTTTTAAGTCATAGATAGTTAAGACAAGCTTAAACAAGTTAGTTACATGCTTGGTTGTGAAGTAAGTTGATGTTCTTGACTTTACCATTTCGGTTTGCACTGTTCATGCACTGTTCATGATAGAAGGAAATGGAATTTCAATGATTTAATGCTTCCATTGAGTTTATATGATGATTTTGTGTAGGATTGGAAAGGTTTTGAACCTTGGAAACCATTGGAATTAAAGGTTATAATGTTGAAAATTCCTCACGGTTACTGTTCACTCGCGTGAACAGTGATTTGATTTTCATGATTTTGATACTTCCAATGGTCTTAAAATGAGATTTTGTGTGGGGGAAAAGTGGAGGAACAAGTATGGGAAGCATTAGAATCAAAATGAGAATTTTTGAAAGAATTATGCATGCTTTTCAAATCTGTCTGGAACAGTGCATAGTTGCTGGAATTTGGTTGTTTTGAGTTCATAAATGGATTCAAAAGGCCAAATTGTGTAGGGTAAGGTCAAGACATCAATTGATTCAAAGGTCAAGTCAATTGGTAAAGATTAAAGGATGTTATGTTACTTAAAGTAAGCTTAGTGTTCAAGAGAAGTTAGATTGTAATGGTTGGATGGTAATGTGATGTTAGGATTTGCTTGGTGTGGTCAAAAGAGGGCAGCCACGTAGCAAGGAAAAGTAAGAAGGAAGAAGCAAAGTTAAAGTGGAAAGAAGTAAAGCAATAAGGTAGTAAACTTACCCTAAACTTGTATGTATTGAATGTTATGCTTGATTATGCTATGACTTTGTTGAATTGTGTGCATATGTGTATATGATTGAAGCTCTGTTTCTATGATTACTTTGGCCAATTGTATTTCATATGTTACATGGAAGCATGCTCATCACACTATGATAACACTTTCACAAGCAAGCACAAGTAATTACTTTAATGCATGCATTGTTTAGTACCGTTTGCTATTGAGATTTCCCCAGAAATCTCACCCCATCCATGTAATCCCAAACCCACAGGTTTACGAATGAGTAAAGAAGATAAAGAGGCATGAAGAGAGGTTGGGAATTGGAAGATTTGAACATTATGTAATAAATGTGCGAATTGTTGCATGTAATGTTGTTATATGACAAGTTGAGCAACAATGTTCATGATGAAAAGGTATAATAGTAAATGATGAAATAAATGTATCAAATAATTATGGCATAACCCCATAATGTATATGAATGTATGAAAGGCCAAAGAGATTGATTATGTGTTCTGGAACAATTAATGGAAAATTCATGTTTTTGAAGTTAAGGTTAAGTTTAAGATTCAAAGATATTTTCTAGAAAATGCCGTTGTGCTGGTAGACTATACAAAGTACTGTGTACGTAAGTGCTGTCTAAGGAGGCTGGAAGTGAGTGGACCTAGCCGGTTCATCCAGTCTTTCCTGGGTACTTACGTAGAATGGTAGTTCTCATGGGGAATTACCGAATCAGTACAGTTATCTTCTACCAGAAGTTTTGGCAAAGAGAGATATAATAAAGTCAAGATTTCTTCCATAAGTGTACTCTGAGATGTTTAAATGAGGATGTTTCAGTAATGCCCCTGGCACATTTCAACGTTGCATGCTTTCTATATTTTCTGATTTCATTGAGAAATGCATGGATGTGTTCATGGACGATTTTACTGTTTATGGAAACTCTTTTGATGAATGTTTGGTAAGCCTTGATAAAGTCCTTGTTAGATGTATTGAGAAAAAATTGGTTTTAAACTTTGAAAAGTGCCATTTCATGGTTGATTGTGGAATAGTACTTGGACATCTCATATCTAACAAGGGAATTGAGGTGGATAAAGCAAAAGTTGAAGTCATTTCCTCACTGCCCTACCCCACAACTTTAAAAGAATTTCGATCTTTTCTAGGGCACATTGGGTTTTATAGGAGATTTGTAACATCCTGATTTTTGGTCTAGGAGAACTGGGAAGTAGTCTGATATGGGCAGGCTGCTAAAACCGTAGTCCCAGGATAGTAATCTGATATGGACGGATTACTTAAAGATGAGATAAGTCTTTAACCTACAGAATCGGGACAGTTCGCCTAGGTTCAAAATGAGGAATGTGAGGAATATCCTAAGTCTTAAGCCTAGGAATTCTGCAGGAAGTTTGATATGGGCTGGCTCCTGTGTAAGATAACCTGATATGGGCGGGTTGTCGAGCTTTTCAATTAACAATGACTCCTGAAGAGTTTAAGGGATGAGTTATTGAAAGAAAATTTCTAGAACTTAAGATAAGGGATGAGAAGATGAGTAATAAGGCCAGAAAGAGAATGCAGGGGCAAAATTGTAATTATGGGAAAGATCGGGCTGGTAGCCGATGAGTACCATATTTTGCCAGAAAATAGAGAAAATTATGCTGATCATTTCACTGAACTGTGAAATGAGCATACGAGGTCTCTGTGAGTATGAAAGAATTATGGAAAGTTTAAGGATAAAAAGGTGGGGTCCTTAAGTGTAATTTTAGCCAAATAAAAAGGGACTTAAATGAAAAGAAGAAAAGTTCCTTGGGGCTAAAGTGTAATTAAAGAAAGTCAGGCCGGAAGTGGTTTGGACTGTCCGACAACATTTCAGTCCCAGATTTCACCGGTAGAGAGAGCAAGGGACGCTCGGTAATCTGGCTTAATATAGGAATTTTTGAAGACTCCAGATAGCCAGAAATGGACTGATCGTCCAAAAGTTATAAAAATTCATACCGGATATCCTAGATTTCATATCTAGGTGAGAAAATACAGGATGATACGTCCTTATGGGGCGGATGTCGGGAAACTGACAGAATACCGATAGGAGGCCTGTAGAAAAAGTTATTCGCAAATTAGAAAATCCAGACGGGAGTGTGAGGCCTCCGGGTATCCGATAGGGAAATTTATCGGTATTTGAAAAGGGACTGAATGAGTTCGGATAACCTCGGTTAGATGACTGATATGACTCACAGGGATGCCTGAACACCGCAGGCCAGTGTATCGGACAGAAGGAGCCGGTGTCCGGATACGTGTATAAACGGTCAAAAATAGATTAAATATTCAATAAACATTAACGGGGGGAGATTCCTCGTAATGCGTGCCATGAAGGTAATGGACCCTAAAAGGCCCAATAATGGCGCCAACAAGGCCCAGTAAGACACTTGGACTGATAGGTGGGCCAGTGTCCGGCAGAACCCCGGAAAAGTGCGAAATTACGAAAATGCCCCTGTGTTGTACTAAAGGGGTAGTAGATGAATGAGGGCATTTTGGTCATTCTGGACAGGCCCAGAAGCCAGGGCACATACAGATAAAGTTACTTAGAGTCAGTATATGCCCTGACAGAGTACAGAAGGGTGTGAAATGACGATTTTACCCTTAGGGTTAAAATAGCGCAAGAAAGGGCACCCAAGGGTATTTTGGTAATTTACAAAGGGCTGTTTCTTGGGAATCGTGCCATCAGAGTACTTGGGCTGGATCAGAGACCCAAGATGATATTCCCAGGCCCAAAAACGTAGGCCCAGTGATATGTGAGAAAAAGTGGCATTAAAATACTATTTTAATGTTGTTTCAATAAAGTAAAGTTACTCGGTCGGCACGATAACCGAGGAGGTGATCAGATAAAGTCTGGGACTTATCTGGATAGCATTGAAAGGCGTGAAAGGTCCCTTCCAGGTGCCACATGGCGCAACCTTAGAGGCAGAAGAAAAGTTGAGGACACGTATTACGGTGCAAGACTCTGGACCGGTACTGGATTGGACTGAACTGCTGAGTCAGCTGATGAGGTGTCCAGGAATTGTGACATGTGAAGAATGTGGCGATGAGGTGTCCCGGTGAGGTGTCCTGGATGATGTCATGCATGATGCAGTAAAAAGGAATAAAGAAAAATAGGAAAAACCAGGAAAAACCAGGACCACATGTTCAGATGGCTTCAAAATTACAGAAATGCCATCCATTAAAGCTATAAATACCCCCTTCCCCTCCCATTTTATGCATCCCACGTTTTTGGCAAGAAAAGAGAGAGAAAGAAGAGAGAGAAGGAGAAAGAAAGAAAGAAAGGAAGTTCTGGTGGAGTTGGAAGCAGTATAGAAGTTCTGGAGCTCTGCTTTTGAGGTAGTAACTAATCCTAGCTCTTATGTAATGTCTTTGTGATTTGTTGTGCTATTGTTTGATTGGATTGTTGTCTTATATGTTATGCTTGAAGCTCTATTACAATGCTATGATCATATGTTATTGAATATGGAAGCACGCAGCATACTTATCTGCACACAATCACAAGCAAGCACCGTCACTCTGCATTACATATATTGTTATGATTATTACTACTGAGATTCCCCCGAATCTCATTCCCCATGTCTAACCTATTACAGGGGAGGTTCTGTTAAATTAAAATCTGGAAATTTTAAGAGACGCCGTTAGGCTGCCGAAATTCTGGCAACGAAGAAGGAACAAAGAAAGGAACTGATACGTACTGTGTACGTAGGTGCTGTCTAAGGAGGCTGGAAGTGAGTGGACCTAGCCGGTTCATCCAGTCTTTCCTGGGTACTTACGTAGAATGGTAGTTCCTACGGGAATTACCGAATCGGTACAAGATCGGTTACTTTCTAAAGAAGAATTGTAGCAGTTATGCTGCCGGATTTTAGGCAGGAAAAGATGTAATAGAAATATGATAATTTGCTGTATGCCTTGTTGTATGACATTTTATTATTTAATAATAAATGTTGTTTGGCATGTTCAATTTGTGAATGGGGAATTAAGGGAGAAATTAGCAGGTCCTGAGGTAGCAGTGTTCTGGCCTTAGTTTGACCTAGTAAACGAAGGAGTTTGGCTATGAAATTTGGCAAGCTAGTCGTACACATCTGGGGCATTAGGTGGATGGGTAATAAGCCTCATTTGGATGTGTAGAATGGGATAAATTAATTTTCAAATTAAAGGTCCAAAATAAGGAACTTAAGAGTAAAATTTTGAATTTCTGGGCTTAAGTTAAGATATAATGAAGCTAATATTGCTTCCGCAATTGTACTCTGAAGAGTCTAAGGGAGGATGTTTCATTTTGGTATCAGAGCAACGGATTCTGGCTTAGGAAATGCTCTGAATAGATAATTTATGGTGACAGTACAGAATAAGGTTAGCGCAGAACAAAGGGTTCTGGCTCCGAGTATAAGATTCTAGCACAGAACAGAAGGTTCTGGCTTAGTGATACTCTGATTTAGAAAGGTTATTTCCCTAGAGCACATAGACAATGGAGGTAAAGCTCTTAAATGGGAAAGTGAGATAAGGTAGACCCCAGAATTATGTCAAGATGGGGTAAGATATGAAAGAAATGGACACTACTCACAAGTCTAGTAAGTTGTCCATAAGCATAAGCAGATAAATAGATGATAAAAGATTGATGAGCTATAATGAGATAGCTAGAATGAGATTTATCTAGGAATGATCCTAGGACATGGCCTAAGGCTAGAGATGTGATGGGCTGATGTTCCCTAAGCAGAGGGATTCCATCACGGAGAAGTAGTAGACCTAGGGAAGAGTAACCTAGAGGATAGAAATGATAGTAAGAGATGATGAATGAGATCCATAGGTAGGGAAGTATTGGCTAAGAGTACTCTGGGAGGTAGCTCAAGTTGTGAAGCCAATAGCAAGAGAAAGAGGCAATAGTTCAGGCAGGGGACTGATCAAGGAGAAGATCAGGTTGGAGAGCAGAGATGTCAAAGTGGTGAACCATGGCACATAGGAGTGTCGAGCACGGCAATGCAGTGGTGACAGGAAGGCCACTTGGCGAGAGTTGCCTACGAATGCTAACATCCTAGGAAAGGTGTTTGCTACCACAGACAGAGTCTCCAAATTTCCCCTGAGGTCGACTGAAACATCCTCCCTTACAGCCCTCAGAGTACACTAGCGGAAGCAATATTAGCTTTATTATGCGTTAGCTTCATAATCCAAAATTTGAATATGCCAAACATTATTTATCATTGAATCATAAAATGTCATACAGCATGGCATACACAACAAGACATATACATAATCTTGCTATCTCTATTACATCTCTTTCTGCCTAAACTCCGGCAGCATAACCGCTACGCTTCATCTGTACAAAGAACTGAACTGTACTGATTCGGTAATCCCCTCATGAGAACTACCATTCTACGTAGTACCCAGGAAAGACTAGATGAACCGGCTAGGTCCACTCACTTCTAGCCTCCTTAGACAGCTCTACGTACACAGTACTTATCATATACTGATGTTCAGTCTTTACTCCGGCAGCATAACGGCGTCTCTTAGGATTCTCAAAATCCACTTCAGCATAACCTCCCTGTAATGGGTTATGGATGGGGATGAGATTCGGGGGAATCTCAGTAGCAACAATCATAACAATATATGTAATGCAGAGTGACAGTGCTTGCTTGTGATTGTGTACAGATAAGTATGCTGCGTGCTTCCATGCTTAATAACATATGACCATAGCATTACAGCAGAGCTTCAGACATAACATATAAGACAACAATCCAACCAAACAATAGCACATCAAATCACAAAGCCATTACATAGAAGTTAGGATTAGTTACTACCTGGCTAGCTTAGCAGAATCTTACTATCTCTATTCTGCTTCCAGCTCCGCCAGAACTTCCTTTCTTCCTTTCTCCTTTCTCTCTTCCTTTCCTTCCCTTTCCCTCTCTTCTTTCTCTCTCATTCTCCTCTCCATGCGTGATGCAAATGGAATGGGGGAAGGGGGGTATTTATAATAGGGCTCAATGGCACAATCGTAGTTTCTATGAACTTTGATCCTGCGGTCCTGGTTTTTCCTGGATTTTCCTATTTTCTTTTATTTCTCCTTTACTGCATCATCGTGCCAACTCACCATGCTGACTCAGCGCCTCATTTTTCACATGTCACAATTCCCTGGACACCTCAGCAGCTGACTCAGCATGCTGACTCACCGGTCCAGTCTCCTGCCTCGTAATGCGTGCCCTCAACTTTATCTGCTTTCTGCAGACTAATGCCATGTGGCAACTGGAAGAGACCATGCACGCTTCCCAATGCCACCCAGATAAGTCCCAGACTTATCTGATCACCTCCTCGGTTTACGTGCATCCTCGGTTATCGCGCCAACCGAGTATCTTTACTTTACTGAATCATTACTTTAATGCCATGCGGCATCTTGCAGGACCCATGAGTATACCTTATCAGTTTACTTCATGGTTTCCAGATAACCTTTCCTGTATCTGATATCCTGCCTCCGGTCTATCTCCAACCGGGTAACTATCTCTCTTGGACCTTCACCACTCTTGGCCCATACGCTTAGCGCCACTTTAGTCACTAGTCGCGACCTCAACATCATCTTGTCGCGACCTTACAATTCTGTGTACATTAGTCGCGACCACAACATTCTTTCGTCGCGACCATAACACAATCTAGTCGCGACCATAACATTTTCTAGTCGCAACCAGCCCATTTCACCTATTAGTCGCGACACACACACATTCAGTCGCGTCTAAACCTTTCTGCCATTATTAGTCGCGATATCACTGCTTTCTAGTCGCGACCATACTTCTTTTACGTCGCGACCATAATGCTTTCTTGTCGCGTATAGCTCTTTCTGAAACCACTAGTCGCGACCATGCTTTACTCTAGTCGCGACCTAAATGATCAGCTCGCAACCTTTATCCTTTACATCACCCCAAATGGCCATTCTACCCCTTGGGACTTCCACTGTTTGCACATAAGTTCCCGTACCTTTACTTACTCGCAGCTTAGTCCCTAAAAACTCTCTTATGTCTCTGGGACTTCTGCTCAAAAGGGGTCTGGTAGCCTCTCATTCTCAGGCTATTTCCGTGTCTGAAGGCCTGAAAATTGGGATGTTACATTTCTCCTCCCCTTTAAATAAATTTCGTCCTCGAAATTTAATCAGTACCATAGCCAAATTAACTTAACATCTGGCAAAGTACTCATCATAACTGTACATCTCTTCGTAACATGCCTTTCTTTCTCTGGGTTAATCCAATCAGAGTTGAAATCTACTTTCCTCTTATGGACCACTTACTGCACTTATGAGTAGTGTCCATTTCTTTCATATGAAATCCTCTCGAATATTACTGTATTCGGGAATTTCTTCTAACTACTCATCATACTTGTAGCATTTCATCTTTCTTTGCACTTAACTTCATACAGAGAGAGGACTTACGCAGCTATTCTTTCTTTACTTTGCTGCTAAACAAAAGCACCTACTCTAACATGCATAATGCTTGGCCAACATACTGCAGGACTGCATACCTGCTTATGAATGCAAAGCTCTAACATCGGAGCTTAAGCATTCCTGTTCTAACTAGGCATAGCTCTAACACTCGGAGCTTGCATAGTTTTAGCATAACATCTCATGCAAAGAGTGAAAGCTCTCATTTTCTATTCTCTTTCATAGCATAACATTCAAACATCTGATTCCTACCAAACAGGGAGCCTCTCTGTCTGTTCATACAATGCACATCTCTAGGTGCGTCATATTACACGTTTACTACCGTGTATCTCATTACATGCCTTTGATACGTTATCATGGCATATCTAGCCCACTCTAGCTATCTCATGGTGTATTTCACCCTTTCATAACTTATCTTGTCTTATCACAAAACTAACATAAGACTGGCTTTCTCTTTTTCATAGAACTGCGTTCTATCTCAGCCTTGCCTTAGACCCTCTTCTCTAGGTCTTCTCTAGCCTTTTAATCTCTTTACCCCTCATCTGGGTAATCTTTATCTACTCATACTTTTCTATTCTTATTACATTGAGGATTTTCTTCTCTGCTTCTTATTACACAGAGGATTCTCTTCTCTGCTTCTCATTACACAGAGGATTCTCTTCTCTGCTTCTCAGGCATACTTCTACAAAACTTTGAATCTCAGTACTCAGATTTAAACTTGGACTCCATCTTCGTTTAAGGGAAAGCTAAGTTCAGTCTGTAGACTAGAGGCTACCTGAGGAAAATCATTATAAAACAATTTCTCTGGGTCAGGTTATCAACTAGTGAAACTTCCTTACCTTAACTTCGTCTTTGGCATTCATCTTCCCCAAGAGATACTACATCGTACTCATGTCTCATGGCTCATTACTTTCCTTAGGCTAGGTCTAACTGCGACCTCGGGATCTAACTACGATCAACCGTTAGCCTCTTCAGAATCTAACTGCGACTCTGAATCTGTTGGGATCTAACTGCGACCCTGGAGCCATGTTAGGATCTAACTGTGACCCTCCAGAATCTAACTGCGATTCTGTTGTACTGTATATCTCCCGAAGATCTTAAACCAACAGACTAAGTTATAAGGTTAACTGCTTCCACCTGTTGATAACTCCATAAAAATTTTATAGCCTCACATCATTTACCCAGACTTTACTTACTTCCTCTCTAACTCAGGAGTTCCTTCTCATCTTTCTTACTTTACTGTGGCTTACCATTGGCTTGTGCCATCATGGTCTAACCACCTGCCATTGCATTCTACTGCTATGGCCTCATCATAACTCATCTGTGCTCTAACTGTGAACCATTTGAACTATGCTCCAACTGCGAGCATCCTGTATCAGATCCAACTCTTATCTGAAGAGTGATCTATACTCATCTGAATCTAGCTCTATCTGAGAGCCATCTGTTTCAGATCCAACTCTTATCTGAAGAGTGATCTAAAAACAATCTCTTTACTCTTACCTACTTTCTTTCTGTCTACCATTCCTTTCAACAGAAATGGTCCTGAGTACTGTATTCACAAGTCTGCAGAATTACCTGAGTATCCTCAATCATAACATATCTGAATCTCATAGCTTATTGTCCCATGAACTGAGACTATCTATCATCCTCAATACCTATCTCATTACATGTCATATGGTATGGGAGCAACATACTTTCTCATCTCATATATACTCTACCCTTCATGCACTGTAAAAGGGAGTATTCATTCATCATGGCATACTCTAACATGCATGTCATCATATGACAATTGCAAGGAGATGCAACTATCATAACTTATGGCATCATAAGCCATATCATCATCATACTTTGCTCAACCATCCATCAGACTAACTAAACCTCAAGGCATATTTTATTTATCATATTGCCTATCATATCTTGGTCAGTCATCTTGAAACATCCGTCTATCTCAGGCTGCCACGCTACCCTCTTATTAAGGTACAGACTCAACCCTTCATCACTCTTTCTTACATAGGGGAGTCACTGTATCCCGTAATCTGTGGCTACCTTCTACTATCTCATTTCTCCTTTTGTCTATCTATCAGTCTCAGTCTATTCTTGACCAGACTGTGGTTCCTTATCGGCCTTTACTGTAACAGCCTAGAACCCCTTTACAAAGATATTAGCCGCTTTCCCCTTAGGTAGGCTTGGTGCCCACATGAGGTCACGGTTTTGTTTTCCAGACACACGAGCCACAGCCCTTAAGCACCTGAAAACGCATCTTTCTCTTAATCCTAGCGAACTTCAGTCGCCTAGATCTCATTCATTATCTTTTACTATTATTTCTATTCTTTAGGGTACTCTACCCTAGATCTCTGTGATGGAATCCCTCTGCTTAGGGAATTTTAAACTCTTTACCTATTAACCATCACGTCCTTAGCCTTAGCCTTAGGCCATATCAAACATCATCACCTCTCTAGCCTTTAGGCTATGCCCTAGGATTACTCCGAGGCAAACGTCATACTAGCTATCCCATTCTAGCTCTCAGGTCTTTTATTCAACTAGGTTGAATAAGACTTTTACCATGTAGATCTACTCCTCGTAATCACATGGAGGATCTGTCTCATTCTAGCTATCTCATCTAGCTAGCTCATCTTAACATTATCATCCTTTGCGGCCTATCCTACCTAGCAAGGATGACTTGCTTATTGGAGTTGCCAACTTCCTCTATGCATGACTTCTCCACTCAAGCTTTATGTTCATGCTTTGTGTTCACCTGTCTTTTCCTTTATAACGAAACATGAACACCTCTGATTCCATCTAAGAGCTTTATCTCCACGGGCTCTTCTAAACCCATAATAGTCCCGATCTGAATCTTTTAATGTCATACCAGGACATCTCTGTCATTCCGTCGCGATATGAGTATTGGGTAATCGCTATTCATAGCCTCTATGATTCTTCATTACCCTTAACTCCTTACGACTTATCATTTCTATTCTTTAGTCGTGACCTACAGCTTCAGACGTCGCGTCCTTAACATTTTCTGTCTTCTAGTCGCGACCTAAATCTTCTTTCGTCGCGACCTTAACCTTTCTACGTCGCGACTCAACTCCTCTACCGTCGCGACCAGGATATTTTCTCGTCGCGACTTATGTCTCTTCACGTCGCAACCAAATCTTTCTGTGAATAACCGTCGCGACCTATAAACTTATTCGTCGCGACTAAACATCTCATTGAGGCTACCCGTCGCGACATAAACCACTTTAGTCGCGACCGGAGTGCTATTCTGTCGTACTCAAGGGCTAAATCAGAGCATCACTGAGCCAGAACCTTCTGTTCTGTGCCAGAATCTTATGCTCTGAACCAGAGTCCTTTCTGGTTGGTGCCAGAACCTCTTGCTCTGATACCAAAATGAAACATCCTCCCTTACAGCCCTCAGAGTACACTAGCGGAAGCAATATTAGCTTTATTATGCGTTAGCTTCATAATCCAAAATTTGAATATGCCAAACATTATTTATCATTGAATCATAAAATGTCATACAGCATGGCATACACAACAAGACATATACATAATCTTGCTATCTCTATTACATCTCTTTCTGCCTAAACTCCGGCAGCATAACCGCTACGCTTCATCTGTACAAAGAACTGAACTGTACTGATTCGGTAATCCCCTCATGAGAACTACCATTCTACGTAGTACCCAGGAAAGACTAGATGAACCGGCTAGGTCCACTCACTTCTAGCCTCCTTAGACAGCACTACGTACACAGTACTTATCATATACTGATGTTCAGTCTTTACTCCGGCAGCATAACGGCGTCTCTTAGGATTCTCAAAATCCACTTCAGCATAACCTCCCTGTAATGGGTTATGGATGGGGATGAGATTCGGGGGAATCTCAGTAGCAACAATCATAACAATATATGTAATGCAGAGTGACAGTGCTTGCTTGTGATTGTGTACAGATAAGTATGCTGCGTGCTTCCATGCTTAATAACATATGACCATAGCATTACAGCAGAGCTTCAGACATAACATATAAGACAACAATCCAACCAAACAATAGCACATCAAATCACAAAGCCATTACATAGAAGTTAGGATTAGTTACTACCTGGCTAGCTTAGCAGAATCTTACTATCTCTATTCTGCTTCCAGCTCCGCCAGAACTTCCTTTCTTCCTTTCTCCTTTCTCTCTTCCTTTCCTTCCCTTTCCCTCTCTTCTTTCTCTCTCATTCTCCTCTCCATGCGTGATGCAAATGGAATGGGGGAAGGGGGGTATTTATAATAGGGCTCAATGGCACAATCGTAGTTTCTATGAACTTTGATCCTGCGGTCCTGGTTTTTCCTGGATTTTCCTATTTTCTTTTATTTCTCCTTTACTGCATCATCGTGCCAACTCACCATGCTGACTCAGCGCCTCATTTTTCACATGTCACAATTCCCTGGACACCTCAGCAGCTGACTCAGCATGCTGACTCACCGGTCCAGTCTCCTGCCTCGTAATGCGTGCCCTCAACTTTATCTGCTTTCTGCAGACTAATGCCATGTGGCAACTGGAAGAGACCATGCACGCTTCCCAATGCCACCCAGATAAGTCCCAGACTTATCTGATCACCTCCTCGGTTTACGTGCCTCCTCGGTTATCGCGCCAACCGAGTATCTTTACTTTACTGAATCATTACTTTAATGCCATGCGGCATCTTGCAGGACCCATGAGTATACCTTATCAGTTTACTTCATGGTTTCCAGATAACCTTTCCTGTATCTGATATCCTGCCTCCGGTCTATCTCCAACCGGGTAACTATCTCTCTTGGACCTTTACCACTCTTGGCCCATACGCTTAGCGCCACTTTAGTCACTAGTCGCGACCTCAACATCATCTTGTCGCGACCTTACAATTCTGTGTACATTAGTCGCGACCACAACATTCTTTCGTCGCGACCATAACACAATCTAGTCGCGACCATAACATTTTCTAGTCGCAACCAGCCCATTTCACCTATTAGTCGCGACACACACACATTCAGTCGCGTCTAAACCTTTCTGCCATTATTAGTCGCGATATCACTGCTTTCTAGTCGCGACCATACTTCTTTTACGTCGCGACCATAATGCTTTCTTGTCGCGTATAGCTCTTTCTGAAACCACTAGTCGCGACCATGCTTTACTCTAGTCGCGACCTAAATGATCAGCTCGCAACCTTTATCCTTTACATCACCCCAAATGGCCATTCTACCCCTTGGGACTTCCACTGTTTGCACATAAGTTCCCGTACCTTTACTTACTCGCAGCTTAGTCCCTAAAAACTCTCTTATGTCTCTGGGACTTCTGCTCAAAAGGGGTCTGGTAGCCTCTCATTCTCAGGCTATTTCCGTGTCTGAAGGCCTGAAAATTGGGATGTTACATCGACCCTAAGAATGGTTAAGAGGAACCATAGCTATAAGGGCGACTGAGCTGTAAGGAACTATATGCCTAGATGATAATGTGGACGAAGAGTTCTTTTCTGATCTAGAGAATGTGGTTATTATAACGAGTCATGAGAAATAATTAGTAAGATAATACATCTGTCTTAGCTCAGTGATGAGGTTGCTGTATGAGGGGTTAGGACATGGATAGTTGTAAGCAACTATAATGAGAGATGTTAGTTGCTAAGAATCCATGTGGAAGGTCTGGGACCAAGCTGTTGCTCCTCTAGACCATCACTAGAGTGAGGATAAGATAGAGAGGGATGATCTTACTGGTTATATATATGACTGTGTTATAAGAATCGCATAGCTGTATAGATCAGTAAGAAGTTCTCTTCAGGAAAGATGAGGTATCCCTTAAAATTTTGAGGACGAAATTTTTAAAAGGGGAGGAGAATTGTAACATCCCGATTTTTTGTCTAGGAGAACTGGGAAGTAGTCTGATATGGGCAGGCTGCTAAAACCGTAGTCCCAGGATAGTAATCTAATATGGACGGATTACTTAAAGATGAGATAAGTCTTTAACCTACAGAATCGGGACAGTTCGCCTAGGTTCAAAATGAGGAATGTGAGGAATATCCTAAGTCTTAAGCCTAGGAATTCTGCAGGAAGCTTGATATGGGCTGGCTCCTGTGTAAGATAACCTGATATGGGCGGGTTGTCGAGCTTTTCAATTAACAATGACTCCTGAAGAGTTTAAGGGATGAGTTATTGAAAGAAAATTTCTAGAACTTAAGATAAGGGATGAGAAGATGAGTAATAAGGCCAGAAAGAGAATGCAGGGGCAAAATTGTAATTATGGGAAAGATCGGGCTGGTAGCCGATGAGTACCATATTTTGCTAGAAAATAGAGAAAATTATGCTGATCATTTCACTGAACTGTGAAATGAGCATACGAGGTCTCTGTGAGTATGAAAGAATTATGGAAAGTTTAAGGATAAAAAGGTGGGGTCCTTAAGTGTAATTTTAGCCAAATAAAAAGGGACTTAAATGAAAAGAAGAAAAGTTCCTTGGGGCTAAAGTGTAATTAAAGAAAGTCAGGCCGGAAGTGGTTTGGACTGTCCGACAACATTTCAGTCCCAGATTTCACCGGTAGAGAGAGCAAGGGACGCTCGGTAATCTGGCTTAATATAGGAATTTTTGAAGACTCCAGATAGCCAGAAATGGACTGATCGTCCAAAAGTTATAAAAATTCATACCGGATATCCTAGATTTCATATCTAGGTGAGAAAATACAGGATGATACGTCCTTATGGGGTGGATGTCGGGAAACTGACAGAATACCGATAGGAGGCCTGTAGAAAAAGTTATTCGCAAATTAGAAAATCCAGACGGGAGTGTGAGGCCTCCGGGTATCCGATAGGGAAATTTATCGGTATTTGAAAAGGGACTGAATGAGTTCGGATAACCTCGGTCAGATGACTGATATGACTCACAGGGATGCCTGAACACCGCAGGCCAGTGTATCGGACAGAAGGAGCCGGTGTCCGAATACGTGTATAAACGGTGAAAAATAGATTAAATATTCAATAAACATTAACGGGGGGAGATTCCTCGTAATGCGTGCCATGAAGGTAATGGACCCTAAAAGGCCCAATAATGGCGCCAACAAGGCCCAGTAAGACACTTGGACTGATAGGTGGGCCAGTGTCCGGCAGAACCCCGGAAAAGTGCGAAATTACGAAAATGCCCCTGTGTTGTACTAAAGGGGTAGTAGATGAATGAGGGCATTTTGGTCATTCTGGACAGGCCCAGAAGCCAGGGCACATACAGATAAAGTTACTTAGAGTCAGTATATGCCCTGACAGAGTACAGAAGGGTGTGAAATGACGATTTTACCCTTAGGGTTAAAATAGCGCAAGAAAGGGCACCCAAGGGTATTTTGGTAATTTACAAAGGGCTGTTTCTTGGGAATCGTGCCATCAGAGTACTTGGGCTGGATCAGAGACCCAAGATGATATTCCCAGGCCCAAAAACGTAGGCCCAGTGATATGTGAGAAAAAGTGGCATTAAAATACTATTTTAATGTTGTTTCAATAAAGTAAAGTTACTCGGTCGGCACGATAACCGAGGAGGTGATCAGATAAAGTCTGGGACTTATCTGGATAGCATTGAAAGGCGTGAAAGGTCCCTTCCAGGTGCCACATGGCGCAACCTTAGAGGCAGAAGAAAAGTTGAGGACACGTATTACGGTGCAAGACTCTGGACCGGTACTGGATTGGACTGAACTGCTGAGTCAGCTGATGAGGTGTCCAGGAATTGTGACATGTGAAGAATGTGGCGATGAGGTGTCCCGGTGAGGTGTCCTGGATGATGTCATGCATGATGCAGTAAAAAGGAATAAAGAAAAATAGGAAAAACCAGGAAAAACCAGGACCACATGTTCAGATGGCTTCAAAATTACAGAAATGCCATCCATTAAAGCTATAAATGTCACATCCTTATTTTTATACATCTTAGGGACCATTCAGTAGCACTTAAACCACTTTCAGGGTCATTGAAGTCTAAACACTTAATCTGAAATTTTATTCATATCGAGTACTGTTCACTGTGGCAAATTCCAGATGAGTGACCTGACTTTGAAAATTCATAACTAATTCTAGAAAAATCGAAATGAAGTGGTTCCAATTGCTACATGAAGATAACTCAAATATATTTCAGGGAAAAATCATTGGTTGACCAATCCTTGACAAAGTTAACGTGGGTAAACGTTCAAATATTACTGTTCATCCAATGACTTTCTCCTGAATCCCGCATTCTGGTCCCAACTTTAACCATTTATATCTTTTCGTGTATACATCCAATTTAGACATTATATATATCAAATTAAATCTTAGTATGTCTACTTTATACCCTAAAAATTTCATACATTAATTCAATCATTTACTATTTTTAATGATTTATCAAACATGAATGGGTCTTCACGAGTTACTGTTCACTGAGCCTATTTTCAGCATTTAGTCTTTACATACCCAAGCATATAACCAACACATATCAGTCATACAGGCCTGATAACAATTAATATCAAATAATCAACTGTTATATATCCGTGCATGATTAACTCCCTCATACTCTATTACATCCTTCTCTGTCTATAATCCGGCAGCATAACTGCTACAATTCTTTTCTAGAAAGTAACCGATGTTGTACCGATTCGGTAATTCCCTTATGAGAACTACCATTCTACGTAGTACCCAGGAAAGACTGGATGAACCTTCTGGGTCTACTCACTTCCAGCCTCCTTAGACAGCACTACGTACACAGTACGTATCAGTTCCTTTCTTTGTTCCGTCTTCGTTGCCGGAATTTCGGCAGCCTACCGGCGTCTCTTAAGATTTCCAAATTTTATTTTGACAGAACCTCCCCTGTAATGTTATGTTTGGGAATGAGATTCAAAAGAATCCCAGTAACAATAATCATAACAAAATATGTAATGCAGAGTGACGGTGCTTGCTTGTGACTGTGTACAGATAAGTATGCTGCATGCTTCCATATTCAATAACATATGATCATAGCATTGGAATAGAGCTTCAAGCATAACATATAGGACAACAATCAACCAAACAAGACAACACATCACAAAGACATTACATAAGAGCTAGGATTAGTTGTTACCTCAAAAGCAGTGCTTTAGAACTTCCCTACTACTTCCAACTTCACCAGAACTTCCTTACTTCTTTCTTTCTCTCACTTTCTCTCTCAAGAACTTCTTTCTTCCTCTCTTTCTTGCTTGCACCGAAATGAAGGGGTAAGGGGGGGTATTTATAGTGTTGAGCAATGGCAATCTTGTAATTTTGAAGACTTATGATCCTGTGGTCCTGGTTTTTCCTGAATTTCCTATTTTTCTTTATTCCTTTTACTGCATCATGCATGACATCACTCAATGCCAACTCATGGGACACCTCACCTCCCACATTCTTCACATGGCGAAATTGAGAGGGAGCTAGAGCCTTCCGGAAGCTTTCCGGTCCACTCTGGTACCGGCCCGGTCCATCGCCTCGAAAAACGTGCTGTTTTCTGCACCTGATGTTTCTGAAGATCCTTTTTATGTCTACTGACCTCACATTTAGTATCTAGACCCTTTATATCATTAACTTTTTTATACTGGGTCCAGACTCAATTACAGATCCCCTGCGAAATGACCAAAATGCCCTTGGTGCCCTATCTTGTCCTATTTTAACCCTAAGGGCAAAATCGTCATTTCACACCTTTCTGGACTCGGTCAAAGCTTGTACTGGCTCTAGTCAACCTTATTTAGACATGTCTTGACCTCTGGGTCTGTCCAAAATGACCAGAATACCCTTTATTCATCTGCTGCCCTTTTTGTACAATATAGGGGCATTTTCGTAATTTCGCACTTTTCCGGGGTTCTGCTGGACACTGGCCCACCTATCAGTCTAAGAGTCTTATTGGGCCTCTAATGGCGCCATTTTTGGGCTTCCTGGGTCCATTACCTGTATGGCACGCATTACGAGAAATTTTCCTTTAACACAGTTCATTGAATATTTTAACTATTATTTACCGATTATACACCTTTTTCGGACACCGGCTCTTTTTCCCAGATACAGTGTCCTACTGTGTTCAGGCATCCTTGGGGGTTATAACGGTCATCTGACCGAAGTCATTCGATCGCATTCAGCCCCTTTAAAAATACCGATAAATCTCCAACCCGGATCCCTGGAGGCCTCACACTCCCGTCTGGAATTTTTATTTTGTGAATAACTTTTCCTACAGACCTCCTATCGGTATCCTGTCAGTTTCCCGACATCCGCCCCATAAGGGTGCATCATCCTGTATTTTCTCACTTATATCTGAAACCTAGGGTATCCGGTATTAATTTTTATAACTTTTGGACGATCAGTCCATTTCTGGCTATCTGGAATCTTCAAAAATTCCGGTATAAGGCTTGGTTACCCGGCGTCACCTGCCCTACCTTCTGGTAGAATCTGGGACTGAAATGCTGTCGGGCGGTGCAAACCACTTCTGGCCTATTTTCTTTAATTATACTTTAGCCCCAGGGAACTTTTCCTTCTTTATAATTAAGTCCCTTAATTTGGCTAAAATTACACTTTAAGACCCCACATTTTTGTCTACCTTTCCTTCCTTACCTTAAACTTTCCATATTTGCATTTAAGTCCTTTCTTTTCCTTTCTTTTGCAATTTAATCATTTTCTTTACATAAAGGACCACATCTTTTTCCTGAAACAGAGCTCATATATTCCGTTTATTCTGTACATAGAAACCAGTACAGAAAATTAAGGATATTACATTTCTCTCCCCCTAAAAATAAATTTCGTCCCCGAAATTTACATTACATCTATCCTATACAAATAATTCAGGGTACTTTTCTCTCATCTTTTCTTCTGTTTCCCATGTAGCCTCTTGTTCAGTCAAGCCTTTCCAGATCACTTTAACTAAAGGAATTTGCTTATTCCGCAACTGCTTGACTTTTCTATCAGTAATTCGTACCGGTCCAACCTCATAGGTCAAGTCATCTCGCAGTGCGACCTCATCTTGCTCTATCACATGAGATGGATCTGGAATATACTTCTTTAATTGGGAAACATGGAACACATCATGTATCTGGCTGAGATTTGGAGGAAGAGCCAACTTGTAGGCTACTGCTCCTATCTTTGAGAGAATCTGGAATGGCCCAATGTATCTTGGATGCAGCTTCTTCACCTTAATCGATCGTCCGGCTCCTGTGGTTGGAGTTAACTTAAGGAATACATGTTCTCCTTCTTCAAACTCCAACGGCTTCCTTCTGACATCTGCATAGCTCTTCTGTCTGCTTTGAGCCGTCAACAATCGTTTTCTAATTACCGCAACTTGTTCTGCAGTTTGATCCACTATATCCGGACCAAGCATTCTTCTCTCGCTCAACTCTAGCCAGCATAAGGGGGATCTACATTTCCGTCCATAGAGTGCTTCAAAAGGTGCCATCTGTATACTAGCCTGATAACCATTGTTATATGCAAACTCTATAAGGGGTAAATGGATATCCCAGCTGCCTTTGAAATCTAGGACACATGCTCTCAGCATATCCTCTAACGTCTGTATTGTTCTTTCAGATTGACCATCTGTCTGAGGATGATAAGCTGTACTGAATCTGAGAGTAGTGCCCATTTCTTCCTGTAGAGCCCTCCAGAAATTTGAAGTAAATCGAGGATCTCTATCAGACACAATGCTGCTTGGGATACCATGGAGCCTAACGATCTCCTTTATATACAGCTTTGCCAGCTTTTCTAGAGAATCTCTCTTATTGATTGCCAGGAAATGTGCTGACTTTGTCAGTCGATCGATTACTACCCAAACCGCATCATGTCTACTTGGTGTCAAGGGTAGTCCTTCCACAAAGTCCATGGCAATCCCATCCCATTTCCACTCAGGGATATCTAAAGGCTGCAACGTTCCTGCTGGCTTTTGATGTTCAACTTTCACTTTCTGGCAGGTTAAGCACTTAGATACGTAAGCTACAACATCTTTCTTCAGTCCAGGCCACCAGAATAACCTTTTAACATCATGATACATTTTGGTCATACCTGGATGTACCGTATATCGGCTTTTATGTGCTTCCTCCAGAATCCTTTCCCTTAATCCCCCAATATTTGGGATATAGGGTTTTCCCCTAAACTGTAACAATCCGTCTGGGGACATCTCAAAATTCCTTGTCTTCCCTTTCTCCAGCTTGTCTTTGAATATTGCTGCGAGCTTATCCTGTTCCTGAGCCCCTTTGATCTCATCTTCTATGCAAGCTCTGACATGAACTCCTCCAAAAGGATTCTCCGTCAGTTGCATTTGATATAGAGGGCTCCAGTCGCGCATATCTTCTATCAGTTCCAATTCCTTGATCATCATGTATGCAACCTGCACCACCTTTCTACTCAGGGCATCAGCTACCACATTGGCTTTTCCTGGATGGTATTTAATCTGGAAGTCATAATCTTTTAACAATTCCATCCATCGCCGCTGTCTCATGTTCAGCTCCTTCTGATCCTGCAGATATTTCAGGCTTTTGTGGTCGCAAAACAACTCTATCGTTGCTCCGTATAAATAGTGCCTCCATATCTTCAGGGCATAGACCACCGCCGCAAGCTCCAGATCATGAGTGGGATAATTCTCTTCATGTGGCTTTAACTGCCGAGAGGCGTAGGCTACTACTCGACCTTGCTGCATAAGCACACATCCCAGCCCCTGCTTGCTAGCATCAGTGTAGACTACATAAGTCTGAGTTGGGTCTGGAATAATCAGCACGGGAGTAGTCGTTAATCTCTGCTTCAACTGCTGGAAGCTAGCCTCGCACTTCTCATCCCACTTAAACTGCTGATTCTTTCTGGTCAGCTTGGTAAGTGGTAAGGCAATTCGAGAAAAGTCTTGAATGAATCGTCTGTAGTACCCTGCTAGGCCAAGAAAACTTCTAATCTCTGTCACTGTCCTTGGCTGTTCCCAGCTCAAAACCGCTTCAACTTTGCTAGGATCCACAGCTACCCCGTCTTGGGATATGACATGACCGAGAAATTTGACTTCTGAAAGCCAAAACTCGCACTTACTCAGCTTAGCATAGAGCTTCTTCTCTTTAAGGGTACCAAGAACAATCCTCAAATGCCTCTTATGCTCCTCTGGAGATTTGGAGTACACCAGAATATCATCAATAAAGACCACAACGAACTGATCTAGATAAGGCCTAAAAATCCGGTTCATATAGTCCATGAAAATAGCAGGTGCATTGGTTAGTCCAAAAGGCATCACCAAAAATTCAAAATGTCCGTAGCGCGTTCTGAACGCCGTCTTTGGAATATCATCTGGCTTGACCCTTAGTTGATGGTAGCCAGATCTCAAGTCAATTTTGGAGAATAAGCTCGCTCCTGCCAATTGATCTAACAGGTCATCAATTCTGGGAAGAGGATACTTGTTCTTAACTGTAAGCTTATTTAATTCCCTGTAGTCAATGCACAGCCTTAAGCTACCATCTTTCTTCTTGACGAACAGTACTGGAGCACCCCATGGCGATACACTGGGTCGTATAAAACCCTTCTCCAATAGCTCCTCAATTTGCTTCTTCAGTTCCATCATTTCGTTGGGAGCCATCCTGTATGGGGCTTTTGATACTGGTCCAGCTCCAGGTACAATGTCGATCGCAAACTCCACTTCACGCTCCGAAGGCAATCCCTGAATCTCCTTTGGAAAGACTTCAGGAAATTCATTGACTACAGGAACCTCCTCGATGCCTGCCTCCACTTCTGTTTGAACAGAAAAGAATACCACATATCCCTGACATCCTTTCCGTAGACATTTTTCTGCCTGAGCCTCTGTCACGAAGTTTAGTTGTACTTCTAGACTCCGATCAGTGATCTTTGGACCAAGAACTAGGGTCTTGTTCCTGCAGTCCAATATCACATTATTGGAGGATAACCAATTTAAACCGAGTATGACCTCAATCTCCTGGAAAGGCATACAGATTAGGTCCAGGGTGGTACTGCAGTGCTCATAACGCACCACACTATTTAGACAGGCATCAGATGTGATCACCCTAGCGTTGGTGGGGGTTTTCACCTGTATATCATAACGTAACTTGCTGATCAGAAGGCCTAGGCATTTAGCACATTCATAAGATATAAAGGAATGACTTGCACCCGAATCAAATAGGGCAGTCACAGCATGATCATTGAGATAGATTGTACCTTGGATCATCTCAGATGATCGCTGAGCATCCTCTCTAGTGAGTGCAAACACTCGTCCCGCCGTCCTTGGCCTTGGATCAGTTATAGCTTGAGGACATTCCCTGGAAAAATGTCCGGGCTTTCCGCAGGTGTAGCATACATTCTGGCCCATCAAGCATGGTCTGTCACCATGATTCTTTCCACACTTTTCACATCCTGGGGCCTTTGGATCCCGGTTATTGGATCTTCCGCGGAAATTTCCCCTATTAGGCCTCTTGGTCTGCCACGGGCGCTTTCTTTTCTTATAGCCGCTCCCACTGGCCGCTTCTTGATTCCGTCCGGCCTTATCAGGAGTCGCTTGATCTTTACTCCCAGATCTGGACAGCATTCTATGATTCATGCTGTTCTCAACGATTCGACATGCTTCCACAGCCTTATTGAACTGGCTGTATTGTTGGGGAGTTAACTTCTCCTTTAACATAGAATTCAGCCCTCGAATCATTCTTTCTGTCATCCAGCGTTCATCATCCACTTGGCGTAGGTAAGTTGAATATTGAGATAGCCGGATGAACTTGGCCAAATATTCGTCAAAAGATTCTTTTTCTCCTTGCCTCAACACAAGGAATTCAGCCTCCCTTTCATCTCTGACAGATTGAGGAAAATATTTCTCATAAAATTGCTCAAGAAATACTTCCCAAGTAACTGGAATATCTCTTGCTTGGAGAAGTAACTCTGTATTCTTCCACCATCTATCCGCATCCTTTTCCAATTGATAGATGGCCATTTGGGCCTTGGTTTCAGTCGGGCAGTCGAGGACCTTAAAGATCTTCTCTAATCTGCTGACCCAATTTTCTGCTACATGTACCTCAAATGTCTCTTCGAATATGGGAGGATTGTGTTTGCAAAATCGCACCATCCATTGCTGGATGCCAACTGCCTCCTCCCTTGATTCAACCCTTCTCTGGGGCTGTTCCGCCTGCTGGGGTACTTCTTCAGGTTCTCTACTAGTTGCTCCTGAAGGCTCTGGCGGTCTTAAATTATTTACAGCTGCTGCTGCTACTGCCGCGGCTATGGCAGCATCTCTTTCTTGTTCATTTCGTGCTTGAGCAGCTCTCATTTCTTCTATCATCTTTTGTTGCTGTTCTAATCGTTCTAGAATCATTTGATTAAGGTTTCCAGCCTCTCGGGGTTCCTCAGCTGGAATAGTTCTCCTCGTTCGTACCATTTTGTTATACTTAAAAAAAAGAAGGGAATACGATAAATAACATAATTCCTTTTCATTTCATTTCACACATAATATACATACAGAGTATATGTACATATCACAGTACCATTCTAGTCTTTTATACATTAGAAATATTACTCTAATTTTTCTTAAACTTCATTCTAATATATTCTTCTACTAGGTAGATCCAGTCGGATATGGTACAATATGATTCTCTATCAAAATACTGGTCCAACTCCGATCTCCAGGTATGAGTCTTCGGCAATACATCATTCATAATTTCTAGCCAAAGCCCCATGGTTAACACATTTGGATCCCAGGCTTGATATATGGCTTTCACCCTTGTGATAAACTCCTGGTAGACCGAATAATCTTGATCTATGTTTTCGAACAGGGTCTGCCTCAACTCATATAGTTGTCGGGCTAATGCTACCGAGCTCTCAAGTTGCTCTCTACTCAGGTTCCTCCCTGGGACCATTCTTACGATTAAACCTCCCAAATACATTTCTACTAAAGTCACTTCGGGCCTACTGGGATCTGGCGCATTACTCTGAACACGTACTTGACTGGATCCTGAACTGTCTATTATATTCAAGGGTACCGCACTTATGGGAATGGCAGGAATAGGGCCTTCTGTTATCATCACCTCCTGATCATCAATTGGAAAGTTTGATCCTACCGAGGAACTATCCTCCTCAGAATCACCAGCTACTGGAGGTGTCCAGAGGTCAGAATCATTGCTTACTATCTCTTCTTCTGAACTATCTGAACTAACGACCTCTGGTCTTAATTCCCATTAGTTTACTGTAGTTTCAGACCCAAATCTATGTCTAGCCATCCTGCAAACACTAACTTAGTGTCAATTATGACGGCTTTATCATGGTATATCTTTCTATAAATCATCTACTCAGAGCATTTCTTAAGCCAGAATCCTTGGCTCTGATACCAAAATATCACATCCTTATTTTTATACATCTTAGGGACCATTCAGTAGCACTTAAACCACTTTCAGGGTCATTGAAGTCTAAACACTTAATCTGGAATTTTATTCATATCGAGTACTGTTCACTGTGGCAAATTCCAGATGAGTGACCTGACTTTGAAAATTCATAACTAATTCTAGAAAAATAGAAATGAAGTGGTTCCAATTTCTACATGAAGATAACTCAAATATATTTCAGGGAAAAATCATTGGTTGACCAATCCTTGACAAAGTTAACGTGGGTAAACGTTCAAATATTACTGTTCATCCAATGACTTTCTCCTGAATCCCGCATTCTGGTCCCAACTTTAACCATTTATATCTTTTCGTGTATACATCCAATTTAGACATTATATATATCAAATTAAAGCTTAGTATGTATACTTTATACCCTAAAAATTTCATACATTAATTCAATCATTTACTATTTTTAATGATTTATCAAACATGAATGGGTCTTCACGAGTTACTGTTCACTGAGCCTATTTTCAGCATTTAGTCTTTACATACCCAAGCATATAACCAACACATATCAGTCATACAGGCCTGATAACAATTAATATCAAATAATCAACTGTTATATATCCGTGCATGATTAACTCCCTCATACTCTATTACATCCTTCTCTGTCTATAATCCGGCAGCATAACTGCTACAATTCTTTTCTAGAAAGTAACCGATGTTGTACCGATTCGGTAATTCCCTTATGAGAACTACCATTCTACGTAGTACCCAGGAAAGACTGGATGAACCTTCTGGGTCCACTCACTTCCAGCCTCCTTAGACAGCACTACGTACACAGTACGTATCAGTTCCTTTCTTTGTTCCGTCTTCGTTGCCGGAATTTCGGCAGCCTACCGGCGTCTCTTAAGATTTCCAAATTTTATTTTGACAGAACCTCCCCTGTAATGTTATGTTTGGGAATGAGATTCAAAAGAATCCCAGTAACAATAATCATAACAAAATATGTAATGCAGAGTGACAGTGCTTGCTTGTGACTGTGTACAGATAAGTATGCTGCATGCTTCCATATTCAATAACATATGATCATAGCATTGGAATAGAGCTTCAAGCATAACATATAGGACAACAATCAACCAAACAAGACAACACATCACAAAGACATTACATAAGAGCTAGGATTAGTTGTTACCTCAAAAGCAGTGCTTTAGAACTTCCCTACTACTTCCAACTTCACCAGAACTTCCTTACTTCTTTCTTTCTCTCACTTTCTCTCTCAAGAACTTCTTTCTTCCTCTCTTTCTTGCTTGCACCGAAATGAAGGGGTAAGGGGGGGTATTTATAGTGTTGAGCAATGGCAATCTTGTAATTTTGAAGACTTATGATCCTGTGGTCCTGGTTTTTCCTGAATTTCCTATTTTTCTTTATTCCTTTTACTGCATCATGCATGACATCACTCAATGCCAACTCATGGGACACCTCACCTCCCACATTCTTCACATGGCGAAATTGAGAGGGAGCTAGAGCCTTCCGGAAGCTTTCCGGTCCACTCTGGTACCGGCCCAGTCCATCGCCTCGAAAAACGTGCTGTTTTCTGCACCTGATGTTTCTGAAGATCCTTTTTATGTCTACTGACCTCACATTTAGTATCTAGACCCTTTATATCATTAAATTTTTAATACTGGGTCCAGACTCAATTACAGATCCCCTGCGAAATGACCAAAATGCCCTTGGTGCCCTATCTTGTCCTATTTTAACCCTAAGGGCAAAATCGTCATTTCACATCTTTCTGGACTCGGTCAAAGCTTGTACTGGCTCTAGTCAACCTTATTTAGACATGTCTTGACCTCTGGGTCTGTCCAAAATGACCAGAATACCCTTTATTCATCTGCTACCCTTTTTGTACAATATAGGGGCATTTTCGTAATTTCGCACTTTTCCGGGGTTCTGCTGGACACTGGCCCACCTATCAGTCTAAGAGTCTTATTGGGCCTCTAATGGCGCCATTTTTGGGCTTCCTGGGTCCATTACCTGTATGGCACGCATTACGAGAAATTTTCCTTTAACACAGTTCATTGAATATTTTAACTATTATTTACCGATTATACACCTTTTTCGGACACCGGCTCTTTTTCCCAGATACAGTGTCCTACTGTGTTCAGGCATCCTTGGGGGTTATAACGGTCATCTGACCGAAGTCATTCGATCGCATTCAGCCCCTTTAAAAATACCGATAAATCTCCAACCCGGATCCCTGGAGGCCTCACACTCCCGTCTGGAATTTTTATTTTGTGAATAACTTTTCCTACAGACCTCCTATCGGTATCCTGTCAGTTTCCCGACATCCGCCCCATAAGGGTGCATCATCCTGTATTTTCTCACTTATATCTGAAACCTAGGGTATCCGGTATTAATTTTTATAACTTTTGGACGATCAGTCCATTTCTGGCTATCTGGAATCTTCAAAAATTCCGGTATTAGGCTTGGTTACCCGGCGTCACCTGCCCTACCTTCTGGTAGAATCTGGGACTGAAATGCTGTCGGGCGGTGCAAACCACTTCTGGCCTATTTTCTTTAATTATACTTTAGCCCCAGGGAACTTTTCCTTCTTTATAATTAAGTCCCTTAATTTGGCTAAAATTACACTTTAAGACCCCACATTTTTGTCTACCTTTCCTTCCTTACCTTAAACTTTCCATATTTGCATTTAAGTCCTTTCTTTTCCTTTCTTTTGCAATTTAATCATTTTCTTTACATAAAGGACCACATCTTTTTCCTGAAACAGAGCTCATATATTCCGTTTATTCTGTACATAGAAACCAGTACAGAAAATTAAGGATATTACAATAAATACCCCCTTCCCCTCCCATTTTATGCATCCCACGTTTTTGGCAAGAAAAGAGAGAGAAAGAAGAGAGAGAAGGAGAAAGAAAGAAAGAAAGGAAGTTCTGGTGGAGTTGGAAGCAGTATAGAAGTTCTGGAGCTCTGCTTTTGAGGTAGTAACTAATCCTAGCTCTTATGTAATGTCTTTGTGATTTGTTGTGCTATTGTTTGATTGGATTGTTGTCTTATATGTTATGCTTGAAGCTCTATTACAATGCTATGATCATATGTTATTGAATATGGAAGCACGCAGCATACTTATCTGCACACAATCACAAGCAAGCACCGTCACTCTGCATTACATATATTGTTATGATTATTACTACTGAGATTCCCCCGAATCTCATTCCCCATGTCTAACCCATTACAGGGGAGGTTCTGTTAAATTAAAATCTGGAAATTTTAAGAGACGCCGTTAGGCTGCCGAAATTCTGGCAACGAAGAAGGAACAAAGAAAGGAACTGATACGTACTGTGTACGTAGGTGCTGTCTAAGGAGGCTGGAAGTGAGTGGACCTAGCCGGTTCATCCAGTCTTTCCTGGGTACTTACGTAGAATGGTAGTTCCTACGGGAATTACCGAATCGGTACAAGATCGGTTACTTTCTAAAGAAGAATTGTAGCAGTTATGCTGCCGGATTTTAGGCAGGAAAAGATGTAATAGAAATATGATAATTTGCTGTATGCCTTGTTGTATGACATTTTATTATTTAATAATAAATGTTGTTTGGCATGTTCAATTTGTGAATGGGGAATTAAGGGAGAAATTCGCAGGTCCTGAGGTAGCAGTGTTCTGGCCTCAGTTTGACCTAGTAAACGAAGGAGTTTGGCTATGAAATTTGGCAAGCTAGTCGTACACATCTGGGGCATTACGTGGATTGGTAATAAGCCTCATTTGGATGTGTAGAACGGGATAAATTAATTTTCAAATTAAAGGTCCAAAATAAGGAACTTAAGAATAAAATTTTGAATTTCTGGGCTTAAGTTAAGATATAATCAAGCTAATATTGCTTCCGCAAGTGTACTCTGAAGAGTCTAAGGGAGGATGTTTCAAGATTCATCAAAGACTTTAGTAAGATTGCTTTACCACTCTCAAAACTTCTGCAAAAGGACACTGATTTTGTTTTCTCAAATAACTGTAAAGAAGCTTTTGAAAAATTAAAGGATAGGTTAATTTCTCCTCCTGTTCTAACATCACCAGATTGGGATCTCCCATTTGAACTATCCTGTGATGCTTCCAATTATGCTGTGGGAGCTATGATAGGTCAAAGGGAAGGTAATCTATCTAGAGTGATTGCCTATGTCTCGAAAACACTTGATGCTGCTCAAATTAACTACACCACTACTGAGAAAGAATTGTATGCCATTGTGGTAGCCTTGGATAAATTCAGAGCATATCTAATTAATTCCAAGGTAGTTGTTTACACAGATCATGCAGCAGTCAAGTATTTGTTCCACAAACCTCAATCTAAACTGAGACTCCTACGATGGATGTTACTGCTTCAAGAGTTTGATATAGAGGTGAGGGATCGAGCTGGAAATGTGAACCACGTTGCAGATCATCTAAGCAGATTACCAACAGAGACACGGGGAGTACTTAGCTCTAATCTCATTTGTGATTCTTTTCCTGACCAATCTCTTTGTTCGGTTACTGTTATAGAACCTTGGTATGCTCATTTGGTTAATTTCATTAAAACTGGCCTAATCCCTTCTCATTTTACTAAATTTCAGGTCCAAAAGCTCAAGAGCGAATCTAAATACTTTATTTGGGACAGACCTTTTCTATGGAAGCTGTGCTCCAACCAAGTGTTAAGACGATGTGTCCCAGATCAAGATCACAAATCAGTTTTGGAAGCGTGCCATTCATGGGTTTGTGGAGGTCATTTTGGAGGAAAAAGGACTGCACGTAAAGTCCTTGAATCCAGTTTCTATTGGCCTTCCCTTTTTAAAGATGCTTTTGAGTTTTGTAAAGCTTGTGATAGGTGCCAGAGATTTGGAGGGATTAGTAAGCGGCATGAAATGCCACAACACCCTATTCTATTTTGTGAGGTTTTTGATGTGTGGGGGATAGACTTCATGGGACCTTTCCCACCTTCAGCAGGGTTTCAGTACATTTTGTTGGCTGTAGACTACTTATCTAGGTGGGTAGAGGCCATCCCCACAAGGCTAGATAATGCCCAAACGGTTTCAAAGTTCCTAAGGTCTCACATCTTTAGTAGGTTTAGAGTACCAAGAGCAGTGATTAGTGATCAAGGTACCCATTTTTGAAATAAGTTGATCAATAACCTATTGGAAAAATATGGTGTAACTCATAAAGTATCAACCCCATACCACCCTCAAACTAATGGTCTAGCGGAGGTTTCCAATAGGGAAATAAAGCACATTCTAGAAAGGATTGTCAAGCCATCCAATAAGGACTGGAACTTAAGATTAGATGATGTTTTATGGGCATACAGAACAGCTTTTAAAACCCTGCTAGGCATGTCCCCATATAGGACAGTTTTTGGAAAAGCTTGTCACATGCCTATAGAGATAGAGCACAAGACTTTTTGGGCAGTGAAAGCTTGCAATGGGAACCTCGAGGAAGCCAGTTCGAACAGGTTGTTGCAGATTCAAGAGCTAGAAGAGATTCGATTGGATGCATACAACAGCTCTGAAATCTATAAACAGAAGACAAAGTTATTCCATAATGCTAATATTCTGAGAAAGAAGTTTCAGGCAGGAGATTGAGTGTTAAGGTACCAAGCTAGATTCAAGTTCAAACATGGAAAATTCAAAACTAGCTGGGATGGACCTTACATAGTTGTTAAAGTCCAGGACTTTGGGATGATTGAGTTGGAAGAGGAAGCGACAGGCAGACTTTTTCAGGCCAATGGCCATCATTTAAAACTTTACGAGGAGCCTGTTTCGCCACCTTAAGGCCAGGTTGTCTCTTTCCTATCTCCTGCCTTTTACACACTCTTCTATTTATGATGTTTTGCTATGTTCAGTTGAGTGTAGGAAAGAGATGATTCGGTAGATTAGATTCCATTTTCAGTTTAGTTCTAGTTGTCTCCAGTTTATTTCTGCCTATTCTAGGATTATTTCTGATTTGCATAACACCCCGTTACTGTGCTGCACACTCTTCAATAGTCACCTTTCCATCCACACACTCACATGCATGAATTTCGCTTACCCATCCTGTCATCTTTGCTCTACTTATACTGCTTTGTATGACTTGAATGTGACTGCATGCCTCATTGAAAAATTTGCATTGAGTGATAAGACCATTTGCTATGTTTAAGCTAGATTTGTTTGACTTCATACAGCGCTGTCATTTCTGGTTCTGTTGACAGTGAGGACACTATCAAGTTAAAGTGTGGGGGAGGATGTTTTACTCTTGCTTTTTGTGTTTAATCCAATCTTTCATCACAAAACTTTTGTTGTTGATTTTAACATGTGGTGAATTGCTTAAAACTGGACCTCCACCTTAAACAAAATTGTTAATTGGTAAAAAGGATTTACTTTGGAAACCATTTTTTGGCTTTGAAAACCGTCACTTGGTAGTCTCTATGAATAATGGTCGCGACCTGTAATGGAATTTTGGACAAACATGCTCTCTGTGAACCAAGGTCGCGACCTATGTGCTGTCTGGTAGCCATAATACCTCTCTGTCTATTTGAGTCACGACTATAGTACCTTATATGTCGCGATTGTTCCTCTCTGTGTATTTGAGTCGCGATATGTAATTTCACCAGTCGCGACCAATTATTGAAAACTTCTGAGAATCCACCCCTGTGAAAATAGGTCGCGACCGTAAATGTCTTAAGTTGCGACCCAATTTTGGAAAATGTCCATTTACCTTCTCTTTGCCTTGTGCAACGCTGGAAAGAAGGATTCCTTTTGAACTACAAATATGCTTCCACAAATAATTCATTGTCCCTAATTTCAAATCTTTTTTAGACCTTCGAAACCATTGCCACACTTGAATTTTTCTTTGAGAATCTTGGAAATTGAATTTGAAACACCTGAACTTTTGCTATTGAATTTGGGATTATTACATGACTCCAAGTGATTACTTTGAAACTTTTAAAATATCGTTTAGAGGGTTTTTCAGTTGTGATAAGTGTTCTAATGCCTAGTGAATGATGAACTTTATTTGGGACTTTAGCTAATGAGCAATTTAGATCAAAACCCTAGTTGGAAGGATTCTCCGCCTAAATTTCTATATTGAGTGATTATTCAATTGGTTTATATTCTCTAGAACTTGTCTTGGCTCTGAGTTGAGAATGACTTGCACACTTATGAATTGAACATGACAGAGGCATTCATTTCTAAACCCCCTTATCCCAAACACAAGCCCACTACATTCATATCCTTAGTCACCCCCTTTGAGCCCATCATTTTCTTTCATCCATTATTTATATAGAAAGTCATATGTACATAAACTTCATTTGCAAAATAAAATTTGATTCATGACAAAAATTCATTATTGTTGTGATGTGTGCTACAGATTCTGTGCATGAAGTGCCAAAAAAAAAAAGAGAGAGGACGGTGCAAGAAAAGAAACAAAAAAAAGAAAAGAAAAGAAAAGAGAAATGAAGAAGGCACTATTCTTAACTCTTATTAGCACAATTATCACTTCTAGATCTTTAGAGACATGAATTCATGCTACATATTTATTGTTGAATGCATCAGTACTTTCTATTCTTCATATTCCATTCCATGTGGCCCATCTCCATCATTACAATCCTAAAAGACCTCTTGATTCTTTGCATAAGATCTATATAGTTGCTGAGATTTAGAGCCATTACAAGCATATGGTAGGATGTTTTCCAATTTGAATTTGAGTGAAAGAACCCTAACAATAAGAGGATAGAGAGAGCTAAATACTTATATCTTTTGAGAGGATCTTCTGCGCTCATACCGTTAAAGTTGATTTCATTTAGTAGTTGATCACTAGGCATTTCTCACATTATCACTTCTGCATTCCCAAAAGATGGTGGATTAATTGTTTCCAGGTCACACTATGGATCATGTTTTTATCTTGGCTTTAATAGTGATTGCTCTAGGTGTAATTCATTTCTTTGTCCAGGAGTACAAAGGTTCAAATGTGTGGGAATTGATAAGACATATTTTGTATATGGTTTCTATGATAATTTTGAGAGTTTTATAATAACTTTACCATTTATTTCATGCCTTAAATTGTACTTTTGTGTATTACATGATCGTGCGTGGTAATATGCTAATTAAAGGGTAGAATGGTAAAATAACTCTTCCAAACTACAGATATTCGGTTATCTACTGATCTGGACTTTTACAGTGAGCTTTAATGTTAAATTGCAGGTACTTTGGAAGAGAACAAGGATCAGGAAAGAAGTCAAAAGACAATGAAAGTGGAACCACGCCTCTGTGCTACTTAGTCGCGACCATAGAGTCCTAATGTCACGACCCATAATTCTTCTGGAAGATTCTCACCGTATATTGGTCGCGACCAAAAAGTGTATATGGTCGCGACTAATAGTACAAAATCGCTGAAGCTGCGTGTTTTGGATTAGGTCATACTGCTATAAGAAGAGAGGAGGCTAATTTTTGGACCTGATTAGGCTAAGAAACAGTACTCAAGCGACCTCTACATACCTTTTACACATCTCTACCCCTTTCACCATTCATCTCTTCATCGTTTCTTCATGGCATCATATCTGAACAGTGATTGCAGTGCAGCAGAAGTCATGAGAGGCTAGACTTTTAGTCTCTTGATGGTGGATACAGTATCTTGAGCTCACGGATTGAACGGGGAGTTTCTTCTGTTCTAATTTGTATCTTGTCATATTTTGATTGCTTCTAGATCTTGGGTTTTTCATCATATGAACAAGTTTGGATATCGATTGATTATTCTCAAATTAGACAATTGTAATTTACTTTGGATGATTTGAATGCTGGTTTAAATTCAATATTTCATTTTTGAGTTTAAGTTAGTTGACAGTTGTCAACGATCGTTGCTAATTGATTCGATTGCTTGAATTATAGGGTTAGTCGATCGACGCTCATTCGAGGGCTTTCTTCCATCTGTTTTAAATTACACACTAAGTGATCTTTAGCAGTTCAATAATATTCTTTAAACTAGCTTTGATCAAAGGAGTTTAAAGAATATTAGGGTTCTGGACTCAATCGATTGATTGAGGTTCTATTCAAGACTTAGTGATTTCAAAACTCTATATACATTGAGAGCAAGGATAGATATTCTTCATCATCAAGAGCCTATCATCATATATTACTTTCACAAACCAATCATCTTCCATCTTAAACAAAAACATAAAATCATCTATTTTACTGCATCTTTATTTTACTGCACCCACAAAATAATAAAACCATTTACTTTACTCAGGACTACGGTTAAACTTGACATCCAATTTGCTAGGTTTCCTTTAGAAAGTCTCCTTGAGAAGAACGATAGGGTTGCACCTTATACTACATTACTAGGGTGCAATTTACTAAATTTTGATGGCTCAGACTGCGACAATCTGAAGCACTCGTCACCCACCAAGGTGCCACCTAGCATTCAAGGTGCCCCTTGATGATGTCATCATGATGATGCAGGCTAAGCTTGGTAGGAAAGCTAAGCGATTTAAGCCGTTCATCGCAATTCGATCTGGACTGTCTATTCCACCACCCTTAACCTATAAATACCCCACCCCCTCCATTCCATGCACAACACGACCAAGAGCAAAGAAAGAAGAGAAAAGAAGAGAGAGAAAGAGAAAGAAGAGAAAAGAAGAGAGAGAAAGAGAAAGAGAGAAAGAAAGAAAGAGAAAGAAAGAAAGGAAGAAAAATAAGGAGTTCTGGCTGAGCTAAGAGCAATCCAGGAGCTTAGGGACTCAGCAAGGTTAGGAATAAGGTAAGTAATTTATCCTAGTCCCTGCTCTAATAAATTAGAATATTGTTCTTATGAATTTACTAGTTAGAATAGAGAAATGTCTCTCTCTTGATAAGGTTAGCTGTGGATTAAAATAAAGTTAGGGGATTGTTAGATTAGGGGTATTACCTCAAGTTAAGCTTAAGTTAAGTAGAGCTGTACTGGATAGGACAATAACAAAATATTATTATGCTATATATAGGCTCTGACCTATGAAAAGAAGGAACCTTAGAGAAAAGGCTAAGGACTAAAGGAAAGGCTACATAACAGGTAGTAAACTATCCTAAACTTGTATGTATTGGATGTTATGCTTGGTTGTGCTTTGGCTATGTTGAATTATGTTGAAAAGTTTCTATGATTACTTTAGCCAATTGTATTTCATATGTTACATGGAAGCATGCACATACATAATGTTAACACTTTCACAAGCAAGCACAAGTATTTACATTGATGCATATATTGTTTATGGTACAGTTTACTACTGAGATTTCCCTAGAAATCTCACCCCTTCCATATCAATCTAATCACAGCAGGTCTTCTCAAGATGGAGGAGATGAAGATACATGAAGAGAAGTTAAGAATTATTTAGCATGATTGATATGTGATTGATGCATGTTATGCATATGTATATAAAGTTCGTTGCTAGAAATTTGCCACTATGAACAGTAACTCATGGTGAGGCAGTGACCTTTAAGCTGTATTAAAAAATAGTAAATGATAGAATAAATATATGATATTTTACCAGTAAGTATTAGACATACCAAGCTTCGATTTGATGTATAGAATACATTATTTGGACGTCTACACATGGAGATAAAATTTTTCAAAGCTGGGACCACAATGCTAGATTTAGGGGAATAACGTTTAATGAACAATAAACTTTGAGCATTGACTGACATTTGCTTGGCCAAGTCATGGTCAACGAGTTATTTTACTTGAAAGTGGATTAAGTTAGCTTCACGTAGCAACTTGAACCACTTCATTTTTATTTTTTTAGATTTACTTATGATTTTTTGAAGTCAGGTTACTTGTCTAGAATTTTTACAATGAACAATACTCGATAGAGTAAAATTTTAAATTGTGTAATTTGACTTTAATGATCTTAAAAGTGGTTCTAGATGCTACTGAATAGTCCTTAAGAAGTAAGAAAATTAGGATGTGACAACTACTAGGTTGATCACAGTACTATCTCAACTTAATCATCTAGAGGTTTTTAAATTGGTTTTGTTTTAGAAAATACTACATGTGTTACATCTTAATTTTTCCCTTATCTGTATAAGACTGATAGGGAAATTTCTTGGGAATTGAGCCTCGAAGCTAGGGGACCACGTAGAAGTCCCAAAATGGTTCCTTATAGGCCCAATAATATTTTTAGATAAATATGTGGGCTAGTGCTAATAAAGACATAGAAAAATATAAAATTATAAAAATATCACTAAGTATACTACTATGTTGTACCATTGAGCAAGAGATAGATGGAGGGCATTTTGGTCATTTGACTAAGGTTAGACGGTCAAGGAGGGTTATCTGAATAGTTGACTAGGTCAGGGAATACTCTAGTTATGTATGAAAAGACGATAATACCCTAGATATATTAAAGTAAATAAAGAAGAACCAAGGGGTATTTTGGTAATTTGTCAAGGGATCAGTAATTAAGTTTAGACCCAGTACAAGAATGTCAATGGTAGGAAGAATCTGGATACTGGATTTAAGTTCATAAAGCATATTATGAAATCTCAACAAAATTAGATTTATAAAACAGTATGGTTTTTGGGAATTTTTCCAGATACTTCTTCCCCTTGGAATTTCATCACATGTAGATATGAGGTGTTCCTTGATGATGTCATGGACGATGTCATCTTTTGGCTTGTAGGGTAAGCCAAGATCAAGAGTAAATATGAGCCATTAGATCAAATAGTGCACAAAGTGATCTTGGCATCCATTTCCATGCCTTGAAGCCTATAAATACCTCCCATTTTATGCCTAAAATCGTAGCATGAAGAGACCATGGGGAGGTGCTGCCCAAATGAAAAGCCAAGCCAAGACAAAGAAGAATCCAAGGTCCAAAGTTCAAGCTAGCTGGGATTAAGGTAAGCAATCTATCCTAGCTTATTTTTCTTTAATTTTGGGGCTTGAACTTGGGGTTTTTGTAGAAGAAAGTTGAGCTTTACCTAGTGTAACATCCCAAAATTTCTGTACTAAGTTGTATGTATAGGTTAAACAAAATATATGAGATTTTTAGGAAAACATGTGGCCATATTTATGTAAAGAAAAGGATTAATTGGAAGAGGAAGAAAGTCTAAGAGCCAAAGTGTAAAATTACGAAAATGCCACTTTGATGCCCTAAGGAACCAGAAGTAAATGGAGGGCATTTTGGTCATTTCACACAATGGATGGATATCAGAGGAAATTTGATAGTAAATTATTATAATTAATATGAGAATTTATGGAGTTGACAGAAGTCAAAAAGGAATCCTGTAGAATTAATTATGGAATTTACGGTGAAAAAGGACACCGATAAAAGTTTAAAGGAAACGTATGAAATTTTTATCAGGACTTCTGGATCTCAGAAAATTATGAAACTTTGTAGAGAATTCATTTTATATTAGAATGAATTTCTAAAAATGTTACAACAATTAAAAGAGGTGTTTAGCATTTATCCCAAGATCAGGGTAATTTAACGATATCGGTATAAGGAAAGTACATTGGGATATGTGCCAATTAGCTATTGGACCTAAAAGAGGCCCAACATTTCGTCCTAGGCCAGCCCAATAAGTCCCAAAATTTATCTTGGAGTCCAAGTCCAATAATGAATAATTTATGAATTTTTGAAAAGAAAGAAAAAGAGAATAAAGTAAGAATTAGGTGTTGCACATGGTGGGACCCACAAGGACTTCAAAATGGCACCCTAGAAGAGGAAGGGTTAGGTGTACCAAGTAGGACATGCTAGTGATGTCATGGTGGTAAGGTCATGAGTGTGAAGAGAAAAGATATTTCAAGATCAAACCTTTAACCATTAGATCAAATAGTTCCCAATGTGATCTTGGCCTTCAAATGACCCATGACTTTTGCTATAAATACCCCTTCATTTGCAAGCCAAAACCATGAGCAAGAAAGGGGAAGGAAGCTCTTGGGAAATATTTCTCAAGCAAGGAAGAAGCAAGGATCTTGAAGAAGCTTGTAAGGTAAGTTGCTCCCTTACTTCTAGACTTTGTCCTTATGGTTTGTGCTTGAGTTTAAGTGGTTTTTGAGGCTTAAATCTTGGGGAAATGCTGCTGGAATTTTTGTGTATATGTGAAAGGAATATGAGTTTTAAGTTATAGATAGTTAAGACAAGCTTAAACAAGTTAGTTACATGCTTGGTTGTGAAGTAAGTTGATGTTCTTGACTTTACCATTTCGGGTGCACTGTTCGTGCACTGTTCATGATAGAAGGAAAAGGAATTTCAATGATTTAATGATTCCATTGAGTTTATATGATGATTTTGTGTAGGATTGGAAAGGTTTTGAACCTTGGAAACCATTGGAATTAAAGGTTATAATGTTGAAAATTCCTCAAGGTTACTGTTCACTCGCATGAACAGTGATTTGAATTTCATGATTTTGATGCTTCCAATGGTCTTAAAATGAGATTTTGTGTGGGGGAAAAGTGGAGGAACAAGTATGGGAAGCATTTGAATCAAAATGAGAATTTGTGGAAGATTTATGTATGCTTTTCCAAATCTGTACAGAACAGTGTATTCTTGCTGGAATTTGGTTATTTTGAGTTCATAAATGGATTCAAAAGGTGAAATTGTGTAGGGTAAAGTCAAGACATCAATTGGTTCAAAGGCCAAGTTAATTGGCAGATTAAAGAAAGTTATGTTAGTTAAAGCAAGTTAAAGGTTCAAGAGAGGTAGTCTTGAGTAGTGTTTGAGTTCATGGTCCTAAGGGATTATGTAATGAATATGAATGTGTTTAGGACCTTGAAACCTCTAAGAAGGTGTTGGGGAATGATTGACCAAAAAGCTTCATGATTGGAAAGCTTGGGAAGCAAGTGCAAGCATAAGAAAGAAAGCTTAAATCCAAGGTAGTGGACTTACCCTAAACTTGTATGTATGTAATGTATACTTGATTGTGCTATGGCTTGGTTGAATTGTGTGTATATGGTAGATGATTGAAGCTCTGTTATTTTATGATTTCTTTGGCCAATTGTATTTCATATGATACATGGAAGCATGCTCATCACACTATGATAACACTTTCACAAGCAAGTACAAGTCTTTACATTAATACATGCATTGTTTGGTATTATTTGCTACTGAGATTCCCCTGAATCTCATCCCCCATAACCATGATCTAGGTTCTGGAACATCACAAGGAAGGAGGTAATGGTGGATGTATGAATGGTGTATGACTTGGAAAGCATGCCTTTAATTTATGTGATGATATATTGGTATGTATATTGTATGCATGCACTGGATTCGATGAGAGTCAGTCTACTTCCAGCGATAGTTTGAGCAGGTTATCCAGTTATTTTTTACGTGAAATTTGGTATGAACATAGCTAAGATCCAGATATTTAATTGTACACCAAGAACGCCTCATTTGGTTAAGAACTCGAATTGTTATGATTTTTCAAAGTCGGGAGTTAAAATCTGGAATAAGATAATACTACTACTCAGAGGCAGTGAGGTTCATGTGCTAATTTCATATAGTAAATGAATGATTTTTTCCACTAAATTTTATGATATTAAATTACACATTTTCAGATTTAAATCCATAGGTAATTTCACTCAATTGGATAAGTATACAAGGAGAAATGAATTTTTGAAAATGGGGCAAAGAAACTGGAACTTCCAGATTTACCAAATGAACAGTAAAGTTCAATGAATAAACTGATTTGATCTGGACAAGGAAACATCATTTTGATATTTTTATATCATAGTTGAATGAATTATCTTTCATTAGAAATTTGAATCAGCTCAAAACGATTTTTCTAGATTTGATTATGAATTTTCAAAGTTCAGGCTGTAATCTGGAATTACCCAGTGAACAGTACCCGTAAGCCCAACTCTTGGAAATTAATATTTTTAAGTTTAAGAGGTATTCCAATGATCTAAGATAATTCCAATTGAGTATATGTAAGGTTAAGGTTAAGGTCAAGATTTAAGGTTAAAATTTAAAGATGTGTACTAGAAAAATGCCATTATGCTAGTAGACTATACAGAGTACTGTGTACGTAGGTGCTGTCTAAGGAGGCTGGAAGTGATTGGACCTAGCCGGTTCATCCAGTCTTTCCTGGGTACTTACGTAGAATGGTAGTTCTCATGGGGAATTACCGAATCAGTACAGTTATTTTCTACCAGAATTTCCGGCAAGAGAGATATAATCCAGTTAAGAGTGCTATAGCAAGAGTACTCTGAGAGATATAAAGAAGGATGCTTCACCTAGGGTATATGTACTGTCCAAAATCGTAGATGAAAGGAGAAAGAAGAAAGAAGAAATTAAAGTTAGAGTTATGTGATTGATGATTAAACAAGCTAGTTAGATGATTGGTTGTTGAATCAAGCTAATATTCTTGACTTTATCATGGAAGAGACCTTTCGGTCTGCATTATTCATTATAGAGGTAGATGGAATTTCAATGATGTAATCCTTCCATTGAATTTATATGATGATTTTATGTAGGATTCGATTGGTTTTGAACCTTGAAAGCATTGGAATTAAAAATTGTAATTTTTGGAAGTCTTCTCTGTTACTATTCTCACGCATGAACAGTGATTAGAATTTCATGATTTTGATGCATCCAATGGTTTTAAAATGAAACGTTGTGTGGCATAAAGTAGAGAAACAAGTATTGGAAGCATTGGAATCAAAATAAGAATTTTTGAAAGTAAAAGGGGAGTTATGCAATTCTGTCCAGAACAGTGTGTAATTGATGGAATTTGGGAATCCTAAGTTCATAAATGGATTCAAAAGGCCAAATTGTGTAGCATAAAGTCAAGACATTAATTGGTTCAAATGCCAAGTTAATTAGTAAAGATTAGAGAAAGTTATGTTAGTTAAAGTAAGTTCAATGTTCAAGAGAGTATATTGTAAAGAATGGATGGTAATGCTATGTTAGGAATTGATTGGTGTGCTCAAAAGAGGGCAGCCACACATCAAGGAGAAGTAAGAAGGAAGAAGCATAAAGTAAAGGAGAGTCAAGCATGTGAGGTAGTAAACTATCATAAACTTGTATGTATTGGATGTTATGCTTGGTTGTGCTATGGCTATGTTGAATTATGTTGCATATGTGTTTATGATTGAAGCACTATTTCCATGATTACTTTGGTCAATTGTATTTCATATGTTACATGGAAGCATGCACATTATGTAACATCCCGATTTTTGGGTCTAGGAAAACTGGTAGGAGGTCTGATATGGACAGGCTGCTAAACCCATAGTCCCAGAGTAGTAATCTAATATGGGCGGATCACTTACCTATATTTGGTAGGAATCCGAGGGATGAGCTAAGTTCCTCAGGATTTAAAGATGAGTTAAGTCTTTGACCTACAAAATAGGGACAGTTCACCTAGATTCAAAAAGAGGAATGTAAGGAATATCCTAAGTCTTAAGCCTAGGAATTCTGCAGGTAGCTAGATATGGGCTGACTCCTGAGTAAGATAACCTGATATGGGCGGGTTCTCGAGTCTTTCAATTAATGATGACTCCCAAAGAGTTCAGGGGATGAGTTGTTGAAAGAGAATTTCAAGAACTTAAGATGAAGGATAAGAAGATAAGTAATGATGCCATAAAGAGAATTCAGGGGCATAATCGTAATTATGGGAAAGACTTGCCTGGTAGCCGAAGAGTACCATATTTTACCAGAAAATAGAGAAAATTATGCTGATCATTTCACTGAACTATGAAATATGCATATGAGATCTCTATGAGTATCAAAGAATTAGAAAAATAACTGAGGGCATTTTGGTCATTTCATAATGGATGGATATCAGATAAAATTTGATAGTAAATTATTATAATTAATATGAGAATTTATGGAGTTGACAGAAGTCAAAAAGGAGTCCTGTAGAATTAATTATGGAATTTACGGTGAAAAAGGACACCGATAAAGGGTTAAAGGAAATGTATGTAATTTTTATTAGGACTTCTGGGTCTCAGCAAACTATGAAACTTTGTAGAGAATTCATTTTATATTAGCATGAATTTCTAAAAATGTTAGAACAATTAAAAGAGGTGTTTAGTGAAGGAAATTGGAAGACACGCAGCGGAAATTAACTTTAAAAATTTTTCCATTCCCAGCCAGGATCTACCGAATGTGTTTAAGTCAAGGAGAAAGAAGTGTTACCTTCGGTATTCGAGCAACAGTCGCGACCTCAGTGTCCATTAGTCGCGACTCTTCACCGTTGGAACTTTCAGTCGCGACCTACTCGTCTTCCCGTCGCGACTCTTCGCCCCCTGGAGTTTTTAGTAGCGACCTCCTCAGCTTCTCGTCGCGACCTGTCTCCTCTGGAGTTTTTAGTCCCGACCTCCTAAGCTTCTTGTCGCGACTGGACGTCTCTAGAGTTTGTAGTCGCGACCTCGTGAGCTTCAAGTCGCGACCTGTTCCTCTTTCTGGATTTCTGACGTTCAGATGCTTATTTAGTCGCGACCTTTGCGTCTGCAATTCGCGACTCGTCGTCGTGCTGCTCTCTTCTCGATCACAAGAAGTCGACAACTCAGATCGGCTTCCTCTATCGGTATCCACATGAACAGCGTTCCAACCACGAACGACGTGCTAGTGCCTCTTGTCCCTCTAGGGTTTTCTCAAGATTCCGTCCTCACCGTCTCTATTTCGGCAGTTTCTTATCTGCAAACTGTTTGCACTCTCCTGCCCCTTTTTCTCTTGTGAGTTGTGTTGTGTCTGTGTATAGAACCCTAGCTCCCAATGTCAAATATATAAGATGCTATCGAGCTTCTAATTGGGCCGAGCTTCAGAATTAATCTGACATTAATTTTGAAATAAATACAATATCATATATTGCATAATTTGATAAGAAACTAATTAAACAAATACGGTTTTTATTAAATCCGTCTCACATATTTAATTCACCTATTTATTTAATTTAAAATAAAGATAAGACAGAATTTATTTGATTTATTCTCATAAATCAAATTTGAGATATCTTATCAATTTGAATTTCAAATTCAAAAAAATCATATCCATTTAAATTCAAATTCAAAAGTGATAGAAATTTAATTTATCCTTATAAATTAAATCTTGCAAATATCTCTTATATTATATATATAATATATATATACAAATTTATATATATATATAAAATATATATATCCACCCTAGACTATTCATTGAATCTAGACATCTCTTAGATTCAATGAATCTAGACATCACAGCTCGTGTTGGGCTATTTTGTGTGCGACCCTGTAGGCCCATATGAAGTTGGCAGTGGGCTAGTTACTATAATAACCCACAAGTCGTAAGCGGCCTCTAGCAAGACATTACGACTACCCAAATCATATGAGGATCGATGAACGATGTTATCTTTCATACAACCATATCACGTCCCTTTTGGTCACACGATATTTTGATCATGGATGAGGCATGGAGAACGTCATCCTCCTGTTCCTGACCGTTACTTTCTCGAATATCAAAGTTATACTGGTCTTATTTCATCTCTGCTCCCGCATAGATGACCGACCAGGGACATTTAGGATAAGATCACGAGTTATCCAAGGATGGTCATCACAGTAAACATGCAAATAATGTGATAACTTGATACAATGATTGGCCCCTAGGGCACAATTTCCAACATCCTCCTACTTGCACTAGGAACAATCATTAATTTGTCTCAATCCTATTAACCAAACATGACACTCATGCTTTGCTTGCACAAGCGGCTTTGTTAGAGGATCGACAACATTGCTTTCTCCTGCTACCTCGCATATTTTTATATCACCTCTATCATTGATTTCTCTGATGAGATGAAATTGCCTAAGTATATGCTTGGTCCTTTGATGTGACCAAGGCTCTTTGGCTTGTGCAATGTCACCACTATTATCACAGAACAAAGTTATTGGATCTGAGATGATAGGTATCACCCCTAGTTCAGTAATGAACTTCCTGATCCAAAAGGCCTCCTTAGCTGCATCAGATGCTGCTATATACTCAGTTTCTGTTGCAGAATCTGCTACAGTGCTCTGCTTAGAGCACTTCCAGCTTACTGCTCTATTATTCAGGAGGAATACATATCCAGATTGCGATTTTTGGTCATCCTGGTCAGTTTGAAAACTTGCATCTCTGTAACCAGTTACACAGAGCTCGTCATCCAATCCACCATAGACCAAGAATAAGTCCTTAGTCCTTCTCAAGTACTTAAGGATATTCTTGACAGCAGTCCAATGGCCCTCACCGAGGTCCTGTTGATATCTGCTAGTCATACTTAAGGCAAACGAGACATCCGGTCGAGTACATAACATGGCATAAATGATGTATCCTATGGCCGAGGCATATGGAACCTTACTCATGCGACCTCGCTGATCAGGTGTACTAGGACACAAATCCTTGCTGAGGTGAATACCATGAGACATGGGTATGAAACCCCTCTTTGATTCCTGCATACTAAACCTATGCAGTATCTTGTCTATATATGTGCTCTGACTGAGTCCTAGAAGTCTTTTAGATCTATCTCTATAGATCCTAATTCCTAGGATGTAGGTGGCTTCACCCAAGTCTTTCATTGAGAAAGACTTTCCTAACCAAGACTTGATAATCTGCAAGGTAGGAATGTCATTCCCAATAAGTAGGATGTCATCGACATAGAGTACCAAAAACACAATTGTGCTCCTACTAACCTTCTTGTACACACAAGGTTCATCAATATTTTGAAGAAATCCAAACTCTTTGACTACTTCATCAAAATGATGATTCCAACTCCGAGATGCTTGCTTCAGTCCATAAATGTGCCTTTGAAGCTTGCACACCTTACCAGAGTCCTCAGAATGCACAAACCTTCAGGTTGTGTCATGTACACATCCTCAAGGAGCTTTCCATTAAGGAAGGCTGTCTTGACGTTCATCTGCCATATTTCATAGTCATAATATGTTGCAATGGCAAGGAGGATTCTGATTGATTTGGCCATTGCAACTGGGGAAAGGTCTCACATAGTCCAGACCATGAGTTTGAGTAAATCTTTTTGCAACCAGTCGTGCCTTGAAGACATTTACATTGCCATCCATGTCAGTTTTCTCTTTAAAACCCACTTGCACCTGACAGTTTTTACACCTTCAGGCGGGTCGACTAAGGTCCATACCTTATTGTCATACATGGATTGCATCTCAGACTTCATGGCACTAAGCCATTTTTCAGAGTTTGGTCCCACTATAGCTTCTCGATAGGTAGTGGCTCATTATGCTCAATGAGCAACACATCACGATTGTCAGCAATCAGAAATCCATATCTCTGAGGCCGAAGTCGTGGGCCTTGCGTGACTTGAGGAGTCTCAACAACTTCTTGTGAGTCTTCTCCATTTTCTATCTCTAATTCTGTGGTGTCTTGTGGCTCTCAAACTTCTTCGAGATGTACCTTACTCCCACTGGTTCTTTTAAAGATAAATTCTCGTTCGAGAAAGATACCATTTTTGACAACAAACACTTTATTATCAGTGGGTTTGTAGACATAATATCCCTTGGTTTCCTTAGGATATCCCACAGAAAGGCACTTTGAAGATTTGGGCGCTAACTTATCTGAGGCTTGTTGCTTAACATAGACCTCACATCCCCAAATCTTGAGAAAAGACAAACTAGGTTTCCTCCCAGTCCATATCTCATACGGAGTCTTTTCAACTGCCTTAGATGGAACACGATTCAGTGTGAACATAGCTGTCTCTAGGGTGTGGCCCCAAAAGGATGGTGGAAGATCTGTTCGACTCATCATGGATCAAACCATATCCAATAGTGTTTGATTCCTCTTCAGAAATGCCATTCCATTGTGGTGTTCCTAGAGGAGTCAATTGTGAGACTATCCCACAATTCCTAAGATGATCGATAAACTCTTGGCTCAAATATTCACCACCTCGATCAGATCGAAGGACTTTAATTGTTTTACCAAGCTGGTTTTGTACTTCATTTTGAAATATCTTGAACATTTCAAAAGATTCAGATTTATATTTCATTAGATAGACGTAGCCATATCAACTGAAATAATCTATGAATGTGATGAAGTACGAATAACCTCCTCTAGCATTTGTATTTATCGGTCCACACACATCTGTATGTATGAGGCCCAACAAATCAGTGGCCCTCTCACTGTGCCCAGTGAAAGGTGACTTTGTCATCTTACCTAACAAACAATATTCGCAAGTATCATATGATTCAAAATCAAATGAGTTGAGAAATCCATCTTGATGGAGTTTAGAAATGCGTTTCTCATTTATGTGGCCCAGACGACAGTGCCAGAGGTATGTCGGATTCAAATCATTTGGTTTGACCCTTTTGACGGTTATGTTATAGATATTTCCATGATTGGGTTGTTCCAATTTTAATATGTAATGATCAACATGCAAATCACCATAAGCATAGAAAATATCATTACGATAAATGGAACATCTACCATTCCCAGTAATGGAAGTGTAACCTTCCTTATCCAAATAAGAAAGAGAAACAATGTTACTACTCAAAGCAGGAACATAATAGCAATTGTTCAAAACTAACAAAAGCCCAGTGGGCAGAACTAATTCATAAGTGCCTACAGCTAAAGTAGCAACCTTTGCTCTATTTCCAACTCGTAGGCCCTTTTTCATCTTTCTACTGTCCTTTAGGCCTTGCACATTTGTACAAATGTGAGAACCACATGCAGTATCTAATACCCATGTAGTGGAAGTAGAGAGATAAATGTCTATAACATAAATACCTGAAGCGATAGCCCCGCTATCCTTCTTGTTCTTTTTCAGATCTTCAAGGTAGAGTTTGCAATTCCTCTTCCAATTACCCGGTTCATTGCAGAAGAAACAAACTCCTTCCTTTGGAGGCTTTGCCTTCTTTGGTGCAGGCTTGGTTTCGGGATTGCCTGACTCTTTGGTCTTACCGGATGAGCCATGACCCTTCCCCTTGCGCTTGCCTTTCTTTTTCATACCCTTTCCTTTCTGAACCATCAAAACTGTACTGGGCTTCTTCTTAACAGTCGGCTCAGCAGTTTTAAGCATCCCATGCAGTTCAAAATAGATTTCTCCATGTTGTTCATGTTGTAGTTCATGACAAACTGGTCATAACTTTCTGGGAGTGAGTTCAAGATCAAATCTATAGCTAATTCCTGGCTCATGGGAAATCCAAGCCTCTCAAGGTGATCAATGTACCCTTTCATCTTTAAGACATGAGTACTTACTGATGCACCTTCAGCCATCTTGCAGGAATATAAGGCCTTAATGGTCTCATACCTCTCTTGCCTTGCCTATTGCTGGAACATTTCCTTAAGATGCACAATCATCTCATAAGCCTCCATGTGTTCCAGATCTCTTTGGAGCTCCAGAACCATGGTGGCTAGTATCAAGCATCCCACATCGACAGTCTTCCTTATGCTTTGCATAAGAATCTCTCTGAGCTCTAGGAGCATTGGCTGCTGGCTCCTCAGGAATGGGTTGATCTAGGACATATACTTTTCTTTCCTGCTTGAGAGCAATTCTTAAGTTCCTGAACCAGTCAAGAAAGTTTGTCCCATTGAGTTTGTCCTTCTCAAGGACAGATCGCAATGATAATGCAGCAGTATTACTAGTCGTCATGATTCTTCGGTTAAAATATGCAAGCAAATTAGAAATCTCCCACTAAATAAAACAACCCTCAGTGCAATAATTAGTGGGCTAAGATCCATATTTGGCTTAAACTTGAGTCCGCTTTGGCAGGACACTCAACTTTAAGTTATTTAGGTAGGTAACAAATTTACCAATTACATCAAATGTAACTCTTAGATATTTATGGGATTCCATCATCATATAATCCGGCATGTTTTAATCCCATCTAATGCCTTGAGACCCAAAACCGTTTTGATAATCTCAATTAAGTCAAACAATAACAAACATAAGAGTAGCACCATTACTCTTGCTTATCTCCCCAAGATAACTCCAATGCACCCACTTTGGTGGAGCCTACAAATGAGGGATCGAGGTTTTGATAAGTGTTCATTAATTGACGGCATATGACTTAAAATTTCTTTTAGAGGGTTTAATTAAATATCCGGTTTGCATGTATCTCGATTGTATCTCATACCAGTATTATGCATATAGAACATACATGCAGTGATGTAATCATAAGATGCATAATCTTAAACATGATACAATATAGCTCACCTATCCAAAGTCCCCTCAAGCCAATGAGAGGAGCTGTCTAATTAGAATAGAAAAATTATATAAGGAAACCTCATTTTAACATTCGAGGGGAGTGAGATGAGAAGAGAATGTACAACGAGAGTAATTAGAGGAAGGCACGACACGCAGGCCGTATTTAGAAAAATTACAACACTTGTAATCTAGAGCCATATTGTTCACCATACCCAAATATTCAAGAATCAAAATTCATACTATTTGAAGGGCAATAAATGTTTCAAAACATTAATACATCAGGAAAGCTAGTATATCTTACGATTATGTTGCGCTACAAATAGGTAGCCACGGTGGTCCTGCTAATATGTCATACATAGAATCTTAATTCTATTTCCTTAGACCCCATTAATATTAATTGATCAAATCAATTAACATACACCACCGATTTCAGTTTCCTTTTGGATTCCGTATATGTCATACATAAACGGATTCCATATATGTCATACATATCTCGCATGTTATCATATAATCAGCTAAGAAGTCTAACATACATCACATGTATCAACAATCAAACCTAACTTAAACACAAAATGGCATGGCTCTGATACCACTGAAGGGAATTAGAAGACACGCAGCGGAAATTAACTTTAAAATTTTTTCCATTCCCAGCCAGAATCTACCGAATATGTTTAAGTCAAGGAGAAAGAAGTGTTACCTTCAGTATTCGAGCAGCAGTCGCGACCTCAGTGTCCACTAGTCGCGACTCTTCACCTCTGGAACTTTCAGTCGCGACCTACTCGTCTTCCCGTCGAGACCTTTCGCCCCCTGGAGTTTTTAATAGCGACCTCCTCAGTTTCTCGTCGCGACCTGTCACCTCTGGAGTTTTTAGTCGCGACCTCCTAAGCTTCTTGTCATCACCGGACGTCTGTAGAGTTTGTAGTCGCGACCTCGTGAACTTCAAGTCGCGACCTGTTCCTCTTTTCGGATTTCTGACGTTCAGATGCCTGTTTTAGTCGCGACCTTTGCGTCTGCAAGTCGCGACTCATCGTCGTGCTACTCTCTTCTCGATCACAAGAAGTTGACAACTCATATCAGCTTCCTCTACCGGTATCCACACGAACAGCGTTCTAACCACGAACGACTTGCTAGAGCCTCTTGTCCCTCTAGGGTTTTCTCAAGATTCCGTCCTCACCATCTCTATTTTGGCATTTTCTTATCTGCAAACTATTTGCACTCTCCTTCCCCTTTTTCTCTTGTGAGTTATGTTGTGTCTGTGTATAGAACCCTAGCTCCCAATGTCAAATATATAAGATGCTATCGGACTTCTAATTGGGCCGAGCTTCAGAATTAATCTTATATTAATTTTGAAATAAATACAATATCATATATTGCATAATTTGATAAGAAACTAATTAAATAAATACGGTTTTTATTAAATCTGTCTCACAGATTTAATTCACCTATTTATTTAATTTAAAATAAAGATAAGACGGAATTATATTTGATTTATTCTCATAAATCAAATTTGAGATATCTTATCAATTTGAATTTCAAATTCAAAAAGATCATATCCATATAAATTCAAATTCAAAAGTGATAGAAATTTAATTTATCCTTATAAATTAAATCTTACAAATATCTCCGATATTATATATATAATATATATATACAAATTTATATATATAAAAAATATATATATCCACCCTAGACTATTCATTGAATCTAGGCATCTCTTAGATTCAATGAATCTAGACATCACAGCTCGTGTTGGGCTATTTTGTGTGCGACCCTGTAGGCCCATATGAAGTTGGCAGTGGGCTAGTTACTATAATAACCCACAAGTCGTAAGCGGCCTCTAGCAAGACATTACGACTACCCAAATCATATGAGGATCGATGAACGATGTTATCTTTCATACAACCATATCACGTCCCTTTTGTCACACGATATTTTGATCATGGATGAGGCATGGAGAACGTCATCCTCCTGTTCCTGACCGTTACTTTCTCGATCCCTGAGTAGTCTGACGATAGAAATGGAACTACCCTTCCATTAAAGTATGGCCATACATTTCTCAGACTCACTCATCGAGGGGCCCAGTAATATCTCTCTACGAATATGAAGGACAAATTCCATCTTGACCATTCACATTCCTCCGCGTGAAAAACCACTAAGCCCGAACATAGCCTTTATGATCACTCGGTCAAAAGCGACTTTTGACTGGGTCAAAGCTGAGCGTTTGTCATGTAGGAATCCATGATGATCTCAGGTCAAAGGGCATAGTGACATGGCTTGTATATGAGAGAAGCTTATGACTTAGCCCATGCAGCTCTCTCATAGCGGGTCGGTCCAACACCTTGTACTCTTACATGTGCCTATGACTTTGATTTATATCTCTATATATCTTCAAAGTTATACTGGTCTTATTTTATCTCTGATCCCGCATAGATGACCGACCAGGGACATTTAGGATAAGATCATGAGTTATCCAAGGATGGTCATCACAGTAAACATGTAAATAATGTGATAACTTGATACAATGATTGGCCCCTAGGGCACAATTTCCAACATTTAGCATTTATTCTAAGATCAGGGTAATTTAAGGATATCGGTATAAGGAAAGTACATTGGGATTTGGGCCAATTAGCTATTGGACCAAAAAGATCCCCAACGTTTCGTCCTACGCCAGCCCAATAAGCCCCAAAAGTTATCTTGGAGCCCAAGTCCAATAATAAATAATTTATGGATTTTTGAAAAGAAAGAAAAGATAATAAAGTAAAAATTAGGGTTTGCACATGGTGGGACCCACAAGGACTTCAAATTGTCACCAAAAAGGAGCTTAGGTGTCCCATGTGATGCTATGATGGTGGTGATGTCATGAGTGAAAGGAGACAAGATATTTCAAGATCAAACCTTTAACCATTAGATCAAATAGTTCCCAAGATGATCTTGGCCTTCAATTTTCCCAAGATTTTGCTATAAATACCCCCTTTGCCATTCATTCTTCACACCCAAGAGCTTCTTTAGAGATAGAAGTGGGTTCTAGAGAAAGAAAGTGGAAGAAAGAAAGAAGGAAGGAAGTTCTGGCGGAGCTGGAAGCAATATAGAGAAGCAAGAGTTTTGCTAAACTAGCCAGGTAGTAAACTTACCCTAAACTTGTATGTATGATTGATTGTGTTATGACTTGATAAATTGTTGTTAATCTGTAATTGTTGAATCTCTGTGCTATGATTGCGTTGGCCAATTGTATTTCATATATCACATGGAAGCATGCACATTACATTATGTTGACACAATCACAAGCAAGCACAAATATCATCAATGCATACATTGTTTAGTACCGTTTGCTACTGAGATTCCCCCGAATCTCATCCCCTATTTATAACCCATTACACAGAGGTTATGTCGAAGTGAATTTTTAGAATGCTGTAAGACGCCGTTATGCTGCCGAATTTCAGACTGAACATAAGGAGAAGGAGTCTAGAAGTGAGTGGACCTAGTCGGTTCATCCAGTCTTTCCTGGGTACTTATGTAGAATGGTAGTTCTCACGGGGATTACCGAATAAGTACAAGATCAGTTATTTTTACAGATGAAGTATAGTAGTTATACTGCCGGATTTCAGGCAGGAAAGATGTAATAGAGATATGAGAATTTTGTTCATACCCTGTTGCATAAAGATTTATTATTTAATGATAAGTATTGTTTGGTATATTTGATTGATATGTGATTATTGTATGCATAAGGATATATAGTTGATTGCTGGAATTTGCCACCATGAACAGTAACTCGTAGTGATATAGTGATATTTGATCTATAATTAAAAATAGTAAATGATTAAATAAATGTATGATATTTTTATGATAAATATTATACATACCAAGCTTCGATTTGATATATAGAATGTCTCATTTGGGTGTCTACACATGGAGATATAAATTATCAAAGTTGGGACCAAAATGCTGGATTCAGTAGAAAAACGCTGGATGAACAGTAAAGTTGTAACTTTGACTGACGTTGACTTGGACAAGGAATGGTCAACTAGTTATTTTTACTTGAAAGAGTATTGAGTTAGCTTCATGTATCAATTTGAACCACTGCATTCCAATTTTTCTAGAATTAGTTATGATTTTTTTAAGTCAGGTCACTTATCTGGAATTTACACAGTGAATAGTACTCGATAAGAGTAAAACTCTAGATTGAGAAATTGGACTTCAATGACCTTGAAAGTGGTTCTAAATACTACCAATTGGTCCCTAAGACGTACGAAAATAAGGATGTTTCACATTACACAATGTTAATACTTTCACAAGCAAGCACAAGTGTTTACGTTGATGCATACATTGTTTAGTACCGTTTGCTACTGAGATTTCCCCAGAAATCTCACCCCATCCATATAATCCCAATCCCAACAGGTTCATGAATGATGAAATAGGATGAAGAAGAATTAAGAGAAGTTAGGGATTGGATAATGTAAATATTATATGATGAATTTATAAATTGTTGCAAGTAATTATGTTATATGACATGTTTGAGCAACAATGTTCATGATGCAATAAAAACATTTACGGTCGCTTGGAGTCATATAATAATCCCAAATTCAATAGAAAAAGTTTAAGTGTTTCAAATTCAATTTCGAAGATTCTCAAAGAAAAATTCAAGTGTGGCAATGGTTTCGAAGGACTAAAAAGGATTTGAAATTAGGGGACAATGAATTATTTGTGAAAGCATCTTAGTAGTTCAAAAGGGATCCTTCTTTCCAGCATTGCACAAGGCAAAGATAAGGTAATTGGACATTTTCCAAAATTGGGTCGCGACTTAAAACATTTACGGTCGCGACCTATTTTCATAGGGGTGCATGCTCAGAAGTTTTCAAACATTGGTCGCGACTAGTGAAATTGCCTATCGCGACTCAAATACACAGAGAGGAACAGTCGCGACAAATAAGGTACTATAGTCACGATTCAAATAGACAGAGAGGTATTATTGCGACCATACAGCATGTAGGTCACGACTGTAGTTCACAGAGAGCATGTTAGTCCAAAATTCCATCATAGGTCGTGACCATAAATTACATATGTCGCAACCATTATTCACAGAGACTACCAAGTGACAGTTTTCAAAGTCCAAAAATGATTTTCAAGCTAAATCCTTTTTACCAATTAACAATTTTGTTTAAGGTGGAGGTCCAATTTTCAGCAATTCACCACATGTTAAGATCAAAAATAAAAATTTTGTGATGCATCCTCCCCCACACTTAAACTTGACAGTGTCCTCACTGTCAACAGAACCAGAAATGATAGCACTTTATGAAGTCAAACAAATCTAGCTCAAACATAGCAAATGATCTTATCACTCCATACAAATTTTTCAATGAGGCATGCAGTCACATTCAAGTCATACAAAGCAGTACAAGTAAAGCAAAGATGACAGGATGGGTAAGCTAAAGTCATGCATGTGAGTGTGTGGATGGAAAGGTAACCATTGAAGAGTGTGCAACACATGGACAGTAACGGGGAAGTGAAACAAAGCAGAAATAAAACAAGAATAAACATAAATAAACTGAAGACAAAAAGAACGAAACTGAAAATGGAATCTAATCTACTGAATCATCCATTTCCTAAGCTCAACCTATCATAGCAAACATCATATCGGAAAACTTGTAAACGGTGAGAGATAGGAAAGGGACAACCTGGCCTCAAGGTTGCGGGTGGAACTCAATAAACTTTGAGGGACAGCTGTTTGATTGGACGATCTCCCCCATTGCTTTCTCTCTCCACTTTAAAGTGCCACGTTCGTGCATTTTGTGCTGAGATTCGTCCAAGCTTGTCTTAAATCTTCCATCTTTAAACTTGAACTTGCCCAACTGTGGTTGGCATGTAGCAGCAACAGAGTTGGGAGGTTTTCCCTTCGCATCCTTCGTACATTCCTTAGGTTGCTCTTATCCAGCTTGTGTGGGTTCCCCAATTTGTCCTCTACTCCCTCAAGCGTCTCACCGAGCTGATGTTGGTCTACAATTGCAACAAGATTAGGGTCATGCTTTTCCATACCTGCATCATTATTAGGGATCAATTCTTTCAAAAATTTTAAGGTATGGGAAGTAATTTTGGAATGAGAACGAGGAGAAGTAGGGTTAGAATATATTGGCCCTTTAGCCAAAACAGTGGGAAGGTGATCTGAAGGAATTTTTAGTTCATTGGATGCGTCTGGTATATATGGTTGCGAGCTTTCATCGTATGTCGCGACTGAAGCCGACAGGGTGCATCTCTGGAGCTATTAGTCGTGACTTTATATTCATCCTGTCGCGACTTGTGCTCTCTGGAGTTTTGTGTCACGACATGTAAACCCTTTGGTCGCTACTCATCTTCACAGTGGACTGCAGATTGATGTTGCGTTGCGACGTTAAGGTCATTAGGTCGCGACTTTTTATCACAGAAACTCGACCCTTCTTTGATTGTTGGTCTTTCAGCTTCCAGAATACCTTGGGATCCTACAAAATCACTCAACAAACCTTTTTCAAGTGCATTATCTCTATCATCGTCATGCAAACTTAATTCATGTTCATCCTTAACTTCTTCAATAGCATAATCAATGGCATTTAAAGCATTAAATGCAGAGTTATTGAAACATCCTTATTTTCATACATCTTAGGGACCAATTGGTAGTATTTAGAACCACTTTCAAGGTCATTGAAGTCCAATTTCTCAATCTGGAGTTTTACTCTTATCGAGTACTGTTCGCTGTGTAAATTCTAGATGAGTGACCTGACTTTGAAAAATCATAACTAATTCTAGAAAAATCAGAATGAAGTGGTTAAAATTGCTACATGAAGCTAACTCAATACTATTTCAAGGAAAAATAACTCGTTGACCATTCCTTGTCCAAGTCAACGTCAGTCAAAGTTACAACTTTACTGTTTATCCAGCGTTTTTCTCCTGAATCCAGCATTTTGGTCCCAACTTTGATAATTTATATCTCCATGTGTAGACATCCAAATGAGACATTCTATATATAAAATCGAAGCTTGGTATGTCTAATATTTATCATAAAAATATCATACATTTATTTAATCATTTACTATTTTTAATTATAGATCAAACATCACTATATCACCATGAGTTACTGTTTATGGTGGCAAATTCCAGCAATCAACTTTATATCCTTATGCATACAATAATCACATATCAATCAAACATGCCAAACAATACTTATTATTAAATAATAAGTTGTTATACAATAGGCCATGGACAAAATCCTCATATCTCTATTACATCTTTCCTGCCTGAAATCCGGCAGCATAACTACTAGGCTTCATCTTTACAAATAAATGTTCTTGTACTAATTTGGTAATTCCCGTGAGAACTACCATTCTACGTAAGTACCCAGGAAAGACTAGATGAACTGACTAGGTCCACTCACTTCCAGACTCCTTAGAAATCACCTACGTATACAGTACGTATCATCTCCTTATGTTCAGTCTGAAATTCGGCAGCATAACGGCGTCTTACAGCATTCTAAAAATTCACTTCGACATAACCTCTGTGTAATGGGTTATAAATAGGGGATGAGATTCGGGGGAATCTCAGTAGCAAACGGTACTAAACAATGTATGCATTGATGATATTTGTGCTTGCTTGTGATTGTGTCAACATAATGTAATGTGCATGCTTCCATGTGATATATGAAATACAATTGGCCAACGCAATCATAGCACAGAGATTCAACAATTACAGATTAACAACAATTTATCAAGTCATAACACAATCAATCATACATACAAGTTTAGGGTAAGTTTACTACCTGGCTAGTTTAGCAAAACTCTTGCTTCTCTATATTGCTTCCAGCTCCGCCAGAACTTCCTTCCTTCTTTCTTTCTTCCACTTTCTTTCTCTAGAACCCACTTCTATCTCTAAAGAAGCTCTTGGGTGTGAAGAATGAATGGCAAAGGGGGTATTTATAGCAAAATCTTGGGAAAATTGAAGGCCAAGATCACCTTGGGAACTATTTGATCTAATGGTTAAAGGTTTGATCTTGAAATATCTTTTCTCTTTTCACTCATGACCTTACCACCATGACATCACTAGCATGGCCTCCCTTGGTACACCTAATCCTCCTTTTTGGAGCCATTTTGAAGTCCTTATGGGTCCCACCATGTGCCAACCCTTATTCTTACTTTATTCTCTTTCTTTCTCTTTTTCTTTCATTTCAAAAATCCATAAATTATTCCTTAATGGGTTTGGGCTCCAAGATAACTTTTGGGACTTATTGGGCTGGCCTAGGATGAAATTTTGGGCCTCTTTTAGGTCCAATAGCTAATTGGCACAAATCCCAATATCCTTTCCTTATACTGATATCCTTAAATTACCCTGATCTTAGAATAAATGCTAAACACCCCCTTTAATTGTTCTAACATTTTTAGAAATTCATTCTAATATAAAATGAATTTTCTACAAAGTTTCATAATTTTCTGAGACGCAGAAGTCCTGATAAAAATTTCATACATTTCCTTTAACCCTTTATCGATGTCCTTTTTCACAGTAAATTCCATAATTAATTCTACAGGACTCCTTTTTGACTTCTATCAACTCCATAAAGTCTCATATTAATTATAATAATTTACTATCAAATTTCATCTGATATCCATCCATTGTGAAATGACCAAAATGCCCTCGGTTATTTTTCTAATTCTTTGATACTCATAGAGACCTCATATGCATATTTCACAGTTCAGTGAAATGATCAGCATAATTTTCTCTATTTTCTGGTAAAATATGGTACTCATCGGCTACCAGCCCAGTCTTGCCCATAATTACAATTATGCCCCTAAATTCTCTTTCTGGCATCTTTACTTATCTTCTTATCCTTCATCTTAAGTTCTTGAAATTCGCTTCCAACAACTCATCCCCTGAACTCTTTGGGAGTCATCATTAATTGAAAGGCTCGACAACCCGCCCATATCAGGTTATCTTACTCAGGAGCCAGCCCATATCTAGCTACCCGCAGAATTCCTAGGCTTAAGACTTAGGATACTCCTTACATTCTTCTTTTTGAACCTAGGTGAACTGTCCCTATTTTGTAGGTCAAAGACTTAACTCATCTTTAAATCCTGAGGAACTTAGCTCATCCCTCAGATTCGTACCAAATATAGGTAAATGATCGGCCCATATCAGATTACTATCCTGGGACTACGGGTTTAGCAGCCTGCCCATATCAGACTACCTCCCAGTTTTTCTAGACCCAAAAATCGGGATGTTACAATTATCATAGGGATATCTCATCGCTTCATTCATGTTAAAACTTACTACATGTTCTCCAACTTCCATTGTAATGGAACTATGCTTCATACTAATGATGATTTTGGAAGTTTGGAGGAAAGGTCAGCCAAGGATCAAAGTGCTATCATTTACTAGCTCATTAGACATATCCAGAACATAGAAGTCAGTTGGGAACACTAGGTCTTTGACCTGCACTAGAATATCCTCAAGAATTCCCTTGGGATACCTAATTGTCCTATCAGCTAGTTGGAGTACTACATTTGTGTCTCTCAGATTGTTGACACCTAAAGCCTGATAAACTGACCAAGGCATTACATTAATGGCCGCCCCTAGATCTAGCAACACTCCCTTAATAGGAACATTTCCTATAGTGCATGGGATTGTATAGGAGCCTGGGTCTTGGCACTTAACTGGTAGTTCATCTTTAAAAAGGGATGACACATTAGCACTCACCTGAATTCTCTCAAGAATCCTAAATTTCTTTTTATCAGCACACAATTCTTTTAAATTTTTTGCATACTTAGGGTTTCTCTTGAGGAATTCAACCATAGGGATGTTTATTTCCAGTTTATTGAACAGATTTAAGCATCTTTTGCAAAATCAGGATCAACTTTTTTCTTTCCAGCAAAATAAGAGTTAGGAAAAGGGAGATCTTTTATACTTACCTCCTTACCTGTATGCAAAGAGGCTCCTTGCTTGCTCGACTCCAGCTTCTCCTCAGGTTTCTTTCCTTTGTATGCTGGACTTGGAATGTTGTTGCTTCTTCCTGCAGCTCTTGCATCTCCACTTGTGCTTGTGAGCACTCCTCTTGAGTTGCCTTCTTGCTCATTAGCTGCTGTTCTTTAATGCTTTCAGAATTCCCAACTTTCATTTGTGGCTGTGGTGAATTCTTAAAATCAGATTCTTCCTTATCCTCCTGTGGTGCATCAGCTTCCTTAAAATGCACCTGTCTTCCACTTCTTAGAGATATGGCATTCACCCCTTTTGGATTAATAACAGTGTTCGAAGGTATGCTTCCACTGTTCTTTCCTTGGATGTCGCTCACTATATTAGAAACTTGAGTTAAGTGGCTTGTGATATCTGCATTCTTACAACTTAACTCCTCAAGTTTACTGTGTACATCTGCATTATCCTTCTGCATACTTTGGAGAATTGAAGCTATAGAGGTGAACTGACCATCATTCTCTTTGAGCTTGTGATCAATATTGGTCATTCTATCATCCATGTTACTCATTTATGCTGCCATACTCTTTAACAATTGAGAGGTCTCTTCTAGTCTTGAAGGCACTAAAGCATTAGGTTGTGTGGGGACCATAGACCTTGCATTACCTTGGTAGTTGCTTGAGGAAGCACCACCTCCTTGAAACTGATTAGATCTATTTTCTCCACTCCCCCACCTAAAATTTGGGTGGTCTCTCCAGCCAGGATTATATGTGTTAGAATATAGATCTCTCTTCTAGAAGTTATTCTCTCTCCCTTGATACATAGCTGCAACTTCCTCATACTGTCTATCACATGTACTTGTAGTATGCATCATTGAACTACATGATTCACATCCTATAACTAGGGCTTGCGAGGTATCCACTGCATGAACTTGTTTTGTGGAGTGCAGCTCTCTTTCAATCAAACTCATCATCTTGTCCATTCGATTTCCCAAGGCTGCTATCTCAGCTAAGATCTCATTAGAGCTACCTGAAGATGAGGGTGGTAATCTTCTTGGATCTCCAGTTTGATGGTCCTCATTAGCCATTTTCTGGAACAAATCCCAACTTGCTTGTGGGATCTTATCTCTCAATGAACCTTTCGCAGCAGCATTCAAGGATACTTTATTGTGGGGTAGTAGACCATCAAAGAAGATGTCAACTAAATCAGCCTTAGTGATGTTATGGTGGGGGCATCGAGCCAAAAGGTTAATAAATCTTGTCCAATACTCGTGCAAAGACTCCCCATCCTGTTACATAACATTAGTGATCTCCTTCTTCATCCGAGTAGTCTTGGAGGCTGGGAAAAACTGCTCAAGAGAAGTGGACTTCAGCTGATCCCATGTAAGAGTGGAGAAATAAGTTGGTAAATTGTATAGCCACTCCTTAGCCTTCCCTTCCAAAGTGAAATGAAAGTACCTCCTCAAGACATCATCCAAAGTGGCCATTGGAGGTTTCATTGAAGAACTGATCATGTGCATGGTTTGTAAATGCCTGTGCGGACATTCTCCTGCAAAACTATGAAATTTAGGTAAGGCTGCAATCAAAGCTCCTTTAATTTCAAAATTAGCGTCTTCAGCATAGAAACCATTAGGATCATAATTCACATGCGAATGATTAATTTCCCTAACACTTCTATTATCTTCAACATTCATAGGTATTTCATTTTCTCCATTCCCATTATACCCATTATGATCAGCCATATTTAATTCAGTTTCAGATTCTAGAATACTAGAGGAGGAACTAGATTTTGCTTCTTCTTCTCTAAACTCCCTAAATTCTCTCCTTAGTTTCCTAAGTCTCCTTTCAATTTCAGGTTCAAAAGGTACTAAAGTTTCCATTCTCCTGCGCATGCAATGTAGAAACAGTCAAGAGTAATTAATGCAAACAGTCAGATTCAGTTCAGAAGTTGCACAGCAGAAAATTTTCAGTAGGTCGCGACAAAAGTGTATGTTAGTCGAGACTAAAAAATTACAGAGAGCAGTAGTCGCGCCGAAAAGGTTTAAATGTCGCAACTGGTTTTCGCAGAGAGCAGTCGGATGTCACAGATAGCAATATGGTCGCGACTCAAAGTGGTTTATGTCGCGACTAAAAGTGATAGAGAGTAATTGTCACGACTCAGTTAAGGTAAGGTCGTGACTCAAAGACACAGAGACTAATCCTGTAGAAAGTTAGAAAAAAATGCAGTATGCAATGCAAGTTAAAAACTACTAAAAACTAAAATGCAATGAAAAACAATGAAAATGACTTAGGTAGGCAATGGAATTGACAAATAATTACTAGGGAACCAATTACTTGGCTCCCCAGATTGTCGCAGTCCGAGCCATCAAAATTAAGTGAATTTCACCCTAGTAATATAGTATAAGGCATAACCCTATCGTTCTTCTCAAGGAGCCTTTCTAAAGGAATCCTAGCAAATTGGATGTCAAATTCAACGGTAAACCTGAGTAAAGAGTAAATGGTTTTGTGGTTTTATGGGTGTAGTAAAATAAAGATGCAGTAAAATAGATGTTTTTGTGTTTTTGTTTAAGATGGAAAATGGTTGATTTGTGAAAGTAGTATATGATGATAGGCTCTTGATGATGAAAAATATCTATCCTTGCTCTCAATGTATACGGAGTTTGAAATCACTAAGTCTTGAATTAAACCTCAATCGATCGATTGAGTCCAGAACCCTAATATTCTTTAAACTCCTTTGATCAAAGCTAGTTTAAAGACTATTATTGAACTGCTAAGGATCACTTAGTGTGTAATTTAAAATAGATGGAAGAATGCCCTCGAATGAACGTTGATCGACTAACCCTAGAATTCAAGCAATCGAATCAATTAGCAATGATCGTTGACAACCGTTCAACTAGCTTAAACTCAAAACTGAAATATTGTATTTAAACCAGCATTCAAAACATCTGCAAAGTAAATTACAATTGTCTAATATAAGAATAATCAATCGATATTCAAAACTTGTTCATATGATGAAAAATCCTAAATCTAGCAGCAATCATAATATGACAAGATACAAATTAGAATAGAAGAAACTCCCTATTTTAGTCTGTGAGATCAAGATAATAGATCCATCACCAAGAGACTAAAGGTCTAGCCTCTCATGACTTCTGCTGCACTGCAATCGCTGTTCAGATGTGATGCCATGAAGAAACGATGAAGAGATGAAGATGAAAGGTGTAGACGATGGAATATGAGTAAAAAGTGCGTGGAGAGCGCTCAAGTATTGCTTCTTAGCCTAATCAGGTCCAAAAATCAGCCTTCCCCTTGATGGCAGCCTTCATCTTTTCTTATAACAGCATGACCTAATCCAAAACGTGCAGCTTCAGCGATTTCGTACTATTAGTCGCGACCAGATACATGTGTTGGTCGTGACCTATAAACAGTGAGAATCTTCCAGAAGAATTATGGGTCGCGACCTTAGGACTCTTTGGTCGCGACTAAATAGCACAGAGGCGTGGTTCCACTTTCATTGTCTTTTGATTTCTTTCCTAGTCCTTGTTCTCTTCCAAAGTACCTGCAATTCAACATAAAAGCTCACTGTAAAAGTCTAGATTAGTAGATAACAGAATATATGCAGTTTGGAAGAGTTATTTACCATTTTACCCTTTAATTAGCACATTACCACGCACAATCATGTAATACACAAAAGTACAATTTAAGGCATGAAATGAATGGTAAAGCTATTATGAAACTCTCAAAATTGTCATAGAAACCATATACAAAATGCGTCTTATCAGTACTCTAGCTTAATATAGGAATTTTATCAGGACTCCAGATAGATGAAATTTATCTGATAGTCTAAAAGTATAAAGAATTCTTATCGGATATCCTAGACCTCAGATATGAGCAAAAATCTGCAGGAAGATGCGTCCTGTAGATATGGATGTCAGGGAACTGACAGAATTCCGAAAGGAGGTCTGTAGAAAAAGTTATTCATAAATTAGTAATTTTAGATGGGAGTTTATGACCTCCGGGTATCCGATTGGGAGATTTATCGGTATTCAAACTGAGACTGCATGAGCTCAGATAACATCGGTCAGATGCTTGTTATGACCCAAAGGGATGCCTAGACTCAGTATATCAGTTTATCTGATAAAAGGAGTCAGTGTCTAGAAAGGTGTAGACACGGTGCACAGTGACAGCAACACCCGATGAATATCACCGGGAGAGGTGTCTCGGGATTCATGCCATAAAGGTGGTGGACCTTATAAAGGCCCAAAAATGACGCCAACCAAGGCCCAATAAGACACTTGGACTGATAGGTGGGCCAGTGTCCAGTGGAACCCCAAAAATATGCAAAATGATGAAAATGCCCTTATGTTATAAAATAGGGAAAGAATGAGTAAAGGGTATTTTGGTCATTTGGCTAAGGTTAGACAGTCAAGAAAGGTTATCTGGATAGTTGACCAGGGTTAGAGAATACTCTGGTAAGATATGAAAAGACAATAATGCCCCTAGATTCATTAAAGTAAATAAAGAGGAACCAAGGGCATTTTGGTAATTTACCAAGGATGGTTCTTGGGAATTGAGCCATCAGAGTACTTGGGCTAGATCAAAAACCCAAGATGACATTTCAAAGGCCCAAAAACGTCGCCCAAGGAATATGTGAGTTAAAGTGGCATTAAAATAATATTTTAGTGACTTTTCAATAAAGTAAAGTTACTCGGTTGACGTGATAACAGGGGAATTAATTAGATAAAGATTCGAACTTATCTGGAAGTCATGGGATGGCGTGAAAGGTTCCAGCAAGATGCCACATGGCGCCAACCTAGAGGGAGAAGAAAAGCTGAGGACACGTGGCGCGATCTCAGCCGTGTATTCCTGTGTAAGACTCTGGAATGCTCTGGAACACTGAGTCAGCATGGTGAGTCAGCAGGTAATTATGAAAGGCCATGAGTCATCAAGATGACATCACCATGATGATGCAATAAATTGATTAAAGAAAATAGAAAATTCCAAGAAAATCGGTGGCCACAAGATTAAAGTTCTTGAAAATTATAGAAATGCCATCCATGAAAACTATAAATACCCCTCCCCCTTGCCATTGTCTTCACAGCCAAGAGCCCATAAAGAGAGAGAAGTAAGTTCTAGAGAGAGAAAGAGGAAGAAAAGAAAGAAGGAAGGAAGTTCTAGCAGAGCTGGAAGCAGTAAAGAGATAGCAGAGTTTTGCTAAGCTTGTGAGGTAGTAACTAATCCTAGCTTTTATGTAATGGCTTTGTGATTTAATGTGCTATTATTTGGTTGGATTGTTGTCTTATATGTTATGTTTGAAGCTCTACTTCATAATGCTATGATCATGTGTTATTATTGAGTATGGAAGCACGCGGCATACTTATCTATACACAATCACAAGTAAGCACTATCACACTACATTACATATATTGTTATGGTTGTTACTACTAAGATTCCCCCGAATATTATCCCCTATATGTAACCCATTACAGGGAGGTTATGTCGAAGTAAATTTTGAAAATGCTAAGAGATGCCGTTATGCTGCCAAAATTATGGCAAAATATCAGTAGTGAAGAAAGGAGATATACGTACTGTGTACGTAGGTACTGTCTAAAGAGGCTAGAAGTGAGTGGACCTAGTCAGTTCATCCAGTCTTTCCTGGGTACTTACGTAGAATGGTAGTTTCCACGAGAATTACCGAATCAGTACAAATCAGTTAATCATAAAAGATGAAGCCTAGTAGTTATACTGCAGGAGTTTAGGATAGAAAGATGTAATAAAGATATGGGGATGTTGTTCATGCCTTCTTGTATAACAATTTATTATTTAATAATAAATATTGTTTGGCATGCTCAGCTTATGTATGAGGAATTAAGAGATGTTATGCATATGTATGTAAAGTTGATTGCTGGCATGAACAGTAACTCGTGGTGACACAGTAAGGTTTGATCTATAATTAAAAATAGTAAATGATTAAATAAATGTATGATATTTTTATCATAAATAGTAGACATACCAAGCTTCGATTTGATATATAGAATGCCTCATTTGTATGTCTATACATGGAGATATAAATTATCAAATTTGGGACAAAAATGCTGGATTCAGGAGAAAGACGCTGGATGAACAGTAAAGTTGTAACGTTGACTGACATTGACTTGGTCAATGCGTGGTCAACTAGTTATTTTTCCCTGAAAGAGAATTGATTTATATTCATGTATCAATTCAAACCACTTTATTTTTATTTTTCTAGAATTAGTTATGATTTTTCGAAGTCAGGTCACTCATCTGGAATTTACACAATGAACAGTACTCGATAAGAATAAAACTCCAGATTGAAAAATTTGAGTTCAATGACCTTGATAGTGGTTCTAAATGCTACCAAATGTCCCCTAAGACATATGAAAGTAAGGATGTTTCATTTTGGTATTAGAGCAAAAGGTTATAGCACTGGTACAGAACAAAGTTTAACACAGAACAGAGGTTCTGGTGCAAGATAAACTTGCTCTGATTGAGAAACAGAGTATGTATTGGATTAGTAAGGCCCAAATGAGGTTGAGGTTAGTAATAGGTTACTTGTTCATAGTTCAACTAAGATTATGGATTGGAGATGAATGCTCTAGGGAAAATGAATTTTGAGGTTTAGTAAGAGATAGCTTCTCACCTGTTAGTAATCTATGAGGATAGGGGGAAACTTAAAAGTATGAATGGCATAGAGATGCGAGCCAAACCCTTCCTCAGTTAGCTGAAAGAAAGCAGCTGACTAAGTTATGGATTATAGTGAGGCCAAGGACACAGAAGTCCTTCAGTATAGGGATATAGAAGTCTTACAGGTCAGGTGATGGGAGATGTTATGATGGAATGAATATGGTCTAGTTAAGGTAAAATGGCTTGACATGATAGCTATCCTAGATTCCTGAATTGATAAACAAGATCTTGAAGAGGTAAACTAAAGATCAATAGTCTCAAAAATTTCTTGAGGATTAATAGAAAGAAATCATAAGAGATATAGTATAAGTTTTTGCAAGTGCTCTCTAACGTTAATGTAAGCCCTATTCCTTTGATGAGAGGACAAATTACGGCTGAGGAAGTTAAGTACTGGTACTAGATTATGGATAGACCAGATATTATTCCTCCTCCACCGGAGTTTGAGGATAGGTTTGATGTGAGTAATATATAACAATTCCTTAATCCATAAATCCAGTCACAACCTATGATAGTCCCTTCCTATTCTTATGATCTAGGATTATATATGACGCTATAGATAAAGATCAATGAGATGTTCCTGGTCCTAGTCAAACCCAGCCTTGTTTATGAAAGACAGATAATGTTGACTATATCAGTCTCAGGAAGGCTGTGGAGAGTGAACTACTTAGTTTAGGTTAAGGGATGGATAGAAGTAGAGATCAAGAGCAGTCAATCTATTTGTATTTCCTCAATGCCGTAACAAGAATGATAAACCCATATACGATAGAGAGCATTAACTTGAATCAGGTTTATAATCTAGAGATTGGCATGAGATGGTCATAAGTCAGATATTGCCATATACTCCTACATGGCATGTAGAGCTAAGTGAGTTTCTGGAAAATGATCCACCAGCTAATAAACAAGGGTGGCATTTCCATATGCAGAAGTATTTGCAGTTTACGATTCCCTAGAAAAGAATGTAAAAAGGGATGAGGGGTAATGTAAACATGTAAATAGTGTAAAGTAATTACACAGTGGTATGCTAGTTATGACTTACCCCATATATATAATTGACATGTATGTAATGTATGTACAAATGCTATGGAATATGAGTTTAGATGTGATATAATAAAATGATAGTTGGTTGACCATCCATGTGAATATGTTCCCAATTAATTCAATTATGATAGATAGATATGGATAAGTTTCAAATCACTCAAGCTCATCAAAGTTAAGAATAAGAATTGGCCATTACTAGAGTAAAGACTGGACAATAGAATAGAATGTTTAAAGAAAGCTGTAATATCCTTAATTTTCTGTACTAGTTCCTATGTACAGATTAAACGAAATATATGAGCTCTGTTTCAGGAAAGACATGTGGACCTTTATGTAAAGAAAAGGATTAAATTGCAAAAGAAAGGAAATTAAGGGACCTAAATGCAATTATGGAAAGTTTAAAGTTAGGAATGAAAGGTAGACAAAAATGTGGGGTCTTAAAGTGTAATTTTAGCCAAATTAAGGGACTTAATTATAAAGAAGGAAAAGTTCCCTGGGGCTAAAGTATAATTAAAGAAAATAGGCCAGAAGTGGTTTGCACCGCCCGACAGCATTTCAGTCCCAGATTCTACCAGAAGGTAGGGCAGGTGACGCCGGGTAACCAAGCATAATACCGGAATTTTTGAAGACTCCAGATAGCCAGAAATGGACTGATCGTCCAAAAGTTATAAAAATTTATACCGGATACCCTAGATTTCAGATATAAGTGGGAAAATACAGGATGATGCGCCTTTATGGGGCAGATGTCGGGAAACTGACAGGATACCGATAGGAGGTCTGTAGGAAAAGTTATTCACAAAATAAAAAATCCAGACGGGAGTGTGGGGCCTCCGGGGATCCGGGTTGGAGATTTATCGGTATTTTTAAAGGGGCTGAATGCGATCGAATGACTTCGGTCAGATGACCGTTATAACCCCCAAGGATGCCTGAACACAGTAGGACACTGTATCTGGGAAAAAGAGCCGGTGTCCTGAAAAGGTATATAATCGGTAAATAATAGTTAAAATATTCAATGAACTGTGTTAAAGGAAGATTCCTCGTAATGCGTGAAATACAGATAATGGACCCAGGAAGCCCAAAAATGGCGCCATTAGAGGCCCAATAAGACTCTTGGACTGATAGGTGGGCCAGTGTCCAGCAGAACCCCGGAAAAGTGCGAAATTACGAAAATGCCCCTATGTTGTACAAAAAGGGCAGCAGATGAATAAAGGGTATTCTGGTCATTTTGGATAGACCCAGAGGTCAAGACATGTCTAAATCAGGTTGGCTAGAGCCAGTATAAGCTTTGACAGAGTCTAGAAAGGTGTGAAATGACGATTTTGCCCTTAGGGTTAAAATAGGACAAGATAGGGCACCAAGGGCATTTTGGTCATTTCGTAGGGGATCTGTAATTGAGTCTGGACCCAGTATTAAAACGTTAATGATATAAAGGGTCTAGATACTAAATGTGAGGTCAGTAGACATAAAAAGGATCTTCAGAAACATCAGATTCAGAAAATGGCACGTTTTTCGAGGCGATGGACCGGGCCGGTACCGGATTGGACCGGAAAGCTTCCAGAACCTCCAAATTTCGTCACATGAAGAATATGGGTGGTGAGGTGTCCTATGAGGTGTCCCATGAGGTGTCCAGGGTGATGCAGTAAAAGAGAATCAAAGAAAATAGGAAATTCCACGAAAAACCAGGACCACAGGATCATAAGTCTTCCTAATTACAAGATTGCCATTGCTCAACACTATAAATACCCCCCCTTACTCCTTCATTTCGGTGCAAGTAAGAAAGAGAGGAAGAAAGAAGTTCTTGAGAGAGAAAGTGAGGGAAAGAAAGAAGTAAGGAAGTTCTGGTGGAGTTGGAAGTAGTAGAGAGGTTCTGAAGCTCTGCTTTTGAGGTAACAACTAATCCTAGCTCTTATGTAATATCTTTGTGATGTGTTGTTTTGTTTGGTTGATTGTTGTCCTATATGTTATGCTTGAAGCTCTATTCCAATGCTATGATCATATGTTATTGAATATGGAAGCATGCAGCATACTTATCTGTACACAGTCACAAGCAAGCACCGTCACTCTGCATTACATATTTTGTTATGATTATTGTTACTGGGATTCTTTTGAATCTCATTCCCAAACATAACATTACAGGGGAGGTTCTGTCAAAATAAAATTTGGAAATCTTAAGAGACGCCGGTAGGCTGCCGAAATTCCGGCAACGAAGACGGAACAAAGAAAGGAACTGATACGTACTGTGTACGTAGTGCTGTCTAAGGAGGCTGGAAGTGAGTGGATCCAGAAGGTTCATCCAGTCTTTCCTGGGTACTACGTAGAATGGTAGTTCTCATAAGGGAATTACCGAATCGGTACAACATCGGTTACTTTCTAAAGAAGAATTGTAGCAGTTATGCTGCCGGATTTTAGACAGAGAAGGATGTAATAAAATATGAGGGAGTTAATCATGCACTGATAAATAACAGTTGATTATTTGATATTAATTATTATCTGGCTTGTATGACTGATATGTGTTGGTTGTATGCTTGGGTATGTAAAGACTAAACGCTGAAAATAGGCTCAGTGAACAGTAACTCGTGAAGACCCATTCATGTTTGATAAATCATTAAAAATAGTAAATGATTGAATTAATGTACGAAATTTTTAGGGTAAAAAGTATACATACTAATATTTAATTTGATATATAGAATGTCTAATTTGGATGTATACACGAAAAGATATAAATTGTTAAAGTTGGGACCAGAATGCTGGATTCAGGAGAAAGTCATTGGATGAACAGTAAGATTGAAACGTTGACCCACGTTAAATTTGTCAAAGATTGGTCAACCAATGATTTTTCCCTGAAATATATTTGAGTTATATTCATGTAGCAATTTGAACCACTTCATTTCAATTTTTCTAGAATTAGTTATGAATTTTCAAAGTCAGGTCACTCATCTGGAATTTGCCATAGTGAACAGTACTCGATATGAATAAAATTCCAGATTAAGTGTTTAGACTTCAATGACCCTGAAAGTGGTTTAAGTGCTACTGAATGGTCCCTAAGATGTATAAAAATAAGGATGTGACATTTTGGTATCAGAGCAAAGGATTCTGGCTTAAGAAATGCTCTGAGTAGATGATTTATAGAAAGATATACCATGATAAAGCCGTTATAATTGACACTAAGTTAGTGTTTGCAGGATGGCTAGACATAGATTTGGGTCTGAAACTACAGTAAACCAATGGGAATTAAGACCAGAGGTCTCTAGTTCAGATAGTTCAGAAGAAGAGATAGTAAGCAATGATTCTGACCTCTGGACACCTCCAGTAGCTGGTGATTCTGAGGAGGATAGTTCCTCGGTAGGATCAAACTTTCCAATTGATGAACAGGAGGTGATAATAACAGAAGGCCCTATTCCTACCATTCCCATAAGTGCGGTACCCTTGAATATAACAGACAGTTCAGGATCCAGCCAAGTACGTGTTCAGAGTAATGCGCCAGGTCCCAGTAGACCCGAAGTGACTCTAGTAGAAATGTATTTGGGAGGTTTAATCGTAAGAATGGTCCCAGGGAGGAACCTGAGTAGAGAGCAACTGAGAGCTCGGTAGCATTAGCCCGACAACTATACGAGTTGAGGCAGACCCTGTTTGAAAACATAGATCAAGATTATTCAGTCTACCAGGAGTTTATCACAAGGGTGAAAGCCATATATCAAGCCTGGGATCCAAATGTGTTAACCATGGGGCTTTGGCTAGAAATTATGAATGATGTATTGCCGAAGACTCCTACCTGGAGATCGGAGTTGGACCAGTATTTTGATAGAGAATCATATTGTACCATATCCGACTGGATCTACCTAGTAGGAGAATATATTAGAATGAAATTTAAGAAAAATTAGAGTAATAGACTAGAATGGTATGTACATATACTCTGTATGTATATTATGTTTGAAATAAAATGAAAAGGAATTATGTTATTTATCGTATTCCCTTCTGTTTTTAAGTATAACAAAATGGTACGAACGAGGAGAACTATTCCAGCTGAGGAACCCCGAGAGGCTGGAAACCTTAATCAAATGATTCTAGAACGATTAGAACAGCAACAAAAGATGATAGAAGAAATGAGAGCTGCTCAAGCACGAAATGAACAAGAAAGAGATGCAGCCATAGCCGCGGCAGTAGCAGCAGCTGTAAATAATTTAAGACCGCCAGAGCCTTCAGGAGCAACTAGTAGAGAACCTGAAGAAGTACCACAGCAGGCGGAACAGCCTCAGAGAAGGGTTGAATCAAGGGAGGAGGCAGTTGGCATCCAACAATGGATGGTGCGATTTTGCAAACACAATCCTCCCATATTCAAAGGGACATTTGAAGTACATGTAGCAGAAAATTGGGTCAGCAGATTAGAGAAGATCTTTAAGGTCCTCGACTGCCCGACTGAAACCAAGGCCCAAATGGCCATCTATCAATTGGAAAAGGATGCGGATAGATGGTGGAAGAATACAGAGTTACTTCTCCAAGCAAGAGATATTCCAGTTACCTGGGAAGTATTTCTTGAGCAATTTTATGAGAAATATTTTCCTCAATCTGTCAGAGATGAAAGGGAGGCTGAATTCCTTGTGCTGAGGCAAGGAGAAAAAGAATCTTTTGATGAATATTTGGCCAAGTTCATCCGGCTATCTCAATATTCAACTTACCTACGCCAAGTGGATGATGAACGCTGGATGATAGAAAGAATGATTCGAGGGCTGAATTCTATGTTAAAGGAGAAGTTAACTCCCCAACAATACAGCCAGTTCAATAAGGCTGTGGAAGCATGTCGAATCGTTGAGAACAGCATGAATCATAGAATGCTGTCCAGATCTGGGAGTAAAGATCAAGCGACTCCTGATAAGGCCGGACGGAATCAAGAAGCGGCCAGTGGGAGCGGCTATAAGAAAAGAAAGCGCCCGTGGCAGACTAAGAGGCCTAACAGAGGAAATTTTTGCGGAAGATCCAATAACAAGGATCCAAAGGCCCCAGTATGTGAAAAGTGTGGAAAGAATCATGGTGACAGACCATGCTTGATGGGCCAGAATGTATGCTATACCTGCGGAAAGCCCGAACATTTTTCCAGGGAATGTCCTCAAGCTATAACTGATCCAAGGCCAAGGACGGCGGGACGAGTGTTTGCACTCACTAGAGAAGATGCTCAGCGATCATCTGAGATGATCCAAGGTACAATCTATCTCAATGATTATGCTGTGACTGCCCTATTTGATTCGGGTGCAAGTCATTCCTTTATATCTTATGAATGTGCTAAATGCCTAGGCCTTCTGATCAGCAAGTTACGTTATGATATACAGGTGAAAACCCCCACCAACGCTAGGGTGATCACATCTGATGCCTGTCTAAATAGTGTGGTGCGTTATGAGCACTGTAGTACCACCCTGGACTTGATCTGTATGCCTTTCCAGGAGATTGAGGTCATACTCGGTTTAAATTGGTTATCCTCCAATAATGTGATGTTGGACTGCAGAAACAAGACCCTAGTTCTTGGTCCAAAGATCACTGATCGGAGCTTAGAAGTACAACTGAACTTCGTGACAGAGGCTCAGGCAGAAAAATGTTTACGGAAAGGATGTCAGGGATATGTGGTATTCTTTTCTGTTTAAGCAGAAGTGGAGGAAGGCATCGAGGAGGTTCCTGTAGTCAATGAATTTCCTGAAGTCTTTCCAAAGGAGATTCAGGGATTGCCTTCGGAGCGTGAAGTGGAGTTTGCGATCGACATTGTACCTGGAGCTGGACCAGTATCAAAAGCCCCATATAGGATGGCTCCCAATGAAATGATGGAACTGAAGAAGCAAATTGAGGATCTATTGGAGAAGGGTTTTATACGACCCAGTGTATCGCCATGGGGTGCTCCAGTACTGTTCGTCAAGAAGAAAGATGGTAGCTTAAGGCTGTGCATTGACTACAGGGAATTAAATAAGCTTACAGTTAAGAACAAGTATCCTCTTCCCAGAATTGATGACCTGCTAGATCAATTGGCAGGAGCGAGCTTATTCTCCAAGATTGACTTGAGATCTGGCTACCATCAATTAAGGGTCAAGCCAGATGATATTCCAAAGACGGCGTTCAGAATGCGCTACGGACATTTTGAATTTTTGGTGATGCCTTTTGGACTAACCAATGCACCTGCTATTTTCATGGACTATATGAACCGGATTTTCAGGCCTTATCTAGATCAGTTCGTTGTGGTCTTTATTGATGATATTCTGGTGTACTCCAAATCTCCAGAGGAGCATGAGAGGCATTTGAGGATTGTTCTTGGTACCCCTAAAGAGAAGAAGCTCTATGCTAAGCTGAGTAAGTGCGAGTTTTGGCTTTCAGAAGTCAAATTTCTCGGTCATGTCATATCCCGAGACGGGGTAGCTGTGGATCCTAGCAAAGTTGAAGCAGTTTTGAGCTGGAAACAGCCAAGGACAGTGACAAAGATTAGAAGTTTTCTCGGCCTAGCAGGGTACTACAGACGATTCATTCAAGACTTTTCTCGAATTGCCTTACCACTTACCAAGCTGACCAGAAAGAATCAGCAGTTTAAGTGGGATGAGAAGTGCGAGGCTAGCTTCCAGCAGTTGAAGCAAAGATTAACGACTACTCCCGTGCTGATTATTCCAGACCCAACTCAGACTTATGTAGTCTACACTGATGCTAGCAAGCAGGGGCTGGGATGTGTGTTGGAAATTGTGCCCTAGGGGCCAATCATTGTATCATGTTATCATATTATTTGCATGTTTACTATGATGACAATCCTTGGATAACTCATGATCTTATCCTAAATGTCCCTGGTCGGTCATCTATGTGGGAACAGAGATGAAATAAGACCAGTATGACTTTGAAGATATATAGAGATATAAATCAAAGTCATAAGCACATGTAAGAGTATAGGGTGTTGGACCGACCCGCAATGAGAGAGCTGCATGGGTCAAGTCATAAGCTTCTCTCACATACAAGCCATGTCACTATGCCCTTTGACCTGAGATCATCATGGATTCCTACATGACAAACGCTCAGCTTTGACCTAGTCAAAAGTCACTTTTGACCGAGTGATCATAAAGGCTATGCTCGGGCTTAGTGGTTTTTCATGCGGAGGAATGTGAATGGTCAAGATGGAATTTGTCCCTCACATTCGTAGAGAGATATTACTGGGCCCCTCGATGAGTGAGTCTGAGAAATGTATGGCCATACTGGAATGGAAGGGTAGTTCCATTTCTATATTCAGACTACTCAGGGATCGAGAAAGTAATGGTTAGGAATAGGAGGATGAGGTTCTCCATGCCTCATCCTTGACCGAAATATCATGTGACAAAAGGGACGTGATATGGTTGTATGAAAGGTTACATCGTTTATCGATCCTCATATGTTTTGGGTAGTCGTAATGCCTTGCTAGAGACCGCTTACGACTTGTGGGTCAGTATAGTAACTGGCCCACTGCCAACTTCATATGGGCCTACAGGGTCGCACACAAAATAGCCCAATACGAGCTATGATGTCCAGATTCATTGAATCTAAGAGATGTCTAGATTCAATGAATAATCTAGGGTGGATATATATTTTATATATATATATATAAATTAGTTTATATATATATATTATATATATAATATAAGAGATATTTGTAAGATTTAATTTATAAGGATAAATTAAATCTCTATCATTTTTGAATTTGAATTTAAATGGATATGATCTATTTGAATTTGAAATTCAAATTGATAAGATATCTCAAATTTGATTTATGAGAATAAATCAAATATAATTCTGTCTTATCTTTATTTTAAATTAAATAAATAGGTGAATTAAATCTGTGGGACGGATTTAATATAAACCATATTTATTTAATCAGTTTCTTATTAAATTTTGCAATATATGATATTGTATTAATTCAGAATTAATATAAGATTAATTCTGAAGCCCGGCCCTATTAGAAGCCCGATAGCTTCCTATATATTTGACATTAGGAGCTAGGGTTCTAGACACAATACAGATCTCTTCACACACATTCAGTCGTGAGAAAAGGGGGCAGGGAGAGTGCAAAAGGTTTGCAGATAAGAAACTGCCGAAATAGAGACGGTGAGGACGGAATCTCCAGAAAGCCCTAGAGGGACAAGAGGCGCTAGCACGTCGTTCGCAATTGGAACGCTGTTCGTGTGGATACCGGTAGAGGAAGCCGATCTGAGCTGTCGACTTCTACGATACGGCCAGACACGAAGAAAGGTCGCGACCAGAACACACTTAGGTCGCGACCAAACGGGCATCTGAACGTCAGAAATCCGAAAAGAGGAGACAGGTCGCGACGTGAAGTTGAAGAGGTCGCGACTGAAAGTTCCAGAGGCGAGGAGTCGCGACTAGTGGACACTGAGGTCGCGACCAAAGCTTGAAACCGAAGGTAACACTTCTTTCTCCTTGACTTAAACACATTCGGTAGATCCTGGCTGGGAATGAAAAAATTTTAAAGTTAATTTCCGCTGCGTGTCTTCCAATTCCCTTCAATGTGTGCTTATGCAGCAAGGTCGAGTAGTAGCCTACGCCTCTCGGCAGTTAAAGCCACATGAAGAGAATTATCCCACTCATGATCTGGAGCTTGCGGCGGTGGTCTATGCCCTGAAGATATGGAGGCACTATTTATACGGAGCAACGATATAGTTGTTTTGCGACCACAAAAGCCTGAAGTATCTACAGGATCAGAAGGAGCTGAACATGAGGCAGCGGCGATGGATGGAATTGTTAAAAGATTATGACTTCCAGATTAAATACCATCCAGGAAAAGCCAATGTGGTAGCTGATGCCCTGAGTAGAAAGGTGGTGCAGGTTGCATACATGATGATCAAGGAATTGGAACTGATAGAAGATATGCGCGACTGGAGCCCTCTATATCAAATGCAACTGACGGAGAATCCTTTTGGAGGAGTTCATGTCAGAACTTGCATAGAAGATGAGATCAAAGAGGCTCAGGAACAGGATAAGCTCGCATCAATATTCAAAGACAAGCTGGAGAAAGGGAAGACAAGGAATTTTGAGATGTTCCCAGACGGATTGCTACAGTTTAGGGGAAAACCCTATATCCCAAATGTTGGGGGATTAAGGGAAAGGATTCTGGAGGAAGCACATAAAAGCCGATATACGGTACATCCAGGTATAAGTGGGAAAATACAGGATGATGCGCCTTTATGGGGCGGATGTCGGGAAACTGACAGGATACCGATAGGAGGTCTGTAGGAAAAGTTATTCACAAAATAAAAAATCCAGACGGGAGTGTGAGGCCTCCGGGGATCCGGGTTGGAGATTTATCGGTATTTTTAAAGGGGCTGAATGCGATCGAATGACTTCGGTCAGATGACCGTTATAACCCCCAAGGATGCCTGAACACAGTAGGACACTGTATCTGGGAAAAAGAGCCGGTGTCCGGAAAAGGTATATAATCGGTAAATAATAGTTAAAATATTCAATGAACTGTGTTAAAGGAAGATTTCTCGTAATGCGTGCCATACAGATAATGGACCCAGGAAGCCCAAAAATGGCGCCATTAGAGGCCCAATAAGACTCTTGGACTGATAGGTGGGCCAGTGTCCAGCAGAACCCCGGAAAAGTGCGAAATTACGAAAATGCCCCTATGTTGTACAAAAAGGGCAGCAGATGAATAAAGGGTATTCTGGTCATTTTGGATAGACCCAGAGGTCAAGACATGTCTAAATAAGGTTGACCGAGTCTAGAAAGGTGTGAAATGATGATTTTGCCCTTAGGGTTAAAATAGGACAAGATAGGGCACCAAGGGCATTTTGGTCATTTCGCAGGGGATCTGTAATTGAGTCTGGACCCAGTATTAAAAAGTTAATGATATAAAGGGTCTAGATACTAAATGTGAGGTCAGTAGACATAAAAAGGATCTTCAGGAACATCATATTCAGAAAATGGCACGTTTTTCGAGGCGATGGACCGGGCCGGTACTGGATTGGACCGGAAAACTTCCAGAACCTCCAAATTTCGTCACATGAAGAATATGGGTGGTGAGGTGTCCTATGAGGTGTCCCATGAGGTGTCCAGGGTGATGCAGTAAAAGAGAATTAAAGAAAATAGGAAATTCCACGAAAAACCAGGACCACAGGATCATAAGTCTTCCTAATTACAAGATTGCCATTGCTCAACACTATAAATACCCCCCCTTACTCCTTCATTTCGGTGCAAGTAAGAAAGAGAGGAAGAAAGAAGTTCTTGAGAGAGAAAGTGAGGGAAAGAAAGAAGTAAGGAAGTTCTGGTGGAGTTGGAAGTAGTAGAGAGGTTCTGAAGCTCTGCTTTTGAGGTAACAACTAATCCTAGCTCTTATGTAATGTCTTTGTGATGTGTTGTTTTGTTTGGTTGATTGTTGTCCTATATGTTATGCTTGAAGCTCTATTCCAATGCTACGATCATATGTTATTGAATATGGAAGCATGCAGCATACTTATCTGTACACAGTCACAAGCAAGCACCGTCACTCTGCATTACATATTTTGTTATGATTATTGTTACTGGGATTCTTTTGAATCTCATTCCCAAACATAACATTACAGGGGAGGTTCTGTCAAAATAAAATTTGGAAATCTTAAGAGACGCCGGTAGGCTGCCGAAATTCCGGCAACGAAGACGGAACAAAGAAAGGAACTGATACGTACTGTGTACGTAGTGCTGTCTAAGGAGGCTGGAAGTGAGTGGACCCAGAAGGTTCATCCAGTCTTTCCTGGGTACTATGTAGAATGGTAGTTCTCATAAGGGAATTACCGAATCGGTACAACATCGGTTACTTTCTAAAGAAGAATTGTAGCAGTTATGCTGCCAGATTTTAGACAGAGAAGGATGTAATAAAATATGAGGGAGTTAATCATGCACTGATAAATAACAGTTGATTATTTGATATTAATTATTATCTGGCTTGTATGACTGATATGTGTTGGTTGTATGCTTGGGTATGTAAAGACTAAATGCTGAAAATAGGCTCAGTGAACAGTAACTCGTGAAGACCCATTCATGTTTGATAAATCATTAAAAATATTAAATGATTGAATTAATATACGAAATTTTTAGGGTAAAAAGTAGACATACTAATATTTAATTTGATATATATAGAATGTCTAATTTGGATGTATACACGAAAAGATATAAATTGTTAAAGTTGGGACCAGAATGCTGGATTCAGGAGAAAGTCATTGGATGAACAGTAAGATTGAAACGTTGACCCACGTTAAATTTGTCAAAGATTGGTCAACCAATGATTTTTACCTGAAATATATTTGAGTTATATTAATGTAGCAATTTGAACCACTTCATTTCAATTTTTCTAGAATTAGTTATGAATTTTCAAAGTCAGGTCACTCATCTGGAATTTGCCATAGTGAACAGTACTCGATATGAATAAAATTCCAGATTAAGTGTTTAGACTTCAATGACCCTGAAAGTGGTTTAAGTGCTACTGAATGGTCCCTAAGATGTATAAAAATAAGGATGTGACAAAAGCTGTGTCCAGGTCACGATATGAAGCAGTTTTGGTCACGACTGGAAGTTCCAGAGAAGTTAAGTCACGACGAGTTGAGCCACGGGTCGCGTTGAATATTTACAGAGGTGGAGAGTAAAGACCATTGGCTGCGACGAAAAGTCACAGAGCTATCAGGTCGCAATGAGAGCAGACTTGTGGTCACGACTGAAGTACACAAAGCCGTCAAGTCATGACGAGTAGAATAAGATGGTCGTGACTAAAGTTTACAGAGAATATGAGTCGCGACTAGCTAACACTCAGGTCGTGACTAGGATGCACAGAGACCTGGTGATCAATGAGGATGCCAGCCTCACTGAAGTTTATCAATTAGAGGTTTAGCACGAGATGCAGGCAATCTAAATAGTATGAGATACAAAGATACAGATCAGTTTAAAAAGATATTCAGAAGTAGATCCTCCGTGTGATCATTAGGAGTAGATCTATATAATGAAAAAATTTGTTCAATTAGTCTTTCCTGAATAAAAGAATTAGAAGTTAAAATGAGACTTGCCCAAGAGTGAGCCTAATACATGGCCTAAAGTTAGAAATGTGATGGTTAACAATTAGAGAGCTAACATTCCCAAGACAGAGGAATTCCATCACAAAGAAAATATAACCTAGCAGACCTAGGGGAGAGCACCCTAGAGAACAGAAGTGATAGTGCTAGATGATGAATGAGATCCATATGACTTAAGTTGGTCAGGATCCGTAAAAGGAGACTAGAAAGGAACCACAGTCTAGTCTAGAGCAGACTGAGACTGATATACAGACAGAACGAGTTAAGAGATAGTAGAAAGACACAGAAGTTACTCCACAGAGATAGAGATTGATCCGCTCACCTGAGAAGTTTTTCTTTAGTAGTTTTACAAGAAGCATTCCTCTCAGTTAGATGGGGATAAGCGTGAGGCTAAGGGTTAAAGAGAGAAAGAGAAACCCTTTGATGAATATTTAGCCAAGTTCATCCATAAGATCAATGAGATTTGAATGACCGAGAAATTTGTTCACGGATTGTGTAACATCCCTAATTTCTGTACTACGTTGTATGTACAGGTTAAATGAAATATATGATATTTTTAGGAAAAGAGGTGGCCATATTTATGTAAAGAAAAGGATTAATTGGAAGATGAAGAAAGTCTAAGAGCCAAAGTGCAAAATTTCGAAAATGCCACTGTGATGCCCTAAGAAACCAGAAGTAAATGGAGGGCATTTTAGTCATTTCACACAATGGATGGATATCAGAGGAAATTTGATAGTAAATTATTATAATTAATATGAGAATTTATGGAGTTGACAGAAGTCAAAAAGGAGTCCTGTAGAATTAATTATGAAATTTACGGTGAAAAAGGACACCGATAAAGGGTTAAAGAAAACGCATTTAATTTTTAACAAGACTTCTGGGACTCAGAAAATTATGAAACTTTGTAGAGAATTCATTTTATATTAGAATGAATTTCTAAAAATGTTAGAACAATTAAAAGAGGTGATTAGCATTTATGCTAAGATCAGGGTAATTTACGGATATCGGTATAAGGAAATTACATTGGGATTTGGGCCAATTAGCTATTGGACCTAAAAGAGGTCCAACATGTTATCCTAGGCCAGCCCAATAAGGCCCAAAAGTTATCTTGGAGCCCAAGTCCAAAAATAAATAATTTATGGATTTTTGGAAATAAAGAAAAAGAGAATAAAGTAAGGATTAGGTTTGGCACATGGTGGGACCCATATGGACTCAAAAATGGCGCCAAGAAGTAGTCTTAGATGTCCCAAGTGGTGCCATGCTAGTGATGTTGTAACATCCCAATTTTCAGGCCTTCAGACACGGAAATAGCCTAAGATTGAGAGGCTACCAGACCCCTTTTGAGCAGAAGTCCCAGAGACATAAGAGAGTTTTTAGGGACTAAGCTGCGAGTAAATAAAGGTACGGGAACTTATGTGCAAACAGTGGAAGTCCCAAGGGGTAGAATGGCCATTTGGGGTGATGTAAAGGATAAAGGTTGCGAGCTGATCATTTAGGTCGCGACTAGAGTAAAGCATGGTCGCGACTAGTGGTTTCAGAAAGAGCTATACGCGACAAGAAAGCATTATGGTCGCGACGTAAAAGAAGTATGGTCGCGACTAGAAAGCAGTGATATCGCGACTAATAATGGTAGAAAGGTTTAGACGCGACTGAATGTGTGTGTGTCGCGACTAATAGTTGAAATGGGCTGGTTGCGACTAGAAAATGTTATGGTCGCGACTAGATTGTGTTATGGTCGCGACGAAAGAATGTTGTGGTCGCGACTAATGTACACAGAATTGTAAGGTCGCGACAAGATGATGTTGAGGTCGCGACTAGTGACTAAAGTGGCGCTAAGCGTATGGGCCAAGAGTGGTGAAGGTCCAAGAGAGATAGTTACCCGGTTGGAGATAGACCGGAGGCAGGATATCAGATACAGGAAAGGTTATCTGGAAACCATGAAGTAAACTGATAAGGTATACTCATGGGTCCTGCAAGATGCCGCATGGCATTAAAGTAATGATTCAGTAAAGTAAAGATACTCGGTTGGCGCGATAACCGAGGAGACACGTAAACCGAGGAGGTGATCAGATAAGTCTAGGACTTATCTGGGTGGCATTGGGAAGCGTGCATGGTCTCTTCCAGTTGCCACATGGCATTAGTCTGCAGAAAGCAGATAAAGTTGAGGGCACGCATTACGAGGCAGGAGACTGGACCGGTGAGTCAGCATGCTGAGTCAGCTGCTGAGGTGTCCAGGGAATTGTGACATGTGAAAAATGAGGCGCTGAGTCAGCATGGTGAGTTGGCACGATGATGCAGTAAAGGAGAAATAAAAGAAAATAGGAAAATCCAGGAAAAACCAGGACCGCAGGATCAAAGTTCATAGAAACTACGATTGTGCCATTGAGCCCTATTATAAATACCCCCCTTCCCCCATTCCATTTGCACCACGCATGGAGAGGAGAATGAGAGAGAAAGAAGAGAGGGAAAGGGAAGGAAAGGAAGAGAGAAAGGAGAAAGGAAGTTCTGGCGGAGCTGGAAGCAGAATAGAGATAGTAAGGTTCTGCTAAGCTAGCCAGGTAGTAACTAATCCTAACTTCTATGTAATGGCTTTGTGATTTGATGTGCTATTGTTTGGTTGGATTGTTGTCTTATATGTTATGTCTGAAGCTCTGCTGTAATGCTATGGTCATATGTTATTAAGCATGGAAGCACGCAGCATACTTATCTGTACACAATCACAAGCAAGCACTGTCACTCTGCATTACATATATTGTTATGATTGTTGCTACTGAGATTCCCCCGAATCTCATCCCCATCCATAACCCATTACAGGGAGGTTATGCTGAAGTGGATTTTGAGAATCCTAAGAGACGCCGTTATGCTGCCGGAGTAAAGACTGAACATCAGTATATGATAAGTACTGTGTACGTAGTGCTGTCTAAGGAGGCTAGAAGTGAGTGGACCTAGCCGGTTCATCTAGTCTTTCCTGGGTACTACGTAGAATGGTAGTTCTCATGAGGGGATTACCGAATCAGTACAGTTCAGTTCTTTGTACAGATGAAGCGTAGCGGTTATGCTGCCGGAGTTTAGGCAGAAAGAGATGTAATAGAGATAGCAAGATTATGTATATGTCTTGTTGTGTATGCCATGCTGTATGACATTTTATGATTCAATGATAAACAATGTTTGGCATATTCAAATTTTGGATTATGAAGCTAACGCATAATAAAGCTAATATTGCTTCCGCTAGTGTACTCTGAGGGCTGTAAGGGAGGATGTTTCAGTCGATCTCAGGGGAAATTTGGAGACTCTGTCTGTGGTAGCAAACACCTTTCCTAGGATGTTAGCATTCGTAGGCAACTCTCGCCAAGTGGCCTTCCTGTCACCACTGCATTGCCGTGCTCTACACTCCTATGTGCCATGGTTCACCACTTTGACATCTCTGCTCTCCAACCTGATCTTCTCCTTGATCAGTCCCCTGCCTGAACTATTGCCTCTTTCTCTTGCTATTGGCTTCACAACTTGAGCTACCTCCCAGAGTACTCTTAGCCAATACTTCCCTACCTATGGATCTCATTCATCATCTCTTACTATCATTTCTATCCTCTAGGTTACTCTTCCCTAGGTCTATCAGAGCAAGAGGTTCTGGCACCAACCAGAAAGGACTCTGGTTCAGAGCATAAGATTCTGGCACAGAACAGAAGGTTCTGGCTCAGTGATGCTCTGATTTAGCCCTTGAGTACGACAGAATAGCACTCCGGTCGCGACTAAAGTGGTTTATGTCGCGACGGGTAGCCTCAATGAGATGTTTAGTCGTGACGAATAAGTTTATAGGTCGCGACGGTTATTCACAGAAAGATTTGGTTGCGACGTGAAGAGACATAAGTCGCGACGAGAAAATATCCTGGTCGCGACGGTAGAGGAGTTGAGTCGCGACGTAGAAAGGTTAAGGTCGCGACGAAAGAAGATTTAGGTCGCGACTAGAAGACAGAAAATGTTAAGGACGCGACGTCTGAAGCTGTAGGTCACGACTAAAGAATAGAAATGATAAGTCGTGAGGAGTTAAGGGTAATGAAGAATCATAGAGGCTATGAATAGCGATTACCCAATACTCATATCGTGACGGAATGACAGAGATGTCCTGGTATGACATTAAAAGATTCAGATCGGGACTATTATGGGTTTAGAAGAGCCCGTGGAGATAAAGCTCTTAGATGGAATAAGAGGTGTTCATGTTTCGTTGTAAAGGAAAAGACAGGTGAACACAAAGCATGAACATAGAGCTTGAGTGGAGAAGTCATGCATAGAGGAAGTTGGCAACTCCAATAAGCAAGTCATCCTTGCTAGGTAGGATAGGCCGCAAAGGATGATAAAGTTAAGATGAGCTAGCTAGATGAGATAGCTAGAATGAGACAGATCCTCCATGTGATTACGAGGAGTAGATCTACATGGTAAAAGTCTTATTCAACCTAGTTGAATAAAAGACCTGAGAGCTAGAATGGGATAGCTAGTATGACGTTTGCCTCGGAGTAATCCTAGGGCATAGCCTAAAGGCTAGAGAGGTGATGATGTTTGATATGGCCTAAGGCTAAGGCTAAGGACGTGATGGTTAATAGGTAAAGAGTTAAAATTCCCTAAGCAGAGGGATTCCATCACAGAGATCTAGGGTAGAGTACCCTAAAGAATAGAAATAATAGTAAAAGATAATGAATGAGATCTAGGCGACTGAAGTTCGCTAGGATTAAGAGAAAGATGCGTTTTCAGGTGCTTAAGGGCTGTGGCTCGTGTGTCTGGAAAACAAAACCGTGACCTCATGTGGGCACCAAGCCTACCTAAGGGGAAAGCGGATAATATCTTTGTAAAGGGGTTCTAGGCTGTTACAGTAAAGGCCGATAAGGAACCACAGTCTGGTCAAGAATAGACTGAGACTGATAGATAGACAAAAGAAGAAATGAGATAGTATAATGTAGCCACAGATTACGGGATACAGTGACTCCCCTATGTAAGAAAGAGTGATGAAGGGTTGAGTCTGTACCTTAATAAGAGGGTAGCATGGCAGCCTGAGATAGACAGATGTTTCAGGATGACTGACCAAGATATGATAGGCAATATGATAAATAAAATATGCCTTGAGGTTTAGTTAGTCTGATGGATGGTTGAGCAAAGTATGATGATGATATGGCTTATGATGCCATAAGTTATGATAGTTGCATCTCCTTGCAATTTTCATATGATGACATGCATGTTAGAGTATGCCATGATGAATGAATACTCCCTTTTACAGTGCATGAAGGGTAGAGTATATATGAGATGAGAAAGTATGTTGCTCCCATACCATATGACATGTAATGAGATATGTATTGAGGATGATAGATAGTCTCAGTTCATGGGACAATAAGCTATGAGATTCAGATATGTTATGATTGAGGATACTCAGGTAATTCTGCAGACTTGTGAATACAGTACTCAAAGCCATTTCTATTAAGCGGAATGGTAAGCAGATAAGAGTAAAGAGATTGTTTTTAGATCACTCTTCAGATAAGAGTTTGATCTGAAACAGATGGCTCTCAGAAAGAGCTAAATTCAAATGAGTATAGATCACTCTTCAGATAAGAGTTGGATCTGATACAGGATGCTCACAGTTGGAGCATAGTTCAAATGGTTCACAGTTAGAGCACAGATGAGTTATGATGAGGCCATAGCAGTAGAATGCAATGGCAGGTGGTTAGACCATGATGGCACAAGCCAATGGTAAGCCACAGTAAAGTAAGAAAGATGAGAAGGAACTCCTGAGTAAGAGAGGAAGTAAGTAAAGTCTGGGTAAATGATGTGAGGCTATAAAATTTTTATGGAGTTATCAACAGGTGGAAGCAGTTAACCTTATAACTTAGTCTGTTGGTTTAAGATCTTCGGGAGATCTACGGTACAACAGAATCACAGTTAGATTCTGGAGGGTCGCAGTTAGATCCTAACATGGCTCCAGGGTCGCAGTTAGATCCTAACAGATTCAGAGTCGCAGTTAGATTCTGAAGAGGCTAACGGTTGATCGCAGTTAGATCCCGAGGTCGCAGTTAGACCTAGCCTAAGGAAAGTAATGAGCCATGAGACATGAGTACGATGTAGTATCTCTTTGGGAAGATGAATGCCAAAGACGAAGTTAAGGTAAGGAAGTTTCACTAGTTGATAACCTGACCCAGAAAGTGTTTTATAATGATTTTCCTCAGGTAGCCTCTAGTCTACAGACTGAACTTAGCTTTCCCTTAAACGAAGATGGAGTCCAAGTTTAAATCTGAGTACTGAGATTCAAAGTTTTGTAGAGGTATGCCTGAGAAGCAGAGAAGAGAATCCTCTGTGTAATGAGAAGCAGAGAAGAGAATCCTCTGTGTAATAAGAAGCAGAGAAGAAAATCCTCAATGTAATAAGAATAGAAAAGTATGAGTAGATAAAGATTACCCAGATGAGGGGTAAAGAGATTAAAAGGCTAGAGAAGACCTAGAGAAGAGGGTCTAAGGCAAGGCTGAGATAGAACGCAGTTCTATGAAAAAGAGAAAGCCAGTCTTATGTTAGTTTTGTGATAAGACAAGATAAGTTATGAAAGGGTGAAATACACCATGAGATAGCTAGAGTGGGCTAGATATGCCATGATAACGTATCAAAGGCATGTAATGAGATACACGGTAGTAAACGTGTAATATGACACGCACCTAGAGATGTGCATTGTATGAACAGACAGAGAGGCTTCCTGTTTGGTAGGAATCAGATGTTTGAATGTTATGCTATGAAAGAGAATAGAAAATGAGAGCTTTCACTCTTTGCATGAGATGTTAGGCTTAATGTTATGCTAAAACTATGCAAGCTCCGAGTGTTAGAGCTATGCCTAGTTAGAACAGGAATGCTTAAGCTCCGATGTTAGAGCTTTGCATTCATAAGCAGGTATGCAGTCCTGCAGTATGTTGGCCAAGCATTATGCATGTTAGAGTAGGTGCTTTTGTTTAGCAGCAAAGTAAAGAAAGAATAGCTGCGTAAGTCCTCTCTCTGTATGAAGTTAAGTGCAAAGAAAGATGAAATGCTACAAGTATGATGAGTAGTTAGAAGAAATTCCCGAATACAGTAATATTCGAGAGAATTTCATATGAAAGAAATGGACACTACTCATAAGTGCAGTAAGTGGTCCATAAGAGGCAAGTAGATTTCAGCTCTGATTGGATTAACCCAGAGAAAGAAAGGCATGTTACGAAGAGACGTAAAGTCATGATGAGTACTTTGCCAGATGTTAAGTTAATTTGGCTATGGTACTGATTAAATTTCGAGGACGAAATTTATTTAAAGGGGAGGAGAAATGTAACATCCCAATTTTCAGGCCTTCAGACACGGAAATAGCCTAAGATTGAGAGGCTACCAGACCCCTTTTGAGCAGAAGTCCCAGAGACATAAGAGAGTTTTTAGGGACTAAGCTGCGAGTAAATAAAGGTACGGGAACTTATGTGCAAACAGTGGAAGTCCCAAGGGGTAGAATGGCCATTTGGGGTGATGTAAAGGATAAAGGTTGCGAGCTAATCATTTAGGTCGCGACTAGAGTAAAGCATGGTCGCGACTAGTGGTTTCAGAAAGAGCTATACGCGACAAGAAAGCATTATGGTCGCGACGTAAAAGAAGTATGGTCGCGACTAGAAAGCAGTGATATCGCGACTAATAATGGCAGAAAGGTTTAGACGCGACTGAATGTGTGTGTGTCGCGACTAATAGGTGAAATGGGCTGGTTGCGACTAGAAAATGTTATGGTCGCGACTAGATTGTGTTATGGTCGCGACGAAAGAATGTTGTGGTCGCGACTAATGTACACAGAATTGTAAGGTCGCGACAAGATGATGTTGAGGTCGCGACTAGTGACTAAAGTGGCGCTAAGCGTATGGGCCAAGAGTGGTGAAGGTCCAAGAGAGATAGTTACCCGGTTGGAGATAGACCGGAGGCAGGATATCAGATACAGGAAAGGTTATCTGGAAACCATGAAGTAAACTGATAAGGTATACTCATGGGTCCTGCAAGATGCCGCATGGCATTAAAGTAATGATTCAGTAAAGTAAAGATACTCGGTTGGCGCGATAACCGAGGAGGCACGTAAACCGAGGAGGTGATCAGATAAGTCTGGGACTTATCTGGGTGGCATTGGGAAGCGTGCATGGTCTCTTCCAGTTGCCACATGGCATTAGTCTGCAGAAAGCAGATAAAGTTGAGGGCACGCATTACGAGGCAAGAGACTGGACCGGTGAGTCAGCATGGTGAGTCAGCATGCTGAGGTGTCCCGGGAATTCAAGCATGTGAAAAATGAGGCGCTGAGTCAGCATGGTGAGTTGGCACGATGATGCAGTAAAGGAGAAATTAAAGAAAATAGGAAAATCCAGGAAAAACCAGGACCGCAGGATCAAAGTTCATGGTATTTACGGATATGCCATTGGGGAACCTTATAAATACCCCCTCCCCTCATTCCATTCTTGCATCACGCATGGAGAGGAGAATGAGAGAGAAAGAAGAGAGGGAAAGGGAAGGGAAGGAAGAGAGAAAGGAGAAAGGAAGAAAGGAAGTTCTGGCGGAGCTGGAAGCAGAATAGAGATAGTAGGGTTCTGCTGAGCTAGCCAGGTAGTAACTAATCCTAACTTCTATGTAATGGCTTTGTGATTTGATGTGCTATTGTTTGGTTGGATTGTTGTCTTATATGTTATGTCTGAAGCTCTGCTGTAATGCTATGATCATATGTTATTAAGCATGGAAGCACGCAGCATACTTATCTGTACACAATCACAAGCAAGCACTGTCACTCTGCATTACATATATTGTTATGATTGTTGCTACTGAGATTCCCCCGAATCTCATCCCCATCCATAACCCATTACAGGGAGGTTATGCTGAAGTGGATTTTGAGAATCCTAAGAGACGCCGTTATGCTGCCGGAGTAAAGACTGAACATCAGTATATGATAAGTACTGTGTACGTAGTGCTGTCTAAGGAGGCTAGAAGTGAGTGGACCTAGCCGGTTCATCTAGTCTTTCCTGGGTACTACGTAGAATGGTAGTTCTCATGAGGGGATTACCGAATCAGTACAGTTCAGTTCTTTGTACAGATGAAGCGTAGCGGTTATGCTGCCGGAGTTTAGGCAGAAAGAGATGTAATAGAGATAGCAAGATTATGTATATGTCTTGTTGTGTATGCCATGCTGTATGACATTTTATGATTCAATGATAAATAATGTTTGGCATATTCAAATTTTGGATTATGAAGCTAACGCATAATAAAGCTAATATTGCTTCCGCTAGTGTACTCTGAGGGCTGTAAGGGAGGATGTTTCAGATGTCATGGTGGTAAGGTCTTGAGTGAAAAGTGAAAAGACATTCCAAGATCAAACCTTTAACCATTAGATCAAATAGTTTCCAAAGTGATCTTGGCCTTCAAATGGCACATGACTTTTGCTATAAATACCCCCCCTTTCCATTCATTCTTCACACCCAAGAGCTCCTTTAGAGAGAGAAGTGAGTTCTAGAAAAAGAAAGTGGAAGAAAGCAAGGAAGAAGCAAGGGTCTTGAAAGAGCAAGTAAGGTGAGTTGATGCTCTTCACTTTACCATTTCGGGTTGCACTGTTCATGATAGAAGAAAATGGAATTTCAATGATTTAATGCTTCCATTGAGTTTATATGATGATTTTGTGTAGGATTGGAAAGGTTTTAAACCTTGGAAACCATTGGAATTAAAGGTTATAATGTTGAAAATTCCTCATAGGTACTGTTCACTCGCGTGAACAGTTATTTGAATTTCATAATTTTTATGCTTCCAATGGTCTTAAAATGAGATTTTGTGTGGGGGTAAAGTGGAGGAACAAGTATGGGAAGCATTGGAACCAAAATGGGAATTTTTGGAAAAAGGGAGCTTATTGAAACTAGACTTGGATTTTGTTTGGAATGGAGTTATAATTTGGTAATTATCTTGTAATGCCTAGGTTTTGACATTTGTGGCAAGGAAAGACCATTACAAGAAGGAAAGGAACAAGGATCTACAAGAGGTAGCAAGAATATCTAACTATAAACTTATGTGCTTTGATTGTTTAGCTTACTTGTTATGCATGAAGGTTTGGTTGAGCATGGAATGTTGTGTGATGATGATGATGATGTGATATGAGTATGTGATACTCCTTGCAACATATGTCATGACAATATGCATATTAGAATTGCTTATGTATAAGCATGAATTATCTCCCATTGCATGATAACATGTTAGGCATTCAATCAAACATGCATAACCTTATAGTTTATATTACTTGCTATTGGGATTTCCATGAAATCTCATTCCTTCCATATAATTAAACATGCTCTAGGTGCTGGATCTTCTCAAGGCAAGAGGGTAAATGTTGATGGATGACTGTACATAATTTAAAGAGTGTGCACTTTAATTACAAGATGATGTTTTGGTTTGTATGATGCATGCTACTCATAAATCCAATCTGAGGTAGTGTACTTCCATCGGTATTTTGATTGACTTATATGATGATTTTTCATATGAAATTTGGCCTTAACATAGCTAAGATCTATAGCTTTAAATGGACACCAAGAACGCCTCATTTGGTTAAGAAGTCGAATTGTTATGATTTTTCAAAGTTAGGAGTTGAAATCTGGAATAAGGTAAAACGACTACTCAGAGGCAGTGAGGTTCATGCGCTAATTTCATATAGTAAACGAATGAGTTTTTCCTCAAAATTTTGTGAGATTAAAGTAGACATATGGATCTTTAAATCCATATGTAATTCAACTCAATTGGATAAGTATACAAGGAGAAATGAATTTTTGAAAATGGGGCAAAGAAACTGGAATTTCCAGATTTACCAAATGAACAGTAAAGTTCAACGAATAAACTGATTTGATATGGACAAGAAGATCTCATTTTAATATTTTTCTCTCAAATTTAAATGAAATAGATTTCATTATAAATTGGAATCACCTTAAAATGATTTTTCTAGATTTAGTTATGAATTTCCAAAGTTCAGGTTGTAATCTGGAATTACCCAGTGAATAGTGGCAGTGAACAGTAACCGTAAGCCCAACACTTGGAAATTCATGTTTTTGAGGTTAAGAGGTATTTCAAGGTTCTAAAATAGTTCCAATTGAGTAAGGTTAAAGTTCAAAATTAAGGTCAAGGTTTTAAGGTTAAGACTTAAAGATATTTGTTAGAAAATACCGTTGTGCTGGTAGACTATACAAAGTACTGTGTACGTAGGTGCTGTCTAAGGAGGCTGGAAGTGAGTGGACCTAGCCGGTTCATCCAGTCTTTCCTGGGTACTTGCGTAGAATGGTAGTTCTCATGGGGAATTACCGAATCAGTACAGTTATTTTCTACCAGGATTTTCGGCAAGAGAAATATAATCCACTTCAAGAGAGCTATAGCAAGAGTACTTTGAGAGATATAAAGGAGGATGTTTCATTTTGGTATCAGAGCAAAGGATTCTGGAAGATTGGCATAATGCCTTAGCAAGGATAATAAATAGATATACAATAGAGGGCATTGACCTGAATCAGGTTTACACTCTAGAAGATTGGCATGAGATGATCGTAAGTCAGATATTGCCATATACTCCCACATGGCATGTGGAGCTAAGTGAGTTTTTGGCCAATGATCCACCAACTAATATACAAGGGTGGCATTTTTGTATGCAGAAGTATTTACAGTTTACAATTCCCTAGAGAAGAACATAAAAAGAGATGAAGGATAATGTAAACAGTGTAAATTGCATGGATGTATGATAATTACGACTTGCCCCTTTCATGTAATTGGCATATATGTAATGTATGACCTGTTTTGAATGAAATGAAAATTATGTTGTTCCTCTTCTGTTAGATTTTTCTTCTAGACCGTAAAGCAAAGCAAAAATGGTTCGTACAAGAAGAACCATTACGGCAGAGGAACCAGAGAACACAAGGGATATTAATCAGCTAATATTAGAAAGGCTGGAGCAACAACAGAAAATGATAGAAGAGATGCGTGCTATGCAAGCACGAAGTGAACAGGATAGAGATACTGCTATAGCCGCAGCAGTGGCTACAGCAGTGAACAATCTAAGGCCTCCAGAACCATCTGAAGCAGCAAATACAACAGCAGAAAGAGTATAGCAACAACCAGTACAGCTGCAGGGAAGGGCTGAGCAGAGAAATGATGTGGTTAGCATCCAACAATGGATGGTCAGATTCTGCCAGCATAATCCTCTTGTATTTGAAGGGACATTTGAGGTCCAGGCTGCTGAGGATTGGATCAGTCGATTGGAAAAGATTTTTAAAGTTCTGGATTGCCCAACGGAGACAAAGGCTCAAATGGCCATCTACCAGCTGGAGAAGGATGCTGATAGGTGGTGGAAAAATACAGAACTGCTTATGCAAGCAAGAAACATTCCAGTCACTTGGGAAGTGTTTCTTGAACAGTTCTATGCGAAGTATTTTCCTCAGTCTGTGAGGGATGAAAGGGAGGCAGAATTCCTTGTGCTGAGACAAGGAGAAAGAGAATCCTTTGACGAATACTTGGCCAAATTCATCCGTCTGTCTCAGTATTCAACATATTTGCGCCAAGTAGATGATGAAAGGTGGATGACTGAGAGGTTGATCAGAGGGTTAAACTCTACACTGAAGGAGAAGCTGACTCCTCAACAGTATAACCAATTCAACAAGGCTGTAGAGGCATGTCGCATAGTAGAAAATAGTATGAATCACAGGATGCTGTCTAAGCCTGTAAGCAGAGAACAAACAGTTCCTGAGAGGGCCGGTCAAAGCCAAAATGCTGCAAGAAATGACAACTATAGAAAAAGGAAGCAACCATGGCAGAATAGGAGACCTGGCAGAGGAAGCTACCGAGGAGGGCCAAGTAATAGAGACCCTAGAGCCCGAGTGTGCAACAAATGTGGGAAAATCATGGGGATAAGCCTTGTTGGATGGGCCAAAATGTCTGCTATACTTGTGGAAAGCCAGGACACTTTTCAAAGGATTGTCCTCAGGCAGTAGCGGATCAAAGGCCGCGGACGCAAGGATGCGTATTTGCACTCTCCAGAGAAGATGCACATAAATCACCTGAGATGATTCAAGGTACAATCTATATTAATGACCACTCAGTGATTGCTCTGTTTGATTCTGGTGCAAGTCATTCTTTTATTTCCTATGAGTGTGCTAGACGTCTAGGCCTGATGATTAGTAAATTGCATTATGACATATATGTGACAACTCCCACAAGTACTAGGGTAGTTACCTCCGATGCTTGTTTGAATATTATTGTGCGGTATGAGCACTGTTATACAACCCTAGACTTAATATGCATGCCTTTTCGAGAGATGGAGGTTATACTTGGTTTAAATTGGTTGTCCTCCAATAATGTAATGCTGGACTGCAAGAACAAGACGCTAGTTCTTGGTTCGACGGTAGCAGATCGGAGTCCAGAAGTACGACTAAATTTCATAACGGAGGCACAAGCAAATAAATGCTTGCAGAAAGGATGTCAAGGATACATGGTTTTCCTCTCTGTTCAAGCAGAAGTCGAAGAAGGAATTGAGACGATGCAGTAGTTAATGAATTTCCTGAAGTCTTCCCAACGGAAATTCAAGGATTGCCTCCGGAGCGAGAAGTGGAGTTCGCAATCGATATTGTGCCTGGAGCGGGACCAGTATCCAAAGCCCCATATCGGATGGCTCCTAATGAAATGAGTGAGCTGAAGAAGCAGATTGAGGAGCTTTTAGAGAAGGGTTTCATACGACCTAGTGTTTCTCCTTGGGGTGCCCCAGTGCTATTTGTTAAAAAGAAAGATGGCAGCTTAAGACTGTGTATTGACTACAGAGAGCTGAACAAGATCACAGTTAAGAACAAGTACCCTCTCCCCAGAATTGACGATTTGCTAGATCAATTGGCTGGAGCAAGTCTATTCTCCAAGATTGATTTACGATCTGGCTATCATCAGTTGAGAATTAAGTCAGATGACATTTCAAAGACTGCTTTCAGAACAAGTTATGGGCATTTTGAGTTTTTAGTTATGCCTTTTGGTCTAACTAATGCGCCTGCAATTTTCATGGATTATATGAACCGGATCTTCAGGCCTTATTTGGATCAATTTGTGGTGGTCTTCATAGATGATATTCTGGTTTACTCCAAGTCTGCTGAGGAGCATGAAAGACATTTGAGAATTGTTCTTGGTACCCTCAAAGAGAGGCAGCTCTACGCTAAGCTTAGTAAGTGTGAGTTTTGGCTTTCAGAAGTCAAATTTCTTGGTCACGTCATATCCCAAGACGGGGTAGCTGTGGATCCTAGCAAAGTTTAAGCTATTTTAAGCTGGGAGCAGCCAAAGACGGTGACAAAGATCAGAAGTTTCTTAGGCTTAGGAGGGTATTACAGAAGATTCATCCAGGACTTTTCTCGAATTGCCTTGCCACTAACCAAGCTTACCAGAAAGAATCAGCAGTTTAAGTGGGACGAGAAGTGCGAGGCTAGTTTTCAAGAGTTAAAGCAGAAATTAACCATTACTCCGGTGCTGATTATCCCAGACCCAGCTCAGACTTATGTAGTCTACACTGATGCTAGTAAACAGGGGTTGGGATGTGTGTTGATGCAGCATGGTAGAGTAGTAGCCTACGCCTCTCGGCAGTTAAAGCCGCATGAATAGAATTATCCCACTCACGATCTGGAGCTTGCAGCGGTGGTTTATGCTCTGAAGATATGGAGGCATTATTTATACGGAGCTACAATTTAATTGTACTGTGACCACAAAAGCCTGAAGTATCTGCAGGATCAGAAAGAGCTGAATATGAGACAACGACGATGGATGGAATTGTTAAAGGATTATGATTTCCAAATTAAATACCATCCAGGAAAAGCCAACGTAGTGGCCGATGCTCTGAGCAGAAAGGTGGTGCAGGTAGCATATATGATGATCAAAGAATTAAAGTTGATTGAGGATATGCGAGATTGGAGCCCTTTATATCAGATGCAAGTGACGGAAAGTTCCTACGGGGTAGTACATGTCAAAGCTTGTATAGAAGATGAGATTAAAGAGGCTCAAGAACATGATAAGCTCGCAATGATTTTTAAGGACAAGCTGGAGAGAGGGCAGACTAAGAATTTTAAGATTTCCTCAGATGGATTATTGCAGTTTAGAGGAAGACCCTACATCCCCAATGCTAGGGGACTAAGGGAGAAGATTCTGGATGAAGCGCACAAAAGCCAATATACAGTGCATCCCGGTATGACCAAGATGTATCATGATGTTAAAAGATTATTTTGGTGGCCTGGACTAAAGAAAGATGTTGTAGCTTATGTGTCCAAGTGCTTAACATGCCAGAAAGTGAAGATTGAGCATCAGAAGCCAGCAGGAACATTGCAACCTCTAGATGTCCCTGAATGGAAGTGGGACAGTATTGCCATGGACTTTGTAGAAGGACTACCCATGACCCCAACTAAGCATGATGCAACATGGGTGGTAATTGATCGGTTGACAAAGTCAGCTCATTTCCTGGCAATAAATAAGAGGGATTCTCTAGAGAAGTTGGCAAGATTGTACTTAAAGGAAATTATTAGACTGCATGGAATTCCAAGCAGTATTGTGTCTGACAGAGACCCTCGATTCACGTCAAACTTTTGGAGGGCTTTACAGCGAGAGATGGGTACTACTCTTAGATTCAGCACAGCTTATCATCCTCAAACAGATGGTCAGTCTGAGAGAACAATCCAGACACTAGAAGATATGTTGAGAGCATGTGTCTTGGATTTTAAAGGCAGTTGGGATACTCGTCTACCATTGATAGAATTTGCATACAATAATAGCTATCAAGCTAGTATTCAGATGGCCCCATTCGAAGCACTTTATGGATGAAAGTGTAGATCTCCCTTATGCTGGCTTGAGTTAAGTGAGAGAAGAATTTATGGTCCTGATATTGTGGATCAGACTGCTGAGCAGATTGCAATGATCAGAAAAAGGATGATGACGGCTCAAAGTCGACAGAAGAGTTATGCAGATGTCCGACGAAAGTCGTTAGAGTTTGAAGAAGGCGAGCATGTATTTCTTAAGTTAACTCCAACTACGGGAGCCGGACGATCAATCAAGGTGAAGAAGTTGCATCCTAGATACATCGGACCATTTCAGATTCTCTCAAGGATAGGATTAGTGGCCTACAAGTTGGCACTTCCTCCAAATCTCAGCCAGATACATGATGTATTCCATGTTTCCCAGCTAAAGAAGTATGTTCCAGATCCAGCGCATGTGATTGAACAAGATGAACTTGTGCTGCGAGATGACCTGACCTATGAAGTTGGACCAGTACAAATAGTTGATAGAAAGGTCAAACAACTGCGTAATAAGCAGATTCCTATAGTCAAAGTGATCTGGAAAGGACTAACAGAGAATGAAGCTACATGGGAAACAGAAGAAAAGATGAAGGAGATGTACCCTGATTTATTTCGGTAGAGTGTATATGTTGTAAATTTCGGGGACGAAATTTATTTTAAGGGGGAGAGAAAATGGATATCAGAGGAAATTTGATAGTAAATTATTATAATTAATATGAGAATTTATGGAGTTGACAGAAGTCAAAAAGGAGTCTTGTAGAATTAATTATGGAATTTACGGTGAAAAAGGACACCGATAAAGGGTTAAAGAAAACGCATTTAATTTTTAACAAGACTTCTGGGGCTCAGAAAATTATGAAACTTTGTAGAGAATTCATTTTATATTAGAATGAATTTCTAAAAATGTTAGAACAATTAAAAGAGGTGATTAGCATTTATGCTAAGATCAGGGTAATTTACGGATATCGGTATAAGAAAATTACATTGGGATTTGGGCCAATTAGCTATTGGACCTAAAAGAGGTCCAACATGTTATCCTAGGCCAGCCCAATAAGGCCCAAAAGTTATCTTGGAGCCCAAGTCCAAAAATAAATAATTTATGGATTTTTAGAAATAAAGAAAAAGAGAATAAAGTAAGGATTAGGTTTGGCACATGGTGGGACCCATATGGACTCAAAAATGGCGCCAAGAAGTAGTCTTAGATGTCCCAAGTGGTGCCATGCTAGTGATGTCATGGTGGTAAGGTCTTGAGTGAAAAGTGAAAAGATATTCCAAGATCAAACCTTTAACCATTAGATCAAATAGTTTCCAAAGTGATCTTGGCCTTCAAATGGCACATGACTTTTGCTATAAATACCCCCCCTTTCCATTCATTCTTCACACCCAAGAGCTCCTTTAGAGAGAGAAGTGAGTTCTAGAGAAAGAAAGTGGAAGAAAGCAAGGAAGAAGCAAGGGTCTTGAAAGAGCAAGTAAGGTGAGTTGATGCTCTTCACTTTACCATTTCGGGTTGCACTGTTCATGATAGAAGAAAATGGAATTTCAATGATTTAATGCTTCCATTGAGTTTATATGATGATTTTGTGTAGGATTGGAAAGGTTTTAAACCTTGGAAACCATTGGAATTAAAGGTTATAATGTTGAAAATTCCTCACGGGTACTGTTCACTCGCGTGAACAGTTATTTGAATTTCATAATTTTTATGCTTCCAATGGTCTTAAAATGAGATTTTGTGTGGGGGTAAAGTGGAGGAACAAGTATGGGAAGCATTGGAACCAAAATGGGAATTTTTGGAAAAAGGGAGCTTATTGAAACTAGACTTGGATTTTGTTTGGAATGGAGTTATAATTTGGTAATTATCTTGTAATGCCTAGGTTTTGACATTTGTGCCAAGGAAAGACCATTACAAGAAGGAAAGGAACAAGGATCTACAAGAGGTAGCAAGAATATCTAACTATAAACTTATGTGCTTTGATTGTTTAGCTTACTTGCTATGCATGAAGGTTTGGTTGAGCATGGAATGTTGTGTGATGATGATGATGATGTGATATGAGTATGTGATACTCCTTGCAACATATGTCATGACAATATGCATATTAGAATTGCTTATGTATAAGCATGAATTATCTCCCATTGCATGATAACATGTTAGGCATTCAATCAAACATGCATAACCTTATAGTTTATATTACTTGCTATTGGGATTTCCATGAAATCTCATTCCTTCCATATAATTAAACATGCTCTAGGTGCTGGATCTTCTCAAGGCAAGAGGGTAAATGTTGATGGATGACTGTACATAATTTAAAGAGTGTGCACTTTAATTACAAGATGATGTTTTGGTTTGTATGATGCATGCTACTCATAAATCCAATCTGAGGTAGTGTACTTCCATCGGTATTCTGATTGACTTATATGATGATTTTTCATATTAAATTTGGCCTTAACATAGCTAAGATCTATAGCTTTAAATGGACACCAAGAACGCCTCATTTGGTTAAGAAGTCGAATTGTTATGATTTTTCAAAGTTAGGAGTTGAAATCTGGAATAAGGTAAAACGACTACTCAGAGGCAGTGAGGTTCATGCGCTAATTTCATATAGTAAACGAATGGGTTTTTCCTCAAAATTTTGTGAGATTAAAGTAGACATATGGATCTTTAAATCCATATGTAATTCAAATCAATTGGATAAGTATACAAGGAGAAATGAATTTTTGAAAATGGGGCAAAGAAACTGGAATTTCCAGATTTACCAAATGAACAGTAAAGTTCAACGAATAAACTGATTTGATATGGACAAGAAGATCTCATTTTAATATTTTTCTCTCAAATTTAAATGAAATAGCTTTCATTATAAATTGGAATCACCTTAAAATGATTTTTCTAGATTTAGTTATGAATTTCCAAAGTTCAGGTTGTAATCTGGAATTACCCAGTGAATAGTGGCAGTGAACAGTAACCGTAAGCCCAACACTTGGAAATTCATGTTTTTGAGGTTAAGAGGTATTTCAAGGTTCTAAAATAGTTCCAATTGAGTAAGGTTAAAGTTCAAAATTAAGGTCAAGGTTTTAAGGTTAAGACTTAAAGATATTTGTTAGAAAATACCGTTGTGCTGGTAGACTATACAAAGTACTGTGTACGTAGGTGCTGTCTAAGGAGGCTGGAAGTGAGTGGACCTAATTGGTTCATCCAGTCTTTCCTGGGTACTTGCGTAGAATGGTAGTTCTCATGGGGAATTACCGAATCAGTATAGTTATTTTCTACCAGGATTTTCGGCAAGATAAATATAATCCACTTCAAGAGAGATATAGCAAGAGTACTTTGAGAGATATAAAGGAGGATGTTTCAGATTGAATTTCTGTTGTAAAGAATTCTCAAGTAGTCACAAAAGTTCAATAGAGCGGTAAATGTATGCAAGATTAGAAATAGAAGTGTATGATGTTAGAAAGAGAAAGGTAGCCACAGTTTAAAAGATAAAGTGATTCCCCTATTCCCTATAAAAGATATAGTAATGAAGGGTTGAGTCTATACACTGGTAAGAGGGTAGTATGGCAGCCTAAGTGAGAAAGATAGATGTTTCAGGTTCCTGAATGAATGATCAGGATCTGACAGAGAATGTACAAATTAAATAATGTGCAATGGATGGTTGGGCAAATGGCTTATGTTGCCATAAGTTATTGAAGGAAATTGGAAGACATGCAGCGGAAATTAACTTTAAAAATTTTTCCATTCCCAGCCAGGATCTACCGAATGTGTTTAAGTCAAGGAGAAAGAAGTGTTACCTTCGGTATTCAAGCTTTAGTCGCGACCTCAGTATCCACTAGTCGCGACTCCTCGCCTCTGGAACTTTCAGTCGCGACCTACTCAGCTTCTCGTTGCGACCTGTCGCCTCTACAACTTTCAGTCGCGACCTACTCAGCTTCTCGTCGCGACCTGTCGCCTCTGGAGTTCCAGTCGCGACTTTCTCTACTTCTAGTCGTGACCTGTAGTCTCTTTTCGGATTTCTGACATTGAGAAGCCAATTTGGTCGCGACCTCTGTGTCAACTGGTCGTGACCTCATCGTACCTGGTGCTCTTTTCTCGTTCGCAAGAAGTCGACAACTCAGATCGGCTTTCTCTACCGGTATCCACACGAATAGCTTTCCAACCACGAACGACGTGCACTCTCCTTGCCCCTTTTTCTCAAGAATCCATCCTCACCGTCTCTATTCTGGCAGTTTCTTATCTACAAACCTTTTGCACTCTCCTTGCCCCTTTTTCTCATGTGTGTTGTGTTGTGTAGAACCCTAGCCCCTAATGTCAAATATATAGGATGCTATCGGGCTTCTAATTGGGCCGGGCTTCAGAATTAATCTTATATTAATTCTAAAATTAATACAATATCATATATTACATAGTTTGATAAGAAACTAATTAAATAAATATGGTTTTTATTAAATCCGTCCCACAGATTTAAATCACCTATTTATTTAATAAAGATAAGATGGAATTATATTTGATTTATTCTCATAAATCAAATTTGAGATATCTTATCAAATTGAATTTCAAATTCATATAGATCATATCCATTTAAATTCAAATTCAAAAGTGATAGACATTTAATTTATCCTTATAAATTAAATCTTGCAAATATTTCTTATATTATATATAATATATAAATACAAATTTTTATATATATAAAATATATAAATTCACCCTAGACTATTCATTGAATCAAGACGTGTCTTAGATTCAATGAACTTGGACATCACAGCTCGAGTTGAGCTATTTTGTGTGCGACCCTGTAGGCCCATATGAAGTTAGCAGTGGGCCAGTTACTATACTAACCCACAAGTCGTAAGCGGCCTCTAGCAAGACATTACGACTACCCAAAACATATGAGGATCGATGAACGATGTTACCTTTCATACAACCATATCACGTCCCTTTTGTCAGACGATATTTCTGTTATGGATGAGGCATGGTGAACGTCATCCTCCAATTCCTGACTGTTACTTTCTCGATCCCTGAGTAGTCTGACTATAGAAATGGACCCACCCTTCCATTACAGTATGGCCATACATTTCTCAGACTCACTCATCGAGGGGCCCAGTAATATCTCTCTACGAATGTGAGGGACAAATTCCATCTTGACCATTCACATTCCTCCGCATGAAAAACCACTGAGCCCGAACATAGCCTTTATGATCACTCAGTCAAAAGTGACTTTTGACTAGGTCAAAGCTGAGCGTTTGTCATGTAGGAATCCATGATGATCTTAGGTCAAAGGGCATAGTGACATGGCTTGTATATGAGAGATGTAATATCCTTAATTTTATGTACTGATTTCTATGTACAGATTAGATGGAATATATGAGTTCTTTTTCAGGAAAAATATGTGGTCCTTTATGTAAAGAAAAGGATTAAATTGCAAAAGAAATGAAATGAAAGGACTTAAATGCAATTATGGAAAGTTTAAGGTTAGGAAAGAAAGGTAGACAAAAATGTGGGGTCTCAAAGTGTAATTTTAGCCAAATTTAAGGGACTTAATTGCAAAGAAGAAAAGTTCCCTGGGGCTAAAGTATAATTAAAGAAAAATAGGCCAGAAGTGGTTTGGACCGCCCGACAGTATTTCGGTCCAAGATTTCACCAGAGGACAAGGCAAGTGACGCTGGGTAATCCAGCTTAATATCGGAATTTTTGAAGACTCCAGATAGTCAAAAATGGACTGATCGTCCAAAAGTTATAAAAATTCCTACCGGATACCCTAGATTTCAGATATAAGTAAGAAATTACAAGATGATGCACCCTTATGGGGCGGATGTCAGGAAACTGACAGAATACCGATAGGAGGTCTGTAGAAAAAGTTATTCACAAATTAGCAAATCCAAACAGGAGTATGAGGCCTCCAGGGATCCGATAGGGAGATTTATCGGTATTTAAACTAAGACTGAATGAGGTCGGGTAACAACAGTCAGATGCCTGTTATGACCCAAATGGCTGCCCAGACACAGTAGGGCAGTGTATCTGACAGAAGGAGCCGGTGTCCGGATATGTGTGTAAACGGTGCATAATAGCTAAAATATTCGGTGAACCTGGACAGGGGAGGATTCCTTATAATACGTGCCATGAAGGTGTTGGACCCAGAAAGGCCCAAAAATGGCGCCATCAAAGGCCCAATAAGATACGTGGGCCAATGTCCAGCAGAACCCCTGAAAAGTGCGAAATTACGAAAATGCCCCTGTGTTGTACTAAAGGGGTAGTAGATGTATAAAGGTCATTTTTGTCATTCTGGACAGGCCCAGGAGCCAAGGTACATACAAATAAAGTTACTCACAGTCAGTATATGCCCTGACAGAGTACAAAAGGGTGTAGAATGACGATTTTACCCTTAGGGTTAAAATAGTGCAAGAAAGGGCACCCAGGGGTATTTTGGTAATTTGCCAAGGGATGTTTCTTGGGAATCGAGCCATTAGAGTACTTGAGCTTGATCAGGATCCAAGATAACATTCCTAGAGCCCAAAAATGTAGGCCCAGTGATATGTGGGAAAAAGTGGCATTAAAATACTATTTTAATACTGTTTCAATAAAGTAAAGTTACTCGGTCGACACAATAACCGAGGAGGTGATCAGATAAAGTCCTGGACTTATCTGGATAGCATTGGATGGCGTGACAGATGCCAGTAAGATGCCACATGGTGCCAACATAGAGGAGAAAGAAAAAGTTAAGGACATGTGGCATAATCTTAGCCGGTGAGTCCAGTTTGTGGGAAATCGGACCGGACCGGTACTAGATTGGACTAGAACTGCTGAGTCAGCTGATGAGGTATCCCAGGAGCTTGCAATTTCTCCATGTGACATATGAGGTGTCCCATGAGGCGGCCTTGAGGTGATGTCATGCATGATGCAGTAAAAGGAATAAAAGAAAATAGGAAATTCCGGAAAAACCAGGACCACAATTCATATGGCTTCAAAATTACAAAGAATGCCATTGAAGGAAATTATAAATACCCCCCCTTGCCTTCATTCATCATGCCAAGAAGCAAGCTTAGAGAGATAAGGAAGTGCTTGAGAGAGAAAGTGAGAAAAAGAAAGAAGAAAGGAAGTTCTAGTGAAGTTGGAAGCAGTAGAGAAATTCTAGAGTTCTGCTTTTGAGGTAGTAACTAATCCTAGCTTTTATGTAATGGCTTTGTGATTTGTTGTGCTATTGTTTGGTTGGATTGTTGTCTTATATGTTATGCTTGAAGCTCTACTGTAATGCTATGATCATATGTTATTGAGTATGGAAGCACGCAGCATACTTATCTGTACACAATCACAAGCAAGCACTGTCACTCTGCATTACATATATTATTATGATTGTTGCTACTGAGATTCCCCCGAATCTCATCCCAATAAGTAACCCATTACAGGGGAGGTTATGTCAAAGTGAATTTTGGAAATTTTAAGAGACGCCGTTATGCTGCCGAAATTCTGGCAACAAAGCAGGGACAAAGAAAGGAACTGATACGTACTGTGTACGTAGGTGCTATCTAAGGAGGCTGGAAGTGAGTGGACCTAGCAGGTTCATCCAGTCTTTCCTGGGTACTTACGTAGAATGGTAGTTCCTACGGGAATTACCAAATCGGTACAAGATCGGTTACTTTCTACAGAAGGAATGTAGCAGTTATGCTGCCGGATTTTAGACAACGAAAAATGTAATAGAAATATGAGGATGCTAATCATGCACTGATGTATAACAGTTGATTATTTAATAATGATTGTTATCTGTCATGTTTGACTGATATGTGATGTATGTATGCATTAATATGTAAGGTTGGTTGCTGAAAAAATGACTCTGTGAACAGTAATCCGTGGAGACCAATTGATGTTTGGTAAATCATTAAAAATAGTAAATGGTTGAATAAATGTATGATATTTTTATGGTAAATAGTAGACATAATAAGATTTAATTTGATATATATAATTCTTCATTTTGATGTATACACAAAAAGATATAAATTGTTAAAGTTGGGACCAGAATGCTCGATTCAGGAGAAAGTCATTGGATGAACAGTAAAGTTGAAACGTTGACCCACGTTGAATTTATCAAGGAATGGTCAACCAATAATTTTTCCCTGAAATATACTTAAGTTATATTCATGTAGTAATTTGAACCACTTCATTTTGATTTTTCTAGAATTAGTTATGATTTTCCAAAGTTAGGTCACTCATCTGGAATTTGCCACAATGAACAGTACCCGATATGAATAAAATTCAAGATTAAGAGTTTAGACTTCAATGACCCTGAAAGTGGTTCTAAGTGCTACTAAATGGTCCTTAAGATATATAAAAATATGGATGTGACAAGAGAAGCTTATGACCTGACCCATGCAGCTCTCTCATGGCGGGTCGGTCCAACACCTTGTACTCTTACATATGCCTATGACTTTGATTTATATCTCTATATATCTTCAAAGTCATACTGGTCTTATTTCATCTCTGCTCTCGCATAGATGACCGACCAGGGACATTTAGGATAAGATCATGAGTTATCCAAGGATGGTCATCACAGTAAACATGCAAACAATGTGATAACATAATTAAGAAATTCATAAAACAATAATGTTTATAAGACAATGATTGGCCCCTAGGGCACAATTTCCAACAGTTATGATGAGTTGTTGCATCTCCTTGTAGTTGTCATGTGATGACATGCATGTTAGAGTATGCTATGATACTCCCCTTTTACAGTACATGCAGGGTAGCGTATATAGGTGAGATGAGGAAGATATGAGAAAAGTTAAGAAAAGGTAGAGAAGTTATGAAAAGAAAATAGATCCCCCAGATAAGGATAAAGAAAGTAAAAGGCCAGAAAGATCTAGAGAAAAAGGTTTAAGGCAAAAGCAAAGACGGAACGTATTTTTATGAGAAAGATAATGCTAGGGCCTAAAGCTATACAAAGAGTAACCTAGCCCTAACCCAGTAGCACGTTTAATTGAAAAGTACTAAAGCAAGAATAGCTTAATGATATGTAAGCTCTATGAAGGGATAAGAAAGGGTGCAAATGCCACAAAGGTTTGGTATAGATGCATGAAGTTATGAGAAAGTTATGTTGCTCCCATACCATACGATATGCAATTAGATAATTTAACTTGTTAATGATAATGAAGCAAAGAAAAGTGATGAATGAGATAATCATCCAGTCAATCCCTCAAGCGTAGAATGAGAATCTGAGACAGATAATGATAGTCAATTAGAAAGAGAATGAGATTAGAGATAGATGTTGATCACAATCCTATAAACATATGATTACAGTATTCAGGACATATCCCTTCAATAGGGGATGAGATATGTAAATGATGTTCCTTGAACATGAAATGAGACACTATTATGAAAGATGATGCATCTCTGAAAAGGAGCAGAGTCTATGTAATAGAAGTTAACATTCTCGCAATGGAGCTAGATTGCTCTTGCGATAGAGTCAAACTGCTCAGGAAATAGAGCTGAAAGCATGGACAATGAAGCTCATAATAAAGCCATGTCCATCAGACGAGATAGACAGATTATGATAGATATGTGCATGATAGAGCATTTGTAGCTCTCTGCAATACTAGATATAGTAAAGTTATGAAAGATGAGAATGAAATGAGAAATTCCTAAGTAATAGAGGAGATGAGTAAAGTCTTAATAAATAATATTGGCTTTATGATCATTTTGGGGAATTATCTGTTGAGTAGCAACTAAGTGGAAATGACTAACCTTGTAACCTAGTCTGTTGGTTAGATCTTCCAGAGATAAGAATGATGTACAATAGAATCGCAGTAGATTCTGGAGGATCACAGTTAGATCCTAGTATGGCTCACAGAGAAAAGAATTCCAAGGTCACAGTTAGATCCTGAAGAGGCTGACGGTTGATCGCAGTAGATCTCGAGGGTCGCAGTAGACCTAGCCTAAAGAAAGTGAATAATGGGCCATAGGTACAGTATTTATTTGGAATGACAATTACCAAGGACAAGGTCAAGGTAGAGAAGCTTCACAAGTTGTTAACTCATAGCAGAGAGAGTACCCATAATGTTAATTTAGATAGCCTTATTATTATTATAGACTGAACTCAGAATCTTACATGAAAAATGAAGTAAGATTAATAGAGATTCCTAAGATGTAAGATGAGAATAAAGAGAATGAGAATGAAAGCTAGATAAATTCTCCAGATGAGGACAAGAAGGTTAAAAGTCGAAGAGATTTATAAAAAAGGGTCTAAGATAGTAAAGTACCAGGGTTGGAGCCTATTAGCACCAGTGCTTCAAATGTTTATTAGCACTTTTTAGTTAAGGGTGCTCAGGCAAGAGTAGCCCAATAATGGGTAACCCTTGGGAAGTAATGATAAAGATTATATATGCCACAGAAGTTTGGCGTAGATGTACAGAGTTATGTAAAATGAAAAGTAAAAGGGTTATGAACAGTAAAGGATTAGAACCTTTCTGTCAAGTCCAAATAGAGTGGATTTGAAATGAAAGATTTAAATTATGACTTTGTTCAGGAGAACGAGAAGCAAAAGAGCAATATTCTCCTGAGAGGCTAATAAAGTTCTAAGTTAAAGAGAATGTTAGACTTATGGTATCTCAGGATATATCATGAGAAGGCAAGATAAGTCATGAAAGAGCGAGATACATCATGATATAGCCAGATTTGGCAAGATATGCCATGATACAGCATGAGAAGTATCTAATAAGATACATAATGAGAAATATGTGCTGACAAGTAATTTTATAAACGGATAAAGAGGCTCCCTTTATGAAAGAGATAAGATAATGAATGTTATGCTACAGATGAAGGTGAGAGCTTTCACTCCTTGCATGAAATGCCAGGCCTTATGTTATGCTAAAGCTCCGATTGTTAGAGCTATGCATATTAAGAAAAGGAATGCTTGAGCTCCCATGTTAGAGCTTTACATTCATGAGCAGGTATGCAGTCCTGCAGCACGTTGGCCAGGCATTATGCATGTTAGAGTATGTGCTCCTACCTAATAGTAAAGCAAAGAAAGAGTAGTTACATAAGTCCTCTCTCTCTGTACGATGTTAAGTTATTAAAGATGATGAGAACATATGATTATACGAAAAGAGAGATGGAGCTTTGCAAATGCTAAGGAATTCCGTAACATACTAAGAGAAGTAATAAGAGATAAGTACTAGAAAGTATGATAAGTAGTTGATGGAAACTCCCAAATACAGTAATATTCGAGAGAGTTTGATATGAAAGAAATTGACACTACTCACAAGTCTAGTACAATGAGTTATCCATAAGCAAATGGATGCATAGCAAGTAAGTAAGTGAGGACATAAAGCGGATATTGAAAGCACTCTACTAGATGAGAAGATAGAAGATAAAAGATAGATACCCTAATCCTTAGTCATAAAGCAGAAAGAGATACCAAGAAGATTTATACCCAAATAATTGACTAAGGTACTAAATAAATTTCGAGGACAAAATTTATTTTAAGGGGGGTAGAAATGTAATATCCCAATTTCCAGGCTCAAAGACTCAGAAAATAGCCTAAAATAAATAGGTTGCTAGACCCCTTTGAGCAGAAGTCCCAGAAACATATAGAAGATTTTTAGGGACTAAATTGTAAATAAGTGAAAGTCCAGGGACTTATATGTAAATAGTGAAAGTCCCTAGGGATATAATGGCCATTTATGTAAAGAAAGGAATTAAATTGAAAAAGAAAGGAAATGCAAGGACATAAGTGGGATTATAAAAGGTTTAAGGTCAAAAGAGAAAGTGGACAAAAAGGTGGGGTCTTTAAGTGTAATTTTAGCCAAATTAAAGGGACTGAATTGAAAAGAAGAAAGGTTCCGGCAGCAAAAGTGTAATTATAAAAAGATGAGCCAGAAATGGCTTAACACTACCCGGAAGCATTTCAGTCCCAGATCTTATCAGTAGATAGAGAAAATGATGCTGAGTAATCTAGCTTAATATAGGAATTTTATCAGGACTCCAGATAGCCAAAATTTATCTGATAGTCTAAAAGTATAAAAAATTCTTATTGGATATCATAGACCTCAGATATGAGTAAAAATCTGTAGGAAGATGCGTCCTGTAGAGACGGATGTCGGGGAACTGACAGAATACCGAAAGGAGGTCTGTAGAAAAAGTTATTCATAAATTAGTGAATTTAGATGGGAGTTTGTGACCTCTGGGTATCCGATTGGGAGATTTATTGTAACATCCCGATTTTTGGGTCTAGGAGAACTGGGAGGTAGTCTGATATGGGCAGGCTGCTAAACCCATAGTCCCAGGGTAGTAATCTGATTTGGGCGGACTACTTACCTGTATTTTCTAGGAATCCGAGGGATGAGCTAAGTCCTTTAGGATTTAAAGATGAGTTAAGTCTTTAACCTACAGAATCGGGACAGTTCACCTAGGTTCAAAATGAGGAATGTGAGGATATCCTAAGTCTTAAGCCTAAGAATTTTGCAGGTAGCTTAATATGGGCTGGCTCCTGTGTAAGATAACCTGATATGGGCCGATTATCGAGCCTTTCAATTAACAATGACTCCCGAAGAGTTTAAGGGATGAGTTATTGAAAGAGAATTTCTAGACCTTAAGATGAGGGATGAGAAGATGAGGTTAAGATGCCAGAAAGAGGATTCAGTGGCATAATTGTAATTATGGAAAAGATCGGGCTGATAGCCGATGAGTACCATATTTTGTCAAAAAATAGAGAAAATTATGCTGATCATTTCACTGAACTGTGAAATGTGCATATGAGGTCTCTATAAGTATGAAAGAATTAGAAATGTGACCAAGGGTAAAATGGTCATTTTTTAAAAGTGTGCGCGGGAGCGTACTTTCAGCCAAAATAGCCCGGTCCGGATTAAATATCTGAAAATACAGGGAGATAGAGAAAAGGATTCCGGGTTGAATGACGCGACACAGAATTTTGATTTGAGGTCCCGATTTTTCTGTAAAAATTCTCGAAGATGGGAATTTATAGTTATAATCGGTAAAGGAAAAGTAGTCCAAATAGAGATGAACGGATTGTGGCCAGAGGCCATACAGTGTTTTCAAGACCCATAGTGACACCAGGGAAGGCCCAGGCCCATAATATCAGTTCAGTGGTAAGAGGGGCCGGTGTCCTGGAAAAAAGTGCAAAATGACGAAAATGCCCTTATGTTATAGAATAACTGAAGAATGAGTAAAGGGTATTTTGGTCATTTGACTAAGGTTAGACAGTCAAAAACGGATATCTGGATAGTTGACCAGGGTCAGAGAGTACTCTGGTAAGAGGTGAAAAGACAATAATGCCCCTAGACTCATTAAAGAAAGGAAAAAGGAACCAAGGGCATTTTGGTAATTTGCCAAGGGGTGTTTCTTGGGAATCGGGCCATCAGAGTACTTGGGCTAGATCAGAGACCCAAGATGATATTCCCAGGCCCAAAAACGTAGCCCAGGATAAATGTGAGAAAAAGTGGCATTAAAATAATGATTTAGTGACTTTTCAGTAAAGTAAAGTTACTTGGTTGGCACGAAAACCGAGGAGGTGATCAGATAAAGTCAGGGATTTATCTGGAGGTCATAGGATGGCGTGAAAGGTCCCTTCCAGGAGCCACATGGCACTGGTCTAGAGGGAGAAGAAGAGTTAAGGACACGTGGCATAATCTCAGCCGTTGAGTCCGGTTTGTGGGAAATCGGACCGGACCGGTACTGGAAAGCTTCCAGAAGGTTTCTTGGCTCTCTCAATTCCGCCATGTGAGAAATGTGACTGATGAGGTGTCCCCTTAGGTGTCCCTTGATGATGCAGTAAAAGGGAATAAAGAAAAATAGGAAATTCCGGAAAAACCAGGGCCACAAGTTCAGAAGGCTTCAAAACTACGAAAATGCCATCCATCAAAACTATAAATACCCCCTTGCTCTTCATTATGCATGGCCAAGAGCCCTTTTAGAGTGATAAGGAAGTTCTAGAGAGAGAAAGTGAGAGAAAGAAAGAAGAAAGGAAGTTTTGGCGGAGCCGGAAGCAGTATAGAGATTGTAGAGTTCTGCTAAGCTTTTGAGGTAGGAACTAATCCTAGCTTTTATGTAATGGCTTTGTGATATGTTGTGCTATTGTTTGGTTGGATTGTTGTCTTATATGTTATGCTTGAAGCTCTATTACAATGCTATAATCATATGTTATTGAGTATGGAAGCACGCAGCATACTTATCTGTACACAATCACAAGCAAGCACTGTCACTTTGCATTACATATATTGTTATCATTATTACTACTGAGATTCCCCCGAATCTCATTCCCCATGTCTAACCCATTATAGGGAGATTATGTTGAAGTGAATTTTAAGAATTTTGAGATACGCCGTTATGCTGCCGAACTTAAGACTGAGCATCAGAATATGATAAGTACTATGTACGTAGGTGCTGTCTAAGGAGGCTGGAAGTGAGTGGACCTAGTCGGTTCATCCAGTCTTTCCTGGGTACTTACGTAGAATGGTAGTTCTCATGAGGGAATTACTGAATCAGTACAGTTCAGTTCTTTGTACAGATGAAGCCTAGCGGTTATACTGCCAAAATTCTGGCAGGAAAATATGTAATAGAAATATGAGAATTTTGTGTATATTCTGTTGTATGACATTCTATTATTTAATAATAAATATTGTTTGGCATGTTCAATTTGTGGATGACGAATTAAAAGAGAAATTCGCAGGTCTTGAGGTAGCAGTGTTCTGACCTCAGTTTGACCTAGTAAATGAAAGAATTTGGCTACCAAATTTGGTGAGCCAGTTGTACACATCTGGGGCATTACGTGGATAGGTAATAAGCCTCATTTGGATGTGTAGAACGAGATAAATTAGTTTTCAAAGTAAAGGTTCAGAATAAGGAACTTAAGAGTAAAATTTTAAATTTCTGGGGTTAAGTTAAGATATAATCAAGCTAATATTGCTTCCGCAAGTGTACTCTGAGGAGTCTAAAGGAGGATGTTTCATTTATTGGTATTCAAACTGAGACTGAATGAGCTTAGATAACATCGGTCAGATGCTTGTTATGACCCAAAGGGATACCTAGACTCAGTATATCAGTTTATTTGATAAAAGGAGTCAGTGTCCGGAAAGGTGTAGACACGATGCACAGTAACAGCAATACCTGATGAATATCACCGGGAGAGGTGTCTTGGGATTCGTACCATAAAGGTGGTGGACCTTATAAAGGCCCAAACATGGTGCCAACCAAAGCCCAATAAGTAAAGGGTATTTTGGTCATTTGGCTAAGGTTAGACAGTCAAGAAAGGTTATCTGGATAGTTGACCAGGGTCAGAGAATACTCTGGTAAGATATGAAAAGACAATAATGCCCCTAGATTCGTTAAAGTAAATAAAGAGGAACCAAGGGCATTTTGGTAATTTACCAAGGATGGTTCTTGGGAATTGAGCCATCAGAGTACTTGGGCTGGATCAGAAACCCAAGATGACATTTCAAAGGGCCAAAAACGTAGCCCAAGGAATATGTGAGTTAAAGTGGCATTAAAATAATATTTTAGTGACTTTTCAATAAAGTAAAGTTACTCGGTTGACGTGATAACAGGGGAATTAATTAGATAAAGCTTTGAACTTATCTGGAAGTCATGGGATGGCGTGAAAGGTTCTAGCAAGATGCCACATGGCGCCAACCTAGAGGGAGAAGAAAAGCTGAGGACACGTGGCACGATCTCAGCCGTGTATTCCGGTGTAAGACTCTAGAATACTCTGGAACACTTAGTCAGCATGGTGAGTCAGCAGGTAATTATGAAAGGCCATGAGTCATCAAGATGACATCACCATGATGATGCAATAAATTGGATTAAAGAAAATAGGAAAATCGTTGGCCACAAGATTAAAGTTTTTGAAAATTACAGAAATGGCATCCATGAAAACTATAAATACCCCTACCCCTTTCCATTGTCTTCATAGCCAAGAGCCCATAAAGAGAGAGAAGTAACTTCTAGAGAGAGAAAAAGGAAGAAAAGAAAGAAGGAAGGAAGTTCTGGCAGAGCTGGAAGCAGTAAATAGATAGCAGAGTTCTGCTAAGCTTGTGAGGTAGTAACTAATCCTAGCTTTTATGTAATGGCTTTATGATTTAATGTGCTATTGTTTGGTTGGATTGTTGTCTTATATGTTATGTTTGAAGCTCTACTACATAATGCTATGATCATATGTTATTATTGAGTATTGAAGCACGCGGCATACTTATCTGTACACAATCACAAGCAAGCACTATCACACTGCATTACATATATTGTTATGGTTGTTACTACTAAGATTCCCCCAAATCTTATCCCCTATATATAACCCATTACAGGGAGGTTATGTCGAAGTAAATTTTGAAAATGCTAAGAGACACCGTTATGCTGCTAAAATTATGGCAAAATATCAGTAGTGAAGAAAGGAGATGATACGTACTGTGTACGTAGGTACTGTCTAAGGAGACTGGAAGTGAGTTGACCTAGTCGGTTCATCCAGTCTTTCTTGGGTACTTACGTAGAATGGTAGTTCCCACGGGAATTACCAAATCAGTACAAATCAGTTAGTCAGAAAAGATGAAGCCTAGTAGTTATACTACCGGAGTTCAGGCAAGAAAGATGTAATAAAGATATGGGGATTTTGTTCATGCCCTCTTGTATAACAATTTATTATTTAATAATAAATATTGTTTGGCATGCTCAGCTTGTGTATGAGGAATTAAGAGATGTTATGCATATGTATGTAAAGTTGATTGCCGGTATGAACAGTAACTCGTAGTGACACAGTAAGGTTTAATTTGTAATTAAAAATAGTAAATGATTAAATAAATGTATGATATTTTTATGATAAATATTAGACATACCAAGCTTCAATTTTATATATAGAATGCATCATTTGGATGTCTACACATGGAGATGTAAATTATCAAAGTTGGGACCAAAATGCTGGATTCAGGAGAAAAATGCTGGATCAACAGTAAAGTTGTAACGTTGACGGATGTTGACTTGGGCAAGGAGTGGTCAACTAGTTATTTTTAGCTTTAAGAGAATTGAGTTAGATTCATGTAGCAATTTGAACCACTTTATTTTGATATTTCTAGAATTAGTTATGATTTTTCGAAGTCAGGTCACTCATCTGGAATTTACACAGTGAACAGTACTCGATAAGAATAAAACTCCATATTAAAAAATTTGACTTCAATGACCTTGATAGTGGTTCCAAATGCTACCAAATGGCCCCTAAGACATATGAAAGTAAGGATGTTTCAATGACCATCCTTGGATAACTTATGATCTTATCCTAAATTTCCCTGGTCTGTCATCTATGCCGGAGCAGAGATGAAATAAGACCAGTATGACTTTGAAGATGTATAGAGATATAAATCAAAGTCATAGGCACATGTAAAAGTACAAGGTGTTAGACCGACCTGCTATGAGAGAGCTGTATGGGTTAAGTCATAAGCTTCTCTCATATACAAACCATGTCACTATGCCCTATGACCTGAGATCATCATGGATTCCTCCATGACAAACGCTCATCTTTGACCCAGTCAAAAGTCACTTTTTACTCCGTGATCATAAAGACTATGTTCAGGCTTAGTGTTTTTTCATACGGAGGAATGTGAATGGTCAAGCTAAAATTTATCCCTCACATTAGTAGAGAGATATTACTGGGCCCCTCGATGAGTGAGTATGAGAAGTGTATGGCCATACTATAATGGAAAGGTAGTTCCATTTCTATAGTCAGACTACTCAGGGATCGAGAAAGTAATGGTCAGGAACAGGAGGATGACGTTTTTCATGCCTCATCCATGACCAAAATGTCGTGTGACAAAAGGGATGTGATATGGTTGTATGAAATGTTACATCGTTGATCGACCCTCACATGATTTGGGTAGTCGTGATGTCTTGCTAGAGACCGCTTATGACTTGTGAGTTAGATAGTAAATGGCCCACTGCCAACTTCATGTGAGCCTACAGGGTAGCACACAAAATAGCCCAACACGAGCTATGATATCCAGATTCATTGAATCTAAGATATATCCAGATTCAATGAATAATCTAGGGTGGACGTATATATATATGTGTGTGTGCAAATTCGTATATATATATTATATGATATAAGAGATATTTATAATATTTGATTTATAAGGATAAATTAAATCTCTATCACTTTTGAATTTGAAATTTAAATTGATATGATATAATATAATATCTCAAATTTGATTTATGACATTAAATCAAATATAATTCTATCATATCTTTATTTTAAATTAAATGAATAGGTTAATTAAATCTGTGGGACAAACGTTGTCACATCCTTATTTTTATCGTAATTTCGTAATTTCGTAAATGAATAGGGCCATTTTCGTAATTTCGCACTTTCCTGGGGTTCTGCTGGACACTGGCCCACTTATCAGTCCAAGAGTGTAATTGGGCTTTATAAGGTCCACCACCTTTATGGTACGAATTACGAGGAATCTTCCTCTGCCCCAGTTCACCGAATATTTTAATTATTATTTACCGATTATACACCTTTCCGGACACCGGCTCCTTTTCCCATATACAGTGTCCTACTGTGTTCAGGCATCCCTGTGGGTTATAACAGTCATCTGACTGAAGTCATCCGATTGCATTCAGCCCCTTTAAAAATACCGATAAATCTCCCTATCGGATCCCTGGAGGCCTCATACCCCGTCTGGATTTTCTAATTTGTGGATAACTTTTCCTACAGACCTCCTATCGGTATTCTGTCAGTTTCCCGACATCTGCCCCATAAGGGTTCATCATCCTGTAATTTCTTACTTATATTTGAAATCTAGGGTATCCGGTATAAATTTTTATAACTTTCGGACGATCAGTCCATTTTTGGCTATCTGGAGTCTTCAAAAATTCCGGTATTAGGCTGGATTACCCAGCGTCACTTGCCCTATCTTTTGGTAAAATCTGGGACTGAAATGCCACCGGTCAGTCCAAACCACTTCAGGCCTAATTTTCTTTAATTATACTTTAGCCCCAGGGAACTTTTTCTTCTTTGCACTTAAGTCCCTTTATTTGGCTAAAATTACACTTTAAGACCCCACATTTTTGTCTACCTTTCTTTCTTAACGTTAAACTTTCCATATTTGCATTTAAGTCCTTTCATTTCTTTTCTTTTGCAATTTAATCCTTTTATTTACATAAAGGACCACATCTTTTTCCTGAAATAGAACTCATATATTCCATTTAATCTGTACATGGAAATCAGTACAGAAATTAAGGATATTACATTTCTCTCCCCCTTAAAATAAATTTTGTCCCCGAAATTTACATTACATCTATCCTATACAAACAATTCAGGGTACTTCTCTCTCATCATTTCTTCTGTTTCCCATGTAGCCTCTTGTTCAGTCAAGCCTTTCCAGATCACTTTAACTAAAGGAATCTGCTTATTCCGTAACTGCTTGACTTTTCTATCAGCAATTCGCACCGGTCCAACCTCATAGGTCAAGTCATCTCGCAGTGCGACCTCATCTTGCTCAATCACATGAGATGGATCTGGAACATACTTCTTTAATTGGGAAACATGGAACACATCATGTATCTGGCTGAGATTCGGAGGAAGAGCCAACTTGTAGGCTACTGCCCCTATCTTTGAGAGAATCTGGAATGGCCCGATGTATCTTGGATGCAACTTCTTCACTTTAATCGATCGTCCGGCTCCTGTGGTTGAAGTTAACTTAAGGAATACATGTTCTCCTTTTTCAAACTCCAACGGCTTCCTTCTGACATCTGCATAGCTTTTCTGTCTGCTTTGAGCCATTAACAATCGTTTTCTAATTATCGTAACTTGTTCTGCAGTTTGATCCACTATATCCGGACCAAGCATTCTTCTCTCACTTAACTCCAGCCAGCATAAGGGGGATCTACATTTACGTCCATAAAGTACTTCAAAAGGGGCCATCTGAATACTGGCCTGATAACTATTGTTATAAGCAAACTCTATAAGGGGTAAATGGATATCCCAGCTGCCTTTGAAATCTAAGACACATGCTCTCAGCATATCCTCTAACGTTTTTATTGTTCTTTCAGATTGACCATCTGTCTGAGGATGATAAGCTGTACTAAATCTGAGAGTAGTGCCCATTTCTTCCTGTAAAGCCCTCCAGAAATTTGAAATAAATCGAGTGTCTCTATCAGACACAATGCTGTTCGAGATACCATGAAGTCTAACTATCTCCTTTATATACAGCCTTGCCAGCTTTTCAAGAGAATCTCTCTTATTGATTGCCAGGAAATGTGCTGACTTTGTCAGTCGATCAATTACTACCCATACTGCATCATGTCTACTTGGAGTCAGGGGTAGTCCTTCCACAAAGTCCATGGCAATCCCATCCCATTTCCACTCAGGGATTTCTAGAGGCTGTAATGTTCCTGCTGGCTTTTGATGTTCAACTTTCACTTTCTGGTAGGTTAAGCATTTAGACACGTAAGTCACAACATCTTTCTTCAATCCAGGCCACCAAAATAACCTTTTGACATCATGGTACATCTTGGTCATACCTGGATGTACAGTATACCGACTTTTATGTGCTTCCTCCAGAATCCTTTCCCTTAATCCCACAACATTAGGGATATAGGGTCTTCCCTGAAACTGTAGTAATCCGTCTGGGGACATCTCGAAATTCCTTGTCTTCCCCTTCTCCAGTTTGTCTTTGAATACTGCTTCGAGCTTATCCTGCTTTTGAGCCTCTTTTATCTCATCTTCCATGCAAGCTCTGACATGAACTTCTCCGAAAGTATTCTCCGTCAGTTGCATTTGATATAGAGGGCTCCAGTCGCGCATATCTTCTATCAATTCCAATTCCTTGATCATCATGTATGCAACCTGTACCACCTTTCTACTCAGGGCATCAACTACTACATTGGCTTTCCCTGGATGGTATTTGATCTGAAAATCATAATCTTTTAACAATTCCATCCATCGCCGTTACCTCATGTTCAACTCCTTCTGATCCTGTAGATACTTCAGGCTTTTGTGGTCACAAAACAACTCTATCGTTGCTCCATATAAATAGTGCCTCCATATCTTCAGGGCATAAACCACCGCAGCAAGCTCCAGATCATGAGTTGGATAATTTTCTTCATGTGGCTTTAACTGCCGAGAGGTGTAGGCTACTACTCGACCTTGCTGCATAAGCACACATCCCATCCCCTGCTTTCTAGCATCAGTGCCGAGAGGAGTAGTCGTTAATCTCTGCTTCAACTCTTGGAAGCTAGCCTCGTACTTCTCATCCCACTTAAACTGCTGATTCTTTCTGGTCAGCTTGGTAAGTGGTAAGGCAATTCGAGAAAAGTCTTGAATAAATCTTCTATAGTACCCTGCTAGGCTGAGAAAACTTCTGATCTCCGTCACTGTCCTGGGCTGCTCCCAGCTCAAAATTGCTTCAACTTTGCCAGGATCCACAGCTACCTCGTCTCGGGATATGACATGACCGAGAAATTTGACTTCTGACAGCCAAAACTCGTATTTACTCAGCTTAGCATAGAACTTCTTCTCTTTAAGGGTACCAAGAACAATCCTCAAATGCCTTTCATGCTCCTCTGGAGATTTGGAGTACACCAGGATATCATCAATGAAGACCACAACGAACTGATCTAGATAAGGCCTGAAGATCCGATTCATGTAGTCCATGAAAATAGCAGGTGCATTGGTTAATCCAAACGGCATCACAAGAAACTTAAAATGCCCGTAGCGCGTCCTGAATGCCGTCTTTGGAATATCATCTGGCTTGACCCTTAGTTGATGGTAGCCAGATCTCAAGTCAATCTTGGAGAATAAGCTCGCTCCTGCCAATTAGTCTAGTAGGTCATCAATTCTGGGAAGAGGATACTTGTTCTTCACCGTAAGCTTATTTAATTCCCTGTAGTCAATACATAGCCTTAAACTGCCATCTTTCTTCTTGACAAATAGCACTGGAGCACCCCATGGCGATACACTGGGTCTTATGAAACCCTTTTCCAATAGCTCCTCAATTTGCTTCTTCAGTTCATCATTTCATTGGGAGCCATCCTGTACGGGGCTTTTGACACTGGTCCAGCTCCAGGTATAATGTCGATCGCAAATTCCACTTCATGCTCTGAAGGCAATCCCTGAATCACCTTTGGAAAGACTTCAGGAAATTCATTAACTACAGGAATCTCCTCGATGCCTTTTTGTACTTCTGTTTGGACAGAAAAGAATACCACATATCCCTGACATCCTTTCCATAAACATTTTTCTGCCTGAGCCTCCGTCATGAAGTTCAGTTGCACTTCTAAGCTCCGATCAGTGATCTTTAGACCAAGAACCAGGGTCTTGTTTCTGCAGTCCAACATCACATTATTGGAGGATAACCAATTTAAACCGAGTATGACATCAATCTCCCAGAAAGGCATACAAATCAGGTCCAGGGTGGTGCTGCAGTGCTCATAACGCACCACACTATTTAGACAGGCATCAGATATGATCACCCTAGCGTTGGTGGGGGTTTTCACCTGTATATCATAACGCAACTTGCTGATCAGAAGGCCTAGGCTTTTAGCACATTCATAAGATATAAAGGAATGACTTGCACCCGAATCAAATAGAGCAGTCACAGCATGATCATTGAGATAGATTGTACCTTGGATCATCTCAGATAATCGCTGAGCGTCCTCTCTAGTGAGTGCAAACACTTGTCCCGCCGTCCTTGGTCTTGGATCAGTTATAGCTTGAGGACATTCTCTGGAAAAATGTCCAGGCTTTCCGCAGGTGTAACAAATGTTCTGGCCCATTAAACGTGGTCTGTCACCATGATTATTTTTTTTTCATTTTTCACAAACTGGGGCCTTTGAATCCCTGTTATTGGATCTGCCGCGGAAATTTCCTCTATTTGGCCTTTTGTTCTGCCACGGTCGCTTCCTCTTCTTATAGCCGCTCCCACCTGCAGCTTCTTGATTTCGACCGGCCTTGTCCGGGGTCACCTGATCCTTATTTCCGGATCTGGATAGCATTCGATGATTCATGCTATTTTTGACAATCCGACATGCTTCCACAGCCTTATTGAACTGGCTGTATTGTTGCGGAGTTAACTTCTCCTTTAGCATAGAGTTCAGTCCTCTAATCATTCTTTCTGTCATCCAGCGTTCGTCGTCCACTTGGCGTAGGTAAGTTGAATATTGAGATAGCCGGATGAATTTGGCCAAATATTCATCAAAAGCTTCTTTTTCTCCTTGTCTCAGTACAAGGAACTCGGCCTCCCTTTCATCTCTGACGGATTGAGGAAAATATTTCTCATAAAATTGCTCAAGAAACACTTCCTAGGTAACTGGAATGTCTCTTGCTTGGAGAAGTAACTCTGTATTCTTCCACCATCTATCCGCATCCTTTTCCAATTGATAGATGGCCATTTGAGCCTTGGTTTCAGTTGGGCAGTCGAGGACCTTAAAGATCTTCTCTAATCTGCTGACCCAATTCTCTGCTACCTGTACTTCGAATGTCCCTTCGAATACTGGAGGATTGTGTTTACAAAATCGAACCATCCATTGTTGGATTCCTACTGCCTCCTCCCTCGATTCAATCCGTCTCTGGGGCTGCTCCGCCTGCTGTGGTACTTCTTCAGGTTCTCTACTAGTCGCTCCTGAAGGCTCTGGCGGTCTTAAATTATTTACCGCTGTTGCTACTGCTGCGGCTATGGCAGCATCTCTTTCTTGCTCATTTCGTGCTTGAGCAGCTCTCATTTCTTCTATCATCTTTTGTTGTTGCTCTAATCGCTCTAAAATTAGTTGATTAAGATTTCCAGCTTCCTGTGGTTCCTCTGCTGGAATCGTTCTTCTTGTCCGAACCATTTTGTTATGTTCTAACATAGAAAGGAATGCGATAAACAACAACATTTCTCATTTCATTTCAAACATAGCATACAAAGTACATATTACAGTCTTACATATGCTACTGTACTAATCTTTTACACATTGGAAACATTACTCTAATTTTTCTTAAACTTCATTCTAATATATTCTCCTACTAGGTAGATCCAGTCGGATATGGTACAGTATGGTTCTCTATCAAAATATTGATCCAACTCTGATCTCCAGGTAGGAGTGGTTGGCAATACATCATTCATAATTTCTAACCAAAGCCCATGGTTAACTCGGTTGGATCCCAGGCTTGATATATGGCTTTCACCCTTGTGATAAACTCCTGGTAGACCGTATAATCTTGATCTATGTTTCTGATCAGAGTCTGCCTCAACTCGTATAGTTGTCGGGCTAATGCTACCGAGCTCTCAAATTGTTCTCTACTCAGGTTCCTCCCTGGGACCATTCTTACGATTAGACTCCCGAAATGTATCTCTACTAGGGTCACTTCGAGCCTACTGGGACCTGGCACATTACTCTGATCACGTACTTGGCTGGATCCTGAACTGTCTGTTATATTCAAGGGTACCGCACTTATGGGAATGGCAGGAATAGGACCGTTCAATACCATCTCTTCCCGATCATCACACGGAAAGTTTGATCCTACCGAGGAACTTTCCTCTTCAGAGTCACCAACCACTGGAGATGTCCAGGGCTTAGAATCATTGCTCACTATCTCCTCTTCTGAACTATCCGAACTAGAGACCTCAGGTCTAAACTCCCATTGGTTTACTGTAGTTTTAGACCCGAATCTATGTCTAGCCATCCTGCAAACACTAACTTAGTGTCAATTATGACGACTTTATCATGGTATATCTATCTATAAATCATCTACTCAGAGCATTTCCTAAGCCAAAATCCTTTGCTCTGATACCAAATGTCACATCCTTATTTTCATACATCTTAAGGACCATTCAGTAGCACTTAGAACCACTTTCAGGGTTATTGAAGTCTAAACTCTTAATCTGGAATTTTATTCATATCGAAACTGTTCACAGTGGCAAATTCCAGATGAGTGACCTGACTTTGAAAATTCATAAATAATTCTAGAAAACTTGCAATGAAGTGGTTCAAATTGCTACATTAAGATAACTTAAGTATATTTCAGGGAAAAATCATTGGTTGACCAATACTTGACAAATTCAACGTGGGTCAACGTTTCAATCTTACTGTTCATCCAATGACTTTCTCCTAAATCCAGCATTCTGGTCATAATTTTAACAATTTATATCTTTTCGTATATACATCCAAATGAGGCCCTCTATATATAAAATTAAAGCTTAGGATGTCTACTATTTACCATAAAAATATCATACATTTATTCAACTAATCTCTATTTTTAAAGATTTATCAAACGTCCATAAGTCTCCACGGGTTACTGTTCACAAGGCCATTTTTCAGCAACCAACTTTACATATTAGTGCATACATACATCACATATCAGTCAAACATGCCAGATAACAAATATTATTAAATAATCTAATGTTATACATCAGTGCATGTTTAACATTCTCATATTTCTGTTACACTTTCGGTTGTCTAAAATCTGACAGCATAACTGCTATATTCCGTCTGTAGAAAGTAACCGATCTTGTACCGATTCGGTAATTCCTGTAGGAGCTACCATTCTACGTAAGTACCCAGGAAAGACTGGATGAACCTGCTAGGTCCACTCACTTCGAGCCTCCTTAGACAGCACCTACGTACACAGTACGTATCAGTTCCTTTCTTTGTTCCTTCTTCGTTGCCGGAATTTCTGCAGCCTAACGGCGTCTCTTAAGATTTCCAAATTTTATTTTGACAGAACCTCCCCTGTAAAGTTATATTTGGGAATGAGATTCAAAAGAATCCCAGTAGCAATAATCATAACAATATATGTAATGCAGAGTGACGGTGCTTGCTTGTGATTGTGTACAGATAAGTATGCTGCATGCTTCCATATTCAATAACATATGATCATAGCATTGGAATAGAGCTTCAAGCATAACATATAAGATAACAATCCAACCAAACAAAAGCACAACAAATCACAAAGACATTACATAAGAGCTAGGATTAGTTGCTACCTCAAAAGCAGAGCTTCAGAACTTCTCTACTACTTCCAACTTCACCAGAACTTCCTTACTTCTTTCTTTCTCTCACTTTCTCTCTCAAGAACTTCTTTCTTCCTCTCTTTCTTGCTTGTTCCAAAATGAGGAGCTAGGGGGGGTATTTATAGTGTTGAGCAATGGCAATCTTGTAATTTGGAAGACTTATGATCCTGTGGTCCTGGTTTTTCCTGAATTTCCTATTTTTCTTTATTCCTTTTACTGCATCATGCATGACATCACTCAATGCCAACTCATGGGACACCTCACCTCCCACATTCTTCATATGGCAAAATTGAGAGGGAGCTAGAGCCTTCTGGAAGCTTTCCGGTCCAATCCAGTACCGGCTCGGTCTGTCTCCTCGAAAAACGTGCCATTTTTTGAATCTAATTTTTCTGAAAATCCTTTTTATGTCTACTGACCTCACATTTAGTATCTAGACCCTTTATATCATTAAATTTTTAATACTGGGTCCAGACTCAGTTACAGATCCCCTGCGAAATGACCAAAATGCCCTTGGTGCCCTATCTTGTCCTATTTTAACCCTAAGGGCAAAATCATCATTTCACACCTTTCTGAACCTGGTCAAAGCATATACTGGCTCTAGTCAACCTTATTTAGATATGTCTTAGCCTCTTGGCCTGTCCAGAATGACCAGAATGCCCTCCATTCATCTGCTGCCCTTTTTGTACAACTCAGGGCCATTTTCGTAATTTCGCACTTTCCTGGGGTTCTGCTGGACACTGGCCCACCTATCAGTCCAAGAGTCTAATTGGGCCTATAATGGCGCCATTTTTGGGCTTCCTGGGTCCATTACCTATATGGCACGCATTACGAGGAATCTTCCTCTGCCCCAGTTCACCGAATATTTTAATTATTATTTACCGATTATACACCTTTCCGGACACCGGCTCCTTTTCCCATATACAGTGTCCTACTGTGTTCAGGCATCCCTGTGGGTTATAACAGTCATCTGACTGAAGTCATCCTATCGCATTCAGCCCCTTTAAAAATACCGATAAATCTCCCTATCGGATCCCTAGAGGCCTCATACCCCGTCTGGATTTTCTAATTTGCGGATAACTTTTCCTACAGACCTCCTATCGGTATTCTGTCAATTTCCCGACATCTGCCCCATAAGGGTTCATCATCCTGTAATTTCTTACTTATATCTGAAATCTAGGGTATCCAGTATAAATTTTTATAACTTTCGGATGATCAGTCCATTTTTGGCTATCTGGAGTCTTCAAAAATTCCGGTATTAGGTTAGATTACCCAGCGTCACTTGCCCTATCTTTTGGTAAAATCTGGGACTGAAATGCCACCGGTCAGTCCAAACCACTTCAGGCCTAATTTTCTTTAATTATACTTTAGCCCCAGGGAACTTTTTCTTCTATGCACTTTGTAACATCCCGATTTTTGGTCTAGGAGAACTAGGAAGTAGTCTGACATGGGCAGGCTGCTAAAACCGTAGTCCCAGGGTAGTAATCTGATATGGGCGGATTACTTAAAGATGAGATAAGTCTTTAACCTACAGACAGATTCAAAATGAGGAATGTGAGGAATATCCTAAGTCTTAAGCCTAGGAATTCTGCAGGAAGCTTGATATGGGCTGGCTCCTGTGTAAGATAACCTGATATGGGCGGGTTGTCGAGCTTTTCAATTAACGATGACTCCCGAAGAGTTTAGGGGATGAGTTATTGAAAGAGAATTTCTAGAACTTAAGATGAAGGATGAGAAGATGAGAATAGATGCCAGAAAGAGAATGTAGGGGCAAAATCGTAATTATGGGAAAGATCGGGCTGGTAGCCGATGAGTACCATATTTTGCCAGAAAATAGAGAAAATTATGCTGATTATTTCACTGAACTGTGAAATATGCATACGAGGTCTCTATGAGTATGAAAGAATTATGGAAAGTTTAAGGACAAAAAGGTGGGGTCCTTAAGTGTAATTTTAGCCAAATAAAAAGGGACTTCAATGAAAAGAAGAAAAGTTTCTTGGGGCTAAAGTGTAATGAAAGAAAGTCAAGTCGGAAGTGGTTTGGACTGTCCGACGGCATTTCAATCCCAGATTTCACCGGTAGAGAGAGCAAGGGACGCTCGGTAATCTGGCTTAATACAGGAATTTTTGAAGACTCCAGATAGCCAGAAATGGACTGATCGTCCAAAAGTTATAAAAATTCATATCGGATATCCTAGATTTCAGATCTAGGTGAGAAAATACATGATGATACGTCCTTATGGGGCGGATGTCGGGAAACTGACAGAATACCGATACGAGGCCTATAGGAAAAGTTAATCGCAAATTAGAAAATCCAGACGGGAGTGTGAGGCCTCAGGGTATCCGATAGGGAAATTTATCGGTATTTGAAAAGGGACTGAATGAGTTCGGATAACCTCAGTCAGATGACTGATATGACTCACAGGGATGCCTGAACACCGCAGGCCAGTGTATCGGACAGAAGGAGCCGGTGTCCGGATATGTGTATAAACGGTGAATAATAGATAAAATATTTAATAAACATTAACGGGGGAAGATTCCTCGTAATGCGTGCCATGAAGGTAATGGACTCTGAGAGGCCCAATAATGGCGCCAACAAGGCCCAGTAAGACACTTGGACTGATAGGTGGGCCAGCGTCCGGCAGAACCCCGGAAAAGTGCGAAATTACGAAAATGCCCCTGTGTTGTACTAAAGGGGTAGTAGATGTATGAGGGCATTTTGGTCATTCTGGACAGGCCCAGGAGCCAAGGCACATACAGATAAAGTTACTTAGAGTCAGTATATGCCCTGACAGAGTACAAAAGGGTGTAAAATAATGATTTTACCCTTAGGGTTAAAATAGTACAAGAAAGGGCACCTAGGGGTATTTTGGTAATTTGCCAAGGGATGTTTCTTGGGAATCGAGCCATCAGAGTACTTGGGCTTGATCAGGATCCAAGACAACATACCCAGAGCCCAAAAACGTAGGCCCAGTGATATGTGGGAAAAAGTGGCATTAAAATACTATTTTAATGCTGTTTCAATAAAGTAAAGTTACTCGGTCGGCACGATAACCGAGGAGGTGATCAGATAAAGTCTGGGACTTATCTGGATAGCATTGGAAGGCGTGAAAGGTCCCTTCCAGGTGCCACATGGCGCAATCTTAGAGGCAGAAGAAAAGTTGAGGACACGTATTACGGTGCAAGACTCGGGACCGGTACTGGATTGGACTGAACTGCTGAGTTAGCTGATGAGGTGTCCAGGAATTGTGACATGTGAAGAATGTGGCGGTGAGGTGTCCTGGATGATGTCATGCATGATGCAGTAAAAAGAAATAAAGAAAAATAGGAAAAATCAGGACCACATGTTCAGATGGCTTCAAAATTACAGAAATGCCATCCATTAAAGCTATAAATACCCCCTTCCCCTCCTATTTTATGCATCCCACATTTTTGGCAAGAAAAGAGATAGAAAGAAGAGAGAGAAGGAGAAAGAAAGAAAGAAAGGAAGTTCTGGTGGAGTTGGAAGCAGTATAGAAGTTCTAGAGTTCTGCTTTTGAGGTAGTAACTAATCCTAGCTTTTATGTAATGTCTTTGTGATTTGTTGTGCTATTGTTTGATTGGATTGTTGTCTTATATGTTATGCTTGATTGTGCTATGACTTTGTTGAATTGTGTGCATATGTGTATATGATTGAAGCTCTGTTTCTATGATTACCTTGGCCAATTGTATTTCATATGTTACATGGAAGCATGCACATTACACAATGTTTACACTTTCACAAGCAAGCACAAGTATTTACTTTAATGCATGCATTGTTTAGTACCGTTTGCTACTGAGATTCCCCCGAATCTCATCCCCTATTTATAACCCATTACAGAGAGGTTATGTCGAAGTGAATTTTGAGAATGCTGTAAGACGCCGTTATGCTCCCGATTTTCAGACTGAACATAAGGAGATGATACGTACTGTGTACGTAGGTACTGTCTAAGGAGTCTGGAAGTGAGTGGACCTAGTCGGTTCATCCAGTCTTTCCTGGGTACTTACGTAGAATGGTAATTCTCACGGGAATTACCGAATCAGTACAAGATCAGTTATTTTTACAGATGAAGTATAGTAGTTATACTGCCGGATTTCAGGCAGGAAAGATGTAATAGAGATACGAGGATTTTGTTCATGCCCTGTTGTATAAAGATTTATTATTTAATGATAAGTATTGTTTGGCATGTTTGTTTGATATGTGATTAATGTATGCATATGTATGTAAAGTTGCTTGCTGGAATTTGCCACCATGAACAGTAACTCGTGGCGATATAGTGATGTTTCATCTATAAGTAAAAATAGTAAATTATTAAATAAATGTATGATATGTTTATGATAAATAGTAGACATACCAAGCTTCAATTTGATATATAGAATGTCTCATTTCGATGTCTACACATGGAGATATAAATTATCAAAGTTGGAACCAAAATGCTGGATTCAGGAGAAAAACGCTGGATGAACATTAAAGTTGTAACTTTGACTGACGTTGACTTGGACAAGGAATGGTCAACGAGTTATTTTTCCTTGAAATAGTATTGAGTTAGCTTCATGTAGAAATATTTTTCTAGAATTAGTTATGATTTTTTGAAGTCAGGTCACTCATCTGGAATTTACACATTGAACAGTGCTCGATAAGAGTAAAACTCCAGATTGAGAAATTGGACTTTAATGACCTTGAAAGTGGTTCTAAATACTACCAATTGGTCCCTAAGATGTACAAAAATAAGGATGTTTCATTTTGGTATCAGAGGAAAGGATTCTGGCTTAGGAAATGCTCTGAACATTTGATTTCTAGCGTTAGTATAGAATAAAGTTAGCACAGAACAAAAGATTCTGGCTCAGAGCATAAGATTCTGGCTCAGAGCATAAGATTATGGCACAGAATAGAAGGTTCTGGCTCAGTGATGCTCTAGTTTAGTTAGACTGATCCCTTAGACAAATGAGAAATTTGAATGGTTCTCTCCCTAGAGTATGATATAGGGATGGTGTTCACTACTTGGAAAGGTTTAGACAGAAGACAGTGACACCCTGTTGAATGAGACTGTACCCCGAGCTTTACAGTCTTACAAAGGATATGATTACGATAGGATAATCTTAGTTAGTCGATACAGCCGAGGTCTCATGTTTATCAAAACATTATGGCTGGACTAAGCAGAATAATGTTTAAGAAGCAATTTCCTCTATGGATAGAGACAGAAGCTGATCAGTTCACGACTATGGAAGCTGCAAGAGTAGTTTGAGGTATCATGCTGTGACCAGATACTACAGTAAGGATGCCAGATGTCCAAGTTGCGATAGGTTAAGTCATAAGTCACGATGAAATAAGACTTTTGGGTCACAACGACAGAACACAGAGTAAATGCTGCAGCAGTAGACATGGGGATTCGTGAAGTTAAGCTTGAAACATCAGTTAATCAGTGAGACCCCTAACCTGTAATGCTGTATAAAGATGAGGTACACCTAGACTTTGACTCTTCAGGTAATGAAGAGAGTTCAGATGACAGCATAAGGGACTCAATCAGGAAGGTTTATAGTAAGGTACCCCATGCATGGTTTTATAGACTCAAATTTACAGGCTAGAGATTATGAGAAATTCAGTCAGATGTTGTGTATGCACTGGATAATGTTGCACTAGATAATGATGGGTCTAGTAATTATGTACAGGATGAGTTTAATAGAGTGCTCTTTAACCCTGATGTAAGCTCTCTTCCTTCGATAAGAGGACAAAGTACGGCTGAGAAGCTGAGAACTGATACTGAATTATAGGTAGGCCAGATATTATTCCTCCTCTACTAGAGTTTGAGGATAAGTTTGATATGAGTAGCCTAAGATCCGGTTATAATCTGTGACATCCCTTCCTATTATCCCAGTCCAGGAATATATGAGGTTATAGATAAAGATTAAAGGGATGGTCCTGGCCCTAATCCACCCCAGCCTTCTTTATGAAAGACAGACAATGTGACTATACTAGTCTCAAGAAGGCTGTGGGGAGTGAACTACTTAGTTTAGGTTAAGGGATGGAAAGAAGTAGAAATCAAGAGCAGTCAGTTTAGCTGCAGTTCCTCAATGCCGTAGCAAGGATGATAAACAGAGATGTGATAGAGGGCATTGACCTAGATTAAGTTTTCATGTTAGTAGCATGATATGAGATGGCCATAAGCCAGATATTGTCATATGCCCTACGTGACATGTAAAGCTAAGTGAGCTTTTGGCAAATGGTTCACAACTGAGGTGTAAGGATCGGCCATTACTAGGGTAAAGACTAGACAAGAACATTCTAAGGGAATGTTTAAAGCAAGTTAGATCCAAGTCGGATGTAAAGCAGTTTGGGACACATCTAGAAGTCCTCGAGAAGTTAGGCCATAACGAAAGGTGACCCGAGGTCGTGACTAAAGAATGTAAAGCTGTCCAGTCATGACAAGTAGAATGAGATGGTCACAACTACAGTTCATGGATGCGTTGCGCCTAGTTCATACTCAGGTCACGATGAAGATACGCAGGGACCTGATGAAGGATGAAGATGCTAGCCTCATTGAAGGTTATCAGTTAGAGGTTTAGCACATGATGTAGGCAAGCTGAATAGTATGAGAAATAGAGATACATGCTAGTCTAAGATGATGTGCAGAAGTAGATCCTCTATGTGACTATCAAGAGTAGACCTACATTTGGAAAGACTTTGTTCAGTTAGTCTTTTATAAACAAAAGAATCAAAAGTTAGGATAAGGCTTGCGCAAGAAATGAGCCTAACATATGGCTTCAAGTTCTCGAAAGTTAAAGTCCCTGAAACAGGATATTAGTCCCACATCAGTTGGGGAGGTGAACGAAGCATGCCTTATAAGGGTGTGGATACCTCTCCCTCATGAACGCGTTTCCAGTACTCACCAAGCGCCCTCATCACCAAGCGCCCCATTGGGGGTAGGCAGGCACGAGTGGTAGGCAGGCAGTGCTGGGAAATAAAACCCTGACCTCGTGTGGGCCTAGAGGTGCCTGCCTAAGGGGAGAAGGGATAATATCTTTCGCTGCATAGCTCTGATACCCAGAGGACGCGTTTTCGGGTGCCTAAGGGGTTAAAGTCCTCGTGTGCCTGGAGAACAAAACCATGACCTCATGTGGGCCTGGGGCCTGCCTAAGGGGAAAGCGGACAATATCTATGTGGAAGGGTGCTGAGCTGTTAGAGAACATAAGTAATGGTGCTAGATGATGAATGAGATTTATGTGATCTAAGTTGGTTAGAATCAAGAAAAAGACCAGAAATGAACCATAGTCCGGTCAAGAGTAGACTGAGACTGATGTATATGCACAGGAAGAGTTGAGAGATAGTAGAAAGACACCAAAGTTGCTCCAGAGAAATGGAGACTGTTCCGCTCACCTGAGAAGTATTCCTTGAGTAAAGTTTATGAAAAGTATTCCTCTCAGTTAAATAGAGATGAGCGTGAGGCTAAAGGTTAAATAGAGAAAGAGAAACCCTTTTGATGAATGTTTAGCCAAGTTCATATATATGAATAGAGAGAGTTGAATAATTAAAGAGTTAATTTACGGATTGGATTTCATGTTACAAAGGATTTCTTGGGTAGTCATAGAAGTTCAATAGAGCGGTAGATGTATGCAAGATTAGAAAAGAAAGATAGCCACGATTTGAAAGATAAAGTAACTCCCCTATTCGATAGAAGGGTCGAGTCTATACCTTGATAAGAGGGTAGTATGGCGGCCTAAGTGAAATAGATAGATGTTTCAGGATGAATAATCAGGATATGATAGGCAATATGATAAAGAAAATATGTTTCGAGGCTTACTTAGTTTATTACAATGTCTGATGGATGGTTGAGCAAATTATGATGAATAGTTGTATATCCTTGCAGTTGTCATATAATGACATGCATGTTAGAGCATGCCATGATGAATACTCTCATTTCGCAGTATATGCAGGGTAGAGTATATATGGTGAGGAAGTGATGAGAAAATTATGTTGCATCCATACCATATGATATGCAATAAGGAATGTATTGAGGATGATAGATAGTCTCAGTTTATGGGATGATAAGTTATGATATGATATTCTGATATGATTTATGATTGGGGTGATTCAGCTTTTTCTATAGGTTTACGAATGCAGTACTCAGAACCGTTTCTATTGAAAGGAATGGTATTCAGAAAGAGTTAGATTTGAAACAGATGACTCTAAGATGGAGACTAGATTCAGATGAGTACAGATCACTCTTCAGATAAGAGTTGGATCTGATGCAGTCTGCTCGCAGTTAGAGCATAGTTCAAATGGATCGCAGTTAGAGAACGGATTTACATGAGAAGTTATGATGAGGCCATAGCAGCAGAATGCAATGGCAGGTGGTTAAACCATGATTGCACAAGGCATGGTAAGCCATAGTAAGAGAAAGATGAGAAGGAACTCCTGAGTAAGAGAGGAAATAAGTAAGGTCTTGGGAAATAATATGGGCTACTGAACGTAATATTTCTAAATTTTTATTTATCAACAAGTAGAAGGGTGAACCATATAACTTAGTCTGTTGGTTTAAGATCTTCGGGAGATATACAGAATCGCAGTTAGATTCTAGAGGGTACAGTTAGATCCTAGCATGGCTCCAGGGTCGCGGTTAGATCCTAACAGTTCCAGAGTCGCAGTTAGATTCTGAAGAGGCTGACGGTTGATCGTAGTTAGATCCCGAGGTCGCAGTTAGACCTAGCCTAAGGAAAGTAATGAGCCATGAGATATGAGTACAATATAGTATCTCTTTGGGAAGATGAATGCCAAAGACGAAGTTAAGGTAAGGAAGCTTCACTAGTTGATAAACTCATCCAGAAAAATTATTTATAATGATTTTCCTCAGATAGCCTATATTATACAGACAGAACTTAGTTTTCTTTAAACAAAGACGGAGTCCAAGTTAAAGTCTGAGTGATGATATTCAAAAGTTTTATAGAAGTATGCCTGAGTAACAAAGAAGAGAACCCCATATGTTTTGAGAACAGAAAAGTATGAGCAGATAAATCCTCCAGATGAGGATAAAAAGATTAAAAGGCTAAAGAGACCTAGAGAAGAAGGTCTAAAGTAAAGATAGAACCCAGTAGTTATATGAGATAGAGAATGCTAAGGCTTAGAAGAGTAAGGTAGCCTTCGTCCAGAAAGATGTTAAGGCAAGAGTAGTCTAAGAAAGAGTAATGAAAAAGGGTCCAGTTGTCACAGAAGTTGGTATAGATGGACAAGGTAAGAAAAGTGAAAAGTTAAAGTAAGATAGACCCTGGAGTTACACTAAGATGTTAAGGGGTAAGATATGAAAGAGTGTAAATGCCATAGAAGTTTGGCATATATATGATGAATGATAAACAAAGTTATGAAAAGTTAGAAAGGTTATGAACATTAAAGGATTAAAACCCTTCTGCCAAGTCCAAATAAGAGTGGATTTGAAATGAAAGATTTAAATTATGACTTTGTTCAGGAGAACGATAAGCAAAAGAGCAATACTCTCCTGAGAGGCTGATAAAGTCATAAGATAATGTTAGAGCTTTGCATTTAGGAGCAAGTATACAGTCCTACAAGATATTGGCCAGGCATTATGCATGTTAGAGTATATGCTCCTACTTAGCAGTAAAGTAAAGAAAATAATAACTACATAAGTCCTCTCTCTGTATGATGTTGAATCATTAAAGATGATAAGAGCAACAATAGTTATAAGAGTTTCTATATAAAAAGAGGATGAAGCTTTGCGGATGTTAAAGAATTCTGCGAGATGCTAAGAGAAGTAATAAGGGATAAGTGTTAGAAAGTATGATGAGGGAAACTCCCGAATACAATAATATTCGAGAGAGTTTGATATGAAAGAAATGGACACTACTCTCAAGTCTAGTACAAGGAGTTGTCCATAAGCAAATGGATGCATAGCACAAGATCAAGTGCCGTGATGAAGTAGAAATAAACTCCAATTAAGTTGACTGATACAAAAAGAGTAATGACAGCAAGGACATGAAGCGGATATTGAAAGTACTCCGCTAGATAATAAGATAAAAGGTAAGAGATGGATACCCCAATTCTTAGTCATAAAGCAGAAAGAGATTTAAAGAGGATGTATATTTAAGATTGTTGACTAAGGTACAAGTAAATTTCGAGGACGAAATTTATTTTAAGGGGGAGAGAAATATAACATCCCTAATTTCTGTACTAAGTTATATGTACAGATTGAATAAAATATATGAGATGTTTAGGAAAATATGTGGCCATGTTTATGTAAAGAAAATGATTAATTGGAAGAGGAAGAAAGTCTAAGAGCCAAAGTGCAAAATTACGAAAATGCCACTGTGATGCCCTAAGAAACCAGAAGTAAATGGAGGGCATTTTGGTCATTTCACACAATGGATGGATATCAGAGGAAATTTGATAGTAAATTATTATAATTAATATGAGAATTTATGGAGTTGACAGAAGTCAAAAAGGAGTCCTGTAGAATTAATTATGGAATTTACGGTGAAAAGGACACCGATAAAGGGTTAAAGGAAACATATGTAATTTTTAACAGGACTTCTGGGTCTCAGAAAATTATGAAACTTTGTAGAGAATTCATTTTATATTAGAATGAATTTCTAAAAATGTTAGAACAATTAAAAGAGGTGTTTAGCATTTACGCTAAGATCAGGGTAAGTTACGGATATCGGTATGAGGAAAGTACATTGGGATTTGGGCCAGTTAGCTATTGGACCTAAAAGAGGCCCAATATTTCGTCCTAGGCCAGCCCAATAAGGCCCAAAATTTATCTTGGAGCCCAAGTCCAATAATGAATAATTTATGGATTTTTGAAAAGAAAGAAAAAGAGAATAAAGTAAGAATTAGGTGTTGCACATGGTGGGACCCACAAGGACTTCAAAATGGAACCCAAAAAGAGGAAGGGTTAGGTGTACCAAGTGAGGCCATGCTAGTGATGTCATGGTGGTAAGGTCTTGAGTGAAAAGTGAAAAGACATTCCAAGATCAAACCTTTAACCATTAGATCAAATAGTTTCCAAAGTGATCTTGGCCTTCAAATGGCACATGACTTTTGCTATAAATACCCCCCCTTTCCATTCATTCTTCACACCCAAGAGCTCCTTTAGAAAGAGAAGTGATTTCTAGAGAAAGAAAGTGGAAGAAAGCAAGGAAGAAGCAAGGGTCTTGAAGGAGCAAGTAAGGTAAGTTGTCTCCTTGCTTCTACCTTTTGTTCTTATGGTTTGTGCTTGAGTTTAAGTGATTTTTAAGGCTTAAATCTTGGGGAAATGCTGCTGGAATTTTTATGTATATGTGAAAGGAATATGAGTTTTAAGTCATAGATAGTTAAGACAAGCTTAAACAAGTTAATTACATGCTTGGTTGTGAAGTAAGTTGATGTTCTTGACTTTACCATTTCGGTTTGTACTGTTCATGCACTGTTCATGATAGAAGGAAATGGAATTTCAATGATTTAATGCTTCCATTGAGTTTATATGATGATTTTGTGTAGGATTGGAAAGGTTTTGAACCTTGGAAACCATTGGAATAAAGGTTATAATGTCGAAAATTCCTAACGGTACTGTTCACTCGCGTGAACAGTGATTTGAATTTCATGATTTTGATGCTTCCAATGGTCTTAAAATGAGATTTTGCGTGGGGGAAAAGTGGAGGAACAATTATGGGAAGCATTGGAATCAAAATGAGAATTTTTGAAAGAATTATGCATGTTTTTCAAATCTGTCCGGAACAGTGTATAGTTGCTGGAATTTGGTTGTTTTGAGTTCATAAATGGATTCAAAAGGCCAAATTGTGTAGGGTAAGGTCAAGACATCAATTGATTGAAAGGCAAAGTCAATTGGTAAAGATTAAAGGAAGTTATGTTACTTAAAGTAAGCTTAGTGTGCAAGAGAAGTTAGATTGTAATGGTTGGATGGTAATGTGATGTTAGGAATTGCTTGGTGTGCTCAAAAGAGGGCAGCCACATAGCAAGGAAAAGTAAGAAGGAAGAAGCAAAGTTAAAGTGGAAAGAAGTAAAGCAATAAGGTAGTAAACTTACCCTAAACTTGTATGTATTGAATGTTATGCTTGATTGTGCTATGACTTTGTTGAATTGTGTGCATATGTGTATATGATTGAAGCTCTGTTTCTATGATTACCTTGGCCAATTGTATTTCATATGTTACATGGAAGCATGCACATTACACAATGTTTACACTTTCACAAGCAAGCACAAGTATTTACTTTAATGCATGCATTGTTTAGTACCGTTTGCTACTGAGATTCCCCCGAATCTCATCCCCTATTTATAACCCATTACAGAGAGGTTATGTCGAAGTGAATTTTGAGAATGCTGTAAGACGCCGTTATGCTCCCGATTTTCAGACTGAACATAAGGAGATGATACGTACTGTGTACGTAGGTACTGTCTAAGGAGTCTGGAAGTGAGTGGACCTAGTCGGTTCATCCAGTCTTTCCTGGGTACTTACGTAGAATGGTAATTCTCACGGGAATTACCGAATCAGTACAAGATCAGTTATTTTTACAGATGAAGTATAGTAGTTATACTGCCGAATTTCAGGCAGGAAAGATGTAATAGAGATACGAGGATTTTGTTCATGCCCTGTTGTATAAAGATTTATTATTTAATGATAAGTATTGTTTGGCATGTTTGTTTGATATGTGATTAATGTATGCATATGTATGTAAAGTTGCTTGCTGGAATTTGCCACCATGAACAGTAACTCGTGGCGATATAGTGATGTTTCATCTATAAGTAAAAATAGTAAATTATTAAATAAATGTATGATATGTTTATGATAAATAGTAGACATACCAAGCTTCGATTTGATATATAGAATGTTTCATTTTGATGTCTACACATGGAGATATAAATTATCAAAGTTGGGACCAAAATGCTGGATTCAGGAGAAAAACGCTGGATGAACATTAAAGTTGTAACTTTGACTGACGTTGACTTGGACAAGGAATGGTCAACGAGTTATTTTTCCTTGAAATAGTATTGAGTTAGCTTCATGTAGAAATTTGAACCACTGCATTCATATTTTTCTAGAATTAGTTATAATAACATATGCGCTATGTCTGACTAGTTATTTCTATAATTCGAATTGAATATGCATATTGTATAATTATTGTGTGAAGAAAATAGTTATGAACGTATGAGATTATGTATGACATATAGGGAATCCGAATTGAAACTGAAATCGTTCGTTACCTATGTGTGCGATTATGTGTAAATCGGTGATGTATGTTAATTGCCCCTAGACCCTGCATGCTAACCGGCTAGCAGGACCGCCGTGGCTACCTGGTCATAGCGTAACATAATCGTAACATATACTGCCTTTTTTTAGGTATGAATGTTTTAGTTTTGTAACATTTATTTCCCTTCACATAATATGAATCTTGATTCTTGAATGTTTGGGTATGGTGAACAATATGGCTCTAGATTACAAGTGCTATAATTTTTCTAAATATGGCCTGCGTGTGGTGCCTTCCTCTATTTACTCTCGATGTACATTCTCTTCTCATCTCACTCCCCTCGAATGTTAAAATGAGGTTTCTTTATTTTTCTTATTAGAGAGCTCCTCTCATTGGCTTGAGGGGGCTTAAGATAGATGAGCCATATTGTATCACGTTTAAAATTATGCATCTTATGATTATATCACTACATGTATGTTCTATATGAAGGGGAATTGGAAGACACGCAGCGGAAATTAACTTTAAAAAATTTTCCATTCCCAGCCAGGATCTACCGAATGTGTTTAAGTCAAGGAGAAAGAAGTGTTACTTTCGGTATTCAAGCTGTGGTCGCGACCTCAGTGTCCACTAGTCGCGACTCTTTGCCTCTGGAGTTTTCAGTCGCGAACTCCTCAGCTTCTTGTCACGACCTGTCGCCTCTGGAGTTTGCAGCCGCAACCTACTCAGCTTCTAGTCGCGACCTGTCGTCTCTGGAGTTTGCAGTCGCGACTTCCTCTACTTCGAGTCACGACCTGTAGTCTCTTTTCAGATTTCTAACGTTCATATGCCAATTTAGTCATGACCTTTGTGTCAACTGGTCGCGACTTCGTCGTACCTGGTGCTCTTTTCTCGATTGCAAGAAGTTCATAACTCAGATCGGCTTCCTCTACCGGTATCCACACGAATAGCGTTCAAACCACGAACGACGTGCTAGCGCATCTTATCCCTCTAGGGCTTTCTCAAGATTTCGTCCTCACCGTCTCTATTTAGGCAGTTTCTTATTTGCAAACCTTTTGCACTCTCCTTGCCCCCTTTTCTTGTGTGTCGAACCCTAGCCCCTAATGTCAAATATATAGGATGCTATCGGGCTTCTAATTGGGCCGGGCTTCAGAATTAATCTTATATTAATTCTGAAATTAATACAATATTATATATTGCATAATTTGATAAGAAACTAATTAAATAAATATGTTTTTTATTAAATCCGTCCCACAGATTTAATTCACCTATTTATTTAATTTAAAATAAAGATAAGACGGAATTATATTTGATTTATTCTCATAAATCAAATTTGAGATATCTTATCAATTTAAATTTTAAATTCAAATAGATCATATCAATTTAAATTCAAATTCAAAAGTGATAGAGATTTAATTTATCGTTATAAATTAAATCTTGCAAATATCTCTTATATTATATATGAAACATCCTCCCTTGGACCACTCAGAGTACACTTACGGAAGCAATATTAGCTTGATAATATCTTAACTTAAGCCCAGAAATTAAAATTTCTACTTTTAAGTTCCTTATTCTTAACCTTTAATTTGAGAACTGATTAATCTCATTCTACACATCCAAACAAGGCTTATTACCTATCCACGTAATGCCCCAGATGTGTACAACCGGCTCACCAAATTTCGTGGCCAAACTCCTTCGTTTACTGGGTCAAACTTAGGTCAAAACCCTGCTACCTCAGGACCTGCGAATTTCTCTTTTCATTTCTCATTCGCAAATTGAACATGCCAAACAATATTTATTATTAAATAATAAAATGTCATACAACAAGTCATACACAAAATTCTCATATTTCTATTACATCTTTTCCTGCCCGAACTTCGACAGTATAACCGCTAGGCTTCATCTGTACAAAGAACTGAACCGTATTGATTCGGTAATTCCCTCGAGAACTACCATTCTACGTAAGTACCCAGGAAAGACTGGATGAACCGGCTAGGTCCACTCACTTCCAGCCTCCATAGACAGCACCTACGTACACAGTACTTATCATATTCTGATGTTCAGTCTTAAATTCGGCAGCATAACTGCGTCTCTCAAAATTCTTAGAATTTAGTTCAACATAATTTCCCTGTAATGGGTTAGATATGGGGAATGAGATTCGGGGGAATCTCAGTAGTAAATAATCATAACAATATATATAATGCAGTGTGACAGTGCTTGCTTGTGATTGTGTACAGATAAGTATACTGCATGCTACCATACTCAATAACATATGATCATAGCATTGCAGTAGAGCTTCAGACATAACATATAAGACAACAATCCAACCAAACAATAGCACATCAAATCACAAAGCCATTACATAAAAGTTAGGATTAGTTGCTACCTCAAAAGCTTAGCAGAACTCTACTATCTCTATACTGCTTCCAGCTCCGCCAGAACTTCCTTTCTTCTTTCTTTCTCCTTCTATCTCTTCTTTCTCTCTCTTTCTTGCCCAAAACCGTGATGCAAATGAATGGGGAGGGGGTATTTATAGTTTCCTTCGATGGCATTCTCGTAATTTTGAAGCCTTATGAACTTGTGGTCCTGGTTTTTCCTGGAATTTCCTATTTTCTTTTATTCCTTTTTACTGCATCATCCAGGACACCTCAGTGGACACCTCAGCAACACATTTCTCACATGTCTAAATCCCGGGACACCTCATCAGCTGACTCAGCATTTCCAGATAGTTCCAGAGTCTTGCACCGGAATCAGCGGCTGAGATCGTGCCACATGTACTTAACTTTTCTTCTGCCTCTAAGATGACGCCATGTGGCATCTGGAAGGGACCTTTCACGCCTTCAAATGCTATCCAGATATGTCCTGGACTTTATCTGATCACCTCCTCGGTTATCGTGCTAACCGAATAACTTTACTGAAAAGTCATTAAATCATTATTTTTATGTCACTTTTCCCCCTGAATCACTGGGCCTGCGTTTTTGGGCCTGGGAATATCATCTTGGGTCTCTGATCCAGCCCAAGTACTCTGATGGCACGATTCCCAAGAAACACCCCTTGGCAAATTACCAAAATGCCCTTAGTCTCTCTTTCTTTACTTTATTAGGTCTAAGGGCATTATTGTCTTTTTCCATCTTACCAGAGTGTTCTTTGACCCTGGTCAACTATCCAGATAACTTCCCTGGACTGTCTAACCTTAGGCAAATGACCAAAATACCCTTTACTCATTCTTCAGCTGTTCTATAACATAGGGGCATTTTCGTCATTTCGTACCTTTTTCCCGAACACCGGCCCCTTTTACCACTGGACTGATCTAATGGGCCTGGGCCTTCCCTGGTGTCACTAAAGGCCTTAGAAACACTATACGGCCCCTGGCCACAGTCCGATCATCCCTATCGGGACTGTTTTTTCTTTACCGATTATAACTGTAAATTCCCATCTTCCTGAATTTTTACAGAAAAATCGGGACATCAAATCAAAATTCCGTGACTCCTCATTCAACCCGGAATCCTTTTCTCTATCTCCCGATATTTTCAGATATTTTATCCGGACCGGGCTGTTTTGGCCTGAAAAAGCGCTCACGCGCACACTTTTCCAAAATGACCATTTTACCCCTGGTCACATTTCTAATTCTTTCATACACATAGAGACCTCATATGCACATTTCACAGTTCAGTGAAATGATCAGCATAATTTTCTCTATTTTTTGGCAAAATATGGTACTTATCGGCTACCAGCCCGATCTTTCCCAAAATTACGATTTTGCCCCTGCATTCTCTTTCTGGCATCTATTCTCATCTTCTTATCCTTCATCTTAAGTTCTAGAAATTCTCTTTCAATAACTCATCCCTTAAACCCTTCGGGAGTCATCGTTACTTGAAAGGCTTGACAACCTGCCCATATCAGGTTATCTTGCACAGGAGCCAGCCCATATCAAGCTACCTGCAGAATTCCTAGGCTTAAGACTTAGGATATTTCTCACATTCCTCATTTTGAACCTAGGTGAACTATCCCGATCTTGTAGGTTAAAGACTTAACTCATCTTTAAATCCTGAAGGACTTAGCTCATCCCTCGGATTCCTACAAAATATAGGTAAGTGATCCACCCATATCAGATTACTACCCTGGGACTACAGGTTTAGCAGCCTGCCCATATCAGACTACTTCCCAGTTCTCCTAGACCAAAAATCGGGATGTTACAATATATAATATATAAATACAAATTTATATATATATATAATATATAAATTCACCCTAGATTATTCATTGAATCAAGACATGTCTTAGATTCAATGAACCTGGACATCACAGCTCGAGTTGGGCTATTTTGTGTGCGACCCTGTAGGCCCATATGAAGTTGGCAGTGGGCCAGTTACTATACTGATCCATAAGTCGTAAGCGGTCTCTAGCAAAACATTATGACTACTCAAATCATATGAGGATCGATGAACGATATTACCTTTCATACAACCACATCACGTCCCTTTTGTCACATGATATTTTGGTCATGGATGAGGCATGGAGAACATCATCCTCCTGTTCTTGACCGTTACTTTTGCGATCCCTGAGTAGTCTGAATATAGAAATGGAACTACCTTTCTATTACAGTATGGCCATACATTTCTCAGACTCACTCATCGAGGGGCCCAGTAATATCTCTCTACGAATGTGAGGGACAAATTCCATCTTGACCATTCACATTCCTCCGCATGAAAAACCACTAAGCCCGAACATAGCCTTTATGATCACTCGGTTAAAAGTGACTTTTGACTAGGTCAAAGCTAAGCGTTTATCATGTAGGAATCCATGATGATCTCAGGTCAAAGGGCATAGTTACATGGTTTGTATATGAGAGAAAGTTATGACTTAACCCATGCAGCTCACTCATAGCGGGTCGGTCTAACACCTTGTACTCTTACATGTGCCTATGACTTTGATTTATATCTCTATATATCTTCAAAGTCATACTGGTATTATTTTATCTCTGCTCCCGCATAGATGACCGACTAGGGACATTTAGGATAAGATCATGAGTTATCCAAGGATGGTCATCATAGTAAACGTGCAAATAATGTGATAACATAATTAAGAAATTCATAAATCAACAATGTTCATAACATAATTATTGACCCCTAGGGCACAATATCCAACACTATATGCATATTACTTGTATGAGATACAACCGAGATACATGCATTCTTGTAAACTAGATAGTTAATTATGCCCTCTAAATGAAATCTTAAGTCATAATGCCGTCAATTTATGAACACTTGTCAAAACCTCTATTGCTCACTTGTAAGCTTCACCAAAGTGGGTGCATTTGAATTATCTTGGGGTGATAAGCAAGAGTAATGGTGCTACTCAAATATGTTTGTTATTGTTTGACTTAATTGAGATTAACAAAATAGTTTTGGGTCTCAAGGCATTAGATGGGATTAAAATATGCCGGATCATATGATGATAGAATCCCATGAATATCTAAGAGTTATATTTGATGTAATTGGTAAAGGTGTTACCTACCTAAATAACTTAATTTTAAACGTCCTGCCAAAGCGGACTTAAGTTTAAGCCAAATATAGATCTTAGCCCACTAGTTCTTACATTAAGGGTTGTTTATTTAGTGGGAGATTGCTAATTCAATTGCATATTTTAATTGTAGAATCATGACGACTAGTAATACTACTACATTATCATTGCGATCTATCCTTGAGAAGGACAAACTCAATGGGACAAACTTTCTTGACTAGTTCAGGAACTTGAGAATTATTCTCAAGCAGGAAAGAAAGGCATATGTCCTAGATCAACCCATTCTTGAGGAGCCAGTAGCCAATGCTCCTAGAGCTCAAAGATATGCTTACATGAAGCATAAGGAAGGCTCTGTCGATGTGGGATGCTTGATGCTTGCCACCATGGTTCCGGAGCTCCAAAGAGATCTGGAACACATGGAGGCTTATGAGATGATTGTGCATCTCAAGAAAATATTCCAGCAACAGGCAAGGCAAGAGAGATATGAGACCACTAAGGCCTTACATTCCTGCAAGATGGCTGAAAGTGCAATAGTCAGTGCTCATGTCTTAAAGATGAAAGGGTACATTAATCACCTTGAGAGGCTTGGATTTCTCATGAGCTAGGAGTTAGCTACGAATTTGATCTTGAACTCACTCCCGGAAAGTTATGACCAGTTTGTCATGAACTACACATCTATTTATGAACTGCATGGGATGCTTAAAACTACTGAGCCTAGTGTTAAGAAGAAGCCTAGTACTGTTTTGATGGTTTAGAAAGGAAAGGGTATGAAGAAGAAAGGCAAGGGCAGAGGGAAGGGTCATGGCTCATCAGGTAAGACCAAAGAGTCAGGCAAGCCCGAAACCAAGCCTGCACCAAAGAAGGCAAAGCCTCCAAAGGAAGGAGTCTGCTTCTTCTGCAATGAATTGGAAGAGGAATTGCAAGCTCTACCTCGAAGATATGAAAAAGAACAAGAAGGATAGCGGGGATATCGCTTCAGGTATTTATGTTATAGACATTCATCTCTCTACTTCCACTACATGGGTATTAGATACTGCGTGTGGTTCTCATATTTGTACAAATGTGTAGGGTCTAAAGGATAATAGGAAGTTGAAGAAGGGCGAAGTTGACCTACGAGTTGGAAACAGAGCAAGGGTTGCTGCTTTAGCTGTAGGCACTTATGAATTAATTCTGCCCACTGGGATTTTGTTAGTTTTGAACAATTGCTATTATGTTCCTGCTTTGAGTAGTAACATTGTTTCTCTTTCTTATTTGGATAAGGAAGGTGACACTTCCATTGCTAGGAATAGTAGATGTTCTATTTATAGTAATGATATTTTCTATTCTCATGGAGATTTGCATGTTGATCATTATATATTAAATTTGGAACAACCCAATCATGGACATATCTATAACATAACCACCAAAAGGTCAAACCAAATGATTTCAATACGACTACCTCTAACACTATCGTCTGGGCCACATAAATAAGAAACGCATTTCTAAACTCCATCAAGATGGATTTCTCAACTTATTTGATTTTGAATCATATGATACTTGCGAGTCTTGCTTGTTAGGAAAGATGACAAAGTCACCTTTCACTGGGCACAGTGAGAGGGCCACTGATTTATTGGGCATCATACATACATATGTGTGGGGACTGATGAATACAAATGCCAGAGGAAGTTATTCGTACTTCATCACATTCATAGATGATTTTAGTAGATATGGGTACGTCTATCTAATAAAACACAAATCTGAATCTTTTGAAATGTTCAATATATTTCAAAATGAAGTACAAAACCAGCTTGGCAAAATAATTAAAGCCCTTCGATTTGATCGGGGTGGTGAATATTTGAGCCAATAGTTCATTGATCATTGTAGGAGTTATGGGATAGTCTCATAATTGACTCCTCTAGGAACACCACAATGGAATGGCGTTTCTGAACGGAGGAATCGAACACTATTAGATATGGTTCGATCCATGATGAGTCGAACAGATCTTCCACCGTCCTTTTCGGGCCATGCCCTAGAGATAGCTGCGTTAACACTGAATCATGTTCCATCTAAGGCAATTAAAAAGACTCTGTATGAGATATGGACTGGGAGGAAACCTAGTTTATCTTTTCTCAAGATTTGGGGATTTGAGGTCTATGTTAAGCAACAAGGGATACTATGTCTACAACCCATCTAATAATAAAGTGTTTGTTGTCAGAAATGATATCTTTCTCGAACGAGAATTTATCTCTAAAAGAACCAGTGGGAGCAAGGTACACCTCAAAGAAGTTCGAGAGCCACAAGATCTCACAACAAGTTGTTGAGACTCCTCAAATCACGCAAGGTCCACAGAGAACTAATAGGGCACGACTTCAGCCTCAGAGATATGGATTTCTGATTTCTGATTTCTGACAATCGTGATGTGTTGCTCATTGACCATAATGAGCCGACTACCTATCGAGAAGCTATAGTGGGATCAAACTCTAAAAAATGGTTTAATGCCATGAAGTATGAGATGCAATCCATGTACGACAATCAGGTTTAGGCCTTAGTCGACCCGCCTGAAGGTGTAAAAACCATTGGGTGCAAGTAGATTTTTAAGGAGAAAACTGACATGGATGGCAATGTAAATGTCTTCAAGGCACGACTGGTTGCAAAAGGATTTACTCAAACTCATAGTGTGGACCATCATGAGACCTTTCCCCAGTTGCAATGGCCAAATAAATCAGAATCCTCCTTGCCATTGCAGCATATTATGACTATGAAATATGGCAGATGGACGTCAAGACAGCCTTCCTTAATAGAAAGCTCCTTGAGGATGTGTACATGACACAACCTGAAGGGTTTGTGCGTTCCGAGGACTTTGGTAAGGTGTGCAAGCTTCAAAGGTCCATTTATGGATTGAAGCAAGCATCTCAAAGTTGGAATCATTGTTTTGATGAAGTAGTTAGAGTTTGGATTTCTTCAAAATATTGATGAACCTTGTGTGTACAAGAAGGTTAGTGGGAGCACAGTTATATTTTTGGTACTCTATGTCGATGACATCCTACTTATTGGGAATAACATTCCTACCTTGCAGATTGTCAAGTCTTGGTTAGGAAAGTCTTTCTCAATGAAAGACTTATGTGAAGCCACCTACGTCTTAGGAATTAGGATCTATAGAGATAGATCTAAAAAACTTCTAGGACTCAGTCAGAGCACATACATAGACAAAATACTACATAGGTTTAGTATGCAGGAATCAAAGAGGGGTTTCATACCCATGTCTCATGGTATTCACCTCAGCAAGGATTTGTGTCCTAGTACACCTGATCAGCGAGGTCGCATGAGTAAGGTTCCATATGCCTCAGCTATAGGATCTATCATGTACGCCATGTTATGTACTCGACCGAATGTCTCGTTTGCCTTAAGTATGACTAGCATATATCAATAGGACCCTGGTGAGGGCCATTGGACTGCTGTCAAGAATATCCTTAAGTACTTAAGAAGGACTAAGGACTTATTCTTGGTCTATGGTGGATTGGATGATGAGCTCTGTGTAACTGGTTACATAGATACAAGTTTCCAAACTAACCAGGACGACCAGAAATCGTAATCTGGATACATATTCCTCCTGAATAATGGAGCAGTAAGTTGGAAGAGCTCTAAACAGAGCACTGTAGCAAATTATGCAACGGAAGCTGAGTATATAGCAGCATCTGATGCAGCTAAGGAGGCTGTTTGGATCAGGAAGTATATTACTAAACTAGGGCTGATACCTACCATCTCAGATCCAATAACTTTGTTCTGTGACAATAGCGGTACCATTGCACAGGCCAAAGAGCCTAGGTCACATCAAAGGACCAAGCATATACTCAGGCGATTTCATCTCATTAGAGAAATCAACGATAGAGGTGATATAAAAATATGCAAAGTAGCAGGAGAAGATAAAGTTGCTGATCCTCTAAAAAAGCCGCTTGTGCAGGCAAAGCATGAGCGTCATGTTAGGTCAATAGGAATGAGGCAAATTAATGATTGTACCTAGTGCAAGTGGGAGGATATTGAAAATTGTGCCCTAGGGGACAATCATTGTATTATGAACATTGTTGATTTATGAATTTTTTAATTATGTTATCACATTATTTGCATGTTTACTGTAATGACCATCCTTGGATAACTCATGATCTTATCCTAAATGTCCCTGGTCTGTCATCTATATGGGAGCAGAGATGAAATAAGACCAGTATGACTTTGAAGATGTATAGAGATATAAATCAAAATCATAGGCACATGTAAAAGTACAAGGTGTTAGACCGACCCGCTATGAGAAAGCTGTATGGGTTAAGTCATAAGCTTCTCTCATATACAAACCATGTCACTATGCCCTTTGACCTGAGATCATCATGGATTCTTACATGACAAATGCTCATCTTTGACCCAGTCAAAAGTCACTTTTTACTGCGTGATCATAAAGACTATGTTCAGGCTTAGTGGTTTTTCATACGGAGGAATATGAATGGTCAAGCTAGAATTTATCCCTCACATTAGTAGAGAGATATTACTGGGCCCCTCGATGAGTGAGTATGAGAAGTGTATGGCCATACTATAATGGAAAGGTAGTTCCATTTCTATAGTCAGACTACTCAGGGATCGAGAAAGTAATGGTCAGGACAGGAGGATGATGTTCTCCATGCCTCATCCATGACCAAAATGTCGTATGACAAAAGGGACGTGATATGGTTGTATGAAAGGTTACATACATTGTTGATCGATCCTCACATGATTTGGGTAGTCGTGATGTCTTGCTAGAGACCGCTTACGACTTGTGAGTCAGTATAGTAAATGGCCCACTGCCAACTTCATATGGACCTACAGGGTCGCACACAAAATAGCCCAACACGAGCTATGATATCCAGATTCATTTAATAATCTAGGGTGGATGTATATATATATACAAATTCGTATATATATTATATGATATAAGAGATATTTATAAGATTTGATTTATAAGGATAAATTAAATCTCTATCACTTTTGAATTTGAAATTTAAATTGCTATGATATAATATAATATCTCAAATTTGATTTATGACAATAAATCAAATATAATTCTGTCATATCTTTATTTTAAATTAAATGAATAGGTGAATTAAATTTGTAGGACGGATTTAATATAAGAAATCATATTTATTTAATTGATTTCTTATGAGATTACACAATATATGATATTGTATTAATTTTGAAATTAATTTAGGATTAATTCTGAGATTTAATATCCGTCAGAACACCGATAGCATCCTATATATTTGACATTAGGGGCTAGGATTTTTGGAGGGAGAGTGCAAAAGGTTTGCAAATAAGAAATGGCCAAAATAGAGACGGTGATGACAGATTCTTGAGAAAAACCCTAGAAGGATAAGAGGCGCTTGCACGTCGTTCGTGGTTGGAACGCTGTTCGTGTGAATACCGGTAGAGGAAGCCAATATGAGTCGTTGACTTCTCGCGATAAAAAAGAGAGCATAGGCATCCCTAACGTCGGAATCCCTGAGCCACCAATAATTCGAATACCGAAGGTAACACCTCTTACTGCTTGACTTAAACACAATCGGTAGATCTAGGCAGGGACTGGAAAAATTTTAAAGTTAATTTTCGCTGCGTGTCTTCCAATTCCCTACAGAAAGCACCTTAGCCATTGAGATTTTTTGTCCTCTCTTCTTTTCTCACTACATTCTCTATTCACTACAAAAAATTGAGAGCTGCAGCAATTAGTTTGTAACGGTGATAATGAGGTGAACAGTGTCATCGATGACATTTGTAGTGGTTATAACCACTACAAATATGGCACCATCTGGCGTGAACATGGCACTGTATTTTGGGGTGACATTAACCACTACAAATATTCATGCCAGAAGGCGGGAAGAGTGAGGGAATTTTGTAGCGTTACAAAATTCCCCATGGATCGAGGTGACTGATACGTGTTAGTGACCGTTAATATTTTGCAACGGTTATAAACTGTTACAAAATTCCAAGTCTAAAATTGAAATTTCTCTCCCAATTTTAAAGTCATTCTCAAACATTTGTATCAGTTTATAGCTGCTACAAATGTCCACAAAACCGCTACAAAATTCCAAATATGAAATTCAAATACAGGAACACATTTGTAGGGTTATGAACCGCTACAAATGTCTACAAAAAGTTTCAAACTCCACCTGATGTCTACAAATATCTCCACTCCTCCCATTCTTACTCTTGCTCTTTCCTCTCTTCTTCCTCCTCCTCCTGCATTTTTCTCCATTTTTCTTTCATTTAGTTCTTTCTTCACATGGTGATAAGATCATTTGGATTTATAAGTTTATTTTTTTAGGTTTTTATATTTATTCTTTATTGACATGTGTATTCTTTTACTTTCAGGTCCTTTTTATATAAATTAGTGGATCTTTTTAATTAATTATCCTATTTTCTACACTTTTCAACTCTTTTCTACACATTTTTACATCTACTTCCATAACTTTCTAGCTATCTAATATCAACTTGTACACTTTCTGTGTCTTAATTATATCTCATCAAATAAAATAGAGTTATATAGCACCTAATATCCTGATCTTATTTCTCATATGCAACTAGTATCCTAATCTTATTTGTGGTACAATTTTACCCATAATCTTTTTAATTTGGTATAATTTTACCCATAATTTTTTTAATTTGGTGCAATTTTACACATAATCTTATTTCTCAAATATCAAGAATTACATCAAATTAAAAAGATTATGGGTAAAATTGTACGAAATTAAAAAGATTATGGGTAGAATTGCACCACAAATAAGATTAGGATACTGGATTAATATGAGAAATAAGATCAAGATATTGGGTGCTATATAACCCAATAAAATATATCAAATTATATAACATAGTACAACTAAATAATATACTCAATTATCATAATAAAACTTTAACTTATATTAAATTTAATAAATTATCTATATATCTACATATGTACATACATACATACATACATACATACATACATACATACATACATACTATTAAAACGAAATTTTTTATTTTTTATCAAATTTGAGGAATATTTGTAGTGGCTAGAGAACTACTATAAATTTTAGCGCCATGCTGAAATTTCTTCTTTTCCGCCTGTAGTAGTGGTTTCTAAATGGCTACAAAATCCTTTAAACCGCTATAAATGGTTGTAGCATTTTGACTGTCATGAGTAGCGGTTGTTCTTAACCACTACAACACTGTTTGCAGCGCTTGATTTTGTAGCGGTTGTGCAAACATCTACAAAATGTTGTTTCAACAGTTTAAACAGCTACAAAGGCAAAAAATGAACCGCTACAAAATACCTTTTTTATAGTGATTGTGTGGTGCACTGGTGTGCAACACTGTTCTAGTTTCTTTTAATATAGATTTAGCATGTACTAAATACATCCGACCGAAAGTCCAACCCGATATGCATCTCAGATCTCCTTTATTTAATGCAGTAGTGATGGAAATAGGTCTCATGAAATAGATAATCCCATAGAAAGGAGCATGCTTGCAAAATGAGCTTGCAAAATGTAATATCCTTAATTTTCTGTACTGATTTCTATATACAGATTAAATGGAATATATGAGTTCTTTTTCAGGAAAAAGATGTGGTCCTTTATGTAAAGAAAAGGATTAAATTGCAAAAGAAAGGAAATGAAAGGACTTAAATGCAATTATGGAAAGTTTAAAGCTAAGAAGGAAAAGTAGACAAAAATGTGGGGTATTTAGGTGAAATTTTAGCCAAATAAAGGGACTTAGTTGAAAAGAAGAAAAGTTTCCGGGGCAAAAGTGTAATTATGAAAACTTGGACCGGAAATAGGCAAAAATAGTGATCGTACTCTGATCAGCCCCATATCCCACCAGTAGGTAGAGCAAGTGACGCCGGGTAATCCAGCCTAATACAGGAATTTTTGAAGACTCCAGATAGCCAGAAATGGACTGATCGTCCAAAAGTTATAAAAATTCCTACCGGATACCCTAGATTTCAGATATAAGTAAGAAATTACAGGATGATGCACCCTTATGGGGAGGATGTCGGGAAACTGACAGAATACCGATAGGAGGTCTGTAGGAAAAGTTATCCGCGAATTAGAAAATCCAGATGGTGTGTGAGGCCTCTAGGGATCCGATAGGGAGATTTATCGGTATTTAAACTAAGACTGAATGAGGTCGGGTAACAACAGTCAGATGCCCGTTATGACCCAAATGGCTGCCCAGACACAGTAGGGCAGTGTATCTAGCAGAAGGAGCCAGTGTCCGGAAAGGTGTATAAACGGTGAATAATAATAAAATATTCAGTGAACTGTGCCAGAGGAAGATTCCTCGTAATACGTGCTATAAAGTTAATGGACCCAGAAAGGCCCAATAATGGGGCCAACAAAGGCCCAATAAGACTCTTGGACTGATAGGTGGGCCAGTGTCCGGCAAAACCCCGGAAAAGTGCAAAATTATGAAAATGCCCCTGTGTTGTACCAAAGGGGTAATAGGCGTATGAAGGGCATTTTGGTCATTATGGACAGGCCTAGAGGCCAAGATATATACAGGAGAAGTTAACCAGAGTCAGTATATGCCCTGACGAGGTACAGAAAGGTGTAAAATGATGATTTTGCCCTTAGGGTTGAGATAGTGCATGATAGGGCACCCAGGGGTATTTTGGTCATTTCGCAGGGGATCTGTAATTGAGCTTGGACCCAGTATTAAAATGTTAATGATATATAGGATCCAGATACTAAGTTCAAGGCTAGAAGACATAATATAGGTTTTCAGAAAAATCGGATTCAGAAAATGGTCCAGTTTTCGAGGCGACGGACCGGGCCGGTACCGGATTGGACCGGAAAGCTTCCAGAAGGCTTTTCTCCTCTCCATTTTCGCCATGTCAAGAATGTGGGTGGTGAGTTGTCCCATGAGGTGGCATTGAGTGATGTCATGCATGATGCAGTAAAAGGAATAAAGAAAAATAGGAAATTCCGGAAAAACCAGGACCACAGGATCAGATGGCTTCAAAATTACAAGAATGCCATTGACCAAAACTATAAATACCCCCACTAGTTCTTCATTCTCACGGCCAAGGAGCATTTTAGAGAGATAAGGAAGTGCTTGAGAGAGAAAGTGAGAAAAAGAAAGAAGAAAGGAAGTTCTGGTGGAGTTGGAAGCAGTAGAGAAGTTCTGAAGTTCTACTTTTAAGGTAGTAACTAATCCTAGCTTTTATGTAATGTCTTTGTGAATTGTTGTGCTATTGTTTGTTTGGATTGTTGTCTTATATGTTATGCTTGAAGCTTTATTACAATGCTATGATCATATGTTATTGAATATTGAAGCATGCAGCATACTTATCTGTACACAACCACAAGCAAGCACTGTCACACTGCATTACATATATTGTTATGATTGTTGCTACTGGGATTCTTTTTAATCTCATTCCCATATATAACATTACAGGGGAGGTTCTGTCAAAATAGAATTTGGAAATTTTAAGAGACGCCGTTAGGCTGCCGAAATTTTGGCAATGAAGAAGGAACAAAGAAAGGAACTGATACGTACTGTGTACGTAGGTGCTGTCTAAGGAGGCTGGAAGTGAGTGGACCTAGCAGGTTTGAAACATCCTCCTTTACAGCTCTCAGAGTACACTTGCGGAAGCTATTTTAGCCTATCTTAAGTCCAGAGATTGAACTTTTACTCCTAATTTCCTTATTCTGAACCTTTACTTTGAGAACTGATTTCTCACCTTCTACACATCCAAATGAGGCTTAATACCTATCCACAGAATGCCCCAGATATGTACTACTGGCTCACTAAATCTCGTGGCCAGACTCCTCCGTTTACTAGGTCAAACTGAGGTCAGAATACTGCTGCCTCAGGACCTGCGAATTTCCCTTCTTAATTGAACATACATAAATTGAATATGCCAAACAATATTTATCATTGCATATCAGAATGCCATACAAGATGGCATATACATAACAAGACATATACATAATCTTTCTATTACAACTCTTTCTGCTAAAACTCCGGCAGCATAACCGCTACGCTTCATCTGTACAAAGAGCTGAACTATACTGATTCGGTAATCCCCTCATGAGAACTACCATTCTACGTAATACCCAGGAAAGACTAGATGAACCGGCTAGGTCCACTCACTTCTAGCCTCCTTAGACAGCACTACGTACACAGTACTTATCATATACTGATGTTCAGTCTTTACTTCGGCAGCATAACGGCGTCTCCTAGCATTCTCAAAATCCACTTCAGCATAACCTCCCCTGTAATGGGTTATGTATGGGGATGAGATTCGGGGGAATCTCAGTAGCAACAATCATAACAATATATGTAATGCAGAGTGACAGTGCCTGCTTGTCATTGTGTACAGATAAGTATGCTGCGTGCTTCCATGCTTAATAACATATGATCATAGCATTACAGCAGAGCTTCAAACATAACATATAAGACAACAATCCAACCAAATAATAGCACATCAAATCACAAAGCCATTACATAAAAGCTAGGATTAGTTACTACCTGGCTAGCTCAGCATAACCTTACTATCTCTATTCTGCTTCCAGCTCCGCCAGAACTTCCTTACTTCCTTTTCTCCTTTCTCTCTTCCCTTCCTTCTCCTTCTCTCTCTTCTTTCTCTCCCTTACTCCTCTCCATGCGCGAATGAAATGGAGGCAAAGGGGGGTATTTATAATTGCCTTCAATGGCAATTCTGTAATTACCATGAACTTTGATCCTGCGGTCCTGGTTTTTCCTGGATTTTCCTATTTTCTTTAATTCTTCATTTACTGCATCATGCATGACATCATCGAGACACCTCAGCATGCCACCTCAGCGCCACTTTATCACATGCTGAAATTCTGGGACACCTCAGCAGCTGACTCACTGATCCAGTCTCCTGCCACGTAATGCGTGCCCTCAACTTTATCTTCTTTCTTCAGACTAATGCCATGTGTCGACTGGAAGAGACCTTGCATGCTTCCCAATGCTATCCAGATAAGTCCCAGACTTATCTGATCACCTCCTCGGTTTTCATGCCAACCGAGTAACTTTACTCTACTGAAAGGTTACTGAATCACTAATCTAATGCCATGTGGCATCTTGTGGTTCCCATGAGGATACCTTATCAGTCCACCTCATGGTTTCCAGATAACCTTTCCTGTATCTGGCCTCCTGCCTCCGGTCTATCTCTAACCGGGTAACTATCTTATTTGTACCTTCACCAATCTTGGCCCATACGCTTGGCACTACTTAAGTCACTAGTCGCGACCTCATCATCATCTCATCGCGACTTAACACCTTCTGTGTTCATTAGTCGCGACCATAGCTTTCTCTAGTCGCGACCACAACATTCTTTAGTCGCGACCACAACAGTCTTTCGTCGCAACCACATCACTTTCTAGTCGCAACCAAGCTCATTCTACTCATTAGTCGCGACCCACATACATATTCGTCACGACCAAGCCTCTCTGCCAATATTAGTCGCGACCATACTTCTTTCTCGTCGCGTCTAAACCTCTTTCTGTAACTATTAGTCGCGACCACACCTATCTCCAGTCGCGACCAAAAATGGTCAGCTCTCAACTCTACAACCTTTAACTTTTACATCATCCCAAAATGGCCATTCTTCCCCTTGGGACTTCAACACATGAGTCCCCGTACCTTCACTTACTCGCAGCTCAGTCCCTGAAACTCTTTGCGTTCCTTTAGGACTTCTGCTAAAAAGGGGTCTAGCAGCCTCTTAATCTTAGGCTATCTCTGCATCTCTAGGCCTAAAAACTGGGATGTTACAAGGTTCATCCAGTCTTTCTTGGGTACTTACATAGAATGGTAGTTCCTACAGGAATTACCGAATTGGTACAAGATCGGTTACTTTCTATAGAAGGAATGTAGCAGTTGTGTTGCCGGATTTTAGACAACGGAAAATGTAATAGAAATATGAGGATGTTAATCATGCACTGATGTATAACAGCAGATTATTCAATAATAATTGTTATCTGGCATGTTTGACTGATATGTGATGTATGTATGCACTAATATGTAAGGTTGGTTGCTGAAAAATGGCCTTATGAACAGTAATCTGTGGAGACCTATTGATGTTTGATAAATCATTAAAAATAGTAAATGGTTGAATAAATGTATTATATTTTTATGGTAAATAGTAGACATCCTAAGATTTAATTTGATATATATAATGCTTCATTTGGATGTATATACGAAAAGATATAAATTGTGAAAATTGGGACCAGAATGCTGGATTCAGGAGAAAATCACTGGATGAACAGTAAAGTTGAAACGTTGACCCACGTTGAATTTGTCAAGGAATGGTCAACCAATAATTTTTTCCTGAAACATAATTAAGTTATCTTCATGTAGAAATTTGAACCACTTCATTTCGATTTTTCTAGAATTAGTTATGATTTTTTCAAAGTCAGGTCACTCATCTGGATTTTGCCACAGTGAACAGTACCCGATGAGAATAAAATTCCAGATTAACAGTTTAGACTTCAATGACCCTGAAAGTGGTTCTAAGTGCTACTGATTGGTCCTTAAGATATAAAAATAAGGATGTGACACAAAACAATCCTCCATAGTTCTCAATTTACACCATTAAATCACCCTGAAGAAGTGCTAAGATTGTTAAACTCAATTTTTGAGGAAGTAGGCTTTCCTTCACATATTTTCTTTCTTTTCTTTGCCTTTTTTACACTTCTTTTCTTTTTCTTATCCTCTACTTTTCTTTTGGCCTTTTCTTTTGGCCTTTTCTTTTTTTGCAATAGCAAAACAATAAAAATTCTGGATGAGTTAGTGTGCTATTGGAGATTTAGATATGATACACATTCATAAACTTGCTAGAGTGTAATGAATTTTGAAAGTGAAGGCTCAAAAGGGGTGAACAATGGTTTAAGTGAGTGAGGTTTGTGTTTGGCAAGAAAGGATTATGAAACAAATGGCTTTATCATATTCACCACTACACAAAGGCATATGTAGTGTTGACTAAGAATTAGAACAAGTTCTAGAGAATAAGAAACTAAGTGGAAATGCACATTAGAATAGGAGTTAGGGTCAAGTAACCTTCTAACAAGGCTCGCTCTCAAATCTCATGCACCATGGTAAATAGAATGCTAAATTAACCACAATGAATAATTTATTGCATTATTTTAATGTATATCTCAACTAGTGTGAAAAACACTGTCATATTAAAAATTTCGAATACACAAGTTGAGTTGTAAATTTTTAAAAGAGAATTTATAAACTAAGGAGGAATATTTATAAATTATCACATATTAACTTAAAATAAATAACAAATACACTAGTTAAGTTGTAAATTTTTGGAGAATTTATAAATAGTAATGTAATAATTATTAGAGTATTAATATTTAATAATTTATTTTATTTTATTTTATTTTGTAATTACTTACCGGTGATGTTGCCAGCAATAATGGTGATATGATAATAATCACATGAAATCTAGTTAAAGTGGTCAGTTAAAATGGTATTTTAGTATTTTACATGGATGGTAATTGGTTTTAATTTTTTTATAAAGTATCTATTTGTAATTTTTCTAAAAAATAATCTATAACTTTTTTTAGTTAACTAACGATCAAATTAATAGACGTTTAATAGAATGACAACATTGTTCTATTTTTAACATACGAGGGATAAAATTGTCACCTTGACTTTAGGGTGCCTCGTGCACCTCAAAAAGAAATTTTGAAGTAAAATTTAACTTTTAACTCTTTTTATATATTATAACTTTTTCGTCAAAAATCCTAAGAGTCAAGTACATCTCTCTCACTATTCTTCTCTATTCACGACAAGCTAAAGGGCAAAGTAAGTCGAAGATTATACTCTTGTTATTTTTGAGAGATCAGTTAAGTTTATATTAGTTTATCATCATGTATGTATATGGTCCATGAGTTTATGATCCTATTCCTGCATTTTCCACAAGAGTCCTTGGGAAATGCAGTAAGGAAGAGAGTGGATTATTATTAAGACTTTATGTAATGTACCAAAACAAATACTACTCCCTCTAGTTATTTTTATAAAGAATAACTACTAAAATTATGCGGTTTAAAATATTAATTAAATTTAGTTAAAAATAATAAATATATAAGATATATATTCTTTTTTTTAATTATAATCTTATTTATAAAGAGAGTACATAAGAGATCATGAGTAAAAATTTATTGCAAAGAGATAATAAGTGGAACACTTTAATGATGATACAAATGGAAAGAAAAGTTTAAAAGTTTAGACAAAAAATAATTTTATTAATTATATTTAGGACCACCTAACCCATTGATTTTTACTTATAAAAATGAGCTGAGGGAGTATAATTAATTTTTTATTCGAGGAACGAGACTTTCGAAAAATAATTGAAATGGTATAATAATGCCGACTCCAACCATCAGGGGAGTAGCTATGATTATTAATAAGCTATTAAAAGAAGAAAACGATTCAGATAAGATATTTATGAAAGCATTTATATTTGATCCAAGTTTTAACCTAAAGATATTAATATACATAGGCTTGGCCACGTCGTCCACTTGGAATATCAGATAGAAGGGTTATTTATATATAAAATCACCCACCAAGTTGATAGATTTGAAATTTTTGTCCGTTTATAGTTTTAAATAACAATCCAATAATCATGCATGCTCAAAATAAGGATGATGTATGATATGAGTAAAGATATGCCATAATGTCTTTCAACTCAAGTGATCGTCACATTAAATTCTCACTTCACCGTACGTTCGAGTCATTGGATGGCTAGTGTAAGCGGATACAAATAGCCATACGCTTTCTTCTACCATTTTTATATACAAGTCCATTTTAACTAATTATCGTACATTAAGAAAAATTAATTAAATTATTTAATATATCTTAAATTTTAAATTTTTTTCTAAATTTATCTTTTTTTAAGAATGAGTATTACTCTATATTTTTTCTCTCTCCATTTTTAATAAGAATAAAATTAAAAAATACCTATTAATATCCCCCTAAATTGACTTATATTAAGGATTAAAATTCTTAGTTAAAATAAACTTATATATAGCACCAAAGTGATATCTCCCAACCATACGGAGATAGTCAAAGAGTAATAGCGGTTAACATATAGTACCCATCTCTCTTATTTCTATTATAAGAACTCTTTTAAAAAGTACTTTTGATCCTTTTTATAAGACTTTTTGATAGTATTAATTAGTATTATTTTTTTTCAATAATATGCCCATATTTATTAAAGGTGGTGAGAAAATATAAATTAATGTGATGTTAGAATTTAGTGTCTTTAATAAGAATAATATTAGAAATCTCTTGAATTTTATGAAAAATTAATGCTTTTAATTACTCCCTCTGCCCCTATTATAAGATCCTAATAATCAAATAATTGTTTTGTTTAAGAAAACTACTAAAATGAATTAAAAATAATAAATATATATAGGAATGTACTTTTTTCCACATATGCCTAGGTGAGAGTAACAAAAAAAACTGAGAACCTATGAAAAACAAAAGACAAATGAGATAGCATATTAATTAAAGATAAAATAGATAAATATTTACTATTCAGATAAACTTAAAGAGAATTTTACAAAAGCAACAGACTCTATTGATCAATTCAAAAAATATGATTTTATAAATAGGGACAGAAGAGTAGTTAGATGTTGCTTATAATAAGTAATAAATAAGTATACTAATCAATACAACGGACCTAATTAATAATGCTTACAAATTAGTGTTTATCTTCAACGATCATATCCAAACAAATCTAATCATGACTAGACCTACTCCTAAATCACAAATCACTTTTGGCCCATTGTGCTACCAAAATTAAATTCAAGTGATGTGCATTGTCGGAAAACGATTGAGCACTACTGTAATAAAGTTCAATTGGCGCCGGCTAAGGCTAACCCAAAAGTTTTGAAATTTTATTTTATTTTTCCAAAATTTTCCTTTATTGCGCTTGCTTTCAATTTCCTTCAAATCTTAAATCACACTAAAAACCCGCAATTAGTTCTCATCTATGGTTAACTAACTAACAAAAAATTTGGATGTTACACTTTGGGCTGCTTAAATAATCAACAAAAACCCAAATCCATAAATCGTGAAGGAGAAATTTGCATACATAGCGTTTGACATCAAATAAAGCCTTCTATTTCAATTCAAATAATGATAGCCATGCAAATTTTCTACTCCACCCTTCCTACACGTAGGATTCATGTCAAACTCAAAGATTTCAACACTTGACATACAAAATCCTTCAAAATATAAGTACTCATAGCAATGAAAGCTCAAACATATAATATTTAAGCAATTTCTTCCAACAAATAACGTAACTTCACTTCTTCCCTTTAGAATTTGCATTAGAGAGGGAAAGAGTCAAGAAGAACAACATTATGTAAAGATTATAAAGTTGGGAATAGTATAAATCGTGCCATGCATTATGTAAAGAGGAACTTCTCATTGCTCTAAAAAACCTCAACTTTTTCCTCTACTTTTGCTGCATCTAACCTTGATTTCCCTTTAAAAACAATTTTTTTGTACAAAAAAGTTTAGGTGAGTTCGGCACCGGTCCCCACTAAGATTAGAGCACAACCCTAGGACTTGGAGAGCGGTTACAGGGGACTTAAGAGATCGCCTACCAAATGAGCCCTCACAACTGCTGTAGGAATCGAACTGGCATCCTTGTAGGATACGAGCCCGTTTCTTACCATTTGTGCTATGGTAAAACCCTCTTTTAAAAAGGTCACATAACACCATTTTCACAAAACATATTAACTTTAACAATTCTCAAAACAAACAAGCTGCAAAACAATTGGGATCCTAACAATCTAACAAGTGGGCTTAGGGTACTTCGAGGTCCAATTTATAAAAATCATCCAAAATAAAAATGCAAATGCACACTAAAAGAAAAAAAGTTTTTTAGACCACTCTTTTTAGATTGGAAATTGTGGAAACAGTTTAAAAAATGTGACCAATGACATTTTTGTAAAGATGAATATCATTTTTATACTGGTTCCATTTAATTGCTGTCTAAGTAATACCTTTTAAACTGGATACATTTCATAAAAGTAGGTATTTTGTTGCGGTTATTTAACGGCATTTTTAACAGTTTTGTTACGGTTATTTTGTTGACCCAACCGCTAGAAAATCAGTTACTAGAAATAAGTTTCTAGCGGTTCTGGGCAACCGCTACGAACAGTGGTCAAAATACTAGAATATTTCTAGCGGTTCACTAAAATGCTAGAACAGACGTGGTAGGAGAAGTCAAAGGAATGGTGTTTGTCACATCCTATTTTTTTTTTCTATTGGTATGAAACAGACAGTGGAACCTGTAAGGGATAGATAGAGGAAAGAGTTTTCGAAGGGATTACGACGATGATTAGAAGAAATGATAAATGTTAGATGAGTTTTGAAGAAAGAAAGGGACTAAACTGAAAAGTCTAAAAGTTTCATGGTACAAAATAAAAGTAGGCACAAGTTATGGGCAATTAAGTTTAATTATGAAAAGTTAAGGGACTTAATTGAAAAGACGAAAAGTTTCAGGGGCAAAATGGTAATTATGTGAAAGTTGAGCCGGAAAAGGCCCAAAAATATCCAAAATCATTTCAGTCCTGAATTTTATCAATAGATAGAGAAAATTATTCTGATCAGTTTAACGTAACACAGAATTTTGATTTGAGATCCCAATGAATTGATATGAATTTTTAAAGGTTAGAAAAATTAGTACACTATCTTCCAGACCTCCGAATCAGATAAAATTTTATAGTAAATTCTTATAATTAATATGAGAATTTATAAAACTAATAAAACTCAAAAAGGAGTTATTTAGAATTTATTATGAAATTTACAGTAGAATAAAATATCTGATAAATACATTTCGTGGGAATTTCTTAGGAGTTGAACCCATGAAGGTAGGGGACCACATAGAAGGCCTAAAATGGCACCTCAAAGGCCCAATGATACTTTCAGATAGGTATGGGGGTCAGTGTTAATAAAGACCCTGAAAAATATAAAATTATGAAATGGCCATTATGTTATATAAGATTATAAAATGCCCTTGTGTTGCAATACTGAACAAGAGATGAGTGGAGGGCATTTTACTCATTTGACTAAGGTTACATGGTCAATAAGGGTTATCTGAATAGTTGACCCCAGTTAGGGAATGTAAAATTCTCCTAAAATATAACTATTATTAATTATTTAGACATATTTTGTAGACAATATAATTTAAAAATAATATTATAAATAAATTTAGTCTATTTAAAAAAAGCTAAACATGGTAGAAAAGAGTTTAACTAAAATTTAAATGAACTCTACAATGGTTATAAAAAGACTTTTCTTTAAATATAAATAAAGTAATATGATATATGTAAAATAAAACCTATTGTGGCAATATACAAATATTCTACATAAACCTTCAAAGAAGAAGGCTATGCAATTAATATAGATCTACTCAGGCCTCTGAAGTTTCCTCTCGGGTCCTAAGATGATAATATAACCTACAAAATTATTGATAAAAATAGGGTGAGACAACGTCTCAGTAGCTATCAATTATACCCATCATGCATATTAACATGTGCTCATGAGGTGTCAAGTGAAACCTCACAAAATATATATAGAAAATAACATATTATTATAATAAAATCAAATGGATATTGTAACACCCCAATTTTCAGGCCCAAGACGTAGAAAGTAGCCTGAAATAGATATATCCCTTTGAGCAGAAGTCCCCGAAACATACAGAGAGTTTTTAGGGACTAAACTGTAAATAAGTGAAAGTTCAGGGACTTATATGTAAATAGTGAGAGTCCCTAGGGATATGATGGCCATTTATGCAAAGAAAGGGATTAAATTGCAAAAGAAAGAAAATGAAGGGGCTTAAGTGCAATTATGGAAAGTATAAAGCCAAAAAAGAAAAGTAGACAAAAAGGTGGGGTCCTTAAGTGTAATTTTAGCCAAATAAAAGGGACTTAATTAAAAAGAAGAAAAGTTCCTTGTGGCTAAAGTGTAATTAAAGAAAGTCAGGCCGGAAGTGGTTTGGATTGCCCGAAAGTATTTCAGTCCCAGATTTCACCGGTAGAGAGAGCAAGTGACGCTGGGTAATCTGGCTTAATACAGGAATTTTTCAAGACTCCAGATAGCCAGAATTGTCTGATAATAAAAAAGTTATAAAAATTCCTACCGGATATCCTAGATTTCAGATCTAGGTGAGAAAATACAGGACGATGCGTCCTTATTGGGAGGATGTCAGGAAACTGACAGAATACCGATAGGAGGCCTGTAGAAAAAGTTATTCGCAAATTAGAAAATCCAGATGGGAGTGTGAGGCCTCCGGGTATCCTATAGGGAGATTTATCGGTATTTGAAAAGGGACTGAATGAGTTCGGATGACCTCAGTCAGATGACTGATATGACTCACAGGGATGCTTGAACACCGCAAGCCAGTGTATCGGACAGAAGGAGTCGGTGTTCGGATATGTGTATAAACGGTGAATAATAGTTAAAATATTCAAGGAGCATGGCCAGGGGAAGATTCCTCGTAATACGTGCCATAAAGGTAATGGATCCAGAAAGGCCCAATAATGGTGACATCAAAGGCCCAATAAGACACTTGGACTGATAGGTGGGCCAGTATCCTGCAGAACACCGGAAAAGTACGAAATTACGTACTAAAGGGGTAATAGATGTATGAGGGCATTTTGGTCATTCTGGACAGGCCCAGGAGCCAAGGCACATACAGATAAAGTTACTCAGAGTCAGTATATGCCCTGACAGGGTACAGAAAGGTGTAAAATGACAATTTTACCCCTAGGGTTAAAATAGTGCAAGAAAGGGCACCAAAGGGCATTTTGGTAATTTGCCAAGGGATGTTTCTTGGGAATCGAGCTATCAGAGTACTTGAGCTTGATCAGGATCCAAGATAACATTCCCAGAGACCAAAAACGTAGGCCCAGTGATATGTGGGAAAAAGTGGCATTAAAATGCTATTTTAATGCTGTTTCAATAAAGTAAAGTTACTCGGTCGGCACGATAACCGAGGAGATGATCAGATAAAGCCCTGGATTTATCTGGATAGCATTGGAAGGCGTGAAAGGTCCCTTCCAGATGCCACATGGTGTCATATTAGAGGGAGAAGAAAAGTTAAGGACATGTGACACATTCTTAGCCGGTGATTCCAGTTTGTGGGAAATCGGACTGGACCGGTACTGGATTAGACTGGAACTGCTGAGTCAGCTAATGAGGTGTCCAAGAAGCTTGCAATTTCGCCATGTGAGAAATGTGCATGATGAGGTGTCCCATGAGGTGGCTTTGAGATGATGTCATGCATGATGCAATAAAAGGAATACAGAAAAATAGGAAATTCCGGAAAAACCAGGACCACAGGATCTGATGGCTTCAAAATTACGGAAATGCCATTGACCAAAACTATAAATACCCCCCATTCATTCATATGCCACGGCCATGGAGCCTTTAAGAGAAAGGGGGAAGTGCTAGAGAGAGAAAGTGAGAAGAAGAAAGAAAGAAAGGAAGTTCTGGTGGAGCTGGAAGCAGTATAGAGATAGTAGAGTTCTGCTAAGCTCTTGAGGTAGTAACTAATCCTAGCTTTTATGTAATGGCTTTGTGATTTGTTGTGCTATTGTTTGGTTGGATTGTTGTCTTATATGTTATGTCTGAAGCTCTGCTATAATGCTATGATCATATGTTATTAAGCATGGAAGCACGCAGCTTACTTATCTGTACACAATCACAAGCAAGCACTGTTACTCTGCATTACATATATTGTTATGATTATTGCTACTGAGATTCCCCCGAATCTCATCCCAATAAATAACCCATTACAGGGGAGGTTATGTCAAAGTGAATTTTGGGAATTTTAAGAGACGCCGTTATGCTGCCGAAATTATGACAAGATAAAGAGAGCAGCTGATACGTACTGTGTACGTAGGTACTGTCTAAGGAGGCTGAAAGTGAGTGGACCTAGCCGGTTCATCCAATCTTTCCTGGGTACTTACGTAGAATGGTAGTTCTCACGGGAATTACCGAATCGGTACAAGATCAGTTACTTTCTGAAGATGAAGCGTAGCGGTTACGCTGCCGGATTTTAGGTAGGAAATGATGTAATAGAAATATGAGGATTTCATACATGCCCTGATGTATAATGACTTATTATTTAATAAAGATATTGTTTGGCATGTTTGACTGATATATGATGGATGTATGCATATGTATGCAAAGTAGAAATGCTGGAATTTACCACTGTGAATAGTAATATGTGGTGATCTAATCATGTTTGACAAATAATTAAAAATAGTAAATGAATGAATAAATGTATGATATTTTTAAGGTAAATAGTATACATACCAAACTTTAATTTGATATATAAAACGTATCATTTGGATGTTTACACATGAAGATATAAATTATCAAAGTTGGGACCAGAATGCTGGATTCAGGAGAAAAACGCTGGATGAAGAGTAAAGTTGAAACGTTGACTGGCGTTGACTCGGTCAATTAATGGTCAACGAGTTATTTTTCCCTTAAATATAATTAAGTTATATTCATGTATCAATTTGAACCACTTCATTTCAATTTTTCTAGAATTAGTTATGATTTTTTGAAGTCAGGTCACTCATCTGGGATTCACACAGTGAACAGTACTCGCTAAGAGTAAAATTCCAGATTGAGAAATTGGACTTCAATGACCTTGAAAGTGGTTCTAAATGCTACCAAATGGTCCCTAAGACATACGAAAGTAAGGATGTTTCAGATATCCCACCCAAGTTCCTCCCATCAAACCAACCGAACTGCCTTATTCCCACCGATCAAACCCATGGGCTAGTGGTAGCTAACCATTTAAAAAACTAACAGATCAAGTGGTATAGATAGGCCAAAAATTCACAGAGCACCTGACCAGGCCATGGGTTCATTCTCCCTCGGTAAACAGGTGGGGGTGTCGCAGCCCCTCGATAAATAGGTGGGGCACGTCCCTTAGTAAATTGGTGGGACAAAAGCCAACCATCGATCTCCAATGGAGGCTATACCACGTGGTAGAAATACAACTCTATCATCACCCATCCCAATGCATAATTCTCAAAATAATCATATTAATCAAAATCTCAATAGCTTGATAAATATCACAAAAGAATTTTTCTCAATATAGTAACTTTCTTCAAATTTTAATATTAAGATATAACAAGTTTCTAATCTCAATTCAAACTTTAAGTCCCACAATACTATTTTCAATAAAAATCATCAAATACATTTTCCCAATATAATCATATCAATATTTATATATATTAAATCACTCATAAACATCACATTAGTACACACAACGAGTAGAAAGTAGTTACCTTCTTTGGGAAAAGAAAAAGGACTAAGAGAGAGGACTAAAAAGAGAAGAGCCGACTCAATAATCAAATCTGAGGAGTAACTCAGGGCCTTAGCTTTATTTATAAAGCCATAATAATAATTCAAAATTTAAATCCATATCTAAATCTGAATCCAAATCCTAATAATTCTCTAACTAATAATAATAATCAAATCATAAAATCTTAAGTAAAGATATTGGTAGGATAACCCAGATATCCTATTTTATTAAAAATAATAAAAAGATACTAAACCATAATAATTTAATTATATAATATTTTTATGTTATTGATAAATAATATTTTTAATTATACTTAAATATAATGATAAAAATTGGGACGTTATAGGGAATACTCTGGTGATGTGTGAAAAGACGATAATGCCCTAGAGTTATTAAAGTAAATAAAGAAGAACCAAGGGCATTTTGATAATTTTTAAGGGATCAGTAATTAAATTTAGACCCAGTCCAAGTATGTCAATGGTAGGAAGAATCTGGATACTAGATTTAAAATCAGAAAACATTTTATGAAATCTCAGAAAAATTAGATTTAGAAAATAGTCTGGTTTTTGAGAAATTGGACTAGAATTTTTCTAGACTCTTCTTTTCCTCAACTTTGCACCAAACATGGACTTACTGATGTCATGGATGATGTTGAAGGGAATTGCAAGACACGCAGCGAAAATTAACTTTAAAAAATTTTCTATTCCCTGCCAGGATCTACCGAATGTGTTTAAGTTAAGGAGAAAGATGTATTACCTTTGGTATTCGAGCTGCAGTCGCAACCTCAGTATCCACTAGTCGCGACTCTTCGCCTATGGAGTTTTCAGTCGCGACCTCCTCAGCTTCTAGTCGCGACCTATAGCCTCTGGAGTTGTCAGTCGCGACTTCCTCAACTTCCAGTCGCGACCTGTCGTCTCTTTTCGGATTTCTGACATTCAGATGCCTATTTAGTCTTGACCTATGTATCAACTGATCACGACTTTGTTGTACCTGGTGCTCTTTTCTCGATCGCAAGAAGTTGACAACTCAGATTGGCTTCCTCTACCGGTATCCACACGAATAGCGTTCTAACCGCGAACAACGTGCTAGCGCCTCTTGTTCCTCTAGGGCTTTCTCAAGAATCCATCCTCACCGTCTCTATTTTGGCAGTTTCTTATCTGTAAACCTTTTGCACTCTCCTTGCCCCTTTTCTCTTGTGTAGAACCCTAGCCCCTAATGTCAAATATATAGGATACTATCGGGCTTCTAATTGGGCTGGGTTTCAGAATTAATCTTATATTAATTCTAAAATTAATACAATATCATATATTGTATAATTTGATAAGAAACTAATTAAATAAATATGGTTTTTATTAAATCCGTCGCACAGATTTATTTTACCTATTTATTTAATTTAAAATAAAGATAAGACAGAATTATATTTGATTTATTCTTATAAATCAAATTTGAAATATCTTATCAATTTAAATTTCAAATTCAAATAGATCATATCAATTTAAATTCAAATTCAAAAGTGATAGAGATTTAATTTATCGTTATAAATTCAATCTTGCAAATATCTCTTATATTATATATAATATATATATACAAATTTATATATATAAAATATATAAATCCACCCTTGATTATTCATTGAATCAAGACATGTCTTAGATTCAATGAACCTGGACATTGAAACATCCTCCCATACAGCCCTCAGAGTACACTTGCGGAAGCTATACTAGCTCTTCTTCTGCCTAAACTCCGGCAGCATAACCGCTACGCTTGATCTGTCCAAAGAACTGAACCGTACTGATTCGGTAATTCCCTCATGAGAACTACCATTCTACGTAGTACCCAGGAAAGACTAGATGAACCGGCTAGGTCCACTCACTTCTAGCCTCCTTAGACAGCACTACGTACACAGTACTTATCATATACTGATGTTCAGTCTTTACTCCGGCAGCATAACGGCGTCTCTTAGGATTCTCTAAATCCACTTCAGCATAACCTCCCTGTAATGGGTTATGGATGGGGATGAGATTCGGGGGAATCTCAGTAGCAACAATCATAACAATATATGTAATGCGGTGTGACAGTGCTTGCTTGTGATTGTGTACAGATAAGTATGCTGCGTGCTTCCATGCTTAATAACATATGACCATAGCATTACAGCAGAGCTTCAGACATAACATATAAGACAACAATCCAACCAAACAATAGCACATCAAATCACAAAGCCATTACATAGAAGCTAGGATTAGTTACTACCTGGCTAGCTTAGCAGAACCTTACTATCTCTATTCTGCTTCCAGCTCCGCCAGAACTTCCTTACTTCCTTTTCTCCTTTCTCTCTTCCTTTCCTTCTCCTTCTCTCTCTTCTTTCTCTCTCATTCTCTCCTCCTCCGCGGGATGCAAATGGAATGGGGGAAGGGGGGTATTTATAATAGGGCTCAATGGCACAATCGTAAATATCATGAACTTTGATCCTGCGGTCCTGGTTTTTCCTGGAATTTCCTATTTTCTTTAATTCCTCATTTACTGCATCATCGTGCCAACTCACCAGGACCCCTCAGCAGCATATTTTTCACATGCTTGAATTCCCGGGACACCTCAGCAGCTGACTCAGCATGCTGACTCACCGGTCCAGTCTCTTGCCTCGTAATGCGTGCCCTCAACTTTATCTGCTTTCTGCAGACTAATGCCATGTGGCGACTGGAAAAGACCTTGCACGCTTCCCAATGCCACCCAGATAAGTCCCTGACTTTATCTGATCATTTCCTCGGTTATCGAGCCTCCTCGGTTATCGTGCCAACCGAGTATCTTTATTTTACTGAACCATTACTTTAATGCCCTATAGCATCTTGTGGGTCCCATGAGGATACCTTATCAGCCTATCTCATGGTCTCCAGATAACCTTTCCTGTATCTGGCCTCCTGCCTCCGGTCTATCTCTAACCGGGTAACTATCTCTCTTGGACCTTCACCACTCTTGGCCCATACGCTTAGCGCCACTTTAGCCACTAGTCGCGACCTCAACATCATCTTGTCGCGACCTTACAATTCTGTGTACATTAGTCGCGACCCAAACATATTCTCGTCGCGACCAAAACATTCTATCGTCGCGACCACAACACATTTTAGTCGCGTCTAAGGCTTTCTGCCACTATTAGTTGCGATGTCACTGCTTTCTAGTCGCGACCATACTTCTTTTACGTCGCGACCATAATGCTTTCTTGTCGCGTATAGCTCTTTCTGTAACCACTAGTCGCGACCATGCTTTACTCTAGTCGCGACCAGAACGGTCAGCTCGTAACTCTTCAACCTTTGACCTTTACATCACCCCAAATGGCCATTCTACCCCTTGGGACTTCCACTGTTTGCACATAAGTTCCCGTACCTTTACTTACTCGCAGCTTAGTCCCTAAAAACTCTCTTATGTCTCTGGGACTTCTGCTCAAAAGGGGTCTGGTAGCCTCTCATTCTCAGGCTATTTCCTTATCTCAAGGCCTGAAAATTGGGATGTTACAGACATCATAGCTCGAGTTGGGCTATTTTGTGTGCGACCCTGTAGGCCCATATGAAGTTGGCAGTGGGCTAGTTACTATACTGACCCACAAGTCGTAAGCGGTCTCTAGCAAGACATTACAACTACCCAAATCATATGAGGATCGATAAACGATGTAACTTTTTATACAATCATATCACGTCCCTTTTGTCACACGATATTTTGGTCATGGATGAGGCATGGAGAACGTCATCCTCCTATTCCTGACCGTTACTTTCTCAATCCCTGAGTAGTCTGAATATAGAAATAGAACTACCTTTCCATTACAGTATGGCCATACATTTCTCAGACTCACTCATCGAGGGGCCCAGTAATATCTCTCTACGAATGTGAGGGACAAATTCCATCTTGACCATTCACATTCCTCCACATGAAAAACCACTGAGCCCGAACATAGCCTTTATGATCACTCGGTCAAAAGTGACTTTTGACTAGGTCAAAGCTGAGCATTTGTCATGTAGGAATCCATGATGATCTCAGGTTAAAGGGCATAGTGACATGGGTTGTATATGAGAGAAGCTTATGACTTAGCCCATGCAGCTCTCTCATAGCGGGTCGGTCCAACACCCTGTACTCTTACATATGCCTATGACTTTGATTTATATCTCTATATATCTTCAAAGTCATACTGGTCGTATTTCATCTCTACTCTCATATAGATGACCGACCAGGGACATTTAGGATAAGATCATGAGTTATCCAAGGATGGTCATCACAGTAAACATGCAAATAATGTGATAACATAATTACGAAATTCATAAATTAACAATGTTTATAAGACAATGATTGGCTCCTAGGGCATAATTTCCAACAGATGTCACCTTTTGGCTTCTAGGGCAATCTTGGTGGAAGATTGAATATGGACCATTATCAAATAGTAACCAAAGTAATCTTGGCCTTTCATTTTCACCCAATTTTATCTATAAATACCCCTATTTTCCTTCACATTTTGGCAGCCTCATGAACCTTAGGGAACCTCTGCCAAAATTTCTACTTGAGCCAAGAAGAAGTACTCAAACTTGGAAGCAAGTCAAGGAAATTAATTACCTAGCTCTTGAACTTTATTCTAGCAAGTTTACTCTTGGTTTCAAGTGGTTTTTATGGCATTTCCCCTTTGGTGTTACTACTGGACGTTCTGTTCATAGGTGATGGGAATATAAATTTTATGTTATGTATAGTTTAGATAAGCTTGAACAAGCTAGAATCAAGTAGCATTGGCTTGAAAATTCAAGTATGCATATAATTATGGTTTTATGCTCTTGGATACTACTATATGTATCACTATTTATATGTGGGAATTACATGATTTTGATGCTTCCAATGGATTTAAAATGAAAAATTGTGTGGAGTAAAGTAGAGAAACAAGTATTGGAAGTATTGGAATCAAAATGAGAATTTTGGAAATACAGAGGGTATGCTTCGGTTCTGTATAGAAGCTAAGGGAGGAGTTGGAATTTTGAAATTATAACCTCATATTTGGATTCCTTGGACAAAATTATGTAGGATTGGTCTAAGGAAATAATTATTACAAAGCTAAACCACTAACTCCAAGAATTAAGTTAAGAGTTAGGGGTTTTAATGAACTTGATGTATAATGTTTATGTAATGGCTCTAATGAGTTGTATATACAATATAATTGTGTTTAGAACCATGATATGTCAAAGAAAATGAGTTAAAGAGGATGAGCAAGCAACCAACATTTGGTTGAAAGCTTAGGGTGCAAGTGCAAGAACAAGAGAAAAGCTTATGTTTAAGATAGCGGACTTACCTCTTTATGTGCTTGATGTGGTATGCTTATGTGTTAACATGTATATGATGATTGAATGATGTTGTGACATGATGAATGATGTTGAATATGTTATGAATAACATGTTTCCCATGCCCATGCATTTTTATACAAAGCATATAGCATGATGGCATGTCACTAAATGAAGAAAGTAATGAAATTACATATCATGCATATTTAAGTGGTAATGTTTACTACTGAGATTCCCAGAATCCCACCCTCCCTAACCAACCATAATAGGTTATTTATGATGGAAGAATCATGCTTGATACATGAGCTAAGGAATGGAAGAGAAGAAGTGGACAAGTAATGGCATTCATGTATGTTATCCTTCTTATGTAATGTTATGTAATATGCCATTATATGTAAAGAAAAATGTATGAGATAATTATGGCATAGCCCCATGATGCATATGAATGTATAAGAGGACAAAGAGATAGTTTATGCATGCTGGCAAAATTATTGGGAATTAAAGAAAGGAAACTGAAATGGTAAAAATGTAGGTCCTAAAGTAGTTTTATTGTGGCTTCAGTTTGACCTAGCAAATGAAATAATTAATTCACGATATTTTATTAACGTGTAGTACACATCCATATATTTAAATTCATAGGTAACATGTCTCGTTTGGATGTGTATATCAAGAGAAATGAATTTCTAAAATTAAGAGACAGAATCTGAAATTTCCATAATTTGCCATATGAACAGTAAAAAGTAACGATTTAACTGTATTAATTGAAAAAGTAAATGTCTAGATTTATATTTTTAACTTAAATATATATGAAAGAGCTTCAAGTAGAAATTTCGATCACCTCCATACGATTTTTTTACAATTAGTTATAAATTTTTAAAATTAGACTGTAAATCTAGAAATTACCTAATGAACAGTACCCGAGAAGTAAGTTTTGAAATTTTAATTTTTGAGCGAAAGTAATACTTCCGCTTATCAAATATGTACTCTGAGAGATTAAAAGTATGATGTTTTAGCGTTAGTAGCGGTTGAGAACTATTAGAAATTACTTACCATTGGAAATATTTCTAGAGGTTCTCTAAACCGCTAGAGAGTGCATGGTAGTTGGCGGGAGACAAAATTTTTAGGACGGTGCTCCAATTTCTAGCGGTTCAGAACCGCTAGAAATGTTGCACCAAAATTTGAATTTTTGAAATATTTTTTCCATGTTTAGGCTCCAAAATTTAATTTCGTTCCCTGCTTTGTTGTTTTATAGCTATTATAAAACCGCTAGAAAGTTTATTCTAGGTAAAAATATAAAAAATCCTTTATTTCATTATTATAAAATATGATATTATTAATTAGGACACCATTAAATATATTATATGAAATGATTATGTTGATATGTGTAATTAGCAATGTATTCCAAGTTGTATATAAAAATATATTTTTATAAATAATAACTAATTAAATTATGATTGTATCATATGAGTTTAATTTAATTTGTTAAGGAAATTGAGCTAGAGATGCAAGAATTAGAGATAAGATAGTTCGTAAGGTTGAACATCAATTCATAAGTTCAAGGAGTGGTTGGATTGGATAAGATGAAGAAAGAAAATCTGAAAGAAGAAAATATAAGTATGTTAGTAAACTATAAATGAAGATAAATAAAATAAATAAAGGTATACAAAAGAAATAAAGTTTTACAATGTAAAGATAAAAGGAGGAGGAGGAGAGAAGAAGAAATTTTAAGGAAAGACACGAAGGAGAGGAGAGGGAGGAAAATAAATGTGCGAGTGAATGAATGAGAGGTGAGGAGATATTTATGGTAGTATGGGAAGCAGTTTTAATTGTTTTTGTGTATTCACTACTATAAACTAGAGTTTCTAAAGCCCTATTTTTAAACCGGTTCTTACGAAAACAATTTAAAAAAAATGATCGGTGGCATTTTTATAAATAAGGGTAAACTATTTACGCCTGATGTACACATGACCGGTGTAAAAGAAATGAATGGTGGTACTTTTGTAAATAAGGGTAAAATATTTACCCTGATGTACACATGAACGGTGTAAAAGAAATAAACGGTGGTATTTTTGTAAATAAGGGTAAAATATTTACACCTAATGTACACATGACCAGTGTAAAATATCTATAACCGATGTTATATATACTTTATATTCTGGCTCTTCCGCTTCTTGTTTATGTTTCCCGCTTCTTTTCTGTACCTTCTTCAGACTGTTCATTTCACTTCTTCGGTTCCCAATGTTTGTAGTCATCATTATGATAGAAGGTCAATTGCTTTCTTCGATATTCTTTTCTGAAACCATTATTATTCCTCAACCATATATATGTATACCATTCCTATGATCATTACTTTTTATCTCATCACTACTTGATCTCTATTTTTCTTTCCTTTTCTTCTATCTGAACCCTCCAATGGCTTCTTCCTCATGCACACCTCCTTCTCTGCGGCATAAAGAAACAAAGACGAATTTGAAGACAAACATTTTGACCCTTACCCTGTAGTTCCTTCTCCTCCTCCCCTGAAACTCATCATGCGCTTCAATGGCCTGGAGGACTCCGTGGAAGAACTGACTCAGAAAGTTAATAGACTGAAAGACAGTTTTAGAGCTTTCTGCTCAGAAGTTCGCCGCCATCAACAGAAAGATAGCTTCTATAATCCTGTTGATCCTACCCACTCTGATGAAGCCCAAAACTCTGAGTCTAATGAGGAGTGAAAGCCTGCAACCTTTATCTACCCCTCCTATTCTATTTCTTTTACGTAATGACAAAAAGAGAGAATATATTATATATTCTGATAGATATTTTTTTGGTAATTTCAAATTTTTGATGTAAAGTTATTAGTAAAGTTAAATGAATGAAGTTTCTTGTTTTGATGACATGGTGTTCTTTATGGAAATTTCAAACTTTGTATATAAAGTTATTAGTAAAGTTGAATGAATGAAGTTTCTTGTTCTGATAACCTGGTGTTCTTTTATTTAAAAAAAAATACAACAGATTGAAATCAGACATGTCAATGTCAGTTGTAGATTAATATTTCATCCAGTGTAGATTAATATTTTACACTAGTTGTAAAAGTGACAGGTGTAGAATATAATGTTTGGTTTAGAAAAGGTTATCTCTACACCAGTGTTCCATTTTATCTGGTGTAGATTTACTTACGAAATACACTTTAATTTTATAGAAACCCCCTTCGCTCCTCCCATCTCACATTTTTCACTAGTTCGCACGTTTAAGTCTTCTCGGCCCTTCACAGCCGGTGAGTTTTGTTTTGAACTCCTTGTCTAGAGAACTGAAAATTTATACACTACTAGCAGTAGCTTTTGCTTTTATTTGCTGGATTTATTCATTTACTTGTTTCATTTAGTGAGTTCTTCCACTTGTCCGTGATATATTATGTTTCTTCCATAAATATGGATCGTAGTTGGATAAATACTAAACGAACAAGTGTTGAGTATGCTGAGGGGTGAAGGAGTTTTTGGATTTTTCTAAACGAAATGGTTATGATGACAATGGAAGGTTTTATTGTCCTTGTGTGAATTGTTTGAATGAGAGGAAAAAGTCCTGTAGATATGTACACTCATCTAATTTGTGAGGGGTTTCGCAAGAGTTACATAGTATATTAGTATGTGTATGGCATGGTGAAAATGTGAAAAGGTCGAGTGCATCTGAATAGTTGGAACAGACCTTTGATGATGACATGGATACCGATGATCGAGTAGAAGACATGATTCGTGATGTTGGAGAAGATGCTTTTATGCGGTCACATGCATATGGTAATATGTGCAATGATACAAAAAAACCTCTATACCCAAGGTGCAAAAATAAATCTGTTGAATGCGGTGTTGAGATTGGTAAGTGTGAAAGCACAGTATGGGTGAAGTGATAGAGGTTTTTTAGAATTACTTGAGTTGTTGCAAGACATGTTTCCAGAAGAAAATGTCTTTCCCAAACACTACTATGATGCTAAGAAAATAATATGTCCTTTAGGCATGCAGCATAGAAAGATTCATCCATGACCAAATGATTGCATATTATACAAGAAAGATTTTGAAGATGAGAAGTGTGTAATATCCTTAATTTTTGTACTGATTTCCATGTACAGATTAAATGGAATATATGAGTCATGTTTCAGGAAAAAGATGTGTCCTTTATGTAAAGAAAAGGATTAAATTGCAAAAGAAAGGAAAAGAAAGGATTTAAATGCAAATATGGAAAGTTTAAGGTAAGGAAGGAAAGGTAGACAAAAATATGGGGTCTTAAAGTGTAATTTTAGCCAAATTAAGGGACTTAATTATAAAGAAGGAAAAGTTCCCTGGGGCTAAAGTATAATTAAAGAAAATAGGCCAGAAGTGGTTTGCACCGCCCGACAGCATTTCAGTCCCAGATTCTACCAGAAGGTAGGGCAGGTGACGCCGGGTAACCAAGCCTAATACCGGAATTTTTGAAGACTCCAGATAGCCAAAAATAGACTGATCGTCCAAAAATTATAAAAATTAATACCGGATACCCTAGAATTCAGATATAAGTGAGAAAATACAGGATGATGCACCCTTATGGGACGGATGTCGGGAAACTGACAGAATACCGATAGGAGGTCTGTAGGAAAAGTTATTCACAAAATAAAAAATCCAGGCGGGAGTGTGAGGCCTCCAGGGATCCGGGTAGGAGATTTATCGGTATTTTTAAAGGGGCTGAATGCGATCGGATGACTTCGTTCAGATGACCGTTATAACCCCCAACGATGCCTGAACACAGTAGGACACTATATCTGGGAAAAAGAGCCGGTGTCCGGAAAAGGTGTATAATCGGTAAATAATAGTTAAAATATTCAATGAACTGTGTTAAAGGAAGATTCCTCGTAATGCGTGCCATACAGGTAATGGACCCAGGAAGCCCAAAAATGGCGCCATTAGAGGCCCAATAAGACTCTTGGACTGATAGGTGGGCCAGTATCCAGCAGAACCCCGGAAAAGTGCGAAATTACGAAAATGCCCCTATGTTGTACAAAAAGGGCAGCAGATGAATAAAGGGTATTCTGGTCATTTTGGACAGACCCAGAGGTCAAGACATGTCTAAATAAGGTTGACTAGATCCAGTATAAGCTTTGACCGGGTCCAGAAAGGTGTGAAATGACGATTTTGCCCTTAGGGTTAAAATAGGACAAGATAGGGCACCAAGGGCATTTTGGTCATTTCGCAGGGGATCTGTAACTGAGTCTGGACCCAGTATTAAAAAGTTAATGATATAAAGGGTCTAGATACTAAATGTGAGGTCAGTAGACATAAAATGGATCTTCAGAAACATCAGATTCAGAAAACGGCACGTTTTTCGAGGCGATGGACCGGGCCGGTACCGGATTGGACCGAAAAGCTTCCAGAACCTCCAAATTTCGTCACATGAAGCATATGGGTGGTGAGGTGTCCTATGAGGTGTCCCATGAGGTGTCCAGGGTGATGCAGTAAAAAAGAATTAAAGAAAATAGGAAATTCCAGGAAAAACCAGGACCACAGGATCATAAGTCTTCCTAATTACAAGATTGCCATTGCTCAACACTATAAATACCCCCACCTAGCCCCTCATTTCGGCATAAGCAAGGAAGAAAGGAGGAGAGAAGTTCTTGAGAGAGAAAGTGTGAGAAAGAAAGAAGTAAGGAAGTTCTGGTGAAGTTGGAAGTAGTAGGGAAGTTCTAAAGCACTGCTTTTAAGGTAACAACTAATCCTAGCTCTTATGTAATGTCTTTGTGATGTGTTGTTTTGTTTGGTTGATTGTTGTCCTATATGTTATGCTTGAAGCTCTATTCCAATGCTATGATCATATATTATTGAATATGGAAGCATGCAGCATACTTATCTGTACACAGTCACAAGCAAGCACCGTCACTCTGCATTACATATTTTGTTATGATTATTGTTACTGGGATTCTTTTGAATCTCATTCCCAAACATAACATTACAGGGGAGGTTCTGTCAAAATAAAATTTGGAAATCTTAAGAGACGCCGGTAGGCTGCCGAAATTCCGGCAACGAAGACGGAACAAAGAAAGGAACTGATACGTACTGTGTACGTAGTGCTGTCTAAGGAGGCTAGAAGTGAGTGGACCCAGCAGGTTCATCCAGTCTTTCCTGGGTACTACGTAGAATGGTAGTTCTCATAAGGGAATTACCGAATCGGTACAACATCGGTTACTTTCTAAAGAAGAATTGTAGCAGTTATGCTGCCGGATTTTAGACAGAGAAGGATGTAATAAAATATGAGGGAGTTAATCATACACTGATATATAACAGTTGATTATTTGATATTAATTATTATCTGGCCTGTATGACTGATATGTGTTGGTTGTATACTTGGGTATGTAAAGACTAAATGCTGAAAATAGGCTCAGTGAACAGTAACTCGTGAAGACCCATTCATGTTTGATAAATCATTAAAAATAGTAAATGATTGAATTAATGTACGAAATTTTTAGGGTAAAAATTATACATACTAAGCTTTAATTTGATATATATAATGTCTAATTTTGATGTATACACGAAAAGATATAAATTGTTAAAGTTGGGACCAGAATGCTGGATTCAGGAGAAAGTCATTGGATGAACAGTAAGATTGAAACGTTGACCCACGTTAAATTTGTCAAGGATTGGTCAACCAATGATTTTTCCCTGAAATATATTTGAGTTATCTTCATGTAGCAATTTGAACCACTTCATTTCGATGTTTCTAGAATTAGTTATGAATTTTCAAAATCAGGTCACTCATCTGGAATTTGCCACAGTGAACAGTACGCGATATGAATAAAATTCCAGATTAAGTGTTTAGACTTCAATGACCCTGAAAGTGGTTTAAGTGCTACTGAATGGTCCCTAAGATGTATAAAAATAAGGATGTGACATTTTGGTATCAAAGCAAAGGATTCTGGCTTAAGAAATGCTCTGAGTATATGATTTATAGAAAGATATACCATGATAAAGCCGTCATAATTGACACTAATTAGTGTTTGCAGGATGGCTAGACATAGATTTGGGTCTGAAACTACAGTAAACCAATGGGAATTAAGACCAGAGGTCTCTAGTTCAGATAGTTCAGAAGAAGAGATAGTAAGCAATGATTCTGACCTCTGGACACCTCCAGTAGCTGGTGATTCTGAGGAGGATAGTTCCTCGGTAGGATCAAACTTTCCAATTGATGATCAGGAGGTGATGATAACAGAAGGCCCTATTCCTGCCATTCCCATAAGTGCGGTACCCTTGAATATAACAGACAGTTCAGGATCTAGCCAAGTACGTGTTCAGAGTAATGCGCCAGGTCCCAGTAGGCCCGAAGTGACTCTAGTAGAAATGTATTTGGGAGGTTTAATCGTAAGAATGGTCCCAGGGAGGAACCTGAGTAGAGAGCAACTTGAGAGCTCGGTAGCATTAGTCCGACAACTATATGAGTTGAGGCAGACCCTGTTCGAAAACATAGATCAAGATTATTCAGTCTACCAGGAGTTTATCACAAGGGTGAAAGCCATACATCAAGCCTGGGATCCAAATGTGTTAACCATGGGGCTTTGGCTAGAAATTATGAATGACGTATTGCCGAAGACTCCTACCTGGAGATCGGAGTTGGACCAGTATTTTGATAGAGAATCATATTGTACCATATCCGACTGGATCTACCTAGTAGGAGAATATATTAGAATGAAGTTTAAGAAAAATTAGAGTAATATTTCTAATGTATAAAAGACTAGAATGGTATTGTGATATGTACATATACTCTGTATGTATATTATGTTTGAAATGAAATGAAAAGGAATTATGTTATTTATCGTATTCCCTTCTGTTTTTAAGTATAACAAAATGGTACGAACGAGGAGAACTATTCCAGCTGAGGAACCCCGAGAGGCTGGAAACCTTAATCAAATGATTCTAGAACGATTAGAACAGCAACAAAAGATGATAGAAGAAATGAGAGCTGCTCAAGCACGAAATGAACAAGAAAGAGATGCTGCCATAGCCGCGGCAGTAGCAGCAGCAGTAAATAATTTAAGACCGCTAGAGCCTTCAGGAGCAACTAGTAGAGAACCTGAAGAAGTACCACAGCAGGCGGAACAGCCCCAGAGAAGGGTTGAATCAAGGGAGGAGGCAGTTGGCATCCAACAATGGATGGTGCGATTTTGCAAACATAATCCTCCAGTGTTTGAAGGGACATTCGAAGTACAGACAGTAGAGAATTGGGTCAGCAGATTAGAGAAGATCTTCAAGGTTCTCGACTGCCCGACTGAAACCAAGGCCCAAATGGCCATCTATCAATTGGAAAAGGATGCGGATAGATGGTGGAAGAATACAGAGTTACTTCTCCAAGCAAGAGATATTCCAGTTACCTGGGAAGTATTTCTTGAGCAATTTTATGAGAAATATTTCTCTCAATCTGTCAGAGATGAAAGGGAGGCTGAATTCCTTGTGCTGAGGCAAGGAGAAAAAGAAGCTTTTGATGAATATTTGGCCAAGTTCATCCGGCTATCTCAATATTCAACTTACCTACGCCAAGTGGATGACGAACGCTGGATGACAGAAAGAATGATTCGAGGGCTGAATTCTATGTTAAAGGAGAAGTTAACTCCCCAACAATACAGCCAGTTCAATAAGGCTGTGGAAGCATGTCGAATCGTTGAGAACAACATGAATCATAGAATGCTGTCCAGATCTGGGAGTAAAGATCAAGCGACTCCTGATAAGGCCGGACGGAATCAAGAAGCGGCTATAAGAAGAGAAAGCGCCCGTGGCAGACCAAGAGGCCTAATAGGGGAAATTTCCGCGGAAGGTCCAATAACAGGGATCCAAAGGCCCCAGTATGTGAAAAGTGTGGAAAGAATCATGGTGACAGACCATGCTTGATGGGCCAGAATGTATGCTACACCTGCGGAAAGCCCGGACATTTTTCCAGGGAATGTCCTCAAGCTATAACTGATCCAAGGCCAAGGACGGCGGGACGAGTGTTTGCACTCACTAGAGAGGAAGCTTAGCGATTATCTGAGATGATCCAAGGTACAATCTATCTCAATGATCATGCTGTGACTGCCCTATTTGATTCGGGTGCAAGTCATTCCTTTATATCTTATGAATGTGCTAAATGCCTAGGCCTTCTGATCAGCAAGTTACGTTATGATATACAGGTGAAAACCCCCACCAACGCTAGGGTGATCACATCTGATGCCTGTCTAAATAGTGTGGTACGTTATGAGCACTGCAGTACCACCCTGGACCTGATCTGTATGCCTTTCCAGGAGATTGAGGTCATACTCGGTTTAAATTGGTTATCCTCCAATAATGTGATGTTGGACTGCAGAAACAAGACCCTAGTTCTTGGTCCAAAGATCACTGATCGGAGCTTAGAAGTACAACTGAACTTCGTGACAGAGGCTCAGGCAGAAAAATGTCTACGGAGAGGATGTCAGGGATATGTGGTATTCTTTTCTGTTCAAACAGAAGTGGAGGAAGGCATCGAGGAGGTTCCTGTAGTCAATGAATTTCCTGAAGTCTTTCCAAAGGAGATTCAGGGATTTCCTTCGGAGCGTGAAGTGGAGTTTGCGATCGACATTGTACCTGAAGCTGGACCAGTATCAAAAGCCCCATACAGGATGGCTCCCAACGAAATGATGGAACTGAAGAAGCAAATTGAGGAGCTATTGGAGAAGGGTTTTATACGACCCAGTGTATCGCCATGGGGTGCTCCAGTACTGTTCGTCAAGAAGAAAGATGGTAGCTTAAGGCTGTGCATTGACTACAGGGAATTAAATAAGCTTACAGTTAAGAACAAGTATCCTCTTCCCAGAATTGATGACCTTCTAGATCAATTGGCAGGAGCGAGCTTATTCTCCAAGATTGACTTGAGATCTGGCTACCATCAACTAAGGGTCAAGCCAGATGATATTCCAAAGACGGCGTTCAGAACGCGCTACGGACATTTTGATTTTTGGTGATGCCTTTTGGACTAACCAATGCACCTGCTATTTTCATGGACTATATGAACCGGATTTTCAGGCCTTATCTAGATCAGTTCGTTGTGGTCTTTATTGATGATATTCTGGTGTACTCTAAATCTCCAGAGGAGCATGAAAGGCATTTGAGGATTGTTCTTGGTACCCTTAAAGAGAAGAAGCTCTATGCTAAGCTGAGTAAATGCGAGTTTTGGCTGTCAGAAGTCAAATTTCTCGGTCATGTCATATCCCGAGACGGGGTAGCTGTAGATCCTAGCAAAGTTGAAGCAGTTTTGAGCTGGGAACAGCCAAGGACAGTGACAGAGATTAGAAGTTTTCTCGGCCTAGCAGGGTACTACAGACGATTCATTCAAGACTTTTCTCGAATTGCCTTACCACTTACCAAGCTGACCAGAAAGAATCAGCAGTTTAAGTGGGATGAGAAGTGCGAGGCTAGCTTCCAGCAGTTGAAGCAGAGATTAACGACTACTCCCGTGCTGATTATTCCAGACCCAACTCAGACTTATGTAGTCTACACTTATGCCAGCAAGCAGGGGCTGGGATGTGTGCTTATGCAGCAAGGTCGAGTAGTAGCCTACGCCTCTCGGCAGTTAAAGCCACATGAAGAGAATTATCCCACTCATGATCTGGAGCTTGCGGCGGTAGTCTATGCCCTGAAGATATGGAGGTACTATTTATACGGAGCAACGATAGAGTTGTTTTGCGACCATAAAAGCCTGAAGTATCTGCAGGATCAGAAGGAGCTGAACATGAGGCAGCGGCGATGGATGGAATTGTTAAAAGATTATGACTTCCAGATTAAATACCATCCAGGAAAAGCCAATGTGGTAGCTGATGCCCTGAGTAGAAAGGTAGTACAGGTTGCATACATGATGATCAAGGAATTAGAACTGATAGAAGATATGCGCGACTGGAGCCCTCTATATCAAATGCAACTGAAGGAGAATCTTTTTGGAGGAGTTCATGTCAGAGCTTGCATAGAAGATGAGATCAAAGAGGCTCAGGAGCAGGATAAGCTCGCAGCAATATTCAAAGACAAGCTGGAGAAAGGGAAGACAAGGAATTTTGAGATGTCCCCAGACGGATTACTACAGTTTAGGGGAAAACCCTATATCCCAAATGTTGGGGGATTAAGGGAAAGGATTCTGGAGGAAGCACATAAAAGCCGATATACGGTACATCCAGGTATGACCAAAATGTACCATGATGTTAAAAGGTTATTCTGGTGGCCTGGACTGAAGAAAGATGTTGTAGCTTACGTATCTAAGTGCTTAACCTTCCAGAAAGTGAAAGTTGAACATCAAAAGCCAGCAGGAACGTTGCAGCCTTTAGATATCCCTGAGTGGAAATGGGATGGGATTGCTATGGACTTTGTGGAAGGACTACCCTTGACACCAAGTAGACATGATGCGGTTTGGGTAGTAATCGATCGACTGACAAAGTCAGCACATTTCCTGGCAATCTGAAACATCCTTCCTTTCATATGTCTTAGGGACCATTCAGTAGCATTTAGAACCACTTTCAAGGTCATTGAGGTCCAATTTCTCAATCTGGAGTTTTACTCTTATCGAGTACTGTTCACTGTGTAAATTCCAGATGAGTGACCTAATTTCGAAAAATCATAACTAATTCTAGAAAAATCGAAATTAAGTGGTTCCAATTGCTAAATGAATATAACTCAATTATATTTCAGGTAAAAATAACTAGTTGACCATTCATTCACCAAGTCAACGTCAGTCAACGTGTCAATTTTACTGTTCATTCCACGCTTTTCTCCCTGAATCCAGCATTCTGGTCCCAAATTTAATAATTTATATCTCCTTGTGTAGACATCCAAATGATACGTTTTATATATCAAATTAAATCTTGGTATGTCTACTATTTACCATAAAAATTTCGTATATTTATTCATCCATTTACTATTTTTAATCATTTATCAAACATGACCTTATCACTACGTGTTACTGTTCACAGTGGTAATTTCCAGCATTTCTACTTTGCATACATATACATACATCCATCATATATCAGTCAAACATGCCAAACAACAATTATTATTAAATAATAAGTTGTTTTACATCTGGCCATGTATATAAATTCTCATATCTCTATTACATCTTTTCCTGCCTGAAATCCGGCAGCATAACCGCTACACTTCATCTATACAAAGAACTGAACCGTACTGATTCGGTAATCCCCTCATGAGAACTACCATTCTACGTAGTACCCAGGAAAGACTAGATGAACCGGCTAGGTCCACTCACTTCTAGCCTCCTTAGACAGCACTACGTACACAGTACTTATCATATACTGATGTTCAGTCTTTACTTCGGCATCATAACGGCGTCTCTTAAAATTCCCAGAATTCATTTTGACATAACCTCCCCTGTAATGGTTTACTTATTGGGATGAGATTCGGGGGAATCTCAGTAGCAACAATCATAACAATATATGTAATGCAGAGTGACAGTGCTTGCTTGTGATTGTGTACAGATAAGTATGCTGCGTGCTTCCATGCTTAATAACATATGATCATAGCATTACAGCAGAGCTTCAGACATAACATATAAGACAACAATCCAACCAAACAATAGCACAACAAATCACAAAGCCATTACATAAAAGCTAGGATTAGTTACTACCTCAAAGGCTCAGCAGAGCTCTACTATCTCTATTCTGCTTCCAGCTCCGCCAGAACTTCCTTTCTTCCTTTTCTCCTTTCTCTCTTCCTTTCCTTCTCCTTCTCTCTCTTCTTTCTCTCCCTTCTCCCTTGCCTTGCGTGAATGAAAATGGAATGGAGGGGGGGTATTTATAATTTCCTTCAATGGCAATTCTGCAGTTTCTATGAACTTTGATCCTGCGGTCCTGGTTTTTCCTGGATTTTCCTATTTTCTTTAATTCCTCCTTTACTGCATCATGCATGACATCATCGGGACACCTCACCAGGACACCTCAGCGCCACATTTATCACATGTCTGAAATCCTGGACACCTCAGCAGCTAACTCAGCATGCTGACTCACCGGTCCAGTCTCTTGCCTCGTAGTACGTGTCCTCAATTTTTTCTTCTGCCTTTATGTTGGTGCCATGTGTCATCTTACTGGCACCTGTCATGCCTTCCAATGCTATCCAGATAAATCCAGGACTTTATCTGATCACCTCCTCGGTTATCGTGCCAACCGAGTAACTTTATTTTATTGAAACAACATTAAAATAATATTTTAATGCCACTTTTTCCTACATACTTCATGGGCTACGTTTTTGGGCTCTGGGAATGTTGTCTTGGATCCTGATCAAGCTCAAGTACTCTGATGGCTCGATTCCCAAGAAACAGCCCTTTGCAAATTACCAAAATGCCCTTGGGTGCCCTTTCTTGCACTATTTTAACCCTAAGGGTAAAATCGTCATTTTACACCCTTCTGTACTCTGTCAGGGCATATACTGACTCTAAGTAACTTTATCTGTATATACCTTGGCTTCTGGACCTGTCCAGAATGACGAAAATGCCCTTCATTCATCTGTTATACTTTTGTACAACACAGGGGCATTTTCGTAATTTCACACTCTTCCGGGGTTCTGCCGGACACTGGCCCACCTATCAGTCCAAGTGTCTTACTGGGCCTCTGTTGGCGCCATTATTGGGCCTTTCTGGGTCCAATACCTTCATGGCACGCATTACGAGGAATCTTCCCCCGTTAATAATTATTGAATATTTTATCTATTATTCACCGTTTATACACATATCCGGACACCGGCTCCTTCTGTCCGAAACACTAGCCTGCGATGTTCAGGCATCCCTGTGAGTCATATCAGTCACCTGACTGAGATCATCCGAACTCATTCAGTCCCTTTTTAAATACCGATAAATCTCCCTATCGGATCCCCGGAGGCCTCACACTCCCGTCTGGATTTTCTAATTTGCGAATAACTTTTTCTACAGGCCTCCTATCGGTATTCTGTCAGTTTCCCGACATCCTTCCCATAAGGACGTATCATCCTGTATTTTCTCACCTAGATCTGAATTCTAGGATTCCGGTATGAATTTTTATAACTTTTGGACGATCAGTCCATTTCTGGCTATCTGGAGTCTTCAAAAATTCCTGTATTAAGCCAGATTACCGAGCGTCACTTGCTATCTCTACCGGTGAAATCTGGGACTGAAATGCTGTCGGACAGTCCAAACCACTTCCGGCCTGACTTTCTTTAATTATAATTTAGCCCCAGGGAACTTTTCTTCTTTTCACTTAAGTCCTTTTTTATTTGGCTAAAATTACACTTAAGGACCCCACATTTTTGTCTACTTTCCTTTTTAGCCTTGAAACTTTCCATAACTGCACTTAAGTCCTTTCATTTCCTTTACTAGGTCTAGGGGCATTATTGTCTTTTCATATTTTACCAGAGTATTCTCTGGCCCTGGTCAACTATCCAGATACCCCTTCTTGACTGTCTAACCTTAGCCAAATGACCAAAATACCCTTTACTCATTCTTCAGTTATTCTATAACATAAGGGCATTTTCGTCATTTTGCACCTTTTTCCCCGGACACCGGCCCCTCTTACCCCTGAACTGGTATTATGGGCTTGGGCCTTCCCTGGTGTCACTACGGGAATTAGACAACACTGTATGGCCTCTGGCCATAGTCCGATCATCTCTATTCGGACTGCTCTTCCTTTACCGATTATAACTGTAATTTCCCATCTTCGAGGATTTTTACAGAAAAATCGGGACCTCAAATCAAAATTCTGTGACTCCTCATTCAATCCGGAATCCTTTTCTCTATCTCCCGGTATTTTCAGATATTTTATCCGGACCGGGCTGTTTTGGCCTGAAAAAGCACTCACGCGCACACTTTTCCAAAATGACCATTTTACCCCTGGTCATATTTCTAAGTCTTTCATACACCTAGAGACCTCATATGCACATTTCACAGTTCAGTGAAATGATCAGCATAATTTTCTCTATTTTCTGGAAAAATATGGTACTCATCGGCTACCAGTCCGATCTTTCCCATAATTACGATTATGCCCTTGAATTCTCTTCCTAGCATCTCTAGGCCTAAAAATTGGGGTGTTACACAATCAATAAGAGAGATTCTCTAGAAAAGCTGGCAAAGCTGTATATAAAGGAGATCGTTAGGCTCCATGGTATCCCAAGCAGCATTGTGTCTGATAGAGATCCTCAATTTACTTCAAATTTCTGGAGGGCTCTACAGGAAGAAATGGGCACTACTCTCAGATTCAGTACAGCTTATCATCCTCAGACAGATGGTCAATCTGAAAGAACAATACAGACGTTAGAGGATATGCTGAGAGCATGTGTCCTAGATTTCAAAGGCAGCTGGGACATCAGCCAGATACATGATGTGTTCCATGTTTCCCAATTAAAGAAGTATATTCCAGATCCATCTCATGTGATTGAGCAAGATGAGGTCGCACTACGAGATGACTTGACCTATGAGGTTGGACCGGTGCGAATTGCTGATAGAAAAGTCAAGCAGTTGCGGAATAAGCAGATTCCTTTAGTTAAAGTGATCTGGAAAGGTTTGACTGAACAAGAGGCTACATGGGAAACAGAAGAAAAGATGAGAGAAAAGTACCCTGAATTATTTGTATAGGATAGATGTAATGTAAATTTCGGGGACGAAATTTATTTTTAGGGGGAGAGAAATGTAATATCCTTAATTTCTGTACTGATTTCCATGTACAGATTAAATGGAATATATGAGTCATGTTTCAGGAAAAAGATGTGTCCTTTATGTAAAGAAAAGGATTAAATTGCAAAAGAAAGGAAAAGAAAGGACTTAAATGCAAATATGGAAAGTTTAAGGTAAGGAAGGAAAGGTAGACAAAAATGTGGGGTCTTAAAGTGTAATTTTAGCCAAATTAAGGGACTTAATTATAAAGAAGGAAAAGTTCCCTGGGGCTAAAGTATAATTAAAGAAAATAGGCCAGAAGTGGTTTGCACCGCCCGACAGCATTTCAGTCCCAGATTCTACCAGAAGGTAGGGCAGGTGACGCCGGGTAACCAAGCCTAATACCGGAATTTTTGAAGACTCCAGATAGCCAGAAATAGACTGATCGTCCAAAAGTTATAAAAATTAATACCGGATACCCTAGAATTCAGATATAAGTGAGAAAATACAGGATGATGCACCCTTATGGGACGGATGTCGGGAAACTGACAGAATACCGATAGGAGGTCTGTAGGAAAAGTTATTCACAAAATAAAAAATCCAGACGGAGTGTGAGGCCTCCGGGGATCCGGGTAGGAGATTTATCGGTATTTTTAAATGGGCTGAATGCGATCGGATGACTTCGGTCAGATGACCGTTATAACCCACAACGATGCCTGAACACAGTAGGACACTATATCTGGGAAAAAGAGCTGGTGTCCGAAAAAGGTGTATAATCGGTAAATAATAGTTAAAATATTCAATGAACTGTGTTAAAGGAAGATTCCTCGTAATGCGTGCCATATAGGTAATGGACCCAGGAAGCCCAAAAATGGCGCCATTAGAGGCCCAATAAGACTCTTGGACTGATAGGTGGGCCAGTATCCAGCAGAACCCCGGAAAAGTGCGAAATTACGAAAATGCCCCTATGTTGTACAAAAAGGGCAGCAGATGAATAAAGGGTATTCTGGTCATTTTGGACAGACCCAGAGGTCAAGACATGTCTAAATAAGGTTGAGTAGAGCCAGTATAAGCTTTGACCGGGTCCAGAAAGGTGTGAAATGACGATTTTGCCCTTAGGGTTAAAATAGGACAAGATAGGGCACCAAGGGCATTTTGGTCATTTCGCAGGGGATCTGTAACTGAGTCTGGACCCAGTATTAAAAAGTTAATGATATAAAGGGTCTATATACTAAATGTGAGGTCAGTAGACATAAAAAGGATCTTCAGAAACATCAGATTCAGAAAATGGCACGTTTTTCGAGGAGATGGACTGGGCCGGTACCGGATTGGACCGGAAAGCTTCCAGAACCTCCAAATTTCGTCACATGAAGCATATGGGTGGTGAGGTGTCCTATGAGGTGTCCCATGAGGTGTCCAGGGTGATGCAGTAAAAAAGAATTAAAGAAAATAGGAAATTCTAGGAAAAACCAGGACCACAGGATCATAAGTCTTCCTAATTACAAGATTGCCATTGCTCAACACTATAAATACCCCCACCTAGCCCCTCATTTTGCCATAAGCAAGGAAGAAAGGAGGAGAGAAGTTCTTGAGAGAGAAAGTGTGAGAAAGAAAGAAGTAAGGAAGTTCTGGTGAAGTTGGAAGTAGTAGGGAAGTTCTAAAGCACTGCTTTTAAGGTAACAACTAATCCTAGCTCTTATGTAATGTCTTTGTGATGTGTTATTTTGTTTGGTTGATTGTTGTCCTATATGTTATGCTTGAAGCTCTATTCCAATGCTATGATCATATGTTATTGAATATGGAAGCATGCAGCATACTTATCTGTACACAGTCACAAGCAAGCACCGTCACTCTGCATTACATATTTTGTTATGATTATTGTTACTGGGATTCTTTTGAATCACATTCCCAAACATAACATTACAGGGGAGGTTCTATCAAAATAAAATTTGGAAATCTTAAGAGACGCCGGTAGGCTGTCGAAATTCCGGCAACGAAGACGGAACAAAGAAAGGAACTGATACGTACTGTGTACGTAGTGCTGTCTAAGGAGGCTAGAAGTGAGTGGACCCAACAGGTTCATCCAGTCTTTCCTGGGTACTACGTAGAATGGTAGTTCTCATAAGGGAATTATCGAATCGGTACAACATCGGTTACTTTCTAAAGAAGAATTGTAGCAGTTATGCTGCCGGATTTTAGACAGAGAAGGATGTAATAAAATATGAGGGAGTTAATCATGCACTGATATATAACAGTTGATTATTTGATATTAATTGTTATCTGGCCTGTATGACTGATATGTGTTGGTTGTATACTTGGGTATGTAAAGACTAAATGCTGAAAATAGGCTCAGTGAACAGTAACTCGTGAAGACCCATTCATGTTTGATAAATCATTAAAAATAGTAAATGATTGAATTAATGTACGAAATTTTTAGGGTAAAAATTATACATACTAAGATTTAATTTGATATATAGAATGTCTAATTTGGATGTATACACGAAAAGATATAAATTGTTAAAGTTGGGACCAGAATGCTGGATTCAGGAGAAAGTCATTGGATGAACAGTAAGATTGAAACGTTGACCCACGTTAAATTTGTCAAGGATTGGTCAACCAATGATTTTTTCCTGAAATATATTTGAGTTATATTCATGTAGCAATTTGAACCACTTCATTTCGATTTTTCTAGAATTAGTTATGAATTTTCAAAATCAGGTCACTCATCTGGAATTTGCCACAGTGAACAGTACTCGATATGAATAAAATTCCAGATTAAGTGTTTAGACTTCAATGACGCTGAAAGTGGTTTAAGTGCTACTGAATGGTCCCTAAGATGTATAAAAATAAGGATGTGACAAAGTGTCCAATATGTAAGACACCAAGGTACGGATCAAACAAGTCTCCTGCAAAGGTGTTATGGTATCTTCCAATTATACCAAGGTTTAAGCGCCTCTTTGGTAATGAAGATGATGCAAAAAAATGTTATGGCATGCGACTGAAAGGATTTGTGATGGAAAGCTTCGTCATCCTGCTGATTCTTTGCAGTGGAAGAAGATTGATGAATTATTTCTCGAGTTCAGGAATGAACCACAAAACGTAAGGCTTGGACTTAGTATAGATGGCATGAACCCATATGGTAGCCTTAGTAGTATACATAGTTCATGGCCCATCCTCTTGGTGATTTACAACCTATCTCCCTTGTTGTGTATGAAACGCAAGTATGTAATATTATCTATGTTGATCTCAGGACCGAAACAACTAGAAAATGAAATAGACGTTTACCTAAGACCCTTGATCAAAGATTTGAAGAAGCTTTGGGAAGGTGTGGATGTTTTTGATGAGATTAAGAAGGAGGTCTTCAATTAATGACTTTCCTGCATACGAAAATTTGGCAGGGTATAGTGTTAAAGGCCATAAAGCATGTCTGATTTGTGAGGAAAGGACTTGCTACTATCAACTTCGTCATGGAAGAAAGACATGTTGTCCATGATGACAAGAGGTTTGGCAGAGGCTAGGGCACAGGAAGAAGCTTCATTTGAGGCACGATTACAAGAGGGGTTGGCAAAGATCAAGGAAGAAATATTATCCATGATGACATCAAGCCAACAAGAGCCAAGTGCCCCCCAAACACTCTCACATACATGTTGGAAATTGTGCCCTAGGGGCCAATCATTGTATCATGTTATCATATTATTTGCATGTTTACTATGATGACAATCCTTGGATAACTCATGATCTTATCCTAAATGTCCCTGGTCGGTCATCTATGTGGGAGCAGAGATGAAATAAGACCAGTATGACTTTGAAGATATATAGAGATATAAATCAAAGTCATAAGCACATGTAAGAGTACAGGGTGTTGGACCGACCCGCAATGAGAGAGCTGCATGGGTCAAGTCATAAGCTTCTCTCATATACAAGCCATGTCACTATGCCCTTTGACCTGAGATCATCATGGATTCCTACATGACAAACGCTCAGCTTTGACCTAGTCAAAAGTCACTTTTGACCGAGTGATCATAAAGGCTATGCTCGGGCTTAGTGGTTTTTCATGCGGAGGAATGTGAATGGTCAAGATGGAATTTGTCCCTCACATTCGTAGAGAGATATTACTGGGCCCCTCGATGAGTGAGTCTGAGAAATGTATGGCCATACTGGAATGGAAGGGTAGTTCCATTTCTATATTCAGACTACTCAGGGATCGAGAAAGTAATGGTCAGGAATAGGAGGATGACGTTCTCCATGCCTCATCCTTGACCGAAATATCGTGTGACAAAAGGGACGTGATATGGTTGTATGAAAGGTTACATCGTTTATCGATCCTCATATGTTTTGGGTAGTCGTAATGCCTTGCTAGAGACCGCTTACGACTTGTGGGTTAGTATAGTAACTGGGCCACTGCCAACTTCATATGGGCCTACAGGGTCGCACACAAAACAGCCCAATCCGAGCTATGATGTCCAGATTCATTGAATCTAAGAGATGTCTAGATTCAATGAATAATCTAGGGTGGATATATATTTTATATATATATATATATAAATTAGTTTATATAGATATTATATAAATAATATAAGAGATATTTGTAAGATTTAATTTATAAGGATAAATTAAATCTCTATCATTTTTGAATTTGAATTTAAATGGATATGATCTATTTGAATTTGAAATTCAAATTGATAAGATATCTCAAATTTGATTTATGAGAATAAATCAAATATAATTCCGTCTTATCTTTATTTTAAATTAAATAAATAGGTGAATTAAATCTGTGGGACGGATTTAATATAAACCATATTTATTTAATTAGTTTCTTATTAAATTATGCAATATATGATATTGTATTAATTCAGAATTAATATAAGATTAATTCTGAAGCCCGGCCCTATTAGAAGCCCGATAGCTTCCTATATATTTGACATTAGGAGCTAGGGTTCTACACACAAGACATCTCTACACACACATTCAGACGTGAGAAGAGGGGGCAGGGAGAGTGCAAAAGGTTTGCACATAAGAAACTGCCGAAATAGAGACGGTGAGGACGGAACCTCCAGAAAGCCCTAGAGGGACAAGAGGCGCTAGCACGTCGTTCGCAATTGGAACGCTGTTCGTGTGGATACCGGTAGAGGAAGCCGATCTGAGCTGTCGACTTCTACGATACGGCCAGACACGAAGACAGGTCGCGACCAGAACACACTTAGGTCGCGACCAAACGGGCATCTGAACGTCAGAAATCCGAAAAGAGGCAGAAGAGGTCGCGACTAAAAGCTCCAGAGGCGACAGGTCGCGACTAGAAGCAGAGTAGGTCGCGACTACAAACTCCAGAGACGTCAGGTCGCGACTAGAGGCAGAAGAGGTCGCGACTAACAACTCCAGAGGCGACAGATCGCGACTAGAAGCAGAGGAGGTCGCGACTAAAAGCTGAGGAGGTCGCGACTGAAAGTTCCAGAGGCGAGGAGTCGCGACTAGTGGACACTGAGGTTGCGACCAAAGCTTGAAACCGAAGGTAACACTTCTTTCTCCTTGACTTAAACACATTCGGTAGATCCTGGCTGGGAATGGAAAAATTTTTAAAGTTAATTTCCGCTGCGTGTCTTCCAATTCCCTTCAGCATACAGCCCTTCATAGCACTAAAGGGAGCTGTTGCATTGTCGCGCCGGTGTCCGAGGATGCTGAACCTTGTGACCTATATGTGGAGGATCCAATTAGACAGTTAGTGGTACATGGTTCCTTCCATAGCTTAGGAGTAACTGCCCACCACATCCAAATTCAGAAAGATCAATTAAGGATGACAGTTGAAAACGTGATAGTTGAAGATGCTCTTGTAACAATTCCCACTAATGAGGTGAAGACAGTGATGCTAACAATTCCCACTAATGAGGTGAAGACAGTTATGCAAGCAAAGGGGACTTTCATATTATGGCCAAAGCATCTTGTTTTGGATAATGTCACGTCATCCCCGAGCTAACTTCCCACACCTCCCAATTTGAGTGCCATGCAACGTGTCATCCGATTGGCATATGACAAAATGTTCCATGTGGATGCGTTGCCTATAGATTCAGTTGTGGGCGACGCGGGGGTGCTGGCCTTTCTTGACCATACGGATGTGAAATCTCTTCTCACTCCTGGGGAGGAGCTGACCTCCGGGTGCATCCAAGTGTTTTTTATGTAAGTCTAATTTAAATGTAAATACATATAATAACAAAATTCAACTCCTCCCCAGGGATTCCTATGGGCAAGCTGAGTTCAATACATATTGGTACATGCCCGAACTAACGTCGTGTTTGCATTAACTGTAGGTACATACAACCTGAGTTGGTTTCCAAGGGCAAACAAGGTAAGTTTGGATTCCTATGCCCAATTCAAATTTATACAAAAGGAACCTCTCAAGCTTTGTGACTTCAATACATAACAAGGAGGCTTGGTCAAACTGAAATTGATTATTTCTTCATACCATATAAGCAAGAGTAAGAATAATAATATTTTATTTTATTTCATACAAGTTTTGTATTTTCTTAATCATAATACTCATTCTTTTTTAATTACTTTTCTACAGCAATCATTGGCAATTGGTCGTCCTATGTAAGCACAGTTATAAAGTTTTCTTCTTATGCTCCCTCCATTACAAGCTAGGGGCTGATGTCAAGAAGATTATGAACTCATGAGTTTTTTTCTATATAGAACAATGGTCTTTGTAATATACAATCTTTGTAATAAATGGGTTACTAACTTTATAACTTTGGTCATAGGTGTTAGAAACTGTGCCCAAGGGGTCAATCATTGTCTTATAAATATTATTATTTTATGAATTTCTTAATTATGTTATCACATTATTTGCATATTTACTGTGATGACCATCCTTGGATAACTTATGATCTTATCCTAAATGTCCCTGGTCGGTATCTATGCGGGAGCAGAGATGAAATAAGACCAGTATGACTTTGAAGATATATAGAGATATAAATCAAAGTCATAGGCACATGTAAGAGTACAAGGTGTTGGACCGACCCCCTATGAGAGAGTTGCATGAGCTAAGTCATAAGCTTCTCTCATATACAAGCCATGTCACTATGCCCTTTGACCTGAGATAATCATGGATTCCTACATGATAAACGCTCAGCTTTGACCTAGTCAAAAGTCACTTTTACCCGAGTGATCATAAAGGCTATGTTCGGGCTCAGTGGTTTTTCATGTGGAGGAATGTGAATGGTCAAGATGGAATTTGTCCCTCACATTCGTAGAGAGATATTACTGGGACCCTCGATGAGTGAGTCTGAGAAATGTATGGCCATACTGGAATAGAAGGGTAGTTCCATTTCTATATTCAGACTACTCAGGGATGGAGAAAGTAACGGTCAGGAACAGGAGGATGACGTTCTCCATGCCTCATCCATGACTGAAATATCGTGTGACAAAAGAGACGTGATATGGTTGTATGAAAGGTAACATCGTTCATCGATCCTCATATGTTTTGGGTAGTCGTAATGTCTTGCTAGAGGCCGCTTACGACTTATGGGTTAGTATAGTAACTGGCCCATTGCCAACTTCATATGGGCCTACAGGGTCGCACACAAAATAGCCCAACTCGAGCTGTGATGTCCAGATTCATTGAATCTAAGAGATGTCTAGATTCAATGAATAGTCTAGGGTGGATTTATATATTTTTTATATATAAAAATTTGTATATATATATTATATATAATATAAGAGATATTTGCAAGATTTAATTTATAAGGATAAATTAAATTTCTATCACTTTTGAATTTGAATTTAAATGGATATGATCTATTTGAATTTGAAATTCAAATTGATAAGTGTTGGGAATTGGAAGACACGCAGCGGAAATTAACTTTAAAAATTTTTCCATTCCCAGCCAGGATCTACCGAATGTGTTTAAGTCAAGGAGAAAGAAGTGTTACCTTCGGTATTCGAGCTTTGGTCACGACCTCAGTGTCCACTAGTCGCGAATCCTCGCCTTTGGAACTTTCAGTCGCGACCTCCTCAACTTCTAGTCGCGACCTGTCGCCTCTGGAGTTGTTAGTCGCGACCGGACATCTCTGGAGTTTGTAGTCGCGACCTCGTCAGCTTCAAGTCGCGACCTGTATCCTCTTTTTGGATTTATGACGTTCAGATGCCCGTATGGTCGCGACCTTGCTTCGTGTCTGGTCGATCGCAAGAAGTCGACAGCTTAGATCGGCTTCCTCTACCGGTATCCACACGAACAGCGTTCCAATCGCGAACGACGTGCTAGTGCCTCTTGTCCCTCTAGGGCTTTCTAGAGATTCGTCCTCACCATCTCTATTTCAGCAGTTTCTTATCTGCAAACCTTTTGCACTCTCCCTGCCCCCTTTTCTCACGTCTGAATGTGTGTGTAGAGATGTGTTGTGTGTGGAACCCTAGCTCCTAATATCAAATATATAGGAAGCTATCGGGCTTCTAATAGGGCTGGGCTTCAGAATTAATCTTATATTAATTCTGAATTAATACAATATCATATATTGCATAATTTAATAAGAAACTAATTAAATAAATATGGTTTATATTAAATCCGTCCCATACATTTAATTCACCTATTTATTTAATTTAAAATAAAGATAAGACAGAATTATATTTGATTTATTCTCATAAATCATTTGAGATATCTTATCAATTTGAATTTCAAATTCAAATAGATCATATCCATTTAAATTCAAATTCAAAAGTGATAGAAATTTAATTTATCCTTATAAATTAAATCTTACAAATATCTCTTATATTATATATATAATATATATATATACAAATTTATATATATATAAAATATATATCCACCCTAGATTATTTATTGAATCTAGACATCTCTTAGATTCAATGAATCTGGACATCATAGCTCGTATTGGGCTGTTTTGTGTGCGACCCTGTAGGCCCATATGAAGTTGGCAGTGGCCCAGTTACTATACTGACCCACAAGTCGTAAGCGGTCTCTAGCAAGGCATTACGACTACCCAAAACATATGAGGATCGATAAACGATGTAACCTTTCATACAACCATATCACGTCCCTTTTGTCACACGATATTTCGGTCAAGGATGAGGCATGGAGAACGTCATCCTCCTGTTCCTGACCGTTACTTTCTCGATCCCTAAGTAGTCTGAATATAGAAATGGAACTACCCTTCCATTCCAGTATGGCCATACATTTCTCAGACTCACTCATCGAGGGGCCCAGTAATATCTCTCTACGAATGTGAGGGACAAATTCCATCTTGACCATTCACATTCCTCCGCATGAAAAACCACTAAGCCCGAGCATAGCCTTTATGATCACTCGGTCGAAAGTGACTTTTGACTAGGTCAAAGCTGAGCATTTGTCATGTAGGAATCTATGATAATCTCAGGTCAAAGGGCATAGTGACATGGCTTGTATGAGAGAAGCTTATGACTTGACCCATGCAGCTCTCTCATAGTGGGTCGGTCCAACACCCTGTACTCTTACATGTGCTTATGACTTTGATTTATATCTCTATATATCTTCAAAGTCATACTGATCTTATTTCATCTCTGCTCCTGCATAGATGACCGACCAGGGACATTTAGGATAAGATCACGAGTTATCCAAGGATTGTCATCATAGTAAACATGCAAATAATATGATAACACAATTAAGAAATTCATAAATCAACAATGTTCATAAGATAATGATTGGCCCCTAGGGCACATTCTCCAACAATAAGATATCTCAAATTTGATTTATGAGAATAAATCAAATATAATTCCGTCTTATCTTTATTTTAAATTAAATAAATAGGTGAATTAAATCTGTGAGACGGATTTAATAAAAATCGTATTTATTTAATTAGTTTCTTATCAAATTATGCAATATATGATATTGTATTAATTTCAGAATTAATATAAGATTAATTCTGAAGCCCAGCCCAATAAGAAGCCCGATAACATCCTATATATTTGACATTAGGAGCTAGGGTTCTACACACAACACATAACACAACTCACAAGAGAAAAGGGGCAGGAGCGTGCAAAAGGTTTGTTGATAAGAAACTGCCTGAATAGAGACGGTGAGGACGAAATCTTGAGAAAACCCTAGAGGGACAAGAGGCGCTAGCACGTCGTTCGTGGTTGGAACGCTGTTCGTGTGGATACCAGTAGAGGAAGCCGATCTGAGTGTCGACTTCTTGTGATTGAGAAGAGAGCAGCACGATGATGAGTCGTGAAACATCCTCCCTTAGACCACTCAGAGTACACTTACGGAAGCAATATTAGCTCGATTATATCTTAACTTAAGCCCAGAAATTTAAAATTTTACCCTTAAGTTCCTTATTCTGAATCTTTATTTTGAGAACTGATTAATCTCATTCTACACATCCAAACAATGCTTATTACCTATCCACGTAATGCCCTAGATGTGTACAACCGGCTCACCAAATTTCGTGGCCAAACTCCTTCGTTTACTAGGTCAAACTGAGGTCAAAACACTACTACCTCAGGACCTGCGAATTTCTCCCTTAATTCCCCATTCACAAATTGAACATGCCAAACAATATTTATTAATGAATAACAAAGTGTCATACAACAAAGCATATACAAAATTCTCATATTTCTATTACATCTTTTCCTGCCCGAACTTCGGCAGTATAACCGCTAGGCTTCATTTGTACAAAGAACTGAACCGTACTGATTCGGTAATTCCCTCATGAGAACTACCATTCTACGTAAGTACCCAGGAAAGACTGGATGAACCGGCTAGGTCCACTCACTTCCAACCTCCTTAGACAGCACCTACATACACAGTACTTATCATATTCTGATGTTCAGTCTTAAATTCGGCAGCATAACGGCGTCTCTTAAAATTCTTAGAATTCAGTTCAACATAATTTCCCTGTAATGGGTTAGATATGGGGAATGAGATTCGGGGGAATCTCAGTAGTAAATAATCATAACAATATATGTAATGCAGTGTGATAGTGCTTGCTTGTGATTGTGTACAAATAAGTATGCTGCATGCTTCCATACTCAATAATAACATATGATCATAGCATTGCAGTAGAGCTTCAGACATAACATATAAGACAACAATCCAACCAAACAATAGCACATCAACTCACAAAGACATTACATAAAAGCTAGGATTAGATACTACCTCAAAAGCTTAGCAGAACTCTACTATCTCTATACTGCTTCCAGCTCCGCCAGAACTTCCTTTCTTCTTTCTTTCTCCTTCTCTCTCTTCTTTCTCTCTCTTTCTCTTGCCAAAACCGTGGGATGCATGAAATGGGAGGGGGAGGGGGTATTTATAGTTTCCCTCAATGGCATTCCTGTAATTTTGAAGCCATCTGAACTTGTGGTCCTGGTTTTTCCTGGAATTTCCTGTTTTCTTTTATTCCTCTTTACTGCATCACCCAGGACACCTCATCGGGACACCTCAGCGGACACCTCAGCAGCATATTTCTCACATGTCTAAAACCCGGGACACCTCATCAGCTGACTCAGCCTGCTGACTCACCGGTCCAGAGTCTTGCACCGTAATACGTGTCCTTAGCTTTATCTGCTTCCTTTATATCAGTGCCATGTGGCACCTGGAAGGGACCTTTCACGTCTTCCAATGCTATCCAGATAAGTCCTAGACTTTATCTGCTCACCTCCTCGGTTATCGTGCCAACCGAGTAACTTTACTTTACTGAAAAATCATTAAATCATTATTTTAATGTCACTTTTCCCCCTGAATCACTGGGCCTGCGTTTTTGGGCCTGGGAATATCATCTTGGGTCTCTGATCCAGCCCAAGTACTCTGATGGCACGATTCCCAAGAAACACCCCTTGGCAAATTACCAAAATGCCCTTAGTCTCTCTTTCTTTACTTTATTAGGTCTAGGGGCATTATTGTCTTTTCCTATCTTACCATAGTATTCTTTGACCCTGGTCAACTATCCAGATAACTTCCCTGGACTGTCTAACCTTAGGCAAATGACCAAAATGCCCTTTACTCATTCTTCAGCTGTTCTATAACATAGGGGCATTTTTGTTATTTCGCACCTTTTTCCCGGACACCGGCCCCTTTTACCACTGGACTGATCTAATGGGCCTGGGCCTTCCCTGGTGTCACTAAAGGCCTTAGAAAACACTGTATGGCCTCTGGCCACAGTCCGATCAACTCTATTCGGACTGCTTTTCCTTTACCGATTATAACTGTAAATTCCCATCTTTAGGAATTTTTACAGAAAAATCGGGACCTCAAATCAAAATTCTGTGTTGCGTCATTCAACCCGGAATCCTTTTCTTTATCTCCCGGTATTTTCAGATATTTAATCCGGACCGGGCTATTTTTGCCTGAAAGTACGCTATCGCGCACACTTTTTAAAAATGACCATTTTACCCTTGGTCACATTTCTAATTCTTTCATATACATAGAGACCTCATATGCACATTTCACAGTTTAGTGAAATGATCAGCATAATTTTCTCTATTTTCTAGCAAAATATGGTACTCATTGGCTACAGCCTGATATTTCCTATAATTACCATTTTGCCCCTGCATTCTCTTTCTGGCATCTATTCTCATCTTCTTATACTTCATCTTAAGTTCTAGAAATTCTCTTTCAAGAACTCATCCCCTAAAATCTTTGGGAGTCATCATTAATTGAGAGGCTCGACAACCCGCCCATATCAGGTTATCTTACACAAGAGCCAGCCCATATCAAGCTACCTGCAGAATTCCTAGGCTTAAGACTTAGGATATTCCTCACATTCCTCATTTTGAACCTAGGTGAACTGTCCCGATTCTGTAGGTTAAAGACTTAACTCATCTTTAAATCTTGAAGGACTTAGCTCATCCCTCGGATCCCTACAAAATACAGGTAAGTGATCCGCCCATATCAGATTACTACCCTGGGACTACGGGTTTAGCAGCCTGCCCATATCAGACTACTTCCCAGTTCTCCTAGACCAAAAATTGGGATGTTACAAGTCGCGACTTGCAGACGCAAAGGTCGTGACTAAAATGGGCATCTGAACGTCAGAAATCTGAAAAGAGGAGACAGGTCGCGACTTGAAGCCGACAAGGTTGCGACTAACAACTCCAGAGGCGACAGGTCACGATGAGAAGCTGAGGATGTCGCGATTGAAAGTTCCAGAGGCGACAGGTCCCGACGTGAAGCTGAGTAGGTTGCGACTAAATGTTCCAGAGGCGATAAGTCACGACTAGTGGATACGGAGGTCGCGACCAAAGCTTGAATACGAAGGTAACACTTCTTTCTCCTTGACTTAAACATATTCGGTAGATCCTGGCTGGGAATGGAAAAAATTTTAAAGTTAATTTCCGCTGCGTGTCTTCCAATTCCCTTCAGTGGTATCAGAGGCATGCCGTTTTGTGTTTAAGTTAGGTTTGATTGTTGATACATGTGATGTATGTTAGACTTCTTAGCTAATTATATGAAAACATGCGAGATATGTATGACATATATGGAATCCGTTTATGTATGACATATACGAAACCCGAAAGGAAACTGAAATCGGTGGTGTATATTAATTGATTTGATCAATTAATGTTAATGGGGTCTAAGGAAATAGAATTAAGATAATATAACGGGACCGCCGTGGCTACTTGATCGTAGCGCAATATAATCGCAATATATATATTGATATATGAATATTTTAAAACATTTATTGCCCTTCAAATAGTATGAATTTTGATTCTTGAATGTTTGGGTATAGTGAACAATATGGCTCTAGTTACAAGTGTTGTAATTTTTCTAAATACGGCCTGCGTGTCGTGCCTTCCTCTAATGACTCTCGTTGTACATTCTCTTCTCATCTCACTCCCCTCGAATGTTAAAACGAGGTTTCCTTATGTAATTTTCCTATTCTAATTAGAGAGCTCCTCTCATTGGCTTGAGGGGACTTAGGATAGGTGAGCCATATTGTATCACGTTTAAGATTATGCATCTTATGATTAGATCACTGCATGTATGTTTTATATGCATAATACTGGTATAAGATACAATCGAGATACATGCAAACCGGATAGTTAATTAAACCCTCTAAAAGAAATCTTAAGTCATATGCCGTCAATTAATGAACACTTGTCAAAACCTCGATCGCTCATTTGTAGGTCCACCAAAGTGGGTGCATTTGAGTTATCTTGGGGAGATAAGCAAGAGTAACGGTGCTACTCTTATGTTTGTTATTGTTTGACTTAATTGAGATTATCAAAACGGTTTTGGGTCTCAAGGCATTAGATGGGATTAAAATATGCCGGATCATATGATGATGGAATCCCATAAATATCTAAGAGTTACATTTGATGTAATTGGTAAAGTTGTTACCTACCTAAATAGCTTAAAGTTGAGCGTCTTGCCAAAGCAGACTCAAGTTTAAGCCAAATATGGATCTTAGCCCACTAATTATTACATTGAGGGTTGTTTTATTCAGTGGGAGATTGCTAATTCGCTTGCATATTTTAATTGTAGAATCATGACGACTAGTAATACTGCTACATTATCATTGCGATCTGTCCTTGAGAAGGACAAACTTAATGGGACAAACTTTCTTGACTGGTTCAGGAACTTGAGAATTATTCTTAAGCAAGAAAGAAAAGTATATGTCCTAGATCAACCCATTCCTGAGGAGCAAGCAGCCAATGCTCCTAGAGCTCAGAGAGATTCTTATGCAAAGCATAAGGAAGACTCTATCGATGTGGGATGCTTGATGCTTGCCACCATGGTTCCTGAGCTCCAAAGAGATCTGGAACACATGGAGGCTTATGAGATGATTGTGCATCTTAAGGAAATGTTCCAGCAACAGGCAAGGCAAGAGAGGTATGAGACCACTAAGGCCTTACATTCCTACAAGATGGCTGAAGGTGCATCAGTAAGTACTCATGTCTTAAAGATGAAAGGGTACATTGATTACCTTGAGAGGCTTGGATTTCCCATGAGCCAGGAGTTAGCTACAGATTTGATCTTGAACTCACTCCCAGAAAGTTATGACCAGTTTGTCATGAACTACAACATGAACAACATGGAGAAATCTATTTCTGAACTGCATGGGATGCTTAAAACTGCTGAGCCGACTGTTAAGAAGAAGCCCAGTACAGTTTTGATGGTTCAGAAAGGAAAGGGTATGAAAAAGAAAGGCAAAGGCAAGGGGAAGGGTCATGGCTCATCTGGTAAGACCAAAGAGTCAGGCAAACCCAAAACCAAGCCTACACCAAAGAAGGCAAAGCCTCCAAAGGAAGGAGTTTGCTTCTTCTGCAATGAACCGGGTCATTGGAAGAGGAACTGCAAACTCTACCTTGAAGATCTGAAAAAGAACAAGAAGGATAGTGGGCTATCGCTTCAGGTATTTATGTTATAGACATTCATCTCTCTACTTCCACTACATGAGTATTAGATACTGCGTGTGGTTCTCACATTTGTACAAATGTGCAGGGCCTAAAGGATAGTAGAAAGTTGAAGAAGGGCGAAGTTGACCTACGAGTTGGAAATAGAGCAAAGGTTGCTGCTTTAGCTGTAGGCACTTATGAATTAGTTCTGCCCACTGGGCTTTTGTTAGTTTTGAACAATTGCTATTATGTTCCTGCTTTGAGTAGTAACATTGTTTCTCTTTCTTATTTGGATAAGGAAGGTTACACTTCCATTACTGGGAATGGTAGATGTTCCATTTATCGTAATGATATTTTCTATGCTTATGGAGATTTGCATGTTGATCATTACATTTTAAAATTGGAATAACCCAATCATGGAAATATCTATAACATAACCGCCAAAAGGGTCAAACCAAATGATTTGAGTCCGACATACCTCTGGCACTGTCGTCTGGGCCACATAAATGAGAAACGCATTTCTAAACTCCATCAAGATGGATTTCTCAACTCATTTGATTTTGAATCATATGATACTTGCAAATCTTGTTTGTTAGGTAAGATGACAAAGTCACCTTTCACTGGGCACAGTGAGAGGGCCACTGATTTGTTGGGCCTCATACATACAGATGTGTGTGGACCGATGAATACAAATGCTAGAGGAGGTTATTCGTACTTCATCACATTCATGGATGATTTCAGTAGATATGGCTACGTCTATCTAATGAAACATAAATCCGAATCTTTTGAAATGTTCAAGATATTTCAAAATGAAGTACAAAACCAGCTTAGTAAAACAATTAAAGCCCTTCGATCTGATCGAGGTGGTGAATATTTGAGCCAAGAGTTTATCGATCATCTTAGGAATTGTGGGATAGTCTCACAATTGACTCCTCCAGGAACACCACAATGGAATGATGTTTTTGAACGGAGGAATCGAACACTATTGGATATGGTTCGATCCATGATGAGTCGAACAGATCTTCCACCGTCCTTTTGGGGCCACGCCCTAGAGACAGCTATGTTCACACTGAATCGTGTTCCATCTAAGGCAGTTGAAAAGACTCCGTATGAGATATGGACTGGGAGGAAACCTAGTTTATCTTTTCTCAAGATTTGGGGATGTGAGGTCTATGTTAAGCAACAAGCCTCAGATAAGTTAGCGCCCAAATCTTCAAAGTGCCTTTTTGTGGGATATCCTAAGGAAACCAAGGGATATTATGTCTACAACCCCACTGATAACAAAGTGTTTGTTGTCAGAAATTAAATGGTATCTTTCTAGAGCGAGAATTTATCTCTAAAAGAACCAGTGGGAGCAAGGTACACCTCGAAGAAGTTCGAGAGCCACAAGACACCACAGAATTAGAGATGGAAAATGGAGAAGACTCACAACAAGTTGTTGAGACTCCTCAAGTCACGCAAGGCCCACAGCGATCTAATTAGGATCTACAGTGATAGATCTAAAAGGCTTCTAGGACTCAGTCAGAGCACATATATAGACAAGATACTGCATAGATTTAGTATACAGGAATCAAAGAGAGGTTTCATACCCATGTCTCATGGTATTCACCTCAGCAAGGATTTGTGTCATAGTACACCTGATCGGCGAGGTCGCATGAGTAAGGTTCCCTATGCCTCGGTCATAGGATCTATCATGTACGCCATGTTATATACTCACCGGATATCTCATTTGCCTTAAGTATGACTAGCAGATATCAACAGGACCCTGGTGAGGGCCATTGGACTGCTGTCAAGAATATCCTTAAGTACTTGAGAAGGACTAAGGACTTATTCTTGGTCTATGGTGGATTGGATGACGAGCTCTGTGTAACTGGTTACACAGATGCAAGTTTCCAAACTGACCAGGACGACCAAAAATCGCAATCTGGATACGTATTCCTCCTGAATAATGGAGCAGTAAGCTGGAAGAGCTCCAAGCAGAGCACTATAGCAGATTCTGCAACAGAAGCCGAGTATATAGCAGCATCTGATGCAGCTAAGGAGGCTGTTTGGATCAGGAAGTTCATTGCTAAACTAGGGGTGATACCTACCATCTCAGATCCGATAACTTTGTTCTGTGACAATAGTGGTGCCATTGCACGGGCAAAAGAGCCTAGGTCACATCAAAGGACCAAGCATATACTCAGGCGATTTCATCTCATCAGAGAAATCAATGATAGAGGTGATATAAAAATATGCAAGGTACCAGGGGAAGACAATGTTGCTGATCCTCTAACAAAGCCGCTGGTGCAAGCAAAACATGAGTGTCATGTTAGGTCAATGGGAATTAGGCAAATTAATTATTGTACCTAGTGCAAGTGGGAGGATGTTGGAAATTGTGCCCTAGGGGCCAATAATTATCTTATAAACATTATTGTTTTATGAATTTCTTAATTATGTTATCACATTATTTGCATGTTTACTGTGATGACCATCCTTGGATAACATATGATCTTATCCTAAATGTCCCTGGTCGGTCATCTATGCGGGAGCAGAGATAAAATAAGACCAGAATGACTTTGAAGATATATAGAGATATAAATCAAAGTCATAGGCACATGTAAGAGTACAAGGTGTTGGACCGACCCGCTATGAGAGAGCTGCATGGGCTAAGTCATAAGCTTCTCTCATATACAAGCCATGTCACTATGCCCTTTGACCTGAGATCATCATGGATTCCTACATGACAAACGCTCAGCTTTGACCTAGTCAAAAGTCACTTTTGACCGAGTGATCATAAAGGCTATGTTCGGGCTCAGTGGTTTTTCATGCGGAGGAATGTGAATGGTCTAGATGGAATTTGTCCCTCACATTCGTAGAGAGATATTACTGAGCTCTTCGATGAGTGAGTTTGAGAAATGTATGGCCATACTAGAATGGAAGGGTAGTTCCATTTCTATATTCAGACTACTCAGGGATTGAGAAAGTAACGGTCAGGAACAGGAGGATGACGTTCTCCATGCCTCATCCATGACCGAAATATCGTGTGACAAAAGGGACGTGATATGGTTGTATGAAAGGTAACATCATTCATCGATCCTCATATGTTTTGGGTAGTCGTAATGTCTTGCTAGAGGCCGCTTACGACTTGTGGGTTAGTATAGTAACTGGTCCATTGCAAACTTCATATGGGCCTACAGGGTCGCACACAAAATAGCCCAACTCGAGCTGTGATATCCAGATTCATTGAATCTAAGAGATGTCTAGATTCAATGAATAGTCTAGGGTGGATTTATATATTTTTTATATATATAAATTTGTATATATATATTATATATAATATAAGAGATATTTGCAAGATTTAATTTATAAGGATAAATTAAATTTCTATCACTTTTGAATTTGAATTTAAATGGATATGATCTATTTGAATTTGAAATTCAAATTGATAAGATATCTCAAATTTGATTTATGAGAATAAATCAAATATAATTCCGTCTTATCTTTATTTTAAATTAAATAAATAGGTGAATTAAATCTGTGAGACGGATTTAATAAAAACCGTATTTATTTAATTAGTTTCTTATCAAATTATGCAATATATGATATTGTATTAATTTCAGAATTAATATAAGATTAATTCTGAAGCCTGACCCAATAAGAAGCCCGATAGCATCCTATATATTTGATATTAGGAGCTAGGGTTCTACACACAACACACAACACAACTCACAAGAGAAAAGGGGGCAGGAGAGTGCAAAAGGTTTGTAGATAAGAAACTGTCGGAATAGAGACGGTGAGGACGGAATCTTGAGAAAACCCTAGAGGGACAAGAGGCGCTAGCACGTCGTTCGTGGTTGGAATGCTATTCGTGTGGATACCGGTAGAGGATCTGATCTGAGTTGTCGACTTCTTGTGATTGAGAAGATAGCAGCACGACGACGAGTCGCGACTTGCAGACGCAAAGGTCGCGACTAAAACGGGCATCTTTACGTCAGAAATCCGAAAAGAGGAGATAGGTCCCAACTTGAAGCCGACAAGGGTGCGACTAACAACTCCAGAGGCGACAGGTCACGATGAGAAGCTGAGGAGGTCGCGACTGAAAGTTCCAGAGGCGACAGGTCGCGACGTGAAGCTGAGTAGGTCGCGACTAAAAGTTCCAGAGGCGATAAGTCGCGACTAGTGGATACGGAGGTCGCGACCAAAGCTTGAATACGAAGGTAACACTTCTTTCTCCTTGACTTAAACACATTCGGTAGATCCTGGCTGGGAATGGAAAAATTTTTAAAGTTAATTTCCGCTGCGTGTCTTCCAATTCCCTTCAATAGGGCTATGAGGATGTTCACAATTGCCAGGGGTCTTAAGTACTCTAACTCAGTGAGGGACCTTGAATGGATCATACCGAAGGTAATTAAACTATTAAATCTTATGCTCCAAGTTTTGCTATTGAAAAATAATTGTTATCATGTTAATATTATAGAGTCGAAGGCAGCCCAACGAAAGCAATTTGTGCAGCTTCTACATGGTTAGACACATGATCAATATTATCTTGTCAAATAGGACTGACCTAACTGAGGAGGTAAAATTGTGTTTCCTAATGATTTCATATTTCTTGTCAATTTAATATATACTAGTAATGCCTTAATTTCTTTGATTTTAATTTGATATTTTAGATGTTTGATTAACCTGACCCATTTCCCAAACAAGATATTGAGGAGCTGCGCAATCTTTGGGATGAGTTTTTTGTTCAAATTCATTCCTTCTCAATAGTATTTGTGTTTCAATGAATACATTCTTTTATTTTTCTCTTCAAATTGTTGAATTTTTGTATTCAATTTTATTAAATGAATAATATATATAATGAGCAATTGAATTATGTCTCTGCTGCTGTCTCTTTGAGTTGTATATATATGGAAACTTTAGGGGATAGGGTAATGAAATGTTGAATGGGCGGTTTTTTAAATCTACATTTAAATCAAACAAAAAATACAGGCAGGTGTAAAAGTAATATTCATATAAATATTAAAACAACTACACACACCGGTCATGAACACAACTGGTGTAGAAAATAGCATAATCTACACTGGTCATGAACACAACCGGTGTAGAAAATAGCATAATCTACACCGGACATATAAACACGCCAAATGTAAAAACTTCATTAATCTACAGCTGACATTCACATAACAGGTGTAGAAAATCTATTCATCCAAACCGGTTTTCCTTGAATCCGGTTTAGAATGTCTCGCTTTCTACACTGGATATTTGACCAATTTAGAATGTCTCACTTTCTACACGGTCTATTTCTACACTGGTTCTTTGTTCAGAGTAGAATGCTATTTTAAACCGATTTAAAAAGCCTCTTTTGCAGTAATGATTGCTAGCGGTTTTGTATTAATTTTTAAAAAATTGAACCAAGTTTGATTTATTTGTATATATTTAATTTATGTATAAAAAGAAATTATTACATGAGTGATATAAATCATTGATTCTTTTATTCTTGATCATCATCCTACCTAGAAGGAGAAATTAAAAAAATTATTGTTAGGATTATTAAATATAATTAAGAAAAAATTGAGTGCCATATAATTTAATAAAAGAAATATACCTGACAATAGCTAAAATATCGTCTTCTTAAGGGAAGAAGTATTCAAAATTCATCGGTTGGAAGGATTCACTATCATAAGTAATGTCACCATCACCCATGCAATAAAGATCCTAAGACTTGAGGTGGACGATTGTATTTCAGTCTTTATGCTTCTCGTCCTTCACATAGTAAACCTGGTGTGCCTTAGATGCAAGAATATATGGCTTGTTATCGTCAGATTCCCCCATATGAATGAGTCTAGAGAAATTGATAGAGGTGATACCCAAGTGGTCAGTGCTAAGTCCCCGTGAAGATGTCATATTTGGCCACGAGCACTTGAACAGCGTTATAGTGAAAAGATGGTAACTTAACTCCATGATTTCAATCAACTTTCCATAGTAAGTGACGCCTTCAAAACGCATGTTGACATCACTACTGCTAGCGTAATATCTCATCCCAAATGTGCCACAAACTCCAGAGTTTTTGGTGAGCAATCTCTGATCACATACAACCGTATAAAACTTGAACCCGCTGACATTATACGATGTATACCTTCTTGCATGGTCTAACGGACCAAGGGAAAAGGTTCTGAGTTCATTTCATATGAGCTGATGTCATTACGTATTCGATGTATGAACCATCTGAGGAACTCTCTATGGAATGTCTTATCAATCTCAGCGGAACGCGCCCGCCCTCGTAGCTGCCGATTGAGATAATTTTTAAACTTACTATAATGATGTGGTAGGATCCTAGCCAATGTGCGACCAAGGCCCGAGGTGCTATTGTTGGCTACAGCCTGCCAACAGTGATGCAGTGGAACCCTAGCTGGAAACCCCTGTGACTCCAGTAGCTCGGTATCCACCTGAGCCATGCGGGCATGTCAAAATTAACATAGGCCAATTAACATTGAATATTTAATCTTAAATATCATTATTTAATTAATCAATATAATTAATTACGTACTATCATCTCTGATACCTTAGCTGGCAGAGGAGTCCAATCTTGTGGCATGTAGAGGTAAGATCACATCTCACTGTAAGTAGCGTGACCCCTACTCCTGTCGAAGCTTTGCCCTCTATAGATTAAATGGAAACAGTAATTATTTATATATTGTATGCACTAACACAATGTATAAATCATAATTTCAATATACTTACTATTTCAAAACGAAGCTCTTAGAGCTAGCCTATGCAGTACTGTCTGCTGCCTCACGTTACACACATTCCTCCGGGCAAGGGCCTAAAACAAAATGTAATAACATTAATAAAAATTCAAAAAATTTAAAATTAATGCAATAATATTAATATCATATGTACCTGCTACTCAGTTGAGATCCTTAAGTAGACATAATGGGCCCAATCTTGCTATAGGACTCTATCGGGTACATCTACCACAATGTCCTACAATGGCCTCGTCTCGTCACCATTCTTCTTCGACCACAGATACCCCCTCTGGTTCTTCAATACTACCCCTATCCTCTTGAGGGTATCCGCCTTCAGCTCCATTCCCACTATGAATTTGCCCTGTAATTAAATAAAAGATAAAATTTTAGTCATTTTATAGATTATGTACATTTAATACAGATTATATATAATCTACTTTAAATCTATATATACATTATATAGATTCAATGTATTAAATCTATATATAATATCTGTATTAAATCTATCTAAAACTCTATATTAATATAGATTAATTAAATAATTAATTAATCTATATATTTAATTAATCAACTAATTAATTACTTTAAATAAAAAATATATCTTACCTTAATCATCTCCCAGGCTACATCCTTCTGCCGCTCTTCGACCTTTTTCCAATCTTTCGCCTGAATCGGCAGCAGGGTCCACTGCCTATCTACTAGGCGCATGTACTTGTTGTACAGCTGGCTCTCGCCCCTAGTTGGTTGGCCCAAATCACTCAGCTATAACAGCACACATCTGCTGGTAATCATGGATAGCTCTTTAACAGTGAGCGTCCTGTCAGACCTATGGCCCTAGGAGTCTATACCAAGTAATTGAAATTTAATTACATATGAATTAAATATAAACAACATTTTGTATAAATAAAATAATTACCTATGAACTCCACATCAAAACCACCCTGGTGCCTTCAAGCATGGCACGGCCCATGCTGGGTTAGCTAATCCTCCTCTAGGCCTGTTGATCCTGATGAGGAGCTATATCATCTCCCATGAAGTCTATGATCCCCTCATAATTGAGATTATAGTCGTCGATACTGATATCTGGCCTATGACTCGTATCACCCATAGAAATATCTACCATAGCAAAAGGACCATTAGTGCGTGTAGTGGGATCAAACCGCTCCTTCTTGGGTCGTCGACTCATTTTGATACAATAAATATATGAATAAACTAATATAAAAATAATGATTTCATAAAAACAATAAATAAATAAAATAATATCAAATAATAATAATTTTAAAAACATAATAAATAAATGAATAAAATAATATCAAAGAAAAATAATTCCAAAAGCATAATAAATAAACGAATAAAATATTTCAAATAAAACTAATATGAAATCATAATAATTTTAAAATCATAATAAATAAATGAATAAAATAATTTTAAATAATAATAATTTTAAAAACACAATAAATAAATGAATAAAATAATTTCAACTAAAAATAAAAATACTATAAACAAATAAAATAAAAATAAACTTCAGAAAAAATTCACAGTTAAATTTAAATTATTACCTTATAATGCAGAGTACTTTGTAGATTTGAATCTGGATCTGATATGTGTAGAGAATTTGGTAGAACTCCGTCTTACAACTCGCCAAAAGCGTAGAAGTAGCGACGCTACTGTATATTTATAGGGTGGCATTTTCTAGAGGTTTTGCCAAACCGCTAGAAAATGCAACCCTAAGGTGAACCGCCTCTTGGCACATGTCCTGACCCCTCAATAACCATTGACATTTTCTAGCAGTTGTTCCCTTAATGGCTATAAAAGTTAATTATTGACCTTCCACTTGTCAAAACCGCTAGAAAATGACCCGTAACAGCTAGAAATATCCATGTAGTTTCTAGCGGTTTGTAGAACCGCTAGACTTTTCGTCGACCTTCCACGTTCTCTATTGGTGTTTCTAGCGGTTGATCCTAAATCACTAGAAATGTTGTCAAAGGGGTTAAAATTTCTAGCGGTTTTTTCGATAACCGCTAGAAATCCCTTGAGTATTTTAGCAGTTCATATGAACCACTAGAAATTAACTACTGCTAAAATAAGTCTTTTATAGTGATACTATAGCAACTAGTCTAGAAACTAATAAAATAATTTAAAAATAAGTTTAAATTTATAATTTTAATTATTTTCTACATAGGTCACTTATATGACTCGTCTAAAATTACTTTTCTAGATCAGGTGTTTCAGAGGACCAATATAAAAACCTTTCTCAGTTTCATAAATATCCCCTCATTTCCCTGGATCACTTCAGCTTCTAAATCATTTGTATGTGTCGAAGTTTAGAAGCCATGTCGTCTCTCTCATCTTGACTATTTAAACTCCAAACCACAACTACTCTTCTTTTCTCTATATGTCTCCCTCAGCCTCCTCCTGCACGATCACAACATGATAAAAAAGCAAAGAACTCATAGTATTTGAATAGGTATAAAGTTTAAAATAGCATGTTGTAATATTTTTTCCCAATTAGTAATAGGGCTATTCAAGGTTTCAATTTATTCAGCAAAAGGAAAAAGAGTAATTCTCAATTTACATGGATTTACCCAGAAGTAAGTTCTTTTGAACTAAGTTTTTTGTTTATAAATTTATTATGTATAAAGTTTAAATTTTCTAATGTGAGAAACTACATGAGGTAAACAGAAGTGACAGATTAATATTTTGTGATTCTTCAATGTTTTCACATTTTTAAAACTTAACTAATTATTTTGTTCCTTCTAATGTACATTCATTCTATAATGAAGAGAGATACGAAGACGACTCATCGACTCAACGAGGGATGATTTAGAAAGAACAATACTTCAGATCATGCCTTTATGAACTATTGTCAAAATTTTGGTATTCATTAGGTTTTTTTTAGTTGATTATAGTTCAATTATTGCCTTGATAAACAATGAGGAATGATTGGTTTATGAAACATCCTACTTTTAACCTCTTAGAGTACATATTCGGAAGCCCATTTGATTAGCAGAAGCATTACTTTAGCCTAAAAATTAAAATTTCAAAACTTACTTCTCGGGTACTATTCATTAGGTAATTTCCAGATTGATAGTTCAACTTTAAAAATTCATAAATAATTATAGAAAAATCATATGGAGGCAATCCAAATTTCTACTTGAAGAAATTTCATAGTTATTTAAGGTAAAAATATAAATATGGACATTTACTTTGCCAATCAATACAGTTAAATCGTTATTTTTTACTGTTTATATGATAAATTCTGGAAATTTCAGATTCTGTCTCTTAACTTTAGAAATTTATTTCTCTTGATATACACATCCAAACGAGACGTGTTACCTATGAATTTAAAGTTCTAGATGTGTACTACATTTTCATAAAATTTTGTGAATTAATTTTTTCATTTGCTAGGTCAAACTGAAGCCACAATAAAACTGCTTTAGGATCTATGTTTTTACCATTTTAGTTTCCTTTCTTTAATTCCCAATAATATTTTCAGCATGCATAAACCATCTCTTTGGCCTCTCATATATTCATATACATCATGGGGTTATGCCATAATTATTTAATGCATTTTCATCACATAAATAAACACTTTATATAACTAGAAAAGATCATACTTCATAGGCTAGAGTATCAAATTGTTTACTTTCTTTATTGGTTGGTTGTGGGAGGATGAGATTCTAGAAAATCTCTGTAGCAAACATTACCACTTAAATATGTAAGATGGATGCTAATGCATGATATATAATTTCATTAAACTTTCTTCATTTAGTGACATGCCATCATGTTATAACTTTTGTATAAAAATGCATGGCCATGGGAAACATGTTATTCATAACATATTCAACATCATTTATCATGTCACAACATTATCCAATCATCATATACATGTCAACACATAAGCATACCACATCAAGCATATAAAGAGGCAAGTCCACTACCTTAACCATAAGCTTTCTTCCTTACTCTTGTACTTGCTCTTTAGGCTTCCAACCATGCTTACCTTTGGTCAACCACTTCCAAACATCCTCTTGGATGTTTCAAGGTCCTAAACACAATCATATTTATCACATAATTCATTAGGACCATGAACTCAAACAATGTTCAAGACTATCTTTTTTTTTAACTCTTAACTCTTTACTTTAACTTTAGGGATTTCTATCAAATTACTTCCATAGGTCAATCCCACACAATTTTTTATGAGGAATCTAAATATGAGCTCAGATTTATGAAAATCAAACTTCTTCCCCATGAACTGGACAGAACCCGTACAGCACCTTCATAAATTCCAAAAATTTTCATTTTAATTCCAATGCTTCTAATACATGTTTCTCTACTTTATCCCACACAAATTTTTATTTTAAAACCATTGGAATCATCAAAATTATAAAATTCTAATCACTGTTCATACATGTGAATAGTACAGATAAGACTTCCAATAATTCATCTTTCAATTCCAATGCTTCCAAGGTTCAAAACATACCCAATCCTGCACAAAATCATCATATAAATTCAATGGAAGCATTATATCATTGAAATTCCATCTCCCTCTATCATGAACAGTGCAGACCAAAAGGTCTCTTCCGTGGCAAAGTCAAGAATATCAACTTGATTCAATAACCAATCATCTAACTAGCTTGTTTAAACATTAATCACATAGCTCTAACTTTAATTTATTATTTCTCCTTTCATCTAGGGTTTTGGATAGCATACATACCCTAGTAAAGCTCAACTTTATTTCATAAAAACTCTAAGTTCAAGCCCCCATATTAAAGGAAAACAAGCTAGGATAGATTACTTACCTTAATCCTTAGCTAGCTTGAACTTTTGGTCCTTGGATTCTTCTTTGTCTTGGTTTGAGTTTCCATTTGACCATAGTTTCCTCAAGGGTTCCTCATGCCATGGTTTTGGACAAAAAATGGTGGGGTATTTATAGAAAAATCACATGGAAAATAAAAGGCCAAGATGCACTTAAACACTATTTAATCTAATAGTCCATATTTGCTCTTGATCTTGGTTTGCACTAGAAGCCAAATTTTAGATAAGATCACTTGCCAAAAATATTCTCTCCCTCCTTGCTTGACGCCATGTGTGCTGTTTGTGGGGCTCACGATGTGCAAACCCTAATCTTCCTCTTGAAGCTTCCTTAATTACTTTTCTTTTATTTTTTAAAAATTCATAAACTATCCATTATTGTACTTGATCTCCAAAACAACTTTTGGGACTTATTGGGCTGCTATATGATGCCATTATTGGGCCTTCCTTGGGTCCAATTGCTAATTGGCATAAATCCCGAGGCACTTCCTATACCGATATCCTTAAACAGTTCTAATTTTTTAGATAAATTCTAAACACCTCTTTTATTAGTTTTGACATTTTTAGATATTCATTCTAATATAAAATAAATTCCATGCAAAGTTTCATAATTTTCTGAGACTTATAAGTGCTGATAAAAATTACATACATTTCCTTTAAACCTTTTATCGATGTCCATTTTCACCGTAAATTCCATAATTCATTCTACAGGACTCCTTTTTTACTTCTATCAGTTTTATAAATTCTTAGATTAATTATAAGAATTTAATACCAAATTTTATCTGATTCTGAAGTCCAAAAAATAGTGTAATAATTTCCCAATCTTCAGAAATTCATATCAATTTTATCAGGACTTCAAATCAAAATTTTGTGTTGCGTTAAACTGATTAGAATAATTTTCTCTATTTACTGGTAAAATTTTGGGGCTAAACCATTTTGGGGCTCAACTTACCATAATTATCATTTTGCCCTTAACTTTTGAAAATTACACTTTAAGCCCTCAATTTTTCATATTTACACTTAATGGCCAAAGCTTATGTCTACTTTCATTTCATAACATAGTTCTGTTTGGTTTGTTGACTAAAAATTTTTCAGTTTTGGAAATTGGATTTTGGAAATTGCTTATTGCATAGTTCTCTTTGGTTTGTTGACTAAAAATTTGTCAGTTTTGATTTGGTTCAATGTAGTGTTGTAGAATATGAAAATAATGATAATTATAAGAAAAATTAACTTTCCACGACGTTTAAAAAGATAACTGTCATGGAAAGTAAGGTTCTAACTACAGTGAAAAGTTAGCCATAAATAGCCGTTAAAAGTATTTAAGGAAGGACTTTCTATGGCACTTGTTAGCCAAAAACTACTGTGGAATGTTTTTTTTACAACATTCACATCGCGTCTAAAACTGTCATCAAAAGTCATTTTAGACCGTCATAAAAAGCCTTTTTTTAATAGTGTTCGTGCATCTTATGGTCTGCCTCCTCTTTCGCCTCTCCTTGCTTGCAATGCTCGAGAAGTTGAAGTTATTCTTCAAGCAACTATTGTGCTACACAATAGCACAATAGAGTAACACGCATGGAGTGTGGCCTAACAAAAATAACTGACAAACCCATATTTTTATATATTTATTCATATCATTTTGATGGTTTGTTGTTATTATTTTTTGCCTTAATTATATTATTTGTGCATAATTTGAATCATTGGACCTTACAATGAATTAGTATTTAGCAGGGGCATAATTATCATATTTTTTATTGTTTCCCCAAAGTAATTATTTTTAGAATAAAAGGTATTACATTATTGTGATTTGTATTTTGGGTATTTAGGAGAAATCAAAATTTTCAAATGACAACAAAGGACTATAAATTCAGAAATTGTATATGAGGACTAGGGCCAAACCTTGTGATTTGGCCCATTAGGTCTTTTTTATTCAGCATTTAATCAAAGCCTTGCACACTATAGAGAAGGGCCACGACATCACAGAACACACGAGAGAGAAGCTCGGGCGAGAAACCATTGACGCCTCCATTTACGCGTACACCTTGCGTCATCATCTTCATCCACTTCCTTCCACGCCATCATCTTCCCTTCCATCCTCTCCCTTTGTCGGTACCCACACCCTTCTTCCTCCAGCACACCATTCCATCTCCACTCACTATAACAGCCGTCACCTTCCACAGTCCTCCCTACACACGACCACCTCCCTTCCATCATCCACCCATATCTCTGCCGACACCCACCATTCATTCAACCATCACCTTCAACTCTATACCACGATGACATGGTATAGGAACAGCGATGCACACGGAGAAGAAGATCCAAAGCAGTACTCACCCATTCCACGTTCACCCATCATTGCTAACCCCACGGACAGCAACGGACAAGAATAGTAGCAGGTGGGACGTGCACCAGCAGAGTTGGGTGTCCGTGAAAGCTTGATGGTGGCTGCGTATTTGATGGTAGTCTGTAGCTAGTTCATCTGGATCCTCTTATTTAATAGCAAAGGCATGAGTTTGGGATCTCAGAGTGGAGTTTAAGTTACTCTAATTTTTTTTACTATTAATTATCTTATGATTCTTAGGTCTTAGGATAATTTTATAATTATTGAAAAATTTTATAATGATTTATTTATATTTATTGAGGATTATTGTAATTGGATTACTATTTGGCATTTGATATTGTGCTTGGTATAACTTAATTTCATTACTATGTTTTGAGTCAAGACTTTTTTTTGAGATTTTAGTGAATATTTTGTGATTTTTTAAGGTGGCTTGAATTATTGTATCATTATATCTCTTACTGGCTTTAATCATATTTTTATGAATTATTGAGTTATGATTGAGTATTGGCTTTTAATATCATTAGTCCTACTTTATTATTCTGATGGTAGTTAATAAATTGGGACTTTGAAAAAAAAATTGTGACAATTCGAGGTGGCTCAGTTTTTTATTAAAAGCTTAATTATAATTCTTGATTTATTATTATTTATAATTCCCATATCTGTTGAAGGTATGATTGCCTGCGTTATTGAATTGGAGGATTAATTTTATTATTGTTAATCACTTTCGCTTTTATTTCATTCACTCGTTATCATTCTATATCACTATTATTAAATTAAAAATATAAAAAATATTTTATTCAAATTCATTTTAAATCTTGGCATCTGAAATCAAACCCTATTTTATAGCTTAGGTTGCATTGCATTTAGTTACTTAAGAATTCAATTTTATTTTTGGCTCCTCAAAAAGAACCACCCGAGGTTACATTATACGCAATCCTTGGTTTAATTTTTGAAGTAATCCCAAGGCGACATCGGACGTAAGGTTCTTTCAAGTGGAGCCCTTGCCAGGGAGCCAAGAAATTGGTTCTCTAGTAACTAAGTGTCAAGTAACATTGACTTGGGTTTATTTGTTGAGCCTTTGTCTTAGTTAGTTGTCTAGTTAGTTTGTGTTAGTGTTTTAGTAGTAGATTGAGTTTTTATTTTATTTTATTTCATCTTTTGTTGCATTTTAGTTAGTATGGCATAATTTTTGCATTTACATTTAAAAAAAATAGGGCATATAGGTTCATACTTGTATCGCACCTTGTTATTGTTGAACAAGAACCTAGTGAGATAACTACCTCTAGTGAATACTTGTCTGTTAGTGATTCTAAATCAGGAAAAAAAACCATGAATAGTTTTAAATTTTAATGGTAATAATGGATATAATGGGTTTAATGGGAACAACAGATATAGTGAGAACAACTTATGGCATAATGGTGAGGATAATAGAAGCATGAGGGAGATTTATAATTCCAATGTTAATTATGATCTTTATGGCTTTTATAGTGGTGATTTGAACTTTGAAATTAAAGGAGCATTAAATTCTTCCATACCTAGATTCTATGACTTTGCAGGTGATGATTCCTACTCTAATGCCTATAACCCAGGTTAGAGAGATCACCCTATCTTTAGATAGGGTGGGGATCAAGGCAACACTCAAGAAAATTTTTCACATCAAATGGTGTCAAATCAAGGGGCATCTTCTTTTTCAAAAGGTGATACTTTTTCTATGATCATGGAAGGCATTATCGGGATCATTTCAAAATTAGACCACTAGGAGACACAAACTAAAGCTGAGTTGAATGCTATGGAGAATAAGACAGAATCATGTCTACAAACTGTATCCTCTAAGTTGGAGCATGAGAACTTGAACATTTTTTTACTCAAATCTCCAACAACTCAAGTGAACAACAAGTGAAAAGTACTGGTTCTATACCCTCCAACATAGTGATAAATCCTAAATCTTTAAATGCAATCACACTGAGAAGCGGTAAGGAAATTAGAGCTAAGAAAATTCAATTCGAAGAGAATGAAGATTATGAAGAACTTGTTGATGAGGAAATAGAAGTTGAGTCTCTTCGGCCTACACTGCTCAAGAAATTTCCCAAGCTGAGAAAGAAGCCTCTATTCAATCTGAAAACCTACAAGAAAATAAGTTCTTGGAGTAGTCTCGAAAACAACTAGTGTTGCAAAATGATGAAGAGGCCACAACTATCATGAAGATACAAGAGGAGAAAGTATCACCTTCCGAATCCATAAGTGATGAGGAGACTGATGTGCATGAACCTTACAGATATGACATGGTTGTGAAGTATGGTGATGCTTTTACTTGTCTATCTTCCTCTCGTTATTCTAATTTTTGTGCATTTGAGGATGATGTATCATGTGTCTGTTACTTAGAGATAGATAACTGGCTTTCCCTTTTGCATGATTTTGATGCATAATCTTGTTTCGATTATGATATTACTACTAATTCTGCACTTGATAAGTTTGAGGAAAGTGTTTTTGTTGTATTTCCAAGATCTAAGGAATCACATGATGAAAAAAAGGCTACAACAATAATCGAGGAAGTCACTCTAGCACCACAAAACGCCATAACAAAGAAAAGGAGGCATAAAATTAAGCCCAAATAATCACAAATCATGCCTACCATTGAAGAGGATGAAAATGAGGGTGCTAATAAGGATGAAATATTATCATGTGATTTATGTAACATCCCGATTTTTGGGTCTAGGAGAACTGGGAGGTAGTCTGATATGGGCAGGCTGCTAAACCGTAGTCCCAGGGTAGTAATATGATATGGGCAGATCACTTACCTGTATTTTATAAGAATCCGAGGAATGAGCTAAGTCCCTCAGGATTTAAAGATGAGTTAAGTCTTTGACCTACAAAATAGGGACAATTCACCTAGGTTCAAAAAGAGGAATATAAGGAATATCCTAAGTCTTAAGCCTAGGAATTCTGCAGGTAGCTAGATATGTGCTGGCTCCTGAGTAAGATAACCTGATATGGGCAGGTTGTCGAGCCTTTCAATTAACAATGACTCCCGAAGAGTGCAGGGGATGAGTTGTTGAAAGAGAATTTTGAGAACTTAAGATGAAGGATAAGAAGATAAGTAAAGATGTCAAAAAGAGAATGCAGGGGTATATCGTAATTATGGGAAAGATCGGGCTGGTAGCCAATGAGTACCATATTTTACCAGAAAATAGAGAAAATTATGCTGATCATTTCACTGAACTGTGAAATATGCATATGAGGTCTCTATGAGTATGAAAGAATTATGGAAAGTTAAGGGACTTAATTGAAAAGAAGAAAAGTTTCCAGAGGCAAAATGGTAATTATGGAAAGTTCAGCCAAAAGTGGCTTAGAACTGCCCGGAAGCATTTCAGTCCCAAATTCCATCAGTAGATAGAGAAAATGATACTGGTTAATCCAGCTTAATACAGGAATTTTATCAGGACTTCAGATAGCCGGAATTTATCTGATAGTCTAAAAGTATAAAAAAAATTTATCAGATATCCTAGACCTCAGATATGAGTGAAAAACTGCAGGAAGATGCGTCATGTAGAGACGGATGTAAGGGAATTGACAGAATACCGAAAGGAGGTCTTTAGAAAAAGTTATTCACAAATTAGTAAATTGAGACGGAGTTTGTGACCTACGGGTATCCGATTGGGAGATTTATCGGTATTTAGATTGAGACTGAATGAGCTCAGATGACATCAGTCAGAGGCCCGTAATGACACAAAGGGATGTCTAGAGTCAGTATGGCAGTCTATATGATAAAAGGGGCCGATGTCCAGAAAAATGTATAAAATGATGAAAATACCCTTATATTATAAAAAAGTGAAAGAATGAGTAAAGGGTATTTTGGTCATTCAATTAAGGTGAGACAGTCAAGAAAGGTTATCTGGATAGTTGACCAGGGTCAAAGAATACTCTGGTAAGATGTGAAAAGATAATAATGCCTCTAGACTCATTAAAGTAAATAAAGATGAACCAAGGGCATTTTGGTAATTTGTCAAGGGATATTTCTTAGGAATCGAGTCATCAGAGTACTTGAGCTTGATCAGATACCCAAGATAGCATTCTCAGAGTGAAAAAACGTAGCCCAAGGAATATGTGAGTTAAAGTGGCATTAAAATATTATTTTAATGTTGTTTCCATAAAGTAAAGTTACCTAGTCGAAGTGGTAACCGGGGGATTGATTAGATAAAGCTTTGGACTTATCTGGAAGTCATGGTATAGAGTTAAAAGTGCCAGCAAGATGCCACATGACACTGATCTAGAGGGGGAAGAAAAGCTGAGGACACGTGGCACGATCTCAGCCGTGTATTCCGGTGCAAGACTCTGGAATTCTCTAAAAACACTGAGTCAGCATGTTGAGTCATCAGGTAATTATGAAAGGCCATGAGTCATCATGATGAGTCATCAAGATGACATCACCATGATGATGCAATAAGTTGGATTAAAGAAAATAGGCAATTTTAGGAAAATCGGTGGCCACAAGATCAAAGTTCTTGAGAATTCAAGAAATGCCATCCATAAAAACTATAAATACCCCCTCCCCCTCCCATTTTCATTCATCCCACGGCATACACAAAGAAAGGAAGAGAAAGAAGAGAGAGAAAGAGAGAGAAAGAAAGAAGAAAGTTCTGGCGGAACTGGGACCACGGCAATCACAAGCAAGCACTATCACACTGCATTACATATATTGTTATGATTATTACTACTGAGATTCCCCCGAATCTCACTCCCTTATGTATAACCTATTACAGGAAGGTTATGTCAAAGTAAATTTTGAGAATGCTAAAAGACACCGTTATGCTGCCAAAATTATGGCAGAATGTCCATAATGAAGAAAGGAGATGATACGTACTGTGTACGTAGGTACTGTCTAAGGAGTCTGGAAGTGAGTGGACCTAGCCGGTTCATCCAGTCTTTCCTGGGTACTTACATAGAATGGTAGTTCTCACGGGAATTACCGAATCAGTACAAATCAGTTATTTTTAAAGATGAAGTATAGTAGTTATACTGCCGGATTTCGGGCAAGAAAGATGTAATAGAGATATGAGGATTTTGTTCATACCCTGTTGTATAACAATTTATTATTTAATAATAAGTATGAAAGAATTTGTATATGAAATTTGGTGAGCCAGTAGCTCACATCTGGGGCATTACGTGGATAGGTAATAAGCCTCATTTGGATGTGTAGAATAAGATAAATCAGTTTTTAAAGTAAAGGTTCAGAATAAGAAACTTAAGAGTAAAGTTTCAATTTATGGGCTTAAGTTGAGATATAACCGAGCCAACATCACTTCCGCAAGTGTACTCTGAGGGGTCTAAGGGAGGATGCTTCAATTTACCACCTGATAAAGACTTAATCACTAATGATTACATTCTAATTCCTCATGTTGAAGTCAAGACTCTTACTAAAGGGAGTCTTATTGATTTTATTGGATGTGAGAAATACTTGTGTTTTTATATATCTTATAGAGTTCTGACATCTGGTATCTCAATTACTAACCTTGCACGTTTGAAAACTTTTCATGGCTTCAAGTATTTTTATTCTTGTCCCATACTTGGAGTTGGAAAAGGTATTGATTGTGTTTTGTCAAATCTCTTGCAGGTACCTCGCTTAGAAAAAATGTATGGTGATAACTATATTCTCTATATTGTGGTGTCTCCACAAATTGACCCTGAGCCATCACCCCAAAGAACTAGAGATAGCTGTCTAGAGAATATATCCTTACGTGCAAGCATGTTCCTCATCAGAGATAAGAATTTCAATTTCAAGACCCTCAAGCGGCATAAATGCACTAGGTTGTCTCATTCCTTATCTTATCCTTCACTATGTTCTGAGCTTTATTGTTTGGGGGAGGGACTATCTTCTTGGGTGTTATTTGCTGTGAGACGTAACCAGATTCCAAACAAAGTGCTCCAGTTTTCGTGTGGGTAACTTGGTGAACCAGAGAAGATCCAAGGTATGCCCAAAATCTATATTGATATCATGAGCCTATTTTTTGCTTCCGCAGGGTTTCCTTGATTTTTTGTGCTTCTTCATTTCTAGATATATACTGTATTGTTGGTTGCTATTTTGAATTACAATATTTGTTTTATGATTAAATACATGGTGCATGCATTTAAACCATGAAACGAAAGCCACTGTCTCTTAGATGCTTCTTTGTTCAAAATTGGGTCATTAGAAAACTACATTTTTAGGCTTTAAAATATTAGTCCCATTACGTAGAGGGTGAAAAAATGAAGAAAATGACACCACGGATGTAGGACAGAGAAGTTACGGAGGAAAAACGAGTCAGGTCCAACGGACAAAACCCGTGAACCAGTTGGGTTTGTGCAACCCGAATGGAGGTTAGGGACAATCAAAGCGTACCATTTTTATCATCCCAAAATGGCGTTATTTTGAACCTTTGTGAAAAAAAGGGTTATGATGGCTGGTACGGACTAGGATGGCCCCAACCCAATCCGGTAGAATTAGAAAAAAAAAAAGTTTTTTTTTTGTTTGCTCTTGGACTGGGCCGAGCCCAGCCTAGTCAAACAATTTACCAAAACAAAAAAACTTGTTTAGGCAATAGGGGTATTGGGTCGGGTCGAATCAGTGGATCCAACCCGGACCCACAAATAAAAGAAGTATTTTTTTTAAATTTTACAAAAAACTAAAAAAAAAGAAACTATGGTGGCTGACACATAGCAGCGCCAGTGTCGATAGTGGGGTTAGTTCAGTTTTTTAATTTTTTTCTGAATCTTTCCTTCTCGGGACACATGAGGAAGCGTGGGACCTCCAATTAAGGTGCATTTTATCCCTAAAAATTTTTAAAATCAAGATCTTTATTTTGATATATAATTTGTCCATTTTTTGGAGGGCAATTCTAGACCTATTTATGAGTATTCAGTGAATTTTTTTTATTTTTTTAGTGTTTAAAAATTTCAAAAAATTATGATAATTATTTTTTTTAATCTTTAGGTGAAATGACTTTATCTAACACTGAATCCCTGGGATATGGTTTATATGATAATATCTCATACCTGAATGATGAGTTACCAGTGTTTAAACCTCAAAATAATGATGAGTATGAGGAACTTCTTGGTGAAGAGGATCCATAGAATAATCTTATAGAAGGTCTAGATATCAATGACCTAGAGGAGAACCTTGAAGAGGACCCCAAGGGGAAATCTGAAGAGGATCTAGAACTAGAACTTGATGAATTTTCTGAAGAAGACCCAGAGGAGTTGGTGGAGGAAGTACCACAAGAGGAACCTAAAGTAATATGTGCTTCCGAACTAAGGTCAGAAACTTTATTCCCCATCGAACCCCTTCCTGAGTAGCCTTTCATGGTTTCTTCAGATTCAGACCACAAGTTGGAGCCTACTCTTCACTATGAATCTCCAGTTGAAGACAGAGAGAAAGTAAACTAACTTCTTATCCCTGCTTTGGCTATGAGCATAGCTAAAAGAGATGCAGCCAAACTAACATATAGAAGGCATGTTGGGGGTAATCTCTAACATGGATATGTCATTATACGAAAGTTATCTAGCTGGTAAGGCAACTAGAAAGCCATTGGGTAAGGGAACACGAACCGAAAATCCATTGCATTTAATCCATTCCGACATTTGCGGTCCAATGAGTGTGAAGGCGAGATATGGAGCTTAGTATTTTATTACCTTTATTGATGATTTTTCATGATATGGTTATATCTATTTGATGTCACATAAGTCCGAGGCACTAGAGTGCTTTAGACGATACATAAATGGAGCAAAAAAATCAAATGAACAATAAAATCAAACATTATACACTGATCGGGGTCATGAATACCTGTCAGATTAATTCAAATAGCTATGTGAAGAAAAAGGGATTATTAGTCAACTAACTATCCCTAGCACACCTCAACAGAATATGGTTGCTGAAAGAAGAAATATAACTCTTATAAACATGGTTAGGTCTATGATGGCATAGGCAAACCTTCCAATTTCACATTGGGGTGATACTCTATTGATGGCAACCTTCATATTTAATGTAAAATCCTCCTAAAATATAACTACTATTAATTACTTGGATCCATTTTATACACAATATAACTCAAAAATAATATTATAAATGAATTTGATTTATTTCAAAAGAGTTAACCATGGTAGAAAAGAATTTTACTAAAATCTAAAAGGAACCCTACCATTGTTATAAAAAAACTTTTCTTAATAGACAAATAATTATAATAGAAAAAGAATAAGATGAGTCAAATTATTTAGGATATATAAATTGCTGAATCTTTTATAAATTGTATATTATAACTAGATAGATACTAGAGTAAAATTGATTTTATAATATAAATATTACACTTTTTATAAACATACATATTAATTAATGAAAAGGTAATAATAGAATCTTTTATGAAATTTTCTTAAAGATATTAAAAATTAGATTAAAGTGTATATATAAAAATAATGTAAGAGTCTATCATGGATATTTAAAATATTATCCCCAAGACGAATTCCAAAAATCAAATCAAAATAATGTATTATATAATATTAGAGTATGGATAATAAAACATATATACTATGGCAATATATAAATATTCTACACAAACATTCAAAGGAGAATATTATATAATTTATATACCTTTAATCAAGCCTCTGAAGATTCCCTAGGGTCCTAAGATGAGAATATAACCTAAAAAATGTTAATAAAAATAGGGTGAGACTAACGTCTCAGTAACCAGCAGTTCTACTCATGATGAGTACTAACATGTGCTCAAAAGGTGTCAAGTGGGACTAATCACAAAATACAATATATAGAAAATAACGTATTATCATAATAAAATCAAATAGATAACCCACCCAAGTTTCTCCCCTCAATCCAACCGAACCGCCTTATTCCAGCCAACCGAACCCATAGGCTAGTGATAACTGACCACTCTAAAAGCTAACCGATCAGGTGATATAGACAGGCCAAAATCCATAGAGCACCTAATCGGACCATGGGTTCATTCCCCATTGGTAAATAGGTGGGGGTTTCGCAGCCCCTCGGTAAACAAGTGGGGCTCATCCCTCGATAAACTGGTAGGACAAAAGCCAATCATCGAGCTCCAATGGAGGCTATACCATGTGGTAGAAATACAACTCCATTATCACCCGTCCCCAATGCATAATTCTCAAAATAATCATATTAATCAAAATCTCAATAGCTTGATAAATATCATAAAAAGGTTTTTCTCAAGATAATAACTCTCTTCAAATTCCAATATCAAGATATAACAAGTCTATAATCTCAATTCAAACTTTCTAAATTAAACTTTAAATCCCACGAGACTATTTTCAATAAGACTAATTAAACAAGTTTTCTCAATACAATCATATCAATATCAATAGATTTATATATATATCAAATCAATCACAAACATCACATTAGCACACAAAAAGTAGAAAGTGGTTACCCTCTTTAGGAAAGGGACTGAGAGAGAGGACTAAAAAGAGAAGAGCCGCCTCAATAATCAAGTATGAGGAGTAACTTAATACCTTAACTCTATTTATAAAGTCATAATAAGAATTCAAAATTTATATCTATATCTAAATCTGAACCCAAATCCTAATAATTTCCTAACTACTAATAACAATCAAATCATAAAACTCTAAATAAGATAATAGTAGGATAATCTATATATCCTATTTTATTGAAAATAGTAAAAATATTAAACTATAATAATTTAATTAGATAATGTTTCTAAATTATTGATAAATAACATTTTTAATTGTACTTAAATATATGGATAAAAATTGGGATGTTACAACTCTTTTCTAAATTATTGATAAATAATATTTTTAATTGTACTTAAATATAAGGATAAAAATTGGGATGTTACACTTAATTGTGTGCCCTCAAAGTTAGTCCCTTTCACGCCCTACTAATTATGGACTAAATGCCACCCAGATCTAAGTATTCTTAGACCTTGGGCTCGACGGCATATATCCATGACAGTTCTCATAGACATGGGAAACTAGCTCCTAGAGAAAAAAATATTTTCATAAGGTACTCTAAATCCTCAAAAGGATATGTATACATAAGTGAAATTAAAGATGGGACAGTGATTGAAACATAATCAAGAGATGCTATATTCATTGAGACAGAATTTCCAAGTAAGGGAGATATTGACAGCACTGTATCTCTTCATGAGACTCAGAAACAGGACAGTGTCGAACAAATTGATAGACCAGAATCCTCTAGGTATGCCAATCTGAGTTGGAGCCAAGAATGGTCAACACAAAGACCAAGAAAAATGAGAAAAGAAAAACAAGTAGCTCCGGTCAGAAGGAGTAACGAGGAAAGTGTTCCAAAGAGACTTTTAAATAGAAGGCGAAGCACTCTTAGTTACTCTAAAAGGGGATGATGAACCCTGCTCTGTTCATAAAGCCATTGGGAACAAGTGGGTACTCAATATTAAGAGAAAGGTGGATGGATCAATTGACAAATTCAAAGCCCAATTGGTTGCAAAGGGATATACACAATAGGAAGGTATAGACTATGAGGATACTTTTTCAAATGTTGTGCGCTTCAATTCGATAAGACTTATTATGGTAATAGTAAATAGTTTAAACCTGGAGTTACATTAGATAGATGTAAAAACTGCATTCCTGAATGGCAATCTGGATGAAGAAATCTATATGGAACAACCAATATGTTTCATTGAAAAAGGGTTTGAATACAAGAAGTGTAAACTCAAAAGATCTATTTATGGATTAGCTAGAAATAGTACTCGATGATAGGTATTAAAGAATGGCTCTCGTCGAATTTCAAGATGAAAAACATAAGTGAAGCAGAATACATACTTAGAGTCAAAATTCGAAGGAATCATTCCAATAGAATCCTCATTCTTTCACAATAGAATTATATAAAGAAGATACTTGAACGATTTAATATGAGTCCCATGAATATCCTTGTAGCCACTGGTGTGGCCTTGAGTTCTGAAATGTGTCCCAAAACTGAATTAGACAAAAAGAAAATGGAAAGAGTTTCATATGCTTGTGTCATTGGTAGCCTGATGTATGCGATGATGTGTACAAGATCAGATATTTGTTATGCTGTGGGGCTGCTTAGCATATTCCAGTCCAACCCCAGTGAGAAACACTAGAAAACAATGAACAGGATCTTGAGATACTTAAAAGGTACCACTAACTATGCATTATGTTATCAAGGAAGTGATTTACGCCTAGTTGAATATTCTGTTGCCGATGTAGGCAGTGATGAAGAAGAACGAATATCGACTTCAGGATACACCTTCTTGCTTAATAACGGCGCCATATGTTTGAGTAGCAAGAAGTAGACATGAATTGCTTTACACTCTATAGAAGCTGAGTTTGTGGCATGCACTGCGGCAACACAAAAGGTTATTTGGCTAAAGATATTTATCAAACAGCTAGGATTTAGGAACGAGAGTACCAATCCTGTGTTAATACACTGTAACAACACTGTAGCCATAGCTTACACCAAAGACCCTAAGTATCACAATAAGACCAAACACATTGATATCAAGTATAACTTTTTGATGGATTATATAGCACAAAAAATTGTAACTGTACAATACATTTCAACAAAATCTATAGTAGCAGACCTCCTAACCAAGCCAATAGGAAAAGAAACATTTGAGACACATGTAAAAGTCATTGGTATGAGTAAAATATAAAATTGTAGACTGTATGTAATATTTTATTTTTCATTAATGATATCATATCATTTATTATTACTTATACGTCTAGGTTAAAGTATACAATGTCTAGTATGCCGTATAAGTTGAAAAGGTTAGCTTTCTCACATGAGCAACTGCCTTTGATGCTAGAGAAGCATTTAAAGATGAGACATGTGTTCACCAGTAAAGCAGCAAAAGTGCTGATATGGTAGAGAAGAAACACAGTAAATGTCGCCCTGGCTTAAAAAGTGCAGTAAGTCGAGATGAGATATATGAGTATGGATATGAATCGAACTATGAATACCCACATCTATAAAACATGTTGCCAAACAACAAATTCTTCAAAATTGACGTCATATTATGTGAATAGAATTGAAAAGTTTAGGTTTAGATATTATGAGTGTTTGGACTTAAGTTTGTATGGTGTGATTGATAGAATTAAAATGACGTACATCCTTATAGGATAAGGGGAACACTGTAATATGTGATTCATACCACATGTGCTAAAGAACCGCAAATGGAAAGTAAGTAAATCAATCCATACTTCATTGTTGTGTGAGTTCTAGAAAGGTACTATCATTTCATTAATGTCTTTTGACTTTGACAGAAAAATGCAAGGTTGAGGAGTGAAGGAGAAATTCAGCAAGCATTTAAATGAGTAAATGATAGGCGCAGGAAATTGGTATTTTATTAATTTTAAAGGCATAGAAAAATGTATTTAAAATATTTTAAATATCATTTATACATACAAACATACATGAGTGATACTAAGGCCCAATTTTGTATATATAAGGTAAGATGAATGCATTAAATTTTTTTCCAATAAATTAATGCAATATAGTGTTTGTTATTTTGTTTTGAATGATGTATTTATTGTTAATCTTTAATCTAGAATGACAAATTTAAAACTATAACGAGTAATTCAAATTTTCTTACCTAAATTAATTAGCTCAAAATATAATATTAAAAAATAAAAAAAATTATAAACCATGCAAGGGTTAAATTATAAATGAGACATTTTTTACTATACTGATTAGTTTCGTTTCATTGCATTCCATTAATCCATTTCATTAATCGTTATCTTTGTATTTATCCCTTTTTTTATCTGAAATCTTTGTATTATATCACAAACTCTCAAACCTATCATAATAATAAGTATCGAGTCATATAGCTGATTAATTTGCTAAAGATTCAATATTTGATGTTGATATTACTCTTCATATTCTATTTATAAGTTACTTCAAATATATTTCATAAATATTAAAAAATAATTAAATTTTATTAATTATACCATAAAATTTAATAACTTTCTAAAGTTATTTCTATTAAATATATATTACTTTTAATACAAATAAAATTAACAAAAATAAATAAAAATAAAATAATATATTTAGTTAAAAAAAATTTATTTTATAAATAAGATTAAAATAAATATTATTTTTATTATATTTTATAAATAGGACTCGAAGAGTATATATTAAGAATTTAAGAAATAAATATAAAGAAAATAATTTAATTAAAATAAAATATAATGATTGCAAAATGAATGAGGGGTAACCGAATTAGTTGTCCACACCTGGCTTTTGACAGTGAAACAAGAAAAGCAAAATAAAGGACAGGGCGTTATGGAGTCAATTAATGAAGGGTACAGATGAGATTGGTTATTGCTTAAAAATAAATATAAAAGCAGCAGAAGACTTTGGAAGGAAATTGGCAGAGAGAGATGAGGAGAGAGAGTCATTTTATGCTAAGAGGAAGAAGGAGAGGGTCGTCAAGCAAAGAGAGCAATGGATTCTCATCGGCGGAAATGGGATCCCTGGGAAGCATATGTGAGGCTCTGTTGCCTCCTCTCTCTCTGCAATCGTCTGATGATTCCGATGAGCAGATCCAACTCTTCCGGCAATCTTCTGCTTCTCAACTCTCTGTGACTCATCAGGTGCGTCATGCTAATTGCTCCCTTTTCCATTGATTTCTCTCTTCTCTATGTTCATCTCTACAATAACGTTTAACATACGCGACTTTGCCTTCGTCTAGAGAGTAAAAACGGAAGCCGCGATTCTCTCCTTTGCACTCTCCATCATTTTTCTCTCCTATTCTTCTTTTTTATTAATTAAAAAAAATTATAGCCAATTTATAATTTATTATTTAAAAATTCTATAAAATCACTAAAATATTGATAAATCTTAAGAAATATATAGGTGGGAGATTTTAGTTGTTAAAAAAATATTATTATTTTTATTAATAGATTTTTATTGATAAGTAGAAGGATATTTGTTTACAACTTAATATGAAATAATTGGCAAGTGTATATATTATTGATATCAAATATCCTCTTATTTATTAATGAGAGTCTCTCAGTAAAAATAATAACGTATTTTCACATTTGAATCTCTTACCCCACAAATTTTTTAGGACATATCTATGTTTATCTCTACAATAATGTTTAACATACACAACTTATATTTTATCTAAAGAGTAAAGACGGAAGTGTAATTCTCTCTTCCGCATTCTCCATTTTTTTTCTTTACTAATATACTCTTATTGATAAGTGGGAGAGCATCTATTGATAATTTAATATGACATAATTGACAAATGTAGGTACCATTGATATCAAATACCTTCCTACTTGTTAATGAGAGTCTATTAATAAGAACAATGGTATTTTTTCATAATCAGAATCGGTCACCTAGAAATTCTTTGAGACATATCTATATTCATTTATGCAATAATATTTAACATATATAACTTATCCTTGGTCTAAAGAGTAAAGAAGGAAGCCGCGATTCTCTCCTCCGCACTCTCCATCCTTTTTCTCTCTTGTTCTTTATTTTTTAGAAAATATTACATTTAGGTCTTATGTAAGATAATTTATTACTCATAGATCTTATAAAATCTCTAAACTATTGATAAATCTTAAGAGACATGTAGGTGAGAGATTTTAATTGTTAAAAAGCACCCTTATCTTTACTAATATTAGACTCTCATTGATAAGTAGGAGAGTATCTATTAACAATTCAATATAGCATGGTTGACAAGTGCAGGTGCCATTAGTATCAAATTCCCTTCTACTTGTTAATAAGAATCTATTAGTAGGAATAATGACATCTTTTCACAATTAGAATCTCTTACTTACAAATCCTTTAGGACATATATCTATATTCATCTTTGCAATAACATTTAACATATACGGTTTATCCTTTGTCTAAATAGTATAGATGGAAGCCGCGATTCTTTCCTCTCTACTCTCCATCCTTTTTCTCTCCTATTCCTTTTTTATTAGAAAATATTACACTCAAGTCTTATATAAGACAATTTATATTATCATAGATCCTATGAAATCTTTAAACTACTGATAAATCCTAAGAGACTTGTAGGTAAGAGATTTTAATTATTAAAAGATACTATTGCCTTTGTTATTAGACTCTTATTGACAAGTAAGAGGGTATCTATTAACAACTTAATATGACACAAGTGATAAATATAAGAGCTATTGACATCGAATACTTTTCAACTTGTCAACGAGAGTCTATTAGTAAAGGGAAGGTATTTTTTCATAATTAAAATCTTTTACCCACAAATTCTTTAGGACATATCTATAGTTTAAAATTTTCGTGAAATAATTAAATAATAAATTATCTTTGCAAGAGACTAAGCGTAATTTTTCTAAGATTAAATTTTATTGATTTTTGTTTTATTATTTTTTTGTAATTTAACACTTTAATAATAATTTAAAGAAAGATTGAAATCTGAATAATTGAAATATTTATGTAATGATTAGAAGAGAGAAGTCAGGCAAGAAAAAGATGAGTGAAAACAAAAAGAGAAGAGAATCTCTTCCAAATAAAGACTCCTTACGGTAAAAAAAAAAAACTAATCATCCAAATCATCGCTTCTCTCTCCAAATCTCAATGGTCAATTCCAGCTGGATTGCGGAGCTTGACTCACAGAAAATGACTGCATCATACATAAACAATTAAAAAACAAAGAGAGGGAAATTGCTAGATTTGTCTTAAAATTTAAATTTAAATATTTTATCACCAAATAATATTATTCCTATTTTACCTCTTTTTTACATGCCCTATCATACTTATCTTGCTTAAGTTAATCATTTCAAATGAAAATTATTTAATTTATTATACATTATATTAAATACTGACTTATATATTCTGATATTTATATGATAATAATTTAATCAATTTATATATTACACTCTCTTTTACATCGATGTATGTATTTATTTTATTAAAATTGTATATGTCTTTATATAAAAATGTATATTATGAATGTTACTTTAAATTTAGTTGAAATTTATTTTAGAATTAGATATTTATTTTATTAATTATTCCAAACACTCCATAGAGTTTAAAAATTTAAGAATAAAATGCACTATTTATAAGTAATGAAATGTATATATTAACTATACTCTTAAAATTTTATAATATCTAATTCAGTTAAAAATAAGTTTAGATCAATTCAACCCAATACTTTCAATTCATTTATCTATAAATCGTAATCAATAATCTTAATTAATAATTTTATTTGATATTTAAAAGATTTTGAGCCCTATGATAGTAATTAATTAGTAATTTTATTAATTATATAATATTTTAAATTTATAATCATAATAATAATTTATAATAATAATAATTAATTAATTAATTATAACATAATTTTCCTATTCTATATATAACATACAATGGAAAAATCTCTAGTTTATAATAAATAATGCTTGTTTTGTTTTCTTACCAACTATAGAATGACTTTTGAGCATTTTTATATTTTATATTAATGATATTGAATATTGATATATGTAAATTTTCTCTTAAAATATAAAGAAAACATGTATAATTTATTATTGTTCATCGGATCGTATCGATTTATTTCATATTATAGCTCAGCCCCATTTAAGGGACAGAGGACAAGACAAATATTTAGCTCTAAGCCAACCATGATTCTGTCCCATATCCCATCTGCTGCTTCTCTTATTTGTACCTGTCCTTCCTATCTTCAGTGTCCTTTTTATATATGTCTTTATTTAGGGCACAGTAACCTTAATAATTATGCATTTGATAAAAAGTACATATTTAATCCTCTAAACTTATGTAAAATTTTAGTTTGTCATTTATATCTTTTCAATCTTTTAGCTAATCGTGAGTCTCAAATGATGATTTTGTGTGAATCATATTATTATTTCAAAACAATAAATTCAATAATTAACAGTTTAGAGTGTTGAGTATTTTTTGTTAACATGGTTAGGGTTAGGAACAAAAAATATTTTATAAAATTAAAGGATAAAATTTTGTATAAAATTAAAGGATTAAATGTGTACAATCTTTTTTTTAAAAAAAACTCTTTTTATATAATAATAACAAATTTTAGATAGTTATATAAAAATGTTAAAAGATAAACATCTCAAAGATAAAATAATCAATCCAGATTATCATATACACAAATACAAGATGTTGGAGATTGTGCCCTAGGGGCCAATCATTATCTTATGAACATTGTTGATTTATGAATTTCTTAATAAAGTTATCATATTATTTGCATGTTTACTATGATGACAATCCTTGGATAACTCGTGATCTTATCCTAAATGTCCCTGGTCGGTCATCTATGTGGGAGCAGAGATGAAATAAGACCAGTATGACTTTGAAGATATATAGAGATATAAATCAAAGTCATAAGCACATGTAAGAGTACAGGGTGTTGGACCGACCCGCAATGAGAGAGCTGCATGGGTCAAGTCATAAGCTTCTCTCATATACAAGCCATGTCACTATGCCCTTTGACCTGAGATCATCATGGATTCCTACATGACAAACGCTCAGCTTTGACCTAGTCAAAAGTCACTTTTGACCGAGTGATCATAAAGGCTATGCTCGGGCTTAGTGGTTTTTCATGCGGAGGAATGTGAATGGTCAAGATGGAATTTGTCCCTCACATTCGTAGAGAGATATTACTGGGCCCCTCGATGAGTGAGTCTGAGAAATGTATGGTCATACTGGAATGGAAGGGTAGTTCCATTTCTATATTCAGACTACTCAAGGATCGAGAAAGTAACGGTCAGGAACAGGAGGATGACGTTCACCATGCCTCATCCTTGACCGAAATAGCGTGTGACAAAAGGAACGTGATATGGTTGTATGAAAGGTTACATCGTTTATCGATCCTCATATGTTTTGGGTAGTCGTAATGCCTTGCTAGAGACCGCTTACGACTTGTGAGTCAGTATAGTAACTGGGCTACTGCCAACTTCATATGGGCCTACAGGGTCGCACACAAAACAGCCCAATGCGAGCTATGATGTCCAGATTCATTGAATCTAAGAGATGTCTAAATTCAATGAATAATCTAGGGTGGATATATATTTTATATATATATATAAATTAGTTTATATATATATTATATATATAATATAAGAGATATTTGTAAGATTTAATTTATAAGGATAAATTAAATCTCTATCATTTTTGAATTTGAATTTAAATGGATATGATCAATTTGAATTTGAAATTCAAATTGATAAGATATCTCAAATTTGATTTATGAGAATAAATCAAATATAATTCTGTCTTATCTTTATTTTAAATTAAATAAATAGGTGAATTAAATCTGTGGGACGGATTTAATATAAACCATATTTATTTAATCAGTTTCTTATTAAATTATGCAATATATGATATTGTATTAGTTCAGAATTAATATAAGATTAATTCTGAAGCCCGGCCCTATTAGAAGCCCGATAGCTTCCTATATATTTGACATTAGGAGCTAGGGTCTCTACACACACATTCGGACGTGAGAAGAGGGGGCAGGGAGAGTGCAAAAGGTTTGTACATAAGAAACTGCCGAGATAGAGACGGTGAGGACGGAATCTCTAGAAAGCCTTAGAGGGACAAGAGGCGCTAGCACGTCATTCGCGATTGGAACGCTGTTCGTGTGGACACCGGTAGAGGAAGCCGATCTGAGCTGTCGACTTCTACGATACGACTAGACACGAAGCAAGGTCGCGACCAGAACACCCTGAGGTCGCGACCATACGGGCATCTGAACACCAGAAATCCGAAAAGAGGAGACAGGTCGCGACGTGAAGCTGAATACGTCGCGACTACAAACTCCAGAGACGTCCGGTCGCGACTAGAGGCAGAAGAGGTCGCGACTAACAACTCCAGAGGCGACAGATCGCGACTAGAAGCAGAGGAGGTCGCGACTAAAAGCTGAGGAGGTCGCGACTAAAAGTTCCAGAGGCGAGGAGTCGCGACTAGTGGACACTGAGGTCGCGACCAAAGCTCGAAACCGAAGGTAACACTTCTTTCTCCTTGACTTAAACACATTCGGTAGATCCTGGCTGGGAATGGAAAAATTTTTAAAGTTAATTTTCGCTGCGTGTCTTCCAATTCCCTTCACAAGATGCAGCGAAAACTTTAAATTACCTCTTGCCATTACTTTACTGATCTGGATCTGAGAATAACTGAAAATAATATAGCAATACCTGTGAATCAGAGAACACTGTCAGATGAACAACAGGTTCTTCCAGCTGGTGATTAGGCACAGTGATGGCAACTGTGGAAACTGCCGTCACCAGTGGGGAACATTCGAGAGGGAGTTGAGAAAATAGGTCTCGCTCAGGACTCAGAGAAAACAATAATGAATTGTCAATTGTTGTGTTTCCACCATCAGGAAATCAACCTTAAATAAACTGAGTCACTAACCCACCTTGGACTGGGCCCAATGACTACGGCCCACACTCAGAAATATTTATTAATTATCCTAATTAATATCTAAATAGGTTATATATTATAATAAATATCTCACATTCTCCCACTGGGCTCGTATACTCAATGTCATTACCCTGTCTAGGTACACTGATGTCATGCTACAAGAATCATGGCGATAAGTCCCCTATGATCGAGTATTACCTTCCATGTATTACAAGTAGCACCATCACTTAATGGGTATCACAATATACATGAACTCAATGTTCATTCGGTTCTTGTCTCAATGTTTATCAATTTTAACAGCACAAATATATACAATCACAAATTTGAAATGATAAACCACAAAATGTAATTTCATTGCTCATACCTCCGCTAAGCAAAAGTTGGACGAAGTCCCATATGAGGTACATGTGTCACAAAGACGTTCGGCTTCAATCCTTTCGTTAAAGGATCAGCCAACATATCCAATGTACTGATGCGTTCAACGGAAACTTGGCCATCCTAAACCCTTTCTCAAGCAAAGGAATTTAAGTTCGACAAACTTGCTACGACTCTTATTCCTTTTGTTGTTCGCTATGGCCACCGCAGCTGCATTATCACAGTACATTCTGATTGGCTTAGAGACTGAATCCACAATCTTAAGCCCAGCAATGAAATTCCTTATCCAAATAGCTTGTGAACTTGCTTCAAAACACGCAATGTACTCAGCATCACCGGTAGAAGGAGCTGTTGGAGTTTGCTTAACGCTCCTCCACGATATAGCTCCTTCTGCCAATAGGAAGATGTATCCAGATGTAGACTTATTCGTGTCTACGCATCCTCCAAGATCTGAATCTGAGTATCCAATCACGTCCAGATTGTCTGTTCTCCTATATGTGAGCATGTAGTGTTTAGTACCTTGTAAGTACCTAAACACTTTCTTCGCAGCCGTCCAATGTGCTTCCCCAGGATTACTTTGGTATCTTCCCAACATACACACAACAAAAGCGATATCAGGTCTTGTACAAACCTGTGCATACATCAAACTTCCTACCGCTGAGGCATATGGGACTCTTTCCATATGTTTCCTTTCAAGCTCGGTCTTAGGACATTGTTTTAGATTGAATTTATCTCCCTTTTCAATAGGAGCCACGTTAGATGAACAGTTCTGCATTCTAAATCGCTCAAGAATCTTGACAATGTAAGCCTCTTGAGACAAGCCTAGAAGACATTGGGTTCTATCTCTATGGATCTTTATACCAATGACATAAGATGCCTCACCCATGTCTTTCATGTCAAAGCTCTTGAACAAAAACTGCTTCACCTCACGCAATAAACCCAGATCATTGGTAGCAAGTAGAATGTCATCCACATACAAAATCAAGAATACGATCTTGCTCCCACTAGCCTTGTGGTATATACAGTCATCCATGATGTTCTCAACAAAACCAAATGATGTGATCACTTCATGGAACTTCAAGTACCACTGCAGTGAAGCCTGTTTCAGACCATATATTGATTTCTTCAACTTGCATACCAAATGTTCTTTCTCTTCTGCAACAAACCCCTCAGGCTATTTCATATAGACTTCTTCCTCCAGTTCACCATTGAGGAAAGCAGTCTTCACATCCATTTGGTGCAACTCTAGATCAAAATGTGCAACCAATGCCATGATGATATGTAATGAATCTTTCTTGGATACAGGTGAAAAGGTTTCACTGTAATCGATTCCTTCCACTTGAGTTAATCCCTTAGCAACCAACCTAGCCTTATATCTATCGATATTACCTTGTGAGTCTCTCTTGGTTTTATAAACCCATTTACAGCCAATGGCCTTAGACCCACTAGGCAACTCTACAAGTTCCCAAACATGGTTGTTTGCCATGGAATTCATTTCATCAATCATAGCATCATGCCACAACTTAGAGTTTGCACTCTTCATAGCCTGAGTAAACGATAAAGGATCATTCTCTACACTTACATCATAGTCAACTTCAGCAGAATACACTACGTAGTCATCAGGTAATGCCGGTCTTCTTTTTCTAGTTGACCTCCTCAATTCAACCTCTTGGTTTAATTCAGGTTGCTGAATAAGGACATCCTCTATCACATCTTGTGGTGGTTTCACTTGTGTGATAGGTTGACTATCCGGTATGTGTCCATCTTGTTCAGCATCGTCAACTTGATCTACAGGGTCTACATCACGTTCAATGTCAATCCTAGCAGTAGGAATGTCAATCACAACTGTAGGATGATCATTAGCTATCGATGTTCCCTCATGAACGATGTTAGTGGTGCGCTCTATATGATCATCTAGTGGACAATAACTCCTACTAATCACATCATTCTCAAGAAACTTGGCATTCCTAGACTCAACAAACCTTTTAGAAGGTGGAGGACAATAAAACTTATAACCCTTAGACTTCTCCGCATAGCCTACAAAGTAAGCTCTAATAGTCTTGGGGTCCAACTTCTTCTCTTATGGATTGTACACTCTTACTTCAGCAGGACAGCCCTATACCTTGAAATGGTTTAAACTGGGTTTCCATCCTTTCCAGATTTCAAAGGGTGTCTTAGACACTGCCTTTGTTGGAACCCTGTTTAATATGTATGTGGTTGTCTTGAGTGCTTCCTTCCACAAAGAAGATGGTAGTTTGGAGCTACTCATCATGCTCCTAACCATATCCAGCAAGGTCCTATTTCTTCTCTCAGCTACACCATTCATGTCAGGTGATCCAGGCATAGTATACTGGGCTACTATACCTTGCTTTCGAAGAAAATCAGCAAATGGACCTGGCGCTTGTCCTTCACTAGTGTATCTGCCATAGTACTCACCACCACGATCTGATCTCATGATCTTGATTGGTTTCCCAATCTATTTTTCTACTTCCGCTTTATATTCCTTGAAAGCATCTAGTGCCTCACTTTTATTATAAAGCATGTAGACATACATGTATCGTGAATAATCATCAATAAATGTGATAAAGTACTTTTGACCATGCGCAGTCAAGTCAGGGCAACAAATGTCCGTGTGTACAATTTCTAGCAATTCAGAACTTCTCTTAGCCCCTTTATGTGACTTATTGGTTTGCTTACCCCTAATGCAATCCACACAAGAATCAAACTCCGAATGGTTCAAAGATGAAAGAATTCCTTCTTTGTTTAACCTTTTGATTCTGTCAACGGAGATATGTCCCAATCTCCTATGCCACAGGCTATAAGAATTCTCATCGATGACACTTTTCTTAGTACCACGCGCAACAGTGAAAGATTGAAGCGAGTCAGAAATAATTTTAAATAAGCCATCAATCATAACTAAATTTGCAATCAAAACAGAATCCCTTTTCAAAGTCATAAGTTTCTTAGAAAGAACTAAATGATAATCAAATGGAATGAGTTTTGACATAGAAATCAAATTCCTTTTGTAAGAGGGAACATAAAATACATCATAAAGTTTCAAAACATGATTATTTGAAAAGGTTATGCGAAAAGTTCCAACGGCTTTCACAGGATCTTCTCTCCCACTACCTGAAAGGACAGTTTCCTCATTGGGATGTGGAGGCCTGCTTGACAGAAAGCCCTGCGTGGTAGTCGAAATGTGGATCATCGAACCAGTGTCAATCCACTAAGTGTCATCATTAACGCTAGAAAAGTTAGATTCAAAAGTAACACACGATGAAAGCATACCTCTCATCTCCATTACATGTTGCCTCACACTACCAATACCTGTAAGCCTCTTAGCACATAATTCAGACACGATGGCATCACCCACCTGCTTGTCTGTCAGCTTGAATTGCTTATCTAAGGCTTCCAGGTACTCTTTGGCTGTGTCGCACTTAGGGACTGCTCCTCTAATGCTTCTGGTGATCCTTTATTGCATAAACAGAAGAGATAAGCGATTACTCTGCTCCCACATATTATACCTTTCCTTTGCCTCTCTATCATCAGAGGCATCATCAGGTCTCAGAGGTTTTTCATACCTCAAGGCATAATCCAAGTCCAAGAAACCAAGCTGCAGTAAAACATCATCTCTCCAGTCAGCATAGTTAATGCTGTCATCTAAGATTGTTTTGTTGCTCACATCAGCCATAATCCTGGGGGTAGCAATTGGTTCTGCAAAAATAGAATAGACAAACGTACAAATAAGCTCACAAGTAAAATTTGAAGCAATCACAAGTCACTGTGCCATATATGCATGCTTATCTCAAATGTAGCACGCAAGCAATATAAATACGTATCACCAATGTCTACCTGTGGGCAAAGACATTAGCATAGCATGTATTTATCTCAAGTGATGTGACTAGAACGCATTTGTAATTATCTAATACCTATGGGCTACTTAGAAAATAACAAGGCCATTCTATCCCACCCTAATTAAATGTACAATTATAAGATATCTACCTGTGGGCAAAGATAAATCATAGCTACACATTTAATAACAATTGATATCTCAAATCCATATGTGATTAACGAATGTGTGCAAACAAATTCAATAAACAAGGATGATGTGGCTACTCCTCAAAGAATTGCATGCTAATCACAGATATCATTCATGTGCATTGAAAATTCAAATATGCACAACGTAATGGAGCAATTAATTCTCCTCTAATTAAATGTACAATTATAAAATATCTACCTGTGGGCAAAGATAAATCATAACTATATATTTAATTATAAGTGATATTTTAAATCCATATGTGATTAATTAATGCATGCAACAAAATTAATAAACAAGGATGCTGTGGCTACTCCTCAAGAAATCGCACGCTAATCACAAATATCACTTTACCTGCATATAACTCCAAATATGCACAACTTAATGGAGTATTTAATAAATTAATTTAATCAACAAATGTGACTAATTTAATCAACAAATGTGACTAAATAACTTAATTTAAATTCTCCCACTATTTTATGCACCAAAAAAATGTTTAATAAATTAATTTTAACTCAAAAGATTTTTACAAAAATTAAATAGTTAATTTAATTGCCAAAGGAGTAATTAATACACAAAAATAGGCAATTAAATAAAATTAAAATTAAAATTTGTAAACACCTTTTCCAAATATTAAAAGATAAAGGAAATTAATTTAAACATTTACAGTGCATGTAATAGTAATTAAAGTATTCTGAAAAATCAAATTAAATGGCCAAAATAATTTTCTATCAATAAAATCAAATGGCCCATACACAAGAATCCAAAACAGGGCCCAAAATAATTTTTCAGAAAAATTTAGGCCAAAAAACACAATTCCAAAATTAAAAGAAAAAAAAATCTGGTGGCCCAAAAACGCAATTCCAGAATTAAAAGAAAAAAAAATTCTGGTGGCCCAAAAATGCAGTACGGCCCAGCAGACAAAAAAAAATTGTGTCTACAGCCCAAAAACTCGTCGGCCCAACAGCAAAATTTCAAAAAAAAAATGTACAGGCCCAAAATAGTACGGCCCAGACAATGTAAAGCCTCCCTTTTTTTTTTTTTTTGAAATTCCATCGGCCCAAAACAGTATGGCCCAATCTGCCATTTTTTTTAATAGTTGTCAAAACGGTGCGTTTCAGCTATGGTCGAAACGCACCGTTTCGACCTTGCTGAGTCGGGTTAACCTAACCCGACTCAGCGACCCGTTTCAGCGAAACCCACAGCCACGACCTGAGAACAGCACGAAGCCATGGCCACCGCGCCATTCCAGAGCTCGTAGCCGGCGACCTTGCACAACACTACGCATGGTGACTCGCGTGTAACACCCAAATTTTTAGGCCTAGAGATGCCAGGAAGAGAATTCAAGGGCATAATCGTAATTATGGGAAAGATCGGACTGGTAGCCGATGAGTACCATATTTTGCCATAAAATAGAGAAAATTATGCTGATCATTTCACTGAACTGTGAAATGTGCATATGAGGTCTCTAGGTGTATGAAAGACTTAGAAATATGACCAGGGGTAAAATGGTCATTTTGGAAAAGTGTGCGCGTGAGTGCTTTTTCAGGCCAAAACAGCCCGGTCCGGATAAAATATCTGAAAATACCAGGAGATAGAGAAAAGGATTCCGGATTGAATGAGGAGTCACAAAATTTTGATTTGAGGTCCCAATTTTTCTGTAAAAATCCTCGAAGATGGGAAATTACAGTTATAATCGGTAAAGGAAGAGCAGTCCGAATAGAGATGATCGGACTATGGCCAGAGGCCATACAGTGTTGTCTAAGGCCCGTAGTGACACCAGGGAAGGCCCAAGCCCATAATACCAGTTCAGGGGTAAGAGGGGCCGGTGTCCGGGGAAAAAGGTGCAAAATGACGAAAATGCCCTTATGTTATAGAATAACTGAAGAATGAGTAAAGGGTATTTTGGTCATTTGGATAAGGTTAGACAGTCAAGAAGGGGTATCTGGATAGTTGACCAGGGCCAGAGAATACTCTGGTAAAATATGAAAAGACAATAATGCCCCTAGACCTAGTAAAGGAAATGAAAGGACTTAAGTGCAGTTATGGAAAGTTTCAAGGCCAAAAAGAAAAGTAGACAAAAATGTGGGGTCCTTAAGTGTAATTTTAGCCAAATAAAAAAGGATTTAAATGAAAAGAAGAAAAGTTCCCTGGGGCTAAATTGTAATTAAAGAAAGTCAGGCCGGAAGTGGTTTGGACTGTCCGACAGCATTTCAGTCCCAGATTTCACCGGTAGAGAGAGCAAGTGACGCTCGGTAATCTGGCTTAATACAGGAATTTTTGAAGACTCCAGATAGCCAGAAATGGACTGATCGTCCAAAAGTTATAAAAATTCATACCGGATATCCTAGAATTCAGATCTAGGTGAGAAAATACAGGATGATACGTCCTTATGGGACGGATGTCGGGAAACTGACAGAATACTGATAGGAGGCCTGTAGAAAAAGTTATTCGCAAATTAGAAAATCCAGACGGGAGTGTGAGGCCTCCGGGGATCCGATAGGGAGATTTATCGGTATTTAAAAAGGGACTGAATGATTTCGGATGATCTCAGTCAGATGACTGATATGACTCACAGGGATGCCTGAACATCGCAGGCTAGTGTTTCGGACAGAAGGAGCCGGTGTCCGGATATGTGTATAAACGGTGAATAATAGATAAAATATTCAATAATTATTAACGGGGGAAGATTCCTCGTAATGCGTGCCATGAAGGTATTGGGCCCAGAAAGGCCCAATAATGGCGCCAACAGAGGCCCAGTAAGACACTTGGACTGATAGGTGGGCCAGTGTCCGGCAGAACCCCGGAAGAGTGTGAAATTACGAAAATGCCCCTGTGTTGTACAAAAGTGTAACAGATGAATGAAGGGCATTTTGGTCATACTGGACAGGCCCAGAAGCCAAGGTATATACAGATAAAGTTACTTAGAGTCAGTATATGCCCTGACAGAGTACAGAAGGGTGTAAAATGACGATTTTACCCTTAGGGTTAAAATAGTGCAAGAAAGGGCACCCAAGGGCATTTTGGTAATTTGCAAAGGGCTGTTTCTTGGGAATCGAGCCATCAGAGTACTTGAGCTTGATCAGGATCCAAGACAACATTCCCAGAGCCCAAAAACGTAGCCCATGAAGTATGTGGGAAAAAGTGGCATTAAAATATTATTTTAATGTTGTTTCAATAAAATAAAGTTACTCGGTTGGCACGATAACCGAGGAGGTGATCAGATAAAGTCCTGGATTTATCTGGATAGCATTGGAAGGCGTGACAGGTGCCAGTAAGATGACACATGGCGCCAACATAAAGGCAGAAGAAAAAATTGAGGACACGTACTACGAGGCAAGAGACTGGACCGGTGAGTTAGCATGCTGAGTCAGCTGCTGAGGTGTCCAGGATTTCAGACATGTGATAAATGTGGCGCTGAGGTGTCCTGGTGAGGTGTCCCGATGATGTCATGCATGATGCAGTAAAGGAGGAATTAAAGAAAATAGGAAAATCCAGGAAAAACTAGGACCGCAGGATCAAAGTTCATAGAAACTGCAGAATTGCCATTGAAGGCAATTATAAATACCCCCCTCCATTCCATTTTCATTCACGCAAGGCAAGGGAGAAGGGAGAGAAAGAAGAGAGAGAAGGAGAAGGAAAGGAAGAGAGAAAGGAGAAAAGGAAGAAAGGAAGTTCTGGCGGAGTTGGAAGCAGAATAGAGATAGTAGAGCTCTGCTGAGCCTTTGAGGTAGTAACTAATCCTAGCTTTTATGTAATGGCTTTGTGATTTGTTGTGCTATTGTTTGGTTGGATTGTTGTCTTATATGTTATGTCTGAAGCTCTGCTGTAATGCTATGATCATATGTTATTAAGCATGGAAGCATGCAGCATACTTATCTGTACACAATCACAAGCAAGCACTGTCACTCTGCATTACATATATTGTTATGATTGTTGCTAATGAGATTCCCCCGAATCTCATCCCAATAAGTAAACCATTATAGGGGAGGTTATGTCAAAATGAATTCTGGGAATTTTAAGAGACGCCGTTATGCTGCCGAAGTAAAGACTGAATATCAGTATATGATAAGTACTGTGTACGTAGTGCTGTCTAAGGAGGCTAGAAGTGAGTGGACCTAGCCGGTTCATCTAGTCTTTCCTGGGTACTACGTAGAATGGTAGTTCTCATGAGGGGATTACCGAATCAGTACGGTTCAGTTCTTTGTATAGATGAAGCGTAGCGGTTATGCTGCCGGATTTCAGGCAGGAAAAGATGTAATAGAGATATGAGAATTTATATACATGGCCAGATGTAAAACAACTTATTATTTAATAATAATTATTGTTTGGCATGTTTGACTGATATATGATGGATGTATGTATATGTATGCAAAGTAGAAATGCTGGAAATTACCACTGTGAACAGTAACAGGTAGTGATAAGGTCATGTTTGATAAATGATTAAAAATAGTAAATGGATGAATAAATATACGAAATTTTTATGGTAAATAGTAGACATACCAAGCTTTAATTTTATATATAAAACGTATCATTTGGATATCTACACAAGGTGATATAAATTATTAAAGTTGGGACCATAATGCTGGATTCAGGGAGAAAAGCGTGGAATGAACAGTAAAATTGACACGTTGACTGACGTTGACTTGGTGAATGAATGGTCAACGAGTTATTTTTCCCTGAAATATAATTGAGTTATATTCATTTATCAATTGGAACCACTTCATTTCGATTTTTCTAGAATTAGTTATGATTTTTCGAAGTTAGGTCACTCATCTGGAATTTACACATTGAACAGTACTCGATAAGAGTAAAACTCCAGATTGAGAAATTGGACCTCAATGACCTTGAAAGTGGTTCTAAATGCTACTGAATGGTCCCTAAGACATATGAAAGGAAGGATGTTTCATCGCGCGCCTATCTGAGAGACCTGCAGCGGTCGCGACAAGTCAGAAGCTGGACACCGACGGCCTCCCATGGCGACTTTAGAACCTGCTGCTGGCGCGACTCGACTCATCCATAGTTGCAGCGACCATGGCGCGTCGTTCCAGACCTAATCACCGGTGACCTTTGCGGCTACACGACAGCAATGCGACAGACCTGCGGTGGCTACGACGTGTCTCCTGCAGCAGGCGACGCTGGACGCTTCCGGACGATCTCTCTGTAGGTTGGTGTCATCGGCTGTTTTGGGCTTTGTCTTCTGTGGTTTCAATGGTGACCTGTCCAGAAAACAGCGATGACGTTGCACGGCTGTTCCTGCTGCCATTTTCTGGTTAGTCTGACGGCGACCTCGCGCTCCAGCCACGCGACTCTCTCTCTCGCCGGTGATTCACATAACACAGTAGTCAAACACATGCGACGATTGGTCAGGAAATAAAAAATTATGATTCTTGGATAGCATATTCTTTTCCCAGGTCGTTGGGCATAAAAAATAAAGATCAATAAATAAGGCAAAAGTGATCTTAAACCAGCCTCTGATGCCACATGTTAAAAATAAACATCTCAAAGATAAAATAATCAATCCAGATTATCATATACACAAATACAAGATGCAGCGGAAACTTTAAATTACCTCTTGCCATTACTTTATTGATCTGGATCTGAGAAGAACTGGAAACAATATAGCAATACCTGTGAATCAGAGAACATTGTCAGATGAACAACAGGTTCTTCCAGTTGGTGATTAGGCACAGTGATGGCAACTGTGGAAACTGCCGTCACCAGTGGGGAACCTTCGAGAGGGAGCTGAGAAAATAGGTCTCGCTTAGGACTCAGAGAAAACAATAATAAATTGTCAATTGTTGTGTTTCCACCATCAGGAAATCAACCTTAAATAAACTGAGTCACTAACCCACCTTGGACTAGGCCCAATGACTACGGCCCACACTCAGAAATATTTATTAATTATCCTAATTAATATCTAAATAGGTTATATATTATAATAAATATCTCAAAAAAAAATATAGCATGTTTTATGGTAGAAAATTTACTCATTGTGCGGTCCATGTCATTTCTTTTTGAATTTCAAAAGTCAACTACATTGTGGACCTGGCAATTTCTGTATAGAGTTTAAGATAAATTGCAAAAAAATCATGAGGAATGCGTACGTTGTTTTTAATTTGATTATATACATATATATATATATATATATACTAAAATAATGGCGCATCTTGTAAGGTGCCAAAAAGAGGGATAATGAGGTAAAACAGGAAGGAAGTAAATAAATAAAAAATATAAGTGCTATTATATATTTAGAATTTATAAAATTACGTTTTCATATCCTATCGTTTTAGTTCTGTTACAGTCTGAAGGCAGAATTTTTTTCATCTACTATTTGCTAAATTCTGTTACTAGTTATCAAGTTTTAGAGTTCGTTGTTGATTCTCTCAGTACATGTATCTTCTTTAAGAATCAAACTCAAAATCTAGTAAGATCTAATATGATATTATACAGCTAGACTAACTCTAAGACAAAAATAAATCTTAGCTATAATACATTTTTTTTAAGAAAATACAAAGGAAGAATTTTTATAATATTTAAAGGATACTCCTTTCGTCCTTAATATATGATCTATTTAAATACTTTGATTAGATTAAAGAAGTTTGTTAAGTTAGTTAATATAATATATTTTTTTAAAATATCTTAACTATCTTCTTTAACTCTCTCCCTCTATATCTTATTTGATTATTATTGAGTGAGTATCCATTTATGAAAAAGTTGATAAATATAAATAATATATCTTATATTTAAGACTAAGATTAACTCTCTAATTAAATCATATTTTATTAACAAGAGGAGTAATGTTTAGTGTAAAAGAAAGGGAAAGTTGATATTGGGGGATTGCTAAATTTCTCTTACGGTCTTAGAAGCTTATAACTACCTAAGAATTACTAAGATATTTTTTATCTTTATATTCTCTGGAGAAATAATTATCCCATAATTATTAATGTAAGATACAATAAATAATAATGTTGATGAGAAGAGAGAAGAGAGATTAAGAGATTTATAATAATACTACTCTTGTGATTCTTAATAACCTATTAACTGATTTAATTAGATTAAAAAAATTGACCAATATAAAAAATATAATTAAAAATTAAGATTAATTTTTCAATTAAATTCTATATTAAGCATGGAGATATATAATTATTTTTGTTTTTATAGCATTATAATTCTTTTGTGTGATTCTTGCTCCAACGTTCGAAGGCAAACGTCTCCTCTCTTCTTACCCTAATCACAGTTTACATTTGAAATCTATACAGATTGCAGAGTTACTGGTGAAAAGAGCCATAATGGAGGCATTAATTCTAATCAGAGTGATTCTATGGATGCTAGCTACGAGATTGGGTACCTTATTGCTTTGTGGTTCTCTCTGTATTACTAATACCTGGCCGTTCATCAATAACTTCTCAAATATCTCTTTGGAGAAAAGAGAAAAGATCGTTCAAATGTGGCTCAAGCATCGATTCCTCACACCGATTAGACTTGCATTTCTTTACATCAAAGTCCTCTGCGTCTGGGTCTTCTTCTCTCAGGTAATCCCTTCTTCTTAGTACACTTGTCTATAAAAGTAACTACAATTTTGGGTTAAAGGGCAAACTTACTCAGGATCAATTTTATGTCGGAAGTTTTTTTGGGCTTAAAATTACTTCAAAACTGTTCAAATTGATCAATGTTTCCCTTTACTATTAAAATATTAATAGTCAATGTAAACTTTTTAACTATAAATATTAATTTTTTAATGGGTAAGACAATATTGTAATATTTTAAAATTTTTGGACGACAATAAACTCAAAAAGAGTTTGAGAGCAACATTATAAAAATTTTTGGAGTAAATTTACACCTTAACCTCCTATAAGTTTTTAGGGAATAACTATAAGATTTGAAATAAATAATTTAATTGTCTAAAAGTCTAAATGATAATTGAGAAGTTAACACTAACAAGTTCCGATATAAGAATTCACACTAAATTTAGGCTTGTTGGGACTTTTGATAATCAAGTCCCTTCCTTATAACTCCCCCCAATTTTTTCTTTTTCTTTTCTTGTTCGTGCTCTAAATTTTCCTTTCGTACGTACAGGTTGATGAAAATGGTGAAAACCCTGCATGGAAAGCCATTGGGTATGATGTTTCTGTTGAAGAGAAGAACACAAGCAACTTTGAAAAGGAAAGTAGGCCTCTTGATAAGGGAATGGTGGAAGCCATATATGAAACTAACTCAAGTCTGCCAATATCACTTTCTCAGAAAGGTCTCGAAATTGTTACGAATGCTAAAAGCAACGTCCTTAGAGTCAAATGTGATGCAGTAATTGTTGGTTCTGGTTGTGGTGGAGGCGTTTCGGCTGCTGTTCTTGCAAGTTCTGGCTTGAAGGTGCTTGTTCTTGAGAAAGGAAACTACTTCACTGCTATGGATTATTCTTCTCTAGAAGGGCCATCCATGGATGAACTTTATGAATCTGGAGGAACAATGGCATCTTTAGATGGCAATATGGCAATATTGGCAGGAGCAACAGTAGGTGGTGGTTCTGCCATTAATTGGTCAGCATCCATAAGAACACCAGAATATGTGCTTAAGGAATGGGCAGAGGATCATAAGCTATCAATGTTTTGGAGCTCTGAATATATTTCTGCCATGAACTTGGTGTGTGAAAGAATTGGAGTTACAGATAAATGTTCAATGGAAGGTCTCCAGAATCAAGCCCTTCGAAAAGGCTGCAAGAATCTTGGTCTTCAAGTAGATTATGTTCCAAGAAATTCATCAGAGCATCATCATTGTGGCTTTTGCAACTATGGTTGTAGGCAAGGGGATAAACAAGGGACTCAAACTACATGGCTTGTTGATGCTGTGGATCATGGTGCAGTAATACTAACAGGATTCGAAGCTGAGAGATTTGTGTTACAAAACAAGGAGAGAGGAAAATGTGGGAGGAAAAAGAAGTGTTTAGGTGTGATGGCGAAATCGCTAAGAAACAATATCAAATGGAAGATAGAAGTTGAAGCCAAAGTGACAATCTCAGCAGCTGGCGCTCTTTTGACTCCCCCTTTAATGATCTCTAGTGGGTTAAGGAATAAGAACATTGGCAAGAACCTTCATCTCCACCCGGTGCTAATGGCGTGGGGATACTTCCCTGATTCAGTGTCTGATCTTCATGGCAAATGCTATGAGGGAGGCATAATCACCTCTGTCCATAAGGTGTTGTCAGGGGACTCCAAAGTAAGAGCTATAGTTGAGACTCCTGCGTTAGGGCCAGGTGCTTTTGCTTCATTGTTCCCTTGGCTCTCTGGGCTTGACTTTAAAGAAACAATGCTGAAATATTCAAGGATGGTTCATTTCATAACTATTATTAAGGACAAAGGATCAGGGGAAGTTAGGAAAGAAGGAAGAGTGAGGTATAATTTAGATGATGAGGAGGACAAAGAGAACCTCAAGGTTGGATTGAAGCAGGCACTGAGGATTCTAATCGAAGCGGGAGCGGCCGAGGTAGGCACACATAGGAGCGATGGGCAAAGAATTAAGTGCAATGGAACGAGTGAGGAGGATGTGAAGGAATTTTTGGACTCAATATATGTGGTAGGAGGGCCAATGTCACATGAAGAAAAATGGACATTATGTAGCTCAGCTCATCAGATGGGAAGCTGTAGGATGGGCATGTCTGAGAAAGAAGGAGTTGTTGATGAGAATGGGCAGAGTTGGGAAGTAGAAGGCCTATTTGTTTGTGATGCAAGTCTGCTTCCTACAGCCATTGGTGTCAATCCCATGATCACTATTCAATCTACAGCATATTGTATTGCTAAGAGAATCATGGAGTCTTTGCCAAGGGAATAACTTCTAAAATTCCAATGTGTTTTCTTCAATATTCATCATAAAAGTGTTCTTCTCTTATGTACTTGACTAAACGTTGTTGTACCAAAACTATACCTTTCTGAGTTAATTCTCTTGTATTACTTTAAACGCTTAGCTTGTTGAAGCTAATGCTTTTCTTTTCTTGTGTCAGATAGAGTCATCATTCTGCATGGCTTGTTCTATATTTACCATGTTGATGTAATATTATGCACCTAATTAATGATATCAATATATGAGAATTTCCCTTATATTTTCTATTCCATAAGTTATCCATGAAAAATCTACTACATGTAGGGCTAGGTGAGATAAACCATTCATTGCAAACAACTTACTTTATCAAAGTCAGTCAACATTCAACAGCTTCGGAAGACTTTTTTTGAGTCCTCTATAAGGAAAAAGTTTGGGTGGAAAAGTTATTGTGCCAATCGGTAAATTCACAAAACGTTCTATGCCAATTTTTTCCTTACAACTTCTAGCATGTTCTTTGACTTTGGAATGGTATATTTTGACCTTCATGTATATCCTAATAACATTATTCTTGACTTATGATTTTTAACTTGACGTGTTTTATAACTAAACAATATATTTGACCCGTGTGCTACACAAAGAAGTGAATATAAAAAAGTGTTTAACGTAATAAAAAGTGAGAAAAATGACTTGTTTCTTGTCCACAAGTATGGGATATTATTTAACATATTGACTTAATTCACTGTCCACATAATGTTTTTTGCAAATCAAACCAATATATTTCGTACCAACATTATTAATGCAGATTAAATAAGAAAATAATCAGTTAATAATTATTAAATTAAAGTAAATTAATAAAGAATGCTCTGGAAATAATGACCTATTTATCTATTATTATAAGCATTTAAATTTTGAATCCCTTACAAATCGCAATATCTCCTAGATTGTATCAAAATCTAATAAATCCTCATGAATACAAATCTTTAAATTTTGAATCCCCTAATTTATGAAACACACCTAAATTTAATTAATGGATTAATAACGAATAATTAAAAGTTAAAAGAATCTAAATTTAACTATATCAGCAACAATCCAACAATTGAAAATAGAATCAAATGTAATTAATGATAACTCAACCCATCAATTGTTACTCCACCCAAAAGCACCAAGTGGGTACTACCAAATTTTAATAAAGATATTGATTGATGATTTAAAGATTAATCATCATTGCTCTTTATATAACACCTAGAAAATTCCTCCCAGTTAAATATCCTAATTGTTTTAAAATAAGTCCCAATTTTGGAAAATTTTGTGGAAATAAAAATTTCAAATGATTCCAAAGTGTCATTTCCTTTTTTTTTTTTTTTGGTAAAGCCAAAGTGTCATTTCGAAAAAGGATGAGAGATGGACTTACGACTAAGCCCAGGCAGAAAAGATTATCAATTCAAAACAGATGACTAAGCCTATAAACAAATTGATTCCAAACGTATATAAAAAAAAAATTGATTCCAAACTACTAATGAGGTTTGGTTTAGTGGCTCACAATGTGATGAATTAATATTTGAATTATTGCTGAGAGAAGTGTCTATATTTAGTGCTCGACAGTACTTCAAATAGGAATATACTAATACTTAGCAAAAAAAAGAAGTTGATTCCAAGCTGCCAATATGGGTTGGGTTGTGGAAAAAACTAGTCCATCGTAACATGATAAACTAATATTCAAATTCTTATTAGGAGATATATTTATATTTAATATCTGACAGTACTTCGAATATAATCGTCTCCAATAAGAGAATACCTATGCTTGCTAAAAATAAAAAATTGATTCCAAGCCCACTTCTAAGACATTACAAAATGACTCCCCAAAATTTCAAGACTGAGAACAATTTGGACTCACACGATCAATTAACCCAAATGTGAAAATATGGGGGGGGGGGGGCAAGTTGTAATAACGTCAAAATACTCCCATGGTCACAATTAAAGGGTTCTAAACGATATTTATCAACAGTACAGTATAACCAAGTCATACAACTCGGCCGTCTCAATATTAAAATAGCAAATTATGCAAAGATCGTAATTTTGGAAAATTATCTAGATCTGGGGAAAAATTAGAAGTCCATAGGAACTCAAATGAAAAGTAGAAAAGTTCTAAAGAGTAAGAAAGAAGTATTAGTGACTAAAATGAAAATTTCAAATGTTGATGTATTAAGTGTAATTAAATTATGAAAAAAAATCCGAGGCTAAAAATCAGACAAGATAGTATTTCTAACCCAGGAAAATGTGTCCCTAAGCCACATTAGTACATATATCAGTTGTAAAAAATGCCTAAAAATGTCCAAATGACCATGTTTTTTTTAAAGCATAGATATCCTCCTATTGGAGGCAATCCTATTCAATATACTATCAGGCACTAAATATAGCCACTTTTACAAACGAAGATTTAAACATTGATTCTCCACGTTATGGTAGACTAATTTCTTCTGCTAGACCCAATCTCTATTGGTTTAGATGCCCTTGTATTTTTGGCTAAGCATAGGTATCCTCCAATTGGAGACAATCTTATTTAAGGTATTATTGGGTAATAAATTTGAGAGTTTCTTTTAGCGAAAATTTAAATATTAGTTCTCCACTTTCTTATGACCATGTTATTATAAGAGAATTATGCAACCTCAAAAACGAAGAAGGGTAGTTTTGTGAAATTGGAATCAAGTTAAAGTGAAGCCCAAAAAGAAAATAAAAGGCCCATAAACATAGCTCGTAATGTACAATTTTTCCTAATTAAAGATAGTGCAAGCAGAGAGCCAATTTGTTATTTATGAAGATTGAGGGGTTGAGTAGTAGATAGTAAAATTTACAACTGTAGTTCATTTCAAGACAGACTAATAGAGTCGCAGATACACTAATAAAAGAAAGTCTTTCTAGATCTGTTGGATTTGATAAGTGTCCTTCACAGTTGCAGCACTTAGACGTTTTAGAGTGGATGTGATTAAATTCCTCTAGGGTTTATTCCCTCTCTTGTTACAAAAAAAAAAAGATAGTGCAAGCAAAACACAAAATAAGCCCAACAAGAGGAGCACAAATGGTGACATATTAAGAGAAAAAGAAAAACCAACGGGGGTTAATCCGAGTGGTAAGCGGCCCAGTATCGTTTAAGCGAGGTCTCAAGTTCGAGCCTTGGCGTATGTAGAAAATCTCCGTTGGGAGACTCACCCACCATAGCCAAGTGCGCTATGCGGGTCAGATCCGGATGTAGTCGGGGTAAAGTTCCGGTGAACCAGATAGGCAACAAAAAAAAAACAGAGAGAGAAAAAGAAAAGAGGAAAATGAAATTTAGATGATAAAGAAAAAGAACAGAGAAGTCAAAGGAAAATGATGCCTACCTGATATTGGTATCGCCTAGAAAAAATGGATACTTTGCCCTGCCCTTAGATCGTGGTAAGCCTAACCTTTTTTTAAAAAATTTTTATAGCAAAAAAAAAAAAACAGAGAAGTCAATGCAGAAAAAAGAAAAAGAAATCCAAGTTTAATCAGGCAAGCAAGAGACAAGCCTAATATCAATAAGATTAGGGCTAGGTTATAAGCATTTGTGACAGTTCATTTGGTAGGTGATCTCGTAAGTCTCTTGTAAGTATTCTCTGAGCCATGGTTTTGATAGAAGATTAATGCCGAACCCACTTAAACTTTTTTTGTAATAAAAAAAATAACAATTGGGCTGTACTTTGTGATCCAAATTACAAATAATCATCCACAAGCCCAATACATAATAAATACAAATTCTTTCCAGATTGCCATTCATCGAGTTAGAAACCCTTCCATATATTTCTTTTTAAAAAATAAAAATTAAAAACATTCAGACTGTTGGCATTTTTTATAAGATTCTTTTTTTAAAAAAAAAATCTCCAATATGTGCCTTCATATGACCCAATTTTTGTAGTACTCCCTCTATTCTAATATAAGATATAGTTAACTTTTTTTAGTAGAATAAGTAAGCTAAATGAATAAGTTAATTATGACCAAATTTAATTTCTCAAAATAAATTTATATTATATACTCCTGAATCTATTTAAATTAATAAAATAACTCTTATCTTAGTTATAATTAACTGATTTATTTAACTCTTTAATCTATTAAAAAAATTAACTAACTTTTATATTAAGAAATATATATAGTAGTATATTTGGCATCTCCTCACATGTCATGCTGGTCTATATAATACTCCACGTATTTTTTCCATATAGGTGTCCATATAATATACTCCATGGATTTTCACTATTTCTTGGGTGTTGCAGTAGCCATCATTTCCAATATAAACTCAAATAATGACTACTAAAAAGGTCTAAGATATGTTACAAATACATGGTGAGTCGGTTAGGGGGAAAAAGGAATCTAATTGAAAACTTTTAATGTTTTAATAAAAAGGGTATTTTAAGCAACTCGTTTTATTTTTAGTTCTAGGCAATCATTGTAGTCCTTTATTGGGATGTCAATAATTCGTGGTCGGTCATAAATGTAATATCTTAGAGAGAGTCCTCAAATGACACTTTCCCAAAAAAAAAAAAAAAACAAAGAAAGAAAGAAAAAGCTCACCAGCATGATAATTTCATATCTAGCTAGCATATTAAATAGACACAAGCATATAATATGGAACTAGTTTGGGTACTCATTATTTTTATGAGCATCCTAAGCTCATCAGATGTAGATGATCTAAATTTAATTTTTTTCTTATCTTTATTTTTAAAAAATATTTTAATAATATAGAATCTAAAATAAAGATAATCTCTTAGCAATTATTTTTTCAAAAAAATGATTTTTTTATTTAAAAAGCATGAATTGAAAAAAAAAAATCTTGATCATCCAGATCAGATATGGACAGTCCAAATCTGATGAGCTTTCCCATCTAATACCATGAAACCCATATGAACAAAATGGATAGGTGAAATATTTGAAGGACTTCCTTTGAAAATTGAGATTTCTTCCAAGGAAGGAAATTAATTTACAAAAAGAAATGTCTTCCAAGATACACTTGGTGCCTCTTGAGAGCAGAATAACTTTTGGTATGAGTCAACAATTCGTGGTCGTTAAATGTAATAATCAGTTAAAAGATACATTTATATTCCCTCATATATGTTTTGAGGACATATTCATCACATGTGTGTAAGAAAACCACCTCAATTGTCAGGATCAGTCTCTCGAAATGGCAATGGAACTGCCTTTACTGCTCGAAAATGACCCACGTTATTTAAATGCTCATTCTCCAACCTGTTAAGTGGGACAACAACAAATTAACTTGTCAAGCTTTATATCACATTGATTAGAGGAAGAAGATGGAAACTTTATACTACTCAATCACATAGTATTGTACGTGAAGAAAGAACCTGTAAAAGTTCCAATGCCCTCGACGAATAACTTCCAATGAAGCTAACAAAAACTCCAGCATTCTTGACTGAACTGGTCCAACTTTGAGATGCATGATAGTTTGAACCCAAGCCACTCTCAGGGCAAAATTGAAGGCCTGCGCGCAATTTAGGTTAGGTTATCTTCTGATCCAACATCTACCAATACAACTGATATGAAAGAGTTGGACTTACCATAGATATGTAGTATACGGTCTTGTTCTTTAGAATGAGATCATCTCTGAGCCATGGGTTTCTTGAGTTGGGATTCAGAAAACCCCAGTCCTTAACAAAATCCCAATACAACTGATAGATAGTGGCCACAACAGAAGTTATTAATACGATAGCAAACCATAGACTGTCTTCTCGTCTGCCGTATGTTACTCTCGCTCCAGCTGCCACCATGGCTGAAACATACTTCCCCATGTTTGCCAGATGGTTCAAATCAGAATCATCAAACCATCTCCTTGCACACTTTTGTCAACATTCATGCGGCATACATTGTTAGATTGATGATGTTTCTTAGTGATAGTACTCCCTCACTCTGTTACTTGATATAAGAGCTAGTTAACTTTTTTAAATAGATTAAAGAAACCAAATAAATCAGTTAATCATAACTAAATCTAACTCTACGAAATGAATTCATATTATAAACTCTTTATTCTACCCAAATTAGTTAACTAGTTCTTATATTAGTTATGATTAACTGATTTATTTGGCTTCTTTAATCTATCTAAAAAAAATCAAATAGTTTTTATATTAAGAAACGAATGTAGTATATATATAACAGAATCTATCAATTTAGTAAATTGGGGAGGCATGTACATACTTGTAGAGTGCGCCAATAATAGGGCAAGAAGGAGATGATATAAGTTATTTCCATGTACAACCTTCCAGAATGGCAGGTCTCTGGGTGGTTAGTATTGAAGATTCTAGCAGACAAGTGACAAGCTGTGGTTTCCAAATGTCTCAAAAATGGAATCTGCATTAGTAAAATGTATGTTCGTCAATTACGGTTATTTATCAGAATGGATGTTAGCAGAATCAACTTGTCGGTTAACCTGGCTTGTTAGTTGGTCAGCCATGAAAAAATCTACCAGCAAAACCTGCATGCACCGATGATCGAATAATATATAATAATCAGAACAATGAGAGTTAATGAGGGAGATGATTTAATACTCGTCCGGTCCTTAATATATAATATAATTAGAGAGTCAATCTTGATCCTAAATATAAGAAATATTTCTTATATTTGTTAACGTTTTCCCAAATTAATAATTAAATAAGAGAGGAAGGGAGAGAGTTAATGTTTAGGGTATTTTAGAAAAAACATGTTATATTAACTAACTTAACTAACTTAATTAATCTAATAAATTATTTAAATATATCCTATATATATATATATTAATTAAGCACCGGGGGAGTATATGGTTTATGTACCTTATAGAAAGGAGAGCAGACAATGTTGCGAATAACCCGAATGAAGCAGTAACGTGTGGGGCGATAAAAGATGTCAAATGGGCAAATGAGGAGGACCATGAAGGACTACAATATATATTAGGTAAATTGAAATTAAAGATACATATACATGAAAAGGAATTGATGAACTTTTGTGGGGGTGTGTGTGAGAGAGAGAGAGACTAACCAGAAGAAGAATTCCAGGAATGGCATCAACTTGGGAGGGAGAGAAGCCGCCAGCCCTAAGGAGAAGGTGGATGACCATTGCTGCAATCACGGCGGTGATGGAGGCGGTGCATATGAGAAAGGCGTCTCTGTGCTTTAGTGCCGTGTTTGGTGAGAACTCAAATATGAAATTGTAGTTTATTCTTGTACTCTTCCACATGAATAGGTTGCATCCATACATAAACAAGTGCAAGCTCAACAACGCAAACACACTGCACGTACATTGGTCATATGAGACTATGTGAGGCATTAAGTAATATAAAATATAAAATGTTTTGTAAGTTGCATTCATCACAATTAAGTTGTGAAATTTTGTATGAAATTTATTCATCCACTTATTAAATTTGTTGTTAATAATATAATATAGATAGTACCTGAAGAGAGGGTAAACGGTTTGCATATAAGCTGATTCTGTGGAAGAGGAGAATATACCACACAGATGAGCCAAGATTGCGTATACGCAGAACAATGATGCAAAACAACCTGTAAGCAAACCTGTATGCATACGGGCAGTAACAACAACTACTGTTAATGCATATGAGAGAGGGAGAGGGCGGATTATATCCGGTCTATATATATATATATATATATCTAAATTAAACCCTCAATTAATTCTGTAACTCGAATAATAAATTTATTCTATAATTGAGAGAATACATAGGGAATTAGCAAAGGGCCAAACTAAAACCAATTTTGTTAGAAAATGGATTAATCCATCTTTAGTAGATTAGGCCCAACCCAATAAAACGTAGGGCTATTGTGAGAATAATGGAGAGAGTGGGTTATATATATGAGTAATATACCCCTTATAAGAAAAAAATGGGAGTTACCCCATTGGTAATGCAGAAGAGAATGTGGGAGAGTGGGGGAGTGATTTCAGATTCCACTTCCCTCCCCCTTCATGCATGCATATACGTAAGAAATAGAAGCATACAAGGTGTGTGTAGATTTTGTATTTTCTCTACTCCTCTCTCTCTACGTAGGTCCAAAGCTCTCTTCCTCTCTGGTGTTATTTGCTATGTAGCGTGACTGTGAGCATGTAGCAAGTGCTCCAGTTTCATGTGGATATCTCGGTAGTCAGAGTAAGATCCAAGGGAAATCCTATATTGGTATCATGAGAAAGGTGGTATTTTTTTATGATTTCGTCGATGCTTCTATGATTTTTTTTGGATATATGCGTTGTTCATGTCTTTATTCCAATTTCAAGTATTTATTTTATGTTAAGATACATGGAGCATGCATCTAAAGCATAAAATACCAGAGAACATGCTATGAAAATGTACATGCTTCTTCGTTCAAAAATTGGGATACTAGAAATATGCATTTTTAAGCCTTGAAATTAGTCCCATTGTGTTGTAGAGCATGAAAAAAATGAAGAAAATGACACCAAGAATGACGAAAACAAATGTCAGAAGGTGAAGTTATGAAGGAGGGAAGATTCGGGTTTGACGGACCCGATCCACGCCCCAATCAGGGTCTGGTATGACCTAGCTGGAGGTTAGGGATGTTCAAAATGGTGTGTTTTGATCATCCCCAAAATGGCGTCATTTTGAGGTTAGACGCCCCCTCTGTCTTTTTGGCCAAAACGCTGCTTTTGGTCATCCATTAAAAAAAAACCTTTGTTGGCTACTATCAAACTGGGCTGATAACAACAACAAAAAATCAGTTCGGGTCAAAGGTGTACTGGGCCACGAATAAAACACAAAGAGGTACTGACTTTGGACGGGGTCGAATCAATGGATCTAACCCGGATCTAGTTACTAATTTAAAAAACAAATTGTGTGGCAGTAACCCTATGTGGTGCGTGGGACCACGTGGGGTCTGCAAATGCCACGTGGCCATCCCAATCAATACATCTCGGTGCGTGGTAACATCCAGGACAGCACGTATCGCCATCAGCTGTCACCATACGTTGTGTACACACACCTGTGTCGAAAGTGGGATATTGGTTTTTTCCATATTTTTCAAATTTTTCACTCCCTCTCCTTCTAGGGGCACATGGAGGCGCGTTTGGACACCAAATGAGGCAAGGTTTGTATCTAAAAATTTCTAAATTTAAGAGCTTCAATTGTACATATAACTTGTATATTTTGGAGCATAACAAAATCATTTTTTTCTCTTTTTGAGGAGGTGCTATTTTTTAGTGATTTTTTGTGTGTTTAAAAATCCTAAAATATCTGTAAACACTCATATTAATTCTCTTGTGAATATATATGAGTTTAGTGAGTCCAAATTGCACTGAAACAAAAGATTTATTCTTTTGATTGTTTGTTCCATTGGAGAACCTACACCTAAGTATGAACCTACAGGCGATGATTCAAAAAATGTACAAGATATCGGTTCTCAAACCTCATTTTAATGATCCAAACATTTAGAGACATATGTGACTCTGAGTGAAGCATGGAATATGAATTTGCTCTCTTGGGTAAGAACCCTTGAGTGACAACTTGGAAGGAAAAGATCCTGAAGAAGGTCTAGAGGAAATGAATAAACAAAAAGATTCATCAAATATTAATGAAACCCAATCCATCCACTAATGTGGAAACCTAAAAGATTTGAAGGAATAATCTAAATTTCTTTGTGAAGAAATTGAAGACTAATTTCATAAAAATACAATTTGCAAATTTCCTTTAAGAAAATGGAGAAGCTCTGGGAGCTAATCAAAATGATAAGAGACACATGATTCTTGAAGTCATGACAAACAATGGTTATGAGAACCTTTCCTAATTGGGTTTGCAGAGCATAAGGCTTATCCCGGTTAGAGATATGTTTTGGCTAAGAATAAACTTCGAAAATGTAGAGAAATTTTCTTTTCAAGAAAAACTCAATTTAACTATTCTAGCACTCAAATAAAAAGACATTATAACCATAATGCAATGAGAGTAATAAAGAAGTGTACGTCAAATACTCTTTGTGAGTGGAGCTCTTAGAGAATGAGTCCTCTAAGAATATCTTAATCACTATTTGAGTGAAAGCTTTTAAATAAAATAAATAAATAAATAATAAAAAATTTTAAGAGCATCATGTGCTTTATTTGAGTGGGAGTTATTGAAGAATGAGTCTACTAAGATTCATTTATGAGCTTGTTAATTGATGTGCTTGTATGAAGTACTTGATAGATAGTAATGACATTGTTGGAATCTGTGTGATGGGAGGTACAAACTTATTCTCCTGATCGTAGATCAAATAATATTGTTATCCTTTTAGTCAAGAATAATACAAGCACATGACATTGTATACTAGAATGTGCTATATCATCCTTATTCTTGGTTCAAATAATAAAACCCAAAAAATGTGGGATAGTCTTACGAGTAAGCCAAGAAAGACCACCAAGAACATAAATGACAAATTTAATAGGGACAAATAATATATATAACATTGAGAGGCCTCATAATGATAAAGTAACAAGATGTTGTGAAGCTATTGACTGTATGGTCATGGCGAAAACTGAGACAGAAAAGTCTGTTCAGCATAGGAGAGGTACGGAGACCTATATGGTCTAAGAAATGGCATAGTCTACACCATTTTATTGAGTGCAAAGGGTGATAACTCAACGTATAAACTTGTACAAAATACAACAACACAGGCCATATTAATCACATTAAAAGTCAGGTTTGGGGTATGTTTGCTACCAAGCTGAAGAGATTGTCAATTAAATTTGACACGTTTAAGCCGAGGCTTGACACTCCTATGAGACAGCATCATTGTGAGTTTACTAGAAAGACAAGAGAACTGAAAGAGCCTAACAGCAAATTACCTAATAGACGGATGTGAACTGTCGTTAGGATGTTCCTTTCTATGTGGCAATAAATGGAACTTAACTCATAGCGTATGTTTACTGATATGAAGAAGTACTTGGGAACTTGAGTCTAAGGTTTATGGATCCTCTGGATAAATCTTTTCCTCCCGGAGGAATCAAGTCCTTCATACTCTAGGCCCAAATCGAAGTAGGATTAGAGGTTCTAAAAATAGAATGACGGATGGTCCTAAGTTCAGGTAGGGCAAGACATTCTTCAAGTAGAATGTAAAGAAAAGTGGGAAGAAGAAAACTGACCTAAGTAAGGTCAAGGGCTCTCTCTACCACATGGTTAGCCATTTTTTGAAGGATTGCCTAACAAAAATGAGCACAAGACTAAAGCTCCATAGAACATGAGAATAAGATCAATGATTCTTTTGTGTAGCACCGTTGATTGCTGAATAGAAGTAAGTTGCTTTATTTTGGCAACGACATGCTGATTGAGGTGAAAAGGTAATGGTGCCTACAAGTTCACTTTGCAAAGTAGAACGACATTAATTCTGCATGTTGAGTTTAATGCACATGACTTTGAAAAAGTCAAGTATTTTGCATCATCTTTCATAACACCATGTGTTATTTTTGAGAAAATTCTCTATTTAAATCACTGTTGGTAACTCCATATATGTTCCATTGCTCTATTCTTTTAACGATCATTATGAATGAGATGTTGACTTAAATAAGTCAACATACAGACAATGACATTTATATTGGTACCAAAACTAGCATAATGAGAAATGCTAAGTTTAACCTCCAATATAAAAATGTATGTCTATGCTAGAATTGTCTAGTAGGTAAGAGCAATGGCAAAGCCTTACAGTAAGGCACAAATGGTTAGACAACCATTGCAATTAATCTATTCAAATTTTTTGTGGGTTAATGAGTTTGAGAACAAAACATGGAGTTTATTCACAAGAGGTCATGAACATTAGATTTCTGTAAGTCTGAAGCTCGAGTGCTTTGACAGTACCTAAACAAGGTTAAAAATCAAATGAGTAGGAAAATAAAGGTTCTACAAAATGACCAAGGACGTGAATATCTATTTGGCACATTTAAATGATTCCACGAATAAAGAGGTAATTAAACAGTTAGTTATCCCTAATACTCCGTAACAAATGAAGTTGCTAAAAAACTTAGTATAACACTAGCATGGTAGGGTTTATCAAATCTACCCTTGATGGATTAGGATCCATTTTTGGTGTTGTTGAGTGTGGTTTATAGTTAACCATAAGCAGTTAACCACAAGTAGTATGGATTATGGATCGGATTTGAGTTTCTGAAAGTCTATTATGGATTGGATTTAGCTTTTGTAGGTCTATGGTTTCTATAAACCATTATTATGGACCATGAAGGTCAACTGCTCACGCCCATATTCATTCTTACAACCTTAGCGTTATGTTTTCTTTAATGGAGAACAAAGAGACGCTACATTTAATGAAAGTGTTTTTGACTCCACCACATTCAATGATTTTTTTTTTCTAGCAAGAAGAATTGACAATATTGTATATCTTTGTGAGACACATACATAAGGTAGTACAAAACAAGTGGATGATCATCGATCGTCTCAGTGCATTAATGTAAGTGGGAGCTTAAAAAGGTCATTAAAAGAGACATAATTCCATGTTATGTACAAGACACCTTATCAGGTCCTGATGGAAAAGAATGGTGGAGAAGATGAACTCTATGATGAGTAATAAAGTTTTGGGAATTGGTTTATCTAACTCTAGGTTGTAAAGGCCATTGAGAATTTGTGGATTCTTATAATTGAGAGAGCAGATAGATCAATTTCCCAAATACAAGATTCAATTAGTTAACAAGGGGTATACATTATAGGAATCATTAGGTTTTGAGGATACCTTCTTGTATTTCAATTTCAATAGACTAATTCTGGCAATAGTAAAAAACTATGTGGATTTAGAGAGACATCAAATTGATGTAACACCCACATTCGAGTAGTGACATGGATGAAAAATATAGGCAATGACTAATAGATCTCACCACATCAAGTGGTGTTTGAGGTTTTATAGAGTTATAAACCTCATAATTTTGCATTGGTCTATCAGTGGACTAAAGCAATAATCTATGAAGTGGTTTTTGAGATTTTATGCAAGTGATAACCTCATGATTTTCATATGATTAATGAGAATCACTATGCCAAGTGGTTTTAAGACAACCTTGTGATAATATCCCTTAAGATGTATTATACTATTAGCCAGAAATAGCTCAAATTTAATTGTGACAATTTAAGGATAATCTAAATCTATTAGCCAGAATATCCCTTCATTGCTGTGTGAGTTATAGAAAGGTACAATTATTTCATTAATGTCCTTTGACTTTGACTGTATCATGGAGGTTTGTTTTAGCGTCTGCTACTTTAGTATATGTCCTATGGTCAAGTCATATATGAACCAAAGGTATTATATTAAGAAACAGAAACATACAAGGTGTGTGTAGATTTTGTATTTTCTCTGCTCCTCTCTCTCTGTGTATGTCTAATGCTCTCTTCCTCTTATTTGCTGTGTAACGTGATTGTGAACTTGTAGCAAGTGTTTTTGTAACATCCCAATTTTTGGTCTAGGAGAACTGGGAGGTAGTCTGATATGGGCAGGCTGCTAAACCCGTAGTCCCAGGGTAGTAATCTGATATGGGCGGATTACTTACCTATATTTTGTAGGAATCCGAGGGATGAGCTAAGTCCTTCAGGATTTAAAGATGAGTTAAGTCTTTAACCTACAGAATCGGGATAGTTCACCTAGGTTCAAAATGAGGAATGTGAGGAATATCCTAAGTCTTAAGCCTAGGAATTCTGCAGGTAGCTTGATATGGGCTAGCTCCTGTGTAAAATAACCTGATATGGGCGGGTTGTTGAGCCTTTCAATTAACGATGACTTCCAAAGAGTTTAGGGGATGAGTTATTGAAAGAGAATTTCTAGACCTTAAGATGAGGGATGAGAAGATGAGGTTAAGATGCTAGAAAGAGAATGCAGGGGCAAAATCGTAATTATGGGAAAGATCGGGCAGGTAGCCGATGAGTACCATATTTTGCCAGAAAATAGAGAAAATTATGCTGATCATTTCACTAAACTGTGAAATGTGCATATGAGGTCTCTATAGGTATGAAAGAATTAAAAATGTGACCAAGGGTAAAATGGTTATTTTTGAAAAGTGTGCGCGAGAGCGTACTTTCAGGCAAAAATAGCCCGGTCCGGATAAAATATTTGAAAATACCGGGAGATAGAGAAAGGGATTCCGGGTTGAATGACACAACACAGAATTTTGATTTGAGGTCCCGATTTTTCTGTAAAAATTCCTGAAGATGGGAATTTACAGTTATAATCGGTAAAGAAAAGGCAGTCCGAATAGAGATAATCGGACTGTGGCCAGAGGCCATACAATGTTTTCTAAGGCCCATAGTGACACCAGGGAAGGCCCAGGCCCATAATAGCAGTTCAGTGGTAAAAGGGGCCGGTGTCCGCGAAAAAGGTGCGAAATGACGAAAATGCCCCTATGTTATAGAACAGCCGAAGAATGAGTAAAGGGTATTTTGGTCATTTGCCTAAGGTTAGACAGTCCAGGGAAGTTATCTGGATAATTGACCAGGGTCAGAGAATACTCTGGTAAGATGGGAAAAGACAATAATTCCCTAGACCTAGTAAAGTAAAGAAAGAGAGACTAAGGGCATTTTGGTAATTTGCCAAGGGGTGTTTCTTGGGAATCGTGCCATCAGAGTACTTGGGCTGGATCAGAGACCCAAGATGATATTCCCAGGCCCAAAAACGCAGGCCCAGTGATTCAGGGGGAAAAGTGACATTAAAATAATGATTTAATGACTTTTCAGTAAAGTAAAGTTACTCGGTTGGCATGATAACCGAGGAGGTGATCAGATAAAGTCTGGGACTTATCTGGATAGCATTGGATGGCGTGAAAGGTGCCAGCAAGATGCCACATGGCGCCAACATAGAGGGAGAAGAAAAGTTAAGGACACATGGCACAATCTTAGCCGGTGAGTCCAGTTTGTGGGAAATCGGACCGGACCGGTACTGGATTGGACTGGAAATGCTGAGTCAACTGATGAGGTGTCCAGGAATTGTGACATGTGAAGAATGTGGCGATGAGGTGTCCCGGTGAGGTGTCCTGGGTGATGCAGTAAAAGAAAATAAAAGAAAATAGGAAAATCCAGGAAAAACCAGGACCACATGTTCAGATGGCTTCAAAATTACGAAAATGCCATCGAAGGAAACTATAAATACCCCCTCCCCCTCCCATTTCATGCATCCCACGGTTTTGGGCAAGAAAGAGAGAGAAGGAGAAAGAAAGAAAGAAAGTTCTGGCGGAGCTGGAAGCAGTATAGAGATAGTAGAGTTCTGCTAAGCTTTTGAGGTAGTAACTAATCCTAGCTTTTATGTAATGTCTTTGTGATTTGTTGTGCTATTGTTTGGTTGGATTGTTGTCTTATATGTTATGCTTGAAGCTCTATTACAATGCTATGATCATATGTTATTGAATATGGAAGCACGCAGCATACTTATCTGTACACAATCACAAGCAAGTACTGTCACTCTGCATTACATATATTGTTATGATTATTACTACTGAGATTCCCCCGAATCTCATTCCCCATGCCTAACCCATTACAAGGAGATTATGTTGAAGTGAATTTTAAGAATGTTGAGAGACGCCGTTATGCCGCCGAATGTAAGACTGAACATCATAGTATGATAAGTACTGTGTACGTAGTGCTGTCTAAGGAGGCTGGAAGTGAGTGGACCTAGCCTGTTCATCCAGTCTTTCCTGGGTACTTACGTAGAATGGTAGTTCTCATTAGGGAATTACCGAATCAGTACGGTTCAGTTCTTTGTACAGATGAAGCCTAGCGGTTATGCTGCCGGATTTTAGGCAGGAAAAGATGTAATAGAAATATGAGAATTTTGTGTATGACTTGTTGTATGACATTTTATTATTTAATAATAAATATTGTTTGGCATGTTCAATTTGTGAATGGGGAATTAAAGGAGAAATTCGCAGGTCCTGAGGTAGCAGTATTTTGACCTCAATTTGACCTAGTAAACGAAGGAGTTTGGCCACGAAATTTGGTGAGCCGGTTGTACACATCTGGGGCATTACGTGGATAGGTAATAAGCCTTGTTTGGATGCGTAGAATGAGATTAATCAGTTCTCAAATTAAAGGTTCAGAATAAGGAACTTAAAAGTAGAAATTTTAATTTCTGGACTTAAGTTAAGATATAATCGAGCTAATATTGCTTCTGCAAGTGTACTCTGAGGAGTCTAATGGAGGATGTTTCAGTTTTCGTGTGGGTATCTTGGTGAGTCAGTGTAAGATCTAAGGTACGCCCAAAATCCTATAAATTTGAAAACTAGCAGGATTGTATCGATGACCTCCCACATTCGAGAGTAATAATATTCACAAATAACAAATAGTGTCGCTTCTGTTGATGAGCTCTATCTAATATTTTTTTTATCTAGTTGTCCTTCATGCATTTCATTAGGTTCATTAGAGCAACTTTGTTTCCATTCTTTCAAAAGTTTACAAGATCCTCATAATTTATAAATGTTGATAAGATGAAGGGAGAAAAACAGTTAAGTTCCAAAACTTCAAATTGATGGCAGTAAGATCCTCAAATTTTTTTAACAAAAACGTCAATTGTAAATAATGATTGAGATACTTATATATTATGAGACTTAATTGTCATTAATTCTTCATTTGCAACTATGACTTTTTAAATTTATAATTCTCTGAATTAATAGCGGTAATTTATCTTTGAATATATTATTTTTGGGGACATAACTATTATTATATGAAAGTTTTGGAACATAACTGTTATTCTTCTAAAGATAAATGCAATGTCTGAAAACTTTCAAGTTATTATCTCTCTTGTAGGATGAGCAAGGAAATGGTATATAATCAAAGAAATAATAAAACATTATGTACTAGGATTCTGATATACTAAAGAAATTTCTAAGCAATCTATCTCTGTATTAAAATGGAATCAAAGAGGAGTACGATTACAGAGAATGCTCAATCGCGTATAAAAAGTAAATACTGAAATGGAAATGTGTTTGTCGCCTACTATAGGAAACAAGTAGAAGAAAATTCAGAGAGGAAGAGAAACCATCAGAGAGAAAATTCCTGAGAAATCATCCTTCCTTCACGCTGCCTCCGACTCTGCTTTATTCTCCTTTCCTTCCTGAACTTTCCATGTGGTCCTGCGAATTCTGTTGCTCCTACGTGGCTGTTTAGCTCCTTCTTCCAGACTTTTCATTTTACCCTCTGGTTCTTCTGTCTTATGGGCTGTAATATGGGCCATATCATCACTATTCCCTGGCCCATTCATAACAATACCTTCCCCATCGAGATAGACCTTGTCCTCAAGGTCAAAGTCTGGGTAATGTAAATGAAAGGTATCCAAATTTTCCCAGGAAGGATCATAGTTGTCATCCCATTGTATCAACACCTGTATTAACCAAGTATCTCGAATCTTTACTTTCCTAGAACTCAACACAGCCTTAGGACGCAAGATAGGACCCTCAATTTCAGTGTTATTGGGCAATGGCAGAATCTGTGCTTGTGAATTTCCATGACAACGTTTAAGCATAGATACATGGAATACGGGATGAATGCGTGATTCAGTAGGTAGTTGGAGTTTATAAGCAACTGCTCCTATCTTCTCAATAATTAAAAATGGTCCATAATACCTTAAAGATAACTTTTGATGATGAGAGGACTTCAAAGAGTGTTGGCGATAAGGCTGTAATTTGACAAAAACATAATCACCTACACAGAAAGCAAGTTCAGTCCTTTTTTTATCTGCATAATGCTTCATACGCTGTTGAGCTTTCAGCAAATTATCTTTTAAAGTAAGAATAAGAGCATCACGGGCTGCAAGCTGAGCCTTAACTGGTAAGGGAGCATCTACTGAGTGATCAAACCGTAACAACAATGGAGGATCCCTGCCAAACAGAATCTTAAAAGGTGTCATACCAGCAGCAGTGTGAAATGAAGTATTGTAGCAATATTGTGCCCAAGGCAAATAAGTTACCCATAACTTGGGTTGATGGTGAACAAAACAACGTAAATACATTTCCAAACAACGATTCAACACCTCAGATTGACCATCACTTTGTGGATGATAGGCAGAACTCATACAGAGTGATGTACCCTGTAATTTCCACAGATGCTTCCAAAAATTACTAGTAAAAACTTTATCTCTATCAGAAACGATAGTCCGAGGAATACCATGCAAACTCATAATATGTGTCACAAAAGTGTCAGCCACTGATTCAGCAGAAAAATGAGCTTTCAGAGGCAAAAAATGAGCAAATTTTGATAAACGATCGACCACCACAAAAACGACAGTGAATCCTCTTGATACAGGCAGCCCGGTTATAAAGTCCATAGCAATATCTTCCCATACCTTTGAAGGGAGTGGAAGTGGGTGTAATAACCCATAAGGGGCTGTTTGTACAGTTTTAGCTTGTTGACAAATAGTGCATTGCTGAATAAACTGCTTCACATCCTTACGTATACCTTTCCACCAGAATTCTGCTGTAATTCTGGCATGTGTGCGTACAGTACCTGTGTGACCTCCCATCTTTGATTCATGAAATTCTTTAATAATTAATGTCAGGAGCTCCCTATCTGCATGAGGTATAACCAGTCCCTGTTTGTAAAATAGTCTCCCATTATGGATTTTATAAAAAGGATATTGATCTGGATTCTCTACCACCTTCTGGTGAAGTTCTAACAACTCTGGTGAACCAGTAATAGCAGCTTGAATCTGCGCAAATAGGTCATTAGTGATAAAAGAAATAGCCATACAGGAACGTGACAATGCATCAGCCGCAATATTAGTCTGGCCAGATTTGTATTCAATTCTATAATCATACCCCAGTAATTTTGGTAAAAAGGCTTCTTGTTCAGGAGTCTGAATAACTTGGGTAGACAAATGACGTAAACTCTGTTGATCAGTCCTTATAATAAAGGAATGTCCCACCAAATAGTGCCGGAACTTTGAAACAGCCTCGGTCAAGGCATGAAGTTCCCTGACATAAGCTGACTTTGCTTGCATGCGGGCAGATAACTTCTTAGAAAAATAAGCAATGGGGTGATTATTCTGACTAAGAACTGCCCCTATTCCAAAACCTGAAGCATCAACCTCAATAATAAAGGGTTGGGAAAAATCTGGTAAAGACAACACTGGGGCAGATATTAAAGCCTGTTTCAAATTTTGAAAAGCAAGCTGAGCACTATCGGACCAAGCAAAACCGTCTTTCTGTAATAAATTAGTCAAGGGAGTCGCAATATGAGCATAATGTCGGATAAAACGACGATAATACCCTGTTAAACCTAAAAATCCACGGAGCTGGGACACAGAAGTAGGGATTGGCCAATTTTGAATTGCAGCAATTTTCACTGGATCCATCTCCACCCCACTAGCAGTGACAATATGTCCCAAATATTCAATTCTGTCACATGCAAATGAACATTTAGACAATTTAGCAAAAAGATGATTAGTAGCCAAACATTCCAAAACTTGCCGTAAGTGGGACAAATGCATCTTCCAATCTGCACTATATACCAAAATATCATCAAAGAAAACTAGGACAAACTGACGGAGAAAAGGCCGAAAGATGTCATTCATCAATGCTTGAAAAGTAGCCGGTGCATTAGAGAGACCAAAAGGCATGACCAGCCATTCATATAAACCATGATGAGTCCGAAAAGCAGTCTTATGGCGATCTTCTTTCCGGACCAGTATCTGATGATAACCAGAACGAAGATCCAATTTTGAAAAAAATCTGGCACCCTGTAATTCATCCAGTAACTCATCTACTGTAGGCATAGGATAAGAATCCTTAATAGTGATAGCATTAAGAGCACGATAATCTGTGCAAAACCTCCATGTGCCATCCTTCTTACGGACTAATAACACTGGAGCAGAAAAAGAACTGTTACTTGGTTGAATAAGCCCTTGGTTCAACATCTCCTTAACCATACTTTCAATAACAGTTTTCTGACTAAAAGGATAACGGTAAGGGCGAACTTTAACAGGCTGAACACCTTCTTTAAGTGGTATAGCATGGTCATGGGAACGACATGGAGGCAAACCCCTAGGTTCTGTAAACACCACTTCAAACTGCTGCAACAATTCTTGCAAATCAGAAGGTAATGAATCTGGAAAAGAAACTACCGCACTAACATTAGTTGGCACACAAACCAAAGTAAATAAATCCTGCATAGCATTTGTCGCCTGAAATCGCCGTAAATGATGATATTGTAATGGCTCTGAACTAGGAGACTGATTACCAGTAAGTGTAATAAAAGTATTATTCAAGTAAAACTTGATAGTGGCACAACTATAATCTACTATATGTGCACCTAATGTAGCCAGCCATGAAGAACCCATAATCAAATCTGATCCTGCAATCGGTAAAACGTACGCAGACAAGACAATAATGTGACCTTGAATATTAACACAAAAATCTTTAACAATTCCTTCTCCCCGCATATATTCCCCATTTCCAACCATCACCCGATCTGTGGAGGATAACAATGGCAGCTTAAGATGAGAAACGATCCGGGGATGAATGAAATTATCCGAACTACCGCCATCTAACAAAATCTGCACTGTAGTCCCATTAATGGCTCCTGAAAACCTAATAGTAGACCGATGCGAGGATCCATGGAAAGCATGGAAAGAGACATGAGGGACTAGATCATCAGTAATATCTGGTTCACCCGTACCAGCAAATGACTCAGTAGCTGGTAACATTGGCTCTGGGGTAGATTCATCCCCATCAACTTGAATCAACAAATATTGCCGATTAGGGCACTTATGATTCCAAGTAAACTTTTCATCACAATTATAGCAAAGGCCCTTCTCTCTACGCACCTGCATTTCTGCTGCAGAAAGCTTTTTGATCGGTGTAGATGGCTTCAACGGAGGCTTAGGTAATAACCCCTGTGATGAGGATAAGGATGAGGATGCCGGCATAGAACCCACACTCGAAGATAGTTTAGCAGGAACTGGACGACTGGCAGTAGATGAAACATTGGGTTTGCTTGCTGGACCACGTAAACTGGAGCGTTCATCAAATAAACGGGCTAAGGAAGCGGCCCGAGTAAGTGTGAATGGTTCTTGGGCTAACACTTCAGTCAATAGATCAGGTTTCAGCCCACTTAAAAAACAGTCACGGAGAGCCTCCTCTGAAAGTCCTTCAACTCTGTTAGCAGTGGCCATAAAAATAGTGTGATAATCAGCAGCTGAACCAGTCTGGAGTAATTTAAAAAGCTGAATCCTGGGATTCTCAAAATGTGATGGACCAAATTGCTTTTCTATCGCCAAAGCTAAAGATCGCCAAGAAGGAATCTGGTGGGTTTTCTGTAATAGCTGAAACCAAGGAACAACAGACCCATCAAAATGAACTGAAGCAACTGTAATACGTTGCTCATCCGGAATTTGATAAAACGAGAAATATTGTTCAGCTCGAAATAACCAACTTAGAGTATCAGAGCCATCAAAACGAGGTAAATCCAGTTTAATATGCCTACCAACCGCTGAGAATCCTGGATTAGTATGAGATTCATGAACTGACATCCCTGAAGAGCCTGTACTAGTACCATGATGTTGTGTCCAAGATTCAAAACCGCGAGCCATCGTATCGACTGAACGAGACAATGTAGCTAAAGAGTGTTCAAAACTCTCTAACTTGGAAGTATTAGCTGCTAACAATGTTTCAAACTCTGTCATTTTAGAGGATTGAGTTCTTTCTGACGCTGCTAACGATTCAGCCAGACTACGAATCTCAGCATTCATCGTCTGCAATCTTGTGTTCTCTGCCATAACCAGGGAGATCGGGGAATGAAAGCACCAATTGATATACTAAAGAAATTTCTAAGCAATCTATCTCTGTATTAAAATGGAATCAAAGAGGAGTACGATTACAGAGAATGCTCAATCGCGTATAAAAAGTAAATACTGAAATGGAAATGTGTTTGTCTCCTACTACAGGAAACAAGTAGAAGAAAATTCAGAGAGGAAGAGAAACCATCAGAGAGAAAATTCCTGAGAAATCATCCTTCCTTCACGCTGCCTCCGACTCTGCTTTATTCTCCTTTCCTTCCTGAACTTTCCATGTGGTCCTGCGAATTCTGTTGCTCCTACGTGGCTGTTTAGCTCCTTCTTCCAGACTTTTCATTTTACCCTCTGGTTCTTCTGTCTTATGGGCTGTAATATGGGCCATATCATCACTATTCCCTGGCCCATTCATAACAGATTCTAGCGATGGATTGGGAGATTATCTTATAAATATGCAACTACATATAGTTAATATATTCTCGCATACTAAGTATATTGGCCTAATTTGGTACCCGGTATTGGTGGGATTGGTACTGACATTGGTATTGGGATTGCCCATTTTGTCATGTTTGGTAGCAGTTCTAGGATTGTACAATACTACCTTTCATAGGATTAGTCAGTACAACAACCTACCCTTGTACAGGAAAATCAGTCCTGGAATGCATATGTTTGGACCAAATTGCCATTCACCCATAATCTCTCGTCTCAACCTCTTCCCTCTTCGTCATCTCTTCTCCTCCCTCCCCTCCCCTGTCGGCCACCATACACCTTTGATTCGTTCAATGTCTTTGCCGACGGCGACCACCTACGAGGACAGAGAAGACGACGAAGGCACAAAAGATCGACTTAGGTTGTCTTCCCCTTCCATCTCCAACCTTCTTCGACCTTCCTTTCCAATCTCTGAATCCGACCCTTGTTCCCTCCGTGACAGTCGCCTCCTTGCCGACGAATTATAAATTATAACAATAACAATATTTCAAGGGAATGAACCGGCAAATTTTCAGATGAGGGTAGAGAGAGAGAGGACAACTAAAACCAGCAAGGACATCAATCCCAAATTTGGAGAACGCATGGGAGCATTGCTGCATCGACGGGAAGGCTCATTTCGTCCATTGCAAGTTTTTCCGTTTCTCCTCCTCCTTGTCTTTCCTGCTGCACATTGCTCCGTCAACGGGAACATTACAACTAGCATCATCCTCCAGCTTTGCCTACTTCTAATCTCTTTTAACTCCGTTTCACTCCATAACCCCGACCTTACTAGTGATACCTTCCCCATCAGGTTCCTCAAATCACCCCCTTCAAGTTTCCCGCCTTTGAAAGGAATGATTTTGCGCAAGAAAAATGATGTTTTCAGGTTTCGCATGATCTGAGGTAAAAACTAAGAGATAGAGAGGGGGGAAGCGTCAATAGAGATGAATAGTTGTTTTCCCTAATATCAAGAGTATTAGTCTTTTCCAATTTTATGTCTGATTATAAATTAAACTAAATGCCACCATTTCCTCCCAGTATTACTTTGTACACAACATAATTTTAAAATCTTATTCTCACTCTAAATCTTAATCCTAATCCTAGTCTCAATACATCAAAAATACATCAAAATTTAATATTGCGTACCAAACAAAACCATAGGATATGTGGTATGAGAGAGACCGAATGATTCATTATTGTGATCCTAATAGTGGGAAGGGAAGAAGAAGACCACAGATTGATTCAACCCATCGCCAAACTAGTCTACTATAATATGAGCTGGTCGAGCCGGTTTCCTTGTACCTCCACTAACTCGGCCCACACACTGCCTAGATATATAGTCGTAATAGATTAAGAGCGAGTTCAATATTAAAATAAAAACTAACAATACCCAATATCGTTGCTTAAATAACTAGTTTCTAGATACTTAGATTTACATTTGAAAGTAATAGATAGTTCGTCCTATCCAATATTGATATCACATAGGAGAAAAGAAGATTTCACCCTGCCGTTGGATCGTAGGTGAGCCCAACCCCTTTTTAAAAAAAAATTATACAAAAAACAATAAACTGAAAAAGTGGGGGTATGGCAAACGGAAAGAATATAAAATTAAATGTTAAAAAATGTTAGTAGATTATTTTATTATATATATCTCTCTCATATATGGAGGTTTGGCGCAGAAAAGTAATCACACTAGCCAGACATTGCGCTACCATTTAAAGTGATGGTGATGCCATTATGCAAATAAAACAGGAGTTTGAAATCGAGGCTTTAAAACAACAAAAATAATATTAGTGCAACTTTAAATTCAAAGTGAGTAAGTTATTATTTAGATTATTTTATTATACCAACTTGACTTTTATTTGAGGGTAAAGAAGTAATTGACTCTCTGTCTAAACAAGAAGGGTTCTTGATGATTGTCTAGTCAGTGTTAAGATGCTTAAGAAATTATAGTTGTGTTTAGCATGGTTCTGTTATGCACGATGACAGCAAAAATTTTGATTTTCTCTCTATGCAAAAAATATATATATTTTTAAAAAAAGCTTGTCCTCGATTTGATATTAATTAAATTAATTTTTCATTATTTTAATTCTTAAAAGCCTAATTTTATTTTATATTTTCCTTACTTGTAGGTGCGTTTTTAGCTAGCCACAGGATTTCTATTAAACTTTAATTTAATTAATACTACTGACTTTATCTTTACAAAGAATGATTATGGCGATATAGAGAGAGAGAGAGAGGGAGATTACCGACAAAGAAGGTGACCATATGAGAATCTTTGTTCTGTTGGGGTCTTAAAAACTTCATCGCCTTTTTTCTATCATTGTTGGCGAAGTGCTTTGTGAATATGGATTCCACTTCGTCCATGAGTCTCACGACCTATTAAAAACAAAACATATATTATTATACTCTGATCCTTAATTAATAATATTACAATATTTATAATAGCCACATCTTCCTCTTTTATATTTATAGCACCCATATCGATCTTCCAAGGTGATTTATATTTAAAATTATGGTCTCCAGAATTATTTAGACACGATCGACATACCTTATCAGAACTAACGAAATGGGATCTCTTCACTTCTTTTAAATAACTTGCTGATGCTTTCTGACAAGATACCTGCTCACAGCATGGAAATTTAAATGTTGAATATTATATTATATTATATAAAAGTGCATGTGGCTCAAAATAGTGCAATAATATAATATTCGTGTTTATGAATTTTAAGCAGGAAAAGAATGTAAGTAAAGATATGGGTAGTGTTCAAGGTTTAAACCCTTGAGATGATTCTAATGAAGCAGAAGAAAACATCACGGTTCACATATCCCACTAAAGTTGGTAATGGAAAAAGTCTCGGTAGTTACGTTACGGTTCATAACTTGATGTGTTGTGACTCGTAAATTGATTTTGGTTTTGGGAATTTTAAATAACGTAATCTTTATATATATATATATGAGTTCGATTCTTATTGTTATTGTAAGGTTTTTTTAGCAGGCGATCTTGTAAGTCCTCTGTAAGCGCTCTATAGACCTTGGCGCTGTACTCTGACCTTAGTGAGGGACCGATGCTAAACTCACATCAATTTTTTTATACCAAAAATTATATGCAAATTACATGAAGGGTAGAAATTAAAGAGATAAAAATGAAGGGGTAGGCCCCATACATCCATTTTTTTTTTCTTTTTTTATACTCCATCATAAACATAGGAAGGGTTTAAGGGGTTTGATTTGATTTTCAAATATAAAATTTTAATTTATTTTGTCTCCTAAATTTATAATTTTCCCTTCAACTATCTTTATTAGTGCACATATTAAAAGAGATTTTCATCAGGAGTAGTTTCTAATATAAATGATTAATTAAATAGGGGTATTTAAAAAATGAACACACATTTTTTTATAAATAACTAACTTAATCAATTTTTTATTTTTTATAAATTAATCATCTAACTTTTATATTTTTTATATTATTTATTAGATTCCATTACTATATATTCAGTTTCAAAATTTGTGACGGTCCCTCCAAATATAAGGTGTCTCTTTAGGAACTAAACTTGAGACCTATAAAAAATTTAATAAGGTCTTCTATTGTTAAACTAATTTTATATTAGTTATCCAACTTTTTTATTTAGGACGTGAAGAGCAATTCATATGAAATGTACTTTTAGGAGTACAAATTCTTAAAGGACAACAATGTTGTTAAAGTACCACTACTAGAAAAGAAGTTATTTAAAGTAGATCGGTTGTTGTCCAACCAGTTAATAGTGATTATGATTAAAAGAAATGGTAAAATTGTTACACAAATAAAAAGATGATGTTTGTCAAAAAGTTAATTTGTCAGAGTTATTCTATCATAAATAAGGATGTTATAAAATTTTTGTTACAAATTAATCAAATTTTCATAGTGGAATTCATCATAATATTTTGTTTCGTTTCAGTTTTGAAGAATATGACCCTAAAACACCAACAAAAATGCACACCACATGTACACACACATCCAAATGATTAAAAATAATAGTAGACTCATCATCACATACCAAAATTAGGAAATATATAAAAATTGAGACGTAAACAAATTTAAAAACTTTTGCAATAATATATACTTACCTTATCAAATTTCTTGAGAATCTTTGTGAAAGCTACCATATTCAATGAGCTGCCATGAGCGAGAATTTTATAAGAATTTTCTGAATCAATCATTATATATATGTATTAATTATAGTGATTAGAAAACTTCATGAAATTCACAATCCCTTCAAACATATATTCCGTAATGCAATGTAAAACTTATCTAGTTGCGGGACAAAGGCTGAACACTTTTGATTTTATAAGTTTCACCCTGTTTCTTATTTAATTATTACTTATCAGAAATGGTCACGCAGACACATATATTCCAACCTTTTCATCATCATCATCTAGAAGCTCATGGGCTTTCTTGGATTAGTGTTTGAAGTTAAGGTAAAAGTAAATTAGTGTAACATGATTTATATTTGATCCTTTATATTTGCATCAAGTTTTATTTTAATCATTTAAATTTAAAAAATATATTTTTAGTCTTTTAAACTTAACATTGTTACTCACTAACTAAAAATGCTAATTCAACAAATTTAAAATAATAACTAAGTAATTAAGTGGCTAACAAAACATGTCTAAATTTTAATTTTTTAATATAAAATATAACACAATTTAAAAAAGATTAAAATATAAATATACTTTGTCAACGTTTAACTGCATAATCATTACTTAAATTTAATAATATATTATTTCTCGTTAAATAAAATTAACTATGTTAAATTTAAATAATTAAAAATATACTTTTTGTTAAATAAGGTAATATGTTTGAAAATAAAATAAAATATGGACAATCCAAATTTAATTTGGACAGTCCAAATTTGAAAGGTAAGGGAATATATTTGAAAATATATACCTGTATGTTTTGAGAAGGCCAAGGGCTTTGTAGAGCTCCACAAACGCCTTTCTTATCATTTTCTCAGCACACTGTATTTTCCTCTTGCTGATGTATTCCACGGATCCTTCCAGTTTAGGGTTATTCACTAGATCTTCCCACAGCTTTGCTGTGATTGCTGTGATTGCTCGTGTCGGCGTCGTTGCCGGAATATCAATCCTCATCGCCGTCTTTGGCTTTTTCTTCTTTGTCTTGGTCACAAAGCTTACACCCCTTCTTTCCAGGGCTGAGATAACTTCATCCGTTTGGGAAATTTCTGAGTTTGTTTCATCTGATTCTTCATAATTTTCTGCATTTATAGGTTCGTAACATATATATCAAACATGTTGTAATTTTTAATACCATAACATAACAAATTTTATCAAAATATAAAAAATACACAAAAATATCAAAATATTATTTTAAAATAATGAGTTTTCTGAAAATATATGTCGTAATTTTTAACTATGTATTAATTACAAACATGTTGATAACTTTTTTAATTACGTATAAATTTAACTATATAGATTCAAGTGTCAATTTCACCACTTTACGAATATCATCACTTACTCTCAAAATGCCGAAAGTGAAGCTATCCCATGTAGGGTCCTCACTCCATACCATGTATAATTAAATACACGATTAAATTTCACCTATATTTTTAACTTTGAATTATGTAGAAACAATTTTCTGGCTTTCAAAACTTGGTAATAAACCGACTGAAAAAAATAAATTTGTACAGATAATCATCCTATATATCATTCATTAGAGGGTAACTTTACTAATAGAATGTGACAAGAAACTTAATTAAGTTCTTATTTCCATTTAGTTTAATTGAAGTTCAAGAAAAATAATTAACCAATTAAATAATATGGGATCTATCTGTAAATAATTCCTGGGTTATATACCACGTGTGGCGCTGAGATTTCTCCACATATAGGCCCACCGACAATTTTCATACGAAGCACGCAGTCAGTAGCTCTTAGAGACATTAGTGCACAGCAATAAATATTTTGTACGCTTTACCATATCAGATATGCATATTATCCATCTGCTCCTCATACTATTTACTCCCTCCCTCCCACAACATTACTTAATAAGAGTGAGTTCATTTTTTTTTAATAAATTAAAAAAGTTAAATAAATCAATTAATTAAAATTATTATAAGATTTAGTTGTTTAATTTAGGTAGATTAAGGAGTATATAATATACATTCATTTTAAGAGTTAGATTTGCTCATAATTAACTGATTTATTTATTTTTTTTAATTTACCCAAAAAAGTCAAATAGCTCTTATATTAATGATAAGAGGGAGCATAAGATATGTTTTATAAGGTGTTCTTAATCTTTTTTATAAGCGGTTTTGATAGTTTTCAGGGGTTTTAAATACTTTTCTACTACTCCATCTGGTTCTAATTATAAAAATTAGTTAATTTTTTTAGATAGATCTAGAAACCAAATAAATTAGTTAATTATAATTAATATAAGAGCTAATTGATTAATTTGGGTAGATTGAAAGTGTATATAATATGAATTCAACTTGAGGGTTAAATTTGGTCATAATTAACTAATTTATTTGGCTTCTTTATCCTTCCCAAAAAGTCAAATAGCTCTTATAATTAGGACTGCAGGTATTATACTACAAATTATGTCTTATACTTAGAAGCGAAGGGAGTATATATCACCTATATTTAATAAAGGTGGTAATGAGAGAGTATACATGTTTCGTATAGTTAATATAGTAATTATAAATCATTTAAATTTATTATAAATGGAATGTTTTTAACTATTTTTATTATCACTAAATACCTTATATTTGAAATCAGAGATAGTCCATGTATAGATGACAAAATATAACAAAAGAGATTTATGGTGGAGGTTGAGAACTGACCGGAAAAATCGGAATCTCCGGCTGGAGTGGGAGAACATGTTCCAGAGCCAAACGTTTTCACCAGAGAATTTTTCCGGCGACGATCAACAAGGATTTGTTTGAGATCTAGTAGAACTAGCAGCTGCTTTTGCAAAATTTCTCCTCTCTCTACAAACTCACTCTCTTGTCTCATGCAAAACTGGTTTACCTTATTCAATTCTTCATCTAGCATTTCAAAAAACACACGTACCTAAAAGGTGTAACCCAATTAATATAAAACACAAAAATAACTAAACATTAATAGTTTTTTATTATTTTTAAAATTTATCTCAAGTTAAAGCTCAGAAAATAGTGTGTAAACAAAGGAAAGAGAGAAATCAATACCTCGTCGTCTGCCGAAAACAATTGAGCAAGTTCTGTTTCATAAACTTCTTCGCGCGTATCCTCCTTGAATTTTCTCCGGACCTATATATATAAAACAAAACAATGGACATTAATTATTATTATTATTATTATAATAATTATAACATGCTGTTTTTTCTGGTATAATTTCAGTTTTCATATAGCCAAATCTTACATTATTTGGTTCTATTCTTCCATTGATCCTCTTTATATGATTGTGTGTGCGTGTGTTGTGGCCACAATGATTTTGTGACAACTTTGGCCATATTTATTAATGCGACAACCATTTTGTGCGCTTTCGTGAGAGAAATGAGAAACTCCCAAAAAGAAAAACAGAAGAGAACCACTCATACACACTTTTAACTCTCTCTCTCTCTCTATAAACTCATACACACTAAAAAACACAAACTTTCAAAACGCAAACAATTTTTACTATTATAAGTTTGACTTGAAGATTTGCTGGGGATAGAGATTCATGTGAAATGAAGTAAAGAGGATTCTCGAAAACATTATTTGTTGTTGTCCGAAAATGATGTCACCTTTTATGCTTTTTCTAGGAACAATTAAAGCAGCTATGCATCGATCAAGACATAAAAAACACACAACAAACAAAACTAATCCTCTCAAAATCACAGAAACACACGGAATCTTAAATCGCACCGATCGATATCCACTAACTCGTGCTGCATCTTCACCGGGAACTCCCCAGCTGGCCGGAAAATAATTGTTATATTATTTACTATCAGAAAACACACACACACACACACGCACGCACACTTTACCCTTATGATATCAGATTTATCGCCAGAGGAGAGGAAGTTGCCGGAGAGTGAGCGAAGAGAGTAAAAAACAGAGCGGCAGAAGTCTGGTTTGGGCAGAAGAGGTTGGTTGGGAAGCTTGGCGAACTTGATTCTCTTGATCTGTTTCTTGAGCTGCCAGTAGTTGACGAAGGCTTCCTTCCATTCAGGGATGAGTTGAGCTTCAAGCTCCTTTGAGAATTTCACCATTTCGGAGTTTTGTTTGAAAAGAGAGAGAGAGAGAATGGGGTGGTATGTATATAAATATAGAAGAGACGTGTGAAGAACATTAACAGATGGATCCATTGTTGGTTTTTGCTTTTCATTTCATGATTAATTATTTGTTTTTGAAAAGATGTGAGAAATAAAAAGTCGACATTATATAAAACTATTATTCTTTGCCTCATTATTCACAGCAAATTAAAATAGCAAGGTATCAATGTCTATGTATAATGTTTTTGGCAAAAATGTTTATGTATACATTTTTTAGTAACTTTTACATACCTCCCTTATTTTTTCTTGAATTTAGCTTCCTCCGTTACATTTTTTTACTTAAAAGAATTGCAAGGATTATTTTTTTTGAAAATCTAAAAAATGTACACAAATCTTATTTTCTTTTCTTTTCTTTATTGATATGGCTATCTGATTAGGTTAGGTTCAAGTATTTTCGGGTCCAATTGGAATTAGCTCTCCCAAAGGTGTTTTATATATCCATATAGACTCAAACTCGAGACCTCATGTTTAAACGATTAACACACATTTCACTAGAATCAACGCATGTTAGTTACATATCTTATTTTGTTAACTAAAATAAGTTATAAAAAATCTTTTTGAAGATTGTTTAAACCATACAAATTTTATTTTAAAAAATATACATAAAGCTATGAAGTAGAAAGGAGATCTATCATTATAAGAAAAAATTGTCTTCTTTTGGAAAACTCCTTGAGCTGAGAAAAATCTGAGGAAAAAGCTGAGAAAATTACTCTCTCTCAGATTTTCACTCGGATAAAGGAGAGAGATGAAACTAGCAGGACAAATTATAGAATGTTCTATATTCTATAATTTTAGGATATTTATATAGATTTTAAAAATAATACGTATGTATGTACATATATTTTGTATATTTTTATGTAAGTATTAGTTAACAAATAAATGTTTGTGAAAATTATTTTGGGAGTCCTACCTTCAGTTGGGGCCGATAATACTCAAATAATTAACACTCCAGCACCCTCCTCTTAACTCCTAGAACCAGATCGAAGAGTTTGTCTCTCTTGTTCGACGGCATATGACTGCTTGTTTCTTCTCTGCTTGTCTTTCATCACAGCTACCTTGAAAATGTTATAATATGTGTTTTGATGATAACAAAATATGATTTAAGAGAAGTTCAGAAAGTCTAAGACATTTTTTGAATAAAGTCATTATGATTTGGATATGCGCTTTTAAGTTTACTTATCGAGAAACTATTTCAAATACAAGAGAATGCGTTACAAATATGACTTTATATTCTGAGATATATTGGAATAAAATGTTTTATCAAAATATCTTTTAGTAATTTATTATTCTGATTTCAAAAGAGATTTATTTGAATATGCCAAGCTTTATAAGTTTCATTATTTTAAATCATATTCGGATTATGGTTTCAAAAAGCCTTGAACGATATATATATATATATATATATATATATATATATATATATATCTTATTCGAATCCTTTAGGATCATACTCGGATAATGACTTATGTTTACTATCAAAGAATATATTATTTTTATTCATATTCGGATCTATGTTGATTTAAGATGTCTTTTGATCCTATTCTTTTTTGGGTAATATTGCTATGTTGTTCGGATATTGGCTTATTGAGTTATTATTTTAAAGTTATTCTTAGTCTTATTAAGATGAGATGTTTTATGTGAATTATATCATATTATTCTAGGATAAGAAGTATTCGTATCTCTTTCAAAAGTTATACGTCATTACTTGAATATTGCTATCCTATATATGGATTAGATCCCTACAAAAAAATTGGTCTTTGACGATGAATTTTCAGCGGCAACAAAAGAAGTCACAGCTGAAAATTGATTTTTAGCGGCGACATTTTTGTCACCGCTAAAAGGGAGACTTTCAGCGGCGACAGTTTTTTGTCGCCGCCGAAAGTCTCACTTTCCATAGTTTCTATAATACAAAAAAATTCTATAGTTTCTGCGGCGACAATTTTTTGTCGCCGCAGAAGGTGTGATTCAACGGCGACGACTTTTGTAACCATGTCGCCGCTAAAAGTCTGCATACATTTTTCCCCACCTCAAACGACTATGAAGCAAGTATCTAATATATAAAATTAAATTATTGAATAATAACATTTTTAAATAATAAATAAGGAAATTTTATATGTTATTATAATAAGGAGAGATTATACATATAATAATATGTGATGTCTGCGAAAGAAGGAGATGAAGTAGGGGTATGTGTATGAGAAAGATATTATAAATGTGTGTCAATGAGCATGAGAGGAGTTATTATCTATGTGTTAGAGACAATGTGGGAGAGGAGATAGAGAGAGGGAGATGTGTGTGTGTGAGAGATTGGGAGAAAGAATAGACATAAAATGCATATATACGTTCTTAATTACTATTGCATTTGCCCTTTGTTGTTGCATTTCATATAACATTCCAACTTTTATAAAAAGGATTTATAAGGTATTTTTGAGTTCAAGAGTGTTTTTCTGAAATTAAAAAAGTGAAATTTTAGAGAAATAATAAAGGAAAGAATAATCATTAAAAATATTTTAGAGTTAAGAAAAATGAAGAAAAAATATAAAATGAGTATTTTGGGAGTTTAAAAAGTTATAAAAGAATTTATTTCCCCAAAAAGAAATTCAAATGATTGAATAGTTATTTTTTGGGAATTAAATGCCTATTTTCTTAGAAATTTTTTTAAAAAAATAGTTAGAAATTATCATTTGGCCAAACAATTTTACAAAAATTGTCTAAGAAGTTGAAGAAGCTATTGGGGGAAAATATCGTTATTTTATCAAGTGGATTATTTCTTAAAAGTTATTTGGTAAAAGGAAGCCTTTCAACGGCGACTTTTGTGCCGCCGCTAAAAGCAAACTTTTAGCGGCGACAAAAAAAGTCGCCTCTGAAAACCAATTTATTTATCAGCTCGAGGTTCACTTCTGCACTTTACTCCTCTTCTTTTTTGTTCTTCGCATCTGTGCCCTAGCCGCGTCGCATCCCTCACGAGCTCACGACTACCCTTGTGCTGGTGCACTCCTACGTCGCGTGCCGTCTCACAGCCTCACACTCCGCTCTCGCTAGTCGCCGACGCATCGTCTAGTGGTTTGATTGTCAGCTTCTCACCCCGTCCCAGAGTCCCAATTACATCGTCTTCGTCTCCATCTCGTGGAAGTTGCCGTGCGCTGTCACCTTCTGTGTTGTAATCGACGCTGTGAAGGGTTGATTTCAAAGAACACCTGGTTTCTTCTGCTCTGTAATCGATGTCGCGAATTCTGTTTCTACAGGGTGTTGGCCAAACCTTGAGGTACATTATCTAATACCTATGTTGTTGCTTCTTTCTTCATAAATTTCTGTAGCCATGCCTCTTATGTTCTGACAGTTCACAAAAATCTATTATGAAATTGCTTCGATATCCCCTTTTGAATCCGACCAAAGAAAACAACTTCGACCTAAGTTGGTGCTACTTCTTGGATATGAAATATGAAGCCTTGTTGTTCTGGGAAAACTATATTTTGTTTTATAAATGATGACCCCTTTGTTAATCTTAATATGAAGCCCAAATCATTGTTGGCATGGTAGCTTCATAACAGAACTCACTGAAAATGAAAACCCTCAAAATAGTGGGAAATCTCCTCCTTTGCTGTGATATGATTTACTTAGCATTAACAATTGAACTATTAGTTTGCAAATTGGTGCCCTTCTGCCCGCTTCAACACAATAAATATTAGCAAGTTTTGGATGTTCTTGCAAACTTGCGTTGTGAGGGGAACCAATATGTACTTTTACAATACTTTGAATGAAACCAAATATAGGTTACTAAAGGCTGTCTAGTTATTCTGAAGTTGTCACAATCTTCAACTGGACCCATAACTTAAAGCCGCCATTTTTATTATTTTGAGCAGAATTGGATTTGGGCATTTAATTGTGCACTATGTTTAAAGTAGATAGATATTCTAAGTTGGCATAGAAGTTATGGTTTATTATGTGAGTTTTTTTGGCATCTTTCATGAAAAAAAGTAACTTTTTCATGTTTCAATGCCAAGTTGTTTTACTTTTGAAGGAAATTTCTTCTTTTTTCTCCCTTCTTCTGGACAAATATCAACATTAGGTTAAATTAATATGTTAATCTATCGGGAAAGAATAATGTTTTGGTGCATTAAGTTTTCTTATTTCCAAATAGGTCATTTAACTTCTAGTTCATATAACATGTGTCTAAACTATCAACTTCATTAGTAGGCTTAGTTGACAGATCATAGCATCTTACATGGTTGACAGTTTAAGATACATATGATATGGACTAAAATTTAAATGAGCAATTTGACACAAAGCATCCTGAAGGGACCAAAATATCAATTTGACCAATTATTTAATCTCAAAGACACTGGCACCTAGGATGGGAGATCTGTCCTTTTAAGCACTAAATATATTACTCATAAGATATAATAAAAGGCTCGTTGTTGTCAAAATAAACCCACGCGACTTATTTAATGTACCAGCTGATAATGATATTGATGATAGTGGGGTTCATGATCCTATGGTTGACATAGAACCTTATCAACAGTTGGTAGTAGACTTAAATATTTACCATGCAAGTCCTACACAACTTGATGATATTATCATTAACTTATATGGAGAAGATGGACAAACTCAAACCTTAACTCAAGGAGAACCATCACAAATACATAAAAGTAATGCCATTAATACTGGATTTAGTGATGAAGAGGATCTTCTTAACGACTTTGATAGCGATACTGAAGAAGAAAGTGACATAGAAACTGAAATAGAAGAAACAGATGAATCAGAAGACATTAGTTTAAGTGATAGTGCGACAGAAGATTCAATTGAATGAAATTAATTGATATAGTAGATTTTATTAATATCTACATTGATTCTTGTTTGATTGATTGTTATTTCTTAAATGAAATATATATTTTTGTAGGATATGTCAGTATTAAAGAGAGGTCGAGGTGGGAAATGTATTTTTGTTACATCTAATAACAACACAAATAGCCGAAGTACATGCTTTACACCTCAATCAAGACCTGTTATTTCACCGCTATCACTGCAACAGCAACTTGAGGAAATGCCTATCAACTCTCTTACTACTCCCCATACTCAAAATAGTAGTGCAGGTAAGTTTGCTTCAAATTTAAAATAATTGATTTACATTGCATGTAACATTTAATTGTTCTAATTAAAATTTAATGGCAGGCTCTTCTACTGCAATCAACAAGGGCAAAGGAGTTTATAAGTCTATTAACGTTAATTTAAGGACTGCACAAGGAGCAAAGATTCGAGTCAAATTTTCATATTCCATGTCAAGAGCAATCGGTCCAGAAGCAAGAGACTTTTCTAATTATTGTGGTTTAACTCTTAGAACCACAGTCTCTTTCAGGGATGGTGGAGGTAGCTGGAAGAATATTTTTGAAAAATATGGTCATGATGATTTTAAAAATAAAGGTATTATTTATGTCAACTTTTTATACTTATTTTAGTTTATTTATATCATTATATAAAGTGTTTATGATTATTTGTTTCAGGATAAATTTGAACCTGCTGATGCAATTACTGAATAAAAGTTTCATATAGCTATATCAATTATTTTACAAAATGCATTCAGAAATTGGAAGAACAATCTGTACTCTCACTACAAGAACTATGAGACTGATGAGGATAGGCTGGCTGATCCTCCTCAAACTATTAATTTTCAAGATTGGGAGTGGTTATTAATATATTTTAAATCTGACATGTTTAAGGTATCTCACTATCCTTCTAAATAAATTATATTTTTTGTTTCAATTATTAAATTCTTATTACTTACTACATTTTGTTGTAGAACAATAATGCAAGAAACACGATAAATCGAGAAAAACAAATGACTAAACATACTTGTGGTCCTCGATCATTTGCAGAGATTGAATATGCTACAGTAAGTTCAATCTATTACCGCTATAATTTAAATTTTCAACCCTTTTTTTTATTGTAAAATCTATTCTTTGTACTTTCTTGTATGTTATTATTTTGTAGAGAGATCCTACCACTAGACAACCTATCCCTTCTGACCAGCTGTGGGAGATAACGCATACTAGGAAGACATTAGATGGATAAGTAGTATGGGCTGACGCACACTCTGAACAGCTTCATGTACGCATTGTTATTTAATATTTTATTTTGATTTAGTTTTATTTTTAATTTAATAGTTTTATATGTTTTTATTATAGAGTCGTATGCACGAACTTTCTCAACAACAAGATCAAGATTTAAAGAGTGATGCTCGAATGACGTCAGAGGAAATATTGGCGACCGTTCTTGGTGAGAGGTCAGGGTATGTAAGAGGGAAAGGGTATGGAGCGGAGCCTTCAAGGAAGAGAAATCGCCCTCAATCTATAGATAGTTCAGTTATTGAGAGTGTGCGTGCCCAATTACAGGAAGAGTTTGATAAAAAATTTCAAGAGGAGAGAAAAAATGGAGGCTGAGAGTGCAAAGATGGAAGAAGAGTGTGAAAAGATGCAACAAGAGTGTGTACAATTCGAGCAAAGACTAATGGAACAAATAGAGCAAATGATACAAACTCAATTCGTTGCCTTGATGCAGAAGGGGCAACAACATGCGCCTACTTCTTTTAGTCATAGTATTGGTCCTTCTATATAAAATTTATGTATAAACTAAACAATTTTATTTTAATTTTAAATATGTTTAAGTAATTGAACTAATTTGATATTTTATACGATGATCAAAATATTTATTAATGTTATTAGATTCTGGTTTATTTAGTTATTTATCATTTATGATTTGTTATTAAATTATATTGTTTCATATCACAGAAATTATATAAAAAAATTTAAAAAATAATATTAACTTTAGGCGGCGACAGTTCTGTTATTACAGAATGCTCTTGAGGCGGCGACATTTCTGTCGCCGCAGAACCCTCTTTAGACTTTTAGCGGCGACTTGATGTCGACGCTGATTCTGGACTTTTAGCGGCGACAATATGTCGACGCTGATTGTGGACTTTCAGCGGCGACAATATGGCGCCGCTGATTGTAGACTTTCAGCGGTGACAACCGATTGTCGCCGCTAATGCGAATAGGCGGCGACTTGACGGTATTCAGTGGCGACAAAAAAATCAATTTTTTTGTAGTAGATGTATTTGAAGGTATATTCTCAGTATTATTCAAATGGTGCTCCAAGAAAAGTTCATTCTATTAATATTCATATTTGGATATATAATTGTTTCATTATTCATATAAAAGTCACATCGTTCAATTCCGAGTTCTTGAATGTTGCAATTTACAGATGGTATTTTATATAAAACTCTATCCAGACATGTTTAGCACTTACAGATGATATTTTATATAAAATCATGTTTTATAGGTGCTTCTATCAAAGAATGAGCCACAACGGATAAATGACGATGAGGTCTACTTTTTTGCCAGAAACATTTAATGCATATGCCTCTTTGAACTCCAGAGCATACCAACATTCCTAATAGGAAAAATATTTTATCTAACGGAAGAATGCTATCTCTAACGACTATCCAAGTACTATAACTATAAAAGGAGAAGAGCATTCAGTTCAGAGAACAAGAACATACATGAGAAAAAGATTGAGCCAACACAGTTAAATTTAATACTCTCTGTACTCTGAACATTCATCTTTTATGCTTCAGTGATTAGCATTTACTAATTGAGACAGATTTGATTGTAAGATTTTCTCATTGTTGAGTAACTCAAGATTATGGAATCTTGAAAAAGGGGTTGTAACCTTACAAGTTTTAAGAGGGAGTGATTGATTTGGTTGGTGAACTAATGTTGATTGTATTGTGGCAACAAAATCCCATTGGAATATTGGGAAATAGTAGATTGAAAATCTCAAGGGTGCTTAGGGATTATACATACGTCTGTGAAGAGACTGAACTAGAATAAATTGATTTGTGTCATTATCTTCTTTTGTGTTTACTCCTCTGGAGAAATCTTTCTAACTCTATCTCTTGTTATTTAAGTTGGATTTATTTTAAAGTTAAAATTTTTATATACACCCAATTCACTCCTATTTGCGTGTAATCTTGTCTAACATGAAAGCTTTACCTCTCTCTTAGAAGTAACATCTCGCCTCCATCTTCACCTCTTGTTCTCTGCTACTTTCAACTCCACCTACCACTCTCCACCACCCCTCTACTTTTGTCATTCTGCTCCTTGATCTAGTTTATTTCTCCCTTTTTCTTTCATAAATTTCACCTTATTTGCGGAATCTTCTAAAATCTTGTTAAAAGGGTGAGTTCCTTTTGGGATTCCTGAGCTTTCCCCTTCTCTCACTGGTGTTTTTCTATCATCATTGGCCATATTCCACTACTTCTCCCTTCTCAACAGTTCATTTTTCTACCTTCATCCGCCGACAGCTCTTGTCGCTTCTTAGAATCGCCTCTAAGTCCACCATCTAACCTCCGCCCTCTCTCTATTACATCGCCCTCCTCCACTATCACCAAGTTTCTGCCTCCTTTTCCCTCTTCTCTTTCCAAAGTTTCCTTTTTTTCTCTGTCTCTCTCCTTCACGTCTTTCTTTTGTCGTCATTGTTTTTACTTATTTTGAAGAGTCTTATCTTTTTCTCTGACTCACTGCTTGAGAAAAACTAAATCTCTTCCTCCTCCTACTCCATCGCCTCCTTTCAGCCCTATTGTCATTTCATGTCATTTCATGGAGTTTTTGCAGAGCTTCTACCAAAATGCTCCTGATAATACCAATTTTTACCTTGTCATTTCATTGGATTTTATGGAGTTTATTAAGGTTAACTACATTATTTGATGTTAATCTATTATAGTTTGGGATTCAAGTGTGATTTAATGCAACTTATGTGCATTAGGGGGTAAAATTGTCATTATTTCATTGATTTGATTTAATTGAGTTAATTATAAGAATGTGATATTACAAATATTTAAATTTGAATTTCAGGTCAAGTTAAAGTCAAAGGGGAAATTTGAAAATTCAATCAAGGACCTGAAGAAATTACACACAAGGATCAACTAAATTTGGAAATAGGAGAGAAGGACCTAGGGGAAGAATTGCACCATTTTAAGTGATAAACGTTTGCCACGGTGAACCTCTCATATCAGCACTAGATTCGCTATATTTCAGCCCAGATCCATGACCCAGCTCCATAAACTGACTTGGTTCGTCCTTTATCACTTCTAGAGTGTTGATTTTGAACCATAGGCAGCATCCCACCATTATTTTGGCTCCCAAACTCTCTTAACTCCATCTTCAACTATTCTTTTCACTTCCATCTACTTTCTTCCATTTTTCATCATCTTTCTCTATTGTTGCTGATATGGTTTGCTTGGGTGACCACGAGGAGCTAAATTTCTCTACCCTAAGGACTAGAAATCAAGACCTAAGCTTGGAGCTTGCATTTCTGGAGTTCTCTTGTTCCTTTCCACTGCTTTAGCATCATAGTTCAGTTTTCTTTAGTTAGTTTATTGTATTGTGATGTTAGAGCTGAACATTCGTGGCTTTAATTTCGCTTTGTTGGATTGGATGTTGGGATTTTATGATTTAGCACTTGTTTTGTAAAGTTTAATGCCACATTTACTTGTATGGATGTTGGGTTAAGGTTAATCTAATATTTTTATGACTAAGTGTGGTAGTTTGTAAACATTTTTGGTTAAATTGCTGAAATGTTTATGTGCTGTCATTTTAATCTCACCATTTATGCTTAATGAGGGTAATTAATCTTATTTTGGATCTTTGTGTCAAAGCTTTCAATTACAAATTAATGTATCAAGGTTTAAATGGTAATTCAAGATAATTGGGAAAATGATTTTTCATTGGAAAATCCCATTATCCTTTTGAAATGACCCTAGAAATTACATAGATATGAAACCATTTTACTTAAGTACATAAACTATTTCTTGCAGAAAAATTTCAGAGGGCATGGAGTAACTGAGTGGTTGGAGACAGTGTTGTTAATCTGGAAGTCCTGTTCTAAACCCAGCACCTGCAAAAGTAGGATTTATTTTCTTTTCTAGACGCGTGAAATTTCCAAATTGCCCCTCAGTCCTTTTTTTATAACTGAACACGCTTCCTCCTGCCATTTTCGCTTCAGCATCCGTGAGAGTAAGAGCAGAGGAAGCTGCGGGGAAGTTGCGAGACTTGAGTACTGTAGGTGCCTTGAACTCCAGCCGTTTGAGAAGCTTCCCGGAGAAAATTGCCGCCGGTGCTCCATCACTCATCAATCATTCCTCTTCTTCATCTTGCAGATCGCGACAGCCGTGAAGCTTCTGTCAATCGATCTGCCGCCATTATCCTTCTGTGTGTAAAGCTTTGCAGTAGGTAAGCTCTTCTCTTTCTTTTTTATCTTGCAAGTGCATCCACCCTCCTTGCTGTCATGTTCACAGTCACTGCGGATGCTTCACACCTTGTACTATAGCAATATTAAATCTTCAGCTTCCTACTTGTTTCTGCTTGCCGTGAGTTGAAAGAAGTGAGAGTAGAGGAATGAAGTGCTAGGAGCTGTGAGTGCCATTGATCTGGAAGCTTGGTGGGGGAATTGCAGCTGCTGTTGGGCGTCAGTTACAGCACCAGTTTTACTGTTGCAGCCAACGTTTTCTGTCCCTACTGCCGTAGATCACAGTGAAGTGTGGTGTATGGAATGAGGATGGATGGATAGTTGATGTTTGGGGCTGTGGAACCTCCGTGAAATTGAAACTGTGTGTGTGGTAAGTTTCCTAAACTCCACTTCTCTATTTTTCTGGAGAGCTATATCGTTATGGTTCTGTGTAAAAAAAATGGAAAGAGAAGGAAGACGCTGCTGTTGCCACAGGATCTGGATAGCATACATACATATGTATATATATATTGTTGCTGCCGAGGAGTGAAAAGCATATCTGTATATATATATAGCTGCGTTATGAAAGCTATTTTGACAGCATATACATGTACATGTTTATGTGCAGAGTTGCTAGCATAGTGGAGGTTTGAACTATGGTGTGAGTGAGTGTTTGGGCTGATGGAAGGAGCTAAAAAAAATGTGAGCCTAAAAGCTCTACAAATCTAGAAATTTCAGTTTGGTTAAAGAGGACTTGAGAGGCAATTTAGATGAAGATTAAATGGTTATTGAAAAGTTAAGGATGAATATTTAAATGATTTTTGATTAGTTAAAATAGTGAAGCTCAAATTTTAATACATTGAAGAAACACAAGGATTTGATTGAATTAAAATCTTCCAAGGTCCCAACAGAAATTAGGAAAAGAAAAGAATCAAAGTTGCCTATGTATGTGAATATTTATAATTGTGTTGGTTACATTTATTGAAGTTGAGTTTGACAAGAACAAAAAGAGAAGAGGAGAAAGGTGAAAGATAATCCTTAAAGTGCAAATATTGGATATGTTAATTATGGTTGATAAGTTCTATTATCATTTAAAATGCCATGATATTATTCAAAGGAAAATGGGTATTAAAGTTTCAGTTCTCCTTCTATTTTAAAGTGATATAAATTGAGCATTAATAGGATTTTGGATTTGTCCAATCTATAATTAGAATTTTAATTTGTTATTTTTGGGATATCAGGAAGTTGAGATGCGGAAATAACTAAAAGTTATTTAGCTGGAAAGAGTAAAGGTTAGGAAGCATGGCAGGTGAGTGAATAACGTTCCCTAACCATAGTATTTTAAAATATATATTTAATTATTTGACATTTCAGTTAAAGGTTAATTTTAACATGATTTACGAAAAGCGAGCATATGAACTCATGGCTTTACATGTTAGAAATGATTTATTTAAATTCATTATTGAATAATTGATTATATGATTGACAAAATCTTTTAATGATTTATCATAAATGTTCATACTGGGGGATTTTATGATTTTGAACAATTTTAATAGAAATTGTTGCATCGAAAATGTTATGATTATTTAAATGCCAAATTACCCCCATGCATGTTAGAAAGGTTTTAAAGGACAAAATACAGAACGCTGGTTACTAATAGCAGTACTGTTAGTCCTTGGTGCACTATGGTTATACTTGAGCTCGACAGTTAGTGGCTTGGAGCCTCTAGATTTATTCGTGGGATTTATTCTCGTGCTTGTTATTCATGGGATTTATTCTCGCGTCTGTTATTCATGGGTCTCATACCTGCTCCTATTTCGTGGCCTCGAGCCGTGCCTGATTGGTTAGTTACCCTTTTGGACTGTGTGTCCAACCTGTTTCGTTCTGTCGAAATCCTACAGAAAAAGTATTATTTCGAAACGATTGTTCAAACAGCTTTCCTGAAAAGAAAACGTTTACCGAACTATTCGTTTTGAATTTCAAAACTTTATAATTTACATTTAAACGTATTAAAATCAATTATTTCCGTATTTCAAATTAAATTTTTGGGACGTTATTCACGAGTAAATTATTTAGCTTCAGATAATGCTGTTGACCTTATTCCTTTAGCTGAACAGTGAAGAGCCTCACATCCTATCCGCAGCGTTGATTTTGGGAAACATTCAACTATAATGTAAATATACATTTATAAAATATTTGTGTTATTTTGTTGAAAGTTTAGATGCTCCTCTTAGACTATAGATAAGGTTCTAGTTTCGTATTATTTTGGAAAATGTTTAGATTTGACTTAAAGCATTTGCCTTTTTATTTAAACTGAAAGTTAAATTATGATTATTACTTTAAACATTTTATTTAAGGTTTAAGGCTTAAGGAATATGAATTTATTCATATTCTGTGCCGGTCACGGTTCAAATTTCGGGACGTGACACTTTTGAAACTAGGAAGGTGAAGATTGAAGTTCCAAGGGGAATTTATCTCATCATTTTACAAATTGTTTTCTCATCATTAGCATCTGCAAACCCTAAAAATCCAAACAAAATTTAATTCAATTAAACTTTCATCATTATTGCAAAATAGATAGTTTTAATGAAGACCCAAACCTTTTTCCTAGTTAATTACATGATTTTGTCACTTAGTTTACTTAGGAGAAAATAAATAAACTCCTCAAAGTGAACATGACCAGAGTTATGCTATACTGCATAATTTGGCTTATTTTGATTGATCCTAAGGCGGCTAATGGTGAGCTTCGATCAACTGGCGCCATTGCCAGGGAGCCATTAATTTGGTTACCTTGATAAATTAAGTGTCAATCTTGTGTTGACTAGGTCTTCCATGTGATTAAGGAAGCCTTAGTGATTTTTAGTTGTTTTTGGTGTCTTCTTATTTTGTCCATAGTTATAGGTTTTGTTTTGAGCATGTTCATATTTTTCATAACATTTTTAACTTTGCACAGAAAAATTTTCAGATATATAATCAAATATCTTGATTTCATTTGGTTTTTCTCCTTTTTTATACATGACATATTTCATTTCATTTGTTTTTATAGAGTTGGTTGACTGTTATTGCCAATTTCTAGCTTTTCTTGGGGTACTGCTGAATTTTCTTACACCACTTACTATTTATATTTGATATTTGGTTGCTATATAATTACTCTTGTTGTTACTTGAGAAATTCTCCATTCCTTTGGTTATTTTGAGCTTGTGATTATCTCTTGGTCGATGTTGGTTTTATGTGCTGTCTCCTTTGCAATTTTATTGTCAATGACTGGCTTGGATTGAGCATTAAGACTATCACTTGTCATCTGATGCATTTCGATGATTGTTCATGCAATGCTTACCTTCATATTTTGAAGTTTTAACACTTGATATTGAAGCTTTGAAGCTCTTTGAAAAATCCATTTTTGAGAGTGTAAAGGTTGATATTTTTACTTTTGTGTCTAAAGAGTTTTTCAAGAGTTTTCATCATGGTTTTGAGCATTCTTGAACTTGCATTTTGGTTTTGGGAGCACTTGGGATGATTTCGGAGTTGTTTTTTGCATAAAAAAATGGTCTTTCGATGTAAGTGGGAATCAAAGTTCCCTATGGGGAACTCTCGTTTGGTTTCCATTAGCTCAAGCCAATCTTTTACTCTAGAAAATTTTTAGAATTTCTAATTCGCCATGAAAAAGTTAATTACTCTTGGGTTCCCTGTCTAGATTCTTCATAGTTTGCTGTAGCGTACCTCAGAACTCTCTAAAAAATTCTTATTTTGTTATATTATTTTATATATATTTTTATGAATTTATCCTATTTATTATGTATTATTGTAGTAGTTGTGATTATTTTGTGTTTAATTTGATTATATGAATTTAGGGGCAAAAAGGTATTTTTTTTTGCTTTTATTGAATTTATTATTTTTTTAATTTATTTGATTTGTAAGAAGTTATTTTACTTTTACATATTTCAGGAAATTAAGAAAATTAAAAAAATGAAGATTGGGACCCACAATAACTACTACAAGTGATGACATGGCATTGCAAGTCAACTTGGTCAAAGGGACTTAGTGGTTCCAATTCTTCATGAGAGGGCAATATGGGAATTTGCTTATTAATAAATTAAAGGGAAATTCCTATTATCTAGTTGGATATTACAATTAGTGAAAAGATGAAAGCGCTGGAGGATAATTGAAGTTAAAGTCATCAGATTTTGGAGAGTCAATAATTCAAAAATCCAACTTCCACATGGACACTAAGGAGGCCATGGCTTGGGCTATAAAAGAGGAGCTAGAGGCATCATTCCAACACACAATCACACCTTCTCACTACATGTACACTTTTCTCATCTCTTTCACAATTCCACCTCTTTCCTTTAAATTCTTAAGAAAGATGTAATGACTTGAGTTTCTTGTTTTTCATTGTTTATGAGTTGTAATTAGATTTGTTTAGGTTTGATCTTTCAATTTTGCAATTTTATGATTTCTATAGTCTAGGTCTTGAATTTTGCGTTATGAACCTGTTTATTTCACTTTGAATAAATTTTTGATCAAAGTATTGTGATCCATTTATTCATTATACTTTGTGTTCTTCATTTATATCTTTATTCCTCTTATGAATTGATTTATGTTTATCTTTTATATTCTTGGTTTGCATGGTTATTTCATAATTTAAAGGTTTTTGATGAAAAATCTTATTTCTTTTGGAGGATAAATGCAAACATAATATTAAGAAAAATAACAGAAAAATACTCTAGAAAATACTAAATTTTAAATAAGGTCTGTTAACAACAATAGATATGGTCTTAATAACATAAAGTTCTGCTTTTACACTCACAATTTTTTAGTATTTTTCTGCCTTTTTCCCAAATATTATGTTTGCAAGCTAAGTGGTTTTTGAATAATTATGAATTAATTACATTATATGTTTCTAGGTGTTTTTATTAAATAAAAAATAGACTAAGTAGTTTTCCCAAGGTTTTATTTTTGACTTAGTTACTATTTTATTATTATAACTCCCGTATTCTTTTGAATAATGATAGCCATACATCAATTTTTGGGAATGCTTCCTCAAATAATATAACCTATGTTGACCCTTATACTATATAGGGATGAAGTTAGTTGTTAATTTGGGTGCTAGCTATAAGTGACATCGAAATTTGGTGTGTCATTTTCGAGGAGTCAATTTACTTGATTCATAGATTAATTAAATGTGTTTTCTTTTTCTATTTTTAGTCTTTATTTTCTTAGTGTATAGTAGAATATATTTTTTATGTGTTTTTTATTTTGGTAAATTTCGGTTTTGATCATCACTATTTTGCTGGAATTTTTTTTGACTTGCCTAAAAAATTCAAAATATTCATATTGTAGGTTTTCTACGTTCAAAACATTTTTAATAGATTTAGCTAGTAGGTCTAACTTATTTTGTCAAATTTGAACATTTTCTTCAATTTTTTATTTTTTTATTTTTTGATTTGTTTCTTTGTTTTGTATTTTCATTATTTTGTGTGTGAATGTATTTTCCCCCTTTATTTTGTTTCCCTCTATAAATTGCATCAGGGCTTGGTTCAATAATTATAATGGATTTAAGCCTAATTTGATGAAAGCCCTCTAGTTCCTTTTCAGGTTGTGATAGGTGGATGTATCAAGCACTGCTCTAACACTTCTTCAAGAGCCTCAAACATCATCACAACTAATAGAACACATGATATCTCAGGGGACAAAGATTGATAGGATTTTGGAATACAAATCTTTCACAGGTTATAATATTTCAAGGGAACATGCAAGAGAGTAATTCTACTCCATTGCACAAAGTGACCATGAACAATTTTTTTGCCTACTTTAATTAATTCAAAGATATTTTTTATAAGTACCCGCATCACTAACTCCTTGATAAAAAAACCTTATACATTATTTGTATAAATGATTGGAGAGACAAGACTGAAAAATAATAGATGCTATGGTAGGAAGAAATTTGTTGGGTCTTGATAAAGCTTATTTGTTATATGGTTTTCCATGCTCTCTTGAGAGGTTTTAGTGTGCTTTTACGCCCATTTTCCATACATTTGTGATTAAGGGAGCTTGCATGAAATTGTGATAAATAGGGGTAAAATGGTCATATATTTTGATTAATTTGTGAGTACCTTAATCTTTAAGATAAATGATATTACAAGTGTTTGAATTGGATTTTAGGTACTTGGAAACGTTTGAAGACATAAAAGAAATACCAAAAGATTGAAGAAATGGCAACTAAAGACTAGAGGGACCAAATTACAAAAAATCAAAATTTTTAAGGGACTAAATCACAAAGTATGAAAAGTGTTCTCTGTCTCCATTTATTGCAGCAAATGACACACTTACCGCGGCAAATACGAGCAGACCAAAACTGTTCATTTTTGTTAATTAGGTCAAAAACAACAACCATATATGCAACCTAGACGTGATTTTCAGGCACCAAGCTCCAGATTTGGAGCTTAACTATGTTCTTCATATTCTCTCTACTCTCCATTGAAGCCCTAACCCCAAACCTCCATTTTCACATCATTTTCCACTTTTTCAACATTTATTCTCTTTCTCCTTCCATTTCCTTCACCTTTTTCACTCCATTTTAAAGGGTTCAACATGGCAGCAACCTTAGAGACCGATTGGAGCTTGGTTGAGGCGATGAGTGGCTAATTTCTTGGTCCTTTGGTGATGGTGTTGGAGATTGTGCCCTAGGGGCCAATCATTATCTTATGAACATTGTTGATTTATGAATTTCTTAATTATGTTATCATATTGTTTGCATGTTTACTATGATGACAATCCTTGGATAACTCGTGATCTTATCCTAAATGTCCCTGGTCGGTCATCTATGCGGGAGCAGAGATGAAATAAGACCAGTATGACTTTGAAGATATATAGAGATATAAATCAAAGTCATAAGCACATGTAAGAGTACAGGGTGTTGGACCGACCCGCTATGAGAGAGCTGCATGGGTCAAGTCATAAGCTTCTCTCATATACAAGCCATGTCACTATGCCCTTTGACCTGAGATCATCATGGATTCCTACATGACAAACGCTCAGCTTTGACCTAGTCAAAAGTCACTTTTGACCGAGTGATCATAAAGGCTATGCTCGGGCTTAGTGGTTTTTCATGCAGAGGAATGTGAATGGTCAAGATGGAATTTGTCCCTCACATTCGTATAGAGATATTACTGGGCCCCTCGATGAGTGAGTCTGAGAAATATATGGCCATACTGGAATGGAAGGGTAGTTCCATTTCTATATTCAGACTACTCAGGGATCGAGAAAGTAACGGTCAGGAACAGGAGGATGACGTTCTCCATGCCTCATCCTTGACCGAAATATCGTGTGACAAAAGGGACGTGATATGGTTGTATGAAAGGTTACATCGTTTATCGATCCTCATATATTTTGGGTAGTCGTAATGCCTTGCTAGATACCGCTTACGACTTGTGGGTCAGTATAGTAACTGGCCCACTGCCAACTTCATATGGGCCTACAGGGTCGCACACAAAATAGTCCAGATTCATTGAATCTAAGAGATGTCTAGATTCAATGAATAATCTAGGGTGGATATATATATTATATATATATATAAATTTGTATATATATATTATATATATAATATAAGAGATATTTACAAGATTTAATTTATAAGGATAAATTAAATTTCTATCACTTTTGAATTTGAATTTAAATGGATATGATCTATTTGAATTTGAAATTCAAATTGATAAGATATCTCAAATTTGATTTATGAGAATAAATCAAATATAATTCCGTCTTATCTTTATTTTAAATTAAATAAATAGGTGAATTAAATATGTGGGACGGATTTAATATAAACCATATTTATTTAATTAATTTCTTATTAAATCATGCAATATATGATATTGTATTAATTCAAAATTAATATAAGATTAATTCTGAAGCCCGGCCTGAAACAACCTTTTCGTCCGATGTCGCCTTGGGGTTACTTCAAAAAATTAAACCAAGGATTGCGTATAGTGCAACCTCGGGTCGTTCTCTTTGAGGAGCCAAAAATCAAATTGAATTCCTAAGTAACTAAATGCAATGCAACCTAAGCTAGAAAATGGGATTTGTTTTGATTCACTAACAACTAATTGCAATGAAAAAATAAAAATAAAATATTTTTGATATTTTAATTTAAAAGAAAATGTTAATGAATGATAACAAGTGAATGGAATGAAAGAGAAAGAGATTAATAATAATGAAATCAATCCTCCAATTCAATAACGCAGGCAATCATAGCTTCAACAGATATGGGAGTCTTAAACAATGAATTAAGAATTATAATTAAGCTTTTAATTCAACAACCGAGCCACCTCGAATTGTCACAAAATATTTTCCAAAATCCTAGTTTATTAACTGCCACCAGAATAATAAACTAGGATTAAAGATGTTAAAATCCAATGCTCAATTATAACTCAATAATTCATAGAAATATGATTAAAGCCAGCAAGAGATAAAATAATCCAATAATTCAAGCCACCTTGAAAAATCACAAAATATTCACAATAATCTCAATACCATATCTGACCCAGATTAAAGTAAATGAAATTAAAGTTAATTAATGAATAATATCAAATGCTAGCAATAATCCAATTACAATAATCCTCAATAAAAATAAATCATTATAAGCATTCCCAATAATTATAAAATTATCCTAAGACCTAGGAATAACAAAACAATTAATGGGTGAAAATTAAAGTAATTTAAACTCCCCTTTGATGATTCCAAGCTCATGCCCTTGTCATTGAATTAGAGAATTAGGATGTTCTAGCCACGCCTAGCCATAGAGATAGACACCAACTTCAATATTTCTTGTCCGCCCATGTGCACTGTAGCTGGTACTATTTGTTCTGTCGCTGTTGGTCTGTGCCGGAGTGGAGTGGTGGAAGGACGGAATGAAAGTGAAGGATGCTGGAGGTAGTGAAATTGCTGAAGGGTATGAATTGCGTCGGATCTGGTGTGCGTATGCGTGATGTTTGGTTCTGCGACGGAACTGCTCTCTTTTCTTTTCTGCTTGTTTGCGCCTTCTCGTGTTGCTGTTTGGAGTTTGCTGCTACAGTGCTTCTTTCCGTCACTGCTGAGAGGAGTCATGGTGATGACGATGGAAGGAGGTGTAAGTGATGATGGGAGGTAGAAGATGGAATGGGTGTTGACCGTGAGGAGGAGAATCTGTGCGTGTAAAGTTCTCACTGTCATCTGGAATGGAAGGTTTGAAGCTTCTCCGTGCTCGCGGCGTGAATGAATGAAGGAGCTGAGCGTCCGCCGCGTGAATGAATTGCTGCATGCATGGCCTTTAAAAGCAAAACCTAATGGGCCAAATCGTAAGGTTTGGCTCATGGGTCCTCTATTGCAATTTCTGAATTAATAATTATTTGTTGTCCTTTGTGAATTCTGATTTCTCCTAAATTCCTGAAATATAAAATCATAATAATGTAATATATTTTATTCCAAAAATAATTGTTTAGGAGAAATAATAAAAATATGACAATTATGCCCCTATTAAACACTAATTCATTATAAGGTTCAATAATTCAATTGATGCACAGATAATATAATTAAAGCCCAAAATAATGATAAAAGCCCACTAAAATGATATGAATAAATATATAAAAATATGAGTTTGTCACGGCCCTATTAGAAGCCCGATAGCTTCCTATATATTTGACATTAGGGGCTAGGGTTCTAGACATCTCTATACACACATTCAGACGTGAGAAAAGGGGGCAGGGAGAGTGCAAAAGGTTTGCAGACAAGAAACTGCCGAAATAGAGACGGTGAGGATAGAATCTCTAGAAAGCCCTAGAGGGACAAGAGGCGCTAGCACGTCGTTCGCGATTGGAACGCTGTTCGTGTGGATACCGGTAGAGGAAGCCGATCTGAGCTATCGACTTCTTGCGATCGACCAGACACGAAGCAAGGTCGCGACCTATTGACACTGAGGTCGCGACCATACGGGCATCTGAACGTTAGAAATCCGAAAAGAGGAGACAGGTCGCGACTTGAAGCTGACGAGGTCGCGACTACAAACTCCAGAGACGTCCGGTCGCGACGAGAAGAAGAGTAGGTCGCGACTAACAACTCCAGAGGCGACAGGTCGCCACTAGAAGTTGAGGAGGTCGCGACTGAAAGTTCCAGAGGCGAGGAGTCGCGACTAGTGGACACTGAGGTCGCGACCAAAGCTCGAATACCGAAGGTAACACTTCTTTCTCCTTGACTTAAACACATTCGGTAGATCCTGGCTGGGAATGGAAAAAAATTTTAAAGTTAATTTTCGCTGCGTGTCTTCCAATTCCCTTCAGATGGGAGGAGTGGCTAGAACTCTATGGACATCAAGAGGAATTATTTATTTGCAATCTTTGCTTATTTCATGAATTAGGAATTCCAGCTTTAGATTTTCTATGTTATGATGTAAACCTTGGTTAACGATTGTATTTACCTTGTGATTGAGCTCTTGTAATTGTTTTTGGATGATATAGTTGCTGAATTTCACTAATATATTTATACTTTTATGATTTATGGTGTTGGTTGATTGTCAAGCTCTTGATGGTTGATTTTATTAGATCATTCGATTAATTCTTTTATCAACTCAATTACATAATCCATTTTCAATTGCACACTAAGTGGTTCTTAACAATGCATTAAAAGGTGTTAATATACTTTGATAAAATTGGTTTTCATTAATTGGTGAATTAGACTTGAGCATTTGTTTAAGGTTTTCAATTAAGACTGTGCATTTTTAACTCCCAAATCATTTTGAAAGAGCTAGGAAAGCCTTAATTTCCATTGCCAAAGACATTTTTTATCATATTTTCCCTAATCCAAAATATTCCTTCATTATCTGTTAAATACAAAAAATACTTTACTTTTTTGCATTTTACTTTAGATTGCACCATAGTTAGTTTTCCCAAAAAAATGATTTTACCCTAGTCTTTTTACAATTATTTTAGCATCCAATTAGCTTAGAAATTAATAAAAATCTCCTCGAGAAGAGCAATCATGTGTTGCATCTCTATACTGCATTATATTGGTGCAATCGGTATTGTGATTAAACTAAAAAATGCGACTAAAGTGGGCATTCGATCAAGTCTAATTGCAAAAGGAGCTTGAGAGCTTCTTAAATTCGTTGCCATGGATAACCAATGAAACATTTGTAGGACAGGTCAACCACTACCTAACCCATACCATGAAGCTTAACCTTATAAGCTTCAATTTATCATATCCTTAATTTTCTTATCTTTTATGTATGTACAGTTTGTACAAAATATATATGAGATTCTGTAAGAAAGATGTTGCAGATCAAGGAAGGAAAGGGATTAAATTGTAAATAATAGAAAGTTCAAAGGCCTAAGGGGAATTTATAAAAGTTCTAGGGCCAAAATAGAAGGTAGACATAAATATTGGGCCATTAAGTGTAATTTCAAAAAGTTTAAGGGCTTAAATGTAATTTATTAAAAGTTTAAGGGGTGAAAGTGTAATTATGAAAATACAGGGATGATTAATCAGAGTCAGTATATGCTCTGATAGGGTATAAAGAGGTGTGAAATGATAGTTATGCCCTTAAGGTTAATATAGTGCAAGAAAGTGAACCAAGGGTATTTTGGTCATTTCTCAAGGGATGGTTAGCAGATAAATACTCAGTCTAACAATGTCAATGGCAGAAAGAATCTAAACATTGGTTTTCATGATAGAATACATATTTTGGAATATTATAAAAATTGGGAATATAAAACAGTCTGGTTTTTGTGAAACTGATCGGATCAGTACCGAACTGGACTGGAATTTTTCCTATCAGTATTTCTCTCTAATTTGTGCAAAACACAGCCTAAATGATGTCATGGATGATGTCATAATTGGCTTGGTAGACAAGACAAGATTCAAGGTACAATCTTGGCCATTAGATCAAATAGTAACCAAAGCAATCTGGCCTTCCATTTCAACCCAACTTTTTCTATATATTTCCCCTCATTCCAGCAGCAAACACGCAAGACATTAGACACCATGGGGAACCTCTTGCAAAATGAAAAATCAAGAGGCAAACAAGAAAGGATCTAAGGTAACTTCTTCCTCCTATCTTTGTATTATGCTGTAGGAAGATTTCTCTTGGATTTGGATGGTTGAAACACCATATTTCTGAAGGGAATTGGAAGACACGCAGCGGAAATTAACTTTAAAAATTTTTCATTCCCTGCTATGATCTACCGAGTGTATTTAAGTCAAGGAGAAAGAAGTGTTACCTTCGATATTCGAACTATAGTCGCGACCTCCGTATCCACTAGTCGCGACTCTTCGCCTATGGAGTTTTCAGTCGCGACCTACTCAGCTTCTAGTCGCGACTTGTCGCCTCTGGAGTTTTCTGTCGCGACCCCCTCAGCTTCTAGTCGTGACCTGTCATCTCTGGAGTTGTCAGTCACGACTTCCTCAGCTTCTAGTTGTGACCTGTCGTCTCTTTTCGATTTTTTGACGTTCAAGACGCCTGTATGGTCGCGACCTAAGTGTCTACGCGTCGCGACTTGTCATCGTACCTGGTGCTCTCTCCTCGATTGTAAGAAGTCGACAACTCAGATCAGCTTCCTCTACCGGTATCTACATGAACAGCGTTCCAACCGCGAACGACGTGCTAGCGCCTCTTGTCCCTCTAGGGCTTTCTCAAGAATCCATCCTCACCGTCTCTATTTTGGCCGTTTCTTATCTACAAACCTTTTGCACCTTCCTTGTCACTCTTGTGTAGAAAACCCTAGCCCCTAATGTCAAATATATAGGATGCTATCGGTGTTCTGATTGAGTTGGATTTCAGAATTAATCTTATATTAATTTTGAAATTAATACAATATCATATATTGCATAATTTGATAAGAAACTAATTAAATAAATATGGTTTATATTAAATCTGTCCCACAGATTTAATTCACCTACTCATTTAATTTAAAATAAAGATAAGACATAATTATATGTGATTTATTCTTATAAATCAAATTTGAGATATCATATCAATTTAAATTCAAATTCAAATGTGATATAGATTTAATTTATCCTTATAAATTAAATCTTGCAAATATCTCTTATATTATATATAATATATATATAAAATATATATATAACCACCATAGATTATTCATTGAATCTGGATATGTCTTAGATTCAATGAATCTGGACATCACAGCTCGTGTTGGGCTATTTTGTGTGCGACCCTATAGGCCAATATGAAGTTGGCAGTGGGCCAGTTACTATACTGACCCACAAAAGAGATCTCTAGCAAGACATTACAACTACCTAAATCATATGAGGATCGATGAATGATGTAACCTTTCATACAACCACATCACGTCCCTTTTGTCACACGATATTTTGGTCATGGATGAGGCATGGAGAACGTCATCCTCCTGTTCCTGACCGTTACTTTCTCGATCCCTGAGTAGTCTGACTATAGAAATTGAACTACCTTTCCATTACAGTATGTCCATACATTTCTCAGACTCACTCATTGAGGGGCCCAGTAATATCTCTCCATGATGTGAGAGACAAATTCCATCTTGACCATTCACATTCCTCCGCATGAAAAACCACAAGCCCGAACATAATCTTTATGATCACTCAGTCAAAAGTGACTTTTGATTAGGTCAAAGCTGAGCGTTTGTCATGTAGAAATCCATGATGATCTCAGCTAAAAGGGCATAGTGACATGGTTTGTATATGAGAGAAGCTTATAACTTAACCCATGCAGCTCTCTCATAGCGGGTCAGTCCAACACCTTGTACTCTTACATGTGCCTATGACTTTGATTTATATCTCTATATATCTTCAAAGTCATACTGGTCTTATTTCATCTCTGCTCCCGCATAGATGACCGTCCAGGGACATTTAGGATAAGATCATGAGTTATCCAAGGATGATCATCACAGTAAACATGCAAATAATGTGATAACATAATTAAGAAAATCATAAATCAACAATGTTCATAATACAATGATTGTCCCCTAGGGCACAATATCCAACACTTTCTCTCCATCTTGGTTGCTAGACATGATCTAAAATTAAAGGGGGAATATGAATTTTAAGTCATGGGATGTCTAGATAAGCTTAAACAAGCTAAAATCAAGTAGTATTGGCTTGGAAATTCAAGTATGCATGCAATTATGGTTTTATGCTCATGGCTGCCACTGTACATATCACTGTTCATATGTGGGAATTTCAATGATCTAATACTTCCATTGAATTTATATGATGGTTTTGTCTAGGATTGGATAGGTTTGGAACCTTGGAAGCATTGGAATTGAAAGTTGTAGTTCATGGAAGTCTTCTCTGTTACTGTTCACACACATGAACAGTGATTGGAATTTCATGATTTTGATGCTTCCAATGGTTTTAAAATGAAAAGTTTTGTGGGATAAAGTATATAAACAATTGTTGGAAGCATTGGAATCAAAGTGAGAATTTTTGGAAATAAAGAGGGTATGCTTCGGTTCTGTACAGCAGCTGGGGGAGGAGTTGGAATTTTGAAATTCTAATCTCATAATTAGATTCCTTGGACAAAATTATATAGATTGGTCTAAGAAAATAATTATTACAAGGCTAAACCACTAACTCCAAGAATTAAGTTAAGAGTTAGGGGTTTAAAGGAACTTTATGTATACTGTTTATGTAATGGCTCTAATGAGTTGTATACACAATGTAATTGTGTGTAGGGCCATGATATGTCAAAGAAAATGAGTTAAAGAGGATGAGAAAGCAACCAATGTTTGGTTGGAAGCTTAGGGAGCAAGTGCAAAAATAAGAGAAAATCTTTTGTTTAAGGTAGTGAACTTACCCATTCTTTTGTGCTTGATGTATATGCTTGTGTGTTGATATGATTGTGCTGATGATGATGTATAATATGTATGAATGATATTTGCTCTGCCCTTTATGAGTTTATGGTTATGCATGATAGTGATAGGCATGGAGCATGATAGTATGCAAATGGAAGCTAAAGAAAGATAAAGGAAACATGTCATGCCCTTGCATTCATCTTGCATGCATTGAATGATACCGTTTGCTACTAAGATTTCTCATAATCTCACCCTCCCATAACCAACCATAATAGGTTATTTATGATGGAAGAATCATGCTTGATACATAAGCTAAGGGATTGAAGTGAAGAAGTAGACAAGTGATGGCATGTTATGGTTATTATTCTTTTATGTAATGTTATGTAATATGTTATTATATGTAAAGAAAAATGTATGAAATAGTTATAGCATAACCCTGTGATGTATATGAAAGTATGAGAGGCTAAAGAGATAATTTATGCATGTTGGAACAATTATTGAGAATTAAAGAAAGGAAACTAAAATGGTAAAAATGTAGGTCCTGAAGCAGTTTTGTTGTGACTTCAGTTTGACCTAGCAAATAAAATAATTAATTCACTAAATTTTATGAGCATATAGTAAACATCCAGAGATTTAAATTCATAGGTAATACACCTTATTTGGATGTGTATATCGATAGAAATGAATTTCCAAAGTTAAGAGACAGAATCTGGAATTTCCCGAATTTGCCATATGAACAGTAAAAAGTAATGATTTAACTGTATCGATTGGAAAGGTAAATGTCCAGATTTATATTTTTACCTTAAATATCTATGAAAGAGCTTCAGTTAGAAATTTGGATCACCTCCATACGATTTTTCTACAATTAGTTATGAATGTTTAAAATTGGACTGTAAATTTGGAAATTACCTAATGAACAGTATCAGAGAAATAAGTTTTAAAATTTTAAGTTTTGGGCCAACATAATGCTTCCGCTAATCAAATACGCTTCCTAATATGTACTCTGAGAGGTTAAAAGTATGATGTTTCACAATTCATTCCATATAAACCACTATATGAACCATACTATGAATTTTGTTTGATAGTGTTGAATCTGGCTATATCACCTAAGAGGGGGTAAATTTGGTGATTTTCAAATTTTAAAAACTCTAAAGTTATTTAAATAAATTTAAAGAGTAGAGTTTAGAAAGATATCATCGAAGGAAGAAGTTGATGAAGAAAGATTGCACAGGTCAATTTATATTGGTTCGGCCCAATCCACTTGGACTATGTCCAGTCCCTAGAGATCTCCTCTGAGTATTACACTATCTCTAAGATTCCGTGGGCTCTTGGCGCCTCAGTATATTTACGTGATAATCCCCTCTCACTTCCCCTTACAACCTGTCATATCCCCAATTTTCTTATCTAATATGTTTGTACAGTTTGTACGTAATATACATGAGATTCTCTAAGAAAAATGTTACAGATTAAGGAAGGAAAGAGATTAAATTATAAATAATGGAAAGTTTAAGGACCTAAGTGAAATTTAGAAAAGTCTTAGGGCCAAAATAAAAGGTAGAGAAAAATATTGGGCCAATAAGTGTAATTATAAAAAGTTTAAGGACTTAAATGTAATTTATCAAAAGTTCAAGGGCAAAATTGTAATTATGAGAAAGTTGTGCTAGAAAAGGACCAAAACTACCCAAAAATGTTGTAGTCTCAAATTTTACCAATAAATAGAAAATGATAATTGGGCTAGGCATATTTTTCAGAATTTTGATTTGAGACCCCGTATAATCGATATTAATTTGTAAAGTCTAGAGATTATTAGAGGACCTTCTGATCTCCTAATTAGATGAAATTTGGTAGTAAATTCCTATAATTAATATAAAAAATTATAAAATTAACAGAGCTCAGAAATGAGTTATGTAGAATTTTTAATAGAATTTATAGTAGAATAAAATACCTGATAAATTACTTTCAGGTGATGTTTATTAGGAATTGAGCCATAAAGGTATTTGACCCATATAAAGGCCCAAGTTAGTTTCCCAAAGGCCCAAAAAGATATTTGAACAATCTTATGTGAAACATCCTCCCTTAAACCCCTCAATGTACACTTGCGGAAGCGATATTGGCTCGATTATATCTTAATTTAAGCCCAAAAATTAAAATTTTACTCTTAAGTTCCTTATTCTGAACCTTTAATTTGATAACTGATTTATCTCATTCTACACATCCAAATGAGGCTTATTACCTATCCACGTAAAGCCCCAGATGTGTGCTACTAGGTCACCAAATTTCATGGCTAAAATCTTTCGTTTACTAGGTCAAACTGAGGTCGGAACACCGCTGTCTCAGGACCTGCGAATTTCTCTCTTAATTTCTTAACTTTTCAATTACTCTCATAATTACTTTTCTTATGTATAACCCATTATTCTAGCTACTTATACACAAGCTAACATGCCAAACAATATTTATTATTAAATAATAAATTGTTATACAACAGGACATGAACAAATTCTCATATCTCTATTACATCTTTCTTGCCGAAAATCCGACAGTATAACTACTATACTTCATTATGGATAATCTGCCTTAATTTTGGCAGCATAACGGCGTCTTTAGCATTCTGAAAATTCACTTCGACATAACCTCTCTGTAATGGGTTATACATAGGGGATGAGATTCGAGGGAATCTCAGTAGTAACAATCATAACAATATATGTAATGCAGTGTGCTAGTGCCTACTTGTGATTGTGTACAGATAAGCATGATGCGTGCTTCCATACTTAATAATAACATATGATCATAGCATTATGTAATAGAGCTTTAGACATAACATATAAGACAACAATCCAACCAAACAATAGCACATCAAATGACAAAGCTATTACATAAAAGCTAAGATTAGTTACTACCTCACTAGCTTAGCAGAACTCTAATATCTCTATATTGCTTCTGGCTTTGCCAGGACTTCCTTTTTTCTTTCTTTTCTTCCTTCCTCTCACTTTCTCTCTCTAGAACTCACTTCTCTCTCTAACTTGGTGCTCTTGGACGTGCTCCTTATGAAGGGAAAGGGGTATTTATAGGTTTCACGAATGGCATTTTGGTAATTCTTAAAAACTTTAATCCTGTGGCCATGATTTTTCTTGAAATTTTCTATTTTCTTTAATCCATTTTATTGCATCATCATGGTCATGTCCTCATGATGACTCATCATGATGACTCATGGCCCTTCATAAGTACCTGCTGACTCAGCATGCTGATTCAAAAGTTATAATTATTACTTTTATTTTATTTTTATTTTTTATTACTTTTTTTTCTTTTCTTGGCTTAATCACCAAGTAACATTAAAAGCATGTGGGAACCACCTTTGGCAGCACACATGGTGAAATTGGGAGCCTTCTAGAAGCTTTCAGAAGCATTCCGATCCAAACTGAAACCGATTTGGTCACATTTTGGAAAATGCCTAATAAATATTTCCCAGGGCATTTTCATCTTCTCCCTTCACAAACGTTTCTCAAAATAATATTTCCTATTTTCTGGAATTTTTGGGAATTTTATACACATATTGAAAAATCACTACCTTTCGGCCTGAAAATTACGATTTTGCCCTTGATCTAGTCTGGTCTCATCCAGACATCTTGGGCTTCCCCTGGGCCTACCATGACTTAGTCTAACTTATATCTGGGCTTTAAAAAATACTATATGGTTTCTGGCCACAGTCCGATCATCTTTATTCGGACTGCTTTTCCTTTACCTATTATAACTATAAATTCCCATGTTTAGGAATTTTTACAGAAAAATCGGGATCTCAAATCAAAATTCTGTATCGCGTAATTCAACCCAGAATTCATTTCTCTATCTCCCAGTATTTTCAGATATTAAATTCAGACCGGGGCTGTTTTGGCCTGAAAGTACGCTCGCGCACAGTTTTCAAAATGACCATTTTACCCTTGGTCACTTTTCTAATTCTTACATACTCATATGGACCTCATATGCATATTTCACAGTTCAGTGAAATGATCAGCATAATTTTTTATATTTTATGGTAAAATATGGTACTAATCGGCTACTAACTTGATCTTTCCCATAATTATGATTATGCCCCTATACTCTCTTTCTGACTTCTTTACTTATCTTCTTATCCTTCATCTTAAGTTCTCGAAATTCTCTTTCAACAACTCATTCCCTGAACTCTTCGGGAGTCATTGTTAATTGAAAGGCTCGACAACCCGCCCATATCAGGTTATTTTTACTCAGAAGCCAACCCATATCTAGCTACCCGCAGAATTCCTAGGCTTAAGACTTAGGATATTCCTTACATTCCTCTTTTTGAACCTAGGTGAACTGTCCCTATTTTATAGGTTAAAGACTTAACTCATCTTTAAATCCTGAGGTACTTAGCTCATTCCTCGGATTCCTACAAAATATAATTAAGTGATCTGCCCATATCATATTACTATCCTGGGACTACGGGTTTAGCAGCCTATCCATATCAGACTACCTCCCAGTTATCCTAGACCCAAAAATCAGGATGTTACATTATGGGCCAGTGTCTAGAGGAACCCTAAAAAATACAAAATTACGAAAATGCCCCTGTGTTGTAATAATGAACAAGAGATGGATAGAGGGCATTTTGGATAGGCCAAAATGCCAAGACAGGTATAGGAATGATTAATCAAAGTCAGTAGATTCCCTGATAATAGGTAAAGATGTGTGAAATGATAATTATGCCCTTAGGGTTAATATAGTGTAAGAAAGTGCACCAAGGGCATTTCGATCATTTACCAAGGGATGGTAAGAAGATAAATACTCATTCTAACAATGTCAATGGTAGAAAAAAAATCTAAACACTGGTTTTCATGATAGAATACATATTCTGGAATATTATAAAAATTAGAAACATAAAACAATCTGCTTTTTGTGAAACTAAATGGATCAGTACCGGACTAGACTAGAATTTTCCCTATCAGTATTTCTCCCTTTATTAAGCCTAACATAGCCCTATATGATGTCATAGATGATGTCATTCCAAATCTTCTAGGGCAAGCTTTATGGAAGGTGAATTATGGAACATTAGATCAAATAGTAACCAAAGTAATCTTGGCTTTCCATTTCTACCCAAATTTTTCTATAAATACCCCCTACTTTCAGACTTGTTTGGAAGCCTTGAAAACCCTAGGGAACCTTTGCCAAAATTTATTTTGGAGCTAGGAAGAAGCATACAACTTGGAGCAAAAAGAAAGGTAATTTGCTCCTTTGATCTTCTTGGACTTTATTCTAGGAAGTTTGCTCTTGATTTTAAATGGTTTTTATGGCATTTTACCTTTGATTTTGCTGATGGACATGCTATTCATATGTGGTGAGAATATTAATTTTATGTTATGGATAGTTTAGACAAGCTTAAACAAGCTAGAATCAAGTGGTATTGGCTTGGAAATTCAAGTGTACATGTAATTAGGGTTTTGTGTTCTTGGCTGCCACTGTATGAAACACTATTCATATGTGAAAATTTCATATTTTGATGCTTCCAATGGATTTAAAATGGAAAATTGTGTGGGGATAAAGTAGAGAAACAGGTAGTGAAAGCATTAGAATCAAAATGAGAATTTTTAGAAAATAAGGGAGGCATTTTAGTTTTGTACAGTAGCCAAGGAAGTGCTTTGATTTTGGAAATTCTGATTTCATATTTGTATTCTACTTGAAAAATTATGTGGAAATGAACTATGACAATTTATTTTAGAAAGATGGAAGTATAAGACATAAAATGGACAAAGAATAGAATCTAGTTAGAACCTAGTCTTGGAATTGTTTTGAAGTTGAGTTGTAACTTGATATTACTTTGTAATGGCTAGATTTTGAAATTTGTTTGGGAAGAAGACCATCTCAATAAGAGTTTGACAAGGATAACTTAATAGGTAGCAAGAATACCTAACTATAATCTTATGTTTGTTTGACTTTATGCTTGCTTGTTAGTTGTGATGTTTAGTTGAGCTTAAGATGATGCTATGATGATGATGATGAAGTATGAATGTTTGCAACTCTTTGCAACTAATGTTATGACAATATACATGTTATAGTTTTCTTATTTATGATTATGAGGTGGCTCCCATATCATGATGATATATTAGGCATTTAATCAAGCATGAATGATATTATAGTTTGTATGACTTGCTATTGAGATTTCCATGAAATCTCATTCTTTCCATATACATAACCATGTTATAGGTGCTGGAACCTCCCAAGAAAAAAGAGTAAATATGGTTGAATGAACTTGTATAATAAGTTAAGATGACTACTTACATTATGGGATGCATAGTACATGATAGTGTGTATGTATTTTGAGGAGTACTCTTGTGATGATATTTTCTGTGACTTAACAAACGATTTTTGATGTAAAATTTGTTATGAAAATATTTAAGATACAGATATTTAAATGGACATCAAGAATACCTCAATTGGTTAAGTTTTCGATTTAATATAATTTTTTGAGTTGGAGATAAAATCTGGAATGAGATAAAACAAGTAACCAGAGGCTGTAAGGTTCATGGGAGAATTCCAGATAGCAAATGAATATTTTTTTCCACTGAATTTTATGAGCTCAAAGAACACATCTTGATCTTTAAATACATAGCTAACACGTTACATTTGAATAAGTGAACAAGGAGAAATGAATTTTTGAATATAAGGTAAGGAAACTGGAACTTCTAGATTTACCAAATGAACAATATTTTTCAATGAATAAACTGATTTCATTTGGACAATGAAACCTCGGTTTTATATTTTTCCTTCAAATTTCAATGAAAGAGATTTTATTAGAAATTAGAACCACTCAATTTCAATTTTTCTATATTTAATTATAAATTTTCAAAATTTGGTCTATAATCTGGAAATGCCAAATGAACAGTACCCGATAATATTTTTCTTGAAAATTCATGTTTCTAAGTTAAAGAGGTATTTTATTGATCTAAACTACTTCCAATTGAGTATAATTGAGGGTGAAAATAAGGATACGACACAACCCATAAGGTCACTCTCCAGCGAGAATCCCCCTCGCTCCCCTTTACAATTATAAGGTAACAATCCACTTAAGAGATCACACTCTTAAGTAATTTAGAAAATTATTAGTACAAATGAAACTCTCTCAATAAAGTAGATAAGATAAACACTTAAGTTCTAACTCTCTAAGTTTCTCTCTCAAGAATATAAGTTCTCTGAACCAAAGGAGATGAAACAGAGTGAAAAGAGATACAATTACTGAGTACAATCAAAGTGCATGTTGATTGTTTTTTGTATCTTCTTATGATTTCCAAATTCTCCAGCTTTCTCATTTTGGCTTTTCTTCTTTTATACTTCGTTCTTCATAACTCCGTTGAAGTAGCCACTAGTAAATATAGCCGTTATACTGACATGTTCAATTGATTCTCTTTGATCATTTCCTTATGTTTTATCTGCAAGTGATCTTGAAATATGCTTTATTGATAATGTATAATCAATATAAGCATAAAGAAAATGTTTCCAAATGATTGAAGATCAAAATATAATAAAATCTAGTTTAAAACACTTTTCACAAAATGGCTTGACTTATCAAAAAGCTTATTGAAGAACACCCTTATCGAAAATATCTTCGATAAATTGCTAAAAAATTACATTTGAACTAGTTAAATTCTTATCGAGCCACTACTACAAAATAGAGTTTCTAAAGCCCCATTTTTAAACTGGTTCCTGCGGAAACGATTAAAAAAAATGACAGATAGCATTTTTGTAAATAAGGGAAAACTATTTATGCCTGATGTACACATGACTGGTGTAAAAGAAATGAGTGGTGGCATTTTTGTAAATAAGGGTAAAATATTTACACTGGATGTACACATGACTGGTGTAAAAGAAATGATCAGTGGCATTTTTATAAATAAGGGTAAAATATTTACACCGGATGTACACGTAACCAGTGTAAAATATCTATAACAGGTGTTATTATACTTTCTATTCTAACTCTTCAGTTTCTTGTCTATGCTGTCCCGCTTCTTTTCTATACCTTCTTCAGACCGTTCATTTCACTTCTTCAGTTCCCAACGTTTGTAGTCATCATTATGATAGAAGGCCAATGGCTTTCTTCGATATTCTTTTCTAAAACAGTTCTTATTCCTCAACCATATGTATACCATTCCTATGATCAGTACTTTTCGTCTCATCACTACTTCATCTCTGTTTTCTTTTCTTTTCTTCTATCTGAAACCTCCAATAGCTTCTTCCTCACGCACACCTTCTCCATCGCACAAAAGAAATTGAGATGAATTTTAAGACAAACATCCTGACCCTCACCCTGTAGTTCCTTCTCTTTCTCCCCTGGTTGTCACTCGGATGGAGCGCCTTAAGGAACTCATCATGTGCTTCAATGGCCCGGAGGACTCCATGGAAGAACTGACTTAGAAAGTTAACAAACTAAAAGACAGTTTTAAAACTTTCTGCTCAGAAGTTCACCTCCATCAACAGAATGATAGCTTCTATAATCCTATTAATCCTACGCACTTTGATGAATCCCAAAACTCTGAGTCTGATGAGGAGTGAAAGCTTGCAACCTGCTTTAGTAATGACAAAAAGAGAGAATATATTATATATTCTGATAGATATTTTTTGAAAATTTCAGACTTTCGATGTAAAGTTATAAGTAAAGTTGAATGAATGAAGTTTCTTGTTCTGATGATGACATGTTCTTTTATTTTTCAAAAATAAAAAAAATACAACAGATTGAAACCGGATATGTCAATGTCAGTTGTAGATTAATATTTCATCCGGTGTAGATTAATATTTTACACCGGTTGTAAAAGTGACAGGTGTAGAATATAATGTCCAGCTTAGAAATAGTTATTTCTACACCAGTGTTCCATTTTAACCGGTGTAGATTTACACTTTAATTTATTGGAAACCCCCTTCGCGCCTCCCATCTCTAATTTTTCACTGGTTCTCACATTTAAGTCTTCTCGGCCCTTCACAGCCAGTGAGTTTTGTTTTGAACTCCTTGTCTTCAGAACTGAAAATTTATGCACTACTAGCTGTAGCTTTTGCTATTATTTGCTGGATTCATTCATTTACTTGTTTCATTTGGTGAGTTCTTCCACTTGTGCGTGATATATTCTCTCCCATAATTAGCTACAAGTTAGGTTTTCTTGTTTTCTATTTTTCTAGTTTTTTAGTCTTTCATAAATATGGATCATAGTTGGATAAATTCTAAACGAACAAGTGTTGAGTATGCTGAGGGGGTGAAGGAGTTTTTGGATTTTGCTAAACGAAATGGTGATGATGACAATGGATTGTTTATTATCCTTGTGTGAGTTGTTTGAATGAGAGGAAACAAATTCCTACAGATATGTACATTATCTAATTTATGAGGGGTTTTGCAAGAGTTACACAATATGGGTATGACATGGTGAACCTGTGGAAAGGTCGAGTGCATCTGAATAGTTGGAACAGACTTTTGATGATAACATGTATACCGATGATCGGGTAGATGACATGATTCGTGATGTTGGAGAAGATGCTTTTATGCGGTCACATGTATATGGTAATATGTGCAATGATGCAGAAAAATCTCTATACCCAGGGTGCAGAAAATACAACCTGTTGAATGTGGTGTTGAGATTGGTAAGTATGAAAGCACGACATGGGTGGAGGGATAGAGGTTTTTTAGAATTACTTGAGTTGTTGCAAGACATGTTTCTAGAAGAAAATGTCTTACCCAAATGCTACTATGATGTTAAGAAAATAATATGTCCTTTAGGCTATGTTTGGTTCAATGAAGGGGAGGGTAGGTTAAGTTAATTTAAGGGAGGATAAGGAATGGTAGGGGAGGAGAGATGATATTTCTTGTTTGGTTCAAGAGGGGAGGGGAAGGTAGATAATAGAAAATTGACAAATATACCCCTATATCTTTATTTAAATTTATTTATTTTTTATTTATAATATTTATATTAGAATTATTATTTTTTTATTTATAAATTTTAAAAAACTTTTTATCTCATTTATATATATGATAAAATTTTAACAATATTTTTCATTAATTTTATAATTATTATATATTAATATAATATATAAATTTGAATGCAAATATATAACCATTGGCGACTATATCCTCCAAGCATTGCGTTGCAACACTCCAAATTTGGGTTTGAAACTAGGAAAAAAACCATTCGTGCACATTTAAGGCTGTAGTTTTTGGCATACAGATCAATCAGACTCCTAAAAACAGAAGTGTCTAATAGCCCAATTTAACACCACAGGAATGAATAATTTCACCTTGTCTTAAAATTGCAAGGTCAGCACATGCACTCAAAACTCCACTGAGAACATAGTTGTCGACTTTATAGCCTCCATAATACATCTCTAAAAAGCATCTAATTGCACCTTTGGCATCAGCCACTTTAGAATAACCCGTTATCATCTCAGTCCAGAGAACAACATCCTTCTATGAGATTGAATAAAATGCTTTTTGAGCAGCTTCGATGTCATTGTTTTTAAAATATATAGTCGCTAGATTACTCCTTACAAACACACTTCTCTCAAATCCTGCTTTGGTAACCAGAGCATGAAGAGGTTTTCCATAATTGGAATATGGGAATGCACCAGTTGCCGAAATAATGGCGGCATAAGTGTACTCATATGGTTTAAGAAAGCACATTTCCTGCAACTGAACAAACAAATGCATGGCTTTCATTTCATCCTTGTTCTCTGAATACCCATACATCATTGAATTCCATGAAACCAAAACTAGGTTTTCCATTCCACAAAAAATCCTATGTGTGGTATTCGTATCACCTACATTGTAGTACATGTCAAGCAGGGCATTTTCCAGATATAAATCAGCTGAGACATTCCTAACAATCACATTGGCATGAATCGATCTCCCAGACTGATAATCTTTCAGTTTGCTGCATGCATTCAAAATTAAGAATATGTAACCTCTGTAGGGGTAAAACCAATCCTCAACATTTAAATATAAAGACGCAGGCTTTCTTGCATTGTATTATTCTTCAAATTCCCCACAATCAAAGAATTCCAAGCAACATCATCTCTATCCACTATCTCCTCGAAAACCAAGGCTGTAGAGTACATATCCCTGCAATTTGAAACATCCTCCTTTAAACATCTCAGAGTATACTTACAGAAGTAATCTTAACTTTATTATATCTCTCTCTGCCAAAAATCCTGACAGAAGATAATTGTACTGATTCGGTAAGTCCCATGAGAACTACCATTCTACGTAAGTACCCAGGAAAGACTGGATAAACCTGCTAGGTCCACTTATTTGATACATTTATTTTATCATTTACTATTATACCTTTTCATCACGAACATTATTGCTCAACTTGTCATATAACAACATTACATGCAACAATTCGCACATTTATTACATAATATTCAAAGCTTCCAATTCCCAACCTCTCTTCATGCCTCTTTATCTTCTTTACTCATTCGTAAACCTGTGGGTTTGGGATTACATGGATGGGGTGAGATTTCTGGGGAAATCTCAATAGCAAACGATACTAAACAATGCATGCATTAAAGTAATTACTTGTGCTTGCTTGTGAAAGTGTAAACATTGTGTAATGTGCATGCTTCCATGTAACATATGAAATACAATTGGCCAAGGTAATCATAGAAACAGAGCTTCAATCATATACACATATGCACACAATTCAACAAAGTCATAGCACAATCAAGCATAACATTCAATACATACAAGTTTAGGGTAAGTTTACTAACTTATTGCTTTACTTCTTTCTACTTTAACTTTGCTTCTTCCTTCTTACTTTTCCTTGCTATGTGGCTGCCCTCTTTTGAGCACACCAAGCAAATCCTAACATCACATTACCATCCAACCATTACAATCTAACTTCTCTTGAACACTAAGCTTACTTTAAGTAACATAACATCCTTTAATCTTTACCAATTGACTTGACCTTTGAATCAATTGATGTCTTGACCTTACCCTACACAATTTGGCCTTTTGAATCCATTTATGAACTCAAAACAACCAAATTCCAGCAACTATGCACTGTTCCGGACAGATTTGAAAAACATGCATAATTCTTTCAAAAATTCTCATTTTGATTCCAATGCTTCCCATACTTGTTCCTCCACTTCCCCCACACAAAATCTCATTTTAAGACCATTGGAAGTATCAAAATCATGAAATTCAAATCACTGTTCACGCTAGTGAACAGTACCATGAGGAATTTTCAACATTATAACCTTTAATTCCAATGGTTTCCAAGGTTCAAAACCTTTCCAATCCTACACAAAATCATCATATAAACTCAATGGAAGCATTAAATCATTGAAATTCCATTTCCTTCTATCATGAACAGTGCATGAACAGTGCAAACCGAAATGGTAAAGTCAAGAACATCAACTTACTTCACAACCAAGCATGTAACTAACTTGTTTAAGCTTGTCTTAACTATCTATGACTTAAAACTCATATTCCTTTCACATATACACAAAAATTCCAGCAGCATTTCCCCAAGATTTAAGCCTCAAAAATCACTTAAACTCGAGCACAAACCATAAGAACAAAAGGTAGAAGCAAGGAGACAACTTACCTTACTTGCTCCTTTAAGACCCTTGCTTCTTCCTTGCTTTCTTCCACTTTCTTTCTCTAGAACTCACTTCTCTTTCTAAAGGAGCTCTTGGGTGTGAAGAATGAATGGAAAAAGGGGGGTATTTATAGCAAAAGTCATGTGCCATTTGAAGGCCAAGATCACTTTGGAAACTATTTGATCTAATGGTTAAAGGTTTGATCTTGGAATGTCTTTTCACTTTTCACTCAAGACCTTACCACCATGACATCACTAGCATGGCCTCCCTTGGTACACCTAACCCTTCCTCTTTTTGGGTGCCATTTTGAAGTCCTTGTGGGTCCCACCATGTGCAACACCTAATTCTTACTTTATTCTCTTTTTCTTTCTTTTCAAAAATCCATAAATTATTCATTATTGGACTTGGGCTCCAAGATAACTTTTGGGCCTTATTGGGCTGGCCTAGGACGAAATGTTGGGCCTCTTTTAGGTCTAATAGCTAATTGGCACAAATCCCAATGTACTTTCCTTATACCGATATCCTTAAATTATCCTGATCTCAGAATAAATGCTAAACACCTCCTTTAATTGTTCTAACATTTTTAGAAATTCATTCTAATATAAAATGAATTCTCTACAAAGTTTCATAATTTTCTGAGACCCAGAAGTCCTGTTAAAAATTACATATGTTTCCCTTAACCCTTTATCGGTGTCCTTTTTCACCGTAAATTCCATAATTAATTCTACAGGACTCCTTTTTGACTTCTGTCAACTCCATAAATTCTCATATTAATTATAGTAATTTACTATCAAATTTCCTCTGATATCCATCCATTGTGTGAAATGACCAAAATCCCCTCCATTTACTTCTAGTTTCTTAAGGCTTCACAGTGGCATTTTTGTAATTTTGCACTTTGGCTCTTAGACTTTCTTCCTCTTCCAATTAATCATTTTCTTTACATAAATATGGCCACATCTTTTCCTAAACATCTCATATATTTTATTCAATCTGTACATTCAACTTAGTACAGAAATTAGGGATGTTACACAATTCGAGTACATATTCAGTAAAGACGCTTGGGCACAAACTTCATTGAGTAAACCAAGCCTCACAGTTTGCGCATTAAGTAACGAACCAACCAAACCATCTTAAAGCAATGAAGACGCTTGCAGTAAGCTCGTGAAAGTCAAACTGCTCAGTCTCAGGCCTCTGGTTTCCATCTCGTTATAAAGTTTGAGGGCCAAAATCACATTGTCTGGTACTCGAGAATAGGCCGCGATAAGTGTGTTAATAGAAACGAGATTCCTTTGCGGCATTATGTCGAACAACTGCTGGAAGGCCCCTGTATACGCTAGAGAAGAATGGAGTAAATGAAAAACGAAAAGGGTTTTTGGACAGGAGGGGTAAACATGGAAAATTGAAAAATAAGCATGGGTAATTTAGTTAGCATAATACATAATATTTCTCACCCCTCCAAAAAATCCCAAATTTGGAGGGATGAGAGAGAGAGAGGTAGGGGAGCAGAAAAAGATAAAAAAATTCCCCTCCCCTCCCCTCCATTTTTTCTAACCAAACACACTTATACCTACCCTCCCCTCCCCTTCCCTCCAAAACCCCCAACCAAACAATGCCTTAGGCATGCAGTATAGAATGATTCATGCATGCCCAAATGATTGCATATTATATAGGAAATATTTTGAAGATGAGGAGAAGTGTTCAATATGTAAGACATCAAGGTACAGATCAAACAAGTCTCCTGCAAAGGTGTTATGGTATCTTTCAATTATACCAAGGCTTAAGCGCCTCTTTGGTAATAAAGATAATGCAAAGAAAATATTATGGCATGCGACTGAAAGGATTTGTGATGGAAATCTTTGTCATCTTGCTGATTCTTTACAGTGGAAGAAGATTGATGAATTATTTCCCGAGTTCGGGAATGAACCACGAAACCTAAGGCTTGCACTTAGTACAGATGGTATAAACCCATATGGTAGCCTTAGTAGTATACATAGCTCATGGTCCGTCTTCTTGGTGATTTACAACCTATCTCCCTTGTTGTGTATAAAACGCGAGTATGTAATATTGTCTATATTGATCTCAGGACTAAAACAATTGGGAAATGACATAGACGTTTACCTAAGACCCTTGATCAAAGATTTGAAGAAGCTATGGGAAGGTGTGGATGTTTTTGAGGTGATTAAGAAGGATGTCTTCAATATACGGGCCATGATCTTTTGTACAATTAATGACTTTCCTGCATCCAGAAATTTGTCAGGGTATAGTGTTAAAGGCCATAAAACATGTCCGATTTATGAGGAAGGGACTTGCTACTATCAACTTCATCATGGAAGAAAGATGGTATACCTAGGTTATAGGAGATTTCCAAGACAAGGCCACCCATACCATAGTCTGAAGAAACAATTTTTTGGCGGCCAAGAATTTGAAAATGCTCCAGAGCCATTGACTGGAGAACAAGTTTATGAAAGGGTCAAAGACATCAATGTTACCTTTGGTAAGTAACGAGTGCGTCAGATTGTCGTAGTTCGAGCCATCAAAATTAAGTGAATTGCACCCTAGTAATGTAGTATAAAGCACAACCCTATCGTTCTTCTCAAGGAGCCTTTCTAAAGGAATCCTAACAAATTGGATGTCAAATTCAACGGTAAACCTGAGTAAAGAGTAAATGGTTTTATGGTTTTGTGGGTGCAGTAAAATAAAGATGCAGTAAAATAAAGATGCAGTAAAATATATGTTTTTGTGATTTTGTTTAAGATGGAAAATGGTTGGTTTGTGAAAGTAGTATATGATGATAGGATCTTGATGATGAAAAATATCTATCCTTGCTCTCAATGTATACGGAGTTTGAAATCACTAAGTCTTGAATTATACCTCAATCGATCGATTGAGTCCAGAATCCTAATATTCTTTAAACTCCTTTGATAAAGCTAGTTTAAAGACCATTATTGAACTGCTAAGGATCACTTAGTGTGTAATTTAAAACAGATGGAAGAATGCGCTCGAATGAGCGTCGATCGACTAACCCTAGAATTTAAGCAATCGAATCAATTAGCAATGATCGTTGACAACCGTTCAACTAGCTTAAACTCAAAACTGAAATATTGCATTTAAACCAGCATTCAAAACATCCAAAGTAAATTACAATTGTCTAATATGAGAATAATCAATCAATATTCAAAACTTGTTCATATGATGAAAAACCCTAAATCTAACAGCAATCATAATATGACAAGATGCAAATTAGAACAGAAGAAACTCCCCGTTTTAGTCCGTGAGCTCAAGATAATAGATCTATCACCAAGAGACTAAAGGTCTAGCCTCTCATGACTTTTGATGTACTGCAATCGCTGTTCAGATGTGATGCCATGAAGAAACGATGAAGAGATGAAGGTGAATGGTGTAGAACGATGGAAGCTGAGTGGAAAGTTTGTGGAGAGCGCTCGAGTACTGCTTCTTAGCCTAATCAGGTCCAAAAATCAGCCTCTTCTTGACGGCAGCCTCCCTCTTCTTATAACAGCATGACCTAATCCAAAATGCGCAGCTTCAACGATTTTGTACTATTAGTCACGACTAGATACACGTGTTGGTCGCGACCTATAAACAGTGAGAATCTTCCAGAAGAATTATGGGTCGCGACCTTAGGACTCTTTGGTCGCGACTAAATAGTACAGAGGTGTGGTTCCACTTTCATTGTCTTTTGATTTCTTTCCTGATCTTTGTTCTCTTCCAAAGTACCTGCAATTCAACATAAAAGCTCACTGTAAAAGTCCAGATCAGTAGATAACCGAATATATGCAGTTTGGAGGAGTTATTTTACCATTCTACCCTTTAATTAGCACATTGCCATGCACAATCATGTAATACACAAAAGTACAATTTAAGGCATGAAATAAATAGTAAAGTTATTATAAAACTCTCAAAATTGTCATAGAAACCATATACAAAATATGTCTTATCAATTCCCCCACACTTGAACCTTTGTACTCCTGGACAAAGAAATGAATTGCACCTAGAGCAATCACTATTAAAGCCAAGATAAAAACATAATCCATAGTGTGACCTGAAAATAATTAATCCACCATCTTTTGGGAATGTAGAAGTGATAATATGAGAAATGCCAAATAATCAACTACTAAATGAAATCAAACTTAACGGTATGAGCGCAAAAGATCCTCTCAAAAGATATAAGTGTTTAGCTCTCTCTATCCTCTCATTGTTAGGGTTCTTTCACTCAAATTCAAATTGGAAAACATCCTACCATATGCTTGTAATGGCTCTAAATCTCAGCAACTATACAGCTCTTATGCAAAGAATCAAGAGGTCTTTTAAGGTTGTAATGATGGAGATGGGCCACATGGAATGGAATATGAAGAATAGAAAGTACTGTATGCATTTAACAATAAATATGTAGCATGAATTCATGTCTCTAAAGATCTAGAAGTGATAATTGTGCCTTCTTCATTTCTCTTCCCCTTTTTTTTTCTTGCATATTTTCTTGCACCGTCCTCCCCCTTTTTTTTGGCTCCTCATGCACAGAATCTATAGCACACATCATAACAATAATGAATTTTTGACATGAATAAATTTTTTTTTTCGCAAATGAAGTTTATGCATATATGACTTTCTATATAAATAATGGATGAAAGAAAATGATGGGCTCAAAGGGGGTGACTAAGGATATGAATGTAGTGGGCTTGTGTTTGGGATAAAAGGGTTTAGAAATGAATGCCTCTATCATGTTCAATTCATAAGTGTGCAAGTCACTCTCAACTCAGAGCCAAGACAAGTTATAGAGGATATAAACCAATTGAACAATCACTCAATATAGAAATTTAGGCCGAGAATCCTTCCAACTAGGGTTTTGATCTAAATTGCTCATAAGCTAAAGTCCCAAACAAAGTTCATCATTAACTAGGCATTAGAACACTTATCACAACTGAAAACCCTTTAAACGATGATTTAAAAGTTTCAAAGTAATCACTTGGAGTCATGTAATAATCCCAAATTCAATAGTAAAATTTTAAGTGTTTCAAATTCAATTTCCAAGATTCTCAAAGAAAAATTCAAGTGTGGCAATGGTTTTGAAGGACTAAAAAGGATTTGAAATTAGGGGACAATGAATTATTTGTGAAAGCATCTTAGTAGTTCAAAAGGAATCCTTCTTTCCAGCATTGCACAAGGCAAAGAGAAGGTAATTGGACATTTTCCAAATGTGGGTCGCGACTTAAAACATTTACGGTCGTGACCTATTTTTACAGGGGTGCATGCTCAGAAATTTTCAAACATTGGTCGCGACTGGTGAAATTGCCTATCACGACTCAAATACACAGAGAGGAACAGTCGCGACAAATAAGGTACTATAGTCGCGACTCAAATAGACAGAGAGGTATTATCGCAACCATACAGCACATAGGTCGCGACTGTAGTTCACAGAGAGCATGTTAGTCCAAAATTCCATCACAGGTCGCGACCATAAATCACATATGTCGCGACCATTATTCACAGAGACTACCAAGTGACTGTTTTCAAAGTCCAAAAATGGTTTTCAAGCTAAATCCTTTTTACCAATTAACAATTTTGTTTAAGGTGGAGGTCCAATTTTTAGAAATTCACCACATGTTAAGATCAAAAACAAAAATTTTATGATGAAAGATTGGATTAATTACAAAAAACCAAGAGTAAAACATTCTCCCCCACACTTAAACTTGACAGTGTCCTCACTATCAACAGAACCAGAAATGACAGCACTGTATGAAGTCAAACAAATCTAGCTTAAACATAGCAAATGATCTTATCACTCAATGCAAATTTTTAATGAGGCATGCAGTCACATTCAAGTCATACAAAGCAGTACAAGTAAAGCAAAGATGATAGGATGGGTAAGCTAAAGTCATGCATGTGAGTGTGTGGAAGGAAAGGTAACCATTTAAGAGTGTGCAACATATGGACAGTAACGGGAAAATGGAACAAAGCAAAAATAATCTTAGAATAAACAGAAATAAACTGAAGACAAATAAAACTAAACTAAAAATGGAATCTAATCTACTGAATCATCCCTTTCCTATACTCAACCTAGCATAGCAAACATCATATCGGAAAACTTGTAAACGGTGAGAGATAGGAAAGAGACAACCTGGCCTCAAGGTGGCGGGTGGAACCCAATAAACTTTGAGAGATAGCTATTTGATTGGACGATCTCCCCCATTGCTTTCTTTCTCCACTTTAAAGTGCCACAGTCGTGCATTTTGTGCTGAGATTTGTCCAGGCTTGTCTTGAATCTTCCCTCTTTAAACTTGAACTTGCCCAACTATGGTTGGCATGTAGCAGCAACAGAGTTGGGAGGTTTTCCTTTTGCATCCTTCGTACATTCCTTGCGGTTGCTCTTATCCAGCTTGTGTGGGTTCCCCAATTTGTCCTCTACTCCCTCAAGCATCGCACCAAGCTGATGTTGGTCTACAATTGCAACAAGATTGGGGTCATGCTTTTCCATACCTGCATCATTATTAGGGATCAATTCTTTCAAAAATTTTAAGGTATGGGAAGTAATTTTGGAATGAGAACGAGGAGAGGTAGGGTTAGAATATATTGGCCCGTTTGCCAAAACCGTGGGAAGGTGATCTGAAGGAATTTTTAGTTCATTGGATGCGTCTGGTATATATGGTCGCGAGCTTTCATCGTATTGTCGCGACTGAAGCTGACAGGGTGCATCTCTGGAGCTATTAGTCACGACTTTATATTCATCCTGTCGCGACATGTAAACCATTTGGTCGCGACTCCTCTTCACAGACAGGCTATCCCTCAGTAGATTGAGGTTTAGTCGCGACACCTTTATCTTCGTATTGCGACTGGTCGTCTCTGGAGTTTTGTGTTGCGACTTTAAATTCATTTGGTCGCGACTCAGCTTCACAGTGGACTGCAGACTGATGTTGCGTTGCGACGTTAAGGTCATTGGGTCACGACTTTTTATCACAGAAACTCGACCCTTCTTTAATTGTTGGTCTTTCTGCTTCCAGAATACCTTGGGATCCTGCAAAATCACTCAACAAACCTTTTGCAAGTGCATTATCTCTGTCATCGTCATGCAAACTTAATTCATGTTTATCCCTAACTTCTTCAATAGCATAATCAATGGAATTTAAAGCAGTAAATGCAGAGTTATCATAGGGATATCTCATCGCTTCATTCATGTTAAAACTTACCACATGTTCTCCAACTTCCATTGTAATGGAGCTATGCTTCATACTAATGATGGTTTTGGAAGTTTGGAGGAAAGGTCGGCCAAGGATCAAAGTGCTATCATTTACTAGCTCATTAGACATATCCAGAATATAGAAGTCAGCTGGGAACACTAAGTCTTTGACCTGCACTAGAATATCCTCAAGAATCCCCTTGGGATACCTAATTGACCTATCAGCTAGTTGAAGTACTATATTTGTGTCTCTCAGATTGTTGACACCTAAAACTTGATAAACTGACCAAGGCATTACATTAATGGCCGTCCCTAGATCTAGCAAAGCTCCCTTAATAGAAACATTTCCTATAGTGCATGGGATTGTATAGGAGCCTGGGTCTTGGCACTTAACCGGTAGTTTAGCTTTAAAAAGGGATGACACATTAGCACTCACCTGAATTCTCTCAAGAGGCCTAAATTGTAGGGAATTGGAAGACACGCAGCGGAAATTAACTTTAAAAATTTTTCCATTCCCAGCCAGGATCTACCGAATGTGTTTAAGTCAAGGAGAAAGAAGTGTTACCTTCGGTATTCTAACTTTGGTCGCGACCTCAGTGTCCACTAGTCGCGACTCCTCGCCTCTGGAACTTTCAGTCGCGACCTCCTCAACTTCTAGTCGCGACCTGTCGCCTCTGGAGTTGTTAGTCGCGACCTACTCTGCTTCTCATCGCGACCGTACGTCTCTAGAGTTTGTAGTCGCGACCTCGTCAGCTTCAAGTCGCGACCTGTCTCCTCTTTTCAGATTTCTGACGTTCAGATGCCCGTATGGTCGCGACCTCAGTGTCAATAGGTCGCGACCTTGCTTCGTGTATGGTCGATCGTAAGAAGTCGACAGCTCAGATCGGCTTCCTCTACCGGTATCCACACGAACAGCGTTCCAATCGCGAACGACGTGCTAGCGCCTCTTGTCCCTCTAGGGCTTTCTAGAGATTCCGTCCTCACCGTCTCTATTTCGGCAGTTTCTTATCTGCAAACCTTTTGCACTCTCCCTGTCCCCTTTTCTCACGTCTGAATATGTGTGTAGAGATGTATTGAACCCTAGCCCCTAATGTCAAATATATAGGAAGCTATCGGGCTTCTAATAGGGCCGGGCTTCAGAATTAATCTTATATTAATTCTGAATTAATACAATATCATATATTGCATAATTTAATAAGAAACTAATTAAATAAATATGGTTTATATTAAATCCGTCCCACAGATTTAATTCACCTATTTATTTAATTTAAAATAAAGATATGACAGAATTATATTTGATTTATTCTCATAAATCAAATTTGAGATATCTTATCAATTTGAATTTCAAATTCAAATAGATCATATCCATTTAAATTCAAATTCAAAAGTGATAGAGATTTAATTTATCCTTATAAATTAAATCTTACAAATATCTCTTATATTATATATAATGTATATATACTAATTTATATATATATATATAATATATAAATCCACCCTAGACTATTCATTGAATCTAGACATCTCTTAGATTCAATGAATCTGGACATCATAGCTCGTATTGGGCTATTTTGTGTGCGACCCTGTAGGCCCATATGAAGTTGGCAGTGGCCCAGTTACTATACTGACCCACAAGTCATAAGCGGTCTCTAGCAAGGCATTACAACTACCCAAAACATATGAGGATCGATAAACGATGTAACCTTTCATACAACCATATCACGTCCCTTTTGTCACACGATATTTCGGTCATGGATGAGGCATGGTGAACGTCATCCTCCTGTTCCTGACCGTTACTTTCTCGATCCCTGAGTAGTCTGAATATAGAAATGGAACTACCCTTCCATTCCAGTATGGCCATACATTTCTCAGACTCACTCATCGAGGGGCCCAGTAATATCTCTCTACGAATGTGAGGGACAAATTCCATCTTGACCATTCACATTCCTCCGCATGAAAAACCACTAAGCCCGAGCATAGCCTTTATGATCACTCGGTCAAAAGTAACTTTTGACTAGGTCAAAGCTGAGCGTTTGTCATGTAGGAATCCATGATGATTTCAGGTTAAAGGGCATAGTGACATGGCTTGTATATGAGAGAAGCTTATGACTTGACCCATGCAGCTCTCTCATAGCGGGTCGGTCCAACACCCTGTACTCTTACATGTGCTTATGACTTTGATTTATATCTCTATATATCTTCAAAGTCATACCGGTCTTATTTTATCTCTGCTCTCGCATATATGACCGACCAGGGACATTTAGGATAAGATCACGAGTTATCCAAGGATTGTCATCATAGTAAACATGCAAATAATATGATAACATAATTAAGAAATTCATAAATCAACAATGTTCATAAGGTAATGATTGGCCCCTAGGGCACAATCTCCAACATCCTCCCACTTGCACTAGGTACAATCATTAATACAACTGTGCTGGTAAAATACAATCAACAATGTTCATAAGATAAGTATGCTGCTTGCTTCCATACTCAATAACATATGATCATAGCATTGTAATAGAGCTTCAAGCATAACATATAAGACAACAATCCAATCAAACAATAGCACAACAAATCACAAAGCCATTACATAAAAGCTAGGATTAGTTACTACCTCAAAAGCAGAACTCCAGAACCTCTATACTGCTTTCAACTCCGCCAGAACTTCCTTTCTTCTTTCTTTCTCTCACTAACTTCCTTCTCTCTCTAATCTTGCTCTTGGCTGTGGGATGCATGAAATGGGAGGGGGAGGGGGTATTTATAGTTTCCCTCAATGGGATTCCTGTAATTTTGAAGCCATCTAAACATGTGGTCCTGGTTTTTCCTGGAATTTCCTATTTTCTTTTATTCCTTTTTACTGCATCACCCAGGACACCTCACCGGGACACCTCACCGGGACACCTCATCGCCACATTCTTCACATGTCACAATTCTTGGATACCTCATTAGCTGACCCAGCATTTCCAGTCCAATCCAGTACCGGTCTGGTCCGATTTCCCACAAACCGGACTCAACGGCTGAGATTGTGCCACGTGTCCTTAACTTTTCTTCTGCCTCTAAGATGACGCCATGTGGCATCTGGAAGGGACCTTTCACGCCTTCCAATGCTATCCAGACAAGTCTCGAATTTTATCTGATCACCTCCTCGGCTATCGTGCCAACCGAGTAACTTTACTTTACTGAAAATTCATTAAATCATTATTTTAATGTCACTTTTCCCCCTGAATCACTGGGCCTGCGTTTTTGGGCCTGGGAATGTCATCTTGAGTCTCTGATCCAGCCCAAGTACTCTGATGGCACGATTCCCAAGAAACACCCCTTGGCAAATTACCAAAATGCCCTTAGTCTCTCTTTCTTTACTTTACTAGGTCTAGGGGCATTATTGTCTTTTCCCATCTTACCAGAGTATTCTTTGACCTTGGTCAACTATCCAGATAACTTCCCTGGACTGTCTAACCTTAGGCAAATGACCAAAATACCCTTTACTCATTCTTCAACAGTTCTATAACATGGGGGCATTTTCGTCATTACGTACATTTTTCCTGGGCACCGGCCCCTCTTAACACTGAACTGATATTATGGGCCTGGGCCTTCCCTAGTGTCACTATGAGCCTTAGAAAACACTGTATGGCCTCTGGCCACAGTCCGATCATCTCTATTTGGACTGCCTTTCCTTTACCGATTATAACTGTAAATTCCCATCTTCAGGAATTTTTACAGAAAAATCGGGACCTCAAATCAAAATTCTGTGTCGCGTCATTCAACCCGAAATCCTTTTCTCTATCTCCCGGTATTTTCAGATATTTTATCCGGACCGGGCTATTTTGGCCTGAAAGTACGCTCTCGCGCACACTTTTCAAAAATGACCATTTTACCCTTGGTCACATTTCTAATTCTTTCATACACATAGAGACCTCATATGCACATTTCACAGTTCAGTGAAATGATCAGGATAATTTTCTCTATTTTTTGGCAAAATATGGTACTCATCGGCTACCAGCCCTATCTTTCCCATAATTACGATTATGCCCCTGCATTCTCTTTCTGGCATCTTTACGCATCTTCTCATCCTTCATCTTAAGTTCTAGAAATTCTCTTTCAATAACTCATCCCTTAAACTTTTCGGGAGTCATCGTTAATTGAAAGGCTCGACCACTCGCCCATATCAGGTTATCTTACATAGGAGCCAGCCCATATCAAGCTACCTGCAGAATTCCTAGGCTTAAGACTTAGGATATTCCTCACATTCCTCATTTTGAACCTAGGTCAACTGTCCCGATTCTGTAGGTTAAAGACTTAACTCATCTTTAAATCCTGAAGGACTTACTCATCCCTCGGATTCCTACAAAATACAGGTAAGTAATCAGCCCATATCAAATTACCACCCTAGGACTACGGGTTTAGCAGCCTGCCCATATCAGACTACTTCCCAGTTCTCCTAGACCAAAAATTAGGATGTTACAAGATGCTTGCTTCAGTCCATAAATGGACCTTTGAAGCTTGCACACCTTACCAGAGTCCTCAAAACACACAAATCCTTCAAGTTGTGTCATGTACACATCCTCAAGGAGCTTTCCATTAAGGAAGGCTGTCTTGACGTCTATCTGCCATATTTTATAGTCATAATATGCTGCAATGGCAAGGAGGATTCTGATTGATTTGGCCATTGCAACTGGGGAAAAGGTCTCATCATAGTCCACACCATGAGTTTGAGTAAATCCTTTTGCAACCAGTCATGCCTTGAAGACATTTACATTTTTAAAAACCCACTTGCACCCGACGGTTTTTACACCTTCAGGCGGGTCGACTAAGGTCCATACCTTATTGTCGTACATGGACTGCATCTCAGACTTCATGGCACTAAGCCATTTTTCAGAGTTTGGTCCCACTATAGCTTCTCGATAGGTAGTTGGCTCATTATGCTCAATGAGCAACACATCACGATTGTCAGCAATCAGAAATCCATATCTCTGAGGATGAAGTTGTGCCCTATTAGATCGCCGTGGGCCTTGCGTGACTTGAGGAGTCTCAACAACTTGTTGTGAGTCTTCTCCATTTTCCATCTCTAATTCTGTGGTGTCTTGTGGCTCTCGAACTTCTTCGAGATGTACCTTTCTCCCACTGGTTCTTTTAGAGATAAATTCTCGTTCTAGAAAGATACCATTTCTGACAACAAACACTTTGTTATCAGTGGGGTTGTAGACATAATATCCCTTGGTTTTCTTAGGATATCCCACAAAAAGGCACTTTGAAGATTTAGGCGCTAACTTATCTGAGGCTTGTTGCTTAACATAGACCTCACATCCCCAAATCTTGAGAAAAGACAAACTAGGTTTCCTCCCAGTCCATATCTCATACGGAGTCTTTTCAACTGCCTTAGATGGAGCACGATTTAGTGTGAACATAGCTGTCTCTAGGGCGTGGCCCCAAAAGGACGGTGAAAGATCTGTTCGACTCATCATGGATCGAACCATATCCAATAGTGTTCAATTCCTCCGTTCAGAAACGCCATTCCATTGTGGTGTTCTTGGAGGAGTCAATTGTGAGACTATCCCACAATTCCTAAGATGATCATAAACTCTTGGCTTAGATATTCACCACCTCGATCAGATCGAAGGGCTTTAATTGTTTTGCCAAGCTGGTTTTGTACTTCATTTTGAAATATCTTGAACATTTCAAAAGATTCGGATTTATGTTTCATTAGATAGACGTAGCCATATCTACTGAAATCATCTATGAATGTGATGAAGTACGAATAACCTCTTCTGCTATTTGTATTCATCGGTCCACACACATCTGTATGTATGAGTCCCAACAAATCAGTGGCTCTCTCACTGTGCCCAGTGAAAGGAGACTTTGTCATCTTTCCTAACAAACAAGACTCGCAAGTATCATATGATTCAAAATCAAATGAGTTGAGAAATCCATCTTGATGGAGTTTAGAAATGCGTTTCTTGTAATATCCTTAATTTTCTGTACTGGTTCCTATGTACAGATTAAACGAAATATATGAGCTCTGTTTCAGGAAAAACATGTGGACCTTTATGTAAAGAAAAGGATTAAATTGCAAAAGAAAGGAAATTAAGGGACCTAAATGCAATTATGGAAAGTTTAGAGTTAGGAATGAAAGGTAGACAAAAATGTGGGGTCTTAAAGTGTAATTTTATCCAAATTAAGGGACTTAATTATAAAGAAGGAAAAGTTCCCTGGGGCTAAAGTATAATTAAGGAAAATAGGCCAGAAGTGGTTTGCACCGCCCGACAGCATTTCAGTCCCAGATTCTACCAGAAGGTAGGGCAGGTGACGCCGGGTAACCAAGCCTAATACCGGAATTTTTGAAGACTCCAGATAGCCAGAAATGGACTGATCGTCCAAAAGTTATAAAAATTTATACCGGATACCCTAGATTTCAGATATAAGTGGGAAAATACAGGATGATGCGCCTTTATGGGGCGGATGTCGAGAAACTGACAGGATACCGATAGGAGGTCTGTAGGAAAAGTTATTCACAAAATAAAAAATCCAGACGGGAGTGTGAGGCCTCCGGGGATCCGGGTAGGAGATTTATCGGTATTTTTAAAGGGGCTGAATGCGATCGGATGACTTCGGTCAGATGACCGTTATAACCCCCAAGGATGCCTGAACACAGTAGGACACTATATCTGGGAAAAAGAGCCGGTGTCCGGAAAAGGTGTATAATCGGTAAATAATAGTTAAAATATTCAATGAACTGTGTTAAAGGAAGATTCCTCGTAATGCGTTCCATACAGGTAATGGACCCAGGAAGCCCAAAATGGCGCCATTAGAGGCCCAATAAGACTCTTGGTCAGATAGGTGGGCCAGTGTCCAGCAGAACCCCGGAAAAGTGCGAAATTACGAAAATGCCCCTATGTTGTACAAAAAGGGCAGCAGATGAATAAAGGGTATTCTGGTCATTTTGGACAGACCCAGAGGTCAAGACATGTCTAAATAAGGTTGACTAGAGCCAGTATAAGCTTTGACCGGGTCCAGAAAGGTGTGAAATGACGATTTTGCCCTTAGGGTTAAAATAGGACAAGATAGGGCACCAAGGGCATTTTGGTCATTTCGCAGGGGATCTGTAATTGAGTCTGGACCCAGTATTAAAAAGTTAATGATATAAAGGGTCTAGATACTAAATGTGAGGTCAGTAGACATAAAAAGGATCTTCAGAAACATCAGATTCAGAAAACGGCATGTTTTTCGAGGCGATGGACCGGGCCGGTTCCGGATTGGACCGGAAAGCTTCCAGAACCTCTAAATTTCGTCACATGAAGCATATGGGTGGTGAGGTGTCCTATGAGGTGTCCCATGAGGTGTCCAGGGTGATGCAGTAAAAAAGAATTAAAGAAAATAGGAAATTCCAGGAAAAACCAGGACCACAGGATCATAAGTCTTCCTAATTACAAGATTGCCATTGCTCAACACTATAAATACCCCCACCTAGCCCCTCATTTCGGCATAAGCAAGGAAGAAGGGAAGAGAGAAGTTCTTGAGAGAGAAAGTGTGAGAAAGAAAGAAGTAAGGAAGTTCTGGTGAAGTTGGAAGTAGTAGGGAAGTTCTAAAGCACTGCTTTTGAGGTAACAACTAATCCTAGCTCTTATGTAATGTCTTTGTGATGTGTTGTTTTGTTTGGTTGATTGTTGTCCTATATGTTATGCTTGAAGCTCTATTCCAATGCTATGATCATATGTTATTGAATATGGAAGCATGCAGCATACTTATCTGTACACAGTCACAAGCAAGCACCGTCACTCTGCATTACATATTTTGTTATGATTATTGTTACTGGGATTCTTTTGAATCTCATTCTCAAACATAACATTACAGGGGAGGTTCTGTCAAAATAAAATTTGGAAATCTTAAGAGACGCAGGTAGGCTGCCGAAATTCCGGCAACGAAGACGGAACAAAGAAAGGAACTGATACGTACTGTGTATGTAGTGCTGTCTAAGGAGGCTGGAAGTGAGTGGACCCAGCAGGTTCATCCAGTCTTTCCTGGGTACTACGTAGAATGGTAGTTCTCATTAGGGAATTACCGAATCGGTACAACATCGGTTACTTTCTAAAGAAGAATTGTAGCAGTTATGCTGCCGGATTTTAGACAGAGAAGGATGTAATAAAATATGAGGGAGTTAATCATGCACTGATATATAACAGTTGATTATTTGATATTAATTGTTATCTGGCTTGTATGACTGATATGTGTTGGTTGTATGCTTGGGTATGTAAAGACTAAATGCTGAAAATAGGCTCAGTGAACAGTAACTCGTGAAGACCCATTCATGTTTGATAAATCATTAAAAATAGTAAATGATTGAATTAATGTACAAAATTTTTAGGGTAGAAAGTATACATACTAATCTTTAATTTGATATATAGAATGTATAATTTGGACGTATACAAGAAAAGATATAAATTGTTAAAGTTGGGACCAGAATGCTGGATTCAGGAGAAAGTCATTGGATGAACAGTAATATTGGAACGTTGACCCACGTTAAATTTGTCAAGGATTGGTCAACCAATGATTTTTCCCTGAAATATATTTGAGTTAGCTTCATGTAGCAATTTGAACCACTTAATTTTGATTTTTCTAGAATTAGTTATGAATTTTCAAAATCAGGTCACTCATCTGGAATTTGCCACAGTGAACAGTACTCGATATGAATAAAATTCCAGATTAAGTGTTTAGACTTCAATGACCCTGAAAGTGGTTTAAGTGCTACTGAATGGTCCCTAAGATGTATAAAAATAAGGATGTGACATTTCTCATTTATATGGCCCAGACGATAGTGCCAGAGGTATGTTGGATTCAAATCATTTGGTTTGACCCTTTTGGCGGTTATGTTATAGATATTTCCATGATTGGGTTGTTCCAAGTTTAATATGTAATGATCAACATGCAAATCATCATGAGCATAGAAAATATCATTACGATAAATGGAACATCTACCATTGCCAAGGGCATAATCGTAATTATGGGAAAGATCGGACTGGTAGCCGATGAGTACCATATTTTGCCAGAAAATAGAGAAAATTATGCTGATTATTTCACTGAACTGTGAAATGTGCATATGAGGTCTCTAGGTGTATGAAAGAATTAGAAATATGACCAGGGGTAAAATGGTCATTTTGGAAAAGTGTGCGCGTGAGTGCTTTTTCAGGCCAAAACAGCCCGGTCCGGATAAAATATCTGAAAATACCGGGAGATAGAGAAAAGGATTCCGGATTGAATGAGGAGTCACAGAATTTTGATTTGAGGTCCCGATTTTTCTGTAAAAATTCTCGAAGATGGGAAATTACAGTTATAATCGGTAAAGGAAGAGCAGTCCGAATAGAGATGATCGGACTATGGCCAGAGGCCATATAGTGGTTGTTAAGGCCCACAGTGACACCAGGGAAGTCCCAAGCCCATAATATCAGTTTAGGGGTAAGAGGGGCCGGTGTCCGGGAAAAAATGTGCAAAATGACAAAAATGCCCTTATGTTATAGAATAATTGAAGAATGAGTAAAGGGTATTTTGGTCATTTGGCTAGGGTTAGACAGTCAAGAAGGGGTATCTGGATAGTTGACCAGGGCCAGAGAATACTCTGGTAAAATATGAAAAGACAATAATGCCCCTAGACCTAGTAAAGGAAATGAAAGGACTTAAGTGCAATTATGGAAAATTTCAAGGCCAAAAAGGCAAGTAGACAAAAATGTGGGGTCCTTAAGTGTAATTTTAGCCAAGTAAAAAGGGACTTAAATGAAAAGAAGAAAAGTTCCCTTGGGCTAAATTGTAATTAAAGAAAGTCAGGCCGGAAGTGGTTTGGACTGTCCGAAAGCATTTCAGTCCCAGATTTCACCGGTAGAGAGAGCAAGTGACGCTCGGTAATCTGGCTTAATACAGGAATTTTTGAAGACTCCAGATAGCCAAAAATGGACTGATCGTCCGAAAGTTATAAAAATTCATACCGGATATCCTAGAATTCAGATCTAGGTGAGAAAATACAGGATGATACGTCCTTATGGGACGGATGTCGGGAAACTGACAGAATACCGATAGGAGGGCTGTAGAAAAAGTTATTCGCAAATTAGAAAATCCAGACGGGAGTGTGAGGCCTCCGGGTATCCGATAGGGAGATTTATCTGTATTTAAAAAGGGACTGAATGAGTTCGGATGATCTCGGTTAGATGACTGATATGACTCACAGGGATGCCTGAACACCGCAGGCCAGTGTATCGGACAGAAGGAGCTGGTGTCCGGATATGTGTATAAACGGTGAATAATAGATAAAATATTCAATAATTATTAACGGGGGAAAATTCCTCGTAATGCGTGCCATGAGGATATTGGACCCAGAAAGGCCCAATAATGGCGCCAACAGATGCCCAGTAAGACACTTGGACTGATAGGTGGGCCAGTGTCCGGCAGAATCCCCGAAAAAGTGCGAAATTACGAAAATGCCCCTGTGTTGTACAAAAGTGTAACAGATGAATGAAGGGCATTTTAGTAATTCTGGACAGGCCCAGGAGCCAAGACACGTACAGATAAAGTTACTGAGAGTCAGTATATACCCTGACAGAGTAAAGAAGGGTATGAAATGACGATTTTACCCTTATGGTTAAAATAGTACAAGAAAGGGCACCCAAGGGCATTTTCGTAATTTGCCAAGGGCTGTTTCTTGGGAGTCGAGCCATCAGAGTACTTGTGCTTGATCAGGATCCAAGACAACATTCCCAGAACCCAAAAACGTAGGCCCAGTGATATGTGGGAAAAAGTGGCATTAAAATACTATTTTAATGCTGTTTCAATAAAGTAAAGTTACTCGGTCGGCACGATAACCGAGGAGGCGATCAGATAAAGTCCTGGATTTATCTGGATAGCATTGGAAGGTGTGAAAGGTCCCTTCCAGGTGCCACATGGCGCAATTTTAAAGGCAGAAGAAAAAGTTGAGGACACGTACTACGAGGCAGGACACTGGACCGGTGAGTCAGCCTGCTGAGTCAGCTGCTGAGGTGTCCAGGAATTTCAGCATGTGGAAAATGTGGCACTGAGGTGTCCCGGTGAGGTGTCCCGATGATGTCATGCATGATGCAGTAAATGAGGAATTAAAGAAAATAGGAAAAACCAGGACCGTAGGATCAAAGTTCATGGTAATTACAAAAATGCCATTGGAGGAGGTTATAAATACCCCCCTCATTTGCATTCACGCATAGCTTGGGTAAGGGAGAGAAAGAAGAGAGAGAAGGAGAAGGAAAGGAAGAGAGAAAGGAGAAAAGGAAGCAAGGAAGTTCTGGCGGAGCTGGAAGCAGAATAAGGATAGTGGAGTTCTGCTAAGCTAGCCAGGTAGTAACTAATCCTAGCTTTTATGTAATGGCTTTGTGATTTATTGTGCTATTGTTTGGTTGGATTGTTGTCTTATATGTTATGTCTGAAGCTCTGCTGTAATGCTATGATCATATGTTATTAAGCATGGAAGCAAGCAGCATACTTATCTGTACACAATCACAAGCAAGCACTGTCACTCTGCATTACATATATTGTTATGATTGTTGCTACTGAGATTCCCCCGAATCTCATCCCAATAAGTAAACCATTACAGGGGAGGTTATGTCAAAATGAATTCTGGAAATTTTAAGAGACGCCGTTATACTGCCGAAATTATGACAAGATGGCAATAGTAGAGAAAGGAGCTGATACGTACTGTGTACGTAGGTACTGTCTAAGGAGGCTGGAAGTGAGTGGACCTAGCCGGTTCATCCAGTCTTTCCTGGGTACTTATGTAGAATGGTAGTTCTTACGGGAATTACCGAATCGGTACAAGATCAGTTACTTTCTGAAGATGAAGAGTAGCGGATATGCTGCCGGATTTTAGATAGAAAATTATGTAATAGAAATATGAGAATTTCATGCATGCCTGATGTATAATGACTTATTATTTAATAAAGATATTATTTGGCATGTTTGACTGATATATGATGGATGTATGCATATGTATGCAAAGTTGATTGCTGAAAATTACCACTGTGAATAGTAACACGTGGTGACAAGGTCATGTTTGATAAATAATTAAAAATAGTAAATGGATGAATTAATGTATGAAATTTTAAGGTAAATAGTAGACATACCAAGCTTCGATTTGATATATAGTATGACTCATTTGGATGTCTACACAAGAAGATATAAATTATCAAAGTTGGGACCAGAATGCTGGATTCAGGGAGAAAAACGTGGGATGAACAGTAAAGTTGACGTTGACTGATGTTGATTTGGTCAATGAATGGTCAACGAGTTATTTTTACCTGAAAGATAATTGAGTTAGCTTCATTTATCAATTGGAACCACTTCATTTCGATTTTTCTAGAATTAGTTATGAATTTTCGAAGTCAGGTCACTCATCTGGAATTTTCAAGTGAACAGTACTCGATAAGAGAAAAATTCCAGATTGGGAAATTGGACTTCAATAACATTGAAAGTGGTTCTAAATGCTACTGAATGGTCCCTAAGACATATGAAAGGAAGGATGTTTCATTAGTGGTCTCATACCTCTCTTGCCTTGCCTGTTGCTGGAACATTTCCTTAAGATGCAAAATTATCTCATAAGCCTCCATGTGTTCCAGATCTCTTTGGAGCTCCAGAACATGGTGGCAAGCATCAAGCATCCCACATCGACAGAGTCTTCCTTATGCTTCGCATAAGAATCTCTCTGAGCTCTAGGAGCATTGGCTGCTGACTCCTCAGGAATGGGTTGATCTAGGACATATACCTTTCTTTCCTGCTTGAGAACAATTCTCAAGTTCCTGAACCAGTCAAGAAAGTTTGTCCTTCTCAAGGACAGATCGCAACGATAATGTAGCAGTATTACTAGTCGTCATGATTCTACAATTAAAATATGCAAGCGAATTAGCAATCTCCCACTGAATAAAACAACCCTCAATGTAATAATTAGTGGGCAAAGATCCATATTTGGCTTAAACTTGAGTCCGCTTTGGCAGGACGCTCAACTTTAAGTTATTTAGGTAGGTAACAACTTTACCAATTACATCAAATGTAATTCTTAGATATTTATGGGATTCCATCATCATATGATCTGGCATGTTTTAATCCCATCTAATGCCTTGAGACCCAAAACCGTTTTGATAATCTCAATTAAGTCAAACAATAATGAACATAAGAGTAGCACCATTACTCTTGCTTATCTCCCCAAGATAACTCAAATGCACCCACTTTGGTGGAGCCTACAAATGAGCGATCGAGGTTTTGACAAGTGTTCATTAATTGACGGCATATGACTTAAGATTTCTTTTAGAGGGTTTAATTAACTATCCGCTTTGCATGTATCTCGGTTGTATCTTGAAACATCCTCCCTTAGACTCCTCAGAGTACACTTGCGGAAGCAATATTAGCTTGATTATATCTTAACTTAAGCCCAGAAATTCAAAATTCTACTCTTAAGTTCCTTATTCTGGACCTTTAATTTGAAAATTAATTTATCCCGTTCTACACAACCAAATGAGGCTTATTACCTATCTACGTAATGCCCCAGATGTGTATGACTGCCTTCCAAATTTCATAGCCAAACTCCTTCGTTTACTAGGTCAAACTGAGGTCAAAACACTGCTACCTCAGGACCTGCGAATTTCTCCCTTAATTCCCCATTCACAAATTGAACATGCCAAACAACATTTATTATTAAATAATAAAATGTCATACAACAAGGCATACAGCAAATTATCATATTTCTATTACATCTTTTCCTGCCTAAAATCCGGCAGCATAACTGCTACAATTCTTCTTTAGAAAGTAACCGATGTTGTACCGATTCGGTAATTCCCTCATGAGAACTACCATTCTACGTAGTACCCAGGAAAGACTGGATGAACCTGCTGGGTCCACTCACTTCCAGCCTCCTTAGACAGTACTACGTACACAGTACGTATCAGTTCCTTTCCCTGTTCCTGCTTCCTTGCCGGAATTTCGGCAGCATAACGGCGTCTCTTAAAATTTTCAGATTTTATTTTGACAGAACCTCCCCTGTAATGTTATATATGGGAATGAGATTCGGGGGAATCTCAGTAGTAATAATCATAACAATATATGTAATGCAGAGTGACGGTGCTTGCTTGTGATTGTGTATAGATAGGTATGCTGCGTGCTTCCATATTCAATAACATATGATCATAGCATTGTAATAGAGCTTCAAGCATAACATATAAGACAACAATCCAACCAAACAATAGCACAACAAATCACAAAGACATTATATAAGAGCTAGGATTAGTTACTACCTCAAAAGCAGAACTCCAGAACTTCTATACTGCTTCCAACTCCACCAGAACTTCCTTTCTTTCTTTCTTTCTTTCTCCTTCTCTCTCTTCTTTCTCTCTCTTTTCTTGCCAAAAACGTGGGATGCATAAAATGGGAGGGGAAGGGGGTATTTATAGCTTTAATGGATGGCATTTCTGTAATTTTGAAGCCATCTGAACATGTGGTCCTGGTTTTTCCTGGATTTTCCTATTTTTCTTTATTCCTTTTTACTGCATCATGCATGACATCATCCAGGACACCTCACCGGGACACCTCATCGCCACATTCTTCACATGTCACAATTCCTGGACACCTCATCAGCTGACTCAGCAGTTCAGTCCAATCCAGTACCGGTCCAGAGTCTTGCACCGTAATACGTGTCCTCAACTTTTCTTCTGCCTCTAAGATTGCACCATGTGGCACCTGGAAGGGACCTTTCACGCCTTCCAATGCTATCCAGATAAGTCCCAAACTTTATCTGATCACCTCCTCGGTTATCGTGCCGACCGAGTAACTTTACTTTATTGAAACAGCATTAAAATAGTATTTTAATGCCACTTTTTCCCACATACTTCATGGGCTACGTTTTTGGGCTCTGGGTATATTATCTTGGATCCTGATCAAGCTCAAGTACTCTGATAGCTCGATTCCCAAGAAACATCCCTTGGCAAATTACCAAAATACCCCTGGGTGCCCTTTCTTGCACTATTTTAACCCTAAGGGTAAAATCGTCATTTCACACCCTTCTGTACTCTGTCAGGGCATATACTGACTCTAAGTAACTTTATCTGTATGTGCCTTGGCTCCTGGGCCTGTCCAGAATGACCAAAATGCCCTCATACATCTACTACCCCTTTAGTACAACACAGGGGTATTTTCGTAATTTCGTACTTTTCCGGGGTTCTGCCGGACACTGGCCCACCTATCAGTCCAAGTGTCTTACTGGGCCTTGTTGGCGCAATTATTGGGCCTCTCAGGGTCCATTACCTTCATGGCATGCATTTCGAGGAATCTTCACCTGTTAATAATTATTGAATATTTTATCTATTATTCACCGTTTATACACATATCCGGACACCGGCTCCTTCTGTCCGATACACTGGCCTGCGATGTTCAGGCATCCCTGTGAGTCATATCAGTCATCTGATCGAGGTTATCCGAACTCATTCAGTCCCTTTTCAAATACCGATAAATTTCCCTATCGGATACCCGGAGGCGTCACACTCCCGTCTGGATTTTCTAATTTGCGAATAACTTTTTCTACAGGCCTCCTATCGGTATTCTGTCAGTTTCCTGACATCCTCCCCATAAAGACGCATCATCCTGTATTTTCTCACCTAGATCTGAAATCTAGGATATCCGGTATGAATTTTTATAACTTTTGGACAATCAGTCCATTTCTGGCTATCTGGAGTCTTCAAAAATTCCTGTATTAAGCCAGATTACAGAGCGTCCCTTGCTCTCTCTACCGGTGAAATCTTGGACTGAAATACCGTCGGACAGTCCAAACCACTTCCGGCCTGACTTTCTTTAATTACACTTTAGCCCCAAGAAACTTTTCTTCTTTTCATTTAAGTCCCTTTTTATTTGGCTAAAATTACACTTAAGGACCCCACCTTTTTGTCCTTAAACTTTCCATAATTCTTTCATACTCATAGAGACCTCGTATGCACATTTCATAGTTCAGTGAAATGATCAGCATAATTTTCTCTATTTTCTGGCAAAATATGGTACTCTTCGGCTACCAGCCCGATCTTTCCCATAATTACGATTTTGCCCCTACACTCTCTTTCTGGCATCTATTCTCATCTTCTTATCCTTCATCTTAAGTTCTAGAAATTCTCTTTCAATAACTCATCCCCTAAACTCTTCGGGAGTCATCGTTAATTGAAAAACTCGACAACCCGCCCATATCAGGTTATCTTACACAGGAGCCAGCCCATATCAAGCTTCCTGCAGAATTCCTAGGCTTAAGACTTAGGATATTCCTCACATTCCTCATTTTGAACCTAGGCGAACTATCCCGATTCTGTAGGTTAAAGACTTAACTCATCTTTACATCTTGAAGGACTTAGCTCATGCCTCGGATCCTACAAAATACAGGTAAGTGATCCGCCCATATCAGATTACTACCCTGGGACTACGGTTTTAGCAGCATACCCATATCAGACTACTTTCCAGTTCTCCTAGACCAAAAATCAGGATGTTACATATCTCATACTAGTATTATGCATATAAAACATACATGCAGTGATCTAATCAAAAGATGCATAATCTTAAACGTGATACAATATGGCTCACCTATCCTAAGTCCCCTCAAGCCAATGAGAGAAGCTGTCTAATTAGAATAGGAAAATTACATAAGGAAACCTCGTTTTAACATTCGAGGGGAGTGAGATGAGAAGAGAATGTACAACGAGACTCATTAGAGGAAGGCACGACACGTAGGCCATATTTAGAAAAATTACAACACTTGTAATCTAGAGCCATATTGTTCACCATACCCAAACATTCAAGAATCAAAATTCATACTATTTGAAGGGCAATAAATGTTTCAAAACATTCATACATAAGGAAAGCCAGTATATCTTACGATTATGTTGCTCTATGAACAGGTAGCCACGGCGGTCCCGCTATTAATAATCAAGAATCTTAATTCTATTTCCTTAGACCCCATTAATATTAATTGATCAAATCAATTAACATACACCAACGATTTCAGTTTCCTTTTATATTCCGTATATGTCATACATAAACAGATTCCATATATGTCATACATATCTCGCATGTTATCATATAATTAGCTAAGAAGTCTAACATACATCACATGTATTAACAATCAAACCTAACTTAAACACAAAACGGCATGGCTCTGATACCACTGTAGGGAATTGGAAGACACGCAGCGGAAATTAACTTTAAAAATTTTTCCATTCCCAGCCAGGATCTACCGAATGTGTTTAAGTTAAGGAGAAAGAAGTGTTACCTTCTGTATTCTAACTTTGGTCGCGACCTCAGTGTCCACTAGTCGCGACTCCTCGCCTCTGGAGTTGTTAGTCGCGACCTCATCAGCTTCAAGTCGCGACCTGTCTCCTCTTTTCGGATTTCTGACGTTCAGATGCCCGTATGGTCGCGACCGCAGTGTCAATAGGTCGCGACCTTGCTTCGTGTCTGGTCGATCGTAAGAAGTCGACAGCTCAGATCGGCTTCCTCTACCGGTATCCACACGAACAGCGTTCCAATCGCAAACGACGTGCTAGCGCCTCTTGTCCCTCTAGGGCTTTCTAGAGATTTCGTCCTCACCGTCTCTATTTCGGCAGTTTCTTATCTGCAAACCTTTTGCACTCTCCCTGCCCCCTTTTCTCACGTCTGAATATGTGTGTAGAGATGTATTGAACCCTAGCCCCTAATGTCAAATATATAGGAAGCTATCGGGCTTCTAATAGGGCCGGGCTTCAGAATTAATCTTATATTAATTCTGAATTAATACAATATCATATATTGCATAATTTAATAAGAAACTAATCAAATAAATATGGTTTATATTAAATCCGTCCCACAGATTTAATTCACCTATTTATTTAATTTAAAATAAAGATATGACAGAATTATATTTGATTTATTCTCATAAATCAAATTTGAGATATCTTATCAATTTGAATTTCAAATTCAAATAGATCATATCCATTTAAATTCAAATTCAAAAGTGATAGAGATTTAATTTATCCTTATAAATTAAATCTTACAATTATCTATTATATTATATATAATATATATATATATATATACTAATTTATATATATATATAAAATATATAAATCCACCCTAGACTATTCATTGAATCTAGACATCTCTTAGATTCAATGAATCTGGACATCATAGCTCGTATTGGGCTGTTTTGTGTGCGACCCTGTAGGCCCATATGAAGTTGGCAGTGGCCCAGTTACTATACTGACCCACAAGTCGTAAGCGGTCTCTAGCAAGGCATTACAACTACCCAAAACATATGAGGATCGATAAACGATGTAACCTTTCATACAACCATATCACGTCCCTTTTGTCACACGATATTTTGGTCATGGATGAGGCATGGTGAACGTCATCCTCCTGTTCCTGACCGTTACTTTCTCGATCCCTGAGTAGTCTGAATATAGAAATGGAACTACCCTTCCATTCCAGTATGGCCATACATTTCTTAGACTCACTCATCGAGGGGCCCAGTAATATCTCTCTACGAATGTGAGGGACAAATTCCATCTTGACCATTCACATTCCTTCGCATGAAAAACCACTAAGCCCGAGCATAGCCTTTATGATCACTCGGTCAAAAGTGACTTTTGACTAGGTCAAAGATGAGCATTTTTCATGTAGGAATCCATGATGATCTCAGGTCAAAGGGCATAGTGACATGGCTTGTATATGAGAGAAGCTTATGACTTGACCCATGCAGCTCTCTCATAGCGGGTCGATCCAACACCCTGTACTCTTACATGTGCTTATGACTTTGATTTATATCTCTATATATCTTCAAAGTCATACCGGTCTTATTTCATCTCTGCTCTCACATGGATGACCGACCAGGGACATTTAGGATAAGATCACGAGTTATCCAAGGATTGTCATCATAGTAAACATGCAAATAATATGATAACATAATTAAGAAATTCATAAATCAACAATGTTCATAAGGTAATGATTGGCCCCTAGGGCACAATCTCCAACATCAATTTCCTTTTATCAGCACACAATTCTTTTAAAAATTTTGCATACTTAGGGTTTTTCTTGAGGAATTCAACCATAGGGATGTTTATTTCCAGTTTATTGAACAGATTGTAAGCATCTTTTGCAAAATCAGGATCAACTTTTTTCTTCCCAGCAAAATAAGAGTTAGGAAAAGGGAGATCTTTTATACTTACCTCCTTACCTGTATGCAAAGAGGCTCCTTGCTTGTTCGACTCTGGCTTCTCCTTAGGTTTCTTTCCTTTGTATGCTGGACTTGGTAATGTTGTTGCTTCTTCCTGTAGCTCTTGCATCTCCACTTGTGCTTGTGAACACTCCTCTTGAGTTGCCTTCTTGCTCATTAGCCGCTGCTCTCTAATGCTTTCAGAATTCCCAACTTTCATTTGTGGCTGTGGTGAATTCTCAAAATCAGATTCTTCCTTATCCTCCTGTGGTGCATCAGCTTAAAATGCACCAGTCTTCCACTTCTTAGAGATATGGCATTCGCCCCTCTTGGATTAATAACAGTGTTCGAAGGTATGCTTCCACTGTTCTTTCCTTTGATGTTGCTCACTGTATTAGAAACTTGAGTTAAGTGGCTTGTGATATCTGCATTCTTACAACTTAGCTCCTCAAGTTTTTTGTGTACATCTGCATTATCCTTCTGCATACTTTGGAGAATTGAAGCTATGGAGGTGAACTGACCATCATTCTCTTTGAGCTTGTGATCAATATTGGTCATTCTACCATCCATATTACTCATTTGTGCTGCCATACTCTTTAACAATTGAGAAGTCTCTTCTGGTCTTGAAGGCACTAAAGCATTAGGTTGTGTGGGGACCATAGACCTTGCATTACCTTGGTAGTTGCTTGAGGAAGCACTTCCTCCTTGAAACTGATTAGATATATTTTCTCCACTCCCCCACCTAAAATTTGGGTGGTCTCTCCAGCCAGGATTATATGTGTTAGAGTATGATCTCTCTTCTGGAAGTTATTCTCTCTCCCTTGATACATAGCTGCAACTTCCTCATACTGTCTATCACATGTACTTGTAGCATGCATCATTGAACCACATGATTCACATCCTGTAACTAGGGCTTGCGAGGTATCCACTGTGGAGTGCAGCTCCCTTTCAATCAAACTCATCCTCTTGTCCATTCAATTTCCCAAGGCTGCTATCTCAGCTAAGATCGCATTAGAGCTACTTGAAGATGAGGGTGGTAATCTTCTTAGATCTCCAGTTTGATAGTCCTCATTAGCCATTTTCTGGAACAAATCCCAACTTGCTTGTGGGGTCTTATCTCTCAATGAACCATTCGCAGCAGCATTCAAGGATACTTTATTGTGGGGTAGTAGACCATCAAAGAAGATGTCTACTAAATCAGCCTTAATGATGTTATGGTGGGGGCATCGAGCCAAAAGGTTAATAAATCTTGTCTAATACTTGTGCAAAGACTCCCCATCCTGTTGCATAACATTAGTGATCTCCTTCTTCATCCGAGTAGTCTTGGAGGCTGGGAAAAATTGCTCAAGATAAGTGGACTTCAGCCGATCCCATGTAAGAGTGGAGAAATGAGTTGGCAAATTGTATAGCCACTCCTTAGCCTTCCCTTCCAAAGTGAAGTGGAAGCACCTCCTCAAGACATCATCCAAAGTGGCCATTGGAGGTTTCATTGAAGAGCAGATCATGTGCATGGTTTGTAAGTGACTATGAGGACATTCTCCTGCAAAACCATGAAATTTAGGTAAGGCTGCAATCAAAGCTCCTTTAATTTCAAAATTAGACTCTTCAGCATAGAAACCATTAGGATCATAATTCACATACGAATGATTAATTTCCCTAACACTTCTATTATCTTCAACGTTCATAGGTATTTCATTTTCTCCATTCCCATTATGCCCATTATGATCAGCCATATTTAATTCAGTTTCAGATTCTAGAATACTAGAGGAGGGACTAGATTTTGCCTCTTCTTCTTTAAACTCCCTAAATTTTCTCCTTAGTTTCCTAAGTCTCCTTTCAATTTCAGGTTCAAAAGGTATTAATGTTTCCGTTCTCCTGCGCATGCAATGTAGAAACAGTCAAGAGCAATTAATACAAATAGTCAGATTTAGTTCAGAAGTTGCACAACAGAAAATGTTCAGTAGGTCGCGACAAAAGTGTATGTTAGTTGCGACTCAAAATTACAGAGAGCAGCAATCGCGCCGAAAAGGTTTAAATGTCGCGACTAGTTTTCGCAGAGAGCAGTCGGATGTCACAGATAGCAATATGGTCATGACTCAAAGTGGTTTATGTCACGACTAAAAGTGATAGAGAGTAATTGTCCCGACTCAGTTCAGGTCAGGTCGCGACTTAAAGACACAAAGACTAATCCTGCAGAAAGTCAGAAAAAAAAATGCAGTATGTAATGCAAGTTAAAAACTACTAAAAACTAAAATGCAATGAAAAACAATGAAAAATGACTCAGGTAGGCAATGGAATTGACAAACAATTACTAGGGAACCAATTACTTGGCTCCCCGGCAACGGCGCCATTGACGAGTGCGTCGGATTGTCGCAGTCCGAGCCATCAAAATTAAGTGAATTGCACCCTAGTAATGTAGTATAAGGCACAACCCTATCGTTCTTCTCAAGGGGCCTTTCTAAAGGAATCCTAGCAAATTGGGTGTCAAATTCAATGGTAAACCTGAGTAAAGGGTAAATGGTTTTGTGGTTTTGTGGGTGTAGTAAAATAAAGATGCAGTAAAATAGATGTTTTTGTGTTTTTGTTTAAGATAGAAAATGTTTGGTTTGTGAAAGTAGTATATGATGATAGGATCTTAATGATGAAAAATATCTATCCTTATTCTCAATGTATCGGAGTTTGAAATCACTAAGTCTTGAATTAAACCTCAATCGATCGATTGAGTCCAGAACCCTAATATTCTTTAAACTCCTTTGATCAAAGCTAGTTTAAAGACTATTATTAAACTACTAAGGATCACTTAGTGTGTAATTTAAAACAGATGGAAGAATGCCCTCGAATGAGCGTCGATCGACTAACCCTACAATTCAAGCAATCGAATCAATTAGCAACGATCGTTGACAACCGTTCAATTAGCTTAAACTCAAAACTAGAATATTGCATTTAAACCAGCATTCAAAACATCCAAAGTAAATTACAATTGTCTAATATGAGAATAATCAATCAATATTCAAAACTTGTTCATATGATGAAAAACCCTAAATCTAGCAGCAATCATAATATGACAAGATGCAAATTAGAACAGAAGAAACTCCCCGTTTTAGTCCGTGAGCTCAAGATAATAGATCCATCACCAAGAGACTAAAGGTCTAGCCTCTCATGACTTCTGCTGCACTGCAATCGTTGTTCAGATGTGATGCCATGAAGAAACGATGAAGAGATGAAGGTGAATGGTGTAGAACGATGGAAGCTGAGTGTAAAGTTTATGGAGAGCGCTTGAGTACTGCTTCTTAGCCTAATCAGGTCCAAAAATCAGCCTCCTCTTGACGACAGCCTCCCTCTCTTCTTATAACAGCATGACCTAATCCAAAACGCGTAGCTTCAGCGATTTCGTACTATTAGTCACGACCAGATACACGTGCTGGTCGCGACCTATAAACAGTGAGAATCTTCCAAAAGAATTATGGGTCGCGACCTTAGGACTCTTTGGTCGAGACTAAATAGCACAGAGGCGTGATTCCACTTTCATTGTCTTTTGATTTCTTTCATGGTCCTTGTTCTCTTCCAAAGTACCTGCAATTCAACATAAAAGCTCACTGTAAAAATCCAAACCAGTAGATAACCGAATATATGCAGTTTGGAAGAGTTATTTTACCATTCTACCCTTTAATTAGCACATTGCCACGCACAATCATGTAATATACAAAAGTACAATTTAATGCATGAAATAAATGGTAAAGTTACTATAAAACTCTCAAAATTGTCATAGAAACCATATACAAAATATGTCTTATTAGTAAGACTGCCAAGAGAAATGAGAAAAATATATGGAAAAAAAGATTTGTCTTCTTTGAGCTTCTGTATTAGCAACATCTTCATGTAAGGCACTGTATTGATGTCATGTGTAACATCCCAATTTTTGGTCTAGGAGAACTGGGAAGTAGTCTGATATGGGTAGGCTGCTAAAACCGTAGTCCCAGGGTAGTAAACTGATATGGGCGGATCACTTACCTGTATTTTGTAGGATCCGAGGGATGAGCTAAGTCCTTCAGGATGTAAAGATGAGTTAAGTCTTTAACCTACAGAATCGGGACAGTTCACCTAGGTTCAAAATGAGGAATGTGAGGAATATCCTAAGTCTTAAGCCTAGGAATTCTGCAGGAAGCTTGATATGGGCTGGCTCCTGTGTAAGATAACCTGATATGGGAGGGTTGTCCTGCTTTTCAATTAACGATGACTCCCAAAGAGTTTAGGGGATGAGTTATTGAAAGAGAATTTCTAGAACTTAAGATGAAGGATAAGAAGATGAGAATAGATGCCAGAAAGAGAATGCAGGGGCAAAATCGTAATTTTGGGAAAGATCGGGCTGGTAGCCGATGAGTACCATATTTTGCCAGAAAATAGAGAAAATTATGATGATCATTTCACTGAACTATGAAATGTGCATATGAGGTCTCTATATGTATGAAAGAATTAGAAACATGACCAGGGGTAAAATGGTCATTTTTAAAAAGTGTGCGCGGGAGCGTACTTTCAGGCCAAAATAGCCCGGTCCGGATAAAATATCTGAAAATACCGGGAGATAGAGAAAAGGATTCCGGGTTGAATGACGCAACACAGAATTTTGATTTGAGGTCTCGATTTTTCTGTAAAAATTCTCGAAGATGGGAAATTACAGTTATAATCGGTAAAGGAATAGCAGTCCGAAAAGAGATGATCGGACTATGGCCAGAGGCCATACAGTGTTGTCTAAGGCCCATAGTGACACCAGGGAAGGCCCAGGCCCATAATATCAGTTTAGTGGTAAGAGGGGCCGGTGTCCGGGAAAAATGTGCAAAATGACGAAAATACCCCTATGTTATAGAACAGCTGAAAAATGAGTAAAGGGTATTTTGGTCATTTTCCTAAGGTTAGACAGTCCAGGGAAGTTATCTGGATAGTTGACCAGGGTCAAAGAATACTTTGGTAAGATGGAAAAATACAATAATGCCCCTAGACCTAATAAAGTAAAGAAAGAGAGACTAAGGGCATTTTGGTAATTTGCCAAGGGGTGTTTCTTGGGAATCGTGCCATCAGAGTACTTGGGCTGGATCAGAGACCCAAGATGATATTCCCAGGCCCAAAAACGTAGGCCCAGTGATTCAGGGGGAAAAGTGACATTAAAACAATGATTTAATGACTTTTCAGTAAAGTAAAGTTACTCGGTTGGCACGATAACTGAGGAGGTGATCAGATAAAGTCCGGGACTTATCTGGATAGCATTGGAAGGCGTGAAAGGTCCCTTCCAGATGCCACATGGCGTCATCTTAGAGGCAGAAGAAAAGTTAAGGACACGTGGCACGATCTCAGCCGCTGATTCTGGTGCAAGACTCTGAAACTATCTGGAAATGCCGAGTCAGCTGATGAGGTGTCCCAGGTTTTAGACATGTGAGAAATGTGCTGCTGAGGTGTCCGCTGAGGTGTCCCGGTGAGGTGTCCTGGGTGATGCAGTAAAAAGGAATAAAAGAAAATAGGAAATTCCAGGAAAAACCAGGACCACATGTTCATGTGGCTTCAAAATTACAGAAATGCCATCCATTAAAGCTATAAATACCCCCTTCCCCTCCCATTTTATGCATCCCACGTTTTGGCAAGAAAAGAGAGAGAAATAAGAGAGAGAAGGAGAAAGAAAGAAAGGAAGGAAGTTCTGGTGGAGTTGGAAGCAGTATAGAAGTTCTGGAGTTCTGCTTTTGAGGTAGTAACTAATCCTAGCTCTTATGTAATGTCTTTGTGATTTGTTGTGCTATTGTTTGGTTGGATTGTTGTCTTATATGTTATGCTTGAAGCTCTATTACAATGCTATGATCATATGTTATTGAATATGGAAGCACGCAGCATACTTATCTATACACAATCACAAGCAAGCACCGTCACTCTGCATTACATATATTGTTATGATTATTACTACTGAGATTCCCCCGAATCTCATTCCCATATATAACATTACAGGGGAGGTTCTGTCAAAATAAAATCTGGAAATTTTAAGAGACGCCGTTAGGCTGCCAAAATTCTGGCAACGAAGAAGGAACTAAGAGAGGAACTGATACGTACTGTGTACGTAGGTGCTGTCTAAGGAGGCTGGAAGTGAGTGGACCTAGCCGGTTCATCCAGTCTTTCCTGGGTACTTACGTAGAATGGTAGCTCCTACGGGAATTACCGAATCGGTACAAGATCGGTTACTTTCTACAGAAGGAATGTAGCGGTTATGCTGCCGAAGTTCGGGCAGGAAAAGATGAAATAGGAATATGAGAATTTGGTGTATGCCTTGTTGTATGACATTTTATTATTTAATAATAAATATTGTTTGGCATGTTCAATTTGTGAATGGGGAATTAAGGGAGAAATTCGCAGGTCTTGAGGTAGCAGTGTTCTGACCTCAGTTTGACTTAATAAACGGAGGAGTTTGGCCACGAAATTTGGCAAGCCAGTCGTACACATCTGGGGCGTTACGTGGATAGGTAATAAGCCTTGTTTGGATGTGTAGAATGAGATTAATTAATTTTCAAATTAAATGTCCAGAATAAAGAACTTAAGAGTAAAATTTTGAATTTCTGGGCTTAAGTTAAGATATAATCAAGCTAATATTGCTTCCGCAAGTGTACTCTGAATAGTCTAAGGGAGGATGTTTCAGTAGGCGCTGGAGGTGTATTCAGAATGTGAATTGATCTTCGCGGCGTGCTCTGTATGTGCTGCATGCATGCCTTTTTATAACAAAACCTAATGGGCTAAAACTGCAAGGTTTGGCCCAATGGGTCCTTCAATGTAATTTCTGAATTAGTGGTCCTTTGTTGTCATTTGTAAATTCTGATTTCTCCTAAATTCCTGAAATATAAAATCAAAATAATGTAATATCTTTTATTCCAAAAATAATTATTTGGGAGAAATAATAAAAATATGACAATTATGCCCCTATTAAACACTAATTTATTATAAAGTTCAATAATTCAATTGATGCACAAATAATATAATTAAAGCCCAAAATAATGACAAAAACCCACTAAAATGATATGAATAAATATATAAAAATATGGGTTTGTCAACTCCCCCACACTTAGTCTTTTGCACTCCTGGGTAAAATATCATTCAATCGAATCCAACAGTTAAACTCAATGCAAATAAATATAAAACTGACAAGGTAAGAATATGCAATTAACTCAAGTAACTTCTGTCCCTAATCAATCAATAGTCATGGAATGCTTCGGTGCAAAGAAATTAACACAAGAGAAATAGCAAGATAAAGGAAGGGGAACATAATAGAGCTCTCATAGGTATAAGTGTCTCACTCAACTCTCAAATATAGGAAGTTTTCACTCAATCCACCTAAATTAGTACCTACCATAGGCTTGTAAAGATTCTACTATCTCCACTACTAACATACCTTAAATTCATGATCAAGGGGACTTTATTGGGTTGTAATGTTGGTGAAAGGCTAATGAATGGATGGAATGAAATATAGAACAAGTTTAATGCATGAGTATTAAGAACACTCAAAGTAAGCTAAAATGCAACTATCGAATGAACATCAATGTACTAATAGAAGGAATCTTTAATCTTCAACTACCAAGGAATGCCTTATTTCAAACTTTATTCATTGTTGCCAATTTTTCTTTTCTTTTCTTTTTCTCCCTTTTTTTTTCAAACTCCTTTTTTGGCTTTTTTCTGCACATTTTTTTTTTCTTTCTTGTCTTTTCTTTTTCTTTTCTCCCTTTTCTTTTCTTTTTCTTTTTCTTTTTTTTTTTGGCAATCCTAGTCCAAAAAGGTAAAGATAGCAACATCAATAGTGCACAATTAATCATGAAGAACATAATGTAACTCATGCAAAACACTTGTTCAAAATCAATGGAATGAAATGAAAGTGATGGGCTCAAAGGGGTGAACAAGGGTCAATTGATATGGCTTGTGTTTGGGTAAAAGGAAAATGAATGCCCCTATCATGCTCACAAATCTAGGTATTAATGCAGTTTTGAAAAAGAATCTAGACAAGTTCTAGAGGTTAACCAAAACTAAGTGGAAATCACACAAGATAAGAAAGAACATTAAGGCTCAAAATCCTTCCAACAAGGCTTTCTCTAAGATGTTTTCTCCCTAAGATCAAGCTATGAAACAAGGTTAATAACACTGCACCAAATACACTCCACTATGCTAATCAACTAAGAATAAAAATTGCTCAAATCAAGATGCATTCTTACCTAGACATGTCAATATTCACATGCATAAAGTAAAAAGGATTTAAAAATAAAGCCCAAGGATTGTAAAAGTCAAGTAGAAAATGGGGATCACAGCAGCAATTCGCTCATATAGCAGTGAAAAATCCAAACAATTTAAGCTCAAAAGGTTCAAAATTTTTGAATTTTTTTCATAATATGAAGATTCAAACAGTGGCAAAGCAATCCCTCCCCCACACTTAAACTATGCGTTGTCCTCAACGCATCAGTAAAGCATATATCAAAGGGAGATAGTTCAAAAGTTATGAGCTAAAGGGGAGATTTATTCAAAGAAAAACTAAACCTAAAACTAAGAAATCTTTAAAATGCAACCTATTCTAAGAAATTGTTGAAAGACATAAAGCAAATAAATCTAAAACTACTGTGATGGTTCCTCCCCCACACTTACTCCTAACTATCTTATCAAACAAATATCACCAATACAAAAGAAAGTAAAGGAGAAAGGTGGAAAGGAACGACCGTGCAATTAGGGGGGTCTTTGATTCTCATGGTAGTGCTTAAGAAGATGACCATTGGCTTGTGAAACTTGACCTGTTGCTTCATCTACCAGCTCTACCGTACCAAAAGAATGCACCTTGGTAACTCTAAAGGGCCCTCCCACTTGGTGACAAACTTCCCGGGCATCAACTTCAACCGGGCCTTGAACTTTAAAACCTTATCACCTTCATAGAACTGTTTCCTCAGAATCTGTTTGTCATGAATCATTTTCAGCTTATCCTTATAGATTCTGGCATTATCATAGGACTCAAGTCTCATCTCTTCAAGCTCTTGGAGTTGCATCATCCGGTTTTCAAGTGAAGATTCAAGGTCTGCATCACATGCCTTGATTGCCCAATAAGATTTGTGCTCAATCTCCATAGGTAGATGGCAAGCCTTACCATAGATCAACCTGAAAGGAGACATGCCTATCGGGGTCTTGTAGGCAGTCCTATAAGCCCACAACACTTCCTCAAGCCTTTCACTCCAATCTTTACGAGATGGTTTCACAATCTTTTCTAGTATCCGCTTCACTTCTCGATTGGATACTTCAGCCAAACCATTTGTCTGAGGGTGGTAAGGAGTAGCTAGCTTGTGATTAACTCCATGTTTAGCAAGTAGAGACTTGATGGTCCTATTGCAGAAATGTGTTCCTTGGTCACTGATGATTGCTCTTGGAATGCCGTACCTACAAAAGATATGAGAACGTAAGAACTTGGCAACAGTGGAAGCATCATCTTTCCTAGTTGGCACTGCCTCTACCCACCTAGACACATAGTCTACTGCAAGTAATATATATGAAAACCCAAATGACGGAGGAAAGGGACCCATAAAATCCATGCCCCAGACATCAAAAATTTCACAAAAATGCATAGGTCTTAAAGGCATTTCATGCTTTCTACCTAGACTCCCAAACCTCTGGCATTTATCACAAGACTTACAGAAAACATAAGCATCTTTGAATAAAGTAGGCCAGTAAAATCCACATTCTAAAACCTTCCTAGCAGTCCTATTAGCACTAAAATGCCCCCACAAGATAAAGAATGTGCAAAGGTAAGGATAGAGTGGATCTCATTATTAGGAACACATCGTCTGATGATTTGGTCACTGCATTGCTTCCAAAGAATTGGAGCGTCCCAGATATAGTATCTTGTTTCCCTCTTCAGCTTATCAACCTGAAACTTAGACATAGAAGGAGGTGCAAGATTAGTGACAATATAATTAACAATGTTAGAGTACCAAGGCTCCTGAACAGCTAAGGCAAAAAGTGTATAATCAGGAAAGGAATCAACAGTAAGTTCAGAGGAGTCAATTCCTTCAGTTCCTTCAGGTAACCGACTAAGGTGGTCAGCCACATGATTCTCTGTTCCAGCCCTGTCTCTAATTTCAATGTCAAACTCTTGCAACAGTAAAGCCCATCTCAGCAGTCTTGGTTTAGACTGGGGCTTCTTGAACAAGTACCGCACCGCTGCATGATCTGTAAAAATAACCACTCGAGAGTTTATTAGATACTGTCTAAACTTATCTAAAGCAAAGATTATAGCAAATAGTTCCTTCTCAGTTGTGGTATAATTCACTTGAGCAGAATCAAGTGTCTTGGAGGCATATGCTATCACTCTAGATCGCTTATCCTCTCTTTGACCAAGATAACACCCACTGCAAAGTTAGAAGCATCACAAGATAGTTCAAAAGGTAAATCCCAGTTAGGTGCAGTGAGAATAGGAGGTGAAACAAGCAAGGATTTCAAAGAGTCAAAAGCATGTCTACATTTATCATCAAAGTGAAAACCAACATCTTTTTTCAACAGAGTAGAAAGGGGTAATGCAATTGTACTAAAATCTTTTACAAAGCGTCGATAAAACCCCGCATGCCCTAAGAAAGACCTCAAATCTTTAAGACAAGTAGGATAGGGAAGTGAAGAAATGATTTCAATCTTGGCTCTATCAACCTCAATCCCCTTTTGGGAGATGCGGTGACCTAACACTATGCCACTATCCACCATGAAATGACATTTTTCATAATTCAAAACCAACTTTTTCTCAATACATCTATCAAGAACATGTTCAAGACTAAGCAAACAATCATGAAAGCTATCACCATAAACGGTGAAGTCATCCATGAAAACCTCTATATTGCGCTCCAGTAAATCACTAAAAATCACCATCATACACCTTTGAAAGGTGCCTGGAGCATTACACAACCCAAATGACATCCTTCGATATGCGTAGGTGCCAAAAGGACATGTAAAAGTAGTCTTGTCTTGATCTGCAGGTACAATCGGTACCTGGAAATAACCTGAAAAGCCATCCAAGAAACAATAGTGAGATTTACCAGATATTCTTTCCAACATTTGATCAATGAAAGGTAATGGAAAATGATCCTTCCTAGTCGCTTCATTCAACTTCCTATAGTCTATACACATTCTCCAAGAATTTTGAACTCTTGTTGGAATAAGTTCATCACTCTCATTTTTCACTACTGTGATGCCGCTCTTCTTTGGTACTACATGTACCGGGCTCACCCACTCGCTATCTGAGATAGCATATATGATTCCTGCACTCAATAACTTAGATACCTCCTTTTTAATCATATCATGAATAAGAGGGTTTGACCTCCTTGGTGGCTGCTTTAACTGGCTTTGACCCTTCAGCTAAAAGGATCTTGTGCGTGCAAACCAAGGGATCGATCCCTGGTATGTCCCCTAAAGACCAACCTATAGCCCTTTTATTTCTTTTCAACACAGAAACTAGTCTCTCTTCTTCAGAACTACTCAGAGAACTGGAAATAATAACAGGCAATTTATAATCATCAGCAAGAAAGACATATTTCAGGTTAGATGGGAGGGGTTTCAATTCTAAATCAGGGGGTTGCACAATAGAAGGAACCAGTCTCGGTATATCAAGTGCATTTAGTATGAGTGGTGTGTCCATATGGCTTGGGGAAGGAGATATAAGCTCAGTGTGGTATATATTTCCTCCACTTCCCGACTCAGTGCCACCAGCAGATGACCTAGAAATATGAGAGTTAGGGTCAGTCTGATCAAGAGAAAAAGAAAGTAAATTAGAAGTGAGAGTGAGATTAGAAGGGACTAAGGTAGTAGCAAATTCGTTGTTGTCCTCTTCTAATGTTCCAGCGCCACTCAACGAGGAGTCTATATCCATGGCTCGTGAATCAACCCTTTTATCATCAGTTCCTGCAAAATCAAGAAATACACCTTTCTCAAGGCTATCAAGTGTGTAATCAGCAGTAACATCATAATCAAAACAAGATGATACATCAAAATCATGAGTAGTAGAAAGCCAATTGTCTATCTCTAAACAATAGACACATGATACACCACCCTCACATGCACAGAAGTGAGAAGGCTGGAAGGGAGATAGACCAGTAAAAATATCATCATGCTTCACAACTATGTCACACCAGTGAGGTTCATGCATATCAGTCTCATGTAAGTGTTCCAAATCATTATCATGACATTCAATCGAACTAATACCTAAATAAGAACAATCTTCATAACCATGATTCATAGCTTCTGAAAGATTAAATTGAACTTCTTGATCCCCAATCCCCATAGTGATAAGACCTTTTTTCATGTTAATTATAGTCTCAGCGGTTAGAAGGAATGGTCTACCTAGAATCAAAGTAGTCTCAGTGGGAAGGTCATTAGTCATATCAAGGACATAAAAGTCAGCTGGAAAAACAAGACCTTTGACTTGCACGAGAATATCCTTAAGTATGCCTTTGGGGTATCTCATTGTCCTATCAGCTAGGCCAAGCACTACGCTAGTGTCTTTCAAAGCTTTAATACCCAAGGTCTTATAAACAGAGGTAGGCATGACATTAATTGCTGCACCTAAGTCAAGTAAGGCATGAGAAATTGTAGTTCTACCTATGGTGCAAGGTATAGTGTAAGAACCTGGGTCTTTACATTTGATAGGCAACTGTGGCTTAAACAAGGCACTAACACTCAACCCTAGTTGGATCCTCTCACTATGCCTATACTTTCTCTTGTTTGTACATAGGTCTTTCAAGAATTTAGCACACTTAGGCATCTTTTTAATCAAATCAAGTAGTGGCACATTAACCTCAAGTTTGCTAAACATTTCAAACAATTCATCATTATCTTTCTTTTCAACAATCTTTTTACTAACCAAGTAAGAATTTGGAAAAGGCAAGTCACGAATATTTACCTCATCACCCTTTGAGTCAGAAGGTGATCCTTTCTCCACAGGTCCCTTTATGATAGTTGTTGCCTCTTCCTCATTTTGCACTACTGGTTCTTTCTGACACTTCTCCAAGAGCTTCTTTTCTTGTAGGCTTTCAGATTGGATAGAAGCTTCTTTCTCAGCTTGGGAAGTTTCTTGAGTAGTTTTGGTAGGAGGAGACTCAACTTCTATTTCCTCATCAACTGGCTCTTCATCCTCTTCATGTTCTTTGAATTGCACATTCTTGGCACAAATTTTCTTACCACTTCTCAGTGTGATTGCATTCAAAGATTTAGGATTTATCACTGTGTTGGAGGGCATAGAACCACTACTCCTTGCTTGTTGTTCACTCAAGTTGTTGGAGAATTGAGTAACAAAAGCATTCAAATTTTCATGCTTAGTCTCCATTTGCTCCAATTTATAGAACACATTTTGTAGACATGAGTCCACCTTATTCTCCATAGCATGTAACTTAACCTCAGTTTGTGACTTCTGATTGTCAAGCTTTGAGTTAAGTTCAGTAATACCTTTCACAATCAAACCAAGTTCATTACCTCCAGAAAAAGAGGATGATGCCCCTTTACTAGACACCATTTGATTTGAGAAATTTCCCTAAGGGTTGCCTTGATTTCCACCCCATTTAAAATTAGGATGATCTCTCCACCCTGGAATATAAGTGTTAGAGTAGGGATCCCTCTTTTGATACTGAACATTCCTATTTTGATACAGGGCAGAAACCTCTTCATATCGAGAACAAGTATTAGAGGCGTGCATCATTGACCCACAAAACTCACAACAAGTGACTATAGCTTGAGAGTGACCCATTGAATTAACCTGCTTGGCATTTACATTATTCTCCAAAATACTGAGTCTTTTCTCCATTCGGTTTCCCAAAGCAGCAATTTCAGCAAGAATATCCTGGGAGAAAACTGAAGAGGTATTATACACTTTTCTTGTGTCTCCAGATTGAGGGTCATAAGTAGCCATTTTTTTAAGCAGGTCCCATGCAGCATTAGGACTTAATTCTCTGAGAGAACCATTTGCAGCGGCATGAATTGAGGGCTTATGATGTGGAAGTAGCCCTTCATAGAAAGAGTTGACCAGATAATTCTTTGAAATATTATGATGTGGACACTGAGCTAGAAGTGTGATGAATCTGGTCCAATACTCGTGCATGGATTCATTATCCCGTTGTACAACACTAGTTATCTCCTTCTTTAGCCTTGAAGTTTTAGAGGCAGGGAAATACTCATCTAAGAATGCTCCTTTCAACTGATCCCAAGTCAACGTGGTAAAATGTTGAGGCAGTGTGTAAAGCCACTCCTTGGCCTTGCCTTCTAAAGTAAAATGAAATGCTCTCCTCAATACATCTTGAAGATTAGCCGTCGGTGGTTTCATGGAAGACCACACCATATGCATAGTCTTCAAATGCCTATGTGGATCATCACCTGCAAAACCATGGAATCTAGGTAAGGAAGAAATTAACGCTCCTTTAATTTCAAAGTTTACATCATCAGTATAAAAGCCATAAGGATCATAATCAACATTAGAATTATTAATCTCCCTCATGCTTATATTATCCTCACCGTTATTCCTAAAGTTGTTCTCACCCTGTCTGTTATTTCCATTAAGCCCATTGTAACCATTATTACCATTAGCACTGTCACATCCTTATTTTTATACATCTTAGGAACCATTCAGTAGCATTTGGAACCACTTTCAGGGTTATAGAAGTCCAAACTATCAATCTGGAATTCTACTCTTTCGGTACTGTTCACTGTGGCAAATTCCAGATGAGCGACTTGACTTTGAAAAATCATAACTAATTCTAGAAAAATCAAAACGAAGTGGTTCAAAGTGATACATGAAGCTAACTCAATTATATTTCAGGGAAAATCATTGGTTGACCATTACTTGACCAATTCATCGTGGGTAAATGTTCCAAAGTTACTGTTCATCCAGTGATTTTCTCCTGAATCCAGCATTCTGGTTTCATCTTTGGTAATTTATATCCTTTCGTACAGACATCCAAATGGGGAATTCTATATATCAAATTAAATCTTAGTATATCTAATTTTTACCATAAAACTTTAGTGCATTAATTCAATCATTTACTATTTTTAATGATTTATCAAACATGCATAGGTCCTCACGAGTTACTGTTCACTGAACCTATTTTCAGCATTCAATCTTCACATACACATGCATACAACCATCACATATTAGTCATACATGCCAGATAATAATTATTATTAGATAATCAACTATTGTATATCAGTGTATGATCAATCCCCTCAAATTTCTATTACATCTTTTCACTGTCTAAAATCCGGCAGCATAACTGCTACAATTCTTCTTTAGAAAGTAACCGATGTTGTACCGACTCGATAATTCCCTCATGAGAACTACCATTCTACGTAGTACCCAGGAAAGACTGGATGAACCTGCTGGGTCCACTCACTTCCAGCCTCCTTAGACAGCACTACGTACACAGTACGTATCAGTTCCTTTCCCTGTTCCTGCTTTCTTGCCGGAATTTCGGCAGCATAACGGCGTCTCTTAAAATTTCCAAATTTCATTTTGACAGAACCTCCCCTATAATGTTATGTATGGGAATGAGATTCAAAAGAATCCCAGTAGCAACAATCATAACAATATATGTAATGCAGAGTGACGGTGCTTGCTTGTGATTGTGTACAGATAAGTATGCTGCATGCTTCCATATTCAATAACATATGATAATAGCATTGGAATAGAGCTTCAAGCATAACATATAAGACAACAATCCAACCAAACAAAACAACACATCACAAAGACATTACATAAGAGCTAAGATTAGTTACTACCTCAAAAGCAGAGCTTCAGAACTTCCCTACTACTTCCAACTTCACCAGAACTTCCTTACTTCTTTCTTCCTCACACTTTCTCTCTCAAGAACATCTTTCTACCTCTAAGAATGCTTCTTGACGTGAAAATGAAGAGCTAGGGGGTATTTATAGTGTTGAGCAATGGCAATCTTGTAATTAGGAAGACTTATGATCCTGTGGTCCTGGTTTTTCCTGGAATTTCCTATTTTCTTTAATTTCCTTTTACTGCATCACCCTGGACACCTCATGGGACACCTCATAGGACACCTCACCACCCATATGCTTCATGTGACGAAATTTGGAGGTTCTGGAAGCTTTCCGGTCCAATCCGGTACCGGCCCGGTCTATCACCTCGGAAAACGTGCCGTTTTCTGAATCTGATGTTTCTGAAGATCCTTTTTATGTCTACTGACCTCACATTTAGTATCTAGACCCTTTATATCATTAACTTTTTAATACTGGGTCCAGACTCAGTTACAGATCCCCTGCGAAATGACCAAAATGCCCTTGGTGCCCTATCTTGTCCTATTTTAACCCTAAGGGCAAAATCGTCATTTCACACCTTTCTGGACCTGGTCAAAGCTTATACTGGCTCTAGTCAACCTTATTTAGACATGTCTTGACCTCTGGGCCTGTCCAGAATGCCCTTCATTCATCTACTGCCCTTTTTGTACAACACAGGGGCATTTTCGTAATTTTACACTTTTCCGGGGTTCTGCTGGACACTGGCCCACCTATCAGTCCAAGAGCCTTATTGGGACTCTAATGGCGCCAGTTTTTGGGCTTCCTGGGTCCATTAACTATATGGCACACATTACGAGGAATCTTCCTCTGTCACAGTTCACCAAATATTTTAATTATTATTTACCGATTATACACCTTTCCGGACACCGGCTCCTTTTCCTAGATACAGTGTCCTACTGTGTTCAGGCATCCCTGTGGGTCATAACGGTCATCTGACCGAGGTCATCCGATCTCATTCAGCCCCTTTAAAAATATCGATAAATCTCCTACCCGGATCCCCGGAGGCCTCACACTCCCGTCTGTATTTGCTATTTTGTGAATAAATCTTTCTACAGACCTCCTATCGGTATTCTGTCAGTTTCCTGACATCCGCCCCATAAAGGAGCATCATCCTGTATTTTCTCACTTATATCTGAGATCTAGGATATCCGGTAGGAATTTTTATAAGTTTTGGACGATCAGTCCATTTCTGGCTATCTGGAGTCTTCAAAAATTCCGGTATTAGGCTGGGTTACCCGGCGTCCCCTGCCCTACCTTCTGGTAGAATTTGGGACTGAAATACTGTCGGGCAGTGCAAACCACTTCCGGCCTGACTTTCTTTAATTATACTTTAGCCCCAGGAAACTTTTCTTCTTTATAATTAAATCCCTTTTTATTTGGCAAAAATTACACTTAAGGACCCCACCTTTTTGTCTACTTTTCTTTTTGGCCTTAAACTTTTTCATAATTACATCTAAGTCCCTACATTTTCTTTCTTTTGTAATTTAACCCCTTTCCTTGCATAAATAGCCACTATATCTTTAGGGACTTTCACTATTTACCTATAAGTCCTTGATCTTTGACTTATTTGCAGTTTAGTCCCTAAAAACTCTCTGTATATTTTTAGGACTTCTGTTCAAAGGAGTCTGATAGTCTATCTATTTCAGGCTCACTTTCTGAGTCTCTGGGCCTGAAAATTGGGGTATTACAAGCACCATCCATGGTTTCTGGTCCTAATTCAAAATCACTAACAGACACGTGTTCACTAGATGACAAACTTGACTCTTGTGAAATATGCCCCTCTTCAACAATAACTTGACTTGTACCCTCTATTCTCCTATTTCTTCTAATCTTTTTCACAGATTTTTCAATTTCAAGATTTAAGGGAATCAAAGGTAAAGCCCTATCACTCCTAGGCATAAACAGTAGCAGTTCAGATGAAAAAAAAAAAAAAATTGAAACAAAAGAAAAATTAAATTAAATTAACCCAAATTTTTGATTTTTTTGTTTAAAAAAAATAATGCAAATGAAAATTGCAAATGCAACTGTTATGCAAACTAACTAAGAACCAATTTACTCAAAGTTACTTAACACTTAGTTACTAGAGAACCAATCTCTTGGCTCCTCGGCAACGGCGCCACTTGAAACAACCTTTTCGTCTGATGTCGCCTTGGGGTTACTTCAAAAATTTAAAGCAAGGATTGCGTATAGTGCAACCTCGGGTCGTTCTCTTTGAGGAGCCAAAAATCAAATTAAATTCCTAAGTAACTAAATGCAATGCAACTTAAGCTAGAAAATGGGATTTGTTTAGATTGACTAACAACTAAATGCAATGAATTGAAAATAAAGTTAAATGAAATATTTTTGGTATTTTTAATTTAAAGAAAATGTTAATGAATGATAACAAATGAATGGAATGAAAAAGCAAGTGATTAACAATTATAAAAGCAATCCTCCAATTCAATAACACAGGCAATCATAGCTTCAACAGATATGGGAGTTCTAAACAATGAATTAAAAATTATAATTAAGCTTTTAATCCAACAACCGAGCCACCTCGAATTGTCACAAAATATTTTCCAAGTCCTAATTTATTAACTGCCACCAGAATCATAAAATAGGACTAAAGATATTAAAATCCAATGCTCAATTATAACTCAATAATTCATAAAAAAAAATAAGATTTAGTCCAACAAAAGATATAATGATCCAATAATTCAAGCCACCTTGAATTATCACAAAATATTCACAATAATCTCAATACCATGTCTGACCCAGATCAAAGTAAATGAAATTAAAGTTAATTAAAGAACAATATCAATTGCCAAACAATAATCCAATAATCCTCAATAAATATAAATCATGATAAATATTCCCAATAATTATAAAATTATCCTAAGACCTAGGAATCATAAAATAATTAATGGGTGAAGATTAGAATAACTTAAACTCCCCTTTAGATTCCAAGCTCATGCCCTTGCCACTGAATAGGAGGATTAGGAACCCTTAGCCAAGCCTAGCCATCACAGATGCTACCTTGCTCCTTGCTGTTATTGTCATTGCTACTGCTAGACTGGTTCGGTTCTCTCCGCGATGCTCCTGTTGTGTACGCTGCCGTTAGGAGTGAGGAAGTGAGCGGATGACAGAAGGTGATGGTTTGTATGGTGGTGGTTGATGGAAGTGGTATCGGGGAACTCCTCTTTTCTCCTACGCACGCTGTCGCTCCTGGTGTGTCGAAGGTCTGATTGGTTTCTCACAGCGCTGTTGCTCACGTACCTTACTCCTGGTGTGCATATTCTGTCGGTGAATGATGGAGTGAAATAGCTGACGGTGATGAAGACGGCTGGAAGGGGTGGAGATGTCCGCTGGAGAGGAGATGGTGTCGTGATGGTGATGAATGAATGGCGTCTCACGGGCGTGAATAGAATGTACTGAAGGTGTGAAGCTCTCCGCAGTGTCTGAAGCTTTTCCTCTGCGTGTGTGTATTCTCCGCGGCTTCGTGAAAGGAATGGAAGGCTGAAAGTGTGTGCGGCGTGGAGATGGAAGGTGATATGGTGAATGGAAGGTTATGTTGCCCAAATGGAATGGAAGTGCTGAAGGTTCGCGGCCGTGAATGGAAGGGTAGGCGCTGGAGGTGTGTTCAGAATGTGAATTGATCTTCGCGGTGTGCTCTGTATGTGCTGCATGCATGCCTTTTTATAACAAAACCTAATGGGCTAAAACTGCTAGGTTTGGCCCAATGGGTCCTTCAATGTAATTTCTGAATTAGTGGTCCTTTGTTGTCATTTGTAAATTCTGATTTCTCCTAAATTCCTGAAATATAAAATCAAAATAATGTAATATCTTTTATTCTAAAAATAATTATTTGGGAGAAATAATAAAAATATGACAATTATGCCCCTATTAAACACTAATTTATTATAAAGTTCAATAATTCAATTGATGCACAAATAATATAATTAAAGCCCAAAATAATGACAAAAACCCACTAAAATGATATGAATAAATATATAAAAATATGGGTTTGTCATCCGTATAAGGAAAATACATTGGGATTTGGGCCAATTAGCTATTGGACCTAAAAGAGACCCAACATGTCATCCTAGGCCAGCCCAATAAGGCCCAAAAGTTGTCTTGGAGTCCAAGTCCAAAAATAAATAATTTATGGATTTTTGGAAATAAAGAAAAAGAGAATAAAGTAAGAATTATGTTTTGCACATGGTGGGACCCACATGGACTAAAAATGGCTCCAAGAAGAGAGCTTAGGTGTCCCAAGTGATGTCATGCTAGTGAGGTCATGGTGGTGAGGTCATGAGCCAAAGTGAAAAGACATTCCAAGATCAAACCTTTAACCATTAGATTAAATAGTTTTCAAAGTGATCTTGGCCTTCAAATGGCACATGACTTTTGCTATAAATACCCCCCTTTCCATTGATTCTTCACACCCAAGAGCTCCTTTAGAGAGAGAAGTGAGTTCTAGAGAAAGAAAGTGGAAGAAAGCAAGGAAGAAGCAAGGGTCTTGAAAGAGCAAGTAAGGTAAGTTGATGCTCTTCACTTTACCATTTCGGTTTGCACTGTTCATGATAGAAGAAAATGGAATTTCAATGATTTAATGCTTCCATTGAGTTTACATGATGATTTTGTGTAGGATTGGAAAGGTTTTAAACCTTGGAAACCATTGGAATTAAAGGTTATAATGTTGAAAATTCCTCACGGTACTGTTCACTCGCGTGAACAGTGATTTGAATTTCATAATTTTGATGCTTCCAATGGTCTTAAAATGAGATTTTGTGTGGGGGTAAAGTGGAGGAACAAGTATGGGAAGCATTGGAACCAAAATGGGAATTTTTGGAAAAAGGGAGCTTATTGAAACTAGACTTGGATTTTGTTTGGAATGGAGTTTTAATTTGGTAATTATCTTGTAATGCCTAGGTTTTGACATTTGTGGCAAAGAAAGACCATTACAAGAAGGAAAGGAACAAGGATCTACAAGAGGTAGCAAGAATATCTAACTATAAACTTATGTGCTTTGATTGTTTTGCTTACTTGTTATGCATGAAGGTTTGGTTGAGCATGGAATGTTGTGATGATGATGATGATGATGATGTGATATGAGTATGTGATACCCCTTGCAATATATGTCATGACAATATGCATGTTAGAGTTTGCTTATGTATAAGCATGAATTAGCTCCCATTGCATGATAACATGTTAGGCATTCAATCAAACATGCATAACCTTATAGTTTATATTACTTGCTATTGGGATTTCCATGAAATCTCATTCCTTCCATATAATTAAACATGCTCTAGGTGCTGGATCTTCTCAAGTCAAGAGGGTAAATGTTGATGGATGACTGTACATAATTTAAAGAGTGTGCACTTTAATTACAAGATGATGTTTTGGTTTGTATGATGCATGCTACTCATAAATCCAATCTGAGGTAGTGTACTTCCATCGGTATTTTGATTGACTTATATGATGATTTTTCATATTAAATTTGGTATGAACATAGCTAAGATATATAGATTTAAATGGACACCAAGAAAGCCTCATTTGGTTAAGAACTCGAATTGTTATGATTTTTCAAAGTTAGGAGTTGAAATCTGGAATAAGGTAAAACGACTACTCAGAGGCAGTGATGTTCATGCGCTAATTTCATATAGTAAACAAATGAGTTTTTCCTCGAAATTTTGTGAGATTAAAGTATACATATGGATCTTTAAATCCATATGTAATTCAACTCAATTGGATAAGTATACAAGGAGAAATGAAATTTTGAAAATGGGGCAAAGAAACTGGAACTTCCAGATTTACCAAATGAACAGTAAAGTTCAACGAATAAACTGATTTGATCTGGACAAGAAGATCTCATTTTCATATTTTTCTCTCAAATTTAAATGAAATAGATTTCATTACAAATTGGAATCACCTTATAACAATTTTTCTATATTTAGTTATGAATTTCCAAAGTTCAGGTTGTAATCTGGAATTACCCAGTGAATAGTGGCAGTGAACAGTAACCGTAAGCCCAACTCTTGGAAATTCATGTTTTTGAGGTTAAGAGGTATTCCAATGTTCTAAAATAGTTCTAATTGAGTATAAGTAAGTTTAAGGATTAAGTTTAAAATTAAGGTCAAGGTTTTAAGGTTAAGACTTAAAGAAATTTGTTAGAAAATACCGTTGTGCTGGTAGACTATACAAAGTACTGTGTACGTAGGTGCTGTCTAAGGAGGCTGGAAGTTAGTGGACCTAGCCGGTTCATCCAGTCTTTCATGGGTACTTGCGTAGAATGGTAGTTCTCATGGGAAATTACCGAATCAGTACAGTTATTTTCTACCAGGATTTTCGGCAAGAGAGATATAATCCACTTCAAGAGAGCTATACCAAGAGTACTTTGAGAGATATAAAGGAGGATGTTTCAATACCGGTAGAGGAAGCTAATCTGATTCGTCGACTTCTTGCGATCAAGAAGAGAGCACTAGGTACGACGACAAGTCGTGACTAGTAGACATTGAGTTCATGACCAAATAGGCATCTGAACGTCAGAAAATCGTAAAGAGGCTTCCAATCGCAACTAGAAGCTGAGGAAGTCGCGACTGTAAACTCCAGAGACTTTTAGTCGTGACGAGAAGACGAGGACGTCGCGACTGAAAACTCCAAAGAAGACTAGTCGCTACTACTGGACACTGAGGTCGCGACCATAATTCGAATACTGAAAGGTAACACTTCTTACTCCTTGACTTAAACACATTCGGCAGATTCGGGCAGGGAATGGAAAAATTTTTAAAGTTAATTTTCGCTGCGTGTCTTCTAATTCCCTTCAACTAGGTCTCGATTACAAAGTATAGAGAGTAGATACCGCGACAAAAATGAACTTCAAGTTGCGACTGTTAGTCACAGAGAGTAAAATTTTTTAATCAAGATTTTTGGTCGCAACCAAATGTCACTTTGGTTGCGACTAAAAATTACAGAGAGAAAATTCTTGAAGTTGAAAATTTTTGGTTGTGACCAAATGTCACTTACGTCGTGACTAAAAGTCACAGAGAGTAAATCTGAATTGAGCACTGATTTTTGGTCATGACTAAGTGTCAATTTGGTTGCGACTAGAAATCACAAAGAAGAAAACTGATGGATAAAAATTTTTGGTTAAGACCAAAAAGCACTATGGTCATGACTAGAATTCACAGAGAGCAAATTTGAATTAAAAATAAATTTTTGGTTGAGACCAAAAAGCCTCAAAAATGAATTTATACACTATAGTCGTGACTAAAAAGGCAATTGGTCGTGACACAAAAGACACAACGCTAAATTCACTAAAAAAACTATATACTTTTTATGTCTTTTTTAGGCCCAGCAGATTGCTCAAGAAACTTTAACAAGGTTCCCCAACAACGGCGCCATTTTGATAACTGTCATTTTAATTATCAAACAAAACAAAGCTAACCAATAGTAAAGTGGATGCTAACCTAGGTCGATCCACAAGGAGCCTAGATGGATGCTAAGGTACCTAATTAATCTAATGAGCCACACATTAACAAGTTAATCAGATGAATTGTGTGATGAGGTATTTGAACTAAATGTGAAAGTAAATCCTATACTGCTGTTTATGATTTTAGTTGTTTATGATGATGGAATAAATCAATGACAAGTGTGTTCCCTTAGAGATTACCTTACCTTCATTATCAATAGAATATCAAGAGTTAATCAGTTGAATTAGAATAGGTTAGCTAACAACACACCAGCTAAATCTCAATCAAGCTATAACTCACAGACATTGAATAGAGAATATGAATCATTCGACTCAAAGATAGAAGAAGATGAATTAAATAGATACAACTGTACTTTGTTATATAATCACTCTAATTAATCACAACCATGTCCAACTAGTACAAGGATGAGAATCAATTAAAGCAACAATTATGTAGAAATAAAAAATCCAACTTGGTTCCCTACTCCTTTGTCATCTACTAACTCTAATTGTATCAGTAATTATATAATCAACTCTATCAACTCAATACAATTAACTCTAAATTAAAGACACAATAAACTCCCTGTTTCAGCTCAAGGTTTCTGGTTCAGCATCATATCCAAGAGAGCACAGCAGCTTAGCCTTGCATTGCCATAAGAACTTCAGCAGCAATAGAAGGTACAGCAGTAGTCATGGTGGAAGAAGAAAGATGAAGATGAAAATGGATGCAGGACTTTCCTCTGGTTCTATTGACTAGAACAGAGGAAAGTTACAGAAGAGAAATGGAGATCGAGAGAGAAGATAGAGATGTCATGAGTGGTTCTGTGGGTGGAATATGATATGATGGAGTGGAATGGAATGCTGATAGAATAGAGAAGAATGAGAGTGATGTGGTCTGATACGTGAATGATGTATGGTAGCTGTATAATATGTGATGAATGATTGATTCTAGATGATGTAGAAAGTGTGCTGATGGTGTGATATATAGGAGAAGTGTGTGAATGGTGTGACTGTCAGTTGAGATGGCATGAAAGGGTGTGTAATGAGTGATCAGTTTGGAAGTGTGATTCTGTTCAGATCATGTGTGTGTGTGCATGAACAGTTCCATGCATGAACAGTAGAGTGGGTGCTGATATGATGAGCTGTTATGGAAGTATGGAATGTGTGAATTCAGTTCTGAATTAAACTCCCTCTAGCTGTCAGCACATGCCCAATCTGTTATAGCACATGTGTGGATTCCTTCCAGCATGTAATTCTGTTAACCCACTTGTTTAATCCACCACATGCTTAAATCTTCTCTTGTTCAGCTGTCAACTAACCTCCATCTAATCTGTTGATTTGTCACTGCATTACTGTAATAGAAATTAAAATAACAGTTTATTTATCCAATTAATCACTAAAATCAAATCAATTAATTCTCACTTGTCCAATTTCATTTTATTAATTAATTGCTCATCATATTAGTAAATGAGGATAAAATCAATAATAAAACTCTCTTTAAACACACTAAAAATTAATACAAATATGAGTTTATCAAGAGCAAACCTTGAAATCTGGGATTCAAGGTGGGATTTGCTCTTGTCTCTGTAAGGGGTAGTGCTGTCACCAGAGAGTGGTATTACCTTAGGATTAAGGAGATTCTCACTTATCATTTAAAATTGAGGTTGGCTACAAAGAGGCTATTATAATATTTGGGAGATAGTGGATTATAAATCTCAGTGAGGAAATGAGGAATAGATGTAGGTCAATGAAGCACCGAACCAGGATAATTATTCTGTGATTTTTCTCTTCTTTAACTCTTTATAGTTTCAACAACTCATTTCAATTATCTTATCAAAGTTTTCAAGCTTATCTATTCCACTGATCATATTATAAAAGAATTTCCAAAGAGTTTCGGCAAAGTTTTAAAAACTCACAAACACCCAATTCAACTCCTATTGGATGATCCAGCCTATCCTAACATTTAATATCAGAGCAGGTCACTTGCTTAAAGGATCTAACAATCTCAATTGCAAAGATCATGGCTAGATTTGATTGTGAAATACTCTCTGAAGGTTCTGATATTACCATTCTTCCTCTTTTTGAAAATTCTAAGTTTTTGTATTAGAAATATTGAAAGACCATATTTTTTAAAACTCTTGATTATGATATAAGGGAAATCCTTTCAAATGAAAATGATTTCAAACAAAGAAAGGATTATACTGATTAAGAGAAGAAAATATTTTCTTTGAATATTATAGTTTTGAAACCTATTCATTATACCTTAAATAAAAATGACTATCAAAAAGTAAAATTTTGCTCTAAAGTCAGAGACATTTTTCACACGCTTGAATATGTTTATTCCTTTGACCTTTGTATTAATGTTGAAAGTGCTAACAGTTCATCATAATCAGAAAGTTACATATCTACTGACGATGAACAAATGGAAGCAGAGACCATTGAAGGAGAAATCCAAACAAATTTCCATGAATCAGCTAACACAGAACATCAAGAGGAAGAAGAGCATCAAGAAGAAGAGCCTAGTGTGAAACATCCTCCCTTAGACCCCTCATAGTACACTTACGGAAGCAATATTAGCTTGATTATATCTTAACTTAAGCCCAGAAATTAAAATTTCACTCTTAAGTTCCTTATTCTGAACATTTACTTTGGGCATTGATTAATCTCATTCTACACATCCAAATGAGGCATATTACCTATCCACGTAATGCCCCAGATGTGTACTACTGGCTCACCAAATTTTGTGGCCAAATTCCTCTTTTTACAAGGTCAAACTGAGATCAAAACACTACTACCTCAAGACCTGCGAATTTCTCTCTCTTAATTTCTCACACAAATTGAACGTGCCAAACAATATTTATTATTAAATAATAAATTGTCATACAACAGAGCATTCATAAAATCCTCATAACTCTATTACATCTTTCCCTGCCAGAAATTCGGCAGTATAACCGCTAGGCTTCATCTTTACAAAGTAACTGATATTGTACTTATTCGGTAATTTCCGTGAGAACTACCATTCTACGTAAGTACCCAGGAAAGACTGGATGAACCGGCTAGGTCCACTCACTTCCAGACTCCTTAGACAGTACGTACGTACACAGTACGTATCAGCTCCTTTCTTCACTACTGCTATCTTGTCATAGTTTCGGCAGCATAACGGCATCTCTTAAAATTCTCAAAATTTACTTCGACATAACCTCCCTGTAATGGGTTATTTATTGGGATGAGATTCGGGGGAATCTCAGTAGTAACAACCATAACAATATATGTAATGCAGTGTGAAAGTGTTTGCTTGTGATTGTGTACAGATAAGTATGCTGCGTGCTTCCATACTCAAAAAAATATGATCATAGCATTGTAGTAGAGCTTCAAACATAACATATAAGACAACAATCCAACCAAACAATAGCACATCAAATCACAAAGCCATTACATAAAAGCTAGGATTAATTACTACTTGGCTAGAACTTCCAGCTCTATACTGCTTCCAGCTCCGCCAGAACTTCCTTCTTTCTTTCTTCCTCCCACTTTCTCTCTCTAGAACTTCCTTATCTCTCTAAAATTTCTCTTGGCCGTGAATGAGAAGGCAAGGGGGAGGGGGTATTTATAGTGGAGGCAAAGGAGAATGAATGGTCCAGATCAATTCTCAACGAGTGGCTCAGATCACTTTGCTTGCCCACCAAGTTTTGCTTATGTCATCGTGATGACATCATCACCCTTATGACTCACCACTTTATGACATCATCAAGGGATACCTCACAGGCTAGGTGGTGTAATGGTGGGGCCCACAGGACACTTCACCAGCTGACTCAGCGTTTCCAGAGAATTACAGAGTCTTGCACCGAAATACACGGCTGAGATCGTGCCACGTGTCCTTAGCTTTTTCTTCCTCCTCTATGTTGGCACCATGTGGCATCTTGTTGGCACCTTTCACGCCATCCAATGCTATCCAGATAAGTCCAGAACTTTATCTGATCACTTCCTCGGTTATCGTGAGTAACTCTACTTTATTAAAAAGTCACTAAAACATTATTTTAATGCCACTTTTTCCCACATATATGTTGGGCTACGTTTTTGGGCTTTGGAATGTCATCTTGGATCTCTGATCAAGCTCAAGTACTCTGATAGCTCGATTCCCAAGAAACATCCCTTGGTAAATTACAAAAATGCCCTTGGTTCCTCTTTATTTACTTTAACGAGTCTAGGGGCATTATTGTCTTTCCACATCTTACCAGAGTTTTCTCTGACCCTGGTCAACTATCCATATACCCTTTCTTGACTGTCTCACCTTATCCAAATGACCAAAATACCCTTTTCTCATTCTTTCACTATTTTATAACATAAGGGCATTTTCGTCATTTTACACCTTTTTCCGGACACCGACTCCTTTTATCAAATAAACTGACATACTGAGTCTAGGCATCCCTTTGGGTCATAACAGGCATCTGACCGATGTCATCTGAGCTCATTCAGTTTCAGTTTGAATACCGATAAATCTCCTAATCGGATCCCTGGAGGTCACACACTCCCGTCTGAATTTACTAATTTGTGAATAACTTTTTCTACAGACCTCTTTTCGGTATTCTGTCAGTTCCCTGACATCCGCCTCATCAGGACGCATCATCCTGTAATTTTTCACGTATATCTGAAGTCTAGGATATCCGATAATAATTTTTATAACTTTTTTATTATCAGATAAATTTTGGCTATCTGGAGTCCTGATAAAATTCCTGTATTAAGCTGGATTATCCAGCATCATTTCCTCTATCTACCGGTGAAATGGGGGACTAAAATGCTTCCGGGCAGTTTTAAGCCACTTCTGGCTCAACATTCCATAATTACCATTTCCCCTGGAAACTTTTCTTCTTTTGAATTAAGTCCCATAATTCTTTCATACTAATAGAGACCTCATATGCATATTTCACAGTTCAGTGAAATGATCAGCATAATTTTCTCTATTTTTTGGTAAAATATGGTAATCATCGGCTACCAGCCCGATCTTTTCCATAATTACGATTATGCCCCTAAATTCTCTTTCTGGCATCTTAAGTTCTCGAAATTCTCTTTCAACAACTCATCCCCTGAACTCTTCGGGACTCATTGTTAATTGAAAGGTTAGACAACCCTCCCATATCAGGTTATCTTACTCAGGAGCCAGCTATAACATCCCGATTTTTGGGTCTAATTGAACTGGGAGGTAGTCTGATATGGGCAGGCTGCTAAACCCGTAGTCCGAGGGTAGTAATCTGATATGGGTGGATTATTTACCTATATTTTGTAGGATCCGAGGGATGAGCTATGTCCTTCAGGATATAAAGATGAGTTAAGTCTTTAACCTACAGAATCGGGACAGTTCACCTAGGTTCAAAATGAGGAATGTGAGGAATGTCCTAAGTCTTAAGCCTAGGAATTCTGCAGGTAGCTTGATATGGGCTAGCTCCTGTGTAAGATAACCTAATATGGAGGGTTGTCGAGCCTTTCAATTAACAATGACTCTCGAAGAGGGGATGAGTTATTGAAAGAGAATTTCTAGAACTTAAGATGAAGGATAAGAAGAAAGTAAGATAAGATAGACCCCAGAATTATGCTAAGATTCTGTGGGGTGAGATATGAAAGGAATGGACACTGCTTATGAGAGCAGTAGAGTTGCCCATAAGAAAGAAAGCTGACAGTATGAGAAAGATGTATTGGTGACTTTTGTTCGCGACGAGTAAGTAGATTGGTCGCGACTAATATTGGCAGAGAGGATTGGTCGTGACGGATATGTATGTGGTGTCGCGACTAATGAGTAGAATGAGCTTGGTTGCGACTAAAAAAGTGATGTGGTCGCGACGAAAGACTATTATGGTCTCGACTAAAGGATGTTATGGTCGTGACTAATGAACACAGAAGGTGTTATGTCGCGATGAGATGATGGCTAGGTCGCGACTAGTGCTATAAGTGGTGTTAGCCGTATGAGATCTAGTGGGCCAAGAGTTGTGAAGGTTCAAATGAGATAGTTACCCAGTTAGAGATAGAACTGGGGAAGAAGGTCAGATACAGGAAGGGTTATCTGGAGACCATGAGATGGACTGATAAGGTATCCTCATGGGACCCACAAGATGACACATGGCATTAAAGTAAGTGGTTCAGTGACCTTTCAGTAGAGTAAAGTTACTCGGTTGGCACGAAAATCGAGGAGGTAATCAGATAAGTCTGGGACTTATCTGGATAGCATTGGGAAGCGTGCAAGGTCTCTTCCAGGTGCCACATGGCATTGATCTGGAGGAAACAGATAAAGCTAAGGATACGTATTACGAGGTAGGACTCTGGACCGGTGAGTCAGCCTAATGAGTCAGCATGCTGAGGTGTCCAGGATTTTCAACATGTGGAAAATATGCTGCTGAGGTGTGCCGCTGAGGTGGCACTGATGATGCAGTAAAAGGAAATAAAAGAAAATAGGAAATTCCAGGAAAAACCAGGACCACATGTTCAGATGGCATGGAAATTAGGATTATGCCATTAAGGAAATCTATATAAACCCCCCCTTGGCCTTCATTTGCTTCACGCATGGCAAGGGAAGAGAGAGAGAAAGAAGAGAGAGAATGAGGAGGAAAGGAAGAGAGAAAGGAAGTAAGGAAGTTCTGGCGGAGCTGGAAGCAGAATAGAGATAGTAGAGTTCTACTGAGCTAGCCAGGTAGTAACTAATCCTAGCTTTTATGTAATGGCTTTGTGATTTGATGTGCTATTGTTTGGTTGGATTGTTGTCTTATATGTTATGTCTGAAGCTCTACTGCAATGCTATGATCATATGTTATTGAGTATGGAAGCACGCGACATACTTATCTGTACACAATCACAAGCAAGCACTGTCACACTGCATTACATATACTGTTATGATTATTACTACTGAGATTCCCCTGAAACTCATCCCCCTTGTATACCCATTTTAGGGAGGTTATGTCAAGGTAGATTTTAAGAATCTTGAGAGATGCCGTTATGCTGCTGAAATTTCAGCTGAGATAGCAGTAGTGGAGAAAGGATATGATGCGTACTGTGTACGTAGGTACTGTCTAAGGAGGCTGGTAGTGAGTGGACCTAGCCGGTTCATCCAGTCTTTCCTGGGTACTTACGTAGAATGGTAGTTCTAATGAGAGAATTATCGAATCAGTACAGCTAGTATAGCTTCCGCGGGTGTGCTCTGAGGAGTCTAAGGCAGGATGTTTCACCAGCCCATATCTAGCTACCCACAGAATTCCAAGGCTTAAGACTTAGAATATTCCTTACATTCCTCTTTTTGAACCTAGGTGAACTGTCCCTATTCTGTAGGTCAAAGATTTAACTCATTTTTTAAATCCTGAGGAACTTAGCTTATCCCTCGGATTCCTACAAAATATAGGTAAGTGATCTGAAACATCCTCCCTTAGACTCCTCAGAGTACACTTGCGGAAGCAATATTAGCTTGACATATCTTAACTTAAGCCCAGAAATTCAAAATTTCACTCTTAAGTTCCTTATTCTGGACCTTTAATTTGAAAATTAATTTATCTCTTTCTACACATCCAAATAAGGCTTATTACCTATCCACGGAATGCCCCAGATGTGTACTACTGGCTCACCAAATTTCATAGCCAAACTCCTCCGTTTACTAGGTCAAACTGAGGTCAGAACACTGCTACCTCAAGACCTGCGAATTTCTCCCTTAATTCCCCATTCACAAATTGAACATGCCAAACAACATTTATTATTAAATAATAAAATATCATACAACAAGTCATACAACAAATTATCATATTTCTATTACATCTCTTCCTGTCTGAAATTCGGCAGCATAACCGCTAGGCTTCATCTGTACTAAGAACTGAATCGTACTGATTCGGTAATTCCCTCATGAGAACTACCATTCTATGTAAGTACCCAGGAAAGACTAGATGAACCGGCTAGGTCCACTCACTTCTAGCCTCCTTAGACAGCACTACGTACACAGTACTTATCATATACTGATGTTCAGTCTTTACTTCGGCAGCATAACGGCGTCTCTTAGGATTCTCAAAATCCACTTCAGCATAACCTCTCTGTAATGGGTTATGGATGGGGATGAGATTCGGGGGAATCTCAGTAGCAACAATCATAACAATATATGTAATGCAGTGTGATAGTGCTTGCTTGTGATTGTGTACAGATAAGTATGCTGCGTGCTTCCATACTCAATAACATATGATCATAGCATTGCAGTAGAGCTTCAAGCATAACATATAAGACAACAATCCAACCAAACAATAGCACATCCAATCACAAAGACATTACATAAAAGCTAGGATTAGTTACTACTTCAAAAGCAGAGCTCCAGAACTTCTATACTGCTTCCAACTCCACCAGAACTTCCTTTCTTTCTTTCTTTCTCCTTCTCTCTCTTCTTTCTCTCCCTTTTCTTGCCAAAAACGTGGGATGCATAAAATGGGAGGGGAAGGGGGTATTTATAGCTTTAATGGATGGCATTTCTGTAATTTTGAAGCCATCTGAACATGTGGTCCTGGTTTTTCCTAGAATTTCCTATTTTCTTTTATTCCTTTTTACTGTATCATGCATGACATCATCCAGGACACCTCACCGGGACACCTCAGCGGACACCTCAGCAGCACATTTCTCACATGTCTAAAACCCAGGACACCTCATCAGCTGACTCACCGGTCCAGAGTCTTGCACTGTAATACGTGTCCTTAGCTTTATCTGCTTCCTTTAGATCAGTGCCATGTGTCCTTAACTTTTCTTCTGCCTCTAAGATGACGCCATGTGGCATCTGGAAGGGAACTTTCACGCCTTCCAATGCTATCCAGATAAGTCCCGGACTTTATCTGATCACCTCTTCGGTTATCGTGCCGACCGAGTAACTTTACTCTATTGCAACAGCATTAAAATAGTATTTTAATGCCACTTTTTCTCACATATTACTGGGCCTACGTTTTTGGGCTCTGGGTATGTTATCTTGGATCCTGATCAAGCTCAAGTACTCTGATGGCTCGATTCCCAAGAAACATCCCTCGGCAAATTACCAAAATACCATTGGGTGCCATTTCTTGCACTATTTTAACCCTAAGGGTAAAATCGTCATTTCACACCCTTCTGTACTCTGTCAGGGCATATACTGACTCTAAGTAACTTTATCTATATGTTCCTTGGCTCCTGGGCCTGTCCAGAATGACCAAAATGCCCTCATACATCTACTACTCCTTTAGTACAACACAGGGGCATTTTCGTAATTTCGTACTTTTCCGGGGTTCTGCCGGACACTGGCCCACCTATCAGTCCAAGTGTCTTACTGGGCCTTGTTGGCGCCATTATTGGGCCTCTCAGGGTCTATTACCTTCATGGCACGCATTACGAGGATCTTCCCCTGTTAATAATTATTGAATATTTTATCTATTATTCACCGTTTATACACATATCCGGACACCGGCTCCTTCTGTTCGATACACTGGCCTGCGGTGTTCAGGCATCCCTGTGAGTCATATCAGTCATCTGACCGAGGTTATCCGAACTCATTCAGTCCCTTTTCAAATACCGATAAATTTCCCTATCGGATACCCGGAGGACTCACACTCCGTCTGGATTTTATAATTTGCGAATAACTTTTTCTACAGGCCTCCTATCGGTATTCTGTCAGTTTCCTGACATCCGCCCCATAAGGACGTATCATCCTGTATTTTCTCACCTAGATCTGAAATCTAGGATATCTGGTATGAATTTTTATAACTTTTGGACGATCAGTCCATTTCTGGCTATCTGGAGTCTTCAAAAATTCCTGTATTAAGCCGGATTACCGAGCGTCCCTTGCTCTCTCTACCGGTGAAATCTGGGACTGAAATGCCGTCGGACAGTCCAAACCACTTCCGGCCTGACTTTCTTTAATTACACTTTAGCCCCAAGGAACTTTTCTTCTTTTCATTTAAGTCCCTTTTTATTTGGCTAAAATTACACTTAAGGACCCCACCTTTTTGTCCTTAAACTTTCCATAATTCTTTCATACTCATAGAGACCTCGTATGCTCATTTCACAGTTCAGTGAAATGATCAGCATAATTTTCTCTATTTTCTGGCAAAATATGGTACTCATCAGCTACCAGCCCGATCTTTCCCATAATTACGATTTTGCCACTGAATCCTCTTTCTGGCATCTTAACCTCATCTTCTCATCCCTCATCTTAAGGTCTAGAAATTCTCTTTCAATAACTCATCCCTAAAACTCTTCGGGAGTCATCGTTAATTGAAAAGCTAGACAACCCGCCCATATCAGGTTATCTTACACAGGAGCCAGCCCATATCAATCTACCTGCAAAATTCCTAGGCTTAAGACTTAGGATATTCCTCACATTCCTCATTTTGAACCTAGATGAACTGTCCTGATTCTGTAGGTTAAAGACTTATCTCATCTTTAAGTAATCCGCCCATATCAGATTACTACCCTGGGACTACGATTTTAGCAGCCTGCCCATATCAGACTACTTCCCAGTTCTCCTAGACCAAAAATCGGGATGTTACATGATCTGCCCATATCAGATTACTACCCTGGGACTACGGGTTTAGCAGCCTGCCCATATCAGACTACGTCCCAGTTCTCCTAGACTCAAGAATTGGGATGTTACATAGTGAGTGTGAATCTAATAAATCATCATCCAGAGATCAAAAGTTATCAGTGGTAAACAATTTCAATCCCTCTTGTGAGTTTAAGAAAAATGATTTCAAAAGTTTTCATGATATGATTTTTCAACCAATCATTGATTCTGTTTTGGAAAGCAAAAATTAATATTTCAAATAGGAAAGAAAATTTGCACAGTGATCATAATATGCTTCCACTCAACCAACAAAATACATCTAGATATACCACAAAAGCGTATCATCCTGTTGTCTGCAATTATTGTGATAAATCAGGTCATATTTCTCATACTTATTATATTAGAAGAAATTCTAATGTGAGAAATAAACTTATTTAGGTTTCTAAACGACAATCAAGGTCCAAAACTAATGCTCAATGTCATAACCTTAATTTTACCTTTACATATACTCAATTGGAAGTATCTTGAACCAATTGATTACCCTTTTAGCTTAGAAACATGAATTTTCAAGAAAAGGGTTATGGTACTGTTCACTGGAATGTTCATTTTGGTAATCCAGATTACAACCTAAAATTTGAAAATTTATAATTAAAGCTAGAAAAATCAAAATAGGATGGTTACAATTTATAATGAAATCTATTTCACTTAACTTTGAAAGAAAAATATTAAATTGAGGTTTCCCTGTCCACATGAAATCAATTTATTCATTGAACAATACTGTTCATTTGATAAATCTGGAAGTTCCAGTTTCATTACCTTATATTCAAAAATTCATTTCTCCTTGTTCACTTATCCAAATGAGACTAATTATATATGGATTTAAAACTCCATATGTTTACTTTAAGCTCATAAAATTTCGTGGAAAAAATCATTCATTTATCATTTGAAATTCGCGCATGAACCTCACAGCCTCTGGTTGCTCATTTTATCTTGTTCCAGATTTTATTTCCAAATTTGAAAAATCATAACAAATCAAATACTTAACCAATTGAGGCGTTCTTGGTGTCCATTTAAAGCTCTAGATCTTAACTATTTTCATGCCAAATTTGACATCAAAATGCATTGTATAAGTCATGAAAACTATCGTCGAAAGAGTACTTTCTCGAAATAGGAACATAGTATCATACACTATATATGCATATCAACATATCATCTTCTAAGGTCAAGTACTCAGCTTTAATTCATATACAAATTCAACCATTCATATCTACCATTTTTCCTTGAGATGTTCCAGCACCTTTAACATGGTTATGTATATGGAAAGAAAGAGATTTTATGGAAATCTCAATAGCAAGACATACAAACTATAATAACATGCATGCTTGATTTAATGCCTAACATGTTATAATGATATGGGAGCTACTTTGTGAACATACATGAGCAAACTCTAACATGCATATTGTCATGACATTAATTGCAAGGAGTTGCAATCATTCATACTTTATCATAATCATCAAAGTATCATTTAAGCTCAACCAAGAATGATAACTAACAAGAAAGCATACAATCAAACAAACATAAGATTATAGTTAGGTATTCTTGCTACCTCTTAGATATCCTTGTTACTCTCTTCTTGAAATGATCTTCTCCTTTCACAAATGTCAAAACCTAGCCATTACAAAGTAACATCAAGTTACAACTCAACTTCAAAACAATTCCAAGACTAGGTTCTCACTAAATTCTATTCTTTCTTTAATTTATGACTTATACTTCCATCTTCCTAAAATAATTTCTCATGGTTCATTTCCACATAATTTTTCATGTAGAATCCAAATATGAAATCATAATTTGCAAAATCAACTCACATCATTGGCTGCTACACAGAACCGAAATACCTCTTACATTTTTCAAAAATTCTCATTTTGATTCCAATGCTTCCAATACTTGTTTCTCTACTTTATCCCCACACAATTTTCCATTTTAAACACATTGGAAGCATCAAAATCATGAAATTCCAACATAAGAACAGTGTTTCATACAGTAACAGCCAAGAACACAACATTCCATTCACATGCATACTAGTTACCTTTCTTGTTCTTCCAAGTTGCTTGCTTCTTTCTTGCTTCAATAAAAATTTTGCAAGAGGTTCCCTAAGGTGCCAAGAATGTTGACCCAAGTCTGATTTGAGGGGGTATTTATAGAAAAATTTGGTGGAAATGGAAGGCCAAGATTACTTTGGTTACTATTTGATCTAATGGTCCAAAATCCACCTTGCAAGAAGCTTACCCTAGAAGCCTCATTAATGAAATCATCCATGACATCATCAAGGCTATGTTTGCCACAATAAAGTGGAAAATACTGATAGGAAAAATTCCAGTCTAGTCCGGTACTGTCAGTTTCCTAAAAACCAAACTGTTTTGTGTTTCCGATTTTTATAATATTGCAGAGTATATATTCTTTCAGGAAAACTAGTGTTTAGGTTTCTCCTACTATTGACATTGTTATACTGAGTATTTATCTGCTATCCATCCATTGAGAAATGACCAAAATACCCTTGGTGCCATTTCTTGCACTATATTATAACCCTAAGGGCATAATTGTCATTTCACACCTCTTTATACATTATCAGGGCATATACTGACTATGAGGACTCATTCCTGTACTCACCTTGGTATTTTGGCCTATCCAAAATGACCAAAATACCCTCCATTCATCTCTTGTATATTACTATAACCCAGGGGTATTTTTGTAATTGCGCACTTTTTGGGGTTCCTCTAGCCACTGGCCCACATAATTGCTTAGCTGCCTTACTGGGCCTTTAGGACTCCATTTTTGGTCTTTATGTGGATCCACTACCTTTATGGCATAAATCCCGAGAAACCTCTCCCGAAGAATTTGTCGGGTATTTTATTCTACTGTAAATTCCATTAAAAATTCTATAAGATTCCTTTTCTGACCGTGTCAGTTTTATAAATTCTCATATTAATTATAAGAATTTACTATAAGGTTTCATCTGATTCTGAGGTTCAAAAAATACTGTAATAATTTTTTCCTAACTTCATAAATTTATATCAATTTATCGGGACCTCATCGAAATTCTGTCTTACGTTAAACTAACCGGAATAATTTTCTCTAGCTACTGGTAAAATTTGGAACTGATTTGTTCCCGGCCATTTTTAAGCATTTTTCGACTCAATTTCTTCATAATTACACTTTGCCCCTTGAACTTTTGATAAATTTACATTTAGGTCCTTAAACTTTTTGAAATTACACCTAATGGCCTAACATTTATGTCTACCTTATACTTTGGCCCTAAAACTTTTATAAATTTCACTTAGGCCCTTGAACTTTCTATTATTTTCAATTCAATCCCTTTCCTTCCTTAAATTGCCACACTTTTCTTAGAAAATCTCACATATATTAAGTACCAACTGTACATACAAACCAGACAAGAAAAGTAGGTATATGTTTCTCCTCCCCTTAAAATAAATTTCGTCCTCAAAATTTATAATATATACATGCTACAGAAATAACTCAGGGTACGTCTCCTTCATTCTTTCCTCTACTTCCCATGTAGCTTCATTCTCAGTTAACCCTTTCCAGACTACTTTGACTAAAGAAATTTGTTTATTATGCAGCTGCTTGACCTTTCAATCAATAATCCGTACTGGTCCAACCTCATAGGTTAGGTCATCTCGCAGTGCAACCTCATATTGTTCAATCACATATGATGAGTCTAGAACATACTTCTTTAGTTGGGAAACATGAAATACATCATGTATTTGGCTAAGATTTGGAGGAAGAGCTAACTTATACACCACTGACCCTATCTTTGAAAGAATCTGAAATGGTCCGATGTACCTAGGATGTAACTTCTTTACCTTAATTGATCGTCTGGCTTCTGTAGTTGGAGTCAACTTAAGGAATACATGCTCTCCTTCTTCAAACTCCAATGGTTTCCTTCTGACGTCTACATAACTTTTCTATCTACTCTGAGCAGTCAACAATCTTCTTCTGATCATGTCAATTGCGCTGCAGCTTGATCTACTATATCAGGACCAAACATTCTCCTCTCGTTCAACTCTAGCCAGCCTAATTGAGATCTACACTTATGTCCATAGAGTGCTTCAAATGGGGCCATCTGAATACTAGTTTGATAACTATTGTTATAAGCAAATTCTACTAGTGGCAGATGAACATCCCAACTTCCTTTGAAATCCAAAACACAAGCTCTAAGCATATCTTCTAGTTTTTGGATTGTTCTCTCAGACTAACTATCTATCTGAGGATGATAGGCTATGCTAAATCTGAGAGTAGTGTCCATTTCTTTATGTAAAGCTCTCCAAAAATTGGATGTAAATCTAGGGTCTCTGTCTGACACAATACTATTTAGGACACCTACAACCTAACTATCTCCTTTATATACAATTTTGCCAGCTTCTCTAGAGAATCTCTCTTATTTATTGCCAGGAAATGAGCTGACTTTGTCAATCGATCAATAATTACCCATATTGCATCATGCTTAGTTGGAGTCATGGGTAGTCGTCAACAAAATCCATGGCAATACTATCCCATTTCCACTCAGGAATATCTAAAGGTTGTAATTTTCCTGCTGGTTTCTGATGCTCAATCTTTACTTTTTGACATGTCAAGCACTTTGATACCTAAGCCACAACGTCTTTCTTTTATCCAGGCCACCAAAACAAACTTTTAACGTCATGATACATCTTGGTCATACCTGGATGTACTATATATTGGCTTTTATGTTCTTCATCTAAAATTTTCTTTTAATCCCATAGCATTAGGGATATACGGTCTTCCCCTAAAGCGTAGCAATCCATCCTGAGATATTTCAAAAATTTTAGTTTCCCCTCTTCTTAACTTATCTTTAAAAATTGCTGCGAGCTTATCATGCTTCTATGCTTCTTTTATCTCATCCTCAATGAAAGCTCTGACCTGTAGTCCTCCATAAGGGCTTTTTGTCATCTGCATCTGGTATAAAGGACTCCAATCTCCAACATCTTCTAACAATTTCAATTCCTTGATCATCATACTTGCCACCTGCACCACTTTTCTACTTAAAGCATCAGCTACCATATTTGCTTTACCTAGATGGTATTTAATCTGGAAATCATAATCCTTCAACAATTCCATCCATCGCCGCTATCTCATATTCAACTCTTTTTTATCATGCAGATACTTCAGGCTTTTGTGGTCACAATACAATTCTATGGTAGCTCCATACAAATATTGTCTCCATATCTTGAGAGCATAGACTACCGTTGTAAGTTCCAGATCATGAGTGGAATAATTTTCTTTATGTGGCTTTAACTGTTGAGAGGTGTAGGCTACTACTCGACCTTGTTGCATTAGTACACATCCCAACTCCTACTTACTAGCATCAGTATAAACTACATGGTCTGAGTTGGGTCTGGAATAATCAGTACGGGAGTAGTGGTTAACCTCTGTTTTAATTCTTGAAAACTAGCCTCGCACTTCACATCACACTTGAACTGCTGATTCTTTCTGGTCAACTTGGTTAACGGCAAGGCAATTCGAGAAAAGCCCTTAATAAATCTTCTATAATACCCTGCTAAGCCCATAAAACTCCTAATCTCTGTCACTGTCCTTGGCTGTTCCCAGCTTAATACTGCTCCAACTTTGCTAGGATCTACAGCTACCCCTTCATAGGATATGACATGACCGAGAAATTTGACTTCTGCAAGCCAAAACTCACATTTACTAAGCTTAGCATAGAGTTGTTTTTCTTTAAGAATACTAAGAATAATTCTCAAATGCCTTTCATGCTCTTCAGTAGACTTGGAGTATACTAGGATATCATCAATGAAGACCATAACAAATTGATCTAAGTAAGGCCTGAAGATTTTGTTCATGTAATCCATAAAAATTGCAGGCGCATTCGTCAGACCAAAAGGCATCACTAGAAATTCAAAATGACCATAACGAGTCCTGAAAGCAGTCTTTGAGATATCATCTGATTTAATCCTGAGTTGGTGGTAGCTTGATCTCAAATCAATCTTGGAGAATAAACTTGCTATAGCCAACTAATCTAGCAGGTCATCGATCCTAGGAAGAGGGTACTTGTTTTTAACAGTGATCTTATTCAACTCCCTATAATCAATACATAGCCTTAGACTGCCATCCTTCTTCTTAACGAATAACATTGGAGCGCCCCATAGTGAAACACTGGGTCGAATGAAACCCTTCTCTAAGAGATCCTCAATCTGCTTCTTTAATTCAATCATCTCATTAGGAGCCATACGATAGGGGCTTTGGATATTGGTCCAGCTCCAGGTACAATATCAATTGCAAACTCCATTTCTTGCTCAGGAGGTAATCCTTGAATTTCTTTGGAAAAACTTCAGGAAATTCTTTAACTTCTAGGATCTCCTCAATCCCTTCTTCTACTTCTGTTTGAACAAAAAAGAAGATCATATACCCTTGACATCCTTTTCATAGATATTTATCTGCCTGAGCCTCTGTTATAAAATTCAGTTTTACTTCTAAACTCATATATGCTGCCTTTGGACCAAGAACTAGGGTCTTGTTCTTGTAATCCAGTATCATATTATTAGAAGATAACCAGTTCAATCCAATTATGACATCAATTTCTCAAAAAGGCATACATATCAAGTCTAGAGTAGTGCAACAATGTTCATACCGCACAATACTTACTATTTAGGAAAACATCAGATGTAACTACTCTAGCATTTGTAGGAGTTGTCACACATATGGAATAATGCAACTTGCTAACCATAAGGCCTAGGCGTTTAGCACATTCATAAGAAACAAAGGAATGACTTGCACCCGAATCAAACATAGCAATCACAGAGTGATCATTGAGATAAATGGTACCTTGAATCATTTCGAGTGACTTCTGAGTATCTTCCCTCATAAGTGCAAATACTCGACCTTGAGTCCGTGGCCTTTGATTATTCACTGCTTGAGGGCAATCCCTAGAGAAATGTCTAGGCTTTCCACATGTATAGTAGACATTCTGCCCCATCATGCACAGCCTGTCCCCATGATTCTTTCCATATTTGTCACATACACGGGACCTTGAGTCTCTGTTGCCAGTATTACCTTTTAAATTTCCTCGATTTGGCCTTCTGTTCTTCGATTGCCTTTTTTCACTTTCTGTAGCCACTACCACTGGCAGCATCTTGATTCTGATTAGTCTTTTCAGGAGTCACATTCCCCCTGCTTATAGGCTTGAATAACATTCGATGATTTAAGCTATTTTCAATTATTCGGCACGTTTCCACTGCCTTGTTGAATTGCCTATACTGCTGGGGAGTCATCTTCTCTTTCAACGTAACATTCAATCCCCTAATCATTATTTCTGTCATCCAGCGCTCGTCATCCACTTGCCGAAGATAAGTGGAATACTGGGAGAGACGAATGAACTTAGCTAAATATTCATCGAATGATTCTTTTTATCCTTGTCTTAGCTCAAGGAATTCAGCTTATCTTTCATCACGCACTGATTGGGGAAAATATTTCTCATAAAATTGTTCAAGAAACACTTCCCATGTGATCAGAATGTTTCTTGCTTGTAATAACAGCTCATTATTCTTCAACCATCTGTTTGCGTCTTTTTCTAACTGATAAATAGCCATTTGAGCTTTAGTTTCAATTGGACAGTCGAGTACTTTAAAAATCTTCCTCAACTGACTAATCCAGTTCTCTGCCATTTGAACATCAAATGTTCCTTCAAATGCTGGAGGATTGTGCTTACAAAACTTTGTCATCCACTGCTGAATACTAATTACATCAACCACCTATTCGGCCCTCCTAGGTGGCTCTACATACTGCTGCACAAACTCTGGTTCTATATTGGTTGCTGAAACATCCTTACTTTTGTACATCTTAGGGACCAATTGGTAGTATTTAGAACCACTTTCAAGGTCATTGAAATCTAATTTCTCAATCTGGAGTTTTACTCTTATCGAGTACTGTTTACTGTGTAAATTCTAGATGAGTGACCTGACTTCAAAAAATCATAACTAATTCTAGAAAAATCAGAATGCAGTGGTTCAAATTGATACATGAAGCTAACTCAATACTATTTCAAGAAAAAATAACTCGTTGACCATTCCTTGTCCAAGTCAAAGTCAGTCAAAGTTATAACTTTACTGTTCATCCAGCGTTTTTCTCCTGAATCCAGCATTTTGGTCCCAACTTTGATAATTTATATCTCCATGTGTAGACATCGAAATGAGACATTCTATATATCAAATCGAAGCTTGGTATGTCTACTATTTATCATAAACATATCATATATTTATTTAATGATTTACTATTTTTAATTATAGATCAAACATCACTATATCACGACGAGTTACTGTTCATAGTGGCAAATTCCAGCAAGCAACTTTACATACATATGCATACATCAATCACATATCAAACAAGCATGCCAAACAATACTTATCATTAAATAATAAATCTTTATACAACAGGGCATGAACAAAATCCTCGTATCTCTATTACATCTTTCCTGCCTGAAATCCGGCAGTATAACTACTATACTTCATCTGTAAAAATAACTGATCTTGTACTGATTCGGTAATTCCCGTGAGAACTACCATTCTACGTAAGTACCCAGGAAAGACTGGATGAACCGACTAGGTCCACTCACTTCCAGACTCCTTAGACAGTACCTACGTACACAGTACGCATCATCTCCTTATGTTCAGTCTGAAAATCGGCAGCATAACGGCGTCTTACAACATTCTCAAAATTCACTTCGATATAACCTCTCTGTAATGGGTTATAAATAGGGGATGCGATTCGGGGGAATCTCAGTAGCAAACGGTACTAAACAATGCATGCATTAAAGTAAATACTTGTGCTTGCTTGTGAAAGTGTAAACATTGTGTAATGTGCATGCTTCCATGTAACATATGAAATACAATTGGCCAAGGTAATCATAGAAATAGAGCTTCAATCATATACACATATGCACACAATTCAACAAAGTCATAGCACAATCAAGCATAACATTCAATACATACAAGTTTAGGGTAAGTTTACTACCTTATTGCTTTACTTCTTTCCACTTTAACTTTGCTTCTTCCTTCTTACTTTTCCTTGCTATGTGGCTGCCCTCTTTTGAGCACGCCAAGCAAATCCTAACATCATATTACCATCCAACCATTACAATCTAACTTCTCTTGAACACTAAGCTTACTTTAAGTAACATAACATCCTTTAATCTTTACCAATTGACTTGACCTTTGAATCAATTGATGTCTTGACCTTACCCTACACAATTTGGCCTTTTGAATCCATTTATGAACTCAAAACAACCAAATTCCAGCAACTATGCACTGTTCCGGACAGATTTGAAAAACATGCATAATTCTTTCAAAAATTCTCATTTTGATTCCAATGCTTCCCATACTTGTTCCTCCACTTTTCCCCCACACAAAATCTCATTTTAAGACCATTGGAAGCATCAAAATCATGAAATTCAAATCACTGTTCACGCGAGTGAACAGTACCCGTGAGGAATTTTCAACATTATAACCTTTAATTCCAATGGTTTCCAAGGTTCAAAACCTTTCCAATCGTACACAAAATCATCATATAAACTCAATGGAATCATTAAATCATTGAAATTCCATTTTCTTATATCATGAACAGTGCATGAACAGTGCAACCCGAAATGGTAAAGTCAAGAACATCAACTTACTTCACAACCAAGCATGTAACTAACTTGTTTAAGCTTGTCTTAACTATCTATGACTTAAAACTCATATTCCTTTCACATATACACAAAAATTCCAGCAGCATTTTCCCAAGATTTAAGCCTAAAAAATCACTTAAACTCAAGCACAAACCATAAGAACAAAAGGTAGAAGCAAGGAGACAACTTACCTTACTTGCTCCTTCAAGACCCTTGCTTCTTCCTTGGTTTCTTCCACTTTCTTTCTCTAGAACTCACTTCTCTTTCTAAAGGAGCTCTTGGGTGTGAAGAATGAATGGAAAGGGGGGGTATTTATAGCAAAAGTCATGTGCCATTTGAAGGCCAAGATCACTTTGGAAACTATTTGATCTAATGGTTAAAGGTTTGATCTTGAAATGTCTTTTCACTTTTCACTCAAGACCTTGCCACCATGACATCACTAGCATGGCCTCCCTTGGTACACCTAACCCTTCCTCTTTTTGGGTGCCATTTTGAAGTCCTTGTGGGTCCCACCATGTGCAACACCTAATACTTACTTTATTCTCTTTTTCTTTCTTTTCAAAAATCCATAAATTATTCATTATTAGACTTGGGCTCCAAGATAACTTTTGGGCCTTATTGGGCTGGCCTAGAATGAAATGTTGGGCCTCTTTTAGGTCCAATAGCTAATTGGCACAAATCCCAATGTACTTTCCTTATACCGATATCCTTAAATTATCCTGATCGCAGAATAAATGCTAAACACCTCCTTTAATTGTTCTAACATTTTTAGAAATTCATTCTAATATAAAATGAATTCTCTACAAAGTTTCATAATTTTCTGAGACCCATAAGTCCTTTTAAAAATTACATATGTTTCCTTTAACCCTTTATCGGTGTCATTTTTCACCGTAAATTCCATAATTAATTCTACAGGACTCCTTTTTGACTTCTGTCAACTCCATAAATTCTCATATTAATTATAATAATTTACCATCAAATTTCCTCTGATATCCATCCATTGTGTGAAATGACCAAAATGCCCTCCATTTACTTCTGGTTTCTTAGGGCATCACAGTGGCATTTTCGTAATTTTGCACTTTGGCTCTTAGACTTTCTTCCTCTTCCAATTAATCCTTTTCTTTACATAAATATGGCCACATCTTTTCCTAAACATCTCATATATTTTATTCAATCTGTACATACAACTTAGTACAGAAATTAGGGATGTTACAGTTGCTCTTGTAGGTTCTGGATGCCTTAGGTTACCTACAGCTTCGGCTACTATAACTGCCATAGCGGTACCTCTTTCTTGATCACTGCGAACTTGAGCTGCTCGTATTTCCTCTATCATTTGTTGTTGCTACTCGAGGCGTTCCAAAATTAATTTATTAACATCCACATTCCTCAGATAAGACAGTTCTTGTTCTCACCATTTTATTTTACTATCTAAACAGGAGAGTAATAAGATAAATAACATAACTTATATTTCATTCAAAATATTATATACAAACAAGTTTAGCAAGGTCATACATACACTATCATACAAATCTTCTATACATTACTTAAGTACATGGATAACATTATCATTCATAAGTATACACTACACTTTCTTAAAAGTTCTTCTAATAAAATCTTCCACCATGAAGATCCAGTCTGGAATGCTATCATATGGTTCTTCTTCAAAGTAATGATCCAATCCTGCTCTCCAGGTCTGAGTAATAGGCAAGATGTCATCCATGATATTGGTCCAATCATCAAGGGTAAGGGTATCTGGACCAACAGCCAAGTAGGCTTTACCAACTCTGACTATAAAATCTTGATAGATCCTATAATCCTGATCTATCTCCCTAACCAAAAGTCGCCCTAAGTCATATAGCTATCTAGCTAACTCCACAGCTCTCTCAAACTGTTCCTCATTCACACCATTTGCAGGTTCTAGTGTTATGTTTTAAGTTTCTAGGTGTATCACTGCTTGTGGTACCTTGGAATTACTAGGACCTGGAATATCTATTTGATTTGGTTGTTGATTAGGTCCTAGAATATCTAGGCTAATAGGTTGTCTGGGGGTAGGTTCCACTGTACCCACAACCTGAGAATGGAGTTCATCAGGCTGTAATGGTTGAGGAAGTTCTATGTCTTCTTCATTCCCCTGAACTGCCTTAACACTTGAACTAGAATCTGTTAGGTCTGGAGGTACAACATTTATAGGAGAAGCTGGGATAGGTTCTTCTGGTATACTACCCTCTGATGTATCATCCATATAATTTGATCCCACAGAAGAACTATCAGATCTGTCTAATTCAGAATCACTAGAATCTGGGATATGTATTACTAGAGGGAGCCAATAGTCAGGATCATTATCCATCATAAACACTTCTTCTGAATTTAACCCAGACTTATCTGAACTAAAGACCTCTGGCAGAGGGTCTCCTTGATTAACTGTAGTCTCTGATCCAGTCCTATGTTTAGTTATCTTTAACCTGCAACCACTAACTTAGTGTCAATTATGACAATTTTTAATTATGTATCGATCTATAAATAATCTATTTGGAGCATTTTCTAAGCCAGAATCCTTTGCTCTGATACCAAAATATCATAACCTTAATTTTACCTTTACATATACTCAATTGGAAGTATCTTGAGCCAATTGATTACCCCTTTAGCTTAGAAACATGAATTTTCAAGAAAAGGGTTATTGGTACTGTTCACTGGAATGTTCATTTTGGTAATCCAGATTACAGCCTAAAATTTGAAAATTTATTATTAAATCTAGAAAAATCGAAGTAGGATGGTTACAATTTATAATGAAAGCTATTTCACTTAACTTTGAAAGAAAAATATTAAATTGAGGTTTCCTTGTCCACATGAAATCAGTTTATTCTTTGAACAATACTGTTCATTTGCTAAATCTGGAAGTTCCAGTTTCATTACCTTATTTTCAAAAATTCATTTCTCCTTGTTCACTTATCCAAATGAGACTAATTATATATGGATTTAAAACTCCATATGTGTACTTTAAGTTCATAAAATTTCGTGGAAAAACTCGTTCATTTATCATTTGAAATTCGCGCATGAACCTCACAGCTTCTGGTTGCTCATTTTATCTTGTTCCAGATTTTATTTCCAAATTTGAAAAATCATAACAAATCGAATACTTAACCAATTGAGGCGTTCTTGGTGTCCATTTAAATCTCTGGATCTTAACTATTTTCATGCCAAATTTCACTTCAAAATACATTGTCTAAGTCATGAAAACTATCGTCGAAAGAGTACTGCCTAGGAATAGGAACATAGTATCATACACTATATATGCATATCAACATATCATCTTCTAAGGTCAAGTACTCAACTTTAATTCATATACAAATTCAACCATTCATATCTACCATTTTTCCTTGAGATGTTCCAGCACCTTTAACATGGTTATATATATGGAAAGAAAGAGATTTTATGGAAATCTCAATAGCAAGACATACAAACTATAATAACATGCATGCTTGATTTAATGCCTAACATGTTATAATGATATGGGAGCTACTTTGTGAACATACATGAGCAAACTCTAACATGCATATTGTCATGACATTAATTGCAAGGAGTTGCAATCATTCATACTTTATCATAATCATCAAAGTATCATTTAAGCTCAACCAAGAATGATAACTAACAAGAAAGCATACAATCAAACAAACATAATATTATAGTTAGGTATTCTTGCTACCTCTTAGATATCCTTGTTACTCTCTTCTTGAAATGATCTTCTCCTTTCACAAATGTTAAAACCTAGCCATTACAAAGTAACATCAAGTTACAACTCAACTTCAAAACAATTCCAAGACTAGGTTCTCACTAAATTCTATTCTTTCTTTAATTTATGACTTATACTTCCATCTTCCTAAAATAATTTCTCATGGTTCATTTCCACATAATTTTTCATGTAGAATCCAAATATGAAATCATAATTTCCAAAATCAACTCACATCATTGGCTGCTACACAGAACCAAAATACCTCTTACATTTTTCAAAAATTCTCATTTTGATTCCAATGCTTCCAATACTTGTTTCTCTACTTTATCCCCACACAATTTTCCATTTTAAACACATTGGAAGCATCAAAATCATGAAATTCCAACATATGAACAGTGTTTCATACAGTAACAGCCAAGCACACAACATTCCATTCACATGCATACTTGGATTTCCAAGCTAGTACCACTTGATTCTAGCTTGTCTAAACTATCCATAACCTAAAAATCATATTCTTATCATATATAAACAGCATATCCAGCAGCACCCTCAAGAGAAATATGTCCCAAAAACCTCTTAAAACCAAGAGTAAACTTGCTAGAATAAAGTCCAAGATCAAGAGAACTAGTTACCTTTCTTGTTCTTCCAAGTTGCTTGCTTCTTTCTTGCTTCAATAAAAATTTTGCAAGAGGTTCCCTAAGGTGCCAAGAATGCTGACCCAAGTCTGATTTGAGGGGGTATTTATAGAAAAATTTGGTGGAAATGGAAGGCCAAGATTACTTTGGTTACTATTTGATCTAATGGTCCAAAATCCACCTTGCAAGAAGCTTGCCCTAGAGGCCTCATTAATGACATCATCCATGATATCATCCATGACATCATCAAGGATATGTTTGGCACAATAAAGTGGAAAATACTGGTGGAAAAATTTTAGTTCAGTCCGGTACCGATTGGGTCAGTTTCCTAAAAACCAGACTATTTTATGTTCCCAGTTTTTATAATATTGCAGAATATATATTCTTTCAGGAAAACCAGTGTTTAGGTTTCTCCAACCATTGAAATTGTTATACTGAGTATTTATCTGCTATATATCCATTGAGAAATGACCAAATTACCCTTGGTGCCCTTTTTTACACTATATTAACCCTGAGGACTCATTCCTGTACTCACCTTGGCATTTTGGCTTATCCAAAATGACCAAAATATCCTCCATTCATCTCTTGTACATTACTATAACCCAGGGGTATTTTCGTAATTTTGTACTTTTCCGGGTTCCTCTGGACACTGGCCCACATAACTGCTTAGCTACCTTACTGGGCCTTTGGGATGCCATTTTAGGCCTTTATATGGGTCTATTACCTTTATGGCATAAATCCCGAGAAATCTCTCTCGAAGGTATTTATCAGATATTTTATTCTACTGTAAATTCCATTAAAAATTCTACAGGATTCCTTTTCTTACCCTGTCAGTTTTATAAATTCTCATATTAATTATAAGAATTTATTGTAAGGTTTTATCTGATTCTAAGGTCTGAGAAATACTGTATTAATTTTTCCTAACTTTAGAAATTTATATCAATTTATCGGGACCTCAAATCGAAATTATGTGTTGCGTCAAACTAACCAGACTAATTTTCTCTAGCTACTGGTAAAATTTGGGCTGATTTGTTACCGTCCATTTTAGGCATTTTCCGGCTCAATTTCTATATAATTACACTTTCGCCCTTTGAACTTTTGATAAATTTACATTTAGGTCCTTAAACTTTTTGAAATTACACCTAATGGCCCAACATTTATGTCTACCTTATACTTTGGCCCTAAAACTTTTATAAATTTCACTTAGGTCCTTGAACTTTCTATTATTTTCAGTTCAATCCCTTTCCTTCCTTAAATTGCCACACTTTGTTAGAAAATCTCACATATATTACGTACCAACTGTACATACAAACCAGACAAGAAAAGTAGGGATATGACACTTAAGGATCGAATGTGTAATGGGTACTAAAATATCCTTTCAGTGTTTCAAATGTGCAAAATAACATTTAGAAGGATGGACACGGTACATGGAGAACGGGCATTCTGTAACATCCTGATTTTTGGGTTTAGGAGTACTGGGAGGTAGTCTGATATGGGCAGGGTGCTAAACCCGTAGTCCCAGGGTAGTAATCTGAAATGGGCAGATCACTTACCTATATTTTGTAGGAATACGAGGAATGAGCTATGTCCCTCAGGATTTAAAGATGAGTTAAGTCTTTGACCTACAAAATAGGGACAGATCACCTAGGTTCAAAAAGAGGAATGTAAAGAATATCCTAAGTCTTAAGCCTAGGAATTCTGCAGGTAGCTAGATATGGGCTGGCTCCTCAGTAAGGTAACCTGATATGGGCAGGTTGTCAAGCCTTTCAATTAATAATGACTCCCGAAGAGTTCAAGGGATGAGTTGTTGAAAGAGAATTTTAAGAACTTAAGATGAAGGATAAGAAGATGAGTAAAGAGGTCAGAAAGAGAATACAGGGGCATAATCATAATTATGGGAAAGATCGGGCTGGTAGCCGATGAGTACCATATTTTACCATAAAATAGAGAAAATTATGCTGATCATTTCACTGAACTGTGAAATATGCATATGAGGTCTCTATGAGTATGTAAGAATTATGAAAATTTAAGGGACTTAATTGAAAAGAAGAAAGGTTTCAAAGGGCAAAATGGTAATATGGAAAGTTGAGCCAAAAGTGGCTTAGAACTGCCCGGAAGCATTTCAGTCCCAAATTTCATCAGTAGATAGAGGAAATGATGCTAGTTAATCTGGCTTAATACAGGAATTTTATCAGAGCTGCAGATAGCTAAAAATTATCTGATAATGAAAAAGTTATCTGAAATTTTTATCAGATCTCCTGGACCTCAGATATGAGTGAAAAGTTACAGGAATGTGCATCCTATGAAGACGGAGGTAAGGGAACTGACAGAATCCCGAAAGGAGTTCTGTAGAAGAAGTTATTCACTTTTTAGTGAATTGAGACGGGAGTTTGTGAGCTCCTGGGATCCGATAGGGAGATTTGGTAGTAAATAAATTGGGACTAAATGAGCCCAGATGACATAACGCAGATGTCCATAATGACACCAAGGTTGGCCCAGGCCTATGATATCAATTCAGTGGTAAAAGGGGCCGGTGTCCAGAAAAATGTATAAAATGACTAAAATGCCCTTATGTTGTAAAATAGCTGAAGAATGAGTAAATGGTATTTTGGTCATTTGACTTAGGTTAGTCAGTCAAGAAAGGTTATCTGGATAGTTGACCAAGGTCAGAGAATACTCTGGTAAGATATGAAAAGACAATAATGCCCCTAGATTCATTAAAGTAAATAAAGAGGAACCAAGGGCATTTTAGTAATTTACCAAGGGATAGTTCTTGGGAATTGAGCTATCAGAGTACTTGAGCTGGATCAGAGACCCAAGAGAGCATTCCCAGAGTCGAAAAACGTAGCCCAAGATTATGTGGGTTAAAGAGGCATTAAAATACTATTTTAGTGCTGTTTCCATAAAGTAAAGTTACTCGGTTGACGTGATAACCGGGGAATTGATCAGATAAAGTTATGAGCTTATCTGGATGTCATGAGGTGGCGTTAAAGGTGTCCTCATGGGACCCATCAAGATGCCACATGGCACTATCTAAAGGGAGAAGAAAAAGCTAAGGACATGTGGCACGATCTCAGCCATTCATTCAGGGACAAGACTTTGGAATTCTCTGGAAGCACTGAGTCAGCTGGTGAGGTGTCCCAAGGGCCCCACCATTGTGCCACCTAGCATGTGAGGTGTCCCATGATGATGTCACTTTTGATGAGTCATTATGGAGGATGATGTCATCACGATGATGCAGGCGAAGCTTCTTGTGGAAGCAAGCGATCTGAGCCATTCATCGTGAATCAATATGGGCCATTCATTCCACCTTGCCTCAAGTATAAATACCCCCTCCCCCTTGCCATTTCATTCATGGCTCAAGGCAAGAAATAGAGAGAGAAGTGAGTTCTAGAGAGAGAAAGTGAGAGGAAGGAAGAAGGAAGGAAGTTTTGGCGGAGCCGGAAGCAGTATAGAGATAATAGAATTCTGCCAAGCTAGTAAGATAGTAACTAATCCTAGCTTTTATGTAATGGCTTTGTGATTTATGTACTATTGTTTGGTTGGATTGTTGTCTTATATGTTATGTCTGAAGCTCCATTACATAATGCTATGATTATATGTTATTATTGAGTATGGAAGCACGCAACATACTTATTTGTACACAATCACAAGCAGGCACTATCACACTACATTACATATATTGTTATGGTTGTTACTACTGAGATTCCCCCAAATTTCATCCCCTATGATAGATAACCCATTATAGGGAGGTTATGTCAAAGTGAATTTTAAAAATGCTAAAAGGCGCCGTTATGCTGCAAAAATTATGACAGAATATCAGTAATGAAGAAAGGAGATGATACGTACTGTGTACGTAGGTACTGTCTAAGGAGTCTGGAAGTAAGTGGACTTAGCCGGTTCATCCAGTCTTTCCTAGGTACTTACGTAGAATGGTAGTTCTCACAGGAATTTCCGGATCAGTATGTATCAGTTATTTTTAAAGATGAAGTATAGTAGTTATATTGCCGGATTTCAGGCAGGAAAGATGTAATAGAGATATGAGGATTTTGTTCATGCCCTTTTGTATAACAATTTATTATTTAATAATAAATATTGTTTAGCATGTTCAGCTTGTGTATAAGAAATTAAGATAGAAATTCGTAGGTCCTGAAGTAGTGGTGTTCTAACCTCAATTTGACCTAGTAAACGAAAGAGTTTGACCTAGTAGCACACATCTGGGGCATTACGTGGATAGGTAATAAGCCTCATTTGGATGTGTAGAATGAGATAAATCAGTTCTCAAAGTAAAGGTTCAGAACAAGGAACTTAAGAGTAAAATTTTAATTTTTGGGCTTAAGTTAAGATATAATCGAGTCAATATCGCTTTCGCAAGTGTACTCTGAGGGGTCTAAGGGAGGATGTTTCACATTCAAGAGCTCCTCGTGCATTAGTGAAAGTTACATCATCTGAGAGAACTCAAGGAGCATCCATTGTTAATATGTTAAAGCCAAATTATAAGCAATGGAAAAAGGATCAAGGAGTGCGTTCTGTCTCAAAAATGAACTATCAAAGTGTACCATTCAATTATCTTGAGTAGAATAAGATAAGGAGGAGCTCTCGAGCATCAAAGTCTACATCCGTTGAGAGACCATTGCAAGCATCTATCAAAAAATATTTAAAGATGGATGGATATGCAAATTTAATCCTCCAAGCACTTAAGGTAAAGGTACAATGGTAAACCTCCTATTTTATCATGCTTAATGTTGGAAAGTATGTTTTGATGATGACAAATAGCAAAACGTTTTCGTTAATGCTAAGATTGTTTTAAAGATAATAAAATGTTTTTGTTTGATGCTGTCAAGATGGTCTATACCATAGTCTGATTAATAGTATGCTTTGACAAATGATTATTTTGGAAAAACAATTTGATATATTTCTTTATGTGCTCAAACATTATAAAAAAAAGAGATTTAAAAAATGTTTTTGTGTTTATATGTTGTTAAAAGAACAATTTATTCAAGTTAATCGATTAATGATAATTAATCGATTAACTGTTCGATTAATGTAAAGGTAGCGTTCTGGGCTAAAAAGAAAAAAATTAATTAATCGATTAGTTAATCGATTAATGAGTGACTATTAATCAACTAAGTGTTCGATTAATGTCAAGAGCTTGCCTTCTGGAAGAAAGTTAATAAGCCAATTAATCGATTAATCTATTAAAAATAGATTTTCTCTTGAACAAAGATATTGTTATTAATTGATTGGTTAATCGATTAATTTATATTAACAATGCTATAAAATAGGCTTTCTAAACCGGTTGAAAATGGGCTTCTACACTAGACCTTGGTTCGGTTTGGAAATAACCCATGTAAAAAGTCTGATATTCTACACCGGTTGTATACTACTGGTGTAAAAATTAGCTTTTTTAAACCAGTTATTCTATACAACTGTCACATCCTTACTTATATACATCTTAAGGACTATTCAGTAGCACTTAGAACCACTTTCAGAGTCATTGAAGTCTAAACTCTTGATCTGGAATTTTATTCATATCGGGTACTGTTCACTATGGCAAATTCCAGATGAGTGACTTGACTTTGAAAATTCATAACTAATTCTAGAAAAATCTAAATGAAGTGGTTCAAATTGATACATGAAGAGAACTTAAGTATATTTCAGGGAAAAATCATTGGTTGACCAATCCTTGACAAATTCAACGTGGGTAAACGTTTCAATCTTACTGTTCATCCAATGACTTTCTCCTGAATCCAGCATTCTGGTCCCAACTTTAACAATTTATATCTTTTCGTGTATACATCCAAATGAGGTACTCTATATATCAAACTAAATCTTAGTATGTCTACTTTTTACCCTAAAAATTTCGAACATTAATTCAATCATTTGCTATTTTTAATGATTTTTCAAACATGAATAGGTCTTCACGTATTACTGTTCACTAAGCCTATTTTCAGCATTTAGTCTTTACTTACACATGCATACAACCAACACATATCAGTCATACATGCCAGATAACAATTAATAATAAATAATCAACTGTTATATATTAGTGCATGATTAACATTCTCATATTTCTGTTACACTTTCCGTTGTCTAAAAGCATAACTGCTACATTCCGTCTGTAGAAAGTAACCGATTTTGTACCGATTCGGTAATTCCCGTAGGAGCTACCATTCTACGTGAGTACCCAGGAAAGACTGGATGAACCTGCTGGGTCCACTCACTTCCAGCCTCCTTAGACAGCACCTACGTACACAGTACGTATCAGTTCCTTTCTTTGTTCCTTCTTCGTTGCCAGAATTTTGGCAGCCTAACGGCGTCTCTTAAGATTTCCAAATTTTATTTTGACAGAACCTCCCCTGTAATGTTATATTTGGGAATGAGATTCAAAAGAATCCCAATAGCAATAATCATAACAATATATGTAATGCAGAGTGACGGTGCTTGCTTGTGATTGTGTACAGATAAGTATGCTGCATGCTTCCATATTCAATAACATATGATCATAGCATTGGAATAGAGCTTCAAGCATAACATATAAGACAACAATCCAACCAAACAAAAGCACAACAAATCACAAAGATATTACATAAGAGCTAGGATTAGTTGCTACCTCAAAAGCAGAGCTTCAGAACTTCTCTATTACTTCCAACTTCACCAGAACTTCCTTACTTCTTTCTTTCTCTCACTTTCTCTCTCAAGAACTTCTTTCTTCCTCTCTTTCTTGCTTGTGCCAAAATGAGGAGCTAGGGGGGGTATTTATAGTGTTGAGCAATGGCAATCTCGTAATTTTGAAGACTTATAATCCTGTGGTCCTGGTTTTTCCTGAATTTCCTATTTTTCTTTATTCCTTTTACTGCATCATGCATGACATCACTCAATGCCAACTCATGGGACACCTCACCTCCCACATTCTTCACATGGCGAAATTGAGAGGGAGCTAGAGCCTTCTGGAAGCTTTTCGATCCAATCCTGTACCGGCCCGGTCCGTCTCCTTAAAAAACGTGTTGTTTTCTGAATCTAATTTTTCTAAAAATCCTTTTTATGTCTACTGACCTCACATTTAGTATCTAGACCATTTATATCATTAACTTTTTAATACTGGGTCCTGACTTAGTTACAGATCCCCTGCGAAATGACCGAAATGCCCTTGGTGCCCTATCTTGTCCTATTTTAACCCTAAGGGCAAAATCATCATTTCACACCTTTTTGAACCTGGTCAAAGCATATACTGGCTCTAGTCAACCTTATTTAGATATATCTTAGCCTCTAGGCCTGTCCAGAATGACCAGAATGCCCTCCATTCATCTGCTGCCCTTTTTGTACAACACAGGGGCATTTCCGTAATTTCGCACTTTCCCGGGGTTCTGCTGGACACTAGCCCACCTATCAGTCCAAGAGTCTTATTGGGCCTCTAATGGCGCCATTTTTAGGCTTCTTGGGTCCATTACCTGTATGGCACGCATTACGAGGAATCTTCCTCTGCCCCAGTTCACCGAATATTTTAATTATTATTTACCGATTATACACCTTTCTGGACACCGGCTCCTTTTCCCAGATACAGTGTCCTACTGTGTTCAGGCATCCCTGTGGGTTATAACAGTCATCTGACTGAAGTCATCCGATCGCATTCAGCCCCTTTAAAAATACCGATAAATCTCCCTATCGGATCCCTGGAGGCTCATACCCTGTCTGGATTTTCTAATTTGCGGATAACTTTTCCTACAGACCTCCTATCAGTATTCTGTCAATTTCCCGACATCCGCCCTATAAGGGTGCATCATCCTGTAATTTCTTACTTATATCTGAAATCTAGGGTATCCGGTATAAATTTTTATAACTTTCGGACGATCAGTCCATTTTCGGCTATATGGAGTCTTCAAAAATTTCGGTATTAGGCTGGATTACCCAGCGTCACTTACTCTATCTTCTGGTAAAATCTGGGACTGAAATGCCACCAGTCAGTCCAAACCACTTCTGGCCTAATTTTCTTGAATTATACTTTAGCCCCAGGGAACTTTTCCTTCTTTGCACTTAAGTCCCTTTATTTGGCTAAAATTACACTTTAATACCCCACATTTTTGTCTACCTTTCTTTCCTAACCTTAAACTTTCCATATTTGCATTTAAGTCCTTTCATTTCTTTTCTTTTGCAATTTAATCCTTTTCTTTACATAAAGGACCACATCTTGTTCCTGAAACAGAACTCATATATTCCATTTAATCTGTACATGGAAATCAGTACAGAAATTAAGGATATTACAACAACCAATTTAAAAATTAATGTAAAAATAAAAAATATCCAGAATCGAAAAACTCTAGGTTCAAATTAGAGAAGCTTCTAAACCAGTTTCACCATTAGAGCACCAAAATTATTTCCTTTTTCATCACAAATCTGAAGGAGGAGGAGGGTGATCAAGAAGAATAGGTACCTATAAAACGCAAGCAGAGAACAAAAAAGAGGAAGAAAGAAAAAGGCAGAGAACCCATAAACGAAAGAAATGAAAACGCATATATATACACAAAAACAGAAAACCATAATCATCGTCACCTAATTGAAGACATCACAAAAACATCATCTCAATTCCTTCGGGTTACCTGCTCAAAAGCAAATGAAATATATTTAAACAAACCCAAAAATGAATAAAACAAAAGCCCAAATATATACATAGAAATGAAAACCTAGAAATGTCATCACCTAATTGAAGACATCACAGAAATGCCATCACAATTCCTCTGACTTGCCTAGTCAAAAGTGAATAAAAATATATTTAAACAAAACCCAGAAAGAAAGAAACAAAAAAATAGACACTCACTATCGCAGATCTAGGTCTTCTTCTTTGGTGAGCTTTAAAGGCGAGAATGATATACTTCAACAATAAAGAACGAGGAGCACAGGTATGGGTCATTGCATATCTAGGTCTTCTTCTTTGGTAAACTTTAAACGGTATTTTACGAAGGCAGAGCTTCCTGTCACCATGTGTTCTCCATTATTTGGTTTTCTCCATGAATGACGATGTGATTTGTGAAGATAGAGAAGTGCAAAAATGCCACCGCTCATTTCTTTTACACCGGTCATGTGTATATCAGGTGTAAATATCTTACTCTTATTTACCAAAATGCCACCAATCATTTTTTTAAATTGTTTCCGCAAGAACCGATTTAAAAATGGGGCTTTAGAAAGTCTATTTTGTGGTAGTGTAATCTGTTAACTACTCGATTAATTAGTAAAGTTTCAATTTTGTAAAATTCAAATATAAAATAATTAATCGATTAATTTAAATTAATGCATTAACTGTTGATTAAGTGTTGAAATTCTCTTTGAAATATTCAATTCAAAACTTCATTAATCGATTGGTTAATTGATTAATTTATATTAATGTATTAACTGTTTGATTAATGTGTTGATTTTGAATCTGCAGCAAACACAAACATACTTTGTAGAAGAACTAAGAATGAAGAGAAATCCAAGAAGTCATTAGAAGAAGAATGGATTAATCAAGTTCAAGAATCAAGAAATTAATCGAACTCTTGATTGTCTAAACAAAGTAGTGAAGGAATAGCAAAGGGAGAAGATGATGATCAATAAAACAACTCAAATACACCTATGTTGCTGAACTAATCAATTAGTTAATCATTTAATTGCTTTATTTTCACTACTCTGTTATGCTTTGCTTCGATATAGGTTTAGTATTTTGACCATATCTCAAGATATACTTATTCGATTGAGGTGAAACTTGATTCATATGAAACTAGACTCAGAATGTGGTTCAATGAAATCAATTTCATCACCAAAGAATCTCATATGAGGGAGACATACCATTTACAATATGGAACATAGGTTTAATGCTTTGGCCTTGACCTCTACTCACTAAATTGATCATATCTTTCTGTCTACAATGAATTTTGGAGTTAAACTTGGTTCATTGGAATGTAGACACAAAGAGATTTCTAGGGATATGTTATTTACTATATTTGGAGTTAAATAGAGGAAGTTATGAAAATTGAAAGAAGACCATTGTTCCTCAACTCAAAGATAAGCATAAGATAGAAGAAAATCAAGTGCTAAACGATTATTACTAGAACTTCTCTTGATTGTGTCAAACTTTATTTAAGGTATCCAAATATATGATTAGAATGAGATTAGACAAAGATTAAAGCCAACAGACTCTCAACAGTAAAAAGACACTTTGTGTCAGAAACTTCAACGGCTAGTTCCAACGGTCATATTCTCAATGAAAGAAGAAAGGCTCAACGGAGAAAGAGATTATACTCAATGGTTAAAAGCTCAAACTTCATCTATAAATTAGAGGGCATTCAAGAAGATAATAGAGGAGCTAAGAATGCATCATCATAATGCCAAAATATTATTAGACTGATAAAGCTCCCAACTCTCTGTTCTTTATTATTTATTTTCATCATATCTTGAGAGAGAAAAATATCATGTACTACAATGTATTATTTATTCTATCTGAGAGAGTTTTATATTTCATCATCCTTATCCAAGTCTGAGAGCAAACCTTGGAATCGAGAATTCAAGGTGGAATTTGCTCTTGTCTCTATAAGGGGGAGCATTACCATGTAAAGTGGTAACCTCAAGGTTGAGGGGTTTTCAATTAGCCATGAAAATTGAATTTGTAAAGGCTACCAAGAGCCCGTTGTAATCTTGGTTATAGTGGATTTAAAAATCTCAGTAGGGAGCTGAGGACTAGATGTAGGTCGAGGAAGGACCGAACCAGGATAAATCTCATGTGCAATTTCTTTCTTCTTCAGCTCTTTGGTTTCTAGTAACTTATTTCTAATTTCTGATCAAAGTTTTCAAGTTGAATTTCACTGATAAGATTTTAAAAGAGTTGCAAAAAGTTTTTAAAATCTGTCAAACACCCAATTCACCCCCTCTTAGGTGATCTAGCCTAACTGCCTAGAACTAACACTTAACACTTCTTTGAGGTTTATATCTATAACCGTAGGAATGAACATTGAAATAATTCAAAAACCTATTTTTGTGTTTTCCATACTCCTATGGAAACCCAACTGATGAATATTTTATAAAGGAGAAAAATGCAATGTTCAGTAGCCTAGTTCTTTATGCATACATAAACTAAAAAGCAAATATCTCTTTTTATGAATAAAGTGAAGGGAATTGGAAGACACGCAGTGAAAATTAACTTTAAAAAAAAATCTATTCCCTGCCAGGATCTACCGAGTGTGTTTAAGTCAAGGAGAAAGAAGTGTTACCTTCAGTATTCGAGCTGTAGTCGCGACCTAAGTATCCACTAGTCGTGACTCTTCGCCTCTGGAGTTTTCAGTCATGACCTACTCAGCTTCTAGTCTTGACTTGTTGCCTCTGGAGTTTTTTGTTGTGACCTCCACAGCTACTGGTTGCGACTTGTAGCCTCTGGAGTTTTTAGTCGCGACTTCCTCAGCTTCTAGTCGCGACCTGTCGTCTCTTTTCGGATTTCTGACGTTCAGATGCCTATTTAGTCGTGACCCCTGTGTCAACTGGTCACAACCTATCGTCGTACCTGGTCCTCTTTTCTCAATCGTAAGAAGTCGACAACACAGATCGGCTTCCTCTACCGATATCCACAAGAACAGCGTTTCAACCACGAACGACGTGCTAGCGCTTCTTGTCCCTCTAGGGCTTTCTCGAGATTCTGTCCTCACGATCTCTATTTTGGCAGTTTCTTATCTGCAAACCTTTTGCACTCTCCTTGCCCCTTTTTTCTCTCCTCGAACCCTAGCCCCTAATATCAAATATATAGGATGCCATCGGTGTTCTTATTGGGCCAGATTTCATAATTAATCTTATATTAATTATGAAATTAATACAATATCATATATTGCATAATTTGATAAGAAACTAATTAAATAAATATGGTTTATATTAAATCCGTCTCACATATTTAATTTAACTATTTATTTAATTTAAAATAAAGATAAGATGGAATTATATTTGATTTATTCTTATAAATCAAATTTGAGATATCATATCAATTTGAATTTCAAATTCAAATAGATCATATCAATTTAAATTCAAATTCAAAAGTGAGAGAGATTTAATTTATCCTTATAAATTAAATTTTGTAAATATCTCTTATATTATATATAATATATATACAAATTTATATATATATATATAATATATAAATCCACCCTAGATTATTCATTGAATCTAGACATGTCTTAGATTCAATGAATCTGGACATCATAGCTCGTGTTGGACTATTTTGTGTGCGACCCTGTAGGCCCATATGAAGTTGGCAGTGGGTCAGTTACTATCTAACCCACAAGTCGTAAGCGGTCTCTAGCAAGACATTAAGACTACCCAAATCATATGAGGATCGACGAACGATGTTACCTTTCATACAACCATATCACGTCCCTTTTGTCACACGATATTTTGGTCATGGATAAGACATGGAGAACGTCATCCTCTTGTCCCTGACCGTTACTTTCTCGATCCCTGAGTAGTCTGACTATAGAAATGGAACTACCTTTGCATTACAGTATGGCCATACATTTCTCAGACTCACTCATCGAGGGGCCCAGTAATATCTCTCTACGAATATGAGGGACAAATTCCATCTTGACCATTCACATTCCTCCGCATGAAAAACCACTAAGCCCGAACATAGCCTTTATGATCACTCAGTCAAAAGTGACTTTTGACTAGGTCAAAGCTGAGCGTTTGTCATGTAGGAATCCATGATGATCTCAAGTCAAAGGGCATAGTGACATGGCTTGTATATGAGAGAAGTTTATGACTTAACCCATGCAGCTCTCTCATAGCTGGTCGGTCCAACACCCTGTACTCTTACATGTGCCTATGACTTTGATTTATATCTCTATATATCTTCAAAGTCATACTGATCTTATTTCATCTCTGCTGCCGCATAGATAACCGACCAGGGACATTTAGGATAAGATCATGAGTTATCCAAGGATGGTCATCACAGTAAACATGCAAATAATGTGATAACATAATTAAGAAATTTATAAATTAACAATGTTCATAATGCAATGATTGGCCCCTAGGGCACAATTTCCAACATAAAGACATATTTATTTAACTATGCTCAATTATTCCAAATTGGTAATATTCTCTGAGCATATAAAGTGTGATGTGTTTCCTATAAACTAACTATAAGTGGATCCAAGCAAGTTGGATACCATGGAAGAAAAGATTTATATTGTAGGAAAGAAGTTAGAGAAAATTTCATCTCAAGAATATGGCTACACAGAGACAAATTTAAATCTTGAGGAAGCAGATTTTTGATTATGGTGCTGGATCTCACAACCCTGAAGAATCAGTAAGCAGCACATTGAAATCAAATAGACATTGGAACAAGGGTGATGATGGTGAAATCTATTCCTATAGAATCTTGTGCTTATTAAATGAATTCATATTTGGGTAATGAATACTTGTTCCTTGTTGTAGTCCATTAAAAATAATTCTTTAAAGGTTTTTAAAATATTTTAAGATTGCTAAATGGAAGAAAAGCAAAATTGAGCAAGTTTTTCTTGCTTTAAGTTTGTTTTGAAACGCATAACCCAAAATTTAGTGATTTCAAATTTATGCATCAAATGTTTTGATCTCTACAAGAATTGCATACACTTGGTTATAAAAATACTCATGTTTTCACTTGCATAAATTTGATTTTATCATATTGTGTTTATTTTTTTTTGTGAAACATGTGTGTTAATCGATTAATGTATGTCTGTGAGTTATGTTCTATATAATTAATCGATCAACTGTTCCATTAATTGAGATTAATCGAATAGCTAATCGATTAATCAGTTATAAATATGTTAAATGATTTCATTTTTATAGAGTTAATCGATTAATAGTTCAATTAATTGTGATTAATAGAACACCTATTTGATTAATCAATGTTAAATGTTGATATGTGAAATTAATTGATTGACTAATTGATTAATAGATATTAATCGAACATATAATTGATTAATGTACAATCCAAAATTATATTTTAAGTTTATGCTTCAAATTGTTTTGATTTTATAAAAGTTCATATACTTTATTTGAAAATCAATTTACTGTATGAAACTGATTTGAAAAAACTCATTAGACTGATTTAGTTGAATTCCAATTCGACTAGTATGTGTTTTTTGACTGAGGCATTTGTCTTTATCAAATCTTTGAGAAATTATATAAAACCTTATTCCAAAAGAAACATTATTTCTTGAAAGTATCTATATTACAGAGATAGAATTTATTCTTCAAAATTATATCATTCTATTATATGTAAAAGAATTTTAGAGCAAATAATTTACTCAGAAGGTACCTTGATTTGTCACCAACATTTGGTACCAATAAAATTGCTCTATCTAACCCCTTAGACTCAATAAGCATTGAGTACCAATGAAACTCATTTGATTGTAGTATTAGAAGTATGCAAGGTCTCTTTTCTTCAAAGCTTTAGCCAACTATACAATTAAGGGGGAGCTCTCAACTCTATTATAATATTTCTTTCATATCTTTCATTGATTAAGAGGAGCTTCACATTCACATGTGTATCTTATCTCATAAACCTCATCTATTAATATAACTCATATGCATTCACTGTCAATTCACTATGTTTTGATGATGAGTTATTCATATGACCCCTTCTATGATTAAACTAGAAAATATCTTAGTTGGAAAGGTTTCTTAAAGATGCTAACCATTCTTCGTGCAAGAAATATTTGAAATCATTACAAGAGAATTAACAAGCTACAAGAATGCTCCGATATGTAGCCATTGGTTCAAGAAGGCATTCAAATCTACAAAGGTTGGGTACCAGGGCTACAAGTTGGCCGCACAATATTTAGTGTCTGAGATACCTATTAGTGTCCACTCAGCTGATACCTGAAATGTCACTAACATTTGGTATCTTAAAAGTCACTTACACTTGGAATCTAAGCAATCCAAAGAAACCCAACTCAGTGCAAAGAACTTAATTATATAAACAAGAATCAGAGTTGTGTAGCAGAAGACTTAACGTTCAGAAGAAGCAAGAAAGGAAGGTACATGATTTCAAATATCAATACAACATCCTGCCGAAATCAAATGAGCATCTCTAAACCCTCTCTATTTATTTTAAACATTGCATCATGCCGTTTTTTAATCATATTTCTCATGCTTTGCTTTATCTCTTATATTCGCATCACTCTAAGAGAAAAGGATAATATATTACCTGTCAAAGGGGGAGTAATGAATCTTACATTTGATATACTTCAAACTTTTTGCTGATAACAAATAGGGGAGAAATCATATAGGAAAAATATTATTTTTCATTAAGGATTTGCCATCATAAAAAAGGGGGATATTGTTGAAAAGTATGTTTTAATGATGACAATTAGCAAAAAGTTTTTCAGTAATTTTAAAATGTCCAATGAAATCTTTAATAGTTTTGTAATACTTTTGAAAAAATGATTTTAAAGCTTTAACAAATAGGGGAGAAAATAAAGCTTATCACAATGTATTTAAAGTTCATCTACTGCATTCACACTTGATTTATTTAGAGTAGCATCTGATTCAATTTATTGTACAAACTATTTTTAATACAAGATTGATTAATTACATGTTTTGATTATACCAAACATGATTCAAGTTGCTTCTATGTCAATATTGTTGTTTTAATGATTTACTGAATTAATCGATTAGGTAATGGATTAATGTAAATTAATGCATTAGTGAATCGATTATCCAAAATATTTTATGTTCAGTTTTTATTTGTTAATTGATTAATGTCAATTAATCGAACAATCAATCGATTAATGAGTGTCTATTAATCGATTGATCATTCGATTAATATAAAGTAGTTGCTCTCTGGAATTGATAATGTAAGTCAACTAATCAATTAGCTAATTGATTAATTCTAATTAATCGACTACCTATTTGATTAATCTATTCAGAACAGTTTCTCCTTTAGTCAAAACAATCTCTATTAACCAATTAATCTAAATTAATACATCAACTGTTCAATTAATCAGTTCAGAAATATTTTGTGAAAATCAAATCGAATGCATTAATCAATTGGTCAATCGATTAACTTACAATAATCAATTGACTGTTCGATTAATATGTCTTCAAAATCTTTCTATGTGAATTCCTCCAGAGACATTAATTGACTAAAGATTCGATTAATTTACATTAATGGATTAGTTGTTCGATTAACTTCATCTATTTCAATGATACTTCTCCATTTACACTGAAACTACTTGCATCTCTCTCTAAACTATATATGTTTGATTCAAATCTAAGGTATGCTCTTGTCTCTCATTATTCTTCATTGTAAATCTTTTGAGAAACTTATCCTATCAAATTTATATTGAATATTGTTAAACATTCTAATCAATATGATGCTCTATTTTCTATTTCTCACATTAATTAAAACATTGATTGAATTAATGATGATTAATAGATTAATTAATCGATTAATATAGTTCAAAAGAAAGCCATCTGAACTTTCTTTGAACTTGATGTGTTTATAATATGAGTTGATTATTACTTCTTTATACACTGCTTAAACTACCGACTATGAATTCAACTAAATGAGCATGTGATGTCTTAATATCATATCATTCTCTAATTCATTCTCTTCGATCTTAAATCTATTGCCTCAATCCTCACTTCATATATCAAGTCTTTATCTAATAACAATTCAATTAAATGAAGTGATTATAGGATTAAAATCAGAAATCAAATTTCAATTTAGTTCACGCATAGAACATAGACATTCATAGATTGGGTAATCAGTTTAGTGTGAAAATTGAACATTAATCAAACTCCAATTCAATTAATCACAATTAATCAAACTTGGACAATTAATCGAACTTGGATTCCATTAATATTGATGAACTGTAAAGAAGGCATTAGAAGAAGGAATTAATCGACTGTGAATTTGACTAATCAAGTTCAAGAATCAAGGAATTAATCAAACTATTGATTGAGTTAACAAAGGAGTGAAGGAATAGCAAAGGGAGAAGATGATGATTGATAAATATACTCAAATATATCTGTTTTGCTGAATTAATAGATTAATCTCTTCATTTTTCACTACTCAGTTCTGCTCTATATCGACATAGGATGACTATTTTGACTATATCTCAAGATATACTTATCCGATTGAGGTGAAACTTCATTCATATGAAACTACACACAGAATTCGGTTTAATGACACTAATTTTATCACCAAAGAGTCTTATATGAAGGAGATATGCCATTTGTAATATGGAACATAGGATTAACACTTTGGCCATAACCTATACTCACTAAATTGATCATATCTTTCTGTCTACAACGAATTTAAGAGTCAAACTTGGTCCATTGGAAAGTAGACATAGATAGATTTCTAGGGATAGGCTATTTCCTATATTTGGAGTTAAATAGAGAAAGCTATGATAATTGAAAAATGACCATTGTTCTTGAATTCAAAGATAATCATAAGATGGAAGAAAGTCAAGTGCTGAATGATTAATATTCAAACTTCTCTTGATTATGTCAAACATAATTTAAGGTATCCAAAGACATGATTAGGATGAGATTAGACAAATATTAAAGCCAACAGACTCTCAACGGTAAAAAGGCACTTTGTATCATAAGCTTCAACGGCTAGTTCTTGTTAAATGAGGCAGATACACCCAAGAGAGGGGTGAATTAGGTGTTTTAAAATTTTTAATAAACATTTTAAAAAAATTAACAACAGTGAGAATAAGAATGTATAAAGAGAATAAGGATAAAAAAGATTAAATTGAGGGATAGAAGAATCAACACAAGTAGTTTATACTGGTTTAGACTAATCATCTTGTCCTACATCCAGTCCCTAGAGGCCTTATGAGATTTTCAACTATCTCCAAGATTTGAACAGGCTCTTGGCACCTCAGTACATCAATTGATTTACTCAATCACTCCCCCTTACTTCCCGTAAGGTAATATTCCTAACTTACGAGAACCAATCTCTTAAGTAAATAGAATGAATCTTAAAGAGTATGTATGATGATAAATACTGAAGCTCAATAAATGTCGAGTTACAGAATGAAGAAGTAGAGAATGTAATAAATTCAAAAGTTGTTGATCAGTTCATTTTTTTCTTCATCAACGCTAAGTTTTTAAATAGCATTTACTTTAGTTGGTAGCCGTTAGGCTCATATTTGTAACTGTTGAAGTGAATACGATGTTGGTCGTTGGCAGGTAGGTGAACATTTAATGCTTTGCCAGAAGTAACAAGTTTACGTTGCCATAGGCTTCATCATTTCCAACTCTAAGCCTTTTCTGAACACACTCAATCTCAAAAAATTTGTCAGTAATTAGTGCATTGAGTAAGTGTATAAACCATTAATAATTAAGTCATTATCAAAGATCAAGGTCTTAATCAAGTTCATATGGCTTTCAAAAAAATATATTGTATTAATCGATAAACTAATCAATTAATTATCATTAATTCAATCAATGTTTCAATTAATGAAAGAAACAAAGAACAGAGTATCACATTGATCATAATTTTCAACTATATATAATATAATTTGATAAGATAAGTTTCTCAAAAGAAATATAATGAAGAATGGTGAGAAACAAAGGTGTATTTCATACTTGAAACAATCAAAGAGAGATTCACTCAGTTCCATTGTAATAATAGAAAGATTTTTGAAATATATGGGGTTAGTCGAATAACTAATCAATTAATATAAATTAATTAAATACCTAATCGATTAATGTCTCTGGAAGAATTGAAACTGATATGTTTCCAACACAAATTAATCAAACAATTAATCCATTAATGTAAATTAATCGACTAACTAATCAATTAATGAATTTGATTTGGATATCACAAAATAATTCTCTACTGATTAATCGAACAGTTAATGGACTAATGTAAATTAATCGATTAATAGAGTTATGTTTGTTCAAAGGAAAAACTGTTCTCTACAGATTAATCAAATAACTAGTCAATTAATTACAATTAATTGAATATCTAATCGATGAATTGACTTATCTTTTCAATTCCAAAGAGTAATCTTATGATATTAATCGAACACTTGATCTATTAATGATCACTCATTAATAGATTAACTAATCGATTAATTGATGTTCATAGAACACTGTCCTAGCATTAATTGAACAACCAATCGATTAATTGATACTCATTAATTGATGGATTAATTGATTAAACACCATTAATCAATTGACTAATCAATTAACTCCTTTGATTTTTCTTTTTAACATCTTTAAAACGTAAAAAAACTTTGTATTATTTTAAATCACTTTTGACACCATTCAAGCACAGAAATAACTTAATCATTGGATTTCCTTTTGACATCATCAAAACATTATTAAATCTAACATTCTCCACCTTTTTTATGATGATAAAACTAAGCGAGTTAAATCATTAAATGTCAAACAACAAGAATCAAAATAAACATTGAATAACTTCAAAGTTACAAATTACAAAAAAATAGAAATAAACTTAAATAGACTTAAGCAACTATGTCTCAATCAAGTGATTCTAGAGAAGATTTCTTCTCCTCCTCACTTCCATTCTCCCACTTTTTGACATCATCTAAAAGGGTTGGTGCTAGAAAGGAAGAAATAACTAAGGGACGCTGGGGTAATGGAAGGCTAGGCAGTATGGAAATGGGAGGAAGGGGTATAGTAAGTGAATAGGTAGGGGCACATATGCTGGGGACTCTGAGACAGAAGTGGGTGAAGGGTTAGAAACTTCAAGAATATGCAATCATACTAAGTCTCTGATGGTGGAGCTTGATCACGGAGTTCCTCCTCTGAGAAAGAAGGTCCAATATTATTCAGATAAGCCAGTAGAATGTTCTTCACATTAGACATTTCTTTGTGGATTGCCTCTTGTCTCTCTGATATGGCCTCTTGCCTCTCCCTGACTTCATCTCTAAAAGCTTGGAAACCCTTATATGAGCTTCAAATAATGTCTAGATCCCATAGTTTTGCCTCTCATGAATCATATCAGCCTCTTTCCTTAAGGCAATAAGTCTGCTCTCTAGCTCAACAAACTCAGCCTGAAGGTACCTCTGAATGGATGCATCCAAAAATGATGGTATAGTGGATACTTAGGATCACATAGGAGTGACCTTCATCCTAAGGAAGAGAAGCACTAGCAGTAGGCTGCTGCTTGTCTTGGTGGTCTTTAGGAAGCATGTAACATCCCAATTTTTGGGTCTAGGAGAACTGGGAGGTAGTATGATATGGGCAGGCTGCTAAACTCGTAGTCCCAGGATAGTAATCTGATATGGGCAGATCACTTACCTATATTTTGTAGGAATCCGAGGAATAAGCTAAGTCCCTCAGGATTTAAAGACGAGTTAAGTCTTTAACCTACAAAATAGGGATAATTCACATAGGTTTAAAAAGAGGAATGTAAGGAATATCCTAAGTCTTAAGCTTAGAAATTCTGCAGGTAGCTAGATATGGGCTGGCTCCTGAGTAAGATAACCTGATATGGGCGGGTTGTCGAGCCTTTCAATTAACAATGACTCCCGAAGAGTTTAGGGGATGAGTTGTTGAAAGAGAATTTCGAGAACTTAAGATGAAGGATAAGAAGATAAGTAAAGAGGCCAGAAAGAGGATATAGGGGCATAATCGTAATTATGGGAAAGATCGGGCTAGTAGCCCATGAGTACCATATTTTACCATAAAATAGAGAAAATTATGCTGATCATTTCACTGAACTGCGAAATATGCATATGAGGTCCCTATGAATATGTAAGAATTATAAAAGTGACCAAGGGTAAAATGGTCATTGTGAAAACTGCGCGCCAGCATACTTTCAGGCCAAAATAGCCCCGGTCCAGATTTAATATCTGAAAATACTGGGAGATAGAGAAAAGAATTTTAGGTTGAATGACGTGACACGGAATTTTGATTTGAGATCCCGATTTTTCTGTAAAAATTCCTAAAGATGGGAATTTACAGTTATAATCGGTAAAAGAAAAGCAGTATGAATAGAGATGATCGGACTGTGGCCAAAAGCCATATAGTATTTCTAAGCCCCAGATATAAGTTAGACTAAGTCATGGTAGGCCAGGGGAAGCCCAAGATGTCTGAATGAGGCCAGACTAGATCAAGGGCAAAATCGTAATTTTCGGGCCGAAAGGTAGTAATTTTTGAATATGTGTATAAAATTCCCAAAAAATTCCAGAAAATAGGAAATATTATTTTGAGAAACTTTTGTGAAGGGAAAAGATGAAAATACCCTGGGAAATATTTATTAGGTATTTTTCTAAAATGTGAACGAATCGATTCCGGTTTGGACCAGAATGCTTCTAAAAGCTTCTGTGTAACATCCCAATTTTCAGGCCTAGAGATGCAGAGATAGCCTAAGATTAAGAGGCTACTAGACCCCTTTTTAGCAGAAGTCCCAGAGGAACGTAAAGAGTTTCAGGGACTGAGCTGCGAGTAAGTAAAGGTATGGGGACTTATGTGTAAACAGTGGAAGTCCCAAGGCGTAAATGGCCATTTGGGGATGATGTAAAGGTCAAAGGTTCAAGAGTTGTCTAGTTAGGTCGTGATGATAAAGAAGTTGGTCGCGACAAGAGTATATTATGGTCGCGACTAATATTGGCAGAGAGGATTGGTCATGACGGATAATGTTGTGGTGTCGGGACTAATGAGTAGAATGAGCCTGGTTGCGACGAAAAAGTGATGTGGTCGCGACGAAAGACTGTTATGATCGCGATTAAAGGATGTTGTGGTCGCGACTATTAAACCAAAAGATGTTATGTCGCGATGAGATGATGATCAGGTCGCGACTAGTGACTAAAGTGGTGCTAGGCTATGGGCCATGAGTTGAGAAGGTCCAAAAGAGATAGTTACCCGGTTAGAGATAGACCGGAGGCAAGAGGTCAGATACAGGAAAGGTTATCTGGAGACCATGAGATGGACTGATAAGGTGTACTCATGGGACCCACAAGATGCCACATGGCATTAGAGTAGTGATTGGTGACCTTTCAGTAGAGTAAAGTTACTCGGTTGGCACGAGAGCCGAGGAAGTGATCAGATAAGTCTAGGACTTATCTAGATAGCATTGGGAAGCGTGCAAGGTCTCTTTCAGGCGCCACATGGCATTAATCTGGAGGAAGCAGATAAAGCTGAGGACACGCATTACGAGGTAGGAGACTGGACCGGTGAGTCAGCATGCTGAGTCAGCTGCTGAGATGTCCCGGGATTTTAGACATGTGGAAAATATGCTGCTGAGGTGTCCCGATGATTGTAATATCCTTAATTTTCTGTACTGGTTCCTATGTACAGAATAAACGGAATATATGAGCTCTGTTTCAGGAAAAAGATGTGGTCCTTTATGTAAAGAAAATGATTAAATTGCAAAAGAAAGGAAAAGAAAAGACTTAAATGCAAATATAGAAAGTTTAAGGTAAGGAAGGAAAGGTAGATAAAAATGTGGGGTCTTAAAGTGTAATTTTAGCCAAATTAAGGGACTTAATTATAAAGAAGGAAAAGTTCCCTGGGGCTAAAGTATAATTAAAGAAAATAGGCCAGAAGTGGTTTGCACCGCCCGACAGCATTTCAGTCCCAGATTCTACCCGAAGGTAGGGTAGGTGACGCCGGGTAACCAAACCTAATACCGGAATTTTTGAAGACTCCAGATAGCCAGAAATGGACTGATCGTCCGAAAGTTATAAAAATTTATACCGGATACCCTAGATTTCAGATATAAGTGGGAAAATACAGGATGATGCCTCCTTATGGGACGGAGGTCAGGAAACTGACAGAATACCGATAGGAGGTCTGTAGGAAAAGTTATCTGCAAATTAGAAAATCCAGACGGGAGTGTGAGGCCTCCGGGGATCCGGGTTGGAGATTTATCGGTATTTTTAAAGGGGCTAAATGCGATCGAATGACTTCGGTCAGATGACCGTTATAACCCCAAGGATGCCTGAACATAGTAGGACACTGTATCTGGGAAAAAGAGCCGGTGTCCGAAAAAGGTGTATAATCGGTAAATAATAGTTAAAATATTCAATGAACTGTGTTAAAGGAAGATTTCTCGTAATGCGTGCCATACAGGTAATGGACCCAGGAAGCCCAAAAATGGCGTCATTAGAGGCCCAATAAGACTCTTAGACTGATAGGTGGGCCAGTGTCCAGCAGAACCCCGGAAAAGTGCGAAATTACGAAAATGCCCCTATGTTGTACAAAAAGGGCAGCAGATGAATAAAGGGTATTCTGGTCATTTTGGACAGACCCAGAGGTCAAGACATGTCTAAATAAGGTTGACTAGAGCCAGTATAAGCTTTGACCGGGTCCAGAAAGGTGTGAAATGACGATTTTGCCCTTAGGGTTAAAATAGGACAAGATAGGGCACCAAGGGCATTTTGGTCATTTCGCAGGGGATCTGTAATTGAGTCTGGACCCAGTATTAAAAAGTTAATGATATAAAGGGTCTAGATACTAAATGTGAGGTCAGTAGACATAAAAAGGATCTTCAGAAACATCAGATGCAGAAAACAGCACGTTTTTCGAGGCGATGGACCGGGCTGGTGCCGGATTGGACCGGAAAGCTTCCAGAACCTCCAAATTTCGTCACATGAAGAATATGGGTGATGAAGTGTCCTATGAGGTGTCCCATGAGGTGTCCAGGGTGATGCAGTAAAAGAGAATTAAAGAAAATAGAAAATTCCAGGAAAAACCAGGACCACAGGATCATAAGTCTTCCTAATTACAAGATTGCCATTGCTCAACACTATAAATACCCCCCCTTACTCCTTCATTTCGGTGCAAGCAAGAAAGAGAGGAAGAAAGAAGTTCTTGAGAGAGAAAGTGAGAGAAAGAAAGAAGTAAGGAAGTTCTGGTGAAGTTGGAAGTAGTAGAGAGGTTCTGAAGCTCTGCTTTTGAGGTAACAACTAATCCTAGCTCTTATGTAATGTCTTTGTGATGTGTTGTCTTGTTTGGTTGATTGTTGTCCTATATGTTATGCTTGAAGCTCTATTCCAATGCTATGATCATATGTTATTGAATATGGAAGCATGCAGCATACTTATCTGTACACAGTCACAAGCAAGCACCGTCACTCTGCATTACATATTTTGTTATGATTATTGTTACTGGGATTCTTTTGAATCTCATTCCCAAACATAACATTACAGGGGAGGTTCTGTCAAAATAAAATTTGGAAATCTTAAGAGACGCCGGTAGGCTGCTGAAATTCCGGCAACGAAGATGGAACAAAGAAAGGAACTGATACGTACTGTGTACGTAGTGCTGTCTAAGGAGGCTGGAAGTGAGTGGACCCAGAAGGTTCATCCAGTCTTTCCTGGGTACTACGTAGAATGGTACTTCTCATAAGGGAATTACCGAATCGGTACAACATCGGTTACTTTCTAAAGAAGAATCGTAGCAGTTATGCTGCCGGATTTTAGACAGAGAAGGATGTAATAGAGTATGAGGGAGTTAATCATACACTGATATATAACAGTTGATTATTTGATATTAATTGTTATCTGGCCTGTATGACTGATATGTGTTGGTTGTATGCTTGGGTATGTAAAGACTAAATGCTGAAAATAGGCTCAGTGAACAGTAACTCGTGAAGACCCATTCATGTTTGATAAATCATTAAAAATAGTAAATGATTGAATTAATGTACAAAATTTTTAGGGTAGAAAGTATACATACTAATCTTTAATTTGATATATAGAATGTATAATTTGGACGTATACAAGAAAAGATATAAATTGTTAAAGTTGGGACCAGAATGCTGGATTCAGGAGAAAGTCATTGGATGAACAGTAATATTGGAACGTTGACCCACGTTAAATTTGTCAAGTATTGGTCAACCAATGATTTTTCCCTGAAATATATTTGAGTTAGCTTCATGTATCAATTGGAACCACTTCATTTCGATTTTTCTAGAATTAGTTATGAATTTTCAAAGTCAGGTCACTCATCTGGAATTTGCCACAGTGAACAGTACTCGATATGAATAAAATTCCAGATTAAGTGTTTAGACTTCAATGACCCTGAAAGTGGTTTAAGTGCTACTGAATGGTCCCTAAGATGTATAAAAATAAGGATGTGACAATGATGCAGTAAAGGAGGAATAAAAGAAAATAGGAAATTCAAGGAAAAACCAGGACCACATATTCAGAGTTCAAAGAAACTACGATAGTGCCATTGAGGGAGGCTATATAAACCCCACCTTGCCTTCATTTGCATTCACGCATGGAAAGGAAGGGAGAGAAAGAAGAGAGAGAAGGAGAAGGAAGGAAGAGAGAAAGGGAGAAAGGAAGAAAGGAAGTTCTGGAGGAGCTGGAAGCATAATAGAGATAGTAGGGTTCTGCTAAACTAGCCAGGTAGTAACTAGCTTTTATGTAATGGCTTTGTGATTTGATGTGCTATTGTTTGGTTGAATTGTTGTCTTATATGTTATGTCGAAGCTCTACTGCAATGCTATGATCATATGTTATTGAGTATGGAAGCACGCAGCATACTTATCTGTACACAATCACAAGCAAGCACTATCACACTGCATTACATATATTGTTATGATTGTTGTTACTGAGATTCCCCCGAATCTCATCCCCATATATAACCCATTACAGGGAGTTTATGCTAAAGTGGATTTTGAGAATACTAAGAGACGCTGTTATGCTGCCGAAGTAAAGACTAAACATCAGTATATGATAAGTACTGTGTACGTAGTGCTGTCTAAGGAGGCTAGAAGTGAGTGGACCTAGCCGGTTCATCTAGTCTTTCCTGGGTACTACGTAGAATGGTAGTTCTCATGAGGGGATTACCGAATCAGTACAGTTCAGTTCTTTGTACAGATGAAGCGTAGCGGTTATGCTGCCGGAGTTTAGGCAGAAAGAGATGTAATAGAAATATGATAATTCTATGTATGCTTTGTTGTGTATGCCTTGCTGTATGACATTACGATATTCAATGATAAATATTGTTTGGCATATTCAATTTATGTATGGTAAATTAAGGGGAAATTCATGGGTCCTGAGGCAGCAGTGTTCTTACCTCAGTTTGACCTAGTAAATGGAAGAGTCTGGCCACGAGATTTAGTGAGCCGGTAGTACACATCTGGGGAATTTCGTGAATAGGTAATGAGCCTCATTTGGATGTGTATAATGAGAGAAACCAATTCTCAAAGTAAAGGTTCAGAATAAGGAACTTAGGAGTAAAAGTTCAATCTCTGGACTTAAGTTAAGTTAAAATTGCTTCCGCAAGTGTACTCTGAGGAGTTTAGAGGAGGATGTTTCATTCTGGAAGGCTCCCAAGGCTCCCAATTTCGCCATGTGTGCTGCCAAAGGTGGTTCCCACATGCTTTTAATGTTGGTGATTAAGCCAAGAAAAGAAAAGAAAATAATAAAAAAATAAACATAAAGTAAAAGTAATCATTACAACTTTTGAGTTAGCATGCTGAGTCAGCAGGTACTTATGAAGGGTTATGAGTCATCATGATGAGTCATCATGAGGACATCACCATGATGATGTAATAAAATGGATTAAAGAAAATAGAAAATTTCAAGAAAAATCATGGTTGCAGGATTAAAGTTCTTAAGAATTACCAAAATACCATTCGTGAAACCTATAAATACCCCCTCCCCTTCATAAGGAGCACATCCAAGAGAACCAATTTAGAGAGAGAAGTTAGTTCTAGAGAGAGAAAGTGAGAGGAAGGAAGAAAAGAAAGAAAGAAGGAAGTTCTGGCGGAGCTGGAAGCAGTATAGAGATATTAGAGTTCTGCTAAGCTAGTAAGGTAGTTAACTTACCTAAACTTGTATGTGTTGAATGTATAGTTGATTGTGTTATGGCTTGATTGATTAATGTTAATATGTAATTGTTGAAGCTCTGTGCTATGATTACTCTGGTCAATTGTATTTCATATGTTACATGGAAGCATGCACATTACATTAAGTTGACACAATCACAAGCAAGCACTAATACTAATCATTAATACATATATTGTTTAGTACTGTTTGCTACTGAGATTCCCCTAATCTCATCCCCTATGTATAACCCATTATAGAGAGGTTACGTCAAAGTGAATTTTGAGAAAGCTAAAAGACGCCGTTATGCTGCAAAAATTATGGCAGAAGGTCCATAATGAAGATAGGATATGATGAGTACTGTGTACGTAGGTACTGTCTAAGGAGTCTGGAAGTGAGTGGACCTAGTCGGTTCATCCAGTATTTCCTGGGTACTTACGTAGAATGGTAGTTCTCATGGAAATTACCGAATCAGTACAATTCAGTTATTTTTAAAGATGAAGTATAATAGTTATACTGCCGGATTTCTGACAGGAAAGATGTAATAGAGATATGAGGATTTTGTTCATGCCCTGTTGTATAACAATTTATTATTTAATAATAAATATTGTTTGGCATGTTCAGCTAAATCCCAAGATGTGTGCTACTGGCTCACCAAATTTTGTGGCCAAACTCTTTCATGCCCTGTTGTATAAGTAGTTAGAATAATAGGTTATCATAAGAGAAGTAATTATGAGAGTAATTGAAAAGTTAAGAAATTAAGAGAGAAATTCGCAGGTCCTAAGGCAACAGTGTTCTGACCTCAGTTTGACCTAGTAAATGAAAGAGTTTGGCCACAAAATTTGGTGAGCCAGTAGCACACATCTTGGGATTTACGTGGATAGGTAATAAGCCTCATTTGGATGTGTAGAATGGGATAAATCAGTTTTCAAAGTAAAGGTTCAGAATAAGGAACTTAAGAGTAAAATTTTAATTTCTGGGCTTAAGTTAAGATATAATCGAATCAATATCACTTTCGCAAGTGTACTCTGAGGGGTCTAAGGGAGGATGTTTCAAAGCATGCCTTTCTTGGCATCATAGGGAAGCTTAATCTTCATCTTGTTCAGTTGTGTCATCCCAAAGGCACCAATCTATTCCTTCTTTCTTCCCTCCAAGTGATGGATGTTGTAGTGCTTGAGAAAGAAGGAGACAAACGTGGAAATGGCATGGGAGTGGTCCTTATCCTACTCAAACAAAACTCTCTCATATGGCTATATATGAAAGCTTCTAGGTTGAGTTTTTCTCCACTTATTATTCTAGACAGAGTGATGTAATTTTGTTGAGTGAAGTAGGTGAAGCTAGTAGACTTGATAAGCATACACTGAGAGTAGATGTAATGGATGATGTGATAAAAATTACACATCTGACTCGGGGTGAATGACAAGGAACTAGGGAAGGGCTTGTTGGTCTACATGAGGATATGATAAGCCTTGGCATGATCCATAGGCTTCATTGGCACTGAAGTAAGAGCACCTATCATCTAATTGATGATATTGAAGTCCAACTTGATCTACCTACCTCTCAGCCTAGTAGTCAGTAACTATCTATAATGGTTTCATCTTCATCTAATATGTCATGAATTTCCATGTTGCATTAAAATATTTTGACTACATATAAGCTATAGGCCTTATTGATCCTAAGCCAGCTCTCAAAATAGTGTAGAGACTCTATCAAGTCCAAATTGACCTTGTGATAAGCCTTAAGAGCAGAGATATTCACATATTCTACTAAACAACACTTTCTCTCCCTAAACTCAACATTCTATTTAGCTATATCAACGTCTAAATCCAGATTACCTTGTAGAAAGATCAAACTAGATGGTTGAGACACTGTTAGAAAATAGGCTTTCTATACAGGTTTGAAAATGGGCTTATACACCGAACCTTGGTCCAGTGTAGAAACAACCCATGTAAAAAGTCTGATATTCTACATAGGTCTGATATTCCATACAACTGGTTTAAAAAGTAATGTAAAAGTAAAAAAATCCAGAATCGAAAAACTTTAGGTTCAAATCAGAGAAGCTTCTAAACCAATTTTTCTATTAAAGCACAAAAATTATTTCCTTCTTCGTCACAAATCTGAAGGAGGAGGAGAGTGATGAAGAAGAATAGGTACCTGTAAAATGCAAGCAGAGAACAAAAAAGAGGAAGAAAGAGAAAACCAGAGAACCCATAAACGAAAGAAATAAAAACTCAGATATATACACAGAAATGAAAAACCATAAATATCCTCACCTAATTGAAGACATCACAAAAACATCATCACAATTCCTTTGGGTTACCTGCTCAAAAGCAAACAAAAATACATTTAAACAGAACCCAGAAATGAATGAAACAAAAACCCAAATATATAAATAGAAACAAAAATCTAGAAATGTCGTCACCTAATTGTAGACATTACAGAAACACCATCACAATTCCTCCGACTTGCCTAGTCAAAAGTAAACAGAAATATATTTAAACAAAACCCAGAAAGAAAGAAACAAAAAAATAGAAACTCACCATCGCAGATCTGGGTCTTCTTCTTTGGTGAGCTTTAAAGGCGAGAATGACAGACTTCAATAATAGAGAACGAAGAGCACAAGTATGGGTCATCGCATATCTAGGTCTTCTTCTTCTATGAGCTTTAGACGGTGTGTTACGAAGGCAGAGCTTCCTGTCACCATGTGTTCTCCATTGTTTAGTTTTCTCCATGGATGACAATGTGATTTGTGAAGATAGGGAAACGCAAAAATGCCACCACTCATTTCTTTTACACCGGTCATATGTACATCTGGTATAAATATTTTACCCTTATTTACAAAAATATCACTGCTCATTTCTTTTACATCGATCATGCGTACATCAGGTGTAAATATTTTACCCCTATTTGCCAAAATGCCACCTTTGATTTCTTTTACACCGGTCATGTGTATATCAGGTGTATATATTTTATCCTTATTTACAAAAATACCACCGCTCATTTCTTTTACACCGGTCATGTGTACATCAAGTGTAAATATTTTACCCTTATTTACAAAAATGCCACCGGTCATTTTTTTTGAATCGTTTCTGCAAGAACCAGTTTAAAAATGGGGCTTTAGAAAGTGTATTTTGTAGTAGTGAGAATCTGAGGGAACTGGGGTGATAGTAGACTTCCTTGATATCCTCTATCTCTTGCCAATAGACTCAGTTGCAATGTCCACTATCTTCTCCAGCACAGCAGTGAACTCTGTATCAGAATCCATATCAGGGTTGAAAGGTTGAGACTTTGCCTTTCTATTTGAAGCAGACATTATAGAAGGCTCAAATGCTTTGCTCTTTCTTTTGGTAGTTTCCATTGCCAGAGCCTTGCTCGCTAACACCTTGCCTTTTTTCTTTAACACTTCTGGGCCATCTTTAGCCACCTTAGGTTGATATTTCTTCTTTCCTTTTATCCTTTGAGATTGATGCCTGAGGAGTGTCAGAGACAGATTTAGAGGGAATTTACTTAGACCTTTCTAGATTGGTGGTTTTATTTCTTGCCATCGCGAATGAAGACTTTGGGATTTTGAGAAAATGATCTATGGAGGGTGCACAAACAATCCAACAAACTAATTTAAGGATTTTTAAGGATTGGAAAGTGAGAGAGATTGGATATTAGTTTATTAAGGCTCGAGTTGAATAGTGAAAAGTTATGACTAATAACTGATAAATCCCTATATTAATTGATTAAGTAATTGATTAATTATATCAAATATGCACATACAGAGACCAATTAATCAATTAGATGTTCGATTAATTACCATTAATTGAATTGGCAATAGATTAATTTCAAATAAAAGCAATTTCTAACATAGATTCAGCCTTGATTAATCGATTATATGTTCAATTAATTAACATTAATCGATTAACCAATCGATTAATTTTTAAAAGAAATGATATTTATCACATATTCAACATCTATTAATCGATTAGTTGTTCAATTATTTACTATTAATCGAATTCTTAATCGATTAATTTCAAAGTAAAACAGCTTTTTAAAACATTTTTAACCATAATTGATCGATTAGATGTTTGATTAATTTGACATTTAAGCACACACATATCCTTTTTTTATTGATTAATCGATTAAGTGTTCGATTAATTTCACAAAATAACACAACGTATATTTCAACAAATATAAAGTTATCTCCCTCCATTAATCGATTAAGTGTTGGATTAATCCATAATCTATTAGCCTATAGTTTTTAATCCAATAATAGAGCATCCTGTAAAAATTTAACTAAACACTCCGAAGCTTAAGTTAGCAACTTGAATCATCAAAACATGAGTATTGAATAATTATTTTGACAAAATGAAGGCTGAAGAGGACTTAAATTTTTTTTAAAAAAACATATAATCCTTGCAGCTCATTGGGATTTACCATTCCCAATTCTCTTCTGATGTAGTTGAATTGATCCTGAGCAAGTGGTTTTGGTAAAGACATCTACTAGCTGAAGATGAGTTGGGATGAATTCAACTTTTATGTCTTTCTTCTGCACATGATCTGTTATAAAGTGGTGTCTAATATCAAGGTGCTTGGTCTGGGAATGAAGGATGGGATTCTTTGAAAACTTATTGTGCTTGTGTTGTCACATAAAATTGGAATCTCGTTCAAATATATTCCCAGATCTTGAAGTTTTTGTTTGAGCCATAGTACTTGTGCACAACAACTCCCAACCATACATACTCAGCTTCTGTTGATGAGATAACCACTGTATATTTCTTCTTACTGAACCATGAAAGTAGACAATCAATAAGGAATTCACATTGTCCATTGGTGTATTTCCTATCTGTTTTGTATCCTCCATGGTTAGAGTCTAAGTATGTTACCAAGTATTCTGCTCCTCCTTTCGAAAACCATATTCCAAGGTCAATGGTTCCCACAAGATATTTGAATATTCTCTTTATAGCTTGATATCATGCATACATCCCCATACTAAATTGTATATCTGGTCTGTTTGACGTGAGGCGTAGTAGAGATCCAATCATTCCTCGATATTTTGTAATGTTGAAGTCTTTTCCCTTTTCATCCTTATCTAGCATGGCACTGTACTCATAAGGGTCGAGACACTTTTAGCTTGTTCCAATTCAAATCTTTTCAAGAGCTCCTTCAGGTACTTTGTTTATGAAATGAAGATAACATTCTTTTGTTATTTAATTTGAAGTCCAAGGAAAAAGTTCAATTCTCCCATCATTGACATTTCAAACTCTCCCTGTATTGTCTTGGCAAACTCTTGAAAAAGATCCTCATTAGTAGCACCGAAGATAATATCATCAACATAAATTTGGACAATCATATTTGTTTCTTTTAATAAATAGGGTATTATCTACTTTTCCTCTTTCAAAGCCTTTCTGTATCAGGAACTTGCTGAGTCAATCATACCAAGCTCTATGAACTTGTTTTAACACATATAATGCTTTCTTAAGTTTATAAACATTATTTGGAAAATAATGATCTTCAAAACTAGGAGGTTGTTCTACGTAAACCTCTTCCATTATATAACCATTAAGAAAAGAACTTTTGACATCTATTTGATTGAGTTTAAAATTTTAAATGCAAGCAAAGGCTAGGAGTACTCGTATGGCTTCCAATCTTGCTACTGGAGCATAGGTTTCCTCATAATCAATACCTTCTTCTTGATTATAACCTCTTGCAACTAATCTAGCCTTAAGTTTATTCTTGAATACATATTTAGTCCCGATGACTGGATGATCATTGGGTCTAGGTACCAAGTCCCAAATTTGATTATGTTCAAATTGATTTATCTCTTCCTGCATAGTAACTATCCAAAAATCATCTGATAGTAGTTCATCTATGTTGGTGGGTTCAATGTTAGAAATAAATGTAAAAAAAAGTGCACTTGATTGAACACTTGTCTCTGGGTTCTTACTCCTTCATCGACTTCACCAATAACCTGGTCTAAAGGATGATTTCTATTATGTCTCTAGGCTCTAGGTTGATCTTTTTCTAACTTAATAGGCTGGTTACTAGGTTGATCAACTAAGGGCTTTTTCTCTTTGTTCAATTTTAGTGTTTCAAGACCATGTATAATTTCAACTTCATCATATAGAGGCTTTGAAATTAGTTTTATTTCAAAAAATACTACATGTAAAGACTCTTCTATTATAAAAATTCTTTTATTAAAAAGTCTTTATGCTTTACTATGAATAGAATAGCTAAGAAAAATACTCTCATCAAATTTAGGATCGAATTTAACCAAGTTTTCTTTGTTGTTGTGGATAAAACATTTGCTCCCGAAGATCCTCATATGGTGTCTTGTTGAGTAGTGGTATGATATAGGCTCGGTTGTATATGTAATCGTTGTGTTCATAGCCTCTGACCAGAAAACTTGTGAGACACCCTTGTCATTAAGCATCGCTCTCGCCATCTCAATGAGAACTATGTTTTTCCTTTTAACAACTCCATTTTGTTATGGTGTTCTTGGTACAGAGAAGTCGTGATCTATCCCATAGTTGTTACAGAATTCAATAAATTTAGTGTTCTCAAATTCACCCTGTGATCAATCTTAATAGACACAATAGAAATGCCTTTCCAATTTTGCACCTTTTTGGCAAACACAACAAAAGTATTAAAAGTCTCATCTTTGGATGAAAGAAATAAAGTCTAAGTAAATCTCGAATAGTCATCAACTATCACTAGAGTATATAAGTTTCCTCTAAAACTTTTGACACTTGATGGACCAACCAAATCCATATGGAGTAATTGAAGTGGACTCTCAGTTGAGACTTCCTTCTTTGACTTAAAAGAGGACTTCACTTGTTTCCCCTTTTGACAAGCTTCACAAACAATATTAATTTCAGTTTTAAATTTCGATAAACCAATTACTAAATCTTTCTTAACTAATTTTGAACCCTCATGCATATTTACGTGAGCTAATCTCTTGTGCCATTACCAACTTTCTTCATATTTACTAAGAAAATAGTTTTTAGGTGAATTTGAATTAATAGAAATAGTATAACAGTTACCATACCTTGGAGCACAGAGTTTTGCCTTCAAACTTTCCTTGTTGAGTGGAAGATCTTTCTTGCTTACTATCATGCATTCCTCTGAGTAAAAAATTATCCAATTGTTTTTATCCGCGGTTTGACTCACATTGAAGAGGTTGTGGCATAATCCTTCTACATAGTATACATCTTCCACTTTCACCCCTTCTTTGTAACCAATTTCTCCAATCCTTGTAATCTTCCCAAATTGATTTCCTGTGAAGCTTACTTTTCCACCTTCCTTGTGATGAAGCTTGAGGAACTTCTTTGTGTCTCCAGTCATATGTCTGGAGCATCCATTATCAATATACCACTTGTTGGTCTTGGATGCTTTAAGATAAACTTGAAACAAAATCATTTGACTTTAGGTACCCAGATTTTCTTGAGTCCTTTTTAGTTAGTTTGGATTACCTTAGGTATATAAGTTCCTTTTGGAACCCATTTCAATGTGCCATAGGGTCCATTCTTCTTGTGATAACAAGAAGTAGTAGAATGACCCTTGCGATTGCAATATGAGCAAAGAGCAAATGTATTTGATGTATGTACAGTTTGTCTAAAATAATGCAGATATGATTTGTTGCCTAACTTTTTCTTTCCTCTATGTTTATCTAGATTAGGATCATATTCTATTCTAGACTTATTAGAGAGACATCTCTAATTTCCAATAAAAATATTGAGCATTTCACTACCTTTAGTGAATTTTTTGAGTTTTAGTCAACTCTTTATTTTTCTTTTCTGATTCCTCACACTTAGCACATTTTGATACAATATCAGGTATCACAATTACCTTTTCTTTTAAACTCTGAATCTTCTTTTTACAGTTTACTAACTCTTTTTCTAATTTTATAAATTCAGAATGCAATTCATTATATTTAGAAAGCAATTCATTATAGGTAGGTTCAACATTTATTACCTCATCTGTCTCTTAGTCATTTTCTTCTTGGCCGACTAGGCAAATGTTTACTTTTTCCTCATTGTCGCTCCCTTCACTTTCTGAAGAGCTTTCTCCCCAGATTGATGACACGAATGTTCTCCTCTTCTAAAACTATTCTTTCTTATTCTCTTTATCTTTCTTGGAGAATTAAGGACATTATGCTTTGATGTCGCCCAGTTTTTTGCATTTGAAGCAGATAATATGGTCTTTCTGCTCCTTTGATGATGAAACACCTTTCTTTGATTGAAAATTTTTGTTCGTTCATTTTCTATAGAATTTGTTGAATCTTCAGATTATGATACCCATTTCATCATCTTACAGCTCTTTATCATCAATATTAGTTTCTTGAGGTTTAAGGACAATTCTTTTTCTACTCTTTTCTTTGATATCTTTTTTGTACTTCTATTTGCTCTCGTATTTATCTAGACTTCCAAATATAGCAATGATAAACTTCATAGGTTCTCCTTTTGCTTCTTCAATGGCTATGACCTTTGGCTCCCATTCTTTAATAAGACCATCAAGAATTTTTTGTACTTGATCCCTTGAGCTATATGATTACACAAGAGATGTGAGATGGTTGATGAGATGTTGAAATCTTATTTTCATGTCCCGGACGCTTTCTCCATTAGCTATTTTGAAAAGCTCAAACTCTATTTTAAGCGTGTTGACTTTGCTTTCTTTAACACCGAAGGTTCCTTTGTGAGCTACTTCCAGAGCTTCCCACATTTCCTTAGCCATTTTTAGACTTGACACCCGAAATACTCCTTTTGACTCAAGGCACATTTTATAATATTGATTGCCTTGTCGTTGAGAAGTATCATCTTTTTGTCATCATCGTTATATTCACTTCCTTCCTCAGAATTATTGCTACGTCAACCACTTTTGTTGGAACATAGTTCCCATCTTGAATGACATCCCAAAGACTATACTTAGAAGCTTTGATGAAGGTCTTCATTCTCATTTTCTAGAAGATAAAGTTCTCTCCGTGGAAGCCTATAGGCTTCATGGTGGAGCTTCTTTCTAGTAACACATTGTCTCTATATCCTTCCATAGATATTGGATCTCTCTTGAGATTGTTAGATCTTTTCCAAGAGACCTGTTCTGGTACAAAATGTTAGACTAGACAGATACACCCAAGAGGGGGTGAATTAGGTGTTTTTAAAATTTTTAACAAATTTTAAAAACTTAACGACAATGAGAATAAGGATAAAAAAGATTTCAAAGAGGGATAGAAGAATAAACACAAGCGATTTATAATGTTTCGGACTAATCCTCTTGTCCTATGTCTAGTCCCTATAGGCTTTCTGAGATTTTCAACTATCTCTAAGATTTGAACGGGCTCTTGCTCCTTAGTATACCAATTGATTCACTCAATCACTCCCCCTTACTTCCCATAAGGTAATATTCTCAACTTAAGATAACCAATCTATTAAGTAAACAGAATGAATGAAGATATTTTCACAATCTCTCTCTTAAAGTGTATGTATGATAATAAACACTGAAGCCCAATAAATGTTGAGTTACAGAATGAAGAAATAGGAATATAATAAATTCAAAAGTTGTTGATCAATTTATTTTTTTCTTCATCAATGCTGAGTCTTTAAATAACATTTATTTTGGTTGGTAGCTGTTAGACTCAGATTTGTAACCGTTAGAGTTAAGGCGATGTTAGTTGTTAGTGGGTAGGTGAGCATTTAATGCTTTTTTCAGAAGTAGCAAGTTTACGTTGCCGTAGCCTTCATCATTTCAAACTCTAAGCCTTTTCTGAACATATTCAACCTCAAAAGATTTGTCAGTAATTAAAGCATTGAGTAACTGTATAAATCATTAATAATCAAGTCATTATTAAAGATCAAGGTCTTAATCAAGTTCATATAGCTTTTAAAAAAATACTGTATTAATCGATTAACTAATCGATTCATTATCATTAATTTGATCAATGTTTCAAATAATGAAAGAAACAAAGAACAAAGCATCAATTGATCAGAATTTTCAGCTATATATAATGTAATTTGATAAGATAAGTTTCTCAAAAGATTTATAATGAACAATGATGAGAAACAAAGGTATATTTCATATTTGAAATAATCATATATAGCTCAAAGAGATAGATACTCACTCAGTTCCATTGTAATCATAGAAAGATTTTTGAAATATATGGGGTTAATTGAATAACTAGTAGATTAATGTCTCTAGAAGAATTGAAACAGAAATATTTTCAATAAAAATTAATTGAACAATTAATACATTAATGTAAATTAATCGATTAATGAATTCAGATTTGAATATGACAAAATGATTCTCTACTGATTAATCTAACAGTTAATATATTAATGTAAATTAATCGACTAACTAATTGATTAATAGAGTTATGTTTGTTCAAAGGAAAAACTATTCTCAATAGATTAATCGAATAACTAATCAATTAATTATAATTAATTGAATATCTAATCAATTAATTAACTTATCTTTTCAATTCCAGAGAGCAATCTTATGATATTAATCGAACACTTGATCGATTAATGATCACTTATTAATCAATTAACTAATAATTGATGTTCACAGAACTTTATTCTTACATTAATCAAACAACCAATTAGTTAATTGATACTCATTAATCGATTAAGCACTATTAATCGATTGACTAATCGATTAACTCCTTTGGTTTTTCTTTTTAACATCTTTTAAACGCAAAAACACTTTGGTTTATTTTAAATCACTTTTGAATCATTCAAGAATAGAAATAACTTAATCATTGGATTTCCTTTTGATATCATCAAAACATTATTAAATCTATCAGTTCCAACAGTCATATTCTTAACGGAAGAAGAAAAGATCAACGGAGAAAGAGATTATGCTTAATGGTTAAAAGCTCAAACTTCATCTATAAATAAGAGAGCATTCAAGAAGAATACTGATGAGCTATGAATGCATCATCATAATGCCAAAATATCGTTCAACTAAGAAAGTCTCCAACTCTCTGTTCTTCATTATTCACCATCATCATATCTTAATAGAGAAAAATATCATGTACTACATTGTTTCATTACTCTATCTGAGAGAGTTTTATATTTAATTATCCTTATCCAAATCTGAGAGCAAACTTTGAAATTGGGGATTCAAGGTGGGATTTGTTCTTATCTCTATAAGGGAGAGTACTACCACTAGAGAGTGGTATTACCTTAGGATTGAGGAGGTTCATAATTAGTCGTTAAAATTGAGGTTCTAAAGGCTGCAAAAAGCCTGTTATAATCTTGGGGAGATAGTAGATTATAAATCTTAGTAAGGAGCTAAGTAATAGACGTAAGTCAAGGAAGGACCGAACTAGGATAATTATTCTGTGATTTTTCTCTTCTTTAACTTTTTATATTTCCAGCAACTCATTTCAATTATCTGATCAAAGGTTTCAAGCTTATCTATTTAACTGATTAGATTGTAAAAGAATTTCAAAAGAGTTTCGAAAAAGTTTTAAAATATCATAAACACCCAATTCACCTCCTCTTGGATGATCCAGCCTATCCTAACACAAACAACGATAAGATATTTATTGAATAGCTCTTCGATAAGCCTTCTTATCGAATAATTGTTCGATAAACAGCAACATTTTTCACACAAATTATACAAGGTTTATTGAAGGCTCCCTTAAAAATTATCTATTATTATTTGATCAAAAACTTAAGTCATTTTTTCAAAAATACTTCATTTATCGAAAAGCTTTTTGCTAAGTAGCCTTATCGTAAGTTGTTCATTAAATTACAAAACTTTTTCACAAATTTTCTTGAACAGATTTGTGAAAATATTTAGTACATTGATTCAACCAAAAATAGTTCTAGTCTCTGAATTTGGAAAATTTGTTCTCTTTGTACAAACATCGAAATAAGGCATACTTGGTGTCAAAATGAAACTTGACATGTTAACTATCTACTGGTAAATTATCGTACATTTATTTTATTATTTACTATTTTTCATTACATCATGAACATTGCTACTCAAATTGGTCATAACATATCATTACACGTAACAATTCATACATTTATCATATAACATTTATACTATCCAATCCCTAACTTCTCTTCATTCTTCTTAACCTTCTTTCATCATTCATGAACCTGTTGGGATTGGAATTACATGGATGGGGTGAGATTTCTAGAAAAATCTCAGTAGCAAACGAAAATCATACAATGTACGCAACTACATGCTTGATGTTAATATGTGTGCACTTAATGATCATGCTTGCATAATGATATCTTACATGCTTCCATGTCCCTTAATTATAACATATAGCCATAGCATAACAAGAAACTGAGCATCACTTAATCATACATGCTTCACATAATCAAAGTAAGTAAACATCACATAAAACATCCAAGCAACATAAGCATACAAGTAGGTAAGTTCACTACCTCACATGCTTGACTTTCCTTTACTTTATCTTTGCCTCTTGCTTCTTACTTCTCCTTGATGTGTGGCTGCCCTCTTTGAGCACTCCAACCAAATCCTAACCTCACATTATCATCCATTCATTACAATCTAACTTCTCTTGAACATTGAGCTTACTTAACTACAATAACTTTCCCTAATCTTTATTAATTGACTTGACCTTTGAACCAATTGATGTATTGACCTTACCCTACACAATTTGGCCTTCTAAATCCATTTATGAACTCAGAATTCCAAAATTCTAGTAGCTATATACTATTCTAGATAGAACTAAAATATGTCCTATTTGTTTCCAAAATTCTCATTTTGATTCCAATGCTTCCAATACTTATTTTTCTACTTTATCCCACACAACTTTTCATTTTAAAACCATTGGAAGCATCAAAATCAACAAATTTCAATCACTGTTCATACGTATGAACAGTAAAAAAGAATACTTAAAAATTACATCTTTCATTTCCAATGCTTCCAAGGTTCCAAACCTATTCAATCCTACAGAAAATCATCTTCTAAATTCAATGGAAGCATTAGATCATTGAAATTCCATCTCCCTCTTTCAAGAATAGTGCAGACTGAAAGGTCTCTTCCATGGCAAAGTCAAGAATATCAACTTGGTTCAATAACCAATTATCTAAACTAACTTATCTAAACATTAATCACATAGTTCTAGCTTTAATTTCTTCTTTATCCTTTCATCTAGGGTTTTGGACAGCATATATACCCTAGAGAAATATCATTTTTCTTCCATAGAAACCCTAGGCTCAAGCCCCCAAATTAAAAGAAAATAAGCTAAGATAGAATATCTTAATCCCTAGCTAGCTTAAACTTTGGTGCCTTGAATCTTCCTTGGCTTGGCTTGGCTTTTCACTTGGGCAGCACCTCCCTATGGTCTTCTTATGCCATAGTTTTGGACAGCTTGGAGTGGGGTATTTATAGAAAAATTCCATGAAAAATGAAAGGCCAAGATCACTTTGTACACTATTCAATCCAATGGCTCATATTCATTCTTGCATCAAGCTTGCCCACCAAGCCAATTTGAGATAAGATCACATGTTAAAAATCTTCTCTCTCTCCTTGCTTGATGCCATATGTGCTGCTTGTGGGGCCTGTAACACCCCAATTTTTAGGCCTAGAGATGCCAGAAGGAGAATTCAAGGGCATAATCGTAATTATGGGAAAGATCAGGCTCGTAGCCGATGAGTACCATATTTTGCCAGAAAATAGAGAAAATTATGCTGATCATTTCACTGAACTGTGAAATGTGCATATGAGGTCTCTATGTGTATGAAAGAATTAGAAATGTGACCAAGGGTAGAATGGTCATTTTTTAAAAGTGTGCGCGGGAGCGTACTTTCAGGCAAAAATAGCCCGGTCCGGATAAAATATCTGAAAATACCGGGAGATAGAGAAAAGGATTTCGGATTGAATGACGCGACACAGAATTTTGATTTGAGGTCCCGATTTTTCTGTAAAAATTCTCGAAGATGGAAATTTATAGTTATAATCGGTAAAGGAAGAGCAGTCCGAATAGAGATGATCGGACTATGGCCAGAGGCCATACAGTGTTTTCTAAGGCCCGTAGTGACACCAGGGAAGGCCCAGGCCCATAATATCAGTTCAGTGGTAAGAGGGGCCGGTGTCCGGGAAAAATGTGCAAAATGACGAAAATGCCCTTATATTATAGAATAACTGAAGAATGAGTAAAGGGTATTTTGGTCATTTGGCTAAGGTTAGACAGTCAAGAAGGGGTATCTAGATAGTTGACCAGGGCCAGAGAATACTCTGATAAGATATAAAAAGACAATAATGCCCCTAGACCTAGTAAAGCAAAAGAAAGAAAATGGAGGGGCTTAAGTGCAATTATGGAAAATATGAGGTTAAAAAGGAAAAGTAGACAAAAAGGTGGGGTCCTTAAGTGTAATTTTAGCCAAATAAAAAGGGACTTAAATGAAAAGAAGAAAAGTTCCTTGGGGCTTAAGTGTAATTAATGAAAGTCAGGGCGGAAGTGGTTTGGACTGACCGAAAGCATTTTAGTCCCAGATTTCACCGGTAGAGAGAGCAAGTGACGCTCGATAATCTGGCTTAATACAAGAATTTTTCAAGACTCCAGATAGCCAGAATTGATCTGATAGTGAAAAAGTTATAAAAATTCCTACCGGATATCTTAGATTTTAGATCTAGGTGAGAAAATATAGGATGATGCGTCCTTATGGGGCGGATGTCAGGAAACTGACAGAATACCGATAGGAGGCCTGTAGAAAAAGTTATTCGTAAATTAGAAAATCCAGAGGGGAGTGTGAGGCCTCCGGGGATCCGATAGGGAGATTTATCGGTATTTGAAAAGGGACTGAATGAGTTCGGATGATCTCAGTCAGATGACTGATATGACTCACAGGGATGCCTGAACACCGCAGGCCAGTGTATCGGACAGAAGGAGCCGGTGTCCGGATATGTGTATAAACGGTGTATAATAGTTAAAATATTCGAGGAACATGGCCAGGGGAAGATTCCTCGTAATGCGTGCCATGAAGGTAATGGACCCTGAAAGGCCCAATATTGGCGCCAACAAAGGCTCAATAAGACACTTGGACTGATAGGTGGGCCAGTATCCGCAGAACCCCGGAAAAGTGCGAAATTACGAAAATGCCCCTGTGTTGTACTAAAGAGTAATAGATGAATGGAGGGCATTTTGGTCATTCTGGACAAGCCCAGGAGCCAAGGCACATACAGATAAAGTTAATCAGAGTCAGTATATGCCCTGACAGAGTACAGAAGGGTGTAAAATGATGATTTTACCCTTAGGGTTAAAATAGTGCAAGAAAGGGCACCCAAGGGCATTTTGGTAATTTGCCAAGGGCTGTTTCTTGGGAATCGAGCCATCAGAGTACTTGAGCTTGATCAGAGACCCAAGATAATATTCCAAGGCCCAAAAACGTAGCCCATGAAGTATGTGAGGAAAAGTGGCATTAAAATACTATTTTAATGCTGTTTCAATAAAGTAAAGTTACTCGGTCGGCACGATAACCGAGGAGGTGATCAGCTAAAGTCCTGGACTTATCTGGATAGCATTGGAAGGGGTGAAAGGTCCCTTCCAGATGCCACATGGCATCATCTTAGAGGGAGAAGAAAAGTTAAGGACATGTGACACAATCTTAGCCGGTGAGTCCAGTTTGTGGGAAATCGGACCGGACCGATACTGGATTGGACTGGAGATGCTGAGTCAGCTTATGAGGTGTCCAGGAATTATGACATGTGAAGAATGTGGCGATGAGGTGTCCCATGAGGTGGCCTTGAGATGATGTCATGCATGATGCAGTAAAAGGAATAAAGAAAAATAGGAAATTCCGGAAAAACCAGGACCACAGGATCAGATGGCTTCAAAATTACAGGAATGCCATTGAGCAAAACTATAAATACCCCCCTTGCTCTTCATTGTGCACGGCCAAGGGCCTTTTAGAGAGAGGAGGAGGTGCTAGAGAGAGAAAGGGAGAGAAAGAAAGAAAGAAAGGAAGTTCTGGCGGAGCTGTAAGCAGAATAGAGATAGTAGAGTTCTGCTGAGCTTCTGAGGTAGTAACTAATCCTAACTTTTATGTAATGGCTTTGTGATTTGTTGTGCTATTGTTTGGTTGGATTGTTGTCTTATATGTTATGTCTGAAGCTCTGCTGTAATGCTATGATCATATGTTATTAAGCATGGAAGCATGCAGCATACTTATCTGTACACAATCACAAGCAAGCACTGTCACTCTGCATTACATATATTGTTATGATTGTTGCTACTGAGATTCCCCCGAATCTCATCCCAATAAGTAAACCATTACAGGAGAGGTTATGTCAAAGTGAATTTTCGGAATTTTAAGAGACGCCGTTATGCTGCCGGAATTATGACAAGATAAAGAGAGCAGCTGATACGTACTGTGTACGTAAGTATTGTCTAAGGAGGCTGGAAGTGAGTGGACCTAGCCGGTTCATCCAGTCTTTCCTGGGTACTTACGTAGAATGGTAGTTCTCACGGGAATTACCGAATCGGTACAAGATCAGTTACTTTCTGAAGATGAAGCGTAGCGGTTATGCTGACGGATTTTAGGCAGGAAAAAAATATAATAGAGATATAGGAAATTTTGTACATACCCAGATGTAAAACAACTTATTAATTAATAATAAGTGTTGTTTGGCACGTTTGACTGATATATGATGGATGTATGCATATGTATGCAAAGTTGATTGCTGGAAATTACCACTGTGAACAGTAACACGTGGTGACAAGGTCATGTTTGATAAATGATTAAAAATAGTAAATGGATGAATAAATGTATGAAATTTTTAGGGTAAATAGTATACATACCAAGATTTAATTTTATATATAAAACGTCTCAGTTGGATGTCTAAACATGAAGATATGAATTATCAAATTTGGGACCAGAATGCTGGATTCAGGAGAAAAACGTTGGATGAACAGTAAAGTTGTGACGTTGACTGAAGTTGACCCGATCAATTAATGGTCAACGAGTTATTTTTTCCTGAAATATAATTGAGTTAGCTTCAAGTAGCAATTGGAACCACTTCATTTCTATTTTTCTAGAATTAGTTATGATTTTTCGAAATCAGGTCACTCATCTGGAATTTATACAGTGAACAGTGCTCGATAAGAGTAAAACTCCAGATTGAGAAATTGGATTTCAATGACCTTGAGAGTGGTTCTAAATGCTACCAAATGGTCCCTAAGACATACGAAAGTAAGGATGTTTCAGGGCCCACCATGTGCAAACCCTAATCTTCCTCTTGAAGCTTCCTTAATTTCTTTTCTTTTCTTTTTCAAAAATTCTTAAATTATCAATTATTTAACTTGGGCTCCAAAAGAACTTTTGGGACTTATTGGGCTACTGTATGACACTATTATTGGGCCTTCCTTGGGTCCAATTGCTAATTGGCATAAATCCCAAGGCACTTCCTATACCGATATCCATAAATGGCTGTATTTTTTAGATAAATCCTAAACACCTCTTTTATTGGTTCTGAACTTTTTAGAAATTAATTTTAACATAAAATGAATTTGCTACAAAGTCCCATAATTTTTTGAGACCCATAAGTCATGATAAAAATTACATACATTTCTTTTAAACCATTTATCGGTGTCCTTTTTCACTGTAAATTCCATAATTAATTCTACAGGACCCCTTTTTGACTTCTATTAGTTTTATAAATTCTCATATTAATTATAAGAATTTATTGTAAAATTTTGTCTAATTTTGAGGTCTAAAAGATACTGTAATAATTTTCTAAACTTTAAAAATTCATATCAATTCATCTGGACCTCAGATCAAAATTCCGTGTTACGTTAAACTGATCTGAATAATTTTCTCTATTTACTGGTAATATTTGGGGCCAAAATATTTTTGGCCAATTTTGGGCCTTTTCTGGCTCAACTTTTCATAATTACCATTTTGCCCCTGAATTTCTTGAAAATTGCACTTTAGGCCCTCAACTTTTCATAATTACACTTAATGACCCAAATCTTATGTCTACTTCCATTTTGCACCATGGAACTTTTAGGGTTTTTACTTTAGTCCCTCTTCTTTATACCCTTGTCTACTCATTATCTTTCTTTCTGTTTATTGTCACAATCCCTTCCAAACCTCTTTCCTCTATCAATCTTATATAGATAGAGAAAAATTAGGATGTGACAACTAGCACAATATAGAAGATTAGCTCACTTGAACTTAACCTCTTTTTCTTAATTTTAGGATTACCTTTCTAAAAATCATTCTCATAGGCCATTCCTACACAAATTTGCATGGGGAATCAAAATATGAGTTTGGATTTATCAAACTCACCCTCCTTCCCCATGAAACTGCATTGGTAGAGAGGTTACACTTTCTTGGTGCCAAAATTCCATTTTTTATTCCAATGCTTCCAACTTCACTTTCTCAACTAAGTTTCACATAATTTTTTATGTAGAACTCATTGGAAGGATTAGAATCATCAAAATCATATCCTAAGGTATAGAACCAGTCAAGGGCATGGCACTCCTCTAGGTAACCAAGTCATGAAATTCAATTAACTATAAGCTAGAACCACTTGAATCCTACTCTTTTCTATCCTTCAAACATATATTTATCATTATACTTATCCCTCTCTAAAATTCCAGATTTAAATAGCATAAATATCACAAGAGTTCAAGCTTCCAAATACATTAAAATTTCTACTAAAGCTCGAGAATACAAACTACTAGAAGATCAAGAGCTAGAGTGGTCATTTTACCTTGATTGAAGATTGAATCTTGCTCTTGTTTCTCTCTCATATGTGGCTTCTTCCTCTTTCTCTCTTCTGTCTAAATTTTTCCAGCATTTCCCCTTCCTTTCACTCATCTTGCCATGTACACTTTAGGGAAGGGATATTTATAATCCTTTACTTACTGAAATACCCTCCAAGTTGCCAAAAATTACAATATGAAATAGATGGTCAAGATTGCACCAGACATCTATCTTGCATCATTTTTTCCTGCCCTTGCATCATCTCCATGACATCAACAAGTCTATGTGGTGAAATCTCAAGGGAAGAAAGAAGGTAAGATTGAATCTTGGCCCTTGATTTCTCTTGACAAATTGGATTATGCCAGTTGTCTCTATTTTACTTGTTCACATTTGTTTGGATTTCTTAAGGGCTTTCTGGAGCACAAAAAATTATTCTATCTGTTCTATAAACTTCCTTTAATTATATAAAAATTCTATGAATTTTCTTTGGCCATAACTCTTTCTTTAATTATTTCTTTCTGAATTTCCCGTAAAATGCCATTTACTGGCATTTTGAGATTCAAGTATTTTTGTAGCTCAGACTGCTAACCTTTTGAGAATGAGAATAATTTTATAAACATCATTAGTCTCTTAAATATTTATTCCCTATTTTTACATATATTTCTCAGGCCTGCTCATTGAAACATCCTACTTTTAACCCCTCATAGTACATATACGGAAGCGTATTTGATTAGCGGAAGCGTTACTTTGGCCCAAAAATTAAAAAACTTTGCAATTTGGTCCTCGAATACTATTTATTGTTCATTTTCCATATTGACAGTCCAAATTTGACAATAATAATTAATTCTAGAAAAATTATATGGAGGTGATCTAAATTTCTAATTGAAGCTCTTTCATTGTTCTTTAAGGAAAAAATATAAATATGGACATTTGCTTGACTATTGAATACAGTTAATTCGTTAAATTTTACTGTTCATTTAGTCAATTATGGAACTTTCAGATTCTGACCCTCAAATATGGAAATTCATTTCTCTTAATGTACACATCCAATTGAGGCGTTCTACCTATACATTTAAAGCCTAGGATGTTTACTAGATGTCCACAAAATCTAGTGGTTTAATTCATTCATTTGTAGGTCAAACTGGAGCTAGAAACTCACTACTCAAGACCTACATTTTTACCATACTACTTTCTTTCCTTAGTTGTCATTAATTATTCTAGCATGTAAAAATCATCCTCTTGGCTTCTCATTCATTTATTTATATCATGGGAACATGCCATAATTATTCCATACATATCCATCACATAATTTTGCATATTATACATCATTTACATAAAAGGATAAATCACATCACATGCTAGAGCATTCAATTTCTCTACTTTCCCTCCTTTGTTCTTTAGCTCTCCTTCAAGAATATGTCTTCCATCATAATTAACTTTTTATGGTTAGTTAATGGAGAGTGAGATTCTAGGAAATCTCAGTAGCAAACATTACAACTTACATATGTAAGATGGATGCTAATGCATAATATGTCATTTTACTTAAGCTTACTTTAGTTAGTGACATGCTATCATGCTTCATACTTTGTATAAAAATGTATGGCCATGAAGTATGTTATAAGCAGCATTTTCAACAACATTTATCATGTCACAACATAATTCAATCAACTCAAACATCTCAACACATAAGCATTGTACATCAAGCACATAAAGGGGTAAGTCTACTACCTTGTACTTAAGCTTGTCTCCTTTGCTCTTGCACTTGTTCCCTGGGCTTCCCAACCATGTGACTTTCAGTTAACATCATCCCAACATCCTCTTGGATGTCTCAAGGTCCTAAATACATCCACATTGATCATACAATTCATTAGGACTATACTCTTACACCAAGTGGAACACTAGTTCTCTTCTTTCTCTTAATTTTAGAATTAGTATTCTAGCTTTGTAACAATTATTCTCATAGACCAATCCTACACAAGTTTTCACGAGGAATCAAAATATGAGCTTATATTTATGAAAATCAAACTTCTTCCTCATGAACAGGACCTGGCCGAATAGCATGCACTCTTGGTGCTAAAATACCACCTTTGATTCTAATATTTCCAACTTCACTTCCTCAATCTAGTTCCACATAATTTTCCATTGTAAATCTATTAGAAGCCTTAGAATCATAAAAATCACATCCTAAGCTATAATTCTAGATCAGGCCATGGCATCCATATATCACACAATTCATGCAATTAAACCAATTACAAGCTAGAACCACTTAAATCCTTTCTATTCCAACTTGTCTTGCATATTTCTAACATCAAACTCTTGCTTTTCTCATGGCCACATTTCATCTAGCAAGTATTAGGAGAGAATAAAATGATTTCCAACCACTTAAACTAACAATTAAACCTCCCAACTACAAGATCAAAGATTTAGGAATAGATGTTACCTTGCAAGCTTACTCAAATACCCCTTGAATTCGCTTTATTTTGCTTTGAGTTTTCATTTTGCAAGAGTTCCCCCTCCATTGTCTATCCTTGATGTGCTACAGCTGAAGGAGGTATTTATAAAAAAATCCAAGATTAGATCAATGGCCAAGATCTAATCTTGCAATGGATGGCTAAGATTGCATCTTTAGATCAATGGCCAAGATTTAGCCATCCATCTCCCCTTGACATCATCCATGACATCACATAGGTTAGGTGGCATCCTAACATGAAGAAAAAACTGATTTAAAAATTTAGTTTAATCCAGTACAGAGCCGATCAGATTTTTCAAAAATTAGACTGTTTTCTGAATCTAATTTTTGTGAGATTCTATAATATGTTTTCTAACATTAGATTCAGTGTGTAGATTTTTCCTTCCTCTGACATTCTTAGAATGGGTGTGATTTAATTCTTGACCCTTAAAAAATTATCAAAATGCCCTTGGTTCATTTTTATTCACTTTAATAACCTTAAGAGCAGTATTCTCTTTTTACACTTCATTCGGGTATTTCCTAACACTAGTCCCATATTCCTATAATCCTCTTTGACTTTCTGTCCTAGGTTAAATGACTAAAATGCTCTCCATTCACCTTTACTTATTCTTATAATATTAGAGGCATTTTTGTCATTTCACATTTTTTCAGAGTATTGATTAGCCCTAGCCCCTATTTCAGGACCTGCCTGATTTCCTATCTAGGTTTATACCCTTGGTTGGATATCTAATCCAACCTTACCCAAAACCTCTACTAAAACTTTAATTATTTCAGAAAATGATATCAATTAATCGGGGCCTCAAATCAAAATTCTGATCCACACCATACAAATAAGAAAAATCCCCTCTTTTTTTCCTTGACTTTAGATCTTTGGGTTTTTGGTCTTTTTCCATAATTATGTTTAGGTCCCTAACTTTATCAATAATACCATCCATATCCCTTCTTTATTCATAATTACCTTTATGTCTTTTGCCTTTTTAAAAATGACACCCATATCCCTTCATTCTTCAGTATTAGGCTTAAGGCTCTTAACTTGTTTCTACATTTACTCTAGGCCTTGGGACTTTTATAATTTTTACTTTAGTCCCTTTAAAACTTTATACTTAGTCCATACAGGACTTCCTTTCTTTACAATTTAGTCCCCTTAACTTTCTTATTTAGGCCCTAAAGGACTTTTCTTCTTTAGAATTTAGTCCTTTCTTCCTCTTTCCTCTTTCTGTACCTAGGAAACTCTTCTGGAGCCTATACCTTTATTTACCTTTCTGCCCCAAGAACTTTCACTATTTACATCATAGTCCCAATACTTTCTCTATTTGTAGTTTAGTCCCTGAAAACCCTTTGTATATTTTTGGGACTTTTGCTCAAAGGGGTTCGGTAGCCTACCTGTTTTAGGCTACTTTCTAGACTTCTGGGCCTAAAAATTAGGATATTACACTCATGGCTTAAATAATTATATCTAGATAAACACATCAAATTGAGTCATTATATTAAAAATTTCATTTAAGTTACTTTAGTGGCATTTTTTGGCATTTATACTCATAAATAGGCCATTATGCCTCATTTCCCATTTTCTGGGATTTTCTAGAATTTTCTTGCTTTTTACATTAATAGTTACCCCTTTTAGCCTAAACTTCATAAAATTACGGTTTTACCCCTACTCAAGTTCAACCTCATAAATCAATACTTTAAGGCCTCTACCTCAACCTTAGGCCTATAACTATCTTCTTTTCTCTTTCTGAGCCCTTGAGACTCTTTTGGAGTCCCTAACTTTATTTACATATTTGCCTAGGAATTTTCTCTATTTGCACTTTAGTCCCTAAACTTTCTCTATTTGCAGTTTAATCCCTTAAAACCCTCTGTATATTTATGGGGCATCTACTCAAAAGGACTTGGTAGCCTACCTATTTTAGGCTATTTTCTAGGTTTCTAGACTTAAAAATTGGGATGTGACATTTCTCCCCATGTTAAAAAAAATTTCATCCTCGAAATTTTAGGGTTAAACCTTTACTCATACCCTTACTAAGAGGTTATCTAAAGAGAATGTTTCTTACTTTTCCTAACTTTTCTTAACTTTTCTTCTATCTTGCTGAACTTTGTGCATTTATACCAAACTTTTCTTGCATTTACACACTTTCAAATACTTCCCAGGGGGTCAACCATCCTTGGGTTACTCTTGCCTAAGCATGCTTAACTGAAAAGTGCTTATGGGAATCTAAAGCAATAGTGCTGATAGGCTCAGACCTGGTATTTTACTATCTTAGACCCTTCTCATACTATCTCTTTTGGGTCTTTTCTACTTACTTTCTCACCTCCAACCTTATCTATAAAGATCTATTTGTCAATACTCAATCTATTTTTGTATCACAAGGGTTTTTTCTTGTATCTGGAGCGAGTCTAAATACTTATTGCCCAAGACTTATGGCTCTAACTCTTCTAACTGTGGCTTTCCTTTGTTAATTGGAAGAGAATTGAGCTTAGTCTAATCAATGATAAGGTTATCTGGAACAAAGTCATGGGTATAGTCTCTATATTAGTTAACTAATGTAAGAGGTTTCTTCATCTTGTCCCTGGCCATCGTCTTCCCAAAAAGATACTATACTCTTACTCTTGTTCTTAACAACTTTTCTTAGGCTAGGTCTACTATAAACTCAGAGATCTACTATGATCTACCATAAGCCTCTTCAGGTTCTACTCCAACCGTGTAATTTAATTTCTTTACAAGCCATACTAGGATCTAACTGGGATCTAACTGGGATCCTCTATAATCTACTATGATTCTATTGTACTATATCTAAATCTCTAGGAGACTTCAAACCAAAGGATTAGGTTGACTTTGTTTAGTTGGAAATTGCTGATAATTCCCCAAGACTGTTCTGATAAACCAATATCATTCTCCTAGGATCAATCAATTCTCTAGGACACATGTCTATCTCTTTAGGTGCCTAAGCCAATCTACCTTAGGAGTTCTCTTACTCCTATAGTTGCTCTTACCATCTTTAGCTGATTCTAAATGGTACAGGGAGAGGACGTATGCAACTTCACTTTTCTCTACTTCACTTCTTAGTAGGAGCATTACTCTAACATGCATAATACCTAGGCAACGTGTTGCAAGAAACTAAAATTCTCCTTATGAATGCATAGCTCTAACATAGGAGCTAAAGCATTCTTTCCTTTAATATGCATAGCTTTAACACTTGGAGCTTAAGCATATTTTCCACAACTATAACATAGTGCCTGGCATTACATGCAAGGAGTGAAAGCTCTTACTTGTTGCTATATATGTAACATGTATTCAGACATCCTATCCCTATAAAATTGAGCCTCTCTTTCTATCTGTAGTTGACTCTGGAAGTTACGGGGAGAGGACTTATAAGATTCTCTTATTTCTGCTTGCCTTAGTACTCTGCTAAGCTCAGGGACATTTAACCCTAACTCTGTTCTTAGCCAGTCATGCTTTCATTGGGATAAAGTCTGTTAGACTTATGTTTTGATGATAACAAATAATAATGAAAAGATTTCAAAATAAAACTTAACTGATAAAGAACATTTATCAATAAGCTTATTGATAAGGTTGTTATTCGATAAATGAGAACTTTTGAAGGAAAATATAATTTTTGAAAAGCATTTATCGAGAACATATTCGATAAGGTTTCTTATAGCTTAAGACTTCGATAAATCATAAAGAATTATGTTTATGAAAATTCTGAGTCATATTTATCGAAGAAGCCTTCGATAAGTTTTACACAACCTCAGTTTTATAAAAAGCTTTATCAAAGAATTGATCGATCAAGGGATTTATCGATAAAGACTTCAAACAATCATTTATATTTTCAAAAGAAATTACTACTATACTTTCAAAGATTGATTTATTGAAGGACTATTTTGTAAGGAGATTTATCGAATAACTCTTCTATAAATAAGAAAAAGTTTCTTAGATCTTCAAAAGCACTGAGAAATGATTTTTCATATATTCTACTACTCGCTTTTGATATTATTTCCACATATTTTATAAAAACTTATGATCAGAGAATGGAAAGGTTTAATGGTTTAAAATCTTATCATTGAAAAATGCTTTTATCTTTCCATATCACAGAGTTTTTTCTAATAAAATAATCTATACAGTGATCAAATTAAATTTTTTCCCTAAAATGATCTTTGGAATCTTGAGTTACAAATTTATATAAGATCAAATGTAAGATAGAAGAGTTGAGTTGTTTCAAGTTCAAATCACTGGAGTTTTAGTATTAATTAATATTTCTGATGGTGATTTGATTATTTGAAATGTTTTAATGATGATTCATTGCCTATAATGATTGATTGATCTATTTGAATTGTCTATGGTTTAATTAGTCTTGAAACTATGGAAATAAGATTATTCATGAAACATCCAAAGTATGATTCAATATGCTCTTATTGATGATCCACTCAATCAAATCAGTTATCAAATAGATCTTCGATAATAGCCATTGTTAAGCTTAAACTAAACTACATTGAGTATCTAAATGATAGTCTTGTACTGACTTTATTGAGCTTAAGAATTACTTTGATTGAATGAATAATCTTCATGGGTTTATAGCCTAATCTTAATTGATGAAAGTTTATGTGTTGATGACTTGTTAACTTTCTAGTCAAGCTCTTATCTCTATTTTGATGTGCTGTGATAAATGGTGATCTTAATTTAAGATGAATAATGATCTTATGAATTTATGTTTCCATATATACATTATTTGTGAAAGGATTGAAAAGATCATGTATGAAAAATTTGCTTGAAAAACTCTGAAAGAATGCTCTTCAGAATTTATCGATAAGCTATTCAAAGAGTCCATTTATTGAAGAACACTTAGATAAATACTGTATTGTAAAATACAACGATAAGTCTAAAAGCATATATTCTGAAAGAATATTTTCAAAGAACTATTTGTTATATCATGATCTATCACTGTGCAATTCATTGAAGATTTATCGAAGTCCTTTTCGATAAGGCTAATTATCGAAGAATTTTAGATAAGCTTTAAACTATTTCAAATACAATTCATCAGTAATTTATCAAACACATTTTCGATAAGGCTCCTCTTCGATAAATTCTTTGATAAATCAAGCATATTTATGAAAAAAAATTTAAACCAGACTTTAGCAGATTATGATCTTTAAATCTAAATCATTTGGAAAAATTGCTATATGCTTATACTAATTATATATATTTACTAAAGCATGTTTCAAGGTCATTTATAGGATAAGGCAAGATCAAACTAAGAGATCAACGAAATAGCCAAAAAACATTAGTGCACACATTAGCAAATAGCAACTATATTCATCAACAGCTATCTTAACGGCTACTTCACCAGAATTATAAAGAACAAGTATAAAAGAAGAAGAAGCCAAAATGAGAGAGTTGAAGAAGTTAGACAAGCACGGCTGGAAAAAAGGCTTTCTAAATCGGTTAAAAATAGACTTCTACACTAGACTTTAATCCGGTGTAGAAACAGCCCGTGTAAAAAGTTTAATATTCTACACCGGTTGTATATGACCGGTGTAAACAATCAGCTTTTTTAAATCAGTTATTTCATACAACCGGTTTAAAAAGTAATGTCAAAATAAAAAAAAAAATCAGAATAAAAAAACTCTAGATCCGAAATTATTTTCTTCTTCGTCACAAATCTGAAGGAGGAGGAGAGTGATGAAGAAGAATAGGTACCTATAAAATGCAAGTAGAGAACAAAAAAGAGGAAGAAAGAAAAAGTTAGAGAACCCAGAAACGAAAGAAACAAAAACTTAGATATATGCGCAGAAATGAAAACCCATAAACGTCGTCACCTAATTGAAGATATCACAAAAATATCGTCACAATTCCTTTTGGTTACCTGCTCAAAAGCAAACAAAAATATATTTAAACAGAACCCAGAAATAAATGAGACAAAAACCCAAATATATATATAAAAACAAAAACCTAGAAACGCCTTTACCTAATTAAAGATATCACAGAAACATCGTCACAATTCCTCCGACTTACCCAGTTAAAAGTGAATAGAAATATATTTAAACAAAATCGAGAAAGAAAGGAACAAAAAAATAGACACCCACCATCGCTGATCTAGGTCTTTTTCTTTGGGGAGCTTTAGAGGCTACAACGACTGACTTCAACAATAGAAAACGACGAGCATAGGTATGGGTCATCGCATATCTAGGTCTTCTTCTTCGGCGAGCTTTAGACGGTGTGTTACGAAGGTGAAGCTTCCTGTCACCATGTGTTCTTCCTTGTCTAGTTTTCTCCAGGGACAACGATATAATTTGTGAAGATAGGGAATCGTAAAAAATTAACGCCACCGGTCATGACTTTTTATAGCGGTCATTACTTTTTACAGCGATCATATTTTACGACCGGTGTAAATATTTCATCTTATTTACAAAAATACCACCGGTCATGACTTTTTACAGCTGTCATTACTTTTTACAGCGGTCATATGAAACCGGTGTAAATATTTTATCTTATTTACAAAAATGCCACCGGTCATGACTTTTTACAGTGGTCATTACTTTTTACAGTGGTTATATTTTACGACCAGTGTAAATATTTCATCTTATTTACAAAAATGCCATCGGTCATTTTTTTTAAACCGTCTCCGCAGTGACCGGTTTAAAAAGGGGGCTTTAAAAAGCCTATTTTCCAGCAGTGAAGATAAAACAAATAATTACAATGCAATTTGATTACACTAAATGATTTGTATCTGATCTCTGTTTTACTCTATTTCTCTTCATTGGTTTAGAGTATACATATTGTTACCTAGAGAAACTTATAGAGTTGTGAGCTTAAGTGTTTATTTTATCTACTGGAAGAGTTTCATTTGTATCAATATCTTTCCTGTATTGCTTAAGAGTGGGTGACTCATACGGGTATAAGGGGGGTGAGACGAATTCTCACTGGATAACTTTACGGGTTGTAAGGGGGAGTGAGAAGGATTCTCAAGTGAATGTACTGAAGCACCAAAAGCCTATGGAATCTTAGAGACAGTGGAACACTCAGAGGAGCTCTCTAGGGACTAGACATAAGCTAAGTAGATTGGGCTGAACTAGTATAAATCATCGTGTGCTATCTTTCTCCTACAACATCTTCCTTCAGTGATATCATTTTAAACCCTACTCTTTAAGTTCATTCAAATATCTTTAGAGTTTTTAAAATTTTTTAAATTACCCAATTCACCCCTATTAGGTGATACAGCCAGAATCAACAAAGTCAACTCCATTTGCCTTGACTGCTACTCTCTGTTCTCAAGGGAGTACATGTTACTTCTGCTAAAGCAACATCAACTCCATCTTGACTACTTCCCTTTTCTGCTCGGATAGGGTATCTTGCTTTGTTTAGAGCAATGTCAATTATAACTCGAAGGACTAGTTCCCAATTTTTCTTAGAAAGAGTTAATGCCAGAATTCTCATACATTATATCCCTACTCAGGAGCCTCTCAACCTAACCCTAAGTGACTGAGTATCTCTTAACATTATCAGAAATATGCTTATCTCTTTATGCTAATTCCCTGCATAGCTCTCTGTCTCATTCTCTATCTCTTTATCTTGATCCTCCAGAATTTCACTAGGGTTATCAATCTTGAGTTTACTATCTCCAAGATCCTATTCATCTATTCAAGAATATGAAATAGCTACTTTATTAGGCTATCTTAGCCTTAACAAGGTTGCATTAATTCATCTTGCTTAGGTTTCCACTATACCCTCCTGTTAGGGTACAAATTCAAATCCCTAACTATCTTATTTGACTCATGGTCATTACTCTTTCTTGGAAGGGGAGTTTCTTGGTCTTTAAATAATGGCTACCTTTCTCTTAACCTCTGCTGGTCTTACTTAGCTTCATTCCATTGTAACATCGCCCGCGGCCTAAAGGACTTCTGTGTCCTTAACCTCATTGTCATCCCTAACTAAGTCAGCTACTTCCTTTCAGCTAGCTGAGGAAGGGTCTGTCTCACATCTCTAGGTCATTAATACTTTTAGGTTCCCCTATCCTCAGGTATTACTGGCAGGTGGGATGTTATCTCTAACTTTCCTTTAAACCTCAACTAACTAAGAATTCAAACTTCATCTCTTATTGATCCTCAGTATTCATTTTCCCTAGATTATTCACCTCCAATCCATAAACATCGTTGGACCATGAACAAGTAATAACCGCTATTGACTTCAACCTAGACCGAGCCTTATCTAATACGTTGTGTACCCAATATCCAGAGCAGAGCATTCCTATCAGAGTATACTTTTGAAAGTGATTAGAATTTTACTTACGCCCAAAAATTAAAACAATATACTTTTACTTACGCCCAAAAATTAAAATTTTGCAAGTTGGTCATCGGGTACTGTTTATCTTGCATTTTTCCAGATTCGATAGTTCAATTTTGAAAAAGCATAAATAATTTTACAAAAATCGTATGGAGGTGGTTCAAGTCTCTATTAGATATTTTAATGATCTTTAAGGAAAAAAGATATAAAACTGAAGTCAATCCTTGCTAATTCATACAGTTAATTTATTGATTATTACTATTCATTTAGTCAACACTGGAACTTCCATATTTTTTGCCTCAAATTTGGAAAATCAAATCTAATTGCATACACATTAATTGAGGAAAAATACCCATACATTTAAAGCTTGGGATGTGTACTACATGCTCACTAAATATCATGGTTAGATTCATGATTAACGTGGTCAAACTAGGGCTGGAACATTACTGCTCCAGAACCTACGAAATTTTCTCACTAACTTCTTTCTTTAATTATCTTTAATTATTCCAGTATGCATAAACTATTATCTTGATTTCTCATACATTCTTATACTTATATGAACATGCCATACTTATTCCATACAATTTTATTACATAATTTGGCACATTACATAATGTATACATAATTGGAGAATCTAATATCTCAGTAGTAAACATTACTACTAATGCATGCAAGATAATGTTTGGTGCATGACATGCTTGCTTACCATAAATCATATTATCATAATGACATATGAGCATGCTCAATGTTTTATACATTATATATATGGCTATCATATTCATAGAAACAGCTTAAATTATTCATACATGCTTCACAAAATCAAGCAAAGCAATCAACACATCAGCACACACAAGCACAAGTATCAAGCACACAAATTAGGTAAATTCACTACCTTGTGCTATAAGCTTTCTTCTTGATTTTGTACTTGCTCCCTAAGCTTCCCAACCAATGAGTGGCTCGGCCAACCTCATCAACTCATCCTCTTGGATGTATCAAGGTCCTAAACATAGCCACATAAATCATATAACTAACTAGGACCAAAAACTAACACAATATGGAAGACTAGCTCACTTGAACTTAACATCTTTTTCTTAATTTTAGGATTAGTGTTCTATCTTTCTAAAAATATTCCAAATATCATCTTGGATGTATCAAACTCACACTCCTTCCCCATGAAACTTCATTTGTTGAGAGGTTACACTTTCTTGGTGCCAAAATTCTACTTTTGATTTCAATGCTTCCAACTTTACATTCTCAACTTAGTTTCACATAATTTTTCATGTAGAACCCATTAGAAGTATTAGAATAATCAAAATCACATCCTAAGGTACATATCCAGTCAAGGTCGTGGCACTCCTCTAGGTAACCAAGTCATGGAATTCAATCAACTATAAGTTAGAACCACTTGAATCCTACTCTTTTCTATTCTTCAAACATATATCTATCATCATACTTATCTCTTTCTAAAATTACAAATTTAAACAGCAACAATATCACAAGAGTTCAAGCTTCCAAATCCATTAAAATTTCTACCAAAGCTCAAAATACAAACTACTAGAAGATCAAGAGTTAGAGTGCTCATTTTACCTTGATTGAAGGTTGAATCTTGCTCTTTTCTCTCTCTCATCCATGTTACCTCCTATTTCTCTCTCCACTATAAATTTCTGTAGCATTTTCTCTTCCTTTCACTCATCTTTTCGTGCACACTTTGGAGATGGGGTATTTATAATGCTTCACTTACTAAAATGCCCTCCAAGTTGCCTAAAATTACAAGATCAAATGGATGATCTAGGTTGCACCACACATCCATCTTGCCTCATCTTCATAATATCAACAAGGCTACGTGCCAAAATCTCAAGGGAAGAAGGAAGGTAAGATTTAATCTTGGCCCTTGATTTCTCTTAACAAATTGAATTATTCAGTTGTCTCTACTTTACTTGGCTCATATTTGTTTGAATTTCTTAAAGGCCTTCTAGAATTTAGAAAATTCTTCTGTCTACTCCATAATCTTCCTTTAATTATAAAGAAATTCTATAAATTTTCTTAGGCTTTAACTCTTCCTTGAACTATTTTTTTCTAAATTTCCTGCAAAATACAACTTACTGGCATTCTGAGCTTCCAGTATTTCTGTAGCTCACACTACTAACCTTGTAGGAATAAAACTAATTTTATAAACATCTTTAGTCTCTTAACTATTTATTCCCCATTTTTACAAACATTTCTTAGGTCTCCTCATGACTCAAATAATTATATCTAGATAAATATCTCAAACTGAGCTATTATATTAAAAATTCCATTAAAGTTATTTTAGGGGTATTTTTGGCATTTATATTCATAAATAGACCTCTATGTTTTATTTCCCATTTTCTGTGATTTTTTGAATTTTTTTGACTTTTTATATTCATAGTTACCCATTTTGACCTGAAACTACCTAAAAATATGGTTTTGCCCTACTCTGGCTAAACCTGAAATCATCACTTTGAGGCCTCTATCTAAACCTTAGGCCTGTAACTATCCTCTTTTATCTTTATGAGCCCTTGAGACTCTTATGGAGTCCCTTTACATATTTACCCTAAGGAACTTACTCTATTTGCACTTTATTCCCTAAACTTTCTCTATTTGCAGTTTTTCCCTTAAAATTCTCTATATATTTTTAGGACTTTTGCTCAAAGGAGCCTGGTAGCTTACCTATTTTAGGTTACTTTCTAGGCTTCTAGACCTAAAAATTGGGATGTGACACATTACGATACTAAATCAAGATGAAACACTCCTAGTGCGTTGGACTTGGAGATAGGAAGTGCCATCCCCACTCCAAAATATCTCCACCAAAGTTGGGCAGGTTCGAAAAAACATAACTAATTTACCAAACCCAAGAGGCTCCGCTATAAATTGAGCAGTCATCTAGTCAAGAGGGGTATCCGTTTTTTAGCTTACTTAGTGTTAAGTTATTTCCCCATTCTTAATTTGTAATTCATTCATTCTGTTTCAAGTTTCGGACAATAGTCATTTTTCACCATGTTCTTACTATACTTGTTTGTCACTCTTTTTTTTTTTTTTTTGTGAAAGTTGTTTGTCACTCTATTATTACTATATTTACTTTCAGTTTCTCCTTTAATTTTTGGTTGGTACATTCATGTAGGATTTTTGTTCAATAAAATTATTACACTATTTTGGTTCAATCACTCTATTATTACAATATTGCTAGTGACTCAATAAAATTTCTATAGTAGAATTTTGGTTCTACAGAGAGTATAAAGAGGGAAGAAGAAAGAATAGAGAAAACAGGAAGATGAGATGCAAGACGGAGACGAGTCACATTCATCTCGTACTTCATATTCATTATATGTGCAGGCGACGATTACAAAGCTTCCCAACTGAATTTGTTTATCAGTTACAACCAAATGACAACTTTGCCAACTTTATTCTATTGAAAACCCACATACACCCTTAACGAAACGCATCGTATCAAAGGTTGTGTTGTGGTGTGGGACGAAGAAGCTTCTGGTTTTAGTGGGACGGTAATCGATCGTGGAGACTATCTACGCAACACCTTAGGGAAGTAGTTGAGGATGACGATGGAATTGCATATATGACTAGAATTGTGTGTTGCTTCCACTAACACAAAAATACATTTTTTTTTATTTTCCAAAGTTAAATGTGATTTTGCGGAAAGTTAATTCGTTTATATATATAGATATATTCTCAAAAGACAAATATTGCCCATGATGTCTTTTAGTGGTTGGTGCATTAAAGGCTGCTTACCTTTTTAAGAGAATGGAAAAGAAGTTTCTGGGCTTTCCCTCAAAAGCGCAGGCCAATTAGATCAATGACCTCTTGCTGGAATGTACATCTTTAGTGCTTAAAGAATCCGAATCTTTTGCAATATTGTCTTTTGATTCTGATATACAATGGGGTATGAATCTTCTACAGATTCTGAAGATTTATAGAATGGATGAATATTATCTACATTTTATTTAGATAAATACGATTTTATTATTTTGCTATTTTTTAAAAAAAAACAGTTTACCAAAATCCAACTTCAATCATATACTTTTAACAAAATCTTAATCAACCTAAGAGACCTAATTAGGGATTTCTGAATGTTGTTAAAAAATCAGAATGTCCCTATATAGTTACAAGGTAGATGTAAGTCTAATTTCTGTTTTAATTACTTTACTTGTATTTAGTTGAGATTTTTCCTTTATTTTTAGTTCGTTTATTTGTTTTTTCTATGTTTATGTTGTTGCTATGTTTTGTTGTTTTGCTATCTTAAAAGATAATATTTTTTTGTGCTTTCAAACTTTAGTGACAAACAAAAATCTATTATGAAAAAAAAATAATTTTAAATAAATGAGTGTTTGGATAGTTATTACTAGAAGGATTTTTGTAATTGGTAAATTCTCAGAAAGTGTATGAGATGAAATGATAATTACACAAAATAAAATGTATAATTTTTATTTTATGTGTGATATTAAAATAGTAAATAATATATATATTTTATTTATTGGGTAAGTAAGAATAAATAATAAGTAATAAGTTAGTAAATAAGTAATTTTATTTATATATTATTTTATTATATATATGTACGTATATTTATATTAAATTATTAAAATATGAAAACAATAAGTAATATACATATACTTAGTTCGTATTATATATATATACATATACTTGTCTGAAGGTGAAGAAGAGAAGAGCAGGAGAAAATGATGTTGGGAAAGACAGGAGGAAGAGTAATGGGGGGATGGGATGCAGCAGGTACCTCAGGTAGTAAGATAGGAAAAAGTAAAAGTAAATTGGCATTTTTATGCCTAAAAACTATTTCTATTAGTTTATCTGAAAGTATAATTTTAAACTATGGTTTAAACTATAAATACTTATAGACTAATATAACTGTTTGTTTTAAAAAAAAATTAAACTAAGATTTAAGCCAGAAGCCCTTTTAAAACATTAGTTTTACAGCCATCCAAACAACCAAATTGTCATGGCATGATACTATTTTTAGATTTTATCATTAATTATTAGGGAGAATTACCGAGGAGGACTTAGGAAAAATAATATTTCTTAAAAATATTTTAAAAATTATCATTATTTAAAAGGACTAAAACTAAAATAAAAATTTATAATTACTAAATTATCCCTATATATACTCTTACATTATCTTTCACTAATCTCAATTATTTGACAGTTAGTTACCAATTGAAGTTCACTCCCACTACTCTATTTTTTATGGATTTAAATTAATGCAGTGATGTTAATCACATAAATATGCACGGGCTGCAGATTTTTGTGAAAAATCAAAGTCAATATGGATTTGACCTTTCCGATGATCCCACAACATATGAGATATTTTGGAGGGTGAATATAAAGAAATAAAAATTTAACTAAAAAATTAAGGAAATAAAATTATCCAAGATTTAATGATTAAACGTAAACATTTTAATTAATTTTCTAAGTAAGCTTTGATACAATGTAAAGATTCATAGAACTTGTGAGGAGGTAAGTAATTTAATGTGGAGATGATGTATGTGGATGTTAAAAGGGAAAAAAGAAAAAAGAAAACGAAAGGAAGGAGTAGTTATCAAAAGGACTCCTTTTGATAGAGGGCAATTTAATAATTATAAATTTTAATTTTAATTTTTGGTCCTTTTAACTAAATACATTTTTTAAGATCCTTTTCAATAATTGTTATTTTTTCTTGATCATTCTCCCTAATTCTCCCTAACTATTATTTGTTAATATATTCTCATTTAATTTTAGGGAAAATGACAAAAAAAGACCATTTGAAATTCAAAAGGACAAAAATGGCCCATGAATTTTCAAAAAGACAGATTGGGCAGGAGGCCCAATCTGTCATTTTTAAATTACTGTGCACAGTTGCAAATACCATTATTCGAGTTGCAAATACCATTAGCATAGTTGTAAATACCATTATAGGAATTCAAATATAACTAGCAGAATTGTAAATACCATTGAAAAAGTTGCAAATACCATTACAAGAGTTGCAAATACTATTGACAGAGTTGTAAAAAATACAATTTCATTTTTTATTTGCAACTCTACTAATGGTATTCGCAACTCCCATAATGGTATTTGTAACTGTGAACAGTAATTTCTAAAATGACAGATTGTGCCTCCTGCCCAATCTGTCTTTTTCTAAATTCATGGGCCTTTTTTGTCCTTTTGAATTTCAAATGGTCTTTTTTTGTCATTTTTCCTTAATTTTAGGGTTTCTAGAATATTCTATATTTAATTCATAAGGTTGGGTTGAGGCTATAAATAGTCTTGGAATAATATTGAATTGAATTTGAATTTATCTTCCGTTTGAATTTCTCTCTTCTCTTTCTCTCTATTCTCCTTTTTCCCTCTGCCCCATCCTACATCTATATTGTTTTTTAGTTAACTTTTTTTGAAGAATATTTTTCTGGATGATGAAAAGACTGGTTCATTTTAAGAGTAATGATCTTAATTCCTATATCAAGAGTCACCATAGATGCAGCTAATGTGTCGATCCAAATTAATTATAAAACATAAAATCATCTTATGTGTATATTTATTTACATTTTGGATCAACTTAATGCAGTCTCCACGTAAGGCGCATTTTCTCCTCATCGTTTTCATTTTATATATTTCTTGCCTTGGAATCTGTCATGCATATTCTGTTTTTATGGGTTTCCATGAATCTTAAGTACTTTAAATTTTGTTTAGTATTAGTGCCTTGAATTGTAAGGTAAAGTCTTTTAAAAGTGCGTTGTCCATCAGTTTTCATAGTAATGGCTCTTGATTGTATTGCATATATATAGTGGAAACCATATTATCCCATATATATATATATATATATATATATATATATATATATATGTGAGCGCGCGCGCGCAGTGGGTTAGATTAAATACCATTGGACCTTTATCAAACATTTTTGGTTTGTTCTCCGTACTGTGAAGACGGGAACGGAAAATCGTCAACATAGGGGTCGATATATCTTTTCATCATATATACAAACACAATTTGACGTTACTTTTGTCCTTAATATAAAATTTAATAATTTTTAACATAAATTATACTATAAATTAAATTTTATATTAAAAATTAGATAAGTAATAACTATTTAGTCTTGGGCACCATAATTTTGGATGCAATAAGCATGTTTAAGAATTTGTTTTAATTTTATATGGTTATGTTGGGAAGTTTTCACTTAGGAGCTTGGGTATCTGGAAATTTCTAAATTATAGTAATGTCACCTAGACCGTTACTCAAAGTTAAGTTTGACTGTCAGTTAATCAATACACTGACATGGCATGCCCACGTAACATTCACTTCATCTTTTATTTTAGGTTAAAGTATAAATTTGCCCCTAAAATTTTTGCTAACACTAGGTATCCAGAAGTTTCTTTTTGTATTCAATGTCTTATCGATCGTTATCCAAGTTTAATTTAACTATTAGTTGATCAAATGTGCTAAGTTTACCAGTCCACATGTGTTTAACTTCATTTTTTTCAAGTTAGATTTCTAAATAAGGAAAACTAAAAAAAAAAATACATAACCCCCAAGCTAGATCTGGATAATAGCTAGGAGCACATTGAACCCAAAAGGAATTTCTGAATACCTAATGCTCTTGAGTGAAAATTTCCAGATACCCAATACTTCTGAGTGAAAATTTCTAGGGTAAATTTATATCTTAACCCAATAAAAGATGACGTGGATGCCACATGGGCATGCCACATCATCATATTGATCAACTAACGATTAAACTTAACTTTGGATAATAGTCATGGCAATATTATTACGATTTGAAAACTTCTAGGGCAATATTACTTATAAAAAACTTCCGGATACCCATAGCTTTTGAGTGAAAACTTCCTAAACAAATTTACACCTTAACCCAAAAAAAAAAACAAATTCCCACTTCCCCTCTTTCTGAGTTCTATTGCTTCTTTTTCTTAAGTAGTGTGTCCCCATATATCATGATTTAACGCTTTTTTCTAAGTTTTTGGACAAATAATAGGTGTTTGTTATGGTTCAGAATGTCAAATTTTCACCTTGCTTTGGAATCATTTTACTTCGAGGCTTTTTAGAGTGAGATACAATTGAATTTGTTCATAACATTCTAAACTGATTTATTTCCTATTTTGTAGTTTGTGGCTTTCCCTCATTTGTTCTTTTTCTTTTTTGGTTTGCAAGTTGGAAAGCAAGGAAAAAAAGAAAGAGATAAAGAGATCAAGGAACCAAAAGAATAGTAAAAACAGTAAAAAATAAATAAAAGTGTTATAAATATTATATGATGTGTAGATGTTCATAGTCTCTTAGGATTCTATATCATATTGTACCATTATGTTCTTAATTCTCTTCTTTATGAAATTGTAACTCTTGGAAGGGTTGGTGGTGAAACATTATACTTTTAACCTCTCAGAGTACATATTCGGAAGCATATTTAATGAGCGGAAGCATTACTTTAGCTCAAAAATAAAAATTTTAAAGCTTACTTATCGGGTACTGTTTATTTGGTAAATTTTAAATTGACAGTTTAAATTTAAAAATTTATAAGTAATTCTAGAAAAATTATATGGAGGTGAACTAAATTTCTACGTAAAGCTCTTTCATAGCTATTTAAGGGAAAAATATAAATCTGGATATTTACTTTGCTAATCAATACAGTTAAATAATTACTTTTTACTATTTATTTGATAAATTCTGAAAATTCTAGATTCTATCTTGTAAATTTAGAAATTCATTTCTCTTGATATATACATCCAAATGAGATGTGTTACCTATGAATTTAAAGCTATGGATGTGTAATACATGCTCATAAAATTTTGTGAATTAATTCTTTCATTTGCTAGGTTAAACTGAAGCCACCACAAAACTGCTTTAGGACCTACGTTTTTACCATTTCAGTTTCCTTTCTTGAATTCCCAATAATTGTTCCAGCATGCATAAACCATCTCTTTGGCCTCTCATACATTCATATACATCATGGGGTTATGCCATAATCATTTCATATATTTTCATCACATAAATAGACACTTTACATAACTAGGAAAGACTATATATCATAGGCTAGAGTATCAAATTGTTCACTTTCTTTCTTCTATTCTTTAGCTCTTCTCCATGCATACATTTTCTATCATGCTTGACCTAAATTGGTTAGTTGTGGGAGGGTGAGATTCTAGGGAATCTCAGTAGTAAATATTACCACTTAAATATACAAGATGGATACTAATGCATGATATGTAATTTCATTAAACTTTCTTCATTTAGTGACATGCCGTCATGCTATATGCTTTGTATAAAAATGCATGGCCATGGGAAACATGTTATTCATAACATATTTAACATCATTCATCATGTCACAACATCATTGAATCATCATATACATGTCAACACATAAGCATACCACCTCAAGCACATAAAGAGGTAAGTCCACTACCTTAAACATAAGCTTTTCTCTTATTCTTGCACTTGCTCCCTAATCTTTCAACCAAACATTGGTTGCTTGCTCATCCTCTTTAACTCATTTTCTTTGACATATCATGGCCCTAAACACAATTATATTGTGTATACAACTCATTAGAGCTATTACATAAACATTGCACACTAACTTCCTTAAAACCCCTAACTCTTAACTTAATTCTTCGAGTTGGTGGTTTAGCTTTGGAATAATTATTTCCTTCAACCAATCCTACATAATTTTGTCTAAGGAATCCAAATATGAGGTTAGAATTTCAAAATTTCAACTCCTCCCTTAGCTGCTATACAGAACCGAACATAACCTCCTTGTTTTCCAAAAATTCTCATTTTGATTCCAATGCTTCCAATACTTGTTTCTCTATTTTACTCCACACAATTTTTCATTTTAAATCCATTGGAAGCATCAAAATCATGTAATTCTCACATATGAACAATGATACATACAATAGCAGCTAAGAGCATAAAACCATAATTGCATGCATACTTAAATTTTCAAGCCAATACTACTTGATTCTAACTTGTTCAAGCTTACCTAAACTATACATAACATAAAATTCATATTCCCATCATCTATGAACATCACGTCCAGCAGCAACACCAAAGGGAAAATGCCATAAAAACCACTTAAAACTAAGAATAAACTTGCTAGAATAAAGTTCAAGAGCTAGGGAATTAATTACCTTGACTTGCTTCCAAGTTTGAGTACTTCTTTTTGGCTCAAGTAGAAATTTTGGCAGAGGTTCCCTAAGGTTCATGAGGATTCTAAAATGTGAAGGAAAATGGGGGCTATTTATAGATAAAGGTGAAAATTAAAGGCCAAGATTACTTTGGTTACTATTTGCTCTAATGGTCCATATTCAACCTTCCACCAAGCTTTCCCTAGAAGCCACTTTATGACATCATCCATGACATCAACAAGGCCATGTTTGGCACAAAGTGAAGGAAAAGAAGAGTCTAGAAAAATTTTAGTCCAATTTTCTAAATTTATTTTTCTGAGATTCCATAATATATTTTCTTATCTTAAATCCAGTATCTGGATACTTCCTACCATTGACATTCTTAGAATGGGTCTAAACTTAATTACTGATCCCTTAAAAAATTACCAAAATGCCCTTGGTTCTTCTTTATTTAATTTAATTAACTCTAGGGATATCGTATTTTCACACATCACAAGAGTATTCCCTGACCCTGGTCAACTATCCAAATAACCCTCCTTGGCCGTATAACCTTGGTCAAATGACCAGAATGCCCTCCACTCATCTCTTGTTCAGTATTGTAATACAGGGGCATTTTCGTAATTTTATATTTTTCAGGTCTTTTATTAGCACTGGCCCACATACCTATCTAAAAATATCATTGGGCCTATGAGGCACCATTTTGGGCCTTCTACATGATCCCCTGCCTTCATGGGCTCAACTCCCAAGAAATTCCCCCGAAAAGTATTTATCGGGTATTTTATTCTACTGTAAATTCTATAATAAATTCTACATGACTCATTCTTTAGTTCTGTTAGTTTCATAAATTATCATATTAATTATAAGAATTTACTATAAAATTTTATCTGATTCTGAGGTCTGGAAGATACTGTACGAATTTTTTCAAACTTCAAAAATTCTTATCAATTCATCGGGGACCTCAAATCAACATTCTGTGTTCCGTTAAACTGATCTGAATAATTTTCTCTATTTACTGGTAAAATTTGGGACTAAACTGTTTTCAGAAAGTTTTAGGCCTTTTCCGGTTCAACTTCCTCATAATTACAATTTTGCCTTTGAACTTTTGATAAATTACAATTAAGTCCCCCAAACTTTTTGTGATTACACTTATTGGCCCAATATTTATCTCTACATTTTATTTTGGCCCTGGAACTTTTATAAATTTCACTTAGGTCATTGAACTTTCCATTATTTACAACTTAATCCCTTTCCTTCCTTAAATTGTAACATTTTCCTTAGAAAATCTCATGTGTATTACATCTAAATTGTACATACATACCATATAAAAAATTGAGGATATGACAGGTGGCAAATAATGAGCATATACCAAGTGATTGTACACTTGATATGAATAAGAATTGCTCCCTCTTCTTCTCCTCTTTCTCTCTTGTCTTTATCATTTCTCTCATCTCCCAAATCTCTTTTGTACTATCTTTTATTTTTATAACACGTTATCAACATAAGTTCACTCTGAAAATTTGAGGTATGAACTTTCTTGTAAATTCATGTGTTCTTATGTTATGTGTAATGATACTCTATATTAGTTTTTCTTTATCAAATTATCCCCTTATCTAATTATCATGTACAATTTTAAGTTTTTATTCATGTACTATATTTATTATGTTGTTAGTCTCATTATGGTATCTTATGTTGTTTATTCTCTATGTTATTTTCTTTTCGCGTTATATTTTCTATAGTTTATTTTTATGGTTACAGCACTACTATAATTGATATATATAATTTATATTATTCATACTTTATGTACATGTTATTTCTTGTAATTATCATAATCATTATTCACACTATAATAGTTGCTTGTGTATACATATAGCAAATATATTATGTTGTATTGCTTTTAATATATAATTCATGTATATATACAAGTTATATTGACTTTCCCTCTTCTCTATTAAGATATAAGAATTTACATTTTCACCTTATTTACTTATATTTTATATTTACCGGTTAAAAGTTCAAGTTTTACCCTTATTGTGATAATCACTTTGATACTTGTTGATTTTATAATTTCATGTTATTAAATTGCTAGTAGCCATAATATTCTTTATTTTGTGATTATATGACCAGAAGTCATATAATTTTTGAATTGATTCTTTGTATGAGGTCACTTTGGGTTCTAAAACATGGTATAACAAGAAAGATGTGACACTTTGATGATCTAGTGATTATAAAAAGCCCTCAAGACTAATGGTTCAAACATCAAATCATACAAAATAATTTTATAGCTTTGAATTATATTTTTCTATGGTCATGAAGACAACTATTTGAAGAAATTGATGGTGTGCTATTGAAATAAAAAAAAAACATAACTATGAGGCTATTAATCCTATGAGCAACTATTACAAGATGACCAAAAGTTATATAAACAAAGAAAAAAAGTAAATTTTATAATATGACCAGAAGTCATATGATCAAAAGCAAATGTTAAATTGTGATCGGAAGTCATATAGACAAATATGCAATAATTATTGAAATTAAATATCAAAATTGGTGATGACACAAAAAAGACTATGAGATTTTATAGAAAATATCAAAAGTAATTATACTCCCAATACAATAAGTTGTGGAGAAAAATGTCAAATGGAATAATCATAAGCTCATAAGGCAAGCCAAAGGAAATAACCTAAGCTTAGAAGGATACATGATATTTAACTCTTAATTTCTATTATTGTGATTATATATTTGTTTAAATATTTGATTGATATTGTAATATTTGTAAGTGTTCTAAGAATGGTATGAAACCAAATAGACCAAATAGTATTATCAAGTGACACTTGATACTGTTAATGCTATAGATCTTCTCCCAACCTTTGTATTCGAGGTAACTAAATCTATTTTACTTGTTCTAGTCATTTTTGTCACCTATCAGAGTAGTTTAGCCATTATAGAATCATTACGTGACCCAATTAGTACCATTAGCAAGCCCAAAAGCTTAAAAAAATTCCTTTAAAACGTTGGTACACTACTACAAAATAGACTTTCTAAAGCCTCATTTTTAAACCGGTTCTCGCCGAAACGATTTAAAAAAAATGAGCGGTGGTATTTTTGTAAATAAGGGTAAAATATTTACACCTAATGTACACATGACCGGTGTAAAAGAAATGAGCAGTGATATTTTTGTAAATAAGGGTAAAACATTTACACCTAATGTACACGCGACCAATGTAAAAGAAATGAGCGGTGGCTTTTTTGTAAATAAAGGTAAAATATTTACACTTGATGTACATGTGACCAGTGTAAAAGATGAAATATTTTACACCTGATGGAATGACATCCTATGTAAAATGTCATTGGTATTAAAAATCTAAAAAAATGCCTTAGTTTTTTTACGTTTCCCTATCTTCACAAATCGCATCGTTGTTCATGGAGAAAACCAGACAAGGGAGAACACATGGTAATAGGAAGTTCTTTCTTTGTAACACACCGTCTAAAGCTCACCGAAGAAGAAGACCTAGATATGCGATGACTCATACCTATGCTCGTTGTTCTCTATTGTTTAAGTCTTTCGTTCTCGCCTCTAAAGCTCGCCAAAGAAGAAGAACCAAATTGTGATGGTGGGTGTCTATTTTTTTGTTTCTTTCTTTCTGGGTTTTGTTTAAATATATTTTTGTTCACTTTTGACTAGGTAAGTCAGAGGAATTGTGACGGCGTTTCTGTGATGACTTCAATTAGGTGACGGCATTTCTGGGTTTTCATTTTTGTGTATATATTTAGGTTTTCGTTTCATTCATTCCTAGGTTCTGTTTAAATATATTTATATTTGCTTTTGAGCAGGTAACCCGAAGTAATTGTGTCGATGTTTTTGTGATGTCTTCAATTAGGTTATGGCGTTTATGGATTTTTGTTTCTTTGTATATATCTGAGTTTTTGTTTCTTTCATTTCTGGGTTCTCTGGCTTTTTTTGATCTGAACCTAGAGTTTCTCGATTCTGAATTTTTTTTATTTTTACATTACTTTTTAAACCGATTGTATGGAATAATCGATTTAAAAAAGCTGACTTTCTACACCGGTCGTATACAATCAGTGTAGAATATCAAACTTTCTACATGGGCTATGAAACATCCTCCTTTAAACATCTCAGAGTACACTTATGGGAGTAATCTTAATTTTATTATATCTCTCTTTGCCAAAAATCCTGACAGAAGATAATTGTACTGATTCGGTAATTCCCCATGAGAACTACCATTCTACGTAAGTACCCAGGAAAGACTGGATGAACCGGCTAGGTCCACTCACTTCCAGCCTCCTTAGACAGCACTTACGTACACAGTACTTTGTATAGTCTACCAGCACAACGGCATTTTCTAGAAAATATCTTTGAATCTTAACCTTAACCTTAACCTCAAAAACATGAATTTTCCCTTAATTGTTCCAGAACACATAACCAATCTCTTTGGCCTTTCATACATTCATATACATTATGGGGTTATGCCATAATTATTTGATACATTTATTTCATCATTTACTATTATACCTTTTCATCATGAACATTGTTGCTCAACTTGTCATATAACATTACATGCAACAATTCGCACATTTATTACATAATATTCAAATCTTCCAATTCCCAACCTCTCTTCATGCCTCTTTATCTTCTTTACTCATTCGTAAACCTGTGGGTTTGGGATTACATGGATGGGGTGAGATTTCTGGGGAAATCTCAGTAGCAAACGGTACTAAACAATGCATGCATTAAAGTAAATACTTGTGCTTGCTTGTGAAAGTGTAAACATTGTGTAATGTGCATGCTTCCATGTAACATATGAAATACAATTGGCCAAGGTAATCATAGAAACAGAGCTTCAATCATATACACATATGCACACAATTCAACAAAGTCATAGCACAATCAAGCATAACATTCAATACATACAAGTTTAGGGTAAGTTTACTACCTTATTGCTTTACTTCTTTCCACTTTAACTTTGCTTCTTCCTTCTTACTTTTCCTTGCTATGTGGCTGCCCTCTTTTGAGCACACCAAGCAATTCCTAACATCACATTACCATCCAACCATTACAATCTAACTTCTCTTGAACACTAAGCTTACTTTAAGTAACATAACTTCCTTTAATCTTTACCAATTGACTTAGCCTTTGAATCAATTGATGTCTTGACCTTACCCTACAAAATTTGGCCTTTTGAATCCATTTATGAACTCAAAACAACCAAATTCCAGCAACTATGCACTGTTCCGGACAGATTTGAAAAACATGCATAATTCTTTCAAAAATTCTCATTTTGATTCCAATGCTTCCCATACTTGTTCCTCCACTTTTCCCCCACACAAAATCTCATTTTAAGACCATTGGAAGCATCAAAATCATGAAATTCAAATCACTGTTCACGCGAGTGAACAGTACCCATGAGGAATTTTCAACATTATAACCTTTAATTCCAATGGTTTCCAAGGTTCAAAACCTTTCCAATCCTACACAAAATCATCATATAAACTCAATGGAAGCATTAAATCATTGAAATTCCATTTCCTTCTATCATGAACAGTGCATGAACAGTGCAAACCGAAATGTTCTTCCATGGTAAAGTCAAGAACATCAACTTAATCCAACAACCAACCATACAACTAGCTTGTTTAAGCTTGTCTAAACTATCTATGACATAAAACTCATGTTCCTCTCACATATACATAGAAATTCCAGCAGCATTTCCCCAATATTTAAGCCTAAAAAATCACTTAAACTCAAGCACAAACCATAAGAACAAAAGGTAGAAGCAAGGAGATAACTTACCTTACTTGCTCCTTCAAGACCCTTGCTTCTTCCTTGCTTTCTTCCACTTTCTTTCTCTAGAGCTCACTTCTCTTTCTAAAGGAGCTCTTGGGTGTGAAGAATGAATGGAAAAGGGGGGTATTTATAGCAAAAGTCATGTGCCATTTGAAGGCCAAGATCACTTTGGAAACTATTTGATCTAATGGTTAAAGGTTTGATCTCGGAATGTCTTTTCACTTTTCACTCAAGACCTTACCACCATGACATCACTAGCATGGCCTCCCTTGGTACACCTAACCATTCCTCTTTTTGGGTGCCATTCTTGTGTCCTTATGGGTCCCACCATGTGCAACACCTAATTCTTACTTTATTCTCTTTTTCTTTCTTTTCAAAAATCCATAAATTATTTATTATTTGGACTTGGGCTCCAAGATAACTTTTGGACCTTATTGGGCTGTCCTAGGACGAAATGTTGGGCCTCTTTTAGGTCCAATAGCTAACTGGCCCAAATCCCAATGTACTTTCCTCATACCGATATCCGTAAATTACTCTGATCTTAGCATAAATGCTAAACACCTCTTTTAATTGTTCTAACATTTTTAGAAATTCATTCTAATATAAAATGAATTCTCTACAAAGTTTCATAATTTTTTGAGACCCAGAAGTCCTGTTAAAAATTATATATGTTTCCTTTAACCCTTTATCGGTGTCCTTTTTCACCGTAAATTCCATAATTAATTCTACAAGACTCCTTTTTGACTTCTGTCAACTCCATAAATTCTCATATTAATTATAATAATTTACGATCAAATTTCCTCTGATATCCATCCATTGTGTGAAATGACCAAAATGCCCTCCATTTACTTCTGGTTTCTTAGGGCATCACAGTGGCATTTTCGTAATTTTGCACTTTGGCTCTTAGACTTTCTTCCTCTTCCAATTAATCCTTTTCTTTACATAAATATGGCCACATCTTTTCCTAAATATCTCATATATTTTATTCAATATGTACATACAACTTAGTATAGAAATTAGGGATGTTACAGGCTATTTCTACACCAGACCAAGGTCAGGTGTAGAAGCCCATTTTCAACCAATTTAGAAAGCCTATTTTCTAGCAGTGGTACCAATGGCATTGATTTTTTTAAAAACTTTGAAAACTCATATATAATTCAATATAGCTCCAAAATTAGTAGTTCAAAGCTCAACTTTTATCTATTGTAATGGTCTTTGTTATAAAAATAAGACCCGGTTCCATATATGACTCATTTGGTCTAGAATACCCAAATATCAAATCTATATAAAAACTTTTCATAACATATTTTTAGGTTTATGGGTTGTATTTAGAAAACTTATAACTTATAATTCCCACTTCCAAAAATTATGAAATAGGGCACATTTGAAAGGTTAGGTTGTCTACTATATCTCTGCAAAGCTTTTGGGTCTAATTCACATGATAGCCCTATCAAATGCCTATTCCAAAATCACAACGTAAAATAGTTAATAGTAGCTAACACTACTACCATATGCATAGCCTAGCACTTACCTGAGGCATCCAACATCCCATCTTATCCTCCTTAGAGAGGTCGCTTACAAACATAACAATTAACTATTTACATACGCATATTAAACTAGCATACAACCACAAAATAATTATATATTTAACAAAATAAAGAAAGCTATCTTCTTCCAGTCTCCACCTTGTCTACTAGTTCCTCACTAGCTTCATGTTGCCCCTTGAGGTACTTGCTCCTGTTGTGGTTCATGGGAGAAAAAGGGGTATGATATAGGGGAATCTCAATAGCAAAATCATCATCTCAATATATTAATGCAAGGTTAGCTACGCATGCAAAATAAGTCATAGAGAACAATATCTCACAACTGAATAAACTAACTGATATGAATAATGCGCATGGCCATAACAACTACTAGAGCAAGGAGTTTACATGTTCTCATACTTAACTACAACAAGACAATGGCACAAATAAACCTACACAACCAATGCATAAAAATATAAGAGATAAATGATTAATCTCCCTCTAGCTTTCTCCTCTTTCTTGATTCCTCTCTTTATGTCTCCTCTCTTTATATATGTATGTATAGAGGAGATTAATAATCATATATTGGTACTCTTTAATAATATAATAAATCCCCTTCAATCCTAAACTCTGAATAATTCAACTATCTCTTCTAAGTTTGCTTACCTTTGACTTAACATTCTTTCCTCAAGCCTACTCTATACAATTAGATCTTCTAAGTTCATTGGGGCACTTAAACTCAACAAACCATTTCATTCCCACTAAAATAAAACTGACACAAACAGGACAATGGGAAGGAATTGATACATTTCAAAACACTTTATTTCCTTCACATCAACTATAATAGTTTAAAACAACTTTTCAATAATGTATTCCAGATTTCCATGTATTCTTTTCATTAGTTTGAAATACTTATGAGCTCAATTGTATTACAAGAACCTCGTTCCCTTAAATCTGGAAAATTTTCTAGATTTAAGAATGATGCTTAAATCCTCAATTAAAAACATCCAAGCACTATTTAAATCATAAAAATAATGGTTCAATACTTAAACTCTTTAAATACCATGGCTAAATAATTTTTAACAACACATTCAGGCCCTCATTTTCCAATATCACACGGCCTATATACATATACATATACATATACATATACATATACATATATATATTCTGTACAGTTTCCAAAACCAGAACAGCAACGTCCTCCTCCCACTGAATTTCAGTTTCAAATAGCACACCCAAACAACCCATCATACCACAGTAGCAAATACAATATATATATATATTATTTCACACTTAAACCAGACTTCAATCCTCCAAACAAGCCTCTGTTTTTCAGAGACTTTAAACTAGAATAGAGAAGGTACATGCACCGGCCAAGAGTCACGGTTTAAGTTAGTTTCAGGTTAACAAACTTAAATCTTTGCTTTTCTTTACTAAATCGGTGATTTTCCATATGCCACGTGCCCAATTTTAGCTAGGATTTTGAATGGACCAATGTACTTAGGGCTCAACTTCTTGGTTTTCATTGAACGCCCTATGTCCGTGGTTGGTGATATCTTAAGGAATACATAGTCTCTAACTTCAAACTCTAGCGGCCTTCTCCTTTTATCTACATAGCTTTTCTGCCTATTTGTTGCCGTTAATAGCATTCTTCTTATATTCTTTGTTTGCTCTGAGGTCTGAACAACCAAATATGGACTATACAACTTTCTTACTTTCAATTCAGTCCAACATAGCGGAGATCTACACTTTCTTCTATACAATGCTTCATAAGGAGCCATTTGAATACTTGCATGATAACTATTATTATATACAAACTCCACAAGTGGAAAATAATGATCCCATCTTCTTTTAAAGTCAAGTACATATGCTCTTAGCATGTCCTCTAACGTTTGAATAGTTCTTTCTGATTGTCCATTGGCCTGAGGATGATATGCTATGCTAAACTTCAACTCAGTGTCCATAGATTTTTTCAAAGATCCCTAAAACTTTGAGGTAAACCGTGGATCCCTGTTAGATATAATACTATTTGGCACAGCATGAAGTTTGACTATTTCTTTTATATACACCTGTGCCAACTTTTCTAACTCATAAGTAGTTCTGATCACTATAAAATGGGTTGATTTTGTTAATCTATCAACAGCCACCCCAATAGCGTCGTATCCTGCTTGGCTCTTGGCAAACATGTAACGAAATCCATTGTGACACTTTCCATTTCCACTCAGGAATGTCAAGGGTTTGCAAAAGTCCAGGTGATTTCTGATGCTCTACTTTAACTTTATGACATGTGAGGCACCTAACCACATACTTTGTGACATCACTCTTCACCCTAGCCACCAAAATAATTCTGAGATCATGATACATCTTGATCATGCCCAGATGAATAGTATATTTGCTTTTATGTGCCTCATTTAACCTTTTCTTCCTGAGTTCCACTTTCAAAGGAATGAAGATTCTCTTCTTATATCTGCCTAAGCCTTGAGGCGATATATTAAAATCATTTGTCTCTTTCCGTAATACTCTTGCCCTTATTGTTCTTACTAGATGATCTTACATCTGTGCTTCTCTAAATTCTTCTGTCAAATCACCCATTACTCGAGTTTCATGATAGCTTCTCAGCTGCATTGTATTTATCAGGCTCCAATCTCTGAAACTTTCTAGTAATTCATACTCCTTTAACATCACAACTGCCACATGCATTGCCTTTCTACTTAAGGCGTAAGCCACTACATTTGCTCTACTTGGATAGTATTTGATTTCATAATCATAATCGTTCAACAGTTCCATCCATCTTCTTTATCTCATATTCAACTCTTTCTGGTCTTGCAAGTACTTAAGGCTCTTGTGATCACATTACAACTCTATGGTTTCTCCATAGAGATAATGTCTCCATATTTTTAGAGCATACATTATCATTGCTAGCTCCAGATCATGTGTAGGATAGTTTTCTTCATGAGGCTTTAACTATATTGAGGCATAAGCTACCACTCTGCCTTGTTGAATCAGGACACACCCTAATCCATGTTTGCTAGCATCACTGTAGACCACATAGGTGTGTTTCAGATAAGGTATAATTAACACTGGAGTGGATGTGAGCCTCCTCTTCAATTCTTGGAAACTAGCCTCACACTTATCATCTCACAAATGATTGATTCTTTCTAGTGAGCTTAGTCAATTCAAGAGAAGTTCTGAATGAATCTTCTGTAGTAGCCCGCTAAACCCAGGAAACTTCTGATTTCTATAACTATTTTAGGCCTCTTCCATCTTAGCACTGCTTCTATCTTGCTAGGATCCACTATAACCCCTTCTTTCGACATAACATGGCCTAAAAATTTGATGTCTTTAAGCTAGAACTCACACTTGTTGAGCTTAGCGAACAACTGCTTATCTCTTAGAATTGATAGAACAATTCTCAAATGCCTCTCATGTTCTCTCTACTTTTTGAGTATATTAAAATATTGTATATAAAGACCACTATGAACTGATCCAGATGTTGCCTGAAATATGATTCATGAAATCCATGAATACTGTAGAGGTATTAGTTAGTCCGAACGGCATAACTAGGAATTCGTAGTGTCCATATTGAGAATTGAAAGCTGTCTTCATAATATCTTCAGCTTTAACCCTCAATTGATGATAGCCTGAACTTAGGTCAATCTTCAAATATATGCAATCTCCTGCTAACTGTTCCAAAAGATCATCTATTCTGGGAAGTGGATACTTATTCTTAATGGTCACCTTATTTAATTCCCAGTAGTCTATACACAATCTGAGACTACCATCCTTATCCTTTACGAATAGTACTGGAGCACCCCATGGTGAAACACTAGGCCAGATTAACCCTTTCTCTAATAGCTCCTCTATCTGCTTCTTCAATTCTGCCATTTTATTAGGAACCATTCTATAGGGTATTTTGGAAACCAGACCTGCTCTAGGTACAATGTCAATTGTGAACTCAAGTTCCCTTCCTAGAGGCAATCCACTTATCTATTCTGGAAGAACATTTGGAAATTCATCCACCACTAGTATTTTTTCTACTTTTAATCCTGCTTCAGCTTGAATTGAAAAGAATACCATATAGCCTTGACAGCCCTTCTTCGAACATCTTTCTGCTTGTGCTATTGACACAAAATTTATTATGACTTTTGTACTCTGAACATCTATTTAGAGAGGAAAAACTAATTTTTATTCTTACAGTCAATTAAGACCAATTATAACATCTATGTCTCAAAATGGCATACAAATGAGATCTATTGTTGAACTATTTCTGTTCATACTGTACTATAGAGTTTAAAACACACACAAGAAGTAATAACTTGAACACTAGTAGGAGTAGATACAATCAAATCATACAGTAATCTGCCTATGTTGAAGCCAAATCGCTCAGCGCAACTATATGAAGTAAAAGAAGGACTTGCACCTGAATCAAACATAGCATTAACAAGGGAGTCATTGATTCAAATAATATCTTGAATCATGTATGGTGATCTATGTAACATCCTTACTTTTGTACGTCTTAGGGACCATCTGGTAGCATTTAGAATCACTTACATGACCTTTGAAGTCCATTAGCTAAATATGGAATTTCACTCTTCATGAGTTACTGTTCATATAGTATATCCAGATTTGACGACAAACTTCAAAAAATCATAATTAATTATAGAAAAAATTGAAATGAAGCGGTTCAAAAAGCCACGCAAAGATAACATCTTAAACTTTAAGAAAAAATAATTCCTTGGACCAATTGACTAGTAAATTGAGTCAACTTTAACGTCAAAGTTTACTATTCATTTGGTCAAAATTCTGAAAACAGATTCTGGTCCCTGATTTAGAAAATTTGTTCTCTTTGTACAAACATCGAAATAAGAAGTACTTGGTGTAAAAATAAAGCTTGACATGTTAACTAAGTGTCTGTAAAATTTTATATATTTATTCTATCATTTACTATTTTTCATTACATCATGAACATTGCTGCTCCAATTGGTCATTTAACATCATTACACATACCAATTCATACATTCATCAAATAACATTTATACTTTCCAAATCCTAACTTCTCTTCTTGCTTCTTCATCCTCTTTCATCATTCATGAACCTGTTGGGATTGGGATTACATGGAGGGGTGAGATTTCTTGGAAAATCTCAGTAGTAAACGGTACTAAATAATGCATGCATTAATATAAATACTTGTGCTTGCTTGTGAAATTGTTAACATTGTGTAACGTGCATGCTTCCATGTAACATATGAAATACAATTGGCCAAAGTAATCATAGAAACAGAGCTTCAATCATAAACACATATGCAACACAATTCAACATAGCCAAAGCACAACCAAGCATTACATTCAATACATACAAGGTTAGGTTAGTTTACTACCTCACATGCTTGACTTTCTTTTACTTTATTTTTGCTTCTTCCTTCTTACTTCTCCTTGATATGTGGCTACCCTCTTTTGAGCACACCAATCAATTCCTACCATAGCATTATCATCCATTCATTACAATCTAACTTTCTTGAACAATGAACTTACTTTAACTAACATAACTTTCTCTAATTTTTACTAATTAACTTGGCCTTTGAACCAATTGATGTCTTGACCTTACCCTACACAATTTGGCCTTTTGAATCCATTTATGAACTTAGAATTCACAAATTCTACCAACTACACACTGTTCTGGACAGAATTACATAACTCCCCTTTTTTCTTTCAAAAATTCTCATTTTGATTCAAATGCTTCTAATACTTGTTTCTCTACTTTATCCCACACATCTTTTCATTTTAAAACAATTGGAAACATCAAAATCATGAAATTTCAATCACTGTTCATGCGTGTGAATAATAACAGAGAAGACTCAAAATATTACATCTTTCAATTCCAATGCTTCCAAGGTTCAAAACCTATCCAATCCTACTCAAAATCATCATATAAATTCAATGGAAGCATTAGATCATTGAAATTCCAACTCCCTATCATGAACAGTATTGAAAGGTCTCTTCCATGAAAAAGTCAAGAATATCAACTTGATTCAATAACCAATCATTTAACTAGCTCGTTTAAGCATTAATTACATAGCTCTAACTTTAATTTCTTCTTTCTCCTTTCATCTAGGATTTTTGACAACACATATACCCTAGGTAAAGCTCAACTTTCTTTCATAAAAACCCTAAGTTTAAGCCCCCAAATTAAAGGAAAATAAGTTAGAATGGATTACTTACCTTAATCCCTAGATAGCTTAAACTTTGGTGCCTTGAATCTTTCTTGTGTTGGCTTGAGTTTCCATTTGGGCAGTACCTCCCCAATTGTTCCTCATGCCACAATTTTGGACAGAAAATGGGAGGTATTTATAGACTTCAAGGCATGGAAATTGATGGCCAAGATCACTTTGTGTACTATTTGATATAATGGCTCATATTTGCTCTTGATCTTAGCTTGCCCTAGAAGCCAAAAGATGACATCATCAAAGGACACCTCACATCCACATGTGATGAAATTCCAAGGGAAAGAAGTATCTAGAAAAATTCTAGTCCAATCTGATACCGGTCAATTTTCTAAAAACCAGACTATTTTCTAAATCTATTTTGTTTTTAGATTTCATAATATGCTTTTTGATCTTAAACCTAGTATCCAGATGCTTCCTACCATTGACATTCTTGGACTAGGTCTAAACTTAATTACTGATCCCTTGGCAAATTACCGAAATACCCCTTGGTTCTTTATTTGCTTTAATAACTCTAGGGGTATTATCATCTTTTCACACATCACCAGAGTATTCTTTGACCCTGGTCAACTATTTAGATAACCCTCATTGAGTGTATAACCTTAGTAAAATGACCAAAATGCCCTCCATCTATCTCCTGCTAAATGGCACAACATAGTGACATTTTTGTAATTTTACATTTTACTGGGTCTTTATTAGCACTGGCCCATATACTTAACTGAAAATATTATTGGACCTATAAGGCACCATTTTGGGCCTTCTACATGGTCCCCTACCTTTGTGGGCTCAACTCCCAAGAAATTTCCCAAAAAGTATTTATCGGGTATTTTATTCCACTGTAAATTTCATTATAAATTCCACATAACTCCTTTTTGAGTTCTATAGTTTTCTTAATTCGTATATTAATTATAAGAATTTACTGTCAAATTTCATATGATTCTGAGGTTCAGAGGATACTGTACTAATTTCCTATTTTTCAAAAATTCATATCAAATTATCGGGATCTCAAATCAAAATTCTGTGATGCGTTAAACTGATCAGAATAATTTTTCTTATTTACTGGTAAAATTTTGGGCTAAACTATTTTCTAGCATTTTTGGGCCACTTCTGGGTCAACTTTCCATAATTACCATTTTTTTCCTGAACTTTTAAAAATTCCACTTTAGGCCCTCAACTTTTCATAATTATACATAATGGCCTAAAACTTATGTCTACTTTCATTTCATACCATGGAACTTTTAGACTTTTCAGTTTAGTCCCTCTTTTTTTTCAAAATAACCATTGTGCCCTTGGGACATTTCTAAAATTATGATTTTACCCTAACTTGGGCTTAACATAGTAAATCATCCCTTTGAGATCTTTATCTCAACCTTAGGCCTCTAACTAACCTCTTTTCTCTTTCTACGCCTAGGACACTCTTATGAAGTCTCTAACTTATTTATATACTTACCCTCAGGAACTTTCACTATTTACAACTTAGTCCCTAAACTTTTATTATTTGCACTTTAGTCCCTGAACATCATCTGTATATTTTTAGGACTTCTGTTCAAAGGGCCTGGTAACCTACCTATTTCAGGCTACATACTGGGCTTCTAGGCCTAAAAATTAGGATATGACAATCTACGCGCCTCTTCATGTGTCAATGCAAATACCTTTCCTTGATTTCTGTGTCTTGAACCTTATACACTATGATTACATTCCTTTGCAAAATAACATGGCTTTCTACACTTGAAGCAAATGTTTTGTGCAACTAAACATGGTTTGTCCCAATGATTCCCGCCACTCTAAGGGCATTCTTTGCCATATTAATTCTTTTGAAACATTTAACTTCCTCAATTGCCGCTTCTTTTGAAATTCTTTCAATTCTAGGGTTTTTTATCTTTTCTTTTGCCTGAAGTTTCTTCTTGTCCCACTGTCTCTAGTTTACTAAGAGTTTTCACCATGTTCTCATGCTGCAAATTACTCTCAATAAGCCTACAAACTTCAATTGCAATATTGATGTTCATCAATTGCATAGGTACTAGCTTCTCTTTGAGTATCTATTTTAAACCTCTTATCAACTTTTCTATTCTCCACCTTTCGTTGTCAACTTGTTGTAAGTAGGTGGAATAACAAGAAAACTTAATATAGTTGGGTAGGGAATCATCGAAGGACTCGTTATTTGCTTGCTTCAATATAAGGAACTCTACTTTCCTATCATATTTCACAGACTGAGGAAAATATTTCTCATTAAATTTCTCTAGAAATAACTCCCAGGTAATTGGAGTACTCCTAGCTTGAAGTATCATCTCTGTATTCTTCCACTATCTATTTATATCTTTCTCCAACTTGTAAATAACCATTTGAGCCTTTCTCTTAGACAGTTACTCTATTACTCATAAGATTTTCTCTAGTCTCAATATCTAGTCCTCTACCACTTGTTCATCAAACTTTCCTTTAAAGGCAGGTGATTGGTGTTTGTAAAATTTAGTGATCCAGTACTACATATTATTTTGATCCCTTATTGGGTCAAGTTGATCTAGCGGTTGAATTGGTGGTTGCTCAGTTGTACTGGTTGAGGTTATGGTTGCAGTTGTTACTGTGGTTGTGGTTGTTGTCACATCCTAATTTTTTTATGTCTTAGGGACCATTTGGTAGCATCTAAAACCACTTTTAAGGTCATTGAAGTCAAATTTTCGAATCTTGAGTTTTACTCTATCGATTACTGTTCACTGTCTAAATTCCAGGTGAGTGACCTGACTTTGAAAAATCATAACTAATTCCAGAAAAATTGAAACAAAGTGGTTCAAATTGATAAATTAAGGTAACTTAATCCTCTTTTAGGGAAAAATAACTCATTGACCACGAATTGACCAAGTCAACATCAGTCAACGCTATAATTTTACTGTTCATCCAACGTTTTTCCCTGAATCCAGCATTTTGGTCCCAACTTTGTAAAATTATATCTCCATGTGTAGACATTCAAATAAGGAATTCTATATATAAAATCGAAGCTCGGTCTGTCTACTATTAACTGTAAAAATATCATACACTTATTTAACCATTTACTATTTTTAATTACAGATCAAAGGTGACTACTTCACCATGAGTTACTATTCATGGTGGCAAATTCCAGCAACCAACTTTACATACATATAACATACATCAATCACATATCAATCATGCTAAATAATTATAAACTTCTCTTCACGTATCTTTATATCCTCCATCTTGAGAAGACCTGCTGTAATTGGATTGATATGGAAGGGGTGAGATTTCAGGGGAAATCTCAGTAGCAAACAGAAATCATACAATGTATGCAACTATATGCTTGATGTTACTATGTGTGTACTTAATGATCATACTTGCATAATGATAACTTACATGCTTTATGTCCCTTAATTATAACATATGGCCATAGCATAAAAAGAAACAGAGCATCATTTAATCATAAATGCTTCACATCATCAAAGTAAGTAAATATCACATAAAACATTCAAGCAATATAAACATACAAGTAGGTAAGTTCACTACCTGGCATGTAGCTCTTCCTTTAGTCCTTAACCTTTGCTCTGAAATCCCTTCTTTATAGAGGTCAGAGCCTATTTATAGCATAATAATATTCTTATTATTATCCTATCCAGCATAACTCCACTTAACTCAAGTTTATCTTGAGGTAATACCCCTACTCTAACAATCCTCTAGCTTTCTTTCTATCCACAGCTAACCTTATAGAGAGATATTTCTCTATTCTAACTATCTAATTTATAAGAACAATCCTCTAATTTATTAGAGTAGGGACTAGAAGAACTTACTTACCTTATTCCTAAGCTTGCCGAGTCCCTAAGCTCCTTGGATTGCTCCTAGCTCAGCCAGAACTCCTTCTTTCTCTTCCTTTCTTTCTTTCTTTCTTTCTTTCTTTCTTTCTCTCTTTCTCTTTCTTTCTCTTCTTCTCTCTCCTTTCTTTCTTGCTTACCGTGGGTGTGGAATGAAGTGAGGGGGTGAGGGGTATTTATAGGTGGGGGAGGTGGAATGGATGGCTTAGATCGAATCACGATGAACGGCTCAGATCGCTCAGCTTCCTTAAGAAGCTTTGCCTGTATCATCGTGATGACATCATCCTCCATAATGACTCACCAAAAGTGACATCATCAAGGGACAGCTCACATGCTTATGTGGCACAATGGTGGGGCCCTCGGGACACCTCACCAGCTGACTCAGCGTTTCCAGAGAATTCTAGAGTCTTATCCCGGAATGAATGGCTGAGATCATGCCACGTGTCCTTAGATTTTTCTTCTTCCTCTATGCCCTTGCCATGTGGCACCTTATGGGTACCTTTCATGCCACCTCATGGCTTCCAGATAAGTACAGAGCTTTATCTGATCAATTCCCCGATTATCACTTCAGCCGGGTAACTTTACTCTATTGAAAACTCACTAAAATATTAGTTTAATGCCACTTTAACCCACATAATTCTTGGGCTACATTTTTGGACTCTTGGAATGTCATCTTGGGTCTGTGATTAAGCTCAAGCACTCTGATGGCTTAATTCCCAGGAAACATCCCTTGGTAAATTACCAAAATGCCCTTGGTCCCTCTTTATTTACTTTAACGAGTCTAGGGGCATTATTATCTTTTCACACCTTACCAGAGTATTCCCTGACCCTGGTCAACTATCCAAATCACCTTCCTTAGCTGTTCATTAAGCCTATCTAAGATTTATTGTAAAAGATCAAGCTCGGGTCTAGCATCCTTTGCCTAATTTCCTAATCTTCCACCTCTTAGTTTGGCTATCTTTCACTATTCACCAATAATTAATAACCAATGACAGCATTAATAAATTTTTGACGCATTCATAGGCAGACAATATGCTAGCCAATCAAATAGCTAAACTTTAATGCCACAATAAATCTTAACATTACACAACCATTCAACATACTACATAAGCAATTGGTTCCACATTGTACTCACATAAAGGTTCTAATACAAACTCAACTCAATCAAACCTTAAATGAAACATCCTACTTTTAATCTCTCAGAGTATGTATTCGGAAGCGTATTTAATTAGCAAAAGTATTATTTTGGGCCAAAAATTTAAAATTTTAAATCTTACTTCTCGGGTATTGTTCATTAGATAATTTCCAGATTGATAGTCCAACTTTAAAAATTCATAACTAATTATAGAAAAATTGTATGGAGGAGTTCCAAACTTCTACTTGGAACTCTTTCATAGCTCTTTAAGGAAAAAATATAAATATGGACATTTAATTTTCTAATCAATACAATTAAATCGTTACTTTTTACTGTTCATTCATAAATTCTGGAAATTCCAGATTCTGTCTTGTAAATTTGAAAATTCGTTTATCTTGATATACACATCCAAATAAGGCATATTACCTATGAATTTAAAGCTCTGGATGTGTACTATATGCTCATAAAATTCCATGAATTAATTCTTTCATTTGCTAGGTCAAACTGAAGCCACAACAAAACTGCTTCAGGACCTACGTTTTTACCATTTCAGTTTACTTTCTTTAATTCCCAATAATTGTTCCAACATGCATAAACCATCTCTTTGGCCTCTCATACATTCATATACATCATGGGGTTATGCCATAATTATTTCATACATTTTTCTTTACATATAATAGCATATTACATAACATTACATAAAAGAATGACACCCATGACATGCCATCACTATCATGCATTACCATAAACTTAGAAAGGGCAGAGCATATATCATTCATACATATTATACATCATCATCATCATCAGATATCATAATCATATCAACACACAAGCATATACATCAAGCACACAAGAATGTGTAAGTTCACTACCTTATCCATAAGCTTTGTCTTTTGTCCTTGCACTTGCTCCCTCAGCTTCCAACCATGCATACATTCAGTCAACCACTTCCTAATATCCTCTTGGATGTTTCAAGTTCGTATACACAATCATATTCATCACATAATTTATTAGGACCATGAATTCAAACAATGTTCAAGACTATCCTTCTTGAACTCTTAACTCTTTACTTTAACTCAGGGATTCTATCCATCTTTCTAAAAATTATTTCCATAAGTCAATCCCACACAATTTTTCATGAGGAATCTAAATATGAGCTTAGATTTATAAAAATCAATCTCCTTTCCCATGAACTAGACAGAAACCGTGGGTACCCTCTAAGAAATCCAAACAATCTCATTTTAATTCCAATGCTTCCAATACTTGTTTTTCTACTTTATCCCGCACAATTTTTCATTTTGAAACCATTGGAAGCATAAAAATCATGAAATTCCCATGTATGAATGTGATATATATAGTATCAGCCAAGAGCATAAACCCACAATTGCATGCATACTTGAATTTCCAAGTCAATACTACTTGATTCTAGCTTACTTCTACTTGTCTAAGCTTTGTATAACATAAAATTCATCCCTTCCCCACAATTTAGCATTTCGTCCAGCAGCATATAGGGAGGAATAAAACATTTTTTAACCATTAAATCTAACAACTAATCCTCCCAACTAGAAGCTTAAACACTTAGGGAGAAAGATTATCTTGGATGCTTGCTTATTTGCCTCTTGAGTTGCCTTGTTCTTGGCTAGAGTTTTCATTTTGAAAGAGGTTCCCCATGGTGTCTCAATGCTTCCATGAATGTTGCTGAAAGTGGGGACATTTATAGAAAATCTTGGGTTGAAATGGAAGGCCAAGATTGCTTTGGCCTGGTTACTATTTGATCTAATGGTCCATATCTATCCTTCCATCAAGCTTGCCCTAGAAGCTTTACAAATAACATCATCCATGACATCATTTAGGCCTGTGTTTGGCTCAAATTAGAGGAAAATACTGATAGGGAAAGTTCCAGTCCAATCCGGTACTGATCCAGTTAGTTTCATAAAAACCAGACTTTTTATGTTCCTAATTTTTGTAATATTCTAGAATATGTATTCTGACCTTAAATCTAGTATCCAAATTTTTCCTACCATTGAAATTGTTATACTGAGTATTTATCTGCTTACCATTCCTTGAAAAATGACTGAAATGCCCTTGGTGTACTTTCTTGTACTATATTAACCCTAAGGGCATAATTATCATTTCACACCTCTTTACCTCTTATCAGGGCATATACTGACTATGATTATTCATCCCTGTACCTGACTTGGTGTTTTTGACCCTATCCAAATGACCAAAATGCCCTCCATTCATCTCTTGCTCATTATTGCAACCTAGGGGCATTTTCATAATTTTATATTTTTTAGGGTTCCTCTGGACATTGGCCCACATGACTGTTAGAGTATCTTACTGGACCTATGGGATGCAAACCTAGGCCTTTATATGGCTCAATGCCTTTATGGCACAATTCCAAGAAATTCCCTCGAAAAATATTTATCGGGTGTTTTATTCTACTATAAATTCTATAATAAATTTTACATAACTCCTTTTTTAGTTATGTCAGTTTTATAAATTCTCATATTAATTATAAGAATTTACTATAAAATTTTATCTAATTCTGAGGTCCAAAAAATATTGCAATATTTTTTCTAAACTTCAGAAATTTATATAAATTCATCAGGACCTCAAATCAAAATTCTGTATAGCGTTAAATTGATCAGAATAATTTTCTCTATTTACTGGTAAAATTTGGGAATGAACTATTTCTGTGCAGTTTTGGGCCTTTTCCAGCTTAATTTTCTCATAATTACAATTTTGCCCTTAAACTTTTGACAAATTACATTTTAGTCCCTCAAACTTTCTAAAATTACACTTAAGGGCCCAAACTTTATCTCTACATTTTATTTTGTACCATGGACCTTTTAAACTTTTCAGTTTAGTCCCTCTCTTTCTTCAAATCTTATCTAACCTTTATCATTCATTCTAATCATCATCATAATCCTTTTCAAAACTCTTTCCTCTATTTGTCCCTTACAGTTACACTGTCTATTTTATACAGATAGAGAAAAATTAGGATATGACATTAAACATATTAAGTTAAACCAAGGTTCAACATTACAAACAACTATCTTCACATCCAGAAGATCTATCGGAGATAATTCTATAATGTCATAATACTTCCTCTAAAATTCCTAGTTCCAAGTTGGAGAATTTGATTCTTAACTATACTTCATGCTCTGGTGTTGGGCAAAATAGATAACAGAGTCTCTACCCAAATTGAGTCTTTGTGGGGTGGAATTGGTCTTTCTTGAGACGCCCAATATTCCTTAAGAACCCTATTAAATAGATCCTCATAAAAAGATGCAGAGCCTACGACATGATATGGTTGTATCTCCTTCACTAATTGATCAATTCTACATTGAAGGCCAGAGTTATGTGTAGTATGAACTACAATATTCCTTCCCTATGGTTGTCTGATTGCTGACTGCTTCGTGTGTGTGCTGATTGGCTAGACTTTGCATGATGATTCTAGTTAGAACCTGCCTCAGATAATACATAGGGCTCTATTTCCTTCGGATCCTCCTCCTCCTCACTAGGAAGGCTATTTTGTGAGTATGAGTTGTTGCTATAACTACTATAGATGTTAATGGTGCTACTCTGATTGACGATAGTCTCAAAATGAAGGGGTACATAGGGTTGATATCTCTCTGGAGATCGACTATCCATATCCTTCCTACATAAATATTTTATCAGGAGCTAAATAATTTTAACCAATTATAAATATAACTATGTCTAAATGATTATGCGAGTAGAGCATTCTATCCTATTGCTAGAACCTTTGCTCTAATACCAAAATGTCACACTTTACTCTACGATCACCTATCATAGTAGTTTAGCCATTATAGAATCATTACGTGACCTAATGAGTACCATTAACAAGCCAAAAAGGATTAAAAACTTTTCTTTAAAACTTTGGTACCAATGGCATTGGATTTTCTTAAAACTTTAACAATTCATATCTAATTTAATATAGCTCCAAAATTAGTGGTTCAAAGGTCAACTTTTATCCCTTGTAATGGTCTTTATTATAAAAATAAGACCTGGGTTCTATATATGACCTATTTTGTTTAGAATGCCCAAATATCAAATATGTATACAAACTTTTCATAACAACTTTCAGGTTTCTGGGTTGTATTTGGAAAACTCATAACTTATAATTCCCATTTCCAAAAATTATAAAATAGGGCACATTTAAAAGGTTAGATTGTCTACTATATCTCTACAAAGCTTTAGGGTCTAATTCAGATGATAACCCTATCAAATACCTATTTCAAAATCTTAACTCAGAATAGGTAATAGTAGCTAACACTACTACCATACATAGTTGCTAGGCTCATCCTAGCACTTATTGTTATATCCTAAGTTTTAGACCTAGAAGCTCAGAAAGTAACCTAAAATAGGTAGGCTACTAGGCCCCTTTGAGTAGAAGTCACAGAAATATACAAGGAGTTTTCAGGGAATAAACTGAAAATAGACAAAGTTCAAAGGGACCAAAGTTTATATTATAATGGTTCCATGGATTAAAGTTAATGTAGTTGTAAATTAAGGAAATATAAGTATAATTTTGAAACAATTAAGGGACATAAGTATCATTCTTAAAAAAGTTAAGATACAAATGTAAACATGAAAGTATACCTGGAAACCCAATAAACTAGAATTTAATAGAAGATAGAGAAGATTATTGTGAACTGTTTGACGGGCGTCAAAATTATGATTGGAGATCCTGATGAATTGATATGAATTTCTGAAGAACTGAAGTTACAGTTGAAATTCTCGGGTAATGTTAGATAAGATATTGATAAGATACAAATTGTATATGGCTTCTTTAGCAATTTCAAGGGTTTGCTGACACTTTTACCTTCATTTTATGCCTGTAATTGAGCTATTGTTGTAATATATGATTGTGCTTGGCAATGTGCTTATAGAAGGGTAAAATGGTCAATTAGGTCTTCCAAATTAGAAATATTTTATTCTTTTATTTGCTTGATCTTTAAAAGGAGTTTTTGGTTTTATTTTGTAGGCATCTGGAAGAAACTCAAAGAACCAAAGTGGAGCAGATAAGAAATCACAAGACAAAGAGGACCAAATCCAAGAAACTAGCTTCTGTGATCTTTAGTCATGACCTAACGTCCACGGGTCGCGACCTCATTTCTTCTGGGAAGTTTTTCTAAGTTTACAGGTAGCGACCAAAATATGAATCTGGTCACGACCAAAAGAGACCATAGGAGGAGGAGTATTTTTGCTGCCAGATTTGGCCAGGAATAGTCTCATCTCATCCTCTCAACTTCTCTCTTCAACTTCCAGCCCAATCTTCCATTTTCTTCACATTTCTACAGTTTTCTCTATTTCTACACCAATTAATTCATTCCCACACCCTTTCTCTTCATCTTTCCATCACCTTTTTTTCTAATTTTCTCATGGCACCAACCTCATATCATATTGCGGCATGGTCGAAGCTATGAGAGGCTAGATTTCTTAGCCCCTTGGTGATGGACAGCATAGTTTGAGCTTATGGATTACAATGGGGAAGTTTCTATCTTAATCTACACTTGTACATGTTTTGAGAACTCTAGATTTAGGGATTTCATGATCTGTATAAGTTTGAATTATCGAGTGATTAATTCTCTTATTAAACATTTGTAATTGACATTGGATGATGTGTTGCTGATTTTAATATAAATATTTCAATTTTGATTTCTAGTTAGTTAGATAATTATCAACAATTGTTGGTGTTTCATTCGATTGATTGAAGTCTATGGTTGTTGATTCATAACCATTTGAGGGCATAATCATTATCTAATTGAATTACACTCAAAGTGGTTTTTAACAGTGCATTAAGAAGTTTTTAAAATAGTTTTGATCAAAGGAGTTTAAGAACCATTAATGCAATGGATTCAATCGATTGATTAAGGTATTATTTAAGACTTAGTGATTTCATAACTTCCATATCAAATTAAAAGCAAGGAGAGCTTTGTTTTCATCATGAAGAGGTGTTTTCATCATATTTCTTTTACATTCATCACTACTTTCACATTTATCAAAAATATCAAAAACATCTTCTTTTACTGTACCCTTATTTTATTGTATCAATGTTAGATTAAACCCAAAACCCATTCTTTTACTCAGGTTTTCAATGGCTTCGTTCACCAATTTGTTAGGATTCCAATAAAAAGGCTCCTTGAGAAGAACGATATGATTGTGCCTTATACTACATTATCGGGTGCAATCATTATTTTGATAGACCGGATGGTGACAATCCGATCCTATCAGATATCTTACAAAGGATATAATCCTGGATATGAAGTCAAAGAAGGTTATAAGAATAGAGGACCAGGATAAGAAATACCTTGTTAAAATGTGAAAAGATGAAAATACCCATAGTGTTATAAAAGTAAATGAAGAGCATTTTGGTCAATTCTAATGGTCAATTAGTAAAATCCTCACCAGTCCATTAATGTTAACGTTAGGATGAACATAGACATTGAATCTAATATCAGAAGATAAATTATGAAACATCATAAAAATTAGAATCAAGAAACAATATGGTTTTTAGAAAATCTGACGAGCAGATACATGATTGGAAAGTATTTTTGAAGAACTCTCAAGAAGTTTTCCTCATCCATAAGAGGACGCCACTTGTCATTACAAGAATGGAGAGGATTTTGAAGATTAGTTTAAGTGTTAATGACCCCCTTAATCTTGATTTAGGAATTAATCAACGAATAGGAAGTAAGATTAAGGCATTGTAAATATCAAGATAAGAAAGGGTATAATGGTCCCTAGAGGTAAAAAATTTATCTATAATCATCCATGTGCACCGGCCAAGCAAGAGAACCATGGGGAAACTCTTGCAAAATTTCGTTTCAAGCTAGAAGATGTAATCCAAAGTCCAATTGATCAAGTATTCAAGGTAAGATCTCTCTTAAGTTCATAATATTGTAGTTGGGAGGATTAATTGTTAGTTTAAATTGTTAGAAATCATTTTATTCTCTCCCATGCATATAGGCCAAAATTTGTTTGAATAAGGAAAGGAAGAATTTGACCTTAAAGATAGGTGGAACAAGTTGCAATTGACTTGATTCTAGTAGTTCTAGTTTATAATGGATTGAATTCCATGATTTGGTTACCTAGAGGAGTGCCATGGCTATGCTGTTTTCTTATACATATGATGTTATTTTGATGATTCTAAGGCTTCCAATGGATTCTAAATGAAAAATTATATGAAACCAAGTTGAGAAAGTGAACTTGGAAGCATTGGAATCAAAAGTGAAATTTTGGCACCAAGATGAGTACCTCTCAGTCACTATCTAGTTTGATAGGAGGAGTAGGAATTTCATAATTCCAAATTTGTATTTTTATTTCTTGGGCAAAATTGTGTACAATTGGCCTAAAGGAATAGTTATTACAAAGATAGAACACTAACCCTGAAAGTTTTGTTAAGAGTTATGGGTTTTAAAGAAAGTTAGTGTACATTGTTAAAGTAATGGCTCTAATGAGTTGTATACACAATGTAATTGTGTTTAGATCTATGATATGTTAAAGAGGATGAGTTAAAAAGGTTGAGCAAGTAACCATTGATGGGTTGAAGTCAAATGGAGTAAGAAGAAAAGGATAAAGCTATAAGGTAATGAACTTGCCATTCTTGTGTGTTTGATGTATATGCTTGTGTGTTGATGTTTCTTATGTTATGATATGATAATATGTGACATGTATGAATGAGATACGCTCTATCCCTATGTGTTTCCATGGCCATGAATGATAGTATGAAACATTCAGCATGATAACATGTCATTAGAAGCATGAGAAATTTAAGAGAAGCATGTCATACACTTGCATCCATCTTGCATGCATTGATTGATAATGTTTGCTACTGAGATTGCCCAGAATCTCACCTCTCCCTTAATCAACCATAATAAGTAATTGAGCATGGAGAAGTTTTCATGAAGAAGAGCAAAAGAATTAGAAGAAAAGAAATATGGATTTGTGCTTTAACAAAACAAATCTAATTTTCTGTATTTAATGAATAATTATGTAATGAATGTTGTACATGTCTATTTATGTAATAAATTTATATATGATGATATAGACATGTATAAATGAATATGAGAAAGTTTGATGATGAGCTGTGCATTCTAGAATTAAATAAGAAATTGTGAAAGGAAATGGCAAGGGTAAAAATGTTGGTCCTGGAGCAATGAGCTTTAACTTCAATTTGACCTAGCAAATGAATGAATTGAATTACAAAATTTGGTATACAATAAATACACGTCATAAGATTTAAATTCATAAGTATTATTCCTATAATAGATGTGTACATTAAGAGAAATGAATTTTCAAATTTGAGGCTCAGAATCTAGAAGTTCCAGAAATGACCATATGAAAAGTAATATTTAATAAATTAAATGTATTGATTAGTCCAGTAAAACTCCAGATTTATATTTTTCTCTTAAAGAGCATTGAAAGAGCTTCAAGTAGAAATTTGAATAACTTCCATACATTTTTTTAGAATTACTTATTATTTTAAAGTTAGACTGTCAAATCTGGAAAATGCATAGTAAATAGTACCCAAGGACAAATGTGTAAATTTTTAATTTTTGGGTCTAAGTAAAGCTTCTGCGCATTTAATTACTTTCAAATGCATACTCTGAGAGTTAAAAGTAAGGATGCTTCAATTTGGTATTAGAGCAAAGGTTTTGGCACAGGATAAAGGTTTTGATATAGGATAGATTTTTTACACAGGACAGAGGTTCTGACACAGGAAATAAGTTGGGGCACTGGACAGAGATTCTAGCATAGGATAGGAATGCTCTGCTCAGAATATAAGGTACGCAGTGAATTAGATAAAGCCCAGTCTAGGTTGAAGCCATTGATGGGTTACTTGTTCATGGTCCAACTAAGTTTATGGATTGGAGGTGAATGCTCTAGGGAAAATGAATATTGAGGATCAATAAGAGATGAAGTTTGAATTCTCAGTTAGTGGAGGTTTAAAAGAAGTTTAGAGATAACTTCCCGCCTACTAGTGGTCCCTAAGGATAAGGGAACCTAAAAGTATTCATGGCCTAGAGATGTGAGCTAGACCATTCCTTAGTTAGCTAAAAGGAAGTAGTTGATTTAGTTAGCGATCGTAGTGAGACTAGGGACACAGAAGTCTTTCAGGCAGCAAGCGATGTTATAATGAAATGAAGTTAAGTAAGACCAGCAAAGATTAAGAGAAAGGTAGCCACTATTCAAAGATTAAGATATTCCCCCTTCCAAGAAAGAGTAATGACTAAGTAAGACATGACAATTAGGGGTTTAAAATTGTACCCTAGAAGGAGGGTATAGTGGCAACCTAAGCTAGATGAATTAAAGCAACCTTGTTAAGGCTAGGACAAACTAATAGAGTAGCTATCTCAGATTCCTGAATAGTTGAATAGGATCTTGGAGATAAAGAGATAGAGAATGAGACAGATAGTTATGTAGGGAACTAGCATAAAGAGATAAGCATGTTCCTGATAATGTTAAGAGATACTTTGTCACTTGGGGTAAGGTTTAGAGGCTCCCGAGTAAGGATATAATGCATGAAAGTTCTGCCCACTAAATCTTTCCTAAGAATTAGCAACTAGTCCTCTAAGTTATAATTGACCTTGCTCTAGAAAGAGCAAGATACCCTATCCGAGTAGGAAAGGGAAGCAATCAAGATGGAGTTGACGTTGCTTTAGCAAAAGTGACATGTCCTTCATTGAGAATAGAAAGTAACAACTAAGGTAAGGCAAAAAGAGTCGACTTTATCCCAATGGAAGGATGACTAGACAAGAACTGAGCTAGGGTTAAATATCCCTTAGATTAGAAGAATACTAAAGCAAGCAGAAAGAAGAGAATCTTATAAGTCCTCTCCTTTTAACTTCCAAAATCAATTGCAGATAGAAAGAGAGACTCCCTATTGTAGCAACAAGTAAAAGCTTTCACTCCTTGTATTGGAATGCCAGGCACTATGTTACGATTATGGAAAAATATGCTTAAGCTCCGAGTGTTAGAGCTATGCATATTAAGGGAAGAAATGCTTCAGCTCCTATGTTAGAGCTATGCATTCATAAGGAGATTTATAGCTTCTTGTAGCACGTTGCCCAGGCATTATGCATGTTAGAGTAATGCTCCTACTAATAAGTACAGTAGCGAAAAGAGAAATTGCATAAGTCCTCTCCTTTATGGTTTAGAATCAACTAAAGATAGTAAGAGCAGCTAGAGGAGTAAGAAAACTACTAAGGTAGATTATTTTATGCACCTAAAGAAATAGACATGTGGCCCAGAGAATTGAATGAGTCCTAAGAGTATAATAATGGTTTATGAGAACAGTCTTGGAGAATTATCAGTAAGTTACCAACTAAATAGATGCAACTTAATCCTTTGGTTTGAAGTCTCCTAGAGACCTAGATACAGCACAACTTAATCACAACAGATTCTAGAGGATCGCAGTTAGATCCTAGTATGGCTCATAGAGAAATGAAATTCCAGGGTCACAGTAGATCCTGAAAAGGCTTACGGTAGATCACAGTAGACCTAACCTAAGGAAAGTTACTGAGCCACAAGAGTAAGAGTACAGTATCTCTTTGGGAATACGATGAATAGGGACAAGATGAAGAAACCTCTCAAATTGGTTAACTAATACAGAGATAGTACACATGACTTTCTTCCATATAACCTTATCATTGATTAGGCTGAGCTCAATCCCCATAGATGAGGCTGGAGGTGAGTAGAAAAGACCCAAAAGAGATAGTATGAGAGGATCTAAGACCCATAGATGAACCTGTTAGGATCAATACTTCAGATTTCTATTACCATTTTTCAGTTAATCGTGCTAAGACAAGAGTAACTTAATGATGGGTTACCACCTAGGAAGTTGTGTGAAATGGTGCAAATGTCATAAAAGTTTAGCAGAAATGCATAAAGTTCAACAAGATAGAAGAAATGTTAAGAAAAGTAAGGGACATTCTCCTCAGATAACCTCTTAGTAAGGGTATAAGTAGAAGTTTAACCTTGAAATTTTGAGGATAAAATTTTTACAAGAAGGGGAGAATTGTCACATCTAAATTTTTAGGCCTAGAGCCAAAAAGTAGCCTAAACTAGGTATGCTACCAGGCGTCTTTGAGTAAAAGTCCCAAAAACATACTGAGGCTTTTTAGGGACTAAACTGTAAATAGATAAAGTCCAAAGGGACCAAAGTGTAAACTATAAATGTTCTATAGATTAAACTTAATGTAGTGATAAGTTAAGGGAACATAAGTATAATTTTGAAAGAATTAAGGGACATAAGTGTCATTCTTGAAAAAGTCAAGTATACAAATGTAAACATGGAGTATACTCAGAAACTAAATAAACCATAATTCAGTAGAAGATAGAGGAGATTATTGTGAGCCGTTTGACAAGTGTTAGAATTTTAATTGGAGTCCCTGATAAATTGATATGAATTTCTGAATAATTAAAGTTAGAGTAGAAGTTCTCGGGTAATGTTAGATGAGATATTTAACAAAGGATATAACCCTAGACAGGAAGTTAAATAGAGTTACAGGAATAGAGGATGAAGGCTAAGAAATACTCTGGTAAAATATGAAAAGATGAAAATGCCCTTAGTGTTATAAAGTAAATGAAGGGCATTTTGGTCAATTCCAATGGTCAAGTAATAAAATCCTTACCAATCCATTAATATTAAAGTTAGGAAGAACTTATACACTGAATATAATTTCAAAAAATAAATTATGAAACCTCATAAAAATTAGATTTAGGAAATAGTATGGTTTTTAAAATATCTGACCAAGCCGGTATAGGATTGGACAGAATTTTTGAAGAACTCTCAAGAAGCTTTCTTCTACCATAAGAGGATTCCACTTGTTATGACAAGAATATAATGGAGAGGATTTTGAAGATTAGTTTAAGTATTAATGACACCTTAATCTTGATTAAGGAATTAATCAACCATTAGGAAGCAAGATTAAAGCATTGTAAATATTAAGATAAGGAAGGGTATAATGGTCCCTAGAGGTCAAAATTTTTCTATAAATACCCCCATCTATAAGCAGCGACCAATCAAGAGAATCATGGGGAAACTCTTGCAAAATTTTATCTCAAGCTAGAAGATACAATCCAAAGTCCAATTGATCAAGTATTCAAGGTAATATCTTCTCCTAAATTCTTAATCTTGTAGTTGGGAGGATTAATTGTTAGTTTAAATGGTTAGAAATTATTTTATTCTCTCCCATGCATGCTGGCCCAAATTTGTTTGAATAAGGGAAGGGAGAATTTGATGTTAAAGATAGATGGAATAATTTGTAATAGACTTGATCAAGTGGTTCTAGTTTGTAATGGATTAAATTCCATGATTTGGTTACCTAGAGGAGTACCATGGCTATGCTGTGTCTTTGTGCCTAAGATGTGATTTTAATGATTCTAAGGCTTATAATGGATTCTGAAACATCCTTACTTTCGTATGTCTTAGGGACCATTTGGTAGCATTTAGAACCACTTTCAAGGTCATTGAAGTCCAATTTCTCAATCTGGAGTTTTACTCTTATCGAGTACTGTTCACTGTGTAAATTCTAGATGAGTGACCTGACTTCGAAAAATTATAACTAATTCTAGAAATATAGAAATGAAGTGGTTCCAATTTATACTTGAAGCTAACTCAATTATATTTCAGGGAAAAATAACTAGTTGACCATTCATTGACCGAGTCAACTTCAGTCAACATCACAAGTTTACTGTTCATCCAACATTTTTCTCCTGAATCCAGCATTCTGGTCCCAAATTTGATAATTTATATCTCCTTGTGTAGACATCCAAATGAGACTTTTTATATATAAAATTAAAGCTTGGTATGTCTACTATCTACCATAAAAATTTCATACATTTATTCATCCATTTACTATTTTTAATCATTTATCAAACATGATTAGATCACCACGTGTTACTATTTACAGTTGTAAATTTCAGCATTTCTACTTTGCATACATATGCATACATCCATCATATATCAGTTAAACATGCCAAACAATATCTTTATTAAATAATAAGTCATTATACATCAGGGCATGTATGAAATCCTCATATTTCTATTACATCATTTTCTGCACAAAATCCGGCAGCATAACTGCTACGCTTCATCTTCAGAAAGTAACTGATCTTGTACCGATTCGGTAATTCCCGTGAGAACTACCATTCTACGTAAGTACCCAGGAAAGACTGGATGAACCGGCTAGGTCCACTCACTTCCAGCCTCCTTAGATAGTACCTACATAAACAGTACGTATCAGCTCCTTTCTTTACTATTGCCATGTTGTCATAATTTCGGCAGCATAACGGAGTCTCTTAAAATTTCCAGAATTCATTTTGACATAACCTCCCCTGTAATGGTTTACTTATTGGGATGAGATTCGGGGGGATCTCAGTAGCAACAATCATAACGATATATGTAATGCAGAGTGACAATGCTTGCTTGTGATTGTGTACAGATAAGTATGCTGCATGCTTCCATGCTTAATAACATATGATCATAGCATTACAGCAGAGCTTCAGACATAACATATAAGACAACAATCCAACCAAACAATAGCACAACAAATCACAAATCCATTACATAAAAGCTAGGATTAGTTACTACCTCAAGAGCTTAGCAGAACTCTACTATCTCTATACTGCTTCCAGCTCCGGCAGAACTTCCTTTCTTTCTTTCTTCTTCTCACTTTCTCTCTCTAGCACTTCCCCCTCTCTTAAAGGCTCCTTGGCCGTGGCATATGAATGAATGGGGGGTATTTATAGTTTTGGTCAATGGCATTTCCATAATTTTGAAGCCATCTGATCCTGTGGTCCTGGTTTTTCCGAAATTTCCTATTTTTCTTTATTCCTTTTACTGCATCATGCATGACATCATCTCAAAGCCACCTCATGGGACACCTCATCATGCACATTTCTCACATGGCGAAATTGCAAGCTTCTTGGACACCTCATCAGCTGACTCAGCAGTTCCAGTCCAATCCAGTACCGGTCCGGTCCGATTTCCCATAAACTGGACTCACCGGCTAAGATTGTGCCACATGTCCTTAACTTTTCTTCTCCCTCTAAGATGACGCCATGTGGCATATGGAAGGGACCTTTCACGCCTTCCAATGCTATCCAGATAAGTCCAGGACTTTATCTGATCACCTCCTCAGTTATCGTGCCGACCGAGTAACTTTACTTTATTGAAACAGCATTAAAATAGTATTTTTATGCCACTTTTTCCCACATATCACTGGGCCTACGTTTTTGGGCTCTGGGAATGTTATCTTGGATCCTGATCAAGCTCAAGTACTCTGATGGCTCGATTCCCAAGAAACATCCCTCGGCAAATTACCAAAATACCCCTGGGTGCCCTTTCTTGCACTATTTTAACCCTAAGGGTAAAATCGTCATTTTACACCCTTCTGTACTCTGTCAGGGCATATACTGACTCTGAGTAACTTTATCTGTATGTGCCTTGGCTCCTGGGCCTGTCCAGAATGATCAAAATGCCCTTCATTCATCTGTTACCCTTTAGTACAACACAGGGGCATTTTCATAATTTCACACTTTTCTGGGGTTCTGCTGGATACTGGCCCACCTATCAGTCCAAGTGTCTTATTGGGCCTTTGTTGGCGCCATTATTGGGCCTCTCAGGGTCCATTACCTTCATGGCACGTATTACGAGGAATCCTCCCTTGTCAATGATTATTGAATATTTTATCTATTATTCACCATTTATACACATATCCGGACACCAGCTCCTTCTGTCCGATACACTGGCCTGCGGTGTTCAGGCATCCCTGTGAGTCATATCAGTCATCTGACTGAGGTCATCCGAACTCATTCAGTCCCTTTTCAAATACCGATAAATCTCCCTATCGGATACCCGGAGGCCTCACACTCCCGTCTGGATTTTCTGGTTTGTGAATAACTTTTTCTACAAACCTCCTATCGGTATTCTGTCAGTTTCCTGACATCCGTCCCATAAGGATGTATCATCCTGTATTTTCTCACTTAGATCTGAAATCTAAGATACCCGGTAGGAATTTTTATAACTTTTAGACTATCAGATCAATTCTAGCTATCTGGAGTCTTGAAAAATTCCTGTATTAAGCCAGATTACCGAGCATCACTTGCTCTCTCTACTGGTGAAATCTGGGACTGAAATGCTTTCGGGCAGTCCAAACCACTTCCGGCCTGACTTTCTTTAATTACAATTTAGCCCCAGGGAACTTTTCTTCTTTTCATTTAAGTCCCTTTTTACTTGGCTAAAATTACACTTAAGGACCCCACATTTTTGTCTACTTTTCCTTTTTGGTTTTGCACTTTTTCATAATTGCATCTAAGTCCCTTCCTTTTCTTTTCTTTACTTTACTAGGTCTAGGGGCATTATTGTCTTTTCATATCTTACCAGAGTATTCTCTGGCCCTGGTCAACTATCCAGACACCCCTTCTTGACTGTCTAACCTTAGCCAAATGACCAAAATACCCTTTACTCATTCTTCAGTTATTCTATAACATAAGGGCATTTTCGTCATTTTGCATATTTTTTCCGGACACCGGCCCCTCTTACCACTGAACTGATATTATGGGCCTGGGCCTTCCCTGGTGTCACTATGGGCCTTAGAAAATACTGTATGGCCTCTAGCCATAGTCCGATCATCTCTATTCGGACTGCTCTTCCTTTACCGATTATAATTGTAAATTCCCATCTTCAGGAACTTTTACAGAAAAATCAGGACCTCAAATCAAAATTCTGTGTTGCGTCATTCAATCCGGAATCCTTTTCTCTATCTCCTAGTATTTTCAGATATTTTATCCGGACCGGGCTATTCGCCTGAAAGTATGCTCCCTCGCACACTTTTCAAAAATGACCATTCTACCCTTGGTCACATTTCTAATTCTTTCATACACATAGAGACCTCATATGCACATTTCACAGTTCAGTGAAATGATCAGCATAATTTTCTCTATTTTCTGACAAAATATGGTACTCATCAGCTACCAGCCCGATCTTTCCCATAATTACGATTATGCCCTTGAATTCTCTTCTTGGCATCTCTAAGCCTAAAAATTGGGGTGTTACAGATTCTACATGAAAAATTATCTGAAACCAAGTTGAGATAGTGAAGTTAGAAGTATTGGGATCAAAAGTGGAATTTTGGCACCAAGAAAAGCATCTCTCTGCCACTGTCCAATTTGGATAGGAGGAGTGTGAATTACATAATTAAAATTTTATATTTGGATCCCTTGGGCAAAATTGTATAGGATTGGCCTAAGGGAACAATTATTATAAAGCTAGAACACTAACTCCAAAAGTTAAGAGTTAGGGTTTTTAAGAAAGTTAGTTTATTTTGTTAAATTAATGGCTCTAATGAGTTGTATACACAATGTAATTGTGTTTAAGGCCATGAGATGTTAAAGACGATGAGTTCAAAAGGTTTAGCAAGTGAAACATCCTTACTTTTGTACGTATTAGGGACCATTTGGTAGCAGTTAGAACCACTTTCAAGGTCATTGAAGTTCAATTTCTCAATCTGGAGTTTTACTCTTACCAAGTACTGTTCACTGCTTAAATTCCAAAGGAGTGACCTGACTTCGAAAAATCATAATTAATTCTAAAAAAATCAAAATGAAGTGGTTCAAATTGATACATGAAGCTAACTCAAATATATTTCAGGTAAAAATCACTCGTTTACCACTCCTTGACCAAGTCAACATAGGTCAACGTTACAACTTTACTGTTCATCCAGCATTTTTCCCCTGAATCCAGCATTTCAGTCCCAACTTTGATAATTTATATCTCCATGTGTAGATATCCAAATGAGGTATTATATATATCAAATCGAAGCTTGGTATATCTACTATTTACCATAAAAATATAATACATTTATTCATTCATTTACTATTTTTAATTATAGGTCAAACATCATTAAGTCACCACGAGTTACTGTTCATAGTGGCAAATTCCAGCACTCAACTTCACATACATATGCATACATCCATCACATATCAGTCAAACATGCCAAACAATACCTATTATTAAATAATAAGTTGTTATACATCAGGGCATGTACAAAATCCTCATATTTCTATTATATCTTTTCCTGCCTGAAATCTGGCAGCATAACCACTACGCTTCATCTTTAGAAAGTAACTGATCTTGTACCGATTCGGTAATTCCCGTGAGAACTACCATTCTACGTAAGTTCCCAGGAAAGATTGGATGAACCGGCTAGATCCACTCACTTCTAGCCTCCTCAGACAGTACCTACGTACACAGTACGTATCAGCTCCTTTCTTCATCACTGCCACTTTGCCATAATTTCGGCAGCATAACGGCGTCTCTCAGCATTCTTAAATTTCATTTTGACATAACCTCCCTGTAATGGGTTATATATAGGGATGAGATTCGGGGGAATCTCAGTAGTAATAATCATAACAATATATGTAATGCAGAGTGACAGTGCTTGCTTGTGATTGTGTACAGATAAGTATGCTGCGTGCTTCCATACTCAATAACATATGATCATAGCATTGTAGTAGAGCTTCAAGCATAACATATAAGACAACAATCCAACCAAACAATAGCACAACAAATCACAAAGCCATTACATAAAAGCTAGGATTAGTTACTACCTCAAAAGCTTAGTAGAACTCTAGAATCTCTATACTGCTTCCAGCTCCGTCAGAACTTTCTTTCTTCTTTCTTCCTTACACCTTCTCTCTCTAGAACTTCCTTCTCTCTCTTAAATGGGCTCTTGGCCGTGAAGAATGAATGGCAAGGGGGGTATTTATAGTTTTTATGGATGGCATTTCTGTAATTTCCAAGAACTTTGAACTTGTGGCCACCGTTTTTGCTGGAAAATAACTCATATATTTTATTCAATCTGTACATACAAATCAGTACAGAAAATTAGGGATATTACATTTCTCTCCCCCTTAAAATAAATTTTGTCCTCAAAATTTACATTATACATATCCTATGGAAACAACTCCAGATACTTCTCGTTCATCTTTTCTTCCGTTTCCCATGTAGCTTCATGTTCAGTCAAGCCTTTCCAGATCACTTTAACTAGAGGAATTTGCTTATTATGTAACTGCTTGACCTTTCGATCAGCAATTCGTACCGGTCTAACCTCATAGGTTAGATCATCTCGCAGTGCGACTTCATCTTGCTCAATCACATGAGATGGATCTGGAACATACTTCTTTAATTGGGAAACATGAAACACGTCATGTATCTAGCTGAGATTTGGAGGAAGAGCTAACCTATAGGCTACTGTCCCTATCTTTGAGGGAATTTGGAATGGTCCGATGTATCTTGGATGTAACTTCTTCACTTTGATCGATCGTCCGGCTCCCGTAGTTGGAGTTAACTTAAGGAATACATGCTCTCCTTCTTCAAACTCCAACGGCTTCCTTCTGACATCTGCATAGCTTTTCTATCTACTTTGAGCCTTTAGCAATCTTTGTCTAATCATTACAATCTATTCTGCAGTTTGATCCACTATATCAGGACCAAGCATTCTTCTCTCACTCAACTCTAGCCAGCATAAGGGGGGTCTACATTTATGTCCATATAGAGCTTCAAAAGGTGCCATCTGAATGCTAGTCTGATAACTATTATTATATGCAAACTCTATGAGTGGTAAATGAATATCCCAGCTACCTTTAAAATCTAAGACACATGCTCTCAGCATATCCTCTAACGTTTGTATTGTTCTCTCAAATTGACCATTTGTCTGAGGATGATAAGCTGTACTGAATCTGAGAGTAGTGCCCATTTCTTCCTGTAAAGCCCTCCAGAAATTAGAAGTAAATCGAGGGTCTCTATCGGACACAATGCTGCTTGGAATACCATGAAGCCTAACAATCTCTTTTATATACAACTTTGCCGACTTTTATAGAGAATCCCTCTTATTAATTGCCAGGAAATGTGCTGACTTTGTCAATCGATCAATTACTACCCATACTGCATCATGTTTACTTGAAGTCATGGGTAGTCCTTCCACAAAGTCCATGGCAATACCATCCCATTTCCACTCAGGGACATCTAGAGGCTGCAATGTTCCTCCTGGCTTTTGATGTTCAATTTTTACTTTCTGGTAGGTCAAGCACTTGGACACATAATCCACTACATCTTTCTTCAATCCAGGCCACCAAAACAACCTTTTAACATCATGGTACATCTTGGTCATACCTGGATGTACTGTATATCGGCTTTTATGTGCTTCCTCCAGAATCTTTTCTCTTAATCCCATAGCATTAGGGATATAGGGCCTTCCCCTGAACTGCAACAATCCATCTGGGGAAATCTCAAAATTTCTAGTCTTCCCCTTTTCCAGCTTATCTTTAAATATTGCTGCGAGCTTATCCTGCTTTTGAGCCTCTTTTATCTCATCTTCTATACAAGCTCTGACATGACCTCCTCCGTAAGGACTCTCTGTTAGTTGCATTTGATACAGAGGGCTCCAATCTCGCACATCTTCTATTAATTTCAACTCTTTGATCATCATGTGTGCTACCTGCACCACTTTTCTACTCAGAGCATCAGCTACCATATTGGCTTTTCCTGGATGGTATTTAATTTGAAAGTCATAATCTTTTAATAATTCCATCCATCGTCGTTGCCTCATATTAAGCTCTTTCTGATCCTGTAGATACTTCAGACTTTTGTGGTCACAATACAACTCTATAGTTACTCCATATAAATAATTTCTCCATATCTTCAGAGCATAAACCACCGCCGTAAGCTCCAGATCATGAGTGGGATAATTCTCTTCATGTGGCTTTAACTGCCGAGAGGCATAGGCTACTACTCTACCTTACTGCATCAGCACACATCCCAACCCCTGCTTACTAGCATCAATGTAGACTACATAAGTCTGAGTTGGGTCTGGAATAATCAGCATGGGAGTAGTGGTTAATCTCTGCTTTAACTCTTGAAAGCTAGCCTCGCACTTCTCATCCCACTTAAACTGCTGATTCTTTCTGGTAAGCTTGGTAAGTGGCAAGGCAATTCGAGAAAAGTCTTGAATAAATCTTCTATAGTACCCTGCTAAGCCAAGAAAACTTCTGATCTCTGTCACTGTCTTCGGCTGCTCCCAGCTCAAAACTGCTTCAACTTTGCTAGGATCCACAGCTACCCCTTCTCGGGATATGACATGACCGAGAAATTTGACTTCTGAAAGCCAAAACTCGCACTTACTCAGCTTAGCATAGAGTTTCTTTTCTTTAAGGGTACTAAGAACAATTCTCAAATGCCTTTCATGCTCCTCTGTAGACATGGAGTACACCAGGATATCTTCAATGAAGACCACAACAAACTGATCTAAATAAGGACTGAAGCACTGGTTCATATAATCCATGAAAATAGCAGGTGCATTCGTTAGCCCAAAAGGCATCACAAGAAATTTAAAATGTCCATAGCATGTCCTAAAAGCAGTCTTTGGAATATCATATGACTTAACCCTCAGCTGATGATAGCCAGATCTCAAGTCAATCTTAGAGAATAAGCTCACTCCTGCCAATTGGTCTAGAAGGTCATCAATTCTGGGGAGAGGGTATTTATTCTTAATCGTAATCTTATTCAATTCTCGGTAGTCAATGCATAGCCTTAGGCTGCCATCCTTCTTCTTGACAAATAGCACTGGAGCACCCCATGGTGATACACTGGGTCTTATGAAACCTCTCTTAATAGCTCCTCAATTTGCTTCTTCAGTTCCATCATTTCATTAGGAGCCATTCGGTATGGGGCTTTGGATACTGGTCCAGCTCCAGGTACAATGTCAATCGCAAACTCTACTTCACGTTCTGAAGGCAATCCCTGAATCTCCTTCGGAAAGACTTCAAGAAATTCATTGACTACTGGAATCTCATCAATTCCTTCTTCCACTTCTGTTTGAACAGAAAAGAATACCATATATCCCTGATATCCTTTTCGCAAACATTTATCTGCCTGAGCCTCCGTTATGAAATTCAATCTTACTTCTGAGCTCAGATCAGTGACCTTTGGACCAAGAACTAGAGTCTTGTTCTTCCAGTCCAGCATTACATTATTGGAGGCTAACCAATTTAAACCAAGTATGACATCGATCTCTCGGAAAGGCATACATATCAAGTCTAGGGTGGTACAACAGTGCTCATAACGTACAATACTATTCAAACAAGCATCAGACGTAACTACTCTAGCATTGGTGGGAGTTATCACATGTATATCATAATGCAACTTGCTAATCAGAAGGCCTAGGCATTTAGCACATTCATAGGAAATAAAGGAATGAGTTGCACCCGAATCAAACAGAGCAGTCACAGCATGATCATTAAGATAGATCGTACCTTGGATCATCTCAGGTGATCGCTGGGCATCCTCCCTAGTGAGTGCAAACACTCGTCCTGGTGTCCTTGGCCTTTGATTAGTTGCAACTTGAAGGCATTCTCGAGAAAAGTATCTGGGCTTTTCGCAGGTATAACAAACATTCTGGCCCATTAAACATGGTCTATAACCATGATTCTTCCCACACTTGTCACATGCTCTGGCCTTTGAATCTCTGTTGTTGGACCTTCCGTGGAAATTTCCTCTATTTGGCCTCCTGTTCTGCCATGGTCCTTTCTTTTTCTGTAGCCGTTACCACTTACACCTTCTTGGTTTCGACCGGCCTTGTCAGGAGCTGCCTGATCCCTGGTCCCTGATCTGAACAGCATTCGGTGATTCATGCTATTTTTAACAATACATGCCTCCACGGCCTTATTAAACTGGTTGTATTGTTAAGGAGTTAACTTCTCCTTTAGTGTGGAGTTCAACCCTCGAATCATCCTTTCCGTCATCCAGCGCTCATCATCCACTTGGCGCAGATAAGTAGAATATTGAGATAGCCGGATAAACTTAGCAAGGTATTCATCAAAAGATTCTTTCTCTCCTTGTCTCAGTACAAGGAATTCTGCCTCTCTTTCATCTCTGACTGACTGAGGAAAATATTTTTCATAAAACTGTTCAAGAAACACTTCCCAGGTAATCGGAATGTCTCTTGCTTGCAAAAGTAACTCAGTGTTCTTCTACCACCTGTCAGCATCTTTTTCTAGCTGATAAATGGCCATTTGAGCTTTGGTTTCGGTCGGGAAATCAAGGACCTTGAAGATCTTTTCCAGTCTGCTAATCCAATCCTCCGCTATCTGCACCTCGAACTTTCCTTCAAACACTGGAGGATTATGCTTGCAGAACCTGATCATCCACTGTTGGATGCTAACTACATCCTCTCTCAAATCAACCCGTCTCTGGGGCTGTATCGGCTGCTGTTGTACTCTCTCCGGTTCTCTACTAGCCGTTCCTGAGGGCTCGGGCAGTCTTAGATTACTTACTGCTTCTGCTACTACTACAGCTATGGCGGCATCTCTCTCCCGCTCATTGCGTGCCTGAGCTGTCCGCATCTCCTCAATCATCTTTTGCTGTTGTTCTAATCGTTCTAAAATTATTTGATTAAGATTTCCAGCCTCTCGTGGTTCCTCTGTTGGAATAGTTCTTCTTGTTTGAACCATTTTGTTATACTATAAGGTAGAAAGAGAATGCGATAAATAACATAATTCACATTCCATTCCAAACATAGTATACATATAGGGTATGCGTATATGCCACAGTCATACATACACTACCATACTAGCCTTTTATACATCACATACGTACATTGAGAACATTACCCTTTCTAACACACCCTAATCCTTCTTAAACTTTATTCTAATAAACTCTCCTACTAGGTAAATCCAATCAGATATGGTACAATAAGGTTCTTCGTCAAAGTACTGATCCAACTCTATTCTCCAGGTAGGGGTAGTCGGCAACACATCATCCATAATCTCTGTCCAAAGCCTCAGGGTCAACACATTTGGATCCCAGGCTTGATATATCGCCTTTACCCTCGTGATAAAATCCTGATAAACCGTATAATCTTGATCCATGTAACATCCTAGAATTTCCCTAGTCGAAAACCCTAAGTTTCTAGCTAAGGAAATGATTGGAGAAATGTAAATGGTATGACTGATTAAATAAAGGATCAAATTGTAAAGTTAGAAAGTATTATGGCCAAAAGTCCAAAGTAGACAAAACTTCAGGGACTAAACTGCAAAGATGAAAAAGGTCAAGGGACCTAAATGTGATTTGTGAAAATTCACAAAAACTGTACTTTCAGCCCAAAACAGCCCGGTACGGATTTATGATATGAAAATACTGGGAGATAAAGAACAAAATTTCGGGTTGAATGAGAGACATCAAAATTTTGATTTGAGGTCTCGATTAATTGATAAAAATTCGGTAAGTCTGGGAAAATAACCTGGAATTTTTAGGAGACTGACTGGACTTCAGAATTCTGTGAGATTATGATAGAAGATACTTTGGGAATTATGGGAGATTGTAAAAAAGACCACACTTCCAAAAGAGGTCCAGATAATTTTAAATAGAATTTTAAAGGAATTTTAGGAGCTTATCTACCAGCTCTAAAAATTAGGATTTTATTCGTTGAAGGACCAAATCTAAACTGAAGACCATGAAATTTTACCAGAAGGCTTAGAATAAATTTAGATGGGTTATTATGGGCCAAGTCAAAGTCCAATAGCCAGTATGAGCCCAAACTAAAATAGGGGCAAAATTGTAATTTCGGGAAATTTCGGGCCGGAAATGGCAGTTTTGAAAAATATTCAGAAAAATCCCAATAAATTCCATAAAATGAAAAATGAGGTTCTAAGACATTTTTATAAAGTGGAAATAACAAAAATACCCCTATATGAATTTTTATCGTATTATAGTTTCTTTTAAGGTATCCGGAAAAATTAAGTATTAGGACTATAAAAAGACCTCAGAAAAATATGAGAAAATGGAGATAAATATTTAAAGGGTCAATAATGATTTTAGATATGTTAGACAGGGTCAGAGGGTGTTCTAGAAAATATCATGCATTAAATAATTTATTTTTCCCGAAAATCACCCGAATCGGTACCGGTTAATACCGGAAAATTGAAGAAAAATCCTAGAAGCTCCAAGAAGGTCCAAGAAACTCCATGAAGCCTCAAGACTTGTTGATTTGGCGCCAAATGGTGAGGGAGAAGGAAAAAGGAGATGACAACTCAAAAGTTGTCATAATTACAATGAAAAAGGAGGTTAAATTCTAACCCTTGGATCAAGCTTTTAGGAATTGGATCTTAGCCCTTGTTTCCCCTCAATTTTTCCTATAAATACCCCCTCCAAAGACTTCAATTTCGTGCAGCCCTCTTTACATAGGAGAAACTCTTGTCAATTCAAAACTCAAGCCAAAGACAAAGCTTCCAACCTCCCAAAGTTCAAGGATACTAAGGTAAGCATACTTCCAAGCTTTTAATGATTTGTTTGGAAGTTTGATTTATGGTTTTTAAGGGTTGGGAACCATGAATTTACAAGGGGAGATGCTGCCCAAATTAGGAAAAGATGAAAGTCATGATAAGGATAGCAAAGACAAGTTGAAAAGGAAAAGATTTAACATGTTTTAGTTCATGGAATCAATGGTTTCTTGGAATTGTTCTTGAACTACCTTGCTGTCCAGATTTATGCACTTTGTTCTAGGGTTAAGATATGATGATTTTAAGGCCTCCAATGTGTTCAAAATGCAATTTTGTGTAGGGTATAGTAGGGAGACCCTAATTGGAAGCCTTAGACATCAAAATGGAAGTTTTAGAAAACCCTAAGTTGCAATTTTCGTTTCTGTCCGTACGGACAGTATAGGAGATGAAGCAATTTCAAAATTTGGATCACATCATTGGATTCCTTAGCCAAAATTATGTAGGATAGGATCCCAAGAGTTAATGTTATTGTTTGGGATAAATAAAACCCTAATTGCATTCAAGAAAGGGTAGTTAGGATTTTTAAGTTTGGATTATGTTTAAGAAGTGTAATGACATGAAATTGTTGTTCAATAATTAGGATTTGACATTTGTGCACCTAAAGAACTTCAAGTCAACAAGGAAACACAAGGATCTCCAAGAGGTAGCAACAACTCTAACTTTATCATTGTTTTGTAATTATTTATTGGTCTTGTTGTTTATGATGTTTGGTTGAGCATGATATTATGTGATGATGTGCAAGCTTGATGGGCTTGATTATGTGGTAATCTCCTTGCTAAGATGTCATGACAAATGCATGTTAGAGAATGCCAACAATATGAGAATGAATGTGTGGCTCCCATATCATATAACATGCTTTAAATAATTACTTGATGATGTTAAAGTTGTGTTGAATGCTATTGGGATTTCTTTGGAAATCTCACTCTTTTTCATATTAAACCATGGTAGGTGCTGAGCATTGAAGAGGTAAAGAGCTAATTGATGGTGTTTGAAGCATGCTTGTTTGTGTTAGATACACTTATATTATGTAAATATGGAACAAAGAGTACTTAATGTAAGTTCTGTTAGAAGGCAGTGAGCTTTACAACATATTTTGGATATGGTATTGTATGAATTAAATGTTGAAATTTATTATGCTTAAAGTTTACATCTTAAGCTTTAAATATACACCAAGTACGTCCAATTTGGATATTAAACGAATTTATGGTGAATTTTCAAAGTTAAGAGTTGGATTCTGGAAACTGGAAAATTACCATATGAACAGTGTATGTTTGCGAATTTTTTTTGGAACGTTGTAGTTGCGCTTGAACCTATTAATTATTTTTCCCATAAATAGGTTTTAAATATCTTTCATTAGGAATTAGAATCACCTCATTTGGAGTTTTCTAGATTTAAATATGAATTTCCAAAGTTTGGGAAAAATCTGAAAAGTGCTATATGAACAGTACCCGAGAGAGATTTTCAACAATTTCAGATCTTTGATTCCAACTTTAATTGATCCTAAAGTGGTTCCAAAGGCTACTAATGGATCATATATGGGCATTAAAGTAAGGATGCGACAATCCACATCTCTGACAAAGGTCTGCCTCAGCTCATACAGCTGTCAGGCTAACACTACTGATCTCTCAAATCGTTCTCCACTCAGGTTCTTCCCTGGTACCATCCCTATGATCAGATCTCCCAAAGATATCTCTACTAGTATCACTCTGGGTCTACAAGGACCTGGCACATCAGTCTGATCAGGTACTGTCTGGGTCCTGGAATGTCAGAAACATGTCCTACTACACCTCCCTGACCTATCTCCATACCAGTATCTGCTATACATGGGGGAACCGCATTTATTGGAACAACAGGAATAGGACCTTCTAACACAATCTCCTCCTGACCATCCTCCGATATAAGGTTTGATCCTACTGAGGAACTAGTCGTCTCAGAATCACTAACCATCATTTCCTCCTCTTCCTAGAATATCCCCTCAGAGCTGTCTGAACTATAGACCTCCGGTCTAGGATCCCCTTGGTTCACTGTGGTTTCAGATCTGGGTCTATATCTAGCCATCCTGCAAACACTAACTTAGTGTCAATCATGACAGCTTTATCATGGTATATCTATCTATAAATCATCTATTCAGAGCATTTCCTAAGCCAGACTCCTTTGCTCTGATACCAAAATGAAACATCCTTACTTTCGTACGTATTAGGGACCATTTGGTAGCATTTAGAATCACTTTCAAGGTCATTGAAGTTCAATTTCTCAATATGGAGTTTTACTCTTATCGAGTACTGTTCACTGCGTAAATTCCAGAGGAGTAACCAGACTTCAAAAAATAATAATTAATTCTAGAAAAATCAAAATGAAGTGGTTCAAATTGCTACATAAATCTAACTCAAATATCTTTCAGGAAAAAATCACTCGTTGACCACTCCTTAACTAAGTCAATGTAGGTCAACGTTACAACTTTACTGTTCATCCAGCATTTTTCCCCTGAATCCAGCATTTCAGTCCCAATTTGATAATTTATATCTCCATGTGTAGACATCCAAATGAGGTATTATATATATCAAATCGAAGCTTGGTATATCTACTATTTACCATAAAAATATAATATATTTATTCATTCATTTACTATTTTTAATTATAGGTCAAACATCATTAAGTCACCACGAGTTACTGTTCATAGTGGCAAATTCCAGCACTCAACTTCACATACATATGCATACATCGATCACATATCAGTCAAACATGCCAAACAATACCTATTATTAAATAATAAGTTGTTATACATCAGGGCATGTACAAAATCCTCATATTTCTATTATATCTTTTTCTGTCTGAAATTTGGCAGCATAACCGCTACTCTTCATCTTTAGAAAGTAACTGATCTTGTACCGATTCGGTAATTCCCGTGCGAACTACCATTCTACGTAAGTACCCAGGAAAGACTGGATGAACCGGCTAGATCCACTCACTTTTAGCCTCCTTAGACAGTACCTACGTACACAGTACGTATCAGCTCCTTTCTTTATCACTGCCACTTTGCCATAATTTTGGCAGCATAACGGCGTCTCTCAGCATTCTTAAATTTCATTTTGACACAACCTCCCTGTAATGGGTTATATATAGGGATGAGATTCGGGGGAATCTCAGTAGTAATAATCATAACAATATATGTAATGCAGAGTGACAGTGCTTGCTTGTGATTGTGTACAGATAAGTATGCTGCGTGCTTCCATACTCAATAACATATGATCATAGCATTGTAGTAGAGCTTCAAACATAACATATAAGACAACAATCCAACCAAATAATAGCACAACAAATCACAAAGCCATTACATAAAAGCTAGGATTAGTTACTACCTCAAAAACTTAACAGAACTCTAGAATCTCTATAATGCTTCCAGCTCCGCCAGAACTTCCTTTCTTCTTTCTTCCTTGCACCTTCTCTCTCTAGAACTTCCTTCTCTCTCTTAAATGGGCTCTTGGCCGTGAAGAATGAATGGCAAGGGGGGTATTTATAGTTTTTATGGATGGTATTTCCGTAATTTCCAAGAACTCTGAACTTGTGGCCACCGTTTTTGCTGGAAAATAACTCATATATTTCATTCAATCTGTACATATAAATCAGTACAGAAAATTAGGGATATTACAGCAAGCAACCATTGATTGGTTGAAGACAAAGGGAGTAAGAAGAAAAGGATAAATCTATTAGGTAGTAAACTTACCCTTCTTGTGTGCTTGATGTATATGCTTGTGTTTTGATGTAGTTTATGTTATGAGATGATAATATGTGACATGATTGAATGAGTTATACTCTGCCCTTATGTGTTTCCATGGCAATGAGTGATAGTATGAAGTATTGAGCATGATAACATGTCATTAGAAGCATGAGAAAGTTAAAAGAATCATGTTGTACATGTTTGTTTATGTAATAAAGTTGTATATAATAATATAGATATGTCTAAATGAATATAGGAAAGTTTAATGATAAGCTATGTATGCTAGAATTAAATAAGAAATTGTGAAACGAAATGGCAAGGATAAAAATGTAAGTACTAGAGTAGTGAGCTTTTAGCTCCAGTTTGACCTAGCAAATAAATGAATTAAATTATGAAATTTAGCATGCAAGAAATACACATCATAAGCTTTAAATTCATAGGTATTATGCATGAAATGGATGCGTAATTAAGAGAAATTAATTTTCAAATTTGAGACTCAAAATCTAGAAGTTCTAGATATGAGCAGTACTATTTAACGAATTAATTGTATTGATTGGTCTAATAAAACTCTAAATTTATATTTTTCTCTTACATAGAATTGATATAGCTTCAAGTAAAAATTTAGAGCATCTCCATACGATTTTTTTAGAATTAGTTATGATTTTTCAAATGTAGACTGCCAAATCTGAAAAATACACAATGAACAGTACCCCTAGGTCCAATTTGTAAAGTTTTAATTTTTAGGCATAAGTAAAGCTTTCGCATATCTCACCGCTTCAAAACGCATACTCTAAGAGGTAAAAATAGGGATGTTTCACTTACTTGAGGTGTCCAACAGCCCATCTTATCCTCCTTAGAGAGGTTGCTTACAAACCATAATAAATAACTATTTACATACGTATATTAAACTATAATACAACAACAAAATAATTATATATTTAACAAAATAAAGAAAGCAATCTTCTTCTAATCTCCACTTTATCTATTAATCCCTCACTAGCTTCTCATTGCCCCTTGAGGTACTTGCTCCTACTATTGTACATGGGAAAAAAGGGGTGAGATTCAGGGGAATCTCAGTAGCAAAATCATCATCTGAATATATTAATGCTAGGTTAGTTATGCATGTAAAATAAGCCATAAAGAACAATACATCACAACTGAATAAACTAATTGATCTAAATAATGTACATGGACTTGGCAACTACTAGAGTAAGGAGTTTACATGTTCTTATGCTTAACAACAGTCAGAAAATGGCACAAATAAACATGCACAATCAACGCATAAAAATATAAGAGATAAATGATTAAGCTATCTCTAATTTTCTCTTCTTTCTTAATTCATCTCTTTATGTGTCCTTGGTGGGTTTAGGCACAAATCAAAACCTATAATTTATATATGTATGTATATAGGAGATTAATAATCATATCTTGGTACTCTTTAATAATATAATAAATCCCCTTTAATCCCAAACTCTGAATAATTCAACTAATTCTTCTCCTTTTCTCTTGGTACTCTTTAATAATATAATGTATCCCCTCTGTATTATTTTCATTAGTTTGAAATACTTATGAGCTCAATTGTATTACAAGAATCTCGTTCCCTTAAATCTAGAAAAATTTCCAAGCACTATTTAAACCATAAAAATAATTGTTCAATACTTAAACTCTTTTTAAATGCCATGGCTAAATAATTTTAACAACACATTCAAGCCCTCATTTTCCAATATCACAAGGCCTATATACATAAACACACACACACACACATTTATATTCTGTCCAGTTTCAAAAACCAGAACAACAGCGTCCTCCTCCCACTGAATTTCAGTTTCAAATAGCACACCCAAATAATCCTCATACTACAGCAGCACAAACAATATATATATATATATATAAATATATATATATTATTTCACACTTAAACCAGACGTCAATCCTCCAAAAAGCCTCTGTTTTTTGGAGACTTTAAACCAAAACAGAGATGGTACATGCAGCAGCCAAGACTCACAATTTAAGTTAGTTTTTAGGTTAACAAACTTAAATCTTTTCTTTTCTTTACTAAATCGGTGATTTTGCATACACAAGCTTCGATTTTTTTAACAGCCCAACACTCCCCGAATTTCAGAGATAGGAGGTACTAAGGATGGGAGAACGTTGAGTAGGCTTACCTTGGTCGGAAAACACTATTGCATGAGCACCCCGGCCTCTCTTCCTCCTCCGAAAAGCTCTGCTTACTCTCTCGCTCTCTTACTCTGCTCTCGCTTTCTCTGTATCGCAGAAGAAGAAAATGATTGTGAAGGAGGTATGAAGAAGGCGCTGGGTGTTTAACGGGGGAAGAGGCCCGTATTTGACATATGATGTGGGTTAAAAGACCATTTTACCCATCTTCCAAATTGTTATTCTAATTTCAGCATTTCCCTATATTTTCTGAGGCATTTAAAAATTCTTAGAAAATAATCATCTTAATATAATAAAGATTTTCTTCCTCCAATAGTTTTTCTAACTCATAAGATAATTTCCCTAAAGTTTTCGGGATAAACGATAACTTCTAACTATTTTTCTTAATTTTTTTAAGAAATTAGACCCTTAATAATCTAAAAAATAGATATGAAATAATTTAGGCCTCTTTTGGAAAAATAAAATCTTCCATAATTTTTTAAATCTCCAAAATACTCATTTCATAATTTTTTCTTAATTTTCCTGAGTCCCAAATTTTTTTTAATATTTATTCTTTCCTCTATTCTTTTTCTGAAATTTCACCTTTGAGACTTTTAATTTCAGAAAAATACTCTTGACTCCAATAATACCTTATAAATCGCTTTTATCAAAATTTGGGATGTTACAATTTTTGTGTCAAAGACATATGAAACTACAAGAAAAATCTAAGAGTTGCATATGAAATTAATTAAAAAGACCAAAAAGTAGTTATTAGTCATATTGTGATAGTAAATATATTTTGCCAATTTATTTAAATATATGAAGTGTGAATATTATTTGTATAAGTTGAAGATATTAATCATGATATAATACATGTATATATTGAAATTGCATTAGTTGTGTGATATTTAAAAGTAAAATAATATATTTATGTCCCATTTAGATTGAATCGGGACAATGAGAATTTATTTAATTTTATAAGAAAATTGATTGTGAATAATTGATGTTGATTTTGATTTGTTGGACAAAATTAATTTTGTGATATGTGTAAATTATATATGCGTGTATGTATTGTATTGTTGTTCGGTGAATACTACAATCATGATGAGTGACTGGCTCAGGCAAATGTTTTTTTAATGTTCTTAGTAACATAACGATGATTTTAATAATTGGCATGCTCCTTTAGACACTCATGTATGCCCTTCTTTTACCACTCTTAAATAATTTAGTTTAAACATTGGCTAAAGGGCTTGCAGACAGTAGAAACATTACAATGTTGGGTTGCTTTCTTTAGTGATATTTCATAACGTGAATTTTGATGATAAACCCTTTATTACAAAAAAAATATATTATATGATTAAACAATTAGGATAGTTTAAAAGAATGTTATAAACAAAGTATAATTATTCATTATATTATTATCATGTTATGGAGATGTCAGATATTATTTTCTGAAATAATGAATGTGTTAATGTGTTTAAATTTTTTCTTATTTTACTATAAACCCTAAACATTATAAATCATTGGAGCGTGACTTTTATATATTTTGATTTTAGTCCTAATGGATTTTTTTTTCAGATTTCGGTTGAATTTCTTTATAAATTCAGTAAATACATGTTAAGATGTTACAATGTCTATATCTGTAAGGAGTAATAATTTTCAACAATGAGATATTGAGAAAATAAGGGGCGAATTTCTAAACATTTCATACTTTGAATTGCATCAAAAGAAGCAAAGTGAAGTATATTATTAATGAGTAATGAAATTGATAGTTCCTAAAGAATTTTATGTAACAAAATTAATATAGTTCCTAAAGAACTAATACATATTTATTATTATATGGGTGGAAAAAATTATAACAAAAATTATGACCCGTAGATCTACATTGGAGCTTTAGTTCATAAAAGGTTTGGAAATTATAGCCCAGTTGAGTTGAAATCCATGATTGTATATGAGTTAGGAAGCATCTAGACTGCCAAGGGCAATACATGAAAAAAATGAAAGCATGTTTATATGACTCACACTTGAGGGGGAGATTGGTTGAATACAATTGTGAGCTCATATTGGATGAAATTCCCCTCAAATCCAATTGATCTCCAAAAAATTATATGTCATATTGAGAATTTAAATATTTTAAATGAGTCATATGTTATGAAAACAGAAAAGTTTATTGCAGCTTACAATAATCCAGAAGTTTATTGATCGAAAAATATTTATTGCTGACATATACTGAATTATATAAACTATTGAAGATTATATATTAACATCTATTGAAGAACTATAAGATCCTTCATGAATAGCCAACATATTGTATAATTAGAGAATTCATATGTACTACTTGTTCTCAAAGAAAATTGACGAAAAAAAATCACTAGTTATATTTTGAAATTGATCTTTACATTTCTAGGAATATATCAAACTCATATATATATATGGGTAGGGCTCATTCAAATAGCATGTATACCATACAAATATTTATGAAATTTGATAGATGCATCTATACGATGGTCATATATATGATTATTATCAGTTTGCAACTTGAAGTTTGCTAAATTATTTGAGTAAATTATTATATTATATTGATTCCACGACTTCTAGACTATGTGATCCAGAAATTTTCTATTGAAAAATGCTCATGAATTTATATATCAGGCTTACAATGATTATTGTATGATTATTAAAAAAATAGTTGAAAATTATTCATAAATACCTCCATAAGTAACTGGATCAATGTTTATGAGAACAAGATTTTTTCATATTGATATATTGTAGCATTTATATTCATCAAGCAAATAAAATTCTCTTAGTAAAATTGGCTTTTGGTCAGGAGCAAAATATTTTCCATCTTAAAAGTTTGAATGTACAATATTTATTCATATTTATTCACCACAATGCACATAGATGGATATTTAAATAAAGTTTAGTAAGAAACCTCATTCTTCTTATTTGTCTCTAAATGAAACAAAATGATGTTTTTAAAGGAAACAAATGAATTTAAAAGATTTATACTGCATAATTAGTTTATTGTCGTTCGACAAAGTTTTCATAATATGAGGGGGAGAAATTCAGTAGCTAGAAAAGATAAACACATGAAATGCAAATATAATAATATGAACCAAAAGTTCATCAAATATTGCATTCATAAAATATTACAAAATATTTTCCAGATGCGATCCAGCTAAAAAATACACCAATTACTATAAATGAAAGTGAGCCACACCTGAAGCATGAAAGACTATTCGGTTCCAAATATAACCTTGAAAATAGAGGAGCATGCAATTAAGATGATTATATTGAGGAGGTAGGTGCTCCAGAAGAGTGCTAAGATATAACTATTTTCAAAAACCTCAAAAGAGGTTCAGGTACCCGAAAAGTAATAAAGAGAGCTCAATAAGTTATGTCATTACCAGAAAAATGGAACCGAAAAGATAAAGTTGTCGACAAAAGTTTTGATAATAATATCACTGATCAAATAAGGATCTTGTGTGTATATCTGTCATATGAAGTAGATAGAAAAAGTTGTTTGTCGAAAAAGGAAAAGTAAAAGGGAAAAGTTGCAATGAAAATAAAATTATGCTATTTTAATATGTGAAAATTATGGACATGTAGTCCAAACATCTTAATGTGAAGTTATTATTGGACATATGGACATTCATGTGAAAATAAAAAATTTCACAAAGGTGTAATGTTGATTATGATAAGACATTATTTTGTGGTGGATGTAAAATTTTTGCATATATTATAGTCTAGTAGTATATGAAAATAAAATGTGTATGATAAATATTATTATAGCATATGTATATAGCTCACTAAATAGTGAAATTTATATAATAATCATTTAATGATTTAAAATGGCTAAAGCATATAAAAAATTATAGAATTGAATATCCCAATGATCTCAAAATCATTAGATTTTTGTTATGATCATTTTGTATATGTAATTAATTATATTGATTAATTAAATTACGATAGTTAAGTTTAAATATTCAATATTAATTGGCTTCTATTAATTTTGACAGCCTCGCTTGACTTAGGTGGATACCGAGCTACGGGAGTCACACGGGTCCACCTTAGATCACACCGTATCACTGTTGGCGAGTTGCGAACCACAGCACCCCGGCTTTAGCGGGCTCAGCCTTGGGCCCACATCGAGTACGCTAGCCTGCACGGGTGGTGTTAGGCCTTCACACATGGCGGGGAGCTCTCAATCTGCAGCGTCATCCCATCAGACGAGCGCGAGAATGAAGAGGGCTAGACCCATTGACATGGATGACCAGCTGATAGCGGAGATCGTTTGAGAATTGGGGGAGGATGTTAGATGAGTAATGTGGGAGGAGATCTGGTGAGCAGTGGGCAAGGGGGTCAGACGATAAGGGGGAGATTTGGTGAGAAGTGGGTGAGGAGGTTAGACGAGAACTGGGGGATGAGATGAGGCGACGTAGGGAGTAGGTGAAGGAGATGCAGATCCGGTTCGACCAGCCACTATGACCCTACATGAGCTAGTGAGGACACTGTCTCCAAACCTCTGGACATCGCCACTCCTTGTAGTAAACATGCCCCAGCAGCCCAATCAGGATGACACTGATGCTGGCCCACATCGCTGATGCTTATATTATTTAATTAGAATAAATTAAAATAGAAATATTGTTTAATATTTGACAATTTATTTCATTCAAAATTTTATTATAATTACATTTTTTTCAATGTCTCTACATTTTTTGCTACCGTTAATTTTAAGTTAATATTGGTTAATATTCTTTTTACGTAATATTGTTTAAAAATTAGTAAAATAATTTTCCCTCTAAGCTTTACTTTTCTAGAGGTTTTTAACCACTAGAAATCTCCTCACAAATTTTAAAGTTTGAAATTCAAATTTTCCTCCTACCTAAACATTTCTATCGGTTACAAACCACTAGAAACATTTGACTGTTTGGTTATGAAATTTGAGATTCAAATTTTCCTCCACGGTAAACATTTCTAGAGGTTGCAACCGCTAGAAATATTCACTGTGGAGGGAAATTTGAATTTTAAACTTCAGAAGGCAACGGGCAAACATTTCTAGCCGTTACAAACCACTAGAAATGTTTGATCGTTATTCTTTATTTTCTAGCGGTTTTATAACCGTTAGAAAATTTTAACCGTTATGTAGCCGATAGATCCCATCTTTAAAAGCTGAACAACTTCATCTTAAGTCCATTTTAACTTCTATTTGAGCTTTCCCTCCAAAGTGTTAACGAGATCAGAGCAATACTAGTGATGGATAGGTCGTGCATCAACTTGCATCAGTTGACTCTACATTATTTGGCCAGACTAAACAATTTCTTGGATTTTTCTTCTGTCAATGCCTCCGTAAACAGTAAGATCTAGTGTCTATGTCTTAAATATAGTTTCAAAAAGTGGCATTCAATTGATGTTATTAGAGAGTATTTGATATTTAAACCCTTCCCATCAGAGTATTTTTTTGGAAACTACATGGGGAATGACGAGATATGATTGCTGAGTCAATTCCCATAATTTCACGAATGAGAGTATGAATGGAAGAATAAGATGCCGTGAACCATGTTGTGTGTGATGCTTTCTGCATTCATGAAAGTGGGGAGCTGGATGAAGTAGAGGGGCCTCATCTGGAGTTTGTTAGAAATAAAACTACCTGGGAGTTTTTTGACCTCATGAATGAAGCTGATAAACCTCTTTATTCTAGGTGCACAAAGTATTCTAAGTTGTCATTCTTGGTAAGGCTGTATCATATCAAATACATGCGCAGTATGATTGAAAAGGTGATGTCCATACTGTTGGAGTTACTAGGAGATGTTTTCCCTCGAGATGAGTTCTCTCCATCTTTTTATGAAGCAAAGAAGATTATTAACAAACTTTGCTTGAACTACAAGAAGATAGATGCATGCCCAAGTGACTGTATGTTGTATTGAGGAGATGATATAAACAGGGAGATTTGTAAGCGATGTAAGATATCTCGGTACAAGTCGGTACAAAAGGGGAAAATGAAACATGCTACTTTTACCTCTCAAAATACGCATTTGGAAGTGATTAGATGCGTGGAACCTTTACTTAGGCCCAAAATTAAAATTTTGCAAATTGGTCCTCTAATACTGTTCACTGTGTATTTTTCCATATTTGGCAGTCTAACTTTGAAAAATTATAACTAATTCTACAAAAATTGTATGAAGATGATCAAATTTTCTTTTTAAAGACATTTCAATAATTTTTAAGGGAAAAATATAAAACTAGAGTTATTCCATGCCAATTTGTATAGTTAATTCATTAAACATTACAGTTCATTTGGTCAATTATGGAACTTCCAGATTTTCTACCTTAAAATTGGAAATTAATATCTCCTAGTATACACATCCAATTGAGGCAAACTACACATGCTTTTAAATCTTGATATGTGTACTACATGATCACCAAATTTTATGGTCAGATTCAACCATTAACATAGTTAAACTAGGGCTAGAACATTACTGCTCTAGAACCTATGTTGCTTTACTAACTTCTTTCTTTAATTCTCTTTAATTATTCCAGCATGCTTGAACCTTTATCTTGGCTTATCATACATTCTTATACTCATGTGAACTACCATAATTATTCTATACAATTTTATTACATAATTTAGCACATTACATAACATTTAAATAATTGGAGAATCATGCATTTCATGCTAGAACATGTGATTCTCTACTTTTCTTCTTCCATTCTTTAGTTCTTCTGCATGCATAAATCTTCCACGTTGCTTGACCTATATTGGTTGGTTAAGGGAGGGGTGAGATTTGAGGGAATCTCAGTAGTAAACATTACCATAATGCATGCAAGATAATGCTTGGTGCATGACGTGCTTTGTTACCATAAATCATGCTATCATAATGACATATGTGCATGCACAATGTTTCATGCATTATATATATGGCCATTATTTTCATAGAAACAGAGCTTCAACTATTCATGCATGCTTCATGAAATATCCTACTTTTATTCCCTCAGAGTACACATCTAAAAATGTACTTAACTAGTAGAAGCATTATTTTGACCCAAAAATAAAAAAAAATCAATTTGGTCATTGTGTACTGTTCATTGTTCATTTTGCATATTGACAATCTAACTTTGAAAAATTATAACTAATTAGAGAAAAATCATACGGAGGTGATCCAAATTTATGCTTTAAGGTCATTCATTTATATTTAAAGAAAAAATATGAATCTGGACATTTTCTTACCCAATCAATACAGTTAATTAGTTAAAGTTTACTGTTTATATAGTCATTTCTAAAACTTTCAGATTCTGACCCACAAATTTGGAAATTCATTTCTCTTAGTACACACATCTAATTAAGTCATATTACCCATGAATTTAAATATTAGGATGTGTACTACATGTTCACCAAATTTTGTGGTTTAAATCATTCATTTGCTAGGTCAAACTGAAGTTAAAACAAGACTGTTCCAGGACCTACGTTTTTATCTTTCCACTTGCTTTCCTTAATTGTCATTAATTATTCTAGCATGAATAATTCATCCTCTTGGCTATTCATATATTCATATTTATCATATAAGCATGCCATAATTATTCCATACATTTCTATCACATAATTTGGCAAAATATACATCATTACATAAAGGATAAATCAAACGTCACATGCTAGAACATACATTTTCTCCACTTCCCTTCTTCCATTCTTTAGCTCTCCTTCAAGCATAAGTCTTCCATCATAATTGACCTATTATGGTTGGTTATGGGTGGGTGAGATTCTACAAAATCTCAGTAGCAAATATTACTACTTACATATGCAAGATAGATGCTAATGCATGATATGTCATTTTACTTAACTTTCTTTAATTAGTGATATGCTATCATGCTTTATGCTTTGTATAAAAATGCATGGTCATGGGAAGCATGTTATAAATAGAATTTTTAATGTAATTTATTATATCACAACATCATCCAATTATCATATACATGCCAACACATAAGCATACCACATCAAGCACATAAAGGGGTAAGTCCACTACCTTATACCATAGCTTTTCCTCTTGATCTTGAACTTGCTCCCTAACATTCCCAACCATGTGACTTTTGGTTAACATCATCCCAACATCCTTTTGGATGTCTCAAGGTCCTAAACACATCCACATTGATCATACAATTCATTAAGACCATAATCTTACACCACCTGGAAGATTAGTTCTCTTAACTTCTTTATCTTAATTTTAGGATTAGTGTTCTAGCTTTGTAACAATTATTCTCATAGCCCAATCTTACACAATTTTTCATGAGGAATCCAAATATGGGCTTAGATTTATGAAAATCAAACTCCTTCCATATATTCTTCATAGTGGCCTATAGGTAACATATATTGGTGCCAAAATGCCACTTTTGATTACAATGCTTCCAACTTAACATCTCTCTAGGATATTTCCCATAATTACCTTTCTTGTCTAGGATCATATGATTTGTTATATATCTTATCTAATATTCCCTGAGAATTTCTATTACTTCAGAAATTCATATCAATTAATCAGAGCCTCAAATAAAAATGTTGTTGTTCGTCTAACAGCTTAAGAAAATCCCCACTATCTTCTCCTAAAATCTGCAAACTTTTTCAAAAATGACACTTGTGTCCCCATCTTTTCAAGAATGACATCCACGTCCCTAATTTTTTTTATAATTACACTTATATTCCCAAGACTTGTCACTACTTTTACTTTAAGTTTTGGAACTTTTATACTTTACATTCTAGTCCCTTTGCTTTCTTATTTAGGCCCTTAAGGACTTTCTTTTATTATAATTTAGTCATTCCTTCATCTTTCGTCTTTATGTTCCTAAGAGACTCTTCTAAAGCCTCTAATTTTATTTGCATACTTGCCCCAGGAACTTTCACTATTTATATTTTAGTCCCTGTACTTTCTCTATTTGCAGTTTAGTCCTTAATAACCCTTTATACATTTCTAGGATTTATGCTCAAAGTGGCTTCATAGCTTACTTATTTTAGGCTATATTCTGGGCTTGTGGGCCTAAAACTTGAGATATTACACTTCATATAATCAAGCAAAGCAATTAATGTAACACTTTACTTTCGTACGTCTTAGGGACCATTTGGTAGCATTTAGAACCACTTCCAAGTCCATTGAAGTTGATTATCAAAATTTGAAAAATTCTAAATTATGGGTACTGTTCATGTGGTACTTCATATGACGCCATCTTGGCCTTATCTAGGCCAAACATTAATTTGGCACAATTCCCAATCTCATAATTCTATAAAATTCTTAAATTATTCTAATTTTTGAAATAAATTTTATAAAATTCTTTTAAAAGTTTTGACACTTTTATAAATTTATTCTAATATAAAATAAATTTCTTACAAAGTCTCATAATTTTTTGAGACCCAGAAGTCCTGTTAAAAATTCTATACATTTCTTTTAATCCTTTATCGGTGTTCAATTTTACCTTAAATTTTATAATTAATTCTACAAGACTTCTTTTTGACTTATGTTAGTTTCATAAATTCTTATATTAATTATAAAAATTTACTATAAAATTTCATCTAATTTTGAGGTCCGGAAGATACTATACTAATGTATAGAATTTTGAAATTAATATCAATTTATCGGGACCTTAAATCAAAATTATGAGAGATAATCCTGGCCCAAATTCCATTCTCTATTTATTGGTAAAATTTGGGAGAAAAATATTTTCGGATAATTTTGGGCCTTTTCTGGCTCAACTTCCATAATTACCATTTTGCCTCTGAACTCTTGAAAATTGCACCTTAGTTCTTCAACTTTTTATAATTACACTTAATGGCCCATAACTTATGTCTACTTCCATTTTGAACCATGGAAATTTTAGGGTTTTCACTTTAGTCCCTTTCTTTTTTAAAATGACATTATGCCCTTAGAATGTTCATTAATTGCAATTTAGCCCATTTGGTTTTACAACTTTATACCTTCTCTCTTTCTGTGGCTGGAAACTTATCTAATCATTATATTTTCTTCTGATTACCATCCCAATCCCTTCATAACCTCTTTCCTCTATCAGTCTTATAAAAATAGGGAAAATGTGGGATTTTACAATCAACACATCAGCACACATAAGCACAAGTATCAAGCATACAAGATAGTTAAGTTCACTACCATATACCATAAGCTTTCTCCTTGATTTCCACTTGCTCCCTAGGCTTCCCAACCATGAGGAATTTTGGTCAACCTCATCAATTCATTCTCTTGGATGTCATAAGGTCCTAAACATAGCCACATTAATCATATAACTCATTAGGACCAAGAACTACACAATATGGAAGACTAGCTCAGTTGAACTTAACATCTTTCTCTTAATTTTAGGATTAGTGTTATAGCTTTCAAAAAATATTCTCACATACAAATCCTACACAATTTTGTATGAGGAATCTAAATATGATCTTGGATTTATCAAACTCACACCCCTTCCCCATGAAACTACATTGATCGAGAGGTTACCCTTTCTTGGTGCCAAATTTCCACTTTTGATTCCAATGCTTCCAACTTCACTTTCTCAATTTAGTTTCACATAATTTTTCATGTAGAACCAATTAAGGCCATGGAACCCCTCTAGGCAACCAAGTCATGAAATTCAATCAACTACAAGCTAGAACCACTTGAATCCTACTATTTTCTATCTTTTAAACATATATCTATCATCATACTTATCTCTCTCTAAAAAATCCATATTCAAACAGTAGCAATATCACAAGAGTTCAAGCTTCCAAATCTATTAAAATTCCTATCTAAGCTCAAGAATACAACTACTACAAAATAAAGAGCTAGAGTGGTCATTTTACCTTGATTGGAGCCTAATCTTTGCTCTTGTTTCTTTTCATTCATGGTTACCATGCTTTCTCTCTCCTATCTAATTTTTTGCAGCATTTCCTTACTATTCTCTTGGATATGCACTCTTGAGGAGGGGAGGGAGGTATTTATAATGCTTTACTTATGGAATTACCCTCCAAGTTGCAAGAAATTACAAGATCAAATGAATGGTCAAGATTGCACCACACATCCATCTTGCATCATCTTTTCCTCCTCTTGCATCATCTTCATGACATCAAGCATCCTTTTCCTTGCATCAACTTGCTATGTGGTGCCATCTTGAAGGAAGAAGGAAGATCAAATCTTGGCCCTTGGATTAAGCTTGCTCTCCAAGTTTCTTACTTTACACGGATCATATTTATTTGGATTTCTTAAGGGCCTTTGGAGCTTAGAAAATTCTTCTGTCTGCTCCATAATCTTCCTTTAATTATAGGAAAATTCCATGATTTTTCTTGGGCCATAAATCTTCCTTTAGCTATTTCTTTTTGAATTTCCTATAAAATGCTTCTTAGTGGCATCCTGAGAGTCCAGTATTTTTGTAGCTCATACAGCTAACCTTTTGGGAATTAGACTAATTTCATAAACTTCTTTAGTCTCTTAACTATTTATTCCCCATTTTGATGCACAGTTTTTAGGCCTACTCTTGGCTTAAACAGTTATATCCAGATAAATATCTCAAACTGAGCCATTATACTAAAAATTCCATTAAAGTTACTTTAGGGTATTTTTGTCATTTATGTTCATAAAAATGCCTCTATACCTCATTTCCCATTTTTGGGGATTTTTCTAGATTTTTTTTGCTTTTTATATTCATAGTTACCCCTTTTGGCACGCAACTTCATGAAATTACAGTTTTGCCCTAGCTGGGGCTCAACATCATAAATTGTCACTTTGAGGCCTCTACCTCAACCTTAGGCCTGTAATTGATCTCTTTTCTCTTTCTGAGCCCTTGAGACTCTCCTAGAGTCCCTAACTTTATTTACATATTTACCCTAAAAACTTTCTCTATTTGCAATGCAGTCCCTTAAAACCCTCTATATGTTTTTGGGACTTTTGCTCAAAGGGGCTTGGTAACCTACCTATTTTAGGCTACTTTATAGTCTTATAGGCAGAAAAATTGGGATTTGACAGAAAAACATAAGAAACCGGCCAAAATTCTAAGGTACAATTTATTATAATGTGTTACTTATTATGTATATGAACAAAATTTAATGCAATTCTCAATACATTGGATTGTTAGGTACTTTTCTTTGAAACCTTGGTTGCAAAGAATGAGGTGGCACGTGACTGAGCAGAATTAAGATGGCAGGTTAAGACACCCACGAGATTCAGAGGTGTGGAAAGCATTTGACACGAAATCACCAGACTTTGCCAGTGATCCTAGAAATCTTCATCTTGTGTTGGCAATAGATGGTTTTAATCCCTTCATAAGCATGAGCATAAGCTATAGTATTTGGCTGGTGGTGTTAATTTCGTATAATTTTCCACCTTTGATGTGCATGAAACAGAGCTCATCTTTGCTTTCCATAATCATTCCTGGCAAGAAAGCACCAGGGAATGATATAGATGTCTACCTACAATAGTTGATGCAAGAATTGATAAAGCTGTTGATGGATGGTGTTGAGACGTAAGACTCATATGAGAAGCGATTATTCAACTTCCTTGTAGGCTTAATATGGAAGATAAGTGATTTCCCCAGTTTGGGAACCTTGTCTAGCTAGAACGTGCATACTGGGTTGGCCTGTCCTGAGTGTAACTTTGATTCTGTACCATGTTGCCTTCCACACAGTCACAAGTGGTACTTCATGGGACATCGACGGTTCCTCGATTATAAGCACAGATTTAGATTGTAATGGATTTGTTTTGATGGAAACCAAGAAAGGAGATATCCTCCAGTTGCTTTGTCTTGTGCGGATGACAAGATGTTGATTTGGCAAGAAAAAGGATCCCAAACGATTGGGACCATAATCTCGTGGAACATCTGATAGTCAGCCTATGCAGTGGTAGATGAGAAGCATATTTTTTGCTTTTCCTTATTGGGAATCTAATTTTGTATGCCACAGTTTGGAAGTTATGCACATTAAGAAGAATGTGATGATAATGTGATATATACGTTGCCCAACAAAGCCGAAAAGTCCAAAGACCATCTCGTTGCTAGAAAAGATTTACTGGCCTAGGGAATTCGTGTAAAGGCTGGGCCTAATGAAAATGACAAGTTTTAGCTAGCTAAATTCACCTTGATAAAGCAGAAGAAGGATATCTTCCTTGCAATGCTGAAGAACATAAAAGTACCTGATGGATATTCTAGCAACATCTAAAGGTGTATCGATCTGTAGGCTTAAAAGGTTACTGGGTTAAAGAGTTATGACTTCCATGTTCTTATGCAAAATTTACTCCCACTGACTTTGAGAAACACACTTCCTTCTTTGTACCAGTGGTTTTGGTGGAGCTGTGTTCCTTTTCCAGGAAATACATAAAGGTCTTGGTACCTGAAGAGCTCGATCAGTTGCAAAATAAAATAATTCTTACACTTTCACGGCTGGAAAAAAGCATTTCTACACCGGTTAAAAATGGCATTCTACATTGCACATATAACCGGTGTAGAAACAGACCGTGTAAAAAGTGAGACATTTCACACCGGTCACAAGACCGGTGTAGAATGTATACTTTTTTACACCAGTCTACATTTCAAAGCGGTTCACATTTACATCCGGTGTATTATTTTTTAACATCTACACCGGTCGAATATTGGGACGGTGTAGATTATTCAAATGTTAACACCGGTTGAATATTGGGACGGTGTAGATTATTCAAATGGTAACACCGGTTGTATATACGTCCGATGTAGATGTTATTAAATTTATATATATATGTTCTTTCTACACCGACAGGTATATACCTCCGATGTAGATGTTATTAAATTTATATTTAATTTAATACATTTCGTTAGCCTGAAGCTTCATAAATAAACTGCCCAAATATAATATAGGACTCAATCATCGATCATCATCAGTTCAAGATGCCAGAGACATATATAATTCAATTGCTCATTATATTAATCATTTAATAAAATTCAATGCAAAAATGCTACAATTTGAACAGAAAAATAGAAAAAGGTATTAAGTGAAAGAGAAATACTATAGAGAAGGAAGGAATTGAACAAAAAACTCTGCCCACCGATTACGTAGGTCCTCAATATCTTGGTCAGGAAATGGATCAGGTTGATCAAACATCTGAAATATGAAATCAAAATCAAAGAAATTAAGGCATTACTAATATAGATTAGATTGACAATTAAGAAATATGAAATCATTAAAAATACAATTTTACCTCCTCAGTTAGGTCAATCCTATTTGCCAAGATAATATTGACCATGTATCTGACTATGTAGAAGCCGCACAAGTTGCTTTCTCTGGGTTGCCTTCGACTCTGTAATGTTAACAAGATAAAAATTATTTCTCATCATCAAAACGGGGAACCTAGCTAACACCTAATATATACTTTTATTACCTTCGGTGTGATCCATTTAGGGTCCCTCACCAAATTAGCGTGCTTAAGGCCCCTTGCAACTGCTAACGTCCTCATAGCCCTATGACCAAAGTTAATAAGTTAGTAACCCATTTATCACAAAGATCATTATGTATAGAAGAGAACTCACGTGTTCATGATCTTCCTGACATCAACCGAGGGCCTGTAATGGAGGGAGCATAAGAAGAAAACTTTGTAGCTATGCTTACATAGGATGACAAGTTGACAATGATTGCTGTAGAGATTAGTTAAAAGAGAATGAGTATTATAATTAAGCAAATACAAAACTAGTATATATGAAATAAAATGAAATATTATTATTCTTACTCCTGCATATATGGTGCGAAGAAACAATCAATATCGGTTTCACCGAGCCTCCTTGAAATGTATGCAAGCCTTGAAGATTGAGAGGTCCCTTTAGCATAAATCTGAATTGGGCATAGGAATCCGAACTTTTTTGTTTGCCCTTTGAGGAAACCAACTCAGCTTGCATGTACCTACAGGTAATGCATACACGACATTAGTTGTAAGACTTAAACTTTGTTATTACATATATTTACATTTAAATTATACTTACATAAAAAACACTTGGATGCAGCCGGAGGTCAGTTCTTCCTTGGGAGTGATCAGAGATTTGACGTCCGCATGGTCCAGGAAGGCCGGTGCCCCCATGTCGCCCACAACTGAATCCATAGGCAATGCGTCCACATGGAACATTTTGTCATATGCCAATAGGATCACATGTTGCATGGCATTCAAAGTGGGAGGGGTGGGAAGTTGGCTGGGGATGAGGCGACGTGATCCGAAACAAGATGCTTTGGCCACAATATGAAATTCCCTTTTGCTTGGCTCATTGTCTTCACCTCATCGTGGGAATTGGGACAAGAGCATCTCTAATTAGCACGTCTTCAACTGTCACCCTTAATTGATCGTCCTGAATTTGGATGTGGTGAACAGTTGCCCCTAGGCTATGGATGGAGCCATGTGCCACTAAGCGTTTAAGAGGATCCTCCACATATAGATCACAATGTTCTGCATCCTCTAACAGCGGCAAGCAACAGCTCTCCTTAGTGCTTGGACGGGCTGCAATTGAGGGCGGGAGGGGATCAGTTGGCTCGTGTTGCCTTGATCTCATCATGGACAACATTTCTTCCTTCATCTTTACGAAACCCTCTTGTAATCGCGCCTCAATTGAAGCTTCTGCTTGTGCCCTAGCCTCTATCCAAGCCTCTTCCTTAGCCTCTGCCCTTATGGTGGAGAGCAAGGATTCCAACTTTACCCTCGACACCACATGTGGGGAACATCTTGGAGATGATCCAAAGTAATCTCTTATACCCATACCTCTTCCAACTCCCCTGACACGGCCCCCATGTTCTTGTTTGCCAGTGGCAACAATCAAGATGTCATTCCTACCATCTGACTTAAAGGATCCATGGGACTCTTGTTGTTTAAGATCACTCTATAATATAGAAAGAACAAACATAAGGAAAATGATATGATTATAGTCTACTAAAACAAAATAATGCAAGTAGTGCTTACAATTTTTTCAACAATCATGAGAGCATTGTCGCTTGTAAATGTTCCACTCTTTCTTTGGCGAGCGTACAACCATTTTTCTTCGCGACGTATCGGAGAGGGGGGTCAAGAAGAACACTAGGATCCGACCCAGCCTTTTCTTCTAGCCTCTTCCTCTTGGCCCCCAATAACTCTCTTTCTGCCTTCGCATAACCCCCTCGAGACATTGTGTGGGGGCAATCATTCTTGCGGGCGAACTCAATCGCTTTTGCCCTTTTTCCTACAAGACATGGAGTAGTTAAAATCAATACATATGATAATCTGATACTTTTTCTGCCAACACATACAAAAGGATACACTCACCATTGCTGCTGGCGTGGTCCGAATCCTAACAAATTCTTCCCAAGCAGCTTCGTCGATGAATTGATACTTGCTGCATGGAGAAGGTTGAGGATGACCACTTTTGTCCTGTCCATGCACATACTGACGAGCTAGTTAGGTCTTGAATGCCCTCCAACGCTCAGCGCAATAGGACAACGTCTTCTTCTTCAAGAACTCATTGTTGGGAACATCGTAAGTGAGCTGCAATGTTTGCCATTGAAAGCAGAGTAATCAACAAACAGTTGTGCAATTGGTATTGCTCTGCATGCAATATTAGATAGTTCCTATACCCGGATAGTGTCCCAAATTTGATTCTTCACGCGATCATCCATAGCATCCCAAGTCAAATAGGTGATACTAGGCTTGTTGCGTGCTAGGAGGCTAACAAAACTTACGTACTTTGCCCTGTGTTCACCAGTTGGGTTCCAGTTTCTGTCAAACTCTATCGAAAGCAGTTTCCCCTATATCCTGTCCTTCGTAATGTCTTTCAAACGAGTCGCACTTCTGCCCTTCCTTTGCGTAGTGGCAGTTGGAGTATCGCTAGCCTCAATCTGAGTAACTCTATCCCCCATATTCCTATGTACGCAATAACAACATCAAAAACATTGAAAACAGACTTAACCCTTTTTCCTTCAACCTGTCAGAGTACACAAAACTTGTTCCTTTAGCAGTTATGAATGGAAAGATGTGCAAGCATTCATCAGGAAAAATAGAAAACCTAGATTAAACGAACATAAAAATGGCCAAAACACGTACACAGGGGAAAATAAATGCAGAGAACACGTACACGGAATAGCAGAATGAGAGAGACAACAGAGAAGAACGACTAAGCGCGGAGAAGCTAGAAGCCTCACGAAAACCACAGAGCACGACGAGCGGAGGCATGACAGAGTACATGAGAAATGAGAATGATGGTCGCGCCAAGGGGCGGGCTTAAAAAATGAATATAAACATTTTACACCGGATATAAATTATTCTAACCCAGGTAAAAATATAACCGAATGAGAGTATGACAAAGTTGATAGTAGCAAGTCCCTTCCTCACAAATCGGACATGCTTTACGGCCCTTAACACTATACCCTGACAAATTTCCATATGCAGGATAGTCATTAATTGTACAAAAGATCATGGCCCGCATATTGAAGACCTCCTTCTTAACCGCATCAAAAACATCCACACCTTCCCATAGCTTCTTCAAATCTTCGATCAAGGGTGTTAGGTAAACGTCTATGTCATTTCCCGGTTGTTTTGGTCTTGAGATCAGCATAGACAACATTACATACTTTCGTTTCATACACAACAAGGGAGATAGGTTGTAAATCACCAGAAGGACGGGCCATGAACTATGTATACTACTAAGGCTACTATAAGGGTTCATTCCATCCGTACTAAGTCCAAGCCTTAGGTTTTGTGGTTCATTGCTGAACTTGGGAAATAAGTCATCAATCTTCTTCCATTGCAAAGAGTCAGCAGGATGACGAATCTTTCCATCATTAATCCTTTCATTTGCATGCCATAACATTTTCTTTGCATCATCTTCATTAGAAAAAAGTCGCTTAAACCTTGGTACAATTGGAAGATACCATAACAACTTGGCAGGAGAGTTGTTTGATCTGTACCTTGGTGTCTTACATATTGGACACTTCTCCTCATCTTCAAACTCTTTCCTGTATAATATGCAATCATTTGGGCATGCATGAATCTTTCTATACTGCATGCCTAAAGGACCTATTATTTTCTTCGCATCATAGTAGCGTTTGGGTAACTCATTTTCTTCAGGAAACATGTCCTGTAACAACTCAAGCAATTATGAAAAACCACTGTCACTCCACCCATGCCGAGCTTTCACACTTACCAATCTCAACACCGCATCAACAGGTTGTATTTTCTGTACCCTGGGTATAGAGGCTTTTCTGCATCATTGCACATATTACTATATGCATGTGACCGCATAAAAGCATCTTCTCCAACATCACGAATCATGTCCTCTACTCGATCATCAGTATCCATGTCATTGTCAAAGGTCGGTTCCACCTGTTCACCATGCCATACCCATACCGTGTAACTCTTGCAAAACCCCTCACAAATTAGATGAGTGTAAATATCAGCAGGACTTTGTTTCCTCTCATTCAAACAACTCACACAAGGACAATAAAACCTTCCATTGTCATCATCACCATTCCGTTTAGCAAAATCCAAAAACTCCTTCACCCCCATCATACTCAACACTTGTTCGTTTAGCATTTAACCAACTACGATCCATATTTATGGAAGACTAAGAAATTAGAAAAACAGAAAACAAGAAACCATTATGTTGCAGCTAATGCATGGAGAGAATAAATTTTCAGTTCTCGAGAACTCACCGTCTGTGAAGCGCCGAGAAGACTTAACGCGCGAACCAGGGAAAAATGAGAGATGGAAGGCGCGAGAAATGTACCAAATAAAAGAGTATTTGGTAAAAAAATTAAAAAAAGTTTATTTTGTAAGAAAATATACACCGGACAAAATGTTACACCGGTGTAGATATATATAAGAGTTGTAGAGAGTATATTTTACACCGGCCACTATATATAAACCGGTGTAAAATATATCAGTTTTTTTTAAGTGATAGACCCTACTATGTCATCAACTTTTACACAAAAAAATATATATCAGAATATATAAAAGTTGCAATAATCTTTCACTACTCATCAGACTCAAAGTTTTGGGAGTCATCAGATTGGGTGAGATCAACAGGATTAAAGAAGCTATCACAGGGTTGATGGCGACGAACTTCAAAGCAAAAATCTCTGAAACTTGCTTTCAGTCTATCAACTTTTTGATTCAGTTCTTCCACGGAGTCCTCCAGCCCATTGAAGCGTAGTATGAGTTCCTCAAGGTGCTCCATCAGAGTCACATCCAGGGGAGGAGGAGAAGGAACAGAAGGGTGAGGATCAGGATGTTTGTCTTCAAAGTCATCTCTGTTTCTTTTGTGGGGTGGAGAAGGAGGCTGCATGAGGAAGAGGCCATTGGAGGAGTCAGATAGATAAAAAGAAAATAAAACAGAGATAAAGTGATGAGACGAAATGTACAGATCGATCATAGAAATGGTATACATATATATATGGTTCATGATCAATAAGAATATAGAAGAATGCAATTGGCCTTCTATCATAATGACTACAAACGTTGGGAACCGAAGAAGTGAAATGAACGGTCTGAAGAATAAAGAAAGCGCGCGGGAAAGCATAGACAGGAAACTGAAGAGGCAGAAGCTAATCTGCACTGGGTGTTTATATTTTAAATCGGTTACTTTTAAAACCGGTGTAAAAATTTAATTTTTTTAAACCATCTTCTCCTCAGTGACCTATTTAAAAGTGGGATTTAGACAAAAAATAAACGGATCATTAGCAATGTATATACGTATGCAGAACAAGAAACTTGTTAGACACATTCATTCAAATTAAACTTTACTATCAAAATTTACATCTTGAAATCTATATAAATACAATATCATCATCTCCTCATTCTTTTCATTACATCAAAAAGGAGGTGGGGAATAGGGAAAGGCAGGTGACCCCGTTTTTACTCATTCATCTTCTTCGGAGTCAGTGTTTTGGGAGTCAAAATTGGGATCAACAACAGGATGAAAGAAATCATCCTGTTGATGGCGACTGACTTCAGAACGGAAGGCTCTGAAATGTTGATTCATCCTCTCAACTTTTAGGCCGAGTTCTTCCACCGAGCGCTATAGGGCATTGAAGCGTAGGATGAGTTCCTCCAGGCACTCTACCAGTTGCTGGAGCAGGGGAGGAGGAGAAGGAACTAAAGGGTTATCATGATGATAGACATTTTTTTCTTCAAAATTAGTTCTTTGCGTTTTGTGAGGTGGAGAAGGAGGGGTGGATAAGGAAGAAGCCATTGGAAAGTTAAGATAGAAGATAGAAGAAATGAATATAAAACAGATATCGGAGAAGGTGATCATGATGAACTACGTACTACTGCGCATGTCTAAGAAGACTTGACATAAAATGGCGGGAAAGGATACAGACGGAGTTAATCTAAACCGGGCTAAATATTTCCACATCGGTCACTATACCATCTGCTGTAGAAAGTAAACATCTAAACTGGACTACATTTTTCCATATTGGTCATGAGTAAATATGGTGTAAATATTTCATATTATTTACAAAATGCCATCGGTCATTTTTTTAACACCGTCTCCGCATTGACCGGTTTAAAAATGGGGATTTCGATTGCCAATTTTCCACCAGTGTTTGTCACTTGGAGATGATATTTCCCCATCATTTTTCACTATCAAGGTTCACTTGACTGTCCACCTTGTACAAGAAGCTAAGGTTATTGAACCGATTCAATATCGATGGATATACCCTATAGAGAGGTACCAAATGATCTTTTATCCCTATAATTTCAATTTATTTTTTTATTTCAATTGATTAAAATTATTAATGGAATATTAACCTGTAGGTACTTAGGAAAATTAAAATCATATGTTAAAAATAAGGCATGGCCAGAAGGGCCAATAGCAGAAGGTTATTCTGGAGATGAGGTCCTATCTTTTTGCTCAAGGTAATTTGATGATGACATGGAGACATCTTTTAACCGCCCTTGTCCTTTTGATGATTCTCCTCCTGGTCCTTCCACATCAACTTTATTTCCTCCTATCGGGAAACCAGTTGGAGGATGTGAATTCTTTATACTCATTCCCACGGAGAAACTCCAAGCACACATGCATGTTTTGATAAATTGCAGTCAAGTTGAACCCTTCATGTAGTAAGTATTATGTGTTGAATCTGGTTGTATCACCCAAGAGGAAATTGGGTGATATTAAAAATTTTGAAAACTCTTAAGAAATTTTGAATAAACTTTAAAGAGTAGAGTTTAGAAAGATATCACCAAAGGAAGAAGATGGTGAAATATTGCATCTAGATTATTTATACTGGTGCAGCCCAAAATAATTCATTCTTTACAAAATATTTTAATTTTTTGCAGGAGTATAAAGAGATTTTAGAAATCAGTTGCAATGTTCATTTCTAAGGATAGTGGTATAAACCTCAAAGATATGTCAAACATGATAGTGCAAGAGGTTTACCGTTGTACCTTTACCTTATATGGAAGGAGGATTGCCTATATATACCAATTGCATCTTTTGATTTCTTCTAACAAATGCTTGCAATGGTCTCTCAACTGGCATGAACTTTGACTCTTGAGAGATTCTTCTTGTTCTATTCTCCTTAGAGTAAATGAATGGTATAGTATGATAGTAAATTCTTGAGGTAGAATGCACTCCTTGGGCTTTTCTCTATTGCTTCTTATAAATTGTCTTTGAAGTTGCTGCAATGGATTCTTCATGAGTTCTCCTGAGTGATGTGTCTTTCACTTATGCAAGAGAAGCTCTTGGATGCCCTTTTCTCCTTGTTCTGTGTCCATTCCTCTAAATATTAACCTGCACATTTGAAACATTAAAAGGATATTTTGGTACCCATTTAATTTTGGATCCTTGAGCATTAGTTTTGGACCTTGATTGCCCTTTAGAAACCCAAACATATTTATTTCTCACATTACAATTTCTTCTAAAATAACAAGTGTGAGAAATATGACCTGGTTTACTACAATAACTACAAATAATAAGATCATATACTTTATGAGTATATTTACAGGTATTGTGTTGGTCGAGTGGACGCAATATATAATCTTTGTGCAAAATTTCTTTCTTCCTAATTGTAACATCAGATTCAAAATATAAAATATTTTTGCTTTTCTAAACAGAATCGATGATTGGTTGAAAATCATATCATGAAAACTTTTAGAATCATTTTTTTGAAATTTATAACAGGGATTGAAATTTTTACCATTAAGATATTTTGAGCTCTAAATAATAATTCAGTAGATTCATGTATATTTAGCTCTTCTTGATTCTCCTCTTCATCTTGTTTCCTTGTGTTGACCATTTCAGGAAGATGTTATGTGATTTCTCCTTCTTTAGCATCATCTTCTTTTTGTTAATCTGTAGTGGATTTGCAGCTTTCAATTTCTGATGAATCGTCAAAACTATCAACTTCAATGTAATTGTCAAAGGAATAGATGGAGTCGAGAGTTTTAAAAATGTCTCTAACATTAGAGCAATATTTGATTTTCTGATAGTCAGTTTTAGATAAAGTAATGTATAAAATTTTCCTTACTTTAAGGTTCAAGAAAAATAATTTATGTTCATTTTTATTCTAATCCTTTCTTGGTTTAAAAACAAAATCATTTGAAAGAAGAATTTCCCTTATATCATAATTTAGAGTTCTTAAAAATATGGTCATCCGATCTTTCCAATACAAAAACTCAAAATTTTCTAAAATAGGAGGAATGGTGATATCAAAACCTTCAGAAAGCAGTTTACAATCAAGTTTAGCTATGATCTTTGCATTTTAGATCGTTAGATCAATTAAATAAGTGACCCACTCTTATACTAAATGTTGAATATGGTTGTATCACCTTAGAGGGGATGAATTGAGTGATATTAAAAATTTTGAAAACTCTTAAGAAAATTTGAATAAACTTTAAAGAGTATAGTTTAGAAAAATATGACTAAAGGAAGAAGATGAAGAAATATTGCATTGAGACGATTTATACTAGTTCGGCCCAATCCACTTGACCGTCCACCTTGTACGAGGAGAAAATGTCACTAGGCTGGTTCAATATCTATGTATGTACCCTATAAAGAGGTACCAAATGTCTTTTATCCCTGTAACATCAATTTCTTTTTTATTAACGTACAGATACTTAGGAAAATTATAATCATATGTTAGAAATAAGGTGTGGGCAGAGGGTCAATAGCAGAAGGTTATTCTAGAGATGAGGTCTTAACTTTCTGTTCAAAGTACTTTGATGATAACATGGAGACATCTTTTTACCACCCTGTCATGTTGATGATTCTCCTCCTAGTCCTTCCACATCAACTTTATTTCCTCCTGTCGGGAAACCAATTAGAGGATGTGAATTCCTTACACTCACTCCGACGAAGAAACTCCAATCACATATGAACGTTTTGATAAATTGCAGTCAAGTTGAACCCTTCATGCGGTAAGTATTATGTGTTGAATCTGGCTATATCACCTAAGAGGGGGTGAATTGGGTGATATTAAAAGTTTTGAAAACTTTTAAGAAAAATTGAATAAACTTGAAAGAGTAGAGTTTAGAAAGATATCACCAAAGGAAGAAGATGGAGAAATATTGTACCAGGATGATTTATACTGGTTCGGCCCAATCCACTTAGCCTACGTCTAGTCCCCATGGCTGCTCTAAGTGTTCTACTATTCTTCCAAGATTATCCAGGCTCTTGGTGCCTCAGTACATCAACGTGAGAATTTCTTTCACTCCCCCTTACAACCGTAAGGTAATATCCACTTAAGAGACTCTTTCTCTTAAGTAATTCTAAAGAATAATTGATACAAAGATCTATCTCTTTCTCAATAGAGGAATTTTGATAAATACTAAAGTTCAAAACTCTCTCAGTTTCTCTCTTCTAAAACTATGATATGCTCTGAACTAAAGAAGAGAAATAGAGATACAAATTATTGAGTATAATCAAAGTGCATGTTGTGTATCTCTTGTTTTTCTTTTCATCTTCCAACTTTGTAATATCCCAAATTTTCCCTATCTGTAAAGATTAATAGAGAAAAGAGGTTAAGAAGGGATTAGGATGATAAGTAGAAGAAAATATAGTGATTAGGTAAGATTTAAGTCAAAGTGTGTGTTTGGATAGACTTTTAGAAAAGGCTTTTGGGTAGCTTTTAGAAAAGGGCTTTTGAAGAAGAGCTCTATGGAAAAAAAGTGGTTTTGGATAAATGAGTGTTTGGATAGTTATTACCAAAAGGACTTTTGTAATTGGAAAATTACCATAAAGGGTATGAGATGAAAAAAAAAATTAGCCTCACATGTGTGCACTGTTCACCTCATTTCTCTTCTTTCTCTCATGATGAAGGAGGAAACGCGACAGGGAGACAACAGCGAAGGCGAGGGCAATTACGCTAACGAGGGACGGAGGGCGATGACTGACGGAGGGTGGCGACGGATATAAAGCGACGATGGGCGGAGGCAACGATAGACGGATGCTGACCCCAAGTAGCGACGGTGACCAGATCTCCGGCATCATAGGGTGAAGACGGTGACCAGAGGGAAGAGAAGGCAGATGAAACATCCTCCCTTAGACCACTCAGAGTACACTTGCGGAAGCGATATTGACTGGATTATATCTTAACTTAAGCCCAAAAATTAAAATTTTATTCTTAAGCTCCTTATTCTGAACCTTTACTTTGAAAACTGATTATCTCATTCTACACATCCAAATGAGGCTTATTACCTATCCACATAAAGCCCCAGATGTGTACTACTGGCTCACCAAATTTTGTGGCCAAACTCTTTCGTTTACTAGGTCGAATTGAGGTCGGAACATCGCTGCCTTAGGACCTACGAATTTCTCTCTTAATTCCTTATACACAAGCTGAACGTGCCAAACAATACTTATTATTAAATAATAAATTGTTATACAAAAGGGTATGAATAAAATCCTCATATCTCTATTACATCTTTCCTGCCCGAAATCCGGCAGTATAACTACTATACTTCATCTTTAAAAATAACTGATTTGTACTAATTCGGTAATTCCTGTGAGAACTACCATTCTACGTAAGTACCCAGGAAATACTGGATGAATCGGCTAGGTCCACTCACTTCCAGACTCCTTAGGCAGTACCTACGTACACAGTACGTATCATCTCCTTTCTTCATTATGGACATTCTGCCATAATTTTGGCAACATAACGGCGTCTTTTAGCATTCTTAAAATTCACTTCAACATAACCTCCCTGTAATGGGTTATATATAGGGGACTGAGATTTGGGGAAATCTCAGTAGTAATAATCATAACAATATATGTAATGTAGTGTGATAGTGCTTGCTTGTGATTGTGTACAGATAAGTATGCTGCGTGCTTTCATACTAAATAACATATGATCATATCATTATGTAGTAGAGCTTCAAACATAACATATAAGACAACAATTTAACCAAACAATAGCACATTAAATCACAAAGCCATTACATAAAAGCTAGGATTAGTTACTACCTTACAAGCTTAGCAGAACTCTACTATCTCTACACTGCTTTCGGCTCCGCTAGAACTTCTTTCTTTCTCCCTTTCACTTTCTCTCTTTAGAACTCACTTCTCTCTCTAAATTGTCTCTTGGTCATGAATGGAAAGGTAAAGGGGGAGGGGTATTTATACTTGAGGCAAGGTGAAATGAATGGCTCAGATTGATTCACAATGAATGGCTCAGATCGCTTGCTTCCTCAAGAAGCTTCGCCTGCATCATCGTGATGACATCATCCTCCATAATGACTCATCAAAAGTGACATCATCATGGGAAACCTCACATGCTAGTTGGCACAATGGTGGGGCCCTTGGGACACCTCACCAGCTGACTCAGCGTTTCCAGAGAATTTCAGAGTCTTATCCCGGAATGAACGTCTGAGATTGTGCCACGTGTCCTTAACTTTTCTTCTCCCTCTAGATTAGTGCCGTGTGGCATCTTGATGGCACCTTTCACGCCACCTCATGGCTACCAGATAAGTCCAAAACTTTATCTGATCAATTTCCCGGTTATCCCGCCAACTGAGTAACCTTACTTTATTGAAATAACACTAAAATAGTATTTTAATGCCACTTTAACCCACATATTCCTTGGGCTACATTTTTGGACTCTGGGAATGTTATCTTGGGTCTCTGATCCAACCCAAGTACTCTGATGGCTCAATTCCCAAGAACCATCCCTTGGTAAATTACCAAAATGCCCTTGGTTCCTTTTTATTTACTTTAATGAATCTAGGGGCATTATTGTCTTTTCATATCTTACCAGAGTATTCTCTGACCCTGGTCAACTATCCAGATAACCTTTCTTGACTGACTAACCTCAGTCAAATGACCAAAATACCCTTTACAATATAAGGGCATTTTCGTCATTTTACACCTTTTTCGGGACACTGGCCCCTTTTACCACTGAACTGATATCATGGGCCTGGGCCAACCTTGGTGTCACTATGGGCATCTACGTTATGTCATATGGGCTCATTTAGTCCCAGTTTATTTACTGCCAAATCTCCCTATCGGATCCTAGGAGCTCACAAACTCCCGTCTCAATTCACTAAAGAGTGAATAACTTTTTCTACATAACTCCTTTCCGGATTCTGTCAGTTCCTTGACCTCCGTCTTCACAGGACGCACATTCCTGTAACTTTTCAATCATATCTAAGGTCTAGGAGATCTGATAAGAATTTCAGATAACTTTTTCATTATCAGATAATTTTTAGCTATCTATAGCTCTGATAAACTTCCTGTATTAAGCCAGATTAACCAGCATCATTTCCTCTATCTACTGGTGAAATTTGTGACTGAAATGCTTTTGGGCAGTTCTAAGCCACTTTTGGCTCAACTTTCCATAATTACCATTTTGCCCTTGGAAACTTTTCTTCTTTTCAATTAAATCCCTTGACTTTTCATAATTCTTACATACTCATAGAGACCTCATATGCATATTTCACAGTTCAGTGAAATGATCAGCATAATTTTCTCTATTTTATGGTAAAATATGGTACTCATCGGCTACCAGCCTGATCTTTCCCATAATTACGATTATGCCCCTATATTTTTTTTTCTGGCATCTTTACTCATCTTCTTATCCTTTATCTTAAGTTCTCAAAATTCTCTTTCAACAACCCATCCCCTGAACTCTTCGGGAGTCATTGTTAATTGAAAGGCTCGATAACCCGCCCATATCAGGTTATCTTACTCAGGAGCCAGCACATATCTAGCTACCTGCATAATTCCTAGGCTTAAGACTTAGGATATTCCTTACATTCCTCTTTTTGAACCTAGGTGAACTGTCCCTATTTTGTAGTTCAAAGACTTAACTCATCTTTAAATCCTGAGAAACTTAGCTCATTCCTCGGATTCCTACAAAATATAGGTAAGTGATCTGCCCATATTAGATTACTACCCTGGGACTACGAGTTTAGCAGCCTGCCCATATCAGACTACCTTCCAGTTCTCCTAGACCCAAAAATCAAGATGTTACAGTAGAGACCAGAGGGAAGAGAAGGTAGAGGGTTACGGCGGAGCTAAAGCTTTTCTGACGTGCTTCACCGAGCGGAAGAAAAGGAGAGAGAGGAGAGAGGGGAAAATAAGGGTAAAATAGTAAGTGGGTAGTCCATAAGCTCTTTTACTGTTCCAAAAGCTAGTCCTACTAGTTTATCTGAAACCATGATTTTGCCCATAAGCCCTTTTGGATAAATATGGCTGTTTGTTTTGAAATTTCTCCAAACCAAAATTTTGCCCAAAAGGGCTTCTAAAACCATGGTTTATATGTAATCCAAACAGGCCCAAAGAAGGAGATAAGGTATGAAGTTGTAAAGCTAAAGGGACTAAATTGCAATTAATGAAAGTTCATGGACTAAACTGTAAATAGTGAAAATCCATAAACTAAATTGTAATAAATAAAATTTCAAGGTCCTAAATGGAGTTTTGAGATTTCAAGTACCAAATTAGAATTTTAAATTTGGTAGAAAGGGATTAAAATAGAATTTGACAATTTTAGGACTAAAGTCCAATTTTGCCAAGTTTAAGGGCAAAAGCGTAATTATGGAAAGTTGAGCTAAAAAATGCCCAAAATTGCCCGAAAATATTTTAGTCCAAAATTTTACCAATAAATAGAGGATAGAATTTGGTCCAGGCATATCTCTCATAATTATGATTTAAGGTCTCGATAAATTGATATTAATTTTTAAAGTTTGGAGATTAGTGCTATATTTTTTGGGCCTCAGAATCATATGAAATTTTGTAGTAAATTATTATAATTAACATACAAATTTATGAAACTGACAGAAATCAAAAAGGAGTCCTCTAGAATTAATTATGAAATTTAAGGTGAAATTGGACACCGATAAAGGATTTAAAAGAAATGTAGGGAATTCTTATAAAGATTTTTGGGTTTCAGAAAATTATGAGACTTTATAAAAAATTAATTTTATATTAGAATGAATTTATAAAAATGTTATAACCCTTAAAAGAATTTTATAGAATTTATTTCAAAAATAGGAGAATTTAAGGAAATCGTATAGGATGTGCCTTGGGATTTATGCCAATTAGCTATTGGACCCAAGGATGGCATCCCATACAAGCCCAATAGGCCCAAGAGTAAATCTTGGGGCTCAAGTCAGATTTGGATAATTTTTTTCAAAAAAAAAATAATTCAAGAGATAATGTGAGGTGGCCTTATGGGACCCACATCCCCTCCACATGGCACCAAGAAGGAGTAAGAAACATTATCCCATGTGCTAATTTATAATAAAATAATATAAGAATTAAGTTAATGATAGTTAAGTGTAATTAATCTAAAAATCCACCAATGAGAGGAAGGATTAAGCCATCATAATAATTAGGAAATGGAAGGGTGGATTGTCCCAAAAACCCTAAAAATTGTCTATAAATACCTCCCTCCATTCCTTCATATTGCGTCATACATAAGAGGGGAAACTCTAGAGGATTGAAAACTCAACTAAGCATAAGGAAGGACAAGGCACTTTGATTCAAAGCAATCAACGTTTAAGGTAAGCAATCTTCCTAATCTTTCTATATGTGTTTTGGAAGATTGAAACCTAAGTTCTAATGGTAAGAAAGTGGATTATTGCCCTAAAACCATGGCTGGCCAAATCTATTCAGAAATGAAGAAAGAAGAAAAACAAGTTAGAACTATGAAATATTAACTTAGATAGGCTTGGATTGTTGGTTATTGCTTGAATTAATTGTGTAATCCTTGAAATCCCAATTCATGCAACCTTTTAGCCTAGGACAGAACGGAAGGAAGAAAATTGAATTTCAATGATCTAATGCTTCCATTGAATTTAGATGATGATTTTGTGTAGGGTTGAACAAGATTGAAACTTTGGAAACATTGAAATTGAGAAAGGGAGAATTTAAAACCTTCTCTGTTACTGTTCATGCATATGAATAGTGATAATAATTTAATAGTTTTGATGTTTAATGGGTTTAAAATGTAAAATTGTGTAGGGTTAAGTAAGATCAAATTCTTGAAAGCATTGGAATTGAAAAGAGAAATTTTTTAAAGATTATATGCATTGTTTCTATTTCTGTCCAGACCTAAAGGAAACATTAGAATTTTGAAATTCTGAATCCATATTTGGATTCCTTGGGCAAAATTGTGTGGGATATAGTCAAGGCACAAATTAATTCAAAGGGCAAGGCAATTAACCACAAATAAAGAAAGTTAGGAGTTTATTGGTTTTGGAATAATAAAGCTAGGTTGTTGAGTTAAAAATGAAATGGATTAGTATGGATTGTAATAAGTGAATTCCTCTACCATGTTTAGGTTTTGACATTTGTGAAAGAGGATATCAAAAGACCAAGAAAGAAAAGGTTAAAGGAGAGCTATTCCAAGATGGTAAACTCACCTAACTTGTATGCTTTGCTTGCTTGAATGTTTTATGTGATAGTTGTTTACTTTGATTATGTGAAGCATGTATGATTGAATTATGCTCTATTTCTTTGTATGCTATGGCCATATGTTATAATTTAAGGAACATGGAAGCATGTATTGATATTATTATGCAATCATGATCATTAAGCACACATATAGTGATATCAAGCATTGAATTGCATACACTGTTTGGTTTTCGTTTCCTACTAAGATTTTTCCATAAATCTCACCCCTTCCATTATACAAACATAATAGTAGGATCATCTTATGGAATCAAGGAAGCAGAATGAAGAAGTTATGATGCATAGATACTTTGTTGTATATGAGACTTTTTATGTAAATATATATTGTGTATTAAGTACTTATTTCAGTTCTTGTGATGTTTTGTTGAGACTTAGGAAAAATAGTTAACCTTTGAATAAATGTACAATTTACAGTATGATAATAGACATATTGAACTTCATTATGGTACCAAGAATGCCTTATTTCGATATTTGTACAAGGAGAACGGATTTTTCAAAGTTAGGTAACCAAATCTGGAATCTGTTAAACTGACCAAATAAACAGTAATTTACAAATACTGTGTTAATTGGCTCTGGGTTTGGTCAGATTCATATTTTTACTTTAAAGAGGCTTATGTTATCTTCGAGTAGCAACTTGAACCACTTCATTTCAATTTTTCTATAATTAATCATGAATTTTTGAAGTTGAGTCACTTGTCTAGAATTGTACCACATGAACAGTAACTCGTGGTCATAAACTCCAGATTGTGCAATTTGACTTCATTGATCATATAAGTGGTTCCAGATGCTACTGTTTGGTCCCTAAGATGTAAGAGAGTAAGGTGTTACAAACTTTCTCAGCTTTCTCTTTCTGGCTGCTTCTTCTTTTATAGTTGATTCTTCATAGTTCTATTGAAGTAGCCGTTGAGATAGTTGTTGGTGAATATATCCGTTGTTGCTGTTGGCGTATGCATCCTGACTTTTTGCTCTTTAATTGATCTCTTTATTTAATCTTCTCTCAGCTTGTAAATAATCTTGAAACATGCTTTAGTAAATATATATAATCAGTATAAGCATATAGCAATTATTTCCAAATGATTTAGATTTAAAGATCAAGATCTGATAAAGTCTGATTTAAAAATCTTTTCACAAAATAGCTTGAATTATTGAAGTTCTTATCAAAGAGAACCCTTATCGAAAAGGGCTTCTATAAATTACTGAAGAATTGCATTTGAAACAGTTTAAATCTTATCGGGCAATACTTCGATAATCAGCCTTACCGAAAAGGACTTTGATAAATCTTCAATGAATTCCATTCAAACAGATCTTGGATTTATTGAATAGTTCTTTGATAAACATCCTTATCAAAAAGCTCTTTGAAAAATATTTTTTTAAAAATATGCCTTTAGACTTATCGATACATTTCATAATACACTATTTATTGAAGCGTTCTTCGATAAATAGCCCTTTTGAATAGCTTATCGATAAATGCTGAAAAGCATTATTTCAAACATTTTCAAATAGACCTTTGAAACATTCTTTGATCTTCAGGATGTTGTAACATAATTGGAAATAGAATACATAATACAACTTATCGATTTGGATCAAGATCATAAGATCATAAGATTGCCTAAGATAATTTAACATATCAGAACATGTCATGAGCTTTTAAACTTTTGGTAAATAAAATCAAGCTCATTTATTCAATCAAATAAAAGCAAATCATAAGCTCAGCTAAAACATTCACATATTCATCAATCAAGTCTTCAATGTATTACAGAAGCTGAATTCATTTTAAGCTGAGAAAGATCTTATCGAAGAGAACTTTAATAAGTGGTCTGATAGAATAGATCATCGATAAGAGTATATTGAATCAGACTTTGAATCTTTCAATGATCTTATCTTTATAAATTCAATCAACCATAGATTATTCAAATATATTAAAAACATTATAAGAAATTAATCATTATCAAAACATTTATCAAGTTACAGCTTGAGTGTTTTGTGTTTAAAATAGAAAAACAACTTTTCTTTCTTTCTCAAACTTTGATCATATATAAGTTTTAATTCATGTTTTCCACAGATCAATTTGAGAAGTAAATAAATCATATAAGTTTCTATCAAAATAATTTTCAAAGTCAAATTTCCAATGACCAAAATTCATATTGAAAATAGAGCAAACTTTTAAACCTTCTCAATTTTGAAATCACATGTTATAAATTATTTTGAGAAGAAATAAACAAGATATCATCTTATCAAAAGCAAGTAGTAAGATATATTCAAAGTCATTTATTAGTGCTTTTGATTGAAACATATTTTCTCTTATTCATCGAAGAGTTATTCGATAAGTCTCCTTATCGAATAGTCTTTTGATAAATGAGCCTTTGAAAATAGAATGACTTCTTTCCAAAACATAATTTATTGATCGAAGTCTTTATCGATAAATATATTAATTGATTAATACTTCAATAAAGCCTTTTTGTAAAATTCTTTTCCAACCGAGACTTTATAAAACTTATCAAAGGCTTTTTCGATAAATCTTCTTATCGAATAGAGCTTTGAATAACTCTTTAGTCACAACCAGACTTATTTTGTCTATTAGTCGCGACCTAATTAATAACTCTTTAGTCACAACCAGACTTATTTTGTCTATTAGTCGCAACCCACATATCTTCTAGTCACGTCTTAACCTTTCTGTAAAACTTAGTCACGACCACACTACTTTCGAGTTACGACCAACTGGTCAACTCATAACTCTGCAACCTTTGACCTTCACATTTCCCAAAATGGCCATTCTACCCCTTGGGACTTTCATAAATCCCTGTATCTTCACTTACTCATATCTTAGTCCCTGAAAACTCTCTGTGTATCTCTGGGACTTCTGCTCAAAGGGGGTCTGGTAGCCTCTCAATGTTACAGTTCAGGTTCAGGTTCAGGTACTTGTCAGCAAGGGAAAAAGGGAAGAACAGAGGAAGAAGCCTGACTTGTATGAAACGAGTCTCTAAGACAGATTAGGGGACATATCCCACGAAGTTTCTGGTGGAGTTTGATCCTAACATGAAGGCAACTAGTGAAAATGGGACATGGTTTAACATTTATGTCAGCCATATAGTACGTGCTAAGATTAGCATCGCATACACCAACTGGAAGGCGGTCGACCCTAAAGACAAGGATATGATTTGGAAGGACATTTTGGTACATTTTTAATTCTATATTCCAGTTGTTAGACTAGGCAGATACACCCAAGAGGGGGTGAATTGGGTGTTTTAAAGTTTTTAACAGAAATTTTAAAAACTTTAACGACAATAAGAATATATATATAAAGAGAATAAGGATAAAAAAGATTTCACGAGGGTTAGAAGAATCAACACAAGTGGTTTATACTAGTTCGGACTAATCCTCTTGTCTTATGTCCAGTCCCTAAAGGCCTTCTGAGATTTTCAACTATCTCTAAGATTTGAATGGGCTCTTGGCACTTCAGTACAACAATTGATTTACTCAATCACTCCCCCTTACTTCCTGTAAGCTAATATTTCCAACTTAAGAGAACAATTATGTTAAGTAAACAGAATGAATGAAGATATTTTCACAATCTCTCTCTCAAAGAGTATATATGATGATAAATACTGAAGCTCAATAAATGTCGTGTTACAGAATGAAGAAATAAAGAATGTAATAAATTTAGAAGTTGTTGATCAGTTCGTTCCTTGTTTCTTCATCAATGCCATGTCTTTAAATAGCATTTACTTTGGTTGGTAGCCGTTAGACTCAGATTTGTAACCGTTGGAGTGAAGGCGATGTTGGTCATTGGCGGGTAGGTAAGCATTTAATGCTTTACCGGCAGTAGCAAATTTACATTGCAGTAGCCTTCATCATTTCAAACTCTTAGCCTTTTCTAAATACACTCAACCTCAAAAGATTTGTCAATAATTAAAGCATTGAGTACATCTATAAACCATTAATAATCAAGTCATTATCAAGGATCAAGGTCTTAATAAAGTTCAGATGGCTTTCAGAAAAAAAAAATATATTGTATTAATTATCATTAATTTGATCAATGTTTTAATTAATGAGAGAAATAAAATAGAGCATCACATTGATTAGAATTTTCAACCATATACAATGCAATAAGTTTCTCAAAATATATATAATGAAGAATGTGGAGAAACATATGTATATTTCATATCTAGAACAATTATATACAGCTAAAAGAAACATTCAATCAAATTTAATGCAAACAGAGAAAGATCTTTGAAAAATATGAAGTTAATCGATTAACTAATCGATTAATATAAGTTAATCGAATACTAGTCAATTAATGTCTCTAGAAGAATTGAAACTGAAATGTTTTCAACAAAAATTAATCAAACAATTAATCCATTAATGTAAATTAATTGATTAATGGATTCATATTTAAATTTTTCAAAATGATTCTTCACTGATTAATCGAATAGTTAATGGATTAATATAAACTAATCGATTAATAGAGTTATCTTTGCTCAGAAGAAAAACTTTTTTCAATAGATTAATCAAACAGGCAATCGATTAATTATAATTAATTGATTAAGTAATATATTAATTGACTTATCTGTTCAATTGATCTAGAGAGCTATCTTATGTCATTAGTCAAATACTTAATCGATTAATGGACACTCATTAATCGATTAATTGATTTTCCTTTATAACACAAAACATTGTCCTGACATTAATCGAACAACCAATCAATTAATTGATACACATTATTAAACTGACTAATCGATTAGCTTGATTAACTTCATCTTTTAACAACATTTAAACATACAAACAACTTGATTATTTTAAATCACTTTTGACATCATTTGAGCACAGAAATAACTTAATTATTTTGAATTCCTTTTGACATCATCAAAATATTGTTGAATATGGAATCTAACATTCTCCCCATTTTTGATGATGACAAAACCAAGTGAATTAAAATCATTAAAAAGTCAAACAAGAATCAAAATGCAACTTGAATAACAAAGTGAATCATATCATTAAAATTTCAAAGTTCTTTAAAAAAGTTATACAAAGTACGGGTACAAAACAATAAAAAACAAACAATAAACATAAACTCAGTCAATGGACTCTAGAGAAGTTCTTTCTCCTCTTTACTTCCTCTCCCCCCCTTTTTGACATCATCTAAAAGGGTTAGGGCTAGAGATGAAGGAATGACCAAAGGAAGTTGGGGTAATGGGAGGTTAGGTAGTGTGGAAATAGGAGGAGGGGATATAATAAGTGAATAGGTAGGGGCGCAGATGTTGGGGACTCTGAGACAGAAGTGGGTGAAGGGTCAGAAACTCCAGGAAAGAAGGAGGGGGTATAATAAGTGAAGGGTCAGATCGTGTTGAGTCTCTGATGGTGGAGCTTGATCCCTGTGTTCCTCCTCTGAGAAAGAAGGTCAAATATTGTTCAGATAAGCTAGTAGAATGTTCTTCACATTAGACACTTCTTGGTGTATTGCCTCTTGTCTCTTTGATATGGCCTATTGCCTTTCCTTGACTTTATCCCTAAAAGCTTGAAAATCCCTGTTATGAGCTTAAAGTAATTCTGGATCTCATAGCTCTACCTTTCATGAATCATATCAGCCTCTTTTCTTAATGTAATGAGTCTATTCTCTAGCTCAGCAAACTCAACCTGAAGGTACCTCTGAATGTATACACCCAAAAATGATGGTGCAGTGGATACTTGGGGTCCAGTAAAGGAGTGACCATCCTAAGTAAGAGAAGCACTAGCAGATGGCTACTTATCTTGGTGGTATTTGGGAAGGATGCCCCTCTTGGCATCATAGGGAAGCTTAATCTTCATCTTGTTCATCTGTGTCATCCTAAAGGCACCAATATGTTCCTTCTTTCTTCCCTCCAGGTGATAAATGTTGTAGTGCTTGAGAAAGAAGGAGACAAGCTATGGAAATGGCATGGGAGTGGTCCTTGTCCTGCTCAAACAAAACTCTCTTATTTGGCTGTATATGAAATCTCCAAGGTTGAGTTTTTCTCCACTTATTATTCTGGCCAGAGTGATGTAATCTTGTTAAGTGAGGCAGGTGAAGCTAGTAGACTTGATAATCATACATCGAGAGGAGATGTTGTGGATGATGCGATAAAAATCACACATCTGATTCGAGGTGAATGATAAGGACCTAGGGAAGTGCTTGTTGGTCTGCATGAGGATATATAAGCCTTGGTATGATCTATAACTTTATTAGCACTGAAGTAGGAGCACCTGTCATATGATTGATGATATTGAAGTCCAACTTGATCTCCCTCCTCTCAGCCTAGTAGTCAGATAACTGTCTAGAATGGTTTCATCTTTATCTAATGTGTCATGAATTTCCATGTTGCAATAAAACCTTTTAACTACATCTAAGCTATAGGCCGTATTGATCCTAAGCAAGCTCCAAATTGACCTTGTGATTAGCTTTAAGAGTAGGGATATCCACATATACTTCTGGAGTTCTCTCCCTAAACTTAGAGTTATATCTAGCCTTGTCAACATCCAAGTCTATGTTATCTTATAAGAAGATCAAGCTAGATGGCTAAGAATATGAGGGAGCTGATGTGGCAGTAGGTTTCCTAGGTATCCTTTGTCTCTTGCCAAGAGACTTAGTTGCAATGTTCACTGTCTTCTTCAGCACAGCTATGAACTCTATATCAGAATTCATGTTACAGTTGATAGGATGAGACTTTGCCTTTCTCTTTGAAGTATACTTTGGAGAAGGCTTAGATGCTTTGGTCTTTTCTTTGGTTGTTCCCTTTGCCAGAGCCTTGCTCGCCGGTACCTTGCCTTTCGCTTTGACACTTACGAGCCATCTTTGGCCACCTTAGGTTGATATTTCTTCTTTTTCTCCTTTGAGATTGAAGCCTGAGAAGTGTCAGAGACTGATTTGGAGGGAAATTACTCGGACCCATATGGATTTGTGGTTTTAGTTGTTGCCATCGCGAATGAAGACTTTGGGATTTTAAGAAAATGGTCAGTGAAATAGAGGAATTTGTTGATGATTTTTGGTGGGTTTTGATCTATGGAGGGTACGCAAGCTATCCCATAAACTAATTTGAGAATTTTTTAGAATTAGAATTGAGAGAAATTGGATATTAGTCAATTAGGGCTCGGGTTGAATAGTGAAGAGTCATGACTGATAACTGATAAATCCAGATTAATTTCATCAAATATGCACTTACAGAAGCAAATTAATCAATTAGGTGTTCTATTAATCCCAATTAATCGAATACTCAATCGATTAATTTCAAATAATAGCAACACCTAACACTGATTCAATATTGATTAATCGATTAGATATTCGATTAATTAACTAGAATAGTCAATCCATTAATTCTCAAGAAAAAAAAACAACTTTTAACACATTTTTAATATATGTTAATCGATTAGTTGTTCTATTTTCAACTATCATTAATCGATTTGTCATTCGATTAATTTTAATTAATGGAACTGTTAATTGATTAATTTGACATTTAAGCACACATATCCCTTTTTTCCATTGATTAATTGACTAGGGGTTCGATTCATTTTAATCAATCGAACTATTAATTGATTAATTTAAAAAAACACATTTAACGTATATTTTGAAAAATCTTACTTTTAATCTCTCAGAGTACGTATTCGAAAGTGTATTTAATGAGCGAAAGCATTACTTTAGCCCAAAAATAAAAATTTTAAAACTTACTTATCGAGTACTGTTTATTTGGTAAATTTCAAATTGACAGTTGAAATTTAAAAATTTATAAGTAATTCTAAAAAAATCATATGGAGGTGATCTAAATTTCTACGTAAAGCTCTTTCATAGCTATTTAAGGGGAAAATATAAATCTGGACATTTACTTTGCTAATCAATACAGTTAAATAATTACTTTTTAATGTTTATTTGGCAAATTCTGAAAATTCTAGATTCTGTCTTGTAACTTTAGAAATTCATTTCTCTTCATATACACATCCAAATGAGATGTGTTACCTATGAATTTAAAGCTCTAGATGTGTACTACATGATCATAAGACTTCGTGAATTAATTCTTTCATTTTCTAGGTCAAACTGAAGCCACAACAAAACTGCTTTAGGACCTACTTTTTTTACCATTTCAGTTTCCTTTCTTTAATTCCCAATAATTGTTCCAGCATGCATAAACCATCTCTTTGGCCTCTCATATATTCATACACATCATGGGGTTATGCCATAATCATTACATACATTTTTATCACATAAATAGACGCTTTACATAACTAGTAAAGACCATATATCATAAGCTAGAGTATCAAATTGTTCACTATCTTTCTTCCATTCTTTAACTCTTCTCTATGCATACATTCTCCATCATACTTGACCTAAATTGGATGGTTGTGGGAGGGTGAGATTCTAGGGAATCTCAGTAGTAAATATTACCACTTAAATATGCAAGATGGATGCTAATGCATATGTAATTTTATTAAACTTTCTTCATTTAGTGACATGCCACCATGCTATATGCTTTTAATAAAACTGAATGGCCATGGAAAATATGTTATTCATAACAAATTCAACATCATTCATCATATCACAACATTATTCAATCATCATATACATGTCAACACATGAGCATACCACATCAAGCACATAAAGAGGTAAGTTCACTACCTTAAACATAAGCTTTTCTCTTGTTCTTGCACTTGCTCCCTAAGCTTCCAACTAAACATTGGTTGCTTGCTCATCCTCTTTAACTCATTTTCTTTGACATATCATGGCCCTAAACACAACTACATTGTGTATACAACTCATTAGAGCCATTACATAAACATTACACACTAACTTCCTTAAAACCCTTAACTCTTAACTTAATTCTTGGAGTTAGTTGTTTAGCTTTGTAATAATTATTTCCTTAGATCAATCCTACATAATTTTGTCCAAGGAATCAAAATATGAGATTAGAATTTCAAAATTCCAACTCCTCCCTTAGCTTCTGTACAGAACCGGACATAACCTCTTTGTTTTCCAAAAATTCTCATTTTGATTCTAATGCTTCCAATACATGTTTCTCTATTTTACTCCACACAATTTTTCATTTTAAATATATTGGAAGTATTAAAATCATGTAATTCTCACATATGAATAATGATATGTACAGTAGCAGCCAAGAGCATAAAACCATAATTGCATGCAAACTTGAATTTCCAAGCCAATACTACTTGATTCTAGCTTGTTCAAGCTTATCTAAACTATACATAACATAAAATTCATATTCCCATCACGTATTTACAGCATGTATAGCAGCAACACCAAAGGGAAAATGCCATAAAAACCACTTAAGACCAAGAGTGAACTTGCTAGAATAAAGTTCAAGAGCTAGGGAATTAATTACCTTGACTTGCTTCCAAGTTTGAGTACTTCTTTTTTACTCAAGTAGAAATTTTAGCAAAGGTCCCCTAAGGTTCATGAGGCTACGAAAAATTGAAGGAAAATGGGGGGTATTTATAGATAAAATTGGGTGAAAATGAAAGGCCAAGATTACTTTAGTTACTATTTGATCTAATGGTCCATATTCATACTTCCACCAAGCTTGCCCTAGAAGCCACTTTATGACATCATCCATGACATCATCAAGGCCATGTTTGGGGCAAAGTGGAGGAAAAGAAGAGTCTAGAAAAATTCTAGTCCAATCCAAAACCGGCTCAGTCCAATTTTCCAAAAATCAGACTATTTTCTAAATCTAATTTTTCTAAAATTCCATAATATGTTTTCCGATCTTAAATCTAGTATCTGGATACTTCCAACCATTGACATTCTTGGACTAGGTCTTAACTTAATTACTGATCTCTTGGCAAATTACCAAAATGCCCTTAGTTTTTTTTTTATTTACTTTAATAATTCTAAGGCATTATCGTCTTTTCACACATCACCAGAGTATTCCCTGACCCTGGTCAACTATTCAGATAACCCTCCTTGACTGTCTAACCTTGGTCAAATGACCAGAATGCCTCCACTCATCTCTTATTCAGTAATGTAACACAAGGGTATTTTTGTGATTTTATATTTTTTAGGGTCTTTATTAGCACTGGCCCATATACCTATCTGAAAATATCATTAGGCTTATGAGATGCCATTTTGTGCCTTCTATATGGTCCCCTGCCTTCATGGGCTCAACTCCCAAGAAATTCCCCCGAAAAGTATTTATCGGGTGTTTTATTCTACTGTAAATTTCATAATAAATTCTACATGATTCCTTTTTAAATTCTGTTAGTTTTATAAATTCTCATAGTAATTATAAGAATTTACTATAAAATTTCATCTGGTTATGAGATCCGAAAGATACTGTACTAATTTTTTTAAACTTCAAAAATTCTTATCAATTCATCGGGACCTCAAATCAAAATTTCATGTCACGTTAAACTGATCAGAATAATTTTCTCTATTTACTGGTCAAATTTGGGACTGAACTGCTTCCAAGCAGTTTTGGACATTTTCCGGTTCAACTTCCTCATAATTACAATTTTGCCCTTTAACTTTTGATAAATTATATTTAAGTCCCTCAAACTTTTTGTAATTACACTTATTGGCCCAACATTTATCTCTACATTTTATTTTGGCCCTAGAACTTTTATAAATTTCACTTAGGTCCTTGAACTTTTCATTATTTATAACTTAATTCCTTTCCTTCCTTAAATTGCAACATTTTCCTTAGAGAATCTCATGTATATTACATCCAAACTGTACATATATACTAGATAAGAAAATTGGGGATATGACATATTTCAACAAACATAAAGTTACCTCCCTCTATTAATCGATTGAGTGTTTGATTAATCCATCCTCTGTTAGCCTCTATTTTTCTAATCCAATAATAGAGCATCCTACAAAAATTTAACTAAATACTCTGAAGCTTAAGTTAGCAACTTTAATCATCAAAACATAAGTATTGAACAATTATTTTGACAAAATGAAGGCTAAAGAGAATTTAATTTTTTAAAAAATTATATATAATCCTTACAGCTCATCAGGATTTATTATTCCCAATTCTCTTCTGATGAAGTTGAATTGATCCTGAGTAAGTGGTTTGGTAAATATATATACTAGTTGAAGAAGAGTTGGGATGAATTCAACTTTTATGTCTTTCTTTTTCACGTGATCTCGTATAAAATGGTGTCTGATATCAATATGCTTTGTCCGAGAATGAAGTATGGGATTCTTTGACAGACTGATTGTGATTATGTTGTCACACAGAATTGGAATCTCATTCAAATATATTCCCAAATCTTGAAGTTGTTGTTTGAGCCATAGTACTTGTGCACAACAACTCCCAACATCTACATATTCAGCTTCTGTTGATTAGATAGCCACCGTGTATTGCTTCTTATTGAACCATGAGACTAGACAATCACCAAGGAATTCATATTGTCCACTGGTGCTCTTTCTATCTATTTTGTATCCTCCATGGTCAGAGTCTAAGAATGCTACCAAGTATTCTGCTTCTCCTTTAGAAACCATATTCCAAGGTCAATGGTTCCCATGAGATATATAAATATTCTCTTTACAGCTTTAGCACGGGATTCCTTTAGAGCAGCTTGATATCTTGCGCACATCCCCACACTAAATTGTATGTATGATCTACTTACTGTGAGGTATAGAAGAGATCCAATCATTCCTCGATATTTTGTTATATTAAAGTAGTTTCCCTTCTCATCCTTATTTAGCATGGCACTTGTACTCATTAGGGTTGAGACACTTTTAGCTTGATCCAACTCAAATTTTTTCAGAAGTTCCTTCAAGTACTTTGTTTATGAGATGAAGATGTCATTCTTTTGTTGTTTGATTTGAAGTCTAAGAAAGAAGTTCAATTCAACCATTATAGACATGTCAAATTCTTCCTGCATTAACTTGGCAAATTCTTGACAAAGATCCTCATTAGTAGCACCAAAGATAATATCATCAACATAAATTTGTACTACTAATAGATCATATTTGTTTCTTTTAATAAACAAAGTATTATCTACTTTTCCTCTTTCAAAGCCTTTCTCTATCAAGAACTTACTGAGACAATCATACCAAGCTCTAGGAGCTTGCTTTAATGCATATAATACTTTCTTAAGTTGTAACATGGTTTGGAAAACGATGATCTTTAAAACCAAGAGATTGTTCTACGTAGACCTCTTCCATTATATAACCATTAAGAAAAGCACTTTTGACATCCATTTAATAGAGTTTAAGAGTACTCGTTTGGCATCCAGTCTTGCTACTAGAGCATAGGTTTCCTCATAATCAATACCTTCTTATTAATTATAGCCTTTTGCTGTTGGAAATTGTGCCCTAGGGGCCAATCATTTTCTTATAAACATTATTTATGTTATCACATTATTTGCATGTTTACTGTAATGACCATCCTTGGATAACTCATGATCTTATCCTAAATGTCCCTAGTCGGTCATCTATGTGGGAGCAGAGATAAAATAAGACCAGTATGACTTTGAAGATATATAGAGATATAAATCAAAGTCATAGGCACATGTAAGAGTACAAGGTGTTGGACCGACCCGCTATGAGAGAGCTGCATGGGTTAAGTCATAAGCTTCTCTCATATACAAACCATGTCACTATGCCCTTTGACCTGAGATCATCATGGATTCCTACATGATAAACGCTCAGCTTTGACCTAGTCAAAATTCACTTTTGACCGAGTGATCATAAAGGCTATGTTCGGGCTCAGTGATTTTTCATGCGGAGGAATGTGAATGGTCAAGATGGAATTTGTCCCTCACATTCGTAGAGAGATATTACTGGGCCCCTCGATGAGTGAGTCTGAGAAATGTATGGCCATACTGTAATGGAAAGGTAGTTCCATTTCTATAGTCAGACTACTCAAGGATCGAGAAAGTAACAGTCAGGAACAGGAGGATGACGTTCTCCATGCCTCATCCATGACCAAAATATCATGTGACAAAAGGGACGTGATGTGGTTGTATGAAAGGTTACATCGTTTATCGATCCTCATATGATTTGGGTAGTCGTAATGTCTTGCTAGAGACCGCTTACGACTTGTGGGTCAGTATAGTAACTGGCCCACTGCCAACTTCATATGGGCCTACAGGGTCTCACACAAAATAGCCCAATACGAGCTATGATGTCCAAGTTCATTGAATCTAAGACATGTCTTGATTCAATGAATAATCTAGGGTGGATTTATATATTATATATATATAAATTTGTATATATATATATATTATATATAATATAAGAGATATTTGCAAGATTTAATTTATGAGGATAAATTAAATCTCTATCACTTTTGAATTTGAATTTAAATTGATATGATCTATTTGAATTTGAAATTTAAATTGATAAGATATCTCAAATTTGATTTATGAGAATAAATCAAATATAATTCCGTCTTATCTTTATTAAATAAATAGGTGAATTAAATCTGTGGGACGGATTTAATATAAGCTATATTTATTTAATTAGTTTCTTATCAAATTATGCAATATATAATATTGTATTAATTTCAGAATTAATATAAGATTAATTTTGAAGCCCGGCCCAATTAGAAGCCCGATAGTGTCCTATATATTTGACATTAGGGGCTAGGGTTCTACACACAAGAAAAATGGGGCAAGGAGAGTGCAAAAGGTTTGCAGATAAGAAACTGTCGAAATAGAGACAGTGAGGACGAATTCTTGAGAAAGCCCTAGAGGGACAAGAGGCGCTAGCACGTCGTTCGTGATTAGAACGCTATTCGTGTGGATACCGGTAGAGGAAGCCGATATGAGTTGTCGACTTCTTGCGATCGAGAAAAGTGCATCAGGTACGACGAAGTCGCGACCAGTTGGCACATAGGTCGCGACTAAATTGGCATCTGAACGTCAGAAATTCGAAAAGAGATGACAGGTCGCGACTAGAAGCAGAGGAAGTCGCGACTAGAAGCAGAGGAAGTCGCGACTGACAACTCCAGAGGCTACAGGTCGCGACTAGTAGCAGAGGAAGTCGCGACTGCAAACTCCAGAGACGACAGGTCGTGACTAGAAGCTGGGGAGGTCGTAACTGAAGCTCGAATAGTCGCGATTAGTGGATACTAAGGTCACAACTGAAGCTCAAATACTGAAGGTAACACTTCTTTCTCCTTGACTTAAACACATTCGGTAGATCCTGGCAGGGAATGGAAAAAATTTTAAAGTTAATTTCAACTGCTTGTCTTCCAATTCCCTTCATTTGCAACTAATCTAGCCTTATTTCTAATTATTACAGTAGATTGATCAAGTTTATTCTTGAATACCCATTTAGTCCCGATGACTAGATGATCATTGGGTCTAGGTTCCAAGTCCCAAATTTGGTTCTGTTCAAATTGATTTAGCTCTTCCTGCATAGCAACTATCCAAAAATCATTTGATAGTGCTCTATCTAAATTAGTGGTTCAATATTAGAAATAAATGCAGAAAAGTGCACTTCATTGAACATTTATCTCCGGATTCTTACTCCTTCATCGACTTCACCAATAACTTGATCTAAAGAATGATTTCTATTATGTCTCCTGGCTCAAAGTTGATCTTTTTTTTTACTCATTAGGCCAATTACCAGGTTGATCAACTATGGGCTCTTTTTCTTTGTTCAATTTTAGTGTTTCAAGACCCTGTATGATTTCAGCTTCATCATCTAGGGCTTTGAAATTGGTTCTGTTTCAGAAAACACTACATGTAAATACTCTTCTATTGTAAAAGTTCTTTTGTTAAACAATCTAATGCTTTACTAGGAATAGAATGACTAAGAAAAATACCCTCATCAGATTTAGATCAACTTTACCCAATTTTTCTTTGTTATTGTTGTGGATAAAACATTTGCTCTCGAAGATCCTAAAACGAGTAAGATTAGGCTTGCGTCCTTTGTAGAGCTCATATGGTGCCTTGTTTAGTAGTGTTCTGATGTAGGCTCAGTTGGATGTGTAGCATGCTATGTTCATAGCCTCTACCCAAAAAACTTGTGAGACACCCTTGTCATTAAGCATCGCTCTAGCCATCTCAGTGAGGACCCTATTTTTCCTTTCAACAACTCCATTTTGTTGTGGCGTTCTTAGTGTAGAGAAGTTGTGATAAATTCCATGGTTGTCACGGAACTCAGCAAATTCAGTGTTCTTGAATTCTCCTTTGTGATCAGTCCTAATAGACACAATAGTAATACCTTTCTCATTTTGCACCTTTTTGGCAAACACAACAAAAGCATTAAAAGTCTCATCTTTGGATGAAAGAAATAAAGTCCAAGTAAATCTCGAATAGTCATCAACTATCACCAGATTATATAAGTTTCCTCTGAAGTGGTCCAATCAAATCCATATGGAGTAATTGAAGTGGTCTCTCAATTGAGACTTCCTTCTTTGACTTAAAAGAGGACTTTACTTGTTTCCCCTTTTGACAAGCTTCACAAAAAATATTAATTTCAATTTTAACTTCAGGTAAGCTAATTACTAAATCTTTCTTAACTAATTTTGAAACCTGATGCATATTTACATTAGCTAATCTCTTGCACCATAACCAACTTTCTTCAGATTTACTAATAAAATAATTTTCTGATGAATTTGAATTAATAGAAATAGTATAACAGTTACCGTCCCTTGGAGCATGGAGTTTTGCTTTCAAACTCTCCTTATTGAGTGGAAGATCTTTCTTACTTACTATCAGGCTTTCCTCTGAGTCAAAAATTATCCAATTGTCTTTATCCGCAGTTTGACTCACACTAAAGAGGTTGTGGCATAATCCTTCTACAAAGTATACATCTTCCACTTTAACCCCTTCTTTTTTACCAACTTCAATCCACGTAATCTTCCCAGATTGGTTTCCTCCGAAGCTTACTTTTCCATCTTCCTTGTGATAAAGCTTGAGGAACTTCTTTGTGTCTTCGATTATATGTCTAGAGCATCCACTATCAATATACCACTTATTGGTCTTGGATGCTTTAAGATAGACCTAAAACAACATCATTTGACATTAGGTACCCTGATTTTCTTGGGGCCTTTTTGGTCAATTTGGATTACCGTAGGTACATAAGTGCCTTTTGAAACCCATTTCAATGTGCCATAGGGTCCATTCTTCTTGTGATAACAAGAAGCAGTAGAATGACCCTTGCAATTGCAATATGAGCAAAGAGTAAATGTATTTGATGTATGTATAGTATGAATATGAGCAAAGAGTAAATGTATTTGATGTATGTATAGTATGTCTAAAATAATGCAAATATAATTTGTTGCCTAACTTTTTCTTACCTTTATGTTTATCTGATTAGGATCATATCCTATTCCAGACTTATCAGAGATACATCTTTGATTTCCAAATATAACATTGAGCATTTCACACCTTTAGTGAATTTTTTTAGGGTTTTAGTTAACTCTCTATTTTTCTTTTTTGATTCCTCACACTTAGCACATTTTGATACAACTTAGCATATTTTGATACAACTTAGCACATTTTGATACAACCTCACGTATCAACTTACCTTTTCTTCTAAACTCTAAATCTTCTTCTTAGAGTTTACTAACTCTTTTGCATATTTTATGAATTCAGAATGCAGTTTATTATATTCAGAAAGCAATTCATCATAGCTAGGTTCAGCATTTATTACCTCCTCTGTCTCTGAGTCATTTTCTTCTTAGGCGACTAGGCAAATATTTGCTTTTTCCTCGTTGTCGCTCCCTTTACTTTCTAAAGAGCTTTCTACCCAGATTGATGACACCAATGCTCTCCTCTTTTGAAACTTTTCTCTCTTTTTCTCTTTGTCTTTCTTGGAGAATTGAGGACATTCGGCTTTGATGTGGCCTAGTTTTTTGCATTCGAAGAAGATAATGTGGTCTTTCTGCTCCTTTGATGATGAAGCACCTTTCTTTGATTGAAAATTTCTTCTCGCTCAGTTTCTACATAATTTCTTGAATCTTCAGACTATGAGACCCATTTCATCATCTTCTAGCTCTTCATCATCAATATCATTTTCTTGAGCTTTGAAAGCAACTCCTTTTCTACACTTTTCTTTGATATCTTTCTTGTACTTCTATTTGCTCTCGTATTCAGCTAGACTTCCAAATAGAGTAGTGACTGACTTCATAGATTCTCCTTTTTCTTCTTCAACTGTTGTGACCTTTGGCTCCCATTCTTTTGTAAGACTATCAAGAATTTTTTGTACTTGATCGCTTGAGCTATATGATTGCCCAAGAGTTATGAGATGGTTGATGAGATGTTGAAATCTTACTTCCATGTCAAGCTCAAACTCTTTTTTGAGCGTGCTAACTCTGCTTTCTTTAACACCAGAGGTTCCTTCGTGAGCTACTTCTAGAGCTTCCCACATTTCTTTTGCCGTTTCCAGACTGGACACCCGGATATACTCCTTTTGACTCAAGGAATATGTTATAATATTGATTGCCTTGTCATTGAGAAGTATCATCTTTTTGTCATCGTCTTTATATTCACTTCGTTCCTTCAAAATTTTTGCTCCGTCAACAACTTTTGTTGGAACGTAGTTCCCATCTTGTATGACATCCCAGAGACCTTACTCAGAAGCTTTGATGAAGGTTTTCATTTTCATTTTCCAAAATATAAATTTATCTTCCTTGAAGCCTGGAGGCTTTGTGGTGGAGCTTCCTTCTGGTAACACACTGTCTTTGAATACTGCCATAGATAACGGATCTCTCTTGAGATTGTTTGATCTTTTCCAAGAGACCTACTCTAGTACCAAATGTTAGACTAGGCAAATACACCCAAGAGGGGGTGAATTGGGTGTTTTAAAATTTTTAACAAAAAATTTAAAAACTTAACAACAATGAGAATATATATAAAAAGAATAACGATCAGAAAGATTTCATCGAGGGATAGAAGAATCAACACAAGCGATTTATACAGGTTTGGACTAATCCTCTTGTCCTATGTTCAGTCCCTAGAGGCCTTCTGAGATTTTTAACTATCTCCAAGATTTGAATTGGCTCTTGGCGCCTCAGTACAGCAACTGATTCACTCAATCACTTCCCCTTACTTCTCATAAGGCAATATTCGCAACTTAAGAGAACCAATCTCTTAAGTAAGTTTACATTGCAGCATTGCCTCATTTAATGCTTTGCTGAAAGTAGCAACTTTGCATTGCAGCATGAAACAACCTTTAAATCCGATGTCACCTTGGGGTTACTTCAAAAATTTTAACCAAGGATTGCATATAGTGCAACCTCGGGTCGTTCTCTTTGAGGAGCCAAAAATCAAATTGAATTTCTAAGTAACTAAATGCAATGCAACCTAAACTAGAAAATGGGGTTTGATTTGATTGACTAACAAATAAATGCAATGAATTGAAAATAAATTTAAATAAATATTTTTGGTATTTTTAATTTAAAGAAAATGTTAAGGAATGATAACAAGTGAATGGAATGAAAGAGAAAGAGATTAATAATAATGAAATCAATCCTCCAATTCAATAACGCAGGCAATCATAGCTTCAACAGATATGGGAGTTCTAAACAATGAATTAATAATTATAATTAAGCTTTTAATCCAACAACCGAGCCACCTCGAATTGTCACAAAATATTTTCCAAAATCCTAGTTTATTAACTGCCACCAGAATAATAAACTAAGATTAAAGATGTTAAAATCCAATGCTTAATTATAACTCAATAATTCATAGAAATAGGATTAAAGCCAACAAGAGATATAATGATCCAATAATTCAAGCCACCTTGAATTATTACAAAATATTCACAATAATTTCAATACCATGTCTGACCAGATCAAAGTAAATAAAATTAAAGTTAATTAAAGAACAATTTCAATTGCCAAACAATAATCCAGTTACAGTAATCTCAATAAATATAAATCATTATAAGCATTCCCAATAATTATAAAATTATCTTAAGACCTAGGAATCATAAAATAATTAATGGATGAAGATTAGAGTAACTTAAACTCCCCTTTATATTCCAAACTCATGCCCTTGCCATTGAATATGAGGATTAAGACGCCTAGCCACGCACAGCCATCACACTTGAGAACTCAGCCATGGAAGAGGATGCTGCCGTCATCACAAACATCTCTGCAGCTTCACAAGCCCGGTTTGTTCCTAGTTGCTACACTGTTCACGCTGCTCTACCGTTGCACTGTTGCTGTTCTGCGCTGCCGTGAGTCGCTGCTCCGTTTGCTGCTGTGTAGCTGTGGGTGGAGGGATGGTCACGGTTTGAGACAGCGGGTTGATGAAGATGGTGGAAGATAAAGTCGCGGCGTCTGAATGGATGGAAGGCACTGGGTACCTCGCGGCTACTGTGATGTCTCTTGCGGAAGCTGTGTCGGTGACTGCCAGTGAAGGTGAATGATGGCCGAGAGATGGAGATGGATGGTGATATGGTGAATGGAAGGTGATGCTGCACGAATGGAATGGAAGTGCTGAAGGTGTCTTCGCGGCGTCTGGAATGGAAGTGCTGAAGGTGTGCTTTTCGTGGTTCTGCATGGCTTGGTTAAAAAGGTGACCTAATGGGCTAAACCGCAAGGTTTGGCCCAATGGGTCCTTCAATGTAATTTTTGAATTAGTGGTCATTTGTTGTCATTTGTAAATTCTGATTTCTCCTAAATTACTAAAATATAAAATCATAATAATGTAATACCTTTTATTTCAAAAATAATTGTTTGGGAGAAATAATAAAAATATGACAATTATGCCCCTATTAAACACTAATTCATTATAAGGTTCAGTAATTCAATTGATACACAAATAATATAATTAAGGCCCAAAATAATGACAAAAGCCCACTAAAATGATATGAATAAATATATAAAAATATGGGTTTGTCACAGCATCCTTCATCATTTCAAACTCTTAGCCTTTTCTGAACATATTCAACCTCAAAAAAATGTCAGTAATTAAAGCATTGAGTAAGTGTATAAACCGTTAATAATCAAGTCATTATCAAGGATCAAGGTCTTAATAAAGTTCAGATGGCTTTTAGAAAAAATATATTGTATTAATCGATTAATTATCATTAATTCAATCAATGTTTCAATTAATGAGAGAAACAGAAAATAGAGCATCACATTGATCAGAATTTTCAACCATATACAATGCAATAAGTTTCTCAAAAGATATATAATGAAGAATGTGGAGAAATATATGTATATTTCATATCTAGAACAATCATATATAGCTCAAAGAGAGATTCAATCAAATTTAACGCAAACAGAGAAAGATCTTTGAAACATATGAAGTTAATAGTTTAATATAAGTTAATCAAATACCTAGTCGATTAATGTCTTTGAAAGAATTGAAACATAAATATTTTCAACACAAATTAATCAACAATTAATCCATTAATGTAAATTAATCGATTAATGGATTCATATTTGAATTTCTCAAAATGATTCTTCACTGAGTAATTGAACAGTTAATGGATTCATATAAATTAATCAATTAATAGAGTTATCTTTGCTTAGAAGAAAAACTGTTCTCAATAGATTAATCGAACAGGTAATCAATTAACCAATCGATTAATTGACTTATCTGTTCAATTCTAGAGAATTTTCTTATGACATTAATTGAACACTTAATCACTTAATGAACACTCATTAATCGATTAACTAATCAAGTAATTGATTTTTCTTTATAGCATAGAACACTATTCTGACATTAATTGAACAACTAATCGATTAATTGATACTCATTAATTGATTGACTAATCGATTAAGTACCACAATCAATTAACTTGATTAACTTCATCTTTCAACAAAATTTAAACACATAAACAACTTGATTATTTTAAATCACTTTTGACATCATTTGATCACAGAAATAACTAAATTATTTTGAATTCCTTTTGACATCATCAAAACATTATTGAATATGGAATCTAACTTCCCCCTTGCAATCCGTAAGGTTATCTAGTAAGAATCCCTCTCACTCCCCCTTAGACCCCTAAGGCTACAAACACTCAAGAATCCACTTGAGCAAATTAAATAATGACTTATACAGATTAAACTCTCTCAGTAAAGTGAATTTTGGTACACACTTAAGTTCAAGCTCTCATATTTCTCTCTTCTAAGAAAATAATATGCTCTGAACCAAAAGATGAGAAATAGAGTGTAACAGAGACTATCACTGCATATGATTGTAGTGCATTGTAAGCATATCTTGTAGAGTCTCCCAACTTCTTCAACTTTCTCATTTTGGCTTCTTCTTTTATACTTTGTTCTTCATAAATCCGTTGAAGTAGCTATTGTCAAATATAGCCGTTATGCTGGACAATTGATGCTTTTTGCTCTTTGATCATTTCCTTCATTTGATCTGCAAATGATCTTGAAATAAGCTTTAGTAATAATATATAATTAATGTAGGCATTAAGCAATTGTTTTCAAATGATTTAGCACTAAAGATCAAGATCTGATAAAGTCTAGTTTAAAAACACTTTTCAAAAATGGCTTGACTTATCAAAAAGTGAAACATCCTCCCTTAGACTCTTCAGAGTACACTTGCGGAAGCAACATTAGCTTGATTATATCTTAACTTAAGCCCAGAAATTCAAAATTTTACTCTTAAGTTCCTTATTTTGGACCTTTAATTTGAAAATTAATTTATCTCGTTCTACACATCCAAATGAGGCTTATTACCTATCCACGTAATACCCCAGATGTGTACGACTAGCCTGCCAAATTTCATAGCCAAACTCCTTCGTTTACTAGGTCAAACTGAGGTCAGAGCACTGCTACCTCAAGACCTGCGTATTTCTCCTTTAATTCCACATTCACAAATTGAACATGCCAAACAACATTTATTATTAAATAATAAAATGTCATACAACAAGGCATACAGCAAATTCTCATATTTTTATTACATCTTTCACTGTCTAACATCCGGCAGCATAACTGCTACAATTCTTCTTTAGAAAGTAACCGATGATGTACCGATTCGGTAATTCCCTCATGAGAACTACCATTCTACGTAGTACCCAGGAAAGACTGGATGAACCTGCTGGGTCCACTCACTTCCAGCCTCCTTAGACAGCACTACGTACACAGTACGTATCAGTTCCTTTCCCTGTTCCTGCTTCCTTGCCGGAATTTCGGCAGCATAACGGCGTCTCTTAAGATTTCCAAATTTTATTTTGACAGAACCTCCCCTGTAATGTTATATTTGGGAATGAGATTCGGGGGAATCTCAGTAGTAATAATCATAACAATATATGTAATGCAGAGTGACGGTGCTTGCTTGTGATTGTGTATAGATAAGTATGCTGCGTGCTTCCATATTCAATAACATATGATCATAGCATTGTAATAGAGCTTCAAGCATAACATATAAGACAACAATCCAACCAAACAATAGCACAACAAATCACAAAGACATTACATAAGAGCTAGGATTAGTTACTAGCTCAAAAGTATAACTCCAGAACTTCTATACTGCTTCCAACTCCACCAGAACTTCCTTTCTTTCTTTCTTTCTCCTTTTCTCTCTTCTTTCTCTCTCTTTTCTTGCCAAAAACGTGGGATGCATAAAATGGGAGGGGAAGGGGGGTATTTATAGCTTTAATGGATGGCATTTCTGTAATTTTGAAGCCATCTGAACATGTGGTCCTGGTTTTTCCTGGATTTTCCTATTTTTCTTTATTTCTTTTTACTGCATCACGCATGACATCATCCAGGACACTTCACCGGGACACCTCATCTCCACATTCTTCACATGTCACAATTCTTGGACACCTCATCAGCTGACTCAGCAGTTCAGTCCGATCCAGTACCGGTCCAGAGTCTTGCACCATAATACGTGTCCTCAACTTTTCTTCTGCCTCTAAGATTGTGCCATGTGACACCTGGAAGGGACCTTTCACGCCTTCCAATGCTATCCAGATAAGTCCCAGACTTTATCTTATCACCTCCTCGGTTATCGTGCCGACCGAGTAACTTTACTTTATTGAAACAGCATTAAAATAGTATTTTAATGCCACTTTTTCCCACATACTTTATGGGCTACGTTTTTGGGCTCTGGGAATGTTGTCTTGGATCCTGATCAAGCCCAAGTACTCTGATGGCTCGATTCCCAAGAAACAGCCCTTGGCAAATTACCAAAATGCCCTTGGGTGCCCTTTCTTGTACTATTTTAACCCTAAGGGTAAAATCGTCATTTCACACCCTTTTGTACTCTGTCAGGGCATATACTGACTCTAAGTAACTTTATCTGTATGTGCCCTGGCTTCTGGGCCTGTCCAGAATGACTAAAATGCCCTCATTCATCTACTACCCCTTTAGTACAACACAGGGGCATTTTCGTAATTTCGCACTTTTCCGGGGTTCTGCCGGACACTGGCCCACCTATCAGTCCAAGTGTCTTACTGGGCCTCATTGGCGCCATTATTGGGCCTTTCAGGGTCCATTACCTTCATGGCACGCATTACGAGGAATCTCCCCCGTTAATGTTTATTGAATATTTAATCTATTTTTCACCGTTTATACACATATCCGGACACCGGCTCCTTCTGTCCGATACACTGGCCTGCGGTGTTCAGGCATCCCTGTGAGTCATATCAGTCATCTGACCGAGGTCATCCGAACTCATTCAGTCCCTTTTCAAATACCGATAAATTTCCCTATCGGATACCCGGAGGCCTCACACTCCGTCTGGATTTTCTAATTTGCGAATAACTTTTTCTACAGGCCTCCTATCGGTATTCTGTCAGCTTCCCGACATCCGCCCCATAAGGACGTATCATCCTGTATTTTCTCACCTAGATCTGAAATCTAGGATATCCGGTAGGAATTTTTATAACTTTTGGACGATCAGTCCATTTCTGGCTATCTGGAGTCTTCAAAAATTCCTGTATTAAGCCAGATTACCGAGCGTCCCTTGCTCTCTCTACAGGTGAAATCTGGGACTGAAATACTGTCGGACAGTCCAAACCACTTTCGGCCTGACTTTCTTTAATTACACTTTAGCCCCAAGGAACTTTTCTTCTTTTCATTTAAGTCCCTTTTTATTTGGCTAAAATTACACTTAAGGACCCCACCTTTTTGTCCTTAAACTTTCCATAATTCTTTCATACTCATAGAGACCTCGTATGCACATTTCATAGTTCAGTGAAATGATCAGCATAATTTTCTCTATTTTCTGGCAAAATATGGTACTCATCAGCTACCAGCCCGATCTTTCTCATAATTACAATTTTGCCCCTGCATTCTCTTTCTGGCCTCATTGCTCAACTTCTCATCCCTTATCTTAAGTTCTAGAAATTCTCTTTCAATAACTCATCCCTTAAACTCTTCGGGAGTCATCGTTACTTGAAAGGCTTGACAACCCGCCCATATCAGGTTATCTTACACAGGAGCCAGCCCATATCAAGCTACCTGCAGAATTCCTAGGCTTAAGACTTAGGACATTCCTCACATTCCTCATTTTGAACCTAGGTGAACTGTCCCGATTCTGTAGGTTAAAGACTTAACTCATCTTTAAATCCTAAAGGACTTAGCTTATCCCTCGGATTCCTACAAAATATAGGTAAGTAATCCGCCCATATCAGATTACTACCCTAGGACTACGGGTTTAGCAGCCTGCCCATATCAGACTACTTCCCAGTTCTCCTGGACCAAAAGTCGGGATGTTACAAAAAGCTTATTGAAGAACACACTTATCAAAAAGGTCTTCAATAAATTGCTGAATAATTGTATTTGAAACAGTTAAAATCTTATGAGCAATTCTTCAATAAACAGCCTTATCAAAATGGACTTCGATAAATATTTAATAGATTATAAAGAGATAGTTCATGATTTATCGAATAGTTATTAGATAAATGTCCTTATCGAATAACTCTTTGAAAAATATTCTTTCAAAATATATGCTTTCAGACTTATCGATGTGTTTCACAACATATTATTTATCGAGGTGTTCTTCAATAAATATGCTCTTTGAATAGCTAATCAATAAATACTGAAGAACATCTTTTTAATTCTTTTTCAAAAAGACTTTCCAGGAAACTTTTGATCTTTACAACATTATAGCATAATTGGGAACATATATTCAAAAGATCATTTGACAATACAGATTACTAGATTTATCATTTTAGCACACTAGATCAAAACAGATATTAATTCATAATAGAACAATCATCAGCATATAATCAATTAAGAGCAGGCTATAGAATTTTTGAAGATCATTAATTCAATCAAATCAAAGTAATTCATAAGATTATCAAAGACATTCTAGGAATTATCTAATCAGAATTTGACATATTAATCTTAACAAATGATATTATCAAAGATCTCTTTGATAAATGACCTGATTGAATAGCTCATCGATAAGAGCGTCATGAATCTTTACTTTAAATCTTTCATAAATAATCTTTTCTCCATAAATTCAAGACTAAGAAAACCATAGATGATTCGAATAGATCAAACAACATTTAAGCAATGAATTATCATCAAAACATTTTAAACAATCAAATCACTGTTAGAAACAACAAACGAAATCATGATTCCAGTGATTTGAATTTGAAGCAACTTTATCTTATCTTTCTTTTATTTGATCTTATATAAGTTTGTGAATCAAGATTGCAAAGATCAAATTGAGAAGAAAGCAATTAGATCACTTATAAAGATCATTTATCAGGAAACCCAAACTCAGTGATCTACACTGTTTTAAAATATTTTCAATGATCAAATTTTAAACCTTTAAACTTTCCAAATTTTTTATCATAAGGTTTTACAAAACATAATATCAAAAGTAAAGTAGTAGAATATATGAAAAATCATTTATCAGTACTTTTGAAAAACTCCGAAACTTTTCCTTATTTATTGAAGAGTTATTCAATAAATCCCCTTATCGAATAGTCCTTCGATAAATGATTCTTTGAGAACATAATATCTTCTTTTGAAAATCATAGTTGATTGATTGAAGATCTTATCGAAAATTCATTATTCGATCAATTCTTCAATAAAACATTTCATAAAATCTTTTCGTAAAGCATTTAACAAACTGAGTCTTTACAAAAAATATCGAATGCTTATTCGATAAATCCACTTATCAAATAGAGTTTTGAATCAGAATAGCGCGACTCAGAATTTTCTCAACTAAAATTTGACTGATTTATCGAAGTTTTATCGATAAGATACCTTATCGAATAGATCTTTAATGAATGCCTTTCTGAAAACATATTTTTCTTCAAAAGTTCTTTCTCATTTATTGAATGACTATCTTATCGATAAATGCTCTTTATCAATTAAGGTTCATTTTCAAATCTTCTCTCAATTAATTGTCATCATCAAAACATTAGATCTAACACATGTACCACCATTATGTGTCTCTAGGGGGTACAGTGTCCTTGAGAAGAAAATGATGTAAGAGCAGTTGCAGGAACAAGCTACTGCATCAGACCTTAGTACCTCATACCCTTCTTCATCCATCTAACGTCCATCTCGCCAATAAAAAAAGAAGGCTGCGAGGGTGAAGAATGGACAATACATCACTCCAGAGGTTACTACAGTTGCTGAGAGGATTGTAAGTAATTAAAATAAATACTAATAATTTATAAAGTTATTACTTGCTCTTCAGATATTTTAACTTGGTTAGTTGTATATATTGTAGGATGCACTGGAGCAACAGGAATCCCAAGGGTGTTTTGTTCCTAAAAAAGGAATGGACATCTTGGAGACAACTATTGGGACCCTTGACCACCCAAGTCGAGTGAGATGGAGCCCAAATGAGTAATACGCAAAAACCTTTTTGGCTCCGCCTCTTGAAGAAGAAGCACACCCTCTGCAAATATGGTGTCCAGAAATGAGTTCCAAAAGGTTTGACATGAACTTGCTGCACAGTATCAAGCGGAGTTGGAAAGGATATGCTACGAGATGGATGCTAGGCTCCAGCAGGCCATGATGATGATAGGCTACCCTATAGCTGGCCAAAGTTCATAGGTAAAAAATTATTTATTTACTTCTTTTCAAGGAAATTTTAACATGTATTTTGTCTTAACTAATTTGGTTTATATTATTAGGGTTCTCCGGCGGTGACAAGTGGGAAGGGTAGTGCCATTAAGAAGTTTGTCTCCCAACCATCTTACCCTACCCCTAAGCACACCAAGAATGATGGGAAAGAGTGTGATCTCTACATTACTTCACACAAATGGACTACAACCTTCGTCGCTCATGCTACCGTGTACCCGGGTGCCACAATAATTTACCAAAAAACAATTTCTAATGACAGATTCAAGGTCACGGTACATCGCATAAACAATTCCCGGTTTATTATGTGGCAACACATCTGATCAAATTGAGAAAGGGGTCACATCGGAACTGGTGCCAGAGAAGGTGCCAAAGAAGCCAACATTGAAGGACCCAGAACTATAAAATGTGCCATTGAAGCCGAAGGTGCAGAGGGTGAAAGAAGACAAGCTCAAACCTCTTCCTTAGAACATATCCTCGAGATATATAGGTACAGCGACTCTTCACGCTATAGCAGAAGAATTGGAGGAAGTACTAAGTTTGACAATTGCGTCTAGGGTTTTGACCACACAGGAGCTTTATAAATTCACCCTGGACAGGAATAACATAGTGTGATTCCTATATTTTGAAGAGCTGGATTCAGCTATCATCCAGTTAGCCATTTTGTAAGTTACAAATTAATTTTAATACTTTATGTTTTATCATTCGTGCAGTACTGACTCCTTTCTCTATTAACAATATCCATTTCTATTGGAGATGCATGGACGAAGCAAAAGGAGACACATTTGGCTTCATGTATCCGCAACGTGTCTAAGATATAGGTATCGATAGGAACTCGAGGATGATATACATGGTCGACATCATGACCCACATCAAGAGGAAGATATATTTTGCACCTTACGTTAAAGGGTTAGTTTACTCCTTATATTTGGCACACTGATATACATATTATAATGCATTCATATATAACGTTGTTCTCATTTTGCAATAAGCATTGGACTCTACTTGTCATTGCCCTAGAAGATAATGTGGTGTACTAGTTCGATTCATTGTTTGGCTAGCCAAATCCTGAGATTGTTTCCATCCTCAACATGTGAGTTTTTCTTCATACATTTACATTAACATTAAAATTTAGTAAGTTATATGATATCTTTTTTTTTAAATTGGAGATAGGGCTGTGCAAGGCTTCCACCTCTTTAGAGGCCATCCACTTGGTAATAATCCTACATGATTTATCCTCAAGTAAGTAGTTTTCAAATAGTTAAGTTTTAGTATACTCTTAAATTTATTAGGTATAAAGTTAGTCACTAATGTGCTTTGTGTTTTCTATTTTATTAGTACAACCGTCAACCTAGCGGTGTTGAGTACGGATATTATATAATATGCTATATGCACAACATCATTGAGATAGGGATTATAGATAGCTTACATGATGTAACATCATAAATTTTCCCTATATGTATAAGACTGATAGAGGAAAGAGGTTATGAAAAGATTAGGATGGTAATTATAAGAAAAGATAATGATTAGATAAGTTTTAAGCCAAAGAAAGAGAGAAGGTATAAAGTTGTAAAGTCAAAAGGGACGAAATTGCAATTTAGTGAAAGTTCAGGGATTACACTATAAATAGTGAGAGTCCAGGACTAAATTGCAAATAATGAAAAGTTCAAGGACTTAAATGGAGTTTTGAGATTTTAAGGACCAAATTGGAATTTCAAATTTTGTAGAAAATGACTAAAATGAAATTTGGCAATATAAAGGACTAAAGTGCAATTTTGCCAAATTTAGAGACAAAAGTGTAATTATGGAAAGTTGAGCCAGAAAATGCCCAAAATTGCCCGAAAATATTTTTCTCCCAAATTTTACCAATAAATAGAGAATGGAATTTGGACCAAGCATATTTCTTAGAATTCTGATTTAAGGTCCCGATAAATTGATATTAATTCTAAAGTCTGAAAATTATTACAGTATCTTCTGGACCTCAGAATCAGATAAAATTTTACATTAAATTCTTATAATTAATATAAGAATTTAGGAAACTAACAAAAATAAAAAGGAGTCCTGTAGAATTAATTAGATAATTTAAGGTGAAATAAGATATAGATAATCGATTTAAAGAAACGTATGGAATTTTTATCAGGATTTCTAGGTCTTAGAAAATTATGACTTTACAAGAAATTCATTTTATATTAGAATGAATTTCTAAAAAAGTCATAACCATTAAAAGAATTTTATAGAATTTATCTTAAAAATAAGGGTAACTTAAGGATATCGGTATAAGAAATTAAAGGAAATGCCTTGGGATATGTGTCAAATATTTAGTGGGACCCAATTTTGGTCCAACATGGCATCAAGTGAGGGCCCAAAATTCTAAGAGAATTTTTAGAAGCCAAATGGAATTTTTACACTATTTTATGAATTAATAAAAAGGAAAGAAAGAAAGGAAATTTCATGGAAGGGGCAAATGGCATAAGCTGGCAATAAGGTAGTAAACTATCCTAAAATTGTATGTATTGGATGTTATGCTTAGTTGTGCTATAGCTTTGTTGAATTGTGTTGCATATGTGTATATGATTGAAGCTCTATTTCTATTATTATTTTGGCCAATTGTATTTCATATGTACATGGAAGCATGCTCATTACACAATATTGACACTATCACAAGCAAGCACAAGCATTTACATTGAAGCATACATTGTTTAGTCCCATTTGCTACTGAGATTTCCCCAGAAATCTCACCCCCCCTCCATATCCAAATCATAGTAGGAATTTCACATGAAGAAGATGAAGATGCATGAAGAAGAGATAGGGATTAGTTGCATGTTTGAATTGTATATGTAAGTAAAGATATTTGTGGAAACTTGTCATTATGAACATTAACTCGTGAGGAGGCAGTGACATTTGAGATGTAATTAAAAATAGTAAATGTTAGAATATATGTATGAAATTTTACCAAAATTTAGTTAACATGTCAAGCTTCATTTTGACATAAAGAATGCCTTATTCCGACGTCAATACAAAGAAAATGAATTTTTCAAAATTAGGAACCAGAAACTGTTTTCCAGAATTTTTGAATAAATGAGCAGTGATATTTGATGATTAAACTATACTGATTGGTTAAGCGTTTGATCTAAAATTTATTTTTCCATTAAATTACAATATGTTAGCTTCGAGTAACCTTTTGAACCACTTCATTTTGAATTTTTTAAAATTAATTATGATTTTTCAAAGTTCATTGCTTAATCTAGAATTACCATATGAACAGTACCCATGAAGTTTGGAAATTCCACATTTTGTAATTGAATTTCAATAAATGTTTAAGTGGTTCTAAATGCAACCGAATAGTCTCTAAGATGTACGAAAGTAAGGTGTTACACATGAGGTATAGAGTGATTAATATTTAGCTATTTTTCAATTTATTCACATCTTGAATATTTACCCATTACTTCTAACTTGCATTTGTTAGATAACAACATGAGCTATGAAGATGAGCTAATCCACTCAATGATGGATGATTTGGCAAAAATCATACTTCTGAACATGCCTTAATTAATTCTGTATATATATATATGATTGTACAATATCCGTGTATATATATATGATTGTACAATATTTGGTTCATTGCATGCATGATAAAGAATTTGAATTACTTTATTACTATTTATTAATATTTAATTTGGATTTTTGTATTATTTACTTCATACTTTGTTGCTTATAGTCTGTGTTAATTATGATAAATGTAGGGCGGTATTGAAGAAAAAATTAAATAAAACATGGAAAAGAAAAAAAAATTAAAACGAAGCCTTCAACGACGATTTTTTTAAAAACTGTCATTAAAACTATAGACTGTAACAATGGTTACCAGAAAAACCGCCATAGAATTATGAAACTTAAATGGCAGTTTTTCAAAAACTGACATTAAAGTCTTACATTTCATTGCGATTTATTAACCGCGATTAAAAGATAAACTTACAACGGCTGTAGATTTACGTCGGTCATAAAAAGACCGTAAAATGTCACTTTTAACCGCCCTCACCGTGAAATATCACTTTTAACCGCCGTTGTAGGCCTTTTTCTAGTAGTGAAATGTGAGCATATAAAATGTTCTATTCACACACATGTATTGTTTTCAAAACTGTCACGCACCCCACAATTTTTTTAATATGCAATCGAGTGTAACCCCCTCTCAATATTTCTTCCGATAGTTCAGAACCATAGGTTACACAGTTAACACAAATAGTCACGAAATTTATTGAACCATCTTTGCTAAGAGACCACCACAATAGCTACGATAATATTTACAAACAATGATAAAGATCTCATATCACTCAAACATCTAAACATGTTTATGGAAATTAAATATCAAGATAGAGGCGCACTTGTCACCTTTGTTTACAATTTTTCCAAAAACGCAACAGACTTGCGATTAAAAGATAAACTTACAACGGCGGTAGATTTACGTCAGTCATAAAAAGACCGTGAAATGTCACTTTTAACCGCCCTCACCGTGAAATATCACTTTTAACCGCCGTTGTAGGCCTTTTTCTAGTAGTGAAATGTGAGCATATAAAATGTTCTATTCACACACATGTATTGTTTTCAAAACTGTCACGCACCCCACAATTTTTTTAATATGCAATCGAGTGTAACCCCCTCTCAATATTTCTTCCGATAGTTCAGAACCATAGGTTACACAGTTAACACAAATAGTCACGAAATTTATTGAACCATCTTTGCTAAGAGACCACCACAATAGCTACGATAATATTTACAAACAATGATAAAGATCTCATATCACTCAAACATCTAAACATGTTTATGGAAATTAAATATCAAGATAGAGGCGCACTTGTCACCTTTGTTTACAATTTTTCCAAAAACGCAACAGACTTGCAGACTGGATAAGAAGAAAAATTAAGGAACCCAATCGGCAAATTTCAATTTGAACAACAATCTTCAAATCTCTCCCTCTTTAACACACACTATTACATGTATCCCCACAACACTGCTTTCTCTTTCTCTAGACCCCTTCCGTTCTTGGTTCTCTGTTTCTCTACTTTTTTTCCGATCAAACTTCATGCACTCAAGTCGTCCAGGAAAAAAAGTAATTTATCTAAATGACGCGATATTCTTTCCTGCATATAACATGAGCGCATCTCATGAATTGTTTCATGATCCCCAAAGTGAAAACTTAAATAAAAGGAGGCAGAAACAAAAATGAAAACTTATCTTATTTCCTTTGCAATCAACCAAACTAATTGGAGAAAACTCCATCATGATTCACTTCCGAGATCAACAAGAAATATCTCTTAAGATTATTGGCAAAATATATAAAACAAAAAATATTCTATTCAAATCGCATCTAATGATATTATTCTTAAGAGATACTCCCTTTAGTTCAAATTAAAAGGTGAAGATAACTAAATTGTGCATATCAAGAATTTAGTTAAAAATAATAAATATGGAAGATATATATATTTTCAAATATGCCCCTATTAATGAAGAGTAGATAGAGAGAGGAAATAAATGAGATATAGAAAAAGAGAGTGTGGTAAAGGAGAGAGAATAAATGATTAAAATATGTGGAGGGAAATACAATTTCCCCAAAATTCAAGTAAAAAATCAAGCGGGCTCCAGGCAAGTTATAAATATGTGTGAATTTCAATTCTGGACAATACCGTCGATCACTCTTCCTTTGCTATCTAAAAAACAAGTAACCCTTTGTCACAGAACGCACATCAGGAGGAAGATGGAAGAGGATAATTAAAGCTACCATCAACAACAAACACACACTTACTTAGGATGGGAAGGAAACGAAGCACCACTTGTAGAGAACAACAACAGTGCAAAAAATGTGGTCTATGCTTTCAATGATGATGCCATAAATAAATAACATACTCCCATTTGATTTAAATCAACCCCCATGCATCCTTGTTGAAGATGATGCATACAGTGCATCCGGTCAGTTTTGTTAATATCAATTCTACTCTAGTGTTTTGAAAGGGAATTGGAAGACACGCAGCGGAAATTAATTTTAAAAATTTTTCCATTCTCTGCCAGGATCTACCGAATGTGTTTAAGTCAAGGAGAAAGAAGTGTTACCTTCGGTATTTGAGCTGTAGTCGCGACCTCCGTATCCACTAGTCGCTACCCTTCGCCTCTGGATATTTCAGTCGCGACCTACTCAGCTTCTAGTCATGACCTGTCGCCTCTGGAGTTTCCAGTCGCGACCTCCTCATCTTCTAGTCGCGACCTGTAGACTCTGGAGTTGTCAGTTGCAACTTCCTCTGCTTCTAGTCATGACCTGGAGTCTCTTTTCGGATTTCTGACGTTCAGATGCCAATTTAATCGCGACCTATGTGTCAACTGGTCGCGACTTCGTCATACCTGGTGCTCTTTTCTCGATCGTAAGAAGTCGACAACTCAGATAGGCTTCCTCTACCGGTATCCACACGAACAGCGTTCCAATCACGAACGACGTGCTAACGCCTCTTGTCCCTCTAGGGCTTTCTCAAGATTTCGTCCTCACCGTCTCTATTTCGGCAGTTTCTTATCTGCAAATCTTTTGCACTCTCTTTGCCCCTTTTTCTCTTGTGTGTATCGAACCCTAGCCCCTAATGTCAAATATATAGGATGCTATCGGGCTTTTAATTGGGCTGGGTTTCAGAATTAATCTTATATTAATTCTGAATTTAATACAATATCATATATTGCATAATTTGATAAGAAACTAATTAAATAAATATGGATTTTATTAAATTCGTCTCACAGATTTAATTCACCTATTTATTTAATTTAAAATAAAGATAAGACGAAATTATATTTGATTTATTCTCATAAATCAAATTTGAAATATCTTATCAATTTGAATTTCAAATTCAAATAGATCATATCCATTTAAATTCAAATTCAAAATTGATAGAGATTTAATTTATCCTTATAAATTAAATCTTGCAAATATATCTTATATTATATATAATATATATATATACAGATTTATATATACATGAAATATATAAATCCACCCTAGATTATTCATTGAATCAAGACATGTCTTGATTCAATGAACTTGGACATCATAACTCGTGTTGGGCTATTTTGTGTGCGACCCTGTAGGCCCATATGAAGTTGGCAGTGGGTCAGTTACGATACTGACCCACAAGTCGTAAGCGGTCTCTAGCAATACATTACGATTACCCAAATCATATGAGGATCGATAAACGATGTAACATTTCATACAACCATATCACGTCTCTTTTGTCACACGATATTTCGGTCATGGATGAGGCATGGAGAACGTTATCCTCCTATTCTTGACCGTTACTTTCTCAATCCCTGAGTAGTCTAACTATAGAAATGGAACTACCTTTCCATTACAGTATGACCATACATTTCTCAGACTCACTCATCGAGGGGCCCAGTAATATCTCTCTACGAATGTGAGGGACAATTCCATCTTGACCATTCACATTCCTCCGCATGAAAAATCACTGAGCCCGAACATAGCCTTTATGATCACTCGGTCAAAAGTGAATTTTGACTAGGTCAAAGCTGAGCGTTTATCATGTAGGAATCCATGATGATCTCAGGTCAAAGGGCATAGTGACATGGTTTGTATATGAGAGAAGCTTATGACTTAACCCATGCAGCTCTCTCATAGCGGGTCGGTCCAACACCCTGTACTCTTACATGTGCCTATGACTTTGATTTATATATCTATATATCTTCAAAGTTATACTGGTCTTATTTCATCTCTGCTCCCGCATAGATGACCGACCAGGGACATTTAGGATAAGATCATGAGTTATCTAAGGATGGTCATCACAGTAAACATGCAAATAATGTGATAACATAATTAAGAAATTCATAAAACAATAATGTTTATAAGACAATGATTGGCCCTTAGGGCACAATTTTTAACATCTTTTTCCTTATATTACTTTGTTTTTTTGTTTTGTTGACACATAACTCTGTTTTTATGACCCATTACTCTATAAATTTGTGTTTCTTGACTTTAGGAGATTACCCAGAGTGTGAAGAAGGTGTATATGTGGAAGGACAACACCCCCCCTGTGAAGAAGACGAAGACATCTCCTTTGAATATGAACCATGCAATGCAACTGGTATGGTATGCCAATATTGATAATGTGTAAAATGGATCTAAAAATCATCCTAGTTCAGTGTGGGTTAATTAGTTTTGACCAAGTGCATATAAAAAGTGGGTCACCGTGAGGCAGAACCTATTGTGTTTATGAACTCTTGATAGAAAGTTAGGTATTCCATGTTACTGTTCTTGTTACTGCTTTTAATATTAATACTTTTAAATAATTCTTGTTTTTATACTCCAGGCATTATGTGATAAAGTCATTTATTGATTCTAGGCATTTTGTCATTACATAATAGTTTTTTTTAATTTTATTTGTGTTGTATGCAGATTTTGTTGAGAATGAATCAAGCTCAAGGAAAAGTGGCTTTCTAACAAATGAACAAAGGAGGGAAATATCTCATTTGTTGTTGAACTCTAGTCATGAAGGTAAACTACAATGGGGGACATCAATAAGAATAGCTACATTATATGGTGTCCATAGAAACTTCATTAACCGCATTTGGAGGCAAGTTAAGGAGTAGATCGGGGATGCCATTGATAGGAAGACAAGAAATTGTGGCCGAAAAAGAGTTAACTTGGAGAATGAAACATTACGCGAGAAATTCCATTATTGAAGTGGCAAACACTTCGATCGCTAGCATCTGCCCTAAATATTAGCAAGACACCATTGATAAGGAAGCTAAAGGCTGGAAATATTAGACGTTGTTCAAATGCAATTAAGCCACATTTGAAAGAGGAGAACAAGATAGCTCGTCTTAGATTTTGCTTCTCAATGCTTGAAGAGAGTAGCATCCCTCATGATCCAAAATTTAAATCCATGCATAATGTTGTTCACATCGATGAGAAGTGGTTCTATCTTAAAAAAAGAACCTTGAATTGTTACTTAGTTGTAGACGAAGATGAGCCATACCGTACTTGCAAGAATAAAAACTTTATTGTGAAGGTCATGTTCTTGGTTGCAGTGGCTAGACCCAGGTTTGATGATGAGGGGAAAGAAACATTTTCAGGAAAGATTGGTGTCTTTCCTCTTGTTTACGAACAAGCAGCTAGAAGGACAATTGCTAATAGAGTTGCAGGTATATTAGAAAACAAACCAATCACTTTTGTTACAAAAGAGGTATGTAAGAAGTGGTTAATTGATAAGATTTTATTAGCTATAAAAGATAAATGGTCATCTGAAGATTTAGGGAAGGCAAATTTTATACAGCAGGATAATGCAAGGTGTCACGTTGGCATAGATGATGAAGATTTTTGTCAAGCAGCTAGGGAAGGTGGGTTTGACATGCAGTTGACCTATCAACCTCCAAATTCTCCTGATTTGAATGTGTTAGATCTAGGTTTCTTCAAAGTAATTTAGTCTTTGCAACAACAAGAAGCTGCAAACTCAGTTGACAGTCTCATTGAGGCAGTAGAAAAATTATTTGAACATTTTTCAGTCAAAAATTTAGAAGAAAAAATTCCTAACACTTCAAGCAAACATGATTGAAATAATGAAATCAAAAGGATTAAACCATCACAAATTGCCTCACTTGAGGAAAGATGTGGAGTACAAAGATGGATTGCCAAGTCAACTTAGTTATGATTCTTCACTAAGTTAAAGAAGTGTGTCATTATTTAGAAATGGACAACGTATAGGACCTTTAAGAATCATGTCTTTTTATGAATATTATGCCATTTTATCTCTTACTGTTATGAAATTATGCACTGCAACATTAGGCGTTAGTATTTGTTTGGTTGCTCTCTTGAAGGAATGAAGCGTGATTGCATTTCTTTTGCAATATATGCATTCATTCATGTTGATATGAGTTTGCAATAACATTGGAAATGAATTATCTGTCACCAATCCTAGGACACATTGTAATAAAAAATGAATGTAAGAAGAGTCTCAATACTGAAAGCAACACCATCATAATCCAAAAGTGTTAATTGGTTTAAAAAGCAACCCAGTATTATAAATTTATATAAGAGTCTTAGTACTGAAAGCAACACCATTATAATAAAAAAATTATAATCCAAAACATTTGATCTTTCAAGCCAACTTCATCATCATAAGATAGCCAAGTCTGAACTGAAATTACAGGAAAGGTAACCAAACTGCAAAAAAAAAAAAAACAGTTTCTTCCAACATTAAGCATGTTTATGACTGAAGAGTAACTACCAAAATAAATCCTAAGCAAAGTCAGAAACTCTTTGTTTAATGTTGCACTCTTAAATCTGAAATCATGTCCTTCCTCAGGGTATTCGTTAAGGTCGTTCGGCAACTTACTATTGTCGGCACTTGATGTCGCATGAGAAGGATGATTAGGTAGCTCCACTTTGTTTCCAGTTAACTCATCCTTCCTTACAGAATTTATTTCTTCACTGTTCATGTCAGAATGAGAATCCTTATCAAGAGAATCCTCCACAACAGCAAATGCATCAAGGACACGTTGATCTAAATCAAGATGATCTATGTCCATTGTAGTAGCTTCCTCTGGCAGCTTGTTTAGATCAAGCAACCACCTTCCTTTCGACTTTGAAACTCCCTCTGGTTTCTCCATACCCAAAAAGCTTACTTCTTCATGATCAATTGAAACTTCATCATTCTCGAAGGAATTATTGTTCTCGTATGAGTCATCGACAACAAGACCTAAGTAACAAGCATTTTCCATATTTTCCTTCTCCAACCAGTTGGAATGAAGAACGTCTGCTGTAACACTCGTGAACAAGCAACCTAGTCGATGGAAACGATGAAAACAATAATGAGTTGAAAACAAAACGTAAGCTTTAGCAATTCATATATATTGAAGCATCATTCCTCTCTCTCCTTTATTCCCTTTGTTTTAAAAGGCCTTCTCTCTCCCCATCTCGTAAATGTCATTCTCAACCTCGTTTTACAATTAATGCAATTTTCTCAGCCACCTTTTTTTAAAAATAGAAAAGAAATACATAAAGTCAATTAGGGGTAAAATTGAAAACAAAAATTATGAGACAATACCAAACTTCACCTTATAAAAAAATCAGACCCTTTTCAACTTCTTCACCTTATATTTTGAACCGGAAGGAGTATTTCACAACCCCCTTAGTAAATTAGGAAGCGGAATCCCTCAAACTTTTCTTGTAAGAATATAAAGTGACAATTATAGAAGATAAAAGTAAACTTAGCAGAGGTAGAAGTATAAAAGGAGGAAGATCTTAGGAGCGATGTGATTCTCTTTCATCAACAAACACCTTTTATAGATAATGGAATGACATGAGATACGTTTGAAAGAGGTGTCTATCTATAAGATCGAAGAGGCATGTTAGAAAGGACTCGTTTCTTTGACACACCCTCCAACACACAATTTGTTCGATCAAACAAGTGATATTATAAATGTATGCTTGCACATCATGTTGGATCAATCAAGGATTAGTATATCTAGATAAACATTCAAGTTCAGTTAATCCTATATATTAACATATTCATCTAATTAGTTTTGAAATCATCAAAACATATAAATTAACAATTACCACCATAAAGAGCTTACTTGAGAGTAACTTCCAATTACTTGAAAGTTATGATGAAAACCACTTTAAAATGCATGGGATAAAGTAACTTGAGACTACTGGAGGTTATAAAAACACGTCAAGACTCGAGATCAAGAGAACCATTACTTAATATGTATGAAGTTCGACTAGAAATTGTCAGGCTAAAAGAAGCCATGAATATGTACAACTTGAGTTAATGACTCGAGTTGCTAAGCTTAAATACCAACTTAAACTTTCAACTTCTACTTACTTGAGGTTAACCTATCATGGGGTTTTGAAGTTCGATTAAAAAAAAAGTTTAAACATGAGATTTTGAGCAATTGTTTGAACGATGAAGCATATTACTCAGTATACAAAACAAGTTACATAAAACTCATTTCAAAATAATTCAAAAAAGCAAAACTTGAGTTCTAGACTCAAGTTAGTGAACTCCATAAGAACAAATAAGACTTGCAACTTCTAGTTACTGCTAGTTATCATAGATATAAGGTACAACTCAAGTTGATACCTCAAGTTAGGTAACAACAGTTCAAGAAAATAGCCTTATCTTGTAAAATATATAGTTTTAGTTATATACATTGCAAAACAAATTATTTCTTAATTGTGTTATCATAAAAAACATGAGTTCTAACACAAATTGCCATTGACTTTGTATTTATTAAATAATTATTGATTTTTATATCCATTTGAAATTAGCATGCGAAGTCAACTAAACTTGATCAACCACGTTTCAAATGATGATAATTCACTTTACAGCACATATCTTTCGGGTTCCTATGTTATTTTTATTATTTAAATTTTTTTTCACACGTTATGTTTCCCGTAACCTTTTTATTCATTCGTTTTTCTAAAATAAATCTTAACTTGAATTGCTATACGTAGTATTTATTTGTTTTAGTGCTATTCTTTATTTTCTATAAGTAGTATTGATGAAAAGTTTTAATAATATCTTTTTCATTCTTCACTATTGTAGAAAAGACTTGTACGGAAATTAAAAAAGATATTTCATAGCTGATTTAGAGACGATATCAATGCTATGGTCATTATAAGTTGAAGAATCTTACAACGATTTTGTAAGCATCATAGAAAGTGACTTTTGACTACATTTATACTAATAACAGCCATGAAAAGTCACCAGTCAACCACTCACCTTCAACCATCATAGTCATCCTTGTCGAAAGCATCATACTATATATAAAGAAGAAGTCAAAGATCTGGTATAGAAATTAAAGATCCAGAAGCTTCTTCCACTAAGCTCTTTGAGCTCCTTCTGACAAAATCCGTCCGCTACCACCCACTTTTAGCCACTACAACCAACCTCACCGAAAGTATTGGAACGGATCTGGAGAAAAAGTCAAAAATCTAGTGGAAAAGTTAAAGTTCTAGAAGCTTTTGCCATTGAAGCTCTTTGACCACCTTCTGACCAAACAAGTACAAGATTGAAGGAGTGAAAAGAAAAATGGAGAAGAAAAAAGAAAATTTACAAATGGCAATGACGAGCACGATGTCGACGGAGTGGATAGTGACGCTAGAAACTAAAGAAAATTACTGATATGTAGTTGTTGTTAAGATCTAGAGTAGGGTAGGGGTAAGGGATGACTATAAAACTATGAAGCTGTTTGTTATGATGAAGTTATAAAATTTCAAAAGTTTTTAATGTAGTGTTTTCTAAAACTACAATAAAAATAACTTTTACCAAAAGTCACTGTAACAAAAAAATATTTTAGGCGGTTATTTAAATAACTGTTGTAAAAAAAATAAACTTTTAGTAACTTAATTAAAAAAATGACATCCTTTTTTATAGTGTTTTCTCATTTAACCATTATAAAGTAGTGTTGTTAAAGCTATATTTTCTAGTAATGTTTTAATCTTTCTCATGTTTAATATGAGTACACTATGGATATGGTGGGGAGAGCGGTCAAAGAGCAAAACGTGTGATCAACCGTGTGGTGAGAGAAATTTTGATGATTTGAATTCATGATGGTGAGAGAAATTTTGGCTTCTTCCACTACTTTTTCTCTCCGCTTCCTCTCCAATTTAGAACTATAATTAAGAGAGAGAGAAATATTTTTTTGTAGAATGTTAAATTCTAAAAATTTTGATCCAAGGGTTGATGTGTTGAGATGGGAATTGGAAAGAAAAAGTAGTAGAGATAAGCCAAATCCTAAAAATTTATGCTTTTAGCGACGTCTCTATTGAGAGAAAAAATATGAGGATGAAAAAAAAGAGAAGGGTATTCATTCTTGGTCTCTCAATTTTCTCTTTGGCTGATGATGTGAGTTTTCGATCTATCTAAAGAAATAAGAACAAATGGTTGAGACTGAGGAGAGGAAAAAATAGGGGATGAATGGAGGAAAGACAGCAAGGGAGAAAATTGCAAATGAACCATCCTACCCCTTTTTCTGATCATGGTGAGAGGTTGATGATAGAGAAGGAGGGGAAATTTTTGTTTGGTTGCCCACCCAGTTCACCGGAGCTTTGCCCCGACTACATCCGGATCTGACCCGTGTCGTTCACCTGGCTATGGTGGGTAAGTCTCCCAACGGAGATTTTCTGCATACGTCAAGGCTCGAACTCGAGACCTCGCTTAAGCGATACCGAGCCGCTTACTACTTGGATTAACCCCCGTTGGTAGAAGGAGGGGAAATGAATGTTTGGCATTTCTTCACTTGTCATTAATGGGCTTTCTTTTTTATGGGTCACAGCAGAATTTTGAACCATATTTTTTTCTGTTTTTTTTATAGGGGTCCAGTAAAGGTACACACATTATATATTTAGTACACAAATATACACACTTGTAAGCTGGGCTCATTTTATCTTAAAAGGGGGTGGGTATGGGCTGGCACACACTTGTAAGCTGGGCTCATTTTATCTTAAAAGGGGGTGGGTATGGGCTAGCAAAATGCTAGCCCATTTTGGGCTCCCCTCAGCCCGCCAATTTAACGGGCCAGCCCGCTTTTTTTTTAATATTATTATTTATTTTTACTCAAATATTATTTTGAATACTCCTATTATAGAATACTAGTAAAGATAATTACTTATTTGTTAATATATATTTACATATTATAATTGATTAATATTATGTTCATGTTTATTTAGATTTATAGTTATAAAATTTGAGATTTTTTTATAAAAAAATAGGAATTTTTAAGAGTATAACATGAGCAATTTTTTATTATGCTAATATAACATTAGAAATTTTTTATTAGTATTTTAAAAATATTAAAAATAATTTTTTCAAAATTAAAAAAGCCAGCCCGCCACTAAGAGGGGGCGGGATGCCAGCCCGTTTTGGGGCGGGCTGCCTCTTTCTAGTGGGTTAGGGGTGGGCTGGCCCATTTTTGGCGGGCCAGCTTGTATTCCCAGCTCTACACATTTGTATAGGTTAAACCCGTGACCTCCCCTATAGGAGGAAGGTGAGTGCCAACTGGACCAAAGGTCCTTTTTATTTTATTTTTTCATTTTTGTGATTGAAGGAAAAATAAAACAAATTAATTAAATATAGAAAAAAGCTTTGGCAAGGTGAAGTAATGGAGGATACGTCGTATATCTAATACCTGTTCCTTCCATCTACAGTGAGTAGAGCTGGGAATGCGAGCTAGCCCGCCAAAAATGGGCCAGTCTGCTCCCAGCCCGCCCCAAAACGGGCTGGCAAAACGCCAGCCCGAGCCTGCCCCCTTTAGTGGCAGGCTGGCCCGCCAGCCCGCCACTTTTTTTTTTTAATTTTAAAAAAATTATTTTTAACATTTTTAAAATACTATTAAAAAATTTCTAATATTATATTAGCATAATAAAAAAAATTGCTCATGTTATACTTTTAAAAATTTCTATTTTTTATAAAAAAATCTCAAATTTTATAATTATAAATCTAAATAAATATTAACATAATATTAATCAATTATAATATATAAATATATATTAACAAATAAGTAATTTATCTTTACTAGTATTCTATAATAGGAGTATTCAAAATAATATTTAAGTAAAATAAATAATAATATTAAAATTAAAAAAAAAAAAGTGGCGGGCTGGCGGGCTGTGCAGCCCGCCCCAAAATGCCAGCCCAAACCCGCCCCCCTTAAGGTAAAACGGGCCCAGCCCGAGGGCTGGGCGCGTTTTACCAGCTCTAACAGTGAGTAGGACAATTATATATTGTGTAAATGCTATATAAATACTTAAACAATAATCTTTTAACATCTTCTATAATTTTTAATTTTTAATATTATTTTTTTAATTTCATATTTTCAAATGTTTATATTTTTATTTATTCAACATGTCTAATATTTAAATACAATGAGATATATTACAAATGAGATGATTTACTTATTTATTCATAATATATATTCAAATGATTATTAATACAATGAGATGATTTTTTTAAGAAATCAAATCTTATATATAATACAATCTAATAATTAATCAAATTTTAATCAATATTAAGAAATATTAATTTTTTAAAATTATGGGTATATTTATTTTACATTTAGTGAGATAATTGTTATGTATTATAAGTTTGATTATAAGTTTGATTATAAGTTTAAAATTTATAAAGTGAGTATTTTTCTAACTTTTACAATATGTTTATCATATCTTATATTTGACTATTGAGTTCATTCTTTTCATACTTTATGTAATGGATTAATAAAAAATATATAAATAATTTTGGAGTATTTTTTTATTTAAAGAAGGAAATATTAACACATTTTTAATACATAGAAATGTTACACCTTCATTTTTCTATGTTGGTATACCAATCTTACTCAATGTGTAGCTTTAACAAATCACAACTATTAAAAAAATTTCAAAATCTTACTTTTTAATTTATAATCTAAAATAAAATATGGATAGAAATAATTTATCATGAGTTGAAAGTTACGATTTGTTTTTTGCCATTTAAGTTTAAAATTTAAATAATACATATGAATTAACATAACCATGAGGAAAGAGTAAAAATTGGAATTAAAAAACATAAAAATCTAAAATCTAAAATAACTTCAACTAATATAACTAATAACATTAAAAAATTTATAATAAACAAATACTTTTTATAAATTACAAATAATATGACTTATTTTTCAAATACCGTATAGAAGCCACCTAACTTTGCCGTTATATATATATATATATTGTAAAATTAAAATTTTAATTAAATTTAAATAGTTGGAACTGAACCTTAATATTTTAAAATATAAAATAAAATAATCTTAAATATAAAATACCTAAAACAAATTCTTAGTGATGGAGATAATGGGGGAGAAGTTAAAGGATACCAGAAAAAGTTCAAAATATTGAATTTGGAACATGGAAAATAAAACAAATATATAAATAATGGGGAAGTCGTGGTTACAAAATATTAAATATATATATCAAATATATATGTATATATATACACACATATATATTTATGAGGTATTTCTAATTCTCCACATCTTAATATTATTTTATTAGTTTTATAATATTTTATAATTTTTTAAGTCTGTCGACATTTATCTGATAAATATTTTTTAAAATAATTTTCTCTACTTCCTATAGTATCTAAAAAAGACATTAAATCTATTCTTGCTCCAAAAGCTCTATTATAATCATCTATTATAGTTTCAAATATCAATTTTAGTAATTTTTTATAAAATAAATCTAGATAAAATTTCTAGAATTTTTTATATTCATTTCTATTATTTTCTTGTACCCATAATTTTACATTTATTATATCTCTTTTATTAAATCTTATCATAGTATTTGTTTTAGTTCATTCTTCTGTTATTTTTAAATTATTTTCTATATAACTTTCTTCAATAGAATTTTTATCCATATTTTGGTCAATTAAAGTTATTATTTCTTCCTATACTGCTTCTCTTTTAACTTCTAATTTTATAAAACCTTTTTTTTAGTTAAGTATATTTGTCTTATTCTTAGTCTTATTTGTGCTAAATTAGAATTTATTGGCATTTCTGCTAATAAATTTCTTTCATAATCATAATATGTGATGTAATATTATGATTAAAGTTTTTAAGTCAATATTACCCCATATATTTAATATAAAAATCAATAATCTTAACTACACCTTGTATACATGAAGTATGGGGAATAAGAATAACTAGACCATATAGAAGATATTTATGATCTTAACTATACTTTGCAAAATATTAAATATATATATATTGCAAAATTAAAATTTGAATTAAATTCAAATAGTTGGAACTGAACCTTAATATTTTTAAATATAAAATAAAATAACCTTAAATATAAAATACCTAAAACAAATTCTTAGTGATGGAGATAATGGGGGAGAAGTTAAAGGATACCAGAAAAATTTCAAAATATTAAACTTGAAACATGGAAAATAAAACAAATATATAAATAATGGGGAAGTAGTGGTTACCAAATATTAAATATATATACATATATATATATAATGGCAAGGTGGTTACAATTTACAAAATATTATTTAAATATATAAAAATGGGAAGGTAGTTTCAAATATATAGATTAAATGAAATATTAATTTAAATATAGATTCTCATCTTAATTTAATTTAAATAACCGTATGAAATATTGAGTTAAATAAATAATAAACTTAATCTATGATATGAAATTAAAATAATCCTAAATAATAATATCAAATTTAAAATAAAAAATTAAAAAATAAATAATATTCAAAAAGTGGTTTGGTTAATTTCTTTAGATTTAATCTTTTTCAAACATACGTTTTAAAATATATCATCATATATGAAAGGCATCAATGATATTATTAGTTCTGGGCCATAAATTTTAGGGGGACTAAATGTTTTAATAATAATTAAATAATTAAATAGGTTAATTTATCTATTTAGAGGGAATGCCATGTGGCACTCTAGTTTAGCGGCTATGTTCCCATCTATTATATATATATATATATATATATAATAGATTTATAAAGTTATATTAAAAAAATATCAGTTTTCTAACTGTTAATTTAAACACACTCTATGAGTACAATGTTCACTTGTCGTTTGCTGCGTTCGCGTGCTTCTATTTTTTTTTCATTTTTTTTTAACTTTGCAAATTGCAAACTTAAGATTTTTATGTTGCCAAACTTATGATTAAAGAATATCACCCAAAAAAAGAACTTATTATTAAATAAGGGAGAAGCAACATGGCCCACATCATATGGCACATTAATTTTTTTTTTCTTACAAGATAGGGATATATTCAAATTATAAAAAAAATTAAATGTGAGAAACAATTCTAAAACTCTCTCTAACTACTAATGTCTTCAAGCTAGGGGTACCCGTTACCAAAAATAATGACCTTAATAAAATTTATTTAGCTAATATATTAGTAACTTGGGTATGCTTTCTTAAAATCAAGATAATTTTAACGACACATGCTTTTGATAAATGTTAATTTGTATCTCATAATAGAATTCGTCAAACAGATAGGATCCCGAAAACATCAGTTTAAGCTCTGCAACTACAAATCTATCTCGCCTTTGTTACTGTAGATTTGAATAATATATTTTCATAATTTTTTATTATTTTACATTTTTTCCATTTACAGTTATAATTGTTATTTTAAATCAACATTATTAGGGAAAATATTTGAAAAATACTATGAAAAATAGTAAATTTTAAATTGAGACTCTAAATGTTATAAATACTAAAAAAAATGTTAAGATTTAAATTAAGATTTTAAAGTTTAGAGCAAAATATTCAAAATAATCATTATTTTATTAAATAAAACGCCAATCAACCCTTATCGGATGTCACCCTTCGCCAGCTAGCCGGAGGCCAGCAACAGAGTTCCGGCGTTAGGGGGTCTATGGGGTAGTCATTGGCAAAAGGTAGTCTCCAATAAAAATTAATTGAATTTTTTTAAATAAAATAAAAGATATTTTATTCATTTGATTTTAAACTTCAAAATCTTAAATTGATCTTGATATTTCTTTTATATTTGTGATATTTAGAATATCAAATTAAAATTTACTAATTTTTACAGTATTTTTTTAAAATTTTCCCATATTATTATTAGTGAATTATAAAACTAGTTTTGTTTGATAAGATTTTCAAATTTTTAAATAAAAATCATATAAAAATAATAGTTAGATTAGATTTAAATAATGAATGAATTTTATTTGAATGAAGGATATGGATCGTACAAAGAAGGCCAAGGGATGCGCCGGTGAGGAGGGTGGATCAAATAGTATGGAGTCCGGTTAAAAGGAGTAGAGGAAGGCCAAAGAGAACGCTCAACGAGGTCATTGGGCGGGATCTCCTGGTCAATAACCTATCCAAGAATTTAGTTTTTGACAGAGCACAATGGCGTCGTATGATCCATGTAGCCGACCCCAGTTAATGGGAAAAGGCTTTGTTGTTGTTGTTGTTAAAGGATATGGATCGTACACGTAACCTCTGTAGATGTGCAGCTTACTAAGGCTGATAGCAGAGATAACAGAAAAAGGAAACAGAAGAGGATAATTTCATTTCACAGCCTTAGAATGTGTGGGTACAGCCGTATAATGCCTTCTCTGGACACCTCATTGTCTCTCTCCTCTAACTAACTTTCAGTATTATTTACTATAAGACCCTTACTATATAATAACATATATCAATACTCCCCCCCTCTAAAAAGGATCTTTGTCCACAAAGATGGTCCGAGCGGGTGATGCAACAGTAGGAAAATTTGGAAATTGCTTTTGAATGATGGACAAATGTATCTGTAAAATTGGGTAGTGCCAAAACCGGAGGAGACATCATAGCCTTCTTTAGAGTAAGAAATGCTGCAGAAGCTTCAGAAGTCCACTCAAAGATGGAGTGTTTCTTTAATAAGTCAGTAAGAGGACGAGTAATAGACCCATAATGACGAATAAAACGACGATAATAGCCAGTGAGACCAAGGAAGCCACGCAATTCTCGTAGGGAGGCAGGTATGGGCCAAGAAGCGATAGTTTCTAATTTCTTAGGATCAGCTTGAACTCCTTGAGCTGAAATGATGTGCCCCAAGTAATCAATCTGAGTTGCTGCAAAGATGCATTTAGAGATTTTAACAAATAATTGATGATGTCGTAAAGTATCCAGTGCAATGCCCAAGTGCTGTAAATGAGTGGCCCAATCCTGGCTGTAGATTAATATGTCATCAAAAAAAACCAAGATAAACTTCCGGAGAAAAGCCTTAAATATAGAATTCATAAGGCTTTGGAAGGTAGCCGGAGCGTTGGTTAACCCAAATGGCATCACCAAGAACTCGTATAACCCCTCGTGAGTCCGAAAAGCTGTCTTAATAATATCAGCATCTTTCATCCTAATTTGATGATATCCAGCACGTAGATCAAGTTTGGTAAAATAAGTAGCACCTGCCAATTCATCCAAAAGTTCTTCAATGACAGGTATAGGAAACTTATTTTTTATGGTGGCTTCATTTAACTTCCGGTAATCAATACAGAACCTCCATGTTCCATCCTTCTTTTGCACTAGAACCACAGGGGCTGCAAAGGCACTGGAGCTCTCACGAATAATACCTGTAGCCAGCATTTGTTGAATTTGATGTTCAATTTCAGTCTTTTGGACAGGCCCATACCTATAAGGTTTACAACATATAGGCCGATCATCAATAAGAGGAATGGTGTGATCAAATTTCCTTATTGGCGGTAGACCCTTGGGTTCAGCAAAAACATCAACATATGCGTCCAGCAAAGTTTGTAACCCAGATTGTTGCTCAGCTAATAGAGTCGATGGCGAATTTAGACTCACCTGTAATTGTGAAGGAGTATGAAGCAAGTATAATTGATTAGCTACCAACAGATCCCTAAGAATTCTGACCTCCTCCGGAATTACAGAATCCCTAGCCCCAAATCCTTGCAATTTCACCCACTGGCCCATGTAGTGAAACTCAAACGAATGCATCACCATATCCATCGTAAATCGTCCCAAGGTCCTCAGCCACTGCACCCCCAGAATAGCATCATAGCCACCTATCTTCATGACCAGAAAATCAGAAGTGAAGTTTACTCCCCCCATCTCCCACATGAGACCCGTGCAGTGTTTGGAGACACAAACTTGGCGAGAAGCAGCCACAGTTAGCCGAAGGGAAGAGCGATCTTGGACTCGCAGATTAAGACGCTTTGCCATTGAAATATCAAGGACATTATGAGTACTTCCGGTGTCAATCAATATGATAACCTGCTGATTTTTGATACGCCCTAGTAATTTTAGGGTAGCAGCCTGTTCACATCCCTCAATTGCATTAATCGACCCGTCCATCTCTGCCTGAGCATCACCGACGGCATCTTCAAAGTGTTCATCGTCCTCCTGAATCACCAACGTAAAAACATGGGAATCTCGACAACGATGGCCAGTGGAGTATTTCTCGGGACACCAATAACAGAGACCCTTCCGACGGCGTTCATCCATCTCACGCCTAGATAATTGCTTGGTAGGTTTCAGTAAAGAGTTATTAGAAGATGACACCGATGAGGGCTGTGTTGTTCCTGACTTAGAGAGAGCTGGGTTTGCAGGTTTTAGGCTGCCTGAAGGAAGCCCAAATGAGGGGCCCGTTACTGTTGCTGCCTTGTACCCAGGTCCACTAGGCGAAGGAGACTGAGTTGAGAATCTGCGATGAATGGGAGCATGGTCGTGGATAGCCTTAATCGTCGCCTCTTGTAACCTCGCCGAGCAAGAGGCCTTGGCCAATGTAGGTGGAGCAAAGTTAAGAACGAACTGCTGTATGTCCGGTCGTAGCCCTCCGATGAAAAGATTCACAGCGACTTCCTCAGGAATATCGACCTCCGACAACAGTTCATCGAATTTCTGTTCATAATCAGCAACAACACCATCGGCCTGCTGGAGCTTCTTGAGAGCAATCAAGGGGTGTTCATCACGAACATCAGCGAATTTATCCTCCAGATGCCGGAAATAATCTTCCCATCTGACTTCAGAAAATGATCGTCGGCGCATGAATGTTTGATGCCATCGTAAAGCGTTGCCCTCCAAATGGATGCTTAACAGACGAATACGATGCTCAGGAGGAGTTCCATCAACCTCAAAAAATTGCCGACAACGGTACGCCCATCCGCGGAAATCAGTACCATCAAACCGAGGAAATTCCACCCGACTCTGTTTAGTTTGAATGGAATACACAGAGGATTGATTGTGCAGTTCATGGAATGACCCAAAAGCGGGAACTCGATTTGCAGACGACGACCCTCCCTCGGCTCCCCCATTACCACCGTTACCTGTAATGGGGTGTTTCCCAGCAGCAGCTCCGGGTGACGCGAATTTTTCAGTCAAATCCTTCATGAAATCTTCAATGCGACTAATAGCTTGCTTCAATTCCAGTATATCTTGTGTGTGCTGGTCCAGGCGTGTAGTCACAGACGCCCGATGTATCTCCAAGCGATTCTCCATTTCGGTCAGTCGATCGGTGGACCGCGTATCCGGCGGTGCCATTGGCCGGATATAGGCTCTGATACCTTTGATAGCAGAGATAACAGAAAAAGGAAACAGAAGAGGATAATTTCATTTCACAGCCTTAGAATGTGTGGGTACAGCCGTATAATGCCTTCTCTGGACACCTCATTGTCTCTCTCCTCTAACTAACTTTCAGTATTATTTACTATAAGACCCTTACTATATAATAACATATATCAAAGGCATTGTTTGGTTTGAGTTTTTTGGAGGAGAGGGTAGGGTAGGCGAGGGCATATGGATGTTTGGTTCAAAAAATGGAGGAGAGGGGAGGAAAATTTTTTTGTCCTTATTTGCTTCCCTACCCCCCTCTCTCACCCCTCCAAAATTGGGGGTTTTTGGAGGGGTGAGAAACTTTACTCTATTTTTGGACCAAAATATCCATGACAATTTTATAAAATTCCAGTGCTACCCTCCATACTTCTGCTGAGAATTGCAAACGCAGTAATGGCATGACGACGCGATGATGACGACGCATGCCTCGACAAATCTCAAGGCTGAAAGATTTGATTGAACCACTACACTTATTTTGCATCTCAACAAAGATTGAAGACTGAACTATGAAATGGTGGTGGTCTGGAGCAATCGGTGCTGCCAAGGCAAGTATCTTCCACCAATTCTATTGTTTTGTAAGTTATATATCTTTCCACTTCTCTGATTCTTCCATTTCCCCCTTCAGAAGAAACTTGATGAAGATGAACAGCCCCCAAGTTTCCAGAGCGTGGCTCTTGTCATTGGTGTTATCGGCATAGTTGGGAATAGCCTAGCCGAGGTCTTACCTCTCGTCGACACACCCGACGGACCGTGGAAGGTATACGGCGTCGCTTGTCGCCCCCGACCTGGCTGGAATGCCGATCATCCCGTCGAATATATTCAATGCGATATCTCGGATCGAAATAACACCGAAGCCAAGCTCTCCGGATTGGCAGATGTGACCCACATCTTCTACGTGTCCTGGACCAGTCGACCCACCGAGGCTGAGAATTGCAAAGTGAATGGGGGTGTGTGGGTGGGAGAGAGGAAGCGAAGATCCGAAAGAAGCTGAAATGGAGGAAGCAAAAGGGGTAGTGAAACACGTGGTGCTCACCAAGTTCAAAGATGATGTCTCGCCTCAGAAGATTGAGGAGCTCATCAAAGGCGACACCAATCTCGTCGAACTCGTTTCGCCCATGAATCTTTCCATTAGTACCTCCTTCCTTCTCCATTCCTCTTTTCCCTTTCTGATTTGCATTTCTATTGTCCAATCCGATCGGCACGGCAAGATGCTAGAGATATTCAGAATTGAAGGGTCTTGCATATTGAAAACACATTTTAGATGAAGGAATATGATCCATTATGCGAAAGAAATTTGCATTTAGGATCTCAATTAAATCAGAGAAAACTGTTTAATTAAAATCTGAAGGGTTCTTCAAAGATTTGAAACCTGTGAAAATAGAAGGTTTCGAATTTTGCGAAACTAGTTAGATCAGGTCAAGAAAGAAAATCTACAATGTAAGAGTTAGTCAAGAGAATAAATAGACAATCAGAAGGAAATGGGAAAAAAATGAGTCAGTCGCACCGCAAGGTTTAGCGAATGATCTCCAAACTGCTAAAAGTTGTTCTGTACTGTTGTGTTTATGGTGTATATGAGTATATATTGAACTCTTGTTAGCTACCATTTTTTCTCAGAAGCTAGCGGATGCTTCAAAATTGATGTGAACACTAAATTGGAATGAAGGACCTGCTTGTGGTAGTAGAAGTAGAACCCCTTTCCAGCTTTAAGAAAATGAGAAAATCTCTTGTAAACCAAGCTAATCATGTATATATAATCATTTTAGTTTTGTATTTAATAACAATAATCATATAATCATATATATAAATAGATAATTTTTTTAAATATATAAATAAAAAAATAATAATTATGATATAAATATTGTAAATAAAAAATTAAATGAAGACTTGAGGTATATTTATCAATTTTTTATTACCTCCCCTCCCCTCCCTTCCTGAATCAAATAAAAAATATCATCTCTCCTCTCCTACTTTCACACTTATAACCTCTCTTACCTTTACCTACTTTCCATTAAATTAACCTAACCTACTCTCCCCTTCATTTAACCAAACATAGCCTAAGGCTCTATAATGGACCTCATGATCATGACAGTCCTCAAATTCCCATTCCGTCAATTCCTGCTAAGTCACTTACGGTTTTCCTCTCCGCCAAATCATTAGCAGGGAGGATTTCTGTGTGTCTTCCAAGATTCATCGCCCATTCTGGGCGTGGCTGCGTTTTGGTAACCTGGATCGTTATTGTTAGTGCGTGGAAGCCAAAACTCTGGGTTTTCTGCATTAAATTTCGTAATTTGTACATTGATTTCCTGTTTCATCTTCTTCGACGATGACGATCACGATGCAGTTGACACCCGGAAGCTCAGGGTATTTGGAACTGTATCCTGAAAGGAAAATGTCTTTCTTTAAGAACCCTTATATTCTCGGCCTCACTGCCGTCGCTGGCATTGGTGGGCTGCTTTTTGGCTATGATACAGGTATAAACTTTTAATTCCAGGGGTTAGGGCTAAAGCTTGTTTCCAATACTCAGCGGCTTGATCAAACCAGGCCTTCGCAATTTTTGAATATCTAACTTGTTTGATGAGTGAAGCAGTAAATTTGGTTAGCTCAAAAAATGCCACCCATTTCTTTTGTTAATATTATTCATACATGAAATTGTCTGATTTTCCCCATAAAATTTCAGATGAACGAAACATAATCTGTGTTTTACTTGACAATTTTAACTACTTTCTCGTAACTGGAATGGTACTGGTTTACCAAAATTGATATTGCATATTATTACCTTATATCCGTGAATGTATATATTTTTGTCGCTCCCAAACAACAAATACGCATTCACGAATAACTGACGCATAAAAACAATTATCAATAGCATTTTTTTAGCATCATCGTTTTGATAGGGGCAGAAGGCCCCGTTTTCGTTTTAACAATTTCAGTTGGGTGATCTTAAATGCATATTTGCCTTTGATCAATCCAGAAGATAGTTGAACAAGGTTCATAGATTGAGTTAATCTTTTGGAGTCACCCAGGTTCGAATCTTAATACAATATATTGCCAAATGCGAAGATTTTTATTTTCCTATTTGTAATAATAAGCAGTTCTTCATGGATGAGATATCATTCGTTTTTCTCAGTCCTCTCCAGGGCAAGGCATGAAATAATTTTACAACGCATATTTAAAAAAAAAAAAGATAAAATTTTCTTGCCTAAAAGCGCCATCTTTAATTTTATTTCATCCTACTTTTATGGTGTTTAGTGAGAATATCTTTTTCTTGCATTGTAGTGATGTTCTCTTTCCCATTGGTAAGAAATATTGCATAGCTCCAACCTTTTTTTCTTTTTTTCTTTTTTGAAAGGTTTTTATTATAGTATATTTTCTTGGAAATAAATCTGGACTGTCTACATTGTTGCCACTTGACACTTGCTATGTATATGTTTGATTTTCAGTTTTCTTTTCAATAGAGCATCTACAAGGAAGGCTTTGACATAGCAATGAAATTCTACAAAGAAAATTCTTTTTCAATTTGCTATTAGATAAAATGAAAGAACAATTATCTGGGCAAAGACTTCTGGTTGAATGAAGAAAATTCTTTTATAGTTGAATGATGAATTCTTAAGTTTACCTTACGATATCTGATTCTGACTTTTTCTTTATCAGAAAACATAAGATGTATTTGAATAGGTGTTGGTTGTTCTGAATATCTAGGTTGTTCTTTCTGCAGATTATGGATGTTTCAGTTCTCTTATGATAATGTTAACATGTGATTTCTTTTACCACAGGTGTTATATCAGGAGCCCTTCTGTACATTAAAGATGATTTTGTGGAAGTTAGAAATAGTAGTTTCCTTCAGGTACATCCCTTCTTTTCCTTTATCACTTTGATGAATTCAGAAATTGCATCTCTATGTAGTTTACGACAAATCTAAGTATTTAGCAAAAAGCTTCATATCTAGTTATTGGCCGTGACCGCGTAGAGTTTTAACTGGAATGGTGGACTCAGGATCTGTTTGTTCTGGTTTTACACTGCTTTGGAAGAAATGGTTACAAATTCAATTGTGATAGGAAATAGAAGGAGAAGAATAGAGATTGGCAGAACCTTGCATTCATCATCTGTCATAACAGTATGATTCCTCCTCATACATGCTATTTTAAGTTGTTAGCAAGCTAACTAACTCACTCTCTTTAGATAATGATAGAACCTGCAAATAATCATGATATTCTGGAAAATACATAGCCGTGTATTCTTTTTACTAGTTGGAAAATGAGATAATACAATCACTAATGGCTCCTTCTAGCAAGAAAGCTTAGATATATTGGAAATACATCAAGAATCATGAAATCACTACTTTCGGTTTATCTTGGGTTCATTTTTTTCCTCACATTTGAAGTAATCCCAATTCTCTTCTTTGGTTTATCTTGGCCTCAGAAAGAAGCCTCTTTCGCGTAATGCTACTTTCGTTGGAGCTCAACGCGAACATGTTAGGTGTGGTCGCTCGTGTTGGTGTCATCCTTGCCTTGTCTACTCCTTTCCCTCCCATTACCTTACCCACGCTTTTCAAAGTTTTGATGGGTTGAATTTGGGAGTATTGTCCTTAATAAAATAATTCTGTCGACTTCCAGTAGTAGCCCTTACAGCTTTGCTCCTCTTTTCTTCCCATGTTTTGTTCACCTTATTTTGATCTTCTACCTGGTTGGCATAATCCATTGCTTCAGATTCTGAGGGTGCATTAGCATTAGAATCTCATTGCACATGTCTTCCAAAGGTGCTGAAAGCAACTCAAACTGCTCTATTCAGCCACTGTTCCTTCTTGGCTTGGTGCGAGTAGCAGCTGTATTCAACCCCTAGATGGCGACAAGGAATCTATCTGTCAGCTCCTTCTTAAACTCTCGGCCTGACTTCACCAGTGAGCGAGACTCTAGCCACTAGAACCATGTCAATGCTTTCCCTTCCAAGCTAACCACCATCGAATCCAGTTTCTCTGACTCACTTATTCCACGAAATATCACTCCACTCTGAATATCCACTGAGAGGGTCTTTGGAGAACAAAGGTAGCTCCAACTTTTGGTGCTTGGATACATCATTTAGCCTTGTTTCTTCATTCCCTCCAATGTTATGAATTTCTGGGTCATTCCTTTGGGTCACAGGCTGCTCAGGGTTGGGGGTCATTTGGTGGCAGAGAGGTCTTTCTCTGTTTCTGTTAGGATTAGCAGTATAGAAGGCCACACGGAACTCATTAAGTTGTTCAAGAATGAGATTCACAGTTGCATGTACCCAGGTAAGTTTCTGTGATGTCTCTACTAGTTTCTTTTGTACTTCTTCTACCACCTTTTCTAGTTGCTCTACCTTACCCTCCATTCTGGTTTCGGCCATTCGCCAGGATGATCGCTTTGATACCAAGGTGATAGAACCTGCAAATAATCATTTATATTCTAGAAAATACATAGCTGTGATTCTCTTTACTAGTTAAAAATTGAGAGAATACAATGACTAATGCCTCCTTCTGGCAAGAAAGCTTAGATATACTGGAAATGGAAATACATCAAGAACAATGAAAATGAAAACTCAGTCTGGTATTCAAGAGACCAGACCCCTCTCCTCTCAATTCTACTAATGATGCGCTTCTACAATGCTTTCCCCTCCTCCCCAAAACGCACTCCCACATCCTAACATGTCAGAAAATTGTTACTCAACACTATCCACTACTGTTCCAATTCTGCCCTTCCTTTCCATGTGTTCTGGGTTGGGCCCTCTTCCCTTAGCTCTCCTATATATTCGGCCCCAAGACTTCCTAGGCCCATCAGATGCTAACAGTAGTTAACTAAGCTGCTGACCACTTTATCCCCCAATTATACGCGTCTGATTATTGCATAGCTGGTCAGATCACTTCTGTAGTTAATATGGAATTTATAGTGCAGCAAGTCTGATCTGTATATAATTATCAGATCTGTAGTTATTGCAGGGCTGTTACAATTTTTTAAATTACCCAATTGTTCTTCTTTCAATTGGCTGAACATCAGGAGCTGTCTTCTTCTTATTCAGTCTACTCTTGTTTAAACTGCAGTATCCACTCTATAGAATTCATTCAGAATTTCAGAAGTTACCAAAGTTCTGTGTTTTCCAGCCGTTTTTTACTTCGTATTAGAAACCCACTTCTCTTTCTTGGCACCCCCATCTTCTCTTTTATTCACTGCACCATATGGCATGCAAAAATAGCCAAATTTCTAGCCAACCATCTGGGTTAAAGCCCCACCTTAGTTGCAGCAGATGGATTTATTAATATCATTAGTGGGCACTAGCTGAATGGTCCCAATTATTTACAATAGGCCAAATCAGTGATGCACAATGTTGCAGGAAACAGAAAAGATGAATGTTTGAATGATTCTATGCCTCCTATAAAAGGACCAAAAATACAAACTATGGGGGCTGAAAACCACATGGTGATATTAGCATTGGTTGATCAACATCAAGAATCTTAAAATTTGACGCTCCTCATCCATGACACTGCCCATGAGATTTGGGAAGCAGTGAAAGAGTTATTCAGATGGAGATAATATTTCTGAAATTTTAAGTTTGAGATCAAGAGTAACCCTCATATCCTCAAACAAGGTGAGCTATCTGTTATGCAGCATTGCAATGCTTTGACTTGCCTTTGGCAACAAATGGATGCATGTCACAGTCTAGAGTGGGAGAACCTTGGAGATGCAAAGTACTGGGGAAATGTTGAGAAAGAGAGGATTTTTAAATTCTTGCTTGATCTGAGTAAGTCCCTGGATGTAGTGAGGGGGAGAGTGCTTGGAGCAAAGCCCCTACTTTTATTAAAGGAAGTTTTCTCAGAAGCATGTAGAGAAGAGAGTAGAAGGAAGCTCTTATTAGATTCCTTATCTGGAGAATATCCAACAATAGCTTCCATTGAATGAATAATGGATCCGGATCCTAAAAACAACACTCTTCAACAGCTGCAATTATTGAAGGTTCTGCACTTGTGACTAAAGGTGTAAACTTGAATAATGACAACAAACAGCAGAAAGGTAGGCCTTGATGCTATCTTTGCTGTTTCTGGGCACAAAGGAGAAATGTGGAAGTTACAATTTCAATTTTACTGATTTGAAGTCATCAAGATAGATGAATAACAAAGGTTACATTGCTGTCCCTGAAGGAACTTCCAAACCAGCAAGTAAACCAACAGTTTTTATTTAGAACATGTTGATTTGTTTAAAAAAATAATTAGGCAAGGTTCCTCTTCTAATAACAATGTTACTGGATCTATAGCCCTAAAAGTCAGTTTTCCTAATGCTTTTGATACTAATTCTAGTCCAATGATTGAGGTAACTTGGATAATTGATAGCACTTCAGACCAAACTAGTAATGTGTTGTTATTCCATAATGCAGCCCTTGAGAAAATAAATATATTGAATGCTTAAGCCTTTAGGGTATATTACATACCAGAAAGACAAAAGGGTGGAGGTAAAAGAGGGAATTCGCAGTGTTTATGAGAAGGGAGTGGATAGGGAACAGTTTGTGCGGGCTTTGAAAGGGGAAAAACTGACTGAAAAGGAAGAAGAGTCTGATTCTGGTTTTGGGGTGGAGATAGCCAACCTCTCAAAAGTTGGTAAGTTTGTTTTCGTCTTAGGTGTTCCTATGTTGTGTCTTACCTTGCTTTTCTTTTGGTAAAGAAAGTATCTTACCTAGCTTTAAGTGAATGATTTTGGAGTGAGGTACTGAGTGAATATTTATTTGTGTTAGACGGATTCTCTTAGAAAATTTAGTCATTAGCTCTTATTCGAGAGCTATTTTATGTTAAAATAGTAGTACCTTTTTCTTTGTTACCATTTTTCTTGTCTATGCTGTGCTTATAGGAGCGCCCTATCATATTTTATGTCCTTGTAAATGCTTAGATCTGCAGTTGTTATGTGTCATTTTTGCATGACTGATCAGATCTGTTAATTTGTAGCTTGTCAGATCTGAATTTAATGTAGTTATGGTAACAGTGGTCATAACCCTGTAAAATTTACGAATGAAATGATCAGACTGTTGATCTTTGTTAATTGTTTTCCAGCCTCTTTCCATTTGTTCTCTAATCTTTCTATTAGTAACATTCTGATTGTTTGAGTTGCCAGGAAACAATTGTTAGCATGGCATTGGTTGGTGCAATTGTTGGAGCAGCAGCAGGTGGTTGGATTAATGATGCTTATGGACGAAAGAAGGCCACCCTTATCGCTGATGTTATCTTTGCTCTTGGATCATTTGTCATGGCTGCTTCATCAGGTCCTTATATTCTCATATGTGGACGTCTTCTAGTTGGGATTGGTGTGGGCATTGCTTCTGTCACTGCTCCTGTCTATATTGCCGAAGCTTCGCCATCAGAAATAAGGGGAGGATTAGTAAGCACAAATGTGCTTATGATAACTGGTGGGCAGTTTCTTTCCTACCTTATAAATCTTGCTTTTACACAGGTTAGTTTTTGGTGCTTTGCTTTTTTATGGGCTTTTGTTTACTGGCAATGATGATAAAGAAATAGAGACACAACTTTACATTCCTTGCGTGAGCTATGCTCATTTTCAAACTATGCATAGAATTGATATTTAGAGGTACTTATGTATAAATCGTTGTCACGCAACCCCATTAGCTGGAGGGTAGAGAACTCAAGATGAAAACAATTCAATGGTGAGAGTAGGCTTTGAATTTCATTCTTGACTTAATGTTTTCTTTCTTTTCCAGTTGTCTCACCCCAATTTTGTTTAAATGTTGTTAATCTTATTCTCTTTTATTGATCTTTAAATGTTTGGATTCAATATTAATGTCAGGATCAAAATATGTATCCTCCACTTGGAGTCGATGTCTCTCTATTTGGGGGAAATAGTTTTCTTAACAACTGGCTGTCTTAAGATTTCTCATTTTTCTGCTAAAAATCAAGCTGCAATGACTGGAAAGTATACAATACCAGAAAGTTTAGTTGCTTGGTTGCATGCTCTGATATATTGAGTTAGTTAGAAGTAGCACTTGCTTGGTAGAAAAATATATTGTAATTTTGGTAGCATTTATGAACTTATTCCAAGTTGAAGTTTCAAAATAGTGATGTCATTGCCTTCCATTTTTCAATTTCTGAAAATTTAAGGGCTTCACTGTTCTTCTATTTGATAAAAGCTAGAAAAATATCAAAAGAACTTCCACTAACTGAGAGAAGTTTTTATATTTTGGGAATTATTTGGTTCATTAATATGACGTTGCTTTTTCAAACTTTTTGGGCACTTGTTTGCTGACCACTTATAACATTCTTCATCAAGCAGGTCCCTGGGACTTGGCGATGGATGCTGGGAGTTGCTGGTGTGCCTGCAGTTGTGCAGTTTTTCCTCATGCTCTTCCTACCTGAATCCCCCAGATGGCTTTTTATCAAGGTAAAAAAATTGTATATTTTTTTTAAGAAAATTTATGTCAAAGCAGTGGCCTTCAAATTATGCTGATTGCTAAGCCATCCTCTATCTTGTCTTTGAATGCAGAATAGAAAAAATGAAGCCGTTGTTGTGCTTACTAAGATATATGACTATGCTCGCTTAGAGGATGAAGTTGATTTTCTTACAGCTCAGTATGAACAAGAAAGCCAAAAGAGAAATGATATCAAATACAGGGATGTGTTTAAGTCAAAAGAAATTAGGCTTGCTTTCCTTGTTGGAGCTGGACTACAGGTACTTAACAATGACATACAATTGTTACAAAACACAGCCTTAGAATATCAGAGTGACAGTTGTGAATGCCCTTTGCTGTTAAAAGGTTAAGGGGAATAATTCTGCTAAACTGATCGAATTATAGGTTTTCTGAAATTTAGAGATCCACTGTCACTTCACAATTTAAAGAACAAGACCAGGCATGAAATCAGGAGTCAGTTGGGTTAATTCAGCTAGTTAGATTGGCCATCAAACTGAAGAATGTAATTTTAGTTTTTGGTCATTGAAGGATGTATTAGCCAGAGTTACATAAGATTTTTATTCATCATCTATACATCCTTCCTCTTTTACCACCACCCCCCCCAACAAAAAAACAAAGCACTCTACAGGTTGCTACACATATTCTCCTAGATGCCCTTCTACCAGATTTTTTTACTGTTATAGACCTTTGTTATCAAGATTGCATGATTCACAATTTGAATCGTGCGATTTGATCCAGAAATTACAATGGGAGATTCTATTAATGGACCAGAATTGTGCATGAATCATGTGATGCCGGTTGCACAACTGGGTCGCACATAGATCCGGGTCGGATCCTGCATGACCCGACTTTAAAACAAACCTTATTTGTTTGTTTTTTTCCGTTTTTGGGTTTAAAACTACTGCATATGTTATCCTTTTTTTACTTATCAGCTTATCCCACCCATTGTTTACTTAAACCCCTAATTTTTTATTCTCTCTCTTTCACGTCCCCTCTCTTTGTTTATTTTTGCTAACAAAAGTGGCATTAGAGCTTTCCTAATCCTCTCTGTTAGTTTTGCGCTGCCATAAGGTGTCTGCAAACAATTAAGTTTGGCCCTGTGGTCCCAAGGGGACCACCATTTCTTTGTTAGGGGGAATGCCTCATGAATTGTACATGCTGGAAACGGAAAAGGAAATCTGTTATGGATGGGGAGATTGTGTACATAGCCCCTTTTCCTTGTAGCTGCACAGAAATGCTTCGAATCCACAAACTCAGGTTCAATGTCGTACAAGAATCTATATATTGTTTGCCAAACACCTTTAGGTGCAAGTGCAACATTATCATAGTAAAAGTAAGGTCTCCTAATGGCAGCCTTAGGAAGATTTCTGAGAGTTATAGAGAATGACTCGTTTGTAGGAACCCCAAATCATTGTGTTTGGAAGATGCAACATCTCATTATCTTCATTAAAAGTTTTCTTTACAATATCCCTTGGCTTTTTCCTTCCCAAAACCTCGCATTCACAATAACTACGCTTCTTTTTATTAGTATGGTCACTATATCGTGGCTTCCCTTCAAGAGCCATTTGAGCAGCGTATATAAAATCCATCAGTTTTGCAAATGAGAAGTCCACACCACTGTTATCATAATTGCACGATTCGATCCAGAAATTGTAACAGGAGATTCGAACCTCCCATTGCATCTTTGATGGACCAGAATTGTGCATGTTTCAATTCATACATGTCATCCTTAATAATTGATCATGAATCTTATGATTCACGGCACGTTTTGATTCAAGATTCGGAAAATAGGCTTTCTGATTCATGATCCGTATCCCGATTTGATAACCTTGTTATAGACCCTATTCAACACTTATTGACTAATAAGGATCAGTAGTAAATCCAAGGTCTGTGAACTGCTGTTGGAATGCTTGGATGATTCCCTAGAGGCTTGCTCTAGATTGGTATGCTTCCATTGCACCAAGACCCGAGTAAGAGGCATATTATACATTTTAAATACCTTCCTCGTGAGAATTTTGCAGGGCTCTATTTAAAAATGCTTTTTTCTTCTCCTTTGTGTAAGGAGAAGTTGATGTAACACACACTCACACACACTAGCATAGATGCAAACAGAGCAGGGGTTTAGGAAGAAAATTGCATAACAGGAAAAGGGAGAAAGAAATAGAGAGTGAGTGGAGGGGGAACAGAATAGAAACTAAGGGGGAAGAGAGAGAATTTAGGGAGGGAGTGAGAGAATCTGAAGTGGAGGAAGAGATCTCATAATACTCAAAATATTCATTCATCAAAGGTCTCTTACATATGTGGCCTTACTCCTATTTATAGAGCAGGGTTTCCTAATCTTGCTAACAACTTGCATGACAACTAGCAAATAACTTGATGACAACTTGCATGACAATTAGCAAAGGACAAGTTGCAACATCCACTTTCAACTTGCATCCACTTGCACAAAAGACAACTGGCAAATAAAATAATCCTACTTGCTCATGGCTACTTGTAAAATAAAATATAAAATTAAAACATCAATTCCTCCTATGGTAAGTCTTCCCATATTTTCTATCAATTCTAGGTTTGCTCAAAATATCCTACTTCTCATATTTCATCAGAAGGCCTCCCACATTTTCATGATAGAAGGGAGGACCCTATTATTAAGTCACCTCTTTGTGGACGGAAGAGTATTTTACCCCAAGAGTAAACAGACAAATATGATCATTGTTAAGTTATAAGTAGGTTAACTGGATTTGGATCAGTTGATTAACTGAAAATTTAAACTGTTTTTTGTTTGATTTTTGACGACTTTCAGATATTAGAGCCTGAGTTGACCTTTTGTCACTTAGTGTAATGATTTATGTGATAAAGAAGTAAGAGCTGCTTTCAGAGATTGATGAAAGTACTTATGAGAGCACTGAGTTTCATGAACATGGTTTGCATATATAATTTAAGAGATATTAGCATATTCAATAAAACTTCGGTGATTTCATCTGCAGCATTGGTTGGTTGTTTAACCATCCCATGCACATTTTTGTTAAATGCATGTATTTGTGATGAAGCCGTTTAAGATTAAGGTACTTCAATTCTGGATGCATGTTTCATTAAGCTTCTGTACTTCATTGTAAATGACTTTTTTCATGCAAGTGTATTCTTAAAACATCCATGGTTCTGCAGGCTTTTCAGCAATTTACAGGTATAAACACGGTCATGTACTACAGCCCAACAATTGTCCAAATGGCCGGCTTCCATTCCAATCAGTTGGCTCTTCTTCTATCGCTCATTGTTGCTGGTATGAACGCTGCTGGTACAGTTCTTGGCATCTACCTTATTGATCATGCAGGGCGGAAAAAATTGGCCCTTTCTAGCTTAGCTGGAGTAATAGCCTCGCTGATCATACTTGCTGTGTCATTTATTAACCAATCTTCTGACTCCACAAATGGTTTGTATGGATGGCTTGCAATTGTGGGTTTATCCATGTATATTGCTTTCTTCTCACCTGGAATGGGACCTGTGCCATGGACTATGAACTCTGAAATATATCCTGAAGAATATCGGGGAATATGTGGGGGCATGTCGGCTACCGTGTGTTGGGTTTCAAATTTGATTGTGTCCCAGACCTTTCTATCAATTGCTGATACTGTAGGGACCGGTCAAACTTTCTTGATTTTAGCTGGCATAGCTGTGCTGGCCTTTCTCTTTGTGGCTGTGTACGTTCCGGAGACCAAAGGATTGACATTCGATGAAGTGGAGCTTATATGGAAGGAGAGAGCTTGGGGCAAGAATCCAGACACACAATGCCTTGTTAGGCATGGAAGTGACTCCTAGAAGCTCTCATTCACAACTTTGATGAGCAATATAAAATTCATGAGTTCAATAGTGTTCGTTTCATGGTATTTAATATATCATTCCTTCACTTGCCAAATGTAAGTTTATCAAGAGTGCAGTCGTGAAGCCGAATATATGCAACAGTCGCAGTTAATTTATCATTTGTATAGGCAGCTTAGTAGTGATGAAATTATTGTTTAAGTCTCGCCTTATTCCAAAATTTTAAGTGTTTGGCATTGTATCTTCTCTATTAATATTGAGTGACGTATAATAATGCCCTACATTATCACTTCACAAGTTTTGGTGATATCTCATGGTTTAGGGCATAACTATGTGAGTTGTGTATTTTACAAGGAGCTTAAGACACTTTGTTTATATGATTTATATTATAGTAAAAATTTTACACGATGTTCGTTTATTAGGAAATGGATCAATTTTCAGCAACTAAATACAGCAGGCATATTGTCTAGTGGTAAATTAATCTAATCAGATTTGGATTAGCGAGTAGGAATTTGAGAAAAGATCCATCACTCGCAATCTTCCAGCATAAACAATTTAGAGCATTTCGAATAAATTAAAAATGTGAACATTTTAAAGATAAAATCGTGTAAAAGCTCTCCTTTGTGAGATTCCTGTAAAAGCTCTCCTTTGTGAGATTCCTGTGACTCTTAGTATGTAGGATCTTTGTATTCTTGGTGATTTCTTTAGCTGCTTTGGCTTTTTGATGAAGATTGAAGGGAAAAGTGAGTCAATGAAAGATGATTATTCCATTTGGGGACATCCTTAAACCTGACTTCTCTCCTCTGCCTGTTGCCCTTTCAGTTTGAGTGAAACCCTTCTATTCTTTGTATGCTCTTATGTATTCATTCTCATGGTTTCAATTGTGCATTAGGGTTAGTTACTTACATTGTTCATTTTAGTTATATATAGACCAAAACTAAAAATAAGAGTAAACTAAAAATAAGAGTAAACTATAAGGACTATATATATATATATATTTTAGTTGCCCACCCGGTTTATCGGAGCTTTCTCCTGACATTGCGCATCTGGCTATAGTGGGTAAGTTTCCCAACGGGGATTTTCTGCATACGCTAAGACTCGAACTTGAGACCTTGCTTAAGCTATGCATAGGGTCAGTTATATTAACGTTTTGTGTTTATTTTAGGGTTCATTGACTAATATTACTCCCACTATCCTTTGAGTGCTCTTATGTGTTTATGCTTATGGTGTCAGTTATGCAATAGGGTTAGTTACTTTACATTGTTCATTTTAGTTATATAGGGACCAAACTAAAATGAAGTTAAATTATAAAGACTAACCATTAATCATTTGTGTTCATCTCATTGACTGACATTACTCCTCACCAACCCGTCCACCCACTTTAGCCAAACTCCCAAAAGTTTGGATGCTTTCTCAAAATTGATACTCCCTCTAGTCATTTTCATAAGGAACAATCTCTCTCATAGATGTAGTCTTAAATATTGAAGCGCGAGTTTGCCTTCTGTAATCGAAAAAAAAAGGGTGGTCCTAAATTTGGGAATGGTTTCTCTCCACTTCTAGTTACAGTATGCTGCCCTCCTTTTAGTTTTTAGTATAAAATTGTTGGTGTTGCTTTTTATTTAAGTTGTATTTAAGATCTTTTAGTATTTTTTTTCTCTCTATAGCACTCAATAACCTAAATTAGGTTTCGATGAAAAAAAAAATAATACAAGGTCTTGAATACAACTTAAAAAAAAAAAAAACATCATCAACCATTTTACACCAAAACGCTGACGTTTTAAGACAAAGGAGGGCAGCAGACTATAACCAGCAACAGAGAGAAGTTATTCCCCCTAAATTTAAGGAACAAATCCTTTTGTCTAAAATTTTAAGCTAGTCTCTCTATTTTTACACTCAGTCAATATATGCCACTTATTATCTCTCTATAATAAGCTTTTACTTATTATCTCTCATGTACTCTCTTTTTGAACAATGGTATAATTGGAAAAAATAATAATATCTTGCACATTTATTGTTAACTAAATTTAGCTAAAATTTTGAACCGTTTGATACAATAGTTCCTTAATATCTGTGGCTTGAGCATATAGCACACTAATCACACGCTAATTAGTGAATATTGTAATCTCAACAGAAAAGCATGTATCCAAGTGCATTTATCTTTGCTAGATATAATATACGTGTATGTATATGTAGCTAAATGATAATTTAACCAAAGCCATAAAAATTCAGGGAATACATACACATGAAGTACTATATACTAAACATTGAAGCTCCTTATTTAGGGCGGATACATTCACAAATTACACGCTTAGGAAAGTTACTAATCCTATGAGAGTACCAGGCCGACTTCAATCTATATCCTGCGCCCAAAAACACAACCAAAAGAATATAAGTTGATGCAGACTTGTTTCATTTTAATGATGCATAGATACCAACCAGCTAGTTAGCCTGTAACTTTAGTGGCTGTAAAGTGCACCGTTTGTGATGACTAATACTCTCTCTAGTCCTTAAGCTAGTTGACTTTTTTGAATAGATTAAAGAAGCCAAATAAATCAATTAATTATAATCAAATCAAATCTCTCAAAATGAATTCATATTATATAATCATCAATCTATTCAAATTAGTAAACTAACTCTTATATTAGTTATGATTAACTGATTTATTTAGCTTCTTTAATCTAATAAAAAAAAGTTAACTAACACTTACAATTAGGACCAGACGTAGTATGATTGTATAGTTGATTTGTTTGTTAGATGACTTGACAACAATTCGTCTTCAGTTATTTTCAAGTTATGGACACCTTGCATTTCATAGAGAAAACCTCTTTTTGCATTTGACTACCTTCCTCCAACACTTGTGAAAAAAATGAGCATCAAACAAGAAAACATTAGACTTGTTTTTTCCGCTCAGATTGTTCATTGGCAACCTGTAACCTACGAGCCATTATAAGCGTCTGAATTCCATCATGACAACAAGACAGTTGAAAACGTACCCCAGAAAAAAAAAGAAAGAAAGACAAGACAATTTAAAAACTAAATATACTGCAGTAACAAGTAAAATTGTTGAAACAAACAGAAGAATCAAGCACTTCAATCTGATTGTAGTGAACTGTAAATGAAGAATTTGATTTCCATTACACCTTTGCATAACTAGTTGAATACCTTAGTTGATCTGTGTTCCTTTAGTGTTATAAAATACTTCCTCTAGCCCTTTTTATAAAACAATGTTAACTATTTTCCTAAGATTAAGGAAATTAGTTAAAGTTAGTTAAATGTCTTAAACTCTAACAACTTCTCAAAATTACTTTTGATTGGTCTAGCTCACAGGGGGCAGAGGATGAACAAGCCATTATAAAGAGATAAGGGTATTTTTGGAGATTCTTATAAATGTTTCGTTAAATTTTGTAAAAGGTCTGGTCCCAAAAACCAATAGGTAGAGCTTTGTAAATAGGAATGTAGAGAGTACCTTTAGTAATTGGACTATAATAATAATCTTGTAAAGAACAAGAAGAAAACTACAATACTAACCTCTTGGCTCTTGTACATAGGATATGCTATAAAATCAAATCTTAAGCCCAAAAAGACTGAATGAGTTTCTCAATGTCTTTCTGCAAGAAGTAGCATTCGTATACAGAATATTAATTACCATGGAGCATGATAGATGGACTTTATCTTATTGAATAAAACCACCAAAATTGCTCTTACCTCAATTTTCAGGGGTGAAGTGGTAGGAGCATATCTCTCCACGACCTTCCCTTCTTTATTTATCAAGAACTTTGTGAAGTTCCATTTGATCCCATCTCCAAATAGTCCCCCTTTCTGTTCTTTCAAAAACTGGTAAAGTGGTGCTGCATTCTTCCCATTCACTTCAACCTTAGACAAATCAATTTAGGGTAAATTATTCTCTCTTCCCTTACAAAATGCCCAAATACATCATATTCAACATATACTAAAATTTTATAGATAACAGATATAACGGCAAGTAACAGGTTGGTTGTAACATATCCTTCTATTCCAGAGAGGCAAGTATAATTTTTTAAAACGTAAATAAAGTTCATATGATTTGAGAAATTCTCAGGGAAGAAGAAAGTACTTGATCCCTAAATTTATTAAAAATAAATTTTAGGTTGATTCAATATCCATTCTCAATGGCCAGAATACAAGACAATATCATTCAAGAACGATGAATATTTTGTTAGATACAAATTCTGAGTAGTGTAGCCAAGAAACATGAAAATTACTCAGGGGAATATCTGAACTGTCCAAATATAATTAGATATGTCCTGCTGTGTCTATTATGAGCATTCCTAGTACCAGAACTAACACATGTCAATTTTTTTGAAGTCCATCTGTACGTTAGAATCATTTTCCTCAATTACAAGTATATTAAACAAGTTACCTTATCAAAGATAGGAAATTCAGCTTTGAACCTTGTGCAAACAACTTCCTGAATTTCTTCACTGGTTCCTGGTTCTTGTCCAAGAAACTGATTGCATGGAAATGCCAAGATTTCAAACCCTGCAGAACTCACAAGTTCTGGTGTTACAAATTTTTAAAACTTCACTGAAAAGTCAATACATGAGGTTTTTTCTTTTACAAAATGACAGACCTTGGTTCTTGTATTTCTCATATAGTACATTCAATTCTTTGTAATTTGTTTGTGTCAACCCACTGCAACAATAATCAGAAACAATATCAAATAAACATTACCAAAATTAAAACCTGTTAAAGAATCATGACAACATGCTTATAATACAATAATATAAGTCTTCCCTTGTGGCAGAAGCAATCGTGTCTGTTAACAGTGATAATGCATATAGGGGTTTCTGTTTCCATTGTTTCTAATTTGTAAGAAATTAATTCCTTGCTTAGCGTTGTACCCTGTGGCGTTTCCAACATCATTATTAGGTGAACATTCGCTTTAAATCCACTTGGCAAGGTCCTATCTTAAAAAGGTTTAGCTGAAGCTCCACCTTTCTAATCTGAAATTATGATTAAGATGTATCTAATACCCTGAAGTATTTCCTAGGTGAGTGGAGCACCCTAAAGTATCTTGTAGTTCATCCAGCACCCTGAACCTAAAGTATTTTTCTAAGTATATCTAGCATCCTAAAGTATTTTGTGATTCATTTAGTATCCAAATGTATTTTTCTAGATGCATTCACCACTCTAAAGTTGCTACTAAAAAATACTTTTGGATGCTGGAGGCACTTTGACTTAAAGGACTTTTTGAGAGTTAATATTAAGGTAATAATTGCTCCTAAAAAATACTTTAAGGGCAAAGTTTCTCCTGAAAAATTAATCCTTTAAGGGCAAAATTATGTCAAAATATTTTAGGGAACCTAATGCACCTGGAAAAATACTTCAAGGTGCTGAATGAACTATAAAATACTTTAGGGTACTGGACATACCTAGAAAAATAATTCATGGTGCTGGACACACCTTAACATTTGAAATTATTCTATGAAAAGATTCATCGAAAATACAAAGGGAAATTTGGTAAAATCCTCAAAAATCCTGGAACTCTTACATGAATAGTACTGTATTTTCTGTGGCATCAAACATAATAAGAAACAAGCAGGTACATATATGCATATGAGAAACTCATATGTAGCACTGACTCTATTGATAATATAAAAATTCTTGAAATAATAATCAATCAAAAGATGAAGAATCTTTAGCATAAATTCCATATGTTGATTTTACAAAGTCTATCCATAGGGAAACTTGATGACCTAGAAAGTGAGCCATAAATCTCAAAACTGTTTGATTGAGAGACAAATGGTTTCCTACCTCATATACAAGGGGGAAAACTAGTGATGCAACACAGGCAGGGTCCATAAATAAGGTTGAAAGGAGGACACATACTAGAGCCTTTTTTTACTTTTTCAAAAAAAAAAAAACAAAGGAAGATCAGATTAATATAGTTTACAAAATGAAAAGGCGACCAATATAAATCATATTACCACTGTGAAGCAACATTAACGATTAGCAGAACCTTTCCACGGTATTGACTCAGGTTCACATAATTTCCAAGGATGTCCTGCAATTATGGTTCATAGAAAATTATGCAGAAAGAAAAACGTCAGCACAACAACTAAGCAAACCTACATTTGTGGAATTCAGAGAGCACTAAATTAACTTTATCATGAGGTTCTAACTTGCAAAATCAGTACAAAATCACGCGGTGCTATATCCTTTAGACAGTTAACATATGAATAAAAATTTCTAAAACACCCAATCATGGCAGCGCTAACTTGCAAGAAAAAATACATTGGTCATTTAACACTAAAGGACTGTAGGTATGCATCCAAGTTTTGTCATATAAAAAGGACATTTTGCTGGTCCAACTATAATTGTTTAACAACTAGGGTTAAGCAAAATGGATCGTTTATCAGATCATAGAACTTTAAAGCTAATGTGGGATTTTTCCTATATGGCTTGTATCATTATTCATCACTCAACCTTTAATTAGGAGGCTAGATCAAGATAGTATAGGCCATTATCTATCGATCTGGTGAGAAGCATAAACAAACCTATAAACAAGCAAACCATGCATCCAAATCACGCTATGAAAAGCAAAAGATAAATAAGAATGTGAAATCCGCCGTGCTAGACTCAGCAGAAGCTAGAGATATGAGGTGAGGACAATAATTAACACGTAAGGAAAAAATGCACAGGAGGTCCCTAAAGATGCTTCGATATTAACTATGAAATACAAGATACATTAGCGTATTATCTTATTAAGTTTTAGGTTCCTACGGCACAGCATATCAAATCTATGAGCTAGTCCTACTTCTACCCTTGAATGTTTCTCAATCAATTCAGCTATTCAATAAAAAAAAAAAAAAATCGAAGTAAACCCACAGTAAATTTTGAAGCAAGGAAGAGAAAAGAATGATAACCTTGACAGTGAAGTCGTAAACGGATTTGGAACTCTGTTCAGCCATGTGCGAAGAAGGAAAAGAGACAGAAACAGAAAATAATAGTAATGGAAGAGAAGAGAGGCGATAGAGATGAGCCAAGTCGGAGCTCAAACCAACGTTGAAATTGAAACAAGAAGAATCCCTCGGACTGCTTTCTGATTATTTGCGTACAAGTAGGAAATATCTCCAAACCGATAAATCACATAACTATTAATTTATGACCTTAATAAATATAAACATGTGCTTATCCCATTATTTATACTCCTCCGATTTTATATTATAAAATTACAAATAATTTAATTAGGTAGATTAAAAAGTTAATTAAATTTAATTAAATACTATAAAAATGTAAGATTTTTTTTTTTAAAATATACCCTTGTTTAAGGAGGTGGGTGAGGGAGGGCAAGGATCCCTTTGGTTAGAGGGAAATGGATAGAGAGGGATAGAAGAGAAAATTTTAATTAGTTCTATTTAAAAAAATAGATACGTGAGATTAAAATTTTTTAATTATTGGCCAACATGTAATAATTTATGCATAGACATATAATTAATTGAAGATAAAAATAAAAAATTAAATTAAATTTATATATAAGTACAAAGTATACCTACTAATAAAATGTTAGTTGATATGGTAATCGATTTTACTCTGTAAAGAGTAGGATATAAATTTAAATTTTATAAAACGTATTAGTTGAGAGAAATAATTTTTTTTTACATTCTAAATTTTGAAATGATAGTGATATATTTAACTAAATAAAAAAAAGGTAGATATAAAAATAAAGAATTGTATAGGCCAAAAATACAAGACTCATAAGCATACATCTTGTATTGCTACTATCTTCCTTGATCATGATGAAATCCGATCTTTTTTAGATGGGTAAAATTACAATCTTCTGATACTCACCTTTTTTGGCATCTCTTGTCAGCAATTGATGCTACATTGCATGAACCAAATTGCTTCATCCTTTTCCGCATCAACCACGTCAACATTATCACATGCAAAAAGAATTTGCTCAATAGACTCATAGGCCATTCCAACTTCAATGGGACATTACACAAAGATGTCCTTTCGATGCTTCATTCTTTTTTCAATCAGTCCCTATATAAAATTGATGTTTTATTACTTCCCCACTCCCTGGACCATGCTACACCAGTATTAGTTGTATAACTTTTTCCATTTTAATATATTGATCTTCTTATAAAAAAAATATAGGAGTCGGGGAGTATTTAATATAGTGTGGTCATAATGTTATTAACCATTTAAAAAAAACATAAAAGAAAATTAAAAATAAACAAATACCGCAGCATCGTAGACACTGAGAGGCACACAGGAGACAACCTGGTTGCTATTGGCTGTTAATATGAGATATGATATGAGATTAATATAAAATGGATATTAGATCATATATTTTTAAATGTGTGTTTCAAATCAATGAGTTTTTACGTAGTTTTTTTAACCCTAATTTGAATTTTTATTTATAAAAATTGTCTATCTATTCAAAATAATAATTAAATATAAATATCTCTACTTAAAAATTAATCATTGTTATTTTACTGTTTTTGACTTGTTTATTAAAATAAAATTGTTTTTTCATAAATTATTTATTTTATTAATTTGAATTTCATTTATGGATGACTGTTTTTATTGAAATTTTTTATATAGGTTTGTTAGAAATAAATAAAGGGATAAGGCATTTGGGCCTGAAGCACATAAATTGTATATCATTTGGGCTGTTTGTATCAGTGTACGTAAGTAGGACTTATATCATGTAATGGGTATATGATGTATAGATGACTCGTGGAGTTAATGAATTTGACAGAATTTTTCATTTTCTACGTGTCTCAACATGGTATCAGAGCGAGTCGCTCTAAGAGGACCGCTTTAATAATCAAGAAAACTCTGGAATCAAAGAATCCCAAAGAAAGTCTGCAACAGGAACATTGAAGCCCTAAAAGAAGAGGCTCAATAACGAACGCACGACAGCAACACCACTGATGCCGAACAGGAGGAGCGACGGAGATATCGACGGGCTTGGATTCACACATCCATTATTTCTCCATCCATCAGACACGCAAGGTGCAACAATCATTCCTCCTATTTTGACAGGAAGTGACAATTACACTAAATGGAGTCGCGCCATGAGGATTGCACTCCTTGGCAAACACAAATTAGGATTTGTCCATGGAACGTGTGAGAAGGATGCTTAATTATGAAGAACGATTCCACTCTCAATGGGAGCGCTGTAACGCCATCGTGCTGTCTTGGATTCTGCATTCTGTCTCCAAGGATCTTGCCAATAGTATTATCTTTTTTCAAGATGCCAAAACAGTTTGGGTCGACCTTGAAGAACAATTTAACAAGGTAACAGGCTCTAGAATCTTTTCTCTGTATTGTGAAAGTGCCTCCCTGCGTCAAGGCTCAGGCTCGGTTTCATCATATTATACAAAGATGAAATAATTGTGGGAAGAGCAGAGCATGTTACTACCATTACCCTTTTGCAAATGCGAGACCTCAAAGATTTATGCTGAAAGAACACAACAACCGAAGCTCCTTCTCACTGGACTCAATGACAGTTTCAGCCCAGCGAATAGTCAAATTTTATTGATGACTCCCCTATCAATAATTAATCAGGCATTTGCCATGATTCTGGAGGATGAGGCGCAAAGAAACATGATGGGTTCGATTAGCAGTGATATTGTTGAAGGAGTCGCCATGGCCACCAAAGGTAGGGGACGTGGACGAGGAAGGGGGAGAGGAGTGAAGGGAATTGGAAGACATGCAGTGGAATTAACTTCAAAAATTTTCCATTCCTTGCCTAGATCTGCTGAGTGTGTTTAAGTCAAGGAGTAAGAAGTGTTACCTTCGGTATTCGAATTATGGTCGCGAACTCAGTGTCCACTCGTCGCGACTTGTCTTCTCTGGAGTTTTCAGTCGCGACATGTCTCTGGAGTTGTTAGTGTTGGAGATTGTGCCCTAGGGGCCAATCATTATCTTATGAACATTGTTGATTTATGAATTTCTTAATTATGTTATCATATTATTTGCATATTTACTATGATGACAATCCTTGGATAACTTGTGATCTTATCCTAAATGTCCCTGGTCGGTCATCTATGCGGGAGCAGAGATGAAATAAGACCGGTATGACTTTGAAGATATATGGAGATATAAATCAAAGTCATAGGCACATGTAAGAGTACAGGGTGCTGGACCGACCCACTATGAGAGAGCTGCATGGGTTAAGTCATAAGCTTCTCTCATATACAAGCCATGTCACTATGCCCTTTGACCTGGGATCATCATGGATTCCTACATGACAAACGCTCAGCTTTGACCTAGTCAAAAGTCACTTTTGACCGAGTGATCATAAAGGCTATGTTCGGGCTTAGTGGTTTTTCATGCGGAGGAATGTGAATGGTCAAGATGGAATTTGTCCCTCACATTCGTAGAGAGATATTACTGGACCCCTCGATGAGTGAGTCTGAGAAATGTATGGCCATACTAGAATGGAAGGGTAGTTCCATTTCTATATTCAGACTACTCAAGGATCGAGAAAGTAACGGTCAGGAACAGGAGGATGACGTTCTCCATGCCTCATCCTTGACCGAAATATCGTGTGACAAAAGGGACGTAATATGGTTGTATGAAAGGTTACATCGTTTATCGATCCTCATATGTTTTGGGTAGTTGTAATGCCTTGCTAGAGACCGCTTACGACTTGTGGGTCAGTATAGTAACTGGCCCACTGCCAACTTCATATGGGCCTACAGGGTCGCACACAAAACAGCCCAATACGAGCTATGATGTCCAAATTCATTGAATCTAAGAGATGTCTAGATTCAATGAATAATCTAGGGTGGATATATATTTTATATATATATAAATTTGTATATATATATATTATATACAATATAAGAGATATTTGTAAGATTTAATTTATAAGGATAAATTAAATCTCTATCACTTTTGAATTTGAATTTAAATGGATATGATCTATTTGAATTTGAAATTCAAATTGATAAGATATCTCAAATTTGATTTATGAGAATAAATCAAATATAATTCTGTCTTATCTTTATTTTAAATTAAATAAATAGGTGAATTAAATCTGTGGGACAGATTTAATATAAACTATATTTATTTAATCAGTTTCTTATTAAATTATGCAATATATGATATTGTATTAATTCAGATTAATATAAGATTAATTCTGAAGCCCGGCCCTATTAGAAGCCCGATAGCTTCCTATATATTTGACATTAGGAGCTAGGGTTCTACATACAGAACATCTCTACACACATATTCAGACGTGAGAAAAGGGGGCAGGGAGAGTGCAAAAGGTTTGCAGACAAGAAACTGCCGAAATAAAGACGGTGAGGACGGAATCTCTAGAGAGCCCTAGAGGGACAAGAGGCGCTAGCACGTCGTTCGCGATTGGAACGCTGTTCGTGTAGATACCGGTAGAGGAAGCCGATCTGAGCTGTCGACTTCTTGTGATCGAACCAGACACGAAGACAGGTCGCGACCAGAACACGCTGAGGTCGCGACCATACGGGTATCTGAACGTCAGAAATCCGAAAAGAAGAGGCAGGTCGCGACTTGAAGCTGACGAGGTCGCTACTACAAACTCCAGAGACGTCAGGTCGCGACGAGAAGTAGAGTAGGTTGCGACTAAAAACTCCAGAGGCGACAGGTCGCGACTAGAAGCTGAGGAGGTCGCGACTGAAAGTTCCAGAGGCGAAGAGTCGCGACTAGTGGACACTGAGGTCGCGACCGAAGCTTGAAACCAAAGGTAACACTTCTTTCTCCTTGACTTAAACACATTCGGTAGATCCTGGCTGGGAATGGAAAAAAAATTTTAAAGTTAATTTCCGCTGCGTGTCTTCCAATTCCCTTCAGTTAGTCGTGACCTCCTAAGCTCCTAGTCGCAACTGGAAGGCTCTCTTCGATTTTCTGACGTTTAGGACGCCTTTATGGTGGCGACCTCAGTGTCTACTCGTCGCGACTTGTCGTCATACCTAGTGCTCTCTCCTCGATCGTAAGAAGTTGACGACTCAGATCGGCTTCCTCTACCGATATCCAAACGAACAGCGTTCCAACCACGAACGACGTGCTAGAGCCTCTTGTCTCTCTAGGGCTTTCTCGAGATTCCGTCCTCACCGTCTCTATTTTTGCCGTTTCTTATCTGCAAACCTTTTGCAGACTCTTGTCGCTCTCTCTCTCGATCAAAACCCTTAGCCCCTAATATCAAATATATAGGATGCTATCGATGTTCTCACTGAGTTGGATTTCAGAATTAATCTTATATTAATTATAAAATTAATACAATATCATATATTGCATAATTTGATAAAAAACTAATTAAATATAGTTTATATTAAATCCGTCCCACAGATTTAATTCACCTATTCATTTAATTTAAAATAAAGAGAAGACAGAATTATATTTGATTTATTCTCATAAATCAAATTTGAGATATCATATCAATTTAAATTTCAAATTTATCTTGCAAATATCTCTTATATTATATATAATATATATATACGAATTTATATATATATAAAATATATATATATATACCCTAGATTATTCATTAAATCTGGACATGTCTTAGATTCAATGAATCTGAATATCACAGCTCATGTTGGGCTATTTTGTGTGCGACCCTGTAGGCCCATATAAAGTTAGCAGTGGGCCAGTTACTGTACTGACCAACAAGTCATAAGCGATCTCTAGCAAGACATTACGACTACCCAAATCATATGAGGATCGATGAACGATGTTACCTTTCATACAACCATATCATGTCCATTTTTTTACATGATATTTTGATCATGGATGAGGCATGGAGAACGTCATCCTCCTGTTCCTGACCGTTACTTTCTCGATCCCTAAGTAGTCTGACTATAGAAATGGAACTATTTTCCATTACAGTATGGCCATACATTTCTCAGACTCACTCATCGAGGGGCCCAGTAATATCTCTCTACGAATGTGAGGGACAAATTCCATCTTGACCATTCACATTCCTCCGCATGAAAAACCACTCAGCCCGAACATAGTCTTTATGATCACTCAGTCAAAAGTGACTTTTGATTAGGTCAAAGCTGAGCGTTTGTCATGAAGGAATCCATGATGATCTCAGGTCAAAGGGCATAGTGACATGGTTTGTATATGAGAGAAGCTTATGACTTAACCCATGCAGCTCTCTCATAACGGGTCGGTCCAACTCCTTGTACTCTTACATGTGCCTATGACTTTGATTTATATATCTATACATCTTCAAAGTCATACTGGTCTTATTTTATCTCTGCTCCAGCATGATGACCGACTAGGGACATTTAGTATAAGATCATGAGTTATCCAAGGATGATTATCACAGTAAACATACAAATAATGTGATAACATAATTAAGAAATTCATAAATCAACAATATTCATAATATAATGATTGGCCCGTAAGGCACAATATCTAACAAGGAGGACCCCCACTTGAATGTACCCACTGCCACCAAAAGGGCGAGATAGAAGTATGTTGGCATATAATCGGCTTCCAGAAAATTTTAAAGGGAACAAGCCTAAATTGGGTCGTGAAGAAACCATCAATCATACTAACACTGAGATTCTTTCAGGAGCAGAGACCATCATCCTGCCACCACTGTAACTCCAAAATTCACTCAAGAGGAATATGAGCGATTGCTTCAATTCCTTCAAAAGGATATGGCTTCTTCCAGTTTAGCACACACCCTAATGGGTACAGGTTTAATTGATCCTCAATTCTCCACACCCACACACATTAATTGGGTCATTGACTTAGGGGCCACTACACATCTTGTAGGGGACCTTGCTATTCTAGACACTTAAGCAATTTACACAAGACCCATTAAACACATTAAAATTCCTGATGGGTCTCGAGTCCTTGTGATTCATATTGGATAGGTTGCCATTTCACATAATTTTATTTTACAAAATGTGTTATATGCACCACTTTTACAATTTCATCTTTTCTCAGTGTTCAAACTTACGAAAGAAAAAAATTGCATGGTTACTTTCTTTCTTGACCTTTGCCTCATGCAGGGCCTTCAGGGTCGAAAGACGAAGGTGACTAGTAAATTGGTTAATGGGCTTTATATTCTACAACATGTTAAAGCACAATCACTTCATTCTTGCAATTTTGTTGGCAATACTATTAGGACATATACATGTATACCCAATTCTGATGTATGACTTATGCATTCTAGACTAGGACATGCACCTTTTTCTATGCTAAAACGCCTAGGCATTGTAACTGACAATAAGACATTGTTGAATAAAGTTGTGACATTTGTGCTTAATTGAAGCAAACTAAACTTCCCTTTTCATCTAGTTGCATTAAAACAAATTCTTGTTTTGAATTATTTCACCTTGATGTCTGGGGACCGTATCAGGTACCTACACATTAAGGACATCAATATTTCTTGACCATTGTTTATGATTTTTTGAGAGCCACTTGGATTTTTCTTATGAAACATAAATCAGAAACTTCTTCTCACATTAAGCATTTTATAGCCTATGTTTTCACCCAGTTTTCTATCATTGTGAAGCAGATTCGTAGTGATAATGGCAGATAATTTATGAACCATGACGTTCGTGAGTTCCTCTTAACCAAGGGAATCATACATGAAACTTCATGCCCCTATTGTAACATCCCAATTTTTGGTCTAGGAATTGGGACAGTTCATCTAGGTCCAAAATGAGGAATGTGAGGAATATCCTAAGTTTTAAGCCTAGAAATTCTGCAGGTAGCTTGATATGGGCTGGCTCCTGTGTAATATAACCTGATATGGGCGGGTTGTCGAGCTTTTCAATTAACGATGACTCCCGAAGAGTTTAAGGGATGAGTTATTGAAAGAGAATTTCTAGAACTTAAGATAAGGGATGAGAAGATGAGTAATGAGGCCAGAAAGAGAACGTAGGGGCAAAATCGTAATTATGGGAAAGATCGGGCTGGTAGCCGATGAGTACCATATTTTACCAAAAAATAGAGAAAATTATGCTGATCATTTCATTGAACTGTGAAATGTGCATATGAGGTCTCTATGTGTATGAAAGAATTAGAAATGTGACCAGGGGTAAAATGGTCATTTTGGAAAAGTGTGCGCGAGAGTGCTTTTTCAGGCAAAAACAGCCCGGTCCGGATAAAATATCTGAAAATACCGGGAGATAGAGAAAAGGATTCCGGGTTGGATGAAGAGTCACAGAATTTTGATTTGAGGTCCCGATTTTTCTGTAAAAATTCCGGAAGATGGGAATTTACAGTTATAATCGGTAAAGGAAAAGCAGTCCCGATAGGGATGATCGGACTGTGGCCAGGGGGCGTATAGTGTTTCTAAGGCCTTTAGTGACACCAGGGAAGGCCCAGGCCCATTAGATCAGTCCAGTGGTAAAAGGGGCCGGTGTCCGGGAAAAAGGTGCGAAATGACGAAAATGCCCCTATGTTATAGAACAGCTAAAGAATGAGTAAAGGGTATTTTGGTCATTTGCCTAAGGTTAGACAGTCCAGGGAAGTTATCTGGATAGTTGACCAGGGTCAAAGAATACTCTGGTAAGATGGGAAAAGACAATAATGCCCCTAGACCTAATAAAGTAAAGAAAAAGGAACCAAGGGCATTTTGGTAATTTGCCAAGGGGTGTTTCTTGGGAAGCGTGCCATCAGAGTACTTGGGCTGGATCAGAGACCCAAGAGGATATTCCCAGGCCCAAAAACGCAGGCCCAGTGATTCAGGGGGAAAAGTGACATTAAAATAATGATTTAGTGACTTTTCAATAAAGTAAAGTTACTCGGTGGGCACGATAACCGAGGAGGTGATCAGATAAAGTCCGGGGCTTATCTGGATAGCATTGGGAAGCGTGCAAGGTCTCTTCCAGGCGCCACATGGTATTAGTCTGGAGAAAGCAGATAAAGCTGAGGACACGCTTTACGAGGCAAGAGACTGGACCGGTGAGTCAGCCTGCTGAGTCAGCTGCTGAGGTGTCCAGGAATTTCAGCATGTGGAAAATGTGGCGATGAGTCAGCTGCTGAGGTGTCTACTGAGGTGTCCTGGATGATGTCATGCATGATGCAGTAAAAAGGAATAAAGAAAAATAGGAAAATCCAGGAAAAACCAGGACCACATGTTCAGATGGCTTCAAAATTACAGAAATGCCATCCATTAAAGCTATAAATACTCCCTTCCCCTCCCATTTTATGCATCCCACGTTTTTGGCAAGAAAAGAGAGAGAAAGAAGAGAGAGAAGGAGAAAGAAAGAAAGAAAGGAAGTTCTGGTGGAGTTGGAAGCAGTATAGAAGTTCTGGAGCTCTGCTTTTGAGGTAGTAACTAATCCTAGCTCTTATGTAATGTCTTTGTGATTGGTTGTGCTATTGTTTGGTTGGATTGTTGTCTTATATGTTATGATTGAAGCTCTATTACAATGCTATGATCATATGTTATTGAATATGAAAGCACGCAGCATATTTATCTGTACACAATCACAAGCAAGCACCGTCACTCTGCATTGCATATATTGTTATGATTATTACTACTGAGATTCCCCCGAATCTCATCCCCATCCATAACCCATTACATGGAGGTTATGCTGAAGTGGATTTTGAGAATCCTAAGAGACGCCGTTATGCTGCCGAAGTAAAGACTGAACATCAGTATATGATAAGTACTGTGTACGTAGTGCTGTCTAAGGAGGCTAGAAGTGAGTGGACCTAGCCGGTTCATCTAGTCTTTCCTGGGTACTTACGTAGAATGGTAGCTCCTACGGGAATTACCGAATCGGTACAAGATCGGTTACTTTCTAAAGAAGAATTGTAGCAGTTATGCTGCCGGAGTTTAGGCAGAAAGAGATGTAATAGAGATAGCAAGATTATGTATATGTCTTGTTGTGTATGCCATGCTGTATGACATTATGTTATTCAATGATAAGCATTGTTTGGCATGTTCAACTTGTGTATGAGGAATTAAGGGAGAAATTCGCAGGTCTTGAGGTAGCAGTGTTCTGACCTCAGTTTGACCTAGTAAACGGAGGAATTTGGTCACGAAATTTGGCAGGCCAGTCGTACACATCTGGGGCGTTATGTGGATAGGTAATAAGCCTCATTTGGATGTGTAGAATGAGATTAATTAATTTTCAAATTAAAGGTCCCGAATAAGGAACTTAAGAGTAGAATTTTGAATTTCTGGGCTTAAGTTAAGATATATCAAGCTAATATCGCTTCCGTAAGTGTACTCTGAGGAGTCTAAGGGAGGATGTTTCACCTATACTCCCGAGCAAAATGGGATTGTGGAAAGGAAACATAGGACTATCATGCAAGTTTCCAGAAGCTTAATGCTTCAATCTCACGTTCCCATCCGGTACTAGGGCGAGTGTGTCAAAACTGCTATTTATATTATCAATCGCATTCCTTCCAGGATTCTTGATTATATTACTCCTTATGAGAAAATATATGGCACTGCACCTAGTTATAATGATTTAAATTTTTTTGGAGCATTGGCATATGCCACTGACCTCAATTCTTGTAATAAATTTCATCCTCGGTCCACAGCCTGTGTTTTTCTTGGATATCCTTCTCATAAAAAAGGGTACCTTTTACTTGAGATAAAGACTCATAATCTCTTGGTTAGTCGCCATGTTACCTTTATGGAGAATAAATTCCCATTCAAAGATAGCATGCCCACTAACCAAGGGGAGGTGTCACAGGAATTACAACAATTGTTTTATTTTGATGACTCTAATTCTGATATGTTATTGCCACATATTTCACAGGATGAAAGCAGAAACATCCTCCCTTAGACCCCTCAATGTACACTTGCGGAAGCGATATTAGCTCGATTATATCTTAACTTAAGCCCAGAAATTAAAATTTTACTCTTAAGTTCCTTATTCTGAACCTTTACTTTGAAAACTGATCTATCTCATTCTACACATCCAAATTAGGCTTATTACCTATCTACGTAAAGCCCCAGATGTGCACTACTGGCTCGCCAAATTTTGTGGTCAAACTCTTTCGTTTACTAGGTCAAACTAAGGTCGGAAGACTGCTACCTCAAGACCTGCGAATTTCTCTCTTAATTTCTTAACTTTTCAATTACTCTCATAATTACTTCTCTTATGATAACCCATTATTCTAACTACTTATACACAAGCTGAACATGCCAAATAATATTTATTATTAAATAATAAATTGTTATACAACAGGGCATGAATAAAATCCTCATATCTCTATTACATCTTTCCTGCCAGAAATCCGGCAGTATAACTACTATACTTCATCTTTAAAAATAACTGAACTGTACTGATTTGGTAATTTTCATGAGAACTACCATTCTACATAAGTACCCAGGAAAGACTGGATGAACCGACTAGGTCCACTCACTTCCAGACTTCTTAGACAGTACCTACGTACACAGTACTCATCATATCCTATCTTCATTATGGATATTCTATCATAATTTTGGCAGCATAACGGTGTCTTTTAGCATTCTCAAAATTCACTTCGACGTAACCTCTCTGTAATGGGTTATACATAGGGGATGAGATTCGGGGGAATCTCAGTAGCAAACAGTACTAAACAATATATGCATTAATTATTGGTATTAGTGCTTACTTGTGATTGTGTAAACTTAATATAATGTGCATGCTTCCATGTAACATATGAAATACAATTGGCTAGAGTAATCATAGCACAGAGCTTCAACAATTACATATTAACATCAATCAATCAAGCCATAACACAATCAACACATACAAGTTTAGGTAAGTTTACTACCTCACTAGCTTAGCAGAACTCTAATATCTCATACTGCTTCCGGCTTTGCCAGAACTTCCTTCTTTCTTTCTTTTCTTTCTTCTTTTCACTTTGTCTCTCTAGAACTCACTTCTCTCTCTAAATTGGTGCTCTTGGACGTGCTCCTTATGAAGGGGAGGGGGTATTTATAGGTTTCACGAATGGCATTTTCGTTTTCTTAAGAACTTTAATCCTGCGGCCACAATTTTTCTTGGAATTTTCTATTTTCTTTAATCCATTTTATTGCATCATCATGGTGATTTCCTCATGATGACTCATGGCCCTTCATAAATACCTGCTGACTCAACATGCTGACTCAAAAGTTGTAATGATTACTTTTATTTTATATTTATTTTTTTATTATTTTATTTTTCTTTTCTTGGATTAATCACCAAGTAACATTAAAATCATGTGGGAACCACCTTTGGAAGCACACATGGCGAAATGGGAGCCTTTCAGAAATATTCCCGTCCAAACCGGAAATGATTTAGTCACATTTTGGAAAAATGCCTAATAAATATTTTCTAGGATATTTTCTTCTTCCTTCACAAACGTTTCTCAAAATAATATTTCCTATTTTCTGGAATTTTTTGGAAATTTTATGCACATATTCAAAAATTACTACCTTTCGGCCCAAAAATTACGATTTTGCCCTTGGTCTAATCTGGCCTCATCCAGACATCTTGGGCTTCCCCTGTGTAACATCCCAATTCTTATTTTAGAATTTAAATAGTATTAAAAAATTAATTTATAGTAGATAAAATTTTTGTTTAATTATATAAGTTAAGAGAGTTTGTCTAAAAATATTATTTTTATTAAAAGTAAATATATATATAATAAAAGCAAAAATAAAAGAAATCGAGGAGGCAAAAAAAAAGGGAAAAGGGCAGACGTACCTCCTGCATATATGTATATTATAGATTAAAAAAAATATATAACAATAATAAAAACAAAAGTGTGTTTCATTACGTGTTTGTTTTATAATAATAAGCACACACACAGAAACCACGCACCACGCTTTTCTTTTCTTCTTCTTCGTCTTCTTCATTTGTTCTCTGCGTCGCGATATTTACCTCCAGTGCCTCCATTGATGAAAGATCCATTTAAGCTCTGGTTTGTTCTCATTAAATCTTTCAACTATCATAGTTATTTCTTAATTATTTTCTATACCAAATGAGTCCCTTAGAAATATAATTTCTGTTAGAAAGAAAGTAAATTTGAGGATTAGGGTTTGAAATAAGTGTGAATTTTTAACAAATAAGAACCATAGAGTTGTAGAGATAAGTAAATATTTGCATTTAATCGGTTTAGAATTTTTCTATTTACATTATTTAAGAGGTTAAGGGTTAAGGTTTAAATGTTAGAGAGTAGAGATAATTTAATATAAATGTTGTTGATTTAATTTGGGTTTAATGATTGGGTTATGTTTATTGGAGGTGTAATTGATATTTAATCGGTTTAAATTGTGAATAGAGCTTGTAAATTGAAAATGGGTATTTTGTAAAAACCCTAAGTTAGAGAAATTTGGGGATTTTGGTTGAATTGAATAATTATGGGTTAATTGATAGTGCAAATGAGATATTGAAATGTAGGAATGATGCGATTTAATATTAAAATGAGGATTTAGATATTGTGAGTGAGATTTAGAAATTAGATGTAAAATTAGAAATTATGAATTATGATATTAGGTTTGTTAAATTTGAATCCAATGATTCATTTTAACTTATTGGAGTGTATTTTGGGGATTAAATGAGTTGATTTTTGAGGATTGACTATGAAAGGTGAAGCTTTAAGGGTTATAAAATTGGGGGTTTAGAGTTGTTTGAGGAATTTGATGTTATAGGAGAATTGATGTGAGTATTTATCTAAAAGTATATATTGTGTCAAATTAACAATGTATTGATGTACATTTATATAAATTATGTACATTGACTAGTGAGTTGTGACCTAAACACGTGCTCCTCATCTGTGGTATTTTTGTTAGCTTTGGAGAGAGGTAACCACTTTCCACTCATTGTGTGTGCTAATATGATGTTTGTGAGTGATTTGATAAATATATACTGATGATGATGTGATTATATTGGGGAAAAAATGATTTGCTGATTTTATTGAAAATGGTCTTGTGGGACTTAAAGTAATCTGGAAAGTTTAAATAGAGATTAAAAACTTGTTATATCATGAGATTGATATTTTGACTATTATGATTATCTTGATAATTATGTATATAGTGATTGGGATTAGTGAATGATGAAGTTGTCTTTCTACCACGTGGTATAGCCTCCATTGGAGCTCGATGGTTGGCTTTTGTCCCACCAGTTTACCGAGGGACTTGCCCCACCAGTTTATCGAGGGGGAATGAACCCATGGTCCAGTCTTGTGCTCTATGGATTTTGGCCGATTCATAACACTCGACTGGTTAACTTTTTGTGTGGCCAGTCATATGGTAATTATCACTAGCCCAAGGGTTCGGTCGGCAGGTATAAGGCGGTTTGGTTGGTTTGATGGGAGGAATTGGGATTGTATTTTGGTTTGATCATATTATGATAATGTATTATTCTTTTATCTCGTATATTTTATTACATGTCCTACTTGACACCTCACAAGCACATGTTAGTATGCATGATGAGTAGGATTGTTAGTTACTGAGACATTTGTCTCACCCCGTGGTTATTAACATTTTTCAGGAGTTAGTTCTGTTGCTGGTTCTCACGGGAAGGTGCCAGAGGCATAGTGGTGCTATTTGACCTGTATAGCACCATCCTTTATGTTTATGTGCTGAATAGATGTAAATTGCCACTGTAGGGCTTATTTTCTTTTATACGTTTACAATTTACTATTTTGACGATCGCACTGTACATTGTGTGCTGGTAGAAGGCTGGAGGTCTATCAGGATTATGCATGTAAAATTTGTGGATATACAGTAACTATTTTGCTATATGAATAGTATTATTCAGTATTTTATTTGTGTTATGGGCTTTGAGGTTGTTTACCCGGGTTCAACGCTCGGAGCCCCTTTCAAAAGTTTAGAATTGATAATTATGATAGTATTGGAAGAGTATTTGGTATTTCCAATCATAGTTATTGGATGATTAAGAAAAATCTTTTATAACCATGGTAGTGTTCATTTTGGAATCTTTGTAAAGCTCTTTTCTACCATAGTTAACTCTTTTGAAATCAAGAAACTCATATATAAACTTAGTTAGTTTGTAGCCAATTATGATAAAAATGGTTTCAGGGATTAATTATTGTTATGTTAAGGATAATTTTACACCCTTGGCCTACCATGACTTAATCTAACTTATATCTGGGCCTTAGAAATACTATATGGCTTCTGGCCACTGTCTGATCATCTCTATTCAGACTGCTTTTCCTTTACCGATTATAACTGTAAATTCCCATCTTTCAGAATTTTTACAGAAAAATCGGGACCTCAAATCAAAATTTCATGTCGCGTCATTCAACCCGGAATTCTTTTCTCTATCTCCCAGTATTTTCAGATAGTAAATTCAGACCGGGGCTGTTTTGGCTTGAAAGTACGCTCGTGCGCAGTTTTCAAAATGACCATTTTACCCTTGGTCACTTTTCTAATTCTTACATACTCGTAGAGACCTCATATGCATAGTTCATAGTTAAGTGAAATGATCAGCATAATTTTCTCTATTTTATGGTAAAATATGGTACTCATCGGCTACTAGCCCGATCTTTCCCATAATTACTATTATGCCCCTATACTCTCTTTCTGACCTCTTCACTTATCTTCTTATCCTTCATCTTAAGTTCTCAAAATTCTCTTTCAACAACTCATCCCTTGTACTCTTCGGGAGTCATTGTTAATTGAAAGGCTCGACAACCCGCCCATATCAGGTTATCTTACTCAGGAGCCAGCCCATATCTAGCTACCTGCAGAATTCCTAGGCTTAAGACTTAGGATATTCCTTACATTCCTCTTTTTGAACCTAGGTGAACTGTCCCTATTTTGTAGGTTAAAGACTTAACTCATCTTTAAATCCTGAGGGACTTAGCTCATTCCTCGGATTCTTACAAAATATAGGTAAGTGATCTGCCCCTATCAGATTACTATCCTGGGACTGCGGGTTTAGCAGCCTGCCCATATCAGACTACGTCCCAGTTCTCTTATACCTAAAAATCAGGATGTTACAAAAGCACACCTGCAGACCACGATACTGAAACCCTTGAAAACCAGGATGAAGAAGACGAGAACCATATAAGGGAGATGCTTATACAGTGGAGATCCACCACCAAGCAATCCAGAGAAAGAAAAGCACCTATATGGGCAAAATACTATATCTGCAACTTGGTAAAGGGGGACAACACAGAAACAAGAAAGTCAAAATGTTTAGACCCTATTGAAAATCATATCTCTTATATGAATATCTCCCCTTCTCATATGTATTTATTGTGTAATGTGGATTCTGCTATAGAACCTAGTTCATATGAAGAGGCTGCATTAAATAAAAATTGGATAGAGGCCATGAACAAAGAAATTCCGGCTCTAGAAGACAATCATACATGGGACATAGTGCCTCTTCCTAAAGGAAAAAAGGCAATAGGATGTAAATGGGTATTTAAAATCAAATATGATTCACAAGGGTAGATAGACAAATATAAGGCCAAACTTGTTGCCAAAGGTTATACTCAAAGGGAGGGAATTAATTACCATGAAACATTCTCTCCTGCAATAAAAATGACAATCATTAGAATAATAATCAAATTTGCTGCCTTATATAATTGAAATCTATACCATATGGATTACATAATGCCTTCTTGCAAAGGAACCTTGATAAAGAAATATATATATATATATATATATATATATATGAATATACCCCAAGGTTTCAATAGAAAGGGGGAGAATACAATTTGCAAACTTAGAAAATCATTATATGGTTTGAAGCAAGCATCTAAACAATGGAATGCTAAATTGTCTATGGCTTTGATTCAAGGAGGATTTAAACAAGGTAGGCATGATTTTTTACTCTTTTACAGAAATATGAGAAAGATATAGTGTTTGTGTTAGTTTATGTTGACGACCTTTTGATCACAGGAAGTTCATAAATTAAAATAAGGGAAGTCAAGCAATATTTGCATGATAACTTTAAAATAAAAGATAGGAATGATGAAATATTTTTTAGAAATTGAGATAGCTAGATCAAAGAAATGCATAGTACTATCACAAAGAAAATATGTGCTAGAATTATTGGCTGATGCAGGTATGAGTGGTTGTATACCACTTTCAATTCCAATGGCTCAAAACTTGAAGTTATTTGCTTATGAAGAAGGGAAGGATAAGTAATCTGATTTGTTGTCAGATCCTAAGAAATATATACAGTTGGTAGGTAGATTAATATACTTAACTGCCTCTCGTCCTGATATCTGTTTTTCTGTACAGGTTCTTAGCCAACATATGACAAATCCCATGAAAGCACATATGGCAGAAGCAAGGAATATGGTGAGATACCTGAAGGGGACACTAGGCTTGGAGTGTTGATAGGTTCCTCAGGAGACCTGGAGCTTACCTGTTATTGTAATGCTGATTGGGGTATATGTGGCTTTACAAGAAGTCTGTAACAGGTTATTTATTAAAGCTGGGAGGATCACTCATCAAATGGAAAACCAAGAAACAGAGCACTGTATCTTGGTCATCTGCTGAAGCAGAATACAGAGCACTTGTTACAGCAGTAGCGAAGTTGGTTTGGCTTTTAGGCTTGCTCAAGGAATTAGGAGCAGAACATACTCAGCCAGTAAGAGTATATTGTGACATTAAGGCAGCAATTCACATAGCCTCAAACCCGATGTTTCATGAAATAACAAAATATATAGAGATTGATCTTCATTTTATTCGAGGAAAGGTGCAAGATAAGTTGATCAAACTGCTACATATGAGATCTAGAGATCAAGAAACAGACATTCTAACTAAGCCAGTAAGAAATGTTATATAGTCAAAATTATTTTACAAGCTTGGAGCAATAGATATATTTTATCCCCAACTTGAAGGGGAGTGTTAGAAATAAATGAAGGGATAAGGCATTTGGGCCTGAAGCGTATAAGTTGTATATCATTTGGGCCGTTTGTATTAATGTACGTAAGTATGACTTATATCATGTAATGGGTATATGACGTATAGATGACCCTTGTAGAGTTAATGAATTAGACAGAATTTTTCATTTTCCCCGTGTCTCAACATCACTTAAAATTTTAAACAATTATTGATATTACAACTAATTGAATTTATTAGAAAGCTCATTTAAGTACTATCCCAAAAAAAATAGAACTCATTTAAGAGGAGGTAAATTTGATTATTCTAAATTTCAACTAAATTAAAATAAATTCAATGAAAGAGTTAAGGGAAGGAGTTAAATTACCGAAAATAAATGAGAATTGAGAGATAAGAGATCAACGTAATGATATATCTTAGTTTAACCTACTCCTTTAATCTATAGGTATGTTAAATTAATTTTTGGAGAATAGATTTTAGGTAAAATAGATTTTATGAAAAAAGTTATATTGAAATTTGAGATATTTAGATGAATGATGATTGTTATTAGGGTCACTTTTTAATAACTAAATTATTAAAAATGACATAAGTTAATATGATAATTATATAAAGTATAAATTTTAATTTATATTTTTTCATATAATAAATAAAATTAAATAATATATAATTATTATTTATAATAGATAAATTTATTATTTATATAATTATTTAATATATAAATTATATATAAATATAATTTTACGTCGCTCTGGTAAGCCAGCCAACAAATCATAATTTACTGCTCTATGTCGGCAATTTTACTTTGCTATATGACAAAATAAGAACAGCCATGCTCTCCTCAAGGAAAGAAAAAATAACGTGTTTAAAGGGTAGTACGATAGGTTGACTTGTGACAAGAGCAATAATGACTACAATGCCCAAAAAATGGCATGCCGAAAGCTCGGGTGTGTTTGAACGTTAGGTTAAAAAATTAATTTTAACCAAAATTTTGATTTAAATTTTTTTTATACAAATAGCTAATTTTGAGTAAAATTTTAGTTTTAAATTTAGATTTTAAATAAGTTACTGAAAATAAATTTTAATTTGAAACTTAGGTTATGGACTATCCAATTATTATTTTACCTCTATTTTTTCTTACACCCTCTCTCCTTTCTCCTCTCTCCTCTGTCATCTCTTTTCTCTATCATATCTCCTCTCTCCTCTCTCTTCTCTCTTCTCTTATCTCTCTTCTCTACTCTTCTCCTCTTTCTTCTCTACACTCTCTTCTCTCTCCTCTTTTTTCTCTATTATCTTTTCTCTCTCTTACTTTTAATCAAATCATATCTTTTTTAGTAATTTACCAATATAAAAAGTAATTCTACTACTAATCATCTAAACATTTTTATTCTCAAAATCTATTCTTTTTAAAATCTATTTTTTAAAATTTATTATTCTCCAAATCTATTCTCTAAAATTTAATCCAAAACACACGAGTAGTTTTGCGGAAACCATGGTTCTGACAATTGATTTTAAAATTTTTAAGGTGTGATGGAGGTGCTTTGGAAAGCTTTGGAAAAGAAAGGTGTGTGCATGGCATATATCAAGGTAATAAAAGATATGTATGAGGGGGTAACAATTACTGTAAGAATGTCTGGGGGCGAAACAAAGGATTTTCCCATAAGGATTGGTCTTCATCAGGGATCATCCTTGAGTCCTTATTTATTTAATCTAGTAGTGGATGTTCTAACCAAGCCTATTCAAGAAGAAATCCCTAAGTGCATGCTTTTTGCAGACGATATAGTTCTTGTGGCAGAGTCAAGAGAAGAGATTAATTTTAAACTTGAGTTATGGAGAAGTACTTTAGAGTCGAAGGGTTTTCGTCTGAGTAGAAGTAAGACTGAATATATGCATTGTAATTTTGATAAGAGGCAAGTTAGAAATAACTTGGAGGTCAAATTGGGAGATCAAGTTATTCCACAAATAGATAAGTTCAAATATTTGGGATCAATTATACAGAAGGATGGTGAAATTTTGGAGGATGTTAATCATAGAATTCAAGCTGGGTGGTTTAAATGGAGAAAGGCTACTCGGGTTATATGTGATCGGAAAGTACCAGATAAATTAAAAGGAAAGTTTTATCGCACTGCTATAAGACCAGCAATGCTTTAAGGAAGTGAATGTTGGGCTTTAAAAGGACAGCAAGAGCATAAAGTTGGGGTAGCTGAGATGAGGATGTTGAGATGGATGTGTGGACATGCAAGAAAAGATAAGATTCGTAATGAACAAATTCGGGGAAGAGTTGGAGTGGCATCTATTGAGGAGAAAATGGTAGAGAACCGTCTTAGGTGGTTTGGACACGTACAAAGAAGGCCAAGGGATGCGCCAGTGAGGAGGGTGGATCAAATCGTATGGAGCCCGGTTAAAAGGAATAGAGGAAGGCCAAAGAAAACACTCAACGAGGTCATTGAGCGGGATCTCCTGGTCAATAACTTAACCAAGGATTCAGTTTTTGATAGAGCACAATGGCGTCGTATGATCCATGTAGCCGACCCCATTTAATGGGATAAGGCTTTGTTGTTGTTGTTGTTGTTTGGACCCTTATAACAGAACCTATAGTTTCCAATAATAATAATAATAATAAAAAGAAGGGAAAATGACAAAAAAAGACCATTTGAAATTCAAAAGGACAAAAAGGGCCCATGAATTTTCAAAAAGACAGATTGGGCAGGAGGCCCAATCTGTCATTTTCAAATTACTGTTCACAATTGCAAATACCATTATGGGAGTTGTAAATACCATTAGTAGAGTTGTAAATACCATTATAGAAATTCAAATACAACTAAAAAAGTTGTAAATACCATTGAAAAAGTTGTAAATACCATTACAAGAGTTGCAAATATCATTGACGGAGTTGTAAAAAATACAATTTCATTTTTTATTTGCAACTCTACCAATGGTATTTGCAACTCCCATAATGATATTTGCAACTATGAACAGTAATTTAAAAATGACAGATTGGGCCTCTTGCCCAATCTGTCTTTTTCCAAATTCATGGGCCCTTTTTGTCCTTTTGAATTTCAAATGGTCTTTTTTTGTCATTTTCCCTAAAAAGAAATCATAGCTTTCAATACAAAAAGGTGCTTTTTTAGCCAAACACCCGCTGTCTAGTTCCTTAAAAGGCTTTTTTTGAAATTTTTTACTATATTATCAATATTTAAACAAGCTCTTAGGAACCTCATTACAAACCACCAACACAATAATGTTGTTTAATACTACCTTAAATCCTAATTATAAGATCTAATTAATTTTTTACATAGATATAAAAAATAAAATAAATCAATTAATTATAACTAATATAAGAATTAATTGACTAATTTAAGTAGATTGAAGAGTATATAAATATGGATTTATCTTAAGAGTTTGTATTTGATTATTATTAATTGATTTATTTAGATTTCTAAATCTATCTAAAAAAGTTAATTGAAATTTATAATTGAGACTTGGGGGAGTAATATGCTTTTTCTCTTATAAGAGGAATTTAATATCCAATCCAACATTCCCACTAAATCTTGAGTCAACCTATATTGTAGAAAAGAAATTTTGATGACGACATGATTACAAATATGTGTCGACAAGGGTAGCCCCCCAACCAAATAATCGTTATATTTATAAAAAATTCCCCATACACTATTGTAGGAAGGGTTTTAATGTCAGGAAAAAAGGACTTTTAATGTTAGTTTTAAGAAATCAAGCGACATGGTTTTTTTTTTTCACTTTTTACTTCAATCCAAAAACAAAATTACACGACGTGAAAAATTCACTTTCTACGTTGGTTTTTATGTGTGACCGACATAGAAAGTTTCTCCTTCATCGTTGGTATGCCAACCGATGTAACACTACTACAGAAATGTTGATATATTTCAGTTATTTTTGCCATAGATGACAGTTCTGAATGGTCAAATAGGGATGCTTCAAGTATTTTCTAAGTAGAGTATTTGATGGTTGCGAACTGTCGAATATTTTTTTCATATTTGACAGTTCTAAGACCAAAAACATCATATATTTATAGCTTTTGGTAAAGCCATGTAACTTATATGGTTATTCTTATTTGTTTCTTGGATTTCACTTTGTTTCTGAAGATCGGGAGGTTCCAGAAGTTTAGTGACGAGATCAACCTCTTATTGGTGGGAAGAGGGGCTCCAACATTGGCAACAAAGGGTCTGATCACTGTCTTGACTAGTGTGCCGAAAGAGAAGTCGAACAGTGGAGTCTGGTCAAATTTGCAACTTTGACGGTGGAGCACGTCATCGATAGTTGCAGAAGGTTGATGGAGGAGGAAGGTGTAAAGGGGAAGAAGGAGGAGGAGGAGGTCAACGGTGCTCGTCAAAGAAGAAGAAGGCAATAGTGGATAGTGAGAGCGGGTGCTCGTTGGAGAAGGCTGCGGCAGATGATGGGTGCTCACTGGAAATGATGTAGGTGAAGGAAATTGGAAGACACGCAGCGAAAATTAACTTTAAAAAAATTTCCATTCCCAGCCAGGATCTACCGAATGTGTTTAAGTCAAGGAGAAAGAAGTGTTATCTTCGGTATTCAAGCTTTGGTCTCGACCTCCGTATCCACTAGTCGCGACATTCCGCCTCTGGAACTTTCAGTTGCGACCTTCTCAGCTTCCTGTCACGACCTGTCGCCTCTGGAGTTTTCAGTCACGACCTACTCAGCTTCTAGTTGCAACCTGTCATCTCTGGAGTTTGCCGTCGCGACTTCCTCTGCTTATAGCCTCGACCTGTATCTCTTTTCGGATTTCTGAGGTTCAGAAGCCAATTTGGTCGCGACCTCTGTGTCAACTAGTCGCGATCTCGTCGTACCTGGTGCTCTTTTCTCGTTCGCAAGAAGTCGATAACTCAGATCAGCTTCCTCTACCAGTATCCACACGAATAGCGTTCCAACCACGAACGACGTGCTAGCGCCTCTTGTCCCTCTAGGGTTTTCTCAAGATTCCGTCCTCACCGTCTCTATTCCGGCAGTTTCTTATCTGCAAACCTTTTGCACTCTCCTTGCCCCTTTTTCTCTTGTGTGTTGTGTATAGAACCCTAGCTCCTAATGTCAAATATATAGGATGTTATCGGGCTTCTAATTGGGCCGGGCTTCAGAATTAATCTTATATTAATTCTGAAATTAATACAATATCATATATTGCATAGTTTAATAAGAAACTAATTAAATAAATATGGTTTTTATTAAATTCGTCCCACAGATTTAAATCACCTATTTATTTAATAAAGATAAGACGGAATTATATTTGATTTATTCTCATAAATCAAATTTGAGATATCTTATCAATCTGAATTTCAAATTTAAATAGATCATATCCATTTAAATTTAAATTCAAAAGTGATAGAGATTTAATTTATCCTTATAAATTAAATCTTGCAAATATCTCTTATATTATATATAATATATAAATACAAATTTATATATATATATATAAAATATATAAATTCACCCTAGATTATTCATTGAATCAAGACATGTCTTAGATTCAATGAACCTTGATATCACAGCTCGAGTTGGGCTATTTTGTGTGCGACCCTGTAGGCCCATATGAAGTTGGCAGTGGGCCAGTTACTATACCAACCCACAAGTCGTAAGCGGCCTCTAGCAAGACATTATGACTACCCAAAACATATGAGGATTGATGGACGATGTTACCTTTCATACAACCATATCACGTCCCTTTTGTCACACGATATTTTGGTCATGGATGAGGCATGGTGAACGTCATCCTCCTATTCCTGACCGTTACTTTCTCGATTCCTGAGCAGCCTGACTATAGTAATGGAACTACCCTTTCATTACAGTATGGCCATACATTTCTCAGACTCACTCATCGAGGGTCCCAGTAATATCTCTCTACGAATGTGAGGGACAAATTCCATCTTGACCATTCACATCCCTCCGCATGAAAAACCACTGAGCCCGAACATAGCCTTTATGATCACTCGGTCAAAAGTGACTTTTGACTAGGTCAAAGCTGAGCGTTTGTCATGTAGGAATCCATGATGATCTCAGGTCAAAGGGCATAGTGACATGGCTTGTATATGAGAGAAGCTTATGACTTAACCCATGCAGCTCTCTCATAGCGGGTCAGTCCAACACCTTGTACTTTTACATGTGCCTATGACTTTGATTTATATCTCTATATATCTTTAAAGTCATACTGGTCTTATTTCATCTCTGCTCCCGCATAGATGGCCGACCAGGGACATTTAGGATAAGATCATGAGTTATCCAAGGATGGTCATCACAGTAAATATGCAAATAATGTGATAACATAATTAAGAAATTCATAAAACAATAATGTTTATAAGACAATGATTGGCCCCTAGGGCACAATTTCCACATCCTCCCACTTGCACTAGGTACATCATTAATTTGCTTAATTCCCATTGACCTAACATGACACTCATGCTTTGCTTGCACAAGCGGCTTTGTTAGAGGATCGACAATATTGCCTTCTCCTGCTACCTTGCATATTTTTATATCACCTCTATCATTGATTTCTCTGATGAGGTGAAAACGCCTGAGTATTTGCTTGGTCCTTTGATGTGACCAAGGCTCTTTAGCCTGTGAAATGTCACCACTATTGTCATAGAACAAAATTATTGGATCCGGATGATAGGTATCACCCCTAGTTTAGTAATGAACTTCCTGATCCAAAAGGCCTCCTTAGCTGCATCAGATGCTGCTATATACTCAGCTTCTGTTGCAGAATCTGCTATGGTGCTCTGCTTAGAGCTCTTCCATCTTACTGCTCCATTATTCAGGAGGAATATGTATCCAGATTGCGATTTCTGGTCGTCTTGGTCAGTTTGGAAACTTGCCTCTGTGTAACCAGTTACACAGAGCTCGTCATCCAATCTACCATAGACAGAGAATAAGTCCTTAGTCCTTCTCAAGTACTTAAGGATATTCTTGACAGCAGTCCAATGGCCCTCACCGGGGTCCTGTTGATATATGCTAGTCATACTTAAGGCAAACGAGACATCCGGTCGAGTACATAACATGGCATACATGATAGATCCTATGGCCGTGGCATATGGAACCTTACTCATGCGACCTCGCTGTGTTGGAAATTGTGCCCTAGGGGCCAATCATTGTATCATGTTATCATATTATTTGCATGTTTACTATGATGACAATCCTTGGATAACTCATGATCTTATCCTAAATGTCCCTGGTCGGTCATCTATGTGGGAGCAGAGATGAAATAAGACCAGTATGACTTTGAAGATATATAGAGATATAAATCAAAGTCATAAGCACATGTAAGAGTACAGGGTGTTGGACCGACCCGCAATGAGAGAGCTGCATGGGTCAAGTCATAAGCTTCTCTCATATACAAGCCATGTCACTATGCCCTTTGACCTGAGATCATCATGGATTCCTACATGACAAACGCTCAGCTTTGACCTAGTCAAAAGTCACTTTTGACCGAGTGATCATAAAGGCTATGCTCGGGCTTAGTGGTTTTTCATGCGGAGGAATGTGAATGGTCAAGATGGAATTTGTCCCTCACATTCGTAGAGAGATATTACTGGGCCCCTCGATGAGTGAGTCTGAGAAATGTATGGCCATACTGGAATGGAAGGGTAGTTCCATTTCTATATTCAGACTACTCAGGGATCGAGAAAGTAACGGTCAGGAACAGGAGGATGACGTTCACCATGCCTCATCCTTGACCGAAATATCGTGTGACAAAAGGGACGTGATATGGTTGTATGAAAGGTTACATCGTTTATCGATCCTCATATGTTTTGGGTAGTCGTAATGCCTTGCTAGAGACCGCTTACGACTTGTGGGTCAGTATAGTAACTGGGCCACTGCCAACTTCATATGGGCCTACAGGGTCGCACACAAAACAGCCCAATACGAGCTATGATGTCCAGATTCATTGAATCTAAGAGATGTCTAAATTCAATGAATAATCTAGGGTGGATATATATTTTATATATATATATATAAATTAGTTTATATATATATATTATATAAATAATATAAGAGATATTTGTAAGATTTAATTTATAAGGATAAATTAAATCTCTATCAATTTTGAATTTGAATTTAAATGGATATGATCTATTTGAATTTGAAATTCAAATTGATAAGATATCTCAAATTTGATTTATGAGAATAAATCAAATATAATTCTGTCTTATCTTTATTTTAAATTAAATAAATAGGTGAATTAAATCTGTGGGACGGATTTAATATAAACCATATTTATTTAATCAGTTTCTTATTAAATTATGCAATATATGATATTGTATTAATTCAGAATTAATATAAGATTAATTCTGAAGCCCGGCCCTATTAGAAGCCCAATAGCTTCCTATATATTTGACATTAGGAGCTAGGGTTCGACACACAATAGATCTCTTCACACACATTCAGTCGTGAGAAAAGGGGGCAGGGAGAGTGCAAAAGGTTTGCAGATAAGAAACTGCCGAAATAGAGACGGTGAGGACGGAATCTCCAGAAAGCCCTAGAGGGACAAGAGGCGCTAGCACGTCGTTCGCAATTGGAACGCTGTTCGTGTGGATACCGGTAGAGGAAGCCGATCTGAGCTGTCGACTTCTACGATACGACCAGACACGAAGCAAGGTCGCGACCAGAACACCCTGAGGTCGCGACCAAACGAGCATCTGAACGTCAGAAATCCGAAAAGAGGAGACAGGTCGCGACGTGAAGTTGAAGAGGTCGCGACTAAAAGCTCCAGAGGCGACAGGTTGCGACTAGAGACAGAGTAGGTCGTGACTAAAAACTCCAGAGGCGACAGGTCGCGACTAGAAGCTGAGGAGGTCGCGACTGAAAGTTCCAGAGGCGAGGAGTCGCGACTAGTGGACACTGAGGTCGCGACCAAAGCTCGAAACCGAAGGTAACACTTCTTTCTCCTTGACTTAAACACATTCGGTAGATCCTGGCTGGGAATGGAAAAATTTTTAAAGTTAATTCCCGCTGCGTGTCTTCCAATTCCCTACAGTGGTATCAGAGCCATGCCGTTTTGTGTTTAAGTTAGGTTTGATTGTTGATACATGTGATGTATGTTAGACTTCTTAGCTGATTATATGATAACATGCGTAATATGTATGACATATATGGAATCTGTTTATGTATGACATATACGGAATCTAAAAGGAAACTGAAATCGGTGGTGTATATCAATTGATTTGATCAATTAATATTGATGGGGTCTAAGGAAAAAGAATTAAGATTCTTGATTATTAATCAAAAAAAAATTCTATTGGGGCGCTGCCCCACACCCCGCCCGCTAACCGGCTAGCGGGACCGCCGTGGCTATTTAATCGTAGCGCAACATAATCGTAATATGTATTGACTTTCCTGATATATGAATGTTTTGAAACATTTATTGCCCTTCAAATAGCATGAATTTTGATTCTTGAATGTTTGGGTATGGTGAACAATATGGCTCTAGATTACAAGTGTTGTAATTTTTCTAAATACGGCCTGCGTGTCGTGCCTTCCTCTAATGACTCTCGTTGTACATTCTCTTCTCATCTCACTCCCCTCGAATGTTAAAACGAGGTTTCCTTATGTACTTTTCCTATTCTAATTAGAGAGCTCCTCTCATTGGCTTGAGGGGACTTAGGATAGGTGAGCCATATTGTATCACGATTAAGATTATGCATCTTTTGATTAGATCACTGCATGTATGTTTTATATGCATAATACTTGTATGAGATACAACCGCGATACATGCATCTTATAAACCAGATAATTAATTAAACCCTCTAAAAGAAATCTTAAGTCATATGCCGTCAATTAATGAACACTTGTCAAAACCTCGATCGCTCATTTGTAGGTCCACCAAAGTGGGTGCATTTGAGTTATCTTGGGGAGATAAGCAAGAGTAATGGTGCTACTCTTATGTTTGTTATTGTTTGACTTAATTGAGATTATCAAAACGGTTTTGGGTCTCAAGGCATTAGATGGGATTAAAACATGCCGGATCATATGATGATTGAATCCCATAAATATCTAAGAATTACATTTGATGTAATTGGTAAAGTTGTTACCTACCTAAATAACTTAAAGTTGAGCGTCCAGCCAAAGCGGACTCAAGTTTAAGCCAAATATGGATCTTAGCCCACTAATTATTACATTGAGGGTTGTTTTATTCAGTGGGAGATTGCTAATTCGCTTGCATATTTTAATTGTAGAATCATGACGACTAGTAATACTGCTACATTATCGTTGCGATCTGTCCTTGAGAAGGACAAACTCAATGGGACAAACTTTCTTGACTGGTTCAGGAACTTGAGAATTGTTCTCAAGCAGGAAAGAAAGGCATATGTCCTAGATCAACCCATTCCTGAGGAGCCAGCAGCCAATGCTCCTAGAGCTCAGAGAGATTCTTATGCGAAGCATAAGGAAGACTCTGTTGATGTGGGATGCTTGATGCTTGCCACCATGGTTCCGGAGCTCCAAAGAGATTTGGAACACATGGAGGCTTATGAGATGATTGTGCATCTTAAGGAAATGTTCCAGCAACAAGCAAGGCAAGAGAGGTATGAGACCACTAAGGCCTTACATTCCTGCAAGATGGCTGAAGGTGCATCAGTGAGTACTCATGTCTTAAAGATGAAAGGGTACATAGATCACCTTGAGAGGCTTGGATTTCCCATGAGCCAGGAGTTAGCTACAGATTTGATCTTGAACTCACTCCCGGAAAGTTATGACCAGTTTGTCATGAATTACAACATGAACAACATGGAGAAATCTATTTCTGAACTGCATGGGATGCTTAAAACTGCTGAGCCGACTGTTACGAAGAAGCCCAGTACTGTTTTGATGGTTCAGAAAGGAAAGGGTATGAAAAAGAAAGGCAATGGTAAGGGGAAGGGTCACTGCTCATCTGGTAAGACCAAAGAGTCAGGCAAGCCCGAAACCAAGCCTGCACCAAAGAAGGCAAAGCCTCCAAAGGAAGGAGTTTGCTTCTTCTGCAATGAACCGGGTCATTGGAAGAGGAATTGCAAACTCTACCTTGAAGATCTGAGAAAGAACAAGAAGGATAGCGGGGCTATCGCTTCAGGTATTTATGTTATAGACATTCATCTCTCTACTTCCACTACATGGGTATTAGATACTGCATGTGGTTCTCATATTTGTACAAATGTGTAGGGCCTAAAGGACAGTAGAAAGCTGAAGAAGGGCGAAGTTGACCTACGAGTTGGAAATAGAGCAAAGGTTGCTGCTCTAGCTGTAGGCACTTATGAATTAGTTCTGCCCACTGGGCTTTTGTTAGTTTTGAACAATTGCTATTATGTTCCTGCTTTGAGTAGTAACATTGTTTCTCTTTCTTATTTGGATAAGGAAGGTTACACTTCCATTTCTGGGAATGGTAAATGTTCTATTTATCGTAATGATATTTTCTTTGCTCATGGTGATTTGCATGTTGATCATTACATATTAAACTTGGAACAACCCAATCATGGAAATATCTATAACATAACCGCCAAAAGGATCAAACCAAATGATTTGAATCCGACGTACCTCTGGCACTGTCGTCTAGGCCACATAAATGAGAAACGCATTTCTAAACTCCATCAAGATGGATTTCTCAACTCATTTGATTTTGAATCATATGATACTTGCGAATCTTGTTTGTTAGGAAAGATGACAAAGTCGCCTTTCACTGGGCACAGTGAGAGGGCGACTGATTTGTTGGGCCTCATACATACAGATGTGTGTGGACCGATGAATACAAATGCCAGAAGAGGTTATTCGTACTTCATTACATTCATAGATGATTTCAGTAGATATGGTTATGTCTATCTAATGAAACATAAATCCGAATCTTTTGAAATGTTCAAGATATTTCAAAATGAAGTACAAAACCAGCTTGGCAAAACAATTAAAGCCCTTCGATCTGATCGAGGTGGTGAATATTTGAGCCAAGAGTTTATCGATCATCTTAGGAATTGTGGAATAGTCTCACAATTGACTCCTCCAGGAACACCACAATGGAATGGGGTTTCTGAATGGAGGAATCGAACACTATTGGATATGGTTCGATCCATGATGAGTCGAACAGATCTTCCACCATCCTTTTGGGGCCACGCCCTAGAGACAGCTGCGTTCACACTGAATCGTGTTCCATCTAAGGCAGTTGAAAAGACTCCGTATGAGATATGGACTGGGAGGAAACCTAGTTTGTCTTTTCTCAAGATTTGGGGATGTGAGGTCTATGTTAAGCAACAAGCCTCAGATAAGTTAGCGCCCAAATCTTCAAAGTGCTTTTTTTGTGGGATATCCTAAGGAAACCAAGGGATATTATGTCTACAACCCCACTGATAACAAAGTGTTTGTTGTCAGAAATGGTATCTTTCTAGAACGAGAATTTATCTCTAAAAGAACCAGTGGGAGTAAGGTACACCTCGAAGAAGTTCGAGAGCCACAAGACACCACAGAACTAGAGATGGAAAGTAGAGAAGACTCACAAGAAGTTGTTGAGACTCCTCAAATCACGCAAGGCCCAAGGCGATCTAATAGGGCACGACTTCAGCCTCAGAGATATGGATTTCTGATTTCTGATAGTCGTGATGTGTTGCTCATTGAGCATAATGAGCCCACTACCTATCAAGAAGCTATAGTGGGACCAAACTCTGAAAAATGGCTTAATGCCATGAAGTCTGAGATGCAATCCATGTACGACAATAAGGTATGGACCTTAGTCGACCCGCCTGAAGGTGTAAAAACCGTCAGGTACAAGTGGGTTTTTAAAGAGAAAACCGACATGGATGGCAATGTAAATGTCTTCAAGGCACGACTGGTTGCAAAAGGATTTACTCAAACTCATGGTGTGGACTATGATGAGACCTTTTCCCCAGTTGCAATGGCCAAATCAATCAGAATCCTCCTTGCCATTGCAGCATATTATGACTATGAAATATGGCAGATGGACGTCAAGACAGCCTTCCTTAATGGAAAGCTCCTTGAGGATGTGTACATGACACAACCTGAAGGTTTTGTGCGTTCTGAGGACTCTGGTAAGGTATGCAAGCTTCAAAGGTCCATTTATGGACTGAAGCAATCATCTCGGAGTTGGAATCATCGTTTTGATGAAGTAGTCAAAGAGTTTGGATTTCTTCAAAACATTGATGAACCTTGTGTGTACAAGAAGGTTAGTGGGAGCACAATTGTATTTTTGGTACTCTATGTCGATGACATCCTACTCATTGGGAATGACATTCCTACCTTGCAGATTGTCAAGTCTTGGTTAGGAAAATCTTTCTCGATGAAAGACTTGGGTGAAGCCACCTACATCCTAGGAATTAGGATCTATAGAGATAGATCTAAAAGGCTTCTAGGACTGAGTCAGAGCACATATATAGACAAGATACTGCATAGGTTCAGTATGTAGGAATCAAAAAGGGGTTTCATACCCATGTCTCATGGTATTCACCTCAGCAAGGATTTGTGTCCTAGTACACCAGATCAGCGAGGTCGCATGAGTAAGATTCCATATGCCTCGGCCATAGGATCTATCATGTACGCCATGTTATGTACTCGACCAGATGTCTCGTTTGCCTTAAGTATGACTAGCAGATATCAACAGGACCCCGGTGAGGGCCATTGGACTGCTGTCAAAAATTATCCTTAAGTACTTAAGAAGGACTAAGGACTTATTCTTGGTCTATGGTGGATTGGAAGACGAGCTCTATGTAACTAGTTACACAGATGCAAGTTTCCAAACTGACTAGGATGACCAGAAATCGCAATCTGGATACATATTCCTCCTGAATAATGGAGCAGTAAGCTGGAAGAGTTCTAAGCAGAGTACTGTAGCAGATTCTGCAACGGAAGCTGAGTATATAGCAGCATTTGATGCAGCTAAAGAGGCTGTTTGGATCAGGAAGTTCATTACTGAACTAGGGGTGGTACCGACCATCTCAGATCCAATAACTTTGTTCTGTGATAATGGTGGTACCATTGCACAGGCCAAAGAGCCTTGGTCACATCAAAGGACCAAGCATATACTCAGGCGATTTCATCTCATCAGAGAAATCAATGATAGAGGTGATATAAAAATATGCAAGGTAGCAAGAGAAGACAATGATGCTGATCCTCTAAACCGCTTGTCCAGGCAAAACATGAGCGTCATGTTAGGTCAATAGGATTGAGACAAATTAATGATTGTTCCTAGTGCAAGTGGGAGGATGTTGGAAATTGTGCCCTAGGGGCCAATCATTGTATCATGTTATCATATTATTTGCATGTTTACTATGATGACAATCCTTGGATAACTCATGATCTTATCCTAAATGTCCCTGGTCGGTCATCTATGTGGGAGCAGAGATGAAATAAGACCAGTATGACTTTGAAGATATATAGAGATATAAATCAAAGTCATAAGCACATGTAAGAGTACAGGGTGTTGGACCGACCCGCAATGAGAGAGCTGCATGGGTCAAGTCATAAGCTTCTCTCATATACAAGCCATGTCACTATGCCCTTTGACCTGAGATCATCATGGATTCCTACATGACAAACGCTCAGCTTTGACCTAGTCAAAAGTCACTTTTGACCGAGTGATCATAAAGGCTATGCTCGGGCTTAGTGGTTTTTCATGCGGAGGAATGTGAATGGTCAAGATGGAATTTGTCCCTCACATTCGTAGAGAGATATTACTGGGCCCCTCGATGAGTGAGTCTGAGAAATGTATGGCCATACTGGAATGGAAGGGTAGTTCCATTTCTATATTCAGACTACTTAGGGATCGAGAAAGTAACGGTCAGGAACAGGAGGATGACGTTCTCCATGCCTCATCCTTGACCGAAATATCGTGTGACAAAAGGGACGTGATATGGTTGTATGAAAGGTTACATCGTTTATCGATCCTCATATGTTTTGGGTAGTCGTAATGCCTTGCTAGAGACCGCTTACGACTTGTGGGTCAGTATAGTAACTGGGCCACTGCCAACTTCATATGGGCCTACAGGGTCGCACACAAAACAGCCCAATACGAGCTATGATGTCCAGATTCATTGAATCTAAGAGATGTCTAGATTCAATAAATAATCTAGGGTGGATATATATTTTATATATATATAAATTTGTATATATATATATTATATATATAATATAAGAGATATTTGTAAGATTTAATTTATAAGGATAAATTAAATCTCTATCAATTTTGAATTTGAATTTAAATGGATATGATCTATTTGAATTTGAAATTCAAATTGATAAGATATCTCAAATTTGATTTATGAGAATAAATCAAATATAATTCTGTCTTATCTTTATTTTAAATTAAATAAATAGGTGAATTAAATCTGTGGGACGGATTTAATATAAACCATATTTATTTAATCAGTTTCTTATTAAATTATGCAATATATGATATTGTATTAATTCAGAATTAATATAAGATTAATTCTGAAGCCCGGCCCTATTAGAAGCCCAATAGCTTCCTATATATTTGACATTAGGAGCTAGGGTTCGACACACAATAGATCTCTTCACACACATTCAGTCGTGAGAAAAGGGGGCAGGGAGAGTGCAAAAGGTTTGCAGATAAGAAACTGCCGAAATAGAGACGGTGAGGACGGAATCTCCAGAAAGCCCTAGAGGGACAAGAGGCGCTAGCACGTCGTTCGCAATTGGAACGCTGTTCGTGTGGATACCGGTAGAGGAAGCCGATCTGAGCTGTCGACTTCTACGATACGACCAGACACGAAGCAAGGTCGCGACCAGAACACCCTGAGGTCGCGACCAAACGAGCATCTGAACGTCAGAAATCCGAAAAGAGGAGACAGGTCGCGACGTGAAGTTGAAGAGGTCGCGACTAAAAGCTCCAGAGGCGACAGGTCGCGACTAGAGACAGAGTAGGTCGTGACTAAAACTCGAAACCGAAGGTAACACTTCTTTCTCCTTGACTTAAACACATTCGGTAGATCCTGGCTGGGAATGGAAAAATTTTTAAAGTTAATTTCCGCTGCGTGTCTTCCAATTCCCTACACGCTGATCAGGTGTACTAGGACACAAATCCTTGCTGAGGTGAATACCATGAGACATGGGTATGAAACCCCTCTTTGATTCCTGCATACTAAACCTATGCAGTATCTTGCCTATATATGTGCTCTGACTGAGTCCTAGAAGTCTTTTATATCTATCTCTATAGATCCTAATTCCTAGGATGTAGGTGGCTTCACCCAAGTCTTTAATTGAGAAGGACTTTCCTAACCAAGACTTGACAATCTGCAAGGTAGGAATGTCATTCCCAATAAGTAGGATGTCATCGACATAGAGTACGAAAAACACAACTGTGCTCCCACTAACCTTCTTGTACACATAAGGTTCATCAATATTTTGAAGAAATCCAAACTCTTTGACTACTTCATCAAAATGATGATTCTAACTCCGAGATGCTTGCTTCAGTCCATAAATAGACCTTTGAAGCTTGCACACCTTACCAGAGTCCTCAGAACGCACAAACCCTTCAGGTTGTGTCATGTACACATCCTCAAGGAGCTTTCCATTAAGGAAGGCTGTCTTGACTTCCATCTGCCATATTTCATAGTCATAATATGCTGTAATGACAAGGAGGATTCTGATTGATTTGGCCATTGCAACTGGGGAAAAGGTCTCATCATAGTCCACACCATGCATTTGAGTAAATCCTTTTGCAACCAGTCGTGCCTTGAAGACATTTACATTGCCATCCATGTCGGCTTTCTCTTTAAAAACCCACTTGCACCCGACAGTTTTTACACCTTCAGGCGGATCGACTAAGTCCATACCTTATTGTCGTACATGGTAGCATCTCAGACTTTATGGCACTAAGCCATTTTTCAGAGTTTGGTCCCACTATAGCTTCTCGATAGGTAGTTGGCTCATTATGCTCAATGAGCAACACATCACGATTGTTAGAAATCAGAAATCCATATCTCTGAGGCTGAAGTCGTGTCCTATTAGATCGTTGTGGGCCTTGCGTGACTTGAGGAGTCTCAACAACTTGTTGTGTGTCTTCTCTGTTTTCCATCTCTAGTTCTGTGGTGTCTTGTGGCTCTCGAACTTCTTCGAGGTGTACCTTGCTCCCACTGGTTCTTTTAGAGATAAATTCTCGTTCGAGAAAGATATCATTTCTGACAACAAACACTTTGTTATCAGTGGGGTTGTAGACATAATATCCCTTGGTTTCCTTAGGATATCCCACAAAAAGGCACTTTGAAGATTTGGGAGCTAACTTATCTGAGGCTTGTTGCTTAACATAGACCTCACATCCCCAAATCTTGAGAAAAGACAAACTAGGTTTCCTCCTAGTCCATATCTCATACGGAGTCTTTTCAACTGCCTTAGATAGAACACGATTCAGTGTGAACGTAGCTGTCTCTAGGGTGTGGCCCCGGTGAAAGATCTGTTCGACTCATCATGGATCGAACCATATCCAATAGTGTTCGTTTCCTCCATTCAGAAACGCCATTCCTTTGTGGTGTTCCTGGAGGAGTCAATTGTGAGACTATCCCACAATTCCTAAGATGATCGATAAACTCTTGGTTCAAATATTCACCACCTCGATCAAATCAAAGGGCTTTAATTGTTTTACCAAGCTGGTTTTGTACTTCATTTTGAAATATCTTGAACATTTCAAAAGATTCAGATTTATGTTTCATTAGATAGACGTAGCCATATCTACTAAAATCATCTATGAATGTGATGAAGTACGAATAACCTTCTCTAGAATTTATATTCATCGGTCTACACACATCTGTATGTATGAGGCCCAACAAATCAGTGGCCCTCTCACTGTGCCCAGTGAAAGGTGACTGTCATCTTACCTAACAAACAAGATTCGCAAGTATCATATGATTCAAAATCAAATGAGTTGAGAAATCCATCTTGATGGAGTTTAGAAATGCGTTTCTCATTTATGTGGCCCATACTACAGTGCCAGAGGTATGTCGGATTCAAATCACTTGGTTTGACCCTTTTGGCGGTTATGTTATAGATATTTCCATGATTGGGTTGTTCCAATTTTAATATGTAATTATCAATGTCAAATCCTTATTTTTATACATCTTAGGAACCATTCAGTAGCATTTGGAACCACTTTCAGGGTTATAGAAGTCCAAACTATCAATCTGGAATTCTACTCTTTCGGTACTGTTCATTGTGGCAAATTCCAGATGAGCGACTTGACTTTGAAAAATCATAACTAATTCTAAAAAAATCAAAACGAAGTGGTTCAAAGTTCTACATGAATCTAACTCAATTATATTTCAGGGAAAAATCATTGGTTGACCATTACTTGACCAATTAATCGTGGGTAAACGTTTCAAAGTTACTGTTCATCCAGCGATTTTCTCCTGAATCCAGCATTCTGGTTTCATCTTTGGTAATTTATATCCTTTCGTACAGACATCCAAATGGGGTATTCTATATATCAAATTAAATCTTAGTATATATAATTTTTACCATAAAAATTTAGTGCATTAATTCAATCATTTACTATTTTTAATGATTTATCAAACATGCATAGGTCCTCACGAGTTACTGTTCACTGAACCTATTTTCAGCATTCAATCTTCACATACACATGCATACAACCATCACATATTAGTCATACATGCCAGATAACAATTATTATTAGATAATCAACTGTTGTATATCAGTGTATGATCAATCCCCTCAAATTTCTATTACATCTTTTCACTGTCTAAAATCCGGCAGCATAACTGCTATAATTCTTCTTTAGAAAGTAACCGATGTTGTACCGATTCGGTAATTCCCTCATGAGAACTACCATTCTACGTAGTACCCAGGAAAGACTGGATGAACCTGCTGGGTCCACTCACTTCCAGCCTCCTTAGACAGCACTACGTACACAGTACGTATCAGTTCCTTTCCCTGTTTCTGCTTTCTTGCCGGAATTTCGGCAGCATAACGGCGTCTCTTAAAATTTCCAAATTTCATTTTGACAGAACCTCCCCTGTAATATTATGTATGGGAATGAGATTCAAAAGAATCCCAGTAGCAACAATCATAACAATATATGTAATGCAGAGTGACGGTGCTTGCTTGTGATTGTGTACAGATAAGTATGCTGCATGCTTCCATATTCAATAACATATGATCATAGCATTGGATTAGAGCTTCAAGCATAACATATAAGACAACAATCCAACCAAACAAAACAACACATCACAAAGACATTACATAAGAGCTAGGATTAGTTACTACCTCAAAAGCAGAGCTTCAGAACTTCCCTACTACTTCCAACTTCACCAGAACTTCCTTACTTCTTTCTTCCTCACACTTTCTCTCTCAAGAACTTCTTTCTACCTCTAAGAATGCTTCTTGGCGTGAAAATGAAGAGCTAGGGGGTATTTATAGTGTTGAGCAATGGAAATCTTGTAATTAGGAAGACTTATGATCCTGTGGTCCTGGTTTTTCCTGGAATTTCCTATTTTCTTTAATTCCCTTTTACTGCATCACCCTGGATACCTCATGGGACACCTCATAGGACACCTCCCACCCATATGCTTCATGTGATGAAATTTGGAGGTTCTAGAAGCTTTCCGGTCCAATCCGGTACCGGCCCGGTCCATCGCCTCAAAAAACGTGCCGTTTTCTGAATCTAATGTTTCTGAACATCCTTTTTATGTCTACTGACCTCACATTTAGTATCTAGACCCTTTATATCATTAACTTTTTAATACTTGGTCCAGACTCAGTTACAGATCCCCTGCGAAATGACCAAAATGCCCTTGGTGCCCTATCTTGTCCTATTTTAACCCTAAGGGCAAAATCGTCATTTCACACCTTTCTGGACCTGTTCAAAGCTTATACTGGCTCTAGTCAACCTTATTTAGATATGTCTTGACCTCTGGACCTGTCCAAAATGACCAGAATGCCCTCCATTCATCTGCTGCCCTTTTTGTACAACACAGGGGCATTTTCGTAATTTCGCACTTTTCCGGGGTTCTGCTGGACACTGGCCCACCTATCAGTCCAAGAGTCTTATTGGGCCTCTAATGGCGCCATTTTTGGGCTTCCTGGGTCCATTTCCTGTATGGCACGTATTACGAGGAATCTTTCTTTAACACAGTTCATTGAATATTTTAACTATTATTTACCGATTATACACCTTTTCTGGACACCGGCTCCTTTTCCCAGATACAGTGTCCTACTGTGTTCAGGCATCCTTGTGGGTTATAACGGTCATCTGACCGAAGTAACTGATCGCATTTAGCCCCTTTAAAAATATCGATAAATCTCCTACCCGGATCCCCGGAGGCCTCATACTCCCGTCTGAATTTGCTATTTTGTGAATAACTCCTTCTACAGACCTCCTATCGGTATTCTGTCAGTTTCCTGACATCCGCCCCATAAAGGCGCATCATCCTGTATTTTCTCACTTAAATCTGAAATCTAGGGTATCCGGTATTAATTTTTATAACTTTTGGACGATCAGTCCATTTCTGGCTATCTGGAGTCTTCAAAAATTCCGGTATTAGGCGTGGTTACCTGGCGTCCCCTGCCCTACCTTCTGGTAGAATCTGGGACTGAAATACTGTCGGGCAGTGCAAACCACTTCCGGCCTGACTTTCTTTAATTACACTTTAGCCCCAGGGAACTTTTCTTCTTTATAATTAAATCCCTTTTTATTTGGCTAAAATTACACTTAAGGACCCCACCTTTTTGTCTACTTTTCTTTTTGGCCTTAAACTTTTTCATAATTACATCTAAGTCCCTACATTTTCTTTCTTTTGCAATATAACCCTTTTCCTTGTATAAATGGCCACTATATCTTTAGGGACTTTCACTATTTACCTATAAGTCCTTGATCTTTCATTTATTTGCAGTTTAGTCCCTAAAAACCCTCTGTATGTTTTTAGGACTTCTGTTCAAAGGAATCTGATAGTCTATCTATTTCAGGCTCACTTTCTGAGTCTCTGGGCCTGAAAATTGGGGTATTACATTTCTACCCCCTTAAAATAAATTTCGTCCCTGAAATTTACTTAGTTCCTTCATCAACTATTCTGGATATATCTTCTCGGTATATCATTTCTTGGTTTATGTCTAAGGCTTGGGGTATTCATCTATTCATCAATCTTCTACTTACCTACTTCTACTCATGGACAACTTACCGGACTTATAAGTAGTGTCCATTTCTTTCATATTTTTCCTTTCATAATTTTAATGTAATTCTGGGGTCTACCTCAGTCCTCTTATACTTTGCTAATCGCTTAGGAGAAATATCACCTTTCTTTCTCCTAATACCATATCATAACCCAATACATCTATGCCACACTTTTCGGGCAACCTCATTCTTTCTTATCCCTTCTTAGGGCTTTTCTATCGTTAAACTATTCTTGCCTTAGCACCTTTCGTGTTACTGAGTTAGGGCTTGGTTGTTCTGTTTATAGCTCTAGGCCTTAGTATTCTCTTCTCTATTTTTCAGGAATTCTTTTACAAACCTTTGAATATCAGTACTCAGATTTGATCTTGGACTCCGTCTTAGTTTAAGGGAAAGCTAAGTTCAGTCTGTATATAATAGAGGCGATTTGAGAAAAAGTATTATAAATAATTTTTCTGGATGAGTTTATCAACTAGTGAAGCTTCCTTATCTTAACTTTGTCTTTGGCATTCATCTTCCCAAAGAGATACTACATTGTACTTATATCTCATGGCTCATCTTAGGCTAGGTCTAACTGCGACCTCGAGATCTAGCTGTGATCAACCGTTAGCCTCTTCAGAATCTAACTGTGACTCTGAACCTCTTAGGATCTAACTGCGACCCTGGAGCCATACTAGGATCTAACTGCGACCCTCCAGAATCTAACTGCGATTCTGTTGTACTGTATACCTCCCGAAGATCTTAAACCAACAGACTAAGTTATAAGGTTAACTGCTTCCACCTGTTGATAACTCAATAAAAATTTTAAAATTTTTTTATAGCCTCGTATTATTTACCCAGACTTTACTTATTTTCTCTCTTACTCAGGAGTTCCCTCTCATCTCAGCTTATTCTAATCTGTGCTCTAACTGCGAGCCATTAAACTATGCTCTAGTTGCGAGCATTCTGTATCAGATCTATCTCTTATCTAAAGAGTGATCTGAAAACAAATGCTTTATTGTTATCTGCTTCCTTTTTTATACCATTCCTTTCAATAGAAATGGCCCTGAGTACTATATTCACAGTTTATAGAATGATCTGAGTAAAATATATCATATTCATTCCCACATAAAGGCAACATACTAGGTACAGGATAGCTCAATAGTGTGCATACTGGACAATATATACAGGACTTATTAGCTAATGGAAACAGAACACATATGGACTCGTATCTTAATTTGGTGCAGGAGACTTTCTTATCTCGTTGCCAGTCAGGGCATATACTCTTCCCTGAGTCGGATATCTTTCGCCTGTTGTGTTCTATGGGCACTCTCTAGCATAATGTCCAGACTTTCCACATCTATAGCATAACCCTTGACCTGCTAGACAAGGCCTCATACCATGGTCTCGACCACAATTCCCACATACATTAGGCCTTGGTTGCCTACTAACTTCTCTTGGCCCACTACCTGGTCTACTCCCCTGTTTCTTATTAACTTCTGACTCATATACTGGCCCATTTCTCTTCTTACTGTTTCCTTTCGAGGAACCTGGGGGCGTCATTCTCAATGGTACTGATGTAGCAGGCTCACCCTTTTCTGGATATTGCACATTCTTTTCTGTGATCCTGCATACCTCTACTGCTTCATTAAACCTTCGTATCTGCCTAGGAAAAGCTTTCTCTTTCAGTGTAGAATTTAATCCACGAGTTAATTTCTCAGAGGTCCATCTTTCATCATTCCTATATTTTAGGTACGTGGAGTATCGTGAAAGACGAATAAACTTAGCAAGATAATCGTCAAAGGATTCCTGCTCACCCTGCCTTAATATTAAAAATTCGGCTTCGTGCTCATCCCTTACTGACTGTGGAAAATATTTCTCGTTGAACTGCTCAAGAAATACTTCCCATGTGAGTGGAATATTTCTTGATTGCAGAATTACTTCTGTGTTCCTCCACCACCGATCGGCCTCTTTTTCTAGCTTGTAAACTGCCATCTGAGCCTTTCTTTCAGTGGGACATTCTAAAATCTTAAAGATTTTCTCTAACTGGCTAACCCAATCCTCAGCTACTTGAGTGTCAAAAGTTCCTTCAAATATAGGCGGATTAAACTTCTGGAATCGTTCCATCCATGTTTGAAGACTTTCCTGACTATTGTTATTTCCTATAGACCCTTGATGTCTATTCATTCCAATCTGCCCATGATTTGACTGAGGTTCGGGTTCTACATCATTTTCTGGTACTACCTCCTTCTCAGACTGTTGTAAGTTAGCAACTGCAGCAGCAACCGCCGTAGCGATAGTAGAATCTTGTTCTTGATCTGGGCGAACTTGTTCCGCCCTTATTTCTTCCATCATTCTCTGTTGCTGATCTAGTCTAGCAAGGATGACTTGCGTAGGATCTACCTCATTGGAGTTACCAGCTTCCTCTATGTGTGGCTCCTCCACTCTAGTTCTACGTCCTCGTCTTGTGTTCACCATCTTGCTCCTCGTCAATCTCAAAAGAAAAGTGAACATATTAATATCATACTACCTATTCATCTAAGAGCTTTACCTTTACTGGGCTTTTCTAAACCTTTAACTTTCCTATATATATTAGTCGTTACACAAGACCTATCTCGTCACAACCTCAGCTTCCCGTGATCACTAACTTAATGTCAATTATGACAGCTTTATCAGGGTATCTCTATAATTTATCTATTCAGAGCATTTCCTAAGCCAGAATCGTTTGCTCTGATACCAAAATGTCACATCCTTATTTTTATACATCTTAGGAACCATTCAGTAGCATTTGGAACCACTTTCAGGGTTATAGAAGTCCAAACTATCAATCTGGAATTCTACTCTTTCGGTACTATTCACTGTGGCAAATTCCAGATGAGCGACTTGACTTTGAAAAGTCATAACTAATTCTAAAAAAATAAAAACGAAGTGGTTCAAAGTGCTACATGAAGCTAACTCAATTATATTTCAGGGAAAAATCATTGGTTGACCATTACTTGACCAATTCATCGTGGGTAAACGTTTCAAAGTTACTGTTCATCCAGCGATTTTCTCCTGAATCCAGCATTCTGGTTTCATCTTTGGTAATTTATATCCTTTCGTACAGACATCCAAATGGGGCATTCTATATATCAAATTAAAGCTTAGTATATATAATTTTTACCATAAAAATTTAGTGCATTAATTCAATCATTTACTATTTTTAATGATTTATCAAACATGCATAGGTCCTCACGAGTTACTATTCACTGAACCTATTTTCAGCATTCAATCTTCACATACACATGCATACAACCATCACATATTAGTCATACATGCCAGATAACAATTATTATTAGATAATCAACTGTTGTATATCAGTGTATGATCAATCCCCTCAAATTTCTATTACATCTTTTCACTTTCTAAAATCCGGCAGCATAACTGCTATAATTCTTCTTTAGAAAGTAACCGATGTTGTACCGATTCGGTAATTCCCTCATGAGAACTACCATTCTACGTAGTACCCAGGAAAGACTGGATGAACCTGCTGGGTCCACTCACTTCCAGCCTCCTTAGACAGCACTACGTACACAGTACGTATCAGTTCCTTTCCCTGTTTCTGCTTTCTTGCCGGAATTTCGGCAGCATAACGGCGTCTCTTAAAATTTCCAAATTTCATTTTGACAGAACCTCCCCTGTAATGTTATGTATGGGAATGAGATTCAAAAGAATCCCAGTAGCAACAATCATAACAATATATGTAATGCAGAGTGACGGTGCTTGCTTGTGATTGTGTACAGATAAGTATGCTGCATGCTTCCATATTCAATAACATATGATCATAGCATTGGATTAGAGCTTCAAGCATAACATATAAGACAACAATCCAACCAAACAAAACAACACATCACAAAGATATTACATAAGAGCTAGGATTAGTTACTACCTCAAAAGCAGAGCTTCAGAACTTCCCTACTACTTCCAACTTCACCAGAACTTCCTTACTTCTTTCTTCCTCACACTTTCTCTCTCAAGAACTTCTTTCTACCTCTAAGAATGCTTCTTGGCGTGAAAATGAAGAGCTAGGGGGTATTTATAGTGTTGAGCAATGGCAATCTTGTAATTAGGAAGACTTATGATCCTGTGGTCCTGGTTTTTCCTGGAATTTCCTATTTTCTTTAATTCCCTTTTACTGCATCACCCTGGACACCTCATGGGACACCTCATAGGACACCTCACCACCCATATGCTTCATGTGACGAAATTTGGAGGTTCTGGAAGCTTTCCGGTCCAATTCGGTACCGGCCCGGTCCATCGCCTCGAAAAACGTGCCGTTTTCTGAATCTAATGTTTCTGAACATCCTTTTTATGTCTACTGACCTCACATTTAGTATCTAGACCCTTTATATCATTAACTTTTTAATACTGGGTCCAGACTCAGTTACAGATCCCCTGCGAAATGACCAAAATGCCCTTGGTGCCCTATCTTGTCCTATTTTAACCCTAAGGGCAAAATCGTCATTTCACACCTTTCTGGACCTGTTCAAAGCTTATACTGGCTCTAGTCAACCTTATTTAGACATGTCTTGACCTCTGGGCCTGTCCAAAATGACCAGAATGCCCTCCATTCATCTGCTGCCCTTTTTGTACAACATAGGGGCATTTTCGTAATTTCCCACTTTTCTGGGGTTCTGCTGGACACTGGCCCACCTATCAGTCCAAGAGTCTTATTGGGCCTCTAATGGCGCCATTTTTGGGCTTCCTGGGTCCATTTCCTGTATGGCACGTATTACGAGGAATCTTTCTTTAACACAGTTCATTGAATATTTTAACTATTATTTACCGATTATACACCTTTTCCGGACACCGGATCCTTTTCCCAGATACAGTGTCCTACTGTGTTCAGGCATCCTTGTGGGTTATAACGGTCATCTGACCGAAGTCATCTGATCGCATTTAGCCCCTTTAAAAATACCGATAAATCTCCTACCCGGATCCCCGGAGGCCTCATACTCCCGTCTGAATTTGCTATTTTGTGAATAACTCCTTCTACAGACCTCCTATCGGTATTCTGTCAGTTTCCTGACATCCGCCCCATAAAGGCGCATCATCCTGTATTTTCTCACTTAAATCTGAAATCTAGGGTATCCGGTATTAATTTTTATAACTTTTGGACGATCAGTCCATTTCTGGCTATCTGGAGTCTTCAAAAATTCCGGTATTAGGCGTGGTTACCTGGCGTCCCCTGCCCTACCTTCTGGTAGAATCTGGGACTGAAATGCTGTCGGGCAGTGCAAACCACTTCCGGCCTGACTTTCTTTAATTACACTTTAGCCCCAGGGAACTTTTCTTCTTTATAATTAAATCCCTTTTTATTTGGCTAAAATTACACTTAAGGACCCCACCTTTTTGTCTACTTTTCTTTTTGGCCTTAAACTTTTTCATAATTACATCTAAGTCCCTACATTTTCTTTCTTTTGCAATATAACCCTTTTCCTTGCATAAATGGCTACTATATCTTTAGGGACTTTCACTATTTACCTATAAGTCCTTGATCTTTTATTTATTTGCAGTTTAGTCCCTAAAAACCCTCTGTATGTTTTTAGGACTTCTGTTCAAAGGAATCTGATAGTCTATCTATTTCAGGCTCACTTTCTGAGTCTCTAGGCCTGAAAAGTGGGGTATTACAATCAACATGCAAATCACCATAAGCATAGAAAATATCATTACGATAAACGGAACATTTACCATTCCCGGCAATGGAAGTGTAACCTTCCTTATCCAAATAAGAAAGAGAAACAATGTTACTACTCAAAGCAGGAACATAATAGCAATTGTTTAAAACTAACAAAAGCCCAATGGGCAGAACTAATTCATAAGTGCCTACAGCTAAATCAGCAACCTTTGCTCTATTTACAACTCATAGGTCAACTTCGCCCTTTTTCAGCTTTCTACTATCGTTTAGGCCTGCACATTTGTACAAATGTGAGAACCACATGCAGTATCTAATACTCATGTAGTGGAAGTAGAGAGATGAATGTCTGTAACATAAATGCCTGAAGCGATAGCCCCACTATCCTTCTTGTCCTTTTGCAGATCTTCAAGGTAAAGTTTGCAATTCCTCTTCCAATGACCCGGTTCATTGTAGAAGAAGTAAACTCCTTCCTTTGGAGGCTTGCCTTCTTTGGTGCAGGCTTGGTTTCGGGCTTGCCTGACTCTTTGATCTTACCAGATGAGCCATGACCCTTGCCCTTGCCCTTGCCTTTCTTTTTCATACCCTTTCCTTTCTAAACCATCAAAACTGTACTGGGCTTCTTCTTAACAGTCGGCTCAGCAGTTTTAAGCATCCCATGCAATTCAGAAATAGATTTCTCCATGTTGTTCATGTTGTAGTTCATGAAAAATTGGTCATAACTTTCTGGGAGTGAGTTCAAGATCAAATATGTAGCTAACTCCTGGCTCATGGGAAATCCAAGCCTTTCAAGGTGATCAATGTACCCTTTCATCTTTAAGATATGAGTACTCACTGATGCACCTTCAGCCATCTTACAGGAATGTAAGGCCTTAGTGGTCTCATACCTCTCTTGCCTTGCCTATTGCTGGAATATTTCCTTAAGATGCACAATCATCTCATAAGCCTCTATGTGTTCCAGATCTCTTTGGAGCTCTGGAACCATGGTGGCAAGCATCAAGCATCCCACATCGACAGAGTCTTCCTTATGCTTCGCATAAGAATCTCTCTGAGCTCTAGGAGCATTGGCTGCTGGCTCCTCAGGAATGGGTTGATCTAGGACACATACTTTTCTTTCCTACTTGAGAACAATTCTCAAGTTCCTGAACCAGTCAAGAAAGTTTGTCCCACTGAGTTTGTCCTTCTCAAGGACAGATCATAACGATAATGTAGCAGTATTACTAGTCGTCATGATTCTACATTTAAAATATGCAAGCGAATTAGCAATCTCCCACTGAATAAAACAACCCTCAATGTAATAATTAGTGGGCTAAGATCCATATTTGGCTTAAACTTGAGTCCGCTTTCACAAGACGCTCAACTTTAAGTTATTTAGGTAGGTAACAACTTTACCAATTACATCAAATGTAACTCTTAGATATTTATGGGATTCCATCATTATATGATCCGACATATTTTAATCACATCTAATGCCTTGAGACCCAAAACCGTTTTGATAATCTCAATTAAGTCAAACAATAACAAACATATGTGAGTAGCACCATTACTCTTTGCTTATCTCCCCAAGATAACTCAAATGCACCCACTTTGGTGGAGCCTACAAATGAGCGATCGAGGTTTTGATAAGTGTTCATTAATTGACGGCATATGACTTAAGATTTCTTTTAGAGGGTTTAATTAACTATCCTGTTCGCATGTATCTCGATTGTATCTCATACCAGTATTATGCATATAGAACATACATGCAGTGATATAATCATAAGATGCATAATCTTAAATGTGATACAATATGGCTCACCTATCCTAAGTCCCCTCAAGCCAATGAGAGGAGCTGTCTAATTAGAATAGGAAAATTACATAAGGAAATCTCGTTTTAACATTCGAGGGGAGCGAGATGAGAAGAGAATGTACAACGAGAGTAATTAGAGGAAGGCACGACATGCAGGCCGTATTTAGAAAAATTACAACACTTGTAATCTAGAGCCATATTGTTCACCATACCCAAACATTCAAGAATCAAAATTCATACTATTTGAAGGGCAATAAATATTTTAAAACATTCATACATCAGGAAAGTCAGTACATATTACGATTATGTTGCGCTACAATCAGATAGCCACGGCGATCCTGCTCTGATACCCTTTATGTCATACATAAAATGGATTCCCTTTATGTCATACATAAAACGAATGTTATCATATAAACAGCTAAGAAGTCTAACATACATCACATGTATCAACAATCAAACCTAACTTAAACACAAAACGGCATGCTCTGATACCACTGAAGGGAATTGGAAGACAATCAGCGGAAATTAACTTTAAAAATTTTTCCATTCCCAGCCAGGATCTACCGAATGTGTTTAAGTAAAGGAGAAAGAAGTGTTACCTTCGGTATTCGGGCTTTGGTCGCGACCTCCGTATCCACTAGTCGTGACTCTTCCCTCTGGAACTTTCAGTTGCGACCTTCTCAGCTTCCTGTCACAACCTGTCGCCTCTGGAGTTTTCAGTCTCGACCTACTCAGCTTCTAGTCGCGACCTGTGATCTCTGGAGTTTGCCGTCGTGACTTCCTCTGCTTCTAGTCGCCACCTGTAGTCTCTTTTCGGATTTCTGATGTTCAGAAGCCAATTTGGTCGTGACCTCTGTGTCAACTGGTCGAGACCTCACCGTACCTAGTGTTCTTTTCTCGTTCGCAAGAAGTTGACAACTCAGACCGGCTTCCTCTACCGGTATCCACATGAATAGCGTTCCAACCACGAATGACGTGTTAGCGCCTCTTATCCCTCTAGGGTTTTCTCAAGATTCCGTCCTCACCGTCTCTATTCCGACAGTTTCTTATCTGCAAACCTTTTGCACTCTCCTTGCCCCTTTTTCTCTTGTGTGTTGTGTATAGAACCCTAGCTCCTAATGTCAAATATATAGGATGTTATCGGGCTTCTAATTGAGCCGGGCTTCAAAATTAATCTTATATTAATTATGAAATTAATACAATATCATATATTGCATAGTTTGATAAGAAACTAATTAAATAAATATGGTTTTTATTAAATCCGTCCCACAGATTCAAATCACCTATTTATTTAATAAAGATAAGACAGAATTATATTTGATTTATTCTCATAAATCAAATTTGAGATATCTTATCAATCTGAATTTCAAATTCAAATGGATCATATCCATTTAAATTAAAATTCAAAAGTGATAGAGATTTAATTTATCCTTATAAATTAAATCTTGCAAATATCTCTTATATTATATATAATATATAAATACAAATTTATATATATATAATATATAAATTCACCCTAGATTATTCATTGAATCAAGACATGTCTTAGATTCAATGAACCTGGACATCACAGCTCGAGTTGGGCTATTTTGTGTGCGACCCTGTAGGCCCATATGAAGTTGGCAGTGGGCCAGTTACTATCCTAACCCACAAGTCGTAAGCGGCCTCTAGCAAGACATTACGACTACACAAAACATATGAGGATCGATGAACGATGTTACCTTTCATACAACCGTATCACGTCCCTTTTGTCACACGATATTTCGGTCATGGATGAGGCATGGTGAACGTCATCCTCCTATTCCTGACCATCACTTTCTCGATCCCTAAGCAGTCTGACTATAGTAATGGAACTACCCTTCCATTACAGTATGGCCATACATTTCTCAGACTCACTCATCAAGGGGCCCAGTAATATCTCTCTACGAATGTGAGGGACAAATTCCTTCTTGACCATTCACATTCCTCCGCATGAAAAAACACTGAGCCCGAACATAGCCTTTATGATCACTCGGTCAAAAGTGACTTTTGACTAGGTCAAAGCTGAGCGTTTGTCATGTAGGAATCCATGATGATCTCAAGTCAAAGGGCATAGTGACATGGCTTGTTTATGAGAGAAGCTTATGACTTAACCCATGCAGCTCTCTCATAGTGGGTCAGTCCAACACCTTGTACTCTTACATGTGCCTATGACTTTGATTTATATCTCTATATATCTTTAAAGTCATACTGGTCTTATTTCATCTCTGCTCCCGCATAGATGACCGACCAGGGACATTTATGATAAGATCATGAGTTATCCAAGGATGGTCATCACAGTAAACATGCAAATAATATGATAACATAATTAAGAAATTCATAAAACAATAATATTTATAAGATAATGATTGGCCCCTAGGGCACAATTTCCAACAGTAGGTGGTTTTGAAATAAAAATAATTAAGGGAAAAATAGTAGCCTATGCTAAAATATTGCCCTTCCCCTCTAAATTTCCCAATTTTAGAAAGGAGGTTATGAGAGGAGATGAGGAAAAATTTTAAAATTTTTTAGGAGAATTACCCTGAAATCCGATATAAGAGAATTTATTATTAAAAAATCCTATGTAATCTTTAAATAATTAAAAAGTTCCAACGGACTTGATGGTGAAAGATTATAATTGTCTAATTACTATTTTATTTTTATTTATCTAAATAAAAAATGAACAAAAATAGGTGGGCTTGGTGATGCTTTATCTGTCCCTCATAGTGCTCATCAATCCCTTGCTATTTACCTCTCTCCTCCCTCATCACTATAGCTTCTCGCCACCATCGCTCTGCCTCTATCCTCTCACTTCTCATTCTCATGCTCGCCTCCCTCATTCTCCCTCACAATTCTCCTAAACATCCCTGTCGGAAGTTTTAAGATTGTTCTCAAGTAGAAGGCAACTTGTAAAGTAACTCATGAACTCAAACCCCCAACCATCGCTCCATTGTAGAACCATTACGGCCTTTTAGATTTGCCTTCGACAGTTTTGTCATCTTCTCTGATCAACATTGGGATCTCAAATTAATGTTCCAGTGGGTATCACCACCAATTTTCCTTTGGGTCGCCGCAAATCCAGTTGACTAAGATCGATGAGGATTTTATATTTTATAGTCAATTCAAAAATTCAAAAATAAGATTTTTTTATGGTGAAAGTAATGCATGTACCTCTTGTAATGTTGAAAGGGAAAAGTAATATTGTCTAGTTCCAGAATTGGGATTGTATTGCAAATTAATAGCTTTTATGCTCTTTGATTATTCTGATAAAATTTTATAAGTTTAAATTAGATAATTGTGTTTTAATGTATCTTCTATTTTGAAGCATATAATCTGCAACAATCGATGGTTTTGACTTATCAGCCTAAAATGTTGATATTAATGGAATATTGAAGTTCCTCAAAACGAAAATGTGCAGCTAGGCAGCTAGCGGACCACCATGACCATTATAATGCAATGACCAATATGAGGAAACGTTGAAAATAGGAAGCCACCCAATTTCATATTCCACCGTGTCAGCTGATCAATGATTTGTTAGTACTCACTTGCTCCCCCATGTTGAGTCTCGGATAATGAAATATGAAATAAAAGTTGGATAATAGCTATGTTTTGGTGGATGAGATTTGCATAATTGTGCAATGATGTCTTGAGTTTGTTTCTCAATAAAGGACCATTGTAAATGCTTAGGTGGATGAAACCTGTGAGTCTGTTCAATGTGACAACCTTTTCGAAGTAGCTAAATTTAGAAGAGAAATAATATATTTCATATTTTGGTCCTCTATTTCACATGATTTTACATTGTAAATTGCAGAATATCCATTGATGTAATCACAAAAAAATGTCATTAGATTTGTATCCTTGAAGTGTAATCTCTTTATGTTAGAACATTAGTTTCACCTAAGAGGGGGAGAATGTTAGAATCAATAATATTTTGATGATATCAAAAGTAACTCAAAATAATCAAATTGTTTCTGCGCTTAAATGATGTTAAAAGAAGAAGTTAATCAAGTTAATTGATTAGCCAATCGATTAATGATACTTAATCGATTATTCAATTGATTAAGAAGTGTCAGTTAATCGATTGGTTGTTCGATTAAAGTCAGGACATCGTTTTGTGATATTAAAAAAAAGTCAATTAATCGATTAATGAGTATCCATTAATCGATTAACTGTTCAATTAATGTCATAGAGTTACTCTCTAGAATTGAAAAGATAAATTAATTAATCGATTAATTCTAATTAATTGACTGCATGTTCGATTATTCTATTCAGAACAGATTTTTCTTTAGACAAAACTAACTCTATTAATCGATTAGTTAATCAATTAATTTATATTAATGCATTAACTGTTCAATTAATTAGTTCATAATTAGTTTGTGAAAATCAAATTTGAATCCATTAATCGATTGGTTAATTGATTAATTTACATTAATAGATTAATTATTCAATTAATATGTTCTGCAAAGCTTTCTGTATCAATTCTTCTAGACATATTAATCGACTAAGGATTTAATTAATTAACATTAATCGATTTAATGTTCGATTAATATATTTTGAAAATTTTTCTATATCAATTCCTCCAGAGATATTAATCGACTAATGATTCGATTAATTTATATTAATAGATTAGTTATTCGATTAACTTAATATATTTCTATGATACTTCTCCATTTACACTAAAATTACTTGCATCTCTTTTTGAGTTCTGATTCAAATATGAAATATGCTTATGTTTCTCATCATTCTTCATTATAAATTTTTTGAGAGACTTATCAATTTATACTGAATATGGTTGAACACTCTGATCAATGTGATGCTATATCTTATGTTCTTCTCATTAATTTAAACATTGATCAAATTAATGATGATTAATCGATTAATACATTATATTTTTCAAAAAGCCATCTGAACCTTATTAGAACTTGATCTTTATAATATGAGTTGATTATTAGTTGTTCATACACTTAATCAATGCTTAAACTCCTGACAAATCTTTGAGATTGAGCGTGTTCAGAAAAGGCTAAAAGTTTGAAATGATGAATGCTACGTCAACGGAAATTTGCTATATCCGGCAAAGCATTAAATGCTCACCTAACCACCAACGGCGCCTTCACTCCAATGGTTATAAACTTGAGTCTAATGACTACCAAATGAAGTAAATGCTATTTAAGGAAGACTCGACATTAATGAAGATTCAACAACAGACAAAACAAAACAATGATTGAATTTATCACATTTTTTGTTTCTTCATTCATTACTTTGTAATATGATATTCTTGTGCTTCAGTGTTCATCATCATATATACTCTGTGAGAGAGATTAAGAATATTTTCATTCATTCTTTAGACTTAAGAGATTGGTTCTCTTAAGTTGAGATTATTACCTTACGGGAAGTAAGGGGGAGTGATTGTGAGGATCATTTGCTGTACTGAGGCACTAAGCCCCCGTTCAAATCTTGGGGTATAGTTGAAAATCTCAGAAGGCCTCTGGGGCTGGACATAGGACAAGAGGATCAGTTTTAACTAGGATAAACTGACTTGTGTTGATTCTTCCATCATTCGGTGAAATCTTTCTAATCCCTATTCTCATTATTTTGTTATACTTTGTTTATCTTTAAGATTTACCAATTTACGTGAAAAATTTTCAAAACACCCAATTCACCCCCTCTTGAGTATTTCTGCTAAGACTAATATTTGGTATCAGAGCAGGTCTCTTGGAAAAGATTTAACCATCTCAAGAGAGATCTAGTATCAATGGCAGGATTTAGAGACAGTTTGTTAGTATAAGGAAGCTCTACCATGAGCCCTCTAGGTTTCAACAGAGAGAACTTTATGTTCTAGAAGATGAGAATGAAGACCTTCATCAAGGCCCCAAATATACTCTTTGGGATGTGATACAAGCTGGGAACTACATTACTATAACAGTCATTGACGAAGTTAAAGTTCTGAAGGAGTAAAGCCAATATAATGATGACGATAAGAAGATGATAATACTCAATGACGAGGCCATTAACGTTATAACATGTACCTTAAGTTAGAAAGAGTATTTCTGGGTATCCAGTGAGACGACTAAGGAGATGTGGAAAGCCTTGGAAATAACCCACGAGAGAAATTCCAGCATTAAAGAAAGTAGAGTTAACACGCTCAAAACAGAGTTTCATCTTTTTCTAATGGCTGATGGAGAAAGTGTACGAGATATGGAAGTGAATTTCAATATCTCATCAACTACTTAACTGCTCTTAGGCAATCATATAGCTCAAGAGATCAAGTATGTAAGATTCTTGATAGTCTTACAAAGGAATAGGAGCCAAAAGTCATAGCTATCGAAGAAGCCAAAGGTGAATCCATGAGGTCTGTCACTGTTCTTTTTTGGAAGCCTAGCCGAATATGAGAGCAACAAAAAATACAAGAAGTATATCAAAGAAAAGAGCGAAAAAGGAATTGCTCTTAAAGCTTAAGAAAGTGATATTGATGATGAAGAGCTCGAAGATGATGAAATGGGTCTCAGTTCAGAGATTCAAAAAGTTCTACAGAAACTGAGTAGCTAGGAAATTTCAATCAAAGAAGAATGCCTCATCATCAAAAGAGCAAAAAGACCAGATTATTTTTTTCAAATGCAAAAAGTTGGGTCACATCAAAGCTAAATGTCCACAACTCTCCAAGAAAGACAAAAAAAAGAAGAAAGACAAGTTTTAGAAGAGGAGTGCTTTTGTTTCATTAATCTGGGGAGAAAGTTCTTTAGAAAGTGAAGAAAGTGACAACGATGAAACAGTAAACAAATGTCTTTAGCTCAAGAAGAAAGTGATTCAGAGATAGAACAGGTAATAAATGCTGAACCACCTTATGATGAATTACTTTTTGAATATAATGAATTACATTTTGAGTTCATCAAATTGGCAAAGGAGTTAGTTGTAACATCCCAATTTTTGGGTCTAGTTGAACTGGGAGGTAGTCTGATATGGGCAGGCTCTAAACCCATAGTCCTAGGGTAGTAATCTGATATGGGCGGATTATTTACCTGTATTTTGTAGGATCCGAGGGATGAGCTAAGTCCTTCAGGATGTAAAGATGAGTTAAGTCTTTAACCTACAGAATCGGGTCAGTTCAACTAGGTTCAAAATGAGGAATGGGAGGAATGTCCTAAGTCTTAAGCCTAGGAATTCTACAGGTAGCTTGATATGGGCTGGCTCCTGTGTAAGATAACCTGATACAGAGGGTTGTCGAGCCTTTCAATTAACAAGGACTCCCGAAGAGTAGGGGAGGAGTTATTGAAAGAGAATTTCTAGAACTTAGGATGAAGGATAAGAAGAAAGTGAGACCCCAGAATTATGCTAAGATTCTGTGGGGTGAGATATGAAAGGAATGGACACTGAGCAGTGGAGTTGTCCATAAGAAAGAAAGCAGACAGTATGAGGAATATGTATTGGTGACTTTTGGTCACGACTAGGAAGTATATTGGTCGCGACTAATATTGGCAGAGAGGTTTGGTCGTGACGGATATGTATGTGGCGTCGCGACTAATGAGTAGAATGAGCCTGGTTGAGACTAAAAAGTGATGTGGTCGCGATGAAAGACTGTTATGGTCGCGACTAAAGAATGTTGTGGTCGCGACTAAAGGATGCTGTGGTCGCGACTAATAAACCAGAAGGTGTTAAGTCGCTATAAGATGATGGCTAGGTCGCGACTAGTGGCTAAAGTAGTGCCAAGCGTATGGGCCATGAGTTGAGAAGGTCCAAAAAGAGATACTTACCCGGTTAGAGATAGACCAGAGGCAGGAGGCCAGATACAGGAAAGGTTATCTGGAAACCATGAGGTGGACTGATAAGGTATCCTCATGGGACCTACAAGATGCCACATGGCATTAGAGTAATGATTCAGTAACCTTTCAGTAGAGTAAAGTTACTCGGTTGGCACGAAAACTGAGGAAGTGATCAGATAAGTCTGGGACTTATCTGGATAGCATTGGGAAGCGTGCAAGGTCTCTTCCAGTCGCCACATGGCTCTGGTCTGGAGAAAGCAGATAAAGCTGAGGGCACGTTTTACGAGGCAGGACTCTGGACCGGTGAGTCAGCATGCTGAGTCAGCTGCTGAGGTGTCTAGGGAATTTAGGCATGTGGAAAATGTGGCGATGAGTCAGCTGCTGAGGTGTCCCCTGAGGTGGTACTGATGATGCAGTAAAAGGAAATTAAAGAAATAGGAAAATCCAGGAAAAAATAGGACCACAGGATCAGATGGAATGGAAATTACGATTATGCCATTGGAAAAATCTATATAAACCCCCCTTGCTTCATTTCCATTCACGCATGGGCAAGGGAAGGGAGAGAAAGAAGAGAGAGAAGGAGAAGGAAGGGAAGAGAGAAAGGAAGTAAGGAAGTTCTGGCGGAGCTGGAAGCAGAATAGAGATAGTAGAGTTCTGCTGAGCTAGCCAGGTAGTAACTAATCCTAGCTTTTAAGTAATGGCTTTGTGATTGTTGTGCGATTGTTTGGTTGGATTGTTGTCTTATATGTGATGTCTGAAGCTCTACTGCAATGCTATGATCATATGTTATTGAGTATGGAAGCACGCGGCATACTTATCTGTACACAATTACAAGCAAGCACTGTCACACTGCATTACATATACTGTTATGATTATTACTACTGAGATTCCCCCGAATCTCATCCCCCTTGTATAACCATTTCAGGGAGGTTATGTCAAGGTAGATTTTGAGAATTTTGAGAGACGCCGTTATGCTGCTGAATTTCGGCGGAGATAGCAGTAGTAGAGGAAGGATATGATGCGTACTGTGTACGTAGGTACTGTCTAAGGAGGCTGGTAGTGAGTGGACCTAGCCGGTTCATCCAGTCTTTCCTGGGTACTTACGTAGAATGGTAGTTCTAATGAGAGAATTACCGAATCAGTACAGCTAGTATAGCTTCCGCGGGTGTGCTCTGAGGAGTCTAAGGCAGGATGTTTCATTAGTAAATTCTAAGAAAAAGATACAGAGCTTAGAAGAAAAGCTAAGTGTAAAACCTTAGGCTACATCAAAGTGTGCAAAGTATGAGGAATCAGAAAAGAAAAACAGAGAGTTAACCAAAACTCTCAAAAAATTCACTAGAGATAGTGAAATGCTTAACATTATACTTGGGAATTAGAGATGTCTCTGACAAATCAGGAATAGGATATGATCCTAATTTAGACAAGCATAGAGGAAAGAAAAAATTAGGTACAAATCATATTTGCATTACTTTGGAAATATCGTACATACTTCAAATTCATTTGCTCTATATTCATATTGCGATCGCAAGGGTCACTCTACTACTTCTTGTTATCATAAGAAGAACGGACCCTACGGCACATTAGAATGGGTTTCAAAAGATACTTATGTACTTAAGGTAATCCAAACTAACCTGAAAGTACCCAAGAAAGTCTAGGTACCTAAAGTGAAATGATTTTATTTCAGGTTTGCCTTAAAGTATCCAAGTAACAAATGAAACATTAATAGTGGATGCTCCAGACATATGACAGGAGACACAGAGAAATTCCTCAAGCTTCATCATAAGGAAGGTGACAAAGTAAGCTTCAGAGAAAATTAATTCGGAAAGATTGCTAGGATTTGTGAAGTTGGGAGCAAAGAAGGAGGGAAAGTGGAAGATGTATATGTTGGATATTGTGCCCTAGGGGCCAATCATTGTATTATGAACCTTGTTGATTTATGAATTTCTTAATTATATTATCACATTATTTGCATGTTTATTGTGATGACCATCCTTAGATAACTCAAGATCTTATCCTAAATATCCTTGGTCGGTCATTTATGCAGGAGCAGAGATAAAATAAGACCAGTATGACTTTGAAGATGTATAGAGATATAAATCAAAGTCATAGGCACATGTAAGAGTACAAGGTGTTGGACCGACCCGCTATGAGAGAGTTGCATGGGTTAAGTCATAAGCTTCTTGTAACACCCCAATTTTTAGGCCTAGAGATGCCAGGAAGAGAATTCAAGGGCATAATCGTAATTATGGGAAAGATCGGACTGGTAGCCGATGAGTACCATATTTTGCCAGAAAATAGAGAAAATTATGCTGATCATTTCACTGAACTGTGAAATGTGCATATGAGGTCTCTATGTGTATGAAAGACTTAGAAATATGACCAGGGGTAAAATGGTCATTTTGGAAAAGTGTGCGCGTGAGTGCTTTTTCAGGCCAAAACAGCCCGGTCCGGATAAAATATCTGAAAATACCGGGAGATAGAGAAGAGGATTCCGGATTGAATGAGGAGTCACAGAATTTTGATTTGAGGTCCCGATTTTTCTGTAAAAATCCTCGAAGATGGGAAATTACAGTTATAATCGGTAAAGGAAGAGCAGTCCGAATAGAGATGATCGGACTATGGCCAGAGGCCATACAGTGTTGTCTAAGGCCCAATTTTTAGGCCTAGAGATGCCAGGAAGAGAATTCAAGGGCATAATCGTAATTATGGGAAAGATCGGACTGGTAGCCGATGAGTACCATATTTTGCCAGAAAATAGAGAAAATTATGCTGATCATTTCACTGAACTGTGAAATGTGCATATAAGGTCTCTAGGTGTATGAAAGGACTTAAGTGCAATTATGGAAAGTTTCAAGGCCAAAAAGGAAAGTAGACAAAAATGTGGGGTCCTTAAGTGTAATTTTAGCCAAATAAAAAGGGACTTAAATTAAAAGAAGAAAAGTTCCCTGGGGCTAAATTGTAATTAAAGAAAGTCAGGCCGGAAGTGGTTTGGACTGTCCGAAAGCATTTCAGTCCCAGATTTCACCGGTAGAGAGAGCAAGTGACGCTCGGTAATCTGGCTTAATACAGGAATTTTTGAAGACTCCAGATAGCCAGAAATGGACTGATCGTCCAAAAGTTATAAAAATTCATACCGGATATCCTAGAATTCAGATCTAGGTGAGAAAATACAGGATGATACGTCCTTATGGGACGGATGTCGGGAAACTGACAGAATACCGATAGGAGGCCTGTAGAAAAAGTTATTCGCAAATTAGAAAATCCAGACGGGAGTGTGAGGCCTCCGGGTATCCGATAAGGAGATTTATCGGTATTTAAAAAGGGACTGAATGAGTTCGGATGACCTCAGTCAGATGACTGATATGACTCACAGGGATGCCTGAACTCCGCAGGCTAGTGTTTCGGACAGAAGGAGCCGGTGTCCGGATATGTGTATAAACGGTGAATAATAGATAAAATATTCAATAATTATTAACGGGGGAAGATTCCTCGTAATGCGTGCCATGAAGGTATTGGACCCAGAAAGGCCCAATAATGGCGCCAACAGAGGCCCGGTAAGACACTTGGACTGATAGGTGGGCCAGTGTCCGGCAGAACCCCGGAAGAGTGTGAAATTACGAAAATACCCCTGTGTTGTACAAAAGTGTAACAGATGAATGAAGGGCATTTTGGTCATTCTAGACAGGCCCAGAAGCCAAGGTATATACAGATAAAGTTACTTAGAGTCAGTATATGCCCTGACAGAGTACAGAAGGGTGTAAAATGACGATTTTACCCTTAGGGTTAAAATAGTGCAAGAAAGGGCACCCAAGGGCATTTTGGTAATTTGCAAAGGGCTGTTTCTTGGGAATCGAGCCATCAGAGTACTTGAGCTTGATCAGGATCCAAGACAACATTCCCAGAGCCCAAAAACGTAGCCCATGAAGTATGTGGGAAAAAGTGGCATTAAAATATTATTTTAATGTTGTTTCAATAAAATAAAGTTACTCGGTTGGCACGATAACCGAGGAGGTGATCAGATAAAGTCCTGGATTTATCTAGATAGCATTGGAAGGCGTGACAGGTGCCAGGAAGATGACCCATGGCGCCAACATAAAGGCAGAAGAAAAAATTGAGGACACGTACTACGAGGCAAGAGACTGGACCGGTGAGTCAGCATGCTGAGTCAGCTGCTGAGGTGTCCAGGATTTCAGACATGTGATAAATGTGGCGCTGAGGTGTCCTGGTGAGGTGTCCCAATGATGTCATGCATGATGCAGTAAAGGAGGAATTAAAGAAAATAGGAAAATCCAGGAAAAACCAGGACCGCAGGATCAAAGTTCATAGAAACTGCAGAATTGCCATTGAAGGCAATTATAAATACCCCCTCCATTCCATTCTTGCATTCACGCAAGGCAAGGAAGAAGGGAGAGAAAGAAGAGAGAGAAGGAGAAGGAAAGGAAGAGAGAAAGGAGAAAAGGAAGTAAGGAAGTTCTGGCGAAGCTGGAAGCAGAATAAGGATAGTGGAGTTCTGCTAAGCTAGCCAGGTAGTAACTAATCCTAGCTTTTATGTAATGGCTTTGTGATTTATTGTGCTATTGTTTGGTTGGATTGTTGTCTTATATGTTATGTCTGAAGCTCTGCTGTAATGCTATGATCATATGTTATTAAGCATGGAAGCACGCAGCATACTTATCTGTACACAATCACAAGCAAGCACTGTCACTCTGCATTACATATATTGTTATGATTGTTGCTACTGAAATTCCCCCGAATCTCATCCCAACAAGTAAACCATTACAGGGGAGGTTATGTCAAAATGAATTCTGGGAATTTTAAGAGACGCCGTTATGCTGCCAAAGTAAAGACTGAACATCAGTATATGATAAGTACTGTGTACATAGTGCTGTCTAAGGAGGCTAGAAGTGAGTGGACCTAGCCGGTTCATCTAGTCTTTCCTGGGTACTACGTAGAATGGTAGTTCTCATGAGGGGATTACTGAATCAGTACGGTTCAGTTCTTTGTACAGATGAAACGTAGCGGTTATGCTGCCGGATTTCAGGCAGAAAAAGATGTAATAGAAATATGAGAATTTCATACATGCCCTGATGTATAATGACTTATTATTTAATAATAATTGTTGTTTGGCATGTTTGACTGATATATGATGGATGTATGTATATGTATGCAAAGTAGATATGCTGAAAATTAACGCTATGAACAGTAACCCGTGGGGACATGAGGATGCTGGATCCATAATTAAAAATAGTAAATGGATGAATAAATGTACAAAATTTTTATGGTAAATAGTAGACATACCAAGCTTTAATTTGATATATAAAACGTCTCATTTGGATGTCTACACAAGAAGATATAAATTATCAAAGTTGGGACCAGAATGCTGGATTCAGGGAGAAAAACGTGGGATGAACAGTAAAGTTGACACGTTGACTGACGTTGACTTGGTCAACTAATGGTCAACGAGTTATTTTTCCCTGAAAGATAATTGAGTTATATTCATTTAGAAATTGGAACCACTTCATTTATATTTTTCTAGAATTAGTTGATTTTTCGAAGTTAGGTCACTCATCTGGAATTTACACAGTGAACAGTACTCGATAAGAGTAAAACTCCAGATTGAGAAATTGGACCTCAATGACCTTGAAAGTGGTTCTAAATGCTACTGAATGGTCCCTAAGACATAGGAAAGGAAGGATGTTTCATTTTGGTATCAGAGCAAAGGATTCTGGCTTAGGAAATGCTCTGAACAGATAATTTATGGTGTTAGTACAGAATAAGGATAGCACAGAACAAAGGGTTCTAACTCCGAGCATAAGATTTTGGCACAGAACAGAAGGTTCTGGCTCAGTGATGCTCTGGTTTAGTTAGTTTGATTCCTTAAACAAATGAGAAGTTTGAATGGTCCTCTCCCTAGAGTAGGATATAGGGATGGTGTTCACTGCTTGGAAAGGTTTAGACAGAAGACAGTGACACCCAGATGTATGAGGCTGGACCCCGAGCTTTATAGTCTTACGAAGGATATGATTATGATGGGCTAATCTTAGTCAGCCAATACAGTCGAGGACTCGTGTTTATTAACACAATATGGCTGGACTAAGCAGAACAAGGTTTAAGAAGCAGTTTCCTCCAGAGATAGAGGCAGAAGCTTATAAGTTCACGACTAAGGAAGCTGCAAAGAGTAGCTCGAGGTATCGTGTTGTGACCAGATACTGTAGTGAGGATGCCAGATATCCAAGTTACAACAAGTTAAGTCATAAGTCACGATGAGATGTGGGCAACCCAGGCTCGCCAAGATCAAGAGCGAGATTCTGCTATCACTACGGCGGTTGCTGCTGCGGTTGCAAGATTACAGCAGTCTGGGAAGGAGGTAGTACCAGAGAATGATATAGAACCTGAACCTCAGCCAGATTATGGGCAGACTGGAATGAATAGACATCAGAGGTCTATAGGAAATGACAATAACCAGGAAAGTCTGCAAACATGGATGGAACGATTCCATAAGTTTAATCCGCCCAGGTTGAAGGGACTTTTGACACTCAAGTAGCTGAGGATTGGGTAAGCCAGTTAGAGAAAATCTTTAAGGTTTTAGAATGTCCCACTGAAAGAAAGACCCAGGTGGCAGTTTACAAGCTAGAAAAGAATGTGCAATAACCAGAAAAGAGTGAGCCAACTCCATCAGTACCACTGAAAGTGATGCCACCAGGTTCCTTGAGAAGGAACAGTAAGAAGAGAAATGGGCCAGCATATGGGTTAAAAGTTAATAAGAAGCAAGGAAGTAGGCCAGGTAGTGGGCCAAGAGAAGTTAGTAGGCAACCAAGGCCTAATGAATATAGGAACTGTGGTCGAGACCATGGTATGAGGCCTTGTCCAGTAGGTCAAGGGTTACGCTATAGGTGTAGAAAGTATGGACATTATGCCAGGGAGTGTCCACAGAACACAACAGGCGAAAGATACCCGACTTAGGGAAGAATATATACCCTGACTGGCAACGAGATAAGAAAGTCTCCTATGCCAAACTAAGGTACGAGTTTATTTGTGTTATTTTCCACTGGCTAATGAACGGATAAATCCTGTATGTGATTGGATTGTATTGTCCAGTATGCACACTATTGAGCTACCCTATACCTAGTATGTTGCCATTGTATGAGGATGAGTATGACTACATGTTTTAAAAGTAGGAAGTAGAGAAGAGGAGTCTTATGTCGCGACTAATATGTACAGATAAGTTGATGTTGCGACGTGAGAAGACCTCAGGTCGCGATGAGTAATATTGCAGTACGCGACCAGTGTACAAAGGAGTTCAGGTAGTGATGTTATAGGTTGCGACTAAAGGACGCAAAGATACCAGGTCGTGACGAGTAGTGTGCGACGGTTGCAACTAAAAGTCACAGAGCATGTGAGTTGCGACTATGAAGTTCTAAAGTCGCGACTATAATTGGCAGAGGCCATATGATGAAGAGAATAAAGGTACCAAACTTGCTGAAGTCCACCAGCTAGAGGATTGGTATAGCATATGGTAAGCCAGACAGTACAAAGGTACTGAGGTACGAAAGATCAGTTTAAGACAATGTGAAAAAGTAGATCCTCTATGTGATAACTAAGAGTAGATCTACGTTACAGGGGTTTTATTCAGCTAATCTGAATAGAAGACCTAAAAGTTAGATTGAGATTTGCCTAGGAATGATCCTAGCACAACATGGCCTAAGGTGAGAGACGTGATGGGTAATAGATAAAGAGCTAAATGTTCTCTGAGGAGAGAGATTCCATCACGGAGAAGTAATAGACCTAGGGGAGAATACCCTAGAGAATAGAAGTAATAGTAAAAGATGATGAATGAGATCCATGCGACTCAAGTTCGCTAGGATAAAGAGAAAGACCAATAAGTAATCATAGTCCGGTCAAGAATAGACTAGGACTGATGGATAGATAGAAGAAGTTGAAAGATAGTAAAGAGATAGCCACAGTTAAGAGATAAAATGACTCCCCAATTCCCTATATAAGATAAAGTAATGAAGGGTTAAGTCTATACCCTGGTAAGAGGGTAGTGTGGCAGCCTAAGTAAGATAGACAGATGTGCTTGTCAGATCCTGATTATGTGATTGATAATCTGACAGATAATGCGATTGATAGTATGATCAGATGATGATCTGACAAATAATATGATAAAGGAAATACGTTTGAGGCTTATTTAGACTATTATGATGTCTAATGGATGGTTGAGCAAAATATGATGATGATATGGCTCATGTTGCCATAAGATATGAAAGTTGCATCTCCTTGCAGTTGTCATAGGATGACATGCATGTTAGAGTATGCTATAATGAATGGAACTCCCCTTTTGCAGTGCATGCAGGGTAGAGTATATATGAGTACATATATGAGATAAGAAAGTTATGAGAAGGTAGGTTGCTCCCATACCATATGATATGAGGATGATATGATTGTTTTGAGGATGATAGATAGTCTCAATTGATGGGACGATAAGTTATGATATGATACTCAGACATGACGTATGATTGAGGTTACTCAGATATGATTGAGGTTACTCAGGTATTTCTATAGGCTTGTGAATACAGTACTCAGGGCCATTTCTATTGAGCGGAATGGAATACAGATAACGGTAAAGGGATTGTTTCTAGATCACTCTTCAGATAAGAGTTGGATCTGAAACAGATGGCTCTCAGATAGAGCTAGATTCAGATGAGTATAGATCACTCTTCAAATAAGAGTTGGATCTGATGTAGAATGCTCACAGTTAGAGCATAGTTCAAATAGCTCGTAGTTAGAGCACAGGTTGAAAGATGAGAAGGAACTCCTGAGTAAAAGAGGAAGTAAGTAAAGTCTGGGTAAATGATATGAGGCTATAAAATTTTCAAATGTTTATTTATTGAGTTATCAACAGGTGGAAGCAGTTAACCTTATAACTTAGTCTGTTGGTTTAAGATCTTCGGGAGATATACAGTACAACAGAATCACAGTTGGATTCTGGAGGGTCACAGTTAGATCCTAGCATGGCTCCAGGATCGCAGTTAGATCCTAATAGCTTCAGAGTCGCAGTTAGATTCTGAAGAGGCTAACGGTTGATCGCAGATAGATCCCGAGGTCGCAGTTAGACCTAGCCTAAGGAAGGTAATGAGCCATGAGACATGAGTACAATTTAATATCTCTTTGGGAAGATGAATGCCAAAGATGAAGTTAAGGTAAGGAAGCTTCACTAGTTGATAAACTCACCCAGAGAAATTATTTTACAATGATTTTCCTCAGGTAGCCTCTAGTATACAGAGTAAACTTAGCTTTCCCTTAGCAAAGACGGAGTCCAAGTCCAAAGCTGAGTACTGATATTCAAAGTTTGGTAGAAGTATGCCTGAGAAGCAAAGAACAGAATCCTCTATGTGTTGAGAATAGAAAAGCATTGGCTAAGAGCACTCTGGGAGGTAGCTCAAGTTGTAAAGCCAATAGCAAGAGAAAGAGGCGATAGTTCAGACAAGGGACTGATCAAGGTAATGATCAGATTGGAGAGCAAAGATGTCAATGTGGTGGAAAGAGCCATGGCACATGGGAGTGTCGAGCAGGGCAAAGCAGTTGTGGTAAGAAATGCCACTTTGTAAGAGGTTGCCCTAAGAATGCGGACATCCCTAGGAAAGGAAATGGTAATAAAAGGCCAGAGAGACCTAGAGAAGAGGGTCTAAGGCAAAGCAAAGATAGAACGTAGTTCTATAAGAAAGAGATTGCTAGGGCCTAAAGCTATATAAAGAGTAAACTAGCCCTAACCTAGTAGCACGTTAAATTGAAAGGTGCTAAGGCAAGAGTAGAATAATGATATGTAAGCCCTAAGAGGGGATAAGAAAGTGCAAATGCCACAAAAGTTGGGCATAGGTTCATGAAGTTATGAGAACAGTTAAGAAAAGTCAGAGAAGTTATCTGGGTTATGATCTCGTATCAGGAGAAAGGAAGTCAGAAGAACAATATTTCTCCTAAGAGATTTGCAAAGTATAAGAGGAGTAAGGTAAACCCAGAATTACATCAAAATTCTGCGGAATAAGATATGAAAAAAATGGACACTACTCACAAGTGTAATGAATTGTCCATAAGCATAAGAGGAGGAATGCCCCAAGCCTTAGTCATAAACCAGGAAAGGATATACAGAAGTGCTATATCCAGGATCGTTGACTAAGATGCCAAGTAAATTTCGAGGGCGAAATTTATTTTAAGGGGGTAGAAATGTAACACCCCAATTTTTAGGCCTAGAGATGCCAGGAAGAGAATTCAAGGGCATAATCGTAATTATGGGAAAGATCGGACTGGTAGCCGATGAGTACCATATTTTGCCAGAAAATAGAGAAAATTATGCTGATCATTTCACTGAACTGTGAAATGTGCATATGAGGTCTCTAGGTGTATGAAAGGACTTAAGTGCAATTATGGAAAGTTTCAAGGCCAAAAAGGAAAGTAGACAAAAATGTGGGGTCCTTAAGTGTAATTTTAGCCAAATAAAAAGGGACTTAAATTAAAAGAAGAAAAGTTCCCTGGGGCTAAATTGTAATTAAAGAAAGTCAGGCCGGAAGTGGTTTGGACTGTCCGAAAGCATTTCAGTCCCAGATTTCACCGGTAGAGAGAGCAAGTGACGCCCGGTAATCTGGCTTAATACAGGAATTTTTGAAGACTCCAGATAGCCAGAAATGGACTGATCGTCCAAAAGTTATAAAAATTCATACCGGATATCCTAGAATTCAGATCTAGGTGAGAAAATACAGGATGATACGTCCTTATGGGACGGATGTCAGGAAACTGACAGAATACCGATAGGAGGCCTGTAGAAAAAGTTATTCGCAAATGAGAAAATCCAGGCGTGAATTTGAGGCCTCCGGGTATCCGATAAGGAGATTTATCGGTATTTAAAAAGGGACTGAATGAGTTCGGATGACCTCAGTCAGATGACTGATATGACTCACAGGGATGCCTGAACTCCGCAGGCTAGTGTTTCGGACAGAAGGAGCCGGTGTCCGGATATGTGTATAAACGGTGAATAATAGATAAAATATTCAATAATTATTAACGGGGGAAGATTCCTCGTAATGCGTGCCATGAAGGTATTGGACCCAGAAAGGCCCAATAATGGCGCCAACAGAGGCCCAGTAAGACACTTGGACTGATAGGTGGGCCAGTGTCCGGCAGAACCCCGGAAGAGTGTGAAATTACGAAAATACCCCTGTGTTGTACAAAAGTGTAACAGATGAATGGAGGGCATTTTGGTCATTCTGGACAGGCCTAGAAGCCAAGGTATATACAGATAAAGTTACTTAGAGTCAGTATATGCCCTGACAGAGTACAGAAGGGTGTAAAATGACGATTTTACCCTTAGGGTTAAAATAGTGCAAGAAAGGGCACCCAAGGGCATTTTGGTAATTTGCAAAGGGCTGTTTCTTGGGAATCGAGCCATCAGAGTACTTGAGCTTGATCAGGATCCAAGACAACATTCCCAGAGCCCAAAAACGTAGCCCATGAAGTATGTGGGAAAAAGTGGCATTAAAATATTATTTTAATGTTGTTTCAATAAAATAAAGTTACTCGGTTGGCACGATAACCGAGGAGGTGATCAGATAAAGTCCTGGATTTATCTAGATAGCATTGGAAGGCGTGACAGGTGCCAGGAAGATGACCCATGGCGCCAACATAAAGGCAGAAGAAAAAATTGAGGACACGTACTACGAGGCAAGAGACTGGACCAGTGAGTCAGCATGCTGAGTCAGCTGCTGAGGTGTCCAGGATTTCAGACATGTGATAAATGTGGCGCTGAGGTGTCCTGGTGAGGTGTCCCAATGATGTCATGCATGATGCAGTAAAGGAGGAATTAAAGAAAATAGGAAAATTCAGGAAAAACCAGGACCGCAGGATCAAAGTTCATAGAAACTGCAGAATTGCCATTGAAGGCAATTATAAATACCCCCCCCTCCATTCCATTCTTGCATTCACGCAAGGCAAGGAAGAAGGGAGAGAAAGAAGAGAGAGAAGGAGAAGGAAAGGAAGAGAGAAAGGAGAAAAGGAAGTAAGGAAGTTCTGGCGAAGCTGGAAGCAGAATAAGGATAGTGAGGTTCTGCTAAGCTAGCCAGGTAGTAACTAATCCTAGCTTTTATGTAATGGCTTTGTGATTTATTGTGCTATTGTTTGGTTGGATTGTTGTCTTATATGTTATGTCTGAAGCTCGGCTGTAATGCTATGATCATATGTTATTAAGCATGGAAGCACGCAGCATACTTATCTGTACACAATCACAAGCAAGCACTGTCACTCTGCATTACATATATTGTTATGATTATTGCTACTGAGATTCCCCCGAATCTCATCCCAACAAGTAAACCATTACAGAGGAGGTTATGTCAAAATGAATTCTGGGAATTTTAAGAGACGCCGTTATGCTGCCAAAGTAAAGACTGAACATCAGTATATGATAAGTACTGTGTACGTAGTGCTGTCTAAGGAGGCTAGAAGTGAGTGGACCTAGCCGGTTCATCTAGTCTTTCCTGGGTACTACGTAGAATGGTAGTTCTCAGGGGATTACCGAATCAGTACGGTTCAGTTCTTTGTACAGATGAAACGTAGCGGTTATGCTGCCGGATTTCAGGCAGGAAAAGATGTAATAGAAATATGAGAATTTCATACATGCCCTGATGTAGAATGACTTATTATTTAATAATAATTGTTGTTTGGCATGTTTGACTGATATATGATGATGTATGTATATGTATGCAAAGTAGAAATGCTGAAAATTAACGCTATGAACAGTAACCCGTGGGGACATGAGGATGTTGGATCCATAATTAAAAATAGTAAATGGATGAATAAATGTACAAAATTTTTATGGTAAATAGTAGACATACCAAGCTTTAATTTGATATATAAAACGTCTCATTTGGATGTCTACACAAGAAGATATAAATTATCAAAGTTGGGACCAGAATGCTAGATTCAGGGAGAAAAACGTGGGATGAACAGTAAAGTTGACACGTTGACTGACATTGACTTGGTCAACTAATGGTCAACGAGTTATTTTTTCCTGAAATATAATTGAGTTATCTTCATTTATCAATTGGAACCACTTCATTTCGATTTTTCTAGAATTAGTTATGATTTTTCGAAGTTAGGTCACTCATCTGGAATTTACACAGTGAACAATACTCGATAAGAGTAAAACTCCAGATTGAGAAATTGGACCTCAATGACCTTGAAAGTGGTTCTAAATGCTACTGAATGGTCCCTAAGACATATGAAAGGAAGGATGTTTCACTTCTCTCATATACAAACCATGCCACTATGCCCTTTGACCTGAGATCATCATGGATTCTTACATGACAAGCGCTCAGCTTTGACCTAGTCAAAAGTCACTTTTGACCGAGTGATCATAAAGACTATGTTCAGGCCTGGTGGTTTTTCATGAGGAGGAATGTGAATGGTCAAGATGGAATTTGTCCTTCATATTCGTAGAGAGATATTACTGGGCCCCTCGATGAGTGAGTCTGAGAAATGTATGGTCATATTATAATGGAAAGGTAGTTCCATTTCTATAGTCAGATTACTTAGGGATCGAGAAAGTAACGGTCAGGAACAGGAGGATGACGTTCTCCATGCCTCATCCATGACCAAAATATCGTGTGACAAAAGGGACGTGATATGGTTGTATGAAAGGTAACATCGTTCATCGATCCTCATATGATTTGGGTAGTCGTAATGTCTTGCTAGAGATCGCTTACGACTTGTGGGTCAGTATAGTAACTGGCCTACTACCAACTTCATATGGGCCTACAGGGTCGCACACAAAATAGCCCAACACAAGCTGTGATGTCCAGCTTCATTGAATCTAAGACATGTCCAGATTCAATGAATAATCTAGGGTGAATATATATATTTTTTATATATATAAATTCGTATATATATTATATATAATATAAGAGATATTTACAAGATTTAATTTATAAGGATAAATTAAATCTCTATCACTTTTAAATTTGAGTTTAAATTGATATGGTTTGATTTATGAGAATAAATCAAATATAATTCTGTCTTATCTTTATTTTAAATTAAATGAATAGGTGAATTAAATCTGTGGGATGGATTTAATATAAACCATATTTATTTAATTAGTTTCTTATCAAATTATGCAATATATGATATTGTATTAATTTCAGAATTAATATAAGATTAATTTTGAAATCCAACTAAGTCAGAACACCGATAACATCCTATATATTTGACATTAGGGACTAGGGTTTTTGACGAGAGAGTGAAGAAGAAGGTGCAAAAGGTTTGCAGATAAGAAACGGACAAAATAGAGATGGTGAGGACAGATTCTTGAGAAAGCCCTAGAGAGACAAGAGGCGCTAGTACGTCATTCGTGGTTAGAACACTGTTCATGTGGATACCGGTAGAGGAAGCCGATATGAGTCGTCGACTTCTTGCGATCGAGAAGAGAGCTCCAGGTACGACGACAAGTCGTTGCGATCGATAAGAGAGCACCAGGTACGATGACAAGTCGCGACGAGTAGACACTGAGGTCGTGACCAAATAGGCATCTGAACGTCAGAAAATCGAAAAGAGGCTTCCTGTCACGACTAGAAGTTGAGGAGGTCATGACTAAAAACTCCAAAGACTTCCCATCGCGACGAGAAGCCGAGGACGTCGCGACTAACAACTCCAGAGATGACAAGTCTCGACGAGTGGACACTGAGGTCGCGACCATAATTCGAATACTGAAGGTAACACTTCTTTCTACTTGACTTAAACACATTCGGTAGATCCTGGCATGAAATGGAAATTTTTTTTAAAGTTAATTTTCGCTGCGTGTCTTCCAATTCCCTTCTGTATACTACATAGAAGTATTATGTCACAATCTCTTCAGTGTGAGTCAAACCACAGATAAAGACAATTGGATTATTTTTTTACTTAGAATAATGTCTGATAGTAAGCAAGAAAGATCTTCCACTCAACAAAGAAAGCTTGAAGATAAAACTCTGTACTCCGATGGACGGTAATTGTTATGCCATTTCTATTAATTCAAACTCACCTAAAAATGTTTTCTTAGCAAATCTGAAGAAAGTTGGTTATGGCACAGGAGACTAGCTCATGTGAATATGCATCAGGTTTCAAAACTAATTAAGAAAGATTTAGTAATTAGTTTACCTGAAATTAAATCTAAAATTAATGTTGTTTATGGGGCTTGTCAAAAAAGGAAACAAGTAAAGTCCTCTTTTAAATCAAAGAAGGAAGTCTTAACTGAGAGATTACTCCAATTACTTCATATGGATTTGGGGTCCATTAAGAGTCAAAAGTTTCAGAGGAAATTTATATACTCATGTGATAGTTGATGACTATTCGAGATTTACTTGGACTTTATACCTTTCATCCAAAGATGAGACTTTTAATGCTTTTGTTGTGTTTGCCAGAAAGGTGCAAAATGAGAAAGGTATTTCAATTGTGTCTATCAGGATTAATCATGTAGGAGAATTTAAAAATAATGGATTTATTGAATTTTGTGACAACTATGGGATTGATCATAACTTCTCTACACCAAGAATACCACAACAAAATAGAGTTGTCAAAAGGAAAAATAGAGTCCTCACTAAGATGGCTAGAGCAATGCTTAATGACAAAGGTGTCTAACAAGTTTTCTGGGTAGAGGCTATGAACACATCATCTTATATATCTAACCGAGCCTACATCAGACCACTACTCAACAAGACACCATATGAGCTCTACAAAGGATGTAAGCCTAATCTCACTCATCTAAGGATCTTCAGGAGCAAATGTTTCATCCACAACAACAACAAAGAAAATTTGGATAAATTTGATCATAAATCTGAGAGGGTATATTTCTTGGGTTATTCTAATCGTAGTAAGGCATATAGACTTTTTAATAAAATAGCCTTTACAATAGAAGAGTCTGTACATGTAGTATTTTCTGAAACAAAACCAATTTCAAAGCCTCTAGATAATGAAACTGAGATAATATAAGGTCTTGAAAGGCTAAAATTGAATAAAGAAAAAGAACCCATAGTTGATCAACAAGTAATCAGTCTAATGAATCAGATAAAGATCAACCTAGATCCTGGAGACAAAATATAGTTCATCATTTAGACCAGGTTATTGGTGAAGTAGTTGAAGGAGTGAAAATTAAGAGACAAGTGTTTAATGAGGTGCATTTCTTTGCATTTATTTCAAACATTAAACCCACAATATAGATAAAGCACTATTAGATGACTTCTGGATAGTTGCTATGCAGGAAGAGCTAAATAAATTTGAACGTAATCAAGTTTGGGACTTGTTACCTAGACCCAATGATCATCCAGTCATCAAGACTAAATGGGTATTCAAGAATAAGCTTGATGAATCTGTTGTAATAATTAGAAATAAGGCTAGATTAGTTGCAAAAGGCTATAATCAAGAAGGTATTGATTATGAGGAAACCTATTCTCTAGTGGCAAGATTAGAAGCCATACGAGTACTCTTAGTGTCACATTCTGATATTTCCTTATCTGTAGACAATTAATTTTTCTCTATCTGTAAAAGACTGATAAAAGAAAGAGGTAAGGAAAGGACAGTGACGATGAGCATAATAAAAGCTAGTGATTAAGATAAGTTTTAAGCCAAAGAAATAGAGAAGGTATAAAGTTGTAAAAAAAGGGACTAAAATAAAAATTTCAAAAGTTCCATGGTGAAAAATAGAAGTAGACAAAAGCTTTGGGCCAGTAAGTGTAATTATGAAAAATTGAGGGTCTAAAGTATAATTTTTAAAAATTTAGAGGCAAAATGATAATTATAGAAAGATGAGCAAGAAAAGGCCCAAAACTGCTAGGAAATGGTCTGGTCCCAAATTTTACCAGTAAATAGAGAATGAAAATTGGACCAGGCATATTTTTTAGAATTTTGATTTGAGGCTCCAGATAATTGATATTAATCTCTAAAATCTGGAGATTATTACAGGACTTTTAGGATTTCCTAATTAGAAGAAATTTGGTTAGAAATTCCCATAATGAATATGAGAATTTATAAAACTGACAGAACTAAAAAAGGAGTTATGTAGAATTTATAATAGAATTTACAGTGAAATAATACACCTGATAAATACTTTGTTGGAAATTGTGCCCTAGGGGCCAATCATTGTATCATGTTATCATATTATTTGCATGTTTACTATGATGACAATCCTTGGATAACTAGTGATTTTATCCTAAATGTCCCTGGTCAGTCATCTATGCGGGAACAGAGATGAAATAAGACCAGTATGACTTTGAAGATATATAGAGATATAAATCAAAGTCACAAGCACATGTAAGAGTACAGGGTGTTGGACCGACCCGCTATGAGAGAGCTGCATGGGTCAAGTCATAAGCTTCTCTCATATACAAGCCATGTCACTATGCCCTTTGACCTGAGATCATCATGGATTCCTACATGACAAACGCTCAGCTTTGACCTAGTCAAAAGTCACTTTTGACCGAGTGATCATAAAGGCTATGCTCGGGCTTAGTGGTTTTTCATGCAGAGGAATGTGAATGGTAAAGATGGAATTTGTCCCTCACATTCGTAGAGAGATATTACTGGGCCCCTCGATGAGTGAGTCTGAGAAATGTATGGCCATACTGGAATGGAAGGGTAGTTCCATTTCTATATTCAGACTACTCAGGGATCGAGAAAGTAATGGTCAGGAATAGGAGGATGACGTTCTCCATGCCTCATCCTTGACCGAAATATCATGTGACAAAAGGGACGTGATATGGTTGTATGAAAGGTTACATCGTTTAACGATCCTCATATGTTTTGGGTAGTCGTAATGCCTTGCTAGAGACCGCTTACGACTTGTGGGTCAGTATAGTAACTGGCCCACTGCCAACTTCATATGGGCCTACAGGGTCGCACACAAAATAGCCCAATGCGAGCTATGATGTCCAGATTCATTGAATCTAAGAGATGTCTAGATTCAATGAATAATCTAGGGTGGATATATATTTTATATATATATATAAATTAGTTTATATATTATATATATAATATAAGAGATTTTGTAAGATTTAATTTATAAGGATAAATTAAATCTCTATCATTTTTGAATTTGAATTTAAATGGATATGATCTATTTGAATTTGAAATTCAAATTGATAAGATATCTCAAATTTGATTTATGAGAATAAATCAAATATAATTCTGTCTTATCTTTATTTTAAATTAAATAAATAGGTGAATTAAATCTGTGGGACGGATTTAATATAAACCATATTTATTTAATCAGTTTCTTATTAAATTATGCAATATATGATATTGTATTAATTCAGAATTAATATAAGATTAATTCTGAAGCCCGGCCCTATTAGAAGCCCGATAGCTTCCTATATATTTGACATTAGGAGCTAGGGTTCTACAGACAATATACATCTCTACACACACATTCAAATGTGAGAAGAGGGGGCAGGGAGAGTGTAAAAGGTTTGCACATAAGAATTTGCCGAGATAGAGATGGTGAGGACGGAATCTCTAGAAAGCCCTAGAGGGACAAGAGGCGCTAGCACGTCGTTCGCGATTGGAACGCTGTTCGTGTGGATACCGGTAGAGGAAGCCGATCTGAGCTGTCGACTTCTACGATACGACCAGACACGAAGCAAGGTCGCGACCAGAACACGCTGAGGTCGCGACCATACGGGCATCTGAACGTCAGAAATCCGAAAAGAAGATGCAGGTCGCGACTTGAAGCTGACGAGGTCGCGACTACAAACTCCAGAGACTTCAGGTCGCGACGAGAAGCAGAGGAGGTCGCGACTAAAATGTTCCAGAGGCGAAGAGTCGCGACTAGTGGACACTGAGGTCGCGACCAAAGCTTGAAACTGAAGGTAACACTTCTTTCTCCTTGACTTAAACACATTCGGTAGATCCTGGCTGGGAATGGAAAAATTTTTAAAGTTAATTTCCGCTGCGTGTCTTCCAATTCCCTTCATACTTTTGGGTGGATTTTCTTAGAAATTGTTCCATAAAGGCATTGGACCCATTTAAAGGCCTAAGTTGGCATCCCATATGTAACATCCCAATTTTCAGGCCTTCAGACACGGAAATAGCCTAAGATTGAGAGGTTACCAGACCCCTTTTGAGCAGAAGTCCCAGAGACATAAGAGAGTTTTTAGGGACTAAGCTGCGAGTAAATAAAGGTACGGGAACTTATGTGCAAACAGTGGAAGTCCCAAGGGGTAGAATGGCCATGTGGGATGATGTAAAGGATAAAGGTTGCGAGCTGATCATTTAGGTCGCGACTAGAGTAAAGCATGGTCGCGACTAGTGGTTACAGAAAGAGCTATACGCGACAAGAAAGCATTATGGTCGCGACGTAAAAGAAGTATGGTCGCGACTAGAAAGCAGTGATATCGCGACTAATAATGGCAGAAAGGTTTAGACGCGACTGAATGTGTGTGTGTCGCGACTAATAGGTGAAATGGGCTGGTTGCGACTAGAAAATGTTATGGTCGCGACTAGATTGTGTTATGGTCGCGACGAAAGAATGTTGTGGTCGCGACTAATGTACACAGAATTGTAAGGTCGCGACAAGATGATGTTGAGGTCGCGACTAGTGACTAAAGTGGCGCTAAGCGTATGGGCCAAGAGTGGTGAAGGTCCAAGAGAGATAGTTACCCGGTTGGAGATAGACCGGAGGCAGGATATCAGATACAGGAAAGGTTATCTGGAAACCATGAGGTGGACTAATAAGGTATACTCATGGGTCCCACAAGATGCCACATGGCATTAAAGTAATGATTCAGTAAAGTAAAGATAATCGGTTGGCGCGATAACCGAGGAGGCACGTAAACCGAGGAGGTGATCAGATAAGTCTGGGACTTATCTGGGTGGCATTGGGAAGCGTGCAAGGTCTCTTCCAGTTGCCACATGGCATTAGTCTGCAGAAAGCAGATAAAGTTGAGGGCACGCATTACGAGGCAGGAGACTGGACCGGTGAGTCAGCATGCTGAGTCAGCTGCTGAGGTGTCCAGGGAATTGTGACATGTGAAAAATGAGGCGCTGAGTCAGCATGGTGAGTTGGCACGATGATGCAGTAAAGGAGAAATAAAAGAAAATAGGAAAATCCAGGAAAAACCAGGACCGCAGGATCAAAGTTCATAGAAACTACGATTGTGCCATTGAGCCCTATTATAAATACCCCCCTTCCCCCATTCCATTTGCATCCCGCGGAGGAGAGGAGAATGAGAGAGAAAGAAGAGAGGGAAAGGGAAGGAAAGGAAGAGAGAAAGGAGAAAGGAAGAAAGGAAGTTCTGGCGGAGCTGGAAGCAGAATAGAGATAGTAGGGTTCTGCTGAGCTAGCCAGGTAGTAACTAATCCTAACTTCTATGTAATGGCTTTGTGATTTGATGTGCTATTGTTTGGTTGGATTGTTGTCTTATATGTATGTCTGAAGCTCTGCTGTAATGCTATGGTCATATGTTATTAAGCATGGAAGCACGCAGCATACTTATCTGTACACAATCACAAGCAAGCACTGTCACTCTGCATTACATATATTGTTATGATTGTTGCTACTGAGATTCCCCCGAATCTCATCCCCATCCATAACCCATTACAGGGAGGTTATGCTGAAGTGGATTTAGAGAATCCTAAGAGACGCCGTTATGCTGCCGGAGTAAAAACTGAACATCAGTATATGATAAGTACTGTGTACGTAGTGCTGTCTAAGGAGGCTAGAAGTGAGTGGACCTAGCCGGTTCATCTAGTCTTTCCTGGGTACTACGTAGAATGGTAGTTCTCATGAGGGAATTACCGAATCAGTACGGTTCAGTTCTTTGTACAGCTGAAGCGTAGCGGTTATGCTGCCGAAGTTTAGGCAGAACGAGATGTAATAGAGATATGAGGATTATGTATATGTCTTGTTGTATATGCCATATTGTATGACATTTTATGATTCAATGATAAATAATGTTGGCATATTCAAATTATGAATGATGAAGTTAAGCCATTTTAAGCTAATATTGCTTCCGCTAGTGTACTCTGAGGGCTGTAAGGGAGGATGTTTCATTTTGGTATCAGAGCAAGAGGTTCTGGCACCAACCAGAAAGGACTCTGGTTCAGAGCATAAGATTCTGGCACAGAACAGAAGGTTCTGGCTCAGTGATGCTCTGATTTAGCCCTTGAGTACGACAGAATAGCACTCTGGTCGCGACTAAAGTGGTTTATGTCGCGACGGGTAGCCTCAATGAGAGGTTTAGGCGCGACGCTTAAGTTTATAGGTCGCGACGGTTATTCACAGAAAGATTTGGTTGCGACGTGAAGAGCCATAAGTCGCGACGAGAAAATATCCTGGTCGCGACGGTAGAGGAGTTGAGTCGCGACGTAGAAAGGTTAAGGTCGCGACGAAAGAAGATTTAGGTCGCGACTAGAAGACAGAAAATGTTAAGGACGCGACGTCTGAAGCGGTAGGTCACGACTAAAGAATAGAAATGATAAGTCGTGAGGAGTTAAGGGTAATGAAGAATCATAGAGGCTATGAATAGCGATTACCCAGTACTCATATCGCGACGGAATGACAGAGATGTCCTGGTATGACATTAGAAGATTCAGATCGGGACTATTATGGGTTTAGAAGAGCCCGTGGAGATAAAGCTCTTAGATGGAATAAGAGGTGTTCATGTTTCGTTGTAAAGGAAAAGATAGGTGAACACAAAGCATGAACATAGAGCTTGAGTGGAGAAGTCATGCATAGAGGAAGTTGGCAACTCCAATAAGCAAGTCATCCTTGCTAGGTAGGATAGGCCGCAAAGGATGATAAAGTTAAGATGAGCTAGCTAGATGAGATAGCTAGAATGAGACAGATCCTCCATGTGATTACGAGGAGTAGATCTACATGGTAAAAGTCTTATTCAACCTAGTTGAATAAAAGACCTGAGAGCTAGAATGGGATAGCTAGTATGACGTTTGCCTCGGAGTAATCCTAGGGCATAGCCTAAAGGCTAGAGAGGTGATGATGTTTGATATGGCCTAAGGCTAAGGCTAAGGACGTGATGGTTAATAGGTAAAGAGTTAAAATTCCCTAAGCAGAGGGATTCCATCACAGAAATCTAGGGTAGAGTACCCTAAAGAATAGAAATAATAGTAAAAGATAATGAATGAGATCTAGGCGACTGAAGTTCGCTAGGATTAAGAGAAAGATGCATTTTCAGGTGCTTAAGGGCTGTGGCTCGTGTGTCTGGAAAACAAAACCGTGACCTCATGTGGGCACCAAGCCTACCTAAGGGGAAAGCGGATAATATCTTTGTAAAGGGGTTCTAGGCTGTTACAGTAAAGGCCGATAAGGAACCACAGTCTGGTCAAGAATAGACTGAGACTGATAGATAGACAAAAGGAGAAATGGGATAGTAGAAGGTAGCCACAGATTACGGGATACAGTGACTCCCCTATGTAAGAAAGAGTGATGAAGGGTTGAGTCTGTACCTTAATAAGAGGGTAGCATGGCAGCCTGAGATAGACAGATGTTTCAGGATGACTGACCAAGATATGATAGGCAATATGATAAATAAAATATGCCTTGAGGTTTAGTTAGTCTGATGGATGGTTGAGCAAAGTATGATGATGATATGGCTTATGATGCCATAAGTTATGATAGTTGCATCTCCTTGCAATTTTCATATGATGACATGCATGTTAGAGTATGCCATGATGAATGAATACTCCCTTTTACAGTGCATGAAGGGTAGAGTATATATGAGATGAGAAAGTATGTTGCTCCCATACCATATGACATGTAATGAGATATGTATTGAGGATGATAGATAGTCTCAGTTCATGGGACAATAAGCTATGAGATTCAGATATGTTATGATTGAGGATACTCAGGTAATTCTGCAGACTTGTGAATACAGTACTCAAAGCCATTTCTATTAAGCGGAATGGTAAGCAGATAAGAGTAAAGAGATTGTTTTTAGATCACTCTTCAGATAAGAGTTTGATCTGAAACAGATGGCTCTCAGAAAGAGCTAGATTCAGATGAGTATAGATCACTCTTCAGATAAGAGTTGGATCTGATACAGGATGCTCACAGTTGGAGCATAGTTCAAATGGTTCACAGTTAGAGCACAGATGAGTTATGATGAGGCCATAGCAGTAGAATGCAATGGCAGGTGGTTAGACCATGATGGCACAAGCCAATGGTAAGCCACAGTAAAGTAAGAAAGATGAGAAGGAACTCCTCAGTAAGAGAGGAAGTAAGTAAAGTCTGGGTAAATGATGTGAGGCTATAATATTTTTATGGAGTTATCAACAGGTGGAAGCAGTTAACCTTATAACTTAGTCTGTTGGTTTAAGATCTTCAGGAGATATACAGTACAACAGAATCGCAGTTAGATTCTGGAGGGTCGCAGTTAGATCCTAACATGGCTCCAGGGTCGCAGTTAGATCCTAACAGATTCAGAGTCGCAGTTAGATTCTGAAGAGGCTAACGGTTGATCGCAGTTAGATCCCGAGGTCGCAGTTAGACCTAGCCTAAGGAAAGTAATGAGCCATGAGACATGAGTACGATGTAGTATCTCTTTGGGAAGATGAATGCCAAAGACGAAGTTAAGGTAAGGAAGTTTCACTAGTTGATAACCTGACCCAGAAAGTGTTTTATAATGATTTTCCTCAGGTAGCCTCTAGTCTACAGACTGAACTTAGCTTTCCCTTAAACGAAGATGGAGTCCAAGTTTAAATCTGAGTACTGAGATTCAAAGTTTTGTAGAAGTATGCCTGAGAAGCAGAGAAGAGAATCCTCTGTGTAATAAGAAGCAGAGAAGAAAATCCTCAATGTAATAAGAATAGAAAAGTATGAGTAGATAAAGATTACCCAGATGAGGGGTAAAGAGATTAAAAGGCTAGAGAAGACCTAGAGAAGAGGGTCTAAGGCAAGGCTGAGATAGAACGCAGTTCTATGAAAAAGAGAAAGCCAGTCTTATGTTAGTCTTGTGATAAGACAAGATAAGTTATGAAAGGGTGAAATACACCATGAGATAGCTAGAGTGGGCTAGATATGCCATGATAACGTATCAAAGGCATGTAATGAGATACACGGTAGTAAACGTGTAATATGACGCACCTAGAGATGTGCATTGTATGAACAGACAGAGAGGCTTCCTGTTTGGTAGGAATCAGATGTTTGAATGTTATGCTATGAAAGAGAATAGAAAATGAGAGCTTTCACTCTTTGCATGAGATGTTAGGCTTAATGTTATGCTAAAACTATGCAAGCTCCGAGTGTTAGAGCTATGCCTAGTTAGAACAGGAATGCTTAAGCTCCGATGTTAGAGCTTTGCATTCATAAGCAGGTATGCAGTCCTGCAGTATGTTGGCCAAGCATTATGCATGTTAGAGTAGGTGCTTTTGTTTAGCAGCAAAGTAAAGAAAGAATAGCTGCGTAAGTCCTCTCTCTGTATGAAGTTAAGTGCAAAGAAAGATGAAATGCTACAAGTATGATGAGTAGTTAGAAGAAATTCCCGAATACAGTAATATTCGAGAGAATTTCATATGAAAGAAATGGACACTACTCATAAGTGCAGTAAGTGGTCCATAAGAGGAAAGTAGATTTCAACTCTGATTGGATTAACCCAGAGAAAGAAAGGCATGTTACGAAGAGATGTACAGTTATGATGAGTACTTTGCCAGATGTTAAGTTAATTTGGCTATGGTACTGATTAAATTTCGAGGACGAAATTTATTTAAAGGGGAGGAGAAATGTAACATCCCAATTTTCAGGCCTTCAGACACGGAAATAGCCTAAGATTGAGAGGCTACCAGACCCCTTTTGAGCAGAAGTCCCAGAGACATAAGAGAGTTTTTAGGGACTAAGCTGCGAGTAAATAAAGGTACGGGAACTTATGTGCAAACAGTGGAAGTCCCAAGGGGTAGAATGGCCATGTGGGATGATGTAAAGGATAAAGGTTGCGAGCTGATCATTTAGGTCGCGACTAGAGTAAAGCATGGTCGCGACTAGTGGTTACAGAAAGAGCTATACGCGACAAGAAAGCATTATGGTCGCGACGTAAAAGAAGTATGGTCGCGACTAGAAAGCAGTGATATCGCGACTAATAATGGCAGAAAGGTTTAGACGCGACTGAATGTGTGTGTGTCGCGACTAATAGGTGAAATGGGCTGGTTGCGACTAGAAAATGTTATGGTCGCGACTAGATTGTGTTATGGTCGCGACGAAAGAATGTTGTGGTCGCGACTAATGTACACAGAATTGTAAGGTCGCGACAAGATGATGTTGAGGTCGCGACTAGTGACTAAAGTGGCGCTAAGCGTATGGGCCAAGAGTGGTGAAGGTCCAAGAGAGATAGTTACCCGGTTGGAGATAGACCGGAGGCAGGATATCAGATACAGGAAAGGTTATCTGGAAACCATGAGGTGGACTAATAAGGTATACTCATGGGTCCCACAAGATGCCACATGGCATTAAAGTAATGATTCAGTAAAGTAAAGATAATCGGTTGGCGCGATAACCGAGGAGGCACGTAAACCGAGGAGGTGATCAGATAAGTCTGGGACTTATCTGGGTGGCATTGGGAAGCGTGCAAGGTCTCTTCCAGTTGCCACATGGCATTAGTCTGCAGAAAGCAGATAAAGTTGAGGGCACGCATTACGAGGCAGGAGACTGGACCGGTGAGTCAGCATGCTGAGTCAGCTGCTGAGGTGTCCAGGGAATTGTGACATGTGAAAAATGAGGCGCTGAGTCAGCATGGTGAGTTGGCACGATGATGCAGTAAAGGAGAAATAAAAGAAAATAGGAAAATCCAGGAAAAACCAGGACCGCAGGATCAAAGTTCATAGAAACTACGATTGTGCCATTGAGCCCTATTATAAATACCCCCCTTCCCCCATTCCATTTGCATCCCGCGGAGGAGAGGAGAATGAGAGAGAAAGAAGAGAGGGAAAGGGAAGGAAAGGAAGAGAGAAAGGAGAAAGGAAGAAAGGAAGTTCTGGCGGAGCTGGAAGCAGAATAGAGATAGTAGGGTTCTGCTGAGCTAGCCAGGTAGTAACTAATCCTAACTTCTATGTAATGGCTTTGTGATTTGATGTGCTATTGTTTGGTTGGATTGTTGTCTTATATGTATGTCTGAAGCTCTGCTGTAATGCTATGGTCATATGTTATTAAGCATGGAAGCACGCAGCATACTTATCTGTACACAATCACAAGCAAGCACTGTCACTCTGCATTACATATATTGTTATGATTGTTGCTACTGAGATTCCCCCGAATCTCATCCCCATCCATAACCCATTACAGGGAGGTTATGCTGAAGTGGATTTAGAGAATCCTAAGAGACGCCGTTATGCTGCCGGAGTAAAAACTGAACATCAGTATATGATAAGTACTGTGTACGTAGTGCTGTCTAAGGAGGCTAGAAGTGAGTGGACCTAGCCGGTTCATCTAGTCTTTCCTGGGTACTACGTAGAATGGTAGTTCTCATGAGGGAATTACCGAATCAGTACGGTTCAGTTCTTTGTACAGCTGAAGCGTAGCGGTTATGCTGCCGAAGTTTAGGCAGAACGAGATGTAATAGAGATATGAGGATTATGTATATGTCTTGTTGTATATGCCATATTGTATGACATTTTATGATTCAATGATAAATAATGTTGGCATATTCAAATTATGAATGATGAAGTTAAGCCATTTTAAGCTAATATTGCTTCCGCTAGTGTACTCTGAGGGCTGTAAGGGAGGATGTTTCACCATAGGCCTAGTAAGATACTTGAATAGTCATGTGGGCCAGTGTCCAGAGAAACCCTAAAAAATATAAAATTATGAAAAAGCCCATATGTTGTAATATTGAACAAGAGATGAATGGAGGGCATTTTAGTCATTTGGATAGGGTCAAAACTCCAAGGGAGATACAAGAATGATTAATCGGAGTTAATATATGCCTTGATAAGGTGTAAAGAGGTGTGAAATGACAATTATGCCTTTGGGTTAATATAGGGAACTAATGGCATTTTAGTCATTTTCCAAGGGATGATAAGTAGATAAATACCCAGTCCAACAATATTAATGGTAGGAAAAATCTGAATAATGGATTTAAGGTCAGAAAACATATTATGGATCTCAGAAAAATTAGAGTTATTAAATAGTCTAATTTTTGTGAAATTTGACTACACCGGTACCAGATTGGATTGAAATTTTTCCAATTAGATCCTAGCCCTAAATTGCCCCAAACAAGTCCCTAAATGATGTCATGGATGATGTCATAAAGTGGCTGGTGGGCAAGACAAGTTCAAGATTGAATATGGACCATTAGAACAATAGTGAAAGATTAAATCCTAGCCATCCATTTCTACCCAAACTTTTCTACTTATACCCCCTCATTTCTACATATTCACGCCAAGGATCTATGGTAACTTCTTCCTCCTACCTTCGTATTATGTTGTAGGAAGATTTCTCTTGGATTTGGATGGTTCAAATACCATTTTCTTTCCTTGGGAAGCTGCTGACCAAAATTTATAAATAAAAGGAAAGGATGAATTTTATATTATAGATAGTTTAGATAAGCTTATACAAGCTAGAATTAAGTAGTTTTAGCTTAGGAAATCATGTAATCTTGGAATTATAATCTTGAGACTCTTTCTGTCACTGTTCATGAACCTGGGTAGAAATTAGAATTTCATGATTTTGATGCTTCCAACGGTTTTAAAATGAAAAATTGTGTGGGATAAAGTAGAGAAACAAGTATTAGAAGCATTGGAATTAAAATGATAATTTTTAGAATTTAGGAAGGTGCTGTACGGTTCTGGACAGATTTTATAGGAGGAGTTTGATTTTCATAATTCCAATATCATATTTGGATTCCTTGGACAAAATTATGTAGGTTGATCTAAGGAAATAATTATTATAAAGCTAAACCACTAACTCCAAGAATTAAGTTAAGAGTTAGGGGTTTTAAGGAACTTGATGTACAATGTTTGTGTATTGGCTCTAAGGAATTGAATAAACAATGTAATTGTGTTTAGTACCATAATATGTCAAAGAAAATTAATTAAAGAGGATGAGAAAGCAACCAATATTTGGTTGGAAGCTTAGGAAACAAGTGCAAGAACAAGAGAAACGCTTATGTTTAAGGTAGTGGACTTACTTCTATATGTGCTTGACGTGGTATGCTTATGTGTTGATATGTATATTGTAACATCCCAATTTTCAGGCCTAGAGACGCAGAGATAGCCTAAGATTAAGAGGCTACTAGACCCCTTTTTAGCAGAAGTCCCAGAGGAACGTAAAGAGTTTCAGGGACTGAGCTACGAGTAAGTAAAGGTACGGGGACTTGTGTGTAAACAGTGGAAGTCCCAAGGGGTAAATGGCCATTTGGGGATGATGTAGAGGTCAAGGGTTCAAGAATTGACTAGGTAGGTCGCGATGAGAAAGACGTTGGTCGCGACGATAGTGTTTTATGGTCGCGACTAATATTGGCAGAGAGGCTTGGTTGTGGCGGATATGTATGTGGTGTCACGACTAATGAGTAGAATAAGCCTGGTTGCGACTAAAAAGTGATGTGGACGCGACGAAAGACTGTTATGGTTGCGACTAAAGAATGTTGTGGTCACGACTAATGAACACAGAAGGTGTTAAGTCGCGATGAGATGATGGCTAGGTCACGACTAGTTGCTAAAGTAGTGCCAAGCGTATGGGCCAAGAGTGGTGAAGGTCCAAAAGAGATAGTTACCCGGTTAGAGATAGACCGGAGGCAGGAGGCCAGATACAGGAAAGGTTATCTGCAGACCATGAGATGGACTGATAAGGTATCCTCATGGGACCCACAAGATGCCACATGGCATTAGAGTAATGATTCAGTAACCTTTCAGTAGAGTAAAGTTGCTCGGTTGGCACGAGAACCGAGAAAGTGATCAGATAAGTCTGGGACTTATCTGGATAGCATTGGGAAGCGTGCAAGGTCTCTTCCAGGCCCCACATGGCATTAGTCTGCAAAAAGTAGATAAAGCTGAGGGCACGCATTACGAGGCAGGAGACTGGACCGGTGAGTCAGCATGCTGAGGTGTCCAGGATTTTCAGCATGTGATAAATGTGGCGCTGAGGTATCCCGGTGAGGTGTCCCGATGATGTCATGCATGATGCAGTAAAGGAGGAATTAAAGAAAATAAGAAAATTCAGGAAAATTCAGGACCGCGGGATCAGAGTTCATGGAAATTACGGGATTGCCATTGGAGGAGGTTATAAATACCCCCCTCCATTCCATTTCCATTCATGCATGAAGAGGAGAAGGGAGAGAAAGAAGAGAGAGAAGGAGAAGGAAAGGAAGAGAGAAAGGAGAAAAGGAAGGAAGGAAGTTCTGGCGGAGCTTGAAGCAGAATAAGGATAGTGAGGTTCTGCTAAGCTAGCCAGGTAGTAACTAATCCTAGCTTTTATGTAATGGCTTTTTGATTTGATGTGCTATTGTTTGGTTGGATTGTTGTCTTATATGTTATGTCTGAAGCTCTGCTGTAATGCTATGATCATATGTTATTAAGCATGGAAGCACGCAGCATACTTATCTGTACACAATCACAAGCAAGCACTGTCACTCTGCATTACATATATTGTTATGATTGCTGCTACTGAGATTCCCCCGAATCTCATCCCCATACATAACCCATTACAGGGAGGTTATGCTGAATTGGATTTTGAGAAAGCCAGGAGACGCCGTTATGCTGCCGAAGTAAAGACTGAACATCAGTATATGATAGTACTGTGTACGTAGTGCTGTCTAAGGAGGCTAGAAGTGAGTGGACTTAGCCGGTTCATCTAGTCTTTCCTGGGTACTACGTAGAATGGTAGTTCACATGAGGGGATTACCGAATCAGTACAGTTCAGTTCTTTGTACAGATGAAGCGTAGCGGTTATGCTGCCGGAGTTTAGGCAGAAAGAGATGTAATAGAGATAGCAAGATTATGTATATGTTTTGTTGTATATGCCATTTTGTATGACATTCTGATATGCAATGATAAATATTGTTTGGCATATGCAATTTATGTATGTTAAATTAAGGGGAAATTCGCAGGTCCTGAGGCAGCAGTGTTCTGACCTTAGTTTGACCTAGTAAACGAAGGAGTCTGGCCACGAGATTTGGTGAGCCGGTAGTACACATCTGGGGCATTCCGTGGATAGGTATTAAGCCTCATTTGGATGTGTAGAAGGTGAGAAATCAGTTCTCAAAGTAAAGGTTCAGTGTAAGGAACTTAGGAGTAAAAGTTCAATCTCTGGACGTAGGTACAGCTGAAATTGCTTCCTCAAGTGTACTTTGAGGAGTATAAAGGAGGATGTTTCATTTTGGTATCAGAGCAAGAGGTTCTGGCATAGAACAGAAAGGACTCTGGTTTAGAGTATAAGATTCTACCACAGAACAGAAGGTTCTGGCTTAGTGATGCTCTGATAGAGTATTTTCCCTTGCGAGAGAATGGCATTGAGTCTCGACTAGTATGGTTTTAGGTCGCGACGGGTACCTCAAAGAGAGTTTTAGTCGCGACGAAGAAGTGTAGAGGTAGCGACTGTTATTTACAGAGAGATTAGGTAGCGACGTGTATGTTACAAGGTCGCGACGGTGTATTGCGAAAAGCTTAGGTTGCGACGAGAGAGGTCTAGTGTCGCGACTGAAAAGTTAAGGTTGCGACGTAAGGAGGCCTAGGTCGAGATGAGTTAGACTCAGGTCGCGACTACAGAATACTCAGGTCACGACGAATGAATAGAAATGTTGAGTATGATGGTCACTGATTAAAGATCACAAAGGATGTGAGTCACGACTATCCAATACTCAGGTTGCGACAGACAGTTATTCATATAGAGGTTTAGAAAACTCAGAGGAGATAAAGTTCCTAGATGAGATGTGTGTTCATTTTTCTTTTTGAGGAAAAAAGATGGTGAAGATGAGAAAAGAAGAACGTAGAGCTTGAGTGGAGAAGCTATGCATAGAGAAAGCTGGCAACTCCAATGAGGTAGACCCTATGTGAGTCATCCGTGCTAGGCAGGATGAGCAGCAAAGGATGATGAGTTAAGATGAGCTATCCAGATAGCTAGTATGAGGTTTGCCTAGGAATGAGCCTAGGACATGGCCTAAGGCTAGAGACGTGATGGTTAATAGCTAAAGAGCTAATATTCCCTAAGTAGAGGAATTCCATCACGGAGAAGTGATAGATCCAGGGTCGAGTACCCTAGAAAGTAGAAATGATAGTAGAAGATGAGGAATGAGATCTATGCGACTGAAGTTCGCTAGGATCAAGAGTAAGACCGATCAGGAACCACAGTCCGGTCAAGAATAGACTGGGACTGATGGATAGACAGAAGAAGTAAAGAGATAGTAAAGAGGTAGCCACAGTTGAGAGATAAAGTGACTCCCCTATTCCCTATGTAAGAAAGAATAATGAAGGGTTGAGTCTATACCCTGGTAAGAGGGTAGTGTGGCAGCCTAAGTGAAATAGATAAGTGTTCAGGATGACTGACCAAGATATGATAGGCAATATGATAAATAAAATATGCCTTGAGGTTTAGTTAGTCTGATGGATGGTCGAGCAAAGTATGATGATGATATGGCTTATGATGCCATAAGTTATGATAAATGGTTGCATCTCCTTGCAGTTGTCATATGATGACATGCATGTTAGAGTATGCCATGATGAATGAATACTCCCTTTTGCAATATATGCACGGTAGAGTATATATGAGTACATATATGAGATGAGAAAGTATGTTGCTCCCATACCATATGACATGTAATGAGATATGTATTGAGGATAATAGATAGTCTCAGTTCATGGGACAATAAGCTATGATATTCAGATATGTTATGATTGAGGATACTCAGGTAATTCTGCAGACTTGTGAATACAGTACTCAGAGCCATTTCTGTTGAAAGGAATGGTAGACAGAAAGAAAAGCAGAAAAGAGTAAAGAGATTATTTCTGGATCACTCTTCAGATAAGAGTGGGATCTGAAACAGATGGCTCCCAGATAGAGCTAGATTCATATGAGTATAGATCACTCTTCAGATAAGAGTTGGATCTGATACAGAATGCTCGCAGTTAGAGCATAGTTCTAATGGCTCGCAGTTAAAGCACAGATTGAAATGAGAAGTTATGATGAGGCCATAGCAGTAGAATGCAATGGCAGGTGGTTAGACCATAATGGCACAAGCCAATGGTAAGCCACAGTAAAGTAAGAATGATGAGAAGGAACTCCTGAGTAAAAGAGGAAGTAAGTAAAGTCTGGGTAAATGATATGAGGCTATAAATTTTTATGGAGTTATCAACAGGTGGAAGCAGTTAACCTTATAATGTAGTCTGTTGGTTTAAGATCTTCGGGAGATATACAGTACAACAGAATCGCAATTAGATTCTGGAGGGTCACAGTTAGATCCTAACATGGCTCCAGGGTCGCAGTTAGATCCTAACAGATTCAGAGTCATAGTTAGATTCTGAAGAGGCTAACGGTTGATCGCAGTTAGATCCCGAGGTCACAGTTAGACCTAGCCTAAGGAAAGTAATGAGCCATGAGATATGAGTACGATGTAGTATCTCTTTGGGAAGATGAAGGCCAAAGACGAAGTTAAGGTGAGGAAGCTTCACTAGTTGATAAACTCACCCAGAGAAATTGTTTTATAATAATTTTCCTCAGGTAGCCTCTAGTATACAGACTGAACTTCGCTTTCCCTTAAACGAAGATGGAGTCCAAGTTCGAATCTGAGTACTGGGATTCAAAGTTTTATAGAAGTATGCCTGAGAAGCAGAGAAGAGAATTCTCTGTGTAATGAGAAGCAGAGAAGAGAATCCTCTGTGTAATAAGAAACAGAGAAGAAAATCTTCAGTGTAATGAGAACAAAAGAGTATGAGTAGTAGATTCCCCCAGATGAGGGTAAAAAGATTAAAAGGCTAGAGAAGACCTAGAGAAAAAGGTCTAAGGCAAAACAAAGATAGAACTCAGTTCTATGAGGAAGAGAATGTTAGCCTTATGGTATCTCGAGATAAGTTATGAAAGGGTGAATTACACCATGAGATAGCCAGAGTTGGCTAGAGATGCCATGATAAAGTATCAAAGGCATGCAATGAGATACACGGTAGTAAACGTGTAATGTGATGCGCACCGAGAGATGTGCATTGTATGAACAGACAGAGAGGTTCCCCTTTTTGGTAGGGATCATATGTTCAAATGTTATGCTATGAAAGAGAATAGAAACTGAGAGCTTTCACTCCTTGCATGAGATGTTAGGCCTTATGTTATGCTAAAACTATGCAAGCTCCGAGTGTTGGAGCTGTGCCTAGTTAGAACAGGAATGCTTGAGCTCCGATGTTAGAGCTTTGCATTCATAAGCAGGTATGCAGTCCTGCAATATGTTGGCCAGGCATTATGCATGTTAGAGTAGGTGCTCTTATTTAGCAGCAAAGTAAAGAAAGAATAGCTGCGTAAGTCCTCTCTCTGTATGACGTTCAGTGCAAAGAAAGATGAAATGTTGCAGATTTTAAAGCAGTCTGCGAGATATCAAGAAAAGTAATAAGAGATAGATGCTAGAAGTATGATGAGTAGTTAGAAGAAATTCTTGAATACAGTAATATTCGAGAGAATTTCATATGAAAGAAATGGACACTACTTATAAGTGCAGTAAGTGATCCATAAGAGAAAAGTAGATTTCGACTCTGATTGAGTTGACCCAGAGAAAGATGAGCATGTTACGAAGAGATGTAAAGTTATGATGAGTACTTTGCCAGATGTTAAGTTAATTTGGCTATGGTACTGATTAAATTTCGAGGACGAAATTTATTTTAAGGGGAGGAGAAATGTAACATCCCAATTTTCAGGCCTAGAGACGCAGAGATAGCCTAAGATTAAGAGGCTACTAGACCCCTTTTTAGCAGAAGTCCCAGAGGAACGTAAAGAGGTTCAGGGACTGAGCTACGAGTAAGTAAAGGTACGGGGACTTGTGTGTAAACAGTGGAAGTCCCAAGGGGTAAATGGCCATTTGGGGATGATGTAGAGGTCAAGGGTTCAAGAATTGACTAGGTAGGTCGCGATGAGAAAGACGTTGGTCGCGACGATAGTGTTTTATGGTCGCGACTAATATTGGCAGAGAGGCTTGGTCATGACGGATATGTATATGGTGTCACGACTAATGAGTAGAATAAGCCTGATTGCGACTAAAAAGTGATGTGGTCGCGACGAAAGACTGTTATGGTCGCGACTAAAGAATGTTGTGGTCGCGACTAATGAACACAGAAGGTGTTAAGTCGCGATGAGATGATGGCTAGGTCGCGACTAGTGGCTAAAGTAGTGCCAAGCGCATGGGCCAAGAGTGGTGAAGGTCCAAAAGAGATAGTTACCCGGTTAGAGATAGACCGGAGGTAGGAGGCCAGATACAGGAAAGGTTATCTGGAGACCATGAGGTGGACTGATAAGGTATCCTCATGGGACCCACAAGATGCCACATGGCATTAGAGTAATGATTAAGTAACCTTTCAGTAGAGTAAAGTTACTCGGTTGGCACGAGAACCGAGAAAGTGATCAGATAAGTCTGGGACTTATCTGGATAGCATTGGGAAGCGTGCAAGGTCTCTTCCAGTCGCCACATGGCATTAGTCTGCAGAAAGCAGATAAAGCTGAGGGCACGCATTACGAGGCAGGAGACTGGACCGGTGAGTCAGCATGCTGAGTCAGCTGCTGAGGTGTCCAGGATTTTCAGCATGTGATAAATATGGCGCTGAGGTGTCCCGGTGAGGTGTCCCGATGATGTCATGCATGATGCAGTAAAGGAGGAATTAAAGAAAATAGGAAAATCCAGGAAAAACCAGGACCGCAGGATCAAAGTTCATAGAAACTGCAGAATTGCCATTGAAGGCAATTATAAATACCCCCCCTCCATTCCATTCTTGCATTCACGCAAGGCAAGGAAGAAGGGAGAGAAAGAAGAGAGAGAAGGAGAAGGAAAGGAAGAGAGAAAGGAGAAAAGGAAGGAAGGAAGTTCTGGCGGAGTTGGAAGCAGAATAAGGATAGTGAGGTTCTGCTAAGCTAGCCAGGTAGTAACTAATCCTAGCTTTTATGTAATGGCTTTGTGATTTGATGTGCTATTGTTTGGTTGGATTGTTGTCTTATATGTTATGTCTGAAGCTCTGCTGTAATGCTATGATCATATGTTATTAAGCATGGAAGCACGCAGCATACTTATCTGTACACAATCACAAGCAAGCACTGTCACTCTGCATTACATATATTGTTATGATTGTTGCTATTGAGATTCCCCCGAATCTCATCCCCATACATAACTCATTACAGGGAGGTTATGCTGAATTGGATTTTGAGAAAGCCAGGAGACGCCGTTATGCTGCCGAAGTAAAGACTGAACATCAGTATATGATAAGTACTGTGTATGTAGTGCTGTCTAAGGAGGCTAGAAGTGAGTGGACCTAGCCGAATCATCTAGTCTTTCTTGGGTACTACGTAGAATGGTAGTTCTCATGAGGGGATTACCAAATCAGTACAGTTCAGTTCTTTGTACAGATGAAGCGTAGCGGTTATGCTGCCGGAGTTTAGGCAGAAAGAGATGTAATAGAGATAGCAAGATTATGTATATGTTTTGTTGTATATGCCATTTTGTATGACATTCTGATATGCAATGATAAATATTGTTTGGCATATGCAATTTATGTATGTTAAATTAAGGGGAAATTCGCAGGTCCTGAGGCAGCAGTGTTCTGACCTTAGTTTGACCTAGTAAACGAAGGAGTCTGGCCACGAGATTTGGTGAGCCGGTAGTACACATCTGGGGCATTCCGTGGATAGGTATTAAGCCTCATTTGGATGTGTAGAAGGTGAGAAATCAGTTCTCAAAGTAAAGGTTCAGAGTAAGGAACTTAGGAGTAAAAGTTCAATCTCTGGACTTAGGTACAGCTGAAATTGCTTCCGCAAGTGTACTCTGAGGAGTATAAAGGAGGATGTTTCATATATGATGATTGAATCATGTTGTGACATGATAAATGATGTTGAATATCTTATGAATAATATGTTTCCCATGGCCATGCATTTTTATGCAAAGCATATAGCATGACGACATGTCACTAATTATAGAAAGTTTAATGAAATTATATACATGCATTATCATCCATCTTGCATATTTAAGTGGTAATGTTTGCTATTAAGACTCCATAGAATATCACCTACCACAACCAACCAATATAGGTCAATTATGATGAGAGACATATGCATGAAGGGAAGCTACAATATGGAAGAAAGAAAGTGAAGTATTTGATGTCCTAGCATATGCTATGAATTTCCATGTATGTAAATGCCATGTAAAGTGCCTATTTATGTGATAGAAATGAATGAAATAATTATGGAATAACTCCATATTATATATGAGTTTATGGGAATTTAAGTTGATGATTGATAAATGCTGGACTAATTTATGAGATTTATGAAAGAAAGTCAAATGGTAAAAACGTAGGACCTGAAGTAGTTTTGTTGTGGCTTCAATTTGACATAGCAAATGAAGAAATTAATTCATGAAATTTTATTATCATGTAGTACACATCCAAAGATTTAAATGAATAGGTAATATGCCTCATTTGGATTGGTATATCAAGAGAAATAAATTTCCAAAATTAAGAGAGAATCTAGAATTTCTAGAATTTGCCATATGAACAGTACAAAGTAACGATTTAACTGTATTGAATTGCAAGGTAAATGTTCATATTTATATTTGTCCCTTAAAGAGCTATGAAAGAGTTTCAAGTAGAAATTTGAAGCAACTCCATGTAATTTTTCTAGAATTAGGTATGAAATTTTAATTTTGGACTGTCTATTTGGAATTTACCAAATGAACAGTACCCCAAGAATTAAGTTTTAAAAATTTTAATTTTTGGGCAAAGTAATGCTTTCGCTAGTTAAATACACTTTCGAATATGTACTCTGAGGGATAAAAAGTAGGATATTTCATTTTGGTATTAGAGCAAAAGGTTCTAGCATTGGTACATAACAAAGTTTTAGCACAGGGCAGAGGTTCTAGTGAAATATAAACTTACTCTGATCAAGAAACAGAGTACGCAGCAGATTAGCTAAGGCCCAATTGAGTTGAGGTTAGTGATGGGTTACTTGTTCGTAGTCCAACTAAGATTATGGATTGGAGATGAATGCTCTAGGGAAATTGAACATGAAGGTTTAATAATAGATAAATGTGATTTCTCAGTTAATTGAGATTTAGTTTAAACCTCAGTTAGTTAAGTTTAAGGGAGAGATGAGATTAATGGAAAATAAGAGATAGTTTCCTGCCTGATAGTGATCCTTGAGGATAAGGGACACTTAAAAAGTATGAATGACTTAAAGATGTGAGCCAGACCCTTCCTTAGTTAGCTGAAAGGAAGCAGCTGACTCAGTTATGGATTATAAAGAGGCTAAGGACATAGAATTCCTTTAGGCTAGGGACACAGGAGTCTTACAAGCGATGGGAGATGTTATGATGGAATAAAACTAAGTATGACTAGCAGTGGTTAAGGGAAAGGTAGCCACAGAGTAAGAGACTCCCCTATCTAAGAAAGAGTAATGCTTGAGAGTTAGATAAGGCAGTTAAGGGTTGAGTCTGTACCCTGTATCCAATAGTAGGTAAAGTGGCAACCTAAGCTAAATGAATGCATATAGCCTAGTTAAGGCAAGATGACCTGATAGAATAGCTATCTCAGATTCCTGAATTGAGGAAAAGGATCTTGGAGATAGTAAGCTAAAGATAAATAGCCTCAGTAATTTCTCATGAATTAATAGACAGAGATGAAAAGAGATAGATAATGAGACAGATAAATACGGGGAACTAGTATGATACGAGATAAGTATATTCCCAATAATGTTGATAGCTACTCAGTTTGGGGTTTGGTTGAGAGGCTCATGAGTAAGGAATACGATATTTGAAAGTTCTAGTCACTTAGTTTTTCTTAAGAATTAGGAACTAGTCATCTGAATTAGAGTTGATATTGCTCCAAATAGAGCAAGATACCCTATTCGTGTAGACAGGGGATGTAGTTAAGATGGAGTTTATGTTACTTTGTCAGAATAATATGTCCTCCATTAAGAACAAAGAGAATACAGCCGAGGTAAGGCAAGCGGAGTTAACTTTACCCAATATAAGTATGATTGGCCAAGAACGAAGTTTAGGGAAAATATTTAACAATGTACTAAGCATGTAAGAAAGCATAGACTGGTATAAGTCCTCTCCCTCTAATTTTATGAACAAGAAATGATTTTATAGATGACTCTATAAGCAGATAGAGAGGCTCCCTTTTAAAGGGATAAGATATTTGAATGTTATGTTACAGATGAAATAGCAAGTAAGAGGTTTTACTCCTTGCATGAAATGCCAGGCATCATGTTATGTATGTAAAATATACTAAAGCTCCAAATGTTAGAGCAGTGCAAGCTCAAGGATTATGGTTTAGTAATCACAGAATTAATTATATCAACTCGATACAATTAAATCTGAATTAAAAACACAATGAACTCCCTATTCACCTCAAGGATATGGTTTAGTGTCATCTCTAAGAGAGTACAACAGCTTAGCCTTGCATTGCTATCTGAATTGCAGCAGTAACAGAAAACACAACAGTAGTCATTTGGAAATGGAAGAAGAAGATGAAGATGAATGGCAAAACTTTCCTCTGGTTCTATTGACTAGAATAGAGGAAAGTTGCAGAAGAGAAATGGAGAAGAAGATGAAGGTGTGCTTGAAGTGGAACTTGAAACATCCTGCCTTAGACTCCTCAAAGCACACCTGTGGAAGCTATACTAGCTGTACTGATTCCTTAATTTCCTTTTACTGCATCATCGGGACACCTTAGCATGCCACCTCAGAGGACACCTCATCGTCACATTTTGCACATGCTGAAAATCCTGGACACCTCAGCATGCTGACTCATCAGGCTGACTCACCGGTCCAGAGTCCTGCCTCGTAATACGTGTCCTCAGCTTTATCTGCTTCCTCCAGATCAATGCCATGTGATGACAAGGTAGGCACCCTTCACGCCACCCAATGCTATCGAGATAAGTCCCTAGACTTATCTGATCACCTCCTCGATTTTCATGCCAACCGAGTAACTTTACTCTACTGAAAGGTCACTGAACCACTTACTTTAATGCCATGTGTCATCTTGTGGTCCCATGAGGATACCTTATCAGTCCATCTCATGGTCTCCAGATAACCCTTCCTGTATCTAACCTTCTTTCCCAGTTCTATCTCTAACCGGGTAACTATCTCATTTGGACCTTCACAACTCTTGGTCCACTAGATCTCATACGGCTAGCACCACTTATAGTCACTAGTCGCGACCTAGCCATCATCTCATCGCGACATAACACCTTCTGTGTTCATTAGTCGCGACCACAACATTCACTAGTCGCGACCATAACATTCTTTAGTCGCAACGAAGCTCATTCTACTCATTAGTCGCGACACCACATACATATCCGTCACGACTAATCCTCTCTGCCAATATTAGTCGCGACCAATCTACTTCCTCGTCGCGACCAAAAGTCACCAATACATCTTTCTCATATTATCTGCTTTCTTTCTTATGGACAACTCTACTGCTCTCATAAGCAGTGTCCATTCCTTTCTATCCCACCCCACAAAATCTTAGCATAATTCTGGGGTCTATCTTATCTCACTTTCTTCTTATCCTTCATTCTAAGTTCTAGAAATTCTCTTTCAATAACTCATCCCCTACTCTTCGGGAGTCCTTGTTAATTGAAAGGCTCGACAACCCTCTATATCAGGTTATCTTACATAGGAGCTAGCCCATATCAAGCTACCTGCAGAATTCCTAGGCTTAAGACTTAGGACATTCCTCACATTCCTCATTTTGAACCTAGGTGAACTGTCCCGATTCTGTAGGTTAAAGACTTAACTCATCTTTACATCCTAAAGGACTTAGCTCATCCCTCGGATCCTACAAAATACAGGTAAATAATCCGCCCATATCAGATTACTACCCTAGGACTACGGGTTTAGCAGCCTGCCCATATCAGACTACCTCCCAGTTCAACTAGACCCAAAAATCGGGATGTTACAATTCTCCTCCCCTTTAAAAAAATTTCGTCCTCAAAATTTCAAGGGATACCTCATCTTTCCTGAAGAGAACTTCTTACTGATCTATACAGCTATGTGACTCTTATAACGCAGTCATATATATAACCAGTAAGACCATCCCTCTCTGTCTTATTCTCACTCCAGTGATGGTCTAGTGGAGCAACAGCTTGGTCCCAGACCTTCCACATGGATTCTTAGCAACTAACATCTCTCATTATAGTTGCTTACAGCTATCCATGTCCTAACCCCTCATACAGCAACCTCATCACTGAGCTAAGACAGATTTATTATCTTACTAATTATTTCTCATAACTCGTTATAATAACCACATTCTCTAGATCAGAAAAGAACTCTTCATCAACCACATCATCATCTAGGTATATAGTTCCTTACAGCTCAGTTGCCCTTACAGCTATGGTTCCTCTTAACCATTCTTAGGGTAGACCTCAAGGAAATTGGAGACTCTGTCTGTGGTAGCAAACGCCTTTCCTAGGGATGTCAGCATTCGTAGGCAACTCTCGCCAAGTGGCCTTTCTCTCACCACTGCATTTCCCTGCTCGACACTCCTATGTGCCATAGCTCACCACTTTGACATCTCTGCTCTCCAACCTGATCTTCACCTTGATCAGACCCCTGCCTGAACTATTGCCTCTTTCTCTTGCTATTGGCTTCACAACTTGAGCTACCTCCCAGAGTGCTCTTAGCCAATGCTTCTTTACCTCTTTCTCTTGATCCTAGCGAACTTCAGTCGCATGGATCTTGTAACACCCCAATTTTTAGGCCTAGAGATGCCCGAAAGAGAAATCAAGGGCATAATCGTAATTATGGGAAAGATCGGACTGGTGGCCGATGAGTACCATATTTTGCCAGAAAATAGAGAAAATTATGCTGATCATTTCACTGAACTGTGAAATGTGCATATGAGGTCTCTGGGTGTATGAAAGAATTAGAAATATGACCAGGGGTAAAATGGTCATTTTGGCAAAGTGTGCGCGTGAGTGCTTTTTCAGGCCAAAATAGCCCGGTCCGGATAAAATATCTGAAAATACCGGGAGATAGAGAAAAGGATTCCGGATTGAATGAGGAGTCACAGAATTTTGATTTGAGGTCCCGATTTTTCTGTAAAATTTCCTGAAGATGGGAATTTACAGTTATAATCGGTAAAGGAAGAGCAGTCCGAATAGAGATGATCGGACTATGGACAGAGGCCATACGATGTTGTCTAAGGCCCGTAGTGACACCAGGGAAGGCCCAGGCCCATAATACCAGTTCAGTGGTAAGAGGGGCCGGTGTCCGGGAAAAATGTGCAAAATGACGAAAATGCCCTTATGTTATAGAATAACTGAAGAATGAGTAAAGGGTATTTTGGTCATTTGGCTAAGGTTAGACAGTCAAGAAGGGGTATCTGGATAGTTGACCAGGGCCAGAGAATACTCTGGTAAAATATGAAAAGACAATAATGCCCCTAGACCTAGTAAAGGAAATGAAAGGACTTAAGTGCAATTATGGAAAGTTTCAAGGCCAAAAAAGGAAAGTAGACAAAAATGTGGGGTCCTTAAGTGTAATTTTAGCCAAATAAAAAGGGACTTAAATGAAAAGAAGAAAAGTTCGCTGGGGCTAAATTATAATTAAAGAAAGTCAGGCCGGAAGTGGTTTGGACTGTCCGAAAGCATTTCAGTCCCAGATTTCACCGGTAGAGAGAGCAAGTGACGCTCGGTAATCTGGCTTGATACAGGAATTTTTGAAGACTCCAGATAGCCAGAAATGGACTGATCGTCCAAAAGTTATAAAAATTCATACCGGATATCCTAGAATTCAAATCTAGGTGAGAAAATATAGGATGATACGTCCTTATGGGATGGATGTCGGGAAACTGACAGAATACCGATAGGAGGCCTGTAGAAAAAGTTATTCGCAAATCAGAAAATCCAGACGGGAGTGTGAGGCCTCCGGGGATCCGATAGGGAGATTTATCGGTATTTGAAAGGGGACTGAATGAGTTCAGATGACCTCAGTCAGATGACTGATATGACTCACAGGGATGCCTGAACACCGCAGGCCAGTGTATCGGACAGAAGGAGCCGGTGTCCGGATATGTGTATAAACGGTGAATAATAGATAAAATATTCAATAATTATTAACGGGGGAAGATTCCTCGTAATGCGTGCCATGAAGGTATTGGACCCGGAAAGGCCCAATAATGGCGCCAACAGAGGCCCAATGAGACACTTGGACTGATAGGTGGGCCAATGTCCGGCAGAACCCCGGAAAAGTGCGAAATTACGAAAATGCCCCTGTGTTGTACAAAAGTGTAACAGATGAATGGAGGGTATTTTGGTCATTCTGCATAGGCCCAGAAGCCAAGGTATATACAGATAAAGTTACTTAGAGTCAGTATATGCCCTGACAGAGTACAGAAGGGTGTAAAATGACGATTTTACCCTTAGGGTTAAAATAGAGCAAGAAAGGGCCCCCAAGGGCATTTTGGTAATTTGCCAAGGGCTGTTTCTTGGGAATCGAGCCATCAGAGTACTTGGGCTTGATCAGGATCCAAGACATCATTCCCAGAGCCCAAAAACGTAGGCCCAGTGATATGTAGGAAAAAGTGGCATTAAAATACTATTTTAATGCTGTTTCAATAAAGTAAAGTTACTCGGTCGGCTCGGTAACCGAGGAGGCGATCAGATAAAGTCCTGGATTTATCTGGATAGCATTGGATGGCGTGACAGGTGCCAGTAAGATGCCACATGGCGCCATCACAGAGGAGGAAGAAAAAGTTGAGGACACGTATTACGAGGCCGGAGACTGGACCGGTGAGTCAGCATGCTGAGTCAGCTGCTGAGGTGTCCAGGAATTTCAGCATGTGGAAAATATGGCGCTGAGGTGTCCTGGTGAGGTGTCCCGATGATGTCATGCATGATGCAGTAAAGGAGGAATTAAAGAAAATAGGAAAATCTAGAAAAAACCAGGACCGCAGGATCAAAGTTCATAGAAACTGCAGAATTGCCATTGAAGGCAATTATAAATACCCCCCCTCCATTCCATTTTTGCATTCACGCATGGAAGGGAGAAGGGAGAGAAAGAAGAGAGAGAAGGAGAAAGAAGGGAAGAGAGAAAGGAGAAAAAGGAAGTAAGGAAGTTCTGGCGGAGCTGGAAGCAGAATAAGGATAGTAGAGCTCTGCTGAGCCTTTGAGGTAGTAACTAATCCTAGCTTTTATGTAATGGCTTTGTGATTTGTTGTGCTATTGTTTGGTTGGATTGTTGTCTTATATGTTATGTCTGAAGCTCTGCTATGATGCTATGATCATATGTTATTAAGCATGGAAGCACGCAGCATACTTATCTGTACACAATCACAAGCAAGCACTGTCACTCTGCATTACATATATTGTTATGATTATTGCTACTGAGATTCCCCCGAATCTCATCCCAATAAATAACCCATTACAGGGGAGGTTATGTCGAAATGAATTTTGGGAATTTTAAGATACGCCGTTATGCTGCCGAAATTATGACAAGATAAGGAAAGCAACTGATACGTACTGTGTACGTAGGTACTATCTAAGGAGGCTGGAAGTGAGTGGACCTAGCCGGTTCATCCAGTCTTTCCTGGGTACTTACGTAGAATGGTAGTTCTCACGGAAATTACCGAATCGGTACAAGATCAGTTACTTTCTGAAGATGAAGCGTAGCGGTTATGCTGCCGGAGTTTAGGCAGGAAAAGATGTGATAGAGATGTGGGAACTTTTGTACATACCCAGATTGTAAAACAACTTATTAATTAATAATAAGTGTTATTTGACATGTTTGACTGATGTATGATGGATGTATGTATATGTATGCAAAGTAGAAATGCTGGAAATTACCACTGTGAACAGTAACACGTAGTGATAAGGTCATGTTCGATAAATGATTAAAAATAGTAAATGGATGAATTAATGTATGATATGTTTATGGTAAATAGTATACATATCAAGATTTAATTTGATATATAAAACGTATCATTTGGATGTCTACACAAGGAGATATAAATTATCAAAGTTGGGACCAGAATGCTGGATTCAGGAGAAAAACGCTGGATGAACAGTAAAGTTGAAACGTTGACTGGCGTGGACTCGGTCAACGAATGGTCAACGAATTATTTTTCCCTGAAATCTAAGTGAGTTAGCTTCATGTATCCATTGGAACCACTTCATTTTGATTTTTCTAGAATTAGTTATGATTTTTCGAAGTCAGGTCACTCATCTGGAATTTTCAAGTGAACAGTACTCGATAAGAGTAAAATTCCAGATTGGGGAATTGGACTTTAATGACCTTGAAAGTGGTTCTAAATGCTACTGAATGGTCCGTAAGACATACGAATGTAAGGATGTTTCATTTTGGTATCAGAGCAAAGGATTCTGGCTTAGGAAATGCTCTGAACAGATAATTTATGGTGTTTATACAGAATAAGGTTAGCACAGAACAAAGGGCTCTGGCTCAGAGCATAAGATTCTGGCACAGAACAGAAGGTTCTGGCTCAGTGATGCTCTGGTTTAGTTAGTTTGATTCCTTAAACAAATGAGAAGTTTGAAGTGGTCCTCTCCCTAGAATATGATATAGGGATGGTGTTCACTGCTTGAAAAGGGTTAGACAGAAGACAGTGACACCCAGATGAATGAGGCTGTATCCCGAGCTTTATAGTCTTACAAAGGATATGATTATGATGGGCTAATCTTAGTCAGCCGATACAGTCGAGGTCTCTTGTTTATTAACACAATATGGATGGACTAAGCAGAATAATGTTTAAGAAGCAATTTCCTCTGGAGATAGAGACAGAATCTGATCAGTTCACGACTAAGGAAGCTGCAAGAGTAGCTCGAGGTATCGTGTTGTAACCAGATACTGTAGTGAGGATGCCAGATATCCAAGTTACAACAAGTTAAGTCACGATGAGATGTGGGCAGCCCAGGCTCGCCAAGATCAAGAGCGAGATTCTGCTATCACTATGGCGGTTGCTGCTGCGGTTGCAAGATTACAGCAGTCTGGGAAGGAGGTAGTACCAGAGAATGATATAGAACCTGAACCTCAGCCAGATCATGAGTAGACTGGAATGAATAGATGTCAGGGGTCTATAGGAAATAACAATAACCAGGGAAGTCTGCAAACATGGATGGAACGATTCCATAAGTTTAATCCGCCCATGTTGAAGGGACTTTTGACACTCAAGTAGCTGAGGATTGGGTAAGCCAGTTAGAGAAAATCTTTAAGATTTTAGAATGTCCCACTGAAAGAAAGACCCAGCTGGCAGTTTACAAGCTAGAAAAGAGTGAGCCAACTCCATTAGTACCACTGAAAGTGATACCACCAGGTTCCTTGAGAAGGAACAGTAAGAAGAGAAATGGGCCAGCATATGGGTCAGAAGATAATGAGAAACAGGGAACTAGACCAGTAGTGGGTCAAGAGGAGTTAGTAGGCAACCAAGGCCTAGTGAATGTAGGAACTGTGGCCGAGACCATGGTATGAGGCCTTGTCCAGTAGGTCAAGGGTTACGCTATAGGTGTGGAAAGTATGTACATTATGCCAGGGAGTATCCACATAACACAACAGGCGAAAGATACCCGACTTAGGGAAGAATGTATACCCTGACTAGCAACGAGATAAGAAAGTCTCCTGTGCTAAACTAAGGTACGAGTTTATTTGTGTTCTGTTTCCACTGGCTAATGAATGGATAAATCCTGTATTGGATTGGATTGGATTGTATTGTCCAGTATGCACACTATTGAGCTACCCTATACCTAGTATGTTGCCGTTGTATGAGGATGAGTATGACTACATGTTTTAAAAGTAGGAAGTAGAGAAGAGGGGTCTTACGTCGCGACTAATATGTACAGATAAGTTGATGTTGCGACGTGAGAAGACCTTAGGTAGCGATGAGTAATATTGCAGTACGCGACCAGTGTACAAAGGAGTTCAGGTAGCGATGTTATAGGTTGCGACTAAAGGACGCAGAGATGCCAGGTCGTGACGAGTAGTGTGCGACGGTTGCGACTAAAAGTCACAGAGCATGTGAGTTGCGACTATGAAGTTCTCAAGTCGCGACTATAATTGGTAGAGGCCATATGATGAATGTACCAAACTCGCTGAAGTCCACCAGCTAGAGGATTGGTATAACATATGATAAGCTAGACAGTACAAAGGTACTGAGGTACGAAAGATCAGTTTAAGACGAGGTTTAAAGTAGATCCTCCATGTGATAACTAAGAGTAGATCTACATTACAGGGGTTTTATTCAGCTAATCTGAATAGAAGACCTAAAAGCTGGGATGAGATTTGCCCAGGAATGATCCTAGCACATGGCCTAATGTTAAAAATGTGATGGGTAATAGATAGAAGAAGTAGAGGGATAGTAAAGAGGTAGCCACAGTTAAGAGATAAAGTGACTCCCCTATTCCCTATGTAAGATAAAGTAGTGAAGGGTTGAGTCTATAACCTGGTAAGAGGGTAGTGTGGCAGCCTAAGTAAGATAGACAGATGTGATTGATAATCTGACAGATAATGCGATAGATAGTAGGATCAGATGATGATCTGACAAATAATGTGATAAAGGAAATACGTTTGAGACTTACTTAGATTATTATGATGTCTAGTGGATGGTTGAGCAAAATATGATGATGATATGGCTTATGTTGCCATAAGTTATGATAGTTGCATCTCCTTGCAGTTGTCATATGATGACATGCATGTTAGAGTATGCTATGATGAATGGATACTCCCCTTTTGCAGTACATGCAGGGTAGAGTATATATGAGTACATATATGAGATAAGAAAGTTATGAGAAAGTAGGTTGCTCCCATACCATATGATATGAGGATGATATGAATGTATTGAGGATGATAGATAGTCTCAGTTTATGGGACGATAAGTTATGATATGATATTCAGATATGAATAATGATTGAGGTTACTCAGGTATTTCTATAGGCTTGTGAATACAGTACTCAGGGCCATTTCTATTGAAATGAATGATGTACAGAAAAAGTAACAGATAACGGTAAAGGGATTATTTCTAGATCACTCTTCAGATAAGAGTTGGATCTGAAACAGATGGCTCTCAGATATAGCTAGATTCAGATGAGTATAGATCACTCTTCAAATAAGAGTTGGATCTGATGTAGAATGCTCGCAGTTAGAGCATAGTTCAAATGGCTCGTAGTTAGAGCACAGGTTGAAAGATGAGAAGGAACTCCTGAGTAAGAGAGAAAGTAAGTAAAGTCTGGGTAAATGATATGAGGCTATAAAATTTTTCAAATATTTATGGAGTTATCAACAGGTGGAAGCAGTTAGCCTTATAACTTAGTCTGTTGGTTTAATATCTTCGGGAGATATACAGTACAACAGAATCGCAGTTAGATTCTGGAGGGTCACAGATAGATCCTAGCATGGCTCCAGGGTCGCAGTTAGATCCTAACAGCTTCAGAGTCGCAGTTAGATTCTGAAGAGGCTAACGGTCGATCGCAGTTAGATCCCGAGGTCGCAGTTAGACCTATCCTAAGGAAAGTAATGAGACATGAGTACAATGTAGTATCTCTTTGGGAAGATGAATGCGAAAGACGAAGTTAAGGTGAGGAAGCTTCACTAGTTGATAAACTCACCCAGAGAAATTATTTTATAATGATTTTCTCAGGTAGCCTCTAGTATACAGACTAAACTTAGCTTTCCCTTAGCAAAGACGGAGTCCAAGTCCAAAGCTGAGTACTGATATTCAAAGTTTGGTAGAAGTATGCCTGAGAAGTAAAGAACAGAATTCCCTATGTGTTGAGAATAGAAAAGCATTGGCTAAGAGCACTCTGGGAGGTAGCTCAAGTTGTAAAGCCAATAACAAGAGAAAGAGGCGATAGTTCAGACAAGGGACTGATCAAGGTAATGGTCAGATTGGAGAGCAGAGATGTCAATGTGGTGGAAAGAGCCATGGCACTTGGGAGTGTCGAGCAGGGCAAAGCAGTTGTGGTAAGAAAGGCCACTTTGCAAAAGGTTGCCTAAGAATGCGGACATCCCTAGGAAAGGTATTTGCTCTTACCCCAGACACAGTCTTCAATATTCCCTAAGGTCAACCCTAAGAATGGTTAAGAAGAACCATAGCTGTAAGGGCGACTGAGCTGTAAGGAACTATATGCCTAGATGATGATATGGATAATGAAGAGTTCTTTTCGGATCTAAAGAAAGTGGTCATGATAACAAGTCATGAGAGATTAAAAGGCCAGAGAGACCTAGAGAAGAGGGTATAAGGCAAAGCGGAGATAGAACGTAGTTCTATAAGAAAGAGATTGCTAGGGCCTAAAGCTATACAAAGAGTAATCTAGCCCTAACCCAGTGGCACGAGAGGTGCTAAGGCAAGAGTAGCCTAACAATAGTTAAGCCTTAAGAAGGGATAAAAAGAATGCAAATGCCACAAAAGTTGGGCATAGGTGCATGAAGTTATGAGAAAAGTCAGAGAAGTTATCTGGGTTATGATCTCGTATCAGGAGAAAGAAAGTCAGAAGAACAATATTTCTCCTGAGAGATTTGCAAAGGGTAAGAGGAGTGATGTAGACCCCAGAATTACATCAGAATTCTGCGGAATAAGATATGAAAGAAATGGACACTACTCACAAGTGTAATGAGTTGTCCATAAGTATAAGAGGATGAATGCCCCAAGCCTTAGTCATAAACCAGGAAAGGATATACAGAAGAGCTATATCCAGGATCGTTGACTAAGATGCCAAGTAAATTTTGAGGACAAAATTTATTTTAAGGGGGGTAGAAATGTAACACCCCAATTTTTAGGCCTAGAGATGCCCGAAAGAGAAATCAAGGGCATAATCGTAATTATGGGAAAGATCGGACTGGTGGCCGATGAGTACCATATTTTGCCAGAAAATAGAGAAAATTATGCTGATCATTTCACTGAACTGTGAAATGTGCATATGAGGTCTCTAGGTGTATGAAAGGACTTAAGTGCAATTATGGAAAGTTTCAAGGCCAAAAAGGAAAGTAGACAAAAATGTGGGGTCCTTAAGTGTAATTTTAGCCAAATAAAAAGGGACTTAAATTAAAAGAAGAAAAGTTCCCTGGGGCTAAATTGTAATTAAAGAAAGTCAGGCCGGAAGTGGTTTGGACTGTCCGAAAGCATTTCAGTCCCAGATTTCACCGGTAGAGAGAGCAAGTGACGCCCGGTAATCTGGCTTAATACAGGAATTTTTGAAGACTCCAGATAGCCAGAAATGGACTGATCGTCCAAAAGTTATAAAATTTCATACCGGATATCCTAGAATTCAGATCTAGGTGAGAAAATACAGGATGATACGTCCTTATGGGACGGATGTCGGGAAACTGACAGAATACCGATAGGAGGCCTGTAGAAAAAGTTATTCGCAAGTCAGAAAATCCAGACGGGAGTGTGAGGCCTCTGGGGATCCGATAGGGAGATTTATCGGTATTTGAAAGGGGACTGAATGAGTTCGGATGACCTCAGTCAGATGACTGATATGACTCACAGGGATGCCTGAGCACCACAGGCCAGTGTATCGGATAGAAGGAGCCGGTGTCCGGATATGTGTATAAACGGTGAATAATAGATAAAATATTCAATAATTATTAACGGGGGAAGATTCCTCGTAATGCGTGCCATGAAGGTATTGGACCCAGAAAGGCCCAATAATGGCGCCAACAGAGGCCCAATGAGACACTTGGACTGATAGGTGGGCCAGTGTCCTGCAGAACCCCGGAAAAGTGCGAAATTACGAAAATGCCCCTATGTTGTACAAAAGTGTAACAGATGAATGGAGGGCATTTTGGTCATTCTGCACAGGCCCAGAAGCCAAGGTATATATAGATAAAGTTACTTAGAGTCAGTATATGCCCTGACAGAGTACAGAAGGGTGTAAAATGACGATTTTACCCTTAGGGTTAAAATAGTGCAAGAAAGGGCACCCAAGGGTATTTTGGTAATTTGCCAAGGGCTGTTTCTTGGGAATCGAGCCATCAGAGTACTTGGGCTTGATCAGGATCCAAGACAACATTTCCAGAGCCCAAAAACGTAGGCCCAGTGATATGTGGGAAAAAGTGGCATTAAAATACTATTTTAATGCTGTTTCAATAAAGTAAAGTTACTCGGTCGGCTCGGTAACCGAGGAGGCGATCAGATAAAGTCCTGGATTTATCTGGATAGCATTGGATGGCGTGACAGGTGCCAGTAAGATGCCACATGGCGCCATCACAGAGGAGGAAGAAAAAGTTGAGGACACGTATTACGAGGCCGGAGACTGGACCGGTGAGTCAGCATGCTGAGTCAGCTGCTGAGGTGTCCAGGAATTTCAGCATGTGGAAAATATGGCGCTGAGGTGTCCTGGTGAGGTGTCCCGATGATGTCATGCATGATGCAGTAAAGGAGGAATTAAAGAAAATAGGAAAATCTAGAAAAAACCAGGACCGCAGGATCAAAGTTCATAGAAACTGCAGAATTGCCATTGAAGGCAATTATAAATACCCCCCCTCCATTCCATTTTTGCATTCACGCATGGAAGGGAGAAGGGAGAGAAAGAAGAGAGAGAAGGAGAAAGAAGGGAAGAGAGAAAGGAGAAAAAGGAAGTAAGGAAGTTCTGGCGGAGCTGGAAGCAGAATAAGGATAGTAGAGCTCTGCTGAGCCTTTGAGGTAGTAACTAATCCTAGCTTTTATGTAATGGCTTTGTGATTTGTTGTGCTATTGTTTGGTTGGATTGTTGTCTTATATGTTATGTCTGAAGCTCTGCTATGATGCTATGATCATATGTTATTAAGCATGGAAGCACGCAGCATACTTATCTGTACACAATCACAAGCAAGCACTGTCACTCTGCATTACATATATTGTTATGATTATTGCTACTGAGATTCCCCCGAATCTCATCCCAATAAATAACCCATTACAGGGGAGGTTATGTCGAAATGAATTTTGGGAATTTTAAGATACGCCGTTATGCTGCCGAAATTATGACAAGATAAGGAAAGCAACTGATACGTACTGTGTACGTAGGTACTATCTAAGGAGGCTGGAAGTGAGTGGACCTAGCCGGTTCATCCAGTCTTTCCTGGGTACTTACGTAGAATGGTAGTTCTCACGGAAATTACCGAATCGGTACAAGATCAGTTACTTTCTGAAGATGAAGCGTAGCGGTTATGCTGCCGGAGTTTAGGCAGGAAAAGATGTGATAGAGATGTGGGAACTTTTGTACATACCCAGATTGTAAAACAACTTATTAATTAATAATAAGTGTTATTTGACATGTTTGACTGATGTATGATGGATGTATGTATATGTATGCAAAGTAGAAATGCTGGAAATTACCACTGTGAACAGTAACACGTAGTGATAAGGTCATGTTCGATAAATGATTAAAAATAGTAAATGGATGAATTAATGTATGATATGTTTATGGTAAATAGTATACATATCAAGATTTAATTTGATATATAAAACGTATCATTTGGATGTCTACACAAGGAGATATAAATTATCAAAGTTGGGACCAGAATGCTGGATTCAGGAGAAAAACGCTGGATGAACAGTAAAGTTGAAACGTTGACTGGCGTGGACTCGGTCAACGAATGGTCAACGAATTATTTTTCCCTGAAATCTAAGTGAGTTAGCTTCATTTAGCCATTGGAACCACTTCATTTTGAGTTTTCTAGAATTAGTTATGATTTTTCGAAGTCAGGTCACTCATCTGGAATTTTCAAGTGAACAGTATTCGATAAGAGTAAAATTCCAGATTGGGGAATTGGACTTCAATGACCTTGAAAGTGGTTCTAAATGCTACTGAATGGTCCCTAAGGCATACGAACGTAAGGATGTTTCAGATCTCATTCATCATCTCTTACTATCATTTCTATCCTCTAGGGTACTCTACCCTAGGTCTATCACTTCTCTGTGATGGAATCCCTCTGCTTAGGGAACATCAGCCCATCACATCTCTAGCCTTAGGCCATGTCCTAGGCTCATTCCTAGGCAAACATCATTCTAGCTCTTAGCTTTTCTATTGATCCCAGCTGAATAAAACCTTTACAATATAGATCTACTCCCAGTTAGCACATAGAGGATCTACCGCATTCTAACTAGCTCATCATTAGATCTCTGTATATCTTAATCATGACCTGAGTATTGGCTAGTCGTGACTCTCATTCTCTATCACGACCATCTCCATCTACTCATCACGATTTAACATCTCTGTCCTTTCGTCGCGACCTCACTCCTCTCACGTCGCGACCTGGTCCATTTTGCACACTAGCCGCGCAATGCCTCGTTATGCGTCGCGACCATAGGCCTCCTCACATTGCAACCTTAACTCTTCAGTCGTGACACAAGACCTTTCCCGTTGCAACCTTAGCTTCCTGTGATATACCGTCGCGACCCTGGAACATACTCGTCGCGACCTAATCTCTCTGTAAATAACTGTCGCGACCTCTCCACTTATTCGTCGCGACTAAAACTCTCTTGAGGCTACCTGTCGCAACCTACAACCATATTAGTCGCAACCCGATTGCCATTCTCACGCACTCAAGGGAAAATACTCTTTCTAAATCAGAGCATCACTGAGCCAGAACCTTCTGTTCTGTACCAGAATCTTATGCTCTGAACCAGAGTCCTTTCTAGTCTATGCCAGAACCTATTGCTCTGATACCAAAATGAAACATCCTGCCTTAGACTCCTCAGAGCACACCTGCGGAAGCTATACTAGCTGTACTGATTCGGTAATTCTCTTATTAGAACTACCATTCTACGTAAGTACCCAGGAAAGACTGGATGAACCGGCTAGGTCCACTCACTACCAGCCTCCTTAGACAGTACCTACGTACACAGTACGCATCATATCCTTTCTCCACTACTGCTATCTCTGCCAAAATTCCAGCAGCATAACGGCGTCTCTCAAAATTCTCAAAATCTACCTTGACATAACCTCCCTGAAATGGGTTATACAAGGGGGATGAGATTCGGGGGAATCTCAGTAGTAATAATCATAACAGTATATGTAATGCAGTGTGACAGTGCTTGCTTGTGATTGTGTACAGATAAGTATGCCGCGTGCTTCCATACTCAATAACATATGATCATAGCATTGCAGTAGAGCTTCAGACATAACATATAAGACAACAATCCAACCAAACAATAGCACATCAATCACAAAGCCATTACATAAAAGCTAGGATTAGTTACTACCTGGCTAGCTCAGCAGAACTCTACTACCTCTATTCTGCTTCCAGCTCCGCCAGAACTTCCTTACTTCCTTTCTCTCTTTCTTTCCTTCTCCTTCTCTCTCTTCTTTCTCTCTCTTTCCCTTCTCCATGCATGGAGCAAATGAAGGCCAAGAGGGGGTATTTATACTCTCCTCCAATGGCATTTTCATAATTTCCATGCCATCTGAACATGTGGTCCTGGATTTTCCTGGAATTTCCTATTTTCCTTAATTTCCTTTTACTGCATCATTGGGACACCTCAGCATGCCACCTCAGAGGACACCTCATCGTCACATTTTGCACATGCTGAAAATCCTGGATACCTCAGCATGCTGACTCACCGGTCCAGAGTCCTGCCTCGTAATATGTGTCCTCAGCTTTATCTGCTTCCTCCAGATCAATGCCATGTAGCGACAAGGTAGGCACCCTTCACGCCACCCAATGCTATCCAGATAAGTCCCTAGACTTATCTGATCACCTCCTCAGTTTTTGTGCCAACCGAGTAACTTTACTCTACTGAAAGGTCACTGAACCACTTACTTTAATGCCATGTGTCATCTTGTGGTCCCATGAGGATACCTTATCAGTCCATCTCATGGTCTCCAGATAACCCTTCCTGTATCTGACCTTCTTTTCCAGTTCTATCTCTAACCGGGTAACTATCTCATTTGGACCTTCACAACTCTTGGTCCACTAGATCTCATACGGCTATCACCACTTATAGTCACTAGTCGCGACCTAGCCATCATCTCATCGCGACATAACACCTTCTGTGTTCATTAGTCGCGACCACAACATTCACTAGTCGCGCCCAAAACATTCTTTAGTCGCAACCAAGCTCATTCTACTCATTAGTCGCGACACCACATACATATCCGTCACGACCAATCCTCTCTGCCAATATTAGTCGGGACCAATCTACTTCCTCGTCGTGACCAAAAGTCACCAATACATCTTTCTCATACTGTCTGCTTTCTTTCTTATGGACAACTCTACTGCTCTCATAAGCAGTGTCCATTCCTTTCGTATCCCACCCCATAGAATCTTAGCATAAATCTGGGGTCTATCTTATCTCACTTTCTTCTTATCCTTCATTCTAAGTTCTAGAAATTCTCTTTCAATAACTCATCCCCTACTCTTCGGGAGTCCTTGTTAATTGAAAGGCTCGACAACCCTCTATATCAGGTTATCTTACACAGGAGCTAGCCCATATCAAGCTACCTGCAGAATTCCTACGCTTAAGACTTAGGACATTCCTCACATTCCTCATTTTGAACCTAGGTGAACTGTCCCGATTCTGTAGGTTAAAGACTTAACTCATCTTTACATCCTGAAGGACTTAGCTCATCCCTCGGATCCTACAAAATACAGGTAAATAATCCGCCCATATCAGATTACTACCCTATGACTACGGGTTTAGCAGCCTGCCCATATAAGACTACCTCCCAGTTCAACTAGACCCAAAAATCGGGATGTTACAGAAATGGTGGAATGAATGAGATCTGAAGTATGAATGGAGTTAGGGAATGTAAGTGGTGAAGTGGAATGAAATGTGATCTGTGAGAAGTGAAATATGATGTGTGCGTGTATCCAGTCCCCCCAATCAAGTATGTTATGTGATTCATATATAGCTACAGATGAAATGGGTATGTAGATGCATGAACCAATCTCTTCTTTAGTCTACTTGCTTCTGTTAGCACATTTTAATTCTGTTTACAGCACATGCTCCCCACTTGCTGTCAGCAACTTGTTCATTCTGTTCAGATGGAGTATGCTGATGTGTGAACAGTGCCAGATACATGAATAGTGCTCCTTTATGTTCCAGCACATGCATGATCTCCCACTTGCAATTTGTTATCAGCTCTTGTTTGCAGTCTGTTAAGTCTAGCTATTCAGTTCATCACATGCTTAAATCACAATCTATCCAGCTGTCCCTTCTGTTATTGCTTTGTCCTATCATTGAAAATGAGAATAAATAGATTTATTTGTACAATTAATCATTAAAATCACATCAATTAATTCTCAACTGTTCCAATTCTATTTTATTAATTAATTACTCAACATAATAGTAAATATGGATAGAATTAATAATAAAACTCTCTTTTAACATATTGAAAATCATTACAAATATGAGTTTATCAACTCCCCCCACACTTAGCTTTTGCACTCCGAACAAAATTATGGATTAAAACTGAATTTTAAACACACATGTTCAGCAAATTTGGCAAAGCAGATCTAGCATGAGTATTTGCAATCATCAATCTTTCCCTTCAATTGCAGCAATCCAAATCAATCTCATATCAATCAAAGAATCTAACTCGTGCAATTAAATCATAATAAGCAACTAGGTTGAGATTTCCTCTCAAGGTATAGTGTTTCACTCCCTCTCTTATCAAGGTAATTTTACTCAACCATCTAGCTTAGGCTTCCCATAGGTTTGTAACCATCCTACATCTGCACCACTAAATGCCACAAGGGTTATGAATCAAAGGGTCTTTATTAGGGTTGTAATGTTGGAAAGGCTAGATGATGAAATGGAAATACATGTCAATGATTAATGAAATATTGCACATGTTCTTACTTTTTCAAGCTTTTTCAATTTTAACCACAGTTCCAAATGTGCAGCTGCAGAAAATAGTAAGTCACAAACTAATTCTTTTCATACTAGTTGAATAGCACTTTTTGCATCTATTTTTTCTTTTCTTTCTCCTGTTCTTCTTTTCTTTCTCGTTTCTTTTTCTTTCTATGTACTTTTCCTTTGTTTTCACTATTGAATCAGATAGCAATACATTGAGGTTAAGACATTCAACAAGTAATTGTAACTTAGCAATCATTCACAATTAAAGACTTACTATAGCAGCAACTATCTTGTACAGTATTCATTAATCAAGGATAGAATTTTAAAAGAAAGTGAATGTTTCAAAGGGGTAAAGCAAATAATTTAATATTTATGTGGTTTCTGTTTGGTCAAGAGGGTTTTGAAAGAAATGCCCTTATCATTTTCACAATTCCATGGAGCTAATGTGGTTTTGAATCAAAGATTGAGACAAGTTCTGCAAAGTTACCAAACTAGACGGTAATGCCCTTATCATTTTCACAATTCCATGGAGCTAATGTGGTTTTGAATCAAGGATTGAGACAAGTTCTGCAAAGTTACCAAACTAGACGGTGTCACACAATGTAAAGGAGTATTTGTTGGAGGCTCAAAAATTCTTCCATCTGGCTTACTCACCTTAATCAGCTCACATGACTAGATTGCATGAATTTTAAACAAATTACATGAGATTATGAAACATCCTTCCTTAGACCCTTCAGAGTACACTTACAGAAACAGTCTTAACTTTATTAATTCTCTCCTGCCGAAAATCCTCGCAGAAAGTAACTGTACTGATTCGATAATTCCCATGAGAACTACCATTCTACGTAAGTACCCAGGAAAGACTGGATGAACCGGCTAGGTCCACTCACTTCCAGCCTCCTTAGCCAGCACCTACGTACACAGTACTTCCATATTCTGCCAGTACAACGGCCTCTTTTAATCAACATCCTTAAATTTCAACGACATCTTCTAATAAACATCCTTACATCACATTCTTACCTATACTCAATTGGAAGTATCTTAGATCATTGGAATACCTCTTAACCTTAAAAACATGAATTCTCAAAAGTTAGGCTTACGGATACTGTTCATCGTTACTGTTCACTTGGTAATTCCCGATTACAGCCTGAACTTTGGAAATTCATAATTAAATCTAGAAAAATCATATTGAGGTGGTTCCAATTTATAATGAAATATATTTCATTTAAATTTGATAGAAAAATATGAAAATAAGGTTGCATTGTCCAGATCAAATCAGTTTAATCATTGAAAATTACTATTCATTTGGTAAAACTGGAAGTTCCAGTTTCTTTACCCCATTTTCAAAAATTCATTTCTCCTTGTATACTTATCCAATTGAGTCAAAATACCTATGGATTTAAAGCTAAGAATGTGTACTTTAAGGTTACCAAATATTGAGGAAAAAATCATTCATTTACTATATGAAAACCGCATAGGAATCTCACTATATCGCATGACTTGTTTTATCTTGATCCAGAGTTTAAGTCCAACTTTGAAAAGTCATATCAATTTGAAAACTTAACCAAATTAGGTATTCTTGGTGTCTAATTAAAGCTATGGATCTTATCTATGTTCATGCCAAATTTCATGTGAAAACGCGTTGGATAAGTTGCTTAAACTATCGCTGGAAGTAGCCTGCCTCTCATCGGATCCAGTGCATGCATACATTATACATACCCATTTACCTTCCTCCTTATGAAGTTCCAGCACGCATGCTTGATTAAATGTTTAACATGTTATCATGCAATAGGAGCTAAATCATGATCATACATAGGCAAACTCTAACATGCATATTGTCATGACATAGATTGCAAGGAGTTGCACATATTCATAGCTCATCATCATCATCATAAACATCATCACATAACATACTAAGCTCAACCAAACTTTATGCATAACAAGCAAGCATATCAATCAACAAACATAAGTTTATAGTTAGGTATTCTTGATACCTCTTATGAGTCCTTGTTCTTTCCTTTTTGAAGTGATCTTTCCTTCCCACAAATGTCAAAACCTAGACATAACAAGACAATTACCAAATTATAACTTCATTCCAATTAAATTCCAAGTCTAGGTTTTATTAAGTCCCTTTCTTTCTCTACTTTGTAACATATGTTTACATCTTTCTAAACTAAACTCTCATGGTTCATTTCCACATAATTTTTCATGTAGAATCCAAATATGTAATCAAAAACCAGAATTCAATTGCATCCCCATGTTCTGTACAGAAACCGAAAGATAGCTCTAGCTTTTTCAAAAATTCTCATTTTGATTCCAATGCTTTCAATACTTGTTTTCCTACTATAACCCCACACAATTTTCCATTCTAAACCCATTGGAAGCATCAAAACCATGAAAATCCAACATATGAATAGTGAACCATGAGAACAAAGTGTAGAAGCCAGGAGGCAACTTACCTTACTAGTTTCTTCAAGATCCTTGGTTCCTTCTTGCTTGAGAGAAAATTTTGCAAGAGGTTCCCCTAGGTTTCTTCCTCACGGTTTGTGCAGAAATGTGGGGGGTATTTATAGAAAAATCTTAGGAAAATTGAAGGCGAAGATCATCTTGGGAACTATTTGATCTAGAGGCTTAAGATTTAATCTTGGAATTTCTCTTCTTTTTCCATTTATGACATCACCACCATAACATCATCCAAGGGCCACTTCATGGGACACTTGGAGCTATTTCCATGGTGGGAGTATCCAAGAAAAATTTTAGTCCAATCCAGTCCAATCCGGTCCAATTCGGTATGGCTCGATCCGATTTTTCGTAAATCGGACTGTTTTCTTAATCTAATTTTTCTAGGACTTCATAATATATTTTATTCAATATTTAAATCCCTCATATCATTGACATTCTTATACTGGGTTTAACTTTAACTCCAGATACCTTGGAAAATGACCAAAATAGTGCTTTTCCTTGCACTATATTAAACCTAAGGGCATAATTGTCATTTCACACCTCTTTAAACCTTGTTAGAGTATATATTGACTCCGACTAACCTCTCCTGTACTTGCATTGGCATTTTGGCCTGTCCAAAATGACCAAAATGCCCTCCATTCACTTCTGGTTCCTCAGGACAACACAGGCACATTTTCGTAATTTCTCACTTTTCTGGGGTTCTACTAGACACTGGTTCACCTATCAGTCCAAGTATTTTATTGGGCCATAATGATGCCATTCTTGGGCCTTTTAGGGTTCAATACCTTTGTGGCATGAATCCCTAGAAAATTCTCCCGATGATATTCCTCGGGTATTTTATTCCACAATAAATTCCATTAAAAATCCTACAGGATTCCTTTTCTGATCCTGTCAATTTTATAAAATCTTATATTAATTATAGGAATTTACTGGAAAACCTCATCTGATTTTGAGATCAAAAAAATATTGTAATAATTTTATCTAACTTCAGAAATTTATATCAATTTTTCGAGACCTCAAATCAAAATTCTGTGTTGCGTCAAATAACCTGGAATAATTTTCTCTATCTACTGGAAAATTTTGGGTCCGATCAGAACACGGTCATTTTTTGCCTGCTTTTGGTCCAAATTTCCCATAATTACACTTTTGCCCCTTGATTTACCATAATTCACCTTTATGTCCTTAACTTTTCAAAATTACACTTAAAGACCCCACATCTTTGTCTACCTCTACTTTTAGTCTTAAACTTTCCATAATTTTACTTAAGTCCTTGTATTTTCTTTCTTTTCAATTTAATCCCTTTCTTTACATAAATGGCCACATCTTTTCCTGAAAAATCTCACATATATTTTATTCAATCTGTACATACAAATCAGTACAGAAAATTTGGAATATTACAGATTAATCATTCATGATGCATAATTTTCAGTAGTGAATTAAGGAAACAAGCAACTAACACTTCGTCAAGCTTGCCAATGTCAAAAGTACATGTTCAAAGTTCAATTCAAATCCATGACAGTAAATTCCAAAGACCAAGTACTAATCAGAATGAAATAGAAGGATTTTTTAGAAGATGATCTATGTTAGTCGCGACAAAATAGATATCAGGTCGCGACTGTTTTACACAGAGAAGAAATTTTTGTAAAACAGGGAATACTGGTCGCGACTAAAAATCACCGAGAGTAAACCTGATAAACACATATGTTCTTGTCGCAACCAAATGACAATCCAGTCGTGACCAAAATTCTCAGAGAGTTACAGTCGCGACAAAGTTAAGCACAGACCACGACTAATCATCACAAATAGGTAAATATAAAAAAATATAAACTTCTGGTTGTGACAAAAATAAGTAATGGTCGCGACTAATCTTCACAGATAAGAAATTTTGACAATTTGAACACATTAGTCGTAATAAAAACAACATAAGGTCACGACCAAAATTCATAAAATCACAGCAATTATCTGAATTTCACCCATCTCACACACTATAAAGTTCATCCTCCCCCATACTTAATTTCTACATTGTCCTTAATGTGAAGAAGTGATGAAAAACATGAAAAATAGTAGTAATTATGATAACACTACACCAGAATCTAAGATGAATTTATTAGTTTTTATTGCTACCCCTACTGATCTCCTCCCCCACACTTAATCAACAAATAACAGCTCAAGTATATAATAAAATTGATTAAAGCAGACTACTGTAAGTGGGGAAACAAGGAAGGAGACAGCCTGAATATCATAGAGGTTTGAAGTTCTCCTTGTACAGCTTCATTAGGTGGCCATTGACCTGAATTACTGTACCATTTGCTTCATCCTACCTTGTTAGTGTAGCTTTTACCCATCTTAAAAGATAATCCACAGCTAGCAAAATATAGGCATAGCCAACAAATAATGGAAATGGTCTTATTGATGTAACTGCTGTATTATACAGCTCTATCCCACCAGTGAAATTTTCAACAACTATGTCTTTTCCTATAAATTTATCATGTTTGTTCTTTCCAAAGCCTTCATTCAAAAGGTCAGTAGCAGAAAAAGACATTTCAGATTCAAGCATATCACCTTTAAGCTTATCAGAATTTTGCAGCAACAATTTATGTTCCTCTTTAGCCTCTTCTTTATATGCATTAATTCCACTTAAGCCTAACCGTGAGTGATCCTGATGTGGGTATCTATACATGTTAAACTGAATTATGTACCCACCAAATTCCATTTTAATAATTCCCTCGTTCATGCAAATCATGGTGTTAGCTGTCTTTAAAAATGGCCTCCCTAGAATAAGAGTACTATCATTAAGAGATTTATTTATCATATAAAAAACATAAAAGTCCACAAGGAAAACAAGCTCAACTTGAACTAGAATGTCTTTTAAGATTCCCTTAGAATTTATAATACTCTTATCAGCCAATTGAGCTAACACCTTAGTTGGTTTAATCAAATTCACATTTAAAGCATGATAAACTGAACTAGGCATCACATTAATAGCGGCACCTAAGTCTAATAATGCTCTAGAAATAGTTATCTTACCAATTGTTCAGGGAATGGAAAATGCACCTGGATCTTGACACTTCACTGGAAATTGAGCTTTGAAAAGTGTAGAAGCTTTGGGTCCCACTTGCACCAGTTCATTAGGTTTGTCTCTTTTCCTGTGGTTGCAACTCTCCTTCAAACATTTTGTATATTCTGGTACTCTCTGCACCCTCTCTAGTATAGGCACATTTTCTTCAATCTAGCTGAAACAATCAATGATTTCTTTGTTCTGCTCCTTTAAGACTTCCTTACTGCTCATGAATCCCTTCGGAACAAGTAAATCCTTCAGGTCCACTTCTTTCTTAGCTGAATCAGCATGAGTTTCTTCCCGCTTGAGCTCTGAACTTACTACTGATATTATTGCTTTAGTTGTATAGGATTTCTTGACTCAGTATCAATAGTTTCTAGCAGCTTAATTTCATTGCCTTTCAACTGTCCATAACCCTCAGAATCTTGTACGGAATTGATTTGACTTTCTGTAACTTCTTCCTTCTCAAGGGGTTGTGCTTCCTTCTTACTTTCAGGCTTCTCAATGTTATTCATTAGACTACTGGAAATAGTGTCTACCTTACCTTCATCTTTATTTTTAGCATCAGCAACTTGCCCCACAACTTGCTCTTCACTTTGCAGATTTATAGCATTCACAGTTTTGGGGTTAATAACTGTATTTGAAGGTAGATCTCCACTGATCCTTGCCTGAACATCACTTACTGAATTAGCTAGCTGTGTAGCTATTCATGTTTGATGTGTTGGTTTTCCACTGTTCAATTCTATTCTCCAAAGCAGCAAACTTAGATTCTGCCATTGCTAAATTGTTCTCCACTGTAGACCTCAAATCCTTGAAGTTAGAGCTGAAGTGTGTGTTCATGGAATTTATATTTGAGTTCATCACATTGATGCTCTTGAGTATCTCAGAAATTCTATTATCCATTACAGCATTAGATACTTTTATGGCTATAGAGGATTCTGTAACATCCCAATTTTTATCCTTATATTTAAGTAAAATTTAAAATATTATTTATCAATAATTTAAAAATATTATCTGATTAAATTATTATAGTTTAGTATTTTTAATATTCTTAATAAAATATGATATAATATATAGATTATCCTATTTTTATCTTATTTAAAATTTTATGATTTGATTGTTATTATTAGTTAAAAATTTATTAGGATTTGGATTCAGATTTAGATATACAATTTTATTTTAAAAACATGGTTTAAATTTTAAAATACCTGATAGAATTCTGATAAAAATTATAATATACATATATCTTTGATTAAATATACATATAATAATAATATATGTATTTATACTATAATGATAATATAGTTTAAATTTTAAATTATTATATCTGATAAGATTTTAATAAGGATAAGATATGAATTTAAATTTTGAATTATTATTATAGCTCTATAAATAGAGCTAAGACCCTGAGTTATTTCTTAAACTGGATTATTGAGTCGGCTCTTCTCTTCTTAGTCCTCTCTCTCAGTCCCTTCCCTATCCTCAGAGAAAGTAACCACTTTCTACTCGTTGTGTGTGCTAATATGATGTTTGTGAGTGAAACACCCTTCCTTTCATACGTCTTAGGGACTATTTGGTAGCATTTAGAACCACTTTTAAGGTCATTGAAGTCCAATTTCTCAATTTGGAGTTTTACTCTTATCGAGTACTGTTCACTATGAAAATTCTAGATGAGTGACCTGACTTTGAAAAATCATAACTAATTCTACAAAAATCTAAATGAAGTGGTTCAAATTGCTACGTGAAGTTAACTCAATTATATTTCAGGAAAAAATAACTTGTTGACCATTCATTGACCGAGTCAATGTCAGTCAATGTTACAACTTTACTGTTCATCCAATATTTTTCTCCTGAATCCAGCATTCTGGTCCCAACTTTGATAATTTATATCTCCATGTGTAGACATCCAAATGAGTCATACTATATATCAAATCGAATCTTGGTATGTCTACTATTTACCTTACAAATTTTATACATTTATTCATCCATTTACTATTTTTAATTATTTATCAAACATCATCTTGTCACCACGTGTTACTGTTCATAGTGGCAATTTCCAGCATTTAACTTTGCAAACATATGCATGCATCCATCATATATCAGTCAAATGTGCCAAACAACACTTATTATTAATTAATAAGTTGTTTTACATCTTGGTATATACAAAATTTCCCATATCTCTATTACATCTTTTCCTGCCTGAAATCCGGCAGCATAACCGCTACGCTTCATCTTCAGAAAGTAACTGATCTTGTACAGATTCGGTAATTCCCGTGAGAACTACCATTCTACGTAAGTACCCAAGAAAGACTGGATGAACCAGCTAGGTCCACTCACTTCCAGCCTCCTTAGACAGTACCTACGTACATAGTACATATCAGCTCCTTTCTCTACTATTGCCATCTTGTCATAATTTCGGCAGCATAACGACGTCTCTTAAAATTCCCAAAATTTACTTTGACATAACCTCCCCTGTAATGGTTTACTTATTGGGATGAGATTCGGGGGAATCTCAGTCGCAACAATCATAACAATATATGTAATGCAGAGTGACAGTGCTTGCTTGTGATTGTGTACAGATAAGTATGCTGCGTGCTTCCATAATCAATAACATATGATCATAGCATTGCAGTAGAGCTTCAGGCATAACATATAAGACAACAATCCAACCAAACAATAGCACAACAAATCACAAAGCCATTACATAAAAGCTAGGATTAGTTACTACCTCAAAGGCTTAGCAGAACTCTACTATCTCTATTCTGCTTCCAGCTCCGCCAGAACTTCCTTCCTTTCTTTCTTCCTTTCTCTTTTTCTTTCCTTCTCCTTTTCTCTCTTCTTTCTCTCTCTTTCCCATGCTTGGCCGTGGTGCATATGAAGCAAGGGGGTATTTATAGTTTTGGTCAATGGCATTCTTGTAATTTTGAAGCCATATGAAGTTGTGGTCCTGGATTTTCCTATTTTCTTTTATTCTCTTTTACTGCATCACCCAGGACACCTCAGCATGCACATTTCTCACATGTCATAATTCCTGGGACACCTCATCAGCTGACTCAGTATTTCCAGTCCAATCCAGTACCGGTCCGATCCACTTTCCCATAAACTGGACTCACCGGCTAAGATTATGCCACATGTCCTTAACTTTTTCTTCCTCCTCTATGTTGGCGCCATGTGGCATCTTACTGGCACCTGTCACGCCATCCAATGCTATCCAGATAAGTCCAGGACTTTATCTGATCACCTCATCGGTTATCGTGCCGACCGAGTAACTTTACTTTATTGAAACAGCATTAAAATAGTATTTTAATGCCACTTTTTCCCACATATCACTGGGCCTACGTTTTTGGGCTCTAGGAATGTTATCTTGGATCCTGATCAAGCTCAAATATTCTGATGGCTCGATTCCCAAGAAACATCCCTTGGCAAATTACCAAAATGCCCTTGGGTGCCCTTTCTTGCACTATCTTAGCCCTAAGGGTAAAATTGCCATTTTACACCTTTCTGTACCCTGTCAGGGCATATACTGACTCTGAGTAACTTTATCTGTATGTGCCTTGGCTCCTGGGCCTATCCAGAATGACCAAAATGCCCTTCATTCATCTGTTACCCTTTAGTACAACATAGGGGCATTTTCATAATTTTACACTTTTCTAGGGTTCTGTCGAACACTGGCCTACCTATCAGTCCAAGGGTCTTACTGGGCCTTTGATGGCACCATTATTGGGCCTTTCTGGGTCCAACACCTTCATCGAGTACTTCAACTATTATGCACCATTTCTACACTTCTCCGGACACCGGATCTTTTTACCAGATACACTGGCCTACTATGTTCTGGCATCCCTGTGGGTCATAACAGTCATCTGACTGAGGTCATCCGAAACTCATTCAGTCCCTTTTTAAATACCGATAAATCTCCCTATCGGATACCCGGAGGCCTCACACTCCCCGTCTGGATTTTCTAATTTGCGAATAACTTTTTCTACAGGCCTCCTATCGGTATTCTGTCAGTTTCCTGACATCTGCCCCATCAGGACGCATCATCCTGTATTTTCTCACTTAGATCTGAAATCTATGATATCCGGTAGGAATTTTTATAACTTTTAGACTATCAGATCAATTCTGGCTATCTAGAGTCTTGAAAAATTCCTGTATTAAGCCAAATTACCGAGCGTCACTTGCTCTCTCTACTGGTGAAATCTGGGACTGAAATGCTTTCGGACAGTCCAAACCACTTCCGGCCTGACTTTCTTTAATTATACTTTAGCCCCAGGGAACTTTTCTTCTTTTCAATTAAGTCCCTTTTATTTGGCTAAAATTACACTTAAGGACCCCACCTTTTTGTCTACTTTTCCTTTTTGGCCTTAAACTTTGCATAATTGCACTTAAGCCCCTTCATTTTCTTTCTTTTGCAATTTAATCCCTTTCTTTGCATAAATGGCCATCATATCCCTAGGGACTTTTACTATTTACATATAAGTCCCTGGACTTTCACTTATCTGCAGTTTAGTCCCTAAAAACCTTCTATATGTTTCCAGGACTTCTGCTCAAAGGGATATATCTATTTCAGGCTACTTCCTAAGTCTCTGGCCTGAAAATTGGGGTGTTACAGTGAGTGTTTTGATATATATAAATCTATTGGTATTGATATAATTATATTGAGAAAACTTATTTGATTATTGTTATTGAAAATAGTCTTGTGGGACTTAGTTTAATTTAGAAAGTTTGAGTTGAGATTATAAATTTATTATATCTTGGCATTGGAATTTGAAGAAAATTATTATCTTGAGAAAAACGCTTTTGTGATATTTATTAAGCTATTGAGATTTTGATTAATATGATTATTTTGATAATTATGCATTGGGGATGGGTGATGATGGAGTTGTGTTTCTACCACGTGGTATAGCCTCCATCAGAGCTCAATGGATGGCTTTTGTCCCACTAGTTTACTGAGGGACATGCCCTACTTGTTTATCGAGGGGCTGCGACACCCCCACCTGTTTACTGAGGGGGAATGGACCCATGGTCCGGTCAGGGGCTTTGTGGATTTTGGCCTATCTATATCACTTGATCGGTTAGCTATTCGAGGGGTAGTTACCACTAGCCCATGGGTTCGGTCGGCGGGAATAAGGCGATTCGGTTGGTTTGAGGGGAAAAACTTGGGTGGGTTATTCATTTGATATTATTATCATAATATGTTATTATATATATATTGTATTTTGTGATCGGTCCCACTTGACGCCTCATGAGCACATGTTAGTACTCATGATGAGTAGAACTGCTGGTTACTGAGACGTTAGTCTCACCCTATTTTTATAACATTTTTCAGGTGATAGTTTCATCTTAGGAACCCATGGAAAACTTCAGAGGCTTTATTAAAGTTATATTGATTGTATAGCCTTCTCCTTTGAAGGTATGCGTAGAATACTTGTATATTGCCACAATAGATTTTATTTTACATCTCATATACCCTATTACTTTATTTATATTTTAAGAAAAGACTTTTTTTATAACCATGGTAGAGTTCATTTAAATTTTAGTTAAACTCTTTTCTACCATGGTTACCTCTTTTAAACTAAAATAAATTTATTTATAATATTCTTTTTAAATTATATTGGGTGCAAAATATGTCTAAATAATTAAAAATAGTTATATTTTAGGAGGATTTTACAGATTCAGCCACTTGCTTGTCATTGTTAAAGCTGTTTTGCCCAGTAGCTCCACCTCCATCTCTCAATCTGAAATTAGGATGCTCTCTCCATCCTTCATTGTATGTATTAGAGTATGGATTCCTTTATGGATACTGGTTTGGCCTTCCTTGATAGACAGCTGATACATCCTCATGATATGAAGGACAATTTGTATTGATATGTATTGGAGAAGAACAAAACTGACAACTAGAAGCAACTAGAGCTTGAGAATATAGGCTTTGAATATGTGAATTGCCCAGTTGAGCAGTTAAGTTGTTGATTTGAGTACTCATAGCAGCAACTTGAGAAGACAGATTATTATGATCTTGAGAAGACCTTGCAGAAACCTCATGTGCTTGTCTAGCACCATATCCCCTATATTGCTGGTCATTATTTGCTATCTTCTCAATTAAGTTCCACGCTTCATCAGGAGTTAGATCATCAATGGAACCTCCAGCAGCCGCATCTAAATTCTTTCCGCATGCATGGTGCAATCCTGAATGAAAATACTACACCAAATGCTCCATTGGAATCTGATGGCATAGACATCTGGCTAGCAACTCTTGAAATCTTTCCTAAAACTCATAAAAAGACACTTCAGCATAATATTTTGCAGCAAAGATATCCTTTCTCAATGTAGCAGTCTTTGATGTACGGAAGTATCTTTCCAAGAAAGCATTCCTTAATGTATTCCAGGAGTCCAAGGCTTGAGGTATGTGATGTGGTAGCATATAAAACCATTCCTTTCCTTTCCTTTAAGTGTGAAAAGAAAGACTTGTCTCTGCACAGCATCCATGTCAGCTCTTATAGGCTTCATAGATGAACAAACCCATTGCATAGTCTTTAAATGCTTGAAAGGATCCTCACCTGCCAATCCATGAAACTTTGGTAAGTTACTCAACAAAGGACTTTCAGCTCAAAATTAACATCTAAAGCAGGACAAGTGTGAAAAGGATCATAGTTTGCATTAGAAGAAGTGAGATCTCTTATGCTCCTACATGGCCTTCTATTGTTAATGTTATTCTCTGCATACTACTCATGTTGATTATTTTGATTATGAGTATGAGCTTCACCTACATTAACATGCTCCATTACAAGATGATTATCTAGGATATCAGCTGCAAATTCAGTTTCAGCTACAACAGATTCACCAGAAGAACTAGGCTCAATATCATATGCAACACTATCTTGATTTAAGATTTTAGTCCTCTTGATTTGCCTAAGTGTTCTATTGATTTCTCTATCAAAAGGAAAGAACTCAGAGTTTATGGTCATGCAAATCACACTCAACAATAATGCAGAAGATCAAATATAGCAGTAATGCACTAAATTCAGCAAATGAGATTAGTTATTCGCAGTTCAGAAAAGGTAAGGTCACTACTAAAAGGACTCTAGGTCACGACTAAAAAGTATAGAGAGCAGATATCGCAACAAAAATGAACTTCAAGTCGCGACTGCTGGTCACAGAGAGTAAATTTTTTGAATCAGGATTTTTGGTCGCGACCAAATGTCACTTTGGTTGAGACTAAAAATCACAGAGAGCAAATGATTGAAGTTAGATATTTCTGGTTGGGACCAAAATGCACTCCAGTCACGACTAAAAGTTACAGACAATAATTCTGAATTGAAAACTGATTTCAGGTTGCGACCAAATGTGTATTTGGTCGCGACTAGAAATCACAGAACACTTTAGTCTTGACTAAGAAGCCAAATGGTCACGACTAAACAGATATAAAATACAAAATTCGTAGAAAAACTAAAACAACTGCCTACTTTTTATGTTTTTGGGGCCCAAGAGATTGCTTAGGAAACCTTAACAAGTAAGGCTCCCTGGCAACGGCGCCATTTTGATAACTGTCATTTTAATTATCAAACAAAACTAAGCTAACCAATAGTAAAGTGAAGGCTAACCTAGGTCGATTCACAAGGAGCCTAAATGGATGCTAAGGTACCTAATTAATCTATTGAGCCATAAATTAACAAATTAAGCAGATGATTGGTGTGATGAGATATTATCTAACTTCTAAAAGTAAATCCTATGCTATTGTTTATGCTTTTATGTGTTTATGATTATGAAATGAATCAATGACAAGTGTGTTCCCTTGGAGATTACCTTACCTTCATTATCCACAGAATATGAGAAGTTAATCAGTTGAATTAGAATATGTAAGCTAACAACTCGCTAGCTAAATCTCAATCAAAGCTACAACTTGCAGACATTGAATAGAGAATATGAATCATTCAACTCAGACATAGTAGAATATGAATTAAACATAATCACTTCAATTAATCACAGCTATATTCAACTCAATCAAAGATGAGAATCAATCAAAGGATCATTTATACAGAAATAAGAAATCTAACTCAGTTCCCTACTTCTTTGTCATCTACTTCTATAATTGCATTAGCAATCACATAATTAATTACATCAACTCGAGACAATTAAATATGAATTAAAAATACAATGAACTCCCTGTTCACCTCAAGGATTATGGTTTGTGTCATCTCCAAGAGAGAACAATAGCTTAGCCTTGCATTGCTATCTGAACTGCAGCAGCAACAGAAAACACAGTAGTCATGTGGAAATGGAAGAAGAAGATGAAGATGAATTGCATAACTTTTCTCTAGTTCTATTGACTAGAACAGAGGAAAGTTGCAGAAGAGAAATAGAGAAGAAGATGAAGGTGTGCTTGAAGTGGAACTGGTGGAATGAATGAGATCTAAAGTCTGAATGGAGTTAGCGAATGTGAGCGGTGAAGTGGAATGAAATATGATACGTAAGAAGTGAAATGTGTTGTGTGCATGTATCCAGTTCCCCTAATCAAGTGTGTTCTATGATTCATATATAGATGCAGATGAAATGGGTATGCAGATGCATGAACCAATCTCTTCTTTAGTCCACTTGCTTCTGTTAGCACACGTCAATTCTATTTACAGCACATGCTCCCCACTTGCTGTCAGCAACTTGTTCATTCTGTTTAGATGGAGTATGCTGCGTGAATAGTACTCATTTATGTGCCAGCACATGCATGATCTCCCACTTATAATTTGTTATCTGCTCTTGTTTACAGTCTGTTAAGTCCAGCTATTCAGTTTATCACATGCTTAAATCACATTATGTCCAGCTGTCCCTTCTGTTATTGCTTTGGCCTATCATGGAATATTAGAATAAACAGATTTATTTGTCCAATTAATCATTAAAATCACATCAATTAATTCTCAACTGTTCCAATTCTATTTTATTAATTAATTACTCAACATAATAGTAAATATGGACAGAATTAATAATAAAACTCTCTTTTAACATATTGAAAATCATTACAAATGAGTTTATCAGCCATATTTAGGATCTTGTAACATCAAAGAGGATGAGTTAAAGAGGTTGCGCAACTACTCATTGGTTGGAAAGCTTAGGGAGCAAACTCAAGAATAAGAGAAGAGCTTATGGTACAAGGTAGTAAACTTACATTTCATTGTGTGCTTATGTGCTATGGTGGTGTAACATGCTTGGTTGCTTTATTAAGTATGCTAAGAATGTATAAGTGAATGATGTTCTAGTTCCATATATACCATGGCAATTTGTATGATATAGGAAACCATGAAGCATGCATGAATATTATAATGTTAGCATAAGCTCATGGAAGAAAGCATGTTATCTTTCAAGCAAATAATCACATGCATTAATGGTATGATTTACTACTATGATTCCCCCCAAATCTCACCCCTCCCTTAACCAACCAATATAGGTCAAGCAATGTGAAAGATGTATGCATGAAGAAGAGCCAAATGAATGGAAGAGAAAAAGTAGAGAATCACATATTCTATCATGAAATGTTAGATTCTCCCATTTATATAAATATTATGTAGTATGCCATTTTATTTAATAAAATTGTATAGAACAATTATGGAATGTATATATGATTATAAGAATGTATGAGAAACTAAGAGAATGGTTTATGCATGCTAGAATAATTAAAGAGAATTAAAGGAAGAAGTTAGAAAGGCAAATTAGTAGGTCCTAGAGCAATGAGTTTTCATCTCCAGTTTGACCTAGTAAATTAATGAATTAAACCACAAAATTTGGTGAGCATGTAGTACACACTGGTGGAAAATTGGTATTCAAAATCCCTATTTTTAAACCGGTCAATGTGGAGACGGTTTTAAAAAAATACCGGTGGTATTTTTGTAAATAACATGAAATATTTACACCATATTTAATCGTGACTGATGTGGAAAAATGTAGTCCGATTTAGATGTTTACTTTCTATAGCGGATGTTATAGTGACCGATGTGGAAATATTTAGTCCAGTTTAGATTAACTCCGTCTGTATCCTTTCCCGCCATTTTATGTCAAGTCTTCTCAGACATGCGCAGTAGTTCATCATGATCACCTTCTCCGATATCTGTTTTATATTCATTTCTTCTATCTTTTATCTTAACTCTCCAATGGCTTCTTCCTCATCCACCCCTCCTTCTCTGCCTCACAAAACACAGAACTAATTTTGAAGAAAAAATGTTTGTCATCATGATAACCCTTCAGTTCCTTCTCCTCCTCCCCTGCTCCAGCAACTGGTGGAGTGCCTGGAGGAACTCATCCCGCGCTTCAATGCCCTAGAGCACTCGGTGGAAGAACTGGGCCTAAAAGTTGAGAGGATGAATCAATATTTTAGAGCCTTCCATTCTGAAGTTCGTCGCCATCAACAGGAGGATTTCTTTCATCCTGTTGTTGATACCAATTCTGACTCCCAAAACAGTGACTCGGAAGATGATGATGAGTGAAAATGGGGTCACCTGTCTTTCCCTATTCCCCACCTCCTTTTTGAAGTAATGAAAAGAATGAGGAGGTGATGATATTGTATTTATATAGATTTCAAGATGTAAAGTTTGATAGTAAAGTTTAATTTGAATGAATGTGTTTAACAAGTTTCTTGTTCTGCGCTGCATACGTTGCTGATGATCCATTTATTATTTTCATCTAAATTCCACTTTTAAACTGGTCACTGAGGAGAAGGCGGTTTAAAAAAATTAAATTTTTGCACCGGTTTAAAAAGTAACCGATTTAAAATATAAACACCCGGTGCAGATTAGCTTCGTCCTATCCACCTCTTCAGTTTCCTGTCTATGCTTTCCAGCGCGCTTTCTTTATTCTTCAAACGGTTCATTTCACTTCTTTGGTTCCCAATGTTTGTAGTCATTATGATAGAAGGCCAATTGCATTCTTCCATATTCTTATTGATCATGAACCATATATATATGTATACCATTCCTATGATTGATCTGTACATTTCATCTCATCACTTTATCTCTGTTTTATTTTCTTTTCATCTATCTGACTCCTCAAATGGCCTCTTCCTCATGAACGCCTCCTTCTCCGCCCCACAAAAGAAACAGAGACGACTTTGAAGATAAACATCCTGATCCTCACCCTTCTGTTCCTTCTCCTCCTCCCCTAGTTATGACTCTGATAGAGCACCTTGAGGAACTCATACTGCGCTTCAATGGGCTGGAGGACTCCGGGGAATAACTGAATTGGAAAGTTGACAGTCTGAAAGCAAGTTTTAGAGATTTTTGCTCAGAAGTTCGCCGCCATCAACCCCGTGATAGCTTCTTTAATCCTGTTGATCTCACCCAATCTGATGACTCCCAAAACTCTGAGTTTGATGAGTAGTGAAAGATTGCAACTTTTATATATTCTAATATATATTTTTTTGTGTAAAAGTTGATGACATAGTGGTCTATCACTTTAAAAAAAACTGATATATTTGACACCGGTTTATATATAATGGCCGATGTAAAATATACTCTCTCCACCTATTGTATATATATATCTACACCGGTGTAACATTTTGTTCGGTGTATATTTTCTTACCAAATAAACTTTTTTTTTAATTTTTTTTACCAAATACTCTTTTATTTGGTGCATTTCTCGCGCCTTCCATCTCTCATCCCTGGTTCACTCGTTAAGTCTTCTCGGCACTTCACAGACAGTGAGGTTTGTTTTGAACTCCTCTCGAGAACTAAAAATTTATTCTCTCCATGCATTAACTGCAATGTAATGGTTTCTTGTTTTCTATTTTTTGAGTTTCTTAGTCTTCCACAAATATGTATCGTAGTTGGATAAATGCTAAACAAACAAGTATTGAGTATGCTAAGTGGGTGAAGGAGTTTTTGGATTTTGCTAAACGGAATGGTGATGATGACAATGGAAGGTTTTATTGTCCTTGTGTGAGTTGTTTGAATGAGAGGAAACAAAGTCCTGCTGATATTTACACTCATCTAATTTGTGAGGGATTTTGCAAGAGTTACATGGTATGGGTATGGCATGGTGAACAGGTGAAACAGACCTTTGACGATGACATGGATACTGATGATCGAGTAGAGGACATGATTCGTGATGTTGGAGAAGATGCTTTTATTCGTTCACATGCATATGGTAATATGTGCAATGATGCAGAAAAGCCTCTATACCCAGGGTACAGAAAATACAACCTATTGAATACGGTGTTGAGATTGGTAAGTGTGAAAGCTCGGCATGGGTGGAGTGATAGTGGTTTTTTAGAATTGCTTGAGTTGTTATAGGACATGTTTCCTGAAGAAAATGCGTTACCCAAACGCTACTATGATGCGAAGAAAATAATAGGTCCTTTAGGCATGCAGTATAGAAAGATTCATGCATGCCCAAATGATTGCATATTGTACAGGAAAGAGTTTGAAGATGAGGAGAAGTGTCCAATATGTAAGACACCAAGGTACAGATCAAACAACTCTCCTGCCAAGTTGTTATGGTATCTTCCAATAGTACCAAGGTTTAAGCGACTTTTTCCTAATGAAGATGATGCAAAGAAAATGTTATGGCATGCAAATGAAAGGATTAACGATGGAAAGATTCGTCATCCTGCTGACTCTTTGCAATGGAAGAAGATTGATGACTTATTTCCCGAGTTTGACAATGAACCACAAAACCTAAGGCTTGGACTTAGTACGGATGGCATGAACCCTTATAGTAGCCTTAGTAGTATACATAGTTCATGGCCCGTCCTTCTGGTGATTTACAACCTATTTCCCTTGTTGTGCATGAAACGGAAGTATGCAATATTGTCTATGCTGATCTCAGGACCAAAACAACTGGAAAATGACATAGACGTTTACCTAACACCCTTGATGGAAGATTTGAAGAAGCTATGGGAAGGTGTGCATGTTTTTGATGCAGTTAAGAAGGAGGTCTTCAATATGCGGGCCATGATCTTTGGTACAATTAATGACTTTCCTGCATACGAAAATTTGTCAGGGTATAGTGTTAAGGGCCATAAAGCATGTCCGATTTGTGAGGAAGGGACTTGCTACTATCAACTTCGTCATGGAAGAAAGACAGTCTACCTAGGTTATAGGAGATTTCTAAGACAAGCCCACCCATATCGTCGACTAAAGAAGAAATTTTATGGCGGCCAAGAATTTGAAAATGCTCTAAAGCCATTGACTGGAGAATAAGTTTATGAAAAGGTGAAAGACATCAATGTCACTTTCGGTAAGATTACCAAGAAAAGTGAGAAAAATGTATGGAAAAAAAGATCTGTGTTCTTTGAGCTTCCGTATTGGCGACATCTTCATGTAAGGCACTGTATTGATGTGATGCATATGGAGAAAAATATGTGTGATAGCATTATTGGAACACTTCTTAACACACATGGTAGTTCCAAACACGATTTGAAGGCAAGATTGGATTTGAAAGAAATGGGAATACGAGAAGATTTACATCCGAGGCCAGATGGTGAGGGGAGCTATCATGTTGAAGAGACTAACATTTTGTCCAAGGCTGAGAGAAGAGGTATTTGTGAGTGTTTGCAAGGAATCAAAGTTCCCTCTGGGTACTCATCTAATCTTAAGAGGATTGTGTCCATGAAAGATTTAAAATTAGTAGGCCAAAAGTCTCATGATTGTCATGTACTATGCAACAATTACTCCCAGTGGCTATTCGAGGAATCCTTCAAGATGATTTGAGACACATTGTAACCCGACTTTGCTTCTTCTTTAATGCTATATGTGGCAAAGTCTTTGAGACTGAAAAGTTGAAGGAATTAGAGCACAAGGGTTATGTTATTTTGTGCCAGCTTGAAAAATAGTTTCTTCCTCCTTTTTTGACATCATGGTACACCTCATCGTTCATCTAGTACGAGAGAAAAAACTGTGTGGCCCTGTATACTTACGATGGATGTACCCATTTGAAAGATACATGAAAATTCTTAAAGGGTATATGAAGAATCCAAATCGGCCCGAAAGCATCCATTGTTCAAAAATATGTTGCCGAAGAAACTATGGATTTTTGTCAATAATACCTGTCTAAAGTAAGACTTACTGGTCTCCATAACCCCGTGCCAAACAGGGGGGTCAACGCAGAATGTCAGTGAGGTGTGTGGATTGTAATGAATTACAGCAAATACACTTACACATCTTGAATAACATTGATGAAGTTCAAGACTATATTGCTATTCATAAAGATCTTGTCCGAAAAAAATAATAGGATGACAGAGCAAAGGCTGATTAGAGAACATAACAAATCTTTTGCACATTGGTTCAAACTGGAGGTTGAAAATGAGGATTGTGTTTCTGATATAGTTAGATGGTTGGCATGTGGTCATGAACATAATGTGATCTGTTGGAATTCAATTGATATCAACGGGTATTCCTTTTATATGAAGTCCCTAGATGATAGAAGTAGCGTGCAAAATAGTGGTGTTATGTTAGTGGGTGAAGCTATGCATTTGTCTAGTTCAAAAGACAACAATCCTAAATTAGCAGCTATCCCTTATTATGGTGTTGTTGAAGAGATTTGGGAGGTGGACTACTCCAAATTCAAAGTTCCTGTGTTCAAATGCAAGTGGGATAATGTAAACAACGGTGTTATGGTCGATCAATTAGGATTTACACTGGTTGATTTAAATAATACAAGTTTTGGGGATGAGCCTTTCATTATCACAGACCAAGCAAAGCAAGTGTTCTATATCACTGATCCTCAAAATAAAAGATGGTTTGTCGCGCTCCAAGAAAAAAGGGTTGTTGACAATGATGATTCTATTTGTGAGATCCCTTCTTTTTCATTAGGTTTACCAAAATTAAATGAAGAAAAAGTGGATTCTGATTGATTTCTATGTGTTTCTTGTTTTTGATGTAGTCGAAACATGCAATATTAAGTTTCTTGTTATGATTGCGTATATGATTTTGATGTAATAATAACAGAGATAAATTCTTGTTCTGATAAGAATGTTGTGACGCCAAGGGATGGGATGATATATATAATGATGGAGTTTAAAAAAAATAACTACAACATTAAAATCGGTCTTAAGTGCTATCCGGTGAAGAAAGTCTACTACTGACAATTTTGTAAATAAATTATAGTTCGATTTTACACCGGTTTCTACTTTATCCGATGTTATATTTTAGACGGTGTTATTTTTTACACCAGTTTATACTTTATCCGCTGTAAAATGTATAAATTTTACATCAGTTATGTTGTTGTCCGGTTAGAATAATTTATATCTGGTGTAAAATGTTTATATACATTTTTTAAGCCCGCCCCTTGGCGCGACTGTAACATCCCTAATTTTCTGTACTAAGTTGTATGTACAGATTGAATGAAATATATATGAGATTTATCAGGAAAAGATGTGTCCATTTATGTAAAGAAAGGGATTAAATTGGAAGAGGAAGAAAGTGTAAGAGCCAAAGTGCAAAGTTACGAAAATGCCTCCGTGATGCCCTAAGAAACTAGAAGTGAATGGAGGGCATTTTAGTCATTTCATACAATGGATGGATCTCAGATGAAAATTGATAGTAAATTATTATAATTAATATGAGAATTTATGGAGTTGACAGAAGTCAAAAAGGAGTCCTGTAGAATTAATTATGGAATTTACGGTGAAAAAGGACATCGATAAAGGGTTAAAGGAAACATATGTAATTTTTAACAGGACTTCTGGGTCTCAGAAAATTATGAAACTTTGTAGAGAATTCATTTTATATTAGAATGAATTTCTAAAAATGTTAGAACAATTAAAAGAGGTGTTTAACATTTATACTAAGATCAGGGTAATTTACGGATATCGGTATGAGGAAAGCACATTGGGATTTGGGCCAATTAACTATTGGACCTAAAAGAGGCCTATAGGCCAGCCCAATAAGGCCCAAAAGTTATCTTGGAGCCCAAGTCCAATAATGAATAATTTATGGATTTTTGAAAAGAAAGAAAAAGAGAATAAAGTAAGAATTAGGTTTTGCACATGGTGGGACCCACAAGGATACCAAAATGGGGCCAAAGAGGAAGGGTTAGGTGTACCAAGTGAGGCCATGCTAGTGATGTCATGGTGGTAAGGTCATGAGTGAGAAGTGAAAAGACATTCCAAGAGCAAACCTTTAACCATTAGATCAAATAGTTTCCAAGGTGATTTGGCCTTCAATTTTCCCAAGATTTTTCTATAAATACCCCCTTGGAGACTCCAAAAACGTGAGCACAAGAGGATAGGGAACCTCTTGCAAAATTTTCTCTCAAGCTTGGAGGAAGCAAGGATCTTGAAGAAACAAGTAAGGTAAGTTGTCTCCTTGCTTCTACCCTTTGTTCTTATGGTTTGTGCTTGAGTTTAAGTGGTTTTTGAGGCTTAAATCTTGGGGAGATGCTGCTGGAATTTTTGTGTATATGTGAAAGGAATATGAGTTTTAGGTCATAGATAGCTAAGACAAGCTTAAACAAGCTAGTTACATGCTTGGTTGTGAAGTAAGTTGATGTTCTTGACTTTACCATTTCGGTTGCACTGTTCATGCACTTTTCATGATAGAAGGAAATGGAATTTCAATGATTTAATGCTTCCATTGAGTCTATATGATGATTTTGTGTAGGATTGAAAAGGTTTTGAACCTTGGAAACCATTGGAATTAAAGGTTATAATGTTGAAAATTCCTCACGGTACTGTTCACTCGCATGAACAGTGATTTGAATTTCATGATTTTGATGCTTCCAATGGTCTTAGAATGAGATTTTGTGTGGGGGAAAAGTGGAGGAACAAGTATGGGAAGCATTGGAATCAAAATGAGAATTTTTGGAAGATTTATGTATGCTTTTCCAAATCTGTACAGAACAGTGCATTCTTGCTGGAATTTGGTTATTTTGAGTTCATAAATGGATTCAAAAGGTGAAACTGTGTAGGGTAAGGTCAAGACATCAATTGGTTCAAAGGCCAAGTTAATTGGCAAAGATTAAAGAAAGTTATGTTAGTTAAAGCAAGTTAAAGGTTCAAGAGAAGTAGTCTTGAGTAGTGTTTGAGTTCATGGTCCTAATGGATTATGTAATGAATATGAATGTGTCTAGGACTTTGAAACCTCTAAGAAGGTGTTGGGGAATGATTGACCAAAAAGCTTCATGATTGGAAAGCTTAGGAAGCAAGTGCAAGCATAAGAAAGAAAGCTTAAATCCAAGGTAGTGAACTTACCCTAAACTTGTATGTAAGTAATGTATGCTTGATTGTGCTATGGCTTGTTTGAATTGTGTGTATATGGTAGATGATTGAAGCTCTGTTATGTTATGATTACTTTGCCAATTATATTTTATATGATACATGGAAGCATGCTTATCACACTATGATAATACTTTCACAAGCAAGCACAAGTCTTTAAAGAGTTAATTTATGGATTGGATTTCATGTTACCAAGGATTTCTCGGGTAGTCATAGAAGTTCAATAGAGCGGTAGATGTATACAAGATTAGAAATAGAAATGTATAATGCCTAGACAGGGAAAGATAGCCACAATTTTAAAGATAGAGTGACTCCCCTATCCTCTATGTAAGAAAAAGTAGTGAAAGGTTGAGTCTGTGTAATATCCTTAATTTCTGTACTGATTTCCATGTACAGATTAAATGGAATATATGAGTTCTATTTCAGGAAAAAGATGTGGTCCTTTATGTAAAGAAAATGATTAAATTTCAAAAGAAAAGAAATGAAAGGACTTAAATGCAAATATGGAAAGTTTAAGGTTAGGAAAGAAAGGTAGACAAAAATGTGGGGTCTTAAAGTGTAATTTTAGCCAAATAAAGGGACTTAAGTGCAAAGAAGAAAAAGTTCCCTGGGGCTAAAGTATAATTAAAGAAAATTAGGCCAAAAGTGGTTTGGACTGACCGGTGGCATTTCAGTCCCAGATTTTACCAGAAGATAGGGCAAGTGATGCTGGGTAATCCAGCCTAATACCGGAATTTTTGAAGACTCCAGATAGCTGAAAATGGACTGAACATCCGAAAGTTATAAAAATTTATACCGGATACCCTAGATTTCAGATATAAGTAAGAAATTACAGGATGATGCACCCTTATGGGGAGGATGTCAGGAAACTGACAGAATACCGATAGGAGGTCTGTAGGAAAAGTTATCCGCAAATTAGAAAATCCAGACAAGGTATGAGGCCTCCAAGGATCCGATAGGGAGATTTATCGGTATTTTTAAAGGGGCTGAATGCGATCGGATGACTTCAGTCAGATGACTGTTATAACCCACAGGGATGCCTGAACACAGTAGGACACTGTATCTGGGAAAAGGAGCCGGTGTCCAGAAAGGTGTATAATTGGTAAATAATAATTAAAATATTCGGTGAACTGGGCAAAGGAAGATTCCTCGTAATGCGTGCCATATAAGTAATGGACCCAGGAAGCCCAAAAATGGCGCCATTATAGGCCCAATAAGACTCTTGGACTGATAGGTGGGCCAGTGTCCAGCAGAACCCCGGGAAAGTGCGAAATTATGAAAATGCCCCTATGTTGTACAAAAAGGGCAGCAGATGAATGGAGGGCATTCTGGTCATTCTGGACAGGCCTAGAGGCTAATACATATCTAAATAAGGTTCACTAGAGCCAGTATATGCTTTGACCAGGTTCAGAAAGGTGTGAAATGACGATTTTGCCCTTAGGGTTAAAATAGGACAAGATAGGGCACCAAGGGCATTTTGGTCATTTTGCAGGGGATCTGTAATTGAGTCTGGACCCAGTATTAAAAAGTTAATGATATAAAGGGTATAGATACTAAATGTGAGGTCAGTAGACATAAAAAAGATTTTCAAAAAAATCAGATTCAGAAAATAGCACGTTTTTCGAGGAGACGGACAGGGCCGGTACCGGATTGGACCGGAAAGCTTCCGGAAGGCTCTAGCTCCCTCTCAATTTCGCCATGTGAAGAATGTGGGAGGTGAGGTGTCCCATGAGTTGGCATTGAGTGATGTCATGCATGATGCAGTAAAAGGAATAAAGAAAAATAGGAAATTCAGGAAAAACCAGGACCACAGGATCATAAGTCTTCCAAATTACAAGATTGCCATTGCTCAACACTATAAATACCCCCCCTAGCTCCTCATTTCGGCACAAGCAAGAAAGAGAGGAAGAAAGAAGTTCTTGAGAGAGAAAGTGAGAGAAAGAAAGAAGTAAGGAAGTTCTGGTGAAGTTGGAAGTAGTAGAGAAGTTCTGAAGCTCTGCTTTTGAGGTAGCAACTAATCCTAGCTCTTATGTAATATCTTTGTGATTTGTTTGGTTGGATTGTTGTCTTATATGTTATGCTTGAATCTCTATTCCAATGCTATGATCATATGTTATTGAATATGGAAGCATGCAGCATACTTATCTGTACACAATCACAAGCAAGCACCGTCACTCTGCATTACATATATTGTTATGATTATTGCTACTGGGATTCTTTTGAATCTCATTCCCAAATATAACATTACAGGGGAGGTTCTGTCAAAATAAAATTTGGAAATCTTAAGAGACGCCGGTAGGCTGCCGAAATTCCGGCAACGAAGAAGGAACAAAGAAAGGAACTGATACGTACTATGTACGTAGGTGCTGTCTAAGGAGGCTGGAAGTGAGTGGACCCAGCAGGTTCATCCAGTCTTTCCTGGGTACTTACGTAGAATGGTAGCTCCTACGGGAATTACTGAATCGGTACAAGATCGGTTACTTTCTACAGACGGAATGTAGCAGTTATGCTGTCGGATTTTAGACAACGGAAAGTGTAACAGAAATATGAGAATGTTAATCATGCACTAATATATAATAGTTGATTATTTAATATTAATTGTTATCTGGCATGTATGACTGATATGTGTTGGTTGTATGCATGTGTAAGTAAAGACTAAATGCTGAAAATAGGCTCAGTGAACAGTAATACGTGAAGACCTATTCATGTTTGATAAATCATTAAAAATAGCAAATGATTGAATTAATGTTCGAAATTTTTAGGGTAAAAAGTAAACATACTAAGATTTAGTTTGATATATAGAGTACCTCATTTGGATGTATATACGAAAAGATATAAATTGTTAAAGTTGGGACCAGAATGCTGGATTCAGGAGAAAGTCATTGGATGAACAGTAAGATTGAAACGTTGACCCACGTTGAATTTGTCAAGGATTGGTCAACCAATGATTTTTTCCTGAAATATACTTAAGTTATCTTCATGTATCAATTTGAACCACTTCATTTCGATTTTTCTAGAATTAGTTATGAATTTTCAAAGTTAGGTCACTCATCTGGAATTTGCCACATTGAACAGTACCCGATATGAATAAAATTTCAGATTAAGAGTTTAGACTTCAATGACTCTGTTCTAAGTGCTACTGAATGGTCCTTAAGATGTATAAAAGTAAGGATGTGACATTTTGGTATCAGAGCAAAGGATTATGGCTTAGGAAATGCTCTGAGTAGATGATTTGTAGATAGATATACCATGATAAAGCCGTCATAATTGACACTAAGTTAGTGATTGCAGGATGGCTAGACATAGATGTGGGTCTGAAACTACAGTAAACCAATGGGAATTAAGACCAGAGGTCTCTAGTTCAGATAGTTCAGAAGAAGAGATAGTAAGCAATGATTCTGACCTCTGGACACCTCCAGTAGCTGGTGATTTTGAGGAGGATAGTTCCTCGGTAGGATCAAACTTTCCGATTGATGATCAGGAGGTGATGATAACAGAAGGCCCTATTCCTGCCATTCCCATAAGTGCGGTACCCTTGAATATAGCAGACAGTTCAGGATCCATCCAGGTACGTGGTCAGAGTAATGCGCCAGGTCCCAGTAGGCCCGAAGTGACCCTAGTAGAAATACATTTGGGAGGTTTAATTGTAAGAATGGTCCCGGGGAGGAACCTGAATAGAGAACAATTTGAGAACTCAGTAGCATTAGCTCGACAACTATACGAGTTGAGGCAGACTCTGATCAAAAACATAGATCAAGATTATACGGTCTACCAGGAGTTTATCACAAGGGTGAAAGCCATATACCAAGCTTGGGATCTAAATGTGCTGACCATGAGTCTTTGGGAAGCTATCATGGATGATGTACTACCCACTACCCCTACGTGGAGATCAGAGTTGGACTGGTATTTTGATGAATAACCATACTTTACCGTATCTGACTGGATCTACTTGTAGGAGAGTTTATTAGAATAAAGTTTAAGAAAAATTAGAGTAATGTTTCCAATGTGTAAAATATCAGTACAGTAGCATATGTAAGACTGTAATATGTACTTTGTATGCTATGTTTGAAATGAAATAAGAAATGTTGTTGTTTATCGCATTCCTTTGTATGTTAGAACATAACAAAATGGTTTGAACAAGAAGAACGATTCCAGCGGAGGAACCACAGGAAGCTGGAAATCTTAATCAACTAATTTTAGAGCGATTAGAGCAACAACAAAAGATGATAGAAGAAATGAGAGCTGCTCAGGCACGAAATGAGCAGGAAAGAGATGCTGCCATAGCCGCAGCAGTGGCAGCAGCGATAAATAATTTAAGACCGCCAGAGCCTTCAGGAACGACTAGTAGAGAACCTGAAGAAGTACCACAGCAGGCGGAGCAGCCTCAGAGACGGGTTGAATCGAGGGAGGAGGCAGTAGGAATCCACCAATGGATGGTTCGATTTTTTAAACACAATCCTCCAGTATTCGAAGGGACATTCGAAGTACAGGTAGCAGAGAATTGGGTCAGCAGATTAGAGAAGATCTTTAAGGTCCTCGACTGCCCAACTGAAACTAAGGCCCAAATGGCCATCTATCAATTGGAAAAGGATGCGGATAGATGGTGGAAGAATACAGAGTTACTTCTCCAAGCAAGAGACATTCCAGTTACCTGGGAAGTGTTTCTTGAGCAATTTTATGAGAAATATTTTCCTCAATCTGTCAGAGATGAAAGGGAGGCCGAATTCCTTGTGCTGAGGCAAGGAGAAAAAGAAGCTTTTGATGCATATTTGGCCAAGTTCATCCGGCTATCTTAACATTCAACTTACCTACGCCAAGTGGATGACGAACGCTGGATGACAGAAAGAATGATTCGAGGGCTGAATTCTACGTTAAAGGAGAAGTTAACTCCGCAACAATACAGCTAGTTCAATAAGGCTGTGGAAGCGTGCCGAATTGTAGAAAATAGCATGAATTATCGAATGCTGTCCAGACCCAGGAGTAGAGATGAGGTGATCCCGGACAAGGCCGATCAAAATCAAGAAGCTGCAGGTGGGAGCAGCTATAAGAAGAGGAAGCGACCGTGGCAGAGCAAAAAGCCAAATAGAGGAAATTTCCGCGGCAGATCCAATAACAGAGATTCAAAGGCCCCAGTATGTGAAAAGTGTGGAAAGAATCATGGTGATAGACCATGTTTGATGGGCCAGAATGTTTGTTACACCTGCGGAAAGCTCGGACATTTTTCCAGAGAATGTCCTTAAGCAATAACTGATCCAAGGCCAAGGACGGCAGGACGAGTGTTTGCACTCACTAGAGAGGACGCTCAGCGATCATCTGAGATGATCCAAGGTATAATCTATCTCAATGATCATGCTGTGACTGCTCTATTTGATTCGGGTCCAAGTCATTCCTTTATATCTTATGAATGTGGTAAATGCCTAGGCCTTCTGATCAGCAAGTTGCGTTATGATATACAGGTGAAAACCCCCACCAACGCTAGGGTGATCACATCTGATGCCTGTCTAAATAGTGTGGTGCATTATGAGCACTGCAGTACCACCCTGGACCTGATATGTATGCCTTTCCGGGAGATTGATGTCATACTCGTTTTAAATTGGTTATCCTCCAATAATGTGATGTTGGACTGCAGAAACAAGACCCTGGTTCTTGGTCCAAAGATCACTGATCGGAGCTCAGAAGTGCAACTGAACTTCATGACGGAGGCTCAGGCAAATGTTTACGGAAAGGATGTCAGGGATATGTGGTATTCTTTTCTGTCCAAACAGAAGTAGAAGAAGGCATCGAGGAGATTCCTGTAGTCAATGAGTTTCCTGAAGTCTTTCTAAAGGAGATTCAGGGATTGCCTTTAGAGCGTGAAGTGAAATTTGCGATCGACATTATACCTGGAGCTGGACCAGTGTCAAAAGCCCCGTACAGGATGGCTCCCAATGAAATGATGGAACTGAAGAAGGAAATTGAGGAGCTATTGGAAAAGGGTTTCATACGACCCAGTGTATGGCCATGGGTGCTCCAGTGCTATTTGTCAAGAAGAAAGATGGCAGTTTAAGGCTATGTATTGACTACAGGGAATTAAATAAGCTTACAGTTAAGAATAAGTATCCTCTTCCCAGAATTGATGACCTGCTAGACCAATTGGCAGGAGCGAGCTTATTCTCTAAGATTGACTTGAGATCTGGCTACCATCAACTAAGGGTCAAGCCAGATGATATTCCAAAGACGACATTCAAGACGCGCTACGGGCATTTTGAGTTTCTTGTGATGCCGTTTGGATTAACCAATGCACCTGCTATTTTCATGGACTACATGAATTGGATCTTTAGGCCTTATCTAGATCAGTTCGTTGTGGTCTTTATTGATGATATTCTGGTGTACTCCAAATCTCTAGAGGAGCATGAAAGGCATTTGAGGATTGTTCTTGGTACCCTTAAAGAGAAGAAGCTCTATGCTAAGCTGAGTAAATGCGAGTTTTGGCTGTCAGAAGTCAAATTTCTCGGTCATGTCATATCCCGAGACGGGGTAGCTGTGGATCCTAGCAAAGTTGAAGAAGTTTTGAGCTGGGAGCAGCCCAGGACAGTGACGGAGATTAGAAGTTTTCTCGGCCTAGCAGGGTACTACAGAAGATTTATTCAAGACTTTTCTCGAATTTCCTTACCACTTACTAAGCTGACCAGAAAGAATCAGCAGTTTAAGTGGGATGAGAAGTGCGAGGCTAGCTTCCAAGAGTTGAAGCAGAGATTAACGACTACTCCCGTGCTGATTATTCCAGACCCAACTCAGACTTATGTAGTCTACACTGATGCTAGCAAGCAGGGGCTGGGATGTGTGCTTATGCAGCAAGGTCGAGTAGTAGCCTATGCCTCTCGGCAGTTAAAGCCACATGAAGAAAATTATCCCACCCATGATCTGGAGCTTGCTGCGGTGGTTTATGCCCTGAAGATATGGAGGCACTATTTATATGGAGCAACGATAGAGTTGTTTTGTGACCACAAAAGCCTGAAGTATCTACAGGATCAGAAGGAGTTGAACATGAGGTGAAACATCCTCTTTTATACTCCTCAGAGTACACTTGCGGAAGCAATATTAGCTTAACTTTAGTCCAGAGATTGAACTTTTACTCCTAAGTTCCTTATTCTGAACCTTTACTTTGAGAATTGGTTTCTCACCTTCTACACATCCAAATGAGGCTTATTACCTATTCACGGAATGCCCCAGATGTGTACTACCGGCTCACTAAATCTCGTGGCCAGACTCCTCCGTTTACTAGGTCAAACTGAGGTCAGAACACTGCTGCCTCAGGACCTGCGAATTTCCCTCTTAATTTAACATACATAAATTGAATATGCCAAACAATATTTATCATTGAATAATATAATGTCATACAAGATGGCATATACAACAAGACATATACATAATCTTGCTATCTCTATTACATCTCTTTCTGCCTAAACTCCGGCAGTATAACCGCTACGCTTCATCTGTACAAAGAACTTAACTGTACTGATTCGGTAATCCCCTCATGAGAACTACCATTCTACGTAGTACCCAGGAAAGACTAGATGAACCGGCTAGGTCCACTCACTTCTAGCCTCCTTAGACAGCACTACGTACACAGTACTTATCATATACTGATGTTCAGTCTTTACTTCGGCAGCATAACGGCGTCTCCTGGCTTTCTCAAAATCTACTTCAGCATAACCTCCCTGTAATGGGTTATGTATGGGGATGAGATTCGGGGGAATCTCAGTAGAAACAATCATAACAATATATGCAATGTAGTGTGACAGTGCTTGCTTGTGATTGTGTACAGATAAGTATGCTGCGTGCTTCCATGCTTAATAACATATGATCATAGCGTTACAGCAGAGCTTTAGACATAACATATAAGACAACAATCCAACCAAACAATAGCACAACAAATCACAAAGCCATTACATAAAAGCTAGGATTAGTTACTACCTGGCTAGCTTAGCAGAACCTTACTATCCTTATTCTGCTTCCAGCTCCACCAGAACTTCCTTACTTCCTTTTCTCCTTTCTCTCTTCCCTTCCTTCTCTTTCTCTCTCTTCTTTCTCTCCCTTCCTCTAGCCATGCGTGAATGCAAATGAGCCAAGGGGGGGTATTTATAATTGCCTTCAATGGCAATTCTATAATTACCATGAACTTTGATCCTGCGGTCCTGGTTTTTCCTGGATTTTCCTATTTTCTTTAATTCCCTTTTACTGCATCATGCATGACATCATCGGGACACCTCAACATGCCACCTCAGCGCCACATTTATCACATGTCTCAATTCCTGGACACCTCAGCATGCTGACTCACCGATCCAGTCTCCTGCCTCGTAATGCGTGCCCTCAGCTTTATCTGCTTTCTCCAGACTAATGCCATGTGGTGACTGGAAGAGACCTTGCACGCTTCCCAATGCCATCCAGATAAGTCCCAGACTTATCTGATTACTTCCTCAGTTTTCTTGCCAACCGGGTAACTTTACTCTACTGAATCACTACTCTAATGCCATGTGGCATCTTGTGGGTCCCATGAGGATACCTTATCAGTCCACCTCATAGTTTCCAGATAACCTTTCCTGCATCTGACCTCCTGCCTCTGGTCTATCTCTAACCGGGTAACTATCTCTTTTGGACCTTCACCACTCTTGGCCTATACGCTTGGCACTACTTTAGCCACAAGTCGCGACCTAGCCATCATCTCATCGCGACTTAACATCTTTTGGTTCATTAGTCGTGACCACAACATTCTCTAGTCGCGACCACAACATCCTTTAGTCGCGACCATAACAGTCTTTCGTCGCAACCACATCACTTTTTAGTTGCAACTAGGCTTATTCTACTCATTAGTCGCGACACCACATACATATCCGTCATGACCAAGCCTCTCTGCCAATATTAGTCGCGACCATACTTCTTTCTCATCGCCTCTAAACCTCTTTCTGTAACTATTAGTCGCAACCACACCTATCTCCAGTCGCGACCAAAATGGTCAGCTCTCAACTCTACAACCTTTAACTTTTACATCATCCCAAAATGGCCATTCTTCCCCTTGGGACTTCAACACATGAGTCCCCGTACCTTTTCTCACTCGCAGCTCAGTCCCTGAAACTCTTTGCGTTCCTCTGGGACTTCTGCTAAAAAGGGGTCTAGTAGCCTCTTAATCTTAGGCTATCTCTGCATCTCTAGGCCTGAAAACTGGAATGTTACATGAGGCAGCGGCGATGGATGGAATTGTTAAAAGATTATGATTTTCAGAACAAATACCATCCAGGGAAAGCCAATGTGGTAGCTGATGCCCTGAGTAGAAAGGTGGTGCAGGTTGCATACATGATGATCAAGGAATTGGAATTGATAGAAGATATGCGCGACTGGAGCCCTCTATATCAAATGCAACTGACGGAGAATACTTTCGGAGAAGTTCATGTCAGAGCTTGAATGGAAGATGAGATAAAAGAGGCTCAAAAGCAGGATAAGCTTGCAGCAGTATTCAAAGACAAACTGGAGAAGGGGAAGACAAGGAATTTCGAGATGTCCCCAGACGGATTACTACAGTTTCGGGGAAGACCCTATATCCCTAATGTTGTGGGATTAAGGGAAAGGATTCTGGAGGAAGCACATAAAAGTCGGTATACTATACATCCAGGTATGACCAAGATGTACCATGATGTCAAAAGGTTATTTTGGTGGCCTGGATTGAAGAAAGATGTTGTGACTTACGTGTCTAAGTGCTTAACCTGCCAGAAAGTGAAAGTTGAACATCAAAAGCCAGCAGGAACATTACAGCCTCTAGAAATCCCTGAGTGGAAATGGGATGGGATTGCCATGGACTTTGTGGAAGGACTACCCCTGACTCCAAGTAGACATGATGCAGTGTGGGTAGTAATTGATCGACTGACAAAGTCAGCACATTTCCTGGCAATCAATAAGAGATATTCTCTTGAAAAGCTGGCAAGGCTGTATATAAAGGAGATAGTTAGACTTCATGGTATCCCGAACAGCATTGTGTCTGATAGAGATCCTCGATTTACTTCAAATTTCTGGAGGGCTTTACAGGAGGAAATGGGCACTACTCTCAGATTTAGTACAGCTTATCATCCTCAGACAGATGGTCAATCTAAAAGAACAATACAAAGGTTAGAGGATATGCTGAGAGCATGTGTCTTAGATTTCAAAGGCAGCTGGGATATCCATTTACCCCTTATAGAGTTTGCTTATAACAATAGTTATCAGGCCAGTATTCAGATGGCCCCTTTTGAAGCACTTTATGGACGTAAATGTAGATCCCCCTTATGCTGGCTGGAGTTGAGTGAGAGAAGAATGCTTGGTCCAGATATAGTAGATCAAACTGCAGAACAAGTTGCGATAATTAGAAAACGATTGTTAACGGCTCAAAGTAGACAGAAAAGCTATGCAGATGTCAGAAGGAAGCCGTTGGAGTTTGAAGAAGGAGAACATGTATTCCTTAAGTTAACTCCAACCACAGGAGCCGGACGATCGATTAAAGTGAAGAAGTTGCATCCAAGATACATCGGGCTATTCCAGATTCTCTCAAAGATAGGGGAAGTAGCCTACAAGTTGGGTCTTCCTCCGAATCTCAGCCATATACATGATGTGTTCCATGTTTTCCAATTAAAGAAGTATGTTCCAGATCCATCTCATGTGATTGAGCAAGATGAGGTCGCACTGCGAGATGACTTGACCTATGAGGTTGGACCGGTGCGAATTGCTGATAGAAAAGTCAAGGCTTGACTGAACAAGAGGCTTGACTGAACAAGAGGCTACAAGGGAAACAGAAGAAAAGATGAGAGAGAAGTACCCTGAATTGTTTGTATAAGATAGATGTAATGTAAATTTCGGGGACGGAATTTATTTTAAGGGGGAGAGAAATGTAATATCCTTAATTTCTGTACTGATTTCCATGTACAGATTAAATGGAATATATGAGTTCTGTTTCAGGAAAAAGATGTGGTCCTTTATGTAAAGAAAAGGATTAAATTGCAAAAGAAAAGAAATGAAAGGACTTAAATGTAAATATGGAAAGTTTAAGGTTAGGAAAGAAAGGTAGACAAAAATGTGGGGTCTTAAAGTGTAATTTTAGCCAAATAAAGGGACTTAAGTGCAAAGAAGAAAAAGTTCCCTGGGGCTAAAGTATAACTAAAGAAAATTAGGCCTGAAGTGGTTTGGACTGACCGGTGGCATTTCAGTCCCAGATTTTACCAGAAGATAGGGCAAGTGACGCTGGGTAATCCAGCCTAATACCGGAAATTTTGAAGACTCCAGATAGCCGAAAATGGACTGATCGTCTGAAAGTTATAAAAATTTATACCGGATACCCTAGATTTCAGATATAAGTAAGAAATTACAGGATGATGCACCCTTATGGGGAGGATGTCGGGAAACTGACAGAATACCGATAGGAGGTCTATAGGAAAAGTTATCCGTAAATTAGAAAATCCAGACGGGGTATGAGGCCTGAAACATCCTTACTTTCATGTCTTAGGGACCATTTCGTAGCATTTAGAACCACTTACAAGGTCATTGAAGTCTAATTTCTCAATCTGGAGTTTCACTCTTATCGAGTACTGTTCACTGTGCAAATTCCAGATGAGTGACCTGACTTCGAAAAATCATAACTAATTATACAAAAATCGAAATGAAGTGGTTCAAATTTATAATTGAATCTAACTCAATTATATTTCAGGGAAAAATAACTCATTGGCAATTCATTGACCAAGTCAACGTCAGTCAACGTTAAAACGTTACTGTTCATCCAACGTTTTTCTCCTGAATCCAGCATTCTGGTCCCAAATTTGATAATTTATATCTCCTTGTGTAGACATCCAAATGAGTCATATTATATATCAAATCGAAGCTTGGTATGTATACTATTTACCTTAAAAATATCATACATTTATTCATCCATTTACTATTTTGAATTATGGGTCAAACATCCTCATGTCCCCACGGGTTACTGTTCATAGTGTTAATTTTCAGCAACCAACATTACATACATAAGCATACATCCATCATATATCAGTCAAATATGCCAAACAACAATTATTATTAATTAATAAGTTGTTTTACATCTGGCCATGTACATAAATTATCATATCTCTTTTGCATCTTTTCCTGCCTAAAATCTGGCAGCATAACCTCTACGCTTCATCTTCAGAAAGTAACTGATCTTATACCGATTCGGTAATTCCCGTGAGAACTACCATTCTACGTAAGTACCCAGGAAAGACTAGATGAACCGGCTAGGTCCACTCACTTCCAGCCTCCTTAGATAGTACCTACGTACACAGTACGTATCAGTTCCTTTCTCTACTATTGCCATCTTGTCATAATTTCGGCAGCATAACGGCGTCTTTTAAAATTCCCAAAATTCACTTCGACATAACCTCCCCTGTAATGGTTTACTTATTGGGATGAGATTCAGGGGAATCTCAGTAGCAACAATCATAACAGTATATGTAATGCAGAGTGACAGTGCTTGCTTGTGATTGTGTACAGATAAGTATGCTGCGTGCTTCCATGCTTAATAACATATGATCATAGCATTATAGCAGAGCTTCAGACATAACATATAAGACAACAATCCAACCAAACAATAGCACAACAAATCACAAAGCCATTACATAAAAGCTAGGATTAGTTACTACCTCAAAAGCTCAGCAGAGCTCTACTATCTCTATTCTACTTCCAGCTCCGCCAGAACTTCCTTTCTTTCTTTCTTCCTCTCACTTTCTCTCTCTAGCACCTCCTCCTCTCTCTAAAAGCCTCTTGGCCGTGGCATATGAATGGCAAGGGGGGTATTTATAACCTCCTCCAATGGCAATCCCGTAATTACCATGAACTTTGATCCTGCGGTCCTGGTTTTTCCTGGATTTTCCTATTTTCTTTAATTCCTCATTTACTACATCATGCATGACATCATCGGGACACCTCACCGGGACACCTCAGCGCCATATTTATCACATGTCTAAAATCCTGGACACCTCAGCAGCTGACTCAGCAAGCTGACTCACCGATCCAGTGTCCTGCCTCGTAGTACGTGTCCTCAACTTTTTCTTCTGCCTTTAAGATTGCGCCATGTGGCACCTGGAAGGGACCTTTCACGCCTTCCAATGATATCCAGATAAATCCAGGACTTTATCTGATCGCCTCCTCGATTATCGTGCCGACCGAGTAACTTTACTTTATTGAATCAGCATTAAAATAGTATTTTAATGCCACTTTTCCCCACATACTTCATGGGCTACGTTTTTGGGCCTTGGAATATTATCTTGGATCTCTGATCAAGCTCAAGTACTCTGATGGCTCGATTCCCGAGAAACAGCCCTTGGCAAATTACCAAAATACCCCTGAAAGCCCTTTCTTGCGCTATCTTAGCCCTAAGGGTAAAATCGTCATTTTACACCTTTCTGGACCCTGTCAGGGTATATACTGACTTTAAGTAACTTTATCTGTATGTGCCTTGGCTCCTGGGCCTGTCCAGAATGACCAAAATGCCCTCCATTCATCTATTACTCTTTAGTACACATAGGGGCATTTTCGTAATTTCGCACTTTTCCGGGGATTCTGCCGGACACTGGCCCACCTATCAGTCCAAGTGTCTTACTAGGCCTCTGTTGGCGCCATTATTGGGCCTTTCTGGGTCCAATATCCTCATGGCACGCATTACGAGGAATCTTCCCCCGTTAATAATTATTGAATATTTTATCTATTATTCACCGTTTATACACATATCCGGACACCGGCTCCTTCTGTCCGATACACTGGCCTGCGGTGTTCAGGCATCCCTGTGAGTCATATCAGTCATCTGATCGAGACCATCCGAACTCATTCAGTCCCTTTTTAAATACCGATAAATCTCCCTATCGGATACCCGGAGGCCTCACACTCCGTCTGGATTTTCTAATTTGCGAATAACTTTTTCTACAGGCCTCCTATCGGTATTCTGTCAGTTTCCCGACATCCGTCCCATAAGGACGTATCATCCTGTATTTTCTCACCTAGATCTGAATTCTAGGATATCCGGTATGAACTTTTATAACTTTCGGACGATCAGTCCATTTCTGGCTATCTGGAGTCTTCAAAAATTCCTGTATTAAGCCAGATTACCGAGCGTCACTTGCTCTCTCTACCGGTGAAATCTGGGACTGAAATGCTTTCGGACAGTCCAAACCACTTCCCGCCTGACTTTCTTTAATTACAATTTAGCCCCAGGAAACTTTCTTCTTTTCATTTTAGTCCCTTTTTACTTGGCTAAAATTACACTTAAGGACCCCACATTTTTGTCTACTTTCCTTTTTAGCCTTGAAACTTTCCATAATTGCACTTAAGTCCTTTCATTTCCTTTACTAGGTCTAGGGACATTATTGTCTTTTCATATTTTACCAGAGTATTCTCTGGCCCTGGTCAACTATCCAGATACCCCTTCTTGACTGTCTAACCTTAGCCAAATGACCAAAATACCCTTTACTCATTCTTCAGTTATTCTATAACATAAGGGCATTTTTGTCATTTTGCACATTTTTTCCCGGACACCGGCCCCTCTTACCACTGAACTGATATTACGGGCCTGGGCCTTCCCTGGTGTCACTACGGGCCTTAGAAAACACTGTATGGCCTCTGGCCATAGTCCGATCATCTCTATTCGGACTGCCTTCCTTTTACCGATTATAACTGTAAATTCCCATCTTCGAGAATTTTTACAGAAAAATCGGGACCTCAAATCAAAATTCTGTGTTGAGTCATTCAATCCGGAATCCTTTTGTCTATCTCCTGGTATTTTCAGATATTTTATCCGGACCGGGCTATTTTGGCCTGAAAGTACGCTCCCGCGCACACTTTTCAAAAATGACCATTTTATCCCTGGTCACATTTCTAACTCTTTCATACACATAGAGACCTCATATGCACATTTCACAGTTCAGTGAAATGATCAGCATAATTTTCTCTATTTTCTGGCAAAATATGGTACTCATCGGCTACCAGCCCGATCTTTCCCATAATTACAATTATGCCCTTGAATTCTCCTTATGGCATCTCTAGGCCTAAAAATTGGGGTGTTACATTTCTACCCCCCTTAAAATAAATTTCGTCCTCAAAATTTACTTGGCATCTTAGTCAACGATCCTGGATATAGCTCTTCTGTATATCCTTTCCTGGTTTATGACTAAGGCTTGGGGCATTCATCCTCTTATACTTATGGACAATTCATTACACTTGTGAGTAGTGTCCATTTCTTTCATATCTCATTCCTTAGAATTTTGATGTAATTCTGGGTTTACATCACTCCTCTTACACTTTGCAAATCTCTTAGGAGAAATATTGTTCTTCTGACTTCCTTTCTCCTGATACGAGATCATAACCCAGATAACTTCTCGGACTTTTCTTAACTGTTCTCATAACTTTATGCATCTATGCCAAACCTTTGTGGCATTTGCACTTTCTTATCCCTTCTTGGGGCTTACATATCATTAGGCTACTCTTGCCTTAGCACCTTTCCATTTAACGTGCTACTGGGTTAGGGCTAGATTACTCTTTATATAGCTTTAGGCCCTAGCAATCTCTTTCTTATAGAACTACGTTCTATCTTTGCTTTGCCTTAGACCCTCTTCTCTAGGTCTCTCTGGCCTTTTAATCTCTCATGACTTGTTATCATGACCACTTTATTTAGATCTGAAAAGAACTCTTCATCATCTAGGCATATAGTTCCTTACAGCTCAGTCGCCCTTACAGCTATGGTTCTTCTTAACCATTCTTAGAGTCGACCTTAGGGAATATTGAAGACTATGTCTGGGGTAAGAGCAAATACCTTTCCTAGGGATGTCCGCATTCTTAGGGCAACTTCTTGCAAAGTGGCCTTTCTTACCACAACTGCTTTGCCCTGCTCGACACTCCCATGTACCATGGCTCTTTCCACCACATTGACATCTCTGCTCTCCAATTTGATCATTACCTTGATCAGTCCCTTGTCTGAACTATCGCCTCTTTCTCTTGCTATTGGCTTTACAACTTGAGCTACCTCCCAGAGTGCTCTTAGCCAATGCTTTTCTATTCTCAACACATAGAGGAATTCTGTTCTTTTCTGCTTCTCAGGCATACTTCTACAAAACTTTGAATATCAGTACTCAGATTCGCACTTGGACTCCGTCGTTGTTAAGGAAAGCTAAGTTTAGTCTGTATACTAGAGGCTACCTGAGGAAAATCATTGTAAAATAATTTCTCTGGGTGAGTTTATCAACTAGTGAGCTTCCTTACCTTAACTTCGTCTTTGGCATTCATCTTCCCAAAGAGATACTACATTGTACTCATATCTCATGGCTCATTACTTTCCTTAGGCTAGGTCTAACTGCGACCTCGGGATCTAACTGCGATCGACCGTTAGCCTCTTCAGAATCTAACTGCGACTCTGAAGCTGTTAGGATCTAACTGCGACCCTGGAGCCATGCTAGGATCTAACTATGATCCTCCAGAATCTAACTGCGATTCTGTTGTACTGTATATCTCCCGAAGATCTTAAACCAACAGACTAAGTTAAAAGGTTAACTGCTTCCACCTGTTGATAACTCCATAAATAGAAATTTTAAAAATTTATAGCCTCCTATCCTTTACCCAGACTTTACTTACTTCCTCTTTTACTCAGGAGTTCCTTCTCATCTTTCAACCTGTGCTCTAACTGCGAGCCATTTGAACTATGCTCTAACTGCGAGCATTCTATATCAGATCCAACTCTTATCTAAAGAGTGATCTTGAAACAATCCCTTTACTGTTATCTGTTACTCTTTCGGTACACCATTAATTTCAATAGAAATGGTCCTGAGTACTATATTCACAAGCCTATAGAAATACCTGAGTAACCTCAATCATACCTCAATCATACATCATGTCTGAGTATCATATCATAACTTATTGTCCCATCAATTGAGACTATCTATCATCCTCAATACATTCATATCATCCTCATATCATATGGTATGGGAGCAACATAATTTCTCATAACTTTCTCATCTCATATATGTACTCATATATACTCTACCCTACATGCACTGCAAAAGGGGAGTATCCATTCTACATAGCATACTCTAACCTGCATGTCATCACTTGACAACTGCAAGAAGATGCAACTATCATAACTTATGGCAACATAAGCCATATCATCACCATATTTTGCTCAACCATCCATCATTCATCATAATAATCTAAGTAAGCCTCAAAACATATTTTCTTTATCACATTATTTGTCAGATCATCATCTGATCATACTATCAATCGCATTATCTGTCAGATTATCAACCACATGATCAGGATCTGACAGGCACCTCTGTCTATCTTACTTAAGCTGCCACACTACCCTCTTACCAGGGTATAGACTCAACCCTTCACTACTTTATCTTACATAAGGAATAGGGGAGTCACTTTATCTCTTAACTGTGGCTACCTCTTTACTATCTCTTAACTTCTTTTGTCTATCTATCAATCTCAGTCTATTCTTGACCGGACTATGGTTCCTTATTGGTCTTTCTTTTCATTCTAGCGAACTTGAGTCGCATGGATCCCATTCATCATCTTTTACTATTACTTCTACTTTCTAGGGTACTATGCCCTAGGTCTATCACTTCTCCATGATGGAATCCCTCTCCTCAGAGAACATTGAGCTCTTTATCTATTACCCATCACGTCTCTACCATTAGGCCATGTACTAGGATCATTCCTGACAAATCTCAATCTAACTTTCAGGTCTTCTATTCAGATTAACCGAATAAAACCCCTGCAACGTAGATCTACTCTTAGTTATCACATAGAGGATCTACTTTTACACAATGTCTTAAACTGATCTTTTATACCTCAGTACCTTTGTACTGTCTGGCTTACCCTATGCTATACCAATCCTCTAGCTGGTGGACTTCAGCGAGTTTAGACCGTCATTCATATGGCCTCTGCTATCTTTTGTTGTGACCTGAGAACTGCATAGTCACAACTCACATGCTCTGCGACTTTTAGTCGCAACCGTCGCACACTACTCGTCACAACCTTGCATCTCTACGTCCTTTAGTCGCAACCTATAACATCACTACCTGAACTCCTTTGTACACTGGTCGCGTACTACAATATTACTCATCGTGACCTGAGGTCTTCTCACGTCGCAACATCAACTTATCTGTACATATTAGTCGCGACATAAGACTCCTCTTCTCTACTTCCTACTTTTAAAACATGTAGTCATACTCATCCTCATACAACGGCAACATACTAGGTATAGGGTAGCTCAATAGTGTGCATACTGGACAATCCAATCCAATCACATACAGGATTTATCCGTTCATTAGCCAGTGGAAACAGAACACTAATAAACTCGTACCTTAGTTTGGCACAGGAGACTTTCTTATCTCGTTGCCAGTCAGGGTATATATTCTTCCCTAAGTCGGGTATCTTTCGCCTGTTGTGTTCTATGGACACTCCCTGGCATAATGTCCATACTTTCCACACCTATAGCGTAACCCTTGACCTACTGGACAAGGCCTCATACCATGGTTTCGACCACAGTTCCTACATTCATTAGGCCTTGGTTGCCTACTAACTTCTCTTGGCCGACTACCTGGCCTACTTCCTTGCTTCTTATTAACTTTTGACCCATCTGCTGGCTCATTTCTCTTCTTACTGTTCCTTCTCAAGGAACCTGGTGGCATCACTTTCAATGGTACTGATGTAGTAAGCTCACTCTTTTCTGGTTATTGCACATTCCTTTCTAGCTTGTAAACTGCCAGCTGGGTCTTTCTTTCAGTGGGACATTCTAAAACCTTAAAGATTTTCTCTAACTGGCTTACCCAATCCTCAGCTACTTGAGTGTCAAAAGTCCCTTCAACATGGGCGGATCAAATTTATGGAATCGTTCCATCCATGTTTGCAGACTTTCCTGGTCATTATTATTTCTTATAGACCCCTGATGTCTATTCATTTCAGTCTGCTCATGATCTGGCTGAGGTTCAGGTTCTATATCATTCTCTGGTACTACCTCCCTCTCAGACTGCTGTAAGCTAGCAACTGTAGCAGCAACTGTCGTAGCAATAGCAGAATCTCGTTCTTGATCTTGGCGAGCCTGGATTGTCCGCATCTCATCGTGACTTATGACCTAACTTGTTGTAATTTGGATATCTGGCATCCTCACCATAGTATCTGGTTACAACACGATACCTCGAGCTACTCTTGCAGCTTCCTTAGTTGTGAACTGATCAGATTCTGTCTCTATCTTTGGAGGAAACTGCTTCTTAAACCTTGTTCTTCTTAGTCCAGCCATATTGTTTTAATAAACATGAGACCTCGACTGTATCGGCTGACTAAGATTAGCCCATCATAATCATATCCTTCGTAAGACTATAAAGCTCGGGGTACAGCCTCATTCATCTGGGTGTCACTGTCTTCTGTCTAAACCTTTTCAAGCAGTGAACACCATCCCTATATCCTACTCTAGGGAGAGGACCACTCAAACTTCTCATTTGTTTAAGGAATCAAACTAACTAAACCAGAGCATCACTGAGCCAGAACCTTATGTTCTATGCCAGAATCTTATGCTCGGAGCCAGAACCATTTGTTCTATGCTAACCTTATTCTGTACTAACACCATAAATTATATATTCAGAGCATTTCCTAATCCAGAATCCTTTGCTCTGATACCAAAATGAAACATCCTTACTTTCATATATCTTAGGGACCATTTCGTAGCATTTAGAACCACTTACAAGGTCATTGAAGTCTAATTTCTCAATCTGGAGTTTCACTCTTATCGAGTACTGTTCACTGTGCAAATTCCAGATGAGTGACCTGACTTCGAAAAATCATAACTAATTCTACAAAAATCCAATTGAAGTGGTTCAAATTTCTAATTGAAGCTAACTCAATTATATTTAAGGAAAAAATAACTTGTTGGCAATTAATTGACCAAGTCAACGTCAGTCAACGTTAAAACGTTACTGTTCATCCAACTTTTTCTCCTGAATCCAGCATTCTGGTCCCAAATTTGATAATTTATATCTCCTTGTGTAGACATCAAAATGAGTCATATTATATATCAAATCGAAGCTTGGTATGTCTAATATTTACCTTAAAAATATCATACATTTATTCATCCATTTACTATTTTGAATTATGGGTCAAACATCCTCATGTCCCCACGGGTTACTGTTCATAGTGTTAATTTTCAGCAACCAACATTACATACATAAGCATACATCCATCATATATCAGTCAAATATGCCAAACAACAATTATTATTAATTAATAAGTTGTTTTACATCTGGCCATGTACATAAATTATCATATCTCTTTTGCATCTTTTCCTGCCTAAAATCTGGCAGCATAACCTCTACGCTTCATCTTCAGAAAGTAACTGATCTTATACCGATTCGGTAATTCTCGTGAGAACTACCATTCTACGTAAGTACCCAGGAAAGACTGGATGAACCGGCTAGGTTCACTCACTTCCAGCCTCCTTAGACAGTACCTACGTACACAGTACGTATCAGTTCCTTTCTCTACTATTGCCATCTTGTCATAATTTCGGCAGCATAACGGCGTCTTTTAAAATTCCCAAAATTCACTTCGACATAACCTCCCCTGTAATGGTTTACTTATTGGGATGAGATTCAGGGAAATCTCAGTAGCAACAATCATAACAGTATATGTAATGTAGAGTGACAGTGCTTGCTTGTGATTGTGTACAGATAAGTATGCTGCGTGCTTCCATGCTTAATAACATATGATCATAGCATTATAGCAGAGCTTCAGACATAACATATAAGACAACAATCCAACCAAACAATAGCACAACAAATCACAAAGCTATTACATAAAAGCTAGGATTAGTTACTACCTCAAAGGCTCAACAGAGCTCTACTATCTCTATTCTGCTTCCAGCTCCGCCAGAACTTCCTTTCTTTCTTTCTTCCTCTCACTTTCTCTCTCTAGCACCTCCTCCTCTCTCTAAAAGCCTCTTGGCCGTGGCATATGAATGGCAAGTGGGGTATTTATAACCTCCTCCAATGGCAATCCCGTAATTACCATGAACTTTGATCCTGCGGTCCTGGTTTTTCCTGGATTTTCCTATTTTCTTTAATTCCTCATTTACTGCATCATGCATGCCATCATCGGGACACCTCACCGGGACACCTCAGCGTCACATTTATCACATGTCTAAAATCCTGGACTTCTCAGCAGCTGACTCAGCAAGCTGACTCACCGGTCCAGTGTCCTGCCTCGTAGTACGTGTCCTCAACTTTTTCTTCTGCCTTTAAGATTGCGCCATGTGGCACCTGGAAGGGACCTTTCACGCCTTCCAATGATATCCAGATAAATCCAGGACTTTATCTGATCGCCTCCTCGGTTATCGTGCCGACCGAGTAACTTTACTTTATTGAAACAACATTTAAATAGTATTTTAATGCCACTTTTCCCCACATACTTCATGGGCTACGTTTTTGGGCCTTGGAATATTATCTTGGATCTCTGATCAAGCTCAAGTACTCTGATGGCTCGATTCCCAAGAAACAGCCCTTGGCAAATTACCAAAATACCCCTGAATGCCCTTTCTTGCGCTATCTTAGCCCTAAGGGTAAAATCGTCATTTTACACCTTTCTAGACCCTGTCAGGGTATATACTAACTTTAAGTAACTTTATCTGTATGTGCCTTGGCTCCTGGGCCTGTCCAGAATGACCAAAATGCCCTCCATTCATCTATTACTCTTTAGTACACACAGGGGCATTTTCGTAATTTCGCATTTTTCCGGGGATTCTGCCGGACACTGGCCCACCTATCAGTCCAAGTGTCTTACTAGGCCTCTGTTGGCGCCATTATTGGGCCTTTCTGGGTCCAATATCCTCATGGCACGCATTACGAGGAATCTTCCCCACTTAATAATTATTGAATATTTTATCTATTATTCACCGTTTATACACATATCCAGACACCGGCTCCTTCTGTCCGATACACTGGCCTGCGGTGTTCAGGCATCCCTGTGAGTCATATCAGTCATCTGATCGAGATCATCCGAACTCATTCAGTCCCTTTTTAAATACCGATAAATCCCCCTATCAGATACCCGGAGGCCTCACACTCCGTCTGGATTTTCTAATTTGCGAATAACTTTTTCTACAGGCCTCCTATCGGTATTCTGTCAGTTTCCCGACATCTGTCCCATAAGGATGTATCATCCTGTATTTTCTCACCTAGATCTGAATTCTAGGATATCCGGTATGAACTTTTATAACTTTCGGACGATCAGTCCATTTCTGGCTATCTGGAGTCTTCAAAAATTCCTGTATTAAGCCAGATTACCGAGCGTCACTTGCTCTCTCTACCGGTGAAATCTGGGACTGAAATGCTTTCGGACAGTCCAAACCACTTCCCGCCTGACTTTCTTTAATTACAATTTAGCCCCAGGAAACTTTCTTCTTTTCATTTAAGTCCCTTTTTACTTGGCTAAAATTACACTTAAGGACCCCACATTTTTGTCTACTTTCCTTTTTAGCCTTGAAACTTTCCATAATTGCACTTAAGTCCTTTCATTTCCTTTACTAGGTCTAGGGACATTATTGTCTTTTCATATTTTACCAGAGTATTCTCTGGCCCTGGTCAACTATCCAGATACCCCTTCTTGACTGTCTAACCTTAGCCAAATGACCAAAATACCCTTTACTCATTCTTCAGTTATTCTATAACATAAGGGCATTTTCGTCATTTTGCACTTTTTTCCCGGACACCGACCCCTCTTACCACTGAACTGATACTACGGGCCTGGGCCTTCCCTGGTGTCACTACGGGCCTTAGAAAACACTGTATGGCCTCTGGCCATAGTCCGATCATCTCTATTCGGACTGCCTTTCTTTTACCGATTATAACTGTAAATTCCCATCTTCGAGAGTTTTTACAGAAAAATCGGGACCTCAAATCAAAATTATGTGTTGCGTCATTCAATCCGGAATCCTTTTGTCTATCTCCTAGTATTTTCAGATATTTTATCCGGACCGGGCTATTTTGGCCTAAAAGTACGCTCCCGCGCACACTTTTCAAAAATGACCATTTTACCCCTGGTCGCATTTCTAACTCTTTCATACACACAGAGACCTCATATGCACATTTCACAGTTCAGTGAAATGATCAGCATAATTTTCTCTATTTTCTGGCAAAATATGGTACTCATCGGCTACCAGCCCGATCTTTCCCATAATTACGATTATGCCCTTAAATTCTCCTTATGGCATCTCTAGGCCTAAAAATTGGGGTGTTACAAGGCCTCCAGGGATCCGATAGGGAGATTTATCGGTATTTTTAAAGGGGCTGAATGCGATCGGATGACTTCAGTCAGATGACTGTTATAACCCACAGGGATGCCTGAACAAAGTAGGACACTGTATCTGGGAAAAGGAGCCGGTGTCCGGAAAAGTGTATAATTGGTAAATAATAATTAAAATATTCGGTGAACTGGGGCAGAGGAAGATTCCTCGTAATACGTGCCATATAGGTAATGGACCCAGGAAGCCCAAAAATGGCGCCATTATAGGCCCAATAAGACTCTTTGACTGATAGGTGGGCCAGTGTCGAGCAGAACCCCGGGAAAGTGCGAAATTACGAAAATGCCCCTGTGTTGTACTAAAAGGGCAGCAGATGAATGGAGGGCATTTTGGTCATTCTGGACAGACCTAGAGGCTAAGACATATCTAAATAAGGTTGACTAGTGCTAGTATATGCTTTGACCAGGTTCAGAAAGGTGTGAAATGATGATTTTGCCCTTAGGGTTAAAATAGGACAAGATAGGGCACAAGGGCATTTTGGTCATTTCGCAGGGGATCTGTAACTGAGTCTGGACCCAGTATTAAAAAGTTAATGATATAAAGGGTCTAGATACTAAATGTGAGGTCAGTAGACATAAAAATGATTTTTAGAAAAATCAGATTCAGAAAACAGCACGTTTTTCGAGGAGACGGACCGGGCCGATACCGGATTGGACCGAAAAGCTTCCGGAAGGCTCTAGCTCCCTCTCAATTTTTCCATGTGAAGAATTTGGGAGGTGAGGTGTCCCATGAGTTGGCATTCAGTGATGTCATGCATGATGCAGTAAAAGGAATAAAGAAAAATAGGAAATTCAGGAAAAACCAGGACCACAGGATCATAAGTCTTCTAAATTACAAGATTGCCATTGCTCAACACTATAAATACCCCCCTAGCTCCTCATTTAGGCACAAGCAAGAAAGAGAGGAAGAAAGAAGTTCTTGAGAGAGAAAGTGAGAGAAAGAAAGAAGTAAGGAAGTTCTGGTGAAGTTGGAAGTAGTAGAGAAGTTCTGAAGCTCTGCTTTTGAGGTAGCAACTAATCCTAGCTCTTATGTAATGTCTTTGTGATTTGTTTGGTTGGATTGTTCTCTTATATGTTATGCTTGAAGCTTTATTCCAATGCTATGATCATATGTTATTGAATATGGAAGCATGCAGCATACTTATCTGTACACAATCACAAGCAAGCACCGTCACTCTGCATTACATATATTGTTATGATTATTGCTACTGGGATTCTTTTGAATCTCATTCCCAAATATAACATTACAGGGGAGGTTCTGTCAAAATAAAATTTGGAAATCTTAAGAGACGCCGGTAGGCTGCCGAAATTCCGGCAACGAAGAAGGAACAAAGAAAGGAACTGATACGTACTGTGTACGTAGGTGCTGTCTAAGGAGGCTGGAAGTGAGTGGACCCAGCAGGTTCATCCAGTCTTTCCTGGGTACTTACATAGAATGGTAGCTCCTACGGGAATTACCGAATCGGTACAAGTTCGGTTACTTTCTACAGACGGAATGTAGCAGTTATGCTGTCGGAATTTAGACAACGGAAAGTGTAACAGAAATATGAGAATGTTAATCATGCACTAATATATAATAGTTGATTATTTAATATTAATTGTTATCTAGCATGTATGACTGATATGTGTTGGTTATATGCATGTGTAAGTAAAGACTAAATGCTGAAAATAGGCTCAGTGAACAGTAATACGTGAAGACCTATTCATGTTTGATAAATCATTAAAAATAGCAAATGATTGAATTAATGTTCGAAATTTTTAGGGTAAAAAGTAGACATACTAAGATTTAGTTTTATATATATAGTACCTCATTTGGATGTATATACGAAAAGATATAAATTGTTAAAGTTGGGACCAGAATGCTGGATTCAGGAGAAAGTCATTGGATGAACAGTAAGATTGAAACGTTGACCCATGTTGAATTTGTCAAGGATTGGTCAACCAATGATTTTTCCCTGAAATATACTTAAGTTATCTTCATGTATCAATTTGAACCACTTCATTTCGATTTTTCTAGAATTAGTTATGAATTTTCAAAGTCAGGTCACTCATCTGGAATTTGCCATAGTGAACAGTACCTGATATGAATAAAATTCCATATTAAGAGTTTAGGCTTCAATGACTCTGAAAGTGGTTCTAAGTGCTACTGAATCCTTAAGATGTATAAAAGTAAGGATGTGACAGTCTGTACCCTAGCAAGGGGTAATGTGGCAGCCTAAGTAAATGAGTATTTATCTCAAGTTCATGAGTAAATGATGGGGATCTGGCAGAGAAGGTGATAAAGGGATAGAATGCTTAAAAGGATTACCTAGTTAATTGGTTAATTGCAGTGTGCGTGTAATGGATGGTGGAGCAAATTATGTGATGCTGATATGGCTTTTGTTGCCATAAGTTATGATGATTAGATGATGATATGGCTTATGTTGCCATAGAATATGATGATTAGTTGTATCTCCTTGCAGTTGTCATATAATGACATGCATGTTAGAGAATGCTTAAATAATTGCATCTCCTTGCATATTATGCATGTTAGAGTATGCTATGACGAATAAATACTCCCCTTTTTGCATTACATGCAGGGTAGAGTACATATGAGATGAGAAAGTTATGTTGCTCCTATACCATACAACATGCAATTAGATAATTCAACTTGGTAATGATGATAAAGCAATAGACAAGTGATAAACGAGATAGTTAGCCAGTTAATCCCTAAAGTTTAGAATGAAAATTAAAGACAGACAGAGAATAAGGTTAAAAATGAATGTTGATGGCAAATCCATAGGCATGTGATTACGGTGCTCAGAATATATTCCTTCATTGGGAATAAGATATATGAATAATGTACCATGAGTATGAAATGAGAGAAGGTAAAGCAATGAAAGATGATATAGCTCTGAGAGTGAGCAGCATCTATATAAGAGAAGTTAGCATTCTCACAATAAAGCTAGATTGCTCTTGCGATAGAATTAGATTGCTCATGAAATAGAGCTAAGAAAATGGACAGTTTAGTTTATGATGAAGCTATGTCCATCATATGAGTTATACAGATCATGATAGGGATGTGCATGGTAGAGCCTAGGTATCTCCTTGTAGTCAGAGATATAGCAAGGTTATGAAGCATGAGAATGATGTGAGAAATTCCTCAATGCTAGACGAAATAAGTAAAGTCTAAATATATAATATTGGCTTCTGTGTTCAGTCTTGGGGAATTATCTATGGAGTAGCAACTAAGTGAAGGTAACTAACCTTATAACTTAGTCTGTTGGTTTAAGATCTTCCAGAGATAATGATATAGTACAATAGAATCGCAGTTAGATTTTGGAGGATCGCAGTAGATCCTAACATGGCTGCAGGGTCGTAGTTAGATCCTAACAGTTCCAGAGTCACAGTTAGACTTTGAAGAGGCTAACGGTTGATCGCAGTTAGATCCCGAGGTCGCAGTTAGACCTAGCCTAAGGAAAGTAATGAGCCATGCAGATATGAGTACAATGTAATGTCTCTGTGAGAAGATGAATGCCAAAAACAAAGTTAAGGTAAAGGCACTTCACCGGTTGTTCACTCATAGCAGAGAGAGTACCCACGATGTTAGTTTCAGATAGCCTTATTATTATTATAGACTGAACTCATAATCTTCTTAGATGAAGAGTGAAGTGAAGTTAATAGAGACTTCTAAGATGAGGATAAAGAAAAGGTTAGACTTATAGTATCTCAGGATATGTCATGATAAGGCAAGATAAATCATGAAAGAGTAAGATATATTACGATATGGCCAGATTTGGTTAGACATGCCATGATACAGCATCAGAAGTATATAATGAGATACACTATGATAAATGTGTAAGGTGGCATGTAATGAGAAATGTGCATTTTATGAGCAAATAGAGAGGCCCCTTATTGAAAAAGGGATAGGATGACAAATGTTATGCTATAGATAGAGATGAGAGCTTTCACTCCTTGTATAAAATGCCAGGCATTATGTTATGTTTGTAAATATGATTGAGCTCCGATGTTAGAGCTGTGTAAGCTCCAAGTGTTAGAGCTATGCATATTTAGAAAAGGAATGCTTGAGCTTCGATGTTAGAGCTTCACATTTATGAGCAGGTATGCAGTCCTGCAATTTGAGGGCCAGGCATTATGCATGTTAGAGTATATGCTCCTATTTAGTAGCAAAAGTAAAGAATGGATAGTTACATAAGTCCTCTCTCTGTATGATGTTAAGTGAGTAACGATGATGAGAACATATAATGTTATGAAAAGAGAGACAAAATGCTGTAGATGTTAAGACAGTCTGCGAGATTCTAAGGAGAGTAACAAGAGATAAATGCTAGAAGTATGATGAGTAATTAATGAAAACTCCCGAATACTGTAATATTCGAGAGAGTTTGATATGAAAGAAATGGACACTACTCACAAGCCTAGTACAATGAGTTGTCCATAAGCAAACGGATGCATAGCAGGTGAGTAATGAAAGATCCTCCCTTGGACCACTCAGAGTACACTTACGGAAGCAATAATAGCTTGATAATATCTTAACTTAAGCCCAGAAATTAAAATTTCTACTTTTAATTTCCTTATTCTGAACTTTAATTTGAGAACTGATTAATCTCATTCTACACATCCAAATGAGGCTTATTACCTATCCACGGAATGCCCCAGATGTGTACCACTGGCTCACCAAATTTCGTGGCCAAACTCCTTCGTTTACTAGGTCAAACTGAGGTCAAAAACACTGCTACCTCAGGACCTGCGAATTTCTCCCTTAATTCCCTATTCACAAATTGAACATGCCAAACAATATTTATTATTAAATAATAAAATGTCATACAACAGGACATACATAAAATTCTCATATTTCCATTACATCTTTTTCTGCCAGAATTTCGGCAGTATAACTGCTAGGCTTCATCTGTATAAAGAACTGAATCGTACTAATTCGGTAATTCGCTCATGAGAACTACCATTCTACGTAAGTACCCAAGAAAGACTGGATGAACCGGCTAGGTCCACTCACTTCCAGCCTCCTTAGACAGCACCTACGTACACAGTACTTATCATATTCTGATGTTCAGTCTTAAATTCGGCAACATAACGGCGTCTCTCAAAATTCTTAGAATTCAGTTCAACATAATTTCCCTGTAATGGGTTAGATATGGGGAATGAGATTCGGGGGAATCTCAGTAGTAATAATCATAACAATATATGTAATGCAGTGTGGCAGTGCTTGCTTGTGATTGTGTACAGATAAGTATGCTACGTGCTTCCATACTCAATAACATATGATCATAGCATTGTAGCAGAGTTTCAAGCATAACATATAAGACAACAATCTAACCAAACAATAGCACAACAAATCACAAAGCCATTACATAAAAGCTAGGATTAGTTACTAGCTCAAAAGCTTAGCAGAACTCTACTATCTCTATACTGCTTCCAGCTCCGCCAGAACTTCCTTTCTTCTTTCTTTCTCCTTCTCTCTCTTCTTTCTCTCTCTTTCCTTGCCCAAACCCGTGATGCAAATGAATGGGGAGGGGGTATTTATAGTTTCCTTCGATGGCATTCCTATAATTTTGAAGTCATATGAACGTGTGGTCCTGGTTTTTCCTGGAATTTCCTATTTTCTTTTATTCCTTTTTACTGCATCACCCAGGACACCTCACCGGGACACCTCAGCGGACACCTCAGCAGCACATTTCTCACATGTCTAAAACCCGGGACACCTCATCGCTGACTCAGCCTGCTGACTCACCGGTCCAGAGTCTTGCACCGTAATACGTGTCCTTAGCTTTATCTGCTTCCTTTAGATCAGTTCCATATGGCGACAAGGTGGGTCCCTTCACGCCATCCAATGATATCCAGATAAGTCCAAGACTCTATCTGATCACCTCCTCGGTTATCGTGCCAACCAAGTAATTTTACTTTACTGAAAAGTTATTAAATCATTATTTTAATGCCACTTTTTCCACATATATACTGGGATACGTTTTTGGGCCTGGGAATATCATCTTGAGTCTCTGATCCAGCCCAAGTACTCTGATGGCACGATTCCCAACAAACACCCCTTGGCAAATTACCAAAATGCCCTTAGTCTCTCTTTCTTTACTTTACTAGATCTAGGGCATTATTATCTTTTCACATCTTACCAGAGTACTCTCTGACCCTGGTCAACTATCCAGATACCCTGTCTGGACTGACTAACCTTAGGCAAATGACCAAAATACCCTTTACTCATACATCAGCTATTCTATAACATAAGGGCATTTTTATCATTTTGCACCTTTTTCCCGGACACCGGCCCCTTTTACCACTGAACTGATATTATGGGCCTGGGCCTTCCCTGGTGTCACTATGGGCCTTAGAAAACACTGTATGGCCTCTGGCCACAGTCCGATCATCTCTATTCGGACTGCCTTTCCTATACAGATTATAACTGTAAGTTCCCATCTTCAGGAATTTTTACAGAAAAATTGGGTCTTCAAATCAAAATTCTGTGTTATGTCATTCAACCCGGAATTCTTTTCTCTATCTTCCGATATTTTCAGATATTTTATCCGGGCCAAGCTATTTTGGCCTGAAAGTATGCTCCCGCGCACACTTTTTAAAAATGACCATTTTACCCCTGGTCATATTTCTAATTCTTTCATACACATAGAGACCTCATATGCATATTTCACAGTTCAGTGAAATGATCAGTATAATTTTCTCTATTTTCTGGCAAAATATGGTACTCATCGACTACCAGCCCGATCTTTCCCAAAATTACGATTTTGCCCCTGCATTCTCTTTCTGGCATCTATTCTCATCTTCTTATCCTTCATCTTAAGTTCTAGAAATTCTCTTTCAACAACTCATCCCCTAAACTCTTCGGGAGTCATCGTTAATTGAAAGGCTCGACAACCTGCCCATATCAGGTTTTCTTACACAAGAGCCAGCCCATATAAGCTACCTGCAGAATTCCTAGGCTTAAGACTTAGGATATTCCTCACATTCCTCATTTTGAACCTAGGTGAACTGTCCCGATTCTGTAGGTTAAAGACTTAACTCATCTTTAAATCCTAAAGGACTTAGCTCATTCCTCGGATTCCTACAAAATATAGGTAAGTAATCCGCCCATATCAGATTACTACCCTGGGACTACGGGTTTAGCAGCCTGCCCATATCAGACAACCTTCCTAGTTCTTCTAGACCAAAAATCGGTATGTTACAAGTAAGTAGCAACATAAAGTAATATTTAACTCTAAATGAGTTGATTCAGATAAAAAAAGGAGTAATGATAGCATGGACATAAAGCGGATAATGAAAGTACTCCGCTAGATGAGAAGATAGAAGATAAGAGATGGATACCCCGATTCTTAGTCATAAAGCAGAAAGTGATTTAAAGAGGATGTATATTTAAGATTGTTGACTAAGGTACTAAGTAAATTTCGAGGACGAAATTTATTTTAAGGGGGAGAGAAATGTAACATCCCTAATTTTCTGTACTAAGTTGTATGTACAGATTGAATGAAATATATATGAGATTTATCAAGAAAAGATGTGGCCATTTATGTAAAGAAAGGGATTAAATTGGAATAGGAAGAAAGTGTAAGAGCCAAAGTGTAAAGTTACGAAAATGCCTCCGTGATGCCCTAAGAAACCAGAAGTGAATTGAGGGCATTTTGGTCATTTCATACAATGGATGGATATCATATGAAAATTGATAGTAAATTATTAAAATTAATATGAGAATTTATGGAGTTGACAGAAGTCAAAAAGGAGTCCTGTAGAATTAATTATGGAATTTACGGTGAAAAAGGATAACGATAAAGGGTTAAAGGAAACGTATGTAATTTTTAACAGGACTTCTAGGTCTCAGAAAATTATAAAACTTTGTAGAGAATTTATTTTATATTAGAATGAATTTCTAAAAATGTTAGAACAATTAAAAGAGGTGTTTAGCATTTATGCTAAGATCAGTGTAATTTACTGATATCGGTATGAGGAAAGTAAATTGGGTTTTGGGCCAATTAGCTATTGGACCTAAAAGAAGCCCAACATGTTATCCTAGGCCAGCCCAATAAGGCCCAAAAGTTATCTTGGAGCCCAAGTCCAATAATGAATAATTTATGGATTTTTGAAAAGAAAGAAAAAGAGAATAAAGTAAGAATTAGGTTTTGCACATGGTGGGACCCACAAGGACACCAAAATGGGGCCAAAGAGGAAGGGTTAGGTGTACCAAGTGAGGCCATGCTAGTGATGTCATGGTGGTAAGGTCATGAGTGAGAAGTGAAAATACATTATAAGAGCAAACCTTTAACCATTAGATCAAATAGTTTCCAAGGTGATCTTGGCCTTCAATTTTTCTTTAAATACCCCCCTTGGAGACTCCAAAACCGTGAGCACAAGACTATAGGGAACCTCTTGCAAAATTTTCTCTCAAGCTTGGAGGAAGCAAGGATCTTGAAGAAATAAGTAAGGTAAGTTGTCTCCTTGCTTCTACCCTTTGTTCTTATGGTTTGTGCTTGAGTTTAAGTGGTTTTTGAGGCTTAAATCTTGGGGAGGTGCTGCTGGAATTTTTGTGTATATGTGAAAGGAATATGAGTTTTAGGTCATAGATAGCTAAGACAAGCTTAAACAAGCTAGTTACATGCTTGGTTGTGAAGTAAGTTGATGTTCTTGACCTTACCATTTCGGTTTGCACTTTTCATGATAGAAGGAAATGGAATTTCAATGATTTAATGTTTCCATTGAGTTTATATGATGATTTTGTGTAGGATTGGAAAGGTTTTGAACCTTGGAAACCATTGGAATTAAAGGTTATAATGTTGAAAATTCCTCACGGTACTGTTCACTCGCATGAACAGTGATTTGAATTTCATGATTTTGATGCTTCCAATGGTCTTAGAATGAGATTTTGTGTGGGGGAAAAGTGGAGGAACAAGTATGGGAAGCATTGGAATCAAAATGAGATTTTTTGGAAGATTTATGTATGCTCTAAGAAGGTGTTGGGGAATGATTGACCAAAAAACTTCATGATTGGAAAGCTTGGGAAGCAAGTGCAAGCATAAGAAAGAAAGCTTAAATCCAAGGTAGTGAACTTACCCTAAACTTGTATGTATGTAATGTATGCTTGATTGTGCTATGGCTTGGTTGAATTGTGTGTATATGGTAGATGATTGAAGCTCTGTTATGTTATGATTACTTTGGCCAATTGTATTTCATATGATACATGGAAGAATGCTCATCACACTATGATAACACTTTCACAAGCAAGCACAAGTCTTTACATTAATACATGCATTGTTTGGTATTGTTTGCTACTGAGATTCCCCCGAATCTCACCCCCCATAACCATGATCTAGGTGCTGGAACATCACAAGGAAGGAGGTAATTGTGGATGTATGAATGGTGTATGACTTGGAAAGCATGCCTTTAATTTATGTGATGATATATTGGTATGTATATTGTATGCATGCACTGGATCCGAGGAGAGTCAGTCTACTTCCAGCGATAGTTTGAGCAGCTTATCCAGCGAGTTTTTACGTGAAATTTGGCATGAATATAGCTAAGATCTAGAGATTTAATTGGACACCAAGAACGCATAAGTTGGTTAAGTTTTCAAATTGATATGATTTTTCAAAGTTGGACTTAAACTCTGGATCAAGATAAAACAAGTCATCCGATACAGTAAGGTTCACAAGTGGTTTTCATATAGTAAATGAATGAGTTTGTCCGCGATATTTGGTGAGATTAAAGTAGACATTCTGAAACTTAAATCCATAGGTAATTTGACTCAATTGGATAAGTATACAAGGAGAGATGAATTTTTGAAAATGGGGCAAAGAAACTAGAACTTCCAGATTTACCAAATGAACAGTAAAGTTCAACGAATAAACTGATTTCATATGGACAAGTAAACCTCATTTTTATATTTTTATATCAAATTTAAAGGAAAGAGATTTCATTAGAAATTGGAATCACCTCAATACTATTTTTCTAGATTTAATTATGAAATTCCAAAGTTTAGGCTGTAATCTAGAATTACCCAGTGAACAGTGATGGTGAACAGTACCCGTAAGCCCAACTCTTGGAAATACATGTTTTTGGGGTTAAGAGGTATTCCAATGTTCTAAAATATTTTCAATTGAGTATAAGTAAAGTTAAGGTTTAAGCTCAAAATTTAAGGTCAAAGTTTAAGGATTGAGATTAAGGATATTTACGAGAATGCTGTTATACTAGCATAATATCAAAAGTACTGTGTACGTAGGTGCTGTCTAAGGAGGCTGGAAGTGAATGGACCTAGCCGGTTCATCCAGTCTTTCCTGGGTACTTACGTAGAATGGTAGTTCTCATGGGACTTACCGAATCAGTACAGTTATCTTCTGTCAGGATTTTTGGCAAAGAGAGATATAATAAAGTTAAGATTACTTCCGTAAATGTACTCTGAGATGTTTAAAGGAGGATGTTTCAACGACCATCATTCTCATTTCTCACGTACTCTGTCATATATCCGCTCGTCGTGCTCTGTGGTTTTCGTGAGGCTTCTTTTTGCTCAGTCGTTCTTCTCTTTTGTCTCTTTCGTTCTGCTATTCTATGTACGTGTTCTCTGCACTTATTTTCCTGTGTGTACATGCTTCGCCATTTTTATGTTCATTTAATCTAGGTTTTCTATTTTTCCTGACAAATGCTTGCACATATCTTTCCATTCATAACTGCTAAAGGAACAAGTTTTGTGTACTCTGACGGGTTGAAGGAAAAAGGGTTAAGTCTGTTTACAATGTTTTTGATATTGTTATTATGTATATAGGAATATGGGGGATAGAGTTATTCAGATTTAGGCTAGCGATGCTCCAAGCGCCACTACGCAAAGGAAGGGTAGAAGTGCGACTCGTTTGAAAGACATTACAAAGGACAGGAAAGAGGAAAAACTGCTTCCGATAGAGTTTGACAGAAACTGGAACCCAACTGATGAACACAGGGCAAAGTACGTAAGTTTTGTCAGCCTCCTAGCACGCAACAAGCCTAGCATCACCTATTTGACTTGGGATGCTGTGGATGATCACGTGAAGAATCAAATTTGGGACACTATCCGGGTATAGGAACTATCTAATATTGCATGCAGAGCAATACCAAATACACAACTATTTGTTGTTACTCTGCTTTCAATGGCAATCTTTGCAGCTCACTTACGATGTTCCCAACAATGAGTTCTTGAAGAAGAAGACATTGTCTTATTGCACTGAGCGTTGGAGGGTATTCCAGACACAACTATCTCGTCAGTATGTGCATGGACGGGACAGAAGTGGTCATCCTCAACCTTCTCCATGCAGCAAGTATCAATTCATTGATGAAGCTGCTTGGGAAGAATTTATTAGGATTCGGACCACGCCAACAACAATGGTGAGTGTATCCTTTTGTATGTGTTGGCAGAAAATGTATCAGAACATCATATGTATTGATTTTAACTACTCAAGAATGATTGCCCCCACACAATATCTCGAGGGGGTTATGCGAAGGCAGAAAGAGAGTTGTTGGGGGCCAAGAGGAAGAGGCTAGAAGAAAATGCTGGGTCAGATCCTAGTGTTCTTCTTGACCCCCCCTCTCCGATACGTCGCGAAGAAAAATGGTTGTACGCTCGCCAAAGAAAGAGCGTAACATTTACAAGCGACAATGCTCGCATGATTGCTGAAAAAATTGTAAGCACTACTTGCATTATTTTGTTTTAGTAGACTATAATTATATCATTTTCCTTATGTTTGTTCATTCTATGTTATAGAGTGATCTTAAACAACAAGAGTCCCATGGATCCTTCAAGTCAGATGGTAGGAATGACATCTTGTTTGTTGCCACTGGGAAACAAGAACATGGGGCCGTGTCAGGGGAGTTGGAAGAGGTGTGGGTATAAGAGATTACTTTGGAGCATCTCAAAGATGTTCCCCACATGTGGTGCAGAGGGCAGAGTTGGAATCCTTGCTCTTCGCACCATAAGGGCAGAGGCTAAGGCAGAGGCTTGGATAGAGGCTATGGCACAAGAAGAAGCTTCAATTGAGGTGCGATTACAAGAGGGGTTGGCAAAGATCAAGGACGAAATGTTGTCCATGATGACATCAAGGCAGCAAGAGCCAACTGATCCCCTCCCGCCCTCAATTGTAGCCCATCCAAGCACTAAGGGGAGCTATTGCTTGCTGCTGTCAGAGGATGTAGAACATTGTGATCTATATGTGGAGGATCCTCTTAGACGCTTAGTGGCACATGGCCCCATCCATAGCTTAGGGGTAACTGTTCACCACATCCAAATTCAGGACGATCAATTAAGGGTGACAGTTGAAGACGTGCGGATTGGAGATGCTCTTCTCCCAATTCCCACTGATGAGGTGAAGACAGTGAGCCAAGCAAAAGGAACTTTCATATTGTGGCCAAAGCATCTTGTTTCGGATCACGTCGCCTCATCCCCCAGCCAACTTCCCACCCCTCCCACTTTGAATGCCATGCAATGTGTGATCCTATTGGCATATGACAAAGCGTTCCATGTGGACGCGTTGCCTATGGATTCAATTGTGGGCGACATGGGGGCACCGGCCTTCTTGACCATGCGGACGTCAAATCTCTGATCACTCCTAAGGAAGAACTGACCTCCGGCTGCATCCAAGTGTTTTTTATGTAAGTATAATTTAAATGTAAATATATGTAATAACAAAGTTCAAGTCTTACAACTAATGTCGTGTATGCATTACCTGTAGGTACATGCAAGCTGAGTTGGTTTCCTCCAAGGGCAAACAAAAAAAGTTCGGATTCCTATGCCAACTTCAAATTTATGCTAAAGGGACCTCTCAATCTTTGAGGCTTGCATACATTTCAAGGAGGCTCGGTGAAACCGATATTGATTGTTTCTTCGCACCATATATGCAGGAGTAAGAATAATAATATTTTATCTTATTTCATATATACTACTTTTGTATTTTCTTAATTATAATACTCATTCTCTTTTAATTAATCTCTACAGCAATCATTGGCAACTTGTCATCCTATGTAAGCACAGCTATAAAGTTTTCTTCTTATGCTCCCTCCATTACAAGCCATAGGTTGATACCTGGAAGATCATGAACACGTGAGTTCTCTTCTATACACAATGATCTTTGTGATAAATGGGTTACTAACTTTATAACTTTGGTCATAGGGCTATGAGGACGTTCGCAATTGCCAGGGGCCTTAAGCACGCTAATTTGGTGAGGGACCCTGAATGGATCACACCGAAGGTAATAAAAGTATATATTAGGTGTTAGCTAGGTTCCCTGTTTTGATGATGAGAAATAATTTTTATCTTGTTAACATTACAGAGTAGAAGGCAAACCAGAAAAAGTAACTTGTGCGGCTTCTACATAGTTAGACACATGGTCAATATTATCTTGTCAAATAGGATTGACCTAACTGAGGAGGTAAAATTGTATTTTTAATGATTTCATATTTCTTAATTGTCAATCTAATCTATATTAGTAATGCCTTAATTTCTTTGATTTTGATTTCATATTTCAGATGTTTGATCAACCTGATCCATTTCTTGACCAAGATATTGAGGACCTGCGTAATCGGTGGGCAGAGTTTTTTGTTCAATTCCTTCCTTCTCAATAGTATTTGTCTTTCACTGAATACCTTTTCTACTTTTCTGTTCAAATTGTAGCATTTTTGTATTGAATTTTATTAAATGAATATAATGAGCAATTGAATTATATATGTCTCTGGCATCTTGAACTGATCGATGATTGATGATTGAGTCGTATATTATATTTGGGAAGTTTATTTATGAAGCTTCAGGCCAACGAAATATATTAAATATAAATTTAATAAAATTATCTACATCGGAGGTATATACCTGTCGGTGTAGAAAGAACATATATCATAATATAAATTTAATAACATCTACATCGGACGTATATTCAATCGGTGTTAACATTTGAATAATCTACACCGTCCCAATATTCAACCGGTGTAGATGTTATAAAATAATACACCGGATGTAAAAGTGAACCGCTTTAAAATGTCGACCGGTTTAAAAAAGTATACATTCTACACCGGTCATATGACCGGTGTAAAATGTCTTACTTTTTACACGGTCCGTTTCTACACCAGTTATATGTGCGATGTAGAATGCCATTTTCAACCGGTGTAGAAATCCTTTTTTCCAGCCGTGACATATCCCAAGATTTAAAATAATAGGTAGTTTGATTTAATTGGATGTGTGTGTTAAGAGAAATAAATTTTCAAAGTTGAGGTACAGAATCTGGAAATTTCATAAATAATCATATGTACAGTAATTTTTAAAGAATTAACTGTATTGATTGGTCAAGTAAAACTATAGATTTATATTTTTCCCTTAAAGGAAATTGAAAGAGGTTTAAGTAGAAATTTGGAGTACCTCCATATGTTTTTTCTAAAATTAATTATAATTTTTCAAAGTTAGACTGACAAATCTAGAAAATGAACAATGAACAGTACCTGAGGAGCGATTTGCAAATTTTTTAATTTTTAAGCTAAAGTAAAGCTTCCGTGTACCTAATCACTTCTGAGCACGTACTTTGAGAGGTAAAAGTAGGATGTTTCAGTTTTGGTATCAGAGTAGAGGTTTTGGTACAGGACAAAGATTCTGGCGTATGATAGGAACGCTTTGCTTAGGATACATGGTACGCAGCGGATTAGTTAAGGCCCGATCTAGGTCAAATTTAGTGATGGGTTACTTGTTCATAGTCCAACTATAGTTTTGGATTGGACGTGAATGCTTTAAGGAAAATAAATACTTAGGATTAATAAGAGATGGAGATTGAATTCTCAGTTAGTTAAGGTTTAAAGGAAAGAAAGAGATAGCTTCCCACTTGCTAATGATCCCTTTGAATTCTCATTTAGGCATAACAATGAGGCCAAGGGCATGGGTGTCCTTCATGTGGCAGGTGATGTTACGATATTATAAAGTTAAGTACGACCAGTAGATGTTAAGAGAAAGGTAACCACTATTTAAAGACTTAGAGAATTCACCTTCCAAGAAAGAGTAATGACTAATACTCAGATAAGGCAGTTGATAAACTCATATTTGTACTGATTTTTAATATGTTAAGAGAGAGTTTATTATTGATTCTTATCCATATTTACTACTATATTGAGCAAATTAGTTAATAATATGAAATTGGACAAGTGGGAATTTAAATGATGTGATTTTAGTGCTTAATTGGGTAAATAATCTATTAAATATCCATTTCAGGTCAATACAGCAATCAATCAGCAAAGTAGAGCTTCCCTGTGGACTTTAGTCTCGACCTTAATTAGGTACTCACCATTGCGACCATACATCAATCAGCAAAGAAGTGTTCTCTGTAAATATTAGTCATGACCTTATGTACCTTCAGTCACGACCAAACATCAATGCAAAAACCAATCAGCGACTGATTTAAAGAAGTAGTTTGACAGCTGGAAGAAGAAACTAATAACAGAAGCAAGTTGGACTCACACATGGCTGAAATGGATTATGCATGTGCTGGCACATGGAAAACACTATTCACACACAACCACCACATCTGAATAGAAATACATGATTAATTGAACAACTGGGCTGATAGCTGGAGCTGATAACAGACTTGATCTAGGAATTGAGGAACTGAAGCAAGTGGGAGAGGATTGATGCATGTGCTGTAACAGAAACATGTGTTGAAGTGGAGATAATTCAGCACACAGTAATAGCTCACAGATCCCATACTTCTGCTATATATTCACGCATACTTCATCCATTCAATCACACATATCCATTTCACACTTTTCTCATCCCATTCACAGCACATCTGAGGCCACCATCATCCTCTTCTCCACTTTTGATTTCTCTTCTGCAAGCTTTCCTCTGTTCTAGTCAATAGAAACAGAGGAAAGTTCTGCACATTCATTTCATCTCCACCTTCTTTCTTCTTCAATCATGATTGCTGCTATGCTTCTTGTTGTTGTTGGAGTTCAGATAGCAATGCAAGGCTAAGCTGCTGTGCTCTCTTGGAGGTGACACCAAACCATAATCTTTTGAGCTTAACAGGGAGTTCATTGAGTCTTTAAGTCAGATTTAACTGTATCGAGTTGATGTATTTACTTCTAGTTTATTGATTCAATTAGAGTAGTAGATGAAAAAGAAGTAGGGAACTGAGTTGGATTTCTTATTTCTGCATTAATTATCCTTTGATTAATTCTCATCTTTAATCGAGTTGAACTTAGCTGTGATTAATTGAAGTGATTCTATTTAATTCATATTCTACTATCTTTGATGTTGAATGATTCATATTCTCTATTCAATGTCTACGAGTTGTAGCTTTGATTGAGATTTAGCTAGCAAGTTGCTAGCCAACCTATTCTAATTCAATTGATTAACTCTTGATATTCTGTGGATAATGAAGGTAAGGTAATCTCCAAGGGAACACACTTGTCATTCATTCATCTCATCATTATAAACACATAAAGCATAAACAATAGCATAGACTTTACATTCAGTTTTAGTTCAAATAGTTCAACACACAACTCATCTGCTTAATTTGTTAAATTGTGGCTCAATAGATTAATTAGGAACTCTAAGATCTAGTAGCTCCTTCTGATCTGACCTAGGTTAACCTCCGCTTTACTATTGGTTAGCTTAGTTTTGTTTGATAATTAAAATGACAGTTATCAAAATGGCGTCATTGCCAGGGAGCCTTACTTGTTAAGGTTTCCTAAGCAATCTCTTGGGCCCTAAAAACATAAAGAGTAGGTAGTTCTTTTAGTTTTTCTGCGAATTTTGTGTTTTATATCTGTCTAGTCGTGACCAATTGGCTTCATAGTCATGACTAAAGTGCTCTGGGATTTCTAGTCGCGATTAGATACACATTTGGTCGCAACCTGAAATCAGTTTTCAACTCAAATTTGCTCTCTGTCATTTTTAGTCGCGACCGGAGTGATTTTTGGTCGCAACCAAAAAAAATATTTTTCAAAAATTTTTATCTCTGTAATTTCTAGTCGCAACCAAATTGACACTTAGTCACGACTTAACCTCTCTGTGGTTTTTGGTTGAGACCTTAGTGCATTTTGGTTGCAACCAGAAATTTCTAACTTCAAAAATTTGCTCTCTGTGATTTTTAGTCGTAACCAGAGTGACATTTTGTAATAACCCTAATTTTCTGTACTGATTTGTATGTACAGTTTGTACGTAATATATGTGGGATTTTCTAAGGAAAATATGGCCATTTATGTAAAGAAAGTGATTGAATTGAAAAAAAGAAAAAAAATGCAAGGACTTAAGTGAAATTATAAATTTTTTAAGGCCAAAGAGAAAGTAGACAAAAATGTGGGGTCTTTAAGTGTAATTTTAGCCAAATGTGAGGACATAAGTGTAATTTATGAAAAGTCAAGGGGTAAAAGTGTAATTATGAAGAATTTGGACCGAAAATACGCCAAAAATGGCCGGAGTCAGATCAAACCCAAATTTTACCAATAGATGGAGAAAATTATTCCGGTTAGTTTGACGGGTAACAGAATTTTGATTTGAGGTCCCAAAAAATTGATATAAATTTCGGAAGTCAGATAAAATTATTACAGTATTTTTCAGACCTCAGAATCAGATAAAACTTTACAGTAAATTCCTACAATTAGTATGAGAATTTATAAAACTGACAGGATCAGAAAAGGAATCCTGCAGAATTTTTAATGGAATTTACAGTAGAATAAAATACCCGATAAATACCTTCGGGAGAGGTTTCTTGGGATTTGTGCCATAAAAGTAATGGACCTAGACAAAGGCCCAAAATGGCATCCCAGAGGCCCAATAAGGTACCTGAACAGTATGTGGGCCAGTGTCTAGAGGAACCCCAAAAAAGTGCAAAATTACGAAAATGCCCCTATGTTATAAAAATGTACAAGAGATGAATGGAGGGCATTATGGTCATTCTGGATAGGCCAAAATGCCAAGGCAGGTACAGGAAGGGTTAGTCAGAGTCAGTATATGCTCTGATAAGGTACAAAGAGGGGTGAAATGACAATTATGCCCTTAGGGTTAATATAGTGCAAGAAAGGGCACCAAGGGTATTTTGGTCATTTCTTAAGGGATCTGTTGAAACATCCTTACTTTCGTACATCTTATGGACCATTTGGTAGTATTTAGAACCACTTTCAATGTCATTGAAGTCCAATTCTTAAATCTGGAGTTTTACTCTTATCGAGTACTATTCACTATGTAAATTCCAGATGAGTGACCTGACTTCGAAAAATCATAACTAATTCTAGAAAAATAGAAATGAAGTGGTTCAAATTCATACATGAATCTAACTCAATTTTATTTCAGTAAAAAATCACTAGTTGACCATTCCTTGACTAAGTCAACGTAGGTCAACGTTACAACTTTACTGTTCATCCAGCGTTTTCCCCCTGAATCTAGCATTTTTGGTCCCAACTTTGATAATTTATATCTCCATGTGTAGACATCCAAATGAGACATTCTATATATCAAATAGAATCATAGTATGTCTACTATTTATCATAAAAATATCATACATTTATTCTTCCATTTACTATTTTTAATTATTTACCAAACATTATTAAGTCACCACTAGTTACTGTTCATAGTGGCAAATTCCAGCAATTAACTTTACATACATATGCATACATCCATCACATATCAGTCAAACATGCTAAATACTACCTATTATTAGATAATAAGTTGTTATACATCAAAGCATGTACAAAATCCTCATATTTCTATTACATCTTTTCCTGCCTGAAATCAGGCAGCATAACCGCTACGCTTCCTCTTTAGAAAGTAACTGATCTTGTACCGATTTGGTAATTCCCATGAGAAATACCATTCTATGTAAGTACCCAGGAAAGACTGGATGAACCGGCTAGGTCCACTCACTTCCAGCCTCCTTAGACAGTACCTACGTACACTGTACGTATCAGCTCCTTTCTTCATTATTGCCATCTTGTCATAATTTCGGCAGCATAACGGCGTCTCTCAGCATTCTTAAATTTCATTTTGACATAACCTCCCTGTAATCGGTTATATATGTGGATGAGATTGGGGGAATCTCAGTAGTAATAATCATAACAATATATGTAATACAGAGTGACAGTGCTTGCTTGTGATTGTATACAAATAAGTATGCTGCGTGCTTCAATACTCAATAACATTGATCATAGCATTATAATAGAGCTTCAAGCATAACATATAAGACAACAATCCAACCAAACAATAGCACAACAAATCACAAAGCCATTACATAAAAGCTAGGATTAGTTACTACCTCAAAAGCTTAGCAGAACTCTAGAATCTCTATACTGCTTTCAACTTCGCCAGAACTTCCTTTCTTCTTTCTTCCTTGCACCTTCTCTCTCTATAACTTCCTTCTCTCTCTTAAAGGAGCTCTAGGCCTTGATGAATGAAGGCAAGGGGGGTATTTATAGTTTTGATGGATGGCATTTCCGTAATTTCCAAGAACTCTGAACTTGTGGCCACCGTTTTTTCTGGAATTTCTTATTTTCTTTATTCCCTTTACTGCATCATCATGATATCATCCAAGGGACTCCCCATGGGACACCTAATCCCTCACATGTCTCACATGGAAAAATTAGGAGAGCCAAGAAGCCTCTGAAAAATTTCCAGTCCAATCCGTTACCGACCCGGTCCGATTCCTCGAAAGTTGGACTGTTTTCTGAAAATGCATATTATGTCTTCTGACCTTAAATTTAGGATCTGGGTCCTTTATATCATTAACATTTTTATACTGGGTCTAAACTTAATCACAGATCCATTTCGAAATGACCAAAATGCCCTTGGTGCCCCTTTCTTGCACTATCTTAACCCTAAGGGTAAAATCGTCATTTTACACCTCTCTGTACTCTGTCAGGGCATATACTGAATCAGGTTAACCTCACCTATGTATGTATTGGCTTCTGGGCCTATACAGAATGACTAAAATGCCCTCCATTTATCAATTACTCTTTAGTACAACACAGGGGCATTTTCATAATTTCGCACTTTCCCGGGGTTTCACCGGACACTGGCCCACCTATCAGTCTAAGAGTCTTTCTGGGCCTTTGATGGAGCCATTATTGGGCCTCCTAGGGTCCATTACCTTTATGGCACACATCACAAGGAATCTTCCCCGGCAATGTTCATCGGGTACTTTCGCCGTTATACACCGTTTATACACATCTCCGGACACCGGCTCCTTTTATCGAATACACTGGCCTACTGTGTCTAGGCATCCATTTGGATCATAATAGTCATCTGATTGAGGTCATCCGAACTCACCCAGTCCCAATTTAAATACCGATAAATCTCCCTATCGGATACCTGGAGGCCACACACTCCCATCTGAATTTACTAATTTGTGAATAACCTTTTCTACAGACCTCCTATCGATATTCTGTCAGTTCCCTGACATCCTCCTCATCAGGACGCATGATCCTGTAATTTTTCACTTATATCTGAGATCTAGGATATCCGGTAGGAATTTTTTATACTTTTAGACTATCAGATCAATTTGGCTATCTAGAGTCCTGAGAAAATTCCTGTATTAAGCTGGATTACCCAGCATCACTTGCTCTCTCTACTGGTGAAATCTGGGACTGAAAGGCTTTCGGGCAGTCCAAACCATTTCTGGCCTAACTTTCTTTAATTACAATTTAGCCCCAGGGAACTTTTCTTCTTTGCACTTAAGTCCCTCAAATTTGGCTAAAATTACACTTAAAGACCCCACATTTTTGTCTACTTTTCCTTTTTAGCCTTAAACTTTCCATAATTGCACTTAAGTCCTTACATTTTTTTCTTCTTCAATTTAATCCCTTTCTTTACATAAATAGCCACATCTTTTTCCTGAAAAACAACTCATATATTTCATTCAATCTGTACATACAAATCAGTACAGAAAATTAGGGATATTACATCTGTAATTAAGTTTAGACCCAATATAAGAATGTCAATGGTAGAAAGAATCCGGATACTAGATTTAAGGTCAGAAAATATATTATGAAATCTTAGAAAAATTAGATATAGAAACAGTCTGGTTTTTGGAAAATCGGATTGAGCCGGTACCGGATTGGACTGAAATTTTTCCAAAAGCTTCCTCCCTCTGCATTTTGGCCACATGGGCATATGAGGTGTCCTTCATGATGTCATCATTTCTTGGTGGGCAAGACAAGATTCAAGGTGCAATCTTGGCCATTAGGTTAAATAGTACACAAAGAGATCTTGGCCATCCATTTTCCATGAAATTTTCTATAAATACCCCCACAAATCTGCACCTTCACGCAAGACATGAGAACCCTTGGGGAACCTCTTGCAAAATGAAAACTCAAGTCAAGACAAAGAAGAATTCAAGGGCCAAAGTTCAAGCAAGCTAGAGATTAAAGGTAAGCAATCTATCCTAGCTTATTTTTCTTTGATTTTGGAGCTTGAACTTAGGGTTTCCATGGAAGAAAGATGAGTTTTTTCTAAGGTGTATATACTGTCCAAAACCTTAGATGAAAGGAGAAAGAAGAAATTAAAGTTAGAGTTATGAGATTAAAGCTTAAACAAGCTAGTTAGATGATTGGTTGTTGAATCAAGTTGATGTTCTTGACTTTGCCATGGAAGAACCATTTCGGTTTGCACTGTTCATGCACTTTTCATGATAGAAGAAGATGGAATTTCAATGATTTAAGGCTTCCATTGAGTTTATATGATGATTTTGTATAGGATTGGATAGGTTTTGAACCTTAGAAGCATTGGAATTGAAAGTTATAATGTTTGGAATTCTTCTCTATTACTGTTCACTCATAAGAACAGTGATTGGATTTTTATGATTTTGATGCTTCCAATGGTTTTAAAATGAAAAGTTGTGTAGGATAAAGTAGAGAAACAAGTATTGGAAGCATTGGAATCAAAATGAGAATTTTTGGAAGAATTGTGCATGTTTTTCAAATCTGTACAGAACAGTGCATAGGAGCTGGAATTTCATGATTATAAGTCTCATAAATGGATTTAAAAGGTAAAATTGTGTAGGGTAAGGTCAATACATCAATTGATTCAAAGGCCAAGTCTATTGGTAAAGATTGAAGAAAGTTATGTTAGTTAAATGTTCAAGAGAGATAGTCTTGAGTAATACTTGAGTTCATGGTCCTAATGAATTATGTGATGGGTATGAATGTGTTTAGGACCTTGAAACATCCAAGAAGATGTTGAGAAGGGGTTGACCGAAAGGTTTCATGGTTGGAAAGCTTAAGGAGCAAGTGCAAGAATAAGGAAGAAAGTTTAAGTTCAAGGTAGTGGACTTATCTCTTTATGTGCTTGATGTGGTATGCTTTTGTGTTGACATGTATATGATATTTGAATGATGTTGTGACATGTGAAAAGATGTTGAATATGTTATGAAGAACATGTTTCCCATGGCCATGCATTTTTATGAAAAGCATATAGCATGATGGCATGCATGTCACTAATTAAAGAAAGTTTAATGAAATTACATATCATGCATTAGCATCCTCTTGCATTTTTAAGTGGTAATGTTTGCTATTGAGATTCCCTAGAATCTCACCCTCCCACAACCAACCAATTTAGGGCAAGCATAAAGGAAATGTATGCATGAAGAAGAGCTAAAGAATGGGAGAAAGAAAATGAAGTAATGGATGTCTTAGTAGATGCCATGAATTTCCATGTTTGTAAGGTTATGTAATATGCCATTGTATGTAAAGAATATGTATGAATTAATTATGGAATAACCTCATGATGTATATGAATACATGGGAGGAAAAGTGAAGGTCTATGCATGCTGGAACAATTATTGAGAATTGAAGAAAGAAAACTGAAATGGTAAAAACGTAGGTCATGAAGCAGTTTTATTGTGGCTTCAGTCTGACCTAGTAAATCAAGGAATTAATTCACAAAATTTTGTGATCATGTATTATACATCCAGATTTTTAAATTCATAGGTAATATGCCTCAATTGGATGTGTATATCAATAGAAACGAATTTCCAAAGTTAAGAAACAGATTCTGGAATTTCCAGAATTTGCCATATGAATAGTAAAAAGTAACGATTTAACTGTATCAATTGGCAAGGTAAATGTCCATATTTATATTTTTTCCTTAAATATTTATGAAATATATTCAAGTAGAAATTTGGATCACCTCCATACGATTTTTCTGCAATTAGTTATGAATTTTTAAAGTTGGACTGTCAATCTGGAAATTACATAATGAGCAGTACCTAAGAAGTAAGTTCTAAAATTTTAATTATTGGGCTAATGTAATACTTCCGCTAATCAAATACACTTCCGAATACGTACTCTGTGGTGTTAAAAGTAGGATGTTTCACATTCGGTAGCGACCAAAAATCCTGATTCAAAAATTTTTACTCTCTGTGACTGTTAGTCGTGACTTGAAGTTCATTTTTGTCGCGATATCTGCTCTCTGTGAATTTTTGTCGCGACCTGATCTTTCTAAACTATGACTAACTGATCTCATTTGCTGAATTTCTTGCTTTACTAATATATTTGATCTTTTACATTATTGTTGAGCGTGATTTGAATGACCAAAAGCTTTGAACTCATTCCTTTAGATAGAGAAATCAATAGGACACTTAGGCAATTTAAGAAAGCTAAAAATCAATATAGTGTTGCATCTATTACTGCTGATACTGAACTTGCATCTTGTGATATATTAGATAATCATCTTGTCATGGAGCATGTTAATGTAGGTGAAGCTCAGATCATAATCAGAATAATCAACATGAGCAGTATGCAGAGAATAACATGAACAATAGAAGGCCACGAGGAGCATAAGAGATCTCACTTCTTCTAATGCTAACTATGATCCTTTTCACACTCATCCTGCTCTAGATGTGAACTTTGAGTTGAAAGGTCCCTTGTTGAGTAACTTACCAAAGTATTATGGATTGGCAGGTGAGGATCCTTTCAATCATTTGCAGACTATGCAGTGGGTTTGCTCAACTATGAAGCTTGTAGGAGTTGACATGGATGCTGTGCAAAGACAAGTCTTTCATTTCACACTAGAAGGAAAGGCAAAAGAATAGTTCTATATGCTACCATATCATGCACCTCAAGCTCTACAATCCTGGAACAACTTAAGAAGTGACTTCTTGGAGAGATATTTTCCTTCATCAAAGACTGCTACATTAAGGAAGAAAATTTTTGCTGCAAAACAGTATGCTGAAGAGCCTTTCTATGAGTTTTGGGTCAGATTTTAAGAGTTACTGGCTAGATGTCCATATCATCATATTCCAATGGAACATTTAGTGCAGTATTTTCATTAGGGATTGCGCCATGCATGCAGAAAGAATTTGGATGTAGCCGCTAGAGGTTCTATTGATGATTTGACACCTGATGAAGCATGGAGCTTGATTGAGAAGATAGCAAACAATAACTAGCAGTATGGAGGTTATGATGCTAGACAAGTCCATGAGGTTTATGCAAGGTCTTCTTCTCAATAATACAGCTGCTCAACTGAGCAATTCATATGTTCAAAGCCCATACTCTCAAGCTCTAGTTGCTCCTAGCTAGCTACCAGCTTTGTTCATCTCTAATGCACATCAATGCAAATTGTCCTTCACATCATGAGGAGGTATCAGCTATCTATCAAGGAAGACCAAACCAGTATCCACCAAGGAATCCATATTCTAATACATATAATGAAGGATGGAGAGAGCATCCAAATTTCAGATGGAGAGATGGAGGTGGAGCTGCTGGGCATAATAGGTTCAATAATGACAAGCAAGTGGCTGAATCCTCTAGAGCCATAGAAGTGTCTAATTCTGCAAAGGATAATGGAATTTCTGAGATACTAAAGAGCATTACTGTGATGAATTCAAATATAAATTCCATTAATGCAAACTTCAGCTCTAACTTCAAGGACTTGAGGTCTACAGTGGAGAACAACTTAGCAATGGCAGAATCTAAGTTTGCTGCTTTGGAGAACAAATTAGAACAGTGGGAAACAAAAGCTGAAAACATGAATGGCTATGTATCACAGCTAGCTAATTTAGTAAATGATTTTCATGCCAGAATGGGAGGAAAGTTACCTTATAACACAGTTGTTAACCCAAAATCTGTAAATGCTATGAGCTTGAGAAGTGGAAGAATAGTGGGGGAAGCAGATGCCAATGATGATGACAAGAAGAACAATAAATCAATTGAGCAGCAGAACAGATCAGAAAGCAGCAAGGAGAAGGATATGCTGCAGCAGAATGAGAAAGTTGTATTAAAGCAATCTGCACAACCACCTGGGATGCAGGAAGCAGCAGCTAGTTCCAGCAATGCAATTCAGGAATCCAGCAAAAACTAGAATAAAAAGGACCATGAAGATACAGAGCAGAATGACAAAGAGATAAGTATTAAGCACCTACCTTTTCCTACTACATACATACGTCCTAAGAAATTTTTAAAGGATAAGCGGGAACAAGAAATTCTGAATCTGTTAGGTAATTTGGAAGTTAATGTGCCACTTGTGGATCTAATCAAAAGTATACCTAAGTATGGGAAATTTATGAAAGAACTCTGCACCAATAAAAGAATCTACAAACCAAATGAAAGGGTTCAAGTAGGATCTAGTGTATCAGCTTAACTTAAGCCACAGCTTCCTATAAAATGTGATAATCCAGGTTCATTTACAGTATGGCAAGTTTCAGTGTGCTAATGCTTTGTTAGATCTTGGTGCAGCTATTAATGTCGTGCCAACTTCCATCTATACATCATTAGGCATAGGCATAATGAAACATCCTCCTTTAAACTCCTCAGAGTATAGTTGCGGAAGCAATATTAGCTTAACTTAAGTCCAGAGATTGAACTTTTACTCCTAAGTTCCTTATTCTGAACCTTTACTTTGAGAATTGGTTTCTTTCATTATACACGTCCAAATGAGGCTTATTACCTATTCACGGAATGCCCCAGATGTGTACTACCGGCTCACTAAATCTCGTGGCCAGACTCCTCCGTTTACTAGGTCAAACTGAGGTCAGAACACTGCTGCCTCAGGACCTACGAATTTCCCCTTAATTTACCATACATAAATTGAATATGCCAAACAATATTTATCATTGGATAACATAATGTCATACAGCAAGGCATACACAACAAGACATATACATAATCTTTCTATCTCTATTACATCTCTTTCTGCCTAAACTCCGGCAGCATAACCGCTACGCCTCATCTGTACAAAGAACTAAACTGTACTGATTCGGTAATCCCCTCATGAGAACTACCATTCTACGTAGTACCCAGGAAAGACTAGATGAACCGGCTAGGTCCACTCACTTCTAGCCTCCTTAGACAGCACTACGTACACAGTACTTATCATATACTGATGTTCAGTCTTTACTTCGGCAGCATAAGGGCGTCTCTTAGCATTCTCAAAATCCACTTCAACATAACCTCCCTGTAATGGGTTATGTATGGGGATGAGATTCGGGGGAATCTCAGTAGCAACAATCATAACAATATATGTAATGCAGTGTGACAGTGCTTGCTTGTGATTGTGTACAGATAAGTATGCTGCGTGCTTCTATACTCAATAACATATGATCATAGCATTGCAGTAGAGCTTCAGACATAACATATAAGACAACAATCCAACCAAACAATAGCACATCAAATCACAAAGCCATTACATAAAATCTAGGATTAGTTACTACCTGGCTAGCTTAGCAGAACTCTACTATCTCTATTCTGCTTCCAGCTCCGCCAGAACTTCCTTTCTTCCTTTCCTCCTTTCTCTCTTCCTTTCCTTCTCCTTCTCTCTTCTTTCTCTCTCTTTCCCTTCTCCATACGTGGAGCAAATGAAGGCCATAGGGGGGTATTTATAGGGTTTCCCAATGGCATTTTCTGTAATTTCCATGCCATCTGATCCTGTGGTCCTGGTTTTTCCTGGAATTTCCTATTTTCCTTATTTCCTCTTTACTGCATCACCCAGGACACCTCAGCCTGCCACCTCAGCGTCATATTTTGCACATACTGAAAATCCTGGACACCTCAGCATGCTGACTCACTGGTCCAGAGTCCTGCCTCGTAATACGTGTCCTCAGCTTTATCTGCTTCCTCCAGACTAATGCCATGTGGCGCCTAAAAGAGACCTTGCATCCTTCCCAATGCTATCCAGATAAGTCCCAGACTTATCTGATCACCTCCTCGGTTTTCGTGTCAACCGAGTAACTTTACTCTACTAAAAGGTCACTGAATCACCACTCTAATGCCATGTGGCATCTTGTGGGTCCCATGAGGATACCTTATCAGTCCACCTCATAGTCTCCAGATAACCTTTCCTGTATCTATCCTCTTTCCCCAGTTCTGTCTCTAACCGGGTAACTATCTCATTTGGACCTTCACCACTCTTGGCCCACTAGATCTCATACGGCTAGCACCACTTATAGTCACTAGTCGCGACCTAGCCATCATCTCATCACGACATAATGAAACATCCTCCTTTATATCTCTCAAAGTACTCTTGCTATAGCTCTCTTGAAGTGGATTATATTTCTCTTGCCGAAAATCCTGGTAGAAAATAACTGTACTGATTCGGTAATTCCCCATGAGAACTACCATTCTACGCAAGTACCCAGGAAAGACTGGATGAACCGGCTGGGTCCACTCACTTCCAGCCTCCTTAGACAGCACCTACGTACACAGTACTTTGTATAGTCTACCAGCACAACGGTATTTTCTAACAAATATCTTTAAGTCTTAACCTTAAAACCTTGACCTTAACTTTGAACTTTAACCTTACTCAATTGGAACTATTTTAGAACATTTGAAATACCTCTTAACCTCAAAAACATGAATTTCCAAGTGTTGGGCTTACGGTTACTGTTCACTGCCACTATTCACTGGGTAATTCCAGATTACAACCTGAACTTTGGAAATTCATAACTAAATCTAGAAAAATCATTTTAAGGTGATTCCAATTTATAATGAAATATATTTCATTTAAATTTGAGATAAAAATATTAAAATGAGATCTTCTTGTCCAGATCAAATCAGTTTATTCGTTGAACTTTACTGTTCATTTGGTAAATCTGGAAATTCCAGTTTCTTTGCCCCATTTTCAAAAATTCATTTCTCCTTGTATACTTATCCAATTGAGTTTAATTAAATATGTATTTAAAGATCCATATGTCTACTTTAATCTCTCAAAATTTAGAGGAAAAAATCATTCGTTTACTATATGAAATTAGCGCATGAACCTCACTGCCTCTGAGTAGTCATTTTACCTTATTCCAGATTTCAACTCCTAACTTTGAAAAATCATAACAATTCGAGTTCTTAACCAAATGAGGCGTTCTTGGTGTCCATTTAAAGATATAGATCTTAGCTATGTTCATGCAAAATTTCATATGAAAACTCATCATATAAGTCAATCAAAATACTGATGGAAGTACACTACCTCAGATTGGATTTATGAGTAGCATGCATCATACAAACCAAAATATCATCTTGTATTTAAAGTGCACACTTTTTAAATTATGTACAGTCATCCATCAACATTTACCCTCTTGCCTTGAGAAGATCCAGCACCTAGAGCATGTTTAATTATATGGAAGGAATGAGATTTCAATGAAATCCCAATAGCAAGTAATATAAACTATAAGGTTATGCATGTTTGATTGAATGCCTAACATGTTATCATGCAATGGGAGCTAATTCATGCTTATACATAAGCAATTCTAATATGCATATTGTCATGACATATATTGCAAGGAGTATCACATACTCATATCACATCATCATCATCATCACACAACATTCCATGCTCAACCAAACTTTCATGCATAACAAGTAAGCAAAACAATCAAAGCACATAAGTTTATAGTTAGATATTCTTGCTACCTCTTGTAGATCCTTGTTCCTTTCCTTCTTGTAATGGTCTTTCCTTGCCACAAATGTCAAAACCTAGGTATTACAAGATAATTACCAAATTATAACTCCATTCTAAACAAAATCCAAGTCTAGTTTCAATAAGCTCCCTTTTTCCAAAAATTCCCATTTTGGTTCCAATGCTTCCCATACTTGTTCCTCCACTTTACCCCCACACAAAATCTCATTTTAAGACCATTGGAAGCATCAAAATTATAAAATTCAAATCACTGTTCACGCGAGTGAACAGTACCCGTGAGGAATTTTCAACATTATAACCTTTAATTCCAATAGTTTCCAAGGTTTAAAACCTTTCCAATCCTACACAAAATCATCATATAAACTCAATGGAAGCATTAAATCATTGAAATTCCATTTTCTTCTATCATGAACAGTGCATGAACAGTGCAAACCGAAATGGTAAAGTGAAGAGCATCTACTCACCTTACTTGCTCTTTCAAGACCCTTGCTTCTTCCTTGCTTCTTCCTTGCTTTCTTCCACTTTCTTTCTCTAGAACTCACTTCTCTCTCTAAAGGAGCTCTTGGGTGTGAATAATGAATGGAAAGGGGGGGTATTTATAGCAAAAGTCATGTGCCATTTGAAGGCCAAGATCACTTTGGAAACTATTTGATCTAATGGTTAAAGGTTTGATCTTGGAATATCTTTTCACTTTTCACTCAAGACCTTACCACCATGACATCACTAGCATGGCCTCCCTTGGTACACCTAACCCTTCCTCTTTTTGGGTGCCATTCTTGTGTCCTTGTGGGTCCCACCATGTGCAACACCTAATTCTTACTTTATTCTCTTTTTCTTTCTTTTCAAAAATTCATAAATTATTTATTATTTGGACTTGGGCTCCAAGATAACTTTTGGGCCTTATTGGGCTGGCCTAGGACGAAATGTTGGGCCTCTTTTAGGTCCAATAGCTAATTGGCCCAAATCCCAATGTACTTTCCTCATACCGATATCCGTAAATTACCCTGATCTTAGCATAAATGCTAAACACCTCTTTTAATTGTTCTAACATTTTTAGAAATTCATTCTAATATAAAATGAATTCTCTACAAAGTTTCATAATTTTCTGAGACCCAGAAGTCCTGTTAAAAATTACATATATTTCCTTTAACCCTTTATCGGTGTCCTTTTTCACCGTAAATTCCATAATTAATTCTACAGGACTCATTTTTCACTTCTGTCAACTCCATAAATTCTCATATTAATTATAATAATTTACTATCAAATTTCCTCTGATATCCATCCATTGTGTGAAATGACCAAAATGCCCTCCATTTACTTCTGGTTTCTTAGGGCATCACAGTGACATTTTCGTAATTTTGCACTTTGGCTCTTAGACTTTCTTCCTCTTCCAATTAATCCTTTTCTTTACATAAATATGGCCACATCTTTTCCTAAACATCTCATATATTTTATTCAATCTGTACATACAACTTAGTACAGAAATTAGGGATGTTATGTTTCTCTCCCCCTTAAAATAAATTTCGTCCTCGAAATTTACTTAGTACCTTAGTCAACAATCTTAAATATACATCCTCTTTAAGTCTCTTTCGGCTTTAAGACTAAGAATCCGGGTATCCATCTCTTATCTTTTATCTTATTATCTAGCGGAGTACTTTCAATATCCGCTTCATGTCCTTGCTGCCATTACTCTTTTTGTATGAGTCAACTTAATTGGAGTTTATTTCTACTTCATCACGGCACTTGATCTTGTGCTATGCATCCATTTGCTTATAGACAACTCCTTGTATCAAACTCTCTCGAATATTATTGTATTCGGGAGTTTCACTCACTCATCATACTTTCTAACACTTATCCCTTATTACTTCTCTTAGCATCTCGCAGAATTCTTTAACATCCACAAAGCTTCAGCCTCTTTTGGTATAGAAACTCTTACAACTCTATTGTTGCTCTTATCATCTTTAATGATTCAACATCATACAGAGAGAGGACTTATGCAGTTATTCTTTTCTTTACTTTACTGCTAAGTAGGAGCATATACTCTAACATGCATAATGCCTGGCCAATATCTTGTAGGACTGTATACTTTCTCCTAAATGCAAAGCTCTAACATTCTCTTATGACTTTATCAGCCTCTCAGGAGAGTATTGCTCTTTTGCTTCTCGTTCTCCTGAACAAAGTCATAATTTAAATCTTTCATTTCAAATCCACTCTTATTTGGACTTGGCAGAAGGGTTTTAATCCTTTAATGTTCATAACCTTTCTAACTTTTCATAACTTTGTTTATCATTCATCATATATATGCCAAACTTCTATGGCATTTACACTCTTTCATATCTTACCCCTTAACATCTTGGTGTAACTCCAGGGTCTATCTTACTTTAACTTTTCACTTTTCTTACCTTGTCCATCTATACCAACTTCTGTGACAACTGGACCCTTTTTCATTACTCTTTCTTAGACTACTCTTGCCTTAACATCTTTCTGGACGAAGGCTACCTTACTCTTCTAAGCCTTAGCATTCTCTATCTCATATAACTACTGGGTTCTATATTTACTTTAGACCTTCTTCTCTAGGTCTCTCTAGCCTTTTAATCTTTTTATCCTCATCTGGAGGATTTATCTGCTCATACTTTTCTATTCTCAAAACATATGGGGTTCTCTTCTTTGTTCCTCAGGCATACTTCTATAAAACTTTTGAATATCAGCACTCAGACTTTAACTTGGACTCCGTCTTTGTTTAAAGAAAACTAAGTTCAGTCTGTATAATATAGGCTATCTGAGGAAAATCATTATAAATAATTTTTCTGGATGAGTTTATCAACTAGTGAAGCTTCCTTACCTTAACTTCGTCTTTGGCATTCATCTTCCCAAAGAGATACTACATTGTACTCATCTCATGGCTCATTACTTTCCTTAGGCTAGGTCTAACTGCGACCTCGGGATCTAACTGCGATCAACTGTCAGCCTCTTTAGAATCTAACTGTGACTCTGGAATTGTTAGGATCTAACTGCGACCCTGGAGCCATGCTAGGATCTAACTGCGACCCTCCAGAATCTAACTGCGATTCTGTATATCTCCCGAAGATCTTAAACAAACAGACTAAGTTATAGGGTTCACCGCTTCTACTTGTTGATAACTCAATAAAAATTTAAAAATATTACGTTCAGTAGCCCATATTATTTCCCAAGACTTTACTTACTTCCTCTCTTACTCAGGAGTTCCTTCTCATCTTTCTCTTACTGTGGCTTACCATGCCTTGTGCAATCATGGTTTTACCACCTGCCATTGCATTTTGCTGCTATGGCCTCATCATAACTTCTCATGTAAATCTGTGCTCTAACTGCGAGCCATTTGAACTATGCTCTAACTACGAGCAGACTGCATCAGATCCAACTCTTATCTGAAGAGTGATCTGTACTCATCTGAATCTAGTCTCTATCTCAGAGTCATCTGTTTCAAATCTAACTCTTTCTGTATACCATTCCTTTCAATAGAAATGGCTCTGAGTACTGTATTCTCAAGCCTATAGAAAAACCTGAATCACCCCAATCATAAATCATATCAGAATATCATATCATACCTTATCGTCCCATAAACTGAGACTATCTATCATCCTCAATACATTCCTTATTGCATATCATATGGTATGGGAGCAACATAATTTTCTCATAACTTCCTCACCATATATACTCTACCCTGCATATACTGCGAAATGGGAGTATTCATCATGGCATACTCTAACATACATGTCATTATATGACAACTGCAAGGAGATACAACTATTTATCATAATTTGCTCAACCATCCATCAGACATTGTAACAAACTAAGTAAGCCTCAAAACATATTTCCTTTATCATATTGCCTATCATATCCTGATCATTCATCCTGAAATATCTATCTATTTCACTTAGGCTGCCATGCTACCCTCTTATTAGGGTATAGACTTGACCCTTCTATCGAATAGGGGAGTTACTTTATCTTTAGAACCGTGGCTATCTTTCTTTTTCTAATCTTGCTTACAGCTACTGCTCTATTGAACTTCTGTGACTACCTGAGAAAAACTTTTTCTTTATAACACAGAATTCAACCCATTAACTGACTTCTTAGTCATTCAACTCTCATTGCTCGTGTGGATGAACTTGGCTACATATTTCATCAAAGGGTTCCTCTTTCTCTTTTTAACCCTTAGCCTCACGCTCATCTCTATTTAACTGAGAGGAATACTTTTCATAATCTTACTCAAGAATTACTTCTCAGGTGAGCGGACCAGTCTCCATTTCTCTAGAGTAACATTGGTGTCTTTCTACTATCTCTTAACTATTTTCGCGGTATACATCAGTCTCAGTCTACTCTTGACTAGACTATGGTTTCTTCCTGGTCTTTTTCTTGATCCTGACCAACTTAGATCATATAAATCTCATTCATCATCTAGCACCATTACTTATGTTCTCTAACAGCCCAGCACCCTTCCACATAGATATTGTCCGCTTTTCCCTTAAGCAGCCCTGAGGCCACACGAGAGCACAGTTTTATTCTCCAGGCACATGAGGACTTTAACCCTTTAGGCACCCGAAAATGCATCCTCTGGGTATCAGAGCTATGCAGATAAAGATATTATCCCCTCTCCCCTTAGGCAGGCACCTTTGGGCCCACACGAGGTCAGGGTTTTGTTCCCCAGCACTGCCTGCCTACCACTCGTGCCTGCCTACCCCCACTGGGGTGCTTGGTGACGAGGGCGCTTGGTGAGTACTGGAAACACGTTCATACTCTAGGGAGAGAACCATTCAAATTTCTTATTTGTCTAAGGGATCAGTCTAACTAAACCAGAGTATCACTGAGCCAGAACCTTCTGTTCTGTGCCAGAATCTTATGCTCTAAGCCAGAATCCTTTGTTCTGTGCTAACTTTATTCTGTACTAATGCTAGAAATCATCTGTTCAGAGCATTTTCTAAGCCAAAATCTTTTGCTCTGATACCAAAATGAGACATCCTACTTTATATCTCTCAGAGTACTCTTGCTATAGCACTCTCAACTGGATTATATCTCTCTTGCCGGAAATTCTGGTAGAAAATAACTGTACTGATTCGGTAATTCCCGATGAGAACTACCATTCTACGTAAGTACCTAGGAAAGACTGGATGAACTGGCTAGGTCCACTCACTTCCAGCCTCCTTAGACAGCACTTACGTACACAGTACTTTGTATAGTCTACCCAGCATAACGGCATTTTCTAGTACACATCTTTGAATCTTAACCTTAACTTTAACCTCAAAAACATGAATTTTCCATTAATTGTTCCAGAAAACATAACCAATCTCTTTGGCCTTTCATACATTCATATACATTATGGGGTTATGCCATAATTATTTGATACATTTATTTCATCATTTACTATTATACCTTTTCATCATGAACATTGCTGCTCAACTTGTCATATAACAACATTACATGCAACAATTCGCACATTTATTACATAGAATTCAAATCTTCCAATTCCCAACCTCTCTTCATGCCTCTTTATCTTCTTTACTCATTCGTAAACCTGTGGGTTTGGGATTACATGGATGGGGTGAGATTTCTGGGGAAATCTCAGTAGCAAACGGTACTAAACAATGCATGCATTAAAGTAAATACTTGTGCTTGCTTGTGAAAGTGTAAACATTGTGTAATGTGCATGCTTCCATGTAACATATGAAATACAATTGGCCAAGGTAATCATAGAAACAGAGCTTCAATCATATACACATATGCACACAATTCAACAAAGTCATAGCACAATCAAGCTTAACATTCAATACATACAAGTTTAGGGTAAGTTTACTACCTCAGATTGGATTTATGAGTAGCATGCATCATACAAACCAAAACATCATCTTGTATTTAAAGTGCACACTTTTTAAATTATGTACAGTCATCCATCAACATTTACCCTCTTGCCTTGAGAAGATCCAGCACCTAGAGCATGTTTAATTATATGGAAGGAATGAGATTTCAATGAAATCCCAATAGCAAGTAATATAAACTATAAGGTTATGCATGTTTGATTGAATGCCTAACATGTTATCATGCAATGGGATCTAATTCATGCTTATACATAAGCAATTCTAATATGCATATTGTCATGACATATATTGCAAGGAGTATCACATACTCATATCACATCATCATCATCATCACACAACATTCCATGCTCAACCAAACCTTCATGCATAACAAGTAAGCAAAACAATCAAAGCACATAAGTTTATAGTTAGATATTCTTGCTACCTCTTGTAGATCCTTGTTCCTTTCCTTCTTGTAATGGTCTTTCCTTGCCACAAATGTCAAAACCTAGGCATTACAAGATAATTACCAAATTATAACTCCATTCCAAACAAAATCCAAGTCTAGTTTCAATAAGCTCCCTTTTTCCAAAAATTCCCATTTTGGTTCCAATGCTTCCCATACTTGTTCCTCCACTTTACCCCCATACAAAATCTCATTTTAAGACCATTGGAAGCATCAAAATTATGAAATTCAAATCACTGTTCACGTGAGTGAACAGTACCCGTGAGGAATTTTCAACATTATAACCTTTAATTCCAATGGTTTCCAAGGTTTAAAACCTTTCCAATCCTACACAAAATCATCATATAAACTCAATGGAAGCATTAAATCATTGAAATTCCATTTTCTTCTATCATGAACAGTGCATGAACAGTGCAAACCGAAATGGTAAAGTGAAGAGCATCAACTCACCTTACTTGCTCTTTCAAGACCCTTGCTTCTTCCTTGCTTCTTCCTTGCTTTCTTCCACTTTCTTTCTCTAGAACTCACTTCTCTCTCTAAAGGAGCTCTTGGGTGTGAAGAATGAATGGAAAGGGGGGGTATTTATAGCAAAAGTCATGTGCCATTTGAAGGCCAAGATCACTTTGGAAACTATTTGATCTAATGGTTAAAGGTTTGATCTTGGAATGTCTTTTCACTTTTCACTCAAGACCTTACCACCATGACATCACTAGCATAGCCTCCCTTGGTACACCTAACCCTTCCTCTTTTTGGGTGCCATTCTCTTGTCCTTGTGGGTCCCACCATGTGCAACACCTAATTCTTACTTTATTCTCTTTTTCTTTCTTTTCAAAAATCCATAAATTATTTATTATTTGGACTTGGGCTTCAAGATAACTTTTGGGCCTTATTGGGATGGCCTAGGATGAAATGTTGGGCCTCTTTTAGGTCCAATAGCTAATTGGCCCAAATCCCAATGTACTTTCCTCATACCGATATCCGTAAATTACCCTGATCTTAGCATAAATGCTAAACACCTCTTTTAATTGTTCTAACATTTTTAGAAATTCATTCTAATATAAAATGAATTCTCTACAAAGTTTCATAATTTTCTGAGACCCAGAAGTCCTGTTAAAAATTACATATATTTCCTTTAACCCTTTATCGGAGTCCTTTTTCACCGTAAATTCCATAATTAATTCTACAGGACTCATTTTTCACTTCTGTCAACTCCATAAATTCTCATATTAATTATAATAATTTACTATCAAATTTCCTCTGATATCCATCTATTGTGTGAAATGACCAAAATGCCCTCCATTTACTTCTGGTTTCTTAGGGCATCATAGTGACATTTTCGTAATTTTGTACTTTGGCTCTTAGACTTTCTTCCTCTTCCAATTAATCCTTTTCTTTACATAAATATGGCCACATCTTTTCCTAAACATCTCATATATTTTATTCAATCTGTACATACAACTTAGTACAGAAATTAGGGATGTTACACATAACACCTTCTGTGTTCATTAGTCGCGACCACAACATCCTTTAGTCGTGACCATAACATATTCTAGTCGCGACCCCATCACTTTCTAGTCGCAACCAGGCTCATTCTACTCATTAGTCACGACACCACAACATTATCCGTCACGACCAATCCTCTCTGCCAATATTAGTCGCGACCATAATACACTCTCGTTGCGACCAACTTCTTTATCATCGTGACCTAATTGGTCAACTCTTGAACCTTTGACCTTTACATCATCCCCAAATGGCCATTTACCCCTTGGGACTTCCACTGTTTACACATAAGTCCCCGTACCTTTACTTACTCGCAGCTCAGTCCCTGAAACTCTTTACGTTCCTCTGGAACTTCTGCTAAAAAGGGGTCTAGTAGCCTCTAAATCTTAGGCTATCTCTGCATCTCTAGGCCTGAAAATTGGGATGTTACACATGGTCTCACTTAAGGGGACTTCAATGATAGTGTAACTTGCTGATCGAACCACTAGGAAACTAAAGGGACTGTTAGAGGACGTATTAGTGAAGGTCAAAGACTTGATTATACCTACAGATTTTTATGTCTTAGACATGTCACAAGAGTTAAATTCAAAGGGACCTATTATCTTGGGTAGGCCATTCCTTAGGACAGCCAACACTGTGATAAGCATAAAAAATGGGAGCATTACATTGGAAGTGGGTGATAATGTCATAACTTTTAATGTCTACGAAGCAATGAGACATCCATTTGAAGATTACTCACTGTTAGGCTTAAGTACAATTGATGCATACATTGAAGAAGCTAAAGATGAACATGAGTTGTTGGTGCAGAATTCTAAAAGCTGAATGTGAATTGTTTGAATCTGAAATTTCTTCTTCTTCTTCTGCTCTAACTTGAAGTACTTGAGGTCTACAGTGGAGAACAACTTAGCAATGGCAGAATCTAAGTTTGCTGCTTTGGAGAACAAATTAGAAGAGTGGGAAACAAAAGCTAAAAACATGAATGGCTATGTATCACAGCTAGCCAATTCAGTAAATGATGTTTAGGCCAGAATGGGAGGAAACTTACCCTCCAACACAATTGTTATCCCAAAATCTATAAATGTTGTGAGCTTGAGAAGTGGAAGAATAGTGGGGGACGCAGATGCCAATTATGATGACAAGAAGAATAATAAATCAATTGAGCAGCAGAACAGATCAGAAAGCAGCAAGGAGAAGGATATGCTGTAGCAGAATGAGAAAGTTGTATTAAAGGAATCTGCACAACCACCTGGGATGCAGGAAGCAGCAGCTAGTTCTAGCAATGCAAGTTAGGAATCTTGCAGAAACTAGAATAAAAAGGACCATGAAGATACAGAGCAGAATGACAAAGAGATAAGTATTAAGAACCTACCTTTTTCGACTGCATACATACGTCCTAAGAAATTTTTAAAGGATAAGCGGGAACAAGAAATTCTGAATCTGTTAGGTAATTTGGAAGTTAATGTGCCACTTGTGGATCTAATTAAAAGTATACCTAAGTATGGGAAATTTATGAAAGAACTCTGCACCAATAAAAGAATCTGTAAACCAAATGAAAGGGTTCACGTAGTATCTAGTGTATCAGCTTTACTTAAGCCATAACTTCCTATAAAATGTGATGATCCAGGTTCATTTACAGTTCCAATTACTATTGGCAAGTTTCAGTATGCTAATGCTTTGTTAGATCTTGGTGCAGCTATTAATGTCATGCCAACTTCCATCTATACATCATTAGGCATAGGCATGGGCTCACTTAAGGAGACTTCAATGATAGTGCAGCTTGCTGATCGAACCATTAGGAAACCAAAGGGACTGTTAGAGGACATATTAGTGAAGGTCAAGGACTTGATTATACCTGCAGATTTTTATGTCTTAGACATGTCACAAGAGTCAAATTTAGAGGGACCTATTATCTTGGGTAGGCCATTCCTTAGGACAGCCAACACTGTGATAAGCATGAAAAATAGGAGCATTACAGTGGAAGTGGGTGATAATGTCATAACTTTTAATGTCTACGAAGCAATGAGACATCTATTTGAAGATTACTCACTGTTAGGCTTAAGTACAATTGATGCATACATTGAAGAAGCTAAAGATGAACATGAGTTGTTGGTGCAGAATTCTAAAAGCTGAATGTGAATTGTTTGAATCTGAAATTTCTTCTTCTTCTGCATTTTCTTTGGATAGCAGTGGTGATGTGTCAAATATTAACCAAATTTCAGTTGATAGCTTACTTTCCACCCTGCAATTTTTTTCTTTTGCTGTTACTGATATTTTTATTGAGGATTTTATTGCAAGAACAGAATTAGATGTTGCAAAACCTGTGATGACAGAATTGTTGAAACCTGTTGTAGCTTTAGAAACTAGGAAGTTGGGGCCATCAACTGTTCAACCACCTGAGTTGGAACTCAAACCCCTTCCTAGTAACCTTAAATATGTGTTTTTGGCTTAAAATAATACATTACCTGTTATAATTGAAAATGCACTTTTTGTTTCTGAGGAAGAGAGATTAATTTCAGTCTTAAAAACACATAAGAAAGCAATAGGTTGGACTCTAGCTGATATACCTGGTATAGATGCATCTGTATGCACACATAAAATTCTGTTAAATGATGGAGCCAGGCCTATTAAGCAATAACAAAGAAGACTAAACCCCTTGATATCTGATGTAGTCAAGAAAGAGGTGACTAAGTTGTTAAATGCTGGCATTATTTACCCAATTTCAGATAGTGAATGGGTAAGTCCAGTTCATGTGGTGCCTAAGAAAAGTGGTATAATTGTGGTAATGAATGAAAATAATGAACTAATTCCTACTAGAGTGCAGAATTCATGGAGAGTGTGCATTGATTATAGGAAATTGAATGATGCAACTAGGAAGGATCATTTTCCTTTACCATTTATAGATCAAATGTTGGAAAGGCTTGCTGGAAAAGCTAATTATTGCTTTCTTGTGGTTTTTCAAGATATTTTCAAGTTCCAATTGCACCAGAAGTGTAACATCCCAATTTTTGGGTCTAGGAGAACTAGGAGGTAGTCTGATATGGACAGGCTAGTAAACCCGTAGTCCCAAGGTAGTAATCTGATATGGGCAGATCACTTACCTGTATTTTGTAGGAATCGGAGGAATGAGCTAGTTCCTCAGGATTTGAAGATGAATTAAGTCTTTGACCTACAAAATAGGGACAGTTCACTTAGGTTCAAAAAGAGGAATGTAAGGAATATCCTAAGTCTTAAGCCTAGGAATTCTGCAGGTAGCTAGATATGGGCTAGCTCCTGAGTAAGATAACCTGATATGGGCGGGTTATCGAGCCTTTCAATTAACAATGACTCCCAAAGAGTTCAGGGGATGAGTTGTTGAAAGAGAATTTTGAGAACTTAAGATGAAGGATAAGAAGATAAGTAAAGATGTCAGAAAGAGAATACAGGGGCATAATCGTAATTATGGGAAAGATCAGGCTAGTAACCGATGAGTACCATATTTTACCATAAAATAGAGAAAATTATGCTGATCATTTCACTGAACTGTGAAATATGCATATGAGGTCTCTATGAGTATGTAAGAATTATGAAAAGTTAAGGGATTTAATTGAAAAGAAGAAAAGTTTCCAGGGGCAAAATGGTAATTATGGAAAGTTGAGCCAAAAGTGACTTAGAACTGCCCGAAAGTATTTTAGTCCCAAACCTCACTAGTAGATAGAGGAAATGATGCTGGTTAATCTGGCTTAATACAGTAATTTTATCAGAGCTGTAGATAGCTGAAAATTATCTGATAATGAAAAATTTATCTAAAATTTTTATCAGATCTCTTGGATATCAGATATGAGTGAAAAGTTACAGGAATGTGCGTCTTGTGAAGACGGAGGTCAGGGAACTGACAGAATCCGGAAAGGAGTTCTGTAGAAAAAGTTATTCACTCTTTAGTGAATTGAGACGGAGTTTGTGAGCTCCTGGGATCTGATAGGGAGATTTGGCAGTAAATAAACTGGGACTAAATAAGCCCATATGACATAACGCAGATGCCTGTAGTGACACCAAGGTTGGCCCAATCCCATGATATCAGTTCAGTGGTAAAAGGGGCCGGTGTCTAGAAAAGGTGTAAAATGACGAAAATACCCTTATGTTATAAAATAGCTGAAGAATGAGTAAAGGGTATTTTGGTCATTTGACTAAGATTAGTCAGTCAAGAAAGGTTATTTGGATAGTTGACCAGGGTTAGAGAATACTCTGGTAAAATGTGAAAAGACAATAATGCCTCTAGACTCGTTAAAGTAAATAAAAAGGAACCAAGGGCATTTTGGTAATTTGCCAAGAGATGTTTCTTAGGAATCGAGCCATCAGAGTACTTGAGCTTGATCAGGGCCCAAGATAGTAGTCCCAGAGTGCAAAAACGTAGCCCAAGGAATATGTGAGTTAAAGTGGCATTAAAATATTATTTTAATGCTGTTTCCATAAAGTAAAGTTACCCGGTCTAAGTGGTAACCGGGGGATTGATCAGATAAAGCTTTGGTCTTATCTGGAAGTCATGTATGGCGTGAAAGGTGCAGCAAGATGCCACATGACACTGATCTATGGGAAAAAAAGCTGAGGACACGTGGCACGATCTCAGCCATGTATTCCGGTGCAAGACTCTGGAATGCTCTGGAACACTGAGTCAGCATGTTGAGTCAACAGGTAATTATGAAAGGCCATGAGTCATCAAGATGACATCACCATGATGATGCAATAAGTTGGATTAAAGAAAATAGGAAATTCCAGGAAAATTGGTGGCCACAAGATCAAAGTTCTTAAGAATTACAGAAATGCCATCCATGAAAACTATAAATACCCCCTCCCCCTCCCATTTTTATTCATCCCACGGCATACACAAAGAAAGGAAGAGAAAGAAGAGAGAGAAAGAGAAAGAGAGAAAGAAGGAAGAAAGGAAAGAAAGAAGAAAGTTCTGGCAGAGCTGGAAGCAGTATGGAGATAATAGAGTTCTGCTAAGCTTGTGAGGTAGTAACTAATCGTAGCTTTTATATAATGGCTTTGTGATTTGATGTGCTATTGTTTGGTTGGATTGTTGTCTTATATATTATGTCTGAAGCTCTACTACATAATGCTATGATCATATGTTATTATTGAGTATGGAAGCACGCGGCATACTTATCTGTACACAATCACAAGCAAGCACCATCACACTGCATTACATATAATGTTATGGTTGTTACTACTAAGATTCTCCCGAATCTTATCCCCAATGTATAACTCATTATAGGGAGGTTATGTTAAAGTGAATTTTGAGAATGCTGAAAGACGCCGTTATGCTGCCAAAATTATGGCAAAATATCAGTAGTGAAGAAAGGAGATGATACGTATTGTGTATATAGGTATTGTCTAAGGAGTCTGGAAGTGAGTGAACCTAGCCGGTTCATCCAGTCTTTCCTGGGTACTTACGTAGAATGATAGTTCTCATAGAAATTACCGAATCAGTACAGTTCAGTTATTTTTAAATATAAAGTATAGTAGTTATACTGCCGGATTTCAGGCAGGAAAGATGTAATAAAGATATGGGGATTTTGTTCATGCCCTTTTGTATAACAATTTATTATTTAATAATAAATATTGTTTGGCATGCTCAGCTTGTGTATGAGGAATTAAGAGATGTTACGCATGTGTATGTCAAGTTGATTGCTGGCATGAACAGTAACTCGTGGTGACACAGAAATGTTTGATCTGTAATTAAAAATAGTAAATGATTAAATAAATGTATGATATTTGTATGATAAATAGTACACATACCAGGCTTCGATTTGATATATATAATGCCTCATTTGGATGTCTACACATGGAGATATAAATTATCAAATTTGGGACCAAAATGCTGGATTCAGGAGAAAAATGCTGGATAAACAGTAAAGTTGTAATGTTAACTGATGTTGACTTGGCAAATGCGTGGTCAACGAGTTATTTTTAGTTGAAATATTATTGAGTTAGCTTCATTTAGCAATTTGAACCACTTCATTCCGATTTTTCTATAATTAGTTATGATTTTTCGAAGTCAGGTCACTCGTCTGGAATTTACATAGTGAACAGTACTCGATAAGAGTAAAACTCCAGATTGAGAAATTTGACTTCAATGACCTTGAAAGTGGTTCCAGATGCTACCAAATGGTCCCTAAGGCATATGAAAGTAAGGATGTTTCAAGAAGATCAAGAGAAAACCATATTCACATGTCTATTTGGTACCTATGCTTATAGGAGGATGCCATTTGGATTGTGCAATGCTCCGGGAATATTTCAAAGAGCTATGATGTCCATATTCAGTGAATTCTTGGAGAAAAACATAGAGGTATTCATGGATGATTTCACAGTGTATGGTGAGGACTTTGATGAATGCTTAGAGAGTTTAGATAAAGTCTTAGCAAGATGCATTGAGAAAAAACTTGTGCTGAATTTTGATAAGTGTCATTTTATGGTAGATAAAGGCATAGTTCTAGGACATTTAAAATCTAAGAATGGGATTGAGGTAGATAAAGCAAAAATTGAAGTTATTTCTTCTCTTCCCTATCCCAAATCTTTAAAGGAGCTAAGGTCATTCCTAGGAAATGATGGATTCTATATAAGATTCATTAAGGATTTTAGCAAGATTGCATCTCCACTACTAAACTCATGCAAAAAGATGTAGAATTCTGTTTTGATGATACTTGTAAGAGAGCATTTAACACTATTAACGCTATGCTTATCACACCACCTATACTTGTTGTGAAACATCCTCCCTTAGACCCCGCAGAGTACACTTACGAAAGCGATATTAGCTCGATCATATCTTAACTTAAGCCCAAAAATTAAAATTTTACTCTTAAGTTCCTTAATCTGAACCTTTAATTTGAGAACTAATTAATCTCATTCTACACATCCAAACAAGGCTTACTACCTATCCACGTAATGCCCCAGATGTGTACGACTGGCCTGCCAAATTTCATGGCCAAACTCCTTCGTTTACTAGGTCAAACTGAGGTCAAAACACTGCTACCTCAGGACCTGTGAATTTCTCTTTTAATTCGTCAAACACAAGTTTAACATGCCAAACAATATTTATTATTAAATAATAAAATGTCATACAACAAAGCATACACCAAATTCTCTTATTTCAATTACATCTCTTCCTGTCTAAAATCTGGCAGCATAACTGCTATATTCCTTCTGTAAAAAGTAACCGATCTTGTACCGATTTGGTAATTCTCGTAGGAGCTACCATTCTACGTAAGTACCCAGGAAAGACTGGATGAACCGGCTAGGTCCACTCACTTCCAGCCTCCTTAGACAGCACTTACGTACACAGTACGTATCAATTCCTTTCTTTGTTCCTTCTTCGTTGCCAGAATTTTGGTAGCCTAACGGCGTCTCTTAAAATTTCCATATTTTATTTTGACAGAACCTCCCCTGTAATGTTATATATGGGAATGAGATTCGGGGGAATCTCAGTAGTAATAATCATAACAATATATGTAATGCAGAGTGACGGTGCTTGCTTGTGATTGTGTACAGATAAGTATGCTGCGTGCTTCCATATTCAATAACATATGATCATAGCATTGTAATAGAGCTTCAAGCATAACAAATAAGACAACAATCCAACCAAACAATAGCACAACAAATCACAAAGACATTACATAAGAGCTAGGATTAGTTACACCTCAAAAGCAGAGCTTCAGAACTTCCCTACTACTTCCAACTTCACCAGAACTTCCTTACTTCTTTCTTCCTCACACTTTCTCTCTCAAGAACTTCTTTCTACCTCTAAGAATGCTTCTTGGCGCGAAAATGAAGAGCTAGGGGGTATTTATAGTGTTGAGCAATGGCACTCTTGTAATTAGGAAGACTTATGATCTTGTGGTCCTGGTTTTTCCTGGAATTTCCTATTTTCTTTAATTTCTTTTTACTGCATCACCCTGGACACCTCACGGGACACCTCATAGGACACCTCACCACCCATATGCTTCATGTGACGAAATTTGGAGGTTCTGGAAGCTTTCCGGTCCAATCCGGTACCGGCCCGGTCCATCGCCTCGAAAAACGTGCCATTTTCTGAATCTGATATTTCTGAAGATCCTTTTTATGTCTACTGACCTCACATTTAGTATCTAGAACCTTTATATCATTAACTTTTTAATACTGGGTCCAGACTCAGTTACAGATCCCCTGCGAAATGACCAAAATGCCTTTGGTCTTGTCCTATTTTAACCCTAAGGGCAAAATCGTCATTTCACACCTTTCTGGACCTGGTCAAAGCTTATACTGGCTCTAGTCAACCTTATTTAGACATGTCTTGACCTCTGGGCCTGTCCAAAATGACCAGAATGCCCTTCATTCATCTACTGCCCTTTTTGTACAACACAGGGGCATTTTCGTAATTTCGCACTTTTCCGGGGTTCTGCCGGACACTGGCCCACCTATCAGTCCAAGTGTCTTACTGGGCCTTGTTGGCGCCATTATTGGGCCTCTCAGGGTCCATTACCTTCATGGCAAGCATTACGAGGATCTTCCCCTGTTAATAATTATTGAATATTTTATCTATTATTCACCGTTTATACACATATCCGGACACCGGCTCCTTCTGTCCGATACACTGGCCTGCGGTGTTCATGCATCCCTGTGAGTCATATCAGTCATCTGACTGAGGTCATCCGAACTCATTCAGTGCCTTTTCAAATACCGATAAATCTCCCTATCGGATACCCGGAGGCCTCACACTCCCGTCTGGATTTTCTAATTTGTGAATAACTTTTTCTACAGGCCTCCTATCGGTATTCTGTCAGTTTCCTGACATCCGCCCCACAAGGATGTATCATCCTGTATTTTCTCACCTAGATCTGAAATCTAGGATATCCGGTATGAATTTTTATAACTTTTGGACGATCAGTCCATTTCTGGCTATCTGGAGTCTTCAAAAATTCCTGTATTAAGCCAGATTACCGAGCGTCCCTTGCTCTCTCTACCGGTGAAATCTGTGACTGAAATGCCGTCGGACAGTCCAAACCACTTCCGGCCTGACTTTCTTTAATTACACTTTAGCCCCAAGGAACTTTCCTTCTTTTCATTTAAGTCCCTTTTTATTTGGCTAAAATTACACTTAAGGACCCCACCTTTTCGTCCTTAAACTTTCCATAATTCTTTCATACTCATAGAGACCTCGTATGCACATTTCACAGTTCAGTGAAATGATCAGTATAATTTTCTCTATTTTCTGGCAAAATATGGTACTCATCGGCTACCAGCCCGATCTTTCCCATAATTACGATTTTGCCCCTGCATTCTCTTTCCGGCATCTATTCTCATCTTCTTATCCTTCATCTTAAGTTCTAGAAATTCTCTTTCAATAACTCATCTTTAAATCCTGAAGGACTTACTCATCCCTCGGATTCCTACAAAATACAGGTAAGTAATCCGCCCATATCAGATTACTACCCTGGGACTACGGGTTTAGCAGCCTCCCATATCAGACCACTTCCCAGTTCCCCTAGACCAAAAATTGGGATGTTACATGTTGCACCTAATTGGAACTTAGATTTTGAGCTTTCATGTGATGCATCAAATGAATCTATAGGTGCCATGTTAGGACAGAAAGATGGTAAGCTATCCAAAGTCATTCATATGCCTCTAAGACATTAGATAGTGCTCAACAGAACCACACTACTACAGAAAAAGAACTCTTTGCTATAGTGTTTGCACTTGACAAATTCAGGTCTTATCTTTTGAGTTCTAAAGTGATTATATACACTGACCATGCTACTGTAAAGTTTTTGTTTAAAAAGCCACAGTCCAAGCCTAGACTCTTGAGATGGATGCTGCTAATCCAAGAATTTGATGTGGAGATAAGGGACAAAACTGGAGCAGAAAATATGGTGGCTGACCATTTGAGCAGATTGCCTAAAAATATAAGGGGAGTATTAGATTCTGACATCATTTGTGATACATTTAGAGATTGTTCTGTTTCTATGATTTCTGTAATTACACCTTGGTATTGCCACATAGTGAACTACATTGTTACTAGTTTAATTTCACCTTATTTATCTCATTTCTAGGGCCAGAAGATCAAGCATGAGGCAAAATTTTACATTTGGGAACCCTCATCCTATGGAAGATATGCAGTGATCAAGTTATAAGAAGATGTGTGCCAAGTGAAGAAGAATATAGCATTCTTACAACATGCCATTCTTTTGTTTCTGGAGAACATTTAAGTGCAAAGAAGACTTCCAGAAAGATTTTGGATGCTGGTTTTTATTGGCCACAGATATTCAAAGACTGCTATGAATACTACAAAGCTTGTGACAGGTGTCAACGTTTCGGTGGACTTACTAAGAGACATGAAATGCCTTAGCAGCCTATGCTGTTCTGTGAGGTGTTTGAAGTGTGGGGCATTGACTTCATGGGGCCATTTCCACCATCTTTTAGTTATGCATATATTCTATTAGCTGTGGATTATCTCTCAAGATGGGTGGAAGCTAACCAACAAGAAAGGATGATGCAGTGACAGTTTCAAAATTTCTGAAGTCAAACATCTTTTCAAGCTTTGGTATCCCAAGAGCTATAGTGAGTGATCAAGGCTCTCATTTCTGTAATAAGATTTTAGGAGGGTTATTTGCCAAGTTTGGGATCAAGCATAAAGTTTCAACAGCTTATCATCCTCAAGCTGAGAATTCTAACAAAGCTATTAAGAGGATTCTGGAAAGGATAGTAAGACCCTCAATAAAAGATTGGAGTACAAGATTAGATGAAGCTTTGTGGGCATACAGAACAGCTCATAAGATGCCACTTGAGATGTCCCCATACCGAATGGTCTATGGTAAAACATGTCATCTACCAGTAGAAGTTGAGCACAAAGCATTCTGGGCAGTTAAAACTTGTAACATGGATTGTGACACTGTTGGAGAAGAAAGAATGTTGCAGATTCATGAACTAGAAGAAATAAGACTGGATGCCTATGAGAATTGCAGAATCTACAAAGAGAAGGACAAGCTTCTTCATGATAAGCAGATCTTGAGCATGGAATTTCATGTTGGAGATAAAGTTATGAGATTTAAGGCTAGATATGCTTTCAAACCTGGAAAACTTACCGCAAGATGGGATGGTCCATATGTGGTGACTAAGATCCATGACTATGGAATAATTGAATTGATGGATGAAGCAGATGGTACAGCATTTCAGGTTAATGGCCACTTATTGAAGCTGTACAAGGAGAACTTCAAACCCCCATGATATTCAGGTTGTCTCCTTCCTTGTTTCCCCACTTACAATAGTCTGCTTTAATTAGTTTTATTATATACTTGAGCAATATTTGTTGATTAAGTGTGGGGGAGGAGACCAAGTCAGTAGGGGTAGCAATAAAAACTAATAAATTCATCTTAGATTCTGGTGTAGTGTTGTCATGATTACCGCTGCTTTGCATGTGTTTCATCACTTCTTCACATTGAGGACAATGCATAATTTAAGTGTGGGGGAGGATGAACTTGATAGGTGAATAAAAATCAGATATTTGCTGTGATTTTGTATTTCGGTTGCGACCTTATATTGCTTTTGTCGCGACTAATATGTTCAAATTGTCAAAATTTCTTCTCTGTGAAGATTAGTCGCAACAATTTCTTTTTTTTGTCGCGACCAAAAGTTCATATTTTTATGATGTTTACCCATCTGTGATGTTTAGTTGTGGTCTGTGTTGGAGATTGTGCCCTAAGGGCCAATCATTACCTTATGAACAATGTTGATTTATGAATTTCTTAATTATGTTATCATATTATTTGCATGTTTACTATGATAACAATCCTTGGATAACTCGTGATCTTATCCTAAATGTCCCTGGTCTGTCATCTATGCGGGAGCAGAGATGAAATAAGACCAGTATGACTTTGAAGATATATAGAGATATAAATCAAAGTCATAGGCACATGTAAGAGTACAAGGTGTTGGACCGACCCGCTATGAGATAGCTGCATGGGTTAAGTCATAAGCTTCTCTCATATACAAGCCATGTCACTATGCCCTTTGACCTGAGATCACCATGGATTCCTACATGACGAACGCTCAGCTTTGACTTAGTCAAAAGTCACTTTTGACCGAGTGATCATAAAGGCTATGTTCGGGCTAGTGGTTTTTCATGCGGAGGAATGTGAATGGTCAAGATGGAATTTGTCCCTCATATTTGTAGAGAGATATTACTGGGCCCCTCGATGAGTGACTCTGAGAAATGTATGGCCATACTGGAATGGAAGGGTAGTTCCATTTCTAGATTCAGACTACTCAGGGATCGAGAAAGTAACGGTCAGGAACAGGAGGATGACTTTCTCCGTGCCTCATCCATGACCGAAATATCGTGTGACAAAAGGGACGTGATATGGTTGTATGAAAGGTAACATCGTTCATCGATCCTCATATGTTTTGGGTAGTCGTAATGTCTTGCTAGAGGCCGCTTACGACTTGTGGTTTAGTATAGTAACTGGCCCACTGACAACTTCATATGGGCCTACAGGGTCGCACACAAAATAGCCCAACTCGAGCCGTGATGTCCAGATTCATTGAATCTAAGAGATGTCTAGATTCAATGAATAGTCTAGGGTGGATTTATATATTTTATATATATATAAATTTGTATATATATATTATATATATAATATAAGAGATATTTGCAAGATTTAATTTATAAGGATAAATTAAATTTCTATCACTTTTGAATTTGAATTTAAATGGATATAATCTATTTGAATTTGAAATTCAAATTGATAAGATATCTCAAATTTGATTTATGAGAATAAATCAAATATAATTCTATCTTATCTTTATTTTAAATTAAATAAATAGGTGAATTAAATCTGTGAGACAGATTTAATAAAAACCTTATTTATTTAATTAGTTTCTTATCAAATTATGCAATATATGATATTGAATTAATTTTAGAATTAATATAAGATTAATTCTGAAGCCCGGCCCAATTAGAAGCCCGATAGCATCCTATATATTTGACATTAGGAGCTAGGGTTCTACATATAACACAACTCACAAGAGAAAAAGGTGCAGGAGAATGCAAAAGGTTTGCAGATAAGAAACTGCCAAAATAGAGACGGTGAGGACGGAATCTTGAGAAAACCTTAGAGGGACAAGAGGCGCTAGCACGTCGTTCATGGTTGAAACGCTGTTCGTGTGGATACCGGTAGAGGAAGCCGATCTGAGTTGTCGACTTCTTGTGATCGAGAAGAGAGCAGCACGACGATGAGTCACGACTTGCAGACGCAAAGGTCGCGACCAAATTGGCTTCTGAACGTCAGAAATCCGAAAAGAGACTACTGGTCGTGACTAGTAGCATAGGAGGTCGTGACTAACAACTCAAGAGGCAACAGGTCACGATGAGAAGCTGAGTAGGTCGCGACTGAAAGTTCCAGAGGCTATAGGTCGCAACGTGAAGCTGACTAGGTCACGACTGAAAGTTCCAGAGGTGACAGGTCGCGACGAGAAGCTGAGTAGGTCGCTACTGAAAGTTCCAGAGGCGAGGAGTCGCGACTAGTGGATACGGAGGTCGCGACTAAAGCTCGAATACCGAAGGTAACACTTCTTTCTCCTTGACTTAAACACATTCGGTAGATCCTGGCTGGGAATGGAAAATTTTTTAAAGTTAATTTCCGCTGCGTGTCTTCCAATTCCCTTCAGTCTGTGCTTATCTTTGTCACGACTGTCACTGAAACATCCTCCTTTATATCTGTCAAAGTACTCTTGCTATAGCACTCTTAACTGGATATTATCTCTCTTGCCAGAATTCCTGGTAGAAAATAACTGTACTGATTCGGTAATTCCCCATGAGAACTACCATTCTACATAAGTACCCAAGAAAGACTGGATGAACCGGCTAGGTCCACTCACTTCCAGCCTCCTTAGACAGTACCTACGTACACAGTACTTTGTATAGTCTACCAGCACAACGGCATTTTCTAGTAAATATCTTTTAACCTTGAAACCTTGACCTTAAATCTTGAACTTAAACCTTAACTTACTTATACTCAATTGGAACTATTTTAGAACATTGGAATACCTCTTAACCTTAAAAACATGAATTTCCAAGAGTTGGGCTTACGGACACTGTTCACTGCCACTATTCACCGGGTAATTCCAGATTACAGCCTGAACTTTGGAAATTTATAACTAAATCTAGAAAAATCTTTTTGAGGTGATTCCAATTTCTAATGAAATCTATTTCATTTAAATTTGATATAAAAATATGAAAATGAGATTTCCTTGTCCAGATCAAATCAGTTTATTCGTTGAACTTTACTGTTCATTTAGTAAATCTGGAAATTCCAGTTTCCTTGCCCCATTTTCAAAAATTAATTTCTCCTTGTATACTTATCCAATTGAGTTGAATTACCCATGGATTTAAATATTCATATGTATAATTTAAGCTCACAAAATTTCTTGGAAAACTCATTCATTTACTATATGAAATTAGCGCATGAACCTCACTGCCTCAGAGTAGTCGTTTTATCTTATTCTAGATTTCAACTCCTGACTTTGAAAAATCATAACAATTCGAGTTCTTAACCAAATGAGGCGTTCTTGGTGTCCATTTAAAGCTCTAGATCTTATCTATTTTCATACCAAATTTCCTATGAAAAATCGTCAGATAAGTCACCTAAACTATCGTTCCAAGTACACTACCTCAAATCGGAGTTATGAGTAGCATGCATCATACACACCAAAACATCATCTTGTAATTAAAGTGCATACTCCTTAAGTTAAATACAGTCATCCATCAACATTTACCCTCTTGCCTTGAGAAGATCCAGCACCTAGAGCATAGTTATGGGGGGTGAGATTCGTGGGAATCTCAATAGCAAGTAATACAAACTATAAGGTTATGCACGTTTGATTAAATGCCTAACATGTTATCATGCAATGGGAGCTAATTCATGCTTATACATAAGCAAACTCTAACATGCATATTGTCATGACATATATTGCAAGGAGTGGCACATACTCATAGCACATCATCATCATAAACATCATCACATAATATGCCATGCACAACCAAACCTTCATGCATAACAAGTAAGCAAATCAATCAAAGCACATAAGTTTATAGTTAGGTATTCTTGCTACCTCTTGTAGATCCTTGTCCTTCCTTTCTTGAAATGGTCTTTCCTTGCCACAAATATCAAAACCTAAACATTACAATATGATTACCAAATTATAACTCTATTCCAAACAAAATCCAAGTCTAGTTTCAATAAACTCCCTTTTTCCAAAAATTCCCATTTTCTTCTATCATGAACAGCGCATGAACAGTGCAAACCGAAATGGTAAAGTGAAGAACATCAACTTACTTCACAACCAAGCATGTAACTAGCTTGTTTAGGCTTGTCTTAACTATCTATGACCTAAAACTCATATTCCTTTCACATATACACAAAATTTCCAGCATCATTTCCCCAAGATTTAGGCCTCAAAAATTACTTAAACTCAAGCACAAACCATAAGAACAAAAGGTAGAAGCAAGGTGACAACTTACTTTACTTGCTCCTTAAAGACCCTTGCTTTCTTCCACTTTCTTTCTCTAGAACTCACTTCTCTCTCTAAAGGAGCTCTTGGGTGTGAAGAATGAATGGAAAGGGGGGGTATTTATAGCAAAAGTCATGTGCCATTTGAAGGCCAAGATCACTTTGGAAACTATTTAATCTAATAGTTAAAGGTTTGATCTTGAAATATCTTTTCTCCTTGGCTCATGACCTCACCACCATGACATCTGAAACATCCTTCCTTAGACTCCTCAGAGTACACTTACGGAAGCGATATTAGCTTGATATATCTTAACTTAAGCCCAGAAATTTAAAATTTTACTCTTAAGTTCCTTATTCTGAAACTTTGATTTGAGAACTGATTAATCTCATTCTACACATCCAAACAAGGCTTATTACCTATCCACGTAATGCCCCAGATGTGTACGACTGGCTTGCCAAATTTCGTGGCCAAACTCCTTCGTTTACTAGGTCAAACGAGGACCTGCGAATTTCTCCCTTAATTCGTCATACACAAGTTTAACATGCCAAACAATATTTATTATTAGATAATAAAATGTCATACAACAAAGCATACACCAAATTCTCTTATTTCTATTACATCTCTTCCTGTCTAAAATCCGGCAGTGCAACCGCTACATTCCTTCTGTAGAAAGTAACCGATCTTGTACCGATTCGGTAATTCCCGTAGGAGCTACCATTCTACGTAAGTACCCAGGAAAGACTGGATGAACCGGCTAGGTCCACTCACTTCCAGCCTCCTTAGACAGTACTACGTACACAGTACGTATCAGTTCCTTTCCCTGTTCCTGCTTCCTTGCCGGAATTTCGGCAGCATAACGGCGTCTCTTAAAATTTCCATATTTTATTTTGACAGAACCTCCCCTGTAATGTTATATATGGGAATGAGATTCGGGGGAATCTCAGTAGTAATAATCATAACAATATATGTAATGCAGAGTGACGGTGCTTGCTTGTGATTGTGTATAGATAAGTATGCTGCGTGCTTCCATATTCAATAACATATGATCATAGCATTGTAATAGTGCTTCAAGCATAACATATGAGACAACAATCCAACCAAACAATAGCACAACAAATCACAAAGACATTACATAAGAGCTAGGATTAGTTACTACCTCAGAAGCAGAACTCCAAAACTTCTATACTGCTTCCAACTCCACCAGAACTTCCTTTCTTTCTTTCTTCCTCCTTCTCTCTCTTCTTTCTCTCTCTTTTCTTGCCAAAAATGTGGGATGCATGAAATGGGAGGGGGAAGGGGTATTTATAGTTTCCTTCAATGGCATTCCTGTAATTTTGAAGCCATATGAACTTGTGGTCCTGGTTTTTCCTGGATTTTCCTATTTTTCTTTATTCCTTTTTACTGCATCATGCATAACATCATCCAGGACACCTCACTGGGACACCTCATTGCCACATTCTTCACATGTCACAATTCCTGGACACCTCATCAGCTGACTCAGCAGTTCAGTCCAATCCAGTACCGGTCCAGAGTCTTGCACCGTAATATGTGTCCTCAACTTTTCTTCTGCCTCTAAGATTGCGCCATGTGGCACCTGGAAGGGACCTTTCACGCCTTTCAATGCTATCCAGATAAGTCCCAGACTTTATCTGATCACCTCCTCGGTTATCGTGCCGACCGAGTAACTTTACTTTATTGAAACAGCATTAAAATAGTATTTTAATGCCACTTTTTCCCACATATCACTGGGCCTACGTTTTTGGGCTCTGGGTATGTTATCTTGGATCCTGATCAAGCTCAAGTACTCTGATGGCACGATTCCCAAGAAACAGCCCTTGGCAAATTACCAAAATGCCCTTGAGTGCCCTTTCTTGTACTATTTTAACCCTAAGGGTAAAATCGTCATTTCACACCCTTCTGTACTCTGTCAGGGCCTATACTGACTCTAAGTAACTTTATCTGTATGTGCCCTGGCTTATGGGCCTATCCAGAATGACCAAAATGCCCTTATACATCTACTACCCCATTAGTACAACACAGGGGCATTTTCGTAATTTCGTACTTTTCCGGGGTTCTGCCTGACACTGGCCCACCTATCAGTCCAAGTGTCTTACTGGGCCTTGTTGGCGCCATTATTGGGCCTTTCAGGGTCCATTACCTTCATGGAACGCATTACGAGGAATCTCCCCCCGTTAATGTTTATTGAATATTTTATCTATTATTCACCGTTTATACACATATCCGGACATCGGCTCCTTCTGTCCGATACGCTGGCCTGCGGTGTTCAGGCATCCCTAAGAGTCATATCAGTCATCTAACCGAGGTTATCCGAACTCATTCAGTCCCTTTTCAAATACCGATAAATTTCCCTATCGGATACTCGAAGGCCTCACACTCCCGTCTGGATTTTCTAATTTGCGAATAACTTTTTCTACAGGCCTCCTATCGGTATTCTGTCAATTTCCTGACATCCGCCCCATAAGGACGTATCATCCTGTATTTTCTCACCTAGATCTGAAATCTAGGATATCCGGTAGGAATTTTTATAACTTTTGGACGATCAGTCCATTTCTGGCTATCTGGAGTCTTCAAAAATTCCTGTATTAAGCCAGATTACCGAGCGTCCCTTGCTCTCTCTACCGGTGAAATCTGGGACTGAAATGCTGTCGGACAGTCCAAACCACTTCCGGCCTGACTTTCTTTAATTACACTTTAGCCCCAAGGAACTTTTCTTCTTTTCATTTAAGTCCCTTTTTATTTGGCTAAAATTACACTTAAGGACCCCACCTTTTTGTCCTTAAACTTTCCATAATTCTTTCATACTCATAGAGACCTCGTATGCACATTTCATAGTTCAGTGAAATGATCAGCATAATTTTCTCTATTTTCTGGCAAAATATGGTACTCATTGGCTACCAGCCCGATCTTTCCCATAATTACGATTTTGCCCCTACATTCTCTTTCTGGAATCTATTCTCATCTTCTTATCCTTCATCTTAAGTTCTAGAAATTCTCTTTCAATAACTCATCCCCTAAACTCTTCGGGAGTCATCGTTAATTGAAAAGCTCGACAACCCGCCCATATCAGGTTATCTTACACAGGAGCCAGCCCATATCAAGCTTCCTGCAGAATTCCTAGGCTTAAGACTTAGGATATTCCTCACATTCCTCATTTTGAACCTAGGCGAACTGTCCCGATTCTGTAGGTTAAAGACTTAACTCATCTTTACATCCTGAAGGACTTAGCTCATCCCTCGGATCCTACAAAATACAGGTAAGTGATCCGCCCATATCAGATTACTACCCTGGGACTACGGTTTTAGCAGCCTGCCCATATCAGACTACTTCCCAGTTCTCCTAGACCAAAAATCGGGATGTTACAACATCACTAGCATGGCCTACTTGGAACACCTAAGCTCTCTTCTTGGCGCCATTTTTTGAGTCCATGTGGGTCCCACCATGTGCAAAACCTAATTCTTACTTTATTCTCTTTTTCTTTCTTTTTTCAAAATCCATAAATTATTTATTTTTGGACTTGGGCTCCAAGATAACTTTTGGGCCTTATTGGGCTAGCCTAGGATGACATGTTGGGTCTCTTTTAGGTCCAATAGCTAATTGGCCCAAATCCCAATGTATTTTCCTTATACCGATATCCATAAATCACCCTGATCTTAGCATAAATGCTAAACACCTCTTTTAATTGTTCTAACATTTTTAGAAATTCATTCTAATATAAAATGAATTCTCTACAAAGTTTCATAATTTTCTGAGCCCCAGAAGTCCTGTTAAAAATTACATACGTTTCCTTTAACCCTTTATCGGTGTCCTTTTTCACTGTAAATTCCATAATTAATTAGACAGGACTCCTTTTTTGCCTCTGTCAACTCCATAAACTCTCATATTAATTCTAATAATTTACTATCAAATTTCATCTAATATCCATCCATTGAATGAAATGACCAAAATGCCCTCCATTTACTTCTGGTTTCTTAGGGCATCACAGTGGCATTTTTGAAATCTTGCACTTTGGCTCTTAGACTTTCTTCCTCTTCCAATTAATCCTTTTCTTTAAATATGGTCACATCTTTTCTTAAAAATCTCATATATTTTATTCAACATGTACATACAACTTAGTACAAAAATTTGGGATGTTACATTTCTCTCCCCCTTAAAATAAATTTCGTCCCCGAAATTTACAACATATACACTCTACCGAAATAAATCAGGGTACATCTCTTTCATCTTTTCTTCTGTTTCCCAGGTAGCTTCATTCTCTGTTAGTCCTTTCCAGATCACTTTGACTATAGGAATCTGCTCATTCCGCAGCTGCTTGACCTTTCGATCAACTATTTGTATTGGTCCAACTTCATAGGTCAGGTCATCTCTCAACACAACTTTATCTTGTTCAATCACATGCGTTGGATCTGGAACATACTTCTTTAGCTGGGAAACATGGAATACATCATGTATCTGGCTGAGATTTGGAGGAAGTGCCAACTTGTAGGCCACTGATCCTATCCTTAAGATAATCTAAAATGGTCCGATGTATCTAGGATGCAACTTCTTCACCTTGATTGATCGTCCGGCTCCCGTAGTTGGAGTTAACTTAAGAAATACATGCTCGCCTTCTTCAAACTCCAACGGCTTTCGTCTAACATCTGCATAACTCTTCTGTCGACTTTGAGCCGTCATCATCCGTCTTCTGATCATTGCAATCTACTCAGTAGTCTGATCCACAATATCAGGACCATACATTCTTCTCTCACTTAACTCAAGCCAGCATAAGGGAGATCTACACTTTCATCCATAAAGAGCTTCGGATGGGGCCATCTGAATACTAGCTTGATAGCTATTATTGTATGCAAATTCTATTAATGGTAGATGAGTATCCCAACTACCTTTAAAATCCAAGACACATGCTCTCAACATATCTTCTAGTGTCTGGATTGTTCTCTCAGACTGACCATGTGTTTGAGGATGATAAGCTGTGCTGAATCTGAGAGTAGTACCCATTTCTTGCTGCAAAGCCCTCCAGAAATTTGACGTGAATCGAGGGTCTCTGTCAGACACAATACTGCTTGGGATTATATGCAGTCTAACAATTTCCTTTATGTACAGCTTTGCCAACTTCTCTAGAGAATCCCTCTTATTTGCCAGGAAATGAGCTGACTTTGTCAACCGATCAATCACCACCCATGTCGCATCATGCTTAGTTGGGGTCATGGGTAGTCCTTCTACAAAGTCCATGGCAATACTGTCCCACTCCATTCAGGAACATCTAGAGGTTGCAATGTTCCTGCTGGCTTCTGATGCTCAATCTTCACTTTTTGGCATGTTAAGCACTTAGACACATAAGCCACCACATCTTTGTTCAGTCCAGGCCACCAAAATAATCTTTTAACATCATGGTACATCTTGGTCATACCTGGATGCACTGTATATCGGCTTTTGTGTGCTTCATCCAGAATTTTCTCCCTTAGTCCCTTAGCATTAGGGATGTAGGGTCTTCCTCTAAACTACAATAATCCATCTGAGGAAATCTCAAAATTCTTAGTCTGCCTTCTCTCCAGCTTGTCCTTTAAAATCATTACGAGCTTATCATGTTCTTGAGCCTCTTTAATCTCGTCTTCTATGCAAACCTTGACATGCACTCCCCCGTAGTAACTTTCTGTCACTTGCATCTGATACAAAGGGCTCCAATCTCGCATATCCTCAATCAACTTTAATTATTTGATCATCATATATGCTACCTGCACCACCTTTCTACTCAGAGCATCGGCCATTACGTTGGCTTTTCCTGGATGGTATTTAATTTGGAAATTGTGATCCTTTAACAATTCCATCCATCGACGTTGCGTCACATTCAGCTCTTTCTGATCCTGCAGATACTTCAGGCTTTTGTGGTCACAGTACAATTCAATTGTAGCTCCATATAAATAATGCCTCCATATCTTCAGAGCATAAACCACCGCTGCAAGCTCCAGATCGTGAGTGGGATAATTCTGTTCATGCGACTTTAACTGCAGAGAGGCGTAGGCTGAAACATCCTCCTTTAAACATCTCAGAGTACACTTACGGAAGTAATCTTAACTTTATTATATCTCTCTTTGCCAAAAATCCTGATAGAAGATAACTGTACTGATTCGGTAAGTCCCATGAGAACTACCATTCTACGTAAGTACCCAGGAAAGACTGGATGAACCGGCTAGGTCCACTCACTTCCAGCCTCCTTAGACAGCACCTACGTACACAGTACTTTTGATATTCTGCCAGTATAACAGCATTCTCTAGTAAATATCCTTAATCTCAATCATTAAAAAAACCTTGACCTTAAACTTTGAACTTAAACCTTAACCTTACTTATACTCAATTGGAACTATTTTAGAACATTGGAATACCTCTTAACCTCAAAAACATGAATTTCCAAGAGTTGGGCTTACGGGTACTGTTCATCGTCACTGTTCACTGGGTAATTCCAGATTACAGCCTAAACTTTGGAAATTCATAATTAAATCTAGAAAAATCATATTGAGGTGATTCCAATTTCTAATGAAATATATTTCATTTAAATTTGATGTAAAAATATGAAAATGAGGTTTCCTTGTCCAGATCAAATCAGTTTATTCGTTGAACTTTACTGTTCATTTGGTAAATCTGGAAGTTCCAGTTTCTTTGCCCCATTTTCAAAAATTCATTTCTCCTTGTATACTTATCCAATTGAGTTGAATTACCTATGTATTTAAATCTCAGAATGTGTAATTTAATCTCACCAAATATCAAGGACAAACTCATTCATTTACTATACGAAAACCGCGTATGAACCTCACTATATCGTAGGGCTAGTTTTATCTTGATCCAGAGTTTAAGTTCAACTTTGAAAAATCATAACAATTCGAGTTCTTAACCAAATTAGGCGTTCTTGCTGTCCATTTAAATATATTTATCTTATCTATGTTCATGACAAATTTCACATAAAAACTCGCTGGATAAGCTGCTCAAACTATCGCTGGAAGTAGACTGCCTCTCATCGGATCTAGTGCATGCATTCATTTTACATACCAATATATCATCACATAAATTAAAGGCATGCTTTCCAAGTCATACACCATTCATACATCCACAATTACCTCATTCCTTGTGATGTTCCAGCACCTAGATCATGGTTATGGGGGGGTGAGATTCGGGGGAATCTCAGTAGCAAACAATACCAAACAATGCATGTATTAATGTAAAGACTTGTGCTTGCTTGTGAAAGTGTTATCATAGTGTGATGAGCATGCTTCCATGTATCATATGAAATACAATTGGCCAAAGAAATCATAAAATAACAGAGCTTCAATCATCTACCATATACACACAATTCAACCAAGCCATAGCACAATCAAGCATACATTACATACATACAAGTTTAGGGTAAGTCCACTACCTTGGATTTAAGCTTTCTTTCTTATGCTTGCACTTGCTTCCCAAGCTTTCCAATCATGAAGCTTTTTGGTCAATCATTCCCCAACACCTTCTTAGAGGTTTCAAGGTCCTAAACACATTCATATTCATTACATAATCCATTAGGACCATGAACTCAAACACTACTCAAGACTACCTCTCTTAAACCTTTAACTTGCTTTAACTAACATAACTTTCTTTAATCTTTGCCAATTAACTTGGCCTTTGAACCAATTGATGTCTTGACCTTATCCTACACAATTTCACCTTTTGAATCCATTTATGAACTCAAAATAACCAAATTCCAGCAAGAATACACTGTTCTGTACAGATTTGGAAAATCATACATAAATCTTCCAAAAATTCTTATTTTGATTCCAATGCTTCCCATACTTGTTCCTCCACTTTTCCCTCACACAAAATCTCATTTTAAGACCATTGGAAGCATCAAAATCATGAAATTCAAATCACTGTTCACGCGAGTGAACAGTACCCGCGAGGATTTTTCAACATTATAACCTTTAAGTCCAATGGTTTCCAAGGTTCAAAACCTTTCCAATCCTACACAAAATCATCATATAGACTCAATGGAAGCATTAAATCATTGAAATTCCATTTCCTTCTATCATGAACAGTGCAAACCGAAATGGTAAAGTCAAGAACATCAACTTACTTCACAACCAAGCATGTAATTAACTTGTTTAAGCTTGTCTTAACTATCTATGACTTAAAACTCATATTCCTTTCACATATATACAAAAATTCCAGCAGCATTTCCCCAAGATTTAAGCCTCAAAAATCACTTAAACTCAAGCACAAACCATAAGAACAAAAGGTAGAAGCAAGGAGACAACTTACCTTACTTGCTCCTTCAAGACCCTTGCTTCTTCCTTGCTTTCTTCCACTTTCTTTCTCTAGAACTCACTTCTCTTTCTAAAGGAGCTCTTGGGTGTGAAGAATGAATGGAAAGGGGGGGTATTTATAGCAAAAGTCATGTGCCATTTGAAGGCCAAGATCACTTTGGAAACTATTTGATCTAATGGTTAAAGGTTTGATCTTGGAATGTCTTTTCACTTTTCACTCAAGACCTTACCACCATGACATCACTAGCATGGCCTCACTTGGTACACCTAACCCTTCCTCTTTTTGGGTGCCATTTTGAAGTCCTTGTGGGTCCCACCATGTGCAACACCTAATTCTTACTTTATTCTCTTTTTCTTTCTTTTCAAAAATCCATAAATTATTCATTATTGGACTTGGGCTCCAAGATAACTTTTGGGCCTTATTGAGCTGGCCTAGGACGAAATGTTGGGCCTCTTTTAGGTCCAATAGCTAATTGGCACAAATCCCAATGTACTTTCCTTATACCGATATCCTTAAATTATCCTAATCTCAGAATAAATGATAAACACCTCCTTTAATTGTTCTAAAATTTTTAGAAATTCATTCTAATATAAAATGAATTCTCTACAAAGTTTCATAATTTTCTGAGACCTAGAAGTCCTGTTAAAAATTACATATGTTTCCTTTAACCCTTTATCGGTGTCCTTTTTCACCGTAAATTCCATAATTAATTCTACAGGACTCCTTTTTAACTTCTGTCAACTCCATAAATTCTCATATTAATTATAATAATTTACTATCAAATTTCCTCTGATATCCATCCATTGTGTGAAATAACCAAAATGCCCTCCATTTACTTCTGGTTTCTTAGAGCATCACAGTGGCATTTTCGTAATTTTGCACTTTGGCACTTAGACTTTCTTCCTCTTCCAATTAATCATTTTCTTTACATAAATATGGCCACATCTTTTCCTAAACATCTCATATTTTATTCAATCTGTACATACAACTTAGTACAGAAATTAGGGATGTTACATAGGCTACTACTCTACCCTACTGCATCAACACACATCCCAACCCCTGTTTACTAGCATTAGTGTAGACTACATAAGTCTGAGCTGGGTCTGGGATAATCATCACGGGAGTAGTGGTTAATTTCTTCTTTAACTCTTGAAAACTAGCCTTGCACTTCCGTCCCACTTAAACTGCTGATTCTTTCTGGTAAGCTTGGTTAGTGACAAGGCAATTCGAGAAAAGTCCTGGATGAATCTTCTGTAATACCCTGCTAAGCCCAAGAAACTTCTGATCTCTGTCACCATCTTTGGCTGCTCCCAGCTTAAAACAGCTGCAACTTTGCTAGGATCCACAGCTACCCCGTCTTGGGATATGACGTGACCAAGAAATTTGACTTCTGAAAGCCAAAACTCACACTTACTAAGCTTAGCGTAAAGCTGCCTCTCTTTAAGGGTACCCAGAACAATTCTCAAATGCCTTTCATGCTCCTCAGCAGACTTGGAGTAAACCAGAATATCATCTATGAAGACCACCACAAATTGACCTAAAAAGGCCTGAAGATCCGGTTCATATAATCCATGAAAATTGCAGGCGCATTGGTCAGACCAAAAGGCATAACTAAAAACTCGAAATGCCCATAACGTGTTCTGAAAGCAGTCTTTGAAATGTCATCTGACTTAATTCTCAACTGATGATAGCCAGATCGTAAATCAATCTTGGAGAATAGACTCGCTCCAGCCAGTTGATCTAGCAAATTGTCAATTCTGGAGAGAGGGTACTTGTTCTTAACCGTGATCTTGTTAAGCTCTCTGTAGTCAATACACAGTCTTAAGCTGCCATCTTTCTTCTTAACAAATAGAATTGGAGTACCCCAGGGAGAAACACTAGGTCGTATGAAACCCTTCTCTAAAAGCTCCTTAATATGCTCCTTCAGCTCACTCATTTCATTAGGAGCCATCCGATATGGGGCTTTGGATACTGGTCCCGCTCCAGGCACAATATTGATTGCAAACTCCACTTCTCGCTTCGGAGGCAATACTTGAATTTCCGTTGGAAAGACTTCAGGAAATTCATTAACTACTGCAATCGTCTCAATTCCTTCTTCGACTTCTGCTTGAACAGAGAGGAAAACCATGTATCCTTGGCATCATTTTCGCAAGCATTTATCTGCTTGTGCCTCCGTTATGAAATTTAGTCGTACTTCTGGACTCAGGTCTGCTACCGTCGAACCAAGAACTAGCGTCTTATTTTTGCAGTCCAGCATTATATTATTGGAGGACAACCAATTTAAACTAAGTATAACCTCCATCTCTCGAAAAGGCCTGCATATTAAGTCTAGGGTTGTATAATAGTGCTCATACAGCACAATAATATTCAAACAAGCATCGGAGGTAACTACCCTAGTACTTGTGGGAGTTGTCACATATATGTCATAATGCAATTTACTAATCATCAGGCCTAGACGTCTAACACACTCATAGGAAATAAAAGAATGACTTGCACCAGAATCAAACAGAGCAATCACAGAGTGGTCATTAATATAGATTGTACCTTGAATCATCTCAGGTGATTTCTGTGCATCTTCTCTGGAGAGTGCAAATATGCGTCCTTGCGTTCGCGGCCTTTGATCAGTTGCTGCCTGAGGACATTCCCAAGCAAAATGTCCTAGCTTTCCACAAGCGTAGCAGACATTTTGGCTTACCCAACAAGGCCTATCCCCATGATTCTTCCCATATTTGTTGCACACTTGGGCTCTTGTGTCTTTGTTACTCGGCCCTCCTCGGTAATTTCCTTTGCCAGGTCTCCTATTCTGCCATGGCTGCTTCCTTTTTCTGTAGTTGCTGCTTCTTGCAGCATCTTGGCTTCGAACGGCCTTCTCAGGAATTATCTGTTCCTTGCTTATCGGCCTAGACAATATCCTGTGATTCATACTGCCCTCTACAATACGACAAGCCTCCACAGCCTTGTTGAACTGATTGTACTGTTGAGGGGTCAGCTTCTCTCTCAACATAGAGTTCAATCCTCTGATCATCCATTCTGTCATCCAGCGCTCATCATCAACTTGGCGCAGGTAGGTAGAATATTGGGATAGACGGATGAATTTGGCTAAGAACTCGTCAAAGGATTCTCTTTCTCCTTGTCTCAGCACAAGGAATTATGCTTCTCTCTCATCCCTCACAGACTGAGGAAAATACTTTGCATAGAATTGTTCAAGAAACACTTCCCAAGTGACTGGAATGTTTCTTGCTTGCATGAGCAGTTCTGTATTTTTCCACCACCTATCAGCATCCTTCTCCAGCTGATAGATGGCCATCTGAGCCTTTGTCTCCGTTGGGCAATCCAGAACTTTAAAAATCTTTTCCAGTCTACTGATCCAATCCTCTGCAGCCTGGACCTCAAATGTCCCTTCAAATACAGGAGGATTATGCTGGCAGAACCTGACCATCCATTGGTGAATGCTAATTACATGATTTGTTTGCTCAGCCCGTCTAGGTGGCTCTACCGGACGTTGTACTCTTTCTGCTGCTGCATTCGCTACTTCAGATGGCTCTGGAGGCCTCATATTGTTCACTGCTGTAGCCACTATTGCGGCTATAGCAGCATCTCTTTCCTGCTCACTTCGTGCTTGTGTAGCACGCATCTCTTCTATTATTTTCTGTTGTTGCTCCAGCCTTTCTAATATTAGCTGGTTAATATCCCTTGTGTTCTCCGGTTCCTCTGTCATAACGGTTCTTCTTGTACGAACCATTTTGCTTTACTGTCTAGTAGGAAATCTAACAGAAGAGGAATACGATAAACAACATAATTTTCATTCCATTCAAAATATGTCATATACATATAGTCATTAAAAGTCATACATATAGTGCCATACTGGTCTTTATACATAACATAACTACATGGAGAACATCATTTTTCTAAACATACCCTAGTCCTTCTTAAACTTAATTCTAATAAATTCTTCAATCAGATAAATCCAATCGGGTATGTCTTCGTAAGGATCTTCTTTAAAGTATTCATCTAATCCTGTTCTCCAAGTAGGGGTGGTTGGCAAAATCTCATCCATAATAACTATCCAATTATCCAGTGTCAGTGTATCTGGATGGAAAGTTTGATAGGCATTTCTTACTCTGGTAATGAAGTCTTTGTAGACTGCATAATCCTGATCCCTACTCCTGTCTAAAAGTCCTTTAAGAGTGTACAGCTGTTGAGCTAACTCTATAGCCCTCTCAAAGTTCTCTTCACTCATATGCTTAGATGGTGACATCTCTATAACTTGGTCTCCCAAATAAAACTCTACCATCGTTAGTTTGGGTCTACTAGGACCTGGGATGTCTGGGTCTACTGATTGCCTCGGAGTATATCCCATTGTTCCTCTAACCTGGGAACACTGATCATTAGGATGTCCGGGTTGGGCTCCTTGATTTGTCTCCATGTCTGTATCTACTACAGTTGTAGTCACAGGAATAATTGGTGCATGTTCCTCCTGTATCCCCTCTGGTGTATTGGTCAGAATATTGGACCCTGTTGCGGAAATAATCTCCTTAGCATTACTAACCATAGGAGGGATCCACATATCTGAATCACTGTCCAGTATCTCTTCCTCTTCCTCTGAGCTATCCAAGATATAGACATCTGGCCTAGAGTCTCCTTGATTTACGGTGGTTTCTGATCTGGTTCTACATCTAGCCATCCTGCAAGTATTAACTTAATGTCATTTATGACAGCTTTACTAAGGGGTATCTATAGATCATCTATTCAGAGCATTTTCTAATCCAGAATCCTTTGCTCTGATACCAAAATGAAATATCCTCATTTATATCTCTCAAAGTACTCTTGCTATAGTACTTTTAACTGGATATTATCTCTCTTGCCGGAATTCCTGGTAGAAAATAATTGTACTGATTCGGTAATTCCCCATGAGAACTACCATTCTACGTAAGTACCCAAGAAAGACTGGATGAACCGGCTAGGTCCACTTCAGCTAGGTCTACTCACTTCCAGCCTCCTTAGACAGTACCTACGTACATAGTACTTTGTATAGTCTACCAGCACAACGGCATTTTCTAGTAAATATCTTTTAACCTTGAAACCTTGACCTTAAATCTTGAACTTAAACCTTAACTTACTTATACTCAATTGGAACTATTTTAGAACATTGGAATACCTCTTAACCTTAAAAACATGAATTTCCAAGAGTTGGGCTTACGGACACTGTTCACTGCCACTATTCACTGGGTAATTCCAGATTACAGCCTGAACTTTGGAAATTTATAACTAAATCTAGAAAAATCTTTTTGAGGTGATTCCAATTTCTAATGAAATCTATTTCATTTAAATTTGATATAAAAATATGAAAATGAGGTTTCCTTGTCCAGATCAAATCAGTTTATTCGTTGAACTTTACTGTTCATTTAGTAAATCTGGAAATTCCAGTTTCCTTGCCCCATTTTCAAAAATTCATTTCTCCTTGTATACTTATCCAATTGAGTTGAATTACCTATGGATTTAAATATCCATATGTATAATTTAAGCTCACAAAATTTCGTGGAAAACTCATTCATTTCAACTCCTGACTTTGAAAAATCATAACAATTCGAGTTCTTAACCAAATGAGGTGTTCTTGGTGTCCATTTAAAGCTCTAGATCTTATCTATTTTCATGCCAAATTTCCTATGAAAAATCGTCAGATAAGTCACCTAAACTATCGTTCCAAGTACACTACCTCAAATCAGATTTATGAGTAGCATGCATCATACACACCAAAATATCATCTTGTAATTAAAGTGCATACTCCTTAAGTTAAATACAGTCATCCATCAACATTTACCCTCTTGCCTTGAGAAGATCCAGTACCTAGAGCATAATTATGGGGGGTGAGATTCGGGGGAATCTCAATAGCAAGTAATACAAACTATAAGGTTATGCACGTTTGATTAAATGCCTAACATGTTATCATGGAATGGGAGCTAATTCATGCTTATACATAAGCAAACTCTAACATGCATATTGTCATGACATATATTGCAAGGAGTGGCACATACTCATAGCACATCATCATCATAAACATCATCACATAATATGCCATGCTCAACCAAACCTTCATGCATAACAAGTAAGCAAATCAATCAAAGCACATAAGTTTATAGTTAGGTATTCTTGCTACCTCTTGTAGATCCTTGTCCTTCCTTTCTTGAAATGGTCTTTCCTTGCCACAAATATCAAAACCTAAACATTACAATATGATTACCAAATTATAACTCTATTCCAAACAAAATCCAAGTCTAGTTTCAATAAGCTCCCTTTTTCCAAAAATTCCCATTTTCTTCTATCATGAACAGCGCATGAACAGTGCAAACCGAAATGGTAAAGTGTAGAACATCAACTTACTTCACAACCAAGCATGTAACTAGCTTGTTTAGGCTTGTCTTAACTATCTATGACTTAAAACTCATATTCCTTTCACATATACACAAAATTTCCAGCATCATTTCCCCAAGAGTTTGGCCTCAAAAAATCACTTAAACTCAAGCACAAACCATAAGAACAAAAGGTAGAAGCAAGGTGACAACTTACTTTACTTGCTCCTTAAAGACCCTTACTTTCTTCCACTTTCTTTCTCTAGAACTCACTTCTCTCTCTAAAGGAGCTCTTGGGTGTGAAGAATGAATGGAAAGGGGGGGTATTTATAGCAAAAGTCATGTGCCATTTGAAGGCCAAGATCACTTTGAAAACTATTTAATCTAATGGTTAAAGGTTTGATCTTGAAATATCTTTTCTCCTTGGCTCATGACCTCACCACCATGACATCACTAGCATGGCCTACTTGGAACACCTAAGCTCTCTTCTTGGCGCCATTTTTGAGTCCATGTGGGTCCCACCATGAGCAAAACCTAATTCTTACTTTATTCTCTTTTTCTTTCTTTTTTCAAAATCCATAAATTATTTATTTTTGGACTTGGGCTCCAAGATAACTTTTGGGCCTTATTGGGCTAGCCTAGGATGACATGTTGGGTCTCTTTTAGGTCCAATAGCTAATTGGCCCAAATCCCAATGTATTTTCCTTATACCGATATCCATAAATCACCCTGATCTTAGCATAAATGCTAAACACCTCTTTTAATTGTTCTAACATTTTTAGAAATTCATTCTAATATAAAATGAATTCTCTACAAAGTTTCATAATTTTCTGAGCCCCAGAAGTCCTGTAAAAAATTACATACGTTTCCTTTAACCCTTTATCGGTGTCCTTTTTCACTGTAAATTCCATAATTAATTAGACAGGACTCCTTTTTGACCTCTGTCAACTCCATAAACTCTCATATTAATTCTAATAATTTACTATCAAATTTTATCTAATATCCATCCATTGAATGAAATGACCAAAATGCCCTCCATTTACTTCTGGTTTCTTAGGGCATCACAGTGGCATTTTCGAAATCCTGCACTTTGGCTCTTAGACTTTCTTCCTCTTCCAATTAATCCTTTTCTTTAAATATGGCCACATCTTTTCCTAAAAATCTCATATATTTTATTCAACCTGTACATACAACTTAGTACAGAAATTTAGGATGTTACAGTCACTCTCTGTGAATAGCCGTCGCGACTAGGTTGTCATTTGGTCGCGACTAGAACATATGTGTTTAACAGGTTTACTCTCTGTGATTTTGAGTTGCGACTAATGTCCATGTCTGTCGCGACCAATATTTTCTGTTTTCTAAAAAAAATTTCTCTGTGTAAAATGAAACATCCTACTTTTAATACCTCAGAGTACGTATTCGAAAGCGTATTTGATTAGTGGAAGCATTACATTAGCCCAAAAATTTAAAAATTTTTAAACTTACTCTCGGGTACTGTTCATTAGGTAATTTCTGGATTGACAGTTGAACATTAAAAATTCATAACTAATTGCACAAAAATTGTATGGAGGTGATCCAAATTTCTACTTGAAGCTATTTCATAAATATTTAAGGGAAAAATATAAATCCAGACATTTACCTTGGCAATTGATACAGTTAAATCGTTACTTTTTACTATTTATATGGCAAATTCTGGAAATTTCAGATTTTGTTTCTTAACTTTGGAAATTTGTTTCTATTGATATACACATCCAATTGAGGCATATTACCTATGCATTTAAAGATCTGGATGTATACTACATGATCACAAAATTTTGTGAATTAATTCCTTAATTTACTAGGTCAGACTGAAGCCACAACAAAACTGCTTCATGACCTACGTTTTTACCATTTCAGTTTTCTTTCTTCAATTCTCAATAATTGTTCCAGCATGCATGGACCTTCACTTTGCCTCCCATGTATTCATATACATCATGAGGTTATGCCATAATTAATTCATACATATTCTTTACATACAATGGCATATTACATAACCTTACATACATGGAAATTCATGGCATCTACTAAGACATCCATTACTTCATTTTCTTTCTCCCCTTCTTTAGCTCTTCTTCATGCATACATTTCCTTCATGCTTGCCCTAAATTGGTTGATTGTGGAAGGGTGAGATTCTAGGGAATCTCAGTAGCAAACATTACCACTTAAATATGCAAGATGGATGCTAATGCATGATATGTAATTTCATTAAACTTTCTTTAATTAGTGACATGCCATCATGCTATATGCTTTTCATAAAAATGCATGGCCATGGGAAACATGTTCTTCATAACATATTCAACATATTTTCACATGTCACAACATCATTCAAATATCATTACATGTCAACACAAAAGCATACCACATCAAGCACATAAAGAGATAAGTCCACTACCTTGAACTTAAACTTTCTTCCTTATTCTTGCACTTGCTCCTTAAGCTTTCCAACCATGAAACCTTTCGGTCAACCCCTTCTCAACATCTTCTTGGATGTTTCAAGGTCCTAAACACATTCATACCCATCACATAATTCATTAGGACCATGAACTCAAGTATTACTCAAGACTATCTCTCTTGAACATTTAACTAACATAACTTTCTTCAATCTTTACCAATAGACTTGGCCTTTGAATCAATTGATGTCTTGACCATACCCTACACAATTTTACCTTTTAAATCCATTTATGAGCTTAGAATCATGAAATTCCATCTCCTATGCACTATTCTGTACAGATTTGAAAAACATACACAATTCTTCCAAAAATTCTCATTTTGATTCCAATGCTTCCAATACTTGTTTCTCTACTTTATCCCACACAACTTTTCATTTTAAAACCATTGGAAGCATCAAAATCATGAAAATTCAATCACTATTCACACGAGTGAACAGTAATAGAGAAGAATTCCAAACATTACAACTTTCCATTCCAATGCTTCCAAGGTTCAAAACCTATCCAATCCTACACAAAATCATCATATAAACTCAATGGAAACCTTAAATCATTGAAATTCCATCTTCTTCTATCATGAACAGTGCAAACCAAAATGGTTCTTGAAGGGAATTAGAAGACACGCAGCAGAAATTAACTTTAAAAATTTTTCCATTCCCAGCCAGGATCTACCGAATGTGTTTAAGTCAAGGAGAAAGAAGTGTTACCTTCGGTATTCAAGATGTGGTAGCGACCTCAGTGTCCACTAGTCGCGACTCTTCGCCTCTGGAGTTTTCAGTCGCGACCTCCTCAGCTTCTTGTCACGACCTGTCGCCTCTGGAGTTTGCAGTCGCGACCTACTCAGCTTCTAGTCGCGACCTTTCATCTCTGGAGTTTGCAGTCGCGACTTCCTCTGCTTGTAGTCACGACCTATAGTCTCTTTTTGGATTTCTGACGTTCAGATGCCAATTTAGTCGCGACCTTTGTGTCAACTGGTCGCGACTTCGTCGTACCTGGTTCTCTTTTATCGATCACAAGAAGTCGACAACTCAGATCAACTTCCTCTACCGGTATCCACACGAATAGCGTTCCAACCACAAATGACGTGCTAGCGCCTCTTACCCCTCTAGGGTTTTCTCAAGATTCCGTCCTCACCGTCTTTATTTCGGCGGTTTCTTATCTGCAAACCTTTTGCACTCTCCTTGCCCCTTTTCTTGTGTGTTGAACCCTAGCCCCTATGTCAAATATATAGGATGCTATCGGGCTTCTTATTAGGATGGGCTTCAGAATTAATCTTATATTAATTATAAAATTAAAATAATATCATATATTGCATAATTTGATAAGAAACTAATTAAATAAATATGGTTTTTATTAAATCCGTCGCATAGATTTATTTTACCTATTTATTTAATTTAAAATAAAGATAAGACGGAATTATATTTAATTTATTCTCATAAATCAAATTTGAGATATCTTATCAATTTAAATTTCAAATTCAAATAGATCATATCCATTTTAATTCAAATTCAAAAGTGATAGAGATTTAATTTATCCTTATAAATTAAATCTTGCAAATATCTCTTAAATTATATATAATATATATATACAAATTTATATATATATAAAATATATAAATCCACCCTAGACTATTCATTGAATCAAGACATATCTTAGATTTAATGAACCTGTACATCATAGCTCGTGTTGGGCTATTTTATGTACGACCCTGTAGGCCCATATGAAGTTGGTAGTGGGCCAGTTACTATACTGACCCACAAGTCGTAACCGGTCTCTGCAAGACATTACGACTACCCAAATCATATGAGGATCGATAAACGATGTAACCTTTCATACAACCATATCACGTCCCTTTTGTCACACGATATTTCGGTCATGGATGAGGCATGGAGAACGTCATCCTCTATTCCTGACCGTTACTTTCTCGATCCCTGAGTAGTCTGACTATAGAAATGGAACTACCCTTCCATTACAGTATGGCCATACATTTCTCAGACTCACTCATCGAGGGCCCAGTAATATCTCTCTACGAATGTGAGGGACAAATTCCATCTTCACCATTCACATTCCTCCGCATGAAAAACCACTGAGCCCGAACATAGACTTTATGATCACTTGGTCAAAAGTGACTTTTGACTAGGTCAAAGCTGAGCGTTTGTCATGTAGGAATCCATGATGATCTCAGGTCAAAGGGCATAGTGACATGGTTTATATATGAGAGAAGCTTATGACTTAACCCATGCAGCTCTTTCATAGCGGGTCAGTCTAACACCCTGTACTTTACATATGCCTATGACTTTGATTTATATCTGTATATATCTTCAAAGTCATACTGGTCTTATTTTATCTCTGCTCCCTCACAGATGACCGACCAGGGACATTTAGGATAAGATCATGAGTTATCCAAGGATGGTCATCACAGTAAACATGCAAATAATGTGATAACATAATTAAGAAATTCATAAATCAACAATGTTCATAACATAATGATTGCCCCCTAGGGCACAATCTCCAATAGTTCTTCCATGGCAAAGTCAAGAGCATTAACTTAATTCAACAACCAATCATCTAACTAGCTTGTTTAAGCTTTAATCTCATAACTCTAACTTTAATTTCTTCTTTCTCCTTTCATCTAAGGTTTTGGACAGCATATACACCTTAGAGAAAACTCATCTTTCTTCCATGGAAACCCTAAGTTCAAGCTCCCAAATCAAAGGAAAATAAGCTATGATAGATTGCTTACCTTTAATCTCTAGCTTGCTTGAACTTTGGCCCTTGAATTCTTCTTTGTCTTGACTTGAGTTTTCATTTTGCAAGAGGTTCCCCAAGGGTTCTCATGTCTTGCGTGAAGGTGCAGATTTGTGGGGGTATTTTATAGAAAATTTCATGGAAAATGGATGGCCAAGATCACTTTGTGTACTATTTGACCTAATGGCCAAGATTGCACCTTGAATCTTGTCTTGCCCACCAAGAAATGATGACATCATGAAGAACACCTCATATGCCCATGTGGCCAAATTGCAGAGGGAGGAAGCTTCTGGAAAAATTTCAGTCCAATCCGGTACCGGCTCAGTCCGATTTTCCAAAAACCAGACTGTTTCTATATCTAATTTTTCTGAGATTCCATAATATGTTTTCTGACCTTAAATCTAGTATCCGGATTCTTTCTACCATTGACATTCTTATACTAGGTCTAAACTTAATTACAGATCCCTTGAGAAATGACCAAAATACCCTTGGTGCCCTTTCTTGCACTATATTAACCCTAAGGGCATAATTGTCATTTCACACCTCTTTGTACCTTATCAGAGCATATACTGACTCTGACTAACCCTTCCTGTACCTGCCTTGGCATTTTGGCCTATCCAGAATGACCAAAATGCCCTTCATTCATCTCTTGTACATTATTATAACCCAAGGGCATTTTCGTAATTTCACACTTTTTCGGGGTTCCTCTGGATACTGGCCCACATACTGCTCAGGTACCTTATTGGGCCTATGGGATGCCATTTTGGGCCTTTGTCTAGGTCCATTACTTTTATAGCACAAATCCCAAGAAACCTCTCTAGAAGGTATTTATCGGGTATTTTATTCTACTATAAATTCCATTAAAAATTATACAGGATTCCTTTTCTGATCCTGTCAGTTTTATAAATTCTCATATTAATTGTAGGAAAAATACTATAAAGTTTCATCTGATTCTGAGGTCTGAAAAATACTGTAATAAGTTTATCTGACTTCCAAAATTTATTTCAATTTTTTGGGACCTCAAACCAAAATTCTGTTACGCGTCAAACTAACCGGAATAATTTTCTTCATCTACTGGTAAAATTTGGGTCTGATCTGACTACGGCCATTTTTGGCCTATTTTTGGTCCAAATTCTTCATAATTATACTTTTGCCCCTTGACTTTTCATAAATTACACGTATGTCCTCACATTTGGCTAAAATTACACTTAAAGACCCCATATGTTTGTCTACTTTCTCTTTTGGCCTTAAAACTCTCATAATTCCACTTAAGTCCTTGCATTTTCTTCCTTTTCCAATTCAATCCCTTTCTTTACATAAATGGCCACATTTTTCTTAGAAAATCTCACATATAGTACGTACAAACTGTACATACAAATTAGTACAGAAAATTAGGGATATTACATAAAATAGTCACGACCAGATGTCCATTTTGTCATGAATAACATCTATCTTTTGCTGAAAATTCCTTCTATTTAATTCTAATTGTTGCTTGGTCATTTGAAATTAGCTGTCATGGATTCAAAATTGAACTTTGAACATTGGCAAGCTTGATGAAGTGTTAGTTGCTTGTTTCATTAAGTCACTACTAAAAATTGTGCATCATGAATTTTTAATCTCATGTATTTTGTTTAAAATTCATGCAATCTAGTCATGTGAGCGGATTAGGGAGAATAAGCCAGATGGAAGCATTTTGAGCCTTCAACATATACTCCTTTGCATTGTGTGACACCATCTAGTTTGGTAACTTTGCAGAACTTGTCTCAATCCTTGATTCAAAACCATATTAGCTCCATGGAATTGCAAAAATGATAAGGGCATTTCTTTTAAAACCCTCTTGACCAAATAGGAACCATATAAATATTAAATCCTTTGCTTTACCCCTTTGAGACCTTCATTTTCTTTAAAAAATCCATCCTTGATTAATGAATACTACACAAATAGTTGTTGCTGCAGTGATTCTCTAATTGTGCATAATGGTCAAGTTGCAACCAATTGTTGAATGTCTAAACTTCAATGAACTAATTTTGGTTCAAGAAATGAAAACAAAGGAAAAAAATATATACAGAGAAAAGAAAAAGAAAAGAAAAGAGAAAGAAAGAAGAAAGAAAAGAAACCATATGCAAAAAGCGTTATTCAACTTGTATTAAAGGAAGATAGTTTGTGACTTGCTATTTTCTGCAGCTGCATGATTGGAACTTTGATTATGTGCAGTATTTCATTAATCATTGACATGCATTTCTATTTCATCATCTATCCTTTCCAACATTACAACCCTAATAAAGACCCTTTGATTCATAATCCTTGTGGCATTTAGTGGTGGAGATGTAGGATGGTTACAAGCCTATGGGAAGCCTAAGTTAGATGGTTGAGTGAAATTACCTTGACAAGAGAGGGAGTGAAACACTATACCTTGTGAGAAAATCTCAACCTAGTTGCTTACTATGATTTAATTGCATGAGTTAGATTCTTTGATTGATATGAGATTGATTTGGATTGCTGCCAATTGAAGGGAAAGATTGATGATTGCAAATACTCATGCTAAATCTGCTTTGCCAAATTTGCTGAACATGTGTGTTTAAAATTCAGTTTTGATCCATAATTTTGCTCGGAGTGCAAAAGCTAAGTGTGGGGGAGTTGATAAACTCATATTTGTACTAATTTTTAATATGTTAAGAGAGAGTTTATTATTGATTCTTATCCATATTTACTACTATATTGAGCAAATTAGTTAATAATATGAAATTGGACAAGTAGGAATTTAAATGATGTGATTTTAGTGCTTAATTGGATAAATAATCTATTAAATGTCCATTTCAGGTCAATACAACAATCAATCAGCAAAGTAGAGCTTCCCTGTGGACTTTAGTCGTGACCTTAGGTACTCACCGTCGCGAACATATGTCAATCAGTAAAGAAGCGTTCTCTGTAAATATTAGCCGCGACCTTATATACCTTCAGTTGCAACCAAACATCAATGCAAAAACCAATCAGCGATTGATTTAAAGAAGTAGTTTGACAGCTGGCAGAAGAAACTAATAATAGAAGCAAGTTGGACTCACACATGGTTGAAATGGATTATGCATGTGATGGCACATGGAAAACACTGTTCACACACACACACCACATCTGAATAGAAATACATGATTAATTGAACAAGTGGGCTGACAGCTGGAGCTGATAACGGACTTGATCCAGGAATTAAGGAACTGAAGCAAGTGGGAGAGGATTGATGCATGTGCTGTAACATAAACATGTACTGAAGTGGAGATAATTTAGTACACATCAATAGCTCACAAATCCCATACTTCTGCTATATATTGGACACGCACATCATCCAGAAGTCATTCTGAGATACATGACATTCACGCATACTGTAACATCCCGATTTTTGGTCTAGGAGAACTGGGAAGTAGTCTGATATGGGCAGGCTGCTAAAACCGTAGTCCCAGGGTAGTAATCTGATATGGGCGGATCACTTACCTGTATTTTGTAGGATCTTAGGGATGAGCTAAGTCCTTCAGGATGTAAAGATGAGTTAAGTCTTTAACCTACAGAATCGGGACAGTTCGCCTAGGTTCAAAATGAGGAATGTGAGGAATATCCTAAGTCTTAAGCCTAGGAATTCTGCAGGTAGCTTGATATGGGCTGGCTCCTGTGTAAGATAACCTGATATGGGCGGGTTGTCGACCTTTTCAATTAACGATGACTCCCGAAGAGTTTAAGGGTTGAGTTATTGAAAGAGAATTTCTAGAACTTAAGATAAGGGATGAGAAGATGAGTAATGAGGCCAGAAAGAGAATGCAGGGGCATAATCGTAATTATGGGAAAGATCGGGCTGGTAGCCGATGAGTACCATATTTTGCCAGAAAATAGAGAAAATTATGCTGATCATTTCACTGAACTGTGAAATGTGCGTACGAGGTCTCTATGAGTATGAAAGAATTATGGAAAGTTTAAGGACAAAAAGGTGGGGTCCTTAAGTGTAATTTTAGCCAAATAAAAAGGGACTTAAATGAAAAGAAGAAAAGTTTCTTGGGGCTAAAGTGTAATTAAAGAAAGTCAGGCCGGAAGTGGTTTGGACTGTCCGACAGCATTTCAGTCCCAGATTTCACCGGTAGAGAGAGCAAGGGACGCTCGGTCATCTGGCTTAATACAGGAATTTTTGAAGACTCCAGATAGCCAGAAATGGACTGATCGTCCAAAAGTTATAAAAATTCATACCGGATATCCTAGATTTCAGATCTAGGTGAGAAAATACAGGATGATGCGTCTTTATGGGGCGGATGTCAGCAAACTGACAGAATACCGATAGGAGGCCTGTAGAAAAAGTTATTCGCAAATTAGAAAATCCAGACGGGAGTGTGAGGCCTCCGGGTATCCGATAGGGAAATTTATCGGTATTTGAAAAGGGACTGAATGAGTTCGGATAACCTCGGTCAAATGACTGATATGACTCACAGGGATGCCTGAACACCGCAGGCCAGTGTATCGGACAAAAGGAGCCGGTGTCCGGATATGTATATAAACGGTGAAAAATAGATTAAATATTCAATAAACAATAACGGGGGGAGATTCCTCGTAATGCGTGCCATGAAGGTAATGGACCCTGAGAGGCCCAATAATGGCGCCAACAAGGCCCAGTAAGACCCTTGGACTGATAGGTGGGCCAGTGTTCGGCAGAACCCCGAAAAAGTGCGAAATTACGAAAATGCCCCTGTGTTGTACTAAAGGGGTAGTAGATGAATGAGGGCATTTTGGTCATTCTGGATAGGCCCAGAAGTTAGGGCACATACAGATAAAGTTACTTAGAGTCAGTATATGCCCTGACAGAGTACAGAATGGTGTAAAATGACGATTTTACCCTTAGAGTTAAAATAGTGCAAGAAAGGGCACCCAGGGGTATTTTGGTAATTTACCGAGGGATGTTTCTTGGGAATCGAGCCATCAGAGTACTTGAGCTTGATCAGGATCCAAGATAACATACCTAGAGCCCAAAAACGTAGGCCCAGTGATATGTGAGAAAAAGTGGCATTAAAATACTATTTTAATGCTGTTTCAATAAAGTAAAGTTACTCGGTCGGCTCGGTAACCGAGGAGGCGATCAGATAAAGTCTGGGACTTATCTGGATAGCATTGGAAGGCGTGAAAGGTCCCTTCTAGGTGCCACATGGCGCAATCTTAGAGGCAGAAGAAAAGTTGAGGACACGTATTACGGTGCAAGACTCTGGACCGGTACTGGATTGGACTGAACTGCTGAGTCAGCTGATGAGGTGTCCAGGAATTGTGACATGTGAAGAATGTGGCGATGAGGTGTCCCAGTGAGGTGTCCTGGATGATGTCATGCATGATGCAGTAAAAAGGAATAAAGAAAAATAGGAAAATCCAGGAAAAATCAGGACCACATGTTCAGATGGCTTCAAAATTACAGAAATGCCATCCATTAAAGTTATAAATACCCCCTTCCCCTCCCATTTTATGCATCCCACGTTTTTGGCAAGAAAAGAGAGAGAAAGAAGAGAGAGAAGGAGAAAGAAAGAAAGAAAGGAAGTTCTGGTGGAGTTGGAAGCAGTATAGAAGTTCTGGAGTTCTGCTTTTGAGGTAGTAACTAATCCTAGCTCTTATGTAATGTCTTTGTGATTTGTTGTGCTATTGTTTGGTTGGATTGTTGTCTTATATGTTATGTTTGAAGCTCTATTACAATGCTATGATCATATGTTATTGAATATGGAAGCACGCAGCATACTTATCTGTACACAATCACAAGCAAGCACCGTCACTCTGCATTACATATATTGTTATGATTATTACTACTGAGATTCCCCCGAATCTCATTCCCATATATAACATTACAGGGGAGGTTCTGTCAAAATAAAATCTGGAAATTTTAAGAGACCCCGTTAGGCTGCCAAAATTCTGGCAATGAAGAAGGAACAAAGAAAGGAACTGATACGTACTGTGTACGTAGGTGCTGTCTAAGGAGGCTGGAAGTGAGTGGACCTAGCCGGTTCATCCAGTCTTTCCTGGGTACTTACGTAGAATGGTAGCTCCTACGGGAATTACCGAATCGGTACAAGATCGGTTACTTTTTACAGAAGGAATGTAGCGGTTGCACTGCCGGATTTTAGGCAGGAAAAGATGTAATAGAAATATGAGAATTTTGTATATGCTTTGTTGTATGACATTTTATTATCTAATAATAAATATTGTTTGGCATGTTAAACTTGTGTATGACGAATTATGGGAGAAATTCGCAGGTCCTGAGGTAGTAGTGTTTTGACCTCAGTTTGACCTAGTAAACGAAGGAGTTTGGCCACGAAATTTGGCAGGCCAGTCGTACACATCTGGGGCATTACGTGGATAGGTAATATGCCTCATTTGGATGTGTAGAACGAGATAAATTAATTTTCAAATTAAAGGTCCAAAATAAGGAACTTAAGAGTAAAATTTTGAATTTCTGGGCTTAAGTTAAGATATAATCAAGCTAATATTGCTTCCGCAAGTGTACTCTGAGGAGTCTAAGGAAGGATGTTTCACATACTTCATCCATTCAATCACATATATCCATTTCACACTTTTCTCATCCCATTCACAGCACATCTGAGGCCACCATCATCCTCTTCTCCACTTTTCATTTCTCTTCTGCAAGCTTTCCTCTGTTCTAGTCAATAGAAACAGAGGAAGGCTCTGCGTATTCATTTCATCTCCACCTTCTTTTTTCTTCCATCATGATTGCTGCTATGCTTCTTGTTGCTGTTGGAGTTCAGATAGCAATGCAAGGCTAAGCTGTTGTGCTATCTTGGAAATGACACCAAACCAGAATCTTTTGAGCTTAACAGGGAGTTCATTAAGTCTTTAAGCCATATTTAACTGTATCGAGTTGATGTATTTACTTCTGGTTTATTGATTCAATTAGAGTAGTAGAAGACAAAGAAGTAGGGAACCGAGTTGGATTTCTTATTTTTGCATTAATGATCCTTTGATTAATTCTCATCTTTGATCAAGTTGAACTTAGCTATGATTAATTGAAGTGATTATGTTTAATTCATATTCTACTATCTCTGAGTTGAATGATTCATATTCTCTATTCAATGTCTGCGAGTTGTAGCTTTGATTGAGATTTAGCTAGCAGGTTGTTAGCTAACCTATTCTAATTCAATTGATTAAGTCTTGATATTCTGTGGATAATGAAGGTAAGGTAATCTCCAAAGGAACACACTTGTCATTCATTCATCTCATTATTATAAACACATAAAGCATAAACAATAGCATAGACTTTACATTCAGTTTTAGTTCAAACAGTTCAACGCAACTCATCTGTTTAATTTGTTAAATTATGGCTCAATAGATTAATTAGGAACTCTAACATCCAGTAGCTCCTTGTGATCCGACCTAGGTTAGCCTTCGCTTTACTATTGGTTAGCTTAGTTTTGTTTGATAATTAAAATGACAGTTATCAGCAGTTAGGGGTTTAAATTTATACACTAGCAGGAGGGTATAGTGGCAACCTCAGCTAGATAAATTAGTACAGCCTTGTTAATTCTAGGGTAGCCTAATAGAGTAGCTATCTTGGATTCTTGAAGAGATGAATAGGATCTTGGAGATAATAAACTCAAGATGGATAGCCTCAATATATTCTTGGGGATCAAGATAAAGAAATAATAAAGAGATAGAGAATAAGACATAATAAGACATAATAAGACATAGTTATGCAAGGACCTAGTATAAAGAGATAAGCATGTTCCCAATAATGTTAAGAGATACTCAGTCACTTAGAGTTAGGTTGAGAGGTTCCCAATAGGATACAATGTATGAGAGTTATGACCATTAAGTCTTTCCTAAGAATTGTGAAGTAGTCCTCTCAATCAGAGTTGACATTTCTCTAGGCAGATCATGATACTCTATCTGAGTAGGAAAGGGATGTAGTCGAGATGGAGTTGACGTTGCTTTAGTAGAAGTGACATGTCCTTCATTGAGAACATAGAATAGCAGTCAAGGCAAGGTAAACAGAGTTGACTTTATCCCAATGGAAGCATGACTGGTCAAGAACAGAGTTAGAATTAAATGTCCCCTGAGCTTAGAAAAGTACTAAGCAAGAAGAAAGAAGAGAATGCTATACTCCTCTCCCTGTAACTTCTAGAATCACCTGCAGATAGAAAGAAAGGTTCCCTCTTGTAGGGATAACATGCCATTCAAATAATGTAACATCCCAATTTTTGGTCTAGGAGAACTGGGAAGTAGTCTGATATGGGCAAGCTGCTAAATCCGTAGTCCCAGGGTAGTAATCTGATATGGACGGATCACTTACCTGTATTTTGTAGGAATCCGAGGGATGAGCTAGGTCCTTCAGGATTTAAAGATGAGTTAAGTCTTTAACCTACAGAATCGGGATAGTTCACCTAGGTTCAAAATGAGGAATATGAGGAATATCCTAAGTCTTAAGCCTAGAAATTCTGCAGGTAGCTTGATATGGGCTGGCTCTTGTGTAAGATAACCTGATATGGGCGGGTTGTCGAGCCTTTCAATTAACAATGACTCCTGAAGAGTTTAGGGGATGAGTTATTAAAAGAGAATTTCTAGAACTTAAGATGAAGGATAAGAAGATGAGAATAGCTGCCAGAAAGAGAATGCAGGGGCAAAATCGTAATTATGGGAAAGATCGGGCAGGTAGCCGATGAGTACCATATTTTTCCAGAAAATAGAGAAAATTATGCTGATCATTTCACTGAACTGTGAAATGTGTATATGAGGTCTCTATAGGTATGAAAGAATTAGAAATGTGACCAGGGGTAAAATGGTCATTTTGGAAAAGTATGCACGTGAGCGCTTTTTCAGGCCAAAACAGCCCGGTCCGGATAAAATATCTGAAAATACCGTGAGATAGAGAAAAGGATTTCGGGTTGAATGAGGAGTCACGGAATTTTGATTTGAGGTCCCGATTTTTCTGTAAAAATTTCGGAAGATGGGAATTTACAGTTATAATCGGTAAAGGAAAAGCAGTCCTGATAGGAATGATCGGACTATGGGCAGGGGGCCGTATAGTGTTTCTAAGGCCCATAGTGACACCGGGGAAGGCCCAGGCCCATAATAGCAGTTCAGTGGTAAAAGGGGCCGGTATCCGGGAAAAAGGTGCGAAATGACGAAAATGCCCCTATGTTATAGAATAGTTGAAGTATGAGTAAAGGGTATTTTGGTCATTTGCCTAAGGTTAGTCAGTCCAGACAGGGTATCTAGATAGTTGACCAGGGTCAGAGAGTACTCTGGTAAGATGGGAAAAGACAATAATGCCCCTAGACCTAATAAAGTAAAGAAAGAGAGACTAAGGGCATTTTGGTAATTTGCCAAGGGGTGTCTCTTGGGAATCGTGCCATCAGAGTACTTGGGCTGGATCAGAGACCTAATAAAGATAGTGCATGAAAGGGCACCCAGGGGTATTTTAGTCATTTCGTAGGGGATCTGTAATTGAGTTTAGACCCAGTATTAAAATTTTAATGATATAAAGGATCCAGATACTAAGTTCAAGGCCAGAAGACATAATATGGGTTTTCAGAAAAATTAGATTCAGAAAATGATCCAGTTTTCGAGGCGACGGACCGGGCCCGTACCGGATTGGACCGGAAAGCTTCCAGAAGGCTTCTAGCTCCCTCCATTTGCGCCATGTGATAAATGTGTCAGGTGAGGTGTCCCATAAGGTGGCCTTGAATGATGTCGTGGATGATGCAGTAAAAGGAATAAAGAAAAATAGGAAATTCCGGAAAAACCAGGACCACAGGATCAGATGGCTTCAAAATTACAAAAATGCCACTCCTCAAAACTATAAATACCCCCTAGCTCTTCATTCTCACGGCCAAGGAGCACTTTAGAGAGGGAAAGAAGTTCTTGAGAGAGAAAGTGAGAAAAGAAAGAAGAAAGGAAGTTCTGGTGAAGTTGGAAGCAGTGTAGAAGTTCTGAAGTTCTGCTTTTGAGGTAGTAACTAATCCTAGCTTTTATGTAATGTCTTTGTGAATTGTTGTGCTATTGTTTGGTTGGATTGTTGTCTTATATGTTATGCTTGAAGCTCTATTAAAATGCTATGATCTTATGTTATTGAATATTGAAGCATGCAGCATACTTATCTGTACACAATACAAGCAAGCACTATCACACTGCATTACATATATTGTTATGATTGTTGCTACTGAGATTCTTTTGAATCTCATTCCCATATATAACATTACAAGGGAAGTTCTGTCAAAATAAAATTTGGAAATTTTAAGAGACGCCGTTATGCTGCCGAAATTCTAGCAACATAGCAGGAACTGATACGTACTGTGTACGTAAGTGCTGTCTAAGGAGGCTGGAAGTGAGTGGACCTAGTAGGTTTATTCAGTCTTTCCTAGGTACTTACATAGAATGGTAGTGCCTACGGGAATTACCGAATCGGTAATAGATCGGTTACTTTCTACAGAAGGAATGTAGCAGTTATGCTACCGATTTTAGACAACGAAAAATGTAATAGGAATATGAGGATGTTAATCATGCACTGCTGTATAACAGTTGATTATTTAATAATGATTGTTATCTGGCATGTTTGACTGATGTGTAATGTATGTATGCACTATGATGTAAGGTTGGTTGCTGAAAAATGACTTTGTGAACAGTAATCCGTGGAGACCAATTGATGTTTGATAAATCATTAAAAATAGTGAATGGTTGAATAAATGTATGATATTTTTATGGTAAAAAGTAGACATACTAAGATTTAATTTGATATATAGAATTCTTCATTTGGATATATACACGAAAAGATATAAATTGTTAAAGTTGGGACCAGAATGCTGGATTCAGGAGAAAATCATTGGATGAACAGTAAAGTTGAAACGTTGACCCACGTTGAATTTGTCAAGGAATGGTCAACTAATAATTTTTCCATGAAATATAATTAAGTTATATTCATGTATCAATTTGAACCACTTCATTTAGATTTTTCTAGAATTAATTATGATTTTTCAAAGTCAGGTTACTCATCTGGAATTTGCCACAGTGAACAGTACCCGATAAGAATAAAATTCCAGATTAAGAGTTTAGACTTCAATGACCCTGAAAGTGGTTCTAAGTGCTACTGAATGGTCCTTAAGATATATAAAAATTAGAAATGTAGATCAAGGCTATATGGTTTATCAGAATTTCATCACAAGGGTGAAAACCATATATCAAGCCTGGGATCCAAACGTGTTAACCCTAGGGCTTTGGCTAGAAATTATGAATGATGTATTGCCGACTACTCCTACCTGGAGATCGGAGTTGGATCAATATTTTGATAAAGAACCATATTGTACTGTATCCGACTGGATCTACTTGGTAGGAGAATATATTAGAATAAAGTTTAAGAAAAATTAGGGTAATGTTTCTAATGTACAAAAGATCAGTACAGTAGCATATGTATGACTGTGACATGTATCTTGTATGCTATGTTTGAAATGAAATGAGAAATGTTGTTTATCGCATTCCTTTCTATGTTATAGCATAACAAAATGGTTGGAACAAGAAGAACGATTCTAGCAGAGGAACCACAAGAAGCTGGAAATCTTAATCAACTAATTTTAGAACGGTTAGAACAACAACAAAAGATGATAGAAGAAATGAGAGCAGCTCAGGCACGAAATGAGCAGGAAAGAGATGCTGCCATAGCCGCAGCAGTGGCAGCAGCTGTAAGTAATTTAAGACCACCAGAGCCTTCAGGAGCGGCTGATAGAGAACCAGAAGGAGTACAACAGCTGGCAGTTCAGCCCTAGAGACGGGTTGAATCGAGGGAGGAGGCAGTAGGTATCCAACAATGGATGGTTCGATTTTGCAAACACAATCCTCTAGTGTTCAAAGGAACATTCAAAGTACAGATAGCAGAGAATTGGGTCTGCAGATTAGAAAAGATCTTTAAGGTCCTCGACTGCCCAACTGAAACCAAGGCCCAAATGGCCATCTATCAATTAGAAAAGGATGCGGATAGATGGTGGAAGAATACAGAGTTACTTCTCCAAGCAAGAGATATTCCAGTTACCTGGGAAGTGTTTCTTGAGCAGTTTTACGAGAAATATTTCCCTCAATCCATCAGAGATGAAAGGGAGGCCGAATTCCTTGTACTGAGACAAGGAGAAAAAGAAGCTTTTGACGAATATCTGGCTAAGTTCATCCGGCTATCCCAGTATTCTACATATCTACGTCAAGTGGATGACGAGCGCTGGATGACAGAAAGGATGATTCGGGGATTGAATTCCACGCTACAGGAGAAGTTAACTCCGCAACAATACAGTTAGTTTAATAAGGCTGTGGAAGCATGTCGAATTGTAGAAAACAGCATGAATCATCGAATGCTATCCAGATTCGGGAATAGGGATCAGGCGACCCCTAACAAGGCCGGTCGAAATCAAGAAGCTGCAGGTGGGAGCGGTTATAAGAAGAGGAAGCGACCGTGGCAGAGGAAAAAGCCAAATAGAGGAAATTTCTGCGGCAGGTCTAACAACAAGGATTCAAAGGCCCTGTATGTGAAAAGTATGGAAAGAATCATGGTGATAGACCATGTTTAATGGGCCAGAATATTTGTTACACCTGCGGAAAGCCCGAACATTTTTCCAGAGAATGTCCTCAAGCTATAACTGATCCGAGGCCAAGGACGGCAAGACGAGTGTTTGCACTCACTAGAGAGAACGCTCAGCGATCACCTGAGATGATCCAAGGTACAATCTATCTCAATGATCATGTTGTGACAGCTCTATTAGATTCGGGTGCAAGTCATTCCTTTATATCTTATGAATGTGCTAAATGCCTAGTGAAACATCCTCCCTTCGACTCCTTAGAGTACACTTGCGGAAGCAATATTAGCTTGATTATATCTTAACTTAAGCCCAGAAATTCAAAATTTCACTCTTAAGTTCCTTATTCTGGACCTTTAATTTGAAAATTAATTTATCTCGTTCTACACCTCCAAATGAGGCTTATTACCTATCCACGTAATGCCCCAGATGTGTACGACTGGCCTGCCAAATTTCATAGCCAAACTCCTTCGTTTACTAGGTCAAACTGAGGTCAAAACACTGCTACCTCAGGACCTGCGAATGTCTCTTTTAATTCGTCATCCACAAATTAAACATGCCAAACAATATTTCTTAATGAATAACAAAGTGTCATACAACAAAGCATATACAAAATTCTCATATTTCTATTACAAGTTTCCCTGCCTAAAATCCAGCAGCACAACCGCTACATTCCTTCTGTAGAAAGTAACCAATCTTGTACCGATTCGGTAATTCCCGTAGGAGCTACCATTCTACGTAAGTACCCAGGAAAGACTGGATGAACCGGCTAGGTGCACTCACTTCCAGCCTCCTTAGATAGCACCTACGTACACAGTACGTATCAGTTCCTTTCTTTGTTCCTTCTTCATTGCCAGAATTTCGGCAGCCTAACGGCGTCTCTTAAAATTTCTAGATTTTATTTTGACAGAACCTCCCCTGTAATGTTATATATGGGAATGAGATTCGGGGGAATCTTAGTAGTAATAATCATAACAATATATGTAATACAGAGTGACGGTGCTTGCTTGTGATTGTGTACAGATAAGTATGCTGCGTGCTTCCATATTCAATAACATATGATCATAGCATTGTAATAGAGCTTCAAGCATAACATATAAGACAACAATCAAACCAAACAATAGCACAACAAATCACAAAGCCATTACATAAAAGCTAGGATTAGTTACTACCTCAAAAGCAGAACTTCAGAATTTCTCTACTGCTTCCAACTTCACCAGAACTTCCTTTCTTCTTTCTTTCTCCTTCTCTCTCTCTCTTTCTCTTGCCAAAACCGTGCATAATGAAGGCAAGGGAGGGTATTTATAGTTTTGGTCAATGGCATTCTTGTAATTTTGAAGCCATCTGATCCTGTGGTCCTGGTTTTTCTGGAATTTTGAAGCCATCTTTTTTCCTTTTGCTGCATCATGCATGACATCATCTCCATGCCACCTCATGGGACACCTCATCATGCACATTTCTCACATGGCAAAATTGCAAGCTTCTTGGACACCTCATCAGCTGACTCAGCAGTTCCAATCCAATCCAGTACCGGTCCGGTCCGATTTCCCACAAACTGGACTTACCGGCTAAGATTATGCCACGTGTCCTTAACTTTTCTTCTTCCTCTAAGATGATGCCATGTGGCATCTGGAAGGGACCTTTCACGCCTTCCAATGCTATCCAGATAAGTCCCGGACTTTATCTGATCACCTCCTCAGTTATCGTGCCAACCGAGTAACTTTACTTTATTGAAACAACATTAAAATAGTATTTTAATGCCACTTTTTCCCACATGTCACTGGGCCTACGTTTTTGGGCTCTGGAAATGTTATCTTGGATCCTGATCAAACTCAAGCACTCTGATGGCTCGATTCCCAAGAAATATCCCTCGGCAAATTACCAAAATACCCCTGGGTACACTTCCTTGCACTATTTTAACCCTAAGGGTAAAATCGTCATTTTACACCCTTCTGTACTTTGTCAGGGTATATACTGACTCTAAGTAACTTTATCTGTATGTGCCTTGGCTTCTGGTCCTGTCCAGATTGACCAAAATGCCCTTCATTCATCTGTTACCCTTTTGTACAACACATGGGCATTTTCGTAATTTCGCACTTTTCTGGGGTTCTGCCGGACACTGGCCCACCTATCAGTCCAAGTGTCTTACTGGGCCTTGTTGGCGCCATTATTGGGCCTCTCAGGGTCCATTACCTTTATGGCACGCATTACGAGGAATCTTCCCCCGTAAATGTTTATTGAATATTTTATCTATTATTCATCGTTTATACCCATATCCGGACACCTGCTCCTTCTGTACGATACACTGGTCTACGGTGTTCAGACATCCCTGTGAGTCATATCAGTCATCTGACTGAGGTCATCCGAACTCATTCAGTCCCTTTTCAAATACCGATAAATTTCCCTATCGGATACCCGAAGGCCTCACACTCCCGTCTGGATTTTCTGATTTGTGAATAACTTTCTCTACAGGCCTCCTATCAGTATTCTATCATTTTCCTAACATCTGCCCCAGAAGGACGCATCATCCTGTATTTTCTCACCTAGATCTGAAATCTAGGATATCCATTTCTGGCTATCTGGAGTCTTCAAAAATTCCTGTATCAAGCCAGATTACCGAGCGTCACTTGCTCTCTCTATCAGTGAAATCTGGGACTGAAATGCTTCCGGACAGTCCAAACCAATTTCGGCCTGACTTTCTTTAATTACACTTTAGCTCCAAGGAACTTTTCTTCTTCTCAATTAAGTCCCTTTTTATTTGGCTAAAATTACACTTAAGGACCCCACCTTTTTGTCTACTTTTCCTTTTTGCCTTATACTTTTCATATTTGCATCTAAGTCCCTCCATTTCCTTTCTTTTGCAATTTAATCCCTTTCTTTGCATAAATGGCCACTATATCTCTAGAGACTTTTAGTCCCTGGACTTATTTGCAGTTTAGTCCCTAAAAACCCTTTGTATGTTTCGGGGACTTCTGCTCAAAGGGATAATCCTCACATTCCTCATTTTGAACCTAGGTGAACTGTCCCGATTCTGTAGGTTAAAGACTTAACTCATCTTTAAATCCTGAAGGACTTAGCTCATCCCTCGGATTCCTACAAAATACAGGTAAGTGATCCGCCCATATCAGATTACTACCCTGGGACTACGAGTTTAGCAGCCTGCCCATATCAGACTACTTCCCAGTTCCCCTAGACCAAAAATCGGGATGTTACACCTAGGCCTTCTGATCAGCAAGTTGCGTTATGATATACAGGTGAAAACTGTAACATCCCTAATTTCTGTACTAAGTTGTATGTACAGATTGAATAAAATATATGAGATGTTTAGGAAAAGATGTGGCCATATTTATGTAAAGAAAAGGATTAATTGGAAGAGGAAGAAAGTCTAAGAGCCAAAGTGCAAAATTACGAAAATGCCACTATGATGCCCTAAGAAACCAGAAGTAAATGGAGGGCATTTTGGTCATTTCACACAATGGATGGATATCAGAGGAAATTTGATAATAAATTATTATAATTAATATGAGAATTTATGGAGTTGACAGAAGTAAAAAAGGAGTCCTGTAGAATTAATTATGGAATTTACGGTGAAAAAGGACACCGATAAAGGGTTAAAGGAAACATATGTAAATTTTAACAGGACTTCTGGGCATCAGAAAATTATGAAACTTTGTATAGAATTCATTTTATATTAGAATGAATTTCTAAAAATGTTAGAACAATTAAAGGAGGTGTTTAGCATTTATTCTGAGATCAGGATAATTTAAGGATATCGGTATAAGGAAAGTACATTGGGATTTGTGCCAATTAGCTATTGGACGTCAAAGAGGCCCAATATTTCGTCCTAGGCCAACCCAATAAGATCCAAAAGTTATCTTGGAGCCCAAGTCCAATAATGAATAATTTATGGATTTTTGAAAAGAAAGAAAAAGAGAATCAAGTAAGAATTAGGTGTTGCACATGGTGGGACCCACAAGGACTTCAAAATGGAACCCAAAAAGAGGAAGGGTTAGGTGTACCAAGGGAGGCCATGCTAGTGATGTCATGGTGGTAAGGTCTTGAGTGAAAAGTGAAAAGACATTCCAAGGTCAAACCTTTAACCATTAGATCAAATAGTTTCCAAAGTGATCTTGGCCGTCAAATGGCACATGACTTTTTCTATAAATACCCCCCCTTTCCATTCATTCTTCACACCCAAGAGCTCCTTTAGAAAGAGAAGTGAGTTCTAGAGAAAGAAAGTGGAAGAAAGCAAGGAGGAAGCAAGGGTCTTGAAGGAGCAAGTAAGGTAAGTTGTCTCCTTGCTTCTACCTTTTGTTCTTATGGTTTGTGCTTGAGTTTAAGTGATTTTTGAGGCGTAAATCTTGGGGAAATACTGCTGGAATTTTTGCGTATATGTGAAAGGAATATGAGTTTTAAGTCATAGATAGTTAAGACAAGCTTAAACAAGTTAGTTACATGCTTGGTTGTGAAGTAAGTTGATGTTCTTGACTTTACTATTTTGGTTGCACTGTTATGCACTATTCAGATAGAAGGAAATGGAATTTCAATGATTTAATGCTTCCATTGAGTTTATATCATGATATTGTGTAGGATTGGAAAGGTTTTGAACCTTGGAAACCATTTGAATTAAAGGTTATAATGTTGAAAATTCCTCACGGTTACTGTTCACTAAGGTAAACAGTGATTTGGATTTCATGATTTTGATGCTTCCAATGGTCTTAAAATGAGATTTTGTGTGGGGGAAAAGTGGATGAACAAGTATGGGAAGCATTGGAATCAAAATGATAATTTTTGGAAGATTTATGTATGCTTTTCCAAATCTGTACAGAACAGTGTATTCTTGCTAGAATTTGGTTATTTTGAGTTCATAAATGGATTCAAAAGGTGAAATTGTGTAGGGTAAGGTCAAAACATCAATTGATTCAAGGGCCAAGTTAATTGGCAAAGATTAAAGAAAGTTATGTTAGTTAAAGCAAGTTAAAGGTTCAAGAGAGGTAGTCTTGAGTAGTGTTTGAGTTCATGGTCCTAATGGATTATGTAATGAATATGAATGTGTTTAGGACCTTGAAACCTCTAAGAAGATGTTGGGGAATGATTGACCAAAAAGCTTGGGAAGCAAGTGCAAGCATAAGAAAGAGAGCTTAAATCCAAGGTAGTGGACTTACCCTAAACTTGTATGTATGTAATGTATGCTTGATTGTGCTATGGCTTGGTTGAATTGTGTGTATATGGTAGATGATTGAAGCTCTGTTATTGAAACATCCTTCCTTTATACTCATCAGAGTACACTTGCGGAAATAATATTAGCTTAACTTAAGTCCAGAGATTGAACTTTTACTCTTAAGTTCCACATTCTGGACCTTTAATTTGAGCACTGATTAATCTCATTCTACACATCCAAATGAGACTTAATACCTATCCACGGAATGCCCCAGATGTATACTACTGGTTCACTAAATTTTGTGGCCAAACTCCTTCATTTACTAGGTCAAACTGAGGTCAGAACACGGCTACCCCAGGACCTGCGAATTGAAGGGAATTGGAAGACACGCAGCGGAAATTAACTTTAAAAATTTTTCCATTCCCAGCCAGGATCTACCGAATGTGTTTAAGTCAAGGAGAAAGAAGTGTTACCTTCGGTACTTGAGCTTTGGTCGCGACCTCAGTGTCCACTAGTCACGACTCCTCGCCTCTGAAACTTTCAGTCGCGACCTCCTCAGCTTCTAGTCGCGACCTGTCGCCTCTGGAGTTTGTAGTCGCGACCTACTCTGCTTCTAGTCGCGACCTGTCGCCTCTGGAGCTTTTAGTCGCGACCTCTTCAACTTCACGTCGCGACCTGTCTCCTCTTTTCGGATTTCTGACGTTCAGATGCCCGTTTGGTCGCGACCTTTCTTCGTGTCTGGCCGTATCGTAGAAGTCGACAGCTCAGATCGGCTTCCTCTACCGGTATCCACACGAACAGCGTTCCAATTGCGAACGACGTGCTAGCGCCTCTTGTCCCTCTAGGGCTTTCTGGAGATTCCGTCCTCACCGTCTCTATTTCGGCAGTTTCTTATCTGCAAACCTTTTGCACTCTCCCTGCCCCCTTTTCTCACGACTGAATGTGTGTGAAGAGATCTATATTGTATGTAAAACCCTAACTCCTAATGTCAAATATATAGGAAGCTATCGGGCTTCTAATAGGGCCGGGCTTCAGAATTAATCTTATATTAATTCTGAATTAATACAATATCATATATTGCATAATTTAATAAGAAACTAATTAAATAAATATGGTTTATATTAAATCCGTCCCACAGATTTAATTCACCTATTTATTTAATTTAAAATAAAGATAAGACAGAATTATATTTGATTTATTCTTATAAATCAAATTTGAGATATCTTATCAATTTGAATTTCAAATTCAAATAGATCATATCCATTTAAATTCAAATTCAAAAATGATAGAGATTTAATTTATCCTTATAAATTAAATCTTACAAATATCTCTTATATTATATATATAATATATATATAAACTAATTTATATATATATATAAAATATATATCCACCCTAGATTATTCATTGAATCTAGACATCTCTTAGATTCAATGAATCTGGACATCATAGCTCGCATTGGGCTGTTTTGTGTGCGACCCTGTAGGCCCATATGAAGTTGGCAGTGGCCCAGTTACTATACTGACCCACAAGTCGTAAGCGGTCTCTAGCAAGGCATTACGACTACCCAAAACATATGAGGATCGATAAACGATGTAACCTTTCATACAACCATATCACGTCCCTTTTGTCACATGATATTTCGGTCAAGGATGAGGCATGGAGAACGTCATCCTCCTCTTCCTGACCGTTACTTTCTCGATCCCTGAGTAGTCTGAATATAGAAATGGAACTACCCTTCCATTCCAGTATGGCCATACATTTCTCAGACTCACTCATCGAGGGGCCCAGTAATATCTCTCTACGAATGTGAGGGACAAATTCCATCTTGACCATTCACATTCCTCCGCATGAAAAACCACTAAGCCCGAGCATAGCCTTTATGATCACTCGGTCAAAAGTGACTTTTGACTAGGTCAAAGCTGAGCGTTTGTCATGTAGGAATCCATGATGATCTCAGGTCAAAGGGCATAGTGACATGGCTTGTATATGAGAGAAGCTTATGACTTGACCCATGCAGCTCTCTCATTGCGGGTCGGTCCAACACCCTGTACTCTTACATGTGCTTATGACTTTGATTTATATCTCTATATATCTTCAAAGTCATACTGGTCTTATTTCATCTCTGCTCCCACATAGATGACCGACCAGGGACATTTAGGATAAGATCATGAGTTATCCAAGGATTGTCATCATAGTAAACATGCAAATAATATGATAACATGATACAATGATTGGCCCCTAGGGCACAATTTCCAACACGAATTTCTCTTAATATTTCTCATTCACAAATTGAACATACCAAACAGTATATATCATTGTATATCAAAATGTCATATAAAATGGCATACACAACAAGGCATATACATAATCCTCATATCTCTATTACATCTCTTTCTGCCTAAACTCCGGCAGCATAACCGCTACGCTTCAGCTGTACAAAGAACTGAACTGTACTGATTCGGTAATTCCCTCATGAGAACTACCATTCTACGTAGTACCCAGGAAAGACTAGATGAACCGGCTAGGTCCACTCACTTCTAGCCTCCTTAGACAGCACTACGTACATAGTACTTATCATATACTGATGTTCAGTCTTAACTCCGGTAGCATAACGGCGTCTCCTAGCATTCTCAAAATCTACTTCGACATAACCTCCCTGTAATGGGTTATATATGGGGATGAGATTCGAGGGAATCTCAGTAGTAACAATCATAACAATATATGTAATGCAGAGTGACAGTACTTGCTTGTGATTGTGTACAGATAAGTATGCTGCGTGCTTCCATACTCAATAACATATGATCATAGCATTGCAGTAGAGCTTCAGACATAACATATAGGACAACAATCCAACCAAACAATAGCACATCAAATCACAAAGCCATTACATAAAAGCTAGGATTAGTTACTACCTGGCTAGCTCAGCAGAAATCTACTATCTCTATTATTCTTCCAGCTCTTTTCTTCCTTTCCTCCTTTCTCTCTTCCTTTCCTTCTCCTTCTCTCTCTTCTTTCTCTCCCTTTCCTCTTGCCATGCGTGAAATGAAATGGAGGGGGGGTATTTATAACCTCCTCCAATGGCATTCCCGTAGTTTCTATGAACTCTGAATAAGTGGTTCTGGTTTTTCCTGGAATTTCCTATTTTCTTTTATTTCCTCTTTCTGCATCATCATGCCACCTCAGCCTGCCACCTCAGCGTCACATTTTCCACATGTCTAAAACCTTGGACACCTCAGCATGCTGACTCAGCATTTCCAGTCCAATCCAGTACCGGTCCGGTCCGATTTCCCACAAACTGGACTCACCGGCTAAGATTGTGCCATGTGTCCCTTTTCTTCTTGCTCTATGCCAGTGCCATGTGGCGCCTGAAAGAGACCTTGCACGTATTCCAATGCTATTCAGATAAGTCCCAGACTTATCTGATCCCCTCCTCGGTTATCGTGCCAACCGAGTAACTTTACTTTACTGAATTATTACTTTAATGCCATGTATCATCTTGTGGGTCCCATGAGTACACCTTATCAGTCCACCTCATGGTTTCCATATAACTTTTCCTTTATCTGATCTCTTGCCCCAGTTCTATCTCTAACCGGGTAACTATCTCCTTTGGACCTTCACAACTCTTGGCCCATACGCTTGGCACCACTTTAGTTACAGTCGCGACCTCATCATCATCTTATCGCGACCTAACACTTCTGTGAACATTAGTCGCGACCACAACATCCTTTAGTCGCGACCATAACAGTTTTTAGTTGCGATCACATCACTTTTCAGTCGTGACCTCATACCATTTTAGTTGCAACCAAGCTCATTTACCAATTAGTCGCGACCTACACATCTTCACGTCGCGTCTAAGCCTTTCTGCCACTATTAGTCGCGACCACACTACTTTCTCGTCGTGACCATAATACTTTCTCATCGCGCATAGCTCTTTCTGTAACCATTAGTCGCGACCTAACTGCTTTCTAGTCGCGACCCAAATGGTCAGGTCGCAACCTTTGACCTTTACATCATCCCAAATGGCCATTCTACCCCTTGGGACTTTCACTGTTTACACATAAGTCCCCGTACCTTCGCTTATTCGCAGCTTAGTCCCTGAAACTCTCTGTGTGTCTCTGGGACTTCTGCTCAAAGGGGGTCTAGTAGCTTCTTATTCTTAGGCTATTTCTGCGTCTCTAGGCCTAAAAATTGGGATGTTACATTTCTCCTCCCCTTTAAATAAATTTCGTCCTCGAAATTTAATTAGTACCATAGCCAAATTTACTCAATATCTGGCAAAGTACCTTATCATAAAACTTTACATCTTCTTATAACATGCTTTTCTTTTCTCTGGATCAACTCAATCAGAGTTTAAAATCTGCTTTTCTCTTATGGATCACTCACTGCACTTATAAGCAGTGTCCATTTCTTTCATAGCAAATTTTCTTGAATATTACTGTATTCGGGAATTTCTTCTAACTACTCATCATATCCCTTTTAGCATCATACTTCAAGCATTTATCTCTTATTACTTCTCTTAATATCTCCCACACTGCTTTAATATCTGCAACATCTCATCTTTCTTTTTATATAATCATATATTCTCATCATTCTTAGCACTTAACCTCATACAAAGAGAGGACTTATGCAGCTATTCTTTCTTTACTTTGCTGCTGAACAAGAGCACCTACTCTTAAATAAGAGCATCTATGCATAATGCCTGGCCAACATACTGTAGGACTGCATATGAAACATCCTCCTTTATACTCCTCAGAGTACACTTGCGGAAGCAATTTTAGCTTAACTTAAGTCCAGAGATTGAACTTTTACTCCTAAGTTCCTTATTCTGAACCTTTACTTTGAGAATTGGTTTCTCTCATTATACACATCCAAATGAGGCTTATTACCTATTCACGGAATGCCCCAGATGTGTACTACTGGCTCACTAAATCTCGTGGCCAGACTCCTCCGTTTACTAGGTCAAACTGAGGTCAGAACACTGCTGCCTCAGGACCTGCGAATTTCCCCCTTAATTTACCATACATAAATGGAATATGCCAAACAATATTTATCATTGAATAACATAATGTCATACAGCAAGGCATACACAACAAGACATATACATAATCCTCATATCTCTATTACATCTCTTTCTGCCTAAACTCCAGCAGCATAACCGCTACGCTTCAGCTGTACAAAGAACTGAACTGTACTGATTCGGTAATTCCCTCATGAGAACTACCATTCTACGTAGTACCCAGGAAAGACTAGATGAACCGGCTAGGTCCACTCACTTCTAGCCTCCTTAGATAGCACTACGTACACAGTACTTATCATATACTGATGTTCAGTCTTAACTTCGACAGCATAACGGCGTCTCCTGGCTTTCTCAAAATCCACTTCAGAATAACCTCCCTGTAATGGGTTATGTATGGGGATGAGATTCGGGGGAATCTCAGTAGCAACAATCATAACAATATATGTAATGCAGTGTGACAGTGCTTGCTTGTGATTGTGTACAGATAAGTATGCTGCGCGCTTCCATACTCAATAACATATGATCATAGCTTTGCAGTAGAGCTTCAGACATAACATATAAGACAACAATCCAACCAAACAATAGCACATCAAATCACAAAGCCATTACATAAAAGCTAGGATTAGTTACTACCTTGCTAGCTTAGCAGAACTCCACTATCTCTATTCTGCTTCCAGCTCCGCCAGAACTTCCTTTCTTCCTTTCCTCCTTTCTCTCTTCCCTTCCTTCTCCTTCTCTCTCTTCTTTCTCTCCCTTTCCTCTTGCCATGCGTGAAATGAAATGGAGGGGGGTATTTATAACCTCCTCCAATGGCATTTTCGTAGTTTCTCTGAACTCTGAATATGTGGTTCTGGTTTTTCCTGGAATTTCCTATTTTCCTTAATTCCTCCTTTACTGCATCATCGGGACACCTCACCGGGACACCTCAGCACCACATTTATCACATGTCACAATTCCTGGACACCTCAGCATGCTGACTCACCGGGCCAGAGTCCTGCCTCGTAATGCGTGTCCTCAGCTTTATCTGCTTCCTCCAGACCAATGCCATGTGGCGTCTGGAAGAGACCTTGCATGCTTCCCAATGCTATCCAGATAAGTCCCAGACTTATCTGATCACCTCCTCGGTTATCGTGCCAACCGAGTAACTTTACTCTACTGAAAGGTCACCGAATCACCACTCTAATGCCATGTGGCATCTTGTGGGTCCCATGAGGATACCTTATCAGTCCACCTCATGGTCTCCAGATAACCTTTCCTGTATCTGACCTCTTTCCCCAGTTCTATCTCTAATCGGGTAACTATCTCATTTGGACCTTCACCACTCTTGGCCCATACGGCTAGCACTACTTTCGCCACTAGTCGCGACCTCATCATCACCTTATCGCGACATAACATCTTTTGGTTTATTAGTTGCGACCACAACATCCTTTAGTCGCGACCATAACAGTCTTTCGTCGCGACCACATCACTTTTTAGTCGCAACCAGGCTCATTCTACTCATTAGTCGCGACACCACATACATATCCGTCACGACCAATCCTCTCTGCCAATATTAGTCATGACCATAATACACTCTCGTCGCGACCAACTTCTTTATCATCGCGACCTAACTAGTCAACTCTTGAACCTTTGACCTTTACATCATCCCCAAATGGCCATTTACCCCTTGGGACTTCCACTGTTTACACATAAGTCCCCGTACCTTTACTTACTCGCAGCTCAGTCCCTGAAACTCTTTACGTTCCTCTGGGACTTCTGCTAAAAAGGGGTCTAGTAGCCTCCTAATCTTAGGCTATCTCTACATCTCTAGGCCTAAAAATTGGGATGTTATAGCATACCTGCTTGTGAATGCAAAGCTCTAACGCCGGAGCTCAAGCATTCCTGTTCTAACTAGGCACAGCTCTAACACTCGGAGCTTGCATAGTTTTAGCATAACATAAGGCCTAGCATCTCATGCAAGGAGTGAAAGCTCTCATTTTTTATTCTCTTTCATAGCATAACATTTAAACATATGATCCCTCCAAAAAGGGAGCCTCTCTATCTGTTCATAAAATGCACATCTCTAGGTGCGTGTCATATTACACGTTTACTACCGTGTATCTCATTGCATGCCTTTGATACTTTATCATGGCATATCTAGCCAACTCTGGCTATTTCATGGTGTATTTCACCCTTTGCCTTATCCTGACATATAAGGCTACTATTTTCTTTCTCATAGAACTGCGTTCTATCTTTGCTTTGCCTTAGACCCTCTTCTCTGGGTCTTCTCTAGCCTTTTAATATCTTTACCCTCTTCTGGGGAATCTATCTACTCATACAGAGGATTCTCTTCCCCGCTTCTCTGGCATACTTCTACAAAACTTTGAATATCAGTACTCAGATTTGAACTTGGACTCCATCTTCATTTAAGGGAAAGCTAAGTTCAGTCTGTATAGGCTATCTGAAAAAAATAATTATAAATGAATTTTTTCTGGCTGGGTTTATCAACTGGTGAAGCTTCCTTACCTTAACTTTGTCTTTGGCATTCATCTTCCCAAAGAGATACTACATTGTACTCATGTCTCATGGCTCATTACTTTCCTTAGGCTAGGTCTAACTGCGACCTCAGGATCTAACTGTGATCAACCATCAGCCTCTTCAGAATCTAACTGCGACTCTGAATCTCTTAGGATCTAACTGCGACCCTCCAGAATCTAACTGCGATTCTGTTGTACTGTATATCTCCCGAAGATCTTAAACCAACAGACTAAGTTATAAGGTTAACTGCTTCCACCTGTTGATAACTCCATAAAAAAATTTTTATAGCCTTATATCATTTACCCAGACTTTACTTACTTCCTCTCTTACTCAGGAGTTCCCTCTTATCTTTCTTACTTTACTGTGGCTTACCACTCCTTGTGCCATCATGGTCTAACCACCTGCCATTGCATTCTACTGCATGGCCTCATCATACTTCTCACTCAATCTGTGCTCTAACTGCGAGCCATTTGAACCATGCTCTAACTGCGAGCATTCTATATAAGATCCAACTCTTATCTGAAGAGTGATCTATACCCATCTGAATCTAGCTCTATCCGAGAGCCATCTGTTTCAGATCCAACTCTTATCTGAAGAGTGATCTAGAAACAATCTCTTTACTCTTATTTGCTTTTCTTTCTGTCTACCATCCCTTTCAATAGAAATGGCCCTGAGTACTGCATTCACAAGTCTGCAGAATTGCCTGAGTAACCTTAATCATAAATCATATCATAACTTATTGTGCCATGAACTGAGACTATCTATCATCCTCAATACATATCTCATTACATGTCATATGGTAAGGGAGCAACATAACTTCTTAATCTCATATACACTCTACCCTGCATATACTGCGAAAAGGGAGTATTCATTCATCATGGCATACTCTAACATGCATGTCATCATATGACAACTGCAAGGAGATGCAACTATTCCTCATAACTTATGGCATCATAAGCCATATCATTATCATACTCTGCTCAACCATCCATCAGACATTGTAATAGACTAAGTAAGCCTCAAAACATATTTTCTCTATCATATTGCCTATCATATCCTGATCATTCATCCTGAATCATTTATCTATTTCACTTAGGCTGCCATACTACCCTCTTACCAGGGTATAAACTCAACCCTTCATTATTCTTTCTTACATAGGGAATAGGGAAGTCACTTTATCTCGTAATCCGTGGCTACCTTTCTACTATCTCTTTACTTCTTCTGTCTATCTATCAGTCCTAGTCTATTCTTGACCGGACTGTGGTTCCTGATCGGTCTTTCTCTTGATCCTAGCGAACTTCAGTCGCATGGATCTCATTCCTCATCTTCTACTATCATTTTCATTCTCTAGGGTACTCTACCCTGGATCTATCACTTCTCCGTGATGGAATCCCTCTGCTTAGGGAACATTAGCTCTTTAGCTATTAACCATCACGTCTCTAGCCTTAGGCCATGTCCTAGGATCATTCCTAGACAAAACTCATTATAGCTATCTAGCTAGCTCATCTTAATTCATCATCATCATTCTTTACATCATCCTTTGCTGCTCATCTGCCTAGCAAGGATGACTCGCATAGGGTCTACCTCATTGGAGTTGCCATCTTCCTCTATGCATGGCTTCTCCACTCAAGTTCTACGTTCTTCTCTTGTGTTCACCCTCTTTTTCCTTTAAAAAAAACATGAACACATTACATCCCATCTAGGAGCTCATATATTCGTTGAGTTTTTCTAAACCCATATAAGTCGAGACCTGAGTCTTGGATAGTCGTGACTCATATCCTTTGTGATCTTTCGTCGCGACCGTCGCACTCAACTCGTCACGACCTAATATTTCTGTTCATTCGTCGTGACCTAAATATTCTGCAGTCGCGATTTGAACCTAATTCGTCGTAACCTTATTCTTCTTCCGTCGCGACCTGGACATTTATTAGTCGCGACCTAGGCCTCCTCACGTCGCAACCTTAACCCTTTCCAATAGCAACCTTCGACCTTTCTCATAGCAACCTCAGCTCTCTGCCATATACCGTCGCGACCTTGGAACATACACGTCGCGACCTAAATCAGAGCATTACTAAGCCAGAACCTTCTGTTCTGTGCCAGAATCTTATGCTCTGAACAAGAGTCCTTTCTGGTCTATGCCAGAACCTATTGCTCTGAGCCAGAACCTCATACTCTGATACCAAAATGAAGCATCCTTCATTTATACTCCTCAGAGTACACTTGCGGAAACAATATTAGCTTAACTTAAGTCCACAGATTGAACTTTTACTCTTAAGTTCCTCATTCTGGACCTTTATTTTGAGCACTGATTAATCTCATTCTACACATCCAAATGAGGCTTATTACCTATCCACGGAATGCCCCAGATGTATACTACTGGTTCACTAAATTTCGTGGCCAGACTCCTTCGTTTACTAGGTCAAACTGAGGTCAGAACACGGCTACCCCAGGACCTGCGAATTTCTCTTAATATTTCTCATTCACAAATTGAACATACCAAACAGTATTTATCAATGAATATCAAAATGTCATACAAAATGGCATACACAACAAGGCATATACATAATCCTCATATCTCTATTACATCTCTTTCTGCCTAAACTCCAGCAGCATAACCGCTACGCTTCAGCTGTACAAAGAACTAAACTGTACTGATTTGGTAATTCCCTCATGAGAACTACCATTCTACGTAGTACCCAGGAAAGACTAGATGAACCGGCTAGGTCCACTCACTTCTAGCCTCCTTAGACAGCACTACGTACACAGTACTTATCATATACTGATGTTCAGTCTTAACTCCGGCAGCATAACGGCGTCTCCTAGTATTCTCAAAATCTTCTTCGACATAACCTCCCTGTAATGGGTTATATATGGGGATAAGATTCGAGGGAATCTCAGTAGTAACAATCATAACAATATATGTAATGCAGAGTGACAGTACTTGCTTGTGATTGTGTACAGATAAGTATGCTGCGTGCTTCCATACTCAATAACATATGATCATAGCATTGCAGTAGAGCTTCAGACATAACATATAAGACAACAATCCAACCAAACAATAGCACATCAAATCACAAAGCCATTACATAAAAGCTAGGATTAGTTACTACCTGGCTAGCACAGCAAAACTCTACTATCTTTTTCTGCTTCCAGCTCCGCCAGAACTTCTTTTCTTCCTTTCCTCCTTTCTCTCTTCCTTTCCTTCTCCTTCTCTATCTTCTTTCTCTCCCTTTCCTCTTGCCATGAGTGAAATGAAATGGAGGGGGTACTTATAACCTCCTCCAATGGCATTCCCGTAGTTTCTATGAACTCTGAATAAGTGGTTCTGGTTTTTCCTGGAATTTCCTATTTTCTTTTATTTCCTCTTTACTGTATCATCATGCCAGCTCAGCGTCACATTTTCCACATGTCTAAAACCCTGGACACCTCAGCATGCTGACTCAGCATTTCCAGTCCAATCCAGTACCGGTCCGGTCTGATTTCCCACAAACTGGACTCACCGGCTAAGATTGTGCCATGTGTCCCTTTTTTCTTCCTCTATGCTAGTGCCATGTGGCGCCTGAAAGAGACCTTGCACTTATTCCAATACTATTCAGATAAGTCCCAAAATTATCTAATCCCCTCCTCGGTTATCGTGCCAACCGAGTAACTTTACTTTACTGAATCATTACTTTAATGCCATGTATCATCTTGTGGGTCCCATGAGTACACCTTATCAGTCCACCTCATGGTTTCCATATAACTTTCCCTTTATCTGATCTCCTGCCCCAGTTCTATCTCTAACCGGGTAACTATCTCCTTTGGACCTTCACAACTCTTGGCCCATACGCTTGGCACCACTTTAGTTACTAGTCGCGACCTCATCATCATCTTATCGCGACCTAACACTTCTGTGAACATTAGTCGCGACCACAACATCCTTTAGTCGCGACCATAACAGTTTTTAGTTGCGATCACATCACTTTTCAGTCGCGACCTCATACCATTTTAGTTGCAACCAAGCTCATTTACCTATTAGTCGCGACCCACACATCTTCATGTCGCGTCTAAGCCTTTCTGCCACTATTAGTCGCGACGTCACTACTTTCTAGTCGTGACCACACTACTTTCTCGTCGTGACCATAATACTTTCTCCTCGCGCATAGCTCTTTCTGTAACCATTAGTCGCAACCTAACTGCTTTCTAGTCGCGACCCAAATGGTCAGCTCGCAACCTTTGATCTTTACATCATCCCAAATGGCCATTCTACCCCTTGGGACTTTCACTGTTTACACATAAGTCCCCGTACCTTCGCTTATTCGTAGCTTAGTCCCTGAAACTCTCTGTGTGTCTCTGGGACTTCTGCTCAAAGGGGGTCTAGTAGCTTCTTATTCTTAGGCTATTTCTGCGTCTCTAGGCTTAAAAATTGGGATGTTACAGTTATTTTATGATTTCTTTGGCCAATTGTATTTCATATGATACATGGAAGCATGCTCATCACACTATGATAACACTTTCACAATCAAGCACAAGTCTTTACATTAATACATGCATTGTTTGGTATTGTTTGCTACTGAGATTCCCCCGAATCTCACCCCCCATAACCATGATCTAGGTGCTGGAACATCACAAGGAAGGAGGTAATGGTGGATGTATGAATGGTGTATGACTTGGAAAGCATGCCTTTAATTTATGTGATGATATATTGGTATGTATATTGTATGCATGCACTGGATCCGATGATAGTCAGTCTACTTCCAGCGATAGTTTGAGCAGCTTATCCAACGAGTTTTTATGTGAAATTTTGAATGAACATAGCTAAGATCCAGAGATTTAATTGCACACAAGAACTCCTCATTTGGTTAAGAACTCGAATTGTTATGATTTTTCAAAATCGGGAGTTAAAATCTGGAATAAGATAATACGACTATTCAGAGGCAGTGAGGTTCATGCGCTAATTTCATATAGTAAATGAATGAGTTTTTCCATGAACTTTTATGAGATTAAAGTATACATTCTTATATTTAAATCCATAGGTAATTCAACTCAATTGGATAAGTATACAAGGAGAAATGAATTTTTGAAAATGGGGCAAAGAAACTGGAACTTCCAGATTTACCAAATGAACAGTAAAGTTCAATGAATAAACTGATTTGATCTGGACAAGGAAACCTCATTTTGATATTTTTCTATCAAATTTTAATGAAATATCTTTCATTATAAATTAGAATCACCTCAAAACTATTTTTCTAGATTTGATTATGAATTTTCAAAGTTTAGGCTGTAATCTGGAATTACCCAGTGAATAGTGAATAGTGAACAGTGCCCGTAAGCCCAACTCTTGGAAATTCATGTTTTTAAGGTTAAGAGGTAATCCAATGTTCTAAAATAGTTCTAATTGAGTATAAGTAAGGTTAAGGTTTAAGTTCAAAATATAAGGTCAAGGTTTTAAGGTTAAGATTTAAAGATATTGCTAGAAAATGCCGTTATGCTGGTAGACTATACAAAGTACTGTGTACGTAGGTGCTGCCTAAGGAGGCTGGAAGTGAGTGGACCTAGCCGGTTCATCCAGTCTTTCCTGGGTACTTACATAGAATGGTAGTTCTCATGGGGAATTACCGAATCAGTACAGTTATTTTCTGCCAGAATTTCAGGCAAGAGAGATATAATCCAGTTGAGAGTGCTATAGTAAGAGTACTCTGAGAGATGTAAAGAAGGATGTTTTAAAAACTCCCACCAACGCTAGAGTAATTACGTCTGATGCGTGTCTAAATAGTGTTGTGCGTTATGAGAATTGCAGTACCACCCTAGACCTGATCTGTATGCCTTTCCGAGAGATTGATGTCATACTCGGCTTAAATTGGTTATCCTCCAATAATGTGATGTTGGACTGCAGAAACAAGACCCTGGTTCTTGGTCCAAAGATCACTGATTGGAGCTCAGAAGTACGACTGAACTTCATGACAGAGGCTCAAGCAGAAAAATGTCTACGGAAAGGATGTCAAGGGTATGTGGTATTCTTTTCTGTTCAAACAGAAGTGGAAGAAGGCATCGAGGAGATTCCAGTAGTCAATGAATTTCCTGAAGTCTTCCCAAAGGAGATTCAGGGATTGCCTTCAGAACGGGAAGTGGAGTTTGCGATCAATATTATACCTGGAGCTGGACCAGTGTCAAAAGCCCCGTACAGGATGGCTCCCAATGAAATGATGGAACTGAAGAAGCAAATTGAGGAGCTATTGGAGAAGGGTTTCATACGACCCAGTGTATCGCCATGGGGTGCTCCAGTACTATTCGTCAAGAAGAAAGATGGCAGCTTAAGGCTATGCATTGACTACAGGGAATTAAATAAGCTTACAGTTAAGAATAAGTATCCTCTTCCCAGAATTGATGACTTGCTAGACCAATTGGCAGGAGCGAGCTTATTCTCCAAGATTGACTTGAGATCTGGCTACCATCAACTAAGGGTCAAGCCAGATGATATTCCAAAGACGGCATTCAGAACTCACTACGGGCATTTTGAGTTCCTTGTGATGCCTTTTGGACTAACCAATGCACCTGCTATTTTCATGGACTACATGAATCGGATCTTCAGGCCTTATCTAGATCAGTTCGTTGTAGTCTTCATTGATGATATTATGGTGTACTCCAAATCTCCAGAGGAGCATGAAAGGCATTTGAGGATTGTTCTTGGTACCCTTAAAGAAAAGAAGCTCTATGCTAAGCTGAGTAAATGCGAGTTTTGGCTGTCAGAAGTCAAATTTCTCGGTCATGTCATATCCCGAGATGGGGTAGCTGTGGATCCTAGCAAAGTTGAAGCAGTTTTGAGCTGGGAGTAGCCAAGGACAGTGACGGAGATCAGAAGTTTTCTCGGCCTAACAGGGTACTACAGAAGATTTATTCAAGACTTTTCTCGAATTGCTTTACCACTTACCAAGCTGACTAGAAAGAATAAGCAGTTTAAGTGGGATGAGAAGTGCAAGGCTAGTTTCCAAGAGTTGAAGCAGAGATTAACCACTACTCCCGTACTGATTATTCCAGACCCAACTCAGACTTACGTAGTCTACACTGATGCTAGCAAGCAGGGGTTGGGATGTGTGCTGATGCAGTAAGGTCGAGTAGTAGCCTACGCGTCTCGACAGTTAAAGCCACATGAAGAAAATTATCCCACTCATGATCTGGAGCTTGCGGCGGTGGTTTATGCCCTGAAGATATAGAGGCACTATTTATATGGAGCAACTATAGAGTTGTATTGCGACCACAAAAGCCTGAAGTATCTACAGGATCAAAAAGAGCTGAATATGAGGCAACGGCGATGGATGAAGTTGTTGAAAGATTATGACTTCCAGATTAAATACCATCCAAGAAAAGCCAATGTGGTAGCTGATGCCCTGAGTAGAAAGGTGGTGCAGGTTGCATACATGATGATCAAGGAGTTGGAATTGATAGAAGATATGCGCGATTGGAGCCCTCTATATCAAATGCAACTGACAGAGAATCCTTTTGGAGGAGTTCATGTCAGAGCTTGCATAGAAGATGAGATAAAAGAGGCTCAAAAGCAGGATAAGCTCGCATCAATATTCAAAGACAAGCTTGAGAAGAGGAAGACAAGGAATTTTGAGATGTCCCCAGGCAGATTACTACAGTTTCGGGGAAGACCCTATATCCCTAATGTTGTGGGATTAAGGGAAAGGATTCTGGAGGAAGCACATAAAAGCCGATATACAGTACATCCAGGTATGACCAAGATGTACCATGATGTTACAAGGTTATTTTGGTGGCCTGGATTGAAAAAGGATGTGGTGGCTTACGTGTCTAAGTGCCTCACCTGCCAGAAAGTAAAAGTTGAACATCAAAAGCCAGTAGGAACATTGCAGCCTCTAGAAATCCCTGAGTGGAAATGGGATGGGATTGCCATGGACTTTGTGGAAGGACTACCCCTGACTCCAAGTAGACATGATACAGTGTGGGTAGTAATTGATCGGCTGACAAAGTCAGCACATTTCCTGGCAATCAATAAGAGAGATTCTCTTGAAAAGTTGGCAAAGCTGTATATAAAGGAGATCGTTAGGCTTTATGGTATCTCGAGCAGCATTGTGTCTGATAGAGACCCTCGATTTACTTCAAATTTCTGGAGGGCTTTACAGGAAGAAATGGGCACTACTCTCAGATTTAGTACAGCTTATCATCCTCATACAGATGGTCAATCTGAAAGAACAATACAAACGTTAGAGGATATGCTGAGGGCATGTGTCTTAGATTTCAAAGGCAGCTGGGATATCCATTTACCCCTTATAGAGTTTGCTTATAACAATAGTTATCAGGCCAGTATTCAGATGGCACCTTTTGAAGCACTCTATGGACGTAAATGTAGATCCCCCTTATGCTGGCTAGAGCTGAGCGAGAGAAGAATGCTTGGTCCTGATATAGTGGATCAAACTGCAGAGCAGATTGTTGTGATTAGAAAAAGATTGCTGACGGCTCAAAGAAGACAGAAAAGCTATGCAGATGTCAGAAGAAAGTCGTTGGAGTTCGAAGAAGGTGATCATGTATTCCTTAAGATAACTCCAACTACTGGAGCCGGACGATCGATCAAAGTGAAGAAATTGCATCCAAGGTACATCGGACCATTCCAGATTCTCTCAAAGATAGGAGCAGTAGCCTACAAGTTGGCTCTTCCTCCGAATCTCAACCAGATACATGATGTGTTCCATGTTTCCCAATTAAAGAAGTATGTTCCAGATCCATCTCATGTGATTGAGCAAGATGAGGTCGCACTGCGAGATGACTTGACCTGAGGTTGGACCGGTGCGAATTGCTGATAGAAAAGTCAAGCGGTTGCAGAATAAACAAATTCCTTTAGGTAAAGTGATTTGGAAAGGCTCGACTGAACAAGAAGCTACATGGGAAATAAAAGAAAAGATGAGAGAGAAGTATCCTTAATTGTTTCTATAGGATAGATGTAATGTAAATTTTGAGGACGAAATTTATTTTAAGGGGGAGAGAAATGTAATATCCTTAATTTTCTGTACTGATTTCTATGTACAGATTAAATGGAATATATGAGTTCTTTTTCAGGAAAAAGATGTGGTCCTTTATGTAAAGAAAAGGATTAAATTGCAAAAGAAAGGAAATGAAAGGACTTAAATGCAATTATGGAAAGTTTAAGGTTAGGAAAGAAAGGTAGACAAAAATGTGAGGTCTCAGTGTAATTTTAGCCAAATTTAAGGGACTTAATTGCAAAGAAGAAAAGTTCCCTGGGGCTAAAGTATAATTAAAGAAAAATAGGCCAGAAGTGGTTTGGACCGCCCGACAACATTTCAGTCCCATATTTCACCAGAGGACAGAGCAAGTGACGCTGGGCAATCCAGCTTAATACCGGAATTTTTGAAGACTCCAGATAGTCAAAAATGGACTGATCGTCCAAAAGTTATAAAAATTCCTACCGGATACCCTAGATTTCAGATATAAGTAAGAAATTACAGGATGATGCACCCTTATGGGGCGGATGTCAAGAAACTGACAGAATACTGATAGGAGATCTGTAGAAAAAGTTATTCACGAATTAGCAAATCCAGACGGGAGTATGAGGCCTCCAGGGATCAGATAGGGAGATTTATCGGTATTTAAACTAAGACTGAATGAGGTCGGGTAACAACAGTCAGATGCCCGTTATGACCCAAATGGCTACCCAGACACAGTAGGGCAGTGGATTTGACAGAAGGAGCCGGTGTCCGGATATAAGTGTAAACGGTGCATAATAGCTAAAATATTCGGCGAGCCTGGACAGGGGAGGATTCCTCGTAATGCGTGCCATAAAGGTGTTGGACCCAGAAAGGCCTAATAATGGCGCCATCAAAGGCCCAATAAGACACGTGGACTGATAGGTAGGCCAGTGTCCAGCAGAACCTCAGAAAAGTGCAAAATTACGAAAATGCCCCTGTGTTGTACTAAAGGGGTAGCAGGTGTATGAAGGGCATTTTGGTCATTCTGGACAGGCCTAGAGGCCAAGACATATACAGATGAAGTTAATCAGAGTCAGTATATGCCTTGATAAAGTACAGAAAGGTGTAAAATGATGGTTTTGCCCTTAGGGTTAAGATAGTGCATGAAAGGGCACCCAGGGGTATTTTGGTCATTTCGTAGGGGATCTGTAATTGAGTTTAGACCCAGTATTAAAATTTTAATGATATAAAGGATCCAGATACTAAGTTCAAGGCCAGAAGACATAATATGGGTTTTCAGAAAAATTAGATTCAGAAAACGGTCCAGTTTTCGAGGCGACGGACCGGGCCGGTATCGGATTGGACCGGAAACCTTTCAGAAGGCTTCTAGCTCCCTCCATTTGCGCCATGTGATAAATGTGTCAGGTGAGGTGTCCCATGAGGTGGCCTTGAATGATGTCATGGATGATGCAATAAAAGGAATAAAGAAAAATAGGAAATTCCAGAAAAACCAGGACCACAGGATCAGATGGCTTCAAAATTACAAGAATGCCACTCCTCAAAACTATAAATACCCCCTAGCTCTTCATTCTCACGGCCAAGGAGTACTTTAGAGAGGGAAAGAAGTTCTTGAGAGAGAAAGTGAGAAAAGAAAGAAGAAAGGAAGTTCTGGTGAAGTTGGAAGCAGTGTAGAAGTTCTGAAGTTATGCTTTTGAGGTAGTAACTAATCCTAGCATTTATGTAATGTCTTTATGAATTGTTGCGCTATTGTTTGGTTGGATTGTTGTCTTATATGTTATGCTTGAAGCTCTATTACAATGCTATGATCTTATGTTATTGAATTTTGAAGCATGCAGCATACTTATATGTACACAATAACAAGCAAGCACTGTCACACTGCATTACATATATTGTTATGATTGTTGCATCTGAGATTCTTTTGAATCTCATTTCCATATATAACATTACACGGGAAATTCTGTCAAAATAAAATTTGGAAATTTTAAGAGACGCCGTTATGCTGCCGAAATTCTAGCAACATAGTAGGAACTGATACGTACTGTGTACGTAGGTGCTGTCTAAGGAGGCTGGAAGTGAGTGGACCTAGCAGGTTTATTCAGTCTTTCCTAGGTACTTACATAGAATGGTAGTGCCTACGGGAATTACCGAATCGGTAATAGATCGGTTACTTTCTACAGAAGGAATGTAGCAGTTATGCTGCCGGATTTTAGACAACGAAAAATGTAATAGGAATATGAGGATGTTAATCATGCACTGCTGTATAACAGTTGATTATTTAATAATGATTGTTATCTGGCATGTTTGAATGATGTGTAATGTATGTATGCACTATAATGTAAGGTTGGTTGCTGAAAAATGACTTTGTGAACAGTAATCCGTGGAGACCAATTGATGTTTGATAAATCATTAAAAATAGCGAATGGTTGAATAAATGTATGATATTTTTATGGTAAAACGTAGACATACTAAGATTTAATTTGATATATAGAATGCTTCATTTGGATGTATACACGAAAAGATATAAATTGTTAAAGTTGGGACCAGAATGCTGGATTCAGGAGAAAATCATTGGATGAACAGTAAAGTTGAAACGTTGACCCACGTTGAATTTGTCAAGGAATGGTCAACTAATGATTTTTCACTGAAATATAATTAATTTATATTCATGTATCAATTTGAACCACTTCAGTTCGATTTTTCTAGAATTAATTATGATTTTTCAAAGTCAGGTCACTCATCTGGAATTTGCCACAGTGAACAGTACCCAATAAGAATAAAATTCCAGATTAAGAGTTTAGACTTCAATGACCCTGAAAGTGGTTCTAAGTGCTAGTGAATGGTCCTTAAGATATATAAAAATAAGGATGTGACACTTTCCAAGTCATACACCATTCATACATCCACCATTACCTCCTTCCTTGTGATGTTCCAGCACCTAGATCATGGTTATGGGGGTGAGATTCGGGGGAATCTCAGTAGCAAACAATACCAAACAATGCATGTATTAATGTAAAGACTTGTGCTTGCTTGTGAAAGTGTTATCATAGTGTGATGAGCATGCTTCCATGTATCATATGAAATACAATTGGCCAAAGTAATCATAAAATAACAGAGCTTCAATCATCTACCATATACACACAATTCAACCAAGCCATAACACAATCAAGCATACATTACATACATACAAGTTTAGGGTAAGTTCACTACCTTGGATTTAAGCTTTCTTTCTTATGCTTGCACTTGCTTCCCAAGCTTTCCAATCATGAAGCTTTTGGTCAATCATTCCCCAACACCTTCTTATAGGTTTCAAGGTCCTAAACACATTCATATTCATTACATAATCCATTAGGACCATGAACTCAAACACTACTCAAGACTACCTCTCTTGTACCTTTAACTTGCTTTAACTAACATAACTTTCTTTAATCTTTGCCAATTAACTTGGCCTTTGAATCAATTGATGTCTTGACCGTACCCTACACAATTTCACCCTTTGAATCCATTTATGAATTCAAAATAACCAAATTCCAGCAAGAATACACTGTTCTGTACAAATTTGGAAAAGCATACATAAATCTTCCCAAAATTCTCATTTTGATTCCAATGCTTCCCATACTTGTTCCTCCGCTTTTCCCCCACACAAAATCTCATTTTAAGACCATTGGAAGCATCAAAATCATGAAATTCAGATCACTGTTCACGCGAGTGAACAGTACCGTGAGGAATTTTCAACATTATAACCTTTAATTCCAATGGTTTCCAAGGTTCAAAACCTTTCCAATCCTACACAAAATCATCATATAAACTCAATGGAAGCATTAAATCATTGAAATTCCATTTCCTTCTATGATGAACAGTGCATGAACAGTGCAAACCGAAATGGTAAAGTCAAGAACATCAACTTACTTCACAACCAAGCATGCAACTAGCTTGTTTAAGCTTGTCTTAACTATCTATGACTTAAAACTCATATTCCTTTCACATATACACAAAAATTCCAGCAGCATCTCCCCAAGATTTAAGCCTCAAAAACCACTTAAACTCAAGCACAAACCATAAGAACAAAGCCTAGAAGTAAGGGAGCAACTTACCTTACAAGCTTCTTCAAGATCCTTGCTTCTTCCTTGCTTGAGAAATATTTTCCAAGAGCTTCCTTCCCCTTTCTTGCTCATGGTTTTGTCTTTCAAATGAGGGGGTATTTATAGCAAAAGTCATGGGCCATTTGAAGGCCAAGATCACATTGGAACTATTTGATCTAATGGTTAAATGTTTGATCTTGAAATATCTTTTCTCTTCAAACTCATGACCTTACCACCATGACATCACTAGCATGGCCTACTTGGTACACCTAATCCCCCTTTTTGGAGCCATTTTGAAGTCCTTGTGGGTCCCACCATGTGCCAACCCTAATTCTTACTTTATTCTCTCTTTTTTTTCTTTCTTTTCAAAAATCCATAAATTATTTATTATTGGGCTTGGGCTCCAAGATAACTTTTGGGCCTTATTGGGTTGGCCTAGGACAAAATATTGGGCCTCTTTTAGGTGCAATAGCTAATTGGCACAAATTCCAATGTACTTTCCTCATACCGATATCCGTAAATTATCCTGATCTTAGCATAAATACTAAACACCTCTTTTAATTGTTCTAACATTTTTAGAAATTTATTCTAATATAAAATGAACACTCTACAAAGTTTCATAATTTTCTGAGACCCAGAAGTCTTGTTAAAAATTACATACGTTTCCTTTAACCCTTTATCGGTGTCCTTTTTCACCGTAAATTCCATAATTAATTCTAGAGGACTCATTTTTTACTTCTGTAAACTCCATAAATTCTCATATTAATTATAATAATTTACTATCAATTTTTATCTGATATCCTTCCATTGTATAAAATGACCAAAATGCCCTCCATTTACTTCTAGGGCATCACAGTGGCATTTTCATAATTTTGCACTTTGGCCCTTAGACTTTCTTTCTCTTTCAATTCACCCTTTTCTTTACATAAATATGGCCACATCTTTTCCTAAATATCTCATATATTTTATTCAATCTGTACATACAACTTAGTACAGAAATTAAGGATGTTACAGAAACCATATACAATTTATATCCTATCAATTCCCCCATACTTGAACCTTTGTATTCCTGGACAAAGAAATGAATTACATCTATGCTAACACTATTAAATCCAAGATAACAACATAATCTACAGTAAAACCTTAAAACAATTAATTCACCATCTTTTGGGAATGTAGAAATGATAATATGAGCAATGCCAAGTAATTAAGTACTAAATGAAATCAACCTTAACTGTATGAGCGCTATAGATTCTCTGTAAGGATGTAAGTATTTAGCTCTCTATATCCTCTCATTGTTAGGGTTCTTTCACTAAAATTTAAATTGGAAAACAACCTACCATATGCTTGTAATGGCTCTAAATCTCCTCAACTATACAACACTCATGCAAAGAATCAAGAGGTCTTTTAAGGGTGAAATGATGGAGATATGGAGGAAAAAGAAAAGGAATAAAATTGAGTGTTTTAATAAAAAATGATGTAAGTCAAATTTCATCTAAATACCCCAAACCATATCCTTGTATTAGAGATGAATACTTATTTCTCCTTTATTAATTTACTATAGCTTCTTGACAATGCTACAACTCTTTTCTTTTTTTTTCTTCATCTTCTATTTTTTTTAAATCAAAACTGAACCAGCTTATATACAATACTTCCACAAGCTCCTTGAAGGTTATACGAATTGAAATAAAAAGATGAACTTGACTTAATTATAATGCAATTTAGAAACAAACAAAAATGGATAACAATATAATAGCAATAAAGGTCTAGTGGATAAGCAATGGATTAAAATTTATGGCTTGTGTTTAGGCCCAAAGGTTTAGAAATGAATGCCTCTATCATATTCAATAACATAAATAGGCAAGTCATTTTCAACTCAGAGCCAAGACAAATTTTAGAGGATATAAACCAATTGAATAATTACTCAATATAGAAATTAAGGCCGAGAATCCTTCTAACTAAGGCTTTTAACTAAAGTATCAAACTATGTTCATTATTTACTAGGCATTAGAACACTTATCACAATTGAAAATCCTCTTAAATGATGATTAAAAGTTTAAAAGTAATCACTCATAATCATGTAATAATCCCAAGTTTAACAGTAAAAACTTAAGTGTTTCCAATTCAATTTCTAAAATTTTTAAAAATTCAAGTGTGATAATGGTTTCTATAAAACTATTTATTCAAAAGGTTAAAAACAAAAGGGAAATGAATCATTTATAAAAGGACCTTAGTAGCTCAAAAGGAATCCTTCTATACATCATTTTACAAAGAAAAGAGAAGGTAAATGGACATTTTCATATTCTAGTCGAGACTAAAAATAGTGCTGGTCGCGACCAAATTTCACAGTGAGTGCTTGCTCTAAACTAATACATTTAGTAGTGACCATAATATACTTAGGTCGCGACCCATTTTCATAGAGAGCCCATTAAGTCCAGAATTCTATCCTAGGTTGTGACCATATAATGTAACATCCCAATTTTTGGGTCTAGGAGAACTGGGAGGTAGTCTGATATGGGCAAGCTGCTAAACCCGTAGTCCCAGGGTAGTAATCTGATATGGGCAGATCACTTACCTGTATTTTGTAGGAATTCGAGGAATGAGCTAAGTTCCTCAGGATTTAAAGATGAGTTAAGTCTTTGACCTACAAAATAGGGACAGTTCACCTAGGTTCAAAAAGAAGAATGTAAGGAATATCCTAAGTCTTAAGCCTAAGAATTTTGCAGGTAGCTAGATATGAGCTGGCTCCTAAGTAAGATAACCTGATATGGGCGTTCGGGTTATCGAGCCTTTCAATTAATAATGACTCCCAAAGAGTTTAGAGGATGAGTTTTTGAAAGAGAATTTGGAGAACTTAAGATGAAGGATAAGAAGATAAGTAAAGAGGTCAGAAAGAGGATATAGGGGTATAATCGTAATTATGGGAAAGATCGGGCTAGTAGCCGATGAGTACCATATTTTACCATAAAATAGAGAAAATTATGATGATCATTTCACTAAACTGTAAAATATGCATATGAGGTCCCTATGAGTATGTAAGAATTAGAAAAGTGACCAAGGGTAAAATGGTCATTTTGAAAACTGCGCGCGAGCGTACTTTCAGGCCAAAATAGCCCCGGTCTGGATTTAATATCTGAAAATACTGGGAGATAGAGAAAAGAATTCTGGGTTGAATGACGCGACACGGAATTTATTTGAGGTCCCGATTCTTTTGTAAAAATTCATAAAGATGGGAATTTACAGTTATAATCGGTAAAGGAAAAGTAGTCCGAATAGAGATGATCGGACTATGGCCAGAAGCCATATAGTAATTCTAAGGCCTAGATATAAGTTATACTAAGTCATGGTAGGCCCAGGGGAAGCCCAAGATGTCTGGATGAGGCCAGACTAGATCAAGGGCAAAATCGTAATTTTCGAGCCAAAAGGTAGTGATTTTCGAATATGTGCACAAAATTCCCAAAAAAATCTAGAAAAAAGGAAATATTATGTTGAGAAACTTTTGTGAAGGGAGAAGATGAAAATACCCTGGGAAATATTTATTAGGCATTTTCCAAAATATGACCGAATCAGTTCTGGTTTAGACCGGAATGTTTCTGAAAGCTTATGGAAGGCTTCCAAGGCTCCCAATTTCGCCATGTGTGCTGCCAAAGGTGGTTCCCACATGCTTTTAATGTTACTTGGTGATTAAGCCAAGAAAAGAAAAGAAAATAATAAAAAATAAACATAATGTAAAAGTAATCATTACAACTTTTGAGTCAGCATGCTGAGTCAGCAGGTACTTATGAAGGGCCATGAGTCATCATGAGGACATCACCATGATTATGCAATAAAATGGATTAAAGAAAATAGAAAATTCCAAGAAAAATCGTGGCCACAGGATTAAAGTTCTTAAGAATTACCAAAATGCCATTCGTAAAACCTATAAATACCCCACCCCTTCATAAGGAGCACGTCCAAGAGCACCAATTTAGAGAGAGAAGTGAGTTATATAGAGAGAAAATGAGAGGAAGGAAGAAAAGAAAGAAAGAAGGAAGTTCTGGCGGAGCCGAAAGCAGTATAGAAATATTAGAGTTCTGCTAAGCTAGTGAGGTTGTAAACTTACCTAAACTTGTATGTGTTGAATGTATGGTTGATTGTGTTATGGCTTGATTGATTGATGTTAATATGTAGTTGTTGAAGCTCTGTGCTATGATTACCTTGGCCAATTGTATTTCATATGTTACATGGAAGCATGCCTATTACATTAAGTTGACACAATCACAAGCAAGCACTAATACCAATCATTAATGCATATATTGTTTAGTACTGTTTACTACTGAGATTCCCCAAATCTCATCCCCTATGTATAACCCATTACAGAGAGGTTACGTCGAAGTGAATTTTGAGAGTGCTAAAAGATGCCGTTATGCTGCCAAAATTATGACAGAATGTCCATAAAGAAGATAGGATATGATGAGTACTGTGTACGTAGGTACTGTCTAAGGAGTCTGGAAGTGAGTAGACCTAGTCGGTTCATCCAGTCTTTCCTAGGTACTTACGTAGATGGTAGTTCTCATGGGAATTACCGAATCAGTACAGTTCAGTTATTTTTAAAGATGAAGTATAGTAGTTATACTGCCGAATTTCTGGCAGGAAAGATGTAATAGAGATATAATCGAGTCAATATCGCTTCCTCAAGTGTACTATGAGAGGTCTAAGGGAGGATGTTTCATATAACACATAGGTCATGACTAGTTTCCATAGAGACTAATAATTGATAATTTTCAAAGCCCAAAATATCTTTTACACTAAAACCTTTTTAGCTAACAACAAAACAGTTTAAAGGGGGATCTAATTTTCAGTAATTCATCACATATTAAGATCAAAAACCAAAAGCTTTGTGAAGAAAGATTGGATTTATGACAAAAAAAATTAGGATTCTTTAGTACAGAAATAAGAACATCTCCCCCACACTTAAACTTGACAGTGTCCTCACTGTTAGCAAAGTTATAAAAAGCACAATCATACCAGTGAAGCAATGAGAATCAAGGCATATAATTAAGCAAGAGCAATGAACACAATGATATTATCAGTCATCAATGTCCCACTTTAAATACAACTTCATCCAAATAAAAACAAGGAAAAATACAAAACAAAACAGCTTCTAGACTACGCATTCCTCTGCTTTGTAGCTCCCTCAGTAGCGCGGTCTTCCTCATTCACCCCAACAGCTGCCCCATCATCTTCTCCAGTATCTGCAGCTCTTGCCCCTGAAGATTCAATCAGTCCCTCTTGAAAGAAATTAGAGGTCAGGATACTACTCTTGAAAAATGCCTCTTCAAACCCTGGAGGCAAAGCTATATGAAGTGGCTTAGCAATCTTAAGAATCAATCACCTTTAGTAGCTTCCTCTTGAATTTGCTCCTCTTCCATATCCCCCTCAGCTACCCTTTTCCCCCTTTTGGCACTCCTCAACTTACCAACTTACTTATTAGCCTTTGACACACTATAACACTTGGTAATTGAAGGGTCCAGGAAATAGTCATTTTTTAGGGTAGGGATCGTGTGCTTCTTACACAAATCAATAATTAGGTGGGGAAACACAAGGAGAGTTGTTGCAGAATTTACGCAGTGGTAAATGAAGTTATAAATAATGTGGGGAAGGTTAACTGGTTGCTGAGTCATCAACAAATAAAGTAGAATGGCTCTCTTTCCATTATATCTAAAATATGAGCCTGAGGCATCACATTATAAGTCATAAAGTTTAGCCAAATTTTAGCTTCATCATTCATGACTTTAATTTCCTCTCTAAATATCTCTTTTGGCCCCTAATAGTCCATTTCGCTCCCTTTCCTCCTAAAATAGCCAACACCGTATCCCAAGGAACTTCATCTAAATGAGTCTTCAAATAATGAAATTGACATTCATAAAGAGTAATCAATTTGTAAAAAGCTTTAATGTCAAAATCATCAATGAAGAACTCATTATCTCTATATCCAATCCCCAAGGAGTCCTTTAAGGCAGAAGTTATGTAGAATTCCCTTACTAAAGTAACATTAGCTTTAGTCTATTTTTCATCAATTCCTTAAATCCTTGATCTAAAGCTAACTTATAAAAATCCAACTCATCAGTTTTTGGAAATTTTTTTTCTTGAACTATGCCTCTGGTGTTGAACATTGCTTCAGTCGTCTTCCCGTCTAACTTGGCAGGGGCTCTTAATCAGGATCTTTTGTTCACTTTGGGGTTCTTTGTTCGGGCCACCTAAGAACACATATCAAACAATAGAAATCAATACAAAGCCATCCCCTATCCTTTGAAAAGAAAATCCCTCTAGCAAAGATTAATGATACAATGGCTTATTTTTTTTATAAAATGAGTTCAAAATAGTGGTAGGAAATGTTTAGTCGCAACCCAACGACTCACTAGTTGCGACCTATCTTTTCTGTAACTTTTGTTCACGACAAAAAGTCTCCAAGGTCGCTACTAGAACAAAAAACCTTTCAAATCATCAAACTATCAGCAATGTCCATCAAACGTAAACCAGACCCACCAAAGCTCAGACTAAAACAGATATGAACTCTGAAAAATCACTACCCACTACTGCAACATCATTTCTAAGTTCCCAAAGATCCCTCAAAAGTAAAACTAACTAAAACCTAGAATCTATATACAAGGACAAAGAAAACTAAAAGGCATAAAGAACTACCTTTAATCTCTGTAGCAAAAGAACAGGAAAATCTGAACTTCTATCAGAAAAGAAATAGAAGACTGCTAGGGCACAGAAATGGCTACCCAGATCTTGATAGAACATAGGAGCCAAATGTGGCCAGAGGAAAGAGAATGAAGATAGTTCACTGGCGCTAGAACAAACTGAAAATGAGAGAAAATGGTGCTAGAACAAACTAAAATAATGGAAAGAAAAGGAGAATAGAGCGTGTGGCAGAGAGAAAACTGAAACAGGATAGTGGTGCCTGAGGATTAGGGTTGTGGAGTATGTGGGCCAGTGAAGTTTAAAAGGTCTGAGGGTTAAAACAAAAGCTGAATACTTTATTCTTGTCTCGACCATAAATGGATCATGTTGCAACCTACATACACATTAAAATGTACTCACACCATGACCAAGAGACACAGAGATATATAGTCGTGACTAAAATGTACTCACATCGTGACAATAGCCACAGAGAGCTCAATTCGTCCTAAAACCATATTAGTCATGACCACAAAGTATTTAGTCACGACCAATTTAAACTATCACTTTCTAATGGACTTTACACCTTCTTCTAATTCTCTCAAATAACCCTAATCATTTCCCACAGCAAACTAACACACAACTCAATACAAGTTTCACAATGAAGCTCACAATCACATTCCAATCATACAAAGCAATACAGCATTGAGTAGACAACACATGGACAATAAAGGAGTGTTATTCAAAATAGAAATAAACCAAAAATAAATACTATCCTATTGAATCATCCTTTTTCAATCCTCAAACCAACATATCAAACATACATCACATTAGGAAAACATGTAAAAGGTAAGAGATAGGAAAGGAAAACCTGGCCTCAAGAAGGCAAAGCAGATTCCTCAAAAAGTTTCAAGAGGTGGCCATTTGCTTGAAAGATTTTGCCCGTCACCTCCTCTTTCAACTCAATCATCCCAAAATCATGGACTTTAACAACTGTGTAAGGTCCATCCCAGCTAGTTTTGAATTTACCATGTTTAAACTTGAACCTAACTTGGTACCTTAACACCCTATCACCTTCTTAAATCTCTTTCTAAGAATATAAGCATCACGGATTAATTTTGTCTTAAGTTCATAAATTTTAGTGCTATTGTAGGCATCCAATCTAATCTCTTCTAGCTCTTGAATCTACAACAACCTCTCAGAACTAGCTTCTACAAGATCCTCATTGCAAGCTTTCACTGCCCAAAATATCATATGCTCTATTTCCATAGGCATATGACAAGCTTTCCCAAAAACCGTTCTATAAGGGGGCATTCCCATAAAGCTCATATAGTCTTAAGTTCCAATCCTTATTGGATGGCTTAACAATCTTTTCTAGAATATGCTTTATTTCCTATTAGAAATCTCTGCTAGACCATTGGTTTAAGGGTGGTATGGGGTTGAGACTTTATGAGTTACACCATATTTTACCAATAAGCATTGATTAACTTATTGCAAAAATGGGTACCTTGATCACTAATTAATGCTTTCAGTACTCCAAATCTACTAAAGATATGAGACCTTAGAAACTTAGAGACCATTTGGGCATAATCTAGTCTCGTAGGGATGGCCTCTACTCACCTAGATAAATAGTCTACAACCAATAAAATGTAATGAAATCCTACTGAAGGTAGGAAAGGTCCCATGAAATCTATTTCCCATACATCAAAAACCTCACAAAACAGAATAGGTTGTTGTGGCATCTTGAACATCCCAAATTTCTGTACTAAGTTGTATGTACAGATTGAATAAAATATATGAGATGTTTAGGAAAAGATGTGGCCATATTTATGTAAAGAAAATGATTAATTGGAAGAGGAAGAAAGTCTAAGAGCCAAAGTGCAAAATTACGAAAATGCCACTGTGATGCCCTAAGAAACCAGAAGTAAATGGAGGGCATTTTGGTCATTTCACACAATGGATGGATATCAGAGGAAATTTGATAGTAAATTATTATAATTAATATGAGAATTTATGGAGTTGACAGAAGTCAAAAAGGAGTCCTGTAGAATTAATTATGGAATTTACGGTGAAAAAGGACACCGATAAAGGGTTAAAGGAAACATATGTAATTTTTAACAGGACTTTTGGGTCTCAGAAAATTATGAAACTTTGTAGAGAATTCATTTTATATTAGAATGAATTTCTAAAAATGTTAGAACAATTAAAGGAGGTGTTTAGCATTTATTCTGAGATCAGGATAATTTAAGGATATCGGTATAAGGAAAGTACATTGGGATTTGTGCCAATTAGCTATTGGACCTAAAAGAGGCCCAACATTTCGTCCTAGGCCAGCCCAATAAGGCCCAAAAGTTATCTTGGAGCCCAAGTCCAAATAATAAATAATTTATGGATTTTTGAAAAGAAAGAAAAAGAGAATAAAGTAAGAATTAGGTGTTGCACATGGTGGGACCCACAAGGACACAAGAATGGCACCCAAAAAGAGGAAGGGTTAGGTGTACCAAGGGAGGCCATGCTAGTGATGTCATGGTGGTAAGGTCTTGAGTGAAAAGTGAAAAGACATTCCAAGATCAAACCTTTAACCATTAGATCAAATAGTTTCCAAAGTGATCTTAGCCTTCAAATGGCACATGACTTTTGCTATAAATACCCCCCTTTCCATTCATTCTTCACACCCAAGAGCTCCTTTAGAAAGAGAAGTGAGTTCTAGAGAAAGAATGTGGAAGAAAGCAAGGGTCTTGAAGGAGCAAGTAAGGTAAGTTGTCTCCTTGCTTCTACCTTTTGTTCTTATGGTTTGTGCTTGAGTTTAAGTGACTTTTTAGGCTTAAATCTTGGGGAAATGCTGCTGGATTTTTTGTGTATATGTGAAAGGCATATGAGTTTTAAGTCATAGATAGTTAAGACAAGCTTAAACAAGTTAGTTACATGCTTGGTTGTTGGATTAAGTTGATGTTCTTGACTTTACCATGGAAGAACATTTCGGTTGCACTGTTCATGCACTGTTCATGATAGAAGGAAATGGAATTTCAATGATTTAATGCTTCCATTGAGTTTATATGATGATTTTGTGTAGGATTGGAAAGGTTTTGAACCTTGGAAACCATTGGAATTAAAGGTTATAATGTTGAAAATTCCTCACTGTTACTGTTCACTCGCGTGAACAGTGATTTGAATTTCATGATTTTGATGCTTCCAATGGTCTTAAAATGAGATTTTGTGTGGGGGAAAAGTGGAGGAACAAGTATGGGAAGCATTGGAATCAAAATGAGAATTTTTGAAAGAATTATGCATGTTTTTCAAATCTGTCCGGAACAGTGCATAGTTGCTGGAATTTGGTTGTTTTGAGTTCATAAATGGATTCAAAAGGCCAAATTGTGTAGGGTAAGGTCAAGACATCAATTGATTCAAAGGCTAAGTCAGTTGGCAAAGATTAAAGGAAGTTATGTTACTTAAAGTAAGCTTAGTGTTCAAGAGAAGTTAGATTGTAATGGTTGGAGGTAATGTGATGTTAGGAATTGCTTGGTGTGCTCAAAAGAGGGCAGCCACATAGCAAGGAAAAGTAAGAAGGAAGAAGCAAAGTTAAAGTGGAAAGAAGTAAAGCAATAAGGTAGTAAACTTACCCTAAACTTGTATGTATTGAATGTTATGCTTGATTGTGCTATGACTTTGTTGAATTGTGTGCATATGTGTATATGATTGAAGCTCTGTTTCTATGATTACCTTGGCCAATTGTATTTCATGTTACATGGAAGCATGCACATTACACAATGTTTACACTTTCATAAGCAAGCACAAGTATTTACTTTAATGCATGCATTGTTTAGTACCGTTTGCTACTGAGATTCCCCCGAATCTCATCCCCTATTTATAACCCATTACAGAGAGGTTATGTCGAAGTGAATTTTGAGAATGCTGTAAGACGCCGTTATGCTGCCGATTTTCAGACTGAACATAAGGAGATGATGCGTACTGTGTACGTAGGTACTGTCTAAGGAGTCTGGAAGTGAGTGGACCTAGTCGGTTCATCCAGTCTTTCCTGGGTACTTACGTAGAATGGTAATTCTCACGGGAATTACCGAATCAGTACAAGATCAGTTATTTTTACAGATGAAGTATAGTAGTTATACTGCCAGATTTCAGGCAGGAAAGATGTAATAGAGATACGAGGATTTTGTTCATGCCCTGTTGTATAAAGATTTATTATTTAATGATAAGTATTGTTTGGCATGCTTGTTTGATATGTGATTGATGTATGCATATGTATGTAAAGTTGCTTGCTGGAATTTGCCACTATGAACAGTAACTCGTGGTGATATAGTGATGTTTGATCTATAAAAAAAAAATAGTAAATGATTAAATAAATATATGATATGTTTATGATAACTAGTAGACATACCAAGCTTCTATTTGATATATAGAATGTCTCATTTCGAAGTCTACACATGGAGATATAAATTATCAAAGTTGGGACCAAAATGCTGGATTCAGGAAAAAAACGCTGGATGAACAGTAAAGTTGTAACTTTGACTGACGTTGACTTGGACAAGTAATGGTCAACGAGTTATTTTTCCTTGAAATAGTATTGAGTTATCTTCATGTAGCAATTTGAACCACTGCATTTCGATTTTTCTAGAATTAGTTATGATTTTTTGAAGTCAGGTCACTCATATAGAATTTACATAGTGAACAGTACTCGATAAGAGTAAAACTCCAGATTGAGAAATTGGACTTCAATGACCTTGAAAGTGGTTCTAAATACTACCAATTGGTCCCTAAGACGTACGAAAATAAGGATGTTTCATTTTGGTATCAGAGCAAAGGATTCTGGCTTAGGAAATGCTCTGAACAGATGATTTCTAGCATTAGTACAGAATAAAGTTAGCACAGAACAAAGGGTTCTGGCTTAGAGCATAAGATTCTGGCACAGAACAGAAGGTTCTGGCTCAGTGATGCTCTGGTTTAGTTAGACTGATCCCTTAGACAAATAAGAAATTTGAACGGTTCTCTCCCTAGAGTATGATATAGGGATGGTGTTCACTACTTGGAAAGGTTTAGACAAAAGACAGTGACACCCAGATGAATGAGACTATACCCCGAGCTTTACAGTCTTACAAAGGATATGATTACGATAGGCTAATCCTAGTCAGCCGATACAGCTGAGGTCTCGTGTTTATTAACAATGTGGCTGAACTAAGCAGAATAATGTTTAAGGAGCAATTTCCTCTATGAATAGAGATAGAAGCTGATCAGTTCATGACTAAGGAAGCTTTAAAAGTAGCTCGAAGTATCATGCTATGACTAGATACTATAGTAAGGATGCCAGATATCCAAGTTGCGACAACTTAAGTCATAAGTCACAGTGAGAGAAGACTTTGGTCGCAAAACACAATGCAAATATTGCTGCAATAGACATAGGGATTCATAAAGTTAAGCTTGAAATATCAGTTAATCAGTGAGACCCCCAACCTGTAATGCTGTATAAAGATGAGGTACACCTAGACTTTGACTCTTCAGGTAGTGAAGAGAGTTCAGATGACAGCATAAGGGACTCAATCAGGAAGGTTTATAGTAAGGTACCCCATGCATATTTTTGTACACTCAAATTTACAATCTAGAGATTATGAGAAATTCAGTCAGATGTTGTGTATGCACAAGATAATGCTGCACTAGATAATGATGGGTCTAGTAATTATGTACAGGATGAGTTTGATAGAGTGCTCTCTAACCCTGAGGTAAGCTTTCTTCCTTCGATAAGAGGATAGATTACGGTTGAGGAAGCTGAGAACTAATACTGAATTATAGGTAGGTCAGACATTATTCCTCCTCTACTAGAGTTTGAGGATAAGTTTGATATGAGTAGCTTAAGAACCAGTTACAATCTGTGACATCCCTTCCTATTGTCCCAGTCTAGGAATATACGAGGTTATAGATAAAGATTAAAGGGATGCTCCTAGCCTAATCCACCCCAGCCTTCTTTATGAAAGATAGACAATGTGACTATACTAGTCTCAAGAAAGGCTGTGGAAAGTGAACTACTTAGTTTAGGTTAAGGGATGGAAGGAAGTAGAAATCAAGAGCAGTCAGTTTATCTGCAGTTCTTCAATGCCGTAGCAAGGATGATAAATAGAGATGTGATAGAGGGCATTGACCTGGATTAAGTTTTCATGTTAGTAGCATGATATGAGATGGCCATAAGCCAGATATTGCCATATACCCTACGTGACATGTAAAGCTAAGTGAGCTTTTGGCAAATGGTTCACAACTGAGGTGTAAGGATCGGCCATTACTAGGGTAAAGACTAGACAAGAACATTCTAAGGGAATGTTTAAAGCAAGTTAGATCCAGGTCGGATGTAAAGCAGTTTGGGACACATCTAGAAGTCCTCGAGAAGTTAGGCCATGACGAAAGGTGACCCGAGGTCGTGACTAAAGAATGTAGAGCTGTCCAGTCATGACAAGTGGAATGAGATGGTCGCGACTAAAGTTCATGGATACGTTGCGCCTAGTTCATACTCAGGTCACGATGAAGATACGCAGGGACCTGATGAAGGATGAAGATGCCAGCCTCACTGAAGGTTATCAGTTAGAGGTTTAGCACATGATGTAGGCAAGCGGAACAGTATGAGAAATAGAGATACATGCTAGTCTAAGATGATGTTCAGAAGTAGATCCTCTATATGACTATCAAGAGTAAATCTACATTTGGAAAGACTTTGTTCATTTAGTCTTTTATGAACAAAAGAATCAAAAGTTAGGATAAGGCTTGCGCAAGAAATGAGCCTAACATATGGCTTCAAGTTCTCAAAAGTTAAAGTCCCTAAAACAGGATATTAGTCCCACATCGGTTGGGGAGGTGAACGAAGCATGCCTTATAAGGGTGTGGATACCTCTCCCTCATGAACGCGTTTCCAGTACTCACCAAGCGCCCTCGTCACCAAGCGCCCCAGTGGGGGTAGGCAGGCACGAGTGGTAGGCAGGCAGTGCTGGGAATCAAAACCCTGACCTCGTGTGGGCCTAGAGGTGCCTGCCTAAGGGGAGATGGGACAATATCTTCCGCTACATAGCTATGATACCTGGAGGACGCGTGTTCGGGTGCCTAAGGGGTTAAAGTCCTCATGTGCCTGGAGAACAAAACCGTGACCTCATATGGGCCTGGGGCCTGCCTAAGGGGAAAGTGGACAATATCTATGTGGAAGGGTGCTGAGCTGTTAGAGAACATAAGTAATGGTGCTAGATGATGAATGAGATTTATGTGATCTAAGTTGGTTAGAATCAAGAAAAAGACCAGAAATGAACCATAGTCCGGTCAAGAGTAGACTGAGACTGAGGTATACGCGTGGAAAGAGGATTTTGTTCATGCCCTGTTGTATAAAGATTTATTATTTAATGATAAGTATTGTTTGGCATGCTTGTTTGATATGTGATTGATGTATGCATATGTATGTAAAGTTGCTTGCTGGAATTTGCCACTATGAACAGTAACTCGTGGTGATATAGTGATGTTTGATCTATAAAAAAAAATAGTAAATGATTAAATAAATATATGATATGTTTATGATAAATAGTAGACATACCAAGCTTCGATTTGATATATAGAATGTCTCATTTCGATGTCTACACATGGAGATACAAATTATCAAAGTTGGGACCAAAATGCTGGATTCAGGAGAAAAACGCTGGATGAACAGTAAAGTTGTAACTTTGACTGACGTTGCCTTGGACAAGGAATGGTAAACGAGTTATTTTTCCTTGAAATAGTATTGAGTTAGCTTCATGTAGCAATTTGAACCACTGCATTTCGATTTTTCTATAATTAGTTATGATTTTTTGAAGTCAGGTCACTCATATAGAATTTACATAGTGAACAGTACTCGATAAGAGTAAAACTCCAGATTGAGAAATTGGATTTCACTGACCTTGAAAGTGGTTCTAAATACTACCAATTGGTCCCTAAGACGTACGAAAATAAGGATGTTTCACATCTCATGACACTTACTAATCCCCCAAAATCTTTGGCATCTATCACAAGCTCTACAACACCCAAAAGCATATTTGAAAAGGGAAGGCCAATAGAAATCGGATTCAAGGACCCTACATGTAGTCATTTTCCCCCTAAAATGACCCCAACAAACCTATGAATGGCTAGCTTCTAAAACTGATTTGTGATCTTGGTCAGGAACATATCGTCTTAATACTTGATCTGAGCACAACTTCCACAGAAGTAGTTTATCCCAAATAAAGTATTTAGATTCACTCTTGAGCTTTTAGGGCTAAAATTTAGACAAATAGGATGGAATTAGGCCAGTTTCAATGAAATTAACTAAATGAACATACCAAGGTTCTACAATAGCAACCAAACAAAGAGATTGATCAGGGAAAGAATCACAAATAAGATCAAAACTAAGTACTCCCCTTGTCTCTGGTGGTAATCTGCATGGATGATCTGTAACGTGGTTCACATTTCCAGCTCGATCCCTCACTTCTATATTGAACTCTTGAAGCACTAATATCCATCATAGAAGTCTTAGCTTAGATTGAGGTTTATGGAAGAAATACTTGACTGCTGCATGATCTGTGTAGACAATAACTTTGAAATTAATGAGATATGCTCTGAATTTATCCAAAGCCACTACAATTGCAAACAATTCTTTCTTAGTAGTGGTATAAATAATTTGAGTTGCATCAAGTGTTTTCGAGGCATAGGCAATCACCCTAGATAAATTACCTTCCTTTTGACCTAACATGGCTCCCACAGCATAACTGGAAGCATCACATGATAGTTTAAAAGGAAGATCCCAATCTGGTGAAGTTAGAATAGGTGGTGAAATCAATCTATCCTTCAATTTTTCAAAAGCCTCTTTGCGGTTAGTAGAAAAAATAAATTCAGTGTCCTTTTGTAGAAGCTTTAAGAGTGGCAAAGCAATTTTACTAAAGTCTTTAATGAATCTTCTATAAAATCCAATGTGCCCCAAAAAAGATCGAAGTTCTTTTAAAGTTGTGGGGTAAGGTAACGAGAAAATTACTTCAATTTTTGCTTTATCCACCTCAATTCCTTTACTAGATATAAGATGTCCAAGTACTATTCCATGATCAACCATGTAATGGAACTTTTCAAAATTCAAAACCAATTTTTTCTCAATACATCTAGCAAGAATTATATCAAGACTCTTTAGACACTCATCAAAAGAATTGCCATATACAGTAAAATCATCCATGAACACATCCATGCATTTTTCAATGAAATCAGCAAATATAGAAAGCATACAATGCTAAAATGTTCCAAGAGCATTACACAAACTAAACGGCATTCCCTTAAAGGCATATGTATAAAGGGACATGTAAATGTGATCTTTTCTTGGTACCTCGAGTGTATTGGGATCTGGAAATATCCTAAATACCTATCTAGGAAACAATAATGACTTTTCCCAACTAATCTCTCAAGCATTTGATCAATAAAAGGTAAGGGAAAATGATCTTTCCTAGTAGAGTCATTCAATTTCCTATAGTCAATACAAATCCTTCATGAATTTTGTACTCTAGTAGGTATCAATTCATTATTCTCATTCTTTACTATTGTCATTCCACTTTTTTTAGGCACTACATGAACAGGAGATACCCATTCACTATCTAAAATAGCATATATGATCCCTGCCTTCAGTAATTTACTAATTTCCTTCCTAATGACATCAGAGATCAATGGGTTCAATCTCCTTTGGGGTTATTTAATTGGCTTGGAATCTTCATTCAGTAAAATGTTATGAGTGCAAACAGTTGTATCTATCCCTTTTATATAAGCTAATTGCTAACCCAGAGCCTCTCTATTTTTCCTAAGCATGCTTAATAATCCAGAGCCTTTTATATCATCTAATAGCCCCTCTAGTCGCGACATGAAGATCTTCAAGTCATGACTTGGGATCACATAAGCTCGACCCTTCTTTATTTGTTCCACTTGCAGTTTCCATAATGTCTTGTATTCCTATAAAGTCAATCAACAATTCCTTTGCAAAAGTATTATCACTTGCCAATGACAAAATTAAATCAAAGTTGGATGAGAGTGAGAAATCTTCAGAAATTGAAAGCATGCTATTTACATCTAAACAATTGAAACATGATGCATTGCTTTCACAAGAACAAGAAAAAGAATAATGATAAGACGCATTTTGTATATGGTTTCTATGACAATTTTGAGAGTTTTATTATGACTTTACCATTCATTTCATGCCTTAAATTGTACTTTTGTGTATTACATGATTGTGCGTGGCAATATGCTAATTAAAGGGTAAAATGGTAAAATAACTCTTCCAAACTGCATATATTATGTTATCTACTGATTTGGACTTTTATAGTGAGCTTTTATGTTGAATTGCAAGTACTTTGGAAGAGAGCAAGGACCAGGAAAGAAATCATCAGGCAATAAAAGTGAAATCACACTTCTGTGCTATCTAGTGGCGACCAAAGAGTCCTCAAGTCGTGACCTTTAATTCTTCTGGAAGATTCTGTGTTCATAGGTCGTGACCAAAAAAATGGATATGGCCGCGACTAAAATACGAAATCGCTGAAGCTGCACGTTTTGAATTAGGTAATGCTGTTATAAGAAGAGATGGAGGCTGCCGTTCAAGGAGGCTGGTTTTTGGACCTGATTAGGCTAAGAAGCAGTACTCGAGCACTCTCTACACACCTTCTCCATATATTCCATCATTCTATACATTTCCACAGATTCCTACACATCTTTACTGTAACATCCCGATTTTTGGTCTAGGGGAACTGGGAACTAGTCTGATATGGGCAGGCTGCTAAACCCATAGTCCCAGGGTAGTAATCTGATATGGGCAGATCACTTACCTGTATTTTGTAGGAATCCGAGGGATGAGCTAAGTCCTTCAGGATTTAAAGAGGAGTTAAGTCTTTAACCTACAGAATAGGGACAGTTCACCTAAGTTCAAAATGAGGAATGTGAGGAATATCCCTTTGAGCAGAAGTCCCCGAAACATACAGAGGGTTTTTAGGGACTAAACTGCAAATAAATCCAAGGACTGATAATGTGAAAGTCTCTAGAGATATGATGGCCATTTATGCAAAGAAAGGGATTAAATTGCAAAAGAAAGAAAATGAAGGGGCTTAAGTGCAATTAGGGAAAGTATAAAGCCAAAAAGGAAAAGTAGAGAAAAAGGTGGGGTCCTTAAGTGTAATTTTAGCCAAATAAAAAAGGACTTAATTGAAAAGAAGAAAAGTTCCTTGGGGCTAAAGTGTAATTAAAGAAAGTCAGGCCGGAAGTGGTTTGGACTGTCCAGAAGCATTTCAGTCCCAGATTTCACCTGTAGAGAGAGCAAGTGACGCTCGGTAATCTGGCTTGAAACAGGAATTTTTGAAGACTCCAGATAGCCAGAAATGGACTGATCGTCCAAAAGTTATAAAAATTCATACCGGTTATCCTAGATTTCAGATCTAGGTGAGAAAATACAGGATGATGCGTCCTTATGGGGCGGATGTCAGAAAACTGACAGAATACCGATAGGAGGCCTGTAGAAAAAGTTATTCACAAATCAAAAAATCCAGACGGGAGTGTGAGGCCTCCGGGTATCCAATAGGAAAATTTATCGGTATTTGAAAAGGGACTGAATGAGTTCGGATGACCTCAGTCAGATGACTGGTATGACTCACAGGGATGCCTGAACACCGCAGGCTAGTGTATCGGATAGAAGGAGCCGGTGTCCGGATATGGGTAGAAACGGTGAATAATAGATAAAATATTCAATAAATATTAACGGGGAAAGATTCCTCGTAATGCGTGCCATGAAGGTAATGGACCTAGAAAGGCCCAATAATGGCGCCAATAGAGGCCCAGTAAGACCCTTGGACTGATAGGTGGGCCAGTGTCCGGCAGAACCCTGGAAAAGTGCGAAATTACGAAAATGCCCCTGTGTTGTACAAAAGGGTAACAAATGAATAAAGGGCATTTTGGTCATTCTGGACAGGCCCAGAAGCTAAGGTACATACAGATAGAGTTACTTAGAGTCAGTATATACCCTGACAGGGTACAGAAGGGTGTAAAATGATGATTTTACCCTTAGGGTTAAAATAGTGCAAGAAAGGGCACCCAGGGGTATTTTGGTAATTTGCCAAGGGCTGTTTCTTGGGAATCAAGCCATCAGAGTACTTGAGCTTGATCAGAGACCCAAGATAATATTCCAAGGCCCAAAAACGTAGCCCATGAAGTATGTGAGAAAAAGTGGCATTAAAATACTATTTTAATGCTATTTCCACAAAGTAAAGTTACTCGGTTGGCACGATAACCGAGGAGGTGATCAGATAGAGTCCTGGATTTATCTGGATAGCATTGGAAGGCGTGAAAGGTCCCTTCCAGATGCCACATGGCGTCATCTTAGAGGGAGAAGAAAAGTTAAGGACACGTGGCACAATCTTAGCCGGTAAGTCCAGTTTGTGGGAATTCGGACCGGACCGGTACTGGATTGGACTAGAATTGCTGAGTCAGCTGATGAGGTGTCCAAGAAGGCTTCAATTTCGCCATGTGAGAAATGTGCATGATGAGGTGTCCCATGAGGTGGCATGGAGATGATGTCATGCATGATGCAGTAAAAGGAATAAAGAAAAATAGGAAATTCCAGAAAAACCAGGACCACAGGATCAGATGGCTTCAAAATTACAAGAATACCATTGACCAAAACTATAAATACCCCCTTGATCTTCATTGTGCACGGCCAAGAGCCTTTTTAGAGAGAGGAGGAGGTGCTAGAGAGAGAAAGTGAGAGAAAGAAAGAAGAAAGGAAGTTCTGGCAGAGCTGGAAGCAGAATAGAGATAGTAGAGTTCTGCTGAGCCTTTGAGGTAGTAACTAATCTTAGCTTTTATGTAATGGCTTTGTGATTTGTTGTGCTATTGTTTGGTTGGATTGTTGTCTTATATGTTATGCTTGAAGCTCTATTACAATGCTATGATCATATGTTATTGAATATGGAAGCACGCAGCATACTTATCCGTACACAATCACAAGCAAGCACTGTCACTCTGCATTACATATATTGTTATGATTATTACTACTGAGATTCCCCCGAATCTCCTTCCCATATATAACATTACAGGGGAGGTTCTATCGAAATAAAATCTGGAAATTATAAGAGACGCCGTTAGGCTGCCGAAATTCTGGCAATGAAGAAGGAACAAAGAAAGGAACTGATACGTACTGTGTACGTAGGTGCTGTCTAAGGAGGCTGGAAGTGAGTGGACCTAGCCGGTTCATCCAGTCTTTCCTGGGTACTTACGTAGATGGTAGCTCCTACGGGAATTACCGAATCGGTACAAGATCGGTTACTTTCTACAGAAGGAATGTAGTAGTTATGCTGCCGAAATTCGGGCAGGAAAAGATGTAATAGAAATATGAGAATTTGATGTATGCCTTGTTGTATGACATTTTATTATTTAATAATAAATATTGTCTGGCATGTTCAATTTACGAATGGGGAATTAAGAGAGAAATTCGCAGGTCCTGGGGTAGCAGTGTTTTGACCTCAGTTTGACCTAGTAAACGATGGAATTTGGCCACAAAATTTGGCAGGCCAGTCGTACACATCTGGGGCATTACGTGCATAGGTAATAAGCCTCATTTGGATGTGTAGAACGAGATAAATTAATTTTCAAATTAAAGGTCCAGAATAAGGAACTTAAGAGTAAAATTTTAATTTCTGGGCTTAAGTTAAGATATGATCGAGCTAATATCGCTTCCGTAAGTGTACTCTGAGGGGTCTAAGGGAGGATGTTTCATCTACACCATTCAACTTTCATCTCTTCATCGTTTCTTCATGGCAACACCTTTTAACAGCGATTGCAATGCAGTAGAAGTCATGAGAGGCTATCCTTTAGTCTCTTGGTAATGGATCTAATATCTTGAGCTCAAGGACTAAAACAGGGAGTTTTTACTGTTCTAATTAATGTTCCTTTACATGTTATGATTGCTGCTAGATCTAGGGTTTTCATTCTATGTTTAAGGATTGAATATCGATTGATCATTCTTGAATTAGACGGTTGTATTTGATTCTGGATTATTTGAACGTTGGATTTCAATTTAATATTTCATTTTCGATTTTAAGAAAGTTGGGTTGTTTTCAACGATCGTTGCAAATCAATTCAATTGCTTGAAATCTAGGGTTTTCTATCGACGACCATTTGAGGGAGTTCTCATCAATCTAGGGTTAATTACACGCTAAGTGGTTTCTAACAGTTCACTAATAGTTCTTAAACTAGCTTTGATTAAAGGAGTTTAAGGAATATTAGGATTCTGGACTCAATCGATCGATTAAGATTTTTCTTTGAGACTTAGTGATTTAAAACTCCAATTTAACATAAGACCAAGGATAGATAAGTTTTCATCATCAAGAGTCTCCAATTACATATTTCTCAAACAAACCAACTCTTCTCATCTCTATCAAAAGAAAAGCCAAAAACATTTACTTTCCTGCAAATTAATTTTATCAAGCACCTAAAACCCCAAAACCATTTTTACTTTTACTCAAGTTTTCATCGATTTTGACATCCAATTTTCTAGGTTTCTTATAGAAAGGCTCATTGAGAAGAACGATAGGGTTGTGCCTTATACTATATTATATTGGGTGCAACTAACTTTATTTTGATGGCTCAAACTGCGACAATCCGAGGCACTCGTCAATGGCGCCATTGCTGGGGAGCCAAGTAATTGGCTCCCAAGTAATTTTTTGTTAATTCTATTGCCTACCTGAGTCATTTTCCTTGCTTTTCAGCATTTTAGGTTTTAGTAGTTTTTAACTTGCATTACATACTGCATCTTTTTCTGACTTTATACAGAATCAGTCTCTGTGACTGTGAGTCGCGACCTTACCTGACCTGAGTCGCGACAATTACTCTCTGTCACTTTTAGTCATGATGTATAATACTTTGGGTCACGACTAATTGCTATCTGTGATATCTGACTGCTCTCTGCGAAAACCAGTCGCGATATTTGAAACTTTTAGGCGCAACTACTGCTCTCTGTGATTTTAAGTCGCGACGGAAATACACTTTTGTCGCGACCAACTGAAAATTTTCTGTTGTGCAACTTCTAAATCTGAATCTGATTGTTTGCATTGATTATTCTTGATTGTTTCTACATTGCATGCGCAGAAGAACTGAACAATTAGTGCCTTTTGAACCTGAAATTGAGAGAAGACTTAGGAAACTAAGGAGAGAATTTAGGGAGTTTAGAGAAGAAGAAGCAAAATCTAGTTCCTCCTCTAGTATTCTAGGGTCTGAAACTGAACTAAATATGGCTAATCATAATGGGCATAATGGGCATGAAGAGAATGAAATGAATGTAGAAGATAATAGAAGTGTTAGGGAAATAAATCATTTGCATGTGAATTATGATCCTAATGGTTTCTATACTGAAGAGGTTAATTTTGAAATTAAAGGAGCTTTGATTTCAGCCTTACCTAAATTTCATGGTTTTGCAGGAGAATGTCCACACATGCACTTACAAACCATGCACATGATCTGTTCTTCAATGAAGCCTCCAATGGCAACTTTGGATGATGTCTTGAGGAGGTGTTTCCATTTCACTTTGAAAGGGAAGGCTAAGGAGTGGCTGTACAATCTGCCAACCCATTTTTCAACTCTTACATGGGATCAGCTGAAGTCTACTTATCTTGAACATTTTTTCCCAGCCTCCAAGACTACTCGGATGAAAAAGGAGATCACTAATGTTATGCAACAAGATGGAGAGTCTTTGCATGAGTATTGGACAAGATTTATTAACCTTTTGGCTTGATGTCCCCACCACAACATCACTAAGGCTGATTTAGTAGACATCTTCTTTGATGGTCTACTACCCCACAATAAAGTGTCCTTGAATGCTGCTGCGAATGGTTCATTGAGAGATAAGACCCCACAAGCTAGTTGGGATTTGTTCCAGAAAATGGCTAATGAGGACCATCAAACTGGAGATCCAAGAAGATTACCACCCTCATCTTCAGGTAGTTCGAATGCGATCTTAGCTGAGATAGCAGCCTTGGGAAATAGAATGGAAAAGAGGATGAGTCTGATTGAAAGGGAGCTGCACTCCATAAAATAAGTTCATGCAGCGGATACCTCACAAACCCTAGTTACAAGATGTGAATCATGTGGTTCAAAGATGCATGCTACAAGTACATGTGATAGACAGTATGAGGAAGTTGCAGCTATGTATCCATGGAGAGAGAATAACTTTCAGAAGAGAGATGCATACTCTAACACATATAATCCTAGCTAGAGAGACCACCCAAATTTTAGGTGGGGGAGTAGAGAAAATAGATCTAATCAATTTCAAGGAGGTAGTGCTTCCTCAAGCAACTACCAAGGTAATGCAAGGTCTATGGTCCCCACACAACCTAATGCTTTAATGCCTTCAAAACCAGATGAGACCTCTCAATTGTTAAAGAGTATGGCAGCACAAATGAATAACATGGATGGTAGAATGACCAATATTGATCACAAGCTCAAAGACAACGATGGTCAGTTCACTTCCATAGCTTCAATTCTCCAAAGTATGCAGAAGGATAATGCAGATGTACATAGAAAACTTGAGGAGTTAAGTTGTAAGAATGCAGATATCACAAGCCACTTAACTCAAGTTTCTAATACAGTGAGTGACATCCAAGGAAAGAATAGTGGCAGCATACCTTCGAACACTGTTATTAATCCAAGAGGGGTGAATGCCATATCTCTAAGAAGTGGAAGACAGGTGCGTTTTAAGGAAGTTGATGCACCACAGGAGGATAAGGAAGATTCTGAATTTGATGACTTATCATTGCCACAGATACAGATTGGTAATTCTGAAAGCGCCAAAGAACGGTGGCTTGTGAGTAAGAAGGCAACCCAAGAGGAGAACTCACAAGCACAAGCTGCAGTACAAGAGCTGCAGGAAGAAAAGGTAATAGTACCAACTCCAGCTTATAAAGGAAAGAAACCTGAGGAGAAGCTGGATTCGAGCAAGCAAGGAGCCTCTATGTGTAACACCCCAATTTTCAGGCCAGAGACTTAGTAAGTAGCTTGAAATACATATATCCCTTTGAGCAAAAGTCCCAGAAACTTACAGAGGGTTTTTAGGGACTAAACTGCAAATAAGTGAAAGTCCGGGGATTTATATGTAAGCAGTGAAGGTCCCCAGAGATATAGTGGCCATTTATGCAAAGAAAGGGATTAAATTGCAAAAGAAAGAAAATGAAGGGGCTTAATTGCAAATATGAAAAGTATAAGGTTAAAAAGGAAAAGTAGACAAAAAGGTGGGGTCCTTAAGTGTAATTTTAGCCAAATAAAAGGGACTTTATTGAAAAGAAGAAAAGTTCCTTGGGGCTAAAGTATAATTAAAGAAAGTCAGACCGAAAGTGGTTTGGACTACCCGAAAGCATTTTAGTCCCAGATTTCACCGGTAGAGAGAGCAAGTGACGCTCGGTAATCTGGCTTAACACAGGAATTTTTCAAGACTCCAGATAGCCAGAATTGATCTGATAGTCCTATTGGGGTGGATGTCGGGAAACTGACAGAATACCGATAGGAGTCCTGTAGAAAAAGTTATTCGTAAATTAGAAAATCCAGACGGGAGTGTGAGGCCTCCGGGTATCCAATAGGGAGATTTATCGGTATTTGAAAAGGGACTGAATGAGTTCGGATGACCTCAGTCAGATGACTGTTATGACTCACAGGGATGTCTGAACACAGCAGGCCAGTGTATCTGACAAAAGGAGCCAGTGTCCGGAGATGTGTATAAACGGTGTATAATAGTTAAAATATTCGAGGAACTGTGTCGGGGGAAGATTCCTCGTAATACGTGCCATGAAGGTAATAGACCCTGAAAGGCCCAATAATGGCCCCATCAAAGGCCCAATAAGACACTTGGACTGATAGGTGGGCCAGTGTCCAGCAGAACCCCGGAAAAGTGCGAAATTACAAAAATGCCCCTGTGTTGTACTAAAAGGGTAGTAGAGGAATGGAGGGCATTTTGGTCATTCTGGACAGGCCCAGGAGCCAAGGCACATACAGATAAAGTTATTCAGAGTCAGTATATGCCCTGATAGGGCACAGAAGGGTGTAAAATGACAATTTTACCCTTAGGGTTAAAATAGGGCAAGAAAGGGCACCCAGGGGTATGTTGGTAATTTGCCGAGGAATGTTTCTTGGGAATCGAGCCATCAGAGTACTTGAGCTTGATCAGGATCCAAGATAACATCCGTAGAGCCCAAAAACGTAGGCCCAGTAATATGTGGGAAAAAGTGGCATTAAAATACTATTTTAATGCTGTTTCAATAAAGTAAAGTTACTCGATCGGCACGATTACCGAGGAAGTGATCAGATAAAGTCTTGGACTTATCTGGATAGCATTGGATGGCGTGACAGGTGCCAGTAAGATGTCACATGGCGCCAACATAGAGGAGGAAGAAAAAGTTAAGGACATGTGGCATAATCTTAGCCGGTGAGTCCAGTTTATGGGAAATCGGACCGGACCGGTACTGGATTAGACTGGAAATACTGAGTCAGCTGATGAGGTATCCCAGGAATTGTTACATGTGAGAAATGTGCATGCTGAGGTGTCCACTGAGGTGTCCTGGGTGATGCAGTAAAAGAGAATAAAAGAAAATAGGAAAATCCAGGAAAAACCAGGACCACAAGTTCATATACTTCAAAATTACAAGAATGCCATTGAAGGAAACTATAAATGTAACATCCCTAATTTCTATACTACGTTGTATGTACAGGTTAAATGAAATATATGAGATTTTTAGGAAAAGATGTGGCCATATTTATGTAAAGAAAAGGATTAATTGGAAAAGGAAGAAAGTCTAAGAGCCAAAGTGCAAAATTACGAAAATGCCACTGTGATGCCCTAAGAAACCAGAAGTAAATGGAGGGCATTTTAGTCATTTCACACAATGGATGGATATCAGAGGAAATTTGATAGTAAATTATTATAATTAATATGAGAATTTATGGAGTTGACAGAAGTCAAAAAGGAGTCCTGTAGAATTAATTATGAAATTTACGATGAAAAAGGACACCGATAAAGGGTTAAAGGAAACGTATGTAATTTTTAATAGGACTTCTGGGGCTCAGAAAATTATGAAACTTTGTAGAGAATTCATTTTATATTAGAATGAATGTATAAAAATGTTAGAACAGTTAAAAGAGGTGTTTAGCACTTATGCTAAAATAAGGGCAATTTAAGGACATCGGTATAAGGAAAGTACATGGGGATTTGTGCCAGATAGCTATTGGACCTAAAAGAGGCCCAATATTTTTGTTCTAGGACAGACCAATAAGGCCCAAAAGTTATCTTGGAGCCCAAGTCCAAAAATAAATAATTTTTGGATTTTTGGAAATAAAGAAAAAGAGTATAAAGTAAGGATTAGGTTTGGCACATTGTGGGACCCACATGGACTCAAAAATGGCGCCAAGAAGTAGTCTTAGATGTCCCAAGTGGTGCCATGCTAGTGATGTCATGGTGGTAAGGTCTTGAGTGAAAAGTGAAAAGACATTCCAAGATCAAACCTTTAACCATTAGATCAAATAGTTTCCAAAGTGATCTTGGCCTTCAAATGGCAAATGACTTTTGCTATAAATACCCCCCTTTTCCATTCATTCTTCACACCCAAGAGCTCCTTTAGAGAGAGAAGTGAGTTCTAGAGAAAGAAAGTGGAAGAAAGCAAGGAAGAAGCAAGGGTCTTGAAAGAGCAAGTAAGGTAAGTTGATGTTCTTCACTTTACCATTTCGGTTTGCACTATTCATGCACTGTTCATGATAGAAGAAAATGCAATTTCAATGATTTAATGCTTCCATTGAGTTTATATGATGATTTTGTGTAGGATTGGAAAGGTTTTGAACCTTGGAAACTATTGGAATTAAAGGTTATAATGTTGAAAATTCCTCACTGTTACTGTTCACTCGCGTGAACAGTGATTTGAATTTCATAATTTTGATGCTTCCAATGGTCTTAAAATGAGATTTTGTGTGGGGGTAAAGTGGAGGAACAAGAATGGGAAGCATTGGAACCAAAATGGGAATTTTTGGAAAAAGGGAGCTTATTGAAACTAGACTTGGATTTTGTTGGGAATGGAGTTATAATTTGGTAATTATCTTGTAATGCCTAGGTTTTAACATTTGTGGCAAGGAAAGACCATTACAAGAAGGAAAGGAACAAGGATCTACAAGAGGTAGCAAGAATATCTAACTATAAACTTATGTGCTTTGATTGTTTTGCTTACTTGTTATGCATGAAGGTTTGGTTGAGCATGGAATGTTGTGTGATGATGATGATGATGTGATATGAGTATGTGATACTCCTTGCAATATATGTCATGACAATATGCATATTAGAGTTGCTTATGTATAAGCATGAATTAGCTCCCATTGCATGATAACATGTTAGGCATTCAATCAAACATGCATAACCTTATAGTTTATATTACTTGCTATTGGGATTTCCATGAAATCTCATTCCTTCCATATAATTAAACATGCTCTAGGTGCTGGATCTTCTCAAGGCAAGAGGGTAAATGTTGATGGATGACTGTACATAATTTAAAGAGTGTGCACTTTAATTACAAGATGATGTTTTGGTTTGTATGATGCATGCTACTCATAAATCCAATCTGAGGTAGTGTACTTCCATCGGTATTTTGATTGACTTATATGATGATTTTTCATATGAGATTTGGCATGAAATAGCTAAGATCTATATCTTTAAATGGACATAAAGAACGCCTCATTTGGTTAAGAACTCGAATTGTTATGATTTTTCAAAGTTAGGAGTTGAAATCTGGAATAAGGTAAAATGACTACTCAGAGGCAGTGAGGTTCATGCACTAATTTCATATAGTAAACGAATGAGTTTTTCCTAGAAATTTTGTGAGATTAAAGTATACATATGGATATTTAAATCCATATGTAATTCAATTTAATTGGATAAGTATACAAGGAGAAATGAATTTTTGAATATGGGGCAAAGAAACTGGAACTTCCAGATTTACCAAATGAGCAGTAAAGTTCAACAAATAAACTGATTTGATCTGGACAAGAAGATCTCATTTTCATATTTTTATCTCAAATTTAAATGAAATAGCTTTCATTAAAAATTGGAATCACCTTAAAAAGATTTTTCTCAATTTAGTTATGAATTTCCAAAGTTCAGGTTGTAATCTGGAATTACCCAGTGAATAGTGGCAGTGAACAGTAACCGTAAGCCCAACTCTTGCAAATTCATGTTTTTGAGGTTAAGAGGTATTTTAATGTTCTAAAATAGCTCCAATTGAGTAAGGTTAAAGTTCAAAATTAAGGTCAAGGTTTTAAGGTTAAGACTTAAAGAAATTTGTTAGAAAATACCGTTGTGCTGGTAGACTATACAAAGTACTGTGTACGTAGGTGCTGTCTAAGGAGGCTGGAAGTGAGTGGACCTAGCCGGTTCATCCAGTCTTTCCTAGGTACTTGCATAGAATAGTAGTTCTTATGGGGAATTACCGAATCAGTACAGTTATTTTCTACCAGAATTTTCGGCAAGAGAGATATAATCCACTTAAAGAGAGCTATACCAAGAGTACTTTGAGATATATAAAGAAGGATGTTTCAATAAATACCCCCCTCCCCATTAATTTGCATCACGGTTTTGGGCAAGAAAAGACAGAGAAGGAAGTGCTAGAGAGAGAAAGTGAGAGGAAGAAAGAAAGAAAGGAAGTTCTGGCGGAGCTGGAAGCAGTATAGGGGATCTAGAGTTCTGCTAAGCCTTTGAGGTAGTAACTAATCCTAACTTTTATGTAATGGCTTTGTGATTTGTTGTGCTATTGTTTGGATGGATTGTTGTCTTATATGTTATGCTTGAAGCTCTACTGCAATGCTATGATCATATGTTATTGAGTATGGAAGCACGCAGCATACTTAGCTGTACACAATCATAAGCAAGCACCGTCACTCTGCATTACATATATTGTTATGATTGTTGCTACTGAGATTCCCCCGAATCTCATCCCAATAAATAACCCATTACAGGGGAGGTTATGTTGAAGTGAATTTTGGGAATTTTAAGAGACTCCGTTATGCTGCCGAAATTATGACAAGATAAGGAAAGCAGCTGATACGTACTGTGTACATAGGTACTGTCTAAGGAGGCTGGAAGTGAGTGGACCTAGCCGGTTCATCCAGTCTTTCCTGGGTACTTACGTAGAATGGTAGTTCTCACGGGAATTACCGAATCGGTACAAGATCAGTTACTTTCTGAAGATGAAGCGTAGCGGTTATGCTGCCGGATTTCAGGCAGGAAAAGATGTAATAGAGATATGGGAAATTTTGTACATACCCAAATGTAAAACAACTTATTAATTAATAATAAGTGCTGTTTGGCATGTTTGACTGATATATGATGGATGTATGCATATGTTTGCAAAGTTGAATGCTGGAAATTGCCATTGTGAACAGTAACACGTGTCGACAAGATGATGTTTGATAAATAATTAAAAATAGTAAATGGATGAATAAATGTATGATATTTTTAAGGTAAATAGTAGACGGACCAAGATTCGATTTGATATATATAATGCCTCATTTGGATGTCTACACATGGAGATATAAATTATCAAAGTTGGGACCAGAATGCTGGATTCAGGAGAAAAATGCTAGATGAACAGTAAAGTAGAAAGGTTTACTGACGTTGACTCGGTCAATAAATGGTCAACGAGTTATTTTTCCCTGAAATATAATTGAGTTAGCTTCAAGTAGCAATTAGAACCACTTCATTTCAAATTTTGTAGAATTAGTTATGAGTTTTCAAAGTCAGGTCACTCATCTGGAATTTTCATAGTGAACAGTACTCGATAAGAGTAAAACTCCAGATTAAGAAATTGGACTTCAATGACCTTGAAAGTGCTTCTAAATGCTACCAAATGGTCCCTAAGATGTATTTAAAGGAAGGATGTTTCATTTTGGTATCAGAGCAGAATATTCTGGCATAGACCAGAAAGGGCTCTGATTCAGAGCATAAGATTCTGGCACAGAATAGAAGGTTCTGGTTCAGTGATGCTCTGAAATAGTTAAGATGTGTGGTATGTGGTATGGGTTATTCTAAATGTTTCACATGTGTACATAGATTGTTGTGCATATTATGACTGTGTTTCCCAATTCTAGAAGAAGAAGTGGAAGTCATGGTTAATACAAGAAGAACGGTTAGACCAGAGGTGGTATAGCCTCGGGATGAGGGTACTAATAGTCAGATAGACCCTATGCAAATTATTTTAGATAGGTTAGAACAGCAACAACATGTAATAAATGAGATACGGGCAACCCAGGCTTGCTAAGATCAAGAGCGAGATTCTGTTATCTCTACGGCAGTTGCTGCTGCGGTTGCAAGATTACAACAGTCTGAGAAGGAGGTAGTACCAGAAAATGATATAGAACCTGAACCTCAGCCAGATCATGGGCAGACTGGAATGAATAGACATCAGGGGTCTATAGGAAATAACGACGACCAGGAAAGTCTTCAAACATGGATGGAGCGATTCCATAAGTTTAATCCGCCCATGTTTGAAGGGACTTTTGACACTCAAATAGCTGAGGATTGGGTTAGCCAGTTAGAGAAAATCTTTAAGATTTTAGAATGTCCCAATGAAAGAAAGGCCCAGCTGGCAGTTTACAAGCTAGAAAAAGATGCGGATAGGTGGTGGAGGAATACAGAAGTGATTCTGCACTCAAGAAATATTTCTTTTATGGGAAACATTTCTTGAGTAATTCAATGAGAAATATTTTCCACAGTCGGTAAGAGATGAACGTGAAGTAGAATTTTTAATGTTAAAGCAGGGTGAGCAAGAACCCTTTGATTATTATTGTAACATCCCGATTTTTGGTCTAGGAGATCGGGACAGTTCATCTAGGTCCAAGATGAGGAATGTGAGAAATGTCCTAAGTCTTAAGCCTAGGAATTCTGCAGGTAGCTTGATATGGGTTGGCTCCTGTGTAAGATAACCTGATATGGGCGGGTTGTCGAGCTTTTCAATTAACGATGACTCCCGAAGAGTTTAAGGGATGAGTTATTGAAAGAGAATTTCTTGAACTTAAGATAAGGGATGAGAAGATGAGTAATGAGGCCAGAAAGAGAATGCAGGGGCAAAATCGTAATTATGGGAAAGATCGGGCTCGTAGCTGATGAGTACCATATTTTGCTAGAAAATAGAGAAAATTATGCTGATCATTTCACTGAACTGTGAAATGTGCATACGAGGTCTCTATGAGTATGAAAGAATTATGGAAAGTTTAAGGACAAAAAGGTGGGGTCCTTAAGTGTAATTTTAGCCAAATAAAAAGGGACTTAAATGAAAAGAAGAAAAGTTCCTTGGGGCTAAAGTGTAATTAAAGAAAGTCAGGCCGGAAGTGGTTTGGACTGTCCGACGGCATTTCAGTCCCAGATTTCACCGATAGAGAGAGCAAGGGACGCTCGGTAATCTGGCTTAATACAGGAATTTTTGAAGACTCCAGAGAGCCAGAAATGGACTGATCGTCCAAAAGTTATAAAAATTCATACCGGATATCCTAGATTTCAGATCTAGGTAAGAAAATACAGGATGATGCGTCCTTATGGGGCGGATGTCGGGAAACTGACAGAATACCGATAGGAGGTCTGTAGAAAAAGTTATTCGCAAATTAGAAAATCCAGACGGGAGTGTGAGGCCTCCGGGTATCCGATAGGGAAATTTATCGGTATTTGAAAAGGGACTGAATGAGTTCGGATAACCTCAGTCAGATGACTGATACGACTCACAGGGATGCCTGAACACCGCAGGCCAGTGTATTAGACAGAAGGAACCGGTGTTCGGATATGTGTATAAACGGTGATTAATAGATAAAATATTTAATAAACATTAACGGGGGAAGATTCCTCGTAATGCGTGCCATAAAGGTAATGGACCCTGAAAGGCCCAATAATGGCGCCAACAAAGGCCCAGTAAGACCCTTGGACTGATAGGTGGGCCAGTGTCCGGCAGAACCACGGAAAAGTGTGAAATTACGAAAATGCCCCTGTGTTGTACTAAAGGGGTAGTAGATGTATGAGGGCATTTTGGTCATTCTGGATAGGCCCAGGAGCCAAGGCACATACAGATAAAGTTACTTAGAGTCAGTATATATCCTGACAGAGTACAGAAGGGTGTGAAATGACGATTTTACCCTTAGGGTTAAAATAGTGCAAGAAAGGGCACCCAGGGGTATTTTGGTAATTTGCCGAGGGATGTTTCTTGGGAATCGAGCCATCAGAATACTTGAGGTTGATCAGGATCCAAGATAACATACCCAGAGCCCAAAAACGTAGCCCATGGAGTATGTGGGAAAAAGTGGCATTAAAATACTATTTTAATGCTGTTTCAATAAAGTAAAGTTACTCGGTCGGCACGATAACCGAGGTGATCAGATAAAGTCTGGGACTTATCTGGATAGCATTGGAAGGCGTGAAAGGTCCCTTCCAGGTGCCACATGGCGCAATCTTAGAGGCAGAAGAAAAGTTGAGGACACGTATTACGGTGCAAGACTCTGGACCGGTACTGGATTGGACTGAACTGCTGAGTCAGCTGATGAGGTGTCCAGGAATTGTGACATGTGAAGAATGTGGCGATGAGGTGTCCCGGTGAGGTGTCCTGGATGATGTCATGCATGATGCAGTAAAAAGGAATAAAGAAAAATAGGAAAATCCAGTAAAAACCAGGACCACATGTTCAGATGGCTTCAAAATTACAAGAATGCCATCCATTAAAGCTATAAATACCCCCCTTCCCCTCCCATTTTAGGCATCCCACGTTTTTGGCAAGAAAAGAGAGAGAAAGAAGAGAGAGAAGGAGAAAGAAAGAAAGAAAGGAAGTTCTGGTGGAGTTGGAAGCAGTATAGAAGTTCTGGAGTTCTGCTTTTGAGGTAGTAACTAATCCTAGCTCTTATGTAATGTCTTTGTGATTTGTTGTGCTATTGTTTGGTTGGATTGTTGTCTTATATGTTATGCTTGAAGCTCTATTACAATGCTATGATCATATGTTATTGAATATGGAAGCACGCAGCATACTTATCTGTACACAATCACAAGCAAGCACCATCACTCTGCATTACATATATTGTTATGATTATTACTACTGAGATTCCCCCGAATCTCATTCCTATATATAACATTACAGGGGAGGTTCTGTCAAAATAAAATCTGGAAATTTTGAGAGACGCCGTTAGGCTGCCAAAATTCTGGCAACGAAGAAGGAACAAAGAGAGGAACTGATACGTACTGTGTACGTAGGTGCTGTCTAAGGAGGCTGGAAGTGAGTGGACCTAGCCGGTTCATCCAGTCTTTCCTGGGTACTTACGTAGAATGGTAGTTCCTACGGGAATTACCGAATCGGTACAAGATCGGTTACTTTCTACAGAAGGAATGTAGCAGTTATGCTGTCGAATTTTAGACAGGAAGAGATGTAATAGAAATATGATAATTTGTTGTATGCCTTATTGTATGACATTTTATTATTTAATAATAAATGTTGTTTGGCATGTTCAATTTGTGAATGGGGAATTAAGGGAGAAATTCGTAGGTCCTGAGGTAGCAGTGTTCTGGCCTCAGTTTGACCTAGTAAACGAAGGAGTTTGGCTATGAAATTTGGCAGGCTAGTCGTACACATCTGGGGAATTACGTGGATAGGTAATAATCCTCATTTGGATGTGTAGAACGAGATAAATTAATTTTCAAATTAAAGGTCCAAAATAAGGAACTTAAGAGTAAAATTTTGAATTTCTGGGCTTAAGTTAAGATATAATCAAGCTAATATTACTTCTGCAAGTGTACTCTGAGGGGTCTAAGGGAGAATGTTTCAATTATCTTGCTAGGTTCATCGTCTTTCACGATATTCCACTTACCTAAACTGTATGAATAATGAGAGGTGGACCACTGAGAAGTTAACTCGTGGGTTAAACCCTATATTAAAGGAAAAGGTTTTTCCTAGATAGATACGAAGGTTTAATGAAGCAGTAGAGGTATGTAGGATCATAGAGAAGAATGTGCAATATCCAGAAAAGAGTGAGCCTGCTACATCAAGAGTGATGCCACCAGGTTCCTTAAGAGGGAACAGTAAGAAGAGAAATGGGTCAGCATATGGGTCAGAAGTTAATAAGAAGCAGGGAAGTAGGCCAGGTAGTGGGTCAAGAGAAGTTAGTAAGCAACCAAGGCCTAATATATGTGGGAACTGTGGTCGAGACCATGGTACGAGGCCTTGTCCAGTGGGTCAAGGGTTATGCTATAGGTGTGGAAAGCCTGGACATTATGCCAGGGAATGTCCACAGAACATAACAGGCGAAAGATACCCGACTCAGTGAAGAGTATATACCCTGACTGGAAACGAGATAAGAAAATCTCCTGCGCCAAATTAAGGTACGAGTTTATTTGTGTTCTGTTTCCACTGGCTAATGAATGGATAAATCATGTATGTGATTGGATTGTATTGTCCAGTATACACACTATTGAGCTACCCTATACCTAGTATATTGCCTTTGTATAAGAATGAGTATGATTACAGGTTTTAAAAGTAGGAAGTAGAGAAAACAAATACAAGATAGTTAGGGTTAGTCAAACCCTTGAGCGTTAAAACTTATTTTATGGCTGAAAGGAGTCCAGGTCGCGACGTTATGCGAAATAGGTCGCAACTAAAGGACACAAAAATGCCAGGTCATGACGAGTAGCGTATGACAGTCGCGACTAAAAGTCGCAGAGTATGTGAGTTGCGACTATGCAGTTCTCAATAAAGATAGCAGAGGCCATATGATAATGAAGGTACCAACCTTGCTAAAGTCCATCAGCTAGAGGATTGGAATAGCATATGGTAAGCCAGACAGTACAAAGGTACAGTGGTACGAAAGATCAGTTTAAGACAATGTGTAAAAGTAGATCCTCTATGTGATAACTAAGAGTAGATCTACGTTACAGGGGTTTTATTCAGCTAATCTAAATAGAAGACCTAAAAGCTAGAATGAGATTTGCCAGGAATGATCCTAGTACATGGCCTAATGGTAAAGACGTGATGGGTAATAGATGAAGAGCTCAATGTTCCCTAAGTAGAGGGATTCCATCACGGAGAAGTGATAGACCTAGGGTATATTACCCTGGAAAGTAAAAGTAATAGTAAAAGATGATGAATGAGATCCTTGAGGATTAAGGATCAAAAGAAAGGCCAATAAGGAACCATAGCCCGGTCAAGAATAGACTAGGACTGATGGATAGACAGAAGAAGTTAAGAGATAGTAAAGAGGTAGCCACAGTTAAGAGATAAAGTGACTCCCCTATATTCTATATGAGATAGAGTAATGAAGGGTTGAGTCTATACCCTAGTAAGAGGGTAGCGTGGCAGCCTAAGTGAAATAGATAGTTGTTTCAGGAAGAATGATCAGGATATGATAGGCAATACGATAAAGGAAATACGTTTTGAGGCTTACTTCGATGATTACAATGTTTGATGGATGGTTGAGCAAAATATGATGATGTTATGGCTTATGTTGCCATAAGTTATGATAGTTGCATCTCCTTGCAGTTGTCATATGATGACATGCATGTTAGAGTATGCTATGATGAATGGATACTCCCCTTTTTGTAGTACATGCAGGGTAGAGTATATATGAGTACAAGTATGAGATGAGAAAGTATGTTGCTCCCATACCATACGACATGTATTGAGGATGATAGATAGTCTCAGTTTATGGGACGATAAGTTATGATATGATATTCAGATATGATTTATGATTGAGGTTACTCAGGTATTTCTATAGGCTTGTGAATACAGTACTCAGGGCCATTTCTATTGAAAGGAATGGTATACAGAAAGAGAAGCAGATAACAGTAAAGAGATTGTTTCTAGATCACTCTTCAGATAAGAGTTGGATCTAAAACAGGTGGCTCTCAGATAGAGCTAGATTCAGATGAGTATAGATCACTCTTCAGATAAGAGTTGGATCTGATATAGAATGCTCGCAGTTAGAGCATAGTTCAAATGGCTCGCAGTTAGAGCACAGGTTGAAAGATGAGAAGGAACTCCTGAGTAAGAGAGGAAGTAAGTAAGGTCTGGGTAAATAATATGAGGCTACTAAATATATTTTTAAAATTTTTATTGAGTTATCAACAAGTGGAAGCAGTTGACCTTATAACTTAGTTTGTTGGTTTAAGATCTTCGGGAGATATACAGTACAACAGAATCACAGTTAGATTCTGGAGGGTCGCAGTTAGATCCTAGCATGGCTCCAGGGTCACAGTTAGATCCTAACAGCTTCAGAGTCGTAGTTAGATTCTGAAGAGGCTAATGGTTGATCGCAGTTAGATCCCGAGATCGCAGTTAGACCTAGCCTAAGGAAAATCATGAGCCATGAAGATATGAGTACAATGTAGTATCTCTTTGGGAAGATGAATGCCAAAGACGAAGTTAAGGTAAGGAATCTTCACTAGTTGATACACTCATCCAGAAAAATTATTTAAAATGGTTTTTCCCAGAGAGCCTCTATTATACGGACTAAACTTAGTTTTTCCTTAAACGAAGACGGAGTCCAAGTTCGAATCTGAGTATTGATATTCAAAGTTTGGTAGAAGTATGCCTGAGAAGCAAAGAACAGAATCCTCTATGTGTTGAGAATAGAAAAGCATTGGCTAAGAGCACTCTGGGAGGTATCTCAAGTTGTGAAGCCAATAGCAAGAGAAAGAGGCAATAGTTCAGACAAGGGACTGATCAAGGTAATGATCAGATTGGAGAGCAGAGATGTCAATGTGGTGGAAAGAGCCATGGCACATGGGAGTGTCGAGCAGGGCAAAGCAGTTGTGGTAAGAAAGGCCACTTTGTAAGAGGTTACCCTAAGAATGCTGACATCCCTAGGAAAGGTATTTACTCTTACCACAGACAGAGTCTCCAATATTCCCTGAGGTCGACCCTAAGAATGGTTAAGAAGAACCATAGCGGTAAGGGCGACTGAGCTGTAAGGAACTATATGCCTAGATGATGATGTGGATAATGAAGAGTTCTTTTCTGATCTAAGGTAAGTGGTCATTATAACAAGTCATGAGAGATTAACAGGCCAGAGAGACCTAGAGAAGAGGGTCTAAGGCAAAGCAAAGATAGAACGTAGTTCTATAAGAAAGAGAATGCTAGGGCCTAGAGCTATAAGAATAGTAACTTAGCCCTAACCCAGTAGCACGAAAGGTGCTAAGGCAAGAATCGCATGACGATAGATAAGCCCTAAGAAGGGATAAGAAAAAGTGCAAATGCCATAATGGTTTGGCATAGATGCATGAAGTCATGAGAACAGTTAAGAAGGTTGCGAAATTATCTGAGTTATAATCTCGTATCAGGAGAAAGGAAGTCAGAAGAATAATATTTCTCCTAAGAGATTAGCAAAGTGTAAGAGGAGTGATGTAGACCCCAGAATTACATCAAAATTCTAAGGAATAAGATATGAAAAAAATGGACACTACTCACAAGTGTAATGAGTTGTCCATAAGTATAAGAGAATAAATTCCCCAAGCCTTAGTTATAGACCATGAAAGGATATACCTTAGTTATAGAACAGGAAAGGATATACAGAGGAGCTATATCCAGGATAATTGATTAAGGTACTAAGTAAATTTTGAGGACGAAATTTATTTTAAGGGGGGTAGAAATGTAACACCCCAATTTTCAGGCCAGAGACTTAGTAAGTAGCCTGAAATAGATATATCCCTTTGAGCAGAAGTCCCAGAAACTTACATAGGGTTTTTAGGGACTAAACTGCAAATAAGTGAAAGTCTGGGGATTTATATGTAAGCAGTGAAGGTCACCAGAGATATAGTGGCCATTTATGCAAAGAAAGGGACTAAATTGAAAAAGAAAGAAAATGAAGGGGCTTAATTGCAAATATGAAAAGTATAAGGTTAAAAAGAAAAAGTAGACAAAAAGGTGGGGTCCTTAAGTGTAATTTTAGCCAAATAAAAGGGACATTATTGAAAAGAAGAAAAGTTCCTTGGGGCTAAAGTATAATTAAAGAAAGTCAGACCGGAAGTGGTTTGGACTGCCCGAAAGCATTTCAGTCCTAGATTTCACCGGTAGAGAGAGCAAGTGACGCTCGGTAATCTGGCTTAATACAGGAATTTTTCAAGACTCCAGATAGCCAGAATTGATCTGATAGTCCAAAAGTTATAAAAATTCCTACTGGATATCCTAGATTTCATATCTAAGTGAGAAAATACAGGATGATGCGTCCTAATGGGGCGGATGTCGGGAAACTGACAGAATACAGATAGGAGGCCTGTAGAAAAAGTTATTCGCAAATTAGAAAATCCAGACGGGAGTGTGAGGCCTCCGGGTATCCGATAGGGAGATTTATCGGTATTTGAAAAGGGACTGAATGAGTTTGGATGACCTCAGTCAGATGACTGTTATGACTCACAGGGATGCCTGAACATAGCAGGCCAGTGTATCTGACAAAAGGAGCCGGTGCCCGGAGATGTGTATAAACGGTGTATAATAGTTAAAATATTCGAGGAACTGTGTCGGGGGAAGATTCCTCGTAATGCGTTCCATGAAGGTAATGGACCCTGAAAGGCCCAATAATGGCGCCATCAAAGGCCCAATAAGACACTTGGACTGATAAGTGGGCCAGTGTCCAGCAGAACCCCGAAAAAGTACGAAATTACGAAAATGCCCCTGTATTGTACTAAAAGGGTAGTAGAGGAATGGAGGGCATTTTGGTCATTCTGGATAGGCCCAGGAGCCAGGCACATACAGATAAAGTTACTCAGAGTCAGTATATGCCCTGACAGGGTACAGAAGGGTGTAAAATGACGATTTTACCCTTAGGGTTAAAATAGGGCAAGAAAGGGCACCCAGGGGTATTTTGGTAATTTGCCAAGGAATATTTCTTGGGAATCGAGCCATCAGAGTACTTGAGCTTGATCAGGATCCAAGACAACATCCCCAGAGCCCAAAAACGTAGGCCCAGTAATATGTGGGAAAAAGTGGCATTAAAATACTATTTTAATGCTGTTTCAATAAAGTAAAGTTACTCGGTCGGCACGATAACCGAGGAAGTGATCAGATAAAGTCCTAGACTTATCTGGATAGCATTGGTAGGTGTGAAAGGTGTCAGTAAGATGCCACATGGCGCCAACATAGAGGAGGAAGAAAAAGTTAAGGACATGTGGCATAATCTTAGCCGGTGAGTCCAGTTTATGGGAAATCGGACCGGACCGATACTGGATTGGACTGGAAATGCTGAGTCAGCAGATGAGGTGTCCCAAGAATTGTGACATGTGAGAAATGTGCATGCTGAGGTGTCCTGGGTGATGCAGTAAAAGAGAATAAAAGAAAATAGAAAAATCCAGGAAAAACCAGGACCGCAAGTTCATATGGCTTCAAAATTACAAGAATGCCATTGAAGGAAACTATAAATACCCCCCTCCCCATTCATTTGCATCACGGTTTTGGGCAAGAAAAGAGAGAGAAGGAAGTGCTAGAGAGAGAAAGTGAGAGGAAGAAAGAAAGAAAGGAAGTTCTGGCGGAGCTGGAAGCAGTATAGGGGATCTAGAGTTCTGCTAAGCCTTTGAGGTAGTAACTAATCCTAGCTTTTATGTAATGGCTTTGTGATTTGTTGTGCTATTGTTTGGATGGATTGTTGTCTTATATGTTATGCTTGAAGCTCTACTGCAATGCTATGATCATATTTTATTGAGTATGGAAGCACGCAGCATACTTATCTGTACACAATCACAAGCAAGCACTGTCACTCTGCATTACATATATTGTTATGATTGTTGCTACTGAGATTCCCCCGAATCTCATCCCAATAAATAACCCATTACAGGGGAGGTTATGTCGAAGTGAATTTTGGGAATTTTAAGAGACGCCGTTATGCTGCTGAAATTATGACAAGATAAGGAAAGCAGCTGATACGTACTATGTACGTAGGTGCTGTCTAAGGAGGCTGGAAGTGAGTGGACCTAGCAGGTTCATCCAGTTTTTTCTGGGTACTTACGTAGAATGGTAGCTCCTACGGGAATTACCGAATCGGTACAAGATCGGTTACTTTCTACAGACGGAATGTAGCAGTTATGCTGTCAGATTTTAGACAACAGAAAGTGTAACAGAAATATGAGAATGTTAAACATGCACTGATGTATAACATTAGATTATTTAATAATATTTGTTATCTAGCATGTTTGACTGATATGTGATGTATGTATGCACTAATATGTAAAGTTGGTTGCTGAAAAATGGCCTTGTGAACAGTAACCCCGTGGAGACTTATGGACGTTTGATAAATCTTTAAAAATAGATAGTAGTTGAATAAATGTATGATATTTTTATGGTAAATATTAGACATCCTAAGCTTTAATTTGATATATATAGTGCCTCATTTGGATGTATATACGAAAAGATATAAATTGTTAAATTTGGGACCAGAATGCTGGATTCTGGAGAAAGTCATTGGATGAACAGTAAGATTGAAACGTTGACCCACGTTGAATTTGTCAAGGATTGGTCAACCAATGATTTTTACCTGAAATATACTTAAGTTATATTCATGTATCAATTTTAACCACTTCATTTAGATTTTTCTAGAATTAGTTATGAATTTTCAAAGTCAGGTCACTCATTTGGAATTTGCCACAGTGAACAGTACCCCGATATGAATAAAATTCCAGATTAAGAGTTTAGACTTCAATAACCCTGAAAGTGGTTCTAAGTGCTACTGAATGGTCCTTAAGATGTATGAAAATAAGGATGTGACACTACACCTTTCCACAGATTCCTACATATCTCTACACCATTCACCTTTCATCTCTTCATCGTTTCTTCAATGCATCACCTTTGAACAGCGATTGCAGTGCAGTAGAAATCATGAGAGGCTAATCCTTTAGTCTCTTGGTGATGGATCTAATATCTTGAGCTCACGGACTAAAACAAGGAGTTTTTACTATTCTAATTTGTGTCCCTTTACATGTCATTCTATGTTTAAGGATTGAATATCGATTGATCATTCTCGAATTAGACTGTTATATTTGATTCTGGATGATTTGAATGTTGGATTTCAATTTAATATTTCAGTTTCGATTTTAAGAAAGTTGGGTTATTTTTAGTGATCGTTGCAAATCAATTCAATTGCTTGAAATCTAGGGTTTTCGATCGACGAGCATTCGAGGGCGTTCTCATCAATCTAGGGTTAATTACAAACTGAATGGTTTCTAACAGTTGACTAATAGTTCTTAAACTAGCTTTGATTAAAGTAGTTTAAGGAATATTAGGGTTCCTTGAGACTTAGTGATTTAAAACTCCAATTTAACATAAGAGCAAAGCTAGATAAGTTTTCATCATCAAGAGTCTACCATTACATATTTCTCAAACAAACCAACTCTTCTCATCTCAATCAAAAGAAAAGCCAAAAACATTTACTTTCCTGCAAATTAAGTTTATCAAGCACCCAAAACCCCAAAACCATTTTTACTTTTACTCAGGTTTTCATCGATTTTGACATCCAATTTGCTAGGTTTCTTATAGAAAGGCTCCTTGAGAAGAACGATAGGGTTGTGCCTTATACTACATTATGTTGGGTGCAACTAACTTTATTTTGATGGCTCGAACTGCGACAATCCAAGGCCCTCGTCAAATAAACAGAGGATAGAAATGCAAAATAATCATCATAAGCACTCAAAGATGAATTTGAATCAACATGCTGTTGAGATACTTCATGGGAATTTTGGGAATTATGCAGCATAGAATCATTCCCATCATGCAAACTCAATTCACGCTCATCTCTAGTCTCTTCAATAGCATAATCAATAGCATTCAACCCAACAAAAGCAGAATTATCAAAAGGATATTTCATTACTTCATTTATATTGAAAGTAACTAGATGATGAGAATGCCCTCGAGTTGTCATCAATCGAAAACCCTAGATTTTAAGCAATTGAATTGATTTGCAACGATCGCTGAAAATAACCCAACTTTCTTAAAACCGAAACTGAAATATTCTATTAAAAGCAAACGTTCAAATCATCAAAAATAAACACGACAGTCTAATTCGAGAATAATCAATCGATATTCAATCCTTAAACATAGAATGAAAACCCTAGATCTAGCAGAAATCATGACATGTAAAGGAATACAAATTAGAACAGTAAAAACTCCCCGTTTTAGTCTGTGAGGTCAAGATATTAGATCCATCACCAAGAGACTAAAGGTTTAGCCTCTCATGACTTCTACTGCACTACAATCGCTGTTCAGATGTGATCCCATGAAAAAAATGATGAAGAGATGAAGGGTGAATGGTGTAGAGATGTGTAGAAATCTGTGAAAAGGTGTAGAAGGATGGAATATGTGGAGAAGGTGGTCAGAGAGCGCTCGAGTACTGCTTCTTAGGCTAATCAGGTCCAAAAACCAGCCCCCTTTTGACGGCAGCCTCCGTCTCTTCTTATAACAGTATGACCTAATTCAAAATACGTAGTTCTAACTATTTCGCATTTTAGTCGCGACCATATCCATGTTTTGGTCGCGACCTATGAACATTGAGAATTTTCCAGAAGAATTATAGGTCGCGACCGGCGGACTCTTTGGTCGCGACTAAATAGCACGAAGCGTGATTCCACTTTCATTGACTTATGATTCCTTTCCTGGTCCTTGCTCTCTTCTAAAGTACCTGTAATTCAATATAAAAGCTCACTGTAAAAGTCCAAATTAGTAAATAACAAAATATATGCAGTTTGGAAGGTTAATTTACCATTTTACCCTTTAATTAGCACATTGCCCCTCACAATCATGTATTAACACAAAAGCACAATTTAAGGCATGAAATGAATGGTAAAGTTATTATAAAACTCTCAAAATTGTCATAGAAACCATATACAAAATATGTGTTATCAATTCCCCCACACTTGAACCTTTGTACTCCTGGACAAAGAAATGAATTACACCTAGAACAACACTATTAAATCCAAGATAATAACATAATTCATAGTGTGACCTGAAAACAATTAATCCACCATCTTTTGGGAATGCAGAACTGATAATGTGAGCAATGCCAAGTAATCAACTACTAAATGAAATCAACCTCAACTGTATGAGCGCAATAGATTCTCTCTAAGGGTGTAAGTGTTTAGCTCTCTCTATCCTCTCATTGTTAGGGTTCTTTCACTCAAATTCAAATTGGAAAACATCCTACCATATGCTTGTAATGACTCTAAATCTCAGCAACTATATAGCATTTATGCAAAGAATCAAGAGGTCTTTTATGGTTATAATGATGGAGATGGGTTACATGGAATGGAATATGAAGAATAGAAAGTACTACATGTATTTAACAATGAATATGTAGCATGAATTCATGTCTCTAGAGATCTAGAGGTGATGATTGTGCTAATAAGAGTTAATAATACTGCCTTCTTCATTTCTCTTTTCTTTTCCTTTTGTTTTGTTTTCTTGCATCTTTTCTTGCACTGTCCTCCCCTTTTTTTTTAGTGCAACATGCTTTTTTTTCTCTTTTTCTTTTATTTGGCATCTCATGCACAGAACCTGTAGCACACATCACAACAATAATGAATTTTTGACATAAATAGAATTTTATTATGCAAATGAAGTTTATGCATATATGACTTTCTATATAAATGATGGATGAAAGAAATGATGGGCTCAAAGGGGGTGACTAAGGATATAATATGTAGTGGGTTTGTGTTTGGGATAAAAGGGTTTAGAAATGAATGCCTCTATCATGTTTAATTCATAAATGCGCAAGTCATTCTCAACTCAGAGCCAAGACAAGTTCTAGAGGATATAAACCAATTGAATAATCACTCAATATATAAATTTAGGCCGAGAATCCTTCCAACTAGGGTTTTGATCTAAATTGATCATAAGCTAAAGTCTCAAACAAAGTTCATCATTCACTAGGCATTAGAACACTTATCACAACTGAAAACCCTCTAAACAATGATTTAAAAGTTTCAGAGTAATCACTTAGAATCATGTAATAATCCCAAATTCAATAGCAAAAGTTTAAGTGTTTCAAATTCAATTTCCAAGATTCTCAAAGAAAAATTCAAGTGTGCCAATGGTTTTGAAGGACTAAAAAGGTTTTGAAATAAGGGGACAATGAATCATTTCTGAAAGCATCTTAGTAGTTCAAAAGGAATCCTTCTTTCCAGCATTGCACAAGGCAAAGAGAAGGTAATTGGACATTTTTTTTCAAACGTGGGTCGTGACTTAAAACGGTTAATGTCGCAACCTAGTTTCAAAGGGTTACATGCTCAGAAATTTTCAAACATTGGTCGCGACGAATGAAATTGCCTATCGTGACTCAAATACACAGAGAGTAACAGTCGTGACAAAGCAAGTACTATCGTCACGACTCAAATCGACAGAGAGGTATTGTCGCGACCATACAGTACATAGGTTGTGACTGTAGTTACAGAGAGCATGTTAGTCCAAAATTCCATCACAGGTGGAGACCATAAATCACATAGGTCGCGACCATTTTTCACAGACTACCAAGTGATAGTTTTCAAAGTCCAAAAATAGTTTTCACGCTAAATCCTTTTTACCAATTAACAATTTTGTTTAAGGTAGAGGTCCAATTTTCAGCAATTCACCACATATTAAGATAAAAAACAAAAAATTTTGTGATGAGAGATTAGATTAAGCAAAGATTGGATTAAGTACAAAATCAAAAGTAAAACATCCTCCCCATACTTAAACTTGACAGTGTCCTCACTGTCAACTGAACCAGAGAAATTGATAATGTTATCAGTTAAAGCTAGCCTCAATACAGTAGGTAATCATATCGCTCAATGCAATTTTCGCAATGAAGCTCACAGTCACATTCAAGTCATACAAAGCAATACAAGTAAAGCAAAGATGACAGGATGGGTAAGCTAAATTCATGCATGTAAGTGTGTGGATGGAAAGGTATCCATTGAAGAGTGTGCAACACATGGATAGTAACAGGAAAGTGGAACAAAGCAGAAATAATCCTAGAATAAACAGAAATAAACTAGAGCTACTGTATGCATCCAATCGAATCTCTTCTAGCTCTTGAATCTGCAACAACCTGTTCGAACTGGCTTCTTCAAGGTTCTCATTGCACGCTTTCACTGCCCAAAAAGTCTTGTGCTCTATCTCCACAGGCATGTGACAAGCTTTTCCAAAAACTGTTCTATACGGGACATGCCTAGAGGGGTTTTAAAAGCTATCCTGTACGCCCATAAAGCATCATCTAGTCTTAAGTTCCAGTCCTTATTGGATGGCTTGACAATCCTCTCCAGTATGTGCTTTATTTCCCTATTAAAAACCTTCGCTAGACCATTAGTTTGAGGGTGGTATGGGGTTGATACTTTATAAGTTACACCATATTTTACCAATAGGTTATTGATCAACTTATTGCAAAAATGGGTACCTTGATCACTAATTACTACTCTTGGTACTCCAAACATACTAAAGATGTGAGACCTTAAGAACTTCAAAGCTGTTTGGGCATCATCTAGCCTTATGGGGATGGCCTTTACCCATCTAGATAACTAGTCTACAGCCAACAAAATGTAATGAAACCCTGCTGAAGGTGGAAAAGGTCCCATGAAGTCTATCCCCCATACATCAAAAACCTCACAAAATAGAATAGGGTGTTGTGGCATTTTTGCCTCTTACTAATCCCTCCAAATCTCTGGCACCTATCACAAGCTTTACAAAACTCAAAAGCATCTTTAAAAAGGGAAGGCCCATAAAAACCGGATTCAAGAAACCTACGTGCAGTCCTTTTCCCTCCAAAATGACCCCCACAACCCCATGAATGGCATGCTTCCAAAACTGATTTGTGATCTTGATCTGGGACACATCGTCTTAACACTTGGTCTGAGCACAGCTTCCAAAGAAAAGGTCTATCCCAAATAAAGTATTTAGATTCACTCTTGAGCTTTTGGGCCTAAAATTCAGTCAAATGAGAAGGGATTAGGCCAGTTTTAATGAAATTAACCAGATGAGCAACGTGCCCTAGAAAGGATCGAAGTTCTTTTAAAGTTATGGGGTAGGGTAACGAGGAAATGACTTCAATTTTTGCTTTATCCACCTCAATTCCCTTGTTAGATATAAGATGTCCAAGTACTATTCCACGATCAACCATGAAATGGCACTTTTCAAAGTTTAAAACCATTTTTTTCTCAATACATCTAACAAGGATTTTATCAAGGCTTACTAAACATTCATCAAAAGAATTGCCATAGACAGTAAAATCATCCATGAACACATCCATGCATTTCTCAATGAAATCAAAAAATATAGAAAGCATGCAACGTTGAAATATGCTAGGGGCATTACACAAACCAAATGGCATTCTTTTATAGGCATATGTGCCAAAGTGACATGTAAATGTGGTCTTTTCTTGGTCCCTCGAGTCTATGGGAATCTGAAAGTATCCTGAATACCCATCGAGGAAATAATAATGACTCCTACCTGCCAATCTCTCAAGCATTTGATCAATAAATGGTAAGGGGAATTGGTCTTTCCTAGTGGAGTCATTCAACTTCCTATAGTCAATACAAACCCTCCATGAATTCTGCACTCTAGTAGGTATCAATTCATTGTTCTCATTTTTAACTACTGTCAGTCCACTCTTTTTAGGCACTATATGCACAGCTGATACCCATTCGCTATCTGAAATAGCATAAATTATTCCCGCCTTCAACAATTTATTAATCTCATTCCTAACCACATCAGAGATCAATAGGTTTAATCTCCTTTGGGGTTGTTTAATTAGCTTGGAATCCTCATTCAGCAGGATTCTGTGAGTGCAAACAGTGGCATCTATAACATCCCTAATTTCTGTACTAAGTTGTATGTACAGATTGAATAAAATATATGAGATGTTTAGGAAAAGATATATCCATATTTATGTAAAGAAAAGGATTAATTGGAAGAGGAAGAAAGTCTAAGGGCCAAAGTGCAAAATTACAAAAATGCCACTGTGATGCCCTTGAAGTAAATGGAGGGCATTTTGGTCATTTCATACAATGGAAGGATATCAGATGAAAATTGATATTAAATTATTATAATTAATATGAGAATTTATGGAGCTGACAGAAGTCAAAAAGGAGTCCTGTAGAATTAATTATGGAATTTACGGTGAAAAAGGACATCGATAAAGGGTTAAAGGAAACGTATGTAATTTTTAACAGGACTTCTGGGTCTCAGAAAATTATGAAACTTTGTAGAGAATTCATTTTATATTAGAATGAATTTATAAAAATGTTAGAACAATTAAAATAGGTGTTTAGCATTTATGCTAAGATCAGGGTAATTTACGAATATCGGTATGAGGAAAGTACATTGGGATTTGTGCCAATTAGCTATTGGACCTAAAAGAGGCCCAACATTTCGTCCCAGGCCAGCCCAATAAGGCCCAAAAGTTATCTTGGAGCCCAAGCCCAATAATGAATAATTTATGAATTTTTGAAAAGAAAGAGAAAAAAAAGAGAATAAAGTAAGAATTAGAGTTGGCACATGGTGGGACCCACAAGGACTTCAAAATGGCTCCAAAAAGGGGGATTAGGTGTACCAAGTAGGCCATGCTAGTGATGTTATGGTGGTAAGGTCATGAGTATGAAGAGAAAAGACATTTCAAGATCAAACCTTTAACCATTAGATCAAATAGTTCCCAATGTGATCTTGGCCATCAAATGGCCCATGACTTTTGCTATAAATACCCCCTCATTTGTAAGACAAAACCATGAGCAAGAAAGGGGTAGGAAGCTCTTGGAAAATATTTCTCAAGCAAGGAAGAAGCAAGGATCTTGAAGAAGCTTGTAAGGTAAGTTGCTCCCTTACTTCTAGGCTTTGTTCTTATGGTTTGTGCTTGAGTTTAAGTGGTTTTCGAGGATTAAATCTTGGGGAGATGCTGCTGGAATTTTTGTGTATATGTGAAAGGAATATGAGTTTTAAGTCATAGATAGTTAAGACAAGCTTAAACAAGCTAGTTACATGCTTGGTTGTGAAGTAAGTTGATGTTCTTGACTTTACCATTTCGGTTTGCACTGTTCATGCACTGTTCATCATAGAAGGAAATGGAATTTCAATGATTTAATGCTTCCATTGAGTTTATATGATGATTTTGTGTAGGATTGGAAAGGTTTTGAACCTTGGAAACCATTGGAATTAAAGGTTATAATGTTAAAAATTCCGTTCGGTTACTGTTCACTCGCGTGAACAGTGATCTGAATTTCATGATTTTGATGCTTCCAATGGTCTTAAAATGAGATTTTGTGTGGGGGAAAAGTGGAGGAACAAGTATGGGAAGCATTGGAATCAAAATGAGAATTTTTGGAAGATTTTTGTATGCTTTTCCAAATCTGTACAGAACAGTGTATTGTTGCTAGAATTTGGTTATTTTGAGTTCTTAAATGGATTCAAAAGGTGAAATTGTGTAGGGTAAGGTCAAGACATCAATTGGTTCAAAGGCCAAGTTACTTGGCAAAGATTAAAGAAAGTTATGTTAGTTAAAGCAAGTTAAAGGTTCAAGAGAGGTAGTCTTGAGTAGTGTTTGAGTTCATGGTCCTAATGGATTATGTAATGAATATGAATGTGTTTAGGACCTTGAAACCTCTAAGAAGATGTTGGGGACTGATTGACCAAAAAGCTTGGGAAGCAAGTGCAAGCATAAGAAAGAGAGCTTAAATCCAAGGTAGTGGACTTACCCTAAACTTGTATGTATGTAATGTATGCTTGATTGTGCTATGGCTTGCTTGAATTGTGTGTATATGGTAGATGATTGAAGCTCTATTATTTTATGATTTCTTTGGCCAATTGTATTTCATATGATACATGGAAGCATGCTCATCACACTATGATAACACTTTCACAAGCAAGCACAAGTCTTTACATTAATACATGCATTGTTTGGTATTGTTTGCTACTGAGATTCCCCCGAATCTCATCCCCCATAACCATGATCTAGGTGCTGGAACATCATAAGGAAGGAGGTAATTGTGGATGTATGAATGGTGTATGACTTGGAAAGCATGATTTGAATTTATGTGATGATATATTGGTATGTATAATGTATGCATGCACTGGATCCGATGAGAGGCAGTCTACTTCCAGCGATAGTTTAAGAAACTTATCCAACGAGTTATCACGTGAAATTTGGTATGAATATATCTAAGATACATAGATTTAAATGGACACCAAGAATGCCTCATTTGGTTAAGAACTCGAATTGTTATGATTTTTTAAAGTCGGGAGTTGAAATCTGGAATAAGATAGTATGACTACTCAGAGGCAGTGAGGTTCATGTGCTAATTTCATATAGTAAAGGAATGAGTTTTTCAACGAAATTTTATGAGATTATAGTACACATTCTGAATTTAAATCCATAGGTAATTTGACTCAATTGGATAAGTATACAAGGAGAAATGAATTTTTGAAAATGGGGCAAAGAAACTGGAACTTCCAGATTTACCAAATGAACAGTAAAGTTCAACGAATAAACTGATTTGATCTGGACAAGGAAACCTCATTTTGATATTTTTCTATCAAATTTGAATGAAATATATTTCATTATAAATTGGAATCACCTCAAAACGATTTTTATAGATTTGATTATGAATTTTCAAAGTTTAGGCTGTAATCTGGAATTACCCAGTGAATAGTGACAGTGAACAGTACCATAAGCCCAATTCTTGAAAATTAATGTTTTTAAGTTTAAGAGGTATTCCAATGATCTAAGATAATTCCAATTGAGTATATGTAAGGTTAAGGTTAAGGTCAAGATTTAAGGTTAAGATTTAAAGATGTGTACTAGAAAAATGCCGTTGTGCTGGTAGACTATACAGAGTACTATGTATGTAGATGCTGTCTAAGGAGACTGGAAGTGAGTGGACCTAGCCAGTTCATCCAGTCTTTTCTGGGTATATACGTAGAATGGTAGTTCTCATGGGAATTACCGAATCAGTACAGTTATTTTCTACCAGAATTTTCGGCAAGAAAGATATAATCCAGTTGAGAGTGCTATAGCAAGAGTACTCTGAGAGATATAAAGAAGGATGTTTCAGCATCTATCCCCTTTATATCAGCTAATTGCCAACCCAAAGCCTCTCTATTATTCTTAAGCACACTTAATAACCTAGACTCTTCAGTAACAGTCAAAGAATTGGAAATAATCATCAACAATTTTGAGTCTGGATCAAGGTAAGCATACTTAAGGTTAGAAGGTAAATCTTTCAATTCTAACACTGGGAGTTGAACAATAGAGGGGGTAAGATGGGGGAATCATTGAAAGTAGAAATACTCCCCTTTATAGCCTCTCGGACGCTGCTCGTGTTCAGCTCTGTAGGAATTCCCATCTGACCTGTAATCTCTTCAGTAGTTACACCAAGCTTAAGTTGGTCCATAGCTGCAACATAGCTAAGATCACACTCCCTCATACCTGCATCATTGTCAGAAATCAAATTATTTGGGAATGGTAAAGCATGAGAAGTAATTTTGGAATGAGAGTGAGGGGAAGTAGGGTTAGAACACATTGGCCCTTTAACCAAAATAGAGTCGCGACCGTTCAGCGTATTATCGTCACTGAAGCTGACAAGGTGCATCTCTGGAACTATTAGTAGCCACATTATCTTCATCTTGTCACGACGTGTGTTCTCTAGAGTTTTGTGTTGCAACATAAAATCTATATGGTCACAACCTATATGCCCAATGAGTCTCTCTCTCAGCGGATTGAGGTTCCATCGTGACATCTTCATCTTTGTGTCGCGACCGGTTGCCTCTGGAGTTGTGTGTTATGACCTAAAATTCATTTGGTCATGACTCATATTCACAGTGGGCTATAGACTGATGTTTGGTCGCAACTTTATGGGCATTGGGTCGTGACCTTCTATCACAGAAACTCAACCCATCTTCAATTGTTGGACTTTCATCTTCCAGAACACCTTGGAATCCTGCAAAATCACTCCACAAACCTTTTGCAAACGTATTATCTCTATCATTATCGTGTAAACTCAGTTCATGTTCATCCCTAGTCTCTTCAACAGCGTAGTCAATGACATTCAAAGCAGTAAAAGTAGAATTATCAAAAGGGAATTTCATTGCTTCATTCATGTTAAATGCCACCACATGTTCTCCAACTTCCATTGTGATAGAAATATGCTTCATACTGATGATAGTTTTGGAAGTTTGGAGGAAAGGTCATCCTAGGATCAAAGTGCTATCATTTACTAGCTCATTAGACATATCCAGAACATAAAAGTCAGCTGGGAACACTAAGTCTTTGACCTGCACTAGAATATCCTCAAGAATTCCCTTGGGATACCTAATTGACCTATCAGCTAATTGGAGTACTACATTTGTGTCTCTAAGATTGTTGATACCTAAAGCTTGATAAATTGACCAAGGCGTTACATTAATGGCAGCCCCTTGGTCTAGTAACGGTTCCTTAAAAGAAATATTTCCTATAGTGCATACGATTGTATAGGAGCCTAGGTCTTGGCACTTAACCGGTAATTCAGCTTTAAAAAGGGATGACACATTAGCACATACCTGAATGCTCTCAAGAGGCCTAAATTTCTTTTTATCAGCACACAATTCTTTTAAAAATTTAGCATACTTAGGGTCTCTCTTGAGGAATTAAACCATAGGGATGTTTATTTCCAATTTATTGAATATATTGTAAGCATCTTTTGCAAAATCAAGATCAACCTTTTTCTTTCCAGCAAAATAAGAGTTAGGAAAAGGGAGATCTTTTATACTTACCTCCTTACCAGTATGCATAGAGGCTCCTTGCTTGCTCGACTCTGGCTTCTCCTCAGGTTTCTTTCCTTTATATGCTGGAGTTGGTACTATTACCTTTTCTTCCTGTAGCTCTTGTACTGCAGCTTGTGCTTTTGAGTTCTCCTCTGGGGTTGCCTTCTTACTCAAAAGCAACCGTTCTTTGGCGCTTTCAGAATTACCAATCTGCATCTGTGGCAGTGATGAGTCATCAAATTCATAATCTTCCTTATCCTCCTATGGTGCATCAGCTTCCTTAAAATGCACCTGTCTTCCACTTCTTAGAGATATGGCATTCACCCCTCTTGGATTAATAACAGTGTTCGAAGGTATGCTGCCACAGTTCTTTCCTTGGATGTCACTCACTGTATATTAGAAACTTGAGTTAAGTGGCTTGTGATACTGCAATCTTACAACTTAACTCCTCAAGCTTTCTGTGTACATCTGCATTATCCTTTTGCATACTTTAGAGAATTGAAGCTATGGAGGTGAACTGACCATCATTCTCTTTGAGCTTATGATCAATATTGGCCATTCTACCATCTATTTTATTTATTTGTGCTACCATACTCTTTAACAATTGAGAGGTCTCATCTGGTCTTGAAAGCACTAAAGCATTAGGTTGTGTGGGGACCATAGACCTTGTATTACCTTGGTAGTTGCTTGAGGAAGCACCACCACCTTAAAATTGATTAGATCTATTTTCCCCATTCCCCCACCTAAAATTTGGGTGGTCTCTCCAACCAGGATTATATGTGTTAGAGTGTGGATCTTTCTTCTGGAAGTTATTCTCTCTCCCTTGATATATAGCTGCCACTTCCTCATACTGTCTATAACATGTACTTGTAGCATCCATCATTGAACCACATGATTCATATCATGTAACTAGGGCTTGTGAGGTATCCACTGCGTGAACTTGTTTTGTGGAGTGCAGCTCCCTTTCAATCACACCCATCCTCTTTTTTATTCGATTTCCCAAGGCTGCTATCTCAGCTAAGATTGCATTCAAACTACCTGAAGATGCGGGTGGTAATCTTCTTGGATCTCCAGTTTGATGGTACTCATTAGCCATTTTCTGGAACAAATCCCAACTAGCTTGTGGGGTCTTATCTCTCAATGAACCATTCGCAGCAACATTCAAGGACACTTTATTGTGGGGTAGTAGACCATCAAAGAAGATGTCTACTAAATCAGCCTTAGTGATGTTGTGGTGGGGACATCAAGCCAAAAGGTTAATAAATCTTGTCCAATACTCATGCAAAGACTCTCCATCCTGTTGCATAACATTAGTGATCTCCTTTTTCATCCGAGTAGTCTTGGAGGATGGGAAAAAATGTTCAAGATAAGTAGACTTTAGCTGATCTCATGTAAGAGTTGAAAAATGGGTTGGCAGATTATACAACCACTCCTTAGCCTTCCCTTCCAAAGTGAAATAGAAACACCTCCTCAAGACATCATCCAAAGTGGCCATTGGAGGCTTCATTGAAGAACAGATCATGTGCATGGTTTGAAAGTTCCTGTGTGGACATTCTCTTGCAAAACCATGAAATTTAGGTAAGGCTGCAATCAAAGCTCCTTTAATTTCAAAATTAGCCTCTTCAGTAGAGAAACCATTAGGATCATAATTCACATGCGAATGATTTATTTCCCTAACACTTCTATTATTTTCTACATTCATTTTGATTCTCTCCATGCCCATTATGCCCATTATGATTAATCTCAGCCATGTTAGAAGTTGCTAATGGAAACTCTAAATTCAATTCAGTTTCAGACTCCGGAATACTAGAGGAGGCACTAGATTTTGCTTCTTCTTCTCTAAATTCCCTAAATTCTCTCTTTAGTTTCCTAAGTCTTCTCTCAATCTCAGGTTCAAAAGGCACTAATGGTTCAGTTCTTCTACACATGCAATGGAGAGCAAACAATCAGATTCAGAAGTTGCATAACAAAAAATTTTTAGTACGTCGCGACCCAAAATTACAGAGAGTTGTAGTCGCGCCTAAAAGTTTTAAATGTCGCGACTGGTTTTCACAGAGAGCCTCAGATATCACAGATAGCAATATGGTCGCGACTCAAACTAGTTTACGTAGAGAGCCTCAGATATCACAAATAGCAATATGACAAAGAGTAATTGTCGCGACTCAGGTCAGGTAAGGTCTCGACTCTCAGTCACAGAGACTAATTCTGCAGAAAGTCACAAAAAGATGCAATATGCAACGCAAATTAAAAACTACTAACAACTAAAATGCAATAAAAAGCAAGGAAAATGACTCAGGTAGGCAATAGAGTTGACAAACAATTACTAGGAAACCAATTACTTGTCTCCCCGACAACAGCGCCATTAATGAGGCAATCGGATTGTCGTCGTCCGGCCCATCATAATAAAGTAATTGCACCCAATATAATACAGTATAAGGATCAACCCTATCGTTCTTCTCAAGGAGCCTTTTTATTAGAAACCTAGCAAATTGGATGTCAAAATCAATGGTAAACCTGAGTAGTAGTAAAAATGGTTTTGGGGTTTTGGGTGCTTGATGCAATAAAATAAATGTGTGGAAAAGTAGATATTTTTGGATTTTTTATTGAGATGAAAAGAGTTGGTTTATTGAAGAAATATGTAATGGTAGGCTCTTGATGATGAAAACTTATCTATCCTTGCTCTTATATTAAATCAGAGTTTTAAATCACTAAGTCTCAAAGAAAAACCTCAATCAATCGATCGAGTTTAGAACCCTAATATTCCTTAAACTCCTTTGATCAAAGCTAGTTTAAGAACTTATTAGTGAACTGTTAGAAACCACTTAGCGTGTAATCAACCCTAGATGATGAGAACGCCCTCGAGTGGTCGTCAATAGAAAACTCTAGATTTTAAGCAATTGAATTGATTTGCAACGATCGCTGAAAATAACCCAACTTTCTTAAAACCGAAACTTAAATATTCTATTAAAAGCAAACGTTCAAATCAGTCAAAATCAAATACGACAGTCTAATTCGAGAATGATCAATCGATATTCAATCCTTAAACATAGAATGAAAACCCTAGATCTAGCAGAAATCATGACATGTAAAGGAATACAAATTAGAACAGTAAAAACTCCCCGTTTTAGTCCGTGAGATCAAGATATTAGATCCATCACCAAGAGACTAAAGGTTTAACCTCTCATGACTTCTACTGCACTGCAATCGCTGTTCAGATGTGATGCCATGAAAAAAATGATAAAGAGATGAAGGGTGAATGATGTAGAGATGTGTAGAAATCTGTGGAAAGGTGTAGAAGGATGGAATATGTGGAGAAGGTGATCAGAGAGCGCTCGAGTACTGCTTCTTAGCCTAATCAGGTCCAAAAACCAGCCCCCTTTTGATGGCAGCCTCTGTCTCTTCTTATAACAACATGACCTAATTTAAAACGCGTAGTTCCAACGATTTCACATTTTAGTCGCGACCATATCCATGTTTTGGTCACGACCTATGAACATTGAGAATTTTACAGAAGAATTATAGGTCGTGACCGGCAAACTCTTTGGTCTCGACTAAATAGCACGAAGCGTGATTCCACTTTCATTGACTTATGATTCCTTTCCTGGTCCTTGCTCTCTTCCAAAGTACCCGCAATTCAATATAAAAGTTCACTGTAAAAGTCCAAATCAGTAAATAACAGAATATATGCAGTTTGGAAGGTTAATTTACCATTTTACCCTTTAATTAGCACATTGCCCCGCACAATCATGTTTTAACACAAAAGCACAATTTAAGGCATGAAATGAATGGTAAAGTTATTATAAAACTCTCAAAATTGTCATAGAAACCATATACAAAATATGTCTTATCAGTTTCCTAAAGTTGCTATTTCTACTAAAATCTCTTTTGAATTACCCAAAGATGATGTGGGCATTCTCCATGGATCCTCAGTCTGATGGTCTTCATTAGCCATTTTTTGGAATAACTCCCAACTTGCTTGTGGAGTTTTATCTCTCTATTATCTATTTGTTGCTGCATTCAAGGATACCTTGTTGTGAGCAAGTAGACCATCAAAGAGAATGTCTACTAAATCAGATTTTATAATGTTGTGATATAGACATTGAGCCAACAAATTGATAAATCTCGTCCAATATTCATGCTATGACTCTCCATCTTGTTGCAGAATGTTTGTAATCTCCTTCTTCATCCTAGTTGTCTTAGAGGCCAGGAAGAATTGTTCTAGGAACGTTGACTTCAACTGATCCCATGCAAGAGTTGAGAAATGATTTGGTAGGTTGTATAACCACTCCTTAGCCTTCCCTTTTGAAACATCCTCCCTTAAACCCCTCAGAGTACACTTGCGGAAGCGATATTGACTCGATTATATCTTAACTTAAGCCCAAAAATTAAAATTTTACTCTTAAGTTCCTTATTCTGAACCTTTACTTTGAGAATTGATTTATCTCAATCTACATATCCAAATGAGGCTTATTACCTATCTACGTAATGCCCCAGATGTGTGCTACTGGCTCACCAAATTTCGTGCCAAACTCTTCCATTTACTAGGTCAAACTGAGGTCGGAACACCGCTGCCTCAAGACCTTCGAATTTCTCTCTTAATTTCTCATACATAAACTGAACATGCCAAACAATATTTATTATTAAATAATAAATTATTATACAATAGGGCATGAACAAAATCCACATATCTTTATTACATCTTTCCTGCCCGAAATCTGGCAGTATAACTATTATACTTCATTTCTAAAAATAACTGATCTGTACTGATTCGGTAATTTCCATGAGAACTATAATTCTATGTAAGTACCCAGGAAAGACTGGATGAACCGACTAGGTCCACTCACTTCCAGACTCCTTAGACAGTACCTACGTACACAATACGTATCATCTCCTTTCTTCATTACTTATATTCTGCCATAATTTTGGCAGCATAACGGCGCCTTTAAGCATTCTCAAAATTCACTTTGATATAACCTCCCTGTAATGGGTTATATATAGGGGATGAGATTTGGGGGAATCTCAGTAGTAACAACCATAACAATATATGTAATGCAGTGTGAAAGTGCTTGCTTGTGATTGTGTACAGATAAGTATGCCGCGTGCTTCCATACTCAGTAATAACATATGATCATAGCATTATGTAGTAGAGCTTCAGTCATAACATATAAGACAACAATCCAACCAAACAATAGCATATCAAATCACAAAGCCATTACATAAAAGCTAGGATTAGTTACAACCTCACTAGCTTAGCAGAACTCTAGTATCTTTATACTGCTTCCGGCTCCGCCAGAACTTCCTTCTTTCTTCCTCCCACTTTCTCTCTCTAGAACTCACTTCCCTCTCTATTTTCTTGGCTCTTGGCCGTGGTGACAATGGCAAGGGGGAGGGGATATTTATACTTGAGGCAAGGTGGAATATGTGGCTTAGATTGATTCATGATGAGTGGCTCAGATTGCTTGCTTCCTCAAGAATCTTTGCTTACCTCATCATGATGACATCATCATCCTTATGACATCATCAAGGGACACCTCACAAGCTTATGTGGCCCAATGGTGGGGCCCACGGGACACCTCACCAGCTGACTTAGCTTTTCCAGAGAATTCCAGAGTCTTATCCCGGAATGAACGGCTAAGATCGTGCCATGTGTCCTTAACTTTTCTTCTCCCTCTATATCAGTGCCATGTGGTGTCTAGATGACACCTTTCACGCCATCCCATGGCTACCAGATAAGTTCAGAACTTTATCTGATCAATTCCCTGGTTACCACCTTGACCGGGTAACTATTTTATGGAAACAACATTAAAATAGTATTTTAATGCCACTTTAACTCACATATTCCTTGGGCTACATTTTTGCACTCTGGGGCTGCTATCTTGGGTCCTGATCAAGCTCAAGTACTCTGATGGCTCGATTCCCAAGAAATATCCCTTGGCAAATTACAAAAATGCCCTTAGTTCCTCTTTATTTACTTTAATAAGTCTAGGGGCATTATTGTCTTTTCATATCTTACCAGAGTATTCTCGAACCCTGGTCAACTATCCAGATAACCTTTCTTGACTATCTCACTATAGTCAAATGACCAAAATACCCTTTACTCATTCTTTTACTATTTTATAACATAAGGGCATTTCCGTCATTTTGCACCTTTTTCAGGACACCGGCCCCTTTTACCACTAAACTGATATCATGGCTCTGGGCCTTCCTTGGTGTCACTATGGGCATCTGCGTTATGTCATTTGGGCTCATTTAGTCCCATTTTATTTACTGCCATATCTCACTATCGGATCCCATGAGCTCACAAACTCCCTTCTGAATTCACTAAATAGTGAATAACTTTTTCTACAGACCTCCTTTCGGTATTTTGTCAGTGCCTTGACATCCGTCTCTACAGGACGCATCTTCCTACAGTTTTTCACTCATATCTGAGGTTTAGGATATCCGATAGGAATTTTTTATACTTTTAGACTATCAGATAAATTTTGGCTATCTGAAGTCCTGATAAAATTCCTGTATTAAGCTGGATTAACCAGCATCATTTCCTCTATCTACTGATGGAATTTGGGACTAAAATGCTTCCGGGTAGTTCTAAGCCACTTTTGGCTGAACTTTCTATAATTATCATTTTGCCCCTGGAAACTTCTCTTCTTTTCAATTAAGTCCCTTAACTTTCCATAATTCTTTCATACTCATAGAGACCTCATATGTATATTTCACAGTTCAGTGAAATGATCAGCATAATTTTTTCTATTTTCTAGTAAAATATGGTACTCATCGGTTACCAGCCTGATCTTTCCCATAATTATCATTATGCCCCTGCATTCTCTTTTTGACATCTTTACTTATCTTCTTATCCTTCATCTTAAGTTCTTGAAATTCTCTTTCAACAACTCATCCCCTGCACTCTTCGGGAGTCATTGTTAATTGAAAGGCTCGACAACCTACCCATATCAGGTTATCTTACTCAGGAGCCAGCCTATATCTAGCTACCTGCAGAATTCCTAGGCTTAAGACTTAGGATATTCCGTACATTCCTCTTTTTGAACCTAGGTGAACTGTCCCTATTTTGTAGGTCAAAGACTTAACTCATCTTTAAATCCTGAGGGACTTAGCTCATTCCTCGGATTCCTACAAAATATAGGTAAGTGATCTGCCCATATCAGATTACTATCCTGGGACTACGGGTTTAATAGCTTGCCCATATCAGACTACCTCCCAATTCTCCTAGAGCCAAAAATTAGGATGTTACAACTTCTATAGTAGTGAAATGGAAACACCTCCTTAAGACATCATCTAATGTAGTCATTGGAGGCTTTATAGAAGAGCAGATCATATGCATGGTTTGTAAGTGTCGATGTGGACATTCTCCTGCAAAACCATGAAATTTAGGTAAGGCTACAATCAAAGCTCCTTTAAGTTCAAAATTAGTCTCTTCAATGTAAAAACCATAAGGATCATAATTCACATGAGAATGATTTATTTCCCTCACACTTCTATTATCTTCTACATTAATTGGTATTTCATTTTCTCCCTATCTATTATACCCATTAGGATTAATCTCAGCCATATTAGAAATTTCTAATGGAATCTCTAAATTAAGTCCAATTTCAAATCATAGAACACTAGAGGATGAACTAGATTCTGTTGATCTAACCTTTTCTTTAGCTACAACTTTACTAGTTCCTTCTTCTCTAAATTCTCTTCTTAGTTTCCTAAGTTTCCTTTCAATTTCAGGATCAAAAGGCACTAATTGTTTAGTTCTTCTATACATGCAACACAGAAACAATCAGGAATAACTAAGCAAACAATCAAAATTAGACATTGAATTTTCACAGCAGAAAAACTCAAATTGGTCGTGATAAAAGGATGTTCAGGTCGTGACTCCTGAACACAAAGAGCACAAGTTCTTAAAATGGATTTAAGGTCGCAACTAGTAATTCCACACGTCGTGACTAAATTACAAAGAGAGCAAATCTTTCAAACTAGTCACGATAAATAGTTATAAAAGTCACGACTGGATATCACAGAGAGCAAACAAGTTCCTCAGTAAAGAAATAAGGTTGCAACCCATATAATGTTTGGTCACGACGTAAAGCACAGAGAGTAATTTTGTAGGAACTTAGAAAAAATGCAGAATGCTATGCAATGATGCAGATACCAAAGTGAAAGAAAATAACATATTTGTTTCTATTTCTGAAAATTTTTATGCTATGCAATGAAAACAACAAAAACTAAAATTCAAACAAAAAGAAATGACTCAGGTAAACAGTGGAATTGAAATGCTCGAATTGTCGATGTCCAATCCATCAAAATAATGATTGCACTCGATAATGTAGTATAAGGCACAACCTTATCGTTCTTCTCAAGGAGCCTTTTTATTGGAATCTTAGCAAAATGGTGGGCAAAACTATTGAAAAACTGAGTAAAAACATGGGTTTTGGGTTTGATCGAACTTTGATGCAATGAAATAAGGGTGCATTAAGCTAGATATTTTTGTATTTTTTATTAAGAGGAAAATGAGTTGGATTGTGACAAAATCATGTTAAGAAAGACTCTTGATGATGAAATCATATCTGTCCTTGCTCTTAATTTAATATGGGAGTTTTGAAATAACTAAGTCTTCAATAAAACCTCAATCAATTGATTAAGTCTAGTGCATTAATAGTTCTTGAACTCCTTCGATCAAAGCTAGTTTAAAAGCTTCTTAATGCACTGTTGAAAACCACCTAGTGTGTAATTAAATCAGATGATGATAATGCCCTCAAATGGTCATCAATCAACAACCATAGACTTCAAGCAATTGAATTAAACATCAACAATTGTTGATAATATTCTAACTATCCAGAAATCAAAACTGAAATATTAATATTAAGATCAACAATCACATCATCCAAAGTAAATTACAAATATCTAATCTGAGAATAATCAATTGACATTCAATCCCTATTCATATAATGAAATCCCTAAATATAGAAATGTCAAAACATGAAATAGGTGCAGATTAGGATAGAAAACTCCCCAGTGAATCCATGAGCTCAAGATATGCGGTCTATCACCAAGAGACTAAAGATCTAGCCTCTCATAAATCCTACTTTGCTGTCATCACTACCCATAAATGATGCCATGAAGAGTGCAAAAAAAGGTGATGGAAAGGTTAAGAGAAAGATGGTAGAAGTGAATTAATTTGTATAGAAATGTGAAAATATGTGGAAAGATGAATAAAAATGGAAGATGTGTGTGAAGGTTATAGAGAGAATGTTGAGAGAGAATGAGTACTGCTTCTTGGCCAAATCTGGCAAAAATCAAGCCTCCTTTCGTCTGCATGCTCCTCCTCCTTTAATTCTAGAATGACCTACTAAAAAACGCGCAGCTTCACTAATTGTCCATTATTGTCATGACCAGATCCATATTTTGGTTGCGAACTGTAAACGCTGAAAAACTTGCCAGAACAAATGAGGTCGCAACCTGTGGATACTTTGGTCGCTAGTAAAGATCAAAGAACTTGATTTATTGAATTGGTCCTCTTTGTCTTGTGATTTCTTTTCTGCTCATGTTAGTCCTTGGTTCTCCTCTAAAATACCTGCAATTCAAAATCAAAGTCCACTGTAAAAGTTCAACTAATTAAACAACATATATATAGTTTAAAAGAGTTAATTTACCATTTTACCCTTTAATCAGCACATTGACATGCACAATCATGTATTACCACAAAAGCACAATTGCAGGCATAAAATGAATGATAAAATTGTCACAAAATCATTAAAATGTCATAGAAACCATATACAATATATATCCTATCAATTCCTACACAATTTTTCATGAGGAATGTAAATATGAGCTTAGATCTATGAAAATCAAACTCCTTCCCCATGAACTGGACCTGACCGAACATCATGTACTCTTGGTGCTAAAATGCTACTTTTGATTCTAATGCTTCCAACTTCACTTCCTCAACCTAGTTCCACATAATTTTCCATTTTAAATCCATTGTAAGCCTTAGAATCATCAAAATCATAACCTAAGATATAATTCTAGATCAGGTGTGGCAACCATATAGCACACAAATCATGCAATTAAACTAATTACAAGCTAGAACCACTTAAATTCTATCTATTCCAACTTGTTTTACCTATTTCCATCATCAAACTCTTCATTTTCCTTTCCATTCAGATCATGCCATTCAGCATATATGGGAGGATAACATAATTTCTAACCAACTTAATCTAGTAATTAAACCTCCCAACTATAAGATCAAAGACTTAGGAAGAGATGTTACCTTGCAAGCTTGCTCAAATACCCCTTGAATTTGCCTCATCTTACTTTGAGTTTTCATTTTGCAAGAGTTTCCCCTCTATTGTCTATGCTTAATGTGCTGCAGCTGAAGTGATATTTATAGAAAAATCCAAGATTAAATCAATTTCCAAGATCTAATCTTATTGCATCTTGAAAATCAATGGCCAAGATTTAACCACCTAGCTTGCTTACATCATCAACTATCATCCATGACATCATCCATGTGACATCATCATGCTAGGTGGAACCATCCAAAGGAAAAAGAGGCTGATTGGAAAATCCAGTCTAATCTAGTACCGGCTTAGTTAAATTTTTCAAAAATCAGACTGTTTTCTAAATATAATTTTTTCGACATTCCATAATATGTTTTCTGGCATTAGATTTAGTGTCTAGATTTTTCCTACCTATGACATTGTTAGACTGGGTAAAACATTCTACTTTTCACCCCTCAGAGTATGTATTCGGAAGTGTATTGAACTGGCGGAATGTAACATCCTAATTTTTAGGCCTAGAGATGCCAAAAGGAGAAATCAAGGGCATAATCGTAATTATGGGAAAGATCGGGCTGGTAGCCGATGAGTACCATATTTTGCCAGAAAATAGAGAAAATTATGCTGATCATTTCATTGAACTGTGAAATGTGCATATGAGGTCTCTATGTGTATGAAAGAATTAGAAATATGACCAGGGGTAAAATGGTCATTTTGGAAAAGTGTGGGCGTGAGTGCTTTTTCAGGCCAAAACAGCCCGGTCCGGATAAAATATATGAAAATACCGGGAGATAGAGAAAAGGATTCCGGATTGAATGAGGAGTCACAGAATTTTGATTTGAGGTCCCGATTTTTCTGTAAAAATTCCTGAAGATGGGAATTTACAGTTATAATCGGTAAGGGAAAGGCAGTCCGAATAGAAATGATCGGACAATGGCTAGAGGCCATACAGTGTTGTCTAAGGCCCGTAGTGACACCAGGGAAGGCCCAAGCCCATAATATCAGTTCAGTGGTAAGAGGGGCCGGTGTCCGGGGAAAATGTGCAAAATGACGAAAATGCCCTTATGTTATAGAATAACTGAAGAATGAGTAAAGGGTATTTTGGTCATTTGGCTAAGGTTAGACAGTCAAGAAGGGGTATCTGGATAGTTGACCAGGGCCAGAGAATACTCTGGTAAAATATGAAAAGACAATAATGCCCCTAGACCTAGTAAAGGAAATGAAAGGACTTAAGTGCAATTATGGAAAGTTTCAAGGCCAAAAAGGAAAGTAGACAAAAATGTGGGGTCCTTAAGTGTAATTTTAGCCAAGTAAAAAGGGACTTAAATGAAAAGAAGAAAAGTTCCCTGGGGCTAAATTGTAATTAAAGAAAGTCAGGCCGGAAGTGGTTTGGACTGTCCGAAAGCATTTCAGTCCCAGATTTCACCGATAGAGAGAGCAAGTGACGCTCGGTAATCTGGCTTAATACAGGAATTTTTGAAGACTCCAGATAGCCAGAAATGGACTGATCGTCCAAAAGTTATAAAAATTCCTACCGGATATCCTAGAATTCAGATCTAGGTGAGAAAATACAAGATGATACGTTCTTATGAGACGGATGTCGGGAAACTGACAGAATACCGATAGGAGGCCTGTAGAAAAAGTTATTCGCAAATTAGAAAATCCAGACGGGAGTGTGAGGCCTCTGGGGATCCGATAGAGAGATTTATCGGTATTTGAAAAGGGACTGAATGAGTTCGGATGACCTCAGTCAGATGACTGATATGACTCACAGGGATGCCTGAACACCGCAGGCTAGTGTTTCGGACAGAAGGAGCCGGTGTCCGGATATGTGTATAAACGGTGAATAATAGATAAATATTCAATAATTATTAACGAGGGAAGATCCTCGTAATGCGTGCCATGAAGGTATTGCACCCAGAAAAGCCCAATAATGGCGCCAACAGAGGCCCAGTAAGACCCTTGGACTGATAGGTGGGCCAGTGTCCGGCAGAACCCCGGAAAAGTGCGAAATTACGAAAATGCCCCTGTGTTGTACAAAAGGGTAACAGATGAATGAAGGGTATTTTGGTCATTCTGGACAGGCCCAGAAGCCAAGGTATATACAGATAAAGTTACTTAGAGTCAGTATATGCCCTGAAAGAGTACAGAAGGGTGTAAAATGATGATTTTACCCTTAGGGTTAAAATAGTGCAAGAAAGGGCACCCAAGGGTATTTTGGTAATTTGCCAAGGGCTGTTTCTTGGGAATCGAGCCATCAGAGTACTTGGGCTTGATCAGGATCCAAGATAACATTCCCAGAGCCCAAAAACGTAGGCCCAGTAATGTGTGGGAAAAAGTGGCATTAAAATATTATTTTAATGCTGTTTCAATAAAGTAAAGTTACTCGGTTGGCACGATAACCGAGGAAGTGATCAGATAAAGTCCTGGATTTATCTGGATAGCATTGGAAGGCGTGAAAGGTCCCTTCCAGATGCCACATGGCGTAATCTTAAAGGCAGAAGAACAAGTTGAGGACACGTATTACGAGGCAAGAGACTGGACCGGTGAGTCAGCATGCTGAGGTGTCCAGGATTTCAGACATGTGATAAATGTGGCGCTAAGGTGTCCTGGTGAGGTGTCCCAATGATGTCATGCATGATACAGTAAAGGAGGAATTAAAGAAAATAGGAAAATCCAGGAAAAACCAGGACCGCAGGATCAAAGTTCATGATAATTACAGAATTGCCATTGAAGGCAATTATAAATACCCCCCTCCATTCCATTTTCATTCACGCAAGGCAAGGGAGAAGGGAGAGAAAGAAGAGAGAGAAGGAGAAGGAAAGGAAGAGAGAAAGGAGAAAAGGAAGTAAGGAAGTTCTGGCGGAGCTGGAAGCAGAATAAGGATAATGGAGTTCTGCTAAGCTAGCCAGGTAGTAACTAATCCTAGCTTTATTGTAATGGCTTGGTGATTCGTTGTGCTATTGTTTGGTTGGATTGTTGTCTTATATGTTATGTCTGAAGCTCTGCTGTAATGCTATGATCATATGTTATTAAGCATGGAAGCACGCAGCATACTTATCTGTACACAATCACAAGCAAGCACTGTCACTCTGCATTACATATATTGTTATGATTGTTGCTACTGAGATTCCCCCGAATCTCATCCCAATAAATAACCCATTACAGGGGAGGTTATGTCGAAATGAATTTTGGGAATTTTAAGAGACGCCGTTATGCTGCCGAAGTAAAGACTGAACATCAGTATATGATAAGTACTGTGTACGTAGTGCTGTCTAAGGAGGCTAGAAGTGAGTGGACCTAGTCGGTTCATCTAGTCTTTCCTGGGTACTACGTAGAATGGTAGTTCTCATGAGGGGATTACCGAATCAGTACGGTTCAGTTCTTTGTACAGATGAAGCGTAGCGGTTATGCTGCCGGAGTTTAGGCAGAAAAAGATGTAATAGAACCATGAGAATTTATGTACATGACCATATGTAAAACAACTTATTAATTAATAATAATTGTTGTTTGGCATGTTTGACTGTGGTATGATGGATGTATGCATATGTATGCAAAGTAGAAATGCTGAAATTTACCATTGTGAACAGTAACACGTGGTAACCTAGTCATATTTGATAAATGATTAAAAATAGTAAATGGATGAATAAATGTACTAAATTTTTATGGTAAATAGTAGACATACCAAGATTTCATTTGATATATAAAACGTATCATTTGGATGTCTACACAAGGAGATATAAGTTATTAAAGTTGGGACCAGAATGCTGGATTCAGGGAGAAAAGCGTGGAATGAACAGTAAACTTGACACGTTGACTGACGTTGACTTGGTCAATGAATGGTCAACGAGTTATTTTTCCCTGAAATATAATTGAGTTATCTCCATTTAGAAATTGGAACCACTTCATTTTGATTTTTCTAGAATTAGTTATGATTTTTCGAAGTCAGGTCACTCATCTGGAATTTTCAAGTGAACAGTACTCGATAAGAGTAAAATTCCAGATTGGGGAATTGGACTTCAATGATCTTGAAAGTGGTTCTAAATGCTACTGAATGGTCCCTAAGACATATGAAAGGAAGTATGTTTCATTTTGGTATCAGAGCAAAGGATTCTGGCTTAGGAAATGCTCTGAATAGATAATTTATGGTGTTAGTACAGAATAAGGTTAACACAGAACAAAGGGTTCTGGCTCCGAGCATAAGATTCTGGCACAGAACAGAAGGTTCTGGCTCAGTGATGCTCTGGTTTAGTTAGTTTGATTCCTTAAACAAATGAGAAGTTTGAGTGGTCCTCTCCCTAGAGTATGATATAGGGATGGTGTTCACTGCTTGGAAAAGTTTAGACAGAAGACAGTGACACCCAGATGTATGAGGCTGGACCCCGAGCTCTATAGTCTTATGAAGGATATGATTATGATGGGCTAATCTTAGTCAGCCAATACAGTCGAGGACTCGTGTTTATTAACACAATAGGGCTGGACTAAGCAGAACAATGTTTAAGAAGCAGTTTCCTCTATGGATAGAGACAAAAGTTGATCAGTTTATGACTGAGGAAGCTGCAAAGAGTAGCTCGAGGTATCGTGTTGTGACCAGATACTATGGTGAGGATGCCAGATATCCAAGTTACAACAAGTTAAGTCATAAGTCACGATGTGATGTGGGCAACCCAGGCTCATCAAGATCAAGAGCGAGATTCTGCTATCACTACGACTGTTGCTGCTGCGGTTGCAAGATTACAGCAGTCTGGGAAGGAGGTAGTACCAGAGAATGATATAGAACCTGAACCTCAGCCAGATCATGAGCAGACTGGAATGAATAGACATCGGGGGTCTATAAGAAATAATAATGACCAGGAAAGTCTGCAAACATGGATGGAACGATTCCATAAGTTTAATCCGCCCATGTTGAAAGGACTTTTGACACTCAAGTAGCTGAGGATTGGGTAAGCTAGTTAGAGAAAATCTTTAAGGTTTTAGAATGTTCCATTGAAAGAAAGACCCAGCTGGCAGTTTACAAAGGAGTTTAGGTAGCGATGTTATAGGTTGCGACTAAAGGACGCAAAGATGCCAGGTCGTGATGAGTAGTGTGCGACAGTTGCGACTAAAAGTCACAGAGCATGTGAGTTGCGACTATGAAGTTCTCAAGTCGCGACTATAATTGGCAGAGGCCATATGATGAAGAGAATGAAGGTACCAAACTCGCTGAAGTCCACCAGCTAGAGGATTGGTATAACATATGATAAGCTAGACAGTACAAAGGTACTGAGAAACGAAAGATCAGTTTAAGACAATGTGAAAAAGTAGATCCTCTATGTGATAACTAAGAGTATATCTACGCTGCAGGGGTTTTATTCAGCTGCTCTGAATAGAAGACCTAAAAGTTAGATTGAGATTTGCCCAGGAATGAGATCCATGCGACTCAAGTTCGCTAAGATAAAGAGAAAGACCAATAAGTAATCATAGTCCGGTCAAGAATAGACCAGGACTGGTAGGGACTGATGGAAAGATAGAAGAAGTTGAGAGATAGTAAAGAGGTAGCCACAGTTAAGAGATAAAGTGACTCCCCTATTCCTTATGTAAGATAAAGTAATGAAGGGTTGAGTCTATACCCTGGTAAGAGGGTAGTATGGCATCCTAAGTAAGATAGACAGATGTGCCTGTCAGATCCTGATCATGTGATTAATAATCTGATAGATAATGCGATAGATAGTATGATCATATGATTATCTGACAAATAATATGATCAAGAAAATATGTTTTGAGGCTTACTTGGATTGTTACGATATCTAATGGATGGTTGAGCAAAATATGATGATGATATGGCTTATGTGCCATAAGTTATGATAGTTGCATTCCATTGCAGTTGTCAAAGGATGACATGCATGTTAGAGTATGATATGATGAATGGATACTCCCCTTTTGCAGTGCATGCAGGGTAGAGTATATATGAGTACAAATATGAGATGAGAAAGTTATGAGAAAGTATGTTGCTCCCATACCATATGATAGGAGGATGATATGAATATATTAAGGATGATAGATAGTCTCAGTTTATGGGACGATAAGTTATGATATGATACTCAGACATGATGTATGATTGAGATTACTCAGATATGATTGAGGTTACTCAGGTATTTCTATAGGCTTGTGAATACAGTACTCAGGGCCATTTCTATTAAGCGGAATGGTATACAAATAACGGTAAAGGGATTGTTTCTAGATCACTCTTCAGATAAGAGTTGGATCTAAAATAGATGGCTCTCAGATAGAGCTAGATTCAGATAAGTATAGATCACTCTTCAGATAAGAGTTGGATCTGGTACAGATGCTCGCAGTTAAAGTACAAGTTGAAAGATGTGAAGGAACTCCTGAGTAAGAGAGGAAGTAAGTAAAGTTTGGGTAAATGATATGAGGCTATAAAATTTTCAAATGTTTATTTATGGAGTTATCAACAGGTGGAAGCAGTTAACCTTATAACTTAGTCTGTTGGTTTAAAATTTTCGGGAGATATACAGTACAACAGAATCGCAGTTAGATTCTGGAGGGTCATAGTTAGATCCTAGCATGGCTCCAGGGTCGCAGTTAGATCCTAACAGCTTCAGAGTCGCAGTTAGATTCTAAAGAGGCTAATGGTTGATCGCAGTTAGATCCCGAGGTCGCAGTTAGACCTAGCCTAAGGAAAGTAATGAGCCATGAGATATGAGTACAATGTAGTATCTCTTTGGGAAGATGAATGCCAAAGACGAAGTTAAGGTGAGGAAGCTTCACTAGTTGATAAACTCACCCAGAGAAATTATTTTATAATGGTTTTCTCAGGTAGCCTCTAGTATACAGACTAAACTTAGCTTTCTCTTAGCAAAGACGGAGTCCAAGTCCAAAGCTGAGTACTGATATTCAAAGTTTGGTAGAAGTATGCCTGAGAAGCAGAAAAGAACAGAATTCCCTATGTATTGAGAATAGAAAGGCGTTGGCTAAGAGCACTCTGGGAGGTAGCTCAAGTTGTAAAGCCAGTAGCAAGAGAAAGAGGCGATAGTTCAGACAAGGGACTGGTCAAGGTAATGATCAGATTGGAGAGCAGAGATGTCAATGTGGTGGAAAGAGCCATGGCACATGGGAATGCCGAGCAGGGCAAAGCAGTTGTGGTAAGAAAGGCCACTTTGCAAAAGGTTGCCTAAGAATGCAGACATCCCTAGGAAAGGTATTTGCTCTTACCCCAGACACAGTCTTCAATATTCCCTAAGGTCGACCCTAAGAATGGTTAAGAAGAACCATAGCAGTAAGGACGACTGAGCTATAAGGCCTAGATAATGATGTGGATAATGAGGAGTTCTTTTCTGATCTAAAGGAAATGGTAATAAAAGGCCAGAGAGACCTAGAGAAGAGGGTCTAAGGCAAAGCAAAGATAGAACGTAGTTCTATAAGAAAGAGATTGCTAGGGCCTAAAGCTATATAAAGAGTAATCTAGCCCTAACCCAGTAGCACGTTAAATTGAAAGGTGCTAAGGCAAGAGTAGCCTAATGATATGTAAGCCCTAAGAAGGGATAAGACAGTGCAAATGCCACAAAGGTTTGGCATAGATGCATGAAATTATGAGAACAGTTAAGAAAAGTCAGAGAAATTATCTAGGTTATGATCTCGTATCAGGAAAAAGAAAGTCAGAAGAACAATATTTCTCCTGAGAGATTAGCAAAGTATAAGAGGAGTGAGGTAGACCCCAGAATTACATAAAAATTCTAAGGGATAAGATATGAAAGAAAGGGACACTACTCACAAGTGTAATGAGTTGTCCATAAGCATAAGAGGATGAATGCCCCAAGCCTTAGTCATAAACCAGGAAAGGATATACAGAAGAGCTATATCCAGGATCGTTGACTAAGATGCCAAGTAAATTTCGAGGACGAAATTTATTTTAAGGGGGGTAGAAATGTAACATCCTAATTTTTAGGCCTAGAGATGCCAAAAGGAGAAATCAAGGGCATAATCGTAATTATGGGAAAGATCGGGCTGGTAGCCGATGAGTACCATATTTTGCCAGAAAATAGAGAAAATTATGCTGATCATTTCATTGAACTGTGAAATGTGCATATGAGGTCTCTATGTGTATGAAAGAATTAGAAATATGACCAGGGGTAAAATGGTCATTTTGGAAAAGTGTGGGCGTGAGTGCTTTTTCAGGCCAAAACAGCCCGGTCCGGATAAAATATATGAAAATACCGGGAGATAGAGAAAAGGATTCCGGATTGAATGAGGAGTCACAGAATTTTGATTTGAGGTCCCGATTTTTCTGTAAAAATTCCTGAAGATGGGAATTTACAGTTATAATCGGTAAGGGAAAGGCAGTCCGAATAGAAATGATCGGACAATGGCTAGAGGCCATACAGTGTTGTCTAAGGCCCGTAGTGACACCAGGGAAGGCCCAAGCCCATAATATCAGTTCAGTGGTAAGAGGGGCCGGTGTCCGGGAAAAATGTGCAAAATGACGAAAATGCCCTTATGTTATAGAATAACTGAAGAATGAGTAAAGAGTATTTTGGTCATTTGGCTAAGGTTAGACAGTCAAGAAGGGGTATCTGGATAGTTGACCAGGGCCAGAGAATACTCTGGTAAAATATGAAAAGACAATAATGCCCCTAGACCTAGTAAAGGAAATGAAAGGACTTAAGTGCATTTATGGAAAGTTTCAAGGCCAAAAAGGAAAGTAGACAAAAATGTGGGGTCCTTAAGTGTAATTTTAGCCAAGTAAAAAGGGACTTAAATGAAAAGAAGAAAAGTTCCCTGGGGCTAAATTGTAATTAAAGAAAGTCAGGCTGGAAGTGGTTTGGACTGTCCGAAAGCATTTCAGTCCCAGATTTCACCGATAGAGAGAGCAAGTGACGCTCGGTAATCTGGCTTAATACAGGAATTTTTGAAGACTCCAGATAGCCAGAAATGGACTGATCGTCCAAAAGTTATAAAAATTCCTACCGGATATCCTAGAATTCAGATCTAGGTGAGAAAATACAGGATGATACGTTCTTATGGGACGGATGTCGGGAAACTGACAGAATACCGATAGGAGGCCTGTAGAAAAAGTTATTCGCAAATTAGAAAATCCAGACGGGAGTGTGAGGCCTCTGGGGATCCGATAGAGAGATTTATCGGTATTTGAAAAGGGACTGAATGAGTTCGGATGACCTCAGTCAGATGACTGATATGACTCACAGGGATGCCTGAACACCGCAGGCTAGTGTTTCGGACAGAAGGAGCCGGTGTCCGGATATGTGTATAAACGGTGAATAATAGATAAATATTCAATAATTATTAACGAGGGAAGATTCCTCGTAATGCGTGCCATGAAGGTATTGCACCCAGAAAAGCCCAATAATGGTGCCAACAGAGGCCCAGTAAGACCCTTGGACTGATAGGTGGGCCAGTGTCCGGCAGAACCCCGGAAAAGTGCGAAATTACGAAAATGCCCCTGTGTTGTACAAAAGGGTAACAGATGAATGAAGGGCATTTTGGTCATTCTGGACAGGCCCAGAAGCCAAGGTATATACAGATAAAGTTACTTAGAGTCAGTATATGCCCTGACAGAGTACAGAAGGGTGTAAAATGACGATTTTACCCTTAGGGTTAAAATAGTGCAAGAAAGGGCTCCCAAGGGTATTTTAGTAATTTGCCAAGGGCTGTTTCTTGGGAATCGAGCCATCAGAGTACTTGGGCTTGATCAGGATCCAAGATAACATTCCCAGAGCCCAAAAACGTAGGCCCAGTAATGTGTGGGAAAAAGTGGCATTAAAATATTATTTTAATGCTGTTTCAATAAAGTAAAGTTACTCGGTTGGCACGATAACCGAGGAAGTGATCAGATAAAGTCCTGGATTTATCTGGATAGCATTGGAAGGCGTGAAAGGTCCCTTCCAGATGCCACATGGCGTAATCTTAAAGGCAGAAGAACAAGTTGAGGACACGTATTACGAGGCAAGAGACTGGACCGGTGAGTCAGCATGCTGAGGTGTCCAGGATTTCAGACATGTGATAAATGTGGCGCTAAGGTGTCCTGGTGAGGTGTCCCAATGATGTCATGCATGATACAGTAAAGGAGGAATTAAAGAAAATAGGAAAATCCAGGAAAAACCAGGACCGCAGGATCAAAGTTCATGATAATTACAGAATTGCCATTGAAGGCAATTATAAATACCCCCCTCCATTCCATTTTCATTCACGCAAGGCAAGGGAGAAGGGAGAGAAAGAAGAGAGAGAAGGAGAAGGAAAGGAAGAGAGAAAGGAGAAAAGGAAGTAAGGAAGTTCTGGCGGAGCTGGAAGCAGAATAAGGATAATGGAGTTCTGCTAAGCTAGCCAGGTAGTAACTAATCCTAGCTTTATTGTAATGGCTTGGTGATTCGTTGTGCTATTGTTTGGTTGGATTGTTGTCTTATATGTTATGTCTGAAGCTCTGCTGTAATGCTATGATCATATGTTATTAAGCATGGAAGCACGCAGCATACTTATCTGTACACAATCACAAGCAAGCACTGTCACTCTGCATTACATATATTGTTATGATTGTTGCTACTGAGATTCCCCCGAATCTCATCCCAATAAATAACCCATTACAGGGGAGGTTATGTCGAAATGAATTTTGGGAATTTTAAGAGACGCCGTTATGCTGCCGAAGTAAAGACTGAACATCAGTATATGATAAGTACTGTGTACGTAGTGCTGTCTAAGGAGGCTAGAAGTGAGTGGACCTAGTCGGTTCATCTAGTCTTTCCTGGGTACTACGTAGAATGGTAGTTCTCATGAGGGGATTACCGAATCAGTACGGTTCAGTTCTTTGTACAGATGAAGCGTAGCGGTTATGATGCCGGAGTTTAGGCAGAAAAAGATGTAATAGAACCATGAGAATTTATGTACATGACCAGATGTAAAACAACTTATTAATTAATAATAATTGTTGTTTGGCATGTTTGACTGTTGTATGATGGATGTATGCATATGTATGCAAAGTAGAAATGCTGAAATTTACCATTGTGAACAGTAACACGTGGTAACCTAGTCATATTTGATAAATGATTAAAAATAGTAAAGGGATAAATAAATGTACTAAATTTTTATGGTAAATAGTAGACATACCAAGATTTCATTTGATATATAAAACGTATCATTTGGATGTCTACACAAGGAGATATAAATTATTAAAGTTGGGACCAGAATGCTGGATTCAGGGAGAAAAGCGTGGAATGAACAGTAAACTTGACACGTTGACTGACGTTGACTTGGTCAATGAATGGTCAACGAGTTATTTTTTTCCTGAAATATAATTGAGTTAGCTCCATTTAGAAATTGGAACCACTTCATTTTGATTTTTCTAGAATTAGTTATGATTTTTCGAAGTCAGGTCACTCATCTGGAATTTTCAAGTGAACAGTACTCGATAAGAGTAAAATTCCAGATCGGGGAATTGGACTTCAATGATCTTGAAAGTGGTTCTAAATGCTACTGAATGGTCCCTAAGACATATGAAAGGAAGGATGTTTCACGGAAGCATTACTTTGGCTCAAAAATTTAAAATTTTTAAAACTTACTTCTCAGGTACTATTCATTTGGTAAATTTCAGATTGACAGTCCAATTTTAAAAATTCATAACTAATTATAGACAATTCGTATGGAGTTATTTTAAATTTATAATTGGAGCTCTTTCATAGCTATTTAAGGAAAAAATGTAAATCTAGACATTTATCTTGCCAATCAACGCAGTTAAATCGTTACTTTTTACTGTTCATATGGTAAATTTTGGAAATTCCATATTCTGTCTTGTAATTTTGGAAATTCATTTCTCTTGATATACAAATCCAAATGAGGCCTATTGCATATGAATTTAAAGCTCTGGATGTGTACTAAATTCTCATAAAATTTTGTGAATTAATTCCTTCATTTGCTTGGTCAAACTGAAGCTATAACAAAACTGCTTTAGGACCTATGTTTTTACCAAATGACTTTCTTTCATAAATCTCCTAAATTAGTTCAACATTTATAAATCATCAACTTGAATTCCCATACACTCATATACAACATGGAGTTATGTCATAATTATTTCATACATTTTTCTTTACATATAATGGCATGTTATATGACATGGACATAGTTGGCAATTTATCAATACATGCTACAACAAATAATTGCCACTTTCTTTCTTCCTTTCTTTAGCTCTTCTCCATGCATACCTTTTCCATCATGCCTTATGTAATATCCCAAATTTCTGTACTGATTTGTTTATACAGATTGAATAAAATATATGTGAGTTTTTTCAGGAAAAGATGTGGCCATTTATGTAAAGGGATTAAATTGAAAAGAAAGAAAATACAAGGACTTAAGTGAAATTATGGAAAGTTTAAGACTAAAAGTAAAGGTAGACAAAAATGTGGGGTCATTAAGTGTAATTTTGAAAAGTTAAGGACATAAAGGTGAATTATGGTAAATCAAGGGGCAAAAGTGTAATTATGGGAAATTTGGACCAAAAATAGGCCAAAAATGACCGTGTTCTGATCGGACCCAAATTTTTCCAGTAGATAGAGAAAATTATTCCGGGTTGTTTGACGCAACACATAATTTTGATTTGATGTCTCGAAAAATTGATATAAATTTCTAAAGTTAGATAAAATTATTTCAATATTTTTCAGGTCTCAGAATCAGATGAGGTTTTCCAGTAAATTCCTATAATTAATATAAGAATTTATAAAATTGACAGGATCAGAAAGGAATCCTGTAGGATTTTTAATGGAATTTATTGTGGAATAAAATACCCGAGGAATATTGTCGGGAGAATTTTATAGGGATTCATGCCCTAAAGGTATTGAACCCTAAAAGGCCCAAGAATGGCGTCATTAAGGCCCAATAAAATACTTGGATTGATAGGTGGGCCAGTGTCCAGTGGAACCCTGGAAAAGTGAGAAATTATAAAAATGCCCCTGTGTTATCCTAAAGAACCAGAAGTGAATAGAGGGCATTTTGGTCATTTTGGATAGGCCAAAACACCAATGTAAGTACAGGAGAGGTTAGTCGGAGTCAGTATATACTCTGAAAAGGTTTAAAGAGGTTTGAAATGACAATTATGCCCTTAGATTTAATATAGTGCAAGGAAAAGCATTAAGGGTATTTTGGTCATTTTCCAAGATATCTGGAATTAAATTTAAACCCAGTATAAGAATGTCAATGGTATGAAGGATTTAAATATTGAATAAAATATATTATGAAGTCCCAGAAAAATTAGATTAAGAAAACAATCCGGTTTACGGGAAATTGGATCAGGCCGGTACCGGATTGGACTGGATGAGACTGGATTGGATTGAAATTTTCTAGGAGCTTCCCACCATGGAAATGGCGCCAAGTGTCCCATGAGGTGTCCCATGAGGTGTCCCTTGGATGATGTCATGGTGGTGATGTCATAAATGGAAAAAAAAAGAAATTCCAAGATTTAATCTTAAGCCTTTAGATAAAATAGTTCCCAAGATGATCTTGGGCTTCAATTTTCCCAAATTTTTTCTATAAATACCCCCCACATTTCTGCACAAACCGTGAGGAGAAAAAGGTACGGAACCTCTTGCAAAATTTTCTCTCAAGCTTGGAGGAAGCAAGGTAAGGTAAGTTGCCTCCTTGCTTCTACACTTTGTTCTCATGGTTTGTTCTTGAGTTTAAATGGTTTTTGAGGCTTGATTCTTGGGGAAATGCTGCTGGAATTCTGTGGATATGTGATAGGAACATGAGTTTTATGTTCTAGATAGTTTACACAAGATTAAACAAGCTTGAATCACATGATAATGGCTTAGGAATCCATGTGTGCTTGTGAATCCAAGAGGGTGTTCTGTTCTGTACAGTACGAGTTCACTGTTCATATGTTGGATTTTCATGGTTTTGATGCTTCCAATGGGTTTAGAATGGAAAATTGTGTGGGGTTATAGTAGAAAAACAAGTATTGGAAGCATTGGAATCAAAATGAGAATTTTTGGAAAAAGGAGAGCTACTTTCTGTTTCTGTACAGAACATTGGGAAGCAATTGAATTCTGGAATTTTTGATTACATATTTGGATTCTACATGAAAAATTATGTGGAAATGAACCATGAGAGTTTAGTTTAGAAAGATGTAAACATATGTTACAAAGTAGAGAAAGAAAGGGACTTAATGAAGCCTAGACTTGGAATTTAATTGGAATGAAGTTATAATTTGGTAATTGTCTTGTTATGTCTAGGTTTTGACATTTGTGGGAAGGAAAGATCAATTCAAGAAGGAAATAACAAGGACTCATAAGAGGTAGCAAGAATACTTTACTATAAACTCATGTTATGTTGTGATTGATATGCTTACTTGTTATGCATGAAGTTTGGTTGAGCTTAGTATGTTATGTGTTGATGTTTATGATGATGATGAGCTATGAATATGTGCAACTCCTTGCAACCTATGTCATGACAATATGCATGTTAGAGTTTGCTTATGTATGATCATGAATTAGCTCCCATTGCATGATAACATGTTAGGCATTTAATCAACCATGCATAACCTTATAGTTTGTATGACTTGCTATTGGGATTTCCAGGAAATCTCATTCCTTCCATATCAATAAATATTGCTCTAGGTGCTGAAACTTCATAAGGAGGAAGGTAAATGTAGATGGATGACTGTATATAACTTAAAGAGTGTGCACTTTACTTACAAGATGATGTTTTGGTGTGTATGTTGCATGCTACTTACAAATCTGATCTGAGGTAGTGTACTTCCAACGGTGGTTCAAGTAACTTATCCGATGATTTTTCATATGAAATTTTGTATGAACATATCTAAGATCTAGATATTTATATGGACACCAAGAACGCCTCATTTGGTTAAGAACTCGAATTGTTATGATTTTTCAAAGTCAGGATTTAAAATCTGGAATAAGATAATATGTCTACTAAGAGGCAGTGAGGTTCATACGATAATTTCATATAGTAAATGAATGAGTTTTTCCGCCAGATTTTTTGAGCTTAAAGTACACATATGGAGATTTAAATCCATGTGTAGAACGACTCATTTGGATAAGTAACCTAAGAGAAATGAATTTTTGAAAATGAGGTAAGAAAACTGGAACTTCCAGATTTACCAAATGAACAGTATTTTTCAACGAATAAACTGATTTCATTTGGATAAGGAAACCTTATTTTCATATTTTTCCTTAAAATTTCAATGAAATATATTTTATTAGAAATTGGAAACACCTCATTTCGATTTTTATATATTTAATTATGAATTTCCAAATTTCAGGCTGTAATCTGGAATTACCAAGTAAACAGTGGCGATGAACAGTAACCGATAGCTAACTATTGGGAATTCATGTTTTTAAGGTTAAGAGGTATTCCAATAATCTAAGATACTTCCAATCAAGTATATGTAAGAATGTTTACTAGAAGATATCGTTGAAATGTAAGAATGTTGATTAGAAGAGGCCGTTGTACTGGCAGAATATGGAAGTACTGTGTACGTAGGTGTTGTCTAAGGAGGCTGGAAGTGAGTGGATCTAGCTGGTTCATCCAGTCTTTTCTGGGTACCTACGTAGAATGGTAGTTCTCATGGGAATTACCGAATCAGTACAGTTATTTTCTGCCAGGATTTTCAGAAGGAGAGAATTAATAAAGTAAAGATTACTTCCATAAGGGTACTCTGAAGGGTCTAAGGAAGGATGTTTCACCTTACCTAAATTGGTTGGTTGTGGGAGGGTGAGATTTTGGGGAATCTCAGAAGTAAACATTACCACTTTATGCAAGAAGGATACTAATGCATGATATGTAATTTCATTAAACTTTCTTTAATTAGTGACATGCCATCATGCTATATGCTTTGTACAAAAATGCATGGCCATGGGAAACATATTATTCATAACGTATTCAACATCATTCAATCATCATATACATGTTAGCATATAAGCATACCACATTAAGCACATAAAGAGGTAAGTCCAATACCTTAAACATAAACTTTCTCTCTTGTTCTTGCATTTGCTCCTTAAGCTTCCAACCATGCATACTTTCGGTCGACCACTTCGCAACATCCTCTTGGATGTCTCAAGATCCTAAACATAATAACATGTTGTATACAACTTATTAGAGCCATTACATAATCCATGCACACTAACTTCCTTAAAACCCCTAACTTTAAACTTAAATCATGGAGTTAGTGGTTTAACTTTGTAAGAATTATTTCCTTAAACCAATCCTACATAATTTTGTCCAAGGAATTTAAATATGATCTTGGAATTATGAAAATCAAACTCCTCCTATGAAATCTCTCCAGAACCGAACAACACCTTCCTAAATTCCAAAAATTATCATTTTAATTCCAATGCTTCCAATACTTGTTTCTCTACTTTATCCCACACAATTTTTCATTTTAAAAACATTGGAAGCATCAAAATCATGAAATTCTAACTCCTACCCAGGCTCATTAATAGTGATAGAAAGGGTCTCAATATTACAATTCCAAGATTACATGATTTCCTAAGCTAAAACTACGTAATTCTAGTTTGTCTAAGCTTATCTAAACTATCTATAATATAATATTCATCCTTTCTTGTTACTTATAAATTCCGTGAAGCAGCTTCCCAAGGAAAAAATGGTGTTTAAACCATCCAAATCCAAGAGAAATCTTCCTACAACACAATACAAAGTTATGAGGAATAAGTTACCTTGGATCCTTGCTTGTTTAGCTACTTGATTTTCCTCTTCTTCTTGGTTTGAGTTCTCATTTTGGCAGCATTTTCCCATGGTCTTCAAGCCTTACGATTGTTGAAATGGGTGGGGTATTTATAGAAAAGTTTGGGTGGAAATGGATGGCTAGGAATTAATCTTTTACTATTTGATCCAATGGTCCATATTCAATCTTGAACTTGTCTTGCCCACCAAGCCACTTATGACATCATCCATGACATCATTTAGGGCCTTGTTTGGTGCAAATTAGGCCTAGAATTTGATTGGAAAAATTTTAGTCCAATCAAGTACTGGCCTGGTCAAATTTTATAAAAATCAGACTGTTTAATAACTCTAATTTTCTGAGATTCCATAATATGTTTCTAACCTTAAATCCAATATCCAAATTTTTTCTACCATTGATGTTGTTGGACTAGGTATTTATCTGCTTACCATCCCTTAGAAAATGACTAAAATGCCCTTGGTTCATCACTCAACACTATATTAACCTTAAGGGCATAATTGTCATTTCACACCTCTTTACACTTCACCAGGGCATATTTTAACTCTGATCAATCATTCCTGTCTCTGCCTTGATGTTTTGACATGCACAAATGACCAAAATGCCCTATATTATTCTCTTGTTCAATATTACAACACAGGGGCATTTTCATAATTTTACACTTTTTAAGATCTTTATTAACATTGGCCCACATACCTATATGAAAATATCATTGGGCCTATGAGGTGCCATTTTAGGCCTTTTACTTGGTCCCCTGCCTTCATGGGCACAACTCCCAAGAAATTCCCCTGAAAAGTATTTATCAGGTATTTTATTCTACTGTAAATTCTGTAATAAATTCTACATAACTACTTTTTGAGTTCTGCCAGTTTCATAAATTTTCATATTAATTATAAGAATTAAATGAAAAATTTCATCTAACTCTGAGGTCTAGAAGATACTGTACTAATTTTTCAAACCTTAGAAATTCATATCAATTATTGGGCCCTCAAATCAAAATTTCGTGTTGCGTTAAACTGGTCAAATTTGTAACTGAAATGGTTTGGACATTTTTTGGCCACCTCTTGCTTAATTTTCTCATAACTACCATTTTACCCCTAAACTTTTGAAAATTACACTTTAAGCCCTCAACTTTTCATAATTGCATTTAATGGCCCAAAGCTTATGTCTACTTCCATTTAGTGCCATCGAACTTTTTTAATTTTACTTTAGTCCCTTTCTCTTTCAAAATGACCATTGTCCTTGAAACTTTGATTAATTGCAAATTAGTCCTTAAACTCTTACTAAATTGTAATTTAACCCCTTTTTCTTTATAACTTTATACCTTATCTATTTCTTTGGCTTAAAACTTATCTTAATTATTAGCTTTTATTCTAATTTCCATCCCAATCCCTTCATAATCTCTTTCCTCTATTAGTCTTATAGAGATAGGGAAAATTATGGATGTTACATTTCTATCCCTTTAAAATAAATTTTGTCCTCACAATTTAATTAGTACCTTAGTCAACTTATCTTAGATGTATCTCCTCTTTATATCCTTCTCTATTTCATTACTAAGGTTCATGGTATTTTATGAAATTGCATCTCTTGTCGTAGCATCTGCCAGAATTTTCTTAGTATCCACAGAGCTTTTACATCCTTCTTGTGTTATTACATTCCTTTTCAGGTTCAACTCAATTAGAGTCTAAATTTGCTTCTTTCTATCTTTTTCTCAACTGTCATTCATTCATCTATGTATGGATGACTCATTGTACTGGTCTTGTAAGTAGTATCCATTTCTTTCATAGATAACCCTCCAGAAATTTAATGAAATTATGGGGTTCTTGTCTTTCATCATTCTGCTTATCTCATTACATGTCTTATTACAGGTTTCTCATTTTGTATCTTTTTACGTATTTTGAGATAGCATAAGCCTAACATTTTCTTTAACTTACAACTTTGCTAGCTTCTCAGTACAGTAATATTCTTTTGCCTTTATTTCTCCTGAAACAAAGTCATAATATGAATCTTTTCTTTTAGATCCTCTCTTTGAATCTAACATAAGGGATTATACTCTCTTACGTACTTTGTGAATCTATGCCAAACATGCGTGGTAGTTGTACTATTTTTATCACTTCCTAGGGGTCACCCATCATTGGGCTACACTGGCCAGAGCACGCTTAACTAACAAATGCTGATAAACGTCTGAAGCACTAGTGCTAACAGGATCCTACCCTTGTACTTCTTTGTCTTAGACACTTTTCATGCTATCTCTATTGGGTCTATCTGGCTCTTATTCTCTTTAATTTCATCTTAGGAACTTATTTGCTTAGACTTAATCTCATCTTATTTCATGTGGGATACTCTTATTCTCTTTCTTAGGTATTCTCCCTACAGACTTATTAACACATTGTACTTAGGACTGAAAACTCTAACTCTGTTGACTTTAATTATTTCTTCGTGTAAGAGGATTCTAAGTTCAGCCCATACACAAAATTATTTGGAAAAAATGTTATGGGTACTCTCAGTATGAGTTAATCAACTAGTAAGGCTTTCCTAATTTAACTTTGTCCTTGGTAATCGTCTTCCCAAAGAAATACTACACTGTACTCATAATTTCACGGCTCATTTATTTCTTAAGGCTAGGTTTACTATGACCCTCAGGCTCTACTACGATCTACCGTAAGCCTTCTTAGGATCTAACTGCAACTCTGGAATTTTGTATGAGCCATACTAGGATCTAACTATGATCCTCTGGAATCTATGCGATTCCGTTGTACTATGTCATGATTCTCTAGAATACCTAAAACCAATAGATTAAGTTACGGCATTAGCCACTTCCACTTAGTTGGTAACTCAACTGATAATTTTCCCAAAACTTTTTCTTTAAACAATATTTTTCATTAAGACTTTACTCATTTTCTCTTTCACTCAGGAATTTCTCGTATCTTTCTAATCTTCTATTTCAAAACATGACTTCAATATGTTCAATACTGCAGAGAGCTACACAAGCTCTACCATGCACTTACTGCTATAATCTATACATCTTATCTTTCTTATTATGGTTCTATGTAGAACTACTGATTTTTTTTCTTAGCTCATCTGGTGAACATGGCTTTAACATGATCTGCACTGTTGATTTCCTTAAACTGGCTCTATCTCAAGAACAATCTGACTCTATCACAAGAGCAATCTAGCTCTATTGCGAGGGCACTTACTTTTATTACATAGACACTGCTCTCTCAGAGCTACATCATCATTTTCATAACTATATCTCATTTCATTTCATGTCATCTATATCATGTTCATAGCTCATCATTCATATATCTTATCATTATTAAAGGACACGTCCTGAGTACTGTAGTCATATATCCATAGGTATGCCAATATCAATTATTTGTATAATCATACTGAGAATATTTTATCATCTCCTTTGTTCTAACCAATTATCATTGTCTTACCTCAAGCCCTTATTCTAATCCTGACTTTAATCATTGAGGATTAACTGGAGCTAATTATCTCATCTATTTCTAACATGTAAATACAAATATATCAGGTCTATGGTATCTCAATAGTGCACATACTGTTCATTACTATTTAAACACAAATAGGGTACTATCATCCTTAAGCTAGTGGGAATAGAAACACATTCATCACATGGTAGAATGCTAACAGGAAGATCCAGTTGCCCTTTATAGTAATTGTTATAAACGAATGACTAGTACCTGAGTCATATATCACATCTACTTAGTGATTATCTCCTGGATTATCACAGGAAACTTCCATAACTCTTCCCTAATCAGGGCAAAAACTCTTTTATTTGTCTAGGACTCTTACCTGTTATATTCTAAAAATATTTCTTAACAAAATGTCCTAGCTTGTAACATCTGTAGCAATTTCCTTGACCTTTTAAACAAAATCTATCTTCGTAGTCTCTACTATATATCTCGTATCTCTAAGGTTCTGTTTATATTTCCTAGTCTTCTATTTCTTCTATTTATAATCCTTTGCTAAATTTATGGACTCTGTTACTTCTTATTATTTCTTCTAGAAGCTGAAGACCTTGTTGGAGCTATCTATATCAGAATCATCGAAAAGGGTTAATCTTTTAGGTTACTTTTATCCTTATTGGACATTGTGTAACAACCTAATTTTTAGGCCTAGAGATGCCAGAAAGAGAAATCAAGGGCATAATCGTAATTATGGGAAAGATTGGGCTGGTAGCCGATGAGTACCATATTTTGCCAAAAAATAGAGAAAATTATGCTGATCATTTCACTGAGCTGTGAAATGTGCATATGAGGTCTCTATGTGTATGAAAGAATTAGAAATGTGACCAGGGGTAAAATGGTCATTTTTGAAAAGTGTGCGCATGAGTGCTTTTTCAGGCCAAAACAGCCCTGTCCGGATAAAATATCTGAAAATACCGGGAGATAGAGAAATGGATTCCGAATTGAATGAGGAGTCACAGAATTTTGATTTGAGGTCCCGATTTTTCTGTAAAAATCCTCGAAGATGGGAAATTATAGTTATAATCGGTAAAGGAAAGGCAGTCCGAATAGAGATGATCGAACTATGGACAGAGGCCATACAGTGTTGTCTAAGGCCCGTAGTGACACCAGGGAAGGCCCAGGCCCATAATATCAGTTCAGTGGTAAGAGGGGCCGGTGTCCGGGGAAAATGTGCAAAATGACGAAAATGCCCTTATGTTATAAAATAACGGAAGAATGAGTAAAGGGTATTTTGGTCATTTGGCTAAGGTTAGACAGTCAAGAAGGGGTATCTGGAAAGTTGACCAGGGCCAGAGAATACTCTGGTAAAATATGAAAAGACAATAATGCCCCTAGACCTAGTAAAGGAAATGAAAGGACTTAAGTGCAGTTATGGAAAGTTTCAAGGCCAAAAAGGAAAGTAGACAAAAATGTGGGGTCCTTAAGTGTAATTTTAGCCAAGTAAAAAGGGACTTAAATGAAAAGAAGAAAAGTTCCCTGGGGCTAAATTGTAATTAAAGAAAGTCAGGCCGGAAGTGGTTTGGACTGTCCGAAAGCATTTCAGTCCCAGATTTCACTGGTAGAGAGAGCAAGTGACGCTCGGTAATCTGGCTTAATACATGAATTTTTGAAGACTCCAGATAGCCAAAAATGGACTGATCGTCCAAAAGTTATAAAAATTCATACCGGATATCCTAGAATTCAGATCTAGGTAAGAAAATACAGGATGATACATCCTTATGGGGCGGATGTCGGGAAACTGACAGAATACCGATAGGAGGCCTGTAGAAAAAGTTATTCGCAAATTAGAAAATCCAGACGGGAGTGTGAGGCCTCCGGGGATCCGATAGGGAGATTTATCGGTATTTGAAAGGGGACTGAATGAGTTCGGATGACCTCAGTCAGATGACTGATATGACTCACAGGGATGCCTGAACACCGCAGGCTAGTGTTTCGGACAGAAGGAGCCGGTGTCCGGATATGCGTATAAACGGTGAATAATAGATAAAATGTTCAATAATTATTAACGGGGGAAGATTCCTCGTAATGCGTGCCATGAAGGTATTGGACCCAGAAAGGCCCAATAATGGCGCCATCAAAGGCCCAATAATGGCGCCAACAGAGGCCCAGTAAGACCCTTGGACTGATAGGTGGGCCAGTGTCCTGCAGAACCCCGGAAAAGTGCGAAATTACGAAAATGCCCCTACGTTGTACTAAAGAGTAACAGATGAATGAAGGGTATTTTGGTAATTCTGAACAGGCCCAGGAGCCAAGGTACATACAGATAAAGTTACTTAGAGTCAGTATATGCCCTGACAGAGTACAGAAGGGTGTAAAATGATGATTTTACCCTTAGGGCTAAGATAGTGCAAGAAAGGGCACCCAAGGGTATTTTAGTAATTTGCCAAGGGCTGTTTCTTGGGAATCGAGCCATCAGAGTACTTGGGCTTGATCAGGATCCAAGATAACATTCCCAGAGCCCAAAAACGTAGGCCCAGTGATATGTGGGAAAAAGTGGCATTAAAATACTATTTTAATGTTGTTTCAATAAAGTAAAGTTACTCGGTCGGCACGATAACCGAGGAGGCGATCAGATAAAGTCCTGAATTTATCTGGATAGCATTGGAAGGCGTGACAGGTGCCAGTAAGATGACACATGGCGCCAACATAAAGGCAAAAGAAAAAGTTGAGGACACGTATTACGAGGCAAGAGACTGGACCGGTGAGTCAGCATGCTGAGTCAGCTGCTGAGGTGTCCAGGATTTCAGACATGTGATAAATGTGGCGCTGAGGTGTCCTGGTGAGGTGTCCCAATGATGTCATGCATGATGCAGTAAAGGAGGAATTAAAGAAAATAGGAAAATCCAGGAAAAACCAGGACCGCAGGATCAAAGTTCATGGAAATTACGAGATTGCCATTGGAGGAGGTTATAAATACCCCCCTTTGCCTTCATATGCCACGGCCTAAGGTGCATTTTAGAGAGAGGAGGAGGTGCTAGAGAGAGAAAGTGAGAGGAAGAAAGAAAGAAAGGAAGTTCTGGCGGAGCTGGAAGCATAATAGAGATAGTAGAGCTCTGCTGAGCCTTTGAGGTAGTAACTAATCTTAGCTATTATGTAATGGCTTTGTGATTTGTTGTGCTATTGTTTGGTTGGATTGTTGTCTTATATGTTATGTCTGAAGCTCTGCTATAATGCTATGATCATATGTTATTAAGCATGGAAGCACGCAGCATACTTATCTGTACACAATCACAAGCAAGCACTGTCACTCTGCATTACATATATTGTTATGATTGTTGCTACTGAGATTCCCCCGAATCTCATCCCAATAAGTAAACCATTACAGGGGAGGTTATGTCAAAATGAATTCTGGGAATTTTAAGAGACGCCGTTATGCTGCCGAAGTAAAGACTGAACATCAGTATATGATAAGTACTGTGTACGTAGTGCTGTCTAAGGAGGCTAGAAGTGAGTGGACCTAGCCGGTTCATCGAGTCTTTCCTGGGTACTACGTAGAATGGTAGTTCTCATGAGGGGATTACCGAATCAGTACGGTTCAGTTCTTTGTACAGATGAAGTGTAGCGGTTATGCTGCTGGATTTCAGGCAGGAGGAGATGTAATAGAGATATGAGAATTTATGTACATGACTGGATGTAAAAGAACTTATTAATTAATAATAATTGTTGTTTGGCATGTTAACTGATATATGATGGATGTATGCCTCTGTATGTAATGTTGGTTGCTGAAAATTAACGCTATGAACAGTAACCCAGGGGACATAAGGATGTTTGACCCATAATTAAAAATAGTAAATGGATGAATTAATGTATGAAATTTTTAAGGTAAATAGTAGACATACCAAGCTTCTATTTGATATATAGTATGACTCATTTGTATGTCTACACAAGGAGATATATATTATCAAAGTTGGGACCAGAATGCTGAATTCAGGGAGAAAAATGTGAGATGAACAGTAAAGTTGAAACATTGACTGGAGTTGACTAGGTCAACGAATGGTCAACGAATTATTTTTTCCCTAAAATATAAGTGAGTTAGCTTCATTTAGCAATTGGAACCACTTCATTTCAATTTTTCTAGAATTAGTTATGATTTTTCAAAGTCAGGTCACTCATCTGGAATTTTCAAAGTGAACAGTACTCGATAAGAGTAAAATTCCAGATTGGGGAATTGGACTTCAATGACCTTGATAGTGGTTCTAAATGCTACCAAATGGTCCCTAAGACATATGAAAGTAAGGATGTTTCACATTGCAAGCTTCTCTCTATAATTTTGCATGCCACTACTGCTCCATTAAACCTTTGCAATTGTCTCGGAAGAATCCTTTCTTACAACACATAACTTGGTACGTAAATCACCTGCTTAGTTATACATCTCTTATCATTCATGTGGATGAACTTGGCTAAGAATTCATCAAATGGTCCCTTCTCTTTCCCTGTCTTATCATTTAAACTTAGCCTCACGCTCATCTCCATCTAACTTAGGTAAATGTTTTTCATAAAAATGCTTAAGTTAAAATTCCTAGTGAGAGGGTTATTCTTTATCTGTAGGGTATCTTCTGCGCCCTTTACTATCTCTTAACATCTTTCTCTAATTCATAAATAACTAGCTACTTCTTCCACCTTGAGGGTCATTTCAATACTTTAGAGATCTTGTACATTCTTTTGAATATAGGAGGTTCATGCTTACCTAACCATATATCATCCTATTCCTTAATAGATCCTGACTATCTGCCAGTCCCAGTCTACTCCTGACTGGATTACAACTTCTTCCTGGTCCCCTTCTTAGGACATTATAGGCTAGAAACAGTCACTACTTCTGTCATCGTGATAATAGTATCTCTCTTATTCTTGATAAGCTTGAATCACTTAGATCTCATATCTCATATACTATTGTTACTTTAGCTTTTTCAAAATATTTTGTACTAGATCCATTGAGTCATTAGTTCCTTTGTGATGGAATTCCTCCATTTCAGAACATCAACTCTCAGTCTATTTATCATTACTTCTTTTATTTTAAACCGTATGTGACAAGTATCTCGGATTGTCGCAGTCCGAGCCATCAAAATAAAGTTAGTTGCACCCAATATAATGTAGTATAAGGCACAACCTATCGTTCTTCTCAAGGAGCCTTTCTATAAGAAACCTAGCAAATTAGATGTCAAAATCGATGAAAACCTGAGAAAAGGTAAAAATGGTTTTGGGGTTTTGGGTGCTTGATGCAATAAAATAAAGGTGCAGGAAAGTAGATGTTTTTGGATTTTTGATTGAGATGAAAAGAGTTGGTTTGTTTGAGAAATATGTAATGGAAGACTCTTGATGATGAAAACTTATCTATCCTTGCTCTTATGTTAAATTGGAGTTTTAAATTACTAAGTCTCAAAGAAAAATCTCAATCGATCGATTGAGTCCAGAACCCTAATATTCCTTAAACTCCTTTAATCAAAGCTAGTTTAAGAACTGTTAGAAACCACTTAGCGTGTAATTAACCCTAGATTGATGAGAACGCCCTTTAATGGTCATCGATTAAAAACCCTAGATTTCAAGCAATTGAATTGATTTGCAACGATCGCTGAAAATAACCCAACTTTCTTAAAATCGAAATTGAAATATTAAATTGAAATCCAATGTTCAAATCATCCAGAATCAAATACAACAATCTAATCCGAGAATGATCAATCGATATTCAATCCTTAAACATAGAATGAAAACCCTAGAGCTAGCAGCAATCATAACATGTAAAGGACACACATTAGAACAGTAAAAACTCCCTGTTTCAGTCTATGAGATCAAGATATTCGATCCATCACCAAGAGACTAAAGGATTAGCCTCTCATGACTTCTACTGCAATGCAATCGCTGTTCAGAGGTGATGCCATGAAGAAACGATGAAGAGATGAAAGGTGAATGGTGTTGAGATGTGTAGAAATCTGTGGAGAAGGTGTGTAGAGAGCGCTCGAGTACTGCTTCTTAGCCTAATCAGGTCCAAAAATCAGCCTCCTCTTAGACGGCAGCCTCCATCTCTTCTTATAACCGCATGACCTAATTCAAAACGCGCAGTCTCAGCGATTTCATATTTTAGTCGCGACCATATACATTTGTTGGTCGCGACCTATGAACACAGGGAATCTTCCAGAAAAATTAAAGGTCACGACTTGAGGACTCTTTGGTCGCGACTAGATAGCGCAGAAGCATGATTTCACTTTTATTGTCTTATGATTTCTTTCCTGGTCCTTGCTCTCTTCCAAAGTACCTACAATTCAACATAAAAGCTCACTGTAAAAGTCCAAATCAGTAGATAACAGAATATATGCAGTTTGGAAGAGTTATTTTACCATTTTACCATTTAATTAGCACATTACCATGCACAATCATGTAATACACAAAAGTACAATTTAAGGCAAGAAATGAATGGTAAAGTCATAATAAAAACTCTCAAAATTGTCATAGAAACCATATACAAAATGTTGGAAATCGTGCCCTAGGGGCCAATCATTGTCTTATGAACATTATTGATTTATGAATTTATTAATTGAGTTATCATATTATTTGCATGTTTACTATGATGACCATCCTTGGATAATTCATGATATTATCCTAAATGTCCCTGGTCGATCATCTATGTGGGAGCACAGATGAAATAAGACCAGTATGACTTTGAAGATGTATAGAGATATAAATCAAAGTCATAAGCACATGTAAGAGTACAGGGTGTTGGACCGACCCGCTATGAGAGAACTGCATGGGTAACGTCATAAGCTTCTCTCATATACAAACCATGTCAATATGCCCTTTGACCTGAGATCATCATGGATTCCTACATGACAAAACGCTCAGCTTTGACCTAGTCAAAAGTCACTTTTGACCGAGTGATCATAAAGACTATGTTCGGGCTTAGTGGTTTTTCATGCGGAGGAATGTGAATGGTCAAGATGGAATTTGTCCCTCATATTCGTGGAGAGATATTACTGGGCCCCTCGATGAGTGAGTCTGAGAAATGTATGGCCATACTGTAATGGAAAGGTAGTTCCATTTCTATAGTCAGACTACTCAGGGATCGAGAAAGTAACGGTCGGGAATAGGAGGATGACATTATCCATGCCTCATCCATGACCAAAATATCGCGTGACAGAAGGGACATGATATGGTTGTATAAAAGGTTACATCGTTTATCGATCCTCATATGATTTGGGTAGTTGTTATGTCTTGCTAGAGACCGCTTGCGACTTGTGGGCTAGTATAGCAAATGGCCCACTGCCAACTTCATATGGGCCTACAGGGTCGCACACAAAATAGCCCAACACGAGCTATGATGTCCAGATTCATTGAATCTAAGACATGTCCAGATTCAATGAAAGATCCAGGTGAATGTATATATATTTATTTATATTCGTATATATATAAATTCGTATATATATATATATATATTATATATATGAGATATATGAGATTTAATTTATAAGGATAAATTAAATCCCTATCACGTTTGAATTCGAAATTCAAATTGATAGGATATCTCATATAAGAGATATTTATAAGATTTAATTTATAAGGATAAATTAAATCTCTATCACGTTTGAAATTCGAAATTCAAATTGATAGGATATCTCATATAAGAGATATTTATAAGATTTAATTTATAAGGATAAATTAAATCTCTATCACGTTTGAAATTCGAAATTCAAATTGATAGGATATCTCATATAAGAGATATTTATAAGATTTAATTTATAAGGATAAATTAAATCTCTATCACGTTTGAAATTCGAAATTTAAATTGATAGGATATCTCAAATTTGATTTATGGGAATAAATCAAATATAACTCAGTCTCATCTTTATTTAAAGTTAAATAAATAAGTAATTAAATCTGTGGGACGGATTTAATATTATTTTATTTAATTAGTTTCTTATAAAATTATACAATATATGATATTGTATCAATTCGGAATTAATATAAGATTAACTCCAAAATCCAATTAGGTCAAGTGGAAAAACGCATAGCATCCTCTATATCTGATTGGAGGAGCTACGTTTGAAAATAACAAAGAACACAAAAGGCCGAACGGAATCTGCAAAAGGTTTGCAGACAAGAAACTGCCGAAATAGAGACGGAGACTTGTGAAAGCCTTGGAGGGACAGGAGACGCTAGCACGTCGTTCGTGGTTGGAACGCTGTTCGTGTGGATACCAGTAGAGGAAGCCGACCTGAGGCGTCGACTTCTTGTGATCGGAAAGAGACCACCGTCCGCGGAGAGAATCTGTGAAGGTCGCTGAGGAACACTCCATCGATTTCTTGCGATCAGAAAGAGATCACCACCCACGTAGAGAAGCTGTGAAATTCGCTGAGCAACACTAAGGGTAATGATTCTTTCCACTTGACTTAAACACATACGGTAGATCCTGGCAAGGAATGGAAAATTTTTAAAGTTTATTTCCGCTGCGTGTCTTCCAATTCCTTACACAAAATGTGTCTTATAAATTCCCCCACACTTGAACCTTTGTACTCCTGGACAAAGAAATGAATTACACCTAGAACAACACTATTAAATCCAAGATAATAACATAAACTATAGTGTGACCTAAAAACAATTAATGCACCATCTTTTTGGAATGCAGAAGTGATAATGTGAACAATGCCAAGTAATCAACTACTAAGTGAAATCAACCTCAACTGTATGAGCGCAATAGATTCTCTCTAAGGGTGTAAGTGTTTAGCTCTCTCTATCCTCTCATTGTTAGGGTTCTTTCACTCAAATTCAAATTGAAAAACATCCTACCATATGCTTGTAATGGCTCTAAATCTCAGCAACTATATAGCACTTATACAAAGAATCAAGAGGTCTTTTTAGGGATGTAATGATGGAGATGGGCTACATGGAATGGAATATGAAGAATAGAAAGTACTACATGCATTTAACAATGAATATGTAGCATGAATTCATGTCTCCAGAGATCTAAAAGTGATAATTGTGCTAATAAGAGTTAATAATAGTGCCTTCTTCATTTCTCTTTTCTTTTCTTTTTGTTTTCTTTTCCTGCATCTTTTCTTGCACTGTCCTCCCTTTTTTTTCTTTCTTTTTTTTTCAGTGCAACATGCTTTTTTCTCTTTTTCTTTTATTTGGCGCCTCATGCACAGAACCTGTAGCACACATCAAAACAATAATGAATTTTTGACATGAATAGAATTTTATTCTGCAAATGAAGTTTATGCATATATGACTTTCTATATAAATGATGGATGAAAGAAAAATGACGGGCTCAAAGGGGGTGACTAAGGATATAATATGTAGTAGGCTTGTGTTTGGGATAAAAGGGTTTAGAAATGAATGCCTCTATCATGTTCAATTCATAAATACGCAAGTCATTCTCAACTCAGAGCCAAGACAAGTTCTAGAGGAATAAACCAATTGAATAATCACTCAATATAGAATTTTAGGCCGAGAATCCTTCCAACTAGGGTTTTGATCTAAATTGCTCATAAGCTAAAGTCCCAAACAAAGTTCATCATTCACTAGGCATTAGAACACTTATTATAACTGAAAACCCTCTAAACAATGATTTAAAAGTTACAGAGTAATCACTTAGAATCATGTAATAATCCCAAATTCAATAGCAAAAGTTTAGGTGTTTCAAATTCAATTTCCAAGATTCTCAAAGAAAAATTCAAGTGTGGCAATGGTTTCGAAGGACTAAAAAGGTTTTGAAATAATGGGACAATGAATCATTTGTGAAAGCATCTTAGTAGTTCAGAAGGAATCCTTCTTTCCAGCATTGCACAAGGCAAAGAGAAGGTAATTGGACATTTTTTTTTTAAATTTGGGTCGCGACTTAAAACGTTAATGTCGTGACCTATTTTCACAGGGGTGCATGCTTAGAGATTTACAAACATTGGCCGTGACTAATGAAATTTCCTATCGCGACTCAAATGCACAGAGAGGAACAGTCATGACTATGAAGATACTCATGTCGCGACGTGAATCAGAGAGGTATTGCCGCTACCAAACAGCACATAGGTCACGACTGTAGTTCACAGAGAGCATGTTAGACCAAGATTCCATAAAAGGTCGCGACCATAGATCACATATGTCGCAACCATTGTTCACAGACTACCAAGTGACAGTTTTCAAAGTCCAAAAATGGTTTTTACGCTAAATTCTTTTTACCAATTAACAATTTTGTTTAAGGTGGAGGTCCAATTTTCAGCAATTCACCACATATTAAGATCAAAAACAAAAAATTTGTGATGAAATATTGGATTATTTACAAAAGAAAAAGTAAAATATCCTTCCCCACACTTAAACTTGACAGCGTCCTCACTGTCAACTGAACCAAAGAAATTGATAATGTTATCAGTTAAATCTAGCCTCAATACAGTAGGTAATCATAACGCTCAATGCAATTTTTGCAATGAAGCTCACAGTCACATTCAAGTCATACAAAGCAATACAAGTAAAGCAAAGATGACAGGATGGGTAAGCTAAATTCATGCATGTGAGTGTGTGGATGTAAGGGTATCCATTGCATGGACAGTAATGGGGTGTTATTCAAAACAGAAATAATCCTAGAATAAACAGAAATAAACTGAAGACAAACAGAAATAAACTAAAAATGGAATCTAATCTACTGAATCATCCCTTTCCTATACTCAACCTGAAATAGCAAACGTCATAAATAGTAGCATGTGTAAAAGGTAGGAGATAGGAAAGAGACAACCTGGCCTCAAGGTGGCGGGGGAAACTCAATAAACTTTGAGAGATAGCTGTTTGATTGGACGATCTCCCCCATTGCTTTCTCTCTCCACTTTAAAGTGCCACGGTCGTGCATTTTGTGCTGAGATTCATCCAAGCTTGTCTTGAATCTTCCCTCTTTAAACTTGAACTTGCCCAACTGTGGTTGGCATGTAGCAGCAATAGAGTTGGGAGGTTTTTCCTTCACATCCTTCGTACATTCCTTGCGGTTGCTCTTATCCAGCTTGCGTAAACACTCTAATTTATCATCTAGTTCCCCAAGTGTCGCTCCAAGCTGATGTTGGTCTACAACTGCAACATTCTTGGGATTATTCCTTCCCATACCTGCATCATTGTTAGAAAACAAATCGTTCGAAAATTTTAAGGTATGAGAAGTAATTTTGGAATGAGAATAAGGAGAAGTAGGGTTAGAACACATTGGCCCTTTAACCAAAATAGTGGAACAGTGATCTGAAGGAGTTTTTAGTTTATTGGATGAGTCTGGTATATCAGGTTGCGACCTTTCAGCGTATTGTCACGACTAAAATTGACAGGGTGCATCTCTGGAACTATTAGTCGCGACATTATATTCATCTTGCCGCGACGTGTGTTCTCTGGAATTTTGTGTCGCGACCTGTAAACCATGTGGTCGCAACTCTGATTCACAAAGAGGCTGTCCCTCTGCAGATTGAGGTTTAGTCGTGACACCTTCATCTTCGGATTGCGATTGGTCATCTCTGGAGTTTATTGTCGCGACTTGAAATTCATTTGGTCGTGACTCATATTCACAGTGGGCTACAGACTAATGTTTGGTCGTGATGTTATGGTCATTGGGTCACGACCGTTCATCACAGAAACTCGACCCTTCTTCAATTGATGGACTTTCAGCTTCCAGAATATAACATCCCTAATTTCTGTACTACGTTGTATGTACAGGTTAAATGAAATATATGAGATTTTTAGGAAAATATGTGGCCATATTTATGTAAAGAAAAGGATTAATTGGAAGAGGAAGAAAGTCTAAAAGCCAAAGTACAAAATTACGAAAATGCCACTGTGATGCCCTAAGAAACCAGAAGTAAATGGAGGGTATTTTGGTCATTTCACACAATGGATGGATATCAGAGGAAATTTGATAGTAAATTATTATAATTAATATGAGAATTTATGGAGTTGACAGAAGTAAAAAAGGAGTCCTGTAGAATTAATTATGGAATTTACGGTGAAAAAGGACACCGATAAAGGGTTAAAGGAAACGTATATAATTTTTAACAGGACTTCTGGGTCTCATAAAATTATGAAACTTTGTAGAGAATTCATTTTATATTATAATGAATTTTTAAAAATGTTAGAACAATTAAAGGAGGTGTTTAGCATTTATGCTAAACTCAGGGCAATTTAAGGACATCGGTATAAGGAAAGTACATTGGGATTTGTGCCAATTAGCTATTGGACCTAAAAGAGGTCCAACATGTCATCCTAGGCCAGCCCAATAAGGCCCAAAAGTTATCTTGGATCCCAAGTCCAAAAATAAATAATTTATGGATTTTTGGAAATAAAGAAAAAGATAATAAAGTAAGAATTATGTTTTGCACATGGTGGGACCCACATGGACTAAAAATGGCACCAAGAAGAGAGCTTAGGTGTCCCAAGTGATGTCATGCTAGTGAGGTCATGGTGGTGAGGTCATGAGCCAAAGTGAAAGGACATTCCAAGATCAAACCTTTAACCATTAGATTAAATAGTTTCCAAAGTGATCTTGGCCTTCAAATGGCACATGACTTTTGCTATAAATACCCCCCCCTTTCCATTCATTCTTCACACCCAAGAGCTCCTTTAGAGAGAGAAGTGAGTTCTAGAGAAAGAAAGTGGAAGAAAGCAAGGAAGAAGCAAGGGTCTTGAAAGAGCAAGTAAAGTAAGTTGATGTTCTTCACTTTACCATTTTGGTGCACTGTTCATGCACTGTTCATGATGGAAGAAAATGGAATTTCAATGATTTAATGCTTCCATTGAGTTTATATGATGATTTTGTGTAGGATTGGAAAGGTTTTGAACCTTGGAAACCATTGGAATTAAAGGTTATAATGTTGAAAATTCCTCACGGGTACTGTTCACCCGCGTGAACAGTGATTTGAATTTCATAATTTTGATGCTTCCAATGGTCTTAAAATGAGATTTTGTGTGGGGGTAAAGTGGAGGAACAAGTATGGGAAGCATTGGAACCAAAATGGGAATTTTTGGAAAAAGGGAGCTTATTGAAACTAGACTTGGAATTTGTTTGGAATGGAGTTATAATTTGGTAATCATATTGTAATGTTTAGGTTTTGACATATGTGGCAAGGAAAGACCATTTTAAGAAAGGAAAGGACAAGGATCTACAAGAGGTAGCAAGAATATCTAACTATAAACTTATGTGCTTTGATTGTTTTGCTTACTTGTTATGCATGAAGGTTTGGTTGAGCATGGAATGTTGTGTGATGATGATGATGATGTGATATGAGTATGTGATACTCCTTGCAATATATGTCATGACAATATGCATATTAGAGTTGCTTATGTATAAGCATGAATTAGCTCCCATTGCATGATAACATGTTAGTCATTCAATCAAACATGCATAACCTTATAGTTTATATTACTTGCTATTGGGATTTCCATGAAATCTCATTCCTTCCATATAATTAAACATGCTCTAGGTGCTGGATCTTCTCAAGGCAAGAGGGTAAATGTTGATGGATGACTGTACATAATTTAAAGAGTGTGCACTTTAATTACAAGATGATGTTTTGGTTTGTATGATGCATGCTACTCATGAATCCAATCTGAGGTAGTGTACTTCCATCGGTATTTTGATTGACTTATATGATGAGTTTTTATATGAAATTTGGCATGAACATAGATAAGATCAAGAGATTTAAATGGACACCAATAACGCCTCATTTGGTTAAGAACGCGAATTATTATGATTTTTCAAAGTTAGGAGTTGAAATCTGGAATAAGGTAAAACGACTACTCAGAGGCAGTAAGGTTCATGCGCTAATTTCATATAGTAAACGAATGAGTTTTTCCTCGAAATTTTGTGAGATTAAATTAGACATATGGAGATTTAAACCCATATGTAATTCAACTAAATTGGATAAGTATACAAGGAGAAATGAATTTTTGAAAATGGGGCAAAGAAACTGGAACTTCCAGATTTACCAAATAAACAGTAAAGTTCAACGAATAAACTGATTTGATATGGACAATAAGATCTCATTTTCATATTCTTATCTCAAAGTTAAATGAAATAGATTTCATTAGAAATTGGAATCACCTTAAAAAGATTTTTCTAGATTTATTTATGAATTTCCAAAGTTTAGGTTGTAATCTGGAATTACCCAGTGAATAGTGGCAGTGAACAGTATCCGTAAGCCCAACTCTTGGAAATACATATTTTTGGGGTTAAGAGGTATTGCAATGTTCTAAAATAGTTCCAATTGAGTATAAGTAAAGTTAAGGTTTAAGCTCAAAATTTAAGGTCAAAGTTTAAGGATTGAGATTAAGAATATTTACTAGAGAATGCTGTTATACTGGCAGAATATCAAAAGTACTGTGTACGTAGGTGCTGTATAAGGAGGCTGAAAGTGAGTGGACCTAACCGGTTCATCCAGTCTTTCCTGGGTACTTACGTAGAATGGTAGTTCTCATGGGAATTACCGAATCAGTACAGTTATCTTCTGTCAGGATTTTTGGCAAAGAGAGATATAATAAAGTTAAGATTACTTTCGTAAGTGTACTATGAGATGTTTGAAGGAGGATGTTTCATTTTGGTATCAGAGCAAAGGATTCTGGATTAAAAAATGCTCTGAATAGATAATAGATAGATACCCATTAGTAAAGCTATCATAAATGACATTAAGTTAATACTTGCAGGATGGCTAGAGGTAGAACCAGATCAGAAACCACCGTAAATCAAGGAGACCATAGGCCAGATGTCTATATCTTGGACAGCTCAGAGGAGGAGGAAGAGATACTGGATAGTGATTCAGATATGTGGATCCCTCCTATGGTTAGTAATGCTAAGGAGATTAGTTCCGCAGCAGGGTCCAATATTCTGACCAATACACCAGAGGGGATACAGGAGGAACCTGTACCAACTATTCCTATGACTACAACTGTAGTAGATACAGACCTGGAGACAAATCAAGGAGCCCAACCAGGACATCCTAATGATCAGTGTTCCCAAGTTAGAGGAACAATGGGATATACTCCGAGGCAATCAGTAGACCCAGACATCCCAGGTCCTAGTAGACCCAAACTAACGATGGTAGAGTTTTATTTGGGAGACCAAGTTATAGAGATGTCACCATCTAAGCATATGAGTGAAGGGCACTTTGAGAGGGCTATAGAGTTAGCTCAACAGCTGTACACTCTTAGAGGACTTTTAGACAGAAGTAGGGATCAGGACTACGTAGTTTATCAGGATTTTATTACCAGAGTAAGAGAAGCCTATCAAGCCTTCCAACCAGATACATTGACGCTGGATGATTGGACAGTCATTATGAATGAAATTCTGCCAACCACCCCTACTTGGAGAACGGAATTAGATGAATACTTTGGAGAAGATCCTTACGAAGACATACCTGATTGGATTTATTTGATTAAAGAATTTATTAGAATTAAGTTTAAGAAGGACTAGGGTATGTTTAGAAATAATAATGTTCTCCATGTAGTTATAAAGACCAGTATGGCACTATATGTATGACTTTTGATGACTGTATGACGTGTTTTGAATGGAATATAAATTATGTTGTCTATAGTATTCCTCTTCTATTAGATTTTTCTTCTAGACCGTAAATAAAGCAAAAATGGTTCGTACAAGAAGAACCGTTATGACAGAGGAACCAGAGAACACAAGGGATATTAATCAGCTAATATTAGAAAGGCTGGAGCAACAACAGAAAATGATAGAAGAAATGCGTGTTACACAAGCACGAAGTGAGCAGGAAAGAGATGCTGTTATAGCCGCAACAGTGGCTACAGCAGTGAACAATATGAGGCCTCCAGAACGGACTGAAGCAGCGAATACAGCCGCAGAAAGAGTACAGCGTCCGGTAGAGCCACCTAGCGGGCTGAGCAGACAGATCATGTAATTAGCATTCAGCAATGGATGGTCAGGTTCTGCCAGCATAATCCTCCCATATTTGAAGGAACCTTTGAGGTCCAGGCTGCAGAGGATTGGATCAGTCGACTGGAAAAGATTTTTAAAGTTCTAGATTGCCCAACGGAGACAAAGGCTCAGATGGCCATCTACCAGCTGATAGGTGGTGGAAAAATACAGAACTGCTTATGCAAGCAAGAAACATTCCAGTCACTTGGGAAGTGTTTCTTGAACAATTCTATGCAAAGTATTTTCCTCAGTCTGTGAGGGATGAAAGGGAAGCAGAATTCCTTGTGCTGAGACAAGGAGAAAGAGAATCCTTTGACGAGTACTTGGCCAAATTCATCCGTCTGTCTCAATATTCAACATATTTGCGCCAAGTAGATGATGAAAGATGGATGACCGAGAGGTTGATTAGAGGATTGAACTCTATGCTAAAGGAGAAGCTGACTGCTCAACAGTACAACCAGTTCAACAAGGCTGTAGAGGCATGCCGCATAGTAGAGAACAGTATGAATCATAGGATGCTGTCTACGCCTATAAGCAAGGAACAGACAATTCCTGAGAGGGCTGGTCAAAGCCAAAATGCTACAAGAAATAGCAATTACAGAAAAAGGAAGCAGCCATGGCAGAATAGGAGACCTGGCAAAGGAAATTACAGAGGAGGGCCGAGTAACAGAGACCCCAGAGCCCGAGTATGCAATAAATGTGGAAAAAATCATGGGGATAGGCCTTGTTGGATAGGCCAAAATGTCTGCTATACTTGTGGAAAGCCAGGCTACTTTTCAAAGGAATGTCCTTAGGCAGCAGCTGACCAAAGGCCGCGGACGTAAGGACGCGTATTTGCACTTTCCAGAGAAGATGCACAGAAATCACCTGAGATAATTCAAGGTACAATCTATATCAATGATCACTCAGTGATTGCTCTGTTTGATTCTGGTGCAAGTCATTCTTTTATTTCCTATGATTGTGCTAGACGTCTAGGCCTGATGATTAGTAAATTGCATTATGACATATATGTGACAACTCCCACAAGTTCTAGGGTAGTTACCTCCGATGCTTGTTTGAATATTATTGTGCGGTATGAGCACTGTTATACAACCCTAGACTTAATATGCATGCCTTTCCGAGAGATGGAGGTTATACTTGGTTTAAATTGGTTGTCCTCCAATAATGTAATACTGGACTGTAAGAACAAGACGCTAGTTCTTGGTTCAACGGTAGCAGATCGGAGTCCAGAAGTACGACTGAATTTCATAACGGAGGCACAAGCAAATAAATGCTTGCAGAAAGGATGTCAAGGATACATGGTTTTCCTCTCTGTTCAAGCAGAAGTCGAAGAAGGAATTGAGACGATTGTAGTAGTTAATGAATTTCCTGAAGTCTTTCCAATGGAAATTCAAGGATTGCCTCCGGAACGAGAAGTGGAGTTTGCAATCAACATTGCGCCTAGAGCAGGACCAGTATCCAAAGCCCCATATCGGATGGCTCCTAATGAAATGAGTGAGATGAAGAAGCAGATTGAGGATCTTTTAGAAAAGGGTTTCATTCGACCTAGTGTTTCTCCCTGGGGTGCTCCAGTGCTATTTGTTAAAAAGAAAGATGGCAACTTAAGACTGTGTATTGACTACAGAGAGCTGAACAAGATCACAGTTAAGAACAAGTACCCTCTCCCCAGAATTGATGATTTGCTAGATCAATTGGCTGGAGCGAGTCTATTCTCCAAGATTGATTTACGATCTCGCTACCATCAGTTGAGAATTAAGTCAGGTGACATTTCAAAGACTGCTTTCAGAACACGTTATGGGCATTTTGAGTTTTTGGTGATGCCTTTTGGTCTGACTAATGCTCCTGCAATTTTCATAGATTATATGAACTGGATCTTCAGGCCTTATTTAGATTAATTTGTGGTGGTCTTCATAGATTATATTCTGGTTTACTCCAAGTCTGCTGAGGAGCATGAAAGGCATTTGAGAATTGTTCTTGGTACCCTCAAAGAGAGGCAGCTCTACGCTAAGCTAAGTAAGTGTGAGTTTTAGCTTTCAGAAGTCAAATTTCTTGGTCACGTCATATCCCAAGACGGGGTAGCTGTGGATCCTAGCAAAGTTGAAGCTATTTTAAGCTGGGAGCAGCCAAAGACGGTGATAGAGATCAGAAGTTTCTTGGGCTTAGCAGGGTATTACAGAAGATTCATCCAGGACTTTTCTCGAATTGCCTTGCCACTAACCAAGCTTACCAGAAAGAATCAGCAGTTTAAGTGGGACGAGAAGTGTGAGGCTAGTTTTCAAGAGTTAAAGCATAAATTAACCACTACTCCTGTGCTGATTATCCCAGACCCAACTCAGACTTATGTAGTCTACACTGATGCTAGTAAACAGGGGTTGGGATGTGTGCTGATGCAGCAAGATAGAGTAGTAGCCTACGCCTCATGGCAGTTAAACCCGCATGAACAGAATTATCCCACTCATGATCTGGAGCTTGTAGTGGTGGTTTATGCTCTAAAGATATGGAGGCATTATTTATATGGAGCTACAATTGAATTGTACTGTGACCACAAAAGCCTGAAGTATCTGCAAGATCAGAAAGAGCTAAATATGAGACAACGGTGATGGATAGAATTGTTAAAGGATTACGATTTCCAAATTAAATACCATCCAAGAAAAGCCAATGTAGTGGCTGATGCTCTGAGTAGAAAGCTGGTGCAGGTAGCATATATGATGATCAAAGAATTAAAGTTGATTGAGGATATCCGAGATTGGAGCCCTTTGTATCAGATGCAAGTGATAGAAAGTTTCTACGGGGGAGTACATGTCAAAGCTTGCATAGAATATGAGATCAAAGAGGCTCAAGGACAGGATAAGCTCGCCATGATTTTTAAGGACAAGCTGGAGAGAGGGCAGACGAAGAATTTTGAGATTTCCTCAGATAGATTGTTAAGGTTTAGAGGAAGACCCTACATTCCCAATGCTAGGGGACTAAGGGAGAAGATTCTGGATGAAGCACATAAAAGCCAATATACAGTGCATCCAGGTATGACCAAGATGTATCATGATGTTAAAAGATTATTTTGGTGGCCTGGACTGAAGAAAGATGTAGTAGCTTATGTGTCCAAGTGCTTAACATGTCAGAAAGTGAAGATTGAGCATCAGAAGCCAGCAAGAACATTGCAACCCCTAGATGTCCCTGAATGAAAGTGGGACAGTATTGCCATGGACTTTGTAGAAGGACTACCCATGACCCCAACTAAGCATGATGCAACATGGGTGGTAATTGATCGGTTGACAAAGTCAGCTCATTTCCTGGCAATAAATAAGAGGGATTCTCTAGAGAAGTTGGCAAGATTGTACATAAAGGAAATTGTTAGACTGCATGGAATCCCAAGCAGTATTGTGTCTGATAGAGACCCTCGATTCACGTTAAACTTTTGGAGGGCTTTGCAGCGAGAGATGGGTACTACTCTCAGATTCAGCACAGCTTATCATCCTCAAACAGATGGTCAGTCTGAGAGAACAATCCAGACACTAGAAGATATGTTGAGAGCATGTGTCTTGGATTTTAAAGGCAGTTGGGATACTCATCTACCATTGATAGAATTTGCATACAATAATAGCTATCAAGCTAGTATTCAGATGGCCCCATTCGAAGCACTTTATGGACGAAAGTGTAGATCTCCCTTATGCTGGCTTGAGTTAAGTGAGAGAAGAATGTATGGTCCTGATATTGTGGATCAGACTGCTGAGCAGATTGCAATGATTAGAAAATGGATGATGACGGCTCAAAGTCGACGGAAGAGTTATGTAGATGTCAGACGAAAGTCGTTGGAGTTTGAAGAAGGCGAGCATGTATTTCTTAAGTTAACTCCAACTACGAGAGCCAGACGATCAATCAAGGTGAAAAAGTTGCATCCTAGATACATCGGACCATTTCAGATTCTCTCAAGGATAGGATCAGTGGCCTACAAGTTGGCACTTCCTCCAAATCTCAGCCAGATACATGATGTATTCCATGTTTCCCAGCTAAAGAAGTATGTTCCAGATCCAGCGCATGTGATTGAACAAGATGAAGTTGCGCTGCGAGATGACCTGACCTATAAAGTTGGACCAGTACAAATAGTTGATAGAAAGGTCAAGCAACTGCGTAATAAGCAGATTCCTATAGTCAAAGTGATCTGGAAAGGACTAACAGAGAATGAAGCTACCTGGGAAATAGAAGAAAAGATGAAGGAGATGTACCCTGATTTATTTCGATAGAGTGTATATGTTGTAAATTTCGGGGACGAAATTTATTTTAAGGGGGAGAGAAATGTAACATCCCTAATTTCTGTACTACGTTGTATGTACAGGTTAAATGAAATATATGAGATTTTTAGGAAAATATGTGGCCATATTTATGTAAAGAAAAGGATTAATTGGAAGAGGAAGAAAGTCTAAAAGACAAAGTACAAAATTACGAAAATGCAACTGTGATGCCCTAAGAAACCAGAAGTAAATAGAGGGCATTTTAGAGTTGCTTATGTATAAGCATGAATTAGTTCCCATTGCATGATAACATGTTAGGCATTCAATCAAACATGCATAACCTTATAGTTTATATTACTTGCTATTGGGATTTCCATGAAATCTCATTCCTTCCATATAATTAAACATGCTCTAGGTGCTGGATCTTCTCAAGGCAAGAGGGTAAATGTTGATGGATGACTGTACATAATTTAAAGAGTGTGCACTTTAATTACAAGATGATGTTTTGGTTTGTATGATGCATGCTACTCATGAATCCAATCTGAGGTAGTGTACTTCCATCGGTATTTTGATTGACTTATATGATGAGTTTTTATATGAAATTTGGCATGAACATAGATAAGATCAAGAGATTTAAATGGACACCAAGAATGCCTCATTTGGTTAAGAACGCGAATTATTATGATTTTTCAAAGTTAGGAGTTGAAATCTTGAATAAGGTAAAATGACTACTCAGAGGCAGTAAGGTTCATGCGCTAATTTCATATAGTAAACGAATGAGTTTTTCCTCGAAATTTTGTGAGATTAAATTAGACATATGGAGATTTAAACCCATATGTAATTCAACTAAATTGGATAAGTATACAAGGAGAAATGAATTTTTGAAAATGGGGCAAAGAAACTGGAACTTCCAGATTTACCAAATAAACAGTAAAGTTCAACGAATAAACTGATTTGATATGGACAATAAGATCTCATTTTCATATTTTTCTCTCACATTTAAATGAAAGAGATTTCATTAGAAATTGGAATCACCTTAAAACGATTTTTCTATATTTATTTATGAATTTCCAAATTTCAGGTTGTAATCTGGAATTACCGAGTGAATAGTGGCAGTGAACAGTATCCGTAAGCCCAACTCTTGGAAATACATGTTTTTGGGGTTAAGAGGTATTGCAATGTTCTAAAATAGTTCCAATTGAGTATAAGTAAAGTTAAGGTTTAAGCTCAAAATTTAAGGTCAAAGTTTAAGGATTGAGATTAAGGATATTTACTAGAGAATGCTGTTATACTGGCAGAATATCAAAAGTACTGTGTACGTAGGTGCTATCTAAGGAGGCTGGAAGTGAGTGGACCTAATCAGTTCATCCAGTCTTTCCTAAGTACTTACGTAGAATGGTAGTTCTCATGGGAATTACCGAATCAGTACAGTTATCTTCTGTCAGGATTTTTGGCAAAGAGAGATATAATAAAGTTAAGATTACTTTCGTAAGTGTACTATGAGATGTTTGAAGGAGGATGTAACATCCCAATTTTCAGGCCTAGAGATGCAGAGATAGCCTAAGATTAGGAGGCTACTAGACCCCTTTTTAGCAGAAGTCCCAGAGGAACGCAAAGAGTTTCAGGGACTGAGCTGCGAGTAAGTAAAGGTACGGGGACTTATGTGTAAACAGTGGAAGTCCCAAGGGGTAAATGGCCATTTGGGGATGATGTAAAGGTCAAAGGTTCAAGAGTTGACCAGTTAGGTCGCGATGATAAAGAAGTTGGTCGCGACGAGAGTGTATTATGGTCGCGACTAATATTGGCAGAGAGGATTGGTCGTGACGGATATGTATGTGGTGTCGTGACTAATGAGTAGAATGAGCCTGGTTGCGACTAAAAAGTGATGTGGTCGCGAAGAAAGATGTTATGTCGCGATAAGGTGATGATGAGGTCGCGACTAGTGGCTAAAGTGGTGCCAAGCGTATGGGCCAAGAGTTGTGAAGGTCCAAAGGAGATAGTTACCCGGTTAGAGATAGAACTGGGGCAAGAGGTCAGAAACAGGAAAGGTTATCTGGAGACCATGAGGTGGACTGATAAGGTATCCTCATGGGACCCACAAGATGCCACATGGCATTAGAGCATGATTCAATGACCTTTCAGTAGAGTAAAGTTACTCAGTTGGCACGATAACCGAGGAGGTGATCAGATAAGTCTGGGACTTATCTGGATAGCATTGGAAGGCGTGAGAGGTCTCTTCCAGGCGCCACATGGCACTAATCTGGAGAAAGCAGATAAAGCTGAGGACACGCTTTATGAGGCAGGACTCTGGACCAGTGAGTCAGCCTGATGAGTCAGCATGCTGAGGTGTCCAGGATTTTCAGCATTTGGAAAATGTGGCGCTGAGGTGGCAGGCTGAGGTGGCACTGATGATGCAGTAAAGAGGAATAAAGGAAAATAGGAAATTCCAGGAAAAACCAGGACCACATATTCAGAGTTCCTGGAAATTACGATATTGCCATTGAGGGAGGCTATATATACCCCCCCTTTCATTCATTTGGATCCCGCAGATGAGCAAGAGGAAAGGGAGAGAAAGAAGAGAGAGAAGGAGAAGGAAGGGAAGAGAGAAAGGGAGAAAGGAAGAAAGGAAGTTCTGGCGGAGCTGGAAGCAGAATAGGGTTCTGCTAAGCTAGCCAGGTAGTAACTAATCCTAGCTTTTATGTAATGGCTTTGTGATTTGTTGTGCTATTGTTTGGTTGGATTGTTGTCTTATATGTTATGTCTGAAGCTCTGCTATAATGCTATGATCATATGTTATTAAGCATGGAAGCACGCAACATACTTATCTGTACACAATCATAAGCAAGCACTGTCATTCTGCATTACATATATTGTTATGATTGTTGCTACTGAGATTCCCCCGAATCTCATCCCCATACATAACCCATTACAGGGAGGTTATGCTGAAGTGGATTTTGAGAATGCTAAGAGACGCCGTTATGCTGCCGAAGTAAAGACTGAACATCAGTATATGATAAGTACTGTGTACGTAGTGCTGTCTAAGGAGGCTAGAAGTGAGTGGGCCTAGCCGGTTCATCTAGTCTTTCCTGGGTACTACGTAGAATGGTAGTTCTCATGAGGGGATTACCGAATCAGTACAGTTCAGTTCTTTGTACAGATGAAGCGTAGCGGTTATGCTGCTGGAGTTTAGGCAGAAAGAGATGTAATAGAGATAGAAAGATTATGTATATGTCTTGTTGTGTATGCCTTGCTGTATGACATTATGTTATTCAATGATAAATATTGTTTGGCATATTCAATTTATGTATGGTAAATTAAGGGAAAATTCGCAGGTTCTGAGGCAGCAGTGTTCTGACCTCAGTTTGACCTAGTAAACGGAGGAGTCTGGCCACGAGAGTTAGTGAGCCGGTAGTACACATCTGGGGAATTCCATGAATAGGTAATAAGCCTCATTTGGATGTGTATAATGAGAGAAACCAGTTCTCAAAGTAAAGGTTAAGAATAAGGAACTTAGGAGTAAAAGTTCAATCTCTGGACTTAAGTTAAGCTAAAATTGCTTCCACAAGTGTACTCTGAGGAGAATAAAGGAGGATGTTTCACAGAACACCTTGGGATCTTGCAAAATCACTCAACAAACCCTTTACAAGTGCATTATCTTCATCATTATCATGCAAACTCAATTCATATTCATCCCTAACCTCTTTAACAGCATAATCAATGGCATTTAAAGCAGTAAAAGTAGAATTATCATAGGGATATCTCATTGCTTCATTCATGTTAAAACTTACCACATGTTCTCTAACTTCCATTGTAATAGAACTATGCTTCATACTAATGATGGTCGAGGCCACCCGAGCCTTTAGGATGATGTATTGCCAACTACTCAGGCACGTAATTAGCAGGAAAGAGATGCCGCCATAGCTGTAGTAGTAGCTGAGGCAGTAAGCAACCTGAGGCCACCCGAGCCTTTAGGATCAGCTAGTAGAGAACCACAACAGGTGCAGCCCCCGAGACGGGTTGACCCAAGAGAGGATGCAGCTAGCATCCAACAATGGATGATTAGATTCTGCAAGTACAATCCTCCAGTGTTTGAAGGAACATTCGAGGTGCAGATAGCTGAGGATTGGATTAGCAGATTAGAAAAGATCTTCAAGGTTCTTGACTGCCCAACGGAAACTAAAGCTCAGATGGCTATCTATCAGCTAGAAAAAGATGCTGACAGGTGGTGGAAGAACACTGAGCTACTTCTACAAGCAAGAGACATTCTGATCACCTGGGAAGTGTTTCTTGAGCAGTTTCATGAAAAATATTTTCCTCAGTCAGTTCGGGATGAAAAAGAGGCTGAATTCCTTGTACTAAGACAAGGAGAGAAGGAGTCGTTTGATGAATATCTTGCTAAGTTCATCCGGTTATCTCAATATTCCACTTATTTGCGCCAAGTGGATGATGAACGTTGGATGACAAAAAGGATGATTCGAGGGCTGAACTCTATGCTAAAGGAGAAGTTAACTCCTCAACAATACTGCCAGTTTAACAAGGCCGTGGAGGCATGCCATATTGTTGAAAATAGCATGAATCACAGAATGCTATTTAGATCGGGAACCAGGGATCAAGCAGCTCCTGATAAAGCCAGTCAAAATCAAGAATCTGCCAGTGGTAGCGGCTACAGGAAGAGAAAGCGACCATGGCAAAATAGGAGGCCAAGTAGAGGAAATTTCTGCGGAAGGTCCAATAACAGAGATACGAAGGCCCAAACCTATGACAAGTGTGGAAAGAATCATGGTGACAGACCATGTTTAAAGGGCCAGAATGTTTGTTACACCTGCGGAAAGCCCGGACATTTTTCCCGAGAATGCCCTCAAGCTATAACAAATCCAAGGCCAAGGACACCAGGACGAGTGTTTGCACTCACTAGGGAGGATGCTTAGTGGTCACCTGAGATGATCCAAGGTACAATCTATCTCAATGATCATGCTGTGACTGCTCTATTTGATTCGGGTGCAAGTCATTCCTTTATTTCCTATGAGTGTGCTAAACGCCTAGGCCTTCGGATTAGCAAGTTGCGTTATGATATACATGTGAAAACTCCCACTAATGCTAGGGTAGTTACATCTGATGCCTGTTTGAATAGTATAGTGCGTTATGAGCACTGCTATACCACCCTAGACTTAATATGTATGCCTTTTCGAGAGATCGATGTCATCCTTGGTTTAAATTGGTTAGCCTCCAATAATGTAATGCTGGATTGCAGGAACAAGACCCTAGTTCTTGGCCCAAAGGTCGCTGATCTGAGTCCAAAAGTAAGATTGCATTTCATAATGGATGCTCAGGCAGATAAATACCTACGGAAAGGATGTTAGGGTTATATGGTATTCTTTTCTGTTCAAACAGAGGTAGAAGAAGGAATTAATGAGATCCCAGTAGTCAATGGATTTCCTGAAGTCTTTTCGAAGGAGATTCAGGGATTGCCTTCAGAACGTAAAGTGGAGTTTGCGATTGACATTGTACCTGGAGCTGGACCAGTATCCAAAGCCCCATATAGAATGGCTCCTAATGAGATGATGGAACTAAAGAAGCAAATTGAGGAGCTATTGGAGAAGGGTTTCATAAGACCCAGTGTATCACCATGGGGTGCTCCTGTGTTATTTGTTAAGAAGAAGGATGGCAGTCTAAGGCTATGCATTGACTACCGGGAGTTGAACAAGATTACGGTCAAGAATAAATACCCTCTTCCCAGGATCGAAGATGAAACATCCTCCTTTATACTCCTCAGAGTACACTTGCGGAAGCTATATTGGCTGTACTTAAGTCCAGAGATTGAACTTTTAACTCTTAAGTTCCTTATTCTGAACCTTTACTTTGCGAACTGATTTCTCACCTTCTACACATCCAAATGAGGCTTAATACCTATCCACGGAATGCCCCAGATGTGTACTACCGGCTCACTAAATCTCGTGGCCAAACTCCTCCGTTTACTAGGTCAAGCTGAGGTCAGAACACTGCTGCCTCAGGACCTGCGATTTTCCCCTCTTAATTTAACATACATAAATTGAATATGCCAAACAACATTTATCATTGAATAACAGAATGTCATACAGCATGGCATATACAACAAGCATACATAGAATTCTCATATTTATATTACATCTCTTTCTGCCTAAACTCCGGCAGCATAACCGCTACGCTTCATCTGTACAAAGAGCTGAACTGTACTAATTCGGTAATTCCCTCATGAGAACTACCATTCTACGTAGTACCCAGGAAAGACTAGATGAACCGGCTAGGGCCACTCACTTCTAGCCTTCTTAGACAGCACTAAGTACACAGTACTTATCATATACTGATGTTCAGTCTTTACTTCGGCAGCATAACGGCGTCTCCTGGCTTTCTCAAAGTCTACTTCAGCATTACCTCCCTGTAATGGGTTATGTATATATAGGGATGAGATTCGGGGGAATCTCAGTAGCAACAATCATAATAATATATGTAATGCAGTGTGACAGTGCTTGCTTGTGATTGTGTACAGATAAGTATGCTGCGTGCTTCCATTCTTAATAACATATGATCATAGCATTACAGCTGAGCTTCAGACATAACATATAAGACAACAATCCAACCAAACAATAGCACATCAAATCACAAAGCAATTACATAAAAGCTAGGATTAGTTACTACCTGGCTAGCTCAGCAGAACCTTACTATCTCTATTCTGCTTCCAGCTCCGCCAGAACTTCCTTACTTCCTTTTCTCCTTTCTCTCTTCATTTCCTTCTCCTTCTCTCTCTTCTTTCTCTCCCTTCTCCTCTTCATACGTGAATGGCAATGGAATGGAGGGGGGTATTTATAACCTCCTCCGATGGCAATCCCGTAATTTCCATGAACTCTGATCCTGCGGTCCTAGTTTTTCTTGGATTTTCCTATTTTCTTTAATTCCTCCTTTACTGCATCATGCATGACATCATTGGGACACCTCACAGGACACCTCAGCGCCACATTTATCACATGCCGAAAATCCTGGACACCTCAGCAGCTGACTCAGCATGCTGACTCACCGGTCCAGTCTCCTGCCTCGTAATACGTGCCCTTAGCTTTATCTTCTTTCTGCAGACTAATGCCATGTGGCGACTGGAAGAGACCTTGCACGCTTCCCAATGCTATCCAGATAAGTCCCAGACTTATCTGATTACTTCCTCAGTTTTCGTGCCAACCGAGTAACTTTACTCTACTGAAAGGTTACTGAATCATCACTCTAATGCCATGTGGCATCTTGTGGGTCCCATGAGGATACCTTATCAGTCTACCTCATGGTTTCCAGATAACCTTTCCTATATCTGACCTCCTACCTCCGGTCTATCTCTAACCGGGTATCTATCTCTTTTGGACCTTCTCAACTCATGGCCCATACGCTTGGCACTACTTTAGTCACTAGTCGCGACCTATACATCATCTCATCGCGACATAGCATCTTTTGGTTCATTAGTCGCGACCACAGCATTCACTAGTCGCGACCACAACATTCTTTAGTCGCGACCATAACAGTCTTTCGTCGTGACCACATCACTTTTTAGTCGCAACCAGGCTTATTCTACTCATTAGTCGCGACACCACATACATATCCGTCACGACCAAGCCTCTCTTCCAATATTAGTCGCGACCACACCTATCTCGAGTCGTGACCAAAATGGTCAGCTCTCAACTCTCCAACCTTTAACTTTTACATCATCCCAAATGGCCATTTACCCCTTGGGACTTCCACACATGAGTCCCCATACCTTCACTTACTCGCAGCTCAGTCCCTGAAACTCTTTGCGTTCCTCTAGGACTTTTGCTAAAAAGGGGTCTAGCAGCCTCTTAATCTTAGGCTATTTCTGCATCTCTAGGCCTGAAAACTAGGATGTTACATTTCTCCTCCCCTTTAAATAAATTTCATCCTCGAAATTTAATCAGTACCATAGCCAAATTAACTTAACATCTGGCAAAGTACTCATCATAACTTTACATCTCTTTATATTATGCTTTTCTTTTCTCTGGATCAACTCAATCAGAGTCGAAATCTACTTTTATCTTATGGATCACTTACTGCACTTTTTAAGTAGTGTCCATTTGTTTCATATGAAATTCTCTCGAATATTACTGTATTCGGGAATTTCTTCTAACTACTCATCATACTTTTAACATTTATCTCTTATTACTTCTCTTAATATCTCGCAGACTGCTTTAATATCTGCAATATCTCATCTTTCTTTTTATATAATCATATACTCTCATCATTCTTAGCACTTAACTTCATACAGAGAGAGGACTTACGCAGCTATTCTTTCTTTACTTTGCTGCTAAATGAGAGCATCTACTCTTAAATAAGAGCACCTATGCATAATGCCTGGCCAACATACTGCAGGACTGCATACCTGCTTATGAATGCAAAGCTCTAATGCTGGAGCTCAAGCATTTCTGTTCTAACTAGGCACAGCTCTAACACTCGGAGCTTGCATAGTTCTAGCATAACATAAGGCCTAGCATCTCATGCAAGGAGTGAAAGCTCTCATTTTCTATTCTCTTTCATAGCATAACATTTAAACATATGATCCCTACCAAACAGGGAGCCTCTCTGTCTGTTCATAAAATGCACATCTCTAGGTGCGTATCATATTACAAGTTTACTACCGTGTATCTCATTACATGCCTTTGATACTTTATCATGGCATCTCTAGCCAACTCTGGCTATTTCATGGTATATATCACCCTTTCATAACTTATCTTGAGATACCATAAGGCTAACATTCTCTTTCTCATAGAACTGAGTTCTATCTTTGCTTTGCCTTAGACCTTTTTCTCTAGGTCTTCTCTAGCCTTTTAATCTCTTTTTACCCTCATCTGGGGGAATATATCTACTCATACTCTTCTGTTCTCATTACACTGAGGATTTTCTTCTCTGCGTCTCATTACACTGAGGATTTTCTTCTTTGCTTCTCAAGCATCCTTCTACTCATATTAGTCGTGACCATACTTCTTTCTCGTCGCGTCTAAACCTCTTTCTGTAACTATTAGTCGCGACCACACCTATCTCCAGTCGCGACCAAAATGGTCAGCTCTCAACTCTCCAACCTTTAACTTTTACATCATCCCAAATGGCCATTTACCCCTTGGGACTTCCACACATGAGTCCCCATACCTTCACTTACTCGTAGCTCAGTCCCTGAAACTCTTTGCGTTCCTCTAGGACTTCTGCTAAAAAGGGGTCTAGCAGCCTCTTAATCTTAGGCTATTTCTGCATCTCTAGGCCTGAAAACTGGGATGTTACAGAAGACCTGCTAGACCAATTGGCAGGAGCGAGCTTATTCTCTAAGATTGATTTGAGATCTGGCTATCATCAGCTAAGGGTAAAGTCAGATTATATTTCAAAGACTGCTTTTAGGACACGCTACGGATATTTCGAATTTCTTGTGATGCCTTCTGGGCTAACGAATGCACCTGCTATTTTCATGGATTACATGAACCGGATCTTCAGGCCTTATCTAGATCAGTTCGTTGTGGTCTTCATTGATGATATCTTGGTGTACTCCCAATCTGCACAAGAACATGAAAGGCATTTGAGAATTGTTCTTAGTACCCTTAATGAAAAGAAGCTTTATGCTAAGCTGAGTAAGTACGAGTTTTGGCTTTCAGAAGTCAAATTTCTCGGTCATGTCATATCCCGAGAAGGGGTAGCTGTGGATCCTAGCAAAGTTGAAGCAGTTTTGAGCTGGGAGCAGCCGAGGACAGTGACGGAGATCAGAAGCTTTCTTGGCCTAGCAGGGTACTATAGAAGATTTATTCAAGACTTTTCTCGAGTTACCTTGCCACTTACCAAGCTTACCAGAAAGAACCAGCAGTTTAAGTGGGATAAGAAGTGCGAGGCTAGCTTCCAAGAGTTGAAGCAGAGATTAACCACTACTCGGTGCTGATTATTCCAGACCGAACTCAGACTTACATAGTCTACACTAATGCTAGCAAGCAGGGGTTGGGATGTGTACTGATGCAGCAAGGTCGAGTAGTAGCCTACGCCTCTCGGCAGTTAAAGCCACATGAAGAGAATTATCCCACTCATGATCTGGAGCTTGCGGCGGTGGTTTATGCTCTGAAGATATGGAGACACTATTTATATGGAGCAACTATAGAGTTGTATTATGACCATAAAAGCCTGAAGTATCTACAGGATTAGAAGGAGTTAAATATGAGGCAACGGCGATGGATAGAATTGTTGAAAGATTATGACTTCCAAATTAAATACCATCCAGGAGAAGCCAATGTGGTAGATGATGCCCTAAGCAGAAAAGTGGTGCAGATTGCACACATGATGATCAAGGAGTTGGAATTGATAGAAAATATGCGAGATTGGAGCCCTTTATATCAAATGCAACTGACGAGAGTCCTTACGGAGGGGTTCATGTCAGAGCTTGCATAGAAGATGAGATAAAAGAGGCACAAAAGCAGGATAAGCTCGCAGCAATATTTAAAGATAAGCTGGAGAGGGGGAAGACTAAGAATTTTGAGGTCTCCCCGGAAGGATTGTTGCAGTTCAGGGGAAGGCCCTATATTCCTAATGCTATGGGATTAAGAGAAAGAATTCTGGAGGAAGCACATAAAAGCTGGTATACAGTACATCCAGGTATGACCAAGATGTACCATGATGTTAAAAGGTTGTTTTGGTGGCCTGGATTGAAAAAGGATGTAGTGGCTTATGTGTCGAAGTGCTTGACCTGCCAGAAAGTAAAAATTGAACATCAAAAGCCAGCAAGAACATTACAGCCTCTAGATATCCCTGAGTGGAAATGGGATGGTATTGCCATGGACTTTGTGGAAGGACTACCCATGACTCCAAGTAAACATGATGCAGTATGGGTAGTAGTTGATCGATTGACAAAGTCAGCACATTCCCTGGCAATCAATAAAAGAGATTCTCTAGAAAAGCTGGCAAAGTTGTACATAAAAGAGATTGTTAGGCTTCATGGTATCCCAAGCAGCATTGTGTCCGATAGAGACCCTCGATTTACTTCTAATTTCTGGAGGGCTTTATAGGAAGAAATGGGCACTACTCTCAGATTCAGTACAACTTATCATCCTCAAACAGATGGATAATCTGAAAGAACGATACAAACGTTAGAGGATATGCTGAGAGCATGTGTCTTAGATTTTCAAGGTAGCTGGGATATCCATTTATCACTCATAGAGTTTGCATATAATAATAGTTATCATACTAGTATTCAGATGGCACCTTTTGAAGCTCTATATGGACGTAAATGTAGATTGAAACATCCTCCCTTAGACTCCTCATAGTACACTTGCGGAAGCAACATTAGCTTGATTATACCTTAACTTAAGCCTAGTAATTCAAAATTTTACTCTTAAGTTCCTTATTCTGGACCTTTAGTTTGAAAATTAATTAATCTCATTCTACACGTCCAAACAAGGCTTATTACCTATCCACGTAATGCCCCAGATGTGTACGACTGGCCTGCCAAATTTTGTGGCCAAACTCCTTCGTTTACTAGGTCAAACTGAGGTCAAAACACTGCTACCTCAAGACCTGCGAATTTCTCCCTTAATTCCCCATTCACAAATTGAAATGCCAAACAATATTTATTATTAAATAATAAAATGTCATACAACAAGGCATACAGCAAATTATCATATTTCTATTACATCTTTTCCTGCCTAAAATCCGGCAGCACAACCGCTACATTCCTTCTGTAGAAAGTAACCAATCTTGTACCGATTCAGTAATTCCCGTAGGAGCTACCATTCTACGTAAGTACCCAGGAAAGACTGGATGAACCGGCTAGGTCCACTCACTTCCAGCCTCCTTAGACAGCACCTACGTACACAGTACGTATCAGTTCCTTTCTTTGTTCCTTCTTCGTTGCTAGAATTTTGGCAGCCTAACGGCGTCTCTCCAAATTTCCAGATTTTATTTTAACAGAACCTCCCCTGTAATGTTATATATGGGAATGAGATTCGGGGGAATCTCAGTAGTAATAATCATAACAATATATGTAATGCAGAGTGACGGTGCTTGCTTGTGATTGTGTACAAATAAGTATGCTGCGTGCTTCCATATCAATAACATATGACCATAGCATTGTAATAGAGCTTCAAGCATAACATATAAGACAACAATCCAACCAAACAATAGCACAACAAATCACAAAGACATTACATAAGAGCTAGGATTAGTTACTACCTCAAAAGCAGAGCTCCAGAACTTCTATACTGCTTCCAACTCCACCAGAACTTCCTTTCTTTCTTTCTTTCTCCTTCTCTCTCTTCTTTCTCTCTCTTTTCTTGCCAAAAGTGTGGGATGCATAAAATGGGAGGGGAAGGGGGTATTTATAGCTTTAATGGATGGTATTTCTGTAATTTTGAAGCCATCTGAACATGTGGTCCTGGTTTTTCCTGGATTTTCCTATTTTTCTTTATTCCTTTTTACTGCATCATGCATGACATCATCCAGGACACCTCACCGGGACACCTCATCGCCACATTCTTCACATGTCACAATTCCTGGACATCTCATCAGCTGACTCAGCAGTTCAGTCCAATCCAGTACCGGTCCAGAGTCTTGCACCGTAATACGTGTCGTCAACTTTTCTTCTGCCTCTAAGATTGCGCCATGTGGTACCTGGAAGGGACCTTTCACGCCTTCCAATGCTATCCAGATAAGTCCCAGACTTTATCTGATCACCTCCTCGGTTATCGTGCCGACCGAGTAACTTTACTTTATTGCAACAGCATTAAAATAGTATTTTAATGCCACTTTTTCTCACATATCACTGGGCCTACGTTTTTGGGCTCTGGGTATGTTATCTTGGATCCTGATCAAGCTCAAGTACTCTGATGGCTCGATTCCCAAGAAACATCCCTCGGCAAATTACCAAAATACCCCTGGGTGCCCTTTCTTGCACTATTTTAACCCTAAGGGTAAAATCGTCATTTCACACCCTTTTGTACTCTGTCAGAGTATATACTGACTCTAAGTAACTTTATCTGTATGTGCCTTGGCCTGGGCCTGTCCAGAATGACCAAAATGCCCTCATACATCTACTACCCCTTTAGTACAACACAGGGGCATTTTCGTAATTTCGCACTTTTCCGGGGTTCTGCCGGACACTGGCCCACCTATCAGTCTAAGTGTCTTACTGGGCCTTGTTGGCGCCAATATTGGGCCTTTCAGGGTCCATTACCTTCATGGCACGCATTACGAGAAATCTCCCCCGTTAATGTTTATTGAATATTTAATCTATTTTTCACCGTTTATACACATATCCGGACACCGGCTCCTTCTGTCCGATACACTGGCCTGCGGTGTTCAGGCATCCCTGTGAGTCATATCAGTCATCTGACTAAGGTCATCCAAACTCATTCAGTCACTTTTCAAATACCGATAAATCTCCCTATCGGATACCCGGAGGCCTCACACTCCCGTCTGGATTTTCTAATTTGAGAATAACTTTTTCTACAGGCCTCCTATCGGTATTCTGTCAGTTTCCTGACATCCGCCCCATAAGGACGTATCATCCTGTATTTTCTCACCTAGATCTGAAATCTAGGATATCCGGTATGAATTTTTATAACTTTTGGACGATTAGTCCATTTCTGGCTATCTGGAGTCTTCAAAAATTCCTGTATTAAGCCAGATTACCGAGCGTCCCTTGCTCTCTCTACCGGTGAAATTTGGGATTAAAATGCCGTCGGACAGTCCAAACCACTTCCGGCCTGACTTTCTTTAATTACACTTTAGCCCCAAGGAACTTTTCTTCTTTTCATTTAAGTCCCTTTTTATTTGGCTAAAATTACACTTAAGGACCCCACCTTTTTGTCCTTAAACTTTCCATAATTCTTTCATACTTATAGGGACCTCGTATGCTTATTTCACAGTTCAGTGAAATGATCAGCATAATTTTATCTATTTTCTGGCAAAATATGGTACTCATCGGCTACCAGCCCGATCTTTCCCATAATTACGATTTTGCCCCTGCATTTTCTTTCTGGCCTCATTACTTATCTTCTCATCCCTTATCTTAAGTTCTAGAAATTCTCTTTCAATAACTCATCCCTTAAACTCTTCGGGAGTCATCGTTAATTGAAAAGCTCGACAACCCGCCCATATCAGGTTATCTTACACAGGAGCCAGCCCATATCAAACTTCCTGCAGAATTCCTAGGCTTAAGACTTAGGATATTCCTCACATTCCTCATTTTGAACCTAGGCGAACTGTCCCGATTCTGTAGGTTAAAGACTTAACTCATCTTTAAATCCTGAAGGACTTAGCTCATCCCTCGGATCCTTACAAAATATAGGTAAGTAATCCGCCCATATCAGATTACTACCCTGGGACTACGGGTTTAGCAGCCTGCCCATATCATACTACTTCCCAGTGCTCCTAGACCAAAAATCGGGATGTTACATAGATCCCCCTTATGCTAGTTAGAATTGAGCGAGAGAAGAATGCTTGGTCCTGATATAGTGGATCAAACTGCAGAACAGATTGCTGTGATTAGAAAACGATTGCTGACGGCTCAAAGCAGACAGAAAAGCTATGCAGATGTCAGAAGGAAGCCGTTGGAGTTTGAAGAAGGTGAACATGTATTCCTTAAGTTAACTCCAACTACAGGAGCCGGACGATCGATTAAAGTGAAGAAGTTACATCCAAGATACATCGGGCCATTCCAAATTCTCTCGAAGATAGGGACAGTAGCCTATAGGTTGGCTCTTCCTCCAGATCTTAGCCAGATACATGATGTGTTTCATGTTTCCCAATTAAAGAAGTATGTTCCAGATCCATCTCATGTGATTGAGCAAGATGAAGTCGCATTACGAGATGATCTGACCTATGAGGTTGGACCAGTACAAATTTGTAACATCCCGATTTTTGGGTCTAGGAGAACTGGGAGGTAGTCTGATATGGGCAGGCTACTAAACCCGTAGTCCCAGGGTAGTAATCTGATATGGGCGGATTACTTACCTGTATTTTGTAGGAATCCGAGGGATGAGCTAAGTCCTTTAGGATTTAAAGATGAGTTAAGTCTTTAACTTACAGAATCGGGACAGTTCACTTAGGTTCAAAATGAGGAATGTGAGGAATATCCTAAGTTTAAAGCCTAGGAATTCTGCAGGTAGCTTCATATGGGCTGGCTCCAGTGTAAGATAACCAGATATGGGCGGGTTGTCGAGCCTTTCAATTAACAATGACTCTCGAAGAGTTTAGGGGATGAGTTATTGAAAGAGAATTTGTAGACCTTAAGATGAGGGATGAGAAGATGAGGTTAAGATGCCAGAAAGAGAATGCAGGGGCATAATCGTAATTATGAGAAAGATTGGGCTGGTAGCCGATGAGTACCATATTTTGCCAAAAAATAGAGAGAATTATGCTCATCATTTCACTGAACTGTGAAATGTGCATATGAGGTCTCTATAAGTATGAAAGAATTAGAAATGTAACCAAGGGTAAAATGGTCATTTTTGAAAAGTGTGCGCGAGAGCGTACTTTCAGGCAAAAATAGCCCGATCCAGATTAAATATCTGAAAATACAGGAAGATAGAGAAAAGGATTCTGGGTTGAATGACGTAACACAGAATTTTGATTTGAGGTCCCGATTTTTCTGTAAAAATTCTCGAGGATGGGAATTTACAGTTATAATCGGTAAAGGAAAAGCAGTCCAAATAGAGATGATCGGACTGTGGCCAGAGGCCATACAGTGTTTTCAAGGCCCATAGTGACACCAGGGAAGGCCCAGGCCCATAATATTAGTTCAGTAGTAAGAGGGGCCGGTGTCCGGGAAAAAGGTGCAAAATGACGAAAATGCCCTTATGTTATAGAATAACTGAAGAATAAGTAAAGGGTATTTTGGTCATTTGGCTAAGGTTACTCAGTCCATACAGGGTATCTGGATAGTTGACCAGGGTCAGAGAATACTTTGGTAAGATGTGAAAAGACAATAATGCCCCTAGACTTGTTAAAGTAAATAAAGAGAAACCAAGGGTATTTTGGTAATTTGCCAAGGGGTGTTTCTTGGGAATCGGGCCATCAGAGTACTTGGGTTGGATCAGAGACCCAAGATGATATTCCTAGGCCCAAAAACGTAGGTCAGCATAAATGTGAGAAAAATGGCATTAAAATAATGATTTAGTGACTTTTCAGTAAAGTTACTCGGTTGGCACGATAACCGAGGAGGTGATCAGATAAAGTCCTGGACTTATCTGGATGGCATTGGATGGAGTGAAAGGTGCCAGCAAAATGCCACATGGCACCAACATAGAGGAGGAAGAAAAAGTTGAGGACACATGTCACGATCTCAGCCGTGTATTCAGGTGCAAGACTCTGGAACTATCTGGAAACGCTGAGTCAGCTGATGAGGTGTCCCAGGACCTTGCAATTTCGCCATGTGACATATGAGGTGTCCCATGAGGTGTCTCTTGGTATGATGTCATGATGATGCAGTAAAGGGAATAAAGAAAAATGGGAAATTCCGGAAAAACCAGGGCCACAAGTTCAGAAGGCTTCAAAATTACGGAAATGCCATTCACCAAAACTATAAATACCCCCCTTGCTCTTCATTCTCCACGGCCAAGAGCATTCAAGAGAGAGAAGGAAGTGCTAGAGAGAGAAAGTGAGAGAAAGAAAGAAGAAAGGAAGTTCTGGCGAATCCGGAAGCAGTATAGAGATTCTAGAGTTCTGCTAAGCTTTTGAGTTAGTAACTAATCCTAGCTTTTATGTAATGACTTTGTGATTGGATGTGCTATTGTTTGGTTGGATTGTTGTCTTATATGTTATGTCTGAAGCTCTACTGCAATACTATGATCATATGTTATTGAGTATGGAAGCACGCGGCATACTTATCTGTACACAATCACAAGCAAGCACTGTCACACTACATTACATATATTGTTATGATTATTACTACTGAGATTTCCCCCGAATCTCATCCCCATATATAACATATTACAGGGAGGTTATGTCAAAATGAAATTTAAGAATACGGAGAGACGCCGTTATGCTGCCGAAATTATGACAAGATGGCAATAGTAAAGAAAGGAACTGATACGTACTGTGTACGTAGGTGCTGTCTAAGGAGGATGGAAGTGAGTGGACCTAGCCAGTTCATCCAGTCTTTCCTGGGTACTTGCGTAGAATGGTAGTTCTCATGAGAATTACCGAATCGGTACAAGATCAGTTACTTTCTAAAGAAGAAGCGTAGCGGTTATGCTGCCGGATTTTAGGCAGGAAAGATGTAATAGAAATATGAGGATTTTGTGTATGCCTTGTTGTATGAAATTTTGTTATTTAATAATAAATATTGTTTGGCATGTTCAATTTGTGGATGACGAATTAAAAGAGAAATTCGCAGGTTTTGAGGTAGCAGTGTTCTGACCTCAGTTTAACCTAGTAAATGAACGAATTTGGCCACGAAATTTGGTGAGCCAGTTGTACACATCTGGGGCATTACATGGATAGGTGATAAGCCTCATTTGGATGTGTAGAACGAGATAAATTAGTTTTCAAATTAAAGGTTTAGAATAAGGAACTTAAGAGTAAAATTTTGAATTTTTGAGCTTAAGTTAAGATATAATCAAGCTAATATCGCTTTCGCAAGTGTACTCTGAGGGGTCTAAGGGAGGATGTTTCAGAATTGCTGATCGAAAGGTCAAGCAGTTAAGTAATAAGCAAATCCCTCTAGTAAAAGTGATTTGGAAAGGCTTGACTGAACATGATGCTACATGTCACATCCTTATTTTTATACATCTTAGGGACCATTCAGTAGCACTTAAACCACTTTCAGGGTCATTGAAGTCTAAACACTTAATCTGGAATTTTATTCATATCGAGTACTGTTCACTGTGGCAAATTCCAGATGAGTGACCTGATTTTGAAAATTCATAACTAATTCTAGAAAAATCTAAATGAAGTGGTTCAAATTGATACATGAAGCTAACTCAAATATATTTCAGGGAAAAATCATTGGTTGACCAATACTTGACAAATTTAACGTGGGTCAACGTTCCAATATTACTGTTCATCCAATGACTTTCTCCTGAATCCAGCATTCTGGTCCCAAATTTAACCATTTATATCTTTTCGTGTATACATCCAAATTAGACATTCTATATATCAAATTAAAGCTTAGTATGTCTACTTTTTACCCTAAACATTTCGTACATTAATTCAATCATTTACTATTTTTAATGATTTATCAAACATGAATGGGTCTTCACGAGTTACTGTTCACTGAGCCTATTTTCAGCATTTAGTCTTTACATACCCGAGCATACAACCAACACATATCATTCATACAGGCCAGATAACAATTAATATCAAATAATCAACTGTTATATATCAGTGCATGATTAACTCTCTCATATTTTATTACATCCTTCTCTGTCTAAAATCCGGCAGCATAACTGCTACAATTCTTCTTTAGAAAGTAACCGATGTTGTACCGATTCGGTAATTCCCTTATGAGAACTACCATTCTACGTAGTACCCAGGAAAGACTGGATGAACCTTCTGGGTCCACTCACTTCCAGCCTCCTTAGACAGCACTACGTATACAGTACGTATCAGTTCCTTTTCTTTGTTCCGTCTTCGTTGCCGGAATTTCGGCAGCCTACCGGCGTCTCTTAAGATTTCCAAATTTTATTTTGACAGAACCTCCCCTGTAATGTTATGTTTGGGAATGAGATTCAAAAGAATCCCAGTAACAATAATCATAACAAAATATGTAATGCAGAGTGACGGTGCTTGCTTGTGACTGTGTACAGATAAGTATGCTGCATGCTTCCATATTCAATAACATATGATCATAGCATTGGAATAGAGCTTCAAGCATAACATACAGGACATCAATCAACCAAACAAAACAACACATCACAAAGACATTACATAAGAGCTAGGATTAGTTGTTACCTCAAAAGCAGAGCTTCAGAACCTCTCTACTACTTCCAACTCCACCAGAACTTCCTTACTTCTTTCTTTCTCTCACTTTCTCTCTCAAGAACTCTTCCTCTCTTTCTTGCTTGCACCGAAATGAAGGAGTAAGGGGGGGTATTTATAGTGTTGAGCAATGGCAATCTTGTAATTAGGAAGACTTATGATCCTGTGGTCCTGGTTTTTCCTGGAATTTCCTATTTTCTTTAATTCTCTTTTACTGCATCACCCTGGACACCTCATGGGACACCTCATAGGACACCTCACCACCCATATTCTTCATGTGACGAAATTTGGAGGTTCTGGAAGCTTTCCGGTCCAATCCGGTACCGGCCCGATCTATCGCCTCGAAAAACGTGCCGTTTTCTGAATCTGATGTTTCTGAAGATCCTTTTTATGTCTACTAACCTCACATTTTTGTCTACTTTCCTTCTTGGCCTTGAAACTTTCCATAATTACACTTAAGTCCTTTCATTTCCTTTACTAGGTCTAGGGGCATTATTGTCTTTTCATATTTTACCAGAGTATTCTCTGGCCCTGGTCAACTATCCAGATACCCCTTCTTGACTGTCTAACCTTAGCCAAATGACCAAAATACCCTTTACTTATTCTTCAGTTATTCTATAACATAAGGGCATTTTCGTCATTTTGCACATTTTTCCCGGACACCGGCCCCTCTTACCACTGAACTGATATTATGGGCCTGGGCTTCCCTGGTGTCACTACGGAACTTAGAAAACACTGTATGGCCTCTGGCCATAGTCCGATCATCTCTATTCGGACTGCCTTTCCTTTACCGATTATAACTGTAAATTCCCATCTTCGAGAATTTCTACAGAAAAATCGGGACCTCAAATCAAAATTCTGTGTTGCGTCATTCAACCCGGAATCCTTCTCTCTATCTGCCGGTATTTTCAGATATTTTATCCGGACCGGGCTATTTTGGCCTGAAAGTACGCTCCCGCGCACACTTTTCCAAAAATGACCATTTTACCCTTGGTCATATTTCTAATTCTTTCATACACATAGAGACCTCATATGCACATTTCACAGTTCAGTGAAATGATCAGCATAATTTTCTCTATTTTCTGGCAAAATATGGTACTCATCGGCCACTAGTCCGATTTTTCCCATAATTACGATTATGCCCTTGAATTCTCTTCCTGGCATCTCTAGGCCTAAAAATTGGGGTGTTACATTTCTACCCCCCTTAAAATAAATTTCGTCCTCGAAATTTACTTGGCATCTTAGTCAACGATCCTGTATATAGCTCTTCTGTATATCCCTTCCTGGTTTATGACTAAGGCTTGGGGCATTCATCCTCTTATACTTATGGACAACTCATTACACTTGTGAGTAGTGTCCATTTCTTTCATATCTTATTCCTTAGAATTTTTATGTAATTCTGGGGTCTACATCACTCTTCTGACACTTTGCTAATCTCTCAGGAGAGATATTGTTCTTTTGACTTCCTTTCTCCTAATACGAGATCATAACCCAGATAACTTCTCGGACTTTTTCTTAACTGTTCTCATAACTTCATGTACCTATGCCAAACCTTTGTGGCATTTGCACTTTCTTATCCCTTCTTAGGGATTACATATCATTAGGCTACTCTTGCCTTAGCACCTTTCAATTTAACGTGCTACTGGGTTAGGGCTAGATTACTCTTTATATAGCTTTAGGCCCTAGCAATCTCATTCTTATAGAACTACGTTCTATCTCTGCTTTGCCTTAGACCCTCTTCTCTAGGTCTCTATGGCCTTTTAATCTCTCATGACTTGTTATCATGACCACTTTCTTTAGATCCGAAAAGAACTCTTCATTATCCATATCATCATCTAGGCATATAGTTCCTTACAGCTCAGTCGCCCCTACAGCTATGGTTCTTCTTAACCATTCTTAGGGTCGACCTTAGGGAATATTGAAGACTGTGTCTGGGGTAAGAGCAAATACCTTTCCTAGGGATGTCCGCATTCTTAGGGTAACCTCTTACAAAGTGGCCTTTCTTACCACAACTGCTTTGCCCTGCTCGACATTCCCATGTGCCATGGCTCTTTCCACCACATTGACATCTCTGCTCTCCAATCTGATCATTACCTTGATCAATCCCTTGTCTAAACTATCACCTCTTTCTCTTGCTATTGGCTTTACAACTTGAGCTACCTCCCAGAGTGCTCTTAGCCAATGCTTTTCTATTCTCAACACATAGAGGATTCTGTTCTTTGCTTCTCAGGCATACTTCTACCAAACTTTGAATATCAGTACTCAGCTTTGGACTTGGACTCCATCTTTGCTAAGGGAAAGCTAAGTTTAGTCTGTATACTAGAGGCTACCTGAGAAAACCATTATAAAATAATTTCTCTGGGTGAGTTTATCAACTAGTGAAGCTTCCTCACCTTAACTTCGTCTTTGGCATTCATCTTCCCAAAGAGATACTACATTGTACTCATATCTCATGGCTCATTACTTTCCTTAGGCTAGGTCTAACTGCGACCTCGGGATCTAACTGCGATCAACCGTTAGCCTCTTCAGAATCTATCTGCGACCCTGAAGCTGTTAGGATCTAACTGCGACCCTGGAGCCATGCTAGGATCTAACTATGACCCTCCAGAATCTAACTATGATTCTGTTGTACTGTATATCTCCCGAAGATCTTAAACCAACAGACTAAGTTATAAGGTTAACTTCTTCCACCTGTTGATAACTCCATAAAAACTTTAAAAATATATTTAGTAGCCTCCTATTATTTACCCAGACTTTACTTACTTCCTCTTTTACTCAGGAGTTCCTTCTCATCTTTCAACCTGTGCTCTAACTGCGAGCCATTTGAATTATGTTCTAACTGTGAGCATTCTACATCAGATCCAACTCTTATCTGAAGAGTGATCTATACTCATCTGAATCTAGCTCTATCTGAGAGCCACCTGTTTCAGATCAACTCTTATCTGAAGAGTGATCTAGAAACAATCCCTTTACCGTTATCTATATACCATTCCGCTCAATAGAAATGGCCCTGAGTACTGTATTCACAAGCTTATAGAAATACCTGAGTAACCTCAATCATATCTGAGTAACCTTAATCATACATCATGTCTGAGTATCATATCATAACTTATCGTCCCATAACTGAGACTATCTATCATCCTCAAAACAATCATATCATCCTCATATCATATGGCATGGGAGCAACCTACTTTCTCATAACTTTCTCATCTCATATGTGTACTCATATATACTCTACCCTGCATGCACTGCAAAAGGGGAGTATCCATTCATCATAGCATACTCTAACATGCATGTCATCCTTTGACAACTGCAATGGAATGCAACTATCATAACTTATGGCATCATAAGCCATATCATCATCATATTTTGCTCAACCATCCATTAGATATCGTAACAATCCAAGTAAGCCTCAAAACATATTTTCTTGATCATATTATTTGTCAGATCATCATCTGATCATACTATCTATCGCATTATCTGTCAGATTATCAATCACATGATCAAGATCTGACAAGAACATCTGTCTATCTTACTTAGGCTGCCATGCTACCCTCTTACCAGGGTATAGACTCAACCCTTTATTACTTTATCTTATATAGGGAATTGGGGAGTCACTTTATCTCTTAACTGTGGCTATCTCTTTACTATCTTTCAACTTCTTCTATCTATCCATTAGTCCTAGTCTATTCTTGACCGGACTATGATTACTTATTGGCCTTTCATTTGATCCTTAATCTTCATGGATCTCATTCATCATCTTTCACTATTACTTCTGTTCTCTAGGGTATTCTCCCCTAGGTCTACTACTTCTTTGTGATGGAATCCCCCTGCTCAGGGAACATTTAGCTCTTTATCTATTAACCATCACGTCTCTAACCTTAGGCCATGTGCTAGGATCATTCCTAGGCAAATCTCAATCTAACTTTTAGGTCTTCTATTCAGAGCAGCTGAATAAAACCTCTGTAATATAGATCTACTCTTAGTTACCACATAGAGGATCTACTTTTTCACATTGTCTTAAACTGATCTTTCGTACCTCAGTACCTTTGTACTGTCTGGCTTACCATATGCTATACCAATCCTCTAGCTGGTGGACTTCAGCGAGTTTGGTACCTTCATTCTCTTCATCATATGGCCTCTGCCAATTATAGTCGCGACTATCATACGCTACTCGTCACGACCTAGCATTTCTTCGTCCTTTAGTCGCAACCTATAACATCGCTACCTGAACTCCTTTGTACACTGGTCGCGTACTGCCATATTACTCATTGCGACCTGAGGTCTTCTTACGTCGTAACATCAACTTATCTGTACATATTAGTCACGACATAAGACTCCTCTTCTCTATTTCCTACTTTAAAACATGTAGTCATACTCATCCTCATACAACGGCAACATACTAGGTATAGGGTAGCTCAATAGTGTGCATACTGGACAATACAATCCAATCACATTCAGGATTTATCCGTTCATTAGCCAGTGGAAACAGAACACAAATAAACTCGTACCTTAGTTTGGTACAGGAGACTTTCTTATCCCGTTGCCAGTCAGGTATATACTCTTCCTTGAGTCGGGTATCTTTCGCCCGTTGTGTTCTGTGGACACTCCCTGGCATAATGTCCATACTTTCCACACTTATAGCGTAACCCTTAACCTATCAGACAAGGCCTCATACCATGGTCTCGACCACAGTTCCTACATTTATTAGGCCTTGGTTGCCTACTAACTTCTCTTGACCCACCACCTGGCCTACTTCCCTATTTCTTATTAACTTCTGACCCATATGCTGGCTCATTTCTCTTCTTACTGTTCCTTCTCAAGGAACCTGGTGGCATCACTTTCAGTGGTACTGATGGAGTAGGCTCACTCTTTGCTGGTTATTGCACCTTCTTTTCTGGCTTGTAAACTGCCAGCTGGGTCTTTCTTTCAGTGGGACATTCTAAAACCTTAAAGATTTTCTCTAACTAGCTTACCCAATCCTCAGCTGTTTGAGTGTCAAAAGTCCCTTCAACATGGGCGGATCAAATTTATGGAATCGTTCCATCCATGTTTGCAGACTTTCCTGGTCATTATTATTTCTTATAGACCCCTGATGTCTATTCATTCCAGTCTGCTCATGATCTGGCTGAGGTTCAGGTTCTATATCATTCTCTGGTACTACCTCCTTCCTAGAATGCTGTAATCTTGCAACCGCAGCAGCAACCGCCTTAGTGATAGCAGAATCTCCCTCTTGATCTTGGCGAGCCTGGGTTGCCCACATCTCATCGTGACTTATGACTTAACTTGTTGTAACTTGGATATCTGGCATCCTTACTACAGTATCTGGTTACAACACGATACCTCGAGCTACTCTTTGCAGCTTCCTCAGTCGTAAACTGATCAGCCTCTGTCTCTATCTCTGGAGAAAACTGCTTCTTAAACCTTGTTCTGCTTAGTCCAGCCATATTGTGTTAATAAACACGAGTCCTTGACTGTATCGGCTGACTAGGATTAGCCCATCATAATCATATCCTTCGTAAGACTATAAAGCTCGGGGTACAGCCTCATTCATCTGGGTGTCACTGTCTTCTGTCTAAACCTTTCCAAGCAGTGAACACCATTCCTATATCCTACTCTAGAGAGAGGACCACTCAAACTTCTCATTTGTTTAAGGAATCAAACTAACTAAACCAGAGCATCACTGGGCCAGAATCTTCTGTTCTGTGCCAGAATCTTATGCTCTGAGCCAGAACCCTTTGTTCTGTGCTATCCTCATTCTGTACCAACACCATAAATTATCTATTCAGAGCATTTCCTAAGCCAGAATCCTTTCCTCTGATACCAAAATGTCACATCCTTATTTTTATACATCTTAGGGACCATTCAGTAGCACTTAAACCACTTTCAGGGTCATTGAAGTCTAAACACTTAATCTGGAATTTTATTCATATCGAGTACTGTTCACTGTGGCAAATTCCAGATGAGTGACCTGATTTTGAAAATTCATAACTAATTCTAGAAAAATCTAAATGAAGTGGTTCAAATTGCTACATGAATCTAACTCAAATATATTTCAGGGAAAAATCATTGGTTGACCAATACTTGACAAATTTAACGTGGGTCAACGTTCCAATATTACTGTTCATCCAATGACTTTCTCCTGAATCCAGCATTCTGGTCCCAACTTTAACCATTTATATCTTTTCGTGTATACATCCAAATTAGACATTCTATATATCAAATTAAAGCTTAGTATGTCTACTTTTTACCCTAAACATTTCGTACATTAATTCAATCATTTACTATTTTTAATGATTTATCAAACATGAATGGGTCTTCACGAGTTACTGTTCACTTAGCCTATTTTCAGCATTTAGTCTTTACATACCCGAGCATACAACCAACACATATCATTCATACAGGCCAGATAACAATTAATATCAAATAATCAACTGTTATATATCAGTGCATGATTAACTCTCTCATATTTTATTACATCCTTCTCTGTCTAAAATCCGGCAGCATAACTGCTACAATTCTTCTTTAGAAAGTAACCGATGTTGTACCGATTCGGTAATTCCCTTATGAGAACTACCATTCTACGTAGTACCCAGGAAAGACTGGATGAACCTTCTGGGTCCACTCACTTCCAGCCTCCTTAGACAGCACTACGTATACAGTACGTATCAGTTCCTTTTCTTTGTTCCGTCTTCGTTGCCGGAATTTCGGCAGCCTACCGGCGTCTCTTAAGATTTCCAAATTTTATTTTGACAGAACCTCCCCTGTAATGTTATGTTTGGGAATGAGATTCAAAAGAATCCCAGTAACAATAATCATAACAAAATATGTAATGCAGAGTGACGGTGCTTGCTTGTGACTGTGTACAGATAAGTATGCTGCATGCTTCCATATTCAATAACATATGATCATAGCATTGGAATAGAGCTTCAAGCATAACATACAGGACATCAATCAACCAAACAAAACAACACATCACAAAGACATTACATAAGAGCTAGGATTAGTTGTTACCTCAAAAGCAGAGCTTCAGAACCTCTCTACTACTTCCAACTCCACCAGAACTTCCTTACTTCTTTCTTTCTCTCACTTTCTCTCTCAAGAACTCTTCCTCTCTTTCTTGCTTGCACCGAAATGAAGGAGTAAGGGGGGGTATTTATAGTGTTGAGCAATGGCAATCTTGTAATTAGGAAGACTTATGATCCTGTGGTCCTGGTTTTTCCTGGAATTTCCTATTTTCTTTAATTCTCTTTTACTGCATCACCCTGGACACCTCATGGGACACCTCATAGGACACCTCACCACCCATATTCTTCATGTGACGAAATTTGGAGGTTCTGGAAGCTTTCCGGTCCAATCCGGTACCGGCCCGATCTATCGCCTCGAAAAACGTGCCGTTTTCTGAATCTGATGTTTCTGAAGATCCTTTTTATGTCTACTAACCTCACATTTTTGTCTACTTTCCTTCTTGGCCTTGAAACTTTCCATAATTACACTTAAGTCCTTTCATTTCCTTTACTAGGTCTAGGGGCATTATTGTCTTTTCATATTTTACCAGAGTATTCTCTGGCCCTGGTCAACTATCCAGATACCCCTTCTTGACTGTCTAACCTTAGCCAAATGACCAAAATACCCTTTACTTATTCTTCAGTTATTCTATAACATAAGGGCATTTTCGTCATTTTGCACATTTTTCCCGGACACCGGCCCCTCTTACCACTGAACTGATATTATGGGCCTGGGCTTCCCTGGTGTCACTACGGAACTTAGAAAACACTGTATGGCCTCTGGCCATAGTCCGATCATCTCTATTCGGACTGCCTTTCCTTTACCGATTATAACTGTAAATTCCCATCTTCGAGAATTTCTACAGAAAAATCGGGACCTCAAATCAAAATTCTGTGTTGCGTCATTCAACCCGGAATCCTTCTCTCTATCTGCCGGTATTTTCAGATATTTTATCCGGACCGGGCTATTTTGGCCTGAAAGTACGCTCCCGCGCACACTTTTCCAAAAATGACCATTTTACCCTTGGTCATATTTCTAATTCTTTCATACACATAGAGACCTCATATGCACATTTCACAGTTCAGTGAAATGATCAGCATAATTTTCTCTATTTTCTGGCAAAATATGGTACTCATCGGCCACTAGTCCGATCTTTCCCATAATTACGATTATGCCCTTGAATTCTCTTCCTGGCATCTCTAGGCCTAAAAATTGGGGTGTTACACTACATGGGAAACAGAGGCAAAGATGAGGGAGAAGTATCCTGAGTTGTTTCTGTAGGGTATGAATAATGTAAATTTCGAGGACGAAATTTGTTTTAAGGGGGAGAGAAATGTAATATCCCTAATTTTCTGTACTGATTTGTATGTACAGATTGAATGAAATATATGAATTATTTTTCAGGAAAAAGATGGGGTTATTTATGTAAAGAAAGGGATTAAATTGAAAGAGAAAGGAAATGAAGGGACTTGATTGCAATTATGGAAAGTTTAAGGCTAGGAAGGAAAGGTAGACAAAAATGTGGGGTCTTAAAGTATAATTTTAGCCAAATAAAGGGACTTAAGTGCAAAGAAGAAAAAGTTCCCTGGGGCTAAAGTATAATTAAAGAAAATTAGGCCAGAAGTGGTTTGGACTGCCCGAAAGCATTTCAGTCCCATATTTCACCAGAAGAGAGAGCAAGTGATGATGGGTAATCCAGCTTAATACAAGAATTTTTCAAGACTCCAGATAGCCAAAATTGATCTGATAGTCTAAAAGTTATAAAAATTCCTACCGGATATCCTAGATTTCAGATATAAGTGAGAAATTATAGGATGATGCGTCCTGATAGGGTGGAGGTCAAAAAACTAACAGAATATCGATAGGAGGTCTGTAGAAAAAGTCATTCACAAATTAGCAAATACAGACGGGAGTGTGAGGCCTCCGGGGATCCGATTAGGAAATTTATCGGTATTTAAAAAGGGACTGAATGAGTTCGAATGACATATTAAGCTTCGATTTGATATATAGTATGCCTCATTTGGGTATCTATACATGGAGATATAAATTATCAAAGTTGGGACCAGAATGCTGGATTCAGGTGAAAAACGCTGGATGAACAGTAAAGTTGTAACATTGACCCATGTTGACTTGGTCAAAGATTGGTCAATGAGTGATTTTTCCCTAAAATATAATTGAGTTATCTTTATGTATCAATTTGAACCACTTCATTTCGATTTTTTTATAATTAATTATGATTTTCCGAAGTCAGGTCACTCATCTGGAATTTACACAGTGAACAGTACTCGAGAAGAGAAAAATTCCAGATTGAGAAATTGGACTTCAATGACCTTGAAAGTGGTTCTAAATGCTACCAAATGATCCCTAAAATGTACGAAAGTAAGGACGTTTCAGTATGCTAGGCAGTTCTCTAGATAAGCCTCGGTCTAGCCTCTACTGCTTTCATTTGGAAAAAGAACTAGCATAATGAATTCTTTTGTAATATAAATCTACTTCGGGTTATTGCATGGAGGCTCTATTTCTAAACATTGCTTAAATTGATAATTCATATGTCATTGTATTGCACTAGCTGGCTCAGTCGCACATTATATCAATCCTCTAGCTAATAAACTTCAACGAGGTTGGCGCCTTCATTTTCATTATCTTTGTAGCATCTAGTTGCTACCTCTAAATACACCGAACGATTCTAATTCGTTCCCATATACTAGTACTATTTTCTTAGGCCTTAGCAATTCTCTAGACACTAACCTATCCATCTTTTTAGGTTTGGCTTATGCCTTATTCTATACTTTACTTAATTTACATTAGAAGTCTTAGGGGTTTTCTCGCTCCTCCAGCTGCTCTCACCGTCTCTAACAATTATAATCAGTACAGAGAGATGACTTATGCGACTGTTCTTTTCTTTACTTTACTGATAATTAGGAGCACATACTCTAACATGCATAATGCCTGGCCAACGTGTTGCAAGACCTGCTCATGAATGCATTGCTCTAACATAGGAGCTCAAGCATTCCTTTCCTTAATATGCACAGCTCTAACTCTCGGAGCTTGCACAACTTTATCACATAGAGCTCGCACTGCTCTAACATTTGGAGCTTTAGCATATTTTACAAGGAGTAACATAGTGCTTGGCATTTAATGCAAGGAGTAAAAGCTCTCACTTGCTATTTCATCTGTAGCATAACATTCAAACATCTTATCCTTACAAAAAGGGAGCCTCTCTATCTATCTGCAGAGTCAACTGTAAAATTATCTTCTTGTTTATGAAAATTAGAGGGAGAGGACTTATACCAGTCTATGCTTTCTTACATGCTTAGTACATTGTTAAACTCTTTCCCTAAACTTTGTTCTTGGCCAATAACACTTTTATTGAGTAAAGTCAACTCCATTTGCCTTACCTCGGCTGTATTCTCTCTTTGTTCTTAATGGAGGAAATATTCTTCTATCAAAGCAACATCAACTACATCTTAACTACATCCCCTTTTTATACGGATAAGGTATCTTGCTCTATTTACAACAATATAAACTCTGATTCAGAACTTTTATACATCGTAACCCTTACCATGAGCCTCTCAACCTAACCCTAAAACTAAGTAGCTATTAACATTATATGGAATATACTTGTCTCTCATCATACTAGTTTCCCGTAACTATCTGTCTTATTATCTATCTCTTATCATTTCTTTCTATTAATTCATGATAAATTACTGAGGCTATTTATCTTTAGCTTACTATCTCTAAGATCCTATTCCTCAATTCATGAATTTGAGATAACTATTCTGTCAGGCCATCTTACCTTAACTAGGCTATATTCATTCATTTAGCTTAGGTTGCCACTTTACCCTACTGTTGGGTATAGGGTACAAACTCAATCCTTAACCGCCTTATCTAACTCTCAAGCATTACTCTTTCTTAGACAGGGGAGTCTCTTACTCTGTGGCTACCTTTCCCTTAAACTGCTAGTCATACTTAGTTTTATTCCATCATAACATCTCTTGTCATGTAAGACTTCTATGTCCTTAGCCTAAAGGACTTCTATGTCCTTGGCCTCACTGTAATCCATAACTGAGTCAGCTGCTTCCTTTCAGCTAACTGAGGAAGGGTCTGGCTCACATCTCTATGCCATTCATACTTTTAAGTTTCCTCTATCCTCAAGAATCACTATCAGGCGGGAAGTTATCTTTTACCTTTAAACTTAACTAACTGAGGTTTAAACTTTACCTCAATTAACTAAGAATTCACTTTTATCACTTATTAAACCTCAATGTTTAATTTCCCTAGAGCCTTCATCTCTAATCCAGAATCTTAGTTAGACTATAACCAGGTAACCCATAACTAATCTCAATCTTAAATGGGCCTTGGCTAATCTACTACGTACTCTGTATCCTGATCAGAGCAATCTTATCTTGCACCAGAGCTTCTGTCCTATGGAAAAACTTTGTTCTGCACCATTGCCATAACCATTTGCTCTGATACCAAAATGAAACATTATACTTTTTACCCTTTAGAATACGTATTCGAAAGCATATTTAACTAGCAGAAGCTTTACTTTGGCCCAAAAATTTAAAATTTTTAAAACTTACTTATCGGGTACTGTTCATTTAGGAAATTCTAGATTGACATTCCAACTTTAAAAATTCATAAATAATTCTCAAAACTTCGTATGGAGTTTCTTCAAATTTCTAATTGAATATCTTTCATAGATCTTTAAGGAAAAAATATAAATTTGGACATTTACCTTACAAATCAACACAGTTAAATCGTTACTTTTTACTGTTCATATGGTAAATTCTGGAAATTCCAGATTCTATCTTGTAATTTTGAAAATTCATTTATCTTGATATACACATCCAAATTAGGCGTATTACCTATGAATTTAAAGCTCTGGATGTTTACTACATTCTCATAAAATTTTGTGAATTAATTCTTTCATTTGATAGGTCAAACGTGAGCCACAACAAAACTGCATCAGGACCTACGTTCTTACCAATTGACTTTCTTTCATAAATCTCCTAAATTATTTCAACATTTATAAATCATCAACTTGAATTCCCATACACTCATATATAACATGGAGTTATGCCATAATTATTTCATACATTTTCCTTTACATATAATAGCATATTATATGACATGGACATAGTTGGCAATTTATACAATACATGTTAGAACAAATAATTGCCACTTTCTTTCTTCATTTCCTTAGCTCTTCTCCATGCATACTGTAACACCCCAATTTTTAGGCCTAGAGATGCCAGGAAGAGAATTCAAGGGCATAATCGTAATTATGGGAAAGATCGGACTGGTAGCCGATGAGTACCATATTTTGCCAGAAAATAGAGAAAATTATGCTGATCATTTCACTGAACTGTGAAATGTGCATATGAGGTCTCTAGGTGTATGAAAGACTTAGAAATATGACCAGGGGTAAAATGGTCATTTTGGAAAAGTGTGCGCGTGAGTGCTTTTTCAGGCCAAAACAGCCCGGTCCGGATAAAATATCTGAAAATACCGGGAGATAGAGAAAAGGATTCCGGATTGAATGAGGAGTCACAGAATTTTGATTTGAGGTCACGATTTTTCTGTAAAAATCCTCGAAGATGGGAAATTACAGTTATAATCGGTAAAGGAAGAGCAGTCCGAATAGAGATGATCGGACTATGGCCAGAGGCCATACAATGTTGTCTAAGGCCCGTAGTGACACCAGGGAAGGCCCAAGCCCATAATACCAGTTCAGGGGTAAGAGGGGCCGGTGTCCGGGGAAAAAGGTGCAAAATGACGAAAATGCCCTTATGTTATAGAATAACTGAAGAATGAGTAAAGGGTATTTTGGTCATTTAGCTAAGGTTAGACAGTCAAGAAGGGGTATCTGGATAGTTGACCAGGGCCAGAGAATACTCTGGTAAAATATGAAAAGACAATAATGCCCCTAGACCTAGTAAAGGAAATGAAAGGACTTAAGTGCAATTATGGAAAGTTTCAAGGCCAAGAAGGAAAGTAGACAAAAATGTGGGGTCCTTAAGTGTAATTTTAGCCAAGTAAAAAGGGACTTAAATGAAAAGAAGAAAAGTTCCCTGGGGCTAAATTGTAATTAAAGAAAGTCAGGCCGGAAGTGGTTTGTACTGTCCGGAAGCATTTCAGTCCCAGATTTCACCGGTAGAGAGAGCAAGTGACGCTCAGTAATCTGGCTTGATACAGGAATTTTTGAAGACTCCAGATAGCCAGAAATGGACTGATCGTCCAAAAGTTATAAAAATTCATACCGGATATCCTAGAATTCAGATCTAGGTGAGAAAATACAGGATGATACGTCCTTATGGGCCGGATGTTGGGAAACTGACAGAATACCGATAGGAGGCCTGTAGAAAAAGTTATTCGCAAATCAGAAAATCCAGACGGGAGTGTGAGGTCTCCGGGGATCTGATAGGGAGATTTATCGGTATTTGAAAAGGGACTGAATGAGTTCGGATGATCTCAGTCAGATGACTGATATGACTCACAGGGATGCCTGAACACCGCAGGCTAGTGTTTCGGACAGAAGGAGCTGGTGTCCGGATATGTGTATAAACGGTGAATAATAGATAAAATATTCAATAATTATTAACGGGGGAAGATTCCTCGTAATGCGTGCCATGAAGGTATTGGACCCAGAAAGGCCCAATAATGGCACCAACAGAGGCCCAGTAAGACACTTGGACTGATAGGTGGGCCAGTGTCCGGCAGAACCCTGAAGAGTGTGAAATTACGAAAATGCCCCTGTGTTGTACAAAAGTGTAACAGATGAATGAAGGGCATTTTGGTCATTCTGGACAGGCCCAGAAGCCAAGGTATATACAGATAAAGTTACTTAGAGTCAGTATATGCCCTGACAGAGTACAGAAGGGTGTAAAATGATGATTTTACCCTTAGGGTTAAAATAGTGCAAGAAAGGGCACCCAAGGGCATTTTGGTAATTTGCAAAGGGCTATTTCTTGGGAATCGAGCCATCAGAGTACTTGAGCTTGATCAGGATCTAAGACAACATTCCCAGACCCCAAAAACGTAGCCCATGAAGTATGTGGGAAAAAGTGGCATTAAAATATTATTTTAATGTTGTTTCAATAAAATAAAGTTACTCGGTTGGCACGATAACCGAGGAGGTGATCAGATAAAGTCCTGGATTTATCTGGATAGCATTGGAAGGCGTGACAGGTTCCAGTAAGATGACACATGGCGCCAACATAAAGGCAGAAGAAAAAATTGAGGACACGTACTACGAGGCAAGAGACTGGACCGGTGAGTCAGCATGCTGAGTCAGCTGCTGAGGTGTCCAGGATTTCAGACATGTGATAAATGTGGCGCTGAGGTGTCCTGGTGAGGTGTCCCGATGAGGTCATGCATGATGCAGTAAAGGAGGAATTAAAGAAAATAGGAAAATCCAAGAAAAACTAGGACCGCAGGATCAGAGTTCATGGAAATTACGAGATTGCCATCGGAGGAGGTTATAAATACCCCCCTCCATTCCATTTCCATTCACGTATGAAGAGGAGAAGGGAGAGAAAGAAGAGAGAGAAGGAGAAGGAAAGGAAGAGAGAAAGGAGAAAAGGAAGTAAGGAAGTTCTGGCGGAGCTGGAAGCAGAATAGAGATAGTAAGGTTCTGCTGAGCTAGCCAGGTAGTAACTAATCCTAGCTTTTATGTAATGGCTTTGTGATTTGATGTGCTATTGTTTGGTTGGATTGTTGTCTTATATGTTATGTCTGAAGCTCAGCTGTAATGCTATGATCATATGTTATTAAGAATGGAAGCACGCAGCATACTTATCTGTACACAATCACAAGCAAGCACTGTCACTCTGCATTACATATATTGTTATGATTGTTGCTACTGAGATTCCCCTGAATCTCATCCCAATAAGTAAACCATTACAGGGGAGGTTATGTCAAAATGAATTCTGGGAATTTTAAGAGACGCCGTTATGCTGCCGAAGTAAAGACTGAACATCAGTATATGATAAGTACTGTGTACGTAGTGCTGTCTAAGGAGGCTAGAAGTGAGTGGACCTAGCTGGTTCATCTAGTCTTTCCTGGGTACTACGTAGAATGGTAGTTCTCATGAGGGGATTACCGAATCAGTACGGTTCAGTTCTTTGTATAGATGAAGCGTAGCGGTTATGCTGCCGGATTTCAGGCAGGAAAAGATGTAATAGAGATATGAGAATTTATGTATATGGCCAGATGTAAAACAACTTATTATTTAATAATAATTGTTGTTTGGCATGTTTGACTGATATATGATGGATGTATGTATATGTATGCAAAGTAGAAAAGCCGGAAATTACCACTGTGAACAGTAACACATAGTGATAAGGTCATGTTTGATAAATGATTAAAAATAGTAAATGGATGAATAAATATACGAAATTTTTATGGTAAATAGTAGACATACCAAGCTTTAATTTGATATATAAAACGTATCATTTTGATGTCTACACAAGGAGATATAAATTATTAAAATTGTGACCAGAATGCTGGATTCAGGGAGAAAAGCGTGGAATGAACAGTAAACTTGACACGTTGACTGACGTTGACTTGGTCAATGAATGGTCAACGAGTTATTTTTCCTGAAAGATAATTGAGTTATCTTCATTTAGCGATTGGAACCACTTCATTTCGATTTTTCTAGAATTAGTTATGATTTTTCGAAGTTAGGTCACTCATCTGGAATTTACACAGTGAACAGTACTCGATAAGAGTAAAACTCCAGATTGAGAGATTGGACCTCAATGACCTTGAAAGTGGTTCTAAATGCTACTGAATGGTCCCTAAGACATATGAAAGGAAGGATGTTTCACATACCTTTTCCATCATGCCTTACCTAAATTGGTCGGTTGTGGGAGGGTTAGAGTTTGGGGAATCTCAGTAGCAAATAGGACTACTTAAATATTCAAGATGGATGCTAATTCATGATATGTAATTTCATTAAACTTTCTTTAATTAGTGACATGCCATCATGTTATATGCTTTGTATAAAAATGCATGGCCATGGGAAATGAAAAATCCTTACTTTTGTACATCTTAGGGACCAATTGGTAGCATTTAGAACCACTTTCAAGGTCATTGAAGTCCAATTTCTCAATCTGGAGTTTTACCCTTATCGAGTACTGTTCACTGTGTAAATTCCAGATGAGTGACCTAACTTCAAAAAATCATAACTAATTATAGAAAAATCAGAATGAAGTGTTTCAAATTGCTACATGAAGATAACTCAATACTCTTTCAAGGAAAAATAACTTGTTGACCACGCCTTGACCAAGTCAATGTCAGTCAACGTTACAACTTTACTATTTATCCAGGATTTTTCTCCTGAATCCAGCATTTTGGTCCCAACTTTGATAATTTATATCTCCATGTGTAGACATCCAAATGAGGCATTATATATATCAAATCCAAGCTTGGTATGTCTACTATTTACCATCAAAATATCATACATTTATTCAATCATTTACTATTTTTAATTATAGATCAAACATCACTATGTTACCATGGGGTTACTGTTCATGCCAGCAATCAACTTTGCATATTCTTATGCATACATTAATCACATATCAATCAAACATGCCAAACAATATTTATTATCAAAGAATAAATTGTTATACATCAGGGATGCACAAAATTCTCATATTTCTATTACATCTTTCCTGCCTGAAATCCGGCAGTATAACATTTCTTACATCATCTTTTCTGAGTAACTGATTTTGTACTGATTCGGTAATTCTCATGAGAATTACCATTCTACGTAAGTACCCAGGAAAGGCTGGATGAACCGGCTAGGTCCACTCACTTCCAGACTCCTTAGACAGTACCTACTACACAGTACGTATCATCTCCTTTCTTCACTACTGATATTTTTCCATAATTTCTACAGTATAACGGCGTCTTTCAGCATTCTCAAAAATCACTTTAACATAACCTCCCTGTAATGGGTTATACATTGGGGATGAGATTCGGGGGAATCTCAGTAGTAATAATCATAACAATATATGTAATGCAGTGTGACAGTGCTTGCTTGTGACTGTGTACAGATAAGTATGATGCGTGCTTCCATACTCAATAATAACATATGATCATAGCATTATGTAGTAGAGCTTCAAACATAACATATAAGACAACAATCCAACCAAACAATAGCACAACAAATCATAAAGCCATTACATAAAAGCTAGGATTAGTTACTACCTGGCTAGCTTAGCAAAACTCTACTATCTCTATACTGCTTCCAGCTTCGCCAGAACTTCCTTCCTTCCTTCTTTCTTCCACTTTCTTTCTCTAGAACTCACTTCTCTCTCTAAGGGGGCTCTTGTCCATGAAGAATGAATGGCAAGGGGGTATTTATAGTTTTTATGGATGGCATTCTTGTAATTAGCAAGAACTTTAACTTGTGGCCACCATTTTTCCAAGAATTTCCTATATTCTTTACTCTCTTGATTGCATCATCATGGTGATGTCATCATGGGACACCTCACCATGATGACTCACCACCCCTCATAATTACATGCTAACTCATCCTGCTGACTCACTACCCCTCATACTTACTTGCTGACTCATCATCATGGAGAATTACAGAGTCTTGCACCGAAATACTTGTCCTTAGTTTTATCTGCTTCCTCCATATCAGTGCCATGTGGCGTCAAGGTGGGTCCCACAAGATACCTTTTCACGCCAACCAATATAATCCAGATAAGTCCAGGACTTTATCTGATCACTTCCTCGGTTATCGTGCCAACCGAGTAACTTCTACTTTTTTTTTGATACAGCATTAAAATATTATTCTAATGGCACTTTTCCCCATGTATCACTGGGCCTATGTTTTTGGGCATATGATAAATCCCAAGTACTCTGATGGCACATTTCCCGAGAACATCTCTATTTGGACCGCTTTTCGATTATAACTGTAAATTCCCATCTTTAGGAATTTTTTACAGAAAAATCGGGACCGGGGCTGTTTTGGCCTGAAAGTATGCTCACGCGCGGTTTTCAACATGACCATTTTACCCTTGATCATTTTTCAATACTCTTAGGGACCTCATATGCATATTTCACAGTTCAGTGAAATGATCAGCATAATTTTCTCTATTTATCAGTCAAATATGGTACTCATCGGCTACAAGCCCGATCTTTCCCATAATTACGGTTATGCCCCTGCATTCTCTTTCTGGCCTCTTTACTTATCTTCTTATCCTTCATCTTAAGTTCTTGAAATTCTCTTCCAACAACTCATCCCCTGAACTCTTTGGGAGTCATTGTTAATTGAAAGGCTCAACAACCCGCCCATATCAGGTTATCTTACTCAGGAGCCAGCCCATATCTAGCTACCTGCAGAATTCCTAGGCTTAAGACTTAGGATATTCCTTACATTCCTCTTTTTGAACCTAGGTGAACTGCCCCTATTTTGTAGGTCAAAGACTTAACTCATCTTTAAATCCTGAGAAACTTAGCTCATCCCCCAGATTCCTACCAAATATAGAGGTAAGTGATCCGCCCATATCAGATTACTACCCTGGGACTACGGGTTTAGCAGCCTACCCATATCAGACTACCTCCTAGTTCTCTTAGACTCAAAAATCGGGATGTTACACGGAACAAGTTATTTATAACATATTCAACATCATTCAATCATCATATATATGTTAGCACATAAGCATACCACATCAAGCACATAAATAGGTAAGTCCACTACCTTAAACATAAACTTTCTCTCTTGTTCTTGAACTTGCTCCTTAAGCTTCTAACCATGCATACATTCAGTCAATCACTTCCCAACATCCTCTTGGATATCTCAAGGTCCTAAACATAATTATATGGTGTATACAACTTATTAGAGCCATTACATAATCCATGCACACTAACTTCCTTAAAACAACTAACTTTAAACTTAAATCTTGGAGTTAGTGGGCTAGCTTTGTAATAATTATTTCCTTCAACCAATCCTGCATAATTTTTTACAAGGAATTCAAATAGGATTTTGGAATTATAAAAATCAAACACCTCCTATGAAATCTGTCAAGAACCATACAGCACCTTCCTAAATTCCAAAAACTCTCATTTTAATTCCAACGCTTCCAATACTTGTTTTTCTACTTTATCCCACACAATTTTTCATTTTAAAACCTTTGGAAGCATCAAAATCATGAAATTCGAACTCGTGCCTAGGCTCATGAATAGTGATAGAAAGGGTCTCTATATTACAATTCCAAGATTACATGATTTCCTAAGCTCAAACTACTTAATTCTAGTTTGTCTAAGCTTATCTAAACTATCTATAATATAAAATTCATCCTTTCCTTTTACTTATAAATTTCGTGCAAAAACTTCCCAAGTAAAGAAAATGGTGTTCAACCATTCAAATCTAAGAGAAATTTTCCTACAACACAATACAAAGGTAGGAGGAAGAAGTTACCTTGGATCCCTGCTTGTTTAGCAACTTAATTTTCCTTTTTTTATTACTTTGAGTTCTCATTTTGGCAGAATTTTCCCATGGTCTTCAAGCCTTGTGTATTGCTGAAATGTGTGGGGTATTTATAGAAAAGTTTGGGTGGAAATGGATGGCTAGGAATTAATCTTTTACTATTTGATCCAATGGTCCATATTCAATCTTGAACTTGTCTTGTCCACCAAGCCACTTTATGACATCATCCATGACATCATTTAGGGCCTTGTTTGGTGCAATTTAGGCCTAGAATTTGAATGGAAAAATTCTAGTCCGATCCAGTACTGGCCTGGTCAAATTTTATAAAAATCAGACAGTTAATAACTTTAATTTTTTGAGATTCTATAATATGTTTCTAACATTAAATATAGTTTCCAGATTTTTCCTATCATTGACATTGTTGGACTAGGTATTTATCTGCTTACCATCCCTTAGAAAATGACTGAAATGCCCTTAGTTCATCATTTTACACTATATTAACCTTAAGGGCATAATTGTAATTTCACACCTCTTCACACTTCATCAGGGCATATTCTAAATATGATCAATCATTCCTGTCTCTACCTTGATGTTTTGACCATGCACAAATGACCAAAATACTCTCCATTAATCTGTTGTTCAACATTACAACATAGGGGCCTTTTCATAATTTTGTACTTTTCAGGGTCTTTATTAACACTGGCCCACATACCTATCTAAAACTATCACTGGGCCTATGAGGCGACATTTTAGACCTTTTACTTGGTCCCTTGCCTTCATGGGCTCAACTCCCAAGAAATTCCCTCGAAAAGTATTTATCGGGTGCTTTATTCTACTATAAATTCCATTATAAATTCTACATAACTCCTTTTCCATTTTGTCAGTTTCATAACTTCTCATATTAATTATAAGAATTAGCTGTAAAATTTCATCTGACTCTGAGGTCCAAAAGATACTGTACTAATTTTTCAAAATCTCAGAAATTCATATCAATTTATTGGGTCCTCAAATCAAAATTTCGTATTGCGTTAAAATGATCAGAATAGTTTTCTCTATTTACTAGTCAAATTTGTGACTAAAATGGTTCCAGCAGTTTTTGGCCATCTCTGGCTTAATTTTCTCATAATTATCATTTTACCCTTAAACTTTTAAAAATTACACTTTAGGCCCTCAACTTTTCATAATTACACTTAATGGCCTAAAGCTTATGTCTACTTCCATTTAGCGCCATGGAACTTTTGAATGTTACTTTAGTACCTTTCTCTTTGAAAATGACCATTGTCCTTGAAACTTTCATTAATTGTAACTTAGTTCCTGAACTCTCACTAAATTGAATTTAGCCCCCTTTTTTTTACAACTTTATACCTTTTCTATTTCTTTGGTTTAAAACTTATCATTAGCTTTTATTATGATTACCATCCCAATCCCTTTATAACCTCTTTTTTCTATCCGTCTTATACCAATAGGAAAAAATTAGGATGTTACACTGGGTATGGATTTTATTACTTAACCCTTAATAAAATTACCAAAATGCCCTTTATTCTCTTCTATTCTTTTTTATAATGCAAGGGGCATTTCTATCTTTTTAATTCCTTTAGGGTATTTTCTGACCCTGGTCCACTATTCCTGTAATCCTCTTTAACTTTCTATCCTGGGTTAAATGACTAAAATGCCCTCCATTCACCTTTATTTATTTTTATAACATTAGGGGCATTTTCATCTTTTCACATTTTTAGGGTATTCTTAGTACTTGTCCCCCTATTTCAGGACCTGCCTAATCTCTTGTCCAGGTTTATACCCTTTGTTGGATATATGATCCAACCTTACCTAAAAGCCCTACTAAAACTTTAATTATTTTAGAAAATCATATCAATTAATCTAGGCCTCATATCAAAATTATGATCCACACCATACTGATCAGAAAAATCCCCTTATTTTTTCCTTGACTTCAGATCATTGGGTTTCTGATCTTTTTCTATAATTACATTTAGGTCACTATCTTTATCAATAATACCATCCATATCCCTTCTTTATTTATAATTACCTTTATGTCCTTTGCCTTTTTTAAAAATGACATCTATGTCCCTTCATTCTTCATAATTAGGCTTAAGGCCCTTAACTTGTTTCTACATTTACTTTAGGCCTTGGAACTTTTATGATTTTCACTTTACTCCCTTTAAAACTTTATACTTAGGCCATAAAGGACTTTCTTTCTTTACAATTTAGTCTCTTTAACTTTCTTATTTAGACCCTGAAGGGCTTTCTTTTCTTATAATTTAGTCCTTCCTTCCTCTTACCTCTTTCTGTGCCCTGGAGACTTTCTGGAGCCTCTAACTTTATATAAATACTTGCCCCATGAACTTTCACTATTTACATCATAGTCCCTATATTTTTTATATTTTCAATTTAGTCCCTAAAAACTTTCTGTATTTTATGGAACTTTTGCTCAAAGAAGCTGATAAGCTTCTTGTTTTAGGCTAATTTCTGGGCTTCTGGGCTAAAATTGGGGTATTATAATTCTCCCCCTCTTAAAATAAATTGTCATCAAAATTTTAGGGTTAAATCACTATTCATACATTGACAAAGAAGTTTTTAACCTTTATTCCATAAATAACCTCTTGATTTTCTTAACTTTTCTTAACTTTTTCTACTATCTTGCAAAACTTTGTACACTTTTGCCAAGCTTTTCTTTCGTTTGCACCTTTTCTCATCACTTCCCAGGGGGTCATCCATCATTGGGCTACTCTTGCTTGAGCAAGCTTAACTAAAAGTGCTGATAAAAATCTGAAGCATTGGTGCTAGCAGACTCAAACCCTGGTACTCTATGTAACATCCCAATTTTTATCCTTATATTTAAGTAAAATTAAAAACATCATTTCTTAATAATTTAAAAATATTATTTAATTAAATTATTATAGTTTAGTACTTTTAATAAAATATGATATAATATATAGATTATCCTATTTTTATCTTATTTAGAATCTTATAATTTGATTATTACTATTAGTTAGAAATTTATTAGGATTTGGTTTCAGATTTAGATATACAATTTTATTTTGAAAATATGGTTTAAATTTTAAAATACCTGATAGAATTCTGATAAAAATAATAATAATATACCTATATCTTTGATTAAATATACATATAATAATATATGTATTTATACTATAATGATAATATAGTTTAAATTTTAAATTACTATATCTGATAAGATTTTAATAAAGATAAGATATGAATTTAAATTTTAAATTATTATTATAGCTTTATAAATAGAGCTAAGACCCTGAGTTATTCCTCAGAGGATTATTGAGTCAGCTTCCCTGTCTTCACTCTCCTCACTCAGTCAAAGCTAAGATTTACTTGTCAGATACTTTATGGTAATTATTCATATAGCTAGGCGAGAGGTAACTACTTTCTACTCATTGTGTATGCTAATATGATGTTTGTGAGTGTTTTGATTTATATAAATCTATTGGTATTGATATAATTATATTGAGAAAACTCATTTGATTATTTTTATTGAAAATAGTCATGTGGGACTTAAAGTTTAATTTAGAAAGTTTGAGTTGAGATTAAAAACTTATTATATCTTGGTATTAAATTTGAAGAAAGTTATTATCTTGAGAAAAACTCTATTGTGATATTTATTGGTATTATTTATTATTAAGCTATTGAGATTTTGATTAATATGATTATTTTGAGAATTATGTATTGGGAATGGGTGATGATGGAGTTATGTTTCTAGCACATGGTATAACCACCATTGGAGCTCGATGGTTGGCTTTTGTCCCACCAGTTTATCGAGGAACGTGCCCCATGATGAGCAGGTCAGTTTATCGTCTTCCGATCCATCAAAATAATAATGTTTGCACCCAATAATATAGTATAAGGCACAAGCCTATCGTTCTTCTCGAGGAGCTTTTCTATTGAAGACCTAGTATATTGGTGACAAAACCATTGAAAACTTGAGTGAAAGTAAAATGGGTTTGAGGGTTTGATTGATTTTTGATGCAATAAAATAAGGGTGCAGTAAAGTAAATGTTTTTGTATTTTTGGTTAAGATGAAAACGAGTTGGTTTGTGAAAGAAATATGTTATGACAGACTCTTGATGATCAAAACATATCTATCCTTGCTCTTAAATTGATATGGGAGTTTTTGAAATCACTAAGTCTTACACAACACCTCAATCGATCGATTGAGTCTAGAGCATTAATATTTCTTAAACTCCTTTGATCAAAGTTAGTTTAAAAAATCTTAATGAACTATTAAAAACCACTTAGCGTGTAATTTAAATCAGATGATGAAAATGCCTTTGAATGGTCATCGATCGACAAACCCTAGATTTCAAGCAATTGAATCAATCAGTAACAATCGTTGATAATAGTCCAACTATCTTAAAATCAAAACTGAAATATTATATTAGAAACCAACATTCAAAGCATCCAAAGTTAATTACAGTTGTCTAATTTGAGAATAATCAATTGACATTCAATCCCTTGATTATATAATGAAAACCCTAGATCTAGCAGCATCAAAACATGAAAAAGGTGCAGATTAAAATAGAAAACTCCCCAGAGCAGTCTATGAGCTCAAGATATAAGATCCATCACTAAGAGACTAAGGATTTCGCCTATCATGACTCCTACTATGCTACAATCGCTGCCTAGATATGATGCCATGAAGAAAATAGAAAGTAAGATGGAGATATGAATGATGAAAGATGTGTATAGGTAGTGGAGAGAGTGTAGAGAGTTCGAGCACCATTTCTTAGCCTAATTAGGTCAAAAACTAGCCTCCCTTAGTCTGCGGCTCCCCTTCCTTTTGTTTCTAGGTTGACCTAATAAAAAATGTGCAGCTTCAGTGACTGTCTTCTTTGGTCGCAACTAGATCTATGTTGTGGTCATGACCTATAAACGCAGAGAAGTTTCCCAGGAGAAATAAGGTCGCGACCTGTGGATGCTTTAGTCTTGACTGAAAGACACAGAAGCTGCTTCCTTGATTTGATTCTCTATCTTGTGATTTCTTTTCTGCTCACATTAGTCCTTGCTCCTCGAAAATACCTACAATTCAAAACCAAAGCTCACTGTAAAAGTCCCACCAGTAAAGGAATAACATATATGCAGTTTAGAGGAGTTAATTTACCATTTTACACTTAAAACAACACATTGCCAAGCACAATCATGTATTACCATAAAAGCATAATTACAGGCATAAAATGAATGGTAAAGTTTTTATAAAACCCTTAAAAATGTCGCAGAAATCATACACAAATTGTGTCTTATCAATTACCCCGCACTTTAACCTTTGTACTCCTAGACAAAGAAATGAATTACAGTTAAGCTAACGCTATTAAATATGAGATAACAACATAATTTACAGTGTAACCTGAAGATAATTAATTCACCATCTTTTGGGAATGTAAAAGTGATAATATGAGCAATGCTAAGTAATCAACTACTAAATAAAATTAACCTTAACCGTATGAATGCAATAGATTCTCTCTTAGGATGTGAGTGTTTAGCTCTCCATATTCTCTCATTATTAGGGTTCTTTCACTCAGATTCAAATTGCAAAATATCCTACCATATGCTTGTAATGACTTTAAATCTTAGCAACCATATAACACTTATACAAAGAGTCAAGAGGTCTTTTAGGGGTGAAATGATGGAGATAGGCAACGTGGAATGGAATATGAAGGGTAGAAAGTACTATATGCATTCAATAAAGAATATGTAGCATGAATTCATATCTTCATAGATGTAAAGGTGATAATTGTGCTAGTAGGAGCTGATAATAGTGCCTTTTTCATTTCTCTTTTCTTTTCTTTTTTTTTTTTGTTTCTTTCTTCAGTTTTTCTTGCACTTTTTTTTACAATATGCTCTTTTCTCTTCTTTTTATTTGGCACCTTATACATAGAAGATGTAGCACAACATCACAATGATAATGAGTTTTTTTACATGAATAAAAAATGATATTTACGCATATATGACTTTCTATAAAAATGATGGAAAGAAAAGTGATGGGCTCAAAGGGGTGACTACGGATATAATATGTAACGGGCTTGTGTTTAGGATAAACGGGTTTAGAAATGAATGCCTCTATCATATTCAATAACATAAATGCACAAGTAATTCTTAACTCAGAGCCAAGACAAGTTCTAGAGGATATAAACCAATTGAATAATCACTCAATATAGGAATTAAGGCTGAGAGTCCTTCTAAACAAGGTTTTCATCTAAATTGCTCATAAGCTAAAGTCTCAAACACTGTTCATCATTCACTAGGCATTAAAACGTTGATCACAACTGAAAACCCTTTCAAATGATGATTTAAAAGTTTCAAAGTAATCACTTAGAATCATTAATAATCCCAAATCTAAAAGTGAAAACCTAAGTGTTTCCAATTCAATTTCTAAGAAATTTAAACAAAAAATTCAAGTGTGAAAATGGTTTCTGTAAACTCTTTATGCAAAAGATTAAAAAGTAAGAGGGCAATGAATCATTTATAAAGCATCTTAGTAGCTCAAAAGGAATCCTTATATACAGCATTGCAAAAAGCAAAGAGAAGGTAAAAGGACATTTTCACACTTAGGTTGTGACGAGAGCTTCGGATTGTCGAGGTCCGAGCCATCAAAATTAAGTGAATTGCACCCTAGTAATGTAGTATAAGGCACAACCCTATCGTTCTTCTCAAGGAGCCTTTCTAAAGGAATCCTAGCAAATTGGATGTCGAATTCAACGGTAGACCCGAGTAAAGAGTAAATGGTTTTGTTGTTTTGTGGGTGCAGTAAAATGGATGTTTTTGTGTTTTTGTTTGAGATGGAAGATGGTTGGTTTGTGAAAGTAGTATATGATGATAGGCTCTTGATGATGAAGAATATCTATCCTTGCTCTCAATGTATATGGAGTTTTGAAATCACTAAGTCTTGAATAGAACCTCAATCAATCGATTGAGTCCAAAACCCTAATTTTCTTTAAACTCCTTTGATCAAAGCTAGTTTAAAGACTATTATTGAACTGCTAAGGATCACTTAGTGTGTAATTTAAAACAGATGGAAGAATGTCCTCGAATGAGAGTTGATCGACTAACCCTAGAATTCAAGCAATCGAATCAATTAGCAACGATCGTTGACAACCGTTCAACTAACTTAAACTCAAAACTAAAATATTGAATTTTAAACCAGCATTCAAAACATCAAAAGTAAATTACAATCGTCTAATTTGAGAATAATCAATCGACATCCAAACTTGTTCATATGATGAAAAACCCTAGATCTAGAAGCAATCAAAATATGACAAGATACAAATTAGAACAGAAGAAACTCCCCGTTTTAGTTCGTGAGCTCAAGATACTGGATCTATCTCCAAGAGACTAAAGGTCTAGCCTGTCATGACTTCTGCTGCACTACAATCACTGTTCAGATATGATGCCATGAAGAAACGATGAAGAGATGAAGGGTGAAAGGGGTAGAGATATGTAGAAGGTGTGTAGAGATCGCTCTAGTACTGCTTCTTAGCCTAATCAGGTCCAAAAACCAGCCTCCCTCTTTGACGGCAGCCTCCCTCTCTTCTTATAATAGCATGACCTAATCCAAAATGCGCAGCTTCATCGATTTTGTACTATTGGTCGCGACCAGATACACGTGTTGGTTGAGACCTATAAACAGTGAGAATCTTCCAGAAGAATTGTGGGTCGCGACCTTAGGACTCTGTAGTCACGACTAAATAGTACAGAGGCGTGGTTCCACTTTCTTTATCTTTTGATCTCTTTCCTGGTCCCTGTTCTCTTCCAAGGTACCTGCAATTCAACATAAAAGCTCACTGTAAAAGTCCAGATCAGTAGATAACCGAATATATGCAGTTTGGAAGAGTTATTTTACCATTCTACCCTTTAATTAGCACATTGCCACGCACAATCATGTAATACACAAAAGTACAATTTAAGGCATGAAATAAATGGTAAAGTTATTATAAAACTCTCAAAATTTTCATAGAAACCATATACAAAATATGTCTTATCAGGTTGTGACTTAAGATAGTTAAGGTCATGACCAAATTTTACAGTGAGTGATGGCTCTAACTTACCAAAACTAGTTGGGACCAGGAAAGGTTCTTGTCGTGACACAAATGCATAGAGAGGTTTAGTCGCGACCTAAAGACACTAGCGTCGTGACAGTGTTTTACACAGAGGTCCACAATTACCAATTTTTAAACTAGCTCGTGACCATATTAGACATAGGTTGTGACCAATTTTCATAGAGAGCTAGGTCGCGACTGAAAATAGTGAAGGTCGCTACCAATTTTCACAGAGACTATCATGTGATAGTTTTCAAAGCCTTAAACATCTTTTACCCTTAAAACTTTTTTAGCTAACCACAAAACAGTTTAAAGTGGGGATCCAATTTCAGTAATTCATCAGACATTAAGATCAAAAACCAAAAACTTCATGATGAAATATTGGATTAAGTGAAGAAGTTTTATATGAATTAGCATAGAGACAAGATCTCCCCCATACTTAAACGTGACAGTGTCCTCACTGTCAATAAAGGTATCAAAAAGCACAGCATTATAGAAGGTCAATTCAATTGGGCTCCAACACATCACTCAATAAAAATTTGACAATGAAGCCCACAGTCACATTCAAATTGAAACATCCTTAATCTCATGTTTACATATGCTCAATTGGAAGTATCTTAGAACATTGGAACACCATTTTACCTTAGAAACATGAATTTCCAAGAGTTAGGCTATCGGGACTGTTCACTTTACTGTTCACTTGGTAATTTCAGTTTGCAGCATGAACTTTGAAAATTCATAATTAAATCTAGAAAAAACAAAATGAGGTGTTTCCAATTTATAATGAAATATATTTCATTAAAATTTGAGGGAAAAATATGAAAATGAGATTTCCTTATCCAAATGAAATCAGTTTATTCGTTGAAAAACACTGTTTATTTGGTAAATCTTGAACTTCCAGATTCTGTGTCTCATATTCAAAAATTCATTTCTCTTTGTATACTTATCCAAATGAGGTATATTACATATGTATTTAAATCTCCATATGTCTAATTTAAGATCATAAAATTTCGCGGAAAAATTCAATCATTTGCTATATGAAAACCGTGTATGAATCTCGCTGCGTCTCAGGGCTCGTTTTATCTTGATCCAGATTTTAGGTCCAACTTTGAAAAATCATATCAATTCGAAAACTTAACCAAATTAGGCTTTCTTGGTGTCCAATTAAATATATTGATCTTAGTTATGTTCATGCCAAATTTCATGTGAAAAGTCGTTGAATAAGTCACTCAAACGATCAATGGAGACGTTCTACCTCGGTTGGTTCCAATGAGTGCATACATTTTTACATACCATACAATCTTCCCTAGGTTAAATACATGCCATCTAGGTCATATATGTAACATCCCTAATTTCTGTACTAAGTTGTATGTACAGATTGAATAAAATAATGTGATGTTAGGAATTGCTTGGTGTGCTCAAAAGAGGGCAGCCACATAGCAAGGAAAAGTAAGAAGGAAGAAGCAAAGTTAAAGTGGAAAGAAGTAAAGCAATAAGGTAGTAAACTTACCCTAAACTTGTATGTATTGAATGTTATGCTTGATTGTGCTATGACTTTGTTGAATTGTGTGCATATGTGTATATGATTGAAGCTCTGTTTCTATGATTACCTTGGCCAATTATATTTCATATGTTACATGGAAGCATGCACATTACACAATGTTTACACTTTCACAAGCAAGCACAAGTATTTACTTTAATGCATGCATTGTTTAGTACCGTTTGCTACTGAGATTCCCCCGAATCTCATCCCCTATTTATAAGCCATTACAGAGAGGTTATGTCGAAGTGAATTTTGAGAATGCTGTAAGACGCCGTTATGCTGTCGATTTTCAGACTGAACATAAGGAGATGATGCGTACTGTGTACGTAGGTACTGTCTAAGGAGTCTGGAAGTGAGTGGACCTAGTTGGTTCATCCAGTCTTTCCTGGGTACTTACGTAGAATGGTAATTCTCACGGAAATTACCGAATCAGTACAAGATCAGTTATTTTTACAGATAAAGTATAGTAGTTATACTGCCGGATTTCAGGCAGGAAAGATGTAATAGAGATACGAGGATTTTGTTCCTGCCCTGTTGTATAAAGATTTATTATTTAATGATAAGTATTGTTTGGCATGCTTGTTTGATATGTGATTGATGTATACATATGTATGTAAAGTTGCTTTCTGGAATTTGCCACTATGAACAGTAACTCATGGTGATATAGTGATGTTTGATCTATAATAAAAAATAGTAAATGATTAAATAAATATATGATATGTTTATGATAAATAGTATACATACCAAGCTTCGATTTGATATATAGAATGTCTCATTTCGATGTCTACACATGGATATATAAATTATCAAAGTTGGGACCAAAATGCTGGATTCAGGAGAAAAACGCTGGATGAACAGTAAAGTTGTAACTTTGACTGACGTTGACTTGGACAAGGAATGGTCAACGAGTTATTTTTCCTTGAAATAGTATTGAGTTAGCTTCATGTAGCAATTTGAAACACTGCATTTTGATTTTTCTAGAATTAGTTATGATTTTTCGAAGTCAGGTCACTCATCTGGAATTTACATAGTGAACAGTACTCGATAAGAGTAAAACTCCAGATTGAGAAATTGGACTTCAATGACCTTGAAAGTGGTTCTAAATACTACCAATTGGTCCCTAAGACGTACGAAAATAAGGATGTTTCATTTTGGTATCAGAACAAAGGATTCTGGCTTAGGAAATGCTCTGAACAGATGATTTCTGGCGTTAGTACAGAATAAAGTTAGCACAAAACAAAGGGTTCTGGCTCAGAGCATAAGATTCTGGCAAAGAACAGAAGGTTCTGGCTCAGTGATGCTCTGGTTTAGTGAGACTGATCCCTTAAACAAATGAGAAGTTTGAGTGGTTCTTTCCCTAGAGTATGATATAGGGATGGTGTTCACTGCTTAGAAAGGTTTAGATAGAAGACAGTGACACTAGACAAATGAGACTGTACCCTAAGCTTTATAGTCTTACGAAGGATATGATTACGATCGGCTAATCTTAGTCAGCCGATACAGCCGAGGTCTCATGTTTATTAAAATAATATGGCTGGACTAAGCAGAATAATGTTTAAGAAGCAGTTTCCTCTATGGATAGAGATAGAAGCTGATCAGTTCACGACTAAAGAAGCTGTAAGAGTAGCTTGAGGTATCGTGTTGTGACCAGATACTATAGTGAGCATGCTAGATGTCCAAGTTGCGACAAGTTAAGTCATAAGTCACGATGAGAGAAGACTTTTGTTGCAAAACACAATGCAAATGTTATTGCAGTAGACATGGGGATTCATAAAGTTAAGCTTGAAACATCAGTTAATTAGTGAGACCCCCAACCTGTAATGTTGTATAAAGATGAGGTACACCCAGACTTTGACTCTTCAGGTAGTGAAGAGAGTTCAGATTACAGCATAAGGGACTCAATCAGGAAGGCTTATAGTAAGGTACCCCATGCATATTTTTGTAGACTCAGATTTATAGTCTGGAGATTATGAGAAATTTAGTCAGATATTGTGTATGCATCAGATAATGCTGCACTAGATAATGATGGATCTAGTAATTATGTACATGATGAGTATGATAGAGTGCTCTCTGACCCTGATATAAAATCTATTCCTCCGATGAGAGGACAGATTTCAGCTGAGGAAGATGAGAATTGATACTGAATTATAGGTAGGCCAGATATTATTCCTCCTCTACTAGAGTTTGAGGATAAGTTTGATATGAGTAGCCTAAGATCCAGTTACAATCTATGACATCCCTTCCTATTATCGTAGTCCAGGAATATACGAGGTTATAGATAAAAATTAAAGGGATGTTCCTAGTCCTAATCTATCCCAGCCTTCTTTATGAAAGATAGACAATGTGACTATACTAGTCTCAAGAAAGGCTGTGGGAAGTGAACTACTTAGTTTAGGTTAAGGGATGGAAGGAAGTAGAAATCAAGAGCAGTCAGTTTAACTGCAGTTCCTCAATGACATAGCAAGGATGATAAACAGAGATGTGATAGAGGGCATTGACCTAGATTAAGTTTTCATGTTAGTAGCATGATATGAGATGGCCATAAGCCAGATATTGCCATATACCCTACATGGCATGTAAAGCTAAGTGAGCTTTTGGCAAATGGTTCACAACTGATGTGTAAGGATCGGCCATTACTAGGGTAAAGACTAGACAAGAACATTATAAGGGAATGTTTAAAGCAAGATCCAGGTCGGATGTAAAACAGTTTGGAACACAGCTAGAAGTCCTCGAGAAGTTAGGCCATAACGAAAGGTGACCCGAGGTCGTGACTAAAGAATGTAGAGCTGTCCAGGCATGACAAGTAGAATGAGATGGTCACAACTAAAGTTTATGGATACGTTGCGCCTAGTTCATACTCAGGTCACGATGAAGATACGCAGGGACCTGATGAAGGATGAAGAGGCCAGCCTCACTGAAGGTTATCAGTTAGAGGTTTAGCACATGATCTAGGCAAGCTAAACAGTATGAGAAATAGAGATACATGCTAGTCTAAGATGATGTTCAGAAGTAGATCCTCTATGTGACTATCAAGAGTAAATCTACATTTGGAAAGACTTTGTTCATTTAGTCTTTTATGAACAAAAGAATCAAAAGTTAGGATAACGCTTGCGCAAGAAATGAGCCTAACATATGGCTTCAAGTTCTCAAAAGTTAAAGTCCCTGAAATAGGATATTAGTCCCACATCGGTTGAGGAGGTGAACGAAGCATGCCTTATAAGGGTGTGGATAACTCTCCCTCATGAACGCGTTTCCAGTACTCACCAAGCACCCTCGTCACCAAGCGCGCCCCAGTGGGGGTAGGCAGGCACGAGTGGTAGGCAGGCAGTGCTGGGGAACAAAACCCTGGCCTTGTGTGGGCCCAGAGGTACCTGCCTAAGGGGAGAGGGGATAATATCTTTATCTGCATAGCTCTGATACCCAGAGGATGCATTTTTGGGTGCCTAAGGGGTTAAAGTCCTCATGTGCCTGGAGAATAAAACCGTGCTCTCGTGTGGCCTCAGGGCTGCTTAAGGGAAAAGCGGACAATATCTATGTGGAAGGGTGCTGGGCTGTTAGAGAACATAAGTAATGGTGCTAGATGATTAATGAGATTTATATGATCTAAGTTGGTCAGGATCAAGAAAAAGACCAGGAAGAAACCATAGTCTAGTCAAGAGTAGACTGATACTGATGTATACGCGCGAAAAGAGTTAAGAGATAGTAGAAAGACACCAATGTTACTCTAGAGAAATAGAGACTGGTCCGCTCACCTGAGAAGTAATTCTTGAGTAAGATTATGAAAAGTATTCCTCTCAGTTAAATAGAGATGAGCGTGAGGCTAAGGGTTAAAAAGAGAAAGAGGAACCCTTTGATGAAATATGTAGCCAAGTTCATCCACACGAGCAATGAGAGTTGAATGATTAAGAAGTCAGTTAATGGGTTGAATTCCGTGTTATAACGAAAAAGTTTTTCTCAGGTAGTCACATAAGTCCAATAGAGCGGTAGCTGTAAGCAAGATTAGAAAAAGAAAGATAGCCACGGTTCTAAAGATAAAGTAACTCCCATATTCGATAGAAAGGTCGAGTCTATACCCTGATAAGAGGGTAGCATGGCAGCCTAAGTGAAATAGATAGATGTTTCAGGATGATTGATCAGGATATGATAGGCAATATGATAAAGGAAATATATTTTGAGGCTTACTTAGTTCATTACAATGTCTGATGGATGGTTGAGCAAATTATGATGATGAATAGTTGCATCTCCTTGCAGTTGTCATATAATGACATGCATGTTAGAGTATGCCATGATGAATACTCCCATTTTGTAGTATATGCAGGGTAGAGTATATATGGTGAGGAAGTTATGAGAAAATTTTGTTGCTCCCATACCATATGATATGCAATAAGGAATGTATTGAGGATGATAGATAGTCTCAGTTTATGGGATGATAAGTTATGATATGATATTCTGATATGATTTATGATTGGGGTGATTCAGGTTTTTCTATAGGCTTGCGAATGCAGTACTCAGAGCCATTTCTATTGAAAGGAATGGTATACAGAAAGAGTTAGATTTGAAACAAATGACTCTGAGATAGAGACTAGATTCAGATGAGTACGGATCACTCTTCAGATAAGAGTTGGATCTGATGCAGTGTGCTCGCAGTTAGAGCATAGTTCAAATGGCTCGCAGTTAGAGCACAAATTTACATGAGAAGTTATGATGAGGCCATAGCAGCGGAATGTAATGGCAGGTGGTTAAACCATGATTGCACAAGGCATGGTAAGCCACAGTAAGAGAAAGATGAGAAGGAACTCCTGAGTAAGAGAGGAAATAAGTAAAGTCTTGGGAAATAATAGGGGCTACTGAATATAATATTTTTAAATTTTTATTGAGTTATCAACAAGTAGAAGCTGTGAACCCTATAACTTAGTCTGTTGGTTTAAGATCTTCGGGAGATATACAGAATCGCAGTTAGATTCTGGAGGGTCACAGTTAGATCCTAGCATGGCTCTAGGGTCGCAGTTAGATCCTAACAGTTCCAGAGTCGCAGTTAGATTCTGAAGAGGCTGACGGTTGATCGCAGTTAGATCCCGAGGTCGCAGTTAGACCTAGCCTAGGGAAAGTAATGAGCCATGAGATATGAGTACAATGTAGTATCTCTTTGGGAAGATAAATGCCAAAGACGAAGTTAAGGTAAGGAAGCTTCACTAGTTGATAAACTCATCCAGAAAAATTATTTATAATGATTTTCCTCAGATAGCCTATATTATACAGATTGAACTTAGTTTTCTTTAAACAAAGACGGAGTCCAAGTTAAAGTCTGAGTGCTGATATTCAAAAGTTTTATAGAAGTATGCCTGAGGAACAAAGAAGAGAACCCCATATGTTTTGAGAACAGAAAAGTATGAGCAGATAAATCCTCCAGATGAGGATAAAAAGATTAAAAGGCTAGAGAGACCTAGAGAAGAAGGTCTAAAGTAAAGATAGAACCCAGTAGTTCTATGAGATAGAGAATGCTAAGGCTTAGAAGAGTAATGTAGCCTTCATCTAGAAAGATGTTTAGGCAAGAGTAGTCTAAGAAAGAGTAATGAAAAAGGGTCCAATTATCACAGAAGTTGGTATAGATGGACAAGGTAAGAAAAGTGGAAAGTTAAAGTAAGATAGACCCCGGAGTTACACCAAGATGTTAAGGGGTAAGATATGAAAGAGTGTAAATGCCATAGAAGTTTGGCATATATATGATGAATGATAAACAAAGTTATGAAAAGTTAGAAAGGTTATGAACATTAAAGGATTAAAACCCTTCTGCCAAGTCCAAATAAGAGTGGATTTGAAATGAAAGATTTAAATTATGACTTTGTTCAGGAGAACGATAAGCAAAAGAGAAATACTCTCCTGAGAGGCTGATAAAGTCATAAGAGAATGTTAGAGCTTTGCATTTAGGAGCAAGTATACAGTCCTACAAGATATTGGCCAGGCATTATGCATGTTAGAGTATATGCTCCTACTTAGCAGTAAAGTAAAGAAAAGAATAACTGCATAAGTCCTCTCTCTGTATTATGTTGAATCATTAAAGATGATAAGAGCAACAATAGAGTTATAAGAGTTTCTATACAAAAAGAGGATGAAGCTTTGCGGATGTTAAAGAATTCTGCGAGATGCTAAGAGAAGTAATAAGGGATAAGTGTTAGAAAGTATGATGAGTGAGTGAAGGAAACTCCCGAATACAATAATATTCGAGAGAGTTTGATATGAAAGAAATGGACACTACTCTCAAGTCTAGTACAAGGAGTTGTCCATAAGCAAATGGATGCATAGCACAAGATCAAGTGCCGTGATGAAGTAGAAATAAACTCCAATTAAGTTGACTGATACAAAAAGAGTAAAGACAGCAAGGACATGAAGCGGATATTGAAAGTACTCCGCTAGATAATAAGATAAAAGGTAAGAGATGGATACCCCAATTCTTAGTCATAAAGCAGAAAGAGATTTAAAGAGGATGTATATTTAAGATTGTTGACTAAGGTACAAGTAAATTTCGAGGACGAAATTTATTTTAAGGGGGAGAGAAATGTAACATCCATAATTTCTGTACTAAGTTGTATGTACAGATTGAATAAAATAATGTGATGTTAGGAATTGCTTGGTGTGCTCAAAAGAGGGCAGCCACATAGCAAGGAAAAGTAAGAAGGAAGAAGTAAAGTTAAAGCGGAAAGAAGTAAAGCAATAAGGTAGTAAACTTACCCTAAACTTGTATGTATTGAATGTTATGCTTGATTGTGCTATGACTTTGTTGAATTGTGCGCATATGTGTATATGATTGAAGCTCTGTTTCTATGATTACCTTGGCCAATTGTATTTCATATAATACATGGAAGCATGCACATTACACAATGTTTACACTTTCACAAGCAAGCACAAGTATTTACTTTAATGCATGCATTGTTTAGTACCGTTTGCTACTGAGATTCCCCCGAATCTCATCCCCTATTTATAAGCCATTACAGAGAGGTTATGTCGAAGTGAATTTTGAGAATGCTGTAAGACGCCGTTATGCTGCCGATTTTCAGACTGAACATAAGGAGATGATGCGTACTGTGTACGTAGGTACTGTCTAAGGAGTCTGGAAGTGAGTGGACCTAGTTGGTTCATCCAGTTTTTCCTGGGTACTTACGTAGAATGGTAATTCTCACGGGAATTACCGAATCAGTACAAGATCAGTTATTTTTACAGATAAAGTATAGTAGTTATACTGCCGGATTTCAGGCAGGAAAGATGTAATAGAGATACGAGGATTTTGTTCCTGCCCTGTTGTATAAAGATTTATTATTTAATGATAAGTATTGTTTGGCATGCTTGTTTGATATGTGATTGATGTATGCATATGTATGTAAAGTTGCTTGCTGGAATTTGCCACTATGAACAGTAACTCGTGGTGATATAGTGATGTTTGATCTATAATAAAAAATAGTAAATGATTAAATAAATATATGATATGTTTATTATAAATAGTAGACATACCAAGCTTCGATTTGATATATAGAATGTCTCATTTCGATGTCTACACATGGAGATATAAATTATCAAAGTTGGGACCAAAATGCTGGATTCAGGAGAAAAACGCTGGATGAACAGTAAATTTGTAACTTTGACTGACGTTGACTTGGACAAGTAATGGTCAAAGAGTTATTTGTCCTTGAAATAGTATTGAGTTAGCTTCATTTAGCAATTTGAACCACTGCATTTTGATTTTTCTAGAATTAGTTATGATTTTTCGAAGTCAGGTCACTCATCTGGAATTTACATAGTGAACAGTACTCGATAAGAGTAAAACTCCAGATTGAGAAATTGGACTTCAATGACCTTGAAAGTGGTTCTAAATACTACCAATTGGTCCCTAAGACGTACGAAAATAAGGATGTTTCAATATACACATTATTCATTCACAATTACCCTCTTCCTTGAGAAGTTCCAGCACCTAGAGCATGATTATATACATATGGAAGGAATTAGATTTCATGGAAATCTCAATAGCAAGTTGTCACATCCTTATTTTTATACATCTTAGGGACCATTCAGTAGCACTTAAACCACTTTCAGGGTCATTGAAGTCTAAACACTTAATCTGGAATTTTATTCATATCGAGTACTGTTTACTATGGCAAATTCCAGATGAGTGACCTGATTTTGAAAATTCATAACTAATTCTAGAAAAATCGAAATGAAGTGGTTCAAATTGCTACATGAAGATAACTCAAATATATTTCAGGAAAAAATCATTGGTTGACCAATCCTTGACAAATTTAACGTGGGTCAACGTTCCAATATTACTGTTCATCCAATGACTTTCTCCTGAATCCAGCATTCTGGTCCCAACTTTAACAATTTATATCTTTTCGTGTATACATCCAAATTAGACATTATATATATCAAATTAAATCTTAGTATGTCTACTTTTTACCCTAAAAATTTCGTACATTAATTCAATCATTTACTATTTTTAATGATTTATCAAACATGAATGGGTCTTCACGAGTTACTGTTCACTGAGCCTATTTTCAGCATTTAGTCTTTACATCCTTCTCTGTCTAAAATCCGGCAGCATAACTGCTACAATTCTTCTTTAGAAAGTAACCGATGTTGTACCGATTCGGTAATTCCCTTATGAGAACTACCATTCTACGTAGTACCCAGGAAAGACTGGATGAACCTTCTGGGTCCACTCACTTCCAGCCTCCTTAGACAGCACTACGTACACAGTACGTATCAGTTCCTTTCTTTGTTCCGTCTTCGTTGCCGGAATTTCGGCAGCCTACCGGCGTCTCTTAAGATTTCCAAATTTTATTTTGATAGAACCTCCCCTGTAATGTTATGTTTGGGAATGAGATTCAAAAGAATCCCAGTAACAATAATCATAACAAAATATGTAATGCAGAGTGACGGTGCTTGCTTGTGACTGTGTACAGATAAGTATGCTGCATGCTTCCATATTCAATAACATATGATCATAGCATTGGAATAGAGCTTCAAGCATAACATACAGGACAACAATCAACCAAACAAAACAACACATCACAAAGACATTACATAAGAGCTAGGATTAGTTGTTACCTCAAAAGCAGAGCTTCAGAACCTCTCTACTACTTCCAACTCCACCAGAACTTCCTTACTTTTTCTTTCTCTCACTTTCTCTCTCAAGAACTTCTTTCTTACTCTCTTTCTTGCTTGCACCGAAATGAAGGAGTAAGGGGGGTATTTATAGTGTTGAGCAATGGCAATCTTGTAATTAGGAAAACTTATGATCCTGTGGTCCTGGTTTTTCCTGGAATTTCCTATTTTCTTTAATTTCCTTTTACTGCATCACCCTGGACACCTCATGGGACACCTCATAGGACACCTCACCACCCATATTCTTCATGTGAGGAAATTTGGAGGTTCTGGAAGCTTTTCGGTCCAATCCGGTACCGGCCCGGTCCATCGCCTCGAAAAACGTGCCATTTTCTGAATCTGATGTTTCTGAAGATCCTTTTTATGTCTACTGACCTCACATTTAGTATATAGACCCTTTATATCATTATCTTTTTAATACTGGGTCCAGACTCAATTACAGATCCCCTGCGAAATGACCAAAATGCCCTTGGTGCCCTATCTTGTCCTATTTTAACCCTAAGGGTAAAATCGTCATTTCACACCTTTCTGGACTCGGTCAAAGCTTATACTGGCTCTAGTCAACCTTATTTAGACATGTCTTGACCTCTGGGTCTGTCCAAAATGACCAGAATACCCTTTATTCATCTGCTGCCCTTTTTGTACAACATAGGGGCATTTTCGTAATTTCGCACTTTTCCGGGGTTCTGCTGGACACTGGCCCACCTATCAATCCAAGAGTCTTATTGGGCCTCTAATGGCGCCATTTTTGGGCTTCCTGGGTCCATTACCTGTATGGCACGCATTACGAGAAATCTTCCTTTAACACAGTTCATTGAATATTTTAACTGTTATTTACCGATTATATACCCTTTCCGGACACCGGCTCTTTTTCCCAGATACAGTGTCCTACTGTGTTCAGGCATCCTTGGGGGTTATAACGGTCATCTGACGGAAGTCGTCCGATCGCATTCAGCCCCTTTAAAAATACCGATAAATCTCCTACCCGGATCCCCGGAGGCCTCACACTCCCGTCTGGATTTTTTATTTTGTGAATAACTTTTCCTACAGACCTCCTATCGGTATCCTGTCAGTTTCCCGACATCCGTCCCATAAAGGCGCATCATCCTGTATTTTCCCACTTATATCTGAAATCTAGGGTACCCGGTATAAATTTTTATAACTTTTGGACGATCAGTCCATTTCTGGCTATCTGGAGTCTTCAAAAATTCCTGTATTAGGCTTGGTTACCCGGCGTCACCTGCCCTACCTTCTGATAGAATCTGGGACTGAAATGCTGTCGGGCGGTGCAAACCACTTCTGGCCTATTTTCTTTAATTATACTTTAGCCCCGGGGAACTTTTCCTTCTTTATAATTAAGTCCCTTAATTTGGCTAAAATTACACTTTAAGACCCCACATTTTTGTCTACCTTTCATTCCTAACTTTAAACTTTCCATAATTGCATTTAGGTCCCTTAATTTCCTTTCTTTTGCAATTTAATCCTTTTCTTTACATAAAGGTCCACATGTCTTTCCTGAAACAGAGCTCATATATTTCGTTTAATCTGTACATAGGAACCAGTACAGAAAATTAAGGATATTACACAAGTCATACAAACTATAAGGTTATGCATGCTTGATGAAATGCCTAACATGTTATCATGCAATGGGAGCTAATTCATGATCATACATAAGCAAACTCTAACATGCATATTATCATGACATAGGTTGCAAGGAGTTGCACATATTCATAACTCATCATCATCATCATAATCATCGTCACATAACATATTATGCTCAACCAAACTTCACACATAACAAGCAAGCATATCAATCAAACAACCTAAGTTTATAGTTAAGTATTCTTGCTACCTCTTATGTATCTTTGTGAGTTCCTTCTTGGCTTGATCTTTCCTTCCCACAAATGTTAAAACCTAGGCATAACTAAACAATCACCAAGTTACAACTCAATTCAAACCATTCTCAAGACTAGGGTTTCATTAAGTCCCTTTCTTTCTCTACTTTGTGACTTAGGTTTACATCCTTCCAAACTAAACTCTCATGGTTCATTTCCACATAATTTTTCATGTAGAATCCAAATATGCATTCAAAATTCCAGAATCCAATTGCATCTTACACTTCTATACAGAACCGAAAAGTGACCTCTTGATTCCAATGCTTCCAATACTTGTTTTCCTACTATAACCCCACACAATTTTCCATTTTAAACTCATTGGAAGCATCAAAACCATGAAATTCCAACATATGAACAGTGATTTCGTACTGTATAGAACAGAACATGATCTTGGATTCACAAACATACTTGAATTCCTAAGCCATTACCACTTGATTCTAGCTTGTTTAAGCTTGTCTAAACTATCCATAACATAAAACTCATGTTCTTTTCACACATACACAGAAATTCGAGCAGCACCTCAACAAGATTTAAGCCTCAAAAACTACTTAACCTCAAGAGCAAATCCACTAGAACATAGTCTAGGATCAAGAGGATTAATTACCTTGATCTTTCTTCCAAAGTGCTTGCTTCCTCTTGGCTTGAGTTTTCAATTTGCAAGAGTTTCCCCTAGGTTCCTCATGCATGCCGAAATGAATCTTAAAGTGGGGGTATTTATAGACATTTTTGGGTGAAAATGAAACGCCAAGATCAGTTTGGTTACTATTTGATCTTGTGGCTTAGATTTAATCTTGGAATTTCTTTTCTTTTTTCATTTATGACATCACCTTGATGACATCACTCAAGGGACAACTCATGGGCCACCTAATCACACATGTGGCGAAAATGAAGGCCCAAGAAGCCTCTGGAAAATTTTCAGTCCAATCTGGTACCGGTCCGGTCCGATTCCTCGAAAACTGGACTAGTTTCTACATCTACTTTTTCTGAGATTCCATAATATGTCTTCTGACCTTGAATTCAGTATCTGGGTTCTTTATATCATTGACATTTTTATAAACTTAATCACAGATCCCTCGTGAAATGACCAAAATACCCTTGGTGCCCTTTCTTGCTTTATATTAACCCTAAGGGCAAAATCATCATTTCACACCTCTTTGTACCTTGTCAGAGCATATACTGACTCTGACTAACCTCACCTGTGTATGCCTTGGCATTTTGTCCTGTCCCAAATGACCAAAATGCCCTCCATTCATCTATTTCTCCTTAAGACAACATAGGGGCATTTTCGTAATTTCATACTTTTCAGGGGTTCCACTAGACACTGGCCCACCTATCAGTCCAGGTGTCTTATTAGGCCTTTGATGGCGCCATTTTTGGGCCTTTTAGCGCCCATTACCTTTCTGGCACGTTTCACGAGAAATTCACCAGACGATATTCATCGGGTACTTTTGCCATTATACACCGTTTCTACACGTCTCTGAACACCGGCTCTTTTTATCACATAGACTAGCATACTGCGTCACGGCATCCCTTAATCCCATAGCATTAGGGATATAGGGCCTTCCCCTGAACTGTAACATTCCTTCTGGGGAAATCTCAAAATTTCTAGTCTTCCCTCTCTCCAGCTTATCTTTAAAGATTGCTGCAAGCTTATCCTGCTTTTGAGCCTCTTTTATCTCATCTTCCATACAAGCTCTGACATGAACTCCTCCGTAAGGACTCTCTGTCATTTGCATTTGATACAAAGGGCTCCAATCTCGCACATCTTCTATCAATTTCAACTCTTTGATCATTAGATATGCTACCTGCACTACCTTTCTGCTCAGAGCATCAGCCACCACATTGGCTTTTCCTGGATGGTATTTAATTTGAAAGTCATAATCCTTTAACAATTCCATCCATCGTCGTTATCTCATATTAAGCTCTTTCTGATCCTGCAGATACTTCAGGCTTTTGTGGTCACAATACAACTCTATAGTTGCTCCATACAAATAATGTCTCCATATCTTCAGAGCATAAACCACCGCTGCAAGCTCCATATCATGAGTGGGATAATTCTCTTCATGTGGCTTTAACTGCCGAGAGGCGTAGGCTACTACTCTACCTTGCTGCATCAGCACATATAGACTACATAAGTCTGAGTTGGGTCTGGAATAATCAGCACGGGAGTAGTGGTTAGCCTCGCACTTCTCATCCCACTTAGACTGCTAATTCTTTCTAGTAAGCTTGGTAAGTGGCAAGGCAATTCGAGAAAAGTTTTGAATAAATCTTCTATAGTACCCTGCTAAGCCAAGAAAACTTCTGATTTCTGTCACTGTCTTTGGCTGCTCCCAGCTCAAAACTGCATCAACTTTGCTAGGATCCATAGCTACCCCTTCTCAGGATATGACATGACCAAGAAATTTGACTTCTGAAAGCCAAAACTCGCACTTACTCAGCTTAGCATAGAGCTGCTTTTCTTTAAGGGTACCAAGAACAATTCTCAAATGCCTTTCATGCTCCTCTGCTTTCTTAGAGTACACCAGGATATCATCAATGAAGACCACAACAAATTGATCTAAATAGGGCCTTAAGATTCGTTTCATGTAATCCATGAAAATAGCAGGTGCATTCGTCAGACCAAAAGGCATTACCAGAAATTCAAAATGCCCATAACGAGTTCTAAAAGCAGTCTTTGAGATGTCATCTGACTTAATTCTCAGTTGATGGTAGCCTGATCTCAAGTCAATCTTAGAGAATAAACTGGCTCCAGCCAACTGATCTAGTAGGTCATCAATTCTTGGGAGAGGATACTTATTCTTGACCGTAATCTTATTCAATTCCCGGTAGTCAATGCATAGCCTTAGGCTGCCATCCTTCTTAACAAATAGCACTGGAGCACCCCATGGTGAAACACTGGGTCTTAAAAAACCTTCTCCAATAGCTCCTCACTTTGCTTCTTCAATTCAATCATTTCATTGGGAGCCATTCGGTATGGGGCTTTGGATAAAGGTCCAGCTCCAGGTACAATGTCAATCGCAAACTCTACTTCTCGTTCTGAAGGTAATCCCTGAATCTCCTTTGGAAAGACTTCAGGAAATTCATTGACTACTGGAAACTCATTAATTCCTTCCTCCACTTCTGTTTGAACAGAAAAGAATACCATATATCCTTGACATCCTTTTCGCAGACATTTATCTGCCTGAGCCTCCATTATGAAATTCAATCTTACTTCTGAACTCAGATCGATGACCTTTAGACCAAAAACTAGAGTCTTGTTCTTGCAGTCCAGCATTACATTATTGGAGGAGAACCAATTCAAACCAAGTATGACATCGATCTCCTGGAAAGGCATGCATATCAAGTCTAGGTGGTATAATAGTGCTCATAACGCATAATCTATTTAAACAAACATCTGACGCAACTACCCTAGCATTGGTGGGAGTTATCACATATATATCATAATGCAACTTGCTAATCAGAAGGCCTAGGTATTTAGCACACTCATAGGAAATAAAGGAATGACTTGCACCCGAATCAAACAGAGCAGTCACAGCATGATCATTGAGATAGATTGTACCTTGGATCATCTCAGGTGATCGCTGAGCGTCCTCCCTGGTGAGTGCAAATACTCGTCCTTGTGTCCTTGGCCTTTGAGTAGTTGCAGCTTGAGGGCATTCCCAAGAAAAATGTTCGGGCTTTCCGCAGGTATAGCAAATATTCTGGCCCATTAAACATGGTCTATCACCATGATTCTTCCCATATTTGTCACATGCTCGGGCCCTTGAATCTCTGTTGTTGGACCTTCCGCAGAAATTTCCTCTATTTGGCCTCCTGTTCTGCCATGGTCACTTTCTTTTTCTGTAGCCGCTACCACTTGCAGCTTCTTGGTTTCGACCGGCCTTTTTAGGAGATGCCTGTTCCTTGCTTCCCGATCTGAACAACATTTGGTAATTCATACTATTTTCAACAATACGGCATGCCTCCACGGCAAAATCATCATTTCACACCTCTTTGTACTTTGTCGGAGCATATACTGACTCTGACTAACCTCACCTGTGTATGCCTTGGCATTTTGGCCTATCCCAAATGACCAAAATGCCCTCCATTCATCTATTTCTCCTTAAGACAACACAGGGGAATTTTTATAATTTCACACTTTTCCGGGGTTCCACTAGATACTTGAAACATCCTTACTTTTTTACGTCTTAGGGACCATTTGGTAGCATTTAGAACCACTTACAAGGTCATTGAAGTCCAATTTCTCAATCTGGAGTTTTACTCTTATCGAGTACTGTTCACTGTGTAAATTCCAGATGAGTGACCTGACCTCGAAAATTCATCACTAATTCTAGAAAAATCGAAATGAAGTGGTTCAAATTGCTACATGAAGCTAACTCAATTATCTTTAAGGTAAAAATCACTAGTTGACCACTCCTTGACCAAGTCAACATGGATCAATGTTACCACTTTACTGTTCATCCAGTATTTTTCCCCTGAATCCAGCATTTTGGTCCCAATTTTGATAATTTATATCTCCATGTGTAGACATCCAAATGAGGCATTATATATATCAAATAGAATCTTAGTATGTCTAATATTTACCATAAAAATATCATAAATTTATTCATCCATTTACTATTTTTAATTATGGATCAAACATCATCAAGTCACCACGTGTTACTGTTCATAATGGCAAATTCCAGCACGCAACTTTATATGCATACATCCATTACATATCAGTCAAACATGCCAAACAATACCTATTACTAAATAATAAGTTGTTATACATTAGAACATGTACAAAATTCTCATATTTCTATTACATCTTTCCTGCCTGAAATCCGGCAGCATAACCGATACGCTTCATTTTTAGAAAGTAACTAATCTTGTACTGATTCGGTAATTCCCGTGAGAACTACCATTCTACGTAAGTACCCAGGAAAGACTGGATGAATCGGCTAGGTCCACTCACTTCCAGCCTCCTTAGATAGTACCTATGTACACAGTACGTATCAGCTCCTTTCTTTACTATTACCATCTTGTCATAATTTTGGCAACATAACGGCGTCTCTTAAAATTCCCAAAATTTACTTCGCCATAACCTCACCTGTAATGGGTTATTTATTGGTATGAGATTCGGGGGAATCTCAGTAGTAATAATCATAACAATATATGTAATGCAGTGTGATAGTGCTTGCTTATGATTGTGTACAGAGAAATATGCTGCGTGCTTCCATACTCAATAACAGATGATCATAGCATTGTAGTAGAGCTTCAAGCATAACATATAAGACAATAATCCAGCCAAGCAATAGCACAACAAATCACAAAGCCATTACATAAAAGTTAGGATTAGTTACTACCTCAAAAGCTTAGCAGAACTCTAGAATCTCTATACTGCTTCCAACTCTGCCAGAACATCCTTTCTTCTTTCTTCCTTGCACTTTCTCTCTCTAGAACTTCCTTCCCTATCTTAAATGGGCTCTAGGACATGATGAATGAATGGCAAGGGGGTATTTTATAGTTTTTATGGATGGCATTTTTGTAATTTCCAAGAGCTCTGAACTTGTGGCCACCATTTTTTCTGGAATTTCTTATTTTCTTTTCCATTTATGACATCATCCCCATGACATCATCCAAGGGACACCTCATGGGACACCTAATCCCTCACATGGCTCACATGGCAAAACTGAAGGGCCGAGAAGCCTCTGGAGAAATTCCAGTCCAATCCGGTACCGGCTCGGTCCGATTCCTCAAAAACTGGACTATTTTCTGAATCCAATTTTTCTGGAAATCCATATTATGTCTTCTGACCTTAAATTTAGTATCTGGGTCCTTTATATCATTAACATTTTTATACTGGGTCTAAACTTAATTACAGATCCCTTGCAAAATGACCAAAATACCCTGGGTGCCCTTTCTTGCACTATCTTAACCCTAAGGGTAAAATCATCCTTTTACACCTCTCTGTACCCTGTCAGGGCATATACTGACTCTGGTTAACCTCACCTGTGCATGTCTTGGCTTCTGAGCCTATCCAGAATGATCAAAATGCCCTCAATTCATCTATTACTCTTTAGTACAACACAGGGGTATTTTCGTAATTTCACACTTTTCTAGGGTTATGCTGGACACTAGCCCACCTATCAGTCCAAGAGTCTTACTGGGCCTTTGATGGCGCCATTATTGGGCCTCCTAGGGTCCATTACCTTTATGGCACATATCACGAGGAATCTTCCCCAGCAATGTTCATCAGGTATTTCCACCTTTATACACCGTTTCTACACATCTCCGTACACCGGCTCCTTTTATCAGATACACTGGCCTACTGTGTCTAGGCATCCTTTTGGGTCATAACAGTCATCTGAATGATGTCATCTGACCTCATTCAGTCTCAGTTTAAATACCGATAAATCTCCCTATCGGATACCGGGAGGCCACACACTCCCGTCTAAATTTACTAATTTGTGAATAACTTTTTCTACATACCTCCTATCGGTATTCTTTCAGTTCCCTAACATCCGCCTTATCAGGACGCATCATCCTGTAATTTTTCACATATATCTGAGGTCTACGATATCCGGTAGGAATTTCTTATAATTTTAGACTATCAGATGAATTTCGGCTATCTAGAGTCCTCAGAAAATTCTTGTATTAAGCTGGATTACCCAGCATCACTTGCTCTATCTACTGGTGAAATCTGGGACTGAAATGCTTTCGAGCAGTCCAAACCACTTCCGGGCTAACTTTCTTTAACTACACTTTGGCCCCAGAGAACTTTCCTTCTTTGCACTTAAGTCCCTTAAATTTGGCTAAAATTACACTTAAAGACCCCACATTTTTTTCTACTTTTCCTTCTTAGCCTTAAACTTTCCATAATTGCACTTAAGTCCTTTCATTTTCTTTTTTTTTGTCAATTTAATCCATTTTTTTACATAAATGGCCACATCTTTTCCTGAAAAATATCTCATATATTTCATTCAATCTGTACATACAAATCAGTATAGAAAATTAGGGATATTACAATACTAGCCCACCTATCAGTCCAGGTGTATTATTGGGCCTTTGATGACGCCATTTTTTGGCCTTCTAGGGTCCATTACCTTTCTGGCACGTTTCACGAGAAATTCTCCAGACGATATTCATCGGGTACTTTTGCCATTATACACCGTTTCTACACGTCTCCGAACACCGGCTCCTTTTATCACATAGACTAGCATACTGCGTCACGGCATCCCTTTGGGTCACAACAGGCATCTGACTGATGTCATCTGACCTCATTCAGCCTCAGTTTGAATACCGATAAATCTCCTAATCCGATCCCCGGAGGTCACACACTCCGTCTGAATTTACTAATTTGTGAATAACTTTTTCTACAGACCTCCTTTCGGTATTCTTCAGTTCCGTGACATCCGCCTCATCAGGACGCATCTTCCTGTAATTTCTCACTTATAGCTGGGATCTAGGATATCCGATAAGAATTTTTTATACTTTTAGACTATCAGATAAATTTTGGCTATCTGGAGTCCTGAGAAAATTCCTGTATTAAGCTGGATTACCCAGCATCATTTGCTCTATCTACTGGTGAAATCTGGGACTGAAATACTTTCGAGTAGTCCAAACCACTTCTGGCCTAACTTTCTTTAATTACACTTTAGCACCTAGAAACTTTTCTTCTTTTCAATTAAGTCCTTTAAATTTGGTTAAAATTACACTTAAAGACCCCACATTTTTGTCTACTTTTCCCTTTTAGCCTTAAACTTTTCATAATTGCACTTAAGTCCTTACATTTTCTTTCTTTTGCAATTTAATCCCTTTCTTTGCATAAATGGCCACCAATTTTCCAGAAAATCTCACATATATCATGTACAAACTGTACATACCATCCAGTACAAAAAATTAGGGATATTACACAAATTATGCATCACAATTCAAGGGAAGCAATGATGATAAGATGGGTAAACTATAGAATGCAATTGAGTGTGTAAACACCTCAGAGTAAGTAAACAAACCATGGACAACATAGGAGTGTTATGCAAAATAGAAGTAAACAGAAAATAAATAGAAATAAACTGAAAAAAAACACTATCCTATGAATCATCCATTTCCAATCATCAAACCAACATATCAAACATATCACATTAGGGAAACTTGTAAAAGGTAAGAGATAGGAAAGGGACAACCTGGCCTCAAGGCGGCAAGACGGATTCCTCATAAAGTTTCAAGAGATGACCATTTGCCTGGAAGATCTTGCCTGTCACCTCCTCTTTCAACTCAATCATCCTAAATTTGTGGACTTTGATAACTGTGTAAGGTCCATCCCAGCTAGTTTTGAATTTACCATGTTTGAACTTGAACCTAGCTTGGTACCTTAACACTCTATCACCTTCCTTAAACCTCTTCCTCAGGATATGGGCATCATGGAATGCCTTTGTCTTTTGTTTATAAATCTCAGAGCTGCTGTAGGCAACCAATCTAATCTCTTCTAGCTCTTGAATTTGCAACAACCGCACTGAACTCGTTTCTACAAGGTCCTTATTGTAAGCCTTCACAACCCAAAATATCTTGTGCTCTATCTCCACAGGCATGTGACGAGCTTTCCCGAAAATTGTTCTATAAGGGGACATCCTTAGAGGGGTTTTAAAAGCTGTTTTGTACGCCCATAAAGCATCATCAAGTCTCAAGTTCCAATCCTTATTGGATGGCTTAACAATCTTTTCTAAAATGTGCTTTATCTCCCTATTAGAAATCTCTGCTAGACCATTAGTTTGAGGTGGTATGGGGTTGAGACTTTATGAGTTACACCATATTTTGCTAATAACCTATTGATTAACTTATTGTAAAAATGGGTGCCTTGATCACTGATTACTACTTTCGGTACTCTAAATCTATTAAAGATATGAAACCTTAGAAACTTGGAGACCGTTTGGGCATCATCTAGTCTTGTAGGGATAGCCTTTACCCACCTAGATAAATAGTCTACAGCCAATAAAATGTAATTATACCCTGCTGAAGGTGGAAAAGGTCCCATGAAATCTATTCCCCAAACATCAAAAATCTCACAAAACAGAATAGGTTGTGGCGGCATCTCATGCCTTTTACTAATCCCCCCAAATCTTTGTCACCTATCACAAGCTCTACAAAATTCAAAAGCATCTTTAAAAAAGGAGGGCCAATAGAAACTGGATTCAAGGCCACCACAAACCCATGAATGGCAAGCTTCTAAAACTAATTTGTGATCTTAGTCTGGGACACATCGTCTCAATACTTGATCTGAGCACAACCTCCACAAAAAAGGTTTGTCCCAAATAAAGTATTTAGATTCACTCTTGACCTTTTGGGCCTGAAATCTAGTCAAATAAGAAGGGATTAGGCCAATTTCAATGAAATTAACTAAATGAGCATACCAAGGTTCCACAATAGCAACCAAACAAAGAGATTGATTAGGGAAAGAATCATAAATAAGATCAAAACTGAGTACTCCCCTGGTCTTTGTTGGTAATCTCCTTAGATGATATGCAACATGGTTCACATTTCCAGCTTGATCCCTCACTTCTATATCAAACTCTTAAAGCAGTAGCATCTATCGTAAAAGTCTTAGCTTAGATTGAGGTTTATAGAAGAAATACTTGACGGTTGCATGATCTATGTAGACAACAACTTTGAAGTTAATGAGATAAGCTATGAATTTATCCAAAGCCACTACGATTACAAATAATTCTTTCTCAGTAGTGGTGTAATTAATTAGAGCAGCATCAAGTATTTTTTAGGCATAGGCAGTCACTCTAGATACATTACCTTCCTTTTGACCTTAGCTCCCATAGCATAATTGGAAGCATCACATGATAGTTCAAAAGGAAGATCCCAATTTGGTGAAGTTAAGATAGGTGGAGAAACCAACCTATCCTTCAATTTTTCAAAAGCCTCTTTGCAATCAGTAGAGAAAATAAAGTCAGTGTCTTTTTGCAGAAGCTTTGAGAGTGGTAATGCAATTTTGGTAAAATCTTTGATGAATCTTCTGTAAAATCCAATATGCCCAAAAAAGATTGAAGTTCTTTTAAAGTTGTGGGGTAGGGCAACAAGGAAATTACTTCAATTTTTACTTTATCCACCTCATTCCCTTGCTAGATATAAGATGTCCAAGTACTATTACATGATCAACTATGAAATGACACTTTTCAAAATTCAAAACCAATTTTTTTCTCAATACATCTAGCAAGGATTCTATCAAGGCTCTCAAGACACTCATCAAAAGAATTACCGTATACATTAAAATCATCCATGAACACATCCATGCATTTTTTAGTCTGGCTCAAGATAAGCATACTTTAGGTTAGAAAGAAAATCTTTCAACTCTAAATTTGGGGGTTGGACAATCGAAGGAATAAGATGGGGTAATCATTCAAATTAGAAATACTCCCTTTTGTAGATTCTTGGAGGTTGCTCATATTTGGTTCATTAGGACATTTCGTCTTGCCTTTGGTCTCTTCAGGAGTTGCACCAAGCTTAAGTTGGTCTACAGCTGCAACATAGTTGAGATCACCCTCTCTCATACCTGCATCTTTGGTATAGGTCAAATTATTCAAGAATCTTAAAGTATGTGAGGTAATTTTGGACTGTGAGTGAGGATAAGTAGAGTTAGAATATATTAGCCCTTTAACTAAAATAGTGGAGTGTGGAACTAAAGGCATTGGGAATTCAATGGTTGCGTCTTCCATTTTTGGTCCTGACCTCTCAGGCTTATCTTCAACTCCTCGTCATGACTCAAATTCACAGAGATTGTCCCTAAAATATTTGGTCGCGACCTCTTCATCTTCGCGTAGCAACAGGACATCTCTTGACTTTTTAGTCGCGACCAATAGTTATTCTTGTCGCAACTCCAATTCACAAAGAGGTTCACCTCAGTAGACTGATATTTGGTCACGACTTGTAGGCCTTCATGTCACGACTTGGGGTCACAGAAGCTCAACCCTTCTTCATTTGTTCCTCTTCTAACTTCCAGAGTATCTTATGACCCTGTAAAATCATTCACAAACTCTTTTCCAAAAGCATTATCACTAGCAAATGATGAAATTGCATCGACATTTGATAAAAATGAGAAATCTGGAGAGGGTGAAGCATGTTATTTACATCTAAACAGTTAAAACATGATGTATTACCTTCACAAGAATAAGAGAAAGAGTAAACAGAAGAAAGAGATTCAAAATAATCATCATACACACTCAAAGATAAATTTGAATCCTCATGTTCCTGAAATGCTTCATAGGAGTTATAGGAATTATGTAACATAGAATCATACCCATCATGCAAACTCAATTCATGCTCATCCCTAGTCTCTTCCATAGCATAATCAATAGCATTCAACCCAGCAAAAGTAGAATTATCAAAAGGATATTTCATTGCTTCATTTATGTTGAAAGTTACCACATGTTCTCTAACTTCTATGGTGATGGAACTATGCTTCATACTAAAATTGTCTTAGAAGTTTGAAGAAAAGGTCTGCCTAGGATCAGAGTGCTCTCATTCACTAGCTCACTAGACATGTCAAGAACATAAAAATCAGCTGGGAACACTAAGTCCTTGACCTGTACTAGAATATCCTCAAGAATTCCGTTAGGATACCTAATTGACTTATAAGCTAACTGAAGTACTACACTTGTATCTCTAAGATTCTTAATATCAAAGGCTAAGTATATCGACCAAGATATCACATTAATTGTAGCCCCTAGATCTAGTAATACTCCCTGGATATGAACCTTTCTCAATATGCATGGGATGGTGTAAGATCCTAGATCTTGGCACTTAACCGGTAATTCAGCCTTAAAAAGTGATGACATATTAGCACTCACCTGAATTCTCTCAAGGGGCCTAAACTTTTTCTTATCAGCACATAATTATTTTAAAAATTTAGCATAATTAGAATTTCTCTTGAGGAATTCAACCATAGGGATATTTATTTCTAACTTATTGAAGAGATTATAATCATCTTGTGCAAAGTCAGGGTCAATCTTTTTCTTTCCAGCAAAATAAGATTTAGGAAAAGGGAGATCTTTTATACTTACCTCCTTACCTGTGTGCTTAGAGGCTCCTTCCTTACTAGACTCTCCTTTCTCCTCAGTTTGCTTTCCTTTGTATGCTGGACTTTACACGGTCACTTCCTCTTCTTGCTTCTCTTGTAGTTCCTCTTGTGCTTGTGAGTTCTCTTCTTGGGTTACCTTCTTAAGCATAAGCTGTTGTTCTTTAAGACTTTCTGATTTCCCAATCTTCATCTGTGAAGATGGTGAATTTTCAACTTTAAAATCTTCTACATCCTCCTTTGGTGCATCATCTTCCTTAAAATGCACTCTTGTCTTCCACTTCTGAGTGATATGGCATTCAGTCCCTTTGGATTCATGACATTGTTTGAAGGTATGGTGCCATAACTTTTTGTTTGGATGTCACTCATTGTATTGAAAACTTGAGTTAAATGACTGGTAATATCTACATTCTTGGCACTTAACTCTTCAAGTTTCCTGTCCACATCTGCATTATTCTTCTGCATACTTTGAAGAATTGAAGATATCGAGGTGAATTGGCCATCATTCTCTTTGAGCTTGTTATCTATATTGGTCATTCTCCCTTCCATATTGTTCATTTATGCTGCCATACTCTTCAATAATTGAGAAGTCTCATCTGGTCTTGATGCCACTAAAGTATTAGATTGAGTTAGGAGTAAAGACCTTGCATTACTTTGGTAGTTTCTTGAGGAAGCAACACTCCTTGGAATTGGTTTGGCCTATTTTTCCCACTCCCCCACCTAAAATTTGGGTGGTCCCTCCATCCAGAATTGTATGTGTTGGAGTATGGGCCTCTCTTCTGGTATTAGTGGTCTCTCCCTTGATACATTCCTGCTACTTCTTCATACTGTCTCACATGCACTTGAAGCATGCAACATTGAACCGCATAACTCACATCCTGTACCTAGTGCGTGTGAGGTCCCCACTGCATAAACTTGTTTCTTAGAATGTAGCTCTCTTTCAATTAAATTCATCCTCTTTTCTATTCGATTTCCTAGAACTAAGATATCATTTGAATTGCCCGAAGATGATGAGGGTATTCTGTAACATCCTAATTTTCAGGCCTAGAGATGCAGAGATAGCCTAAGATTAGGAGGCTACTAGACCCCTTTTTAGCAGAAGTCCCAGAGGAACGTAAAGAGTTTCAGGGACTAAGCTGCAAATAAGCGAAGGTACGAGGACTTATGTGTAAACAGTGGAAGTCCCAAGGGGTAAATGGCCATTTGGGGATGATGTAAAGGTCAAAGGTTCAAGAGTTGACCAGTTAGGTCGCGATGATAAAGAAGTTGGTCGCGACGAGAGTATATTATGGTCGCGACTAATATTGGCAGAGAGGATTGGTCGTGATAGATAATGTTGTGGTGTCGCGACTAATGAGTAGAATGAGCCTGGTTGCGACTAAAAAGTGATGTGGTCGCGACATAAGACTGTTATGGTCGTGACTAAAGGATGTTGTGGTCGCGACTAATGAACCAAAAGATGTTATGTCGCGATAAGGTGATGATGAGGTCGCGACTAGTGGCTAAAGTGGTGCCAAGCGTATGGGCCAAGAGTTGTGAAGGTCCAAAGGAGATAGTTACCCGGTTAGAGATAGAACTGGGGCAGGAGATCAGATAAAGGAAAAGTTATCTGGAAACCATAAGGTAGACTGATAAGGTGTACTCATGGGACCCACAAGATGCCACATGGCATTAGAGTAGTGATTGGTGACCTTTCAGTAGAGTAAAGTTACTCGGTTGGCATAAAAACCGAGGAAGTGATCAGATAAGTCTGGGACTTATCTGGATAGCATTGGGAAGCGTGCAAGGTCTCTTCCAGGTGCCACATGGCATTGATCTGGAGGAAGCAGATAAAGCTAAGGACACACATTACGAGGCAGGACTCTGGATCGGTAAGTCAGCCTGCTGAGTCAGCATGCTGAGGTGTCCAGGAATTGTGATATGTGATAAATATGCATGCTGAGGTGTCCTGCTGAGGTGGCATGGTGATGTAGTAAAGAGGAAATAAAGAAAATAGGAAATTCCAGGAAAAACTAGGACCACATATTTAGAGTTCGTAGAAACTATGATTGTGCCATTTAGGGAGGCTATAAATACCCCCCATGGCCTTCATTTACTCCACGGATACGCAAGGAGAAAGGGAGAGAAAGAAGTAGAAAGGGAGAAGGAAAGGAAGAGAGAAAAGAGAAAGGAAGAAAGGAAGTTCTGGCGGAGCTGGAAGCAGAATAAGGGTAATGGAGTTCTGCTAAGCTAGCCAGGTAGTAACTAATCCTAGCTTTTATGTAATGGCTTTGTGATTTGTTGTGCTATTGTTTGGTTGGATTGTTGTCTTATATGTTATGTCTGAAGCTCTGCTATAATGCTATGATCATATGTTATTAAGCATGAAAGCACGCAGCATACTTATCTGTACACAATCACAAGCAAGCACTGTCACACTGCATTACATATAGTGTTATGATTGTTGCTACTGAGATTCCCCCGAATCTCATCCCCATACATAACCCATTACAGGGAGGTTATGCTGAAGTGGATTTTGAGAGTGCTAAGAGACGCCGTTATGCTGCCGAAGTTAAGACTGAACATCAGTATATGATAAGTACTGTGTACGTAGTGCTGTCTAAGGAGGGTAGAAGTGAGTGGACCTAGCCGGTTCATCTAGTCTTTCCTAGGTACTACGTAGAATGGTAGTTCTCATGAGGGGATTACCGAATCAGTACAATTCAGTTCTTTGTACAGATGAAGCGTAGCGGTTATGCTGCCGGAGTTTAGGCAGAAAGAGATGTAATAGAGATAGAAAGATTATGTATATGTCTTGTTGTGTATGCCTTGCTGTATGACATTATGTTATTCAATGATAAATATTGTTTGGCATATTCAATTTATGTATGGTAAATTAAGGGGAAATTCGCAGGTCCTGAGGTAGCAGTGTTCTGATCTCAGTTTAACCTAGTAAACGGAGAAGTCTGGCCACGAGATTTAGTGAGCCGGTAGTACACATCTGGGGCATTCCATGAATAGGTAATAAGCCTCATTTGGATGTGTATAATGAGAGAAACCAGTTCTCAAAGTAAAGGTTCAGAATGAAGAACTTAAGAGTAAAAGTTCAATCTCTGGACTTAAGTTAAGCTAAAATTGCTTCTGCAAGTATACTCTGAGGAGTTTAAAGGAGGATGTTTCACATGCTCCTTGGATATTCAGTCTGACTGTCTTTATTAGCCATTTTCTAGAATAACTCCTAACTTGCTTGTGGAGTTTTATCTCTCAAAGATCTATTTGCTGCTGTATTCAAGGATACCTTGCTGTGAGGATGTAGAACATCAAAGAAAATGTCTACTAAATTAACCTTCGTGATGTTATGATCGGGACGTCTTGCCAACAAATTGATAAATCTAGTCCAATATTCATGTAATGACTCCCCATGCTGCTGCAAAATATTTGTGATCTCCTTCTTCATCCGAGTAGTCTTTGAGGCTACAAAAAACTGCTCTAGATATGTTGACTTCAGCTGATCCCATGTAAGAGTTGAAAAATGAGTTGGCAGATTGTATAACCACTCCTTAGCCTTCGCTTATATAGTGAAATGGAAATACCTCCTTAAGATGTCATCCAATGCAGTCATTGGAGGCTACATCGAAGAGCAGATCATATGCATGGTTTGTAAGTGGCGATGTGGGCATTCTCCTGTAAAACCATGAAATTTAGGTAAGGTTGCAATCAAAGCTCCTTTAATTTCAAAATTAGCCTCTTTAGTATAGAAACCATAAGGATCATAATTCACATGTGAATGATTTATTTCCCTCACACTTCTACTATCTTCTATATTTATTGGTATTTCATTTTCTCCTTGTCTATTATGCCCATTATGATTTATCTCAACTATGTTAGATTCTGTTGATCTTGCCTCTTCTCTAAATTCTCTCCTTAGTTTCCTAAGTTCCTTCTCAATTTCAGGTTCAAAAGGTACTAATGGTCCAGTTCTTCTACGCATGCAACTTAGAAATAATAAAGAATAGCTAGGCAAGCAATCAGAATTAAACACAGAAGTTTCACAGCAAAAAGTGTCAACTAGTCGCGACATAGGGGTGTGGAGGTTGTGACCTAAGAACACAGAGAGCAGAAGTTATTCAAAATGGATTTTAGGTCAGGCCTTAAAAAGACACAGGTCGTGACTAAATAAGACAGAGACAGATTTTCCAAAACAGTCACGACTAGAAGTTGTGAACGTCGCGACTGAAGTTCACAAAGGGTAATCAGTACCACAGTAAAGCAATTTGGTCGCGACACAATGTCACAGATAGTGATCTCACAGAAACTTTGAAAAATAAAATATAGAATGCTATGCAATAAAAACAACAAAAACTAAAATAAAAACAAAAATGACTTAGGTAAATAATGGATTTGACAATCAATTACTAAGGACCCAATTACTTGGATCCCCGGTAAAGGCGCCATTGATGAACAGGTCGGACTGTCGTCTTCCGATCCATCAAAATAATAATGTTGCACCTAATAATATAGTATAAGGCACAACCCTATCATTCTTCTCAAGAGCAGATCATGGGTACTCTCTCTATATTAGTTACCCAGCTTGAGAGGTTCATCTTACCCCTGGTCATCGCCTTCCCAAAGAGATATTGTACCCATTTCTTGTATTGGCTTAGTAACTTTCCTTAGGCTAGGTCTACTACGACCACAAGATCTACTGTAATCTATCGTAAGCCTATTTATCCTTGCTAGCCATGTTACGATCTACTGTGATCCTCCAGAATGCACTGTGATTCCATTTTATTGTATCCAAATCTCTGGGACACTTTGAGCCAAAGGATTAAGTTACCTCTATTTAGTTGATAACTTGATAATTCCCCAAGACTATTCCCATAAACTAGTACCATTCTCTTATACCTTATCAATTCTCTATACCAACTAACTATCCATTTAAATTTACCTTGGACCTCATCAAAACTTTCTCTAAGCCACCTACCTATTTATCTCTTTAGGTCTGGCTTAGGCCTCATACTATATGCCTCAATCAATTTGCCTTATGAGTTCTATTATTCCTCCAGCTGCTCTATCATCTTTTAGTTGATTTCTAAATGTCACATCTCAAATTTTTCCTTTCTAGGTAGGGCAGAGATAGGGGAAAAGAGGTTAGGAAGGGATTGTGACATTGACCAAGAGAAAAGATAATGGTTGGATGAGGTTTAAAGTTATTACAAAGAGGTTAAGACATTGAATATCAAATTAATAAATAAAAGGACTAAAATGCAAAGAGAAAAAGTATTAAGGAAGGAAGAAAAATGCAAAGGGACTTAAATATAAAGTTTAAAACCTTCCAAGGGTAAAAATATAATTACGAGGAAATTGAGCTGAAGTGGCAAAAAACAGCTCAGAAGCCTTTGAGTCCTAAATTTCACAAGTAGATAGCAACTTTTATGCTATGTCCATATGTTATAAGTAAGAAATATATAAGCATGAAAATATATCATTATGCAAGCATGATCATAGTAAGCACACATTAACATCAAGCATTAATCTGCATACATTGTATGGTACCGTTTGTTACTGAGATTTCCCTAAAATCTCACCCCTTTCCATGTCACCCTAGTCACAATGGGTCTTCCCATGATGGAAGAAATGACATCACATTAAGAGGATTAAGGATTGGATAGCATGTTAATATGTGATTGTTGTTAAAGTTTGTATCATGGATAAATGTACATTGTTATGTTATAACGGCAACTTTGAGGCTATCTAGAAAAATAGTAAATGATTGAATAAATATTCAAAATTTTGTATGTTAATAGTAGATACCTTTAGCTTTGATTTGATATATAATATATCCAATTTAGATACTTGTATGCTAAGAAATAAATTTCCAAAGTCAGAGACCAAATGTGGACAACAAGGAAAAAAGCTTAAATAAATAGTAAATTTTGTGGCTCAACTAGTGTTGACTCCGTGAGAGCTTAGTCAATAACTTATTTTTCCCTTAAATAGGATTGAATGAGATTCACCTAGAAACTTGAACCACTTCATTTTAATTTTTTTAGAATTAATTATGAGTTTTGGAAGTCAAGTCGCCTGTCTTGAATTTGCACAGTGAATAGTAACCCGAGAAGGGTAAAATTCCAGATTGTGCTATTTGACTTCAATAACCTTGTAAGTAGTATTAGATGCTACCGTTTCGTCCCTCAGGTATAGAAAAGTGAGGTGTTATATTTTTTATATCAAAACAAAAGGTTCTGGAACAGAGCAAAAGTTTTTGGTTTAGAAAATGGTCTAATTTGGTTAATATTACCCTACTGAACAAGTTTGTTTGACTTGTTCAAGTAGTTATTGTAAGTATAGGAGATGGTAATTCATAGGTAGAGGTCTAATCCTTAGTGAACCAAGGAGATTCCCTCCCTAGTATGTTATGTGAGGATAGTTGGTTCACTATTTTGGAGGAGGATTTAGACAAGGAATTCAAGGAGGTAAATACTGTAAGGAAAGTGTGTTTTGTCACATCTTAATTTTTCCCTATAAGTATAATATTGATATAGGAGATTTAGACGAGGAATTCAAGGAGGTGAATGCTGTAAGGAAAGTGTGTTTTGTCACATCCTAATTTGTTCCTGTCGGTATAATACTGATAAAGGAAAGAGGTTTGGAAAAGACTGTCATGATGAATAGAAAAGAAAAAAGAATTATTAGATAAGGTTTAAAGAAGAGGGACTAAACTGAAAAGTTTAAAAGTTCTATGGTGCAAAATGTAAAGTACACTTAAACTTTGGGTCATTAAGTGTAATTATAAAAAGTTGAGGGCCTAAAGTGTAATTTTCACAAGTTCAGGGGCAAAATGGTAATTATAGAAAGTTGAGCTGGAAAAGGCCCAAAAATACCTAGGCTAAGTTCAGTCCCAAATTTTTCCAGTAAATAGAGAAAATTATTATGATCAGTTTAACACAACACAAAATTTTGATTTGAGGTCCTGATAAATTGATATGAATTTCTAAAATTTGGAAAATTTATTATAATATTTTTTGGACCTCAAAATCAGATGAAATTTGGCAGTAAATTCTTATAATTAATATAAGAATTTATGAAACTGACATAACTCAAAAAGGAGTTATGTAGAATTTATTATGGAATTTACATTAGAATAAAACACCCGATAAATATTTTTCAGGGAGCTTCTTGGGAATTGAGCCCATGAAGGCAAGGGACCATGTACAAGGCCAAAAATGACGCCTTATAGGCTGAATAATAATTTTAGATAAGTATGTGGGCCAGGGCTAATAAAGACCAGAAAAATATAAAATTACGAAAATACCACTGTGTGGTGTCATTGAGCCAAAGATAGACGAAGGGCATTTTTGTCATTTGACTAAAGTTAGACAGTCAAGGAGAGTTCCCAAAATAGTTGACCAAGGTTAGGGAATACTCTAATGAGGTGCGAAAAGACGATAATGCCCTTGAGATATTAAAGTAAATAAAGAAGAACCAAGGGGCATTTTGGTAATTTCCCAAGGGATATGTAATTAAGTTTAGACCCAGGACAAGAATATCAATGGTAGGAAGAATCCGGATACTAGATTTAAGATCAGAAAGCATATTATGGAATCTCAGAAAAATTAGATTTATAAAATAGTATAGTTTTTGGAAAATCGGACTGAGTCGGTATCGGATTGGATTTGAATTTTTTTAGAAGCTTTTCTCCCTTGGAATTTTACCACATGTCCCTATGAGTTGTCCCTTGATGATGTCATGGATGATATAATATTTAGCTTCTAAAAAAAGTTAAATCCAAGAATAAATGTGAGCCATTAGATCAAATAGTGCATAAAGTGATCTTGGCCATTCATTTTCCATGAGATTTTTTCTATAAATACCCCCATATTTTCTTTTCAAAACCATGAATGAAGGAACCCTTAGGGAAGTTGTCACATCCTTATTTTTTATACATCTTAGGAACCATTCAGTAGCATTTGGAACCACTTTCAGGGTTATTGAAGTCCAAATTCTCAATCTGGAATTTTATTCTTATCGGGTACTGTTCACTATGGCAAATTCCAGATGAGTGACTTGACTTTGAAAAATCATAACTAATTCTAGAAAAATTAAAACGAAGTGTTTCAAAGTGATACATGAAGATAACTCAATTATATTTCAGGGAAAAATCATTGGTTGACCATTACTTGACCAATTCAACGTGGGTCAACATTTCAAATTTACTGTTCATCCAGTGATTTTCTCCTGAATCCAGCATTCTGGTCCCCAACTTTAGAATTTTATATCTTTTCTTGTAGACATCCAAACGGCGTATTCTATATATAAAATTAAATCTTAGTAGGTCTAATTTTTACCCTAAAAATTTAGTACATTAATTCAATCATTTACTATTTTTAATGATTTATCAAACATGTATAGGTCTGCATGAATTACTGTTCACTGAGCCTATTTTCAGCATTTAGTCTTTACATACACATGCATACAACCAACACATATCAGTCATACATGCCAGATAACAATTAATATTAAATAATTATCTGTTATATATTAGTGCATGATTAACCCCCTCATATTTTTATTACATATTTCACTGTCTAAAATCCGGCAGCATAACTGCTACAATTCTTCTTTAGAAAGTAACCGATGTTGTACCGATTCGGTAATTCCCTCATGAGAACTACCATTCTACGTAGTACCCAGGAAAGACTGGATGAACCTGCTGGGTCCACTCACTTCCAGCCTCCTTAGACAGCACTACGTACACAGTACGTATCAGTTCCTTTCCCTGTTCCTGCTTCCTTGCCGGAATTTCGGCAGCATAACGGCGTCTCTTAAGATTTTCAAATTTTATTTTGACAGAACCTCCCCTATAATGTTATATTTGGGAATGAGATTCAAAAGAATCCCAGTAGCAATAATCATAACAATATATGTAGTGCAGAGTGACGGTGCTTGCTTGTGATTGGGTACTGATAAGTATGCTGCATGCTTCCATATTCAATAACATATGATCATAGCATTGGAATAGAGCTTCAAGCATAACATATAAGACAACAATCCAACCAAACAAAAGCACAACAAATCACAAAGACATTACATAAGAGCTAGGATTAGTTGCTACCTCAAAAGCAGAGCTTCAGAACTTCTCTACTACTTCCAACTTCACCAGAACTTCCTTACTTCTTTCTTTCTCTCACTTTCTCTCTCAAGAACTTCTTTCTTCCTCTCTTTCTTGCTTGTGCCGAAATGAGGAGCTAGGGGGGTATTTATAGTGTTGAGCAATGGCAATCTTGTAATTTTGAAGACTTATGATCCTGTGGTCCTGGTTTTTCGTGGAATTTCCTATTTTCTTTTATTCCTTTTACTGCATCATGCATGACATCACTCAATGCCAACTCATGGGACACCTTACCACCCACATTCTTCATGTGACAAAATTGAGAGGGAGCTAGAGCCTTCTGGAAGCTTTCTGGTCCAACCCGGTACCGGCCCGGTCCATCTCCTTTAAACTGTGTCGTTTCCTGAATATGATTTTTCTGAAAAATCCTTTTTATGTATTCTGACCTCACATTTAGTATCTAGACCCTTTATATCATAAACTTTTTAATACTGGGTCCAGACTCAGTTATAGGTCCCCTGCGAAATGACCAAAATGCCCTTGGTGCCCTTTCTTGTCCTATTTTAACCCTAAGGGCAAAATCATCATTTCACACCTTTTTGGACTCGGTCAAAGCTTATACTGGCTCTAGTCAACCTTATTTAGACATGTCTTGACCTCTGGGTTTGTCCAAAATGACCAGAATACCCTTTATTCATCTGCTGCCCTTTTTTGTACAACATAGGGGCATTTTCGTAATTTCGCACTTTTCCGGGGTTCTGCTGGACACTGGCCCACCTATCAGTCCAAGAGTCTTATTGGACCTCTAATGGCGCCATTTTTGGGCTTCCTGGATCCATTACCTGTATGGCACGTATTACGAGAAATCTTCCTTTAGCACAGTTCATTGAATATTTTAACTATTATTTACCGATTATACACCTTTTCCGGACACCGGCTCTTTTTCCCAGATACAGAGTCCTACTGTGTTCAGGCATCCTTGGGGGTTATAACGGTCATCTGACCGAAGTCATTCGATCGCATTTAGCCCCTTTAAAAATACCGATAAATCTCCAACCCGGATCCCCGGAGGCCTCACACTCCCGTCTGGATTTTCCAATTTGCAGATAACTTTTCCTACAGACCTCCTATCGGTATTCTGTCAGTTTCCTGACCTCCATCCCATAAGGGGGCATCATCCTATATTTTCCCACTTATATCTGAAATCTAGGGTATCCGGTATAAATTTTTATAACTTTCGGACGATCAGTCCATTTCTGGCTATCTGGAGTCTTCAAAAATTCCGGTATTAGGCTTGGTTACCCGGCGTCACCTACCCTACCTTCGGGTAGAATTTGGGACTGAAATGCTGTCGGGCGGTGCAAACCACTTCTGGCCTATTTTCTTTAATTATACTTTAGCCCCAGGGAACTTTTCCTTCTTTATAATTAAGTCCCTTAATTTGGCTAAAATTACACTTTAAGACCCCACATTTTTGTCTACCTTTCCTTCCTTACCTTAAACTTTCCATATTTGCATTTAAGTCCTTTCTTTTCCTTTCTTTTGCAATTTAATCATTTTCTTTACATAAAGGACCACATCTTTTTCCTGAAACAGAGCTCATATATTCCGTTTATTCTGTACATAGGAACCAGTACAGAAAATTAAGGATATTACAATAAGTGTTTTAATGCCTAGTGAATGATTAACATTGTTTGAGACTTTAGCTTATGAGCAATTTAAATGAAAACCGTAGTTGGAAGGAGTCTCGGCCTTAATTTCTAGATTGAGTGATTATTCAATTGTTTTATATCCTCTAGAACTTATCTTGGCTCTGAGTTGAGAATTACTTGCACATTTATGTTAATGAATATGATAGAGACATTCATTTCTAAACCCGTTTATCCCAAACACAAGCCCGTTACATATTATATTCGTAGTCACCCCCTTTGAGCCCGTCACTTTTCTTTCCATCATTTTTATAGAAAGTCATATATGCATAAACATCATTTCGAAGAAATAATTTTTTTATTCGTGTCAAAAAACTCATTACTATTGTGATGTTGTGCTACATCTTCTATGTATAAGGTGCCAAATAAAAAGAAGACAAGAGCATAACGCACCAAAGAAAGAAAAAAAAATGATAATGCAAAAAAAAAAATTGAAGAAAGAAACAAAGAAAAGAAAAGAAAAGGAAAAGAGAAATGAAGAAGGCACTATTATCAACTCCTATTAGCACAATTACCACCTCTACATCTCTGAAGACATGAATCCATGCTATATATTCATTATTGAATGCATATAGTACTTTCTACCCTTCAAATTTCATTCCACGTGGCCTATCTCCATCATTTCACCCCTAAAAGACCTCTTGATTCTTTGCATAAGTGTTATATAGTTGCTGAGATTTAGAGTCATTACAAGCATATGGTAGGGTGTTTTCCAATTTGAATCTGAGTGAAAGAACCCTAACAATGAGAGAATATAGAGAGCTAAACACTTACATCCTTAGAGAGAATCTATTGCGCTCATACGGTTAAGGTTGATTTCATTTAGTCGTTGATTACTTGGTATTGCTCATATTATAACTTTTGCATTCCCAAAAGATGGTGAATTAATTGTCTTCATGGTACACTTTGGATTATGTTGTTATCTCGGATTTAATAGCGTAAGCTTAGGTGTAATTCATTTCTTTGTCAAGGAGTACAAAGGTTCAATGTGGGGGAATTGAAAAGACACAATTTGTGTATGGTTTCTGTGACATTTTTAAGGGTTTTATAACAACTTAAACATTCATTTTATGCCTATAATTGTGCTTTTTTAGTAATACATGATTGTTCTCGGCAATGTGTTGTTTAAAGGGTAAAATGGTAAATTAACTCCTCCAAACTGCATATGTGTTATTCCTTTACTGGTGGGACTTTTACAGTGAGCTTTGATTTTGAATCGTATGTACTTTAGAGGAGAACAAAGGACTAATGTGAGCAGAAAAGAAATCACAAGAGAGAATCAATTCAAGGAAGCAGCTTATGTGATCTTTAGTTGCGACCAAAACAGGTCGTGACCTAATTTCATCTTGGAAGTTTCTCTGCGTTTACAGGTCATGCCCAAAACATGGATCTGGTCGTAACCAAAGAAGACAGTCTTGAAGCTGCGCGTTTTTAATTAGGTCAATCTGAGGATAAAAGGAGGGGAAGCCGCATTTTTATCATTTGATTTAAATTACACACTAAGTGTTTTTTAATAGTTCATTAAGAGTTTTTAAACTAGCTTTGATCAAAGGAGTTTAAGAAATATTAATGCTCTGGACTTAATCCATCGATTGAGGTTTTATTTAAGACTTAGTGATTTCAAAACTCCCATATCAAATTAAGAGCAAGGATAGATATATTTTCATCTTCAAGAGTCTGTCATAACATATTTCTTTCACAAACCAGCTCATTTTCATCTTAATAAAAAATACAAAAACATTTACTTTACTTCGTCCTTATTTTACTGCATCAAAAATCAATCAAACTCAAAACCCGTTTAAGGAATCTTAATGCATTGTTAAAATCCACTTGTGTGTAATAGAAATTAGATGATGAAAATGCCCTCAAAGGATCGTCGATCGACAAACCCTAGATTTCAAGCAATTGAATTAATGAGCAACGATCGTTGATAACAATTCAACTATCTTAAAATTGAAACTAAAATATTATATTTAAATGACATTCAAAACATCCAAAGTCAATTACAATAGTCTAATTTGAGAATAGTCAATTGATAAATTCATATTTGTACTGATTTTAGTGTGGAAAATGAGAGTTTATTATTGATTTCATCCCCATTTATTAATATAATTGAGCAATTAATAAATAAAATAGAATTGGAACAGTTGCGAATTAATTGATGTGATTTTAACGACTAATTGGACAAATAAATATGTTTATTCTCATTTTCCATGATAGGCCAAAGCAATAACAGAAGGGACAGCTGAACAGAAGGTGATTTAAGCATGTGATGAACTGAATAGATGGACTTAACAGACTACAAACAAGAGCTCATAACAAATTACAAGTGGGAGATCATGCATGTGCTGGCACATAAAGGAACATTGTTCACGCATCTGGCACTGTTGAACAGAATGAACAAGTTGCTGACAACAAGTGGGGAGCATGTACTGTAAACAGAATTCACATGTGCTAACAGAAGCAAGTGGACTAAAGAAGAGATTGGTTCATGCATCTGATCACCCATTTCATTTGCAGCTATACATGGATCACAGAACACACTTGATAGGGGGACTGGATACACGCACACAGCACATTTTACTTCTCACAGATCACATTTCATTCCACTTCATCACTCATATTCCCTGACTCCATTCAAACTTCATATCTCATTCATTCCACCAGTTCCACTTCACACACTCCTTCATCTTCTTCTTCATTTTCTCTCCTGCAACTTTCCTTTGTTCTAGTCAATAGAAACAGAGGAAAGTTTTGCATATCCATTTCATCTTCATCTTCTCATTCTTCTTCCATCCTGACTAATACTACGCTTTCTATTGCTGCTGGAGTTCAGAAGACAATGCAAGGCTAAGCTATTGTGCTCTCTTAGAGATGACCCTAAACCAAAATCCTTAAGCTGAACAGGGAGTTCATTGTGTTATTAATTCAGATTTGATTGTATTGAGTTAATGTAATTAATTCTGTGATTACTAATGCAATTAGAGTAGTAGATGACAAAGAAGTAGGGAACCGAGTTAGATTTCTTATTTCTGCATAAATGATCCTTTGATTGATTCTCATCTTTGATCGAGTTGAACATAGCTGTGATTAATTGAAGTGATTCTGTTTAATTTATATTCTACTATCTTTGAGTTGAATGATTCATATTCTTTATTCAATGCCTGCAAGTTGTAGCTTTGATTGAGATTTAGCTAGCGAGTTGTTAGCTAACATATTCTAATTCAACTGATTAACTTCTCATATTCTATAGATAAGGAAGGTAAGGTAATCTCCAAGGGAACACACTTGTCATTGATTCATTTCATCATCAAAAACACATAAAAGCATAAACAGTAGCATAGGATTTACTTTCAGAATTTAGTCAATATCTCATCTCACAAATCATATGCTTAACTTGTTAATTTGTGGCTCATTAATTAGGAACTTAGCATCCATTTAGGCTCCTTATGAATCGACCTAGGTTAGCCTCCGATTTACTATTGGTTAGCTTAGTTTTGTTTGATATTTAAAATGGCGGTTATCAAAATGGCGCTGTTGCCGGGGAGTGTAATATCCCTAATTTTCTGTACTGGATGCTATGTACAGTTTGTACATAATATATGTGAGATTTTTTGAAAAATTGGTGGCCATTTATGCAAAGAAAGGGATTAAATTGCAAAAGAAAGAAAATGTAAGGACTTAAGTGCAATTATGAAAAGTTTAAGGCTAAAAGGGAAAAGTAGACAAAAATGTGGGGTCTTTAAGTGTAATTTTAGCCAAATTTAAAAGACTTAATTGAAAAGAAGAAAAGTTTCTAGGGGCTAAAGTGTCATTAAAGAAAGTTAGGCCAGAAGTGGTTTGGACTGCTCGAAAGCATTTCAGTCCCAGATTTCACCTGTAGATAGAGCAAATGATGCTGGGTAATCCAGCTTAATACCGGAATTTTCTCAGGACTCCAGATAGCCAAAATTTATCTGATAGTCTAAAAGTATAAAAAATTCTTATCGGATATCCTAGATCCCAGATATAAGTGAGAAATTACAGGAAGATGCGTCCTGATGAGTAGGATATCAGGGAACTGACAAAATACCGAAAGGAGGTCTATAGAAAAAGTTATTCACAAATTAGTAAATTCAGATGGAGTGTGTGACCTCCGGGGATCCGATTAGGAGATTTATCGGTATTCAAACTGATGAGTGTAATATCCCTAATTTTCTGTACTGATTAGTATGTACAGTTTGTACGTAATATATGTCAGATTTTCAGAGCAAAATGTGGCCATTTATGTAAAGAAAGGGATTGAATTGAAAAAGGAAGAAGTTGCAAGGACTTAAGTGAAATTAGAAAAGGTTTTAAGTCTAAAAAGAAAGGTAGACAAAAATATGGGGTCTTTAAGTGTAATTTTAGCCAAATTTGAGGGACTTAATTGAAAAGAAGAAAAGTTTCTAGGGGCTAAAGTGTAATTAAAGAAAGTTAGGCCAGAAGTGGTTTGGACTGCCCGAAAGCATTTCAGTCCCAGATTTCTCTAGTAGATAGAGGAGAAGATGCTAGTTAATCTAGCTTAATACGAGAATTTTATCAGGGTTCCAGATAGCTTAAATTTATCTGATAATGAAAAAGTTATAAAAATTATTATCGGATCTCCTGGACCTTAGATATACGTGAAAGGATTACCGAGTTAATGGTTGAATTACAGTGTGCGTATAATGGATGGTTGAGCAAATTATGTGATAATAATATGGCTTTTGTTTCCATAAGTTATGATGATTAGTTGTTGATATGGCTTTTGTTGGCATAAGTTACGATGATCAGTTGCATCTCCTTGCAGTTGTCATACGATGACATGCATGTTAGAGAATGCGTAAATAATTGCATCTCCTTGCATATTATGCATGTTAGAGTATGCTATGATGAATGAATACTCCCTTTTTGCAGTACATGCAGGGTAGAGTACATATGAGATGAGGGAGTTATGAGAAAGTTATGTTGCTCCCATACCATATGACATGCAATTAGATAATTTAACTTGGTAATAATAATAAAGCAAAGAAAAGTGATAAAGATTATTGATGCCACAGAAGTTTGGCGTAGATGTACAGAGTTATGCAAAATGAAAAGTTAAAAGGGTTATGAATAGTGAAGGATTATAACCCTTCTGTCAAGTCCAAATAGAGTGGATTTGAAATGAAAGGTTTAAATCATGACTTTGTTCAAGAGAATGAGTAGCAAAAGGGCAATATTCTCTTGAGAGGCTAATAAAGTTATAAGTTAAAGAGAATGTTAGATTTACTGCTAAATCTCCTTATCGGATCCCGGGAGTTCACAAACTCCCGTCTAAATTCACTAAAAAGTGAATAACTTTTTCTACAGGACTCCTTTTGGGATTCTGTCAGTTTTTTTACCTCCGTCTTCACTGGACGCATCATCTTGTAACTTCTCACTTGTATCTAAGGTCTAGGAGATCTGATAAGAATTTTTGATACTTTTAGCCTATCAGATAAATTTAAGCTATCTGGAACCCTGATAAAATTCTCGTATTAAGCTAGATTAACTAGCATCTTCTCCTTTATCTACTGGTGAAATCTAGGACTAAAATGCTTTCGGGCAGTCCAAACCACTTCTGGCCTAACTTTCTTTAATTACACTTTAGCCCCTAGAAACTTTTCTTCTTTTCAATTGAGTCCCTCAAATTTGGCTAAAATTACACTTAAAGACCCCACATTTTTGTCTACCTTTCTTTGTAGCCTTAAAACCTTTTCTACTTTCACTTAAGTCCTTGCATCTTCTTCCTTTTTCAATTCAATCCCTTTCTTTACATAAATGACCACATTTTGCTCAGAAAATCTAACATATATTATGTAACATCCCGATTTTTGGGTCTAGGAGAACTCGGAAGTAGTCTGATATGGGCAAGCTGCTAAATCCGTAGTCCCAGGGTAGTAATCTGATGTGGGCAAATCACTTACCTATATTTTGTAGGAATATGAGGGATGAGCTAAGTCCCTCAGAATTTAAAGATGAGTTAAGTCTTTGACCTACAAAATAGGGACAATTTACCTAGGTTCAAAAAGAGGAATGTAAGGAATATCCTAAGTCTTAAGCCTAGGAATTCTGTAGGTAGCTAGATATGGGCTGGCTCCTGAGTAAGATAACCTGATATGGGCGGGTTGTCGAGCCTTTCAATTAACAAGGACTCCCAAAGAGTTCAGGGGATGAGTTGTTGAAAGAGAATTTTGAGAACTTAAGATGAAGGATAAGAAGATAAGTAAAGATGTCAGAAAGAGAATACAGGGGCATAATCGTAATTATGAGAAAGATCAAGCTGGTAGCCGATGAGTACCATATTTTACCATAAAATAGAGAAAATTATGCTGATCATTTTATTGAATTGTGAAATATACATATGAGGTCTCTATGAGTATGTAAGAATTAGAAGTGTGACCAAGGGTAAAATGGTCATTTTGAAAACTGTGCGTGCTAGCGTACTTTCAGGCCAAAACAGCCCAGTCCGAATTTAATATCTGAAAATACTAGGAGATAGAGAAAAGAATGTCGGGTTGAATGACGAGACATAGAAATTTGATTTGAGGTCCCAATTTTTCTGTAAAAATTCCTGAAGATGGGAATTTACAGTTATAATCGGTAAAGGAAAAGCAGTCCGAATAAAGATGATCGGACTATGGCCAGAAGCCATATAGTATGTCTAAGGATAGACAGTCAAGAAAGCGTATCTAGATAGTTGACCAGGGTCAGGGAATACTCTAGTAAGATGTGAAAAGACAATAATGCCCCTAGATTCATTAAAGTAAATAAAGAGGAACCAAGGGCATTTTGGTAATTTGCCAAGGGATGGTTCTTGGGAATTGATCCATAAGAGTACTTGGGCTGGATCGGAGACCCAAGATAGCAATCCCAGAGTGCAAAAACGTAGCCAAAGGAATATGTGAGTTAAAGTGGCATTAAAATACTATTTTAATATTGTTTCCATAAAGTAAAGTTACCCGGTCGAAGTAGTAACCGGGGGATTGATCAGATAAAGATTTGGACTTATTTGGAAGTCATGGGATGGCGTGAAAGGTGCCAGTAAGATGCCACATGACACTGATCCAGGGGAAAAAGGAAAAAAACTGAGGACACGTGGCATGATCTCAGCCGTGTATTTCGGTGCAAGACTCTGGAACACTGAGTCAGCATGTTGAGTTAGCAGGTAATTAGGAAAGGCCATGAGTCATCAAGATGACATCATCATGATGATGCAATAAGTTTGATTAAAGAAAATAGAAAATTCTAGGAAAATCGGTGGCCACAAGATCAAAGTTCTTGAGAATTACATAAATGCCATCCATGAAAACTATAAATACCCCCTCCCCCTCCCATTTTCATTCATCCCACGGCATACACAAAGAAAGGAAGAGAAAAGAGAGAAAGAGAAAGAGAGAAGGAAGGAAGAGAAAGAAAGAAAGAAAGAAGGAAGAGAAAGAAAGAAGGAAGTTCTGGCAGAGCCGGAAGCAGTATAGAGATAATAGAGTTCTGCTAAGCTAGTAATGTAGTAACTAATCCTAGCTTTTATGTAATGGTTTTGTGAATTGATGTGCTATTGTTTGGTTGGATTGTTATCTTATATGTTATGCTTGAAGTTCTACTACATAATGCTATGATCATATGTTATTGAGTATGGAAGCACGCAGCATACTTATCTGTACACAATCACAAGCAAGCACTATCACACTACATTACATATATTGTTATGATTATTACTACTGAGATTCCCCCGAATCTCATCCCCTATGTATAACCCATTACAGGTGAAACATCCTCCCTTAGACTCCTCAGAGTACACTTGCGGAAGCAATATTAGCTTGATTATATCTTAACTTAAGCCCAGAAATTTAAAATTTTACTCTCAAGCTCCTTATTCTGAACCTTTACTTTGAAAACTAATTTATCTCGTTCTACACATCCAAATGAGGCTTATTACCTATCCACGTAATGCCCCAGATGTGTACAACTGGCTCACCAAATTTCGTGGCCAAATTCTTTCATTTACTAGGTCAAACTGAGGTCAGAACACTGCTACCTCAAGACCTGCGAATTTCTCTTTTAATTCCTCATCCACAAATTGAACATGCCAAACAATATTTATTATTGAATAACAAAATGTCATACAACAAGGCATACACAAAATCCTCATATTTCTATTACATCTTTTCTTGCCTGAATTTCGGCAATATAACCGCTAGGCTTCATCTGTACAAAGAACTGAACCGTACTGATTCGGTAATCCCCTCATGAGAACTACCATTCTACGTAAGTACCCAGGAAAGACTGAATGAACCGGCTAGGTCCACTCACTTCCAGCCTCCTTAGACAACACCTACATACACAGTACTTATCATATTCTGATGTTCAGTCTTAAATTCGGCAGCAAAACGGCGTCTCTCAAAATTCTTAAAATTCACTTCAACATAATCTCCCTGTAATGGTTTAGACATGGGGAATGAGATTCGGGGGAATCTCAGTAGTAATAATCATAACAATATATGTAATGCAGAGTGACAGTGCTTGCTTGTGATTGTGTACAGATAAGTATGCTGCGTGCTTCCATACTCAATAACATATCGTAATAGAGCTTCAAGCATAACATATAAGACAACAATCCAACCAAACAATAGCACAACAAATCACAAAGCCATTACATAAAAGCTAGGATTAGTTACTACCTTAAAAGCTTAGCAGAACTCTACTATCTCTATACTGCTTCCAGCTCCGCCAGAACTTCCTTTATTTCCTTCTTTCTCCTTCTCTCTCTTCTTTCTCTCTCTTTCTCTTGCAAAACCGTGGGATGAATGAAAATGGGAGGGGGAGGGGTATTTATAGCTTTCATGGATGGCATTCTTGTAATTTTCAAGACCTCTGAACATGTGGCCACTGATTTTCCTGGAATTTTCTATTTTCTTTTATTCCTTTTACTGCATCATCAAGGGACACCTCAGGGGACACCTCATCAGTCACATTTCTCACATGGCGAAATTGAGAGAGACAAGAAACCTTCTGGAAGCTTTCCAGTCCAGTCCAGTACCGGTCCGGTCCGATTTCCCACAAACTAGACTGAACGGCTAAGATTGTGCCACGTGTCCTTAGCTTTTCTTCTCCCTCTAGACCAGTGCCATGTGACACCTAGAAGGGAACTTTCAAGCCATCCCATGACCTCCAGATAAGTCCCAAACTTTATCTGATCACCTCCTCGGTTATCGTGTCAACCGAGTAACTTTACTGAAAAGTCACTAAATCATTATTTTAATGCCACTTTTTCTCACATTTATGCTGGGCTACGTTTTTGGGCCTGGGAATATCATCTTGGGTCTCTGATCCAGCCCAAGTACTCTGATGGCCCGATTCCCAAGAAACACCCCTTGGCAAATTACCAAAATACCCTTAGTCTCTCTTTCTTTCCTTTACTAGGTCTAGGGGCATTATTTCCTTTTCACATCTTACCAGAGTATTCTATGACCCTGGTCAACTATCCAAATACCCTGTCTGGACTGCCTAACCTTAGCCAAATGTCCAAAATACCCTTTACTCATTCTTCAGTTATTCTATAACATAAGGGCATTTTCGTCATTTTGCACCTTTTTCCCGGACACCGACCCCTCTTACCACTGAACTGATATTATGGGCCTGGGCCTTCCCTGGTGTCACTATGGGTCTTGAAAACACTGTATGACCCCAGGCCAGAGTCCGATCATCTCTATTCGGACTGCTCTTCCTTTACCGATTATAACTGTAAATTCCCATCCTCGGGAATTTTTACAGAAAAATCGGGACCTCAAATCAAAATTCTGTGTTGCGTCATTCAACCCGGAATGCTTTTTTCTATCTCCTGGTATTTTTAGATATTTAATCCAGACCGGGCTATTTTGGCCTGAAAGTACGCTCCCGCGCACACTTTTCAAAAATCACCATTTTACCCTTTGTCATATTTCTAATTCTTTCATACTTATAGAGACCTCATATGCACATTTCACAGTTCAGTGAAATGATCAGCATAATTTTCTCTATTTTCTGGCAAAAACGGTACTCATCGGCTACCAGCCCGATCTTTCCCATAATTACGATTATGCCCCTGCATTCTCTTTCTGGCATCTTAACCTGATCTTCTCATCCCTCATCTTAAGGTCTAGAAATTCTCTTTCAATAATTCATCCCCTAAACTCTTCGAGAGTCATTGTTAATTGAAAGGCTCGACAACCCGCCCATATCAGGTTATCTTACACAGGAGACAGCCCATATCAAGCTACCTACAGAATTCCTAGGCTTAAGACTTAGGATATTCCTCATATTCCTCATTTTGAACCTAGGTGAACTGTCCCGATTCTGTAGGTTAAAGACTTAACTCATCTTTAAATCCTAAAGGACTTAGCACATCCCTCAGATTACTACAAAATACAGGTAAGTAGTCCGCCCATATCAGATTACTACCCTTGGACTACGGGTTTAGCAGCCTGCCCATATCAGACTACCTCCCAGTTCTCCTAGACCCAAAAATTGGGATGTTACAACAGGGAGGTTATGTCAAAGTGGATTTTGAGAATACTAAACGACGTCGTTATGCTGCCAAAATTATGGCAAAATATCAGTTATGAAGGAAGGAGATGATACGTACTGTGTACGTAGGTTCTATCTAAGGAGTTTGGAAGTTAGTGGACCTAGCCGGTTCATCCAGTCTTTCCTGGGTACTTACGTAGAATGGTAGTTCTCATGGGAATTACCGAATCAGTACAAGATCAGTTATTTGTAAAGATGAAGCCTAGTAACTATGCTGCCGGATTTTAGGCAGGAAAAGATGTAATAGAGATATGAGGATTTTGTGCATGCCCTGTTGTATAATAATTTATTATTTAATAATAAATATTATTTGTCATGTTCAGCTTGTGTATAAGTAGTTAGAATAATGGGTTATTGTAACACCCCAATTTTTAGGCCTAGAGATGCCAGGAAGAGAATTCAAGGGCATAATCGTAATTATGGGAAAGATCGGACTAGTGGCCGATGAGTACCATATTTTGCCAGAAAATAGAGAAAATTATGCTGATCATTTCACTGAACTGTGAAATGTGCATATGAGGTCTCTATGTGTATGAAAGAATTAGAAATATGACCAAGGGTAAAATGGTCATTTTTGGAAAAGTGTGCGCGGGAGCGTACTTTCAGGCCAAAATAGCCCGGTCCGGATAAAATATCTGAAAATACCGGCAGATAGAGAGAAGGATTCCGGGTTGAATGACGCAACACAGAATTTTGATTTGAGGTCCCGATTTTTCTGTAGAAATTCTCGAAGATGGGAATTTACAGTTATAATCGGTAAAGGAAAGGCAGTCCGAATAGAGATGATCGGACTATGGCCAGAGGCCATACAGTGTTTTCTAAGTTCCGTAGTGACACCAGGGAAGCCCAGGCCCATAATATCAGTTCAGTGGTAAGAGGGGCCGGTGTCCGGGAAAAATGTGCAAAATGACAAAAATGCCCTTATGTTATAGAATAACTGAAGAATAAGTAAAGGGTATTTTGGTCATTTGGCTAAGGTTAGACAGTCAAGAAGGGGTATCTGGATAGTTGACCAGGGCTAGAGAATACTCTGGTAAAATATGAAAAGACAATAATGCCCCTAGACCTAGTAAAGGAAATGAAAGGACTTAAGTGTAATTATGGAAAGTTTCAAGGCCAAGAAGGAAAGTAGACAAAAATGTGGGGTCCTTAAGTGTAATTTTAGCCAAGTAAAAAGGGACTTAAATGAAAAGAAGAAAAGTTCCCTGGGGCTAAATTGTAATTAAAGAAAATCAGGCCGAAAGTGGTTTGGACTGTCCGAAAGCATTTCAGTCCCAGATTTCACCGGTAGAGAGAGCAAGTGACGCTCGGTAATCTGGCTTGATACAGGAATTTTTGAAGACTCCAGATAGCCAGAAATGGACTGATCGTCCGAAAGTTATAAAAATTTATACCGGATACCCTAGATTTCAGATATAAGTGGGAAAATACAGGATGATGCACCCTTATGGACCCAGGTTAAATCTAGGCCTAAAAATTGGGATGTTACATTTCTCCTCCCCTTTAAATAAATTTCATCCTCGAAATTTAATCAGTACCATAGCCAAATCAACTTAACATCTGGAAAAGTACTCATCATAACTTTACATCTCTTCGTAACATGCTTATCTTTCTCTGGGTCAACTCAATCAGAGTCGAAATCTACTTTTCTCTTATGGACCACTTACTGTACTTATAAGCAGTGTCCATTTCTTTCATAGAAAATTCCCTCGAATATTACTGTATTCGGGAGTTCCTTCTAACTACTCATCATACTTCTAGCATCTATCTCTTATTACTTCTCTTAGTATCTCGCAGACTGCTTCAAAATCTGCAATATTTCATCTTTCTTTGCACTGAACGTCATACAGAGAGAGGACTTACGCAGCTATTCTTTCTTTACTTTGCTGCTAAACAAGAGCACCTACTCCAACATGCATAATGCCTGGCCAACATACTATAGGACTGCATACCTGCTTATGAATGCAAAGCTCTAACATCGGAGCTCAAGCATTCCTGTTCTAACTAGGCACAGCTCTAACACTCGGAACTTGCATAGTTCTTGCATCCCATAAGGCCTAGCATCTCATGCAAGGAGTGAAAGCTCTCATTTTCTATTCTCTTCCATAGCATAACATTCAAACATATGATCCCTACCAAAAAGGGAGCCTCTCTGTCTGTTCATACAATGCACATCTCTAGGTGCGTGTCATATTACACGTTTACTACCGTGTATCTCATTACATGCCTTTGATACGTTATCATGGCATCTTTAGCTAGCTCTGGCTATTTCATGGCGTATATCACCCTTTCATAACTTATCTTGAGATACCATAAGGCTAACATTCTCTTCCTCATAGAACTGAGTTCTATCTTTACTTTGCCTTAGACCTTTTTCTCTAGGTCTTCTCTAGCCTTTTAATCTCTTTACCCTCATCTGGGGGAATCTATCTACTCATACTCTTTTGTTCTCATTACATTGAGGATTTTCTTCTCTGCTTCTCATTACACAGAGGATTCTCTTCTCTATTTCTCAGGCATACTTCTACAAAACTTCTTTGAATACCAGTACTCAGATTTGAACTTGGACTCTATCTTCGTTTAAGGGAAAGCTAAGTTCAGTCTGTATACTAGAGGCTACCTGAGGAAAATCATTATAAAACAATTTCTCTGGGTGAGCTTATCAACTAGTGAAGCTTCCTTACCTTAACTTCGTCTTTGGCCTTCATCTTCCCAAAGAGATACTACATTGTACTCATAACTCATGGCTCATTACTTTCCTTAGGCTAGGTCTAACTGCGACCTCGGGATCTAACTGCGATCAACCGTTAGCCTCTTCAGAATCTACTATGACTCTGAATCTGTTAGGATCTAACTGTGACCTTGGAGCCATGTTAGGATCTAACTGTGACCCTCCAGAATCTAACTGCGATTCTGTTGTACTGTATATCTCCCGAAGATCTTAAACCAACAGACTAGGTTATAAGGTTAACTGCTTCCACCTGTTGATAACTCCATAAAAAATCTTATAGCCTCATATCGTTTGCCCAGACTCTACTTACTTCCTCTTTTACTCAGAAGTTCCCTCTCATTTTCTTACTTTACTGTGGCTTACCATTGGCTTGTGCCATTATGGTCTAACCACCTGCCATTGCATTCTACGGCTATGGCCTCATCATACTTCTCATTCAATCTATGCTTTAACTGCGAGCCATTAGAACTATGCTCTAACTACGAGCATTCTATATCAGATCCAACTTTTATCTGAAGAGTGATCTATACTCATCTGAATCTAGCTCTATCTGGGAGCCATATGTTTCAGATCCCACTCTTATCTGAAGAGTGATCTAGAAACAATCTCTTTACACTTTTCTGCTTTCTTTTTGTCTACCATTCCTTTCAACAGAAATGGCTCTGAGTACCGCATTCGCAAGTCTGTAGAATTACCTGAGTATCCTCAATCATAACATATCTGAATATCATAACTTATTGTCCCATGAACTGAGACTATCTATCATCCTCAATACATATCTTATTACATGTCATATGGTATGGGAGCAACATAACTTCCTCATAACTTTCTCATCTCATATATGTACTCATATATATATACTCTACCCTGCATGTACTGCCAAAAAGGGAGTATTCATTCATCATAGCATACTCTAACATGCATGTCATCATTTGACAACTGCAAGGAGATACAACTATCATGACTTATGGCATCATAAGCCATATCATACTTTGCTCAACCATCTATCAGACTAACTAAACCTCAAGGCATATTTTCTTTATCATATTACCTATCATATCCTGAATCATTTATCTATCACATGATCAGGATCTGGCAAGATCATCTATCTATCTTACTTAGGCTGCCACACTACCCTCTTATCAGGGTATAGACTCAACCCTTCATCACTCTCTCTTACATAGGGAATAGGGGAGTCACTTTATCTTTCAACTGTGACTACTTCTTCTGCCTATCCATCAGTCCCAGTCTATTCTTGACCGGACTGTGGTTCCTGATCGGTCTCTCTCTTGATCCTAGCAAACTTCAGTCGCATAGATCTCATTTCCCCATTTCTTACTATCATTTCTGTTCCCTAGCGTACTCTACCCTGGATCTTTTGTAACATCCCTAATTTCTGTACTAAGTTGTATGTACAGATTGAATAAAATATATGAGATGTTTAGGAAAAGATGTGGCCATATTTATGTAAAGAAAAGGATTAATTGGAAGAGGAAGAAAGTCTAAGGGCCAAAGTGAGCAATTACGAAAATGCCACTGTGATGCCCTAGAAGTAAATGGAGGGCATTTTGGTCATTTCATGCAATGGAAGGATATCAGATGAAAATTGATAGTAAATTATTATAATTAATATGAGAATTTATGGAGTTGACAGAAGTCAAAAAGGAGTCCTGTAGAATTAATTATGGAATTTACAGTGAAAAAGGACACCGATAAAGGGTTAAAGGAAACGTATGTAATTTTTAACAGAACTTCTAGGTCTCAGAAAATTATGAAACTTTGTAGAGAATTCATTTTATATTAGAATGAATTTCTAAAAATGTTGAACAAATAAAGGAGGTGTTTAGCATTTATTCTGAGATCAGGATAATTTAAGGATATCGGTATAAGGAAAGTACATTGGGATTTGTGCCAATTAGCTATTGGACCTAAAAGAGGCCCAACATTTCGTCCTAGGCCAGCCCAATAAGGCCCAAAAGTTATCTTGGAGCCCAAGTCCAATAATGAATAATTTATGGATTTTTGAAAAGAAAGAAAAAGAGAATAAAGTAAGAATTAGGTGTTGCACATGGTGGGACCCACAAGGACTTCAAAATGGCACCCAAAAAGAGGAAGGGTTAGGTGTACCAAGGGAGGCCATGCTAGTGATGTCATGGTGGTAAGGTCTTGAGTGAAAAGTGCAAAGACATTCCAAGATCAAACCTTTAACCATTAGATCAAATAGTTTCCAAAGTGATCTTGGCCTTCAAATGGCACATGACTTTTGCTATAAATACCCCCCCCTTTCCATTCATTCTTCACACCCAAGAGCTCCTTTAGAAAGATAAGTGAGTTCTAGAGAAAGAAAGTGGAAGAAAGCAAGGAAGAAGCAAGGGTCTTGAAGGAGCAAGTAAGGTAAGTTGTCTCCTTGCTTCTACCTTTTGTTCTTATGGTTTGTGCTTGAGTTTAAGTGATTTTTGAGGCTTAAATCTTGGGGGGATGCTGCTGGAAATTTTGTGTATATGTGAAAGGAATATGAGTTTTAGGTCATAGATAGTTAAGACAAGCTTAAACAAGCTAGTTACATGCTTGGTTGTGAAGTAAGTTGATGTTCTTCACTTTACCATTTCGGTTTGCACTGTTCATGCACTGTTCATGATAGAAGAAAATGGAATTTCAATGATTTAATGCTTCCATTGAGTTTATATGATGATTTTGTGTGGGATTGGAAAGGTTTTGAACCTTGGAAACCCTTGGAATTAAAGGTTATAATGTTGAAAATTCCTCACGGGTACTGTTCACTCGCGTGAACAGTGATTTGAATTTCATAATTTTGATGCTTCCAATGGTCTTAAAATGAGATTTTGTGTGGGGGTAAAGTGGAGGAACAAGTAGGGGAAGCAATGGAACCAAAATGGGAATATTTGGAAAAAGGGAGCTTATTGAAACTAGACTTGGATTTTGTTTGGAATAGAGTTATAATTTGGTAATCATATTGTAATGTTTAAGTTTTGATATTTGTGGCAAGGAAAGACCATTTCAAGAAAGGAAGGACAAGGATCTACAAGAGGTAGCAAGAATACCTAACTATAAACTTATGTACTTTGATTGATTTGCTTATTTGTTATGCATGAAGGTTTGGTTGAGCATGGAATATTATGTGATGATGTTTATGATGATGATGATGTGCTATTGAGTATGTGCCACTCCTTGCAATATATGTCATGACAATATGCATGTTAGAGTTTGCTTATGTATAAGCATGAATTAGCTCCCATTGCATGATAACATGTTAGGCATTTAATCAAACATGCATAACCTTATAGTTTGTATTACTTGCTATTGAGATTCCCCGAATCTCACCCTGAAACATCCTCCCTTACAGCCCTCAGAGTACACTAGCGGAAGCAATATTAGCTTTATTATGCGTTAGCTTCATAATCCAAAATTTGAATATGCCAAACATTATTTATCATTGAATCATAAAATGTCATACAATATGGCATATACAACAAGACATATACATAATCCTCATATCTCTATTACATCTCGTTCTGCCTAAACTTCGGCAGCATAACCGCTACGCTTCAGCTGTACAAAGAACTGAACCGTACTGATTCGGTAATTCCCTCATGAGAACTACCATTCTACGTAGTACCCAGGAAAGACTAGATGAACCGGCTAGGTCCACTCACTTCTAGCCTCCTTAGACAGCACTACGTACACAGTACTTATCATATACTGATGTTCAGTCTTTTCTCCGGCAGCATAACGGCGTCTCTTAGGATTCTCTAAATCCACTTCAGCATAACCTCCCTGTAATGGGTTATGGATGGGGATGAGATTCGGGGGAATCTCAGTAGCAACAATCATAACAATATATGTAATGCAGAGTGACAGTGCTTGCTTGTGATTGTGTACAGATAAGTATGCTGCGTGCTTCCATGCTTAATAACATATGATCATAGCATTACAGCAGAGCTTCAGACATAACATATAAGACAACAATCCAACCAAACAATAGCACATCAAATCACAAAGCCATTACATAGAAGTTAGGATTAGTTACTACCTGGCTAGCTCAGCAGAACCTTACTATCTCTATTCTGCTTCCAGCTCCGCCAGAACTTCCTTTCTTCCTTTCTCCTTTCTCTCTTCCTTCCCTTCCCTTTCCCTCTCTTCTTTCTCTCTCATTCTCCTCTCCATGCGTGATGCAAGAATGGAATGAGGGGAGGGGGTATTTATAAGGTTCCCCAATGGCATATCCGTAAATACCATGAACTTTGATCCTGCGGTCCTGGTTTTTCCTGGATTTTCCTATTTTCTTTAATTCCTCATTTACTGCATCATCGTGCCAACTCACCATGCTGACTCAGCGCCTCATTTTTCACATGTCACAATTCCCTGGACACCTCAGCATGCTGACTCATCATGCTGACTCACCGGTCCAGTCTCCTGCCTCGTAATGCGTGCCCTCAGCTTTATCTGCTTTCTGCAGACTAATGCCATGTGACAACTGGAAGAGACCTTGCACGCTTCCCAATGCCACCCAGATAAGGTTTTCTGCCACTATTAGTCGCGATATCACTGCTTTCTAGTCGCGACCATACTTCTTTTACGTCGCGACCATAATGCTTTCTTGTCGCGTATAGCTCTTTCTGTAACCACTAGTCGCGACCATGCTTTACTCTAGTCGCGACCTAAATGATCAGCTCGTAACTCTTCAACCTTTGACCTCTACATCACCCCAAATGGCCATTCTACCCCTTGGGACTTCCACTGTTTGCACATAAGTTCCCGTACCTTTACTTACTCGTAGCTCAGTCCCTGAAACTCTTTACGTTCCTCTGGGACTTCTGCTAGAAAGGGGTCTAGTAGCCTCTTAATCTTAGGCTATTTCTACATCTCTAGGCCTGAAAATTGGGGTGTTACATTTCTACCCCCCTTAAAATAAATTTCGTCCTCGAAATTTACTCAGTACCATAGCCGAATCAACTCAACATCTGGCAAAGTACTCATCATAACTTTACATTTCTTCGTAACATGCTCATCTTTCTCTGGGTCAACTCAATCAGAGTTGAAATCTACTTTTCTCTTATGGATCACTCACTGCACTTATGAGCAGTGTCCATTTCTTTCATATGAAATTCTCTCGAATATTACTGTATTCGGGAGTTTCTTCTAGCTACTTATCAAATCTCTTTCAACAATTCATCATCTCACCTTTCTTTTCATCATTCTCAGTATCTTAGTATCATACAGAGAGAAGACTTACGCAGCTATTCTTTCTTTACTTTGCTGCTAAATAAGAGCACCTACTCTAACATGCATAATGCCTGGCCAACATACTGCAGGACTGCATCCCTGCTCATGAATGCAAAGCTCTAACATCGGAGCTCAAGCATTCCTGTTCTCATTATGCACAGCTCTAACACTTGGAGCTTGCAAAGTTCTAGCATAACATAAGGCCTGACATCTCATGCAAGGAGTGAAAGCTCTCATGTAACATAACATGTAAACATATGATCCCTACACAAAGGAAGCCTCTCTGTCTGTACATAAAATGCACATTTCTAGATGCGTGTCATATTACACGTTTACTACCGTGTATCTCATTACATGCCTTTGATACGTTATCATGGCATATCTAGCCCACTCTAGCTATCTCATGGTGTATTTCACCCTTTCATAACTTATCTTGTCTTATCACAAGACTAACATAAGACTGGCTTTCTCTTTTTCATAGAACTGTGTTCTATCTCAGCCTTGCCTTAGACCCTCTTCTCTAGGTCTTCTCTAGCCTTTTAATCTCTTTACCCCTCATCTGGGTAATCTTTATCTACTCATACTTTTCTATTCTTATTACATTGAGGATTTTCTTCTCTGCTTCTCAGAGGATTCTCTTCTCTGCTTCTTATTACACAGAGGATTCTCTTCTCTGCTTCTCATTACACAGAGGATTCTCTTCTCTGCTTCTCAGGCATACTTCTACAAAACTTTGAATCTCAGTACTCAGATTTAAACTTGGACTCCATCTTCGTTTAAGGGAAAGCTAAGTTCAGTCTGTAGACTAGAGGCTACCTGAGGAAAATCATTATAAAACACTTTCTCTGGGTCAGGTTATCAACTAGTGAAACTTCCTTACCTTAACTTCGTCTTTGGCATTCATCTTCCCAAAGAGATACTACATCGTACTCATGTCTCATGGCTCATTACTTTCCTTAGGCTAGGTCTAACTGCGACCTCAGGATCTAACTGCGATTAACCGTTAGCCTCTTCAGAATCTAACTGCGACTCTGAATCTGTTAGGATCTAACTGCGACCCTGGAGCCATGTTAGGATCTAACTGTGACCCTCCAGAATCTAACTGCGATTCTGTTGTACTGTATATCTCCTGAAGATCTTAAACCAACAGACTAAGTTATAAGGTTAACTGCTTCCACCTGTTGATAACTCCATAAAAATTTTATAGCCTCACATCATTTACCCAGACTTTACTTACTTCCTCTCTTACTCAGGAGTTCCTTCTCATCTTTCTTACTTTACTGTGGCTTACCATTGGCTTGTGCCATCATGGTCTAACCACCTGCCATTGCATTCTACTGCTATGGCCTCATCATAACTCATCTGTGCTCTAACTGTGAACCATTTGAACTATGCTCCAACTGCGAGCATCCTGTATCAGATCCAACTCTTATCTGAAGAGTGATCTATACTCATCTGAATCTAGCTCTATCTGAGAGCCATCTGTTTCAGATCCCACTCTTATCTGAAGAGTGATCTAGAAACAGTCTCTTTACTCTTATCCGCTTTCTTTCTGTCTACCATTCCTTTCAACAGAAATGGCTCTGAGTACTGTATTCACAAGTCTGCAGAATTACCTGAGTATCCTCAATCATAACATATCTGAATCTCATAGCTTATTGTCCCATGAACTGAGACTATCTATCATCCTGAATACATATCTCATTACATGTCATATGGTATGGGAGCAACATACTTTCTCATCTCATATATACTCTACCCTTCATGCACTGTAAAAGGGAGTATTCATTCATCATGGCATACTCTAACATGCATGTCATCATATGACAATTGCAAGGAGATGCAACTATCATAACTTATGGCATCATAAGCCATATCATCATCATACTTTGCTCAACCATCCATCAGACTAACTAAACCTCAAGACATATTCTGTCTATCTCAGGCTGCCACGCTACCCTCTTATTAAGGTACAGACTCAACCCTTCATCACTCTTTCTTACATAGGGGAGTCACTGTATCCCGTAATCTGTGGCTACCTTCTACTATCTCATTTCTCCTTTTGTCTATCTATCAGTCTCAGTCTATTCTTGACCAGACTGTGGTTCCTTATCGGCCTCTACTGAAACATCCTCCCTTAGACTCCTCAGAGTACACTATACGGCCCCCTGGCCACAGTCCGATCATCCCTATTGGAACTGCTTTTCCTTTACCAATTATAACTGTAAATTCCCATCTTCCGGAATTTTTACAGAAAAATCGGGACCTCAAATCAAAATTCCGTGACTCCTCATTCAACCCGGAATCCTTTTCTCTATCTCCCGGTATTTTCAGATATTTTATCCGGACCGGGCTGTTTTGGCCTGAAAAAGCACTCACGCGCACACTTTTCCAAAATGACCATTTTACCCCTGGTCACATTTCTAATTCTTTCATACACATAGAGACCTCATATGCACATTTCACAGTTCAGTGAAATGATCAGCATAATTTTCTCTATTTTCTGGAAAAATATGGTACTCATCGGCTACCAGCCCAATCTTTCCCATAATTACGATTTTGCCCCTGCATTCTCTTTCTAGCATCTATTCTCATCTTCTTATCCTTCATCTTAAGTTCTAGAAATTCTCTTTCAATAACTCATCCATTAAACTCTTCGGGAGTCATCATTAATTGAAAGGCTCGACAACCCGCCCATATCAGGTTATCTTACACAGGAGCCAGCCCATATCAAGCTACCTGCAGAATTCCTAGGCTTAAGACTTAGGATATTCCTCACATTCCTCATCTTGGACCTAGATGAACTGTCCCGATCTCCTAGACCAAAAATCGGGATGTTACAATTCTCCTCCCCTTTTAAAAATTTCGTCCTCGAAATTTTAAGGGATACCTCATCTTTCCTGAAGAGAACTTCTTACTGATCTATACAGCTATATGATTCTTATAACGCAGTCATATCTATAACCAGTAAGATATCCCTCTCCGTCTTATTCGCACTCCAGTGATGGTCTAGAGGAGCAACAGCTTGGTCCCAGACCTTCCACATGGATTCTTAGCAACTAACATCTCTCATTATAGTTGCTTACAGCTATCCATGTCCTAACCCCTCATACAGCAACCTCATCACTGAGCTAAGACAGATTTATTATCTTACTAATTATTTCTCATGACTCATTATAATAACCACATTCTCTAGATCAGAAAAGAACTCTTCGTCCACATTATCATCTAGGCATATAGTTCCTTACAGCTCAGTCGCCCTTACAGCTATGGTTCCTTTTAACCATTCTTAGGGTCAACCTCAGGGAAATTGGAGACTCTGTCTGTGGTAGCAAACACCTTTCCTAGGAATGTCAGCATTCGTAGGCAACTCTCGCCAAGTGGCCTTTCTCTCACCACTGCATTGCCCTGCTCGACACTCCTATGTGCCATGGCTCACCACTTTGACATCTCTGCTCTCCAACCTGATCTTCACCTTGACCAGATCCCTGCCTGAACTATTGCCTCTTTCTTTTGCTATTGGCTTCACAATTTAAGCTACCTCCCAGAGTGCTCTTAGCCAATGCTTCTTTACTTCTTTTTCTTGATCCCAGCGAACTTGAATCGCATGGATCTCATTCCTCATCTCTTATTATCACTTTGGTTCTCTAGGGTACTCTTCCCTAGGTCTACTACTTCTCCGTGATGGAATCCCTCTGCTTAGGGAACATCAGCCCATCACATCTCTAGCCTTAGGCCATGTCCTAGGATTATTCCTAGGCAAATCTCATTCTAGCTATCTCATTATAGCTCATCAATCTTTTATCATCTATTTATCTGCTTATACTTATGGACAACTTACTGGACTTGTGAGTAGTGTCCATTTCCTTCATATCTTACCCCATCTTGACGTAATTCCGGGGTCTACCTTATCTCACTTTCTCATTTAAGAGCTTTACCTCCACTGGGCTTTTCTAAACCTCTATGTACTCAAGGGAAATAACCTTTATAAATCAGAGTATCACTAAGCCATAACCTTCTGTTCTGTGCCAGAATCTTATGCTCTGAACCAGAATCCTTTCTGGTCTATGCCAGAACCTATTGCTCTGATACCAAAATGAAACATCCTCCCTTAGACTCCTCAGAGTACACTATACGGCCCCCTGGCCACAGTCCGATCATCCCTATTGGAACTGCTTTTCCTTTACCGATTATAACTGTAAATTCCCATCTTCCGGAATTTTTACAGAAAAATCGGGACCTCAAATCAAAATTCCGTGACTCCTCATTCAACCCGGAATCCTTTTCTCTATCTCCCGGTATTTTCAGATATTTTATCCGGACCGGGCTGTTTTGGCCTGAAAAAGCACTCACGCGCACACTTTTCCAAAATGACCATTTTACCCCTGGTCACATTTCTAATTCTTTCATACACATAGAGACCTCATATGCACATTTCACAGTTCAGTGAAATGATCAGCATAATTTTCTCTATTTTCTGGAAAAATATGGTACTCATCGGCTACCAGCCCAATCTTTCCCATAATTACGATTTTGCCCCTGCATTCTCTTTCTAGCATCTATTCTCATCTTCTTATCCTTCATCTTAAGTTCTAGAAATTCTCTTTCAATAACTCATCCATTAAACTCTTCGGGAGTCATCATTAATTGAAAGGCTCGACAACCCGCCCATATCAGGTTATCTTACACAGGAGCCAGCCCATATCAAGCTACCTGCAGAATTCCTAGGCTTAAGACTTAGGATATTCCTCACATTCCTCATCTTGGACCTAGATGAACTGTCCCGATCTCCTAGACCAAAAATCGGGATGTTACATCTACTGTAACCGCCTAGAACCCCTTTACAAAGATATTATCCGCTTTCCCCTTAGGTAGGCTTGGTGCCCACATGAGGTCACGGTTTTGTTTTCCAGACACACGAGCCACAGCCCTTAAGCACCTGAAAACGCATCTTTCTCTTAATCCTAGCGAACTTCAGTCGCCTAGATCTCATTCATTATCTTTTACTATTATTTCTATTCTTTAGGGTACTCTACCCTAGATCTCTGTGATGGAATCCCTCTGCTTAGGGAATTTTAACTCTTTACCTATTAACCATCACGTCCTTAGCCTTAGCCTTAGGCCATATCAAAACATCATCACATCTCTAGCCTTTAGGCTATGCCCTAGGATTACTCCGAGGCAAACTTCATACTAGCTATCCCATTCTAGCTCTCAGGTCTTTTATTCAACTAGGTTGAATAAGACTTTTACCATGTAGATCTACTCCTCGGAATCACATGGAGGATCTGTCTCATTCTAGCTATCTCATCTAGCTAGCTCATCTTAACATTATCATCCTTTGCGGCCTATCCTACCTAGCAAGGATGACTTGCTTATTGGAGTTGCCAACTTCCTCTATGCATGACTTCTCCACTCAAGCTCTATGTTCATGCTTTGTGTTCACCTATCTTTTCCTTTACAACGAAACATGAACACCTCTTATTCCATCTAGGAGCTTTATCTCCATGGGCTCTTCTAAACCCATAATAGTCCCGATCTGAATCTTCTAATGTCATACCAGGACATCTCTGTCATTCCGTCGCGATATGAGTATTGGATAATCGCTATTCATAGCCTCTATGATTCTTCATTACCCTTAACTCCTCACGACTTATCATTTCTATTCTTTAGTCGTGACCTACAGCTTCAGACGTCGCGTCCTTAACATTTTCTGTCTTCTAGTCGCGACCTAAATCTTCTTTCGTCGCGACCTTAACCTTTCTACGTCGCGACTCAACTCCTCCACCGTCGCGACCATGATATTTTCTCGTCGCGACTTATGTCTCTTTACGTCGCAACCAAATCTTTCTGTGAATAACCGTCGCGACCTATAAACTTAAGCGTCGCGCCTAAACCTCTCATTGAGGCTACCCGTCACGACATAAACCACTTTAGTCGCGACCGGAGTGCTATTCTGTCGTACTCAAGGGCTAAATCAGAGCATCACTGAGCCAGAACCTTCTGTTCTGTGCCAGAATCTTATGCTCTGAACCAGAGTCCTTTCTGGTTAGTGCCAGAACCTCTTGCTCTGATACCAAAATGAAACATCCTCCCTTACAGCCCTCAGAGTACACTAGCGGAAGCAATATTAGCTTTATTATGCGTTAGCTTCATAATCCAAAATTTGAATATGCCAAACATTATTTATCATTGAATCATAAAATGTCATACAATATGGCATATACAACAAGACATATACATAATCCTCATATCTCTATTACATCTCGTTCTGCCTAAACTTCGGCAGCATAACCGCTACGCTTCAGCTGTACAAAGAACTGAACCGTACTGATTAGCGCTTCAGCTGGATTTTCCTATTTTCTTTAATTCCTCATTTACTGCATCATCGTGCCAACTCACCATGCTGACTCAGCGCCTCATTTTTCACATGTCACAATTCCCTGGACACCTCAGCATGCTGACTCACCGGTCCAGTCTCCTGCCTCGTAATGCGTGCCCTCAGCTTTATCTGCTTTCTGCAGACTAATGCCATGTGACAACTGGAAGAGACCTTGCACGCTTCCCAATACCACCCAGATAAGTCCCAGACTTATCTGATCACCTCCTCGGTTTACGTGCCTCCTCGGTTATCGCGCCAACCGAGTATCCTTACTTTACTGAATCATTACTTTAATGCCATGTGGCATCTTGTGGGACCCATGAGTATACCTTATCAGTCCACCTCATGGTTTCCAGATAACCTTTCCTGTATCTGATATCCTGCCTCCGGTCTATCTCCAACCGGGTAACTATCTCTCTTGGACCTTCACCACTCTTGGCCCATACGCTTAGCGCCACTTTAGTCACTAGTCGCGACCTCAACATCATCTTGTCGCGACCTTACAATTCTGTGTACATTAGTCGCGACCAAAACATTCTATCGTCGCGACCATAATGCTTTCTTGTCGCGTATAGCTCTTTCTGTAACCACTAGTCGCGACCATGCTTTACTCTAGTCGCGACCAGAACGGTCAGCTCGTAACTCTTCAACCTTTGACCTCTACATCACCCCAAATGGCCATTCTACCCCTTGGGACTTCCACTGTTTGCACATAAGTTCCCGTACCTTTACTTACTCGTAGCTCAGTCCCTGAAACTCTTTACGTTCCTCTCGGACTTCTGCTAGAAAGGGGTCTAGTAGCCTCTTAATCTTAGGCTATTTCTGCATCTCTAGGCCTGAAAATTGGGGTGTTACATTTCTACCCCCTTAAAATAAATTTCGTCCTCGAAATTTACTCAGTACCATAGCCGAATCAACTCAACATCTGGCAAAGTACTCATCATAACTTTACATTTCTTCGTAACATGCTCATCTTTCTCTGGGTCAACTCAATCAGAGTTGAAATCTACTTTTCTCTTATGGATCACTCACTGCACTTATGAGCAGTGTCCATTTCTTTCATATGAAATTCTCTCGAATATTACTGTATTCGGGAGTTTCTTCTAGCTACTTATCAAATCTCTTTCAACAATTCATCATCTCACCTTTCTTTTCATCATTCTCAGTATCTTAGTATCATACAGAGAGAAGACTTACGCAGCTATTCTTTCTTTACTTTGCTGCTAAATAAGAGCACCTACTCTAACATGCATAATGCCTGGCCAACATACTGCAGGACTGCATCCCTGCTCATGAATGCAAAGCTCTAACATCGGAGCTCAAGCATTCCTGTTCTCATTATGCACAGCTCTAACACTTGGAGCTTGCAAAGTTCTAGCATAACATAAGGCCTGACATCTCATGCAAGGAGTGAAAGCTCTCATGTAACATAACATGTAAACATATGATCCCTACACAAAGGAAGCCTCTCTGTCTGTACATAAAATGCACATTTCTAGATGCGTGTCATATTACACGTTTACTACCGTGTATCTCATTACATGCCTTTGATACGTTATCATGGCATATCTAGCCCACTCTAGCTATCTCATGGTGTATTTCACCCTTTCATAACTTATCTTGTCTTATCACAAGACTAACATAAGACTGGCTTTCTCTTTTTCATAGAACTGCGTTCTATCTCAGCCTTGCCTTAGACCCTCTTCTCTAGGTCTTCTCTAGCCTTTTAATCTCTTTACCCCTCATCTGGGTAATCTTTATCTACTCATACTTTTCTATTCTTATTACATTGAGGATTTTCTTCTCTGCTTCTCAGAGGATTCTCTTCTCTGCTTCTTATTACACAGAGGATTCTCTTCTCTGCTTCTCATTACACAGAGGATTCTCTTCTCTGCTTCTCAGGCATACTTCTACAAAACTTTGAATCTCAGTACTCAGATTTAAACTTGGACTCCATCTTCGTTTAAGGGAAAGCTAAGTTCAGTCTGTAGACTAGAGGCTACCTGAGGAAAATCATTATAAAACACTTTCTCTGGGTCAGGTTATCAACTAGTGAAACTTCCTTACCTTAACTTCGTCTTTGGCATTCATCTTCCCAAAGAGATACTACTTCGTACTCATGTCTCATGGCTCATTACTTTCCTTAGGCTAGGTCTAACTGCGACCTCAGGATCTAACTGCGATCAACCGTTAGCCTCTTCAGAATCTAACTGCGACTCTGAATCTGTTAGGATCTAACTGCGACCCTGGAGCCATGTTAGGATCTAACTGTGACCCTCCAGAATCTAACTGCGATTCTGTTGTACTGTATATCTCCTAAAGATCTTAAACCAACAGACTAAGTTATAAGGTTAACTGCTTCCACCTGTTGATAACTCCATAAAAATTTTATAGCCTCACATCATTTACCCAGACTTTACTTACTTCCTCTCTTACTCAGGAGTTCCTTCTCATCTTTCTTACTTTACTGTGGCTTACCATTGGCTTGTGCCATCATGGTCTAACCACCTGCCATTGCATTCTACTGCTATGGCCTCATCATAACTCATCTGTGCTCTAACTGTGAACCATTTGAACTATGCTCCAACTGCGAGCATCCTGTATCAGATCCAACTCTTATCTGAAGAGTGATCTATACTCATCTGAATCTAGCTCTATCTGAGAGCCATCTGTTTCAGATCCCACTCTTATCTGAAGAGTGATCTAGAAACAATCTCTTTACTCTTATCCGCTTTCTTTCTGTCTACCATTCCTTTCAACAGAAATGGCTCTGAGTACTGTATTCACAAGTCTCCAGAATTACCTGAGTATCCTCAATCATAACATATCTGAATCTCATAGCTTATTGTCCCATGAACTGAGACTATCTATCATCCTCAATACCTATCTCATTACATGTCATATGGTATGGGAGCAACATACTTTCTCATCTCATATATACTCTACCCTTCATGCACTGTAAAAGGGAGTATTCATTCATCATGGCATACTCTAACATGCATGTCATCATATGACAATTGCAAGGAGATGCAACTATCATAACTTATGGCATCATAAGCCATATCATCATCATACTTTGCTCAATCATCCATCAGACTAACTAAACCTCAAGGCATATTTTATTTATCATATTGCCTATCATATCTTGGTCAGTCATCCTGAAACATCTGTCTATCTCAGGCTGCCACACTACCCTCTTATTAAGGTACAGACTCAACCCTTCATCACTCTTTCTTACATAGGGGAGTCACTGTATCCCGTAATCTGTGGCTACCTTCTACTATCTCATTTCTTCTTTTGTCTATCTATCAGTCTCAGTCTATTCTTGACCAGACTGTGGTTCCTTATCGGCCTCTACTGTAACCGCCTAGAACCCCTTTACAAAGATATTATCCGCTTTCCCCTTAGGTAGGCTTGGTGCCCACATGAGGTCACGGTTTTGTTTTCCAGACACACGAGCCACAGCCCTTAAGCACCTGAAAACGCATCTTTCTCTTAATCCTAGCGAACTTCAGTCGCCTAGATCTCATTCATTATCTTTTACTATTATTTCTATTCTTTAGGGTACTCTACCCTAGATCTCTGTGATGGAATCCCTCTGCTTAGGGAATTTTAACTCTTTACCTATTAACCATCACGTCCTTAGCCTTAGCCATAGGCCATATCAAACATCATCACTTCTCTAGCCTTTAGGTTATGCCCTAGGATTACTCCGAAGCAAACGTCATACTAGCTATCCCATCTAGCTAGCTCATCTTAACTTATCATTATCATCCTTTGCGGCCTATCCTACCTAGCAAGGATGACTTGCTTATTGGAGTTGCCAACTTCCTCTATGCATGACTTCTCCACTCAAGCTCTATGTTCATGCTTTGTGTTCACCTGTCTTTTCCTTTACAACGAAACATGAACACCTCTTATTCCATCTAGGAGCTTTATCTCCACGGCTCTTCTAAACCCATAATAGTCCCGATCTGAATCTTCTAATGTCATACCAGGACATCTCTGTCATTCCGTCGCGATATGAGTATTGAGTAATCACTATTTATAGCCTCTATGATTTCTCATTACCCTTAACTCCTCACGACTTATCATTTCTATTCTTTAGTCGTGACCTACAGCTTCAGACGTCGCGTCCTTAACATTTTCTGTCTTCTAGTCGCGACCTAAATCTTCTTTCGTCGCGACCTTAACCTTTCTACGTCGCGACTCAACTCCTCCACCGTCGCGACCATGATATTTTCTCGTCGCGACTTATGTCTCTTTACGTCGCAACCAAATCTTTCTGTGAATAACCGTCGCGACCTATAAACTTAAGCGTCGCGCCTAAACCTCTCATTGAGGCTACCCGTCGCGACATAAACCACTTTAGTCGCGACCGGAGTGCTATTCTGTCGTACTCAAGGGCTAAATCAGAGCATCACTGAGCCAGAACCTTCTGTTCTGTGCCAGAATCTTATGCTCTGAACCAGAGTCCTTTCTGGTTAGTGCCAGAACCTCTTGCTCTGATACCAAAATGAAACATCCTCCCTTACAGCCCTCAGAGTACACTAGCGGAAGCAATATTAGCTTTATTATGCGTTAGCTTCATAATCCAAAATTTGAATATGCCAAACATTATTTATCATTGAATCATAAAATGTCATACAATATGGCATATACAACAAGACATATACATAATCCTCATATCTCTATTACATCTCGTTCTGCCTAAACTTCGGCAGCATAACCGCTACGCTTCAGCTGTACAAAGAACTGAACCGTACTGATTCGGTAATTCCCTCATGAGAACTACCATTCCACGTAGTACCCAGGAAAGACTAGATGAACCGGCTAGGTCCACTCACTTCTAGCCTCCTTAGACAGCACTACGTACACAGTACTTATCATATACTGATGTTCAGTCTTTACTCCGACAGCATAACGGCGTCTCTTAGGATTCTCTAAATCCACTTCAGCATAACCTCCCTGTAATGGGTTATGGTTGGGGATGAGATTCGGGGGAATCTCAGTAGCAACAATCATAACAATATATGTAATGCAGAGTGACAGTGCTTGCTTGTGATTGTGTACAGATAAGTATGCTGCGTGCTTCCATGCTTAATAACATATGACCATAGCATTACAGCAGAGCTTCAGACATAACATATAAGACAACAATCCAACCAAACAATAGCACATCAAATCACAAAGCCATTACATAGAAGCTAGGATTAGTTACTACCTGGCTAGCTCAGCAGAACCTTACTATCTCTATTCTGCTTCCAGCTCCGCCAGAACTTCCTTTCTTCCTTTCTCCTTTCTCTCTTCCTTCCCTTCCCTTTCCCTCTCTTCTTTCTCTCTCATTCTCCTCTCCATGCGTGATGCAAGAATGGAATGAGGGGAGGGGGTATTTATAAGGTTCCCCAATGGCATATCCGTAAATACCATGAACTTTGATCCTGCGGTCCTGGTTTTTCCTGGATTTTCCTATTTTCTTTAATTCCTCATTTACTGCATCATCGTGCCAACTCACCATGCTGACTCAGCGCCTCATTTTTCACATGTCACAATTCCCTGGACACCTCAGCATGCTGACTCATCATGCTGACTCACCGGTCCAGTCTCCTGCCTCGTAATGCGTGCCCTCAGCTTTATCTGCTTTCTGCAGACTAATGCCATGTGACAACTGGAAGAGACCTTGCACGCTTCCCAATGCCACCTAGATAAGTCCCAGACTTATCTGATCACCTCCTCGATTTACGTGCCTCCTCGGTTATCGCGCCAACCGAGTATCCTTACTTTACTGAATCATTACTTTAATGCCATGTGGCATCTTGTGGGACCCATGAGTATACCTTATCAGTCCACCTCATGGTTTCCAGATAACCTTTCCTGTATCTGATATCCTGCCTCCGGTCTATCTCCAGCCGGGTAACTATCTCTCTTGGACCTTCACCACTCTTGGCCCATACGATTAGCGCCACTTTAGTCACTAGTCGCGACCTCAACATCATCTTGTCGCGACCTTACAATTCTGTGTACATTAGTCGCGACCAAAACATCTTCTTGTCGCGACCACAACACATTTTAGTCGCGTCTAAGGTTTTCTGCCACTATTAGTCACGATATCACTGCTTTCTAGTCGCGACCATACTTCTTTTACGTCGCGACCATAATGCTTTCTTGTCGCGTATAGCTCTTTCTGTAACCACTAGTCGCGACCATGCTTTACTCTAGTCGCGACCTAAATGATCAGCTCGTAACTCTTCAACCTTTGACCTCTACATCACCCCAAATGGCCATTCTACCCCTTGGGACTTCCACTGTTTGCACATAAGTTCCCGTACCTTTACTTACTCGTAGCTCAGTCCCTGAAACTCTTTACGTTCCTCTGGGACTTCTGCTAGAAAGGGGTCTAGTAGCCTCTTAATCTTAGGCTATTTCTGCATCTCTAGGCCTGAAAATTGGGGTGTTACACACCCCCCATAACTATACTCTAGGTGCTGGATCTTCTCAAGGAAAGAGGGTAAATGTTGATGGATGACTGTACATAACTTAAAGAGTGTGCACTTTAATTACAAGATGATGTTTTGGTTTGTATGATGCATGCTGCTCATAAATCCGATTTGAGGTAGTGTATTTCCAATGATAGTTTAGATGACTTATATGACGATTTTTCATATGAAATTTGGCATGAACATATATAAGATATAGAGGTTTAAATGGACACCAAGAACTCCTCATTTGGTTAAGAACTCGAATTGTTATGATTTTTCAAAGTCAGGAGTTGAAATCTGGATTAAGATAAAACGACTACTCAGAGGCAGTGAGGTTCATGCGCTAATTTCATATAGTAAATGAATGAGGTTTTCCACGAAATTTTGTGAGCTTAAAGTACACATATGGGGAATTAAATCCATAGGTAATTGAACTCAATTGGATAAGTATACAAGGAGAAATGAATTTTTGAAAATGGGGCAAGGAAACTGGAATTTCCAGATTTACCAAATGTACAGTAAAGTTCAACGAATAAACTGATTTGATCTGGAAAAGGAAACCTCATTTTCATGTTTTTATATCAAAGTTAAATGAAATATATTTCATTAGAAATTGGAATCACCTCAAAACGATTTTTCTAGATTTAGTTATGAATTTCCAAAGTTCAGGTTGTAATATGGAATTACACAGTGAATAGCGGCAGTGAACAGTACCCGTAAGCCCAACTCTTGGAAATTCATATTTTTGAGGTTAAGAGGTATTCCAATGTTCTAAAATAGTTCCAATTGAGTATAAGTAAGGTTAAGGTTTAAGTTCAAAATGTAAGGTCAAGGTTTTTTTTAAGGTTAAGATTTAAAAATATTTACTAGAAAATGCCGTTGTGCTGGTAGACTATACAGAGTACTGTGTACATAGGTGCTGTCTAAGGAGGCTGGAAGTGAGTGGACCTAGCCGGTTCATCCAGTCTTTCCTGGGTACTTACGTAGAATGGTAGTTCTCATGGGGAATTACCGAATCAGTACAGTTATTTTCTGCCAGAATTTTCGGCAAGAGAGATATAATAAAGTTAAGATTGCTTCCGTAAGTGTACTCTGAAGGGTTTAATGAAGGATGTTTCATTTTGGTATCATAGCAAAGGATTCTGGCTTAGGAAATGCTCTGAACAGATGATTTCTGGCGTTAGTACAAAATAAAGTTAGCACAGAACAAAGGGTTCTGGCTCAGAGGATAAGATTCTGGCACAGAACAGAAGATTCTGGCTCAGTGATGCTCTGGTTTAGTGAGACTGATCCCTTAAACAAATGAGAAGTTTGAGTTGTTCTTTCCCTAGAGTATGATATAGGGATGGTGTTCACTACTTAGAAAGGTTTAGATAGAAGACAGTGACACTAGACGAATGAGACTATACCCTAAGCTTTATAGTCTTACGAAGGATATGATTACGATTGGCTAATCTTAGTCAGCCGATACAGCCGAGGTCTCATGTGTATTAAAATAATGTGGCTGGACTAAGCAGAATAATGTTTAAGAAGCAGTTTCCTCTATGGATAGAGATAGAAGCTGATCAGTTCACGACTAAGGAAGCTGTAAGAGTAGCTTGAGGTATCGTGTTGTGACCAGATACTATAGTGAGCATGCTAGATGTCCAAGTTGCGACAAGTTAAGTCATAAGTCACGAGGAGAGAAGACTTTTGGTCGCAAAACACAGGGTAAATGTTGGAGTAGTAGACATGGGGATTCATAAAGTTAAGCTTGAAATATCAGCTAATCAGTGAGACCCCCAACCTTTAATGCTGTATAAAGATGAGGTACACCTAGACTTTGACTCTTCAGGTAGTGAAGAGAGTTCAGATGACAGCATAAGGGACTCAATCAGGAAGGTTTATAGTAAGGTACCCCATGCATATTTTTGTAGACTCAAATTTACAATCTAGAGATTATGAGAAATTCAGTCAGATGTTGTGTATGCACCAGATAATGCTGCACTAGATAATGATGGGTCTAGTAATTATGTACAGGATGAGTTTGATAGAGTGCTCTCTAACCCTGAGGTAAGCTTTCTTCCTTCGATAAGAGGATAGATTACGGTTGAGGAAGCTGAGAACTAATACTGAATTATAGGTAGGTCAGATATTATTCCTCCTCCACTAGTGTTTGAGGATAAGTTTGATATGAGTAGCCTAAGATCCAGTTATAATCTGTGACATCCCTTCCTTTTATCCCAGTCTAGGAATATACGAGGTTATAGATAAAGATTAAAGGGATATTCCTAGGCCTAATCCACCCCAGCCTTCTTTATGAAAGATAGACAATGTGACTATACTAGTCTCAAGAAAGGCCGTGGGAAGTAAACTACTTAGTTTAGGTTAAGGGATGGAAGAAAGTAGAAATCAAGAGCAGTCATTATAGCTACAGTTCCTCAATGCCGTAGCAAGGATGATAAACAGAGATGTGATAGAGGGCATTGACCTGAATTAAGTTTTCATGTTAGTAGCATGATATGAGATGGCCATAAGCTAGATATTGCCATATACCCTACGTGGCATGTAAAGCTAAGTGAGCTTTTGGCAAATGGTTCAGAACTGATGTGCAAGGATCGGACATTGCTAGGGTAAAGACTGGACAAGAACATTATAAAGGAATGTTTAAAGCAAGTTAGATCCAGGTCGGATGTAAAACGGTTTGGGACACAGCTAGAAGTCCTCGAGAAGTTAGGCCATGACGAAAGGTGACCCGAGGTCGTGACTAAAGAATGTAGAGCTGTCCAGTCATGACAAGTAGAATGAGATGGTCACCACCAAAGTTCATGGATGCGTTGTGCCTAGTTCATACTCAGGTCACAATGAAGATACGTAGGGACCTGATGAAGGATGAAGATGCCAGCCTCACTAAAGGTTATCAGTTAGAGGTTTAGCACATGATGTAGGCAAGCTAAACAGTATGAGAAATAGAGATACATGCTAGTCTAAGATGATGTTCAGAAGTAGATCCTCTATATGACTATCAAGAGTAAATCTACATTTGGAAAGACTTTGTTCATTTAGTCTTTTATGAACAAAAGAATCAAAAGTTAGGATAAGGCTTGCGCAAGAAATGAGCCTAACATATGGCTTCAAGTTCTCGAAAGTTAAAGTCCCTGAAACAGGATATTAGTCCCACATCGGTTGGGGAGGTGAACGAAGCATGCCTTATAAGGGTGTGGATACCTCTCCCTCATGAACGCGTTTCCAGTACTCACCAAGCGCCCTCGTCACCAAGCGCCCCAGTGGGGGTAGGCAGGCAGTGCTGGGAAACAAAACCCTGACCTCGTGTGGGCCTAGAGGCGCCTGCCTAAGGGGAGATAGGACAATATCTTCCGCTACATAGCTATGATACCTGGAGGACGCGTGTTCGGGTGCCTAAGGGGTTAAAGTCCTCATGTGCCTGGAGAACAAAACCGTGACCTCATGTGGGCCTGGGGCCTGCCTAAGGGGAAAGCGGACAATATCTATGTGGGAGGGTGCTGAGCTGTTAGAGAACATAAGTAATGGTGCTAGATGATGAATGAGATTTATGTGATCTAAGTTGGTTAGAATCAAGAAAAAGACCAGAAATGAACCATAGTCCGCTCAAGAGTAGACTGAGACTGATATATATGCACAGGAAGAGTTGAGAGATAGTAGAAAGACACCAAAGTTGCTCCAGAGAAATGGAGACTGTTCCGCTCACCTGAGAAGTATTCCTTGAGTAAAGTTTATGAAAAGTATTCCTCTCAGTTAAATAGAGATAAGCGTGAGGCTAAAGGTTAAATAGAGAAAGAGAAACCCTTTTGATGAATGTTTAGCCAAGTTCATATATATGAACAGAGAGAGTTGAATAATTAAAGAGTTAATTTACGGATTGGATTTCATGTTACAAAGGATTTCTCGGGTAGTCATAGAAGTTCAATAGAGCGGTAGATGTATACAAGATTAGAAATAGAAATGTATAATGCCTAGACAGGGAAAGATAGCCACAATTTTAAAGATAAAGTAACTCCCCTATTCGATAAAAGGGTCAAGTCTATACCTTGATAAGAGGGTAGCATGGCAGCCTAAGTGAAATCGATAGATGTTTTAGGATGAATGATCAAGATATGATAGGCAATATGATAAAGGAAATATGTTTTGAGGCTTACTTAGTTCATTACAATGTCTGATGGATGGTTGAGCAAATTATGATGATGAATAGTTGCATCTCCTTGCAGTTGTCATATAATGACATGCATGTTAGAGTATGCCATGATGAATACTCCCATTTCGTAGTATATGCAGGGTAGAGTATATATGGTGAGGAAGTTATGAGAAAATTATGTTGCTCCCATACCATATGATATGCAATGAGGAATATATTGAGGATGATAGATAGTCTCAGTTTATGGGATGATAAGTTATGATATGATATTCTGATATGATTTATGATTGGGGTGATTCAGGTTTTTCTATAGGCTTGTGAATGCAGTACTAAGAGCCATTGCTATTGAAAGGAATGGTATACAGAAAGAGTTAGATTTGAAACAGATGACTCTGAGATAGAGACTGGATTCAGATGAGTACAGATCACTCTTCAGATAAGAGTTGGATCTGATGCAGTCTTCTCGCAGTTAGAGCATAGTTCAAATGGCTCGCAGTTAGAGCACAGATTTACATGAGAAGTTATGATGAGCCCATAGCAGCGGAATGTAATGGCAGGTGGTTAAACCATGATTGCACAAGGCATGGTAAGCCACAGTAAGAGAAAGATGAGAAGGAACTCCTGAGTAAGAGAGGAAATAAGTAAAGTCTTGGGCAATAATATGGGCATATTTCTAAATTTTTATTGAGTTATCAACAAGTAGAAGCGGTGAACCCTATAACTTAGTCTGTTGGTTTAAGATCTTCGGGAGATATACAGAATCGCAGTTAGATTCTGGAGGGTCACAATTAGATCCTAGCATGGCTCCAGGGTCGCAGTTAGATCCTAACAGTTCCAGAGTCGCAGTTAGATTCTGAAAAGGCTGACGGTTGATCGCAGTTAGATCCCGAGGTCGTAGTTAGACCTAGCCTAAGGAAAGTAATGAGTCATGAGATATGAGTACAATATAGTATCTCTTTGGGAAGATGAATGCCAAAGACGAAGTTAAGGTAAGTAAGCTTCACTAGTTGATAAACTCATCCAGAAAAATTATTTATATTGATTTTCCTCATATAGCCTATATTATACAGACTGAACTTAGTTTTCTTTAAACAAAGACAGAGTCCAAGTTAAAGTCTGAGTGCTGATATTCAAAAGTTTTATAGAAGTATGCCTGAGGAACAAAGAAGAGAACCCCATATGTTTTGAGAACAGAAAAGTATGAGCAGATAAATCCTCCAGATGAGGATAAAAAGATTAAAAGGCTAGAGAGACCTAGAGAAGAAGGTCTAAAGTAAAGATAGAACCCAGTAGTTATATGAGATAGAGAATGCTAAGGCTTAGAAGAGTAAGGTAGCCTTCATCCAGAAAGATGTTAAGGCAAGAGTAGTCTAAGAAAGAGTAATGAAAAAGGGTCCAGTTGTCACAGAAGTTGGTATAGATGGACAAGGTAAGAAAAGTGAAAAGTTAAAGTAAGATAGACCCTGGAGTTACACCAAGATGTTAAGGGGTAAGATATGAAAGAGTGTAAATGCCATAGAAGTTTGGCATATATATGATGAATGATAAACCAAGTTATGAAAAGTTAGAAAGGTTATGAACATTAAAGGATTAAAACCCTTCTGCCAAGTCCAAATAAGAGTGGATTTGAAATGAAAGATTTAAATTATGACTTTGTTCAGGAGAACGATAAGCAAAAGAGCAATACTCTCCTGAGAGGCTGATAAAGTCATAAGAGAATGTTAGAGCTTTGCATTTAGGAGCAAGTATACAGTCCTACAAGATATTGGCCAGGCATTATGCATGTTAGAGTATATGCTCCTACTTAGCAGTAAAGTAAAGAAAAGAATAACTGCATAAGTCCTCTCTCTGTATGATGTTGAATCATTAAAGATGATAAGAGCAACAATAGTTATAAGAGTTTCTATACAAAAAGAGGATGAAGCTTTCCGGATGTTAAAGAATTCTGCGAGATGCTAAGAGAAGTAATAAGGGATAAGTGTTAGAAAGTATGATGAGTGAGTGAGGGAAACTCCCGAATACAATAATATTCGAGAGAGTTTGATATGAAAGAAATGGACACTACTCTCAAGTCTAGTACAAGGAGTTGTCCATAAGCAAATGGATGCATAGCACAAGATCAAGTGCCGTGATGAAGTAGAAATAAACTCCAATTAAGTTGACTGATACAAAAAGAGTAATGACAGCAAGGACATGAAGCGGATATTGAAAGTACTCCGCTAGATAATAAGATAAAAGGTAAGAGATGGATACCCCGATTCTTAGTCATAAAGCAGAAAGAGATTTAAAGAGGATGTATATTTAAGATTGTTGACTAAGGTACTGAGTAAATTTCGAGGACGAAATTTATTTTAAGGGGGAGAGAAATGTAACATCCCTAATTTCTGTACTAAGTTGTATGTACAGATTTAATAAAATATATGAGATATTTAGGAAAAGATGTGGCCATATTTATATAAAGAAAAGGATTAATTGGAAGAGGAAGAAAGTCTAAGGGCCAAAGTGCACAATTACGAAAATGCCACTGTGATGCCCTAGAAGTAAATGGAGGGCATTTTGGTTATTTCATGCAAGGGAAGGATATCAGATGAAAATTGATAGTAAATTATTATAATTAATATGAGAATTTATGGAGTTGACAGAAGTCAAAAAGGAGTCCTGTAGAATTAATTATGGAATTTACGGTGAAAAAGGACACCGATAAAGGGTTAAAGGAAACGTATGTAATTTTTAACAGAACTTCTAGGTCTCAGAAAATTATGAAACTTTGTAGAGAATTCATTTTATATTAGAATGAATTTCTAAAAATGTTAGAACAATTAAAGGAGGTGTTTAGAATTTATTCTGAGATCAGGATAATTTAAGGATATCGGTATAAGGAAAGTACATTGGGATTTGTGCCAATTAGCTATTGGACCTAAAAGAGGCCCAACATTTCGTCCTAGGCCAGCCCAATAAGGCCCAAAAGTTATCTTGGAGCCCAAGTCCAATAATGAATAATTTATGGATTTTTGAAAAGAAAGAAAAAGAGAATAAAGTAAGAATTAGGTGTTGCACATGGTGGGACCCACAAGGACTTCAAAATGGCACCCAAAAAGAGGAAGGGTTAGGTGTACCAAGGGAGGCCATGCTAGTGATGTCATGGTGGTAAGGTCTTGAGTGAAAGGTGAAAAGACATTCCAAGATCAAACCTTTAACCATTAGATCAAATAGTTTCCAAAGTGATCTTGGCCTTCAAATGGCACATGACTTTTGCTATAAATACCCCCTCTTTCCATTCATTCTTCACACCCAAGAGCTCCTTTAGAAAGATAAGTGAGTTCTAGAGAAAGAAAGTGGAAGAAAGCAAGGAAGAAGCAAGGGTCTTGAAGGAGCAAGTAAGGTAAGTTGTCTCCTTGCTTCTACCTTTTGTTCTTATGGTTTGTGCTTGAGTTTAAGTGATTTTTGAGGCTTAAATCTTGGGGGGATGCTGCTGGAAATTTTGTGTATATGTGAAAGGAATATGAGTTTTAGGTCATAGATAGTTAAGACAAGCTTAAACAAGCTAGTTACATGCTTGGTTGTGAAGTAAGTTGATGTTCTTCACTTTACCATTTCGGTTTGCACTGTTCATGCACTGTTCATGATAGAAGAAAATGGAATTTCAATGATTTAATGCTTCCATTGAGTTTATATGATGATTTTGTGTGGGATTGGAAAGGTTTTGAACCTTGGAAACCCTTGGAATTAAAGGTTATAATGTTGAAAATTCCTCACGGGTACTGTTCACTCGCGTAAACAGTGATTTGAATTTCATAATTTTGATGCTTCCAATGGTCTTAAAATGAGATTTTGTGTGGGGGTAAAGTGGAGGAACAAGTAGGGGAAGCAATGGAACCAAAATGGGAATATTTGGAAAAAGGGAGCTTATTGAAACTAGACTTGGATTTTGTTTGGAATAGAGTTATAATTTGGTAATCATATTGTAATGTTTAGGTTTTGATATTTGTGGCAAGGAAAGACCATTTCAAGAAAGGAAGGACAAGGATCTACAAGAGGTAGCAAGAATACCTAACTATAAACTTATGTGCTTTGATTGATTTGCTTACTTGTTATGCATGAAGGTTTGGTTGAGCATGGAATATTATGTGATGATGTTTATGATGATGATGATGTGCTATTGAGTATGTGCCACTCCTTGCAATATATGTCATGACAATATGCATGTTAGAGTTTACTTATGTATAAGCATGAATTAGCTCCCATTGCATGATAACATGTTAGGCATTTAATCAAACATGCATAACCTTATAGTTTGTATTACTTGCTATTGAGATTCCCCCGAATCTCACCCCCCATAACTATGCTCTAGGTGCTGGATCTTCTCAAGGAAAGAGGGTAAATGTTGATGGATGACTGTACATAACTTAAAGAGTGTGCACTTTAATTACAAGATGATGTTTTGGTTTGTATGATGCATGCTGCTCATAAATCCGATTTGAGGTAGTGTATTTCCAATGATAGTTTAGATGACTTATATGACGATTTTTCATATGAAATTTGGCATGAACATAGATAAGATATAGATATTTAAATGGACACAAAGAACGCCTCATTTGGTTAAGAACTCGAATTGTTATGATTTTTCAAAGTCAGGAGTTGAAATCTGGATTAAGATAAAACGACTACTCAGAGACAGTGAGGTTCATGCGCTAATTTCATATAGTAAATGAATGAGTTTTTCCTCGAAATTTTGTGAGCTTAAAGTACACATATGGGGATTTAAATCCATAGGTAATTAAACTCAATTGGATAAGTATACAAGGAGAAATGAATTTTTGAAAATGGGGCAAGGAAACTGGAATTTCCAGATTTACCAAATGTACAGTAAAGTTCAACGAATAAACTGATTTGATCTGGACAAGGAAACCTCATTTTCATGTTTTTATATCAAAGTTAAATGAAATATATTTCATTATAAATTGGAATCACCTCAAAACGATTTTTCTAGATTTAGTTATGAATTTCCAAAGTTCAGGTTGTAATATGGAATTACACAGTGAATAGCGGCAGTGAACAGTACCCGTAAGCCCAACTCTTGGAAATTCATATTTTTGAGGTTAAGAGGTATTCCAATGTTCTAAAATAGTTCGAATTGAGTATAAGTAAGGTTAAGGTTTAAGTTCAAAATTTAAGGTCAAGGTTTTTTTTTAAGGTTAAGATTTAAAAATATTTACTAGAAAATGCCGTTGTGCTGGTAGACTATACAGAGTACTGTGTACGTAGGTGCTATCTAAGGAGGCTGGAAGTTAGTGGACCTAGCCGGTTCATCCAGTCTTTCCTGGGTACTTACGTAGAATGGTAGTTCTCATGGGGAATTACCGAATCAGTACAGTTATTTTCTGCCAGAATTTCCTGCAAGAGAGATATAATAAAGTTAAGATTGCTTCCGTAAGTGTACTCTGAAGGGTTTAATGAAGGATGTTTCATCTATCACTTCTCCGTGATGGGATCCCTCTGCTTAGGAACATTAGCACTTTAGCTATTAACCATCACATCTTAGGCCATGTCCTAGGCTCATTCCTAGGCAAACCTCATACTAGCTATCTGGTTAGCTCATCTTAACTCATCATCATAATCCTTTACATCATCCTTTGCTGCTCATCTCGCCTAGCACGGATGACTCACATAGGGTCTACCTCATTGGAGTTGCCAGCTTTCTCTATGCATAGCTTCTCCACTCAAGCTCTATGTTCTTTTCTTATGTTCACCATCTTTTTCCTTCTCCAAAAATAAAAAATGAACACATATCTTATCTAGGAACTTTATCTCCTCTAAGCTTTCTAAACCTCTATGTGAATAACTGCCTGTCGCAACCTGAGTATTGAATAGTCATGACTCATATCCTCTGTGATCATTAGTCAGTGACCATCTTACTCAACTTATCATGATCTAACATTTCTGTCCTTTAGTCGCGACCTCACTCTTCTGTCGTCGCGACCTGAACCTAACTCGTCGCGACCTAGGCCTCCTTACGTCGCAACCTTAACTTTTTACAATATACCGTCGCGACCTTGTAACATACACGTCGCGACCTAATCTTTCTGTAAATAACAGTCGCGACTTCTTCACTTCTTCGTCGCGACTAAAACTCTCTTTGAGCTACACGTCGCGACCTTAAACCCCATTAGTTGCGACTCAATGCCATTCTCCCGCACTCAAGGAAAAATATTCTTTCTAAATCAGAGCATCACTGAGCCAGAACCTTCTGTTCTATGCTAGAATCTTATACTCTGAACCAAATTCCTTTCTGGTCTATGCCAGAACCTCTTGCTCTGATACCAAAATGAAACATCCTCCTTTATACTCCTCAGAGTACACTTGCGGAAGCAATAATAGCTGTACCTAAGTCCAGAGATTGAACTTTTACTCCTAAGTTCCTTACTCTGAACCTGTACTTTGAAAACTGATTTCTCTCACTATACACATCCAAATGAGGCTTATTACCTATTCACGGAATGCCCCAGATGTGTACTGCCGGCTCACTAAATCTCGTGGCCAGACTCCTCCGTTTACTAGGTCAAACTGAGGTCAGAACACTGCTGCCTCAGGTCCTGCGAATTTCCCTTCTTAATTGAACATACATAAATGGAACATGCCAAACAGTATTTATCATTGCATATCAAATGTCATACAGCAAGGCATACACAACAAGATATATACATAATCTTGCTATCTCTATTACATGTCTTTCTGCCTATACTCTGGCAGCACAACCGCTACGCTTCATCTGTACAAAGAACTGAACTGTATTGATTCGGTAATCCCCTCATGAGAACTACCATTCTACGTAGTACCCAGGAAAGACTAGATGAACCGGCTAGGTCCACTCACTTCTAGCCTCCTTAGACAGCACTACGTACACAGTACTTATCATATACTGATGTTCAGTCTTTACTTCGACAGCATAACGGCGTCTCTTAGCATTCTCAAGATCCACTTCAGCATAACCTCCCTGTAATGGGTTATGTATGGGGATGAGATTCGGGGGAATCTCAGTATCAACAATCATAACAATATATGTAATGCAGAGTGACAGTGCTTGCTTGTGATTGTGTACAGATAAGTATGCTGCGTGCTTCCATGCTTAATAACATATGATCATAGCATTACAGCAGAGCTTCAGACATAACATATAAGACAACAATCCAACCAAACAATAGCACATCAAATCACAAAGCCATTACATAAAGCTAGGATTAGTTACTACCTGGCTAGCTCAGCAGAACCTTACTATCTCTATTCTGGTTCCAGCTCTGCCAGAACTTCCTTACTTCTTTTTCTCCTTTCTCTCTTCCTTCCTTCTCCTTCTCTCTCTTCTTTCTCTCCCTTCTCCCTTGCCCATGCGTGAATGCAAGAATGAGGGGGGGTATTTATAACCTCCTCCAATGGCAATCCTGTAATTACCGTGAACTTTGATCCTGCGGTCCTGGTTTTTCCTGGATTTTGGTCCAAAGTGTAAAATTACAAAAATGCCACTGTGATGCCCTAAGAAACCAGAAGTAAATGGAGGGTATTTTGGTCATTTCACAAAACGGATGGATATTAGAGGAAATTTGATAGTAAATTATTATAATTAATATGAGAATTTATGGAGGTGACAGAAGTCAAAAAGGAGTCCTGTAGAATTAATTATGGAATTTACGGTGAAAAATGACATCGATGTCATGCTAGTGATGTCATGGTGGTGAGGTCATGAGCCAAAGAGAAAAGACATTCAAAGATCAAACCTTTAACCATTAGATTAAATAGTTTCCAAGGTGATCTTGGCCTTCAAATGGCCCATGACTTTTGCTATAAATACCCCCATTTACAAGTCCAAAACCGTGAGCAAGAAAGGAGAAGGAAGCTCTTGCAAAATATTTCTCAATCTTGGAGGAAGCAAGGATCTTGAAGAAACAAGTAAGGTAAGTTGTCTCCTTGCTTCTACCTTTTGTTCTTATGGTTTGTGCTTGAGTTTAAGTGATTTTTGAGGCTTAAATCTTGGGGAGATGCTGCTGGAATTTTTGGTGTATATGTGAAAGGAATATGAGTTTTAGGTCTAGATAGTTAAGACAAGCTTAAACAAGCTAGTTACATGCTTGGTTGTGAAGTAAGTTGATGTTCTTGACTTTACCATTTCGGTTTACACTGTTCATGCACTGTTCATGATAGAAGGAAATGGAATTTCAATGATTTAATGCTTCCATGGAGTTTATATGATGATTTTGCGTAGGATTGGAAAGGTTTTGAACCTTGGAAACCATTGGAATTAAAGGTTATAATGTTAAAAATTCCTCACAGTACTGTTCACTCGCGTGAACAGTGATTTGAATTTCATAATTTTGATGCTTCCAATGGTCTTAAAATGAGATTTTGTGTGGGGGTAAAGTGGAGGAACAAGTATGGGAAGCATTGGAACCAAAATGGGAATTTTTGGAAAAAGGGAGCTTATTGAAACTAGACTTGGAATTTGTTTGGAATGGAGTTATAATTTGGTAATCATATTGTAATGTTTAGGTTTTGACATTTGTGGCAAGGAAAGACCATTGCTAGAAGGGAAGGACAAGGATCTACAAGAGGTAGCAAGAATACTTAACTATAAACTTATGTGCTTTGATTGATTTGCTTACTTGTTATGCATGAAGGTTTGGTTGAGCATAGAATATTATGTGATGATGTTTATGATGATGATGTGCTATGAGTATGTGCCACTCCTTGCAATATATGTCATGACAATATGCATGTTAGAGTTTGCTTATGTATAAGCATGAATTAGCTCCCATTGCATGATAACAGGTTAGGCATTTAATCAAACATGCATAACCTTATAGTTTGTATTACTTGCTAGTGAGATTCCCCCGAATCTCACCCCCCCCATAACTATGCTCTAGGTGCTGGATCTTCTCAAGGAAAGAGGGTAAATATTGATGGATGACTGTATATAACTTAAAGAGTGTGCACTTTAATTACAAGATGATGTTTTGGTGTGTATGATGCATGCTACTCATAAATCCTATCTATAGTAGTGTACTTCCATCGGTATTTTGATTGACTTATCCGATGAGTTTTCATATGAAATTTGGCATGAACATAGCTAAGATCAAGAGATGTAAATGGACACCAAGAACGCCTCCTTTGGTTAAGAATTCTAATTGTTATGATTTTTCAAAGTCGAGAGATAAAATCTGGAATAAGATAATACGGCTACTCAGAGGCAGTGAGGTTCATGTGCTAATTTCATATAGTAAATGAATGCTTTTTTCCGTGATTTTTGGTGACCTTAAAGAAAACATTATGATATTTAAATCAATAGGTAATTCGACTCAATTGGATAAGTATACAAGGAGAAATGAATTTTTGAAAATGGGGCAAAGAAACTGGAACTTCCAGATTTACCAAATGAACAGTAAAGTTCAACGAATAAACTGATTTGATCTGGACAAGGAAACCTCATTTTCATATTTTTCTCTCAAAGTTAAATGAAAGATATTTCATTATAAATTGGAATCACCTCAATATTATTTTTCAAGATTTAATTATGAATTTCCAAAGTTCAGGCTGTAATCTGGAATTACCCAGGGAACAGTGACAGTGAACAGTACCGAAAGGCTAACTCTTGGAAATTCATGTTCTTAAGGTTAAGAGGTATTCCAATGATCTAAGATATTTACAATTGAGTATATGTAAGGATAGGATTTAAGTTCAATATTTAAGGTTAATATTTAAAGTTATTCACTAGAAAAATACTGTGGTGCTGGTAGACTATACAAAGTACTATGTACGTAGGTGCTGTCTAAGGAGGCTGGAAGTAAGTGGACCTAGCCGGTTCATCCAGTCTTTCCTGGATTCTTACGTAGAATGGTAGCTCTCATGGAAAATTACCGAATCAGTACAATTATTTTCTGCCAGGATTTTCGGTCTGAGAGATATTATCCAGTTAAGAGTGCTATAGCAAGAGTACTCTGAGAGATATAAGGTAGGATGTTTCATTCATTACTTCTTCACATTGACGACAATTTAGAATTTAAGTGTGGGGGAGTAAGGATGAGCTTTATTGAGTAAGATGGGTGAATGAAAATCAGAGATTTGCTGTGATTTTGTCTTTCAGTCGCGACCTTATGATTTTGTGTCCCGACTATGTGTTCAAATTGTCAAAATTTTTCTCTGTGAAGATTAGGCGCGACCGTTGCTTATTTTTGTCGAGACCAGAAGTTCATATTTTCAAATATTTACCTATCTATGATAATTATTCGTGGTCTGTACTTAACTTTATCGTGATTGTAACTCTGTGAATTTTGGTCGTAACTGGATTGTCATTTGGTCGTGAGAGCATATGTGTTTGATAGGTTTACTCAGTAATTTTTAGTCGCGACCAATATCCCCTATTTTTGTCATGACTAAAAGTGATCTATGCTGAAAACTCCTTCTATTTCATTCTGATTGTTACTTGGTCTGCTAGAATTGACTGTTGTAACACCCCAATTTTTAGGCCTAGAGATGCCAGGAAGAGATTCAAGGGCATAATCGTAATTATGGGAAAGATCGGACTGGTAGCCGATGAGTACCATATTTTGCCAAAAAATAGAGAAAATTATGCTGATCATTTCGCTGAACTGTGAAATGTGCATATGAGGTCTCTAGGTGTATGAAAGAATTAGAAATATGACCAGGGGTAAAATGGTCATTTTGGAAAAGTGTGCGCGTGAGTGCTTTTTCAGGCCAAAACAGCCCGGTCCGGATAAAATATCTGAAAATACTGAGAGATAGAGAAAAGGATTCCGGATTGAATGAGGAGTCACAGAATTTTGATTTGAGGTCCCGATTTTTCTGTAAAAATTCCTGAAGATGGGAATTTACAGTTATAATTGGTAAAGGAAGAGCAGTCCGAATAGAGATGATCGGACTATGGCCAGAGGCCATACAGTGTTGTCTAAGGGCCGTAGTGACACCAGGGAAGGCCCAGGCCCATAATATCAGTTCAGTGGTAAGAGGGGCCGGTGTCCGGGAAAAATGTGCAAAATGACGAAAATGCCCTTATGTTATAGAATAACTGAAGAATGAGTAAAGGGTATTTTGGTCATTTGGCTAAGGTTAGACAGTCAAGAAGGGGTATCTGGATAGTTGACCAGGGCCAGAGAATACTCTGGTAAAATATGAAAAGACAATAATGCCCCTAGACCTAGTAAAGGAAATGAAAGGACTTGAGTGCAATTATGGAAAGTTTCAAGGCCAAAAAGAAAAGTAGACAAAAATGTGGGGTCCTTAAGTGTAATTTTAGCCAAGTAAAAAGGGACTTAAATGAAAAGAAGAAAAGTTCCCTGGGGCTAAATTGTAATTAAAGAAAGTAAGGCCGGAAGTGGTTTGGACTGTCCGACAGCATTTCAGTCCCAGATTTCACCGGTAGAGAGAGCAAGTGACGCTCGGTAATCTGGCTTAATACAGGAATTTTTGAAGACTCCAGATAGCCAGAAATGGACTGATCGTCCAAAAGTTATAAAAATTCCTACCGGATATCCTAGATTTCAGATCTAGGTGAGAAAATACAGGATGATACGTCCTTATGGGACGGATGTCGGGAAACTGACAGAATACCGATATGAGGCCTGTAGAAAAAGTTATTCGCAAATTAGAAAATCCAGACGGGAGTGTGAGGCCTGCGGGTATCCGATAGGGAGATTTATCGGTATTTGAAAAGGGACTGAATGAGTTCGGATGACCTCAGTCAGATGACTGATATGACTCACAGGGATGCCTGAACACCGCGGGCTAGTGTTTCGGACAGAAGGAGCCGGTGTCCGGATATGTGTATAAACGGTGAATAATAGATAAAATATTCAATAATTATTAACGGGGGAAGATTCCTCGTAATGCGTGCCATGAAGGTATTGGACCCAGAAAGGCCCAATAGTGGCGCCATCAAAGGCCCAATGAGACACTTGGACTGATAGGTGGGCCAGTGTCCGGCAGAACCCCGGAAAAGTGCGAAATTACGAAAATGCCCCTGTGTTGTACAAAAGGGTAACAGATGAATGAAGGGCATTTTGGTCATTCTGGACAGGCCCAGAAGCCAAGGTATATACAGATAAGGTTACTTAGAGTCAGTATATGCCCTGACAGAGTACAGAAGGGTATGAAATGACGATTTTACCCTTAGGGTTAAAATAGTGCAAGAAAGGGCACCCAAGGGTATTTTGGTAATTTGCCAAGGGCTGTTTCTTGGGAATCGAGCCATCAGAGTACTTGAGCTTGATCAGGATCCAAGACAACATTCCCAGAGCCAAAAAACGTAGCCCATGAAGTATGTGGGAAAAAGTGGCATTAAAATACTATTTTAATGCTGTTTCAATAAAGTAAAGTTACTCGGTTGGCACGATAACCGAGGAAGTGATCAGATAAAGTCCTGGATTTATCTGGATAGCATTGGAAGGCGTGACAAGTGCCAGTAAGATGACACATGGCGCCAACATAAAGGCAGAAGAAAAGGTTGAGGACACATACTACGAGGCAGGACACTGGACCGGTGAGTCAGCCTGCTGAGGTGTCCAGGAATTTCAGCATGTGGAAAATGTGGCGCTGAGGTGTCCCGGTGAGGTGTCCTGATGATGTCATGCATGATGCAGTAAAGGAGGAATTAAAGAAAATAGGAAAATCCAGGAAAAACCAGGATCGCAGGATCAAAGTTCATAGAAACTGCAGAATTGCCATTGAAGGCAATCATAAATACCCCCCTCCAATCCATTTTCATTCACGCAAGGCAAGGGAGAAGGGAGAGAAAGAAGAGAGAGAAGGAGAAGGAAAGGAAGAGAGAAAGGAGAAAAGGAAGTAAGGAAGTTCTGGCGGAGCTGGAAGCAGAATAAGGATAATGGAGTTCTGCTAAGCTAGCCAGGTAGTAACTAATCCTAGCTTTATTGTAATGGCTTTGTGATTCGTTGTGCTATTGTTTGGTTGGATTGTTGTCTTATATGTTATGTCTGAAGCTCTGCTGTAATGCTATGATCATATGTTATTAAGCATGGAAGCACGCAGCATACTTATCTGTACACAATCACAAGCAAGCACTGTCACTCTGCATTACATATATTGTTATGATTGTTGCTACTGAGATTCCCCCGAATCTCATCCCAATAAATAACCCATTACAGGGAAGGTTATGTCGAAATGAATTTTGGGAATTTTAAGAGACGCCGTTATGCTGCCGAAGTAAAGACTGAACATCAGTATATGATAAGTACTGTGTACGTAGTGCTGTCTAAGGACGCTAGAAGTGAGTGGACCTAGCCGGTTCATCTAGTCTTTCCTGGGTACTACGTAGAATGGTAGTTCTCATGAGGGGATTACCGAATCAGTACGGTTCAGTTCTTTGTACAGATGAAGCGTAGCGGTTATGCTGCCGGAGTTTAGGCAGAAAAAGATGTAATAGAGATATGAGAATTTATGTACATGTCCAGATGTAAAACAACTTATTAATTAATAATAATTGTTGTTTGGCATGTTTGACTGATGTGTGAGGGATGTATGCATATGTATGCAAAGTAGAAATGCTGAAATATACCACTGTGAACAGTAACACGTGGTGACAAGGTCATGTTTGATAAATGATTAAAAATAGTAAATGGATGAATAAATGTACGAAATTTTTATGGTAAATAGTAGACATACCAAGCTTTAATTTGATATATAAAACGTATCATTTGGATGTCTACACAAGGAGATATAAATTATTAAAATTGGGACCAGAATGCTGGATTCAGGGAGAAAAACGTGGAATGAACAGTAAACTTGACACGTTGACTGATGTTGACTTGGTCAATTAATGGTCAACGAGTTATTTTTACCTGAAAGATAATTGAGTTAGCTTCATTTATCAATTGGAACCACTTCATTTTGATTTTTCTAGAATTAGTTATGATTTTTCAAAGTCAGGTATCATCTAGTGTCACATCCTTATTTTTATACATCTTAGGGACCATTCAGTAGCACTTATACCACTTTCAGGGTCATTGAAGTCTAAACACTTAATCTGGAATTTTATTCATATCGAGTACTGTTCACTGTAGCAAATTCCAGATGAGTGACCTGATTTTGAAAATTCATAACTAATTCTAGAAAAATCGAAATGAAGTGGTTCAAATTGCTACATGAATCTAACTCAAATATATTTCAGGGAAAAATTATTGGTTTACCAATCCTTGACAAATTTAACGTGGGTCAACGTTCCAAAATTACTGTTCATCCAATGACTTTCTCCTGAATCCAGCATTCTGGTCCCAACTTTAACAATTTATATCTTTTCGTGTATACATCCAAATTAGACATTCTATATATAAAATTAAAGCTTAGTATGTCTACTTTATACCCTAAAAATTTCGTACATTAATTCAATCATTTACTATTTTTAATGATTTATCAAACATGAATGGGTCTTCACGAGTTACTGTTCACTGAGCTTATTTTCAGCATTTAGTCTTTACATTCCCAAGCATACAACCAATGTAACATCCCGATTTTTGGTCTAGGAGATCGGGACAGTTCATCTAGGTCCAAGATGAGGAATGTGAGGAATATCCTAAGTCTTAAGCCTAGGAATTCTGCAGGTAGCTTGATATGGGCTGGCTCCTGTGTAAGATAACCTGATATGGGCGGGTTGTCGAGCCTTTCAATTAATGATGACTCCCGAAGAGTTTAAGGGATGAGTTATTGAAAGAGAATTTCTAGAACTTAAGATGAAGGATAAGAAGATGAGAATAGATGCTAGAAAGAGAATGTAGGGGCAAAATCGTAATTTTGGGAAAGATCAGGCTGGTAGCCGATGAGTACCATATTTTGCCAGAAAATAGAGAAAATTATGCTGATCATTTCACTGAACTGTGAAATGTGCATATGAGGTCTCTATGTGTATGAAAGAATTAGAAATATGACCAGGGGTAAAATGGTCATTTTGGAAAAGTGTGCGCGTGAGTGCTTTTTCAGGCCAAAACAGCCCGGTCCGGATAAAATATTTGAAAATACCGGGAGATAGAGAAAAGGATTCCGGGTTGAATGAGGAGTCACGGAATTTTGATTTGAGGTCCCGGTTTTTCTGTAAAAATTCCGGAAGATGGGAATTTACAGTTATAATCGGTAAAGGAAAAGCAGTTCCGATAGGGATGATCGGACTGTGGCCAGGGGACTGTATAGTGTTTCTAAGGTATTTAGTGACACCAGAGAAGGCCCAGGCCCATTAGATCAGTCCAGTGGTAAAAGGGGCCGGTGTCCGGGAAAAAGGTGCGAAATGACGAAAATGCCCCTATGTTATAGAACAGCTGAAGAATGAGTAAAGGGTATTTTGGTCATTTGCCTAAGGTTAGACAGTCCAGGGAAGTTATCTGGATAGTTGACCAGGGTCAAAGAATACTCTGGTAAGATGGGAAAAGACAATTATGCCCCTAGACCTAATAAAGTAAAGAAAGAGAGACTAAGGGCATTTTGGTAATTTGCCAAGGGGTGTTTCTTGGGAATCGTGCCATCAGAGTACTTGGGCTGGATCAGAGACCCAAGATGATATTCCCAGGCCCAAAAACGCAGGCCCAGTGATTCAGGGGGAAAAGTGACATTAAAATAATGATTTAATGACTTTTCAGTAAAGTAAAGTTACTCGGTTGGCACGATAACCGAGGAGGTGATCAGATAAAGTCCGGGACTTATCTGGATAGTATTGGAAGGCGTGAAAGGTCCCTTCCAGATGCCACATGGCGTCATCTTAGAGGCGGAAGAAAAGTTAAGGACACGTATTACGGTGCAAGACTCTGGACCGGTACTGGATTGGACTGAACTGCTGAGTCAGCTGATGAGGTGTCCAGGAATTGTGACATGTGAAGAATGTGGCGATGAGGTGTCCCGGTGAGGTGTCCTGGATGATGTCATGCATGATGCAGTAAAAAGGAATAAAGAAAAATAGGAAAATCCAGGAAAAACCAGGACCACATGTTCAGATGGCTTCAAAATTACAGAAATGCCATCCATTAAAGCTATAAATACCCCCTTCCCCTCCCATTTTATGCATCCCACGTTTTTGGCAAGAAAAGAGAGAGAAAGAAGAGAGAGAAGGAGAAAGAAAGAAAGGAAGGAAGTTCTGGCGGAGCTGGAAGCAGAATAGAGATATTAGAGTTCTGCTAAGCCTTTGAGGTAGTAACTAATCCTAGCTTTTATGTAATGGCTTTGTGATTTGTTGTGCTATTGTTTGGTTGGATTGTTGTCTTATATGTTATGCTTGAAGCTCTACTGCAATGCTATGATCATATGTTATTGAGTATGGAAGCACGCAGCATACTTATCTGTACACAATCACAAGCAAGCACTATCACACTGCATTACATATATTGTTATGATTGTTGCTACTGAGATTCCCCCGAATCTCATCCCCATCCATAACCCATTACAGGGAGGTTATGCTGAAGTGGATTTTGAGAATCCTAGGAGACGCCGTTATGCTGCCGAAGTAAAGACTGAACATCAGTATATGATAAGTACTGTGTACGTAGTGCTGTCTAAGGAGGCTAGAAGTGAGTGGACCTAGCCGGTTCATCTAGTCTTTCCTGGGTACTACGTAGAATGGTAGTTCTCATGAGGGGATTACCGAATCAGTACAGTTCAGTTCTTTGTACAGATAAAGCGTAGTGATTATGCTGCCGGAGTTTAGGCAGAAAGAGATGTAATAGAGATAGCAAGATTATGTATATGTCTTGTTGTGTATGCCATGCTGTATGACATTATGTTATTCAATGATAAGTATTGTTTGGCATATTCAATTTATGTATGGTAAATTAAGGGGAAATTCGCAGGTCCTGAGGTAGCAGTGGTTTGACCTAGTAAACGAAGGAGTTTCGCTACGAAATTTGGTGAGCCAGTTGTACACATCTGGGGCATTACGTGGATAGGTAATAAGCCTCATTTGGTTGTGTAGAATGAGATTAATCAGTTCTCAAATTAAAGGTTCAGAATAAGGAACTTAAAGGTAAAATTTTCAATTTCTGGGCTTAAGTTAAGATATAATCGAGCTAATATGGCTTCCGCAAGTGTACTCTGAGGAGTCTAAGGGAGGATGTTTCATTTTGGTATCAGAGCATGAGGTTCTGGCACAGAGCAATAGGTTCTGGCATAAACCAGACAGGATTCTGGCTCAGAGCATAAGATTCTGGCACAGAACAGAAGGTTCTGGCTTAGTGATACTCTGATTTAGAAAGGTCTTGTGTCGCGACTAATATGTACAGAAGAGGTAAAGGTTTAGAAAAGCCCAGTGGAGGTAAAGCTCTTAAATGAGAAAGTGAGATAAGGTAGACCCCGAAGTTACGTCAAGATGGGGTAAGATATGAAAGAAATGGACACTGCTTATAAGTGCAGTAAGTTGTCCATAAGAAGGAGAGCAGATAGTATTGAAAAGGTGCAAAGTTTGATGAGATAGCTAGAATGAGATTTGTCTAGGAATGATCCTAGGACATGGCCTAAGGCTAGAGATGTGATGGGCTGATGTTCCCTAAGAAGAGGGATTCCATCACGGAGAAATAGTAGATCTAGGGTAGAGTACCCTAGAGGATAGAAATGATAGTAAGAGATGATGAATGAGATCCATGCGACTGAAGTTCGCTAGGATCAAGAGAAAGAGGTAGCGAAGCATTGGCTAAGAGTACTCTGGGAGGTAGCTTAAGTTGTGAAGCCAATAGCAAGAGAAAGAGGCAATAGTGCAGGCAGGGTTCTGATCAAGGTAAAGATCAGGTTGGAGAGCAGAGATGTCAAAGTGGTGAGCCATGGCACATAGGGGTGTCGAGCAGGGCAATGCAGAGGTGAGAGAAAGGCCACTTCCCGAGAGTTGCCTACGAATGCTGACATCCTAGGAAAGGTGTTTGCTACCACAGACAGAGTCTCCAATTTCCCTGAGGTCGACCCTAAGAATGGTTAAGAGGAACCATAGCTGTAAGGGCGACTGAGCTGTAAGGAACTATATGCCTAGATGATAATGTGGACGAAGAGTTCTTTTCTGATCTAGAGAATGTGGTTATTATAATAAGTCATGAGAAATAATTAGCAAGATAATAAATCTGTCTTAGCTCAGTGATGAGGTTGCTGTATGAGGGGTTAGGACATGGATAGCTGTAAGCAACTATAATGAGAGATGTTAGTTGCTAAGAATCCATGTGGAAGGTCTGGGACCAAGCTGTTGCTCCTCTAGACCATCACTAGAGTGAGGATAAGACAGAGAGGGATGATCTTACTGGTTATATATATGACTGTGTTATAAGAATCACATAGCTGTATAGATCAGTAAGAAGTTCTCTTCAGGAAAGATGAGGTATCCCTTGAAATTTCGAGGACGAAATTTTTAAAAGGGAGGAGAATTGTAACATCCCGATTTTTGGTCTAGGAGATCGGGACAGTTCATCTAGGTCCAAGATGAGGAATGTGAGGAATATCCTAAGTCTTAAGCCTAGGAATTCTGCAGGTAGCTTGATATGGGCTGGCTCCTGTGTAAGATAACCTGATATGGGCGGGTTGTCGAGCCTTTCAATTAATGATGACTCCCGAAGAGTTTAAGGGATGAGTTATTGAAAGAGAATTTCTAGAACTTAAGATGAAGGATAAGAAGATGAGAATAGATGCTAGAAAGAGAATGTAGGGGCAAAATCGTAATTTTGGGAAAGATCAGGCTGGTAGCCGATGAGTACCATATTTTGCCAGAAAATAGAGAAAATTATGCTGATCATTTCACTGAACTGTGAAATGTGCATATGAGGTCTCTATGTGTATGAAAGAATTAGAAATATGACCAGGGGTAAAATGGTCATTTTGGAAAAGTGTGCGCGTGAGTGCTTTTTCAGGCCAAAACAGCCCGGTCCGGATAAAATATTTGAAAATACCGGGAGATAGAGAAAAGGATTCCGGGTTGAATGAGGAGTCACGGAATTTTGATTTGAGGTCCCGATTTTTCTGTAAAAATTCCGGAAGATGGGAATTTACAGTTATAATCGGTAAAGGAAAAGCAGTTCCGATAGGGATGATCGGACTGTGGCCAGGGGACTGTATAGTGTTTCTAAGGTATTTAGTGACACCAGAGAAGGCCCAGGCCCATTAGATCAGTCCAGTGGTAAAAGGGGCCGGTGTCCGGGAAAAAGGTGCGAAATGACGAAAATGCCCCTATGTTATAGAACAGCTGAAGAATGAGTAAAGGGTATTTTGGTCATTTGCCTAAGGTTAGACAGTCCAGGGAAGTTATCTGGATAGTTGACCAGGGTCAAAGAATACTCTGGTAAGATGGGAAAAGACAATTATGCCCCTAGACCTAATAAAGTAAAGAAAGAGAGACTAAGGGCATTTTGGTAATTTGCCAAGGGGTGTTTCTTGGGAATCGTGCCATCAGAGTACTTGGGCTGGATCAGAGACCCAAGATGATATTCCCAGGCCCAAAAACGCAGGCCCAGTGATTCAGGGGGAAAAGTGACATTAAAATAATGATTTAATGACTTTTCAGTAAAGTAAAGTTACTCGGTTGGCACGATAACCGAGGAGGTGATCAGATAAAGTCCGGGACTTATCTGGATAGTATTGGAAGGCGTGAAAGGTCCCTTCCAGATGCCACATGGCGTCATCTTAGAGGCGGAAGAAAAGTTAAGGACACGTATTACGGTGCAAGACTCTGGACTGGTACTGGATTGGACTGAACTGCTGAGTCAGCTGATGAGGTGTCCAGGAATTGTGACATGTGAAGAATGTGGCGATGAGGTGTCCCGGTGAGGTGTCCTGGATGATGTCATGCATGATGCAGTAAAAAGGAATAAAGAAAAATAGGAAAATCCAGGAAAAACCAGGACCACATGTTCAGATGGCTTCAAAATTACAGAAATGCCATCCATTAAAGCTATAAATACCCCCTTCCCCTCCCATTTTATGCATCCCACGTTTTTGGCAAGAAAAGAGAGAGAAAGAAGAGAGAGAAGGAGAAAGAAAGAAAGGAAGGAAGTTCTGGCGGAGCTGGAAGCAGAATAGAGATAGTAGAGTTCTGCTAAGCCTTTGAGGTAGTAACTAATCCTAGCTTTTATGTAATGGCTTTGTGATTTGTTGTGCTATTGTTTGGTTGGATTGTTGTCTTATATGTTATGCTTGAAGCTCTACTGCAATGCTATGATCATATGTTATTGAGTATGGAAGCACGCAGCATACTTATCTGTACACAATCACAAGCAAGCACTATCACACTGCATTACATATATTGTTATGATTGTTGCTACTGAGATTCCCCCGAATCTCATCCCCATCCATAACCCATTACAGGGAGGTTATGCTGAAGTGGATTTTGAGAATCCTAGGAGACGCCGTTATGCTGCCGAAGTAAAGACTGAACATCAGTATATGATAAGTACTGTGTACGTAGTGCTGTCTAAGGAGGCTAGAAGTGAGTGGACCTAGCCGGTTCATCTAGTCTTTCCTGGGTACTACGTAGAATGGTAGTTCTCATGAGGGGATTACCGAATCAGTACAGTTCAGTTCTTTGTACAGATAAAGCGTAGTGATTATGCTGCCGGAGTTTAGGCAGAAAGAGATGTAATAGAGATAGCAAGATTATGTATATGTCTTGTTGTGTATGCCATGCTGTATGACATTATGTTATTCAATGATAAGTATTGTTTGGCATATTCAATTTATGTATGGTAAATTAAGGGGAAATTCGCAGGTCCTGAGGTAGCAGTGGTTTGACCTAGTAAACGAAGGAGTTTCGCTACGAAATTTGGTGAGCCAGTTGTACACATCTGGGGCATTACGTGGATAGGTAATAAGCCTCATTTGGTTGTGTAGAATGAGATTAATCAGTTCTCAAATTAAAGGTTCAGAATAAGGAACTTAAAGGTAAAATTTTCAATTTCTGGGCTTAAGTTAAGATATAATCGAGCTAATATGGCTTCCGCAAGTGTACTCTGAGGAGTCTAAGGGAGGATGTTTCAACCAACACATATCAGTCATACAGGCTAGATAACAATTAATATCAAATAATCAACTGTTATATATCAGCGCATGATTAACTCCCTCATATTTTATTACATCCTTCTCTGTCTAAAATCCGGCAGCATAACTGCTACAATTCTTCTTTAGAAAGTAACCGATGTTGTACCGATTCGGTAATTCCCTTATGAGAACTACCATTCTACGTAGTACCCAGGAAAGACTGGATGAACCTTCTGGGTCCACTCACTTCCAGCCTCCTTAGACAGCACTACGTACACAGTACGTATCAGTTCCTTTCTTTGTTCCGTCTTCGTTGCCGGAATTTCGGCAGCCTACCGGCGTCTCTTAAGATTTCCAAATTTTATTTTGACAGAACCTCCCCTGTAATTTTATGTAGTGCCGAGTGACGGTGCTTGCTTGTGACTGTGTACAGATAAGTATGCTGCATGCTTCCATATTCAATAACATATGATCATAGCATTGGAATAGAGCTTCAAGCATAACGTATAGGACAACAATCAATCAAACAAGACAACACATCACAAAGACATTACATAAGAGCTAGGATTAGTTGTTACCTCAAAAGCAGAACTTCAGAACCTCTCTACTACTTCCAACTTCACCAGAACTTCCTTACTTCTTTCTTTCTCTCACTTTCTCTCTCAAGAACTTCTTTCTTCCTCTCTTTCTTGCTTGCACCGAAATGAAGGAGTAAGGGGGGGTATTTATAGTGTTGAGCAATGGCAATCTTGTAATTAGGAAGACTTATGATCCTGTGGTCCTGGTTTTTCCTGAATTTCCTATTTTTCTTTATTCCTTTTACTGCATCATGCATGACATCACTCAATGCCAACTCATGGGACACCTCACCTCCCACATTCTTCACATGGCGAAATTGAGAGGGAGCTAGAGCCTTCCGGAAGCTTTCCGGTCCACTCCGGTACCGGCCCGGTCCATCGCCTCGAAAAACGTGCTATTTTCTGTACCTGATGTTTCTGAAGATCCTTTTTATGTCTGCTGACCTCACATTTAGTATCTAGACCCTTTATATCATTAACTTTTTAATACTGGGTCCAGACTCAATTACAGATCCCCTGCGAAATGACCAAAATGCCCTTGGTGCCCTATCTTGTCCTATTTTAACCCTAAGGGCAAAGTCATCATTTTACACCTTTCTGGACCCGGTCAAAGCTTATACAGGCTCTAGTCAACCTTATTTAGACATGTCTTGACCTCTGGGTCTGTCCAAAATGACCAGAATACCCTTTATTCATCTGCTGCCCTTTTTGTACAACATAGGGGCATTTTCGTAATTTCGCACTTTTTCGGGGTTCTGCTGGACACTGGCCCACCTATCAGTCCAAGAGTCTTATTGGGCCTCTAATGGCGCCATTTTTGGGCTTCCTGGGTCCATTACCTGTATGGCACGCATTACGAGAAATCTTCCTTTAACACAGTTCATTGAATATTTTAACTATTATTTACCGATTATACACTTTTTCCGGACACCGACTCTTTTTCCCAGATACAGTGTCCAACTGTGTTCAGGCATCCTTGGGGGTTATAACGGTCATCTGACCGAAATTATTCGATCGCATTTAGCCCCTTTAAAAATACCGATAAATCTCCAACCCGGATCCCTGGAGGCCTCACACTCCGTCTGGAATTTTTATTTTGTGAATAACTTTTCCTACAGACCTCCTATCGGTATCCTGTCAGTTTCCCGACATCCGCCCCATAAGGGTGCATCATCCTGTATTTTCTCACTTATATCTGAAACCTAGGGTATCCGGTATTAATTTTTATAACTTTTGGACGATCAGTCCATTTCTGGCTATCTGGAATCTTCAAAAATTCCGGTATTAGGCTTGGTTACCCGGCGTCACCTGCCCTAACTTCTGGTAGAATCTGGGACTGAAATGCTGTCGGGCGGTGCAAACCACTTCTGGCCTATTTTCTTTAATTATACTTTAGCCCCAGGGAACTTTTCCTTCTTTACAATTAAGTCCCTTAATTTGGCTAAAATTACACTTTAAGACCCCACATTTTTGTCTACCTTTCCTTCCTTACCTCAAACTTTCCATATTTGCATTTAAGTCCTTTCTTTTCCTTTCTTTTGCAATTTAATCATTTTCTTTACATAAAGGACCACATCTTTTTCCTGAAACAGAGCTCATATATTCCGTTTAATCTGTACATAGGAACCAGTACAGAAAATTAAGGATATTACATCTAGAATTTTCAAGTGAACACTACTCAATAAGAGTAAAATTCCAGATTGAGAAATTGGATTTCAATGACCTTGAAAGTGGTTCTAAATGCTACTAAATGGTCCCTAAGACACATGAAGGTAAGGATGTTTCATTTTGGTATCAGAGCAAAGGATTCTGGCTTAGGAAATGCTCTGAACAGATAATTTATGGTGTTAGTACAGAATAAGGATAGCACAGAACAAAGGGTTCTGGCTCCAAGCATAAGATTATGGCACAGAACAGAAGGTTCTGGCTCAGTGATGCTCTGGTTTAGTTAGTTTGATTCCTTAAACAAACGAGAAGTTTGAGTGGTCCTCTCCCTACAGTAGGATATAGGGATGGTGTTCACTGCTTGGAAAGGTTTAGACAGAAGACAGTGACACCCAGATGTATGAGGCTGGACCCCGAGCTCTATAGTCTTACAAAGGATATGATTATGATGGGCTAATCTTAGTCAGCAGACACAGTCGAGATCTCGTGTTTATTAACACAATATGGCTAGACTAAGCAGAACAAGGTTTAAGAAGCAGTTTCCTCCAGAGATAGAGACAGAAGCTGATCAGTTTACGACTAAGGAAGCTGCAAAGAGTAGCTCGAGGTATCGTGTTGTAACCAGATACTGTACTGAGGATGCCAGATATCCAAGTTACAACAAGTTAAGTCACGATGAGAGGTGGGCAGCCCAGGCTCGCCAAGATCAAGAGTGAGATTCTGCTATCACTACGGCGGTTGCTGCTGCGGTTGCAAGATTACAGCAGTCTGGGAAGGAGGTAGTACCAGAGAATGATATAGAACCTGAACCTCAGCCAGATCATGAGCAGACTGGAATGAATAGACATCAGGGGTCTATAAGAAAGGAATGTGCAATAACCAGAAAAGAGTGAGCCTACTCCATCAGTACCACTGAAAGTGATGCCACCAGGTTCCCTGAGAAGGAACAGTAAGAAGAGAAATGAGCCAGTATATGGGTCAAAAGTTAATAAGAAGCAAGGAAGTAGGCCAGGTAGTGGGCCAAGAGAAGTTAGTAGGCAACCAAGGCCTAATGAATGTAGGAACTGTGGTCGAGACCATGGTATGAGGCCTTGTCCAGTAGGTCAAGGGTTACACTATAGGTGTGGAAAGTATGGACATTATGCTAGGGAGTGTCCACAGAACATAACAGGTGAAAGATACCCGACTTAGGGAAGAATATATACCCTGACTGGAAATGAGATAAGAAAGTCTCCTGTGCCAAACTAAGGTACGAGTTTATTTGTGTTCTGTTTCCACCGGCTAATGAACGGATAAATCCTGTATGTGATTGGATTGTATTGTCCAGTATGCACACTATTGAGCTACCCTATACCTAGTATGTTGCCGTTGTATGAGGATGAGTATGACTACATGTTTTAAAAGTAGGAAGTAGAGAAGAGGAGTCTTATGTCGCGACTAATATGTACAGATAAGTTGATGTTGCGACGTGAGAAGACCTTAGGTAGCGATGAGTAATATTGCAGTACGCGACCAGTGTACAAAGGAGTCCAGGTCACGATGTTATGAGAGATAGGTCGTGACTAAAGGACGCAGAGATGCCAGGTTGTGAAGAGTAGTGTGCGACGGTTGCGACTAAAAGTCACAGAGCATGTGAGTTGCGACTATGAAGTTCTCAAGTCGCGACTATAATTGGCAGAGGCCATATGATGAAGAGAATGAAGGTACCAAACTCGCTAAAGTCCACCAGCTAGAGGATTGGTATAATATATGATAAGCTAGACAGTACAAAGATACTGAGAAACGAAAGATTAGTTTGAGACGAGGTTTAAAGTAGATCCTCCATGTGATAACTAAGAGTAGATCTACATTACAGGGGTTTTATTCAGCTAATCTGAATAGAAGACCTAAAAGCTGGGATGAGATTTGCCCAGGAATGATCCTAGCACATGGCCTTATGTTAAAAACGTGATGGGTAATAGATAAAGAGCTCAATGTTCCCTGAGCAGAGGGATTCCATCACGGAGAAGTAATAGACCTAGGGGAGAATACTCTAGAGAATAGAAGTAGTAGTAAAAGATGATGAACGAGATCCATGCGACTCAAGTTCGCTAAGATAAAGAGAAAGACCAATAAGGAACCATAGTCCGGTCAAGAATAGACCAGGACTGATAGGGACTAATGGAAAGATAGAAGAAGTTGAGAGATAGTAAAGAGGTAGCCACAGGTTAAGAGATAAAGTGACTCCCCTATTCCTTATGTAAGATAAAGTAATGAAGGGTTGAGTCTATACCTTGGTAAAAGGGTAGTGTGGCAACCTAAGTAAGATAGACAGATGTGCTCGTCAGATCCTGATCATGTGATTGATAATCTGACAGATAATGCGATTGATAGTATGATCAGATGATGATCTGACGAATAATATGATAAAGGAAATATGTTTTGAGGCTTACTTAGATTGTTATGATATCTAATGGATGGTTGAGCAAAATATGATGATGATGAAATGGCTTATGTTGCCATAAGTTGTGATAGTTGCATCTCCTTGCAGTTGTCAAAGGATGACATGCATGTTAGAGTATGCTATGATGAATGGATACTCCCCTTTTGCAATGCATGCAGGGTAGAGTATATAGGAGTACATATATGAGATGAGAAAGTTATGAGAAAGTATGTTGCTCCCATACCATATGATATGAGGATGATATGAATGTATTGAGGATGATAGATGGTCTCAGTTTATGGGACGATAGGTTATGATATGATATTCATATATGATTGAGATTACTCAGATATGATTGAGTTACTCAGGTATTTCTATAAGCTTGTGAATACAGTACTCAGGGTCATTTCTATTGAGCGGAATGGTATACAGATAACGGTAAAGGGATTGTTTCTGATCACTCTTCAGATAAGAGTTAGATCTGATGTAGAATGCTCGCAGTTAGAGCATAATTCAAATGGCTTGCAGTTAGAGCACAGGGTGAAAGATAAGAAGGAACTCTTGAGTAAGAGAGAAAGTAAGTAAAGTCTAGGTAAATGATATGAGGCTATAAAATTTTTCAAATATTTATCAATAGGTGGAGGCAGTTAACCTTATAACTTAGTCTGTTGGTTTAAGATCTTCGAGAGATATACAGTACAACAGAATCACAGTTAGATTCTGGAGGGTCACAGTTAGATCCTAGCATGGCTCCAGGGTCGCAGTTAGATCCTAACAGCTTCAGAGTCGCAGTTAGATTCTGAAGAGGCTAACGGTTGATCGCAGTTAGATCCCGAGGTCACAGTTAGACCTAGCCTAAGGAAAGTAATGAGCCATGAGACATGAGTACAATGTAGTATCTCTTTGGGAAGATGAATGCCAAAGACGAAGTTAAGGTGAGGAAGCTTCACTAGTTGATAAACTCACCCAGAGAAATTATTTTATAATGGTTTTCTCAGGTAGCCTCTAGTATACAGACTAAACTTAGCTTTCCCTTAGCAAAGACGGAGTCCAAGTTCAAAGCTGAGTACTGATATTCAAAGTTTTGTAGAAGTATGCCTGAGAAGCAGAAAAGAACAGAATCCTCTAGGTGTTGAGAATAGAAAAGCATTGGCTAAGAGCACTCTGGGAGGTAGCTCAAGTGGTGAAGCCAATAGCAAGAGAAAGAGGTAATAGTTCAGGCAGGGGGATTGATCAAGGTAATGATCAGATTGGAGAGCAGAGATGTCAATGTGGTGGAAAGAGCCATGGCACATGGGAGTGCTGAGCAGGCCAAACCAGTTGTGGTAAGAAATGCCACTTGGTAAGATGTTGCCCTAAGAATGCTGACATCCCTAGGAAAGGTATTTGCTTTTACCCCAGACAGAGTCTCCAAAATTTCCCTAAGGTCGACCCTAAGAATGGTTAAGAAGAACCATAGCTGTAAGGGCGACTGAGTTGTAAGGAACTATATGCCTAGATGATGATATGGATAATGAAGAGTTCTTTTCGGACCTAAAGAAAGTTAGAAGAACAATATCTCTCCTGAGAGATTAGCAAAGTGTAAGAAGGGTGATGTAGATCCCAGAGTACATCAAAATTCTAAGGGATAAGATATGAAAGAAATGGACACTACTCACAAGTGTAATGAGTTGTCCATAAGTATAAGAGGATGAATGCCCCAAGCCTTAGTCATAAACCAGAAAAGGATATACAGAAGAGCTATATCCAGGATCGTTGACTAAGATGCCAAGTAAATTTCGAGGACGAAATTTATTTTAAGGGGGGTAGAAATGTAACACCCCAATTTTTAGGCCTAGAGATGCCAGGAAGAGAATTCAAGGGCATAATCGTAATTATGGGAAAGATCGGGCTGGTAGCCGATGAGTACCATATTTTGCCAAAAAATAGAGAAAATTATGCTGATCATTTCGCTGAACTGTGAAATGTGCATATGAGGTCTCTAGGTGTATGAAAGAATTAGAAATATGACCAGGGGTAAAATGGTCATTTTGGAAAAGTGTGCGCGTGAGTGCTTTTTCAGGCCAAAACAGCCCGGTCCGGATAAAATATCTGAAAATACTGAGAGATAGAGAAAAGGATTCCGGATTGAATGAGGAGTCACAGAATTTTGATTTGAGGTCCCGATTTTTCTGTAAAAATTCCTGAAGATGGGAATTTACAGTTATAATTGGTAAAGGAAGAGCAGTCCGAATAGAGATGATCGGACTATGGCCAGAGGCCATACAGTGTTGTCTAAGGCCCGTAGTGACACCAGGGAAGGCCCAGGCCCATAATATCAGTTCAGTGGTAAGAGGGGCCGGTGTCCGGGAAAAATGTGCAAAATGACGAAAATGCCCTTATGTTATAGAATAACTGAAGAATGAGTAAAGGGTATTTTGGTCATTTGGCTAAGGTTAGACAGTCAAGAAGGGGTATCTGGATAGTTGACCAGGGCCAGAGAATACTCTGGTAAAATATGAAAAGACAATAATGCCCCTAGACCTAGTAAAGGAAATGAAAGGACTTGAGTGCAATTATGGAAAGTTTCAAGGCCAAAAAGAAAAGTAGACAAAAATGTGGGGTCCTTAAGTGTAATTTTAGCCAAGTAAAAAGGGACTTAAATGAAAAGAAGAAAAGTTCCCTGGGGCTAAATTGTAATTAAAGAAAGTAAGGCCGGAAGTGGTTTGGACTGTCCGACAGCATTTCAGTCCCAGATTTCACCGGTAGAGAGAGCAAGTGACGCTCGGTAATCTGGCTTAATACAGGAATTTTTGAAGACTCCAGATAGCCAGAAATGGACTGATCGTCCAAAAGTTATAAAAATTCCTACCGGATATCCTAGATTTCAGATCTAGGTGAGAAAATACAGGATGATACGTCCTTATGGGACGGATGTCGGGAAACTGACAGAATACCGATATGAGGCCTGTAGAAAAAGTTATTCGCAAATTAGAAAATCCAGACGGGAGTGTGAGGCCTGCGGGTATCCGATAGGGAGATTTATCGGTATTTGAAAAGGGACTGAATGAGTTCGGATGACCTCAGTCAGATGACTGATATGACTCACAGGGATGCCTGAACACCGCGGGCTAGTGTTTCGGACAGAAGGAGCCGGTGTCCGGATATGTGTATAAACGGTGAATAATAGATAAAATATTCAATAATTATTAACGGGGGAAGATTCCTCGTAATGCGTGCCATGAAGGTATTGGACCCAGAAAGGCCCAATAGTGGCACCATCAAAGGCCCAATGAGACACTTGGACTGATAGGTGGGCCAGTGTCCGGCAGAACCCCGGAAAAATGCGAAATTACGAAAATGCCCCTGTGTTGTACAAAAGGGTAACAGATGAATGAAGGGCATTTTGGTCATTCTGGACAGGCCCAGAAGCCAAGGTATATACAGATAAGGTTACTTAGAGTCAGTATATGCCCTGACAGAGTACAGAAGGGTATGAAATGACGATTTTACCCTTAGGGTTAAAATAGTGCAAGAAAGGGCACCCAAGGGTATTTTGGTAATTTGCCAAGGGCTGTTTCTTGGGAATCGAGCCATCAGAGTACTTGAGCTTGATCAGGATCCAAGACAACATTCCCAGAACCCAAAAACGTAGCCCATGAAGTATGTGGGAAAAAGTGGCATTAAAATACTATTTTAATGCTGTTTCAATAAAGTAAAGTTACTCGGTTGGCACGATAACCGAGGAAGTGATCAGATAAAGTCCTGAATTTATCTGGATAGCATTGGAAGGCATGACAGGTGCCAGTAAGATGACACATGGCGCCAACATAAAGGCAGAAGAAAAGGTTGAGGACACGTACTACGAGGCAGGACACTGGACCGGTGAGTCAGCCTGCTGAGTCAGCTGCTGAGGTGTCCAGGAATTTCAGCATGTGGAAAATGTGGCGCTGAGGTGTCCCGGTGAGGTGTCCCGATGATGTCATGCATGATGCAGTAAAGGAGGAATTAAAGAATATAGGAAAATCCAGGAAAAACCAGGACCGCAGGATCAAAGTTCATAGAAACTGCAGAATTGCCATTGAAGGCAATTATAAATACCCCCCCTCCATTCCATTTTCATTCACGCAAGGCAAGGGAGAAGGGAGAGAAAGAAGAGAGAGAAGGAGAAGGAAAGGAAGAGAGAAAGGAGAAAAGGAAGTAAGGAAGTTCTGGCGGAGCTGGAAGCAGAATAAGGATAATGGAGTTCTGCTAAGCTAGCCAGGTAGTAACTAATCCTAGCTTTATTGTAATGGCTTTGTGATTCGTTGTGCTATTGTTTGGTTGGATTGTTGTCTTATATGTTATGTCTGAAGCTCTGCTGTAATGCTATGATCATATGTTATTAAGCATGGAAGCACGCAGCATACTTATCTGTACACAATCACAAGCAAGCACTGTCACTCTACATTACATATATTGTTATGATTGTTGCTACTGAGATTCCCCCAAATCTCATCCCAATAAATAACCCATTACAGGGAAGGTTATGTCGAAATGAATTTTGGGAATTTTAAGAGACGCCGTTATGCTGCCGAAGTAAAGACTGAACATCAGTATATGATAAGTACTGTGTACGTAGTGCTGTCTAAGGAGGCTAGAAGTGAGTGGACCTAGCCAGTTCATCTAGTCTTTCCTGGGTACTACGTAGAATGGTAGTTCTCATGAGGGGATTACCGAATCAGTACGGTTCAGTTCTCTGTACTGATGAAGCGTAGCGGTTATGCTGCCGGAGTTTAGGCAGAAAAAGATGTAATAGAGATATGAGAATTTATGTACATGTCCAGATGTAAAACAACTTATTAATTAATAATAATTGTTGTTTGGCATGTTTGACTGATGTATGAGGGATGTATGCATATGTATGCAAAGTAGAAATGCTGAAATATACCACTGTGAATAGTAACACGTGGTGATAAGGTCATGTTTGATAAATGATTAAAAATAGTAAATGGATGAATAAATGTACGAAATTTTTATGGTAAATAGTAGACATACCAAGCTTTAATTTTATATATAAAACGTATCATTTGGATGTCTACACAAGGATATATAAATTATTAAAGTTGGGACCAGAATGCTGGATTCAGGGAGAAAAACGTGGAATGAACAGTAAACTTGACACGTTGACTGACGTTGACTTGGTCAATGAATGGTCAACTAGTTATTTTTGCCTGAAATATAATTGAGTTAGCTTCATTTATAAATTGGAACCACTTCATTTTGATTTTTCTAGAATTAGTTATGATTTTTCAAAGTCAGGTCACTCATATGAAATTTTCAAGTGAACACTACTCGATAAGAGTAAAATTCCAGATTGAGAAATTGGATTTCAATGACCTTGAAAGTGGTTCTAAATGCTACTAAATGGTCCCTAAGACACATGAAGGTAAGGATGTTTCAACTGTCATGGATTGAAATTGAACTTTGAATATATTTTTGTTGGAAATTATGCCCTAGGGGCCAATCATTGTATTATGAATATTGTTGATTTATGAATTTTTTAATTATGTTATCACATTATTTGCATGTTTACTGTAATGACCAACCTTGGATAACTCATGATCTTATCCTAAATGTCCCTGGTCGGTCATCTATGCAGGAGTAGAGATGAAATAAGACCAGTATAACTTTGAAGATGTATAGAGATATAAATCAAAGTCATAGGCATATGTAAAAGTACAAGGTGTTGGACCGACCCGCTATGAGAGAGCTGCTGGGTTAAGTCATAAGCTTCTCTCATATACAAACCATGTCACTATGCCCTTTGACCTGAGATCATCATGGATCCCTACATGACAAACGCTCAGCTTTGACCCAGTCAAAAGTCACTTTTGACCGAGTGATCATAAAGACTATGTTCATATAGGCATCTGAAAGTCAAAAAATCGAAAAGAGGCTTCCAGTCGCGACTAGAAGATTAGGAAGTCGCGACTGACAACTCCAGAGACTACCAGTCGCGATGAGACGTTAAGGACATCGCGACTCGAAACTCAAGAGACGACAAGTCACGACGAGTGGATACTGAGGTCTCGACCAAAATTCGAATACCAAAGGTGACACTTCTTACTCCTTGACTTAAACACACTCGGCAGATCCGTGCAGGGAATGGAAAATTTTTTAAAGTTAATTCCGCTGCGTGTCTTCTAATTCCCTTCAGAAGTTGCAGCAATATATCAAGGAAGAGAGAATAATTTCTAGAAGAGAGACCCATATTCCAACATATATAATCCTGGCTAGAGAGAGCAGCCAAACTTTAGGAAGGGGAGTGATAGGCCAAATCAATTCCAAAGGGGTGGTGCTTCTTCAAGCAACTACCAAAGTAATGCAAAGTCTATGGTTCCAACACAACCTAATGCCTTAGTGGCATCAAGGCCAGATGAGACCTCTCAATTGTTGAAGAGTATGGCAGCACAAATGAACAATATGGATGGTAGAATGACCAATATAGAACACAAGCTCAAGGAGAATGATGGCCTTCTAAAGTATGCAGAAAGATAATGCAGATGTACACAGAAAATTTGAAGAGTTAAGTTGTAAGAATGCAGATATCACAAGTCACTTAACTCAAGTTTCCAATACAATGAGTGACATTCAAGTAAAGAGCAGTGGCAGCATACCTTCAAACACTGTCATGAATCCAAGGGGTCTGAATGCTATATCTCTAAGAAGTGGAAGACAAATACATTTTGTAAAAGCTGAGATACCAGACAAGGATGAAGAAGATGCTGAACTTGAGAAGTCATCTCTGCCACAGATTCAGGTTAGGAAATCTGAAAGCCTTAAAGAATAACAACTCATGATGAAGAAGCCAACCCAAGAGGGGAACTCACAAGCACAAGTGGAGAGGTAAGAGCTGCATAAAAAGGAAACAACAGTACCAAGTCCAGCATACAAAGGAAAGCAACATGAGGAGAAGCCAGAGTTGAGCAAGCAAGGAGCCTCTATGCACAAAGGTAAGGAGGTAAGTATTAAAGATCTTCCTTTTCCTAATTCTTACTTTGTTGGAAAGAAAAAAATTGACCCTGATTTTACTAAAGATGCTTACACTCTATTCAATAAGTTAGAAATCAACATCCCTAAGGTTGAATTCCTCAAGAGAAACCCTAAGTATGCTAAATTTTTAAAAGAATTGTGTGCTGATAAAAAGAAGTTTAGGCCTCTTGAGAGAATTCAGGTGAGTGCTAATGTGTCATCACTTTTAAAGCTGAACTACCGGTCAAGTGCCAAGACCCAGGCTCCTACATAATCCTATGCACTATAGGAAATATTCCTATTAAGGGAGCGTTGCTAGATCTAAGGGTAGCCATTAATGTAATGCCTTAGTCAGTATATAAAGCCTTAGGTATTAACAATCTTAGAGACACAAATATAGTGCTCTAGTTGGCTGATAGGTCAATTAGGTATCCTAAGGGAATCCTTGAGGATATTCTAGTGCAGGTCAAAGACTTAGTATTCCCAACTGACTTTTATGTTTTGGACATGTTCAATGAGTTAGTGAATGATAGCACTTTAATCCTAGGCAGACCTTTCCTCCAAACTTCCAAGACCATCATTAGTATGAAGCATAGTTCCATCACAATGAAAGTGGGAGAACACGTGGTGGCGTTTAACATGAATGAAGCAATGAAATTCCCTTTTGATATTTCTACTTTTACTACTTTAAATGCCATTGACTATGCTGTTGAAGAGACTAGGGATGAACATGAATTGAGTTTACATGAAAATGATAGAGATAATGTGTTTGTAAAAGTTTTGTTGAGTAATTTTGTAGGATCCCAAGATGTTCGGGAAACTGGAAGAGCAACAATCCTAGAAGGGTCGAGTTTCTGTGACTCCAAGTCATGACTAGAAGACACATGGGTCACGACTAACAACTCTAGAGACCTCCAGTCACGAAAGTTGAATGACGAGGTCGTGACTAAATATTCCAGAGGCAGTCTCTATGAACTTGAGTCGCAACGAGAAGATGAAGATAAACTTGATAGGTCGGTACCATAAATGCCAGAAGCAACCAGTGACTTCTCCAGACCTCCAGTTCCTTGCTCCACTATTTCGGTTAAAGGGCCAATACATTCTAACCCTACTTCTCCTCACTCAAAGTCAAAAATTACCTCTCATACCTTAAGATTCTTAAATAATTTGCTCCTTACAATAGTGCAGGTATAAAAGAGAGTGCTCCCAAGCACGTTGCAGTTGAAGACCAACTGTAATATCCTTAATTTTCTGTACTGGTTCCTATGTACAGAATAAACGGAATATATGAGCTCTGTTTCAGGAAAAAGATGTGGTCCTTTATGTAAAGAAAATGATTAAATTGCAAAAGAAAGGAAAAGAAAGGAGTTAAATGCAAATATGGAAAGTTTAAGGTAAGGAAGGAAAGGTAGACAAAAATGTGGGGTCTTAAAGTGTAATTTTAGCCAAATTAAGGGACTTAATTATAAAGAAGGAAAAGTTCCCTGGGGCTAAAGTATAATTAAAGAAAATAGGCCAGAAGTGGTTTGCACCGCCCGACAGCATTTCAGTCCCAGATTCTACCCGAAGGTAGGGTAGGTGACGCCGGGTAACCAAGCCTAATACCGGAATTTTTGAAGACTCCAGATAGCCAGAAATGGACTGATCGTCCGAAAGTTATAAAAATTTATACCGGATACCCTAGATTTCAGATATAAGTGGGAAAATACAGGATGATGCCCCCTTATGGGATGGAGGTCAGGAAACTGACAGAATACCGATAGGAGGTCTGTAGGAAAAGTTATCTGCAAATTAGAAAATCCAGACGGGAGTGTGAGGCCTCCGGGGATTCGGGTTGGAGATTTATCGGTATTTTTAAAGGGGCTAAATGCGATCGAATGACTTCGGTCAGATGACCGTTATAACCCCCAAGGATGCCTGAACACAGTAGGACACTGTATCTGGGAAAAAGAGCCGGTGTCCGAAAAAGGTGTATAATCGGTAAATAATAGTTAAAATATTCAATGAACTGTGTTAAAGGAAGATTTCTCGTAATGCGTGCCATACAGGTAATGGACCCAGGAAGCCCAAAAATGGCGCCATTAGAGGCCCAATAAGACTCTTGGACTGATAGGTGGGCCAGTGTCCAGCAGAACCCCGGAAAAGTGCGAAATTACGAAAATGCCCCTATGTTGTACAAAAAGGGCAGCAGATGAATAAAGGGTATTTTGGTCATTTTGGACAGACCCAGAGGTCAAGACATGTCTAAATAAGGTTGACTAGAGCCAGTATAAGCTTTGACCGGGTCCAGAAAGGTGTGAAATGACGATTTTGCCCTTAGGGTTAAAATAGGACAAGATAGGGCACCAAGGGCATTTTGGTCATTTCGCAGGGGATCTGTAATTGAGTCTGGACCCAGTATTAAAAATTTAATGATATAAAGGGTCTAGATACTAAATGTGAGGTCAGTAGACATAAAAAGGATCTTCAGAAACATCAGATGCAGAAAACGGCACGTGTTTCGAGGCGATGGACCGGGCCGGTGCCGGATTGGACCGGAAAGCTTCCAGAACCTCCAAATTTCGTCACATGAAGAATATGGGTGATGAGGTGTCCTATGAGGTGTCCCATGAGGTGTCCAGGGTGATGCAGTAAAAGAGAATTAAAGAAAATAGGAAATTCCAGGAAAAACCAGGACCACAGGATCATAAGTCTTCCTAATTACAAGATTGCCATTGCTCAACACTATAAATACCCCCCTTACTCCTTCATTTCGGTGCAAGCAAGAAAGAGAGGAAGAAAGAAGTTCTTGAGAGAGAAAGTGAGAGAAAGAAAGAAGTAAGGAAGTTCTGGTGAAGTTGGAAGTAGTAGAGAGGTTCTGAAGCTATGCTTTTGAGGTAACAACTAATCCTAGCTCTTATGTAATGTCTTTGTGATGTGTTGTCTTGTTTGGTTGATTGTTGTCCTATATGTTATGTTTGAAGCTCTATTCCAATGCTATGATCATATGTTATTGAATATGGAAGCATGCAGCATACTTATCTGTACACAGTCACAAGCAAGCACCGTCACTCTGCATTACATATTTTGTTATGATTATTGTTACTGGGATTCTTTTGAATCTCATTCCCAAACATAACATTACAGGGGAGGTTCTGTCAAAATAAAATTTGGAAATCTTAAGAGACGCCGGTAGGCTGCCGAAATTCCGACAACGAAGACGGAACAAAGAAAGGAACTGATACGTACTGTGTACGTAGTGCTGTCTAAGGAGGCTGGAAGTGAGTGGACCCAGAAGGTTCATCCAGTCTTTCCTGGGTACTACGTAGAATGGTAGTTCTCATAAGGGAATTACCGAATCGGTACAACATCGGTTACTTTCTAAAGAAGAATCGTAGCAGTTATGCTGCCGAATTTTAGACAGAGAAGGATGTAATAGAATATGAGGGAGTTAATCATGCACTGATATATAACAGTTGATTATTTGATATTAATTGTTATCTGGCCTGTATGACTGATATGTGTTGGTTGTATGCTTGGGTATGGAAAGACTAAATGCTGAAAATAGTCTTAGTGAACAGTAACTCGTGAAGACCCATTCATGTTTGATAAATCATTAAAAATAGTATATGATTGAATTAATGTACGAAATTTTTAGGGTAAAAAGTGGACATACTAAGATTTAATTTGATATATATAATGTCTAATTTGGATGTATACACGAAAAGATATAAATTGTTAAAGTTGGGACCAGAATGCTGGATTCAGGAGAAAGTCATTGGATGAACAGTAATATTGGAACGTTGACCCACGTTAAATTTGTCAAGGATTGGTCAACCAATGATTTTTACCTGGAATATATTTGAGTTATCTTCATGTAGCAATTGGAACCACTTCATTTCGATTTTTCTAGAATTAGTTATGAATTTTCAAAGTCAGGTCACTCATCTGGAATTTGCCACAGTGAACAGTACTCGATATGAATAAAATTCCAGATTAAGTGTTTAGACTTCAATGACCCTGAAAGTGGTTTAAGTGCTACTGAATGGTCCCTAAGATGTATAAAAAATAAGGATGTGACATTTTGGTATCAGAGCAAAGGATTCTGGCTTAAGAAATGCTCTGAGTAGATGATTTATAAAAAGATATACCATGATAAAGCCGTCATAATTGACACTAAGTTAGTGTTTGCAGGATGGCTAGACATAGATTTGGGTCTGAAACTACAGTAAACCAATGGGAATTAAGACCAGAGGTCTCTAGTTTAGATAGTTCAGAAGAAGAGATAGTAAGCAATGATTCTGACCTCTGGACACCTCCAGTAGCTGGTGATTCTGAGGAGGATAGTTCCTCGGTAGGATCAAACTTTCCAATTGATGATCAGGAGGTGATGATAACAGAAGGCCCTATTCCTGCCATTCCCATAAGTGCGGTACCCTTGAATATAACAGACAGTTCAGGATCCAGCCAAGTATGTGTTCAGAGTAATGCGCCAGATCCCAGTAGGCCCGAAGTGACTCTAGTAGAAATGTATTTGGGAGGTTTAATCGTAAGAATGGTCCCAGGGAGGAACCTGAGTAGAGAGCAACTTGAGAGCTCGGTAGCATTAGCCCGACAACTATACGAGTTGAGGCAGACCCTGTTCGAAAACATAGATCAAGATTATTCGGTCTACCAGGAGTTTATCACAAGGGTGAAAGCCATATATCAAGCCTGGGATCCAAATGTGTTAACCATGGGGCTTTGGCTAGAAATTATGAATGACGTATTGCCGAAGACTCCTACCTGGAGATCGGAGTTGGACCAGTATTTTGATAGAGAATCATATTGTACCATATCCGACTGGATCTACCTAGTAGAAGAATATATTAGAATGAAGTTTAAGAAAAATTAGAGTAATATTTCTAATGTATAAAAGACTAGAATGGTACTGTGATATGTACATATACTCTGTATGTATATTATGTGTGAAATGAAATGAAAAGGAATTATGTTATTTATCGTATTCCCTTCTGTTTTTAAGTATAACAAAATGGTACGAACGAGGAGAACTATTCCAGCTGAGGAACCCCGAGAGGCTGGAAACCTTAATCAAATGATTCTAGAACGATTAGAACAGCAACAAAAGATGATAGAAGAAATGAGAGCTGCTCAAGCACGAAATGAACAAGAAAGAGATGCTGCCATAGCCGCGGCAGTAGCAGCAGCTGTAAATAATTTAAGACCGCCAGAGCCTTCAGGAGCAACTAGTAGAGAACCTGAAGAAGTACCACAGCAGGCGGAACAGCCCCAGAGAAGGGTTGAATCAAGGGAGGAGGCAGTTGGCATCCAGCAATGGATGGTGCGATTTTGCAAACACAATCCTCCCATATTCGAAGGGACATTTGAAGTACATGTAGCAGAAAATTGGGTCAGCAGATTAGAGAAGATCTTTAAGGTCCTCGACTGCCCGACTGAAACCAAGGCCCAAATGGCCATCTATCAATTGGAAAAGGATGCGGATAGATGGTGGAAGAATACAGAGTTACTTCTCCAAGCAAGAGATATTCCAGTTACCTGGGAAGTATTTCTTGAGCAATTTTATGAGAAATATTTTCCTCAATCTGTCAGAGATGAAAGGGAGGCTGAATTCCTTGTGCTGAGGCAAGGAGAAAAAGAAGCTTTTGATGAATATTTGGCCAAGTTCATCCGGCTATCTCGATATTCAACTTACCTACGCCAAGTGGATGACGAGCGCTGGATGACAGAAAGAATGATTCGAGGGCTGAATTCTATGTTAAAGGAGAAGTTAACTCCCCAATAATACAGCCAGTTCAATAAGGCTGTGGAAGCATGTCGAATCGTTGAGAACAGCATGAATCATAGAATGCTGTCCAGATCTGGGAGTAAAGATCAAGCGACTCCTGATAAGGCCGGACGGAATCAAGAAGCGTCCAGTGGGAGCGGCTATAAGAAAAGAAAGCGCCCGTGGCAGACCAAGAGGCCTAATAGGGGAAATTTCCGCGGAAGATCCAGTAACAGGGATCCAAAGGCCCCAGTATGTGAAAAGTGTGGAAAGAATCATGGTGACAGACCATGCTTGATGGGCCAGAATGTATGCTACACCTGCGGAAAGCCCGGACATTTTTCCAGGGAATGTCCTCAAGCTATAACTGATCCAAGGCCAAGGACGGCGGGACGAGTGTTTGCACTCACTAGAGAGGATGCTCAGCGATCATCTGAGATGATCCAAGGTACAATCTATCTCAATGATCATGCTGTGACTGCCCTATTTGATTCGGATGCAAGTCATTCCTTTATATCTTATGAATGTGCTAAATGCCTAGGCCTTCTGATCAGCAAGTTACGTTATGATATACAGGTGAAAACCCCCACCAACGCTAGGGTGATCACATCTGATGCCTGTCTAAATAGTGTGGTGCGTTATGAGCACTGCAGTACCACCCTGGACCTGATCTGTATGCCTTTCCAGGAGATTGAGGTCATACTCGGTTTAAATTGGTTATCCTCCAATAATGTGATGTTGGACTGCAGAAACAAGACCCTAGTTCTTGGTCCAAAGATCACTGATCGGAGCTTAGAAGTACAACTGAACTTCGTGACAGAGGCTCAGGAAGAAAAATGTCTACGGAAAGGATGTCAGGGATATGTGGTATTCTTTTCTGTTCAAACAGAAGTGGAGGAAGGCATCGAGGAGGTTCCTGTAGTCAATGAATTTCCTGAAGTCTTCCCAAAGGAGATTCAGGGATTGCCTTCGGAGCGTGAAGTGGAGTTTGCGATCGACATTGTACCTGGAGCTGGACCAGTATCAAAAGCCCCATACAGGATGGCTCCCAACGAAATGATGGAACTGAAGAAGCAAATTGAGGAGCTATTGGAGAAGGGTTTTATACGACCCAGTGTATCGCCATGGGGTGCTCCAGTACTGTTCGTCAAGAAGAAAGATGGTAGCTTAAGGCTGTGCATTGACTACAGGGAATTAAATAAGCTTACAGTTAAGAACAAGTATCCTCTTCCCAGAATTGATGACCTGCTAGATCAATTGGCAGGAGCGAGCTTATTCTCCAAGATTGACTTGAGATCTGGCTACCATCAACTAAGGGTCAAGCCAGATGATATTCCAAAGACGGCGTTCAGAACGCGCTACGGACATTTTGAATTTTTGGTGATGCCTTTTGGACTAACCAATGCACCTGCTATTTTCATGGACTATATGAACCGGATTTTCAGGCCTTATCTAGATCAGTTCGTTGTGGTCTTTATTGATGATATTCTGGTGTACTCCAAATCTCCAGAGGAGCATGAGAGGCATTGAGGATTGTTCTTGGTACCCTTAAAGAGAAGAAGTTCTATGCTAAGCTGAGTAAATGTGAGTTTTGGCTGTCAGAAGTCAAATTCCTCGGTCATGTCATATCCCGAGACGGGGTAGCTATAGATCCTAGCAAAGTTGAAGCAGTTGTGAGCTGGGAACAGCCAAGGACAGTGACAGAGATTAGAAGTTTTCTCGGCCTAGCAGGGTACTACAGACGATTCATTCAAGACTTTTCTCGAATTGCCTTACCACTTACCAAGCTGACCAGAAAGAATCAGCAGTTTAAGTGGGATGAGAAGTGCGAGGCTAGCTTCCAGCAGTTGAAGCAGAGATTAACGACTACTCCCGTGCTGATTATTCCAGACCCAACTCAGACTTATGTAGTCTACACTGATGCTAGTAAGTAGGGGCTGGGATGTGTGCTTATGCAGCAAGGTCGAGTAGTAGCCTACGCCTCTCGGTAGTTAAAGCCACATGAAGAGAATTATCCCACTCATGATCTGGAGCTTGCGGCGGTGGTCTATGCCCTGAAGATATGGAGGCACTATTTATACGGAGCAACGATAGAGTTGTTTTGCGACCACAAAAGCCTGAAGTATCTGCAGGATCAGAAGGAGCTGAACATGAGGCAGCGGCGATGGATGGAATTGTTAAAAGATTATGACTTCCAGATTAAATACCATCCAGGAAAAGCCAACGTGGTAGCTGATGCCCTGAGTAGAAAGTTGGTGCAGGTTGCATACATGATGATCAAGGAATTGGAACTGATAGAAGATATGCGCGACTGGAGCCCTCTATATCAAATGCAACTGACGGAGAATCCTTTTGGAGGAGTTCATGTCAGATCTTGCATAGAAGATGAGATCAAAGAGGCTCAGGAACAGGATAAGCTCGCAGCAATATTTAAAGACAAGCTGGAGAAAGGGAAGACAAGGAATTTTGAGATGTCCCCAGACGGATTGCTACAGTTTAGGGGAAAACCCTATATCCCAAATGTTGGGGAATTAAGGGAAAGGATTCTGGAGGAAGCACATAAAAGCCGATATACGGTACATCCAGGTATGACCAAAATGTACCATGATGTTAAAAGGTTATTCTGGTGGCCTGGACTGAAGAAAGATGTTGTAGCTTACGTATCTAAGTGCTTAACCTGCCAGAAAGTGAAAGTTGAACATCAAAAGCCAGCAGGAACGTTGCAGCCTTTAGATATCCCTGAGTGGAAATGGGATGGGATTGCCATGGACTTTGTGGAAGGACTACCCTTGACACCAAGTAGACATGATGCGGTTTGGGTAGTAATCGATCGACTGACAAAGTCAGCACATTTCCTGGCAATCAATAAGAGAGATTCTCTAGAAAAGCTGGCAAAGCTGTATATAAAGGAGATCGTTAGACTCCATGGTATCCCAAGCAGCATTGTGTCTGATAGAGATCCTCGATTTACTTCAAATTTCTGGAGGGCTCTACAGGAAGAAATGGGCACTACTCTCAGATTCAGTACAGCTTATCATCCTCAGACAGATGGTCAATCTGAAAGAACAATACAGACGTTAGAGGATATGCTGAGAGCATGTGTCCTAGATTTCAAAGGCAGCTGGGATATCCATTTACCCCTTATAGAGTTTGCATATAACAATGGTTATCAGGCCAGTATACAGATGGCACCTTTTGAAGCACTCTATGGACGAAAATGTAGATCCCCCTTATGCTGGCTAGAGTTGAGCGAGAGAAGAATGCTTGGTCCGGATATAGTGGATCAAACTGCAGAACAAGTTGCGGTAATTAGAAAACGATTGTTGACGGCTCAAAGCAGACAGAAGAGCTATGCAGATGTCAGAAGGAAGCCGTTGGAGTTTGAAGAAGGAGAACATGTATTCCTTAAGTTAACTCCAACCACAGGAGCCGGACGATCGATTAAGGTGAAGAAGTTGCATCCAAGATACATCGGGCCATTCCAGATTCTCTCAAAGATAGGAGCAGTAGCTTACAAGTTGGCTCTTCCTCCGAATCTCAGCCAGATACATGATGTGTTCCATGTTTCCCAATTAAAGAAGTATATTCCAGATCCATCTCATGTGATAGAGCAAGATGAGGTCGCACTGCGAGATGACTTGACCTATGAGGTTGGACCAGTACGAATTACTGATAGAAAAGTCAAGCAGTTGCGGAATAAGCAAATTCCTTTAGTTAAAGTGATCTGGAAAGGCTTGACTGAACAAGAGGCTACATGGGAAACAGAAGAAAAGATGAGAGAAAAGTACCCTGAATTATTTGTATAGGATAGATGTAATGTAAATTTCGGGGACGAAATTTATTTTTAGGGGGAGAGAAATGTAATATCCTTAATTTTCTGTACTGGTTCCTATGTACAGAATAAACGGAATATATGAGCTCTGTTTCAGGAAAAAGATGTGGTCCTTTATGTAAAGAAAATGATTAAATTGCAAAAGAAAGGAAAAGAAAGGAGTTAAATGCAAATATGGAAAGTTTAAGGTAAGGAAGGAAAGGTAGACAAAAATGTGGGGTCTTAAAGTGTAATTTTAGCCAAATTAAGGGACTTAATTATAAAGAAGGAAAAGTTCCCTGGGGCTAAAGTATAATTAAAGAAAATAGGCCAGAAGTGGTTTGCACCGCCCGACAGCATTTCAGTCCCAGATTCTACCCGAAGGTAGGGTAGGTGACGCCGGGTAACCAAGCCTAATACCGGAATTTTTGAAGACTCCAGATAGCCAGAAATGGACTGATCGTCCGAAAGTTATAAAAATTTATACCGGATACCCTAGATTTCAGATATAAGTGGGAAAATACAGGATGATGCCCCCTTATGGGACGGAGGTCAGGAAACTGACAGAATACCGATAGGAGGTCTGTAGGAAAAGTTATCTGCAAATTAGAAAATCCAGACGGGAGTGTGAGGCCTCCGGGGATCCGGGTTGGAGATTTATCGGTATTTTTAAAGGGGCTAAATGCGATCGAATGACTTCGGTCAGATGACCGTTATAACCCCCAAGGATGCCTGAACACAGTAGGACACTGTATCTGGGAAAAAGAGCCGGTGTCCGAAAAAGGTGTATAATCGGTAAATAATAGTTAAAATATTCAATGAACTGTGTTAAAGGAAGATTTCTCGTAATGCGTGCCATACAGGTAATGGACCCAGGAAGCCCAAAAATGGCGCCATTAGAGGCCCAATAAGACTCTTGGACTGATAGGTGGGCCAGTGTCCAGCAGAACCCCGGAAAAGTGCGAAATTACGAAAATGCCCCTATGTTGTACAAAAAGGGCAGCAGATGAATAAAGGGTATTCTGGTTATTTTGGACAGACCCAGAGGTCAAGACATGTCTAAATAAGGTTTACTAGAGCCAGTATAAGCTTTGACCGGGTCCAGAAAGGTGTGAAATGACGATTTTGCCCTTAGGGTTAAAATAGGACAAGATAGGGCACCAAGGGCATTTTGGTCATTTCGCAGGGGATCTGTAATTGAGTCTGGACCCAGTATTAAAAAGTTAATGATATAAAGGGTCTAGATACTAAATGTGAGGTCAGTAGACATAAAAAGGATCTTCAGAAACATCAGGTGCAGAAAACGGCACGTGTTTCGAGGCGATGGACCGGGCCGGTGCCGGATTGGACCGGAAAGCTTCCAGAACCTCCAAATTTCGTCACATGAAGAATATGGGTGATGAGGTGTCCTATGAGGTGTCCCATGAGGTGTCCAGGGTGATGCAGTAAAAGAGAATTAAAGAAAATAGGAAATTCCAGGAAAAACCAGGACCACAGGATCATAAGTCTTCCTAATTACAAGATTGCCATTGCTCAACACTATAAATACCCCCCCTTACTCCTTCATTTCGGTGCAAGCAAGAAAGAGAGGAAGAAAGAAGTTCTTGAGAGAGAAAGTGAGAGAAAGAAAGAAGTAAGGAAGTTCTGGTGAAGTTGGAAGTAGTAGAGAGGTTCTGAAGCTATGCTTTTGAGGTAACAACTAATCCTAGCTCTTATGTAATGTCTTTGTGATGTGTTGTCTTGTTTGGTTGATTGTTGTCCTATATGTTATGCTTGAAGCTCTATTCCAATGCTATGATCATATGTTATTGAATATGGAAGCATGCAGCATACTTATCTGTACACAGTCACAAGCAAGCACCGTCACTCTGCATTACATATTTTGTTATGATTATTGTTACTGGGATTCTTTTGAATCTCATTCCCAAACATAACATTACAGGGGAGGTTCTGTCAAAATAAAATTTGGAAATCTTAAGAGACGCCGGTAGGCTGCCGAAATTCCGGCAACGAAGACGGAACAAAGAAAGGAACTGATACGTACTGTGTACTTAGTGCTGTCTAAGGAGGCTGGAAGTGAGTGGACCCAGAAGGTTCATCCAGTCTTTCCTGGGTACTACGTAGAATGGTAGTTCTCATAAGGGAATTACCGAATCGGTACAACATCGGTTACTTTCTAAAGAAGAATCGTAGCAGTTATGCTGCCGGATTTTAGACAGAGAAGGATGTAATAGAATATGAGGGAGTTAATCATGCACTGATATATAACAGTTGATTATTTGATATTAATTGTTATCTGGCCTGTATGATTGATATGTGTTGGTTGTATGCTTGGGTATGGAAAGACTAAATGCTGAAAATAGTCTCAGTGAACAGTAACTCGTGAAGACCCATTCATGTTTGATAAATCATTAAAAATAGTATATGATTGAATTAATGTACGAAATTTTTAGGGTAAAAAGTGGACATACTAAGATTTAATTTGATATATATAATGTCTAATTTGGATGTATACACGAAAAGATATAAATTGTTAAAGTTGGGACCAGAATGCTGGATTCAGGAGAAAGTCATTGGATGAACAGTAATATTGGAACGTTGACCCACGTTAAATTTGTCAAGGATTGGTCAACCAATGATTTTTCCCTGGAATATATTTGATTTAGCTTCATGTATCAATTGGAACCACTTAATTTAGATTTTTCTAGAATTAGTTATGAATTTTCAAAGTCAGGTCACTCATCTGGAATTTGCCACAGTGAACAGTACTCGATATGAATAAAATTCCAGATTAAGTGTTTAGACTTCAATGACCCTGAAAGTGGTTTAAGTGCTACTGAATGGTCCCTAAGATGTATAAAAAATAAGGATGTGACACCAACCTCAGCTTGGTGCAACACTTGAGGAAGTAGATGACAAATTGGGAAACCCACACAAGCTAGATAAGAGCAACTTCGAGGGATATACAAAGAATGTGAAGGAAACATCTCCTAAGCTTGTTCCTGCTACTAGCCAACCACAGTTGGGCAAGTTCAAGTTTAGAGAGAAAACATTCAAGACGAGCTTGGATGGGCTTCATGATGTAAGCAGAGTGCATGATCCTGGAAAGCCAGAGTGGAGAGAGAAGACAATAGGGACAATTTCCCAATCAAATAGCCATCTGACGAGGCCCTCAAATTGTCGCAGTCCGATCCATCAAAATAAAGTTAGTTGCACCCAATATAATGTAGTATAAGGTACAACCCTATCGTTCTTCTGAAGGAGCCTTTCTATTAGAAACCTAGCAAATTGGATGTCAAAATCGATGAAAACCTAAGTAAAGGTAAAAATGGTTATGGGGTTTTGGGTGCTTGATAAAATTAATTTGCAGGAAAGTAAATGTTTTTGGATTTTCTTTTGATTGAGATGAGAAGAGTTGGTTTGTTTGAGAAATATATAATGGTAGACTCTTGATGATGAAAACTTATCTATCCTTGCTCTTATGTTAAATTGGAGTTTTAAATCACTAAGTCTCAAGAAAAAAATCCCAATCGATCGATTGAGTCTAGAACCCTAATATTCCTTAAACTCCTTTAATCAAAGCTAGTTTAAGAACTATTAGTGAACTGTTAGAAACCACTTAGCATGTAATTAACCCTAGATTGATGAGAACGCCCTCGAATGGTTGTCGATCAAAAACCCTAGATTTCAAGCAATTGAATTGATTTGCAACGATCGCTGAAAATAACCCAACTTTCTTAAAATCGAAACTAAATTATTAAATTGAAATCCAACGTTCAAATCATCCAAAATCAAATACAACAGTCTAATCTGATAATGATCAATCGATATTCAATCCTTAAACATAGAATGAAAACCCTAGATCTAGCAGCAATCATAACATGTAAAGGAACACAAATCAGAGCAGTAAAATCTCCCCGTTTCAGTTCGTGAGCTCAAGATATTAGATCCATCACCAAGAGACTAAAGGTTTAGCCTCTCATGACTTCTACTGTACTGCAATCGCTGTTCAGATATGATGCCATGAAGAAACGATAAAGAGATGAAAGGTGAATGGTGTAGAGATATGTAGAAATCTATGGAGAAGGTGTGTAGAGAGCGCTCGAGTACTGCTTCTTAACCTAATCAGGCCCAAAAACCAGCCTCCTTCCTGACGGCAGCTCTGTCTCTTCTTATAACAGCATGACCTAATTCAAAACACGCAGTTTTAGCTATTTCGTATTTTAGTTGCGACCATATACATTTGTTGGTCGCGACCTATGATCACAAGGAATCTTCCAGAAAAATTAAAGGTCGAGACTTGAGGACTCTTTGGTCACGACTAGATAGCGCAGAAGCGTGATTTCACTTTTATTGACTTATAATTTCTTTCCTGGTCCTTGCTCTCTTCCAAAGTACCTGCAATTCAACATAAAAGCTCACTGTAAAAGTCCAAATCAGTAGATAACAGAATATATGCAGTTTGGAAGAGTTATTTTACCATTTTACCCTTTAATTAGCACATTGCCACGAACAATCATGTAATACACAAAAGTACAATTTAAGGCATGAAATGAATGGTAAAGTCATAATAAAAACTCTTAAAATTGTCATAGAAACCATATACAAAATGTGTCTTATCAATTGCCCCACACTTGATCCTTTGTACTCCTGGACAAAGAAGTGAATTACACCTAGACCAACACTATTAAATCCAAGATAATAACATAATCCATAGTGTGACCTGAAAACAATTAATCCACCATCTTTTGGGAATATAGAAGTGATAATGTGAACAATGCCAAGTAATTAACTACTAAATGAAATCAACCTCAACTGTATGAGTGCAATAGATTCTCTCTAAGGATATAAGTGTTTAGCTCTCTCTATCCTCTCATTGTTAGGGTTCTTTCACTCAAATTCAAATTGGAAAACATCCTACCATATACTTGTAATGCTCTAAATCTCAGCAACTCTATAGCACTTATGCAAAGAATCAAGAGGTCTTCTAGGGTTGTAATGATGGAGATGGGCTACATGGAATGGAATATGAAGAATAGAAAATACTACATGCATTTAACAATGAATATGTAGCATGAATTCATGTCTCTAGAGATATAGAAGTGATAATTGTGCTAATAAGAGTTAATAATGGTGCCTTCTTCATTTCTCTTTTCTTTTCTTTTTGTTTTCTTTTCCTGCATCTTTTCTTGCATTGTCCTCCCTTTTTTTTCAGTGGAACATGCTTTTTTTTCTCTTTTTCTTTTATTTGGCACCTCATGCACAGAACCTGTAGCACACATCACAACAATAATGAATTTTTGACATGAATATAATTTTATTCTACAAATGAAGTTTATGCATATATGACTTTCTATATAAATGATGGATGAAAGAAAAATGATGGGCTCAAAGGGGGTGACTAAGGATATAATATGTAGTGGGCTTGTGTTTGGGATAAAAGGGTTTAGAAATGAATACCTCTATCATGTTCAATACGTAAATGCGCAAGTCATTCTCAACTCAGAGCCAAGACAAGTTCTAGAGGATATAAACCAATTGAATAATCACTCAATATAGAATTTTAGGCCGAGAATCCTTCCAACTAGGGTTTTGATCTAAATTGCTCATAAGCTAAAGTCCCAAACAAAGTTCATCATTCACTAGGCATTAGAACACTTATCATAACTGAAAACCCTCAAACGATGACTTAAAAGTTCCAGAGTAATCACTTAGAATCATGTAATAATCCCAAATTCAATAGCAAAAGTTTAGGTGTTTCAAATTCGATTTCCAAGATTCTCAAAGAAAAATTCAAGTGTGGCAATGGTTTTGAAGGACTAAAAAGGTTATGAAATAAGGGGACAATGAATCATTTGTGAAAGCATCTTAGTAGTTCAGAAGGAATCCTTCTTTCCAGCATTGCACAAGGCAAAGAGAAGGTAATTGGACATTTTTTTTAAAACTTGGGTCGCAACTAGAAACCATTGCCACACTTGAATTTTTCTTTGAAAATATTGGATATTGAATTTGAAACACCTAAGCTCTTGCTATTAAATTTTGGCTTATCACATGGTTCTAAGTGATCACCTTGAAACTTTTAAATCATCATTTAGAGGGTTTTCAGCTGTGATAAGCATTTTAATGCCTAGTGAATGATGAACAGTGTTTGAGACTTTAGCTTATGAGTAATTTAGATAAAAAACCCTTGTTGGAAAGATTCTCGGCCTTAAATTCTATATTGAGTGATTATTCAATTGGTTTATATCCTCTAGAACTTGTCTCTCTAAGTTGAGAATTACTTGTGCACTTATGAATTGAACATGATAAAGGCATTCATTTCTAAACCCTTTCATCCCAAACACAAGCCCACTACATATTGTATCCTTAGTCACCCCCTTTGAGCCTATCACTTTTTATTTTCATCATTTTTTATATAGAAAGTCATATATGCATAAACATCAATTCGAAATAAATCTTCATTCATGTCAAAAATTCATTACTGTTGTGTTGTTGTGCTGCAGCTTTTGTGCATGAGGTGCCAAATAAAAGAAAAAGAGAAAAAGCATATTGCACTGAAAACCAAAAAGAAATAGAGAGAGTGCAAGGAAAGATTGAAGAAAGGAAAACAAAAAGAAAAGAAAAGAGAAATGAGAAAGGCACCATTATCAACTCCAATTAGTACAATCATCATTTCTGCATCTCTAGAGACATGAACTCAATCTATATACTCATTGTTGAATGCATATAAAACTTTCTATCCTTCATATTCCATTCCACGTGGCCTAACTCCATCATTACAACCCTAAAAGGCCTCTTGATTCTTTGCATAAGTGCTATATAGTTGCTGAGATTTAGAGCCATTACAAGCTTATGGTAGGATGTTTTCCAATTTGAAGTTGAGTGAAAGAACCCTTATAATGAGAGGAAATAGAGAGATAAACACTTACATCCTTTGAGAGGATCTATTGTGCTCATATAGTTGAGGTTGATTTCACTTAGTAGTTGATTACTTGGCATTGGTCACATTATCACTTTTGCATTCCCAAAAGATGGTGGATTAATTATTTTCAGGTCACACTATGGATTATGTTGTTATCTTCGATTCAATAGTGTTGTTATAGGTGTGATTCATTTCTTTGTCCAGGAGTACAAAGGTTCAAGTGTGGGGGAATTGATAAGACACATTTTGTATATGGTTTCCACTACATTTTTAAGAGCTTTATTGTAACTTTACCATGCATTTCATGCCTTAAATTGTACTTTTGTGTATTACATGATTGTGTGTAACATCCCGAATTTTGGTCTAGAAGAACTGGGAAGTAGTCTGATATGGGCAGGCTGCTAAACCCGTAGTCCCAGGGTAGTAATCTGATATGGGCGGATCACTTACCTGTATTTTGTAGGAATCCGAGGGATGAGCTAAGTCCTTCAGGATTTAAAGATGAGTTAAGTCTTTAACCTACAGAATCGGGACAGTTCACCTAGGTTCAAAATGAGGAATGTAAGGAATATCCTAAGTCTTAAGCCTAGGAATTCTGCAGGTAGCTTGATATGGGCTGGCTCCTGTGTAAGATAACCTGATATGGGCGGGTTGTCGAGCCTTTCAATTAACAATGATTCCCGAAGAGTTTAAGGGATGAGTTATTAAAAGAGAATTTCTAGAACTTAAGATGAAGGATGAAAAGATGACTAACAGGGCCAGAAAGAGAATGCAGGGGCAAAATCGTAATTATGGAAAAGATCAGGCAGGTAGCCGATGAGTACCATATTTTGCCAGAAAATAGAGAAAATTATGCTGATCATTTCACTGAACTGTGAAATGTGCATATGAGGTCTCTATATGGTCATTTTTGAAAAGTGTGCGCGGGAGCGTACTTTCAGGCCAAAATAGCCCTGCCAGGATAAAATATCTGAAAATACCAGGAGATAGAGAAAAGAATTCCGGGTTGAATGACGCAACACAAAATTTTGATTTGAGGTCCCGATTTTTCTGTAAAAATTCCTGAAGATGGGAATTTACAGTTATAATCGGTAAATAAAAGGCAGTTCGAATAGAGATGATCGGACTGTGGCCAGAGGCCATACAGTGTTTTCTAAGGCCCATAGTGACACCAGGGAAGGCCCAGGCCCATAATATCAGTTCAGTGGTAAGAGGGGCCGGTGTCCGGGAAAAAGGTGCGAAATGACGAAAATGCCCCTATGTTATAGAACAGCTGAAGAATGAGTAAAGGGTATTTTGGTCATTTGCCTAAGGTTAGACAGTCCAGGGAAGTTATCTGGATAGTTGACCAGGGTCAAAGAATACTCTGGTAAGATGGGAAAAGACAATAATGCCCCTAGACCTAATAAAGTAAAGAAAGAGAGACTTAGGGCATTTTGATAATTTGCCAAGGGGTGTTTCTTGGGAATCGTGCCATCAGAGTACTTGGGCTGGATCAGAGACTCAAGATGATATTCCCAGGCCCAAAAACGTATCCCAGTATATATGTGGAAAAAAGTGGCATTAAAATAATGATTTAATGACTTTTCAGTAAAGTAAAGTTACCCGGTTGACACGATAACCGAGGAGGTGATAAGATAAAGTTTGGGACTTATCTAGATTGCATTGGAAGACGTGAAAGGTCCCTTCCAGATGCCACATGGCATCATCTTAGAGGAAGAAGAAAAGTTAAGGACACGTGGCACAATCTTAGCCGGTGAGTCCAGTTTGTGGGAAATAGGACCGGACCGGTACTGGATTGGACTGGAACTGCTGAGTCAGCTGATGAGGTGTCCAAGAAGCTTGCAATTTTGCCATGTGAGAAATGTGCATGATGAGGTGTCCCATGAGGTGGCTTTAAGATGATTTCATGCATGATGCAGAAAAAGGAATAAAGAAAAATAGGAAATTCCGGAAAAACCAGGACCACAGGATCAGATGGATTCAAAATTACAAGAATGCCATTGACTAAAACTATAAATACCCCCCATTCATTCATTATGCACAGCCAAGAGCAAGATTAGAGAGAGAAGGAAGTTCTTGAGAGAGAAAGTGAGAGAAAGAAAGAAGAAAGGAAGTTCTAGTGAAGTTGAAAACAGTAGAGAAGTTCTGAAGTTCTGCTTTTGAGGTAGTAACTAATCCTAGCTTTTATTAATGGCTTTGTGATTTGTTGTGCTATTGTTTGGTTGGATTGTTGTCTTATATGTTATGCTTGAAGCTCTAGTACAATGCTATGATCATATGTTATTGAATATGGAAGCACGCAGCATACTTATCTGTACATAATCACAGGCAAGTACCGTCACTCTGCATTACATATATTGTTATGATTATTACTACTGAGATTCCCCCGAATCTCATCCCCATACATAACCCATTACAAGGAGGTTATGCTGAAGTGGATTTTGAGAATTCTAAGAGATGCCGTTATGCTACCGAAGTTAAGACTGAACATCAGTATATGATAAGTACTGTGTACGTATGTGCTGTCTAAGGAGGCTGGAAGTGAGTGGACCTAACCGGTTCATCCAGTCTTTCCTGGGTACTTACGTAGAATGGTAGTTCTCATGAGGGAATTACCGAATTAGTGCGGTTCAGTTCTTTGTATAGATGAAGCCTAGCGGTTATTGAAATATCCTCCCTTAGACCCCTCAGAGTACACTTACGGAAGCGATATTAGCTCGATCATATCTTAACTTAAGCCCAGAAATTAAAATTTCTACTTTTAAGTTCCTTATTCTGAACCTTTAATTTGAGAACTGATTAATCTCATTCTACACATCCAAACAAGGCTTATTACCTATCCACGTAATGCCCTAGATGTGTACAACCGGCTCACCAAATTTTGTGGCCAAACTCCTTCGTTTACTAGGTTAAACTGAGGTCAAAACACTGCTACCTCAGGACCTGCGAATTTCTCCCTTAATTCCTCATTCACAAATTGAACATGCCAAACAATATTTATTAAAGAATAACAAAGTGTCATACAACAAAGCATATACAAAATTCTCATATTTCTATTACATCTTTTCCTGCCCGAACTTCGGCAGTATAACCGCTAGGCTTCATCTGTACAAAGAACTGAACCGTACTGATTCGGTAATTCCCTCATGAGAACTACCATTCTACGTAAGTACCCAGGAAAGACTGGATGAACCGGCTAGGTCCACTCACTTCCAGCCTCCTTAGACAGCACCTACGTACACGGTACTTATCATATTCTGATGTTCAGTCTTAAATTCGGCAGCATAACGGCGTCTCTCAAAATTCTTAGAATTCAGTTCAACATAATTTCCCTGTAATGGGTTAGATATGGGGAATGAGATTCGGGGGAATCTCAGTAGTAATAATCATAACAATATATGTAATGTAGAGTGACAGTGCTTGCTTGTGATTGTGTACAGATAAGTATGCTGCGTGCTTCCATATTCAATAACATATGATCATAGCATTGTAATAGAGCTTCAAGCATAACATATAAGACAACAATCCAACCAAACAATAGCACAACAAATCACAAAGACATTACATAAAAGCTAGGATTAGTTACTACCTCAGAAGCTTAGTAGAACTTTACTATCTCTACACTGCTTCCAGCTCCGCCAGAACTTCCTTTCTTCTTTCTTTCTCCTTCTCTCTCTTTCTCTTGCCAAAACCGTGGGATGCATGAAATGGGAGGGGGAGGGGGTATTTATAGTTTCCCTCAATGGCATTCCTGTAATTTTGAAGCCATCTGAACATGTGGTCCTGGTTTTTCCTGGAATTTCCTATTTTCTTTTATTCCTTTTTACTGCATCATCCAGGACACCTCACCGGGACACCTCAGCGGACACCTCAGCAGCACATTTCTCACATGTCTAAAACCCGGGACACCTCATCAGCTGACTCAGCCTGCTGACTCACCGGTCCAGAGTCTTGCACCGTAATACGTGTCCTTAGCTTTATCTGCTTCCTTTAGATCAGTGCCATGTGTCCTTAACTTTTCTTCTGCCTCTAAGATGACGCCATGTGGCATCTGGAAGGGACCTTTCACGCCTTCCAATGCTATCCAGATAAGTCCCGAACTTTATCTGATCACCTCCTCGGTTATCGTGCCAACCAAGTAACTTTACTTTATTGAAAAGTCATTAAATCATTATTTTAATGTCACTTTTCCCCCTGAATCACTGGGCCTGCGTTTTTGGGCCTGGAATATCATCTTGGGTCTCTGATCCAGCCCAAGTACTCTGATGGGACGATTCCCAAGAAACACCCCTTGGCAAATTACCAAAATGCCCTTAGTCTCTCTTTCTTTACTTTACTAGGTCTAGGGGCATTATTGTCTTTTCCCATCTTACCAGAGTATTCTCTGACCCTGGTCAACTATCCAGATACCCTTTCTTGACTGTCTAACCTTAGGCAAATGACCAAAATACCCTTTACTCATTCTTCAGCTGTTCTATAACATAGGGGCATTTTCGTCATTTTGCACCTTTTTCCTGGACACCGGCCCCTTTTACCACTGGACTGATCTAATGGGCCTGGGCCTTCCCTGGTGTCACTAAAGGCCTTAGAAACACTATACGCCCCTGGCCACAGTCCGATCATCCCTATCGGGACTGCTTTTCCTTTACCGATTATAACTGTAAATTCTCATCTTTCGGAATTTTTACAGAAAATCGGGACCTCAAATCAAAATTCCGTGACTCCTCATTCAACCCGGAATCCTTTTCTTTATCTCCCGGTATTTTCAGATATTTTATCCGGACCGGGCTATTTTGGCCTGAAAAAGCGCTCACGCGCACACTTTTCCAAAAGGACCATTTTACCCCTGATCACATTTCTAATTCTTTCATATACATAGAGACCTCATATGCACATTTCACAGTTCAGTGAAATGATCAGCATAATTTTCTCTATTTTCTGGCAAAATATGGAACTCATCGGCTACAACCCGATATTTCCCATAATTACGATTAAGCCTCTGCATTCTCTTTCTGGCATCTATTCTCATCTTCTTATCCTTCATCTTAAGTTTTAGAAATTATCTTTCAATAACTCATCCCCTAAACTCTTCGGGAGTCATCATTAATTGAAAGGCTTGACAACCCGCCCATATCAGGTTATCTTACACAGGAGCCAGCCCATATCAAGCTACCTGCAGAATTCCTAGGCTTAAGACTTAGGACATTCCTCACATTCATCATTTTGAACCTAGGTGAACTATCCCGATTCTGTAGGTTAAAGACTTAACTCATCTTTAAATCCTGAAGGACTTTGCTTATCCCTCTGATTCATACAAAATACAGGTAAGTAGTCCGCCCATATCATATTACGACCCTGGGACTACGGGTTTAGCAGCCTGCCCATATCAGACTACCTCCCAGTTCTCCTAGACCAAAAATCGGGATGTTACAGTTATACTGCCGAAGTTCGGGCAGGAAAAGATGTAATAGAAATATGAGAATTTTGTGTATGACTTGTTGTAGGACGTTTTATTATTTAATAATAAATATCGGTTGGCATGTTCAATTTGCGAATGGAGAATTAAAAGAGAAATTCGCAGGTCCTGAGGTAGCAGTGTTTTGACCTCAGTTTGACCTAGTAAACGAAGGAGTTTGGCCACGATATAAAAGTTATAAAAATTCCTACCGGATAACCTAGATTTCAGATCTAGGTGAGAAAATACAGGATGATGCGTCCTTATGGGACGGATGTCAGGAAACTGACAGAATACCGATAGGAGGCCTGTAGAAAAAGTTATTCACAAATCAGAAAATCCAGACGGGAGTGTGAGGCCTCCGGGTATCCGATAGGGAAATTTATCGGTATTTGAAAAGGGACTGAATGAGTTCGGATGACCTCATTCAGATGACTGATATGACTCACAGGGATGCCTGAACACCGTAGGCCAGTGTATCGGACAGAAGGAGCCGATGTGCGGATAAGTGTATAAACGGTGAATAATAGATAAAATATTCAATAATCATTGACAAGGGAGGATTCCTCGTAATGCATGCCATGAAGGTAGTGGACCCTGAAAGGCCCAATAATGGTGCCAACAAAGGCCCAATAAGACCTTGGAATGGTAGGTGGGCCAGTGTCAGGCAGAATCCCGAAAAAGGGCGAAATTACGAAAATGCCCCTGTGTTGTACTAAAGGGTTAGCAGATGTATGAAGGGCATTTTGGTCATTCTGGACAGGCCTAGGAGCCAAGGCACAGACTTATAAAGTTACTTAGAGTCAGTATATACCCTGACAGGGTACAAAAATCTGTAAAATGATGATTTTACCCTTAGGGCTAAGGTAGCGCAAGAAAGGGCACTTAGGGGTATTTTGGTAATTTGCCAAGGGCCGTTTCTTGGGAATCGAGCCATCAGAGTTCTTGAGCCTGATCAGAGACCCAAGATAATATTCCAAGGCCCAAAAACGTAGCCCATGAGGTATGTGGGAAAAAGTGGCATTAAAATACTATTTTAATGCTGTTTCAATAAAGTAAAGTTACTCGGTCGACACGATAACCGAGGAGGTGATCAGATAAAGTCCTGGACTTATCTGGATAGTATTGGATAGTGTGACAGGTGCCAGTAAGATGCCACATGGTGCCATCGCAGAGGAGGCAGAAAAAGTTGAGGACACGTGGCACAATCTTAGCCGGTGAGTCCAGTTTGTGGGAATTCGGACCGGACTGGTAGTGGATTGGACTGGAACTACTGAGTCAGCTACTGAGGTGTCCAAGAAGGCTTCAATTTCGCCATGTGACATATGAGGTGTCCCATGAGGTGGCATGGTGATGATGTCATGCATGATGCAGTAAAAGGAATCAAAGAAAATAGGAAATTCTGGAAAAACCAGGACCACAGGATCAGATGGCTTCAAAATTACAAGAATGCCATTGACCAAAACTATAAACACCCCCTTGCTTCATATGCAGCACGGCCAAGAGGCTTTTAGAGAGAGGAGGTGGTGGTAGAGAGAGAAAGTGAGAGGAAGAAAGAAAGAAAGGAAGTTCTGGCGGAGCTGGAAGCAAAATAGAGATAGTAGAGTTCTGCTGAGCTCTTGAGGTAGTAACTAATCCTAGCTTTTATTTAATGGCTTTGTGATTTGTTGTGCTATTGATTGGTTGGATTGTTATCTTATATGTTATGTCTGAAGCTCTGCTATATTGCTATGATCATATGTTATTAAGCATGGAAGCATGAGGCATACTTATCTATACACAATCACAAGCAAGCACTGTCACTCTGCATTACATATATTGTTATGATTATTGCTACTGGTCTTTTGAATCTCATTCCCATATATAACATTACAGGGGAGGTTCTGTCAAAATAAAATTTGGAAATTTTTGAGAGACGCCGTTAGGCTGCCGAAATTCTGGCAAAGAAGAAGGAACAAAGAAAGGAACTGATACGTACTGTGTACGTAGGTGCTGTCTAAGGAGACTGGAAGTGAGTGGACCTAGCAGGTTCATCCAGTCTTTCCTGGGTACTTACGTAGAATGGTAGTTCCTACGGAAATTACCGAATCGGTACAAGATCGGTTACTTTCTATAGAAGGAATGTAGCGGTTGTGCTGCCGGATTTTAGGCAGGGAAAGTTGTAATAGAAATATGAGAATTTTGTGTATGCCTTGTTGTATGACATTTTGTTATTCAGTAATGAATATTGTTTGGCATGTTCAAATTGTGGATGATGAATTAAAAGAGAAATTCGCAGGTCCTGAGGTAGCAGTGTTTTGACCTCAATTTGACCTAGTAAACAAAGGAGTTTGGCTATGAAATTTGGCAGGCCAGTCGTACACATCTGGGGCATTACGTGGATAGGTAATAAGCCTCATTTGGATGTGTAGAACGAGATAAATTAATTTTCAAATTAAAGGTCCAGAATAAGGAACTTAAGAGTAAAATTTTAAATTTCTGGGCTTAAGTTAAGATATGATTGAGCTAATATCGCTTCCGTAAGTGTACTCTGATGGGTCTAAGGGAGGATGTTTCATTTTGGTATCAATTGGAACCACTTCATTTCGATTTTTTTTAGAATTAGTTATGATTTTTGGAAGTCAGGTCACTCATTTGGAATTTTCATAGTGAACAGTACTTGATAAGAGTAAAACTCCAGATTGAGAAATTGGACTTCAATGACCTTGAAAGTGGATCTAAATGCTACCAAATAGTCCCTAAGACACATGAAAGTAAGGATGTTTCTAAATGCTATCAAATGGTCCCTAAGACGTACGAAAGTAAGGATGTTTCATTTTGGTATCAGAGCAATAGGTTCTGGCATAAACCAGACAGGATTATGGCTCAGAGTATAAGATTCTGGCACAGAACAGAAGGTTCTGGCTTAGTGATACTCTGATTTAGAAAGGTTATTTCCCTAGAATACATAGAGGTTTAGAAAAGCCAGTGGAGGTAAAGCTCTTAAATGAGAAAGTGAGATAAGGTAGACCCTGGAATTACGTCAAGATGGGGTAAGATATGAAAGAAATGGACACTGCTTATAAGTGCAGTAAGTTGTCCATAAGAAGGAGAGCAGATAGTATGAAAAAGGTGCAAAGTTTGATGAGATAGCTAGAATGAGAATTTTGTGTATGCCTTGTTGTATGACATTTTGTTATTCAATAATGAATATTGTTTGGCATGTTCAATTTGTGAATGGGGAATTAGAGAGAAATTCGCAGGTCCTGAGGTAGCAGTGTTTTGACCTCAGTTTGACCTAGTAAACGATGGAGTTTGGCTATGAAATTTGGCAGGCCAGTCATACACATCTGGGGCATTACGTGGATAGGTAATAAGCCTCATTTGGATGTGTAGAACGAGATAATTCAATTCTCAAAGTAAAGGTTAAGATATAATCAAGCTAATATTGCTTCCGTAAGTGTACTCTGAGGAGTCTAAGGGAGGATGTTTCATTTTTCATTTACTAGGTCAGACTGAGGTCAAAACACTGCTACCTCAGGACCTGCGAATTTCTCTTTTAATTCGTCATCCACAAATTGAACATGCCAAACAATATTTATTAGTGAATAACAAAGTGTCATACAACAAAGCATATACAAAATTCTCATTTTTCTATTTCATCTTTTCCTGCCTGAACTTCGGCAGCATAACCGCTACATTCCTTCTGTAGAAAGTAACCGATCTTGTACCGATTCGGTAATTCCCGTAGGAGCTACCATTCTACGTAAGTACCCAGGAAAGACTGGATGAACCGGCTAGGTCCACTCACTTCCAACCTCCTTAGACAGCACCTACGTACACAGTACGTATCAGTTCCTTTCTTTGTTCCTTCTTCGTTGCCATAATTTCGGCAGCCTAACGACGTCTCTTAAAATTTCCAAATTTTATTTTGACAGAACCTCCCCTGAAATGTTATATATGGGAATGAGATTCAAAAGAATCCCAGTAGCAATAATCATAACAATATATGTAATGCAGAGTGACAGTGCTTGCTTGTGATTGTGTACAGATAAGTATACTGCGTGCTTCCATATTCAATAACATATGATCATAGCATTCTAATAGAGCTTCAAGCATAAAATATAAGACAACAATCCAACCAAACAATAGCACAACAAATCACAAAGCCATTACATAAAAGCTAGGATTAGTTACTACCTCAAAAGCAGAACTTCAGAACTTCTCTATTGCTTCCAACTTCACCAGAACTTCCTTTCTTCTTTCTTTCTCTCACTTTCTCTCTCTAGCACTTCCTTCTCTCTCTAATATTGCTCTTGGCTGTGCATAATGAATGAATGGGGGGTATTTATAGTTTTGGTCAATGGCATTCTTGTAATTTTGAAGCCATCTGATCATGTGGTCCTGGTTTTTCCAGAATTTCCTATTTTTCTTTATTCCTTTTACTGCATCATGCATGACATCATCTTAAAGCCACCTCATGGGACACCTCATCATGCACATTTCTCACATGGCAAAATTGCAAGCTTCTTGGACACCTCATCAGCTGACTCAGCAGTTCCAGTCCAATCCAGTACATGTCCGGTCCTATTTCCCACAAACTGGACTCACCGGCTAAGATTGTGCCACGTGTCCTTAACTTTTCTTCTTCCTCTAAGATGACGCCATGTTGCATCTGGAAGGGACCTTTCACGCCTTCCAATGCTATCCAGATAAGTCCAGGACTTTATCTGATCACCTCCTCGGTTATCATGCCGACCGAGTAACTTTACTAATTCTTTAGTTATATATTGCTCCCATACCATATGATTGAGGATGATAGATAGTCTCTGTTCATGGGACAATAAGCTATGATATTAAGATATGATGTATGATTGAGGTTACTCAAGTATTTCTATAGGCTTGTGAATACAGTACTCAGGACCATTTCTATTGAAATGAATGGTGCAACAGATAACAGTAAAGGGATTATTTCAAGATCACTCTTCAGATAAGAGTTGGATCTGATATAGAATGCTCACAGTTAGAGCATAGTTTAAATGGCTCGCAGTTAGAGAGAAAGTAAGTAAAGTCTGGGTAAAGGATATGAGGCTATAAATTTTTAAAAAAATTTATTTATGGAGTTATCAACAGGTGAAAGCGGTTAACCTTATAACTTAGTCTGTTGGTTTAAGATCTTCGGGAGATATGCAGTACAACAGAATCACAGTTAGATTCTGGAGGGTCACAGTTAGATCCTAGCATAGCTTCAGGGTCACAGATAGATCCTAACAGCTTCAGAGTCGCAGTTAGATTCTGAAGAGGCTAACGGTTGATCGTAGTTAGATCCCGAGGTCGTAGTTAGACCTAGCCTGATGAAAGTAATACGCCATGCGATATGAGTACAATGTAATATCTCTTTGGGAAGATGAATGCCAAAGATGAAGTTAAGGTGAGGAAGCTTCACCAGTTGATAAACTCACCCAGAGAAATTATTTTACAAAGGTTTTCCTCAGATAGCCTCTATTATAGGCAGAATGAACTTAGTTTTTCCTTAACAAAGACGGAGTCCAAGTCCAAATCTGAGTACTGATATTCAAAGTTTTGTAGAAGTATGCCTGAGAAGCAGAAAAGAGAATTCCCTGTGAATAGAGAATAGAAAAGCATTGTCTAAGAGCACTCTGGGAGGTAGCTCAAGTTGTGAAGCCAATAGCAAGAGAAAGAAGCGATAGTTCAGATAGGGAACTGATCAAAGTAATGATCAGGTTGGAGAGCAGAGATGTCAATGTGGTGGAAAGAGCCATGGCACATGCGAGTGTCAAGCAGGCAAAGCAGTTGTGGTAAGAAAGGCCACTTTGCAAGAGGTTGCCCTAAGAATGCTGACATCCCTAGGAAACATATACAAGATAGTTAGGGTTAGTTAAACCCTTGAGTGTTAAAACTTATATTATGGCTGAAAGGAGTCCAGGTCGCGATGTTATGAGAGATAGGTCGCGACTAAAGGACACAGGAATGCCAGGTTGTGACGAGTAGCGTATGATGTCACATCCATATTTTTATACATCTTAGGAATCATTCAGCAGCATTTGGAACCACTTTCAGGGTTATAGAAGTCCAAACTATCAATTTGGAATTCTACTCTTTCGGTACTGTTCACTGTGGCAAATTCCAGATGAGCGACTTGACTTTGAAAAATCATAACTAATTCTAGAAAAATCAAAACGAAGTGGTTCAAAGTGATACATGAAGATAACTCAATTATATTTCAGGGAAAAATCATTGGTTGACCATTACTTGACCAATTCATCGTGGGTAAACGTTTCAAAGTTACTGTTCATCCAGTGATTTTCTCCTGAATCCAGCATTCTGGTTTCATCTTTGGTAATTTATATCCTTTCGTACAGACATCCAAATGGGGCATTATATATATCAAATTAAATATTAGTATATCTAATTTTCACCATAAAAATTTAGTGCATTAATTCAATGATTTACTATTTTTAATGATTTATCAAACATGCATAGGTCCTCACGAGTTACTGTTCATTGAACCTATTTTCAGCATTCAATCTTCACATACACATGCATACAACCATCACATATTAGTCATACATGCCAGATAACAATTATTATTAGATAATCAACTGTTGTATATCAGTGTATGATCAATCCCCTTAAATTTCTATTACATCTTTTCACTGTCTAAAATCCGGCAGCATAACTGCTACAATTCTTCTTTAGAAAGTAACTGATATTGTACCGATTCGGTAATTCCCTCATGAGAACTACCAGTCTACGTAGTACCCAGGAAAGACTAGATGAACCTGCTGGGTCCACTCACTTCCAGCCTCCTTAGACAGCACTACGTACACAGTACGTATCAGTTCCTTTCCCTGTTCTTGCTTTCTTGCCGGAATTTCGGCAGCATAACGGCGTCTCTTAAAATTCCCAAATTTCATTTTGATAGAACCTCCCCTGTAATGTTATGTATGGGAATGAGATTCAAAAGAATCCCAGTAGCAACAATCATAACAATATCTGTAATGCAGAGTGACGGTGCTTGCTTGTGATTGTGTACAGATAAGTATGCTGCATGCTTCCATATTCAATAACATATGATCAGAGCATTGGAATAGAGCTTCAAGCATAACATATAAGACAACAATCCAACCAAACAAAACAACACATCACAAAGACATTACATAAGAGCTAGGATTAGTTACTACCTCAAAAGCAGAGCTTCAGAACTTCCCTACTACTTCCAACTTCACCAGAACTTCCTTACTTCTTTCTTCCTCACACTTTCTCTCTCAAGAACTTCTTTCTACCTCTAAGAATGCTTCTTGGCGTGAAAATGAAGAGCTAGGGGGTATTTATAGTGTTGAGCATGGCAATCTTGTAATTAGGAAGACTTATGATCCTGTGGTCCTGGTTTTTCCTGAAATTTCCTATTTTCTTTAATTTCCTTTTACTGCATCACCCTGGACACCTCATGGGACACCTCATAGGACACCTCACCACCCATATGCTTCATGTGATGAAATTTGGAGGTTCTGGAAGCTTTTCGGTCCAATCCGGTACCGGCCCGGTCCATCGCCTCGAAAAACGTGCCGTTTTCTGAATCTGATATTTCTGAAGATCCTTTTTATGTCTACTGACCTCACATTTAGTATCTAGACCATTTATATCATTAAATTTTTAATACTGGGTCCAGACTCAGTTACAGATCCCCTGCGAAATGACCAAAATGCCCTTGGTGCCCTATCTTGTCCTATTTTAACCCTAAGGGCAAAATCGTCATTTCACACCTTTCTGGACCTGGTCAAAGCTTATACTGTCTCTAGTCAACCTTATTTAGACATGTCTTGACCTCTGGGCCTGTCCAGAATGACCAAAATGCCCTTCATTCATCTACTGCCCTTTTTGTACAACACAGGGGCATTTTCGTAATTTCGCACTTTTCCTGGGTTCTGCTGGACACTGGCCCACCTATCAGTCCAAGAGCCTTATTGGGACTCTAATGGCGCCATTTTTTGGGCTTCCTGGGTCCATTAACTATATAGCACGCATTACGAGGAATCTTCCTCTGTCACAGTTCACCAAATATTTTAATTATTATTTACCGATTATACTCCTTTTCGGATACCGGCTCCTTTTCCCAGATACAGTGTCCTACTGTGTTCAGGCATCCCTGTGGGTCATAACGGTCATCTGACCGAGGTCATCCGATCTCATTCAGCCCCTTTAAAAATATCGATAAATCTCCTACCCGGATCCCCGGAGGCCTCACACTCCCGTCTGTATTTGCTATTTTGTGAATAAATCTTTCTACAGACCTCCTATCGGTATTCTGTCAGTTTCCTGACATCCGCCCCATAAAGGTGCATCATCCTGTATTTTCTCACTTATATCTGAGATCTAGGATATCCGGTAGGAATTTTTATAAGTTTTGGACGATCAGTCCATTTCTGGCTATCTGGAGTCTTCAAAAATTCCGGTATTAGGCTGGGTTACCCTGCGTCCCCTGCCCTACCTTCTGGTAGAATTTGGGACTGAAATGCTGTCGGGCAGTGCAAACCACTTCCGGCCTGACTTTCTTTAATTATACTTTAGCCCCAGGAAACTTTTCTTCTTTATAATTAAATCCCTTTTTATTTGGCAAAAATTACACTTAAGGACCCCACCTTTTTGTCTACTTTTCTTTTTGGCCTTAAACTTTTTCATAATTACATCTAAGTCCCTACATTTTCTTTCTTTTGTAATTTAACCCATTTCCTTGCATAAATATCCACTATATCTTTAGGGACTTTCACTATTTACCTATAAGTCCTTGATCTTTGACTTATTTGCAGTTTAGTCCCTAAAAATCCTCTGTATGTTTTTAGGACTTCTGTTCAAAGGAGTCCGATAGTCTATCTATTTCAGGCTCACTTTCTGAGTCTCTGGGCCTGAAAATTGGGGTATTACATATGACAGTCGCAACTAAAAGTCACAGAGCATGTGAGTTGCCACTATGCAGTTCTCAGGTCGCAACAAAGATAGCAGAGGCCATATGATAATAAAGGTACCAACCTTGCTGAAGTCCATCAGCTAGCGGATTGGAATAGCATATGGTAAGCCAGACAGTACAAAAGTACTGAGGTACGAAAGATCAGTTTAAGACAATAGATCCTCTATGTGATAACTAAGAGTAGATCTACGTTACAGAGGTAATAGTGAGAGATGATGAATGAGATCCATGAGGATTAAGGATCAAGAGAAAGGTCAATAAGAAACCATAGTCCGGTCAAGAGTAGACTGGGACTGATGGATATATAGAAGAAGTTAAGAGATAATAAAGAGGTAGCCACAGTTTCAAAGATAAAGTGACTCTCCTATTCCCTATCTAAGGTATTTATAGTTTTGGTCAATGGCATTCTTATAATTTTGAAGCCATCTGATCCTGTGGTCCTGGTTTTTCTGGAATTTTCTATTTTCTTTATTTCCTTTTACTGCATCATGCATGACATCATCTCCATGCCACCTCATGGGACACCTCATATGTCACATGGAAAAATTGAAGCCTTCTTGGACACCTCAGTAGCTGACTCAGCAGTTCCAGTCCAATCCAGTACCGGTCCGGTCCGAATTCCCACAAACTGGACTTACCGGCTAAGATTGTGCCACGTGTCCTTAACTTTTCTTCTGCCTCTAAGATGACGTCATGTGGCATCTGGAAGGGACCTTTCACGCCTTCCAATGCTATCCAGATAAGTCTAGGACTCTATCTGATAACCTCCTCGGTTATCGTGCCAACCGAGTAACTTTACTTTATTGAAACAACATTAAAATAGTATTTTAATGCCACTTTTTCCCACATACTTCATGGGCTACGTTTTTGGGCTCTGGGAACATCCTCTTGGGTCTCTGATCCAGCCCAAGTACTCTGATGGCTCTATTCCCAAGAAACAGCCTTGGCAAATTACCAAAATACCCCTAAGTGCCCTTTCTTGCGCTACTTTAGCCCTAAGGGTAAAATCATCATTTTACACCCTTATGTACTCTGTCAGGATATATACTGACTCTAAGTAACTCTATCTGTATGTACCTTAGCTTTTGGCCTTTCCAGAATGACCAAAATGCCCTTCATTCATATGTTACCCTTTTGTACAACATAGGGGCATTTTCGTAATTTCGCACTTTTCCGGGGTTCTGTCGGACACTGGCCCACCTATCAGTCCAAGGTCTTACTGGGCCTTTGTTGGCCCCATTATTGGGCCTTTCAGGGTCCATTACCTTCATGGCATGTATTACGAGGAATCCTCCCTTGTCAATGATTATTGAATATTTTATCTATTATTCACCGTTTATACACATATCTAGACACCGGCTCCTTCTGTTCGATACACTGGCCTGCGGTGTTCAGGCATCCCTGTGAGTCATATCAGTCATCTGACTGAGGTTATCCGAACTCATTCAATCCCTTTTCAAAGACCGATAAATCTCCCTATCGGATACCAGCAGGCCTCACACTTCCGTCTGGATTTTCTAATTCGCGAATAACTTTTTCTACAGTCCTCCTATCGGTATTCTGTCAGTTTCCTGACATCCGCCCCATAAGGACGCATCATCCTGTATTTTCTCACCTAGATCTGAAATCTAGGATACCGGTAGGAATTTTTATAACTTTTGGACTATCAGATCAATTCTGGCTATCTGGAGTCTTGAAAAATTCCTGTATTAAGCCAGATTACCGAGCATCACTTGCTCTCTCTACTGGTGAAATCTGGGACTGAAATGTTTTCGGACAGTCCAAACCACTTCCGGCCTGACTTTCTTTAATTACAATTTTGCCCCAGGGAACTTTTCTTCTTTTCATTTAAGTCCCTTTTTACTTGCCTAAAATTACACTTAAGGACCCCACATTTTTGTCTACTTTTCCTTTTTGGCTTTATACTTTCCATAATTGCACTTAAGCCCCTTCATTTTCTTTCTTTTGCAATTTAATCCCTTTCTTTGCATAAATGGCCATCATATCTCTAGAGACTTTCACTTTATCAGTCCCTGGACTTATTTGCAGTTTAGTCTCTAAAAACCCTCTGTATGTTTCGAGGACTTCTGCTCAAAGGGATATTCCTCACATTCCTCATTTTGAACCTAGGTGAACTGTCACAATTCTGTAGGTTAAAGACTTAACTCATCTTTAAATCCTGAAGGACTTAGCTCATCCCTCGGATTCTTACAAAATACAGATAAGTGATCCGCCCATATCAGATTACTACCCTAGGACTACGGGTTTAGCAGCCTGCTCATATCAGACTACTTCCCAGTTCCCCTAGACCAAAAATCGGGATGTTATAATTCTCCTCCCCTTTTAAAATTTTCGTCCTCGAAATTTTAAGGGATACCTCATCTTTCCCTGAAGAGAACTTCTTACTGATCTATACAGCAATGTGATTCTTATAACGCAATCATATATATAACCAGTAAGATCATCTCTCTCCGTTTTATCCTCACTCCAGTGATGGTCTAGAGGAGCAACTGCTTGGTCCCAGACCTTCCACATGGATTCTTAGCAACTAACATCTCTCATTATAGTTGCTTACAGCTATCCATGGTCTAACCCCTCATACAACAACCTCATCACTGAGTTAAGACAGATTTATTATCTTACTAATTATTTCTCACGACTCGTTATAATAACCATATTCTCTAGATCAGAAAAGAACTCTTCATTAATCACATTATTTACATCTAGGCATACAGTTCTTCACAGCTAAGTCGCCCTTACAGCTATGGTTCTTTTTAACCATTCTTAGGGTCGACCTCAGGGGATTTGGAGACTCTGTTCAAAAAAATCGAAAATACTCTTCCTGTTGTCTTTGGCCTAGGGATGTCAGCATTCTTAGGGCAAACTCTTGCAAAGTGACCTTTCTCGCCACAAATGAAACAGCCGCTTTGCCCTGCTCGACACGCCCTTGTGCCGTGGTTCTTTCCATATCTTTGACATCTTTGTCCTCCAACCTGATCCTCACCTTGATCAGTCCCCTGCCTAAACTATTGCCTCTTTCTCTTGTTATTATTATTATTGGCTGCATAACTTGAGCTACCTCCTAGAGTGCTCCTAGCCAATGCTTCTTTACCTCTTGCCTCTGACTTAGCTACTTCCTTGCTCCTTACGCTGTTCCCTATAGCTGTATGATTGTTCATACTTCTTTCTGTCAATCTGCAGACTTCTACCGCTCTATTGAACTGCGTAAGTTGCTGAGGAATTATTCTTTCCTTTAGGGCACTACTCAGACCCTCTACTAATCTCTTTGTTGACCATTCTTCGTCCTCCATTCTTCTTAGGTATGTGGAATAGTATGACAATCGGAGATACTTAGCCAAATACTCATCGAATGGCTCCTTCTCTCCCTGCTTCAAAGTAAGGAACTCAACTTCCTTCGCGTCCCTCACTGACTGGGGAAAGTATTTTTCCCTAAACTGGCCCAGAAATATTTCCCATGTAACTGGGATTCCTTTTGCTCGAAGAATAAGCTCGGTATTCCTCCACCATCTTCGCGTATCCTTCTCTAGCTTGAAAATGGCCAGCCGGGCTTTTCTTCCTGATGGGCAATCCAGCACCTCAAAAATCTTCTCAAGTTGATCTATCCAATTCTCAGCTACTTGCACGTGAAATGTCCCCTCAAACGCCGGAGGATTGTACTTTTGAAATCGTTCCATCCATTGCTGAATGCTATTAGGATCTGTCACTGGATCCTCTATTCTTGACAGCTCAGTTATACAAATTCCTACCAGATATCCTAGATTTCAGATCTAAGTGAGAAAAAACAGGATGATACGTCCTGATGGGGCGAATGTCGGGGAACTGATAAAATACCGATAGGAGGCCTGTAGAAAAAGTTATTCGCAAATTAGAAAATCCAGACGGGAGTGTGAGGCCTCCAGGTATTCGATAGGGAAATTTATCGGTATTTAAAAAGGGACTGAATGAGTTCGGATGACCTCAGTCAGATGACTGATATGACTCACAAGGATGCCTGAACACCTCAGGCCAGTGTATCGGACAGAAGGAGCCGGTGTCCGGATATGTGTATAAACGGTGAATAATAGATAAAATATTCAATAATCATTGACAAGGGAGGATTCCTCGTAATACGTGCCATGAAGGTCATGGACCTTGAGAGGCCCAATAATGGCGCCAACAAAGGCCTAGTAAGACCCTTGGACTGATAGGTGGGCCAGTGTCCAGCAGAACCACGGAAAAGTGCGAAATTACGAAAATGCCCCTGTGTTGTATTAAAGGGTAATAGAGGAATGAAGGGCATTTCGGTCATTCTAGACAGGCCCAGGAGCCAAGGCACATACAGATAGAGTTACTTAGAGTCAGTATATACCCTGACAGGGTACAGAAGGGTGTAAAATGACGATTTTATCCTTAGAGTAAAGATAGTAAAGAAAGGGCACTCAGGGGTATTTTGGTAATTTGCCAAGGGCTGTTTCTTGGGAATCGAGCCATCAGAGTACTTGGGCTGGATCAGAGACCCAAGAGGAAGTTCCCAGAGCCCAAAAACGTAGCCCATGAAGTATGTGGGAAAAAGTGGCATTAAAATACTATTTTAATGTTGTTTCAATAAAGTAAAGTTACTCGGTTGGCACGATAACCGAGGAGGTTATCAGATAAAGTCCTGGACTTATCTGGATAGCATTGGAAGGTGTGAAGGGTCCCTTCCAGATGCCACATGGCGTCATCTTAGAGGCAGAAGAAAAAGTTGAGGACACGTGGCACAATCTTAGCCGGTGAGTCCAGTTTGGGGGAAATCGGACCGGACCGGTACTGGATTGGACTGGAAATGCTGAGTCAGCTGATGAGGTGTCCAAGAAGCTTGCAATTTTTCCATGTGACATATGAGGTGTCCCATGAGGTGGCCTTGAGATGATGTCATGCATGATGCAGTAAAAGGAATAAAGAAAAATAGGAAATTCTGGAAAAACTAGGACCACAGGATCAGATGGCTTCAAAATTACGGAAATGCCATTGACCAAAACTATAAATACCCCCTTGCTCTTCATTATGCAAGGCCCAAGCAAGTTTTAGAGAGAGGAGGAAGTTCTTGAGAGAGAAAGTGAAAGGAAGAAAGAGTCTGGCGGAGCTGGAAGAATAATAGAGATAGTAGAGTTCTGCTAAGCTCTTGAGGTAGTAACTGTAATATCCTTAAATTCTGTACTGATTTCCATGTACAGATTAAATGGAATATACAAGTTCTATTTCAGGAAAAAGATGTGGTCCTTTATGTAAAGAAAAGGATTAAATTGCAAAAGAAAAGAAATGAAAGGACTTAAATACAAATATGGAAAGTTTAAGATTAGGAAAGAAAGGTAGACAAAAATGTGGGGTCTTAAAGTGTAATTTTAGCCAAATAAAGGGACTTAAGTGCAAAGAAGGAAAAGTTCCCTGGGGCTAAAGTATAATTAAAGAAAATTAGGCCAGAAGTGGTTTGGACTGACCGGTGGCATTTCAGTCCCAGATTTTACCAGAAGATAGGGCAAGTGACACTGGGTAATCCAGCCTAATACTGGAATTTTTAAAGACTCCAGATAGCCGAAAATGGACTGATCGTCCGAAAGTTATAAAAATTTATACCGGATACCCTAGATTTCAGATATAAGTAAGAAATTACAGGATGATGTACCCTTATGGGGAGGATGTCGGGAAACTGACAGAATACCGATAGGAGGTTTGTAGGAAAAGTTATCCGCAAATTAGAAAATCCAGACTGGGTATGAGGCCTCCAGGGATCCGATAGGGAGATTTATCGGTATTTTTAAAGGGGCTGAATGCGATCGGATGACTTCAGTCAGATGACTGTTATAACCCATAGGGATGCCTGAACACAGTAGGACACTGTATCTGGGAAAAGGAGCCGGTGTCCGGAAAGGTGTATAATCGGTAAATAATAATTAAAATATTCGGTGAACTGGGGCAGAGGAAGATTCCTTGTAATACGTGCCATACAGGTAATGGACCCAGGAAGCCCAAAAATGGCGCCATTAGAGGCCCAATAAGACTCTTGGACTGATAGGTGGGCCAGTGTCCAGCGGAACCCCGGAAAAGTGTGAAATTACGAAAATGCCCCTGTGTTGTACAAAAAGGGCAGCAGATGAATGGAGGGCATTCTGGTCATTCTGGACAGGCCTAGAGGCTAAGACATATATAAATAAGGCTGACTAGAGCCAGTATATGCTTTGACCCAGTTCAGAAAGGTGTGAAATGACGATTTTGCCCTTAAGGTTAAAATAGGACAAGATAGGGCACCAAGGGCATTTTGGTCATTTCGCAGGGGATCTGTAACTAAGTCTGGACCCAGTATTAAAAATTTAATGATATAAATGGTCTAGATACTAAATGTGAGGTCAGTAGACATAAAAAGGATTTTCAGAAAAATCAGATTCAGAAAACAGCACGTTTTTTGAGGAGACGGACCGGGCCTGTACCGGATTAGACCGGAAAGCTTCCGGAAGGCTCTAGCTCTCTCTCAATTTTTCCATGTGAAGAATGTGGGAGGTGAGGTGTCCCATGAGTTGGCATTGAGTGATGTCATGCATGATGCAGTAAAAGAAATAAAGAAAAATAAGAAATTCAGGAAAAACCAGGACCAGAGGATCATAAGTCTTCAAAATTACGAGATTGCCATTGCTCAACACTATAAATACCCCCCCTAGCTCCTCATTTCGGCACAAGCAAGAAAGAGAGGAAGAAAGAAGTTCTTGAGAGAGAAAGTGAGAGAAAGAAAGAAGTAAGGAAGTTCTGGTGAAGTTGGAAGTAGTAGAGAAGTTCTAAAGCTCTGCTTTTGAGGTAGCAACTAATCCTAGCTCTTATGTAATGTCTTTGTGGTTTGTTGTGATCTTGTTTGGTTGGATTGTTGTCTTATATGTTATGCTTGAAGCTCTATTCCAATGCTATGATCATACTTATCTGTACACAATCACAAGCAAGCACCGTCACACTGCATTACATATATTGTTATGATTATTGCTATTGGGATTCTTTTGAATCTCATTCCCAAATATAACATTACAGGGGAGGTTTTGTCAAAATAAAATTTGGAAACCTTAAGAGACGCCGGTAGGCTGCCGAAATTTCGGCAACGAAGATAGGACAAAGAAAGGAACTGATACGTACTATGTACGTAGGTGCTGTCTAAGGAGGCTGGAAGTGAGTGGACCTAGCAGGTTCATCCAGTCTTTCCTGGGTACTTACGTAGAATGGTAGCTCCTACGGGAATTACCGAATCGGTACAAGATCGGTTACTTTCTACAGACTGAATGTAGCAGTTATGCTGTCGGAATTTTAGACAACGGAAAGTGTAACAGAAATAGGAGAATGTTAAACATGCACTAATATATAACAGTTGATTATTTAATATTAATTGTTATCTGGCATGTATAACTGATATGTGTTGGTTGTATGCATGTGTATGTAAAGACTAAATGCTGAAAATAGGCTTAGTGAACAGTAACTCGTGAAGACCTATTCATGTTTGATAAAACATTAAAAATAGCAAATGATTGAATTAATGTACGAAATTTTTAGGGTAAAAAGTAGACAAACTAATATTTAATTTTATATATATAGTTCCTCATTTGGATGTATACACGAAAAGATATAAATTGTTAAAGTTGGGACCAGAATGCTGGATTCAGGAGAAAGTCATTGGATGAACAGTAAGATTGAAATGTTGACCCACGTTGAATTTGTCAAGGATTGGTCAACCAATAATTTTTCCCTAAAATATACTTAAGTTATCTTTGTGTAGCAATTTGAACCACTTCATTTCAATTTTTTTAGAATTAGTTATGAATTATCAAAGTCAGGTCACTCATCTGGAATTTGCCACAGTGAACAGTACCCGATATGAATAAAATTCCAAATTTAGAGTTTAGACTTCAATGACTCTAAAAGTGGTTCTAAGTGCTACTGAATGGTCCCAAAGATGTATAAAAATAAGGATGTGACAGTGGTATCAGAGCAAAGGATTCTGGCTTAGGAAATGCTCTGAGTAGATGATTTGTAGATAGATATACCGTGATAAAGCTGTCATAATTGACACTAAGTTAGTGATTGCAGGATGGCTAGACATAGATGTGGGTCTGAAACTACAGTAAACTAATAGGAATTAAGACCAGAGGTCTCTAGTTCAGATAGTTCAGAAGAAGAGATAGTAAGCAATGATTCTGACCTCTGGACACCTCCAGTAGCTGGTGATTCTGAGGAGGATAGTTCCTCGGTAGGATCAAATTTTCCGATTGATGATCATGAGGTGATGATAATAGAAGGCCCTATTCCTGCCATTCCCATTAGTGCGGTACCCTTGAATATAGCAGACAATTCAGGATCCAGCCAGGTATGTGGTCAGAGTAATGCGCCAGGTCCCAGTAGGCCCGAAGTGACCCTAGTAGAAATACATTTAGGAGGTTTAATCGTAAGAATGGTCCCAGGGAGGAACCTGAATAGAGAACAATTTGAGAGCTCGGTAGCATTAACCCGACAACTATACGAGTTGAGGCAGACTCTGATCAGAAACATAGATCAAGATTATACGGTCTACAAGGAGTTTATTACGAGAGTAAAAGCGATATACCAAGCTTGGGATCTAAATGTGCTGACCATGAGTCTTTGGGAAGCTATCATGGATGATGTACTACCCACTACCCCTACGTGGAGATCAGAGTTGGACCAATATTTTGATGAACAACCATACTGTACCATATCCGACTGGATCTACTTAGTAAGAGAGTTTATTAGAATAAAGTTTAAGAAAAATTAGAGTAATGTTTCCAATGTGTAAAAGATCAGTACAGTAGCATATGTAAGACTGTAATATGTACTTTGTATGCTATGTTTGAAATGAAATAAGAAATGTTGTTGTTTATCGCATTCCTTTCTATGTTAGAATATAACAAAATGGTTCGAACAAGAAGAACGATTCCAGCGGAGGAACCACAGGAAGCTGGAAATCTTAATCAACTAATTTTAGAGCGATTAGAGCAACAACAAAAGATGATAGAAGAAATGAGAGCTGCTCAGGCACGAAATGAGCAAAAAAGAGATGCTGCCATAGCCACAGCAGTAGCAGCAGCGGTAAATAATTTAAGACCGCCAGAGCCTTCAGGAGCAACTAGTAGAGAACCTGAAGAAGTACCACAGCAGACGGAGCAGCCCCAGAGACAGGTTGAATCGAGGGAGGAGGAAGTAGGAATCCAACAATGGATGGTTCGATTTTGTAAACACAATCCTCCAGTATTCGAAGGGACATTCGAAGTACAGGTAGCAGAGAATTGGGTCAGCAGATTAGAGAAGATCTTTAAGGTCCTTGACTGCCCAACTGAAACTAAGGCCCAAATGGCCATCTATCAATTGGAAAAGGATGCGGATAGATGGTGGAAGAATACAGAGTTACTTCTCCAAGCAAGAGACATTTCAGTTACTTGGGAAGTGTTTCTTGAGCAATTTAATGAGAAATATTTTCCTCAATCTGTCAGAGATGAAAGGGAGGCCGAATTCCTTATGCTGAGGCAAGGAGAAAAAGAAGCTTTTGATGAATATTTGGCCAAGTTCATCCGGCTATCTCAATATTCAACTTACCTACGCCAAGTGGATGACGAACGCTGGATGATAGAAAGAATGATTAGAGGACTGAACTCTATGCTAAAGGAGAAGTTAACTCCGCAACAATACAGCCAGTTCAATAAGGCTGTGGAAGCATGCCGAATTGTAGAAAACAGCATGAATCATCGAATGCTGTCCAGACCCGGGAGTAGAGATCAGGTGATCCCAGACAAGGCCGGTCGAAGTCAAGAAGCTGCAGGTGGGAGCGGCTATAAGAAGAGGAAGCGACCGTGGCAGAGCAAAAAGCCAAATAGAGGAAATTTCTGTGGCAGATCTAACAACAGGGATTCAAAGGCCCCAGTATGTGAAAAGTGTGGAAGAAATCATGGGGATAGACCATGTTTAATGGGCCAGAATGTTTGTTACACCTGCGGAAAGCCCGGACATTTTTCCAGAGAATGTCCTCAAGCTATAACTGATCCAAGGCCAAGGACGGCAGGACGAGTGTTTGCACTCACTAGAGAGGATGCACAGCGATCATCTGAGATGATCCAAGGTACAATCTATCTCAATGATCATGCTGTGACTGCTCTATTTGATTCGGGTGCAAGTCATTCCTTTATATCTTATGACTGTGCTAAAAGCCTAGGCCTTCTGATCAGTAAATTGCGTTATGATATACAGGTGAAAACCCCACCAACACTAAAGTAATCACGTCTGATGCCTGTCTAAATATCGTTGTGCGTTATGAGCACTGCAGTACCACCCTGGACCTGATCTGTATGCCTTTCCGGGAGATTGATATCATACTCGGTCTAAATTGGTTATCCTCCAATAATGTGATGTTGGACTGCAGAAACAAGACCCTGGTTCTTGGTCCAAAGATCACTGATCGGAGCTTAGAAGTGCAACTGAACTTTATGACGGAGGCTCAGGCAGAAAAATGTTTACGGAAGGGATGTCAGGGATATATGGTATTCTTTTCTGTCCAAACAGAAGTAGAAGAAGGCATCAAGGAGATTCCTGTAGTCAATGAATTTCCTGAAGTCTTTCCAAAGGAGATTCAGGGATTGCCTTCAGAGCGTGAAGTGGAATTTGCGATCGACATCATACTTGGAGCTGGACCAGTATCAACAGCCCCGTACAGGATGGCTCCCAATGAAATGATGGAACTGAAGAAGCAAATTGAGGAGCTATTAGAAAAGGGTTTCATACGACCCAGTGTATCGCCATGGGGTGCTCCAGTGCTATTTGTCAAGAAGAAAGATGGCAGTTTAAGGCTATGTATTGACTACAGGGAATTAAATAAGCTTACAGTTAAGAATAAGTATCCTCTTCCCATAATTGATGACTTGCTAGACCAGTTGGCAGGAGCGAGCTTATTCTCCAAGATTGACTTGAGATCTGGCTACCATCAACTAAGGGTCAAGCCAGATGATACTCCAAAGACGGCATTCAAGACGCGCTACGGGCATTTTGAGTTTCTTGTGATGCCTTTTGGGCTAACCAATGCACCTGCTATTTTCATGGACTACATGAATCGGATCTTCAGGCCTTATCTAGATCAGTTCGTTGTGGTCTTTATTGATGATATTCTGGTGTACTCCAAATCTCCAGAGGAGCATGAAAGGCATTTGAGGATTATTCTTGGTACCCTTAAAGAGAAGAAGCTCTATGCTAAGCTGAGTAAATGCGAGTTTTGGCTGTCAGAAGTCAAATTTCTCGGTCATGTCATATCCCGAGATAGGGTAGCTGTGGATCCTAGCAAAGTTGAAGCAGTTTTGAGCTGGGAGCAGCCTAGGACAGTGACGGAGATCAGAAGTTTTCTCGGCCTAGCAGGGTACTACAGAAGATTTATTCAAGACTTTTCTCGAATTGCCTTACCACTTACCAAGTTGACCAGAAAGAATCAGCAGTTTAAGTGGGATGAGAAGTGTGAGGCTAGCTTCCAGCAGTTGAAGCAGAGATTAACGACTACTCCCGTGCTGATTATTCCAGACCCAACTCAGACTTATGTAGTCTACACTGATGCTAGCAAGCAGGGGCTGGGATGTGTGCTTATGCAGCAAGGTCGAGTAGTAGCCTACGCCTCTCAGCAGTTAAAGCCACATGAAGAGAATTATCCCACTCATGATCTGGAGCTTGCGGCAATGGTCTATGCCCTGAAGATATGGAGGCATTACTTATATGGAGCAACGATAGAATTGTTTTGCGACCACAAAAGCCTGAAGTATCTACAGGATCAGAAGGAGTTGAACATGAGGCAGTGGCGATGGATGGAATTGTTAAAAGATTATGATTTTCAGATCAAATACCATCCAGGGAAATCCAATGTGGTAGCTGATGCCCTGAGTAGAAAGGTGATGCTAGTTGCATACATGATGATCAAGGAATTGGAATTGATAGAAGATATGCGCGACTGGAGCCCTCTATATCAAATGCAACTGACGGAGAATCCTTTCGGAGGAGTTCATGTCAGGGCCTGCATAGAAGATGAGATAAAAGAGGCTCAAAAGCAGGATAAGCTCGCGACAATATTCAAAGACAAGCTGGAGAAGGGAAAGACAAGGAATTTTGAGATGTCCCCCGACGGATTACTACAGTTTCGGGGAACACCCTATATCCCTAATGTTGTGGGATTAAGGGAAAGGATTCTGGAGAAAGCACATAAAAGTCGATATACTGTACATCTAGGTATGACCAAGATGTACCATGATATTAAAAGGTTATTTTGGTGGCCTGGATTGAAGAAAGATGTCGTGACTTGAAACATCCTTACCTTCATGTGTCTTAGGGACCATTTAGTAGCATTTAGAACCACTTTCAAGGTCATTGAAATCCAATTTCTCAATCTGGAATTTTACTCTTATCGAGTAGTGTTCACTTGAAAATTCCAGATGAGTGACCTGACTTCGAAAAATCATAACTAATTCTAGAAAAATCAAAATGAAGTGGTTCCAATTGTTAAATGAAGCTAACTCAATTATCTTTCAGGGAAAAATAGTCAACGTCAGTCAACGTGTCAAGGTTACTGTTCAGTCCACGTTTTTCTCCCTGAATCCAGCATTCTGGTCCCAAATTTAATAATTTATATCTCCTTGTGTAGACATCCAAATGATACGTTTTATATATCAAATTAAAGCTTGGTATGTCTACTATTTACCATAAAAATTTCGTACATTTATTCATCTATTTACTATTTTTAATCATTTATCAAATATGACTAGGTTACCACGTGTTACTGTTCACAATGGTAAATTTCAGCATTTCTACTTTGCATACATATGCATACATCCATCATACAACAGTCAAACATGCCAAACAACAATTATTATTAATTAATAAGTTGTTTTACATCTGGACATGTACATAAATTCTCATATCTCTATTACATCTTTTTCTGCCTAAACTCCGGCAGCATAACCGCTACGCTTCATCTGTACAAAGAACTGAACCGTACTGATTCAGTAATCCCCTCATGAGAACTACCATTCTACGTAGTACCCAGGAAAGACTAGATGAACCGGCTAGGTCCACTCACTTCTAGCCTCCTTAGACAGCACTACGTACACAGTACTTATCATATGCTGATTGTAACATCCCGATTTTTGGGCTAGGAGATCGGGACAGTTCATCTAGGTCCAAGATGAGGAATATGAGGAATATCCTAAGTCTTAAGCCTAGGAATTCTGCAGGTAGCTTGATATGGGCTGGCTCCTGTGTAAGATAACCTGATATGGGCGGGTTGTCGAGCCTTTCAAGTAATGATGACTCCCAAAGAGTTTAAGGGATGAGTTATTGAAAGAGAATTTCTAGAACTTAAGATAAAGGATGAGAAGATGAGCAATGAGGCTAGAAAGAGAATGCAGGGGCAAAATCGTAATTATGGGAAAGATTGGGCTGGTAGCCGATGAGTACCATATTTTGCCAGAAAATAGAGAAAATTATGCTGATCATTTCACTGAACTGTGAAATGTGCATATGAGGTCTCTATGTGTATGAAAGAATTAGAAATGTGACCAGGGGTAAAATGGTCATTTTGGAAAAGTGTGCGCGTGAGTGCTTTTTCAGGCCAAAACAGCCCGGTCCGGATAAAATATCTGAAAATACCGGGAGATAGAGAAAAGGATTCCGGGTTGAATGAGGAGTCACGGAATTTTGATTTGAGGTCCCGATTTTTCTGTAAAAATTCCGGAAGATGGGAATTTACAGTTATAATCGGTAAAGGAAAAGCAGTTCCAATAGGGATGATCGGACTGTGGCCAGGGGGCCGTATAGTGTTTCTGAGGCCTTTAGTGACACCAGGGAAGGCCCAGGCCCATAATATCAGTTCAGTGGTAAAAGGGGCCGGTGTCCGGGAAAAAGGTGCGAAATGACAAAAATGCCCCTATGTTATAGAACAGATGAAGAATGAGTAAAGGGTATTTTGGTCATTTGCCTAAGGTTAGACAGTCCAGGGAAGTTATCTGGATAGTTGACCAGGGTCAAAGAATACTCTGGTAAGATGGGAAAAGACAATAATGCCCCTAGACCTAATAAAGTAAAGAGAGAGAGACTAAGGGCATTTTGGTAATTTGCCAAGGGGTGTTTCTTGGGAATCGTGCCATCAGAGTACTTGGGCTGGATCAGAGACCCAAGATGATATTTCCAGGCCCAAAAACGCAGGCCCAGTGATTCAGGGGGAAAAGTGGCATTAAAATAATGATTTAATGACTTTTCAGTAAAGTAAAGTTACTCGGTTGGCACGAAAACCGAGGAGGTGATCAGATAAGTCTGGGACTTATCTGGATAGCATTGGGAAGCGTGCAAGGTCTCTTCCAGGCGCCACATGACATTAGTCTGGAGAAGCAGATAAAGCTGAGGACACGCTTTACGAGGCAAGAGACTGGACAGGTGAGTCAGCATGCTGAGTCAGCTGCTGAGGTGTCCATGGATTTCAGACATGTGATAAATGTGCTGCTGAGGTGTCCGCTGAGGTGTCCCGGTGAGGTGTCCTGGATGATGTCATGCATGATGCAGTAAAAAGGAATAAAAGAAAATAGGAAATTCCAGGAAAAACCAGGACCACAAGTTCATATGGCTTCAAAATTACAGGAATGCCATTGAAGGAAACTATAAATACCCCCTCCCCCTCCCATTTCATGCATCCCACGGTTTTGAGCCTTTTAGAGAGAGGAGGAGGTGCTAGAGAGAGAAAGTGAGAGGAAGAAAGAAAGAAAGGAAGTTCTGGCGGAGCTGGAAGCAGAATAGAGATAGTAGAGCTCTGCTAAGCCTTTGATGTAGTAACTAATCCTAGCTTTTATGTAATGGCTTTGTGATTTGTTGTGCTATTGTTTGGTTGGATTGTTGTCTTATATGCTATGCTTGAAGCTCTACTGCAATGCTATGATCATATGTTATTGAGTATGGAAGCACGCAGCATACTTATCTGTACACAATCACAAGCAAGCACTGTCACACTGCATTACATATATTGTTATGATTGTTGCTACTGAGATTCCCCCGAATCTCATCCCCATCCATAACCCATTATAGGGAGGTTATGCTGAAGTGGATTTTGAGAATCCTATGAGACGCCGTTATGCTGCCGAAGTAAAGACTGAACATCAGTATATGATAAGTACTGTGTACGTAGTGCTGTCTAAGGAGGCTAGAAGTGAGTGGACCTAGCCGGTTCATCTAGTCTTTCCTGGGTACTACGTAGAATGGTAGTTCTCATGAGGGGATTACCGAATCAGTACAGTTCAGTTCTTTGTACAGATAAAGCGTAGCGGTTATGCTGTCGGAGTTTAGGCAGAAAGAGATGTAATAGAGATAGCAAGATTATGTATATGTCTTGTTGTGTATGCCATGCTGTATGACATTATGTTATTCAATGATAAGTGTTGTTTGGCATATTCAATTTATGTATGGTAAATTAAGGGGAAATTCGCAGGTCCTGAGGTAGCAGTGTTTTGACCTCAGATTGACCTAGTAAACGAAGGAGTTTGGCCACGAAATTTGGCAGGCCAGTAGTACACATCTGGGGCATTACGTGGATAGGTAATAAGCCTCATTTGGTTGTGTAGAATGAGATTAATTAATTTTCAAATTAAAGGTCCAGAATAAGGAACTTAAGAGTAAAATTTTGAATTTCTGGGCTTAAGTTAAGATATAATCAAGCTAATATTGCTTCCGCAAGTGTACTCTGAGGAGTCTAAGGAAGGATGTTTCACTGATGTTCAGTCTTTACTTCGGCAGCATAACGGCGTCTCTTAAAATTTCCAAAATTCATTTCGACATAACCTTCCCTGTAATGGGTTATTTATTGGGATGAGATTCGGGGGAATCTCAGTAGCAACAATCATAACAATATATGTAATGCAGAGTGACAATGCTTGCTTGTGATTGTGTACAGATAAGTATGCTGCGTGCTTCCATGCTTAATAACATATGATCATAGCATTACAGCAGAGCTTCAGACATAACATATAAGACAACAATCCAACCAAACAATAGCACAACGAATCACAAAGCCATTACAATAAAGCTAGGATTAGTTACTACCTGGCTAGCTTAGCAGAACTCCATTATCCTTATTCTGCTTCCAGCTCCGCCAGAACTTCCTTACTTCCTTTTCTCCTTTCTCTCTTCCTTTCCTTCTCCTTCTCTCTCTTCTTTCTCTCCCTTCTCCCTTGCCTTGCGTGAATGAAAATGGAATGGAGGGGGGGTATTTATAATTGCCTTCAATGGCAATTCTGCAGTTTCTATGAACTTTGATCCTGCGGTCCTGGTTTTTCCTGGATTTTCCTATTTTCTTTAATTCCTCCTTTACTGCATCATGCATGACATCATCGGGACACCTCACCGGGACACCTCAGCGCCACATTTATCACATGTCTAAAATCCTGGACACCTCAGCAGCTGACTCAGCATGCTGACTCACCGGTCCAGTGTCCTACCTCGTACTACGTGTCCTCAACTTTTTCTTCCTCCTCTGTGATGGCGCCATGTGGCATCTTACTGGCACCTGTCACGCCATCCAATGCTATCCAGATAAATCCAGGACTTTATCTGATCACTTCCTCGGTTATCGTGCCAACCGAGTAACTTTACTTTATTGAAACAACATTAAAATAGTATTTTAATGCCACTTTTTCCCACATACTTCATGGGCTACGTTTTTGGGCTCTGGGAATGTTGTCTTGGATCCTGATCAAGCTCAAGTACTCTGATGACTCGATTCCCAAGAAACATCCATTGGCAAATTACCAAAATACCCTTGGGTGCCCTTTCTTGCACTATATTTACCCTAAGGGTAAAATCGTCATTTTACACCCTTCTGTACTCTGTCAGGGCATATAATGACTCTAATTAACTTTCTCTGTATGTACCTTGGCTCCTGGGCCTGTCCAGAATGACCAAAATGCCCTCCATTCATCTGTTACTCTTTAGTACAACATAGGGGCATTTTCGTAATTTCGCACTTTTTCGGGGTTCTGCCGGACACTGGCCCACCTATCAGTCCAAGTGTCTCATTGGGCCTTTTATGGCGCCACTATTGGGCCTTTCTGGGTCCAATACCTTCATGGCACGTATTACGAGGAATCTTCCCCCGTTAATAATTATTGAATATTTTATCTATTATTCACCGTTTATACACATATCCGGACACCGGCTCCTTCTGTCCGAAACACTAGCCCGCGGTGTTCAGGCATCCCTGTGAGTCATATCAGTCATCTGACCGAGGTCATCCGAACTCATTCAGTCCCCTTACAAATACCGATAAATCTCCCTATCGGATCCCCAGAGGCCTCACACTCCCGTCCGGATTTTCTAATTTGCGAATAACTTTTTCTACAGGCCTCCTATCAGTATTCTGTCAGTTTCCCGACATCCGTCCCATAAGGACGTATCATCCTGTATTTTCTCACCTAGATCTGAATTCTAGGATATCCGGTATGAATTTTTATAACTTTTGGACAATCAGTCCATTTCTGGCTATCTGGAGTCTTCAAAAATTCCTGTATTAAGCCAGATTACTGAGCGTCACTTGCTCTCTCTACCGGTGAAATTCCGGCCAGTCCAAACCACTTCCGGCCTGACTTTCTTTAATTACAATTTAGCCCATGGAACTTTTCTTCTTTTCATTTAAGTCCCTTTTTACTTGGCTAAAATTACACTTAAGGACCCCACATTTTTGTCTACTTTTCTTTTTGGCCTTGAAACTTTCCATAATTGCACTTAAGTCCTTTCATTTCCTTTACTAGGTCTAGGGGCTTTATTGTCTTTTCATATTTTACCAGAGTATTCTCTGGCCCTGGTCAACTATCCAGATACCCCTTCTTTACTGTCGAACCTTAGCTAAATGACCAAAATACCCTTTACTCATTCTTCAGTTATTCTATAACATAAGGGCATTTTCGTCATTTTGCACATTTTTCCCGGACACCGGCCCCTCTTACCACTGAACTGGTATTATGGCCTTGGGCTTTCCCTGGTGTCACTACGGGCCTTAAACAACACTGTATGACCTCTGGCCATAGTCCGATCATCTCTATTCGGACTGCCTTTCCTTTACCGATTATAACTGTAAATTCCCATCTTCAGGAATTTTTACAGAAAAATCGGGACCTCAAATCAAAATTCTGTGACTCCTCATTCAATCCGGAATCCTTTTCTCTATCTCCCGGTATTTTCAGATATTTTATCCGGACCGGGCTATTTTGGCCTGAAAAAGCACTCATGCGCACACTTTTTCAAAATGACCATTTTACCCCTGGTCATATTTCTAATTCTTTCATACACCTAGAGACTTCATATGCACATTTCACAGTTCAGTGAAATGATCAGCATAATTTTCTCTATTTTCTGGCAAAATATGGTACTCATCGGCTACCAGCCCGATCTTTCTCATAATTACGATTATGCCCTTTAATTCTCTTTCTGGCATCTCTAGGCCTAAAAATTGGGGTGTTACATTTCTACCCCCCTTAAAATAAATTTCGTCCTCGAAATTTACTTGGCATCTTAGTCAATGATCCTGGATATAGCTTTTCTGTATATCCTTTCTTGGTTTATGACTAAGGCTTGGGGCATTCATCCTCTATACTTATGGACAACTCATTATACTTGTGAGTAGTGTCCATTTCTTTCATATCTTATTCCTTAGAATTTTTATGTAATTCTGGGGTCTACCTCACTCTTCTTACACTTTGCTAATCTCTCAGGAGAGATATTGTTCTTCTGACTTTCTTTCTCCTGATACGAGATCATAACCCAGATAACTTCTCTGACTTTTCTTAACTGTTCTCATAACTTCATGCATCTATGCCAAACCTTTGTGGCATTTGCACTTTCTTATCCCTTCTTAGGGCTTACATATCATTAGGCTACTCTTGCCTTAGCACCTTTCAATTTAACATGCTACTGGGTTAGGGCTAGATTACTCTTTATATAGCTTTAGGCCCTAGCAATCTCTTTCTTATAGAACTACGTTCTATCTTTGCTTTGCCTTAGACCCTCTTCTCTAGGTCTCTCTGGCCTTTTAATCTCTCATGACTTATTATCATGACCACTTTCTTTAGATCCGAAAAGAACTCTTCATTATCCATATCATCATCTAGGCATATAGTTCCTTACAGCTCAGTCGCCCTTATAGCTATGGTTCTTCTTAATCATTCTTAGGGTCGACCTTAGGGAAATATTGGAGACTCTGTCTGGGGTAAGAGCAAATACCTTTCCTAGGGATGTCCGCATTCTTAGGGCAACCTCTTACAAAGTGGCCTTTCTTACCACAACTGCTTTGCCCTGCTCGACACTCCCATGTGCCATGGCTCTTTCCACCACATGGACATCTCTGCTCTCCAATCTGATCATTACCTTGATCAGTCCCTTGCTTGAACTATCGCCTCTTTCTCTTGCTATTGGCTTTACAACTTGAGCTACCTCCCAGAGTGCTCTTAGCCAATGCTTTTCTATTCTCAACACATAGAGGATTCTGTTCTTTGCTTCTCAGGCATACTTCTACAAAACTTTGAATATCAGTACTCAGCTTTGGACTTGGACTCCGTCTTTGCTAAGGGAAAGCTAAGTTTAGTCTGTACACTAGAGGCTATCTGAGAAAACCATTATAAAATAATTTCTCTGGGTGAGTTTATCAACTAGTGAAGCTTCCTCACCTTAACTTCGTCTTTGGCATTCATCTTCCCTAAGAGATACTACATTGTACTCATATCTCATGGCTCATTACTTTCCTTAGGCTAGGTCTAACTGCGACCTCGGGATCTAACTGCGATCAACCATTAGCCTCTTCAGAATCTAACTGCGACTCTGAAGCTATTAGGATCTATCTGCGACCCTGGAGCCATGCTAGGATCTAACTATGACCCTCCAGAATCTAACTGCGATTCTGTTGTACTGTATATCTCCTGAAGATTTTAAACCAACAGACTAAGTTATAAGGTTAACTGCTTCCACCTGTTGATAACTCCATAAATATTTGAAAAATTTTATAGCCTCATATCATTTACCCAGACTTTACTTACTTTCTCTCTTACTCAGGAGTTCCTTCACATCTTTCAACCTGTGCTCTAACTGCAAGCCATTTGAATTATGCTCTAACTGCGAGCATTCTACATCAGATCCAACTCTTATCTGAAGAGTGATCTAGAAACAATCCCTTTACCGTTATCTGTATACCATTCCGCTCAATAGAAATGACCCTGAGTACTGTATTCACAAGCTTATAGAAATACCTGAGTAACCTCAATCATATCTGAGTAACCTCAATCATACATCATGTCTGAGTATCATATCATAACTTATCGTCCCATCAATTGAGACTATCTATCATCCTCAAAACAATCATATCATCCTCATATCATATGGTATGGGAGCAACCTACTTTCTCATAACTTTCTTATCTCATATATGTACTCATATATACTCTACCCTGCATGTACTGCAAAAGGGGAGTATCCATTCATCATAGCATACTCTAACATGCATGTCATCCTTTGACAACTGCAAGGAGATGCAACTATCATAACTTATGGCAACATAAGCCATATCATCATCATATCTTGCTCAACCATCCATTAGACATCATAATAATCTAAGTAAGCCTCAAACGTATTTTCCTTTATCACATTATTTGTCAAATCATCATCTGATCATACTATCTATCGCATTATCTGTCAGATTATCAATCACATGCTCAGAATCTGACAAGCACCTCTGTCTATCTTACTTAGGCTGCCACACTACCCTCTTACTAGGGAGTAGACTCAACCCTTCACTATTTTATCTTACATTAGGAATAGGGGAGTCACTTTATCTCTTAACTATGGCTATCTCTTTACTATCTTTCAACTTCTTCTATCTTTCCATCAGTCCCTATCAGTCCTGGTCTATTCTTGACGGACTATGGTTCCTTATTTGTCTTTCTCTTTATCTTAGCGAACTTGAGTCGCATGGATCTCGTTCATCATCTTTTACTATTACTTCTATTCTCTAGGGTATTCTCCCCTAGGTCTATTACTTCTCCGTGATGGAATCCCTCTGCTCAGGGAACATTAAGCTCTTTATCTATTACCCATCACGTCTCTTACCTTAGGCCATGTGCTAGGATCATTCCTAGGCAAATCTCAATCTAACTTTTAGGTCTTCTATTCAGATTAGCTGAATAAAACCCCTGTAATGTAGATCTACTCTTAGTTATCACATGGAGGATCTACTTTAAACCTCGTCTCAAACTAATCTTTCATTTCTCAGTATCTTTGTACTGTCTAGCTTATCATATATTATACCAATCCTCTAGCTGGTGGACTTCAGCGAGTTTGGTATCGTCATTCATATGGCCTCTGCTATCTTTTGTTATGACCTGAGAACTGCATAGTCACAACTCACATGCTCTGCGACTTTTAGTCACAACCGTACCACACTACTTGTCACGACCTGGCATCTCTGCGTCCTTTAATCGCAACCTATAACATCGCTACCTGAACTCCTTTGTACACTGGTCGCGTACTGCAATATTACTCATCGCGACCTGAGGTCTTCTTACATCGCAACATCAACTTATCTGTACATATTAGTCGCGACATAAGATCCCTCTTCTCTACTTCCTACTTTTAAAGCATGTAGTCATACTCATCCTTATACATAGGCAACATACTAGGTATAGGGTAGCTCAATAGTGTGCATACTGGACAATACAATCCAATCACATACAGGATTGATCCGTTCATTAGCCAGTGGAAACAGAACACAAATAAACTCGTACCTTAGTTTGGTACAAGAGACTTTCTTATCCCGTTGCCAGTCAGGTATATATTCTTCCCTAAGTCGAGTATCTTTCGCCTGTTGTGTTCTGTGAACACTCCCTGGCATAATGTCTAGGCTTTCCACACCTATAGCGTAACCCTTGACCTACTGGACAAGGCCTCATACCATGGTCTCGACCACAGTTCCTACATTCATTAGGCCTTGGTTGCCTACTAACTTCTCTTGGCCCACTATCTGGCCTACTTCCCCTGTCCCTTATTATCTTCTGACCCATATGCTGGCCCATTTCTCTTCTTACTGTTCCTTCTCAAGGAACCTGGTGGCATCACTTTCAGTGGTACTGATGGAGTAGGCTCACTCTTTTCTGGTTATTGCACATTCCTTTCTAGCTTGTAAACTGCCACCTGGGTCTTTCTTTCAGTGGGACATTCTAAAACCTTAAAGATTTTCTCTAACTGGCTTACCCAATCCTCAGCTACTTGAGTGTCAAAAGTCCCTTCAAACATGGGCGGATTAAACTTATGGAATCGCTCCATCCATGTTTGCAGACTTCCCTGGTTATTGTTATTTCCTATAGACCCCTGATGTCTATTCATTACAGTCTGCTCATGATCTGGCTGAGGTTCAGGTTCTATATCATTCTCTGGTACTACCTCCTTCCCAGACTGCTGTAATCTTGCAATCGCAGCAGCAACCGCCGTAGTGATAGCAGAATCTCGCTCTTGATCTTGGCGAGCCTGGGTTGCCCACATCTCATCGTGACTTATGACTTAACTTGTTGTAACTTGGATATCTGGCATCCTCACTACAGTATCTGGTTACAACACGATACCTCGAGCTACTCTTGCAGCTTCCTTAGTCGTGAACTGATCAGATTCTGTCTCTATCTCTGGAGGAAACTGCTTCTTAAACCTTGTTCTGCTTAGTCTAGCCATATTGTGTTAATAAACACGAGGCCTCGACTGTGTCGGCTGACTAAGATTAGCCCATCATAATCATATCCTTCGTAAGACTATAGAGCTCGGGGTCCAGCCTCATACATCTGGGTGTCACTGTCTTCTGTCTAAGCCTTTTCAAGCAGTGAACACCATCCCTATATCCTACTCTAAGGAGAGGACCATTCAAACTTCTCATTTGTTTAAGGAATCAAACTAACTAAACCAGAGCATCACTGAGCTAGAACCGTCTGTTCTATGCCAGAATCTTATGCTCTGAGCCAGAACCCTTTGTTTTGTGCTAACCTTATTCTGTACTAACACCATAAATTATCTATTCAGAGCATTTCCTAAGCCAGAATTCTTTGCTCTGATACCAAAATAAAACATCCTTGCCTTCATGTGTCTTAGGGACCATTTAGTAGCATTTAGAACCACTTTCAAGGTCATTGAAATCCAATTTCTCAATCTGGAATTTTACTCTTATCGAGTAGTGTTCACTTGAAAATTCCAGATGAGTGACCTGACTTCGAAAAATCATAACTAATTCTAGAAACATCAAAATGAAGTGGTTCCAATTGGTAAATGAAGCTAACTCAATTATATTTCAGGAAAAAATAACTCGTTGACCATTAATTGACCAAGTCAACGTCAGTCAACGTGTCAAGGTTACTGTTCATTTCACGTTTTTCTCCCTGAATCCAGCATTCTGGTCCCAACTTTAATAATTTATATCTCCTTGTGTAGACATCCAAATGATACGTTTTATATATCAAATTAAAGCTTGGTATGTATACTATTTACCATAAAACTTTCGTACATTTATTCATCTATTTACTATTTTTAATCATTTATCAAATATGACTAGGTTATCACGTGTTACTGTTAACAATGGTAAATTTCAGCATTTCTACTTTGCATACATATGCATACATCCATCATACAACAGTTAAACATGCCAAACAACAATTATTATTAATTAATAAGTTGTTTTACATCAGGACATGTCCATAAATTCTCATATCTCTATTACATCTTTTTCTGCCTAAACTCCGGCAGCATAACCGCTACGCTTCATCTGTACAAAGAACTGAACCGTACTGATTCGGTAATCCCCTCATGAGAACTACCATTCTACGTAGTACCCAGGAAAGACTAGATGAACCGGCTAGGTCCACTCACTTCTAGCCTCCTTAGACAGCACTACGTACACAGTACTTATCATATACTGATGTTTAGTCTTTACTTTGGCAGCATAACGGCGTCTCTTAAAATTCCCAAAATTCATTTCGACATAACCTTCCCTGTAATGGGTTATTTATTGGGATGAGATTCGGGGGAATCTCAGTAGCAACAATCATAACAATATATGTAATGCAGAGTGACAGTGCTTGCTTGTGATTGTGTACAGATAAGTATGCTGCGTGCTTCCATGCTTAATAACATATGATCATAGCATTACAGCAGAGCTTCAGACATAACATATAAGACAACAATCCAACCAAACAATAGCACAACGAATCACAAAGCCATTACAATAAAGCTAGGATTAGTTACTACCTGGCTAGTTTAGCAGAACTCCATTATCCTTATTCTGCTTCCAGCTCCGCCAGAACTTCCTTACTTCCTTTTCTCCTTTCTCTCTTCCTTTGCTTCTCCTTCTCTCTCTTCTTTCTCTCCCTTCTCCCTTGCCTTGCGTGAATGAAAATGGAATGGAGGGGGGGGTATTTATAATTGCCTTCAATGGCAATTCTGCAGTTTCTATGAACTTTGATCCTGCGGTCCTAGTTTTTCCTGGATTTTCCTATTTTCTTTAATTCCTCCTTTACTGCATCATGCATGACATCATCGGGACACCTCACCGGGACACCTCAGCGCCACATTTATCACATGTCTAAAATCCTGGACACCTCAGCAGCTGACTCAGCATGCTGACTCACCGGTCCAGTGTCCTACCTCGTACTACGTGTCCTCAACTTTTTCTTCCTCCTCTGTGTGTTGGAGATTGTGCCCTAGGGGCCAATCATTATCTTATGAACATTGTTGATTTATGAATTTTTAATAAAGTTATCATATTATTTGCATGTTTACTATGATGACAATCCTTGGATAACTCGTGATCTTATCCTAAATGTCCCTGGTCAGTCATCTATGCGGGAACAGAGATGAAATAAGACCAGTATGACTTTGAAGATATATAGAGATATAAATCAAAGTCATAAGCACATGTAAGAGTACAGGGTGTTGGACCGACCCGCTATGAGAGAGCTGCATGGGTCAAGTCATAAGCTCCTCTCATATACAAGCCATGTCACTATGCCCTTTGACCTGAGATCATCATGGATTCCTACATGACAAACGCTCAGCTTTGACCTAGTCAAAAGTCACTTTTGACCGAGTGATCATAAAGGCTATGCTCGGGCTTAGTGGTTTTTCATGCGGAGGAATGTGAATGGTCAAGATGGAATTTGTCCCTCACATTCGTAGAGAGATATTACTGGGCCCCTCGATGAGTGAGTCTGAGAAATGTATGGCCATACTGGAATGGAAGGGTAGTTCCATTTCTATATTCAGACTACTCAGGGATCGAGAAAGTAACGGTCAGGAACAGGAGGATGACGTTCACCATGCCTCATCCTTGACCGAAATATCGTGTGACAAAAGGGACGTGATATGGTTGTATGAAAGGTTACATCGTTTATCGATCCTCATATGTTTTGGGTAGTCGTAATGCCTTGCTAGAGACCGCTTACGACTTGTGGGTCAGTATAGTAACTGGGCCACTGCCAACTTCATATGGGCCTACAGGGTCGCACACAAAACAGCCCAATGCGAGCTATGATGTCCAGATTCATTGAATCTAAGAGATGTTCTAGATTCAATGAATAATCTAGGGTGGATATATATTTTATATATATATATATAAATTAGTTTATATATATATATATATATTATATATATAATATAAGAGATATTTGTAAGATTTAATTTATAAGGATAAATTAAATCTCTATCATTTTTGAATTTGAATTTAAATGGATATGATCTATTTGAATTTGAAATTCAAATTGATAAGATATCTCAAATTTGATTTATGAGAATAAATCAAATATAATTCTGTCTTATCTTTATTTTAAATTAAATAAATAGGTGAATTAAATCTGTGGGACGGATTTAATATAAACCATATTTATTTAATCAGTTTCTTATTAAATTATGCAATATATGACATTGTATTAATTCAGAATTAATATAAGATTAACTCTGAAACCCGGCCCTATTAGAAGCCCGATAGCTTCCTATATATTTGACATTAGGAGCTAGGGTTCCACACACAATCTAGATCTCTACACACACATTCAGACGTGAGAAAAAGGGGCAGGGAGAGTGCAAAAGGTTTGCACATAAGAAACTGCCGAGATAGAGACGGTGAGGACGGAATCTCTAGAAAGCCCTAGAGGGACAAGAGGCGCTAGTACGTCGTTCGCGATTGGAACGCTGTTCGTGTGGATACCGGTAGAGGAAGCCGATCTGAGCTGTCGACTTCTACGATACGACCAGACACGAAGCAAGGTCGCGACCAGAACACCCTGAGGTCGCGACCAAACGAGCATCTGAACGTTAGAAATCCGAAAAGAGGAGACAGGTCGCGACGTGAAGTTGAAGAGGTCGCGACTAAAAGCTCCAGAGGCGACAGGTCGCGACTAGAAGCAGAGTAGGTCGCGACTAACAACTCCAGAGGCGACAGATCGCGACTAGAAGCAGAGGAGGTCGCAACTAAAAGCTGAGGAGGTCGCGACTGAAAGTTCCCGAGGCAAGGAGTCGCGACTAGTGGACACTGAGGTCGCGACCAAAGCTCGAAACCGAAGGTAACACTTCTTTCTCCTTGACTTAAACACATTCGGTAGATCCTGGCTGGGAATGGAAAAATTTTTTAAAGTTAATTTCCGCTGCGTGTCTTCCAATTCCCTTCACTGTGATGGCGCCATGTGGCATCTTACTGGCACCTGTCACGCCATCCAATGCTATCCAGATAAATCCAGGACTTTATCTGATCACTTCCTCGGTTATCGTGCCAACCGAGTAACTTTACTTTATTGAAACAGCATTAAAATAGTATTTTAATGCCACTTTTTCTCACATACTTCATGGGCTACGTTTTTGGGCTCTGGGAATGTTGTCTTGGATCCTGATCAAGCTCAAGTACTCTGATGACTCGATTCCCAATAAACATCCCTTGGCAAATTACCAAAATACCCTTGGGTGCCCTTTCTTGCACTATATTTACCCTAAGGGTAAAATCATCATTTTACACCCTTCTGTACTCTGTCAGGGCATATACTAACTCTAATTAACTTTATCTGTATGTACCTTGGCTCCTGGGCCTGTCCAGAATGACAAAATGCCCTCCATTCATCTGTTACTCTTTAGTACAACATAGGGGCATTTTCGTAATTTCGCACTTTTCCGGGGTTCTGCCGGACACTGGCCCACCTATCAGTCCAAGTGTCTCATTGGGCCTTTGATGGCGCCACTATTGGGCATTTCTGGGTCCAATACCTTCATGGCACGCATTACGAGGAATCTTCCCCTGTTAATAATTATTGAATATTTTATCTATTATTCACCGTTTATACACATATCCGGACACCGGCTCCTTCTGTCCGAAACACTAGCCCGCGGTGTTCAGGCATCCCTGTGAGCCATATCAGTCATCTGACCGAGGTCATCCGAACTCATTCAGTCCCCTTACAAATACCGATAAATCTCCCTATCGGATCCCCAGAGGCCTCACACTCCGTCTGGATTTTCTAATTTGCGAATAACTTTTTCTACAGGCCTCCTATCGGTATTCTGTCAGTTTCCCGACATCCGTCCCATAAGGACGTATCATCCTGTATTTTCTCACCTAGATCTGAATTCTAGGATATCCGGTATGAATTTTTATAACTTTTGGACAATCAGTCCATTTCTGGCTATCTGGAGTCTTCAAAAATTCCTGTATTAAGCCAGATTACTGAGCGTCACTTGCTCTCTCTACCGGTGAAATCTGGGACTGAAATGCTTTCGTACAGTCCAAACCACTTCCGGCCGGACTTTCTTTAATTACAATTTAGCCCAGGGAACTTTTCTTCTTTTCATTTAAGTCCCTTTTTACTTGGCTAAAATTACACTTAAGGACCCCACATTTTTGTCTACTTTTCTTTTTGGCCTTGAAACTTTCCATAATTGCACTTAAGTCCTTTCATTTCCTTTACTAAGTCTAGGGGCATTATTGTCTTTTCATATTTTACCAGAGTATTCTCTAGCCCTGGTCAACTATCCAGATACCCCTTCTTGACTGTCGAACCTTAGCTAAATGACCAAAATACCCTTTACTCATTCTTCAGTTATTCTATAACATAAAGGCATTTTCGTCATTTTGCACATTTTTCCCGGACACCGGCCCCTCTTACCACTGAACTGGTATTATGGGCTTGGGCCTTCCCTGGTGTCACTACGGGCCTTAAACAACACTGTATGACCTCTGGCCATAGTCCGATCATCTCTATTCGGACTGCCTTTCCTTTACCGATTATAACTGTAAATTCCCATCTTCAGGAATTTTTTACAGAAAAATTGGGACCTCAAATCAAAATTCTGTGACTCCTCATTCAATCCGGAATCCTTTTCTCTATCTCCCGGTATTTTCAGATATTTTATCCGGACTGGGCTGTTTTGGCCTGAAAAAGCACTCATGCACACACTTTTCCAAAATGACCATTTTACCCCTGGTCATATTTCTAATTCTTTCATACACCTAGAGACTTCATATGCACATTTCACAGTTCAGTGAAATGATCAAAATAATTTTCTCTATTTTCTGGCAAAATATTGTACTCATCGGCTACCAGCCCGATCTTTCCCATAATTACGATTATACCCTTTAATTCTCTTTCTGGCATCTCTAGGCCTAAAAATTGGGGTGTTACATGACTTACGTGTCTAAGTGATTAACCTGCTAGAAAGTGAAAGTTGAACATCAAAAGCCAGCAGGAACATTACAGCCTCTAGAAATCCCTGAGTGGAAATAGGATGGGATTGCCATGGACTTTGTGGAAGGACTACCCCTGACTCCAAGTAGACACGATGCAGTGTGGGTAGTAATTGATCGACTGACAAAGTCAACACATTTTCTGGCAATCAATAAGAGAGATTCTCTTGAAAAGATGGCAAAGCTATATATAAAGGAGATAGTTAGACTTCATGGTATCCCGAGCAGCATTGTGTCTGATAGAGACCCTCGATTTACTTCAAATTTCTGGAGGGCTTTACAGGAAGAAATGGGCACTACTCTCAGATTTAGTACAACTTATCATCCTCAGACAGATGGTCAATCTGAAAGAACAATACAAACGTTAGAGGATATGCTAAGAGCATGTGTCTTAGATTTCAAAGGCAGTTGGGATATCCATTTTCCCCTTATAGAGTTTGCTTATAACAATAGTTATCAGGCCAGTATTCAGATGTCCCCTTTTGAAGCACTTTATGGACGGAAATGTAGATCCCCCTTATGCTGGCTAGACAGAAAAGCTATGCAGATGTCAGAAGGAAGCCATTGGAGTTTGAAGAAGGAGAACATGTATTCCTTAAGTTAACTCCAACCACAGGAGCCGGACGATCGATTAAAGTGAAGAAGTTGCATCCAAGATTCATCGGACCATTTCAGATTCTCTCAAAGATAGGAGTAGTAGCCTACAAGTTGGCTCTTCCTCCGAATTTCAGCCAGATACATGATGTGTTTCATGTTTCCCAATTAAAGAAGTATGTTCCAGATCCATCTCATGTAATTGAGCAAGATGAGGTCGCACTGCGAGATGACTTGACCTATGAGGTTGGACCGGTATAAATTGCTGATAGAAAAGTCAAGCAGTTACGGAATAAGCAAATTCCTTTAGTTAAAGTGATCTGGAAAGGCTTGACTGAACAAGAGGCTACATGGGAAACGGAAGAAAAGATGAGAGAAGAGTACCCTGAATTGTTTGTATAGGATAGGTGTAAAGTAAATTTTGGGGACAAAATTTATTTTAAGGGGGAGAGAAATGTAATATCCTTAAATTCTGTACTGATTTCCATGTACAGATTAAATAGAATATACGAGTTCTGTTTCAGGAAAAAGATGTGGTCCTTTATGTAAAGAAAAGGATTAAATTGCAAAAGAAAAGAAATGAAAGGCTTAAATGCAAATATGGAAAGTTTAAGATTAGGAAAGAAAGGTAGACAAAAATGTGGGGTCTTAAAGTGTAATTTTAGCCAAATAAAGGGACTTAAGTGCAAAGAAGGAAAAGTTCCCTGGGGCTAAAGTATAATTAAAGAAAATTAGGCCAGAAGTAGTTTGGACTGACCGGTGGCATTTCAGTCCCAGATTTTACCAGAAGATAGGGCAAGTGACGCTGGGTAATCCAGCCTAATACTCGAATTTTTAAAGACTCCAGATAGCCAAAAATGGACTGATCGTCCGAAAGTTATAAAAATTTATACCGGATACCCTAGATTTCAGATATAAGTAAGAAATTACAGGATGATGCACCCTTATGGGGCGGATGTCGGGAAACTGACAGAATACCGATAGGAGGTCTGTAGGAAAAGTTATCCGCAAATTAGAAAATCCAGACGCGGTATGAGGCCTCCAGGGATCCGATAGGGAGATTTATCGGTATTTTTAAAGGGGCTGAATGCGATCGGATGACTTCAGTCAGATGACTGTTATAACCCACAGGGATGCCTGAACACAGTAGGACACTGTATCTGGGAAAAGGAGCCGGTGTCCGGAAAGGTGTATAATCGGTAAATAATAATTAAAATATTCGGTGAACTGGGGCAGAGGAAGATTCCTCGTAATGCGTGCCATACAGGTAATGGACCCAGGAAGCCCAAAAATGGAGCCATTAGAGGCCCAATAAGACTCTTGGACTGATAGGTGGGCCAGTGTCCAGCGGAACCCCGGAAAAGTGCGAAATTACGAAAATGCCCCTGTGTTGTACAAAAAGGGCAGCAGATGAATGGAGGGCATTCTGGTCATTCTGGACAGGCCTAGAGGCTAAGACATATCTAAATAAGGTTGACTAGAGCCAGTATATGCTTTGACTCGGTTCAGAAAGGTGTGAAATGACGATTTTGCCCTTAGGGTTAAAATAGGACAAGATAGGGCACCAATGGCATTTCGGTCATTTCGCAGGGGATCTGTAACGAAGTCTGGACCCAGTATTAAAAAGTTAATGATATAACCCAGTATTGAGTGATGTCATGCATGATGCAGTAAAAGGAATAAAGAAAAATAGGAGATTCAGGAAAAACCAGGACCACAGGATCATAAGTCTTCAAAATTACGAGATTGCCATTGCTCAACACTATAAATACCCCCCTAGCTCCTCATTTTGGCACAAGCAAGAAAGAGAGGAAGAAAAAAGTTCTTGAGAGAGAAAGTGAGAGAAAGAAAGAAGTAAGGAAGTTCTGGTGAAGTTGAAAGTAGTAGAGAAGTTCTGAAGCTCTGCTTTGAGGTAGCAACTAATCCTAGCTCTTATGTAATGTCTTTGTGGTTTGTTGTGCTTTTGTTTGGTTGGATTGTTGTCTTATATGTTATGCTTGAAGCTCTATGCCAATGCTATGATCATATGTTATTGCATATGGAAGCATGCAGCATACTTATCTGTACACAATCACAAGCAAGCACCATCACTCTGCATTACATATATTGTTATGATTATTGCTATTGGGATTCTTTTGAATCTCATTCCCAAATATAACATTACAGGGGAGGTTCTGTCAAAATAAAATTTGGAAACCTTAAGAGACGCCGGTAGGCTGCCAAAATTCTGGCAATGAAGACGGGACAAAGAAAGGAACTGATACGTACTGTGTACGTAGGTGCTGTCTAAGGAGGCTGGAAGTGAGTGGACCTAGCAGGTTCATCCAGTCTTTCCTGGGTACTTACGTAGAATGGTAGCTCCTACGGGAATTACCGAATCGGTACAAGATCGGTTACTTTCTACAGACAGAATGTAGCAGTTATGCTGTCGGAATTTTAGACAACGGAAAGTGTAACAGAAATAGTAGAATGTTAAACAAGAACTAATATATAGCAGTTGATTATTTAATATTAATTGTTATCTGGCATGTATAACTGATATGTGTTGGTTGTATGCATGTGTATGTAAAGACTAAATGCTGAAAATAGGCTCAATGAACAGTAACTCGTGAAGACCTATTCATGTTTGATAAAACATTAAAAATAGCAAATGATTGAATTAATTTACGAAATTTTTAGGGTAAAAAGTAGACAAACTAATATTTAATTTTATATATAGAGTGCCTCATTTGGATGTATACACGAAAAGATATAAATTGTTAAAATTGGGACTAGAATGCTGGATTCAGGAGAAAGTCATTGGATGAACAGTAAGATTGAAACGTTGACCCATGTTGAATTTGTCAAGGATTGGTCAACCAATGATTTTTTCCTAAAATATACTTAAGTTATCTTCGTGTAGCAATTTGAAACACTTCATTTCGATTTTTCTAGAATTAGTTATGAATTATCAAAGTCAGGTCACTCATCTGGAATTTGCCACAGTGAACAGTACCCGATATAAATAAAATTCCAGATTTAGAGTTTAGACTTCAATGACTCTGAAAGTGGTTCTAAGAGCTACTGAATGGTCCCTAAGATGTATAAAAATAAGGATGTGACAGTAACTAATCCTAGCTTTTATGTAATGGTTTTGTGATTTGTTGTGCTATTGTTTGGTTAGATTGTTGTCTTATATGTTATGCCTGAAGCTCTACTGCAATGCTATGATCATATGTTATTGAGTATGGAAGCACGCAGCATACTTATCTGTACACAATCACAAGCAACCGCTGTCACTCTGCATTACATATATTGTTATGATTGTTGCTACTGAGATTCCCCCGAATCTCATCCCAATAAGTAAACCATTACAGGGGAGGTTATGTCAAAATGAATTCTGGGAATTTTAAGAGACGCCGTTATGCTGCCGAAATTATGACAAGATGGCAATAGTAAAGAAAGGAGCTGATACGTACTGTGTACGTAGGTACTGTCTAAGGAGGCTAGAAGTGAGTGGACCTAGCCAGTTCATCCAGTCTTTCCTGGGTACTTATGTAGAATGGTAGTTCTCACGGGAATTACCGAATCGGTACATCTCTTTCTTGATCTCGTCGAACTTATTCCGCCCTCATTTCCTCCATCATCCTCTGCTGCTGTTCTAGCCTGGAAAGGATGACTTGCATAGGATTTACCTCATTGGAGTTGCCAGCTTCCTCTACGTGTGGCTCCTCCACTTGAATTCTACGTCCTCGTCTCGTGTTCACCATCTGGTTCCTTGTCAATCAGAAAAGAAAAGTGAACACATAACATCGTACTACTTACTCATCTAGGGATTTTTACCTCCACTGGGTTTTTCTAAACCTCTATGTACTCTAAGGAAATAACCTTTCTACATCAGAGCATCACTAAGCCAGAACCTTCTGTTCTGTGCCAGAATCTTATGCTCTGAGCCAGAATCCTGTCTGGTTTTAGCCATAACCTATTGCTTTGATATTAAAATACTATTTTGGTATCAGAGCATAAGGTTATGGCATAGACCAGAAAGGGCTCTGGTTCAGAGCATAAGATTCTGGCACAGAACAGAAGGTTCTGGCTCAGTAATACTCTGAAATAGTTAAGATGTATGGTATGTGGTATGGGTTATCCTAAATGTTTTACATATGTACGTAGATTGTTGTGCATATATATGACTGGATTTCCCAATTCTAGAAAAAGAAGTAGAAGTTATGGTTAATACAAGAAGAACGGTTAGACTCGGAGTGGTAGATGTAACATCCCAATTGTCAGGCCTAGAGATGCAGAGATCGTATGTTTAAATGTTATGTTATGAACGAAATAGAAAATGAGAGTTTTCCCTCCTTGCATGAGATGCTAGGCCTTATGTTATGCTAAAACTTTGCAAGCTCCAAGTGTTAGAGCTGTGCTAGAACAGGAATGCTTGAGCTCCGACATTAGAGCTTTGCATTCATAAGCAGGTAAACAGTCCTGCAATATGTTGGCCAGACATTATGCATAGGTGCTCTTATTTAAGAGTAGATGCTCTCATTTAGCAGCAAAGTAAAGAAAGAATAGCTGCGTAAGTCCTCTCTCTGTATGAAGTTAAGTGCTAAGAATGATGAGAATATATGATTATATAAAAAGAAAGATGAGATGTTGCAGATATTAAAGCAGTTTGCGAGATATTAAGAGAAGTAATACCAGATAGATGCTAGAAGTATGATGAGTAGTTAGAAGAAATTCCCGAATACAGTAATATTCGAGAGAATTTCATATGAAAGAAATGGACACTACTTATAAAGTGCAGTAAGTGATCCATAAGAGAAAAGTAGATTTCAGCTCTGATTGAGTTGACCCAGAGAAAGATAAGCATGTTACGAAGAGATATAAAGTTATGATGAGTACTTTGCCAGATGTTAAGTTAATTTGGCTATGGTACTAATTAAATTTTGAGGACAAAATTTATTTAAAGGGGAGGAGAAATGTAATATCCCAATTTTTAGGCCTAGAGATGCAGAGATAGCCTAAGATTAAGAGGCTACTAGACCCCTTTTTAGTAGAAGTCCCAGAGGAACGTAAAGAGTTTCAGGGACTGAGCTGCGAGTAAGTAAAGGTACGAGGACTTATGTGTAAACAGTGGAAGTCCCAAGGGGTAAATGGCCATTTGGGGATGATGTAAAGGTCGAAGGTTCAAGAGTTGACTAGTTAGGTCGCGATGATAAAGAAGTTGGTCGCGACGAGAGTGTATTATGGTCGCGACTAATATTGACAGAGAGGATTGGTCGTGACGGATAATGTTATGGTGTCGCGACTAATGAGTAGAATGAGCCTGGTTGCGACTAAAAAGTGATGTGGTCGCGACGAAAGACTGTTATGGTCGCGACTAAAGGATGTTGTGGTCGCGACTAATGAACCAAAAGAGGTTATGTCGCGATAAGGTGATGATGAGGTCGCGACTAGTGGCTAAAGTAGTGCCAAGCGTATGGGCCAAGAGTTGTGAAGGTCCAAATGAGATAGTTACCCGGTTAGAGATAGAACTGGGGAAAGAAGTCAGATACAGGAAAGGTTATCTGGAAACCATGAGGTAGACTGATAAGGTATCCTCATGGGACCCACAAGATGCCACATGGCATTAGAGTAGTAATTCAGTGACCTTTCGGTAGAGTAAAGTTACTCAGTTGGCACGAAAACCGAGGAAGTGATCAGATAAGTCTGGGACTTATCTGGGTAGCATTGGGAAGCGTGCAAGGTCTCTTCCAGGTGCCACATGGCACTGATCTGGAGGAAGCAGATAAAGCTGAGGACATGCATTACGAGGCAGGACTCTGGACCGGTGAGTCAGCATGCTGAGGTGTCCAGGAATTGAGACATGTGATAAATGTGCATGCTGAGGTGTCCCGGTGAGGTGGCCTGGTGATGCAGTAAAGGAGGAATTAAGGAAAATAGGAAATTCCAGGAAAAACCAGGACCACAGGATCAGAGTTCATGGAAATTACGATATTGCCATTGGAGGCAATTAGAAATACCCCCCTTGCCTTCATTTGCATTCACGCATGGGCAAGGCAAAGAGAGATAAAGAAGAGAGAAAGGGAGAAGGAAAGGAAGAGAGAAAGGAGGAAAGGAAGTTCTGGCGGAGCTAGAAGCAGAATAGAGATAGTAGAGTTCTGCTAAGCTAGCCAGGTAGTAACTAATCCTAGCTTTTATGTAATGGCTTTGTGATTTGTTGTGCTATTATTTGGTTGGATTGTTGTCTTATATGTTATGTCTGAAGCTCTGCTGTAATGCTATGATCATATGTTATTAAGCATGGAAGCACGCAGCATACTTATCTGTACACAATCACAAGCAAGCACTGTCGCACTGCATTACATATATTTTTATGATTGTTGCTACTGAGATTCCCCTGAATCTCATCCCCATACATCACCCATTACAGGGAGGTTATGCTGAAGTGGATTTTGAGAATGCTAAGAGACGCCGTTATGCTGCCGAAGTAAAGACTGAACATCAGTATATGATAAGTACTATGTACGTAGTGCTGTCTAAGGAGGCTAGAAGTGAGTGGACCTAGCCGGTTCATCTAGTCTTTCCTGGGTACTACGTAGAATGGTAGTTCTTATAAGGGAATTACCGAATCAGTACAGTTCAGCTCTTTGTACAGATGAAGCGTATCGATTATGTTGCCGGAGTTTAGGCAGAAAGAGATGTAATAGAGAATGAAAGATTATGTATATGTCTTGTTGTGTATGCCTTGCTGTATGACATTACGTTATTCAATGATAAATATTGTTTGGCATATTCAATTTATGTATGGTAAATTAAGGGGAAATTCGCAGGTCCTGAGGCAGTAGTGTTCTGACCTCAGTTTGACCTAGTAAACGGAGGAGTCTGGCCACGAGATTTAGTGAGCCAGTAGTACACATCTGGGGCATTCCGTGGATAGGTATTATGCCTCATTTGGATGTGTAGAAGGTGAGAAACCAGTTCTCAAAGTAAAGGTTCAGAATAAGGGACTTAAGAGTTAAGAGTTCAATCTCTGGACTTAAGTTAAGCTAAAATTGCTTCCGCAAGTGTACTCTGAGGAGTTCAAAGGAGGATGTTTCAGTAGAGCCTCGGGATGAGGGTACTAATAATCAGATAGACCCTGCGCAAATTATTCTAGATAGGCTAGAATAGCAACAGCATGTAATAGATGAGATGCGGGCAACCCAGGCTTGCCAGGATCAAGAACGAGATTCTGCTATTGCTACGGTGGTTGCTGCTGCAGTTGCTAGCTTACAGCAGTCTGAGAAGGAGGTAGTACCAAAAAATGATGTAGAACTTGAACCTCAGCCAGATCATGAGCAGACTGGAATGAATAGACATCAGGGGTCTATAGGAAATAACAATAACCAGGAAAGTCTGTAAACATGGATGGAACAATTCCATAAGTTTAATCCGCCCATGTTTGAAGGGACTTTTGACACCCAAGTAGCTGAGGATTGGGTTAGCCAGTTAGAGAAAATCTTTAAGATTTTAGAATGTCCTACTGAAAGGAAGGCCCAGCTGGCAGTTTACAAGCTAGAAAAAGATGCGGATAGGTGGTGGAGGAATACAGAAGTGATTCTGCACTCAAGAAATATTCCACTTACATGGGAAACATTTCTTGAGCAGTTCAATGAGAAATATTTTCCACAGTCAGTAAGGGATGAACGTGAAGCAGAATTCTTAATATTAAAGCAGGGTGAGCAATAACCCTTTGATGATTATCTTTCTCGGTTCATTCGTCTTTCACGATACTCCACTTACCTAAACTGTATGAATGATGAAAGGTGGACCACTGAGAAGTTAACTCGTGGATTAAACCCTACATTAAAGGAGAAAGTTTTTCCTAGACAGATACAAAAGTTTAATGAAGCAGTAGAGGTATGTAGGATCACGGAAAAGAATGTGCGATATCTAGAAAACAGTGAGCCTGCTAGGACCGGACCGGTACTGGATTGGACTGGAACTGCTGAGTCAGCTGATGAGGTGTCCAAGAAGCTTGCAATTTCACCATGTGAGAAATGTGCATGATGAGGTGTCCCATGAGGTGGCTTTAAGATGATGTCATGCATGATGCAGTAAAAGGAATAAAGAAAAATAGGAAATTCTGGAAAAACCAGGACCACAGGATCAGATGGCTTCAAAATTACAAGAATGCCATTGACCAAAACTATAAATACCCCCCATTCATTCATTATGCATAGACAAGGAGCCTTTTTAGAGTGAGAAGGAAGTTCTTGAGAGAGAAAGTGAGAGAAAGAAAGAAGAAAGGAAGTTCTGGCGGAGCTGGAAGCATAATAGAGATAGTAGAGTTCTGCTGAGCCTTTGAGGTAGTAACTAATCCTAGCTTTTATGTAATGGCTTTGTGATTTGTTGTGCTTTTGTTTGGTTTGATTGTTGTCTTATATGTTATGCTTGAAGCTCTATTACAATGCTATGATCATATGTTATTGAATATGGAAGCACACAGCATACTTATCTGTACACAATCACAAGCAAGCATTGTCACTCTGCATTACATATATTGTTATGATTATTGCTACTGGGATTCTTTTGAATCTCATTCCCATATATAACATTACAGGGGAGGTTATGTCAAAATAAAATTTGGAAATTTTAAGAGACGCCGTTAGGCTGCCGAAATTCTGGCAACGAAGAAGGAACAAAGAAAGGAACTGATACGTTCTGTGTATGTAGGTGCTGTCTAAGGAGGCTGGAAGTGAGTGGACCTAGTAGGTTCATCCAGTCTTTCCTGGGTACTTACGTAGAATGGTAGCTCCTACGGGAATTACCGAATCGGTACAAGATCGGTTACTTTCTACAGAAGGAATGTAGCGGTTATGCTGCCGAAGTTCGGGCAGGAAAAGATGAAATAAAAAAATGAGAATTTTGTATATGCTTTGTTGTATGACACTTTGTTATTCATTAATAAATATTGTTTGGCATGTTCAATTTGTGTATGACGAATTAAAAGAGAAATTCGCAGGTCCTGAGGTAGCAGTGTTTTGACCTCAGTCTAACCTAGTAAACGAAGGAGTTTGGCCACGAAATTTGGTGAGCCAGTTGTACACATCTGGGGCATTCCATAGATAGGTAATATGCCTTGTTTGGATGTGTAAAATGAGATTAAATCAGTTCTCAAATTAAAGGTTCAGAATAAGGAACTTAAGAGTAAAATTTTAAATTTATGGGCTTAAGTTAAGATATGATTGAGCTAATATCGCTTTTATAGCAAGCTTTTATGTTGAATTGTAGGTTTTTTGGAAGAGAGCAAGGACCAGGAAAGAAATCACAAGTCAATGAAAATCAAATCACGTTTCAACACTTTTTAGTCGCGACCAAAATGTCATCCTGTCGCGACCTTGATTCTTCTAGAAGCTTCTCTACGTTTACAGGTCACGACCAAAGCAAGGATCTGGTCGTGACTAGAGAAGACAGTCATGAAGCTGTGCATTTTTGGTTAGGTCAAAATGCTTTTAAAAGGGCGAGCAAGCTGCCGTCAAAGAAGAGGTGGTTTTAGACCTGATTAGGCTAAGAAGCAGTACTCGAGCACTCTCTGATCACCTTCTCCACATATTCCATCCTTCTATACCTTTCCACATATTTCTACATATCTCTACACCATCAATCTACCATCTATCCATCGTTTCTTCATGGCATCACACCTGAACAGTGATTGAAGTACAGCAGAAGTCATGAGAGGCTAAACCCTTAGTCTCTTGGTGATGGATCTGACCTCTTGAGCTCATGGACTAAACAGAGGAGTTTCTTCTTTTCTAATTTGCATCTTGACATGTTATGATTGCTGCTAGATCTAGGGTTTTTATCATATGAACAAGTTTTGAATATCGATTGATCATTATCAGATTAGGCTGTTATAATTTGATTCTGGATGTTTGAACGCTGGATTTTAATTTAATATTTAAGTACAATTTTAAGAAAGTTGGGTTGTTTTTTCAGCGATCGTTGCAAACCAATTCAATTGCTTGAAATCTAGGGTTTTCAATTGATGACCATTCGAGGGCATTCTCATCATCTAGGGTTAATTGCACGCTAAGTGGTTTCTAACAGTTCGCTAATAGCCCTTAAAATAGATTTGATCAAAGGAGTTTAAGGAATATTAAAGTTCTAGACTCAATCGATCGATTGAGATTTTATTCGAGACTTGGTGATTTAAAACTCTAATTTAATCTTAAGAGCAAGGATAGATACGTTTTCATCATCAAGAGTCTTCCATAACATATTCTTTCAACAAGCCAACCAGTTTCCATCTTAATCAACAATCCAAAAAGATCTACTTTTCTACACCCTTATCTTATTGCAAATCAAACCCCAAAACCATTTTATCTCTACTCAGGTTTTCATTATTTTTGACATCCAATTTGCTAGGTTTCCTTTAGAAAGGCTCCTTGAGAAGAATGATAGGGTTGTGCCTTATACTATTTTATTGGGTGCAATTAACTTTATTTTGATGGCTCGAACTGCGACAATCTGAGAGCCTCATCACTGATCCTCTAACAAAGCCGCTTGTGCAGGCAAAGCATGAGTCTCATGTTAGGTCAATAGGAATGAGGCAAATTCATGATTGTACCTAGTGCAAGTGGGAGGATGTTGGAAATTATGCCTTAGGGGCCAATCATTGTATTATGAACATTGTTGATTTATGTATTTCTTAATTATGTTATCACATTATTTGCATGTTTACTGTAATGACTATCCTTGGATAACTCATGATCTTATCCTAAATGTCCCTGGTCGGTCATCTATGCGGGAGCAGAGATGAAATAAGACTAGTATGACTTTGAAGATGTATAGTGTAATATCCCAATTTTTAGGCCCAGAGACTCAGAAAGTAACCTGAAATAGATAGGCTACAGACCCCTTTGAGCAGAAGTCCTAGAAACATACAGATGGTTTTTAGGGACTAAACTACGAATAAGTAAAAGCGCAGGGACTTATATGTAAATAGTAAAAGACCCAGGGGTATAATGGTCATTTCAGAAAAGAAAGGGACTAAAGTGAAAAGTCTAAAAGTCTCTTGGTGCAAAAGTAAAAATAGACACAAGTTATAAGGTCAAAAGAGAAAGTAGACAAAAATGTGGGGTCTTTAAGTTTAATTTTAGCCAAATGTGAGGACATAAGTGTAATTTATGAAAAGTCAAGGGGCAAAATGGTAATTATAAAAAGTTGAGCCAAAAGTGGCTTAGAACTGCCCAGAAGCATTTCAGTCCCAAACTTCACCAATAGATAGAGGAAGTGATGCTTGTTAATCTGGCTTAATACGGAAATTTTATCAAAGTTCCAGATAGCTGAAAATTATCTGATAATGAAAAAGTTATGTGAAATTTTTATCAAGTCTCCTGGACCTCAGATATGAGTGAAAAGTTACAGGAATATGTATCCTGTGAAGACGGAGGTCAGGGAACTGACAGAATCCCGAAAGGAGTTCTGTAGAAAAAGTTATTCACTTTTTAGTGAATTGAGACAGGAGTTTGTGAGCTCCTGGTATCCGATAGGGAGATTTAGCAGTAAATAAACTGGGACTAAATGAGCCCAGATGACGTAACACAGATGCCCATAGTAACGCCAAGGAAGGCCCAGACCCAGGATATCAGTTCATTGGATAAAAGGGGCCAGTGTCCGGAGAAAGGTGCAAAATGACGAAAATGTCCTTATGTTATAAAATAGCTAAAGAATGAGTAAATGGTATTTTGGTCATTTGACTAAGGTCAAACAGTCAAGAAAGGTTATCTGGATAGTTGACCAGGGTTAGAGAATACTCTAGTAATATGTGAAAAGATAATAAGGCCCCTAGACTTATTAGAGTAAATCAAGAGGAACCAATGGCATTTTGGTAATTTGCCAAGGGATGTTTCTTGGGAATCGAGCCATCAGAGTACTTGAACTTGATCAGATACCCAAGATAACATTCCCAGGGTGCAAAAACGTAGCCCAAGGAATATGTGAATTAGTGGCATTAAAATAATGTTTTAGAGAGTTTTCAATAAAGTAAGGTTACTCGGTTACGTGATAACCGGGGAATTGATCAGATAAAGTCTTGAGCTTATATGGAAGCCATGGGATGGCATGAAAGGTGCCCTAAAGATGTTACATGGAACTGATCTGGAGGAAGAAGAAAAAAGCTAAGGACACATGGCATGATCTCAGCCGTTGATTTCGGTATAAGACTCTGGAATTCTCTGGAAGCGCTGAGTCAGCTGGCGAGGTGTCACCATGGCACCACCTAAGCGTGTGAGGTGTCCATTATGATGTCACTTTTGATGAGTCGTCATGGAGGATGATGTCATCATAGTGATGTAAGCAAGACTTGGTGAGCAAGCAAAGCGATCTAAGCCATTCAACGCGATTCGATCTGAGCCATCCATTTTACTTTTCTCCACCTATAAATGCCCCACCCCCTTGCCATTTCATTCACACCACCCACGACAATAACAAGAAGAGGAGAGAAAAGAAAGAGAGAAAGAGAAAGAAGGAGTTTTGGCGAAGCTAGGAGCAATCCAAGGAGCTTAGGGACTCAGCAAGCTTAGGAATAAGGTAAGTAATTTATTCTAGTCCCTGCTCTAATAAATTAGAGGATTGTTCTTATTAATTAGATAGTCAGAATAGAAGAATATCTCTCTCTATAAGGATAGCCGTGGATAGAAAGAAAGTTAGGGGTTGACAGGATAGGGGTATTACCTCAAGATAGGCTGAGTAAAGTAGAGTTATGCTGGATGAGATAATAATAAAATATTATTATGCTATGTATAGGCTCTGACCTATGAAAGATGGAACCTCAGATTAAAGATTAAGGACTAAAGGAAGGGCTACATGCCAGGTAGTAAATGTACCTAAACTTGTATGTGTTGAATATATGACTGATTGTGTTATGGCTTGATTAATTGATGTTAATATGTAATTGTTGAAGCTCTGTACTATGATTACTGTGGCCAATTGTATTTCATATGTTACATGGAAGCATGCACATTACATTATGCTGACACAATCACAAGCAAGCACTAATATCAATCAATGATGCATACATTGTTTAGTACTGTTTGCTACTGAGATTTCCTTTAAAATCTCACCCTGTCCATATCATTCTAATTACAGCAGATCTTCTCAAGATGGAGGAGATGAGGATACATGAAGAGAAGTTAATTATTTAGCATGATTGATATGTGATTGATTTATGTTATGCATATGTATGTAAAGTTGATTGCAGAATTTTGCCACCATGAACAGTAACTCGTGGTGATGTTTGATGTGTAATCAAAAATAGTAAATGGTTGAATAAATATATGATATTTTTATGGTAAATAGTAGACATATCAAGCTTCAATTTGATATATAGAATTCCTTATTTGGATGTCTACACGTGGAGATATTATTTATCAAAGTTGGGACCAAAATGCTGGATTCAGGAGAAAATGTTGGATGAACAGTAAAGTTGTAACGTTTACTGACGTTGACTTAGTCAAGGAGTGTCAACTAGTTATTTTTTCCTGAAATAAAATTGAGTTAGCTTCATGTAGCAATTTTAACCACTTCATTTCAATTTTTCTAAAACTAGTTATGATTTTTCGAAGTCAGGTCACTCGTGTGAAATTTACACAGTGAACAGTATTCGATAAGAGTAAAACTCCAGATTGAGAAATTTGACTTCATTGACCTTGAAAGTGGTTCCAGATGCTACCAAATAGTCCCTAAGACGTATGAAAATTAGGATGTGACATTTTAGTATCAGAGCAAAAAGTTCTGGCATAGACCAGAAAGGGCTCTGGCTCAGAGTGTCACATCCTTATTTTTATATATCTTAAGGACCATTCAGTAGCACTTAGTGAAACATCCTCCTTTATATCTCTCAAAGTACTCTTGCTATAGCTCTCTTGAAGTGGATTATATCTCTCTTGCCGCAAATCCTGGTAGAAAATAACTATACTGATTTGGTAATTCCCCATGAGAACTACCATTCTACGCAAGTACCCAGGAAAGACTGGATGAACCGGCTAGGTCCACTCACTTCCAGCCTCCTTAGACAGCACCTACGTACACAGTACTTTGTATAGTCTACCAGCACAACGGTATTTTCTAACAAATATCTTTAAGTCTTAACCTTAAAACCTTAACCTTAGATTTTAAACTTCATCCTTAACCTTACTTATACTCAATTGGAACTATTTTAGAACATTGAAATACCTCTTAACCTCAAAAGTACGAGTTTCCAAGAGTTGGGCTTACGGTTACTGTTCACTGCCACTATTCACTGGGTAATTCCAGATTACAACTTGAACTTTGGAAATTCATAACTAAATCTAGAAAAATCGTTTTAAGGTGATTCCAATTTCTAATGAAATATATTTCATTTAACTTTGAGAGACAAATATGAAAATGAGATCTTGTTGTCCATATCAAATCAGTTTATTTGTTGAACTTTACTGTTCATTTGGTAAATCTGGAAGTTCCAGTTTCTTTGCCGTATTTTCAAAAATTCTTTTCTCCTTGTATACTTATCCAATTGAGTTGAATTACATATGGATTTAAATCTACATATGTATAATTTAATCTCACAAAATTTTGAGGAAAAACTCATTCGTTTACTATATGAAATTAGCGCATGAACCTCACTGCCTCTGAGTAGTCATTTTACCTTATTCCAGATTTCAACTTCTAACTTTGAAAAATCATAACAATTCGAGTTCTTAACCAAATGAGGCTTTCTTGGTGTCCATTTAAAGATATAGATCTTATCTATGTTCATACCAAATTTCATATGAAAACTCATCATATAAGACAATCAAAATACCGATGGAAGTATACTACCTCAGATTGGATTTATGAGTAGCATGCATCATACAAACCAAAACATCATCTTGTAATTAAAGTGCACACTCTTTAAATTATGTATAGTCATCCATCAACATTTACCCTCTTGCCTTGAGAATATCCAGCACCTAGAGCATGTTTAATTATATGGAAGGAATGAGATTTCATGGAAATCCCAATAGCAAGTAATATAAACTATAAGGTTATGCATGTTTGATTGAATGCCTAACATGTTATCATGCAATGGGAGCTAATTCATGCTTATACATAAGCAACTCTAATATGCATATTGTCATGACATATATTGCAAGGAGTATCACATACTCATATCACATGATCATCATCATCACACAATATTCCATGCTCAACCAAACCTTCATGCATAACAAGTAAGCAAAACAATCAAAGCACATAAGTTTATAGTTAGATATTCTTGCTACCTCTTGTAGATCCTTGTTCCTTTCCTTCTTGTAATGGTCTTTCCTTACCACAAATGTCAAAACCTAGGCATTACAAGATAATTACCAAATTATAACTCTATTCCAAACAAAATCCAAGTCTAGTTTCAATAAGCTCCCTTTTTCCAAAAATTCCCATTTTGGTTCCAATGCTTCCCATACTTGTTCCTCCACTTTACCCCCACACAAAATCTCATTTTAAGACCATTGGAAGCATCAAAATTATAAAATTCAAATCACTGTTCACACGAGTGAACCGTACCCGTAAGGAATTTTCAACATTATAACCTTTAATTCCAATGGTTTCCAAGGTTCAAAACCTTTCCAATCCTACACAAAATCATCATATAAACTCAATGGAAGCATTAAATCATTGAAATTCCACTTTCTTCTATCATGAACAGTGCATGAACAGTGCAAACCGAAATGGTAAAGTGAAGAACATCAACTTACCTTACTTGCTCCTTCAAGACCCTTGCTTCTTCCTTGCTTTCTTCCACTTTCTTTCTCTAGAACTCACTTCTCACTCTAAAGGAGCTCTTGGGTGTGAAGAATGAATGGGAAGGGGTTATTTATAGCAAAAGTCATGTGCCATTTGAAGGCCAAGATCACTTTGGAAACTATTTAATCTAATGGTTAAAGGTTTGATCTTGGAATGTCTTTTCACTTTGGCTCATGACCTCACCACCATGACATCACTAGCATGGCACCACTTGAGACATCTAAGACTACATCTTTGGCGCCATTTTTGAGTCCATGTGGGTCCCACCATGTGCAAAACCTAATTCTTACTTTATTCTCTTTTTCTTTATTTTCAAAAGTCCATGTGGGTCCCACCATGGCTCCAAGACAACTTTTGGGCCTTATTGGGCTGGCCTAGGATGACATGTTAGACCTCTTTTAGGTCCAATAGCTAATTGGCCCAAATCCCAATGTAATTTCCTTATACCGATATCCGTAAATTACCCTGATCTTAGCATAAATGCTAATCACCTCTTTTAATTATTCTAACATTTTTAGAAATTCATTCTAATATAAAATGAATTCTCTACAAAGTTTCATAATTTTCTGAGACCCAGAAGGCCTGTTAAAAATTACATACGTTTCCTTTAACCCTTTATCGGTGTCCTTTTTCACCGTAAATTCCATAATTAATTCTACAGGACTCCTTTTTGACTTCTGTCAACTCCATAAATTCTCATATTAATTATAATAATTTATTATCAAATTTCCTCTGATATCCATCCATTGTGTGAAATGACCAAAATGCCCTCCATTTACTTCTGGTTTCTTAAGGCATCATAGTGGCATTTTTTTAATTTTGTACTTTGGCTTTTAGACTTTCTTCTTCTTCCAATTAATCCTTTTCTTTACATAAATATGGCCACATCTTTTCCAAAAATCTCATATATTTCATTTAACCTGTACATACAATTTAGTACCGAAATTAGGGATGTTACATTTAGAACCACTTTCAGGGTTACTGAAGTCTAAACTCTTAATCTGGATTTTTTTTCTTATCGGGTACTGTTCACTGTGGCAAATTCCAGATGAGTGACCTGACTTTGAAAAATCATAACTAATTCTACAAAAATCGAAATGAAGTGGTTCAAATTGCTACATGAAGATAACTTAATTATATTTTAGGGAAAAATCATTGGTTGACCATTCCTTGACAAATAAGAAATATAATATCCTTAATTTTCTGTACTGATTTCTATGTACAGATTAGATGGAATGTATGAGTTCTTTTTCAGGAAAAAGATGTGGTCCTTTATGTAAAGAAAAGGATTAAATTGCAAAAGAAAGGAAATGAAAGGACTTAAATGCAATTAAGGAAAGTTTAAGGTTAGGAAAGAAAGGTAGACAAAAATGTGGGGTCCTTAAGTGTAATTTTAGCCAAATAAAGGGACTTAGTTGAAAAGAAGAAAAGTTTCCGGGGCAAAAGTGTAATTATGAAAACTTGGACCTAAAATAGGCAAAAACAGTGATCGTACTCCGATCAGCCCCATATCCCACCAGTAGGTAGAGCAAATGACGCCGGATAATCCAGCCTAATACAGAAATTTTTGAAGACTCCAGATAGCCAGAAATGGACTGATCGTCCAAAAGTTATAAAAATTCCTACCGGATACCCTATATTTCAGATATAAGTAAGAAATTACAGGATGATGCACCCTTATGGGGCGGATGTCGGGAAACTGATAGAATACCGATAGGAGGTCTGTAGGAAAATCCAGACGGGGTATGAGGCCTCCAGGGATCCGATAGGGAGATTTATCGGTATTTAAACTAAGACTGAATGAGGTCGGGTAACAACAGTCAGATGCCCGTTATGACCCAAATGGCTGCCCAGACACAGTAGGGCAGTGTATCTGGCAGAAGGAGCCGGTGTCCGGAAAGGTGTATAAACGGTGAATAATAATAAAATATTCAGTGAACTGTGCAAGAGGAAGATTCCTCGTAATGCGTGCCATAAAGTTAATGGACCCAGAATGGCCCAATAATGGCGCCAATAAAGGCCCAATAAGACTCTTTGACTGATAGGTGGGCCAGTGTCCGGCAGAACCCCGAAAAAGTGTGAAATTATGAAAATGCCCCTGTGTTGTACCAAAGGGGTAATAGGCGTATGAAGGGCATTTTGGTCATTCTGGATAGGCCTAGAGGCCAAGATATATATAGGAGAAGTTAACCAGATTTAGTATATGCCCTGACGAGGTACAGAAAGGTGTAAAATGACAATTTTGCCCTTAGGGTTAAGATAGTGCATAATAGGGCACCCAGGGGTTTTTTGGTCATTTCGCAAGGGATCTGTAATTGAGTTTAGACCCAGTATAAAAATGTTAATGATATAAAGGGTCTAGATACTGAATGTAAGGTCAGAAGACATAATATAGGTGCCATGTGCATTGCCCTGCTAGACACTCCTATGTGCCATGGCTCACCACTTTGACATCTCTGCTCTCTAACCTGATCTTCACCTTGATCAGACCCCTGCCTGAACTATTGCCTCTTTCTCTTGCTATTGGCTTCACAACTTGAGCTACCTCCTAGAGTGCTCTTAGCCAATGCTTCTCTACCACTTTCTCTTGATCCTAGCGAACTTCAATCGCATGGATCTCATTCATCATCTATCATTTCTATCCTCTAGGGTACTCTACCCTAGGTCTATCACTTCTCTGTGATGGAATCCCTCTACTTAGGGAACATCAGCCCATCACATCTTTAGCCTAAGGCCATGTCCTAGGGTGACTTCTAGGCAAACATCATTCTAGCTCTTAGCTTTTCTATTCAGCCCAGCTGAATAAAACCTTTACAATGTAGATCTACTCCTAGTTATCACATGGAGGATCTACCTCATTCTAACTAGCTCATCATTAGATCTCTGTCCTTTCTTAATCATGACCTGAGTATTGGCTAGTCGTGACTCTCATTCTCTATCACGACCATCTCCATCTAGTCATCACAATTTAACATCTCTGTCCTTTAGTCGCGACCTAACTCCTCTCACATCGCGACCTGGACCATTTTGCGCACTAGCCACGCACTGCCTCGTTACGCGTCGCGACCATAGGCCTCTTCACGTCGCAACCCTAACTCTTTAGTCGTGACACAAGACCTTTCCCGTCGCAACCTTAGCTTCCTGTGATATACCGTCGCGACCCGTGAACATACTCGTCGCGACCTAATCTCTCTGTAAATAACTGTCACGACCTCTCACTTATTCGTCGCGACTAAAACCCTCTTGAGGCTACCTGTCGCGACCTGCAACCATATTAGTCGCGACTCAATGCCATTCTCACGCACTCAAGGGAAAATACTCTTTCTAAATCAGAGTATCACTGAGCCAGAACCTTATGTTCTGTACCAGAATCTTATGCTCTGAACCAGAGTCATTTCTGGTCTATGCCAGAACCTATTGCTCTGATACCAAAATGAAACATCCTGCCTTAGACTCCTCAGAGCACACTTGCGGAAGCTATACTAGCTGTACTGATTCGGTAATTCTCTCACTCTCATTAGAACTACCATTCTACGTAAGTACCTAGGAAAGACTGGATGAACCAGCTAGGTCCACTCACTACCAGCCTCCTTAGGCAGTACCTATGTACAAAGTACGCATCATATCCTATCTACAAATCAGGTCTAGGGTGGTACTACAGTGCTCATAACGCACAACACTATTTAGACAGGCATCAGACGTGATTACTTTAGTATTGGTGGGGGTTCTCACCTGTATATCATAACATAACTTGCTGATCAGAAGGCCTAGGCATCTAGCACATTCATAAGATATAAATGAATGACTTGCACCCGAATCAAATAGAGCAGTCATAGCATGATCATTGAGATAGATTGTACCTTGGATCATCTCAGATGATCGTTGAGCGTCCTCTCTAGTGAGTGCAAACACTCATCCTGCCGTCCTTGGCCTTGGATAAGTTATAGCTTGAGGACATTCTTTGGAAAAATGTCCGGGCTTTCTGCAGGTGTAACAAACGTTCTGGCCCATTAAACATGGTCTATCACCATGATTCTTTCCATACTTTTTGTAACATCCCGATTTTTGGTCTAGGAGAACTGGGAGGTAGTCTGATATGGGCAGGCTGCTAAACCCGTAGTCCCAGGGTAGTAATCTGATATGGGCGGATCACTTACCTGTATTTTGTAGGAATCTGAGGGATGAGCTAAGTCCTTTAGGATTTAAAGATGAGTTAAGTCTTTAACCTACAGAATCGGGACAGTTCACCTAGGTTCAAAATGAGGAATGTGAGGAATATCCCTTTGAGCAGAACTCCCCGAAACATACAGAGGGTTTTTAGGGACTAAACTAAGTCCAGGGACTGATATAGTGAAAGTCTCTAGAGATATGATGGCCATTTATGCAAAGAAAGGGATTAAATTACAAAAGAAAGAAAATGAAAGGGCTTAAGTGCAATTATGGAAAGTATAAAGCCAAAAAGGAAAAGTAGAGAAAAAGGTGGGGTCCTTAAGTGTAATTTTAGCCAAATAAAAGGGACTTAATTGAAAAGAAGAAAAGTTCCTTGGGGCTAAAGTATAATTAAAGAAAGTCAGGCCGGAAGTGGTTTGGACTGTTCGAAAGCATTTCAGTCCCAGATTTCACCGGTAGAGAAAGCAAGTGACGCTCAGTAATTTGGCTTAATACAGGAATTTTTGAAGACTCCAGATAGCCAGAAATGGACCGATCGTCCAAAAGTTATAAAAATTCATACCGGATATCCTAGATTTCAGATCTAGGTGAGAAAATACAGGATGATGCGTCTTATGGGGAGGATGTCAGGAAACTGACAGAATACCGATAGGAGGCCTGTAGAAAAAGTTATTCACAAATCAGAAAATCCAGACGGGAGTGTGAGGCCTCCGGGTATCAGATAGGGAAATTTATCGGTATTCGAAAAGGGACTGAATGAGTTCGGATAACCTCAGTCAGATGACTGGTATGACTCACAGGGATGCCTGATCACCGCAGGAAAGTGTATCGGACAGAAGGAGCCGGTGTCCGGATATGGGTATAAACGGTGAATAATAGATAAAATATTCAATAAACATTAACGGGGGAAGATTCCTCGTAATGCGTGCCATGAAGGTAATAGACTCTGAAAGGCCCAATAATGGCGCCAACAAAGGCCCAGTAAGACCCTTGGACTGATAGGTGGGCCAGTGTCCGGCAGAACCCCGGAAAAGTGCTAAATTACGAAAATGCCCCTGAGTTGTATTAAAGGGGTAGTAGATGTATGAAGGGTATTTTGGTCATTCTGGATAGGCCCAGAAGCCAAGGTACATACAGATAAAGTTACTTTGAGTCAGTATATACTGTGACAGAGTACAGAAGGGTGTAAAATGATGATTTTACCCTTAGGGTTAAAATAGGGCAAGAAGGGGACCTGGGGGTATTTGGGTAATTTGCCAAGGGATGTTTCTTGGAAATCGAGCCATCAGAGTACTTGGGCTAGATCAGAGACCCAAGATGATGTTCCCAGAGCCCAAAAACGTAGCCCATGAAGTATGTGGGAAAAAGTGGCATTAAAATACTATTTTAATGTTGTTTCCATAAAGTAAAGTTACTCGGTCGGCATGATAACCGAGGAGGTGATCAGATAAAGTCCAGGACTTATCTGGATAGCATTGGAAGGCATGAAAGGTCCCTTCTAAATGCCACATGGCGTCATCTTAGAGGAAGAAGAAAAGTTAAGGACACATGGCATAATCTTAGCTGGTGAGTCCAGTTTGTGGGAAATCAGACCGGACCGGTACTGGATTGGACTGGAACTGCTGAGTTAGCTGATGAGGTGTCCAAGAAGCTTGCAATTTTGCCATGTGAGAAATGTGCATGATGAGGTGTCCCATGAGGTGGCATGGAGATGATGTCATGCATGATGCAGTAAAAGGAATAAAGAAAAATAGGAAATTCTGGAAAAACCAGGACCACAGGATCAGATGGCTTCAAAATTACGGAAATGCCATTGACCAAAACTATAAATACCCCCCATTCATTCATCATGCACGGCCAAGAGCCTTTTTAGAGTGAGAAGGAAGTTCTTGAGAGAGAAAGTGAGAGAAAGAAAGAAGAAAGGAAGTTCTGGTGAAGTTGGAAGTAGTAGAGAAGTTCTGAAGTTCTGCTTTTGAGGTAGTAACTAATCCTAGCTTTTATGTAATGGCTTTGTGATTTGTTGTGCTATTGTTTGGGTGGATTGTTGTCTTATATGTTATGCTTGAAGCTCTATTACAATGCTATGATCATATGTTATTGAATATGGAAGCACGCACATACTTATCTGTACACAATCACAAGCAAGCACCGTCACTCTGCATTACATATATTGTTATGATTATTACTACTGAGATTCCCCCGAATCTCATTCCCATATATAACATTACAGGGGAGGTTCTGTCAAAATAAAATATGGAAATTTTAAGAGACGCCGTTAGGCTGCCAAAATTCTGGCAACGAAGAAGGAACAAAGAAAGGAACTGATACGTACTGTGTACGTAGGTGCTGTCTAAGGAGGCTGGAAGTGAGTGGACCTAGCAGGTTCATCCAGTCTTTCCTGGGTACTTACATAGAATGGTAGCTCCTACGGGATTACCGAATCGATACAAGATCAGTTACTTTCTACAGAAGGAATGTAGCGGTTATGCTACCGAAATTCGGGCAGAAAAAGATGTAATAGAAATATGAGAATTTTATATATGCTTTGTTGTATGACACTTTGTTATTCATTAATAAATATTGTTTGGCATGTTCAATTTGTGGATGACGAATTAAAAGAGAAATTCGCAGGTCCTGAGGTAGCAGTGTTTTGACCTCAGTTTGACCTAGTAAACGTAGGAGTTTGGCCACGAAATTTGGTGAGCCAGTTGTACACATCTGGGGCATTACGTGGATAGGTAATAAGCCTTGTTTGGATGTGTAGAATGACATTAACCAGTTCTCAAAATAAAGGTTCAGAATAAGGAACTTAAGAGTAAAATTTTAAATTTTTGGGCCTAAGTTAAGATATAATCAAGCTAATATTGCTTCCGCAAGTGTACTTTGAGGAGTCTAAGGGAGGAGTTTCACTTTTCACAAACTGGGGCCTTTGAATCCCTGTTGTTGGATCTGCCGCGAAAATTTCCTTTATTTGGCCTTTTGTTCTGCCACGGTCGCTTCCTCTTCTTATAGCCGCTCCCTCCTGCAGCTTCTTGATTCCGACCGGCCTTGTCAGGGGTCGCCTTATCCTTATTCCTGGATCTGGATAGCATTCGATGATTCATGCTGTTCTCTACAATTCGGCATGCTTCCACAGCCTTATTGAACTGGCTGTATTGTTGAGGAGTTAACTTCTCCTTTAGCATGGAATTCAACCCTCGAATCATTCTTTCGATCATCCAGCGTTCGTTATCCACTTGGCGTAGATACGTAGAATACTGGGATAGCTGGATGAACTTGGCCAAGTATTCGTCAAAAGCTTCTTTTTCTCCTTGTCTCAGTACAAGGAACTCGGCCTCCCTTTCATCTCTGACGGATTGAGGGAAATATTTCTCGTAAAATTGCTCAAGAAATACTTCCCAGGTAACTGGAATGTCTCTTGCTTGGAGAAGTAACTCTGTATTCTTCCACCATCTATCCGCATCCTTCTCCAATTGATAGATGGCCATTTGGGCCTTGGTTTTAGTTGGGCAGTCGAGGACCTTAAAGATCTTCTCTAATCTACTGACCCAATTCTCTGCTATCTGTACTTCGAATGTCCCTTCGAATATGGGAGGATTGTGCTTGCAAAACCGAACCATCCATTGTTGGATGCTAACTGCCTCCTCCCTCAATTCAACTCGTCTCTGGGGCTGTTCCGCCTGCTGTGGTACTTCTTCAGGTTCTCTACTAGTCGCTCCTGAAGGCTCTGGAGGTCTTAAATTACTTACAGCTGCTGCTACTGCTGCGGCTATGACAGCATCTCTTTCTTGCTCATTTCGTGCCTGAGCAGCTCTCATCTCTTCTATCATCTTTTGTTGTTGCTCTAATCGTTCTAAAATTAGTTAATTAAGATTTCCAGCTTCTTGTGGTTCCTCTGCTGGAATCGTTCTTCTTGTTCGAACCATTTTGTTATGTTCTAACACAAAAAGGAATACTATAAACAATAGCATTTCTCATTGCATTTCAAACATAACATACAAAGTACATATCACAGTCATACATATGCTACTGTACTGATCTTTTATACATTGGAAACATTACCCTAATTTTTCTTAAACTTTATTCTAATATATTCTCCTACTAGGTAGATCCAGTCGGAACAGTACAATATGGTTCTTTATTAAAATATTGGTCCAACTCCGATCTCCAGGTAGGAGTAGTTGGCAATACATCATTCATAATTTCTAGCCAAAGCCCCATGGTTAACACGTTTGGATCCCAGGCTTGATATATGGCTTTCACCCTTGTGATGAAATTCTGATAAACCATATAGCCTTGATCTACATCTCTAATCAGGGTCTGCCTCAGCCCATATAACTGTCGGGCTAATGCTACTGAGCTCTCAAATTGTTCTCTATTCAGGTTCCTCCCTGGGATCATTCTTACGATTAGACTTCCCAAATGTATCTCTACTTGGGTCACTTCGGGCCTACTGGGACCTGGCTCATTACTCTGATCACGTACTTGGATGGATCCTGAATTATCTGTTATATGCAAGGGTACCGCACTTATGGGAATGGCAAGAATAGGACCTTTCAATACCATTTCCTCCCGATCATCACACGGAAAGTTTGATCCTATCGAGGAACTTTCCTCTTCAGAGTCACCAACTACTGGAAGTGTCCAGGGGTCAGAATCATTGCTCATTATCTCCCCTTCTGAACTATCTGAACTAGAGACCTCTGGTCTTAACTCCTGTAACATCCCAGTTTTTAGGCCTAGAGATGTAGAGATAGCCTAAGATTAAGAGGCTACTAGACCCCTTTTTAGAAGAAGTTCCAGAGGAACGTAAAGAGTTTCAGGGACTGAGCTGCGAGTAAGTAAAGGTATGGGGACTTATGTGTAAACAGTGGAAGTCCCAAGGGGTAAATGGCCATTTGGGGATGATGTAAAGGTCAAAGATTCAAGAGTTGACCAGTTAGGTTGCGATGATAAAGAAGTTGGTCGCGACGAGAGTGTATTGTGGTCGCGACTAATATTGGCAGAGAAGATTGGTCGTGACAGATATGTATGTGGTGTCGCGACTAACGAGTAGAATAAGCTTGGTTACGACTAAAAAGTGATATGGTCGCGACAAAAGACTGTTATAGTCGCGACTAAAGGATATTGTGGTCGCGACTAATGAACAAAAAGATGTTATGTCGCGATAAGATGATGATGAGGTCGCGACTAGTGGCTAAAGTGGTGCCAAGCGTATGGGCCAAGAGTTGTGAAGGTCCAAATGAGATAGTTACCCAGTTAGAGATAGAACTGGGGAAAGAGGTCAGATACACAGGAAAGGTTATCTGGAGACCATGAGATGGGACCCACAAGATGCCACATGGCATTATAGTAGTGATTCAGTAACCTTTCGGTAGAGTAAAGTTACTCGGTTGGCACAAAAACCGAGGAAGTGATCAGATAAGTCTAGGACTTATCTGGGTAGCATTCGGAAGCGTGCAAGGTCTCTTCCAAGTGCCACATGGCATTGATCGGGAGGAAGCAGATAAAGCTGAGGACACGCATTATGAGGCAGGACTCTGGCCCGGTGAGTCAGCATGCTGAGGTGTCCAGGAATTGAGACATGTGATAAATGTGCATGCTGAGGTGTCCCGGTGAGGTGGCCTGGTGATGCAGTAAAGGAGGAATTAAGGAAAATAGGAAATTCCAGGAAAAACCAGGACCACAGGATTAGAGTTCATGGAAATTACGATATTCCCATTGGAGGCAATTACAAATACCCCCCTTGCCTTCATTTGCATTCACGCATGGGCAAGGCAAAGAGAGAGAAAGAAGAGAGAAAGGGAGAAGGAAGGGAAGAGAGAAAGGATGAAAGGAAGAAAGGAAGTTCTGGCAGAGCTGGAAGCAGAATAGAGATAGTAGGGTTATGCTAAGCTAGCCAGGTAGTAACTAATCCTAGCTTTTATGTATCGACTTTGTGATTTGATGTGCTATTGTTTGGTTGAATTGTTGTCTTATATGTTATGTCTGAAGCTCTACTGCAATGCTATGATCATATGTTATTGAGTATGGAAGCACGCAGCATACTTATCTGTACACAATCACAAGCAAGCACTGTCACACTGCATTACATATATTGTTATGATTGTTGCTACTGAGATTCCCCCGAATCTCATCCCCATACATAACCCATTACAGGGAGGTTATGCTGAAGTGGATTTTGAGAATGCTAAGAGACGCCGTTATGCTGCCGAAGTAAAGACTGAACATCAGTATATGATAAGTACTATGTACGTAGTGCTGTCTAAGGAGGCTAGAAGTGAGTGGACCTAACCGGTTCATCTAGTCTTTCCTGGGTACTACGTAGAATAGTAGTTCTTATAAGGGAATTACCGAATCAGTACAGTTCAGCTCTTTGTAGAGATGAAGCGTAGTGGTTATACTGCCGGAGTTTAGGAAGAAAGAGATGTAATAGAGAATGAAAGATTATGTATATGTCTTGTTGTGTATGCCTTGCTGTATGACATTACGTTATTCAATGATAAATATTGTTTGGCATATTCAATTTATGTATGGTAAATTAAGGGGAAATTCGTAGGTCCTGAGGCAGCAGTGTTTAGACCTCAGTTTGACCTAGTAAACAGAGGAGTCTGGCCACGAGATTTGGTGAGCCGGTAGTACACATCTGGGGCATTCCGTGAATAGGTAATAAGCCTCATTTGGATGTGTATAATGAGAGAAACCAGTTCTCAAAGTAAAGGTTCAGAATGAAGAACTTAAGAGTAAAAGTTCAATCTCTGGACTTAAGTTAAGCTAAAATAGCTTCCGCAAGTGTACTCTGAGGAGTCTAAAGGAGGATGTTTCAAATCCCATTGGTTTACTGTAGTTTCAGATCCAAATCTATGTCTAGCCATCCTGCAAACACTAACTTAGTGTCAATTCTGTCCCGTTTATTAGGGTATATTTATCTATTCAGAGCATTTCCTAAACCAGAATCCTTTGCTCTGATACCAAAATGTCACATCCTTATTTTTATATATCTTACGGACCATTCAGTAGCACTTAGAACCACTTTCAGGGTTACTGAAGTCTAAACTCTTAATCTGGAATTTTTTTCTCATCGGGTACTGTTCACTGTGGCAAATTCCAGATGAGTGACCTGACTTTGAAAAATCATAACTAATTCTACAAAAATATAAATGAAGTGGTTCAAATTGATACATGAAGATAACTTAATTATATTTCAGGAAAAAATCATTGGTTGACCATTCCTTGACAAATCCAATGTGGGTCAACGTTTCAACTTTACTGTTCATCCAGTGATTTTCTCCTGAATCCAGCATTCTGGTCCCAACTTTATCAATTTATATCTTTTCGTGTATACATACAAATGAGACACTCTATATATATAATTAAATATTAGGATGTCTACTATTTACTATAAAAATATCATATATTTATTCAACCATTTACTATTTTTAATGATTTATCAAACATCAATAGGTCTCCACGGATTACTGTTCACAAGGCCATTTTTCAGCAACCAACCTTACATATTAGTGCATACATACATCACATATCAGTCAAACATGTCAGATAACAATTATTTTTGAATAATCTGCTGTTATACATCAGTGCATGATTAACATCCTCATATTTCTATTACATTTTTGTTGTCTAAAATCCGGCAGCATAACTGCTATATTTCTTCTGTAGAAAGTAACTGATCTTGTACCGATTCGGTAATTCCTGTAGGAGCGACCATTCTACGTAAGTACCCAGGAAATACTGGATGAACCTGCTAGGTCCACTCACTTCCAGCCTCCTTAGACAGCATCTACGTACACAGTACGTATCAGTTTCTTTCTTTGTCCCTTCTTCGTTGCCAGAATTTCGGCAGCCTACCGGCGTCTCTTAAAATTTCCAAATTTTATTTTGACAGAACCTCCCCTGGAATGTTATATATGGGAATGAGATTCAAAAGAATCCTAGTAGCAACAATCATAACAATATATGTAATGCAGTGTGATAGTGCTTGCTTGTGGTTGTGTACAGATAAGTATGCTGCATGCTTCAATATTCAATAACATATGATCATAGCATTGTAATAGAGCTTCAAGCATAACATATAAGACAACAATCCAAACAAACAATAGCACAACAATTCACAAAGATATTACATAAAAGCCAGGATTAGTTACTACCTCAAAAGCAGAACTTCAGAACTTCTCTACTGCTTCCAACTCCACCAGAACTTCCTTTCTTCTTTCTTTTTCTCACTTTCTCTCTCAATAACTTCCTTATCTCTCTAAATGCTCCTTAGGCCATGGGAATGAAGACCTAGGGGGTATTTATAGTTTTGGTCAATGGCATTCTTATAATTTTGAAGCCATCTGATCCTGTGGTCCTGGTTTTTTCGGAATTTCCTATTTTTCTTTATTCCTTTTACTGCATCATGCATGACATCACTCAATGCCACCTCAAGGGACAACTCACCACCCACATTCTTCACATGGAGAAAATGGAGAGGAGAAAAGCCTTCTGGAAGCTTTTCGGTCCAATCCAGTACCGGTCCGGTCCGTCGCCTCAAAAACTGGACCGTTTTCTGAATCAAATTTTTTTGAAAACCTATATTATGTCTTCTTACCTTACATTCAGTATCTAGACCGTTTATATCATTAACATTTTTATACTGGGTCTAAACTCAATTACAGATCCCCTGCGAAATGACCAAAATACCCCTGGGTGCCCTATTATGCACTATCTTAACCCTAAGGGCAAAATTATCATTTTACACCTTTCTGTACCTCGTCAGGGCATATACTGAATCTGGTTAACTTCTCCTGTATATATCTTAGCCTCTAGGCTTGTCCAGAATGACCAAAATGCCCTTCATACGCCTATTAACCCTTTGGTACAACATAGGGGCATTTTTGTAATTTCGCACTTTTCTGGGGTTCTGCCGGACACTGGCCCACCTATCAGTCCAAGAGTCTTATTGGGCCTTTATTGGCGCCATTATTGGGCCTTTTTGGGTCCATTAACTTTATGGTACGTATTACGAGGAATCTTCCTCTGGCACAGTTTACTGAATATTTTATTATTATTCATCGTTTATACACCTTTCCGGACACCGGCTCCTTCTGCTAGATACACTGCCCTACTGTGTCTGGGCAGCCATTTAGGTCATAACGGGCATCTGACTGTTGTTACTCGATCTCATTCAGTCTTAGTTTAAATACAGATAAATCTCCCTATCGGATCCCTGGAGGCCTCATACCCCGTCTGGATTTTCTAATTCGCGGATAACTTTTCCTACAGACCTCCTATCGGTATTCTGTCAGTTTCCTGACATCCGCCCCATAAGGGTGCATCATCCTGTAATTTCTTACTTATATCTGAAATCTAGGGTATCCGGTAGGAATTTTTATAACTTTTGGACGATCAGTCCATTTCTGGCTATCTGGAGTCTTCAAAAATTCCTGTATTAGGCTGGATTACCCGGCGTCACTTGCTCTACCTACTGGTGGGATATGGGGCTGATCGGAGTACGATCATTGTTTTTGCCTATTTCCGGTCCCAGTTTTCATAATTACACTTTTGCCCCGGAAACTTTTCTTCTTTTCAACTAAGTCCCTTTATTTGGCTAAAATTACACTTAAGGACCCCACATTTTTGTCTACCTTTCTTTCCTAACCTTAAACTTTCCTTAATTGCATTTAAGTCATTTCATTTCCTTTCTTTTGCAATTTAATCATTTTCTTTACATAAAGGACCACATCTTTTTCCTGAAAAAGAACTCATACATTCCATCTAATCTGTACATAGAAATCAGTACAGAAAATTAAGGATATTACACAGAGCATAAGATTCTGGCACATAACAGAAGGTTCTGGCTCAGTGATGCTCTGGTCTAGTTAGACTGACCCCTTAAACAAGTTAGAAATTTGAACGATGCTCTCCCTAGAGTACAATACAGGGATGGTGTTCACTGCTCAGGGAAAGATTTAGACAGGAGACAGTGACACCCGGATAAATAAAACTATACCCTGAGCTTTACAGTCTTACTGTAACATCCAGATTTTTAGGTATAGGAGAACTGGGAGGTAGTCTGATATGGGCAGGCTATTAACCTGTAGTCCCAGGGTAGTAATCTGATATGGGCAGATCACTTACCTATATTTGGTAGGAATCTGAGGGATGAGCTAAGTTCCTCAGGATTTAAAGATGAGTTAAGTCTTTGACCTACAAAATAGGGACAGTTCACCTAGGTTCAAAAAGAGGAATGTAAGGATATCCTAAGTTTTAAGACTAGGAATTCTACAGGTAGCTAGATATGGGCTGGCTTCTGAGTAAGATAACCTGATATGGGTGGGTTGTTAAATGAAACATCCTTACTTTCCTATGTCTTAGGGACCATTTAGTAGCATTTAGAACCACTTTCAATGTCATTGAAGTCCAATTTCTCAATCTGGAGTTTTACTCTTATCGAGTACTGTTCACTGTGTAAATTCCAGATGAGTGACCCGACTTCGAAAAATCATAACTAATTCTAGAAAAATCTAAATGAAGTGGTTCCAATTGCTAAATGAAGATAACTCAATTATGTTTCAGGAAAAATAACTCGTTGACCATTCATTGACCAAGTCAACGTCAGTCAACGTGTCAAGTTTACTGTTCATTCCACGCTTTTCTCCCTGAATCCAGCATTCTGGTCCCAACTTTAATAATTTATATCTCCTTGTGTAGACATCCAAATGATACGTTTTATATATCAAATTAAAGCTTGGTATGTCTACTATTTACCATAAAAATTTCGTATATTTATTCATCCATTTACTATTTTTAATCATTTATCAAACATGACCTTATCACTATGTGTTACTGTTCACAGTGGTAATTTCCAGCATTTCTACTTTGCATACATATACATACATCCATCATATATCAGTCAAACATGCCAAACAACAATTATTATTAAATAATAAGTTGTTTTAGATCTGGCCATGTACATAAATTCTCATATCTCTATTACATCTTTTCCTGCCTGAAATTCGGCAGCATAATCGCTACGCTTCATCTATACAAAGAACTGAACCTTACTGATTCGGTAATCCCCTCATGAGAACTACCATTCTACGTAGTACCCAGGAAAGACTAGATGAACCGGCTAGGTCCACTCACTTCTAGCCTCCTTAGACAGCACTACGTACACAGTACTTATCATATACTGATGTTCAGTCTTTACTTCGGCAGCATAACGGCGTCTCTTAAAATTCCCAGAATTCATTTTGACATAACCTCCCCTGTAATGGTTTACTTATTGGGATGAGATTCGGGGGAATCTCAGTAGCAACAATCATAACAATATATGTAATGCAGAGTGACAGTGCTTGCTTGTGATTGTGTACAGATAAGTATGCTGCGTGCTTCCATGCTTAATAACATATGATCATAGCATTATAGCAGAGCTTCAGACATAACATATAAGACAACAATCCAACCAAACAATAGCACAACAAATCACAAAGCCATTACATAAAAGTTAGGATTAGTTACTACCTGGCTAGCTTAGCAGAACTCCACTATCTTTATTCTGCTTCCAGCTCCGCCAGAACTTCCTTACTTCCTTTTCTCCTTTCTCTCTTCCTTTAATTCTCCTTCTCTCTCTTCTTTCTCTCCCTTACCCAAGCTATGCGTGAATGCAAATGAGCCAAGGGGGCGTATTTATAATTGCCTTCAATGGTAATTCTGTAATTACCATGAACTTTGATCCTGCGGTCCTGGTTTTTCCTATTTTTCTTAATTGCTCCTTTACTGCATCATGCATGACATCATCGGGACACCTCACCAGGACACCTCAGCGCCACATTTATCACATGTCTAAAATCCTGGACACCTCAGCAGCTGACTCAGCAGGCTGACTCACCGGTCCAGTCTCTTGCCTCGTAGTACGTGTCATCAATTTTTTCTTCTGCCTTTATGTTGGCGCCATGTGTCATCTTACTGGCACCTGTCACGCCTTCCAATGCTATCCAGATAAATCCAGGACTTTATCTGATCACCTCCTCGGTTATCGTGCCAACCGAGTAACTTTATTTTATTGAAACAACATTAAAATAATATTTTAATGCCACTTTTTCCCACATACTTCATGGGCTACGTTTTTGGGCTCTGGGAATGTTGTCTTGGATCCTGATCAAGCTCAAGTACTCTGATGGCTCGATTCCCAAGAAACAGCCCTTTGCAAATTACCAAAATGCCCTTGGGTGCCCTTTCTTGCACTATTTTAACCCTAAGGGTAAAATGTCATTTTACACCCTTCTGTACTCTGTCAGGGCATATACTGACTCTAAGTAACTTTATCTGTATATACCTTGGCTTCTGGGCCTGTCTAGAATGACCAAAATGCCCTTCATTCATCTGTTACACTTTTGTACAACACAGGGGCATTTTCGTAATTTCGCACTTTTCCGGGGTTTCTGCCGGACACTAGCCCACCTATCAGTCCAAGGGTCTTACTGGGCCTCTGTTGGCGCCATTATTGGGCCTTTCTGGGTCCAATACCTTCATGGCACATGTTACGAGGAATCTTCCCCCGTTAATAATTATTGAATATTTTATCTATTATTCACCGTTTATACACATATCCGGACACCGGCTCCTTCTGTCCGAAACACTAGCCTGCGGTGTTCAGGCATCCCTGTGAGTCATATCAGTCATCTGACTGAGATCATCCGAACTCATTCAGTCCCTTTTTAAATACCGATAAATCTCCCTATCGGATCCCTGGAGGCCTCACACTCCCGTCTGGATTTTCTAATTTGCGAATAACTTTTTCTACAGGCCTCCTATCGGTATTCTGTCAGTTCCCGACATCCGTCCCATAAGGACGTATCATCCTGTATTTTCTCACCTAGATCTGAATTCTAGGATATCCGGTATGAATTTTTATAACTTTTGGACGATCACTCAATTTCTGGCTATCTGGAGTCTTCAAAAATTCCTGTATTAAGCCAGATTACCGAGCATCACTTGCTCTCTCTACCGGTGAAATCTGGGACTGAAATGCTGTCGGACAGTCCAAACCACTTCCGGCCTGACTTTCTTTAATTACAATTTAGCCCCAGGGAACTTTTCTTCTTTTCATTTAAGTCCTTTTTTATTTGGCTAAAATTACACTTAAGGACCCCACATTTTTGTCTACTTTCCTTTTTGTCCTTGAAACTTTCCATAATTGCACTTAAGTCCTTTCATTTTCTTTACTAGGTCTAGGGGCATTATTGTCTTTTCATATTTTACCAGAGTATTCTCTGGCCCTGGTCAACTATCCAGATACCCCTTCTTGACTGTCTAACCTTAGCCAAATGACCAAAATACCCTTTACTCATTCTTCAGTTATTCTATAACATAAGGGCATTTTCGTCATTTTGCAGCTTTTTCCCCGGACACCGGCCCCTCTTACCCCTGAACTGGTATTATGGGCTTGGGCCTTCCCTGGTGTCACTACGGGCCTTAGACAACACTGTATGGCCTCTGGCCATAGTCCGATCATCTCTATTCGGACTGCTCTTCCTTTACCAATTATAACTGTAATTTCCCATCTTCGAGGATTTTTACAGAAAAATCGGGACCTTAAATCAAAATTCTGTGACTCCTCATTCAATCCGGAATCCTTTTCTCTATCTCCCGGTATTTTCAGATATTTTATCCAGACCGGGCTGTTTTGGCCTGAAAAAGCACTCACGCGCACACTTTTCCAAAATGACCATTTTACCCCTGGTCATATTTCTAAGTCTTTCATACACCTAGAGACCTCATATGCACATTTCACAGTTCAGTGAAATGATCAGCATAATTTTCTCTATTTTCTGGCAAAATATGGTACTCATCGGCTACCAGTCCGATCTTTCCCATAATTACGATTATGCCCTTGAATTCTCTTCCTGGCATCTGTAGGCCTAAAAATTGGGGTGTTACATTTCTACCCCCCTTAAAATAAATTTCGTCCTCGAAATTTACTTGGCATCTTAGTCAACGATCTTGGATATAGCTCTTCTGTATATCCTTTCCTGGTTTATGACTAAGGCTTGGGGCATTCCTCCTCTTATGCTTATGGACAATTCATTACACTTGTGAGTAGTGTCCATTTTTTTCATATCTTATCCCTTAGAATTTTGATGTAATTCTGGGGTCTACCTCACTCCTCTTATACTTTGCAAATCTCTCAGGAGAAATATTGTTCTTCTGACTTCCTTTCTCCTGATACGAGATCATAACCCAGATAACTTCTCAGACTTTTCTTAACTGTTCTCATAACTTCATGCATCTATGCCAAACCTTTGTGGCATTTGCACTTTCTTATCCCTTCTTAGGGCTTACATATCATTAGGCTACTCTTGCCTTAGCACCTTTCAATTTAACGTGCTACTGAGTTAGGGCTAGATTACTCTTTATATAGCTTTAGGCCCTAGCAATCTCTTTCTTATAGAACTACGTTCTATCTCTACTTTGCCTTAGACCCTCTTCTCTAGGTCTCTCTGGCCTTTTAATCTCTCATGACTTGTTATCATGACCACTTTCTTTAGATCCGAAAAGAACTCTTCATTATTCATATCATCATCTAGGCATATAGTTCCTTACAGCTCAGTCACCCTTACAGCTATGGTTCTTCTTAACCATTCTTAGGGTCGACCTTAGGGAATATTGAAGACTGTGTTTGGGGTAAGAGCAAATACCTTTCCTAGGGATGTTCGCATTCTTAGGCAACTTTTTGCAAAGTGGCCTTTCTTACCACAACTGCTTTGCCCTGCTCGACACTCCCATGTGCCATGGCTCTTTCCACCACATGGACATCTCTGCTCTCCAATCTGATCATTACCTTGATCAGTCCCTTGCCTGAACCATTGCCTCTTTCTCTTACTATTGGCTTTACAACTTGAGCTACCTCCCAGAGTGCTCTTGGCCAATGCTTTTCTATTCTCAACAAATAGAAGATTCTATTCTTTACTTCTCAGGCATACTTCTACCAAACTTTGAATATCAGTACTCAGCTTTGGACTTGGACTCCGTCTTTACTAAGGGAAAGCTAAGTTTAGTCTGTATACTATAGGCTATCTGAGAAAAACCATTATAAAATAATTTCTCTGGGTGAGTTTATCAACTAGTGAAGCTTCCTCACCTTAACTCCGTCTTTGGCATTCATCTTCCCAAAGAGATACTACATTGTACTCATATCTCATGGCTCATTACTTTCCTTAGGCTAGGTCTAACTGTGACCTCGGGATCTAACTACGATCAACCGTTAGCCTTTTCAGAATCTAACTGCGACTCTGAAGCTGTTAGGATCTATCTGCGATCCTAGAGCCATGCTAGGATCTAACTGTGACCCTCCAGAATCTAACTGCCATTCTGTTGTACTGTATATCTCCCGAAGATTTTAAACCAACAGACTAAGTTATAAGGTTAACTGCTTCCACCTGTTGATAACTCCATAAACATTTGAAAATTTTATAGCCTCATATCATTTACCCAGACTTTACTTACTTCCTCTCTTACTCAGGAGTTCCTTCTCATCTTTCAACCTGTGCTCTAACTACGAGCTATTTGAACTATGCTCTAACTGTGAGCATTCTATATCAGATCCAACTCTTATCTGAAGAGTGATCTATACTCATCTGAATCTAGCTCTATCTGAGAGCCACCTGTTTCAGATCCAACTCTTATCTGAAGAGTGATTAGAAACAATCCCTTTACCGTTATCTGTATACCATTCCGCTCAATAGAAATGGCCCTGAGTACTGTATTCACAAGCTTATAGAAATACCTGAGTAACCTCAATCATATCTGAGTAACCTCAATCATACATCATGTCTGAGTATCATATCATAACTTATCGTCCCATCAATTGAGACTATCTATCATCCTCAAAACAATCATATCATCCTCATATCATATGGTATGGGAGCAACCTACTTTCTCATAACTTTCTTATCTCATATATGTACTCATATATACTCTACCCTGCATGCACTGCAAAAGGGGAGTTCCATTCATCATAGCATACTCTAACATGCATGTCATCCTATGACAACTGCAAGGAGATGCAACTTTCATATCTTATGGCAACATGAGCCATATCATCATCATATTTTGCTCAACCATCCATTAGACATCATAATAGTCTAAATAAGCCTCAAACGTATTTCCTTTATCATATTATTTGTCAGATCATCATCTGATCATACTATCAATCGCATTATCTGTCAGATTATCAATCACATAATCAGGATCTGACAAGCACATCTGTCTATCTTACTTAGGCTGCCACACTACCCTCTTACCAGGGTATAGACTCAACCCTTCACTACTTTATCTTACATAAGGAATAGGGGAGTCATTTTATCTCTTAACTGTGGCTATCTCTTTACTATCTTTCAACTTCTTCTATCTATCCATCAGTCCTAGTCTATTCTTGACCGGACTATGATTACTTATTGGTCTTTCTCTTTATCCTAACGAACTTGAGTCGCATGGATCTCATTCATCATCTTTTACTATTACTTCTATTCTCTAGGGTATTCTCCCCTAGGTCTATTACTTCTTCGTGATGGAATCCCTCTGCTCAGGGAACATTTAGCTCTTTATCTATTAACCATCACGTCTCTAACCTTAGGCCATGTGCTAGGATCATTCCTAGGCAAATCTCAATCTAACTTTTAGGTCTTCTATTCAGATTAGCTGAATAAAACCCCTGTAATGTAGATCTACTCTTAGTTATCACATGGAGGATCTACTTTTTCACATTGTCTTAAACTGATCTTTCGTACCTCAGTACCTTTGTACTGTCTGGCTTACCATATGCTATACCAATCCTCTAGCTGGTGGACTTCAGCAAGTTTGGTACCTTCATTCTCTTCATCATATGGCCTCTGCCAATTATAGTCGCGACTTGAGAACTTCATAGTCGCAACTCACATGCTCTGTGACTTTTAGTCGCGACCGTCGCACACTACTCGTCACAACCTGGCATCTCTGCATCCTTTAGTCACGACCTATCTCTCATAACATCGTGACCTGGACTCCTTTATACACTGGTCGCGTACTGCAATATTACTCATCGCGACTTGAGGTCTTCTTACGTCACAACATCAACTTATCTGTACATATTAGTCGCGACATAAGACCCCTCTTCTCTACTTCCTACTTTTAAAACATGTAGTCATACTCATCCTCATACAACGGCAACATACTAGGTATAGGGTAGCACAATAGTGTGCATACTGGACAATACAATCCAATCCAATACAGGATTTATCCATTCATTAGCCAGTGGAAACAGAACACAAATAAACTCGTACCTTAGTTTGGCACAGGAGACTTTCTTATCTCGTTGCTAGTCAGGGTATATATTCTTCCCTAAGTCGGGTATCTTTCGCCTGTTGTGTTCTGTAGACACTCCCTGGCATAATGTCCATACTTTCCACACCTATAGCGTAACCCTTGACCTACTGGACAAGGCCTCATACCATGGTCTCGACCACAGTTCCTACATTCATTAGGCCTTAGTTGCCTACTAACTTCTCTTGGCCCACTACCTGGCCTACTTCCTTGCTTCTTATTAACTTTTGACCCATATGCTGGCCCATTTCTCTTCTTACTGTTCCTTCTCAAGGAACCTGGTGGCATCACTTTCAGTGGTACTGATGGAGTTGGCTCACTCTTTTCTGGTTATTGCACATTCTTCTCTAACTTATAAACTGCCACCTGGGTCTTTCTTTCAGTGGGACATTCTAAAACCTTAAAGATTTTCTCTAACTGGCTTACCCAATCCTCAGCTACTTGAGTGTCAAAAGTCCCTTCAACCTGGGCGGATTAAACTTATGGAATCATTCCATCCATGTTTGCAGACTTTCCTGGTTATTGTCATTTCCTATAGACCTCTGATGTCTATTCATTCCAGTCTGCCCATAATCTGGCTGAGGTTCAGGTTCTATATCATTCTCTGGTACTACCTCCTTCCCAGACTGCTGTAATCTTGCAACCGCAGCAGCAACCGCCGTAGTGATAGCAGAATCTCGCTCTTGATCTTGGCGAGCCTGGGTTGCCCACATCTCATTGTGACTTATGACTTAACTTGTTGTAACTTGGATATCTGGCATCCTCACCATAGTATCTGGTTACAACATGATACCTCGAGCTGCTCTTTGCAGCTTCCTCGGTCATAAACTGATCAGCTTCCGTCTCTATCTCTGGAGGAAACTGCCTCTTAAACCTTGTTCTGCTTAGTCCAGCCATATTGTTTTAATAAACACGAGACCTTGACTGTATCGGCTGACTAAGATTAGCCCATCATAATCATATCCTTCGTAAGACTATAGAGCTCGGGGTCCAGCCTCATACATCTGGGTGTCACTGTCTTTTGTCTAAACCTTTCCAAGCAGTGAACACCATCCCTATATCCTACTCTAGGGAGAGGACCACTCAAACTTCTCATTTGTTTAAGGAATCAAACTAACTAAACCAGAGCATCAATGAGCCAGAACCTTCTGTTCTGTGCCAGAATCTTATGCTCGGAGCCAGAACCCTTTGTTCTGTGCTAACCTTATTCTGCACTAACACCATAAATTATCTATTCAGAGCATTTCCTAAGCCAGAATCCTTTGCTCTGATACCAAAATGAAACATCCTTACTTTCCTATGTCTTAGGGACCATTTAGTAGCATTTAGAACCACTTTCAAGGTCATTGAAGTCCAATTTCTCAATCTGGAGTTTTACTCTTATCGAGTACTGTTCACTGTGTAAATTCCAGATGAGTGACCCGACTTCGAAAAATCATAACTAATTCTAGAAAAATCGAAATGAAGTGGTTCCAATTGCTAAATGAAGATAACTCAATTATCTTTCAGGAAAAATAACTCGTTGACCATTCATTGACCAAGTCAACGTCAGTCAACGTGTCAAGTTTATTGTTCATTCCACGCTTTTCTCCCTGAATCCAGCATTCTGGTCCCAACTTTAATAATTTATATCTCCTTGTGTAGACATCCAAATGATACGTTTTATATATCAAATTAAAGCTTGGTATGTCTACTATTTACCATAAAAATTTCGTATATTTATTCATCCATTTACTATTTTTAATCATTTATCAAACATGACCTTATCACTACGTGTTACTGTTCACAGTGGTAATTTCCAGCATTTCTACTTTTCATACATATACATACATCCATCATATATCAGTCAAACGTGCCAAACAACAATTATTATTAAATAATAAGTTGTTTTACATCTGGCCATGTACATAAATTCTCATATCTCTATTACATCTTTTCCTGCCTGAAATCCGGCAGCATAACCGCTACATTTCATCTATACAAAGAGCTGAACCGTACTGATTAGGTAATCCCCTCATGAGAACTACCATTCTACTTAGTACCCAGGAAAGACTAGATGAACCGGCTAGGTCCACTCACTTCTAGCCTCCTTAGACAGCACTACGTACACAGTACTTATCATATACTGATGTTCAGTCTTTACTTCGGCAGCATAACGGCGTCTCTTAAAATTCCCAGAATTCATTTTGACATAACCTCCCCTGTAATGGTTTACTTATTGGGATGAGATTCGGGGGAATCTCAGTAGCAACAATCATAACAATATATGTAATGCAGAGTGACAGTGCTTGCTTGTGATTGTGTACAGATAAGTATGCTGCGTGCTTCCATGCTTAATAATATATGATCATAGCATTACAGCAGAGCTTCAGACATAACATATAAGACAACAATCCAACCAAACAATAGCAGAACAAATCACAAAGCCATTACATAAAAGCTAGGATTAGTTACTACCTGGCTAGCTTAGTAGAACTCCACTATCTTTATTGTGCTTCCAGCTCCGCCAGAACTTCCTTACTTCCTTTTCTCCTTTCTCTCTTCCTTTAATTCTCCTTCTCTCTCTTCTTTCTCTCCCTTACCCAAGCTATGCGTGAATGCAAATGAGCCAAGGGGGGTATTTATAATTGCCTTCAATGGTAATTCTGTAATTACCATGAACTTTGATCCTGCGGTCCTGGTTTTTCCTGGATTTTCCTATTTTTCTTAATTGCTCCTTTACTGCATCATGCATGACATCATCGGGACACCTCACCAGGACACCTCAGCGCCACATTTATCATATGTCTAAAATCCTGGACACCTCAGCAGCTGACTCAGCAGGCTGACTCACCGGTCCAGTCTCTTGCCTCGTAGTACGTGTCATCAATTTTTTCTTCTGCCTTTATGTTGGCGCCAAGTGTCATCTTACTGGCACCTGTCACGCCTTCCAATGCTATCCAGATAAATCCAGGACTTTATCTGATCACCTCCTCGGTTATCGTGCCAACCGAGTAACTTTATTTTATTGAAACAACATTAAAATAATATTTTAATGCCACTTTTTCCCACATACTTCATGGGCTACGTTTTTGGGCTCTGGGAATGTTGACTTGGATCCTGATCAAGCTCAAGTACTCTGATGGCTCGATTCCCAAGAAACAGCCCTTTGCAAATTACCAAAATGCCCTTGGGTGCCCTTTCTTGCACTATTTTAACCCTAAGGGTAAAATGTCATTTTACACCCTTCTGTACTCTGTCAGGGCATATACTGACTCTAAGTAACTTTATCTGTATATACCTTGGCTTCTGGGCCTGTCCAGAATGACCAAAATGCCCTTCATTCATCTGTTACACTTTTGTACAACACAGGGGCATTTTCGTAATTTCGCACTTTTCCGGGGTTCTGCCGGACACTAGCCCACCTATCAGTCCAAGGGTCTTACTGGGCCTCTGTTGGCGCCATTATTGGGCCTTTCTGGGTCCAATACCTTCATGGCACACGTTACGAGGAATCTTCCCCCGTTAATAATTATTGAATATTTTATCTATTATTCACCGTTTATACACATATCCGGACACCGGCTCCTTCTGTCCGAAACACTAGCCTGCGGTGTTCAGGCATCCCTGTGAGTCATATCAGTCATCTGACTGAGATCATCCGAACTCATTTAGTCCCTTTTTAAATACCGATAAATCTCCCTATCGGATCCCCGGAGGCCTCACACTCCGTCTGGATTTTCTAATTTGCGAATAACTTTTTCTACAGGCCTCCTATCGGTATTCTGTCAGTTTCCCGACATCCGTCCCATAAGGACGTATCATCCTGTATTTTCTCACCTAGATCTGAATTCTAGGAGATCCGGTATGAATTTTTATAACTTTTGGATGATCAGTCCATTTCTGGCTATCTGGAGTCTTCAAAAATTCATGTATTAAGCCAGATTACCGAGCGTCACTTGCTCTCTCTACCGGTGAAATCTGGGACTGAAATACTGTCGGACAGTCCAAACCACTTCCGGCCTGACTTTCTTTAATTACAATTTAGCCCCAGGGAACTTTTCTTCTTTTCATTTAAGTCCTTTTTTATTTGGCTAAAATTACACTTAAGGACCCCACATTTTTGTCTACTTTCCTTTTTGTCCTTGAAACTTTCCATAATTGCACTTAAGTCCTTTCATTTTCTTTACTAGGTCTAGGGGCATTATTGTCTTTTCATATTTTACCAGAGTATTCTCTGGCCCTGGTCAACTATCCAGATACCCCTTCTTGACTGTCTAACCTTAGCCAAATGACCAAAATACCCTTTACTCATTCTTCAGTTATTCTATAACATAAGGGCATTTTCGTCATTTTGCACCTTTTTCCCCGGACACCGGCCCCTCTTACCCCTGAACTGGTATTATGGGCTTGGGCCTTCCCTGGTGTTACTACGGGCCTTAGACAACACTGTATGGCCTCTGGCCATAGTCCGATCATCTCTATTCGGACTGCTCTTCCTTTACCGATTATAACTGTAATTTCCCATCTTCGAGGATTTTTACAGAAAAATCGGGACCTCAAATCAAAATTCTGTGACTCCTCATTCAATCCGGAATCCTTTTCTCTATCTCCCGGTATTTTCAGATATTTTATCCGGACCGGGCTGTTTTGGCCTGAAAAAGCACTCACGCGCACACTTTTCCAAAATGACCATTTTACCCCTGGTCATATTTCTAAGTCTTTCATACACCTAGAGACCTCATATGCACATTTCACAGTTCAGTGAAATGATCAGCATAATTTTCTCTATTTTCTGACAAAATATGGTACTCATCGGCTACCAGTCCGATCTTTCCCATAATTACGATTATGCCCTTGAATTCTCTTCCTGGCATCTCTAGGCCTAAAAATTGGGGTGTTACATTAAACAGCCTCCCTTAGACCCCTTAGAGTACACCTGCGGAAGCTAGATAGCTTGATTATACCTTAACTTAAACCCAGCCATCCAAAATTTTACTCTTAAGTTCATTATTCTGAACTTTTACTTTGGGTACTGATTAATCTCATTCTACACATCCAACTGAGGCTTATTACCTATCCATCCAATGCCCCAGATGTGTACTATTGGCTCACCAAATTTTCTGGCCAACCTCTTCCGTTTACTAGGTCAAACTGAGGTCAGAACACTGCTACCTCATGACCTGCGAATTTCTCTCTTAATTTCTCATACATCAATTTAAACATGCCAAACAATATTTATTATTAACTAACAAATTGTCATACAGCAGGGCATATATAAAATCCTCATATTTCTATTGCATCCTTCCTGCCTAAAATCCGGCAGTATAACGGCTAGGCTTCATCTGTAAAAGTAACTGATTTTTTACTGATTCGGTAATTCCCGTGAGAACTACCATTCTACGTAAGTACCCAGGAAAGACTGGATGAACCGGCTAGGTCCACTCACTTCTAGCTTCCTTAGACAGTACCTACGTACATAGTACGTATCATCTCCTTTCTTCACTACTTATATTTTGCCTTAATTTTGGCAGTATAACGGCGTCTCTTAGCATTCTCAAAATTTACTTCGACATAGCCTCCCCTGTAATGTGTTATTTGGGATGAGATTCGGGGGAATCTCAGTAGTAATAATCAGAACAATATATGTAATACAGTGTGACAGTGCTTACTTGTGATTGTGTACAGATAAGTATGCCGTGTGCTTCCATACTCAATAACATATGATCATAGAATTGCAGTAGAGCTTCAAGCATAACATATAAGACAACAATCCAACCAAACAATAGCACAACAAATCACAAAGCCATTACATAAAAGCTAGGATTAGTTACTACCTGGCTAGCTTAGCAGAACTTCCTTTCTTTCTTCCTTCCTTTCTCTCTTTCTTTCCTTCTCCTTTTCTCTCTTCTTTCTCTCTTTTTTCCTTTCCAATCCGTGAAGCCAAATGAATGGGGGAAGGGGGTATTTATAGTTTCTTCTGATAGCAATTTTGTAATTTCCAAGAACTCTGAACTTGTGCCTACCGATTTTCCTGGAATTTCCTATTTTCTTTATTTCCTTTACTGTATCATCATGACATCATGCTGACTCATAGCCTTTCATAATTACCTGCTGACTCAGCATGCTGACTCAACATGCTGACTCAGTGCCCCTCATAATTACTTGCTGACTCAGCCTGCAGACTCACCAGTTCAAAGTCTTGCATCGTAATATGTGTCCTTAGCTTTATCTTCTTCCTCCAGATCAGTGCCATATGGCACCAAGGTGGCACCCTTCACGCCATCCAATGCTATCCAGATAAGTCCAAGACTCTATCTGATCACATCCTCAGTTATCATGCCAATCGAGTAACTTTACTTTCTGGAAAAGTCACCAAAATATCATTTTAATGCCACTTTTCCTCACATCACTACTGGGCCACGTTTTTGGACCTCTGGAATATCATCTTGGGTCTCTGATCAAGTCCAAGTACTCTGATGGCTCGATTCCCAAGACACATCCCTTGGTAAATTACCAAAATGCCCTTGGTTCCTCTTTATTTACCTTAATAAGTCTAGGGGCAATATCGGCTTTTCTTGTAATATCCTTAATTTTCTGTACTGGTTCCTATGTACAGAATAAACGGAATATATGAGCTCTGTTTCAGGAAAAAGATGTGGTCCTTTATGTAAAGAAAATGATTAAATTGCAAAAGAAAGGAAAAGAAAGGACTTAAATGCAAATATGGAAAGTTTAAGGTAAGGAAGGAAAGGTAGACAAAAATGTGGGGTCTTAAAGTGTAATTTTAGCCAAATTAAGGGACTTAATTATAAAGAAGGAAAAGTTCCCTGGGGCTAAAGTATAATTAAAGAAAATAGGCCAGAAGTGGTTTGCACCGCCCGACAGCATTTCAGTCCCAGATTCTACCCGAAGGTAGGGTAGGTGACGCCGGGTAACCAAGCCTAATACCGGAATTTTTGAAGACTCCAGATAGCCAGAAATGGACTGATCGTCCGAAAGTTATAAAAATTTATACCGGATACCCTAGATTTCAGATATAAGTGGGAAAATATAGGATGATGCCCCCTTATGGGACGGAGGTCAGGAAATTGACAGAATACCGATAGGAGGTCTGTAGGAAAAGTTATCTGCAAATTGGAAAATCCAGACGGGAGTGTGAGGCCTCCGGGGATCCGGGTTGGAGATTTATCGGTATTTTTAAAGGGGCTAAATGCGATCGAATGACTTCGGTCAGATGACCGTTATAACCCCCAAGGATGCCTGAACACAGTTGGACACTGTATCTGGGAAAAAGAGCCGGTGTCCGAAAAAGGTGTACAATCGGTAAATAATAGTTAAAATATTCAATGAACTGTGTTAAAGGAAGATTTCTCGTAATGCGTGCCATACAGGTAATGGACCCAGGAAGCCCAAAAATGGCGCCATTAGAGGCCCAATAAGACTCTTGGACTGATAGGTGGGCCAGTGTCCAGCAGAACCCCGGAAAAGTGCGAAATTACGAAAATGCCCCTATGTTGTACAAAAAGGGCAGCAGATGAATAAAGGGTATTCTGGTCATTTTGGACAGACCCAGAGGTCAAGACATGTCTAAATAAGGTTGACTAGAGCCAGTATAAGCTTTGACCGGGTCCAGAAAGGTGTGAAATGATGATTTTGCCCTTAGGATTAAAATAGGACAAGATAGGGCACCAAGGGCATTTTGGTCATTTCGCAGGGGATCTGTAATTGAGTCTGGACCTAGTATTAAAAAGTTAATGATATAAAGGGTCTAGATACTAAATGTGAGGTCAGTAGACATAAAAAGGATCTTCAGAAACATCAGATGCAGAAAACAGCACGTTTTTCGAGGCGATGGACCGGGCCGGTGCCGGATTGGACCGGAAAGCTTCCAGAACCTCCAAATTTCGTCACATGACGAATATGGGTGATGAAGTGTCCTATGAGGTGTCCCATGAGGTGTCCAGGGTGATGCAGTAAAAGAGAATTAAAGAAAATAGGAAATTCCAGGAAAAACCAGGACCACAGGATCATAAGTCTTCCTAATTACAAGATTGCCATTGCTCAACACTATAAATACCCCCCCTTACTCCTTCATTTCGGTGCAAGCAAGAAAGAGAGGAAGAAAGAAGTTCTTGAGAGAGAAAGTGAGAGAAAGAAAGAAGTAAGGAAGTTCTGGTGAAGTTGGAAGTAGTAGAGAGGTTCTGAAGCTCTGCTTTTGAGGTAACAACTAATCCTAGCTCTTATGTAATGTCTTTGTGATGTGTTGTCTTGTTTGGTTGATTGTTGTCCTATATGTTATGCTTGAAGCTCTATTCCAATGCTATGATCATATATTATTGAATATGGAAGCATGCAGCATACTTATCTGTACACAGTCACAAGCAAGCACCGTCACTCTGCATTACATATTTTGTTATGATTATTGTTACTGGGATTCTTTTGAATCTCATTACCAAACATAACATTACAGGGGAGGTTCTGTCAAAATAAAATTTGGAAATCTTAAGAGACGCCGGTAGGCTGCCGAAATTCCGGCAACGAAGACGGAACAAAGAAAGGAACTGATACGTACTGTGTACGTAGTGCTGTCTAAGGAGGCTGGAAGTGAGTGGACCCAGAAGGTTCATCCAGTCTTTCCTGGGTACTACGTAGAATGGTAGTTCTCATAAGGGAATTACCGAATCGGTACAACATCGGTTACTTTCTAAAGAAGAATCGTAGCAGTTATGCTGCCGGATTTTAGACAGAGAAGGATGTAATAGAATATGAGGGAGTTAATCATGCACTGATATATAACAGTTGATTATTTGATATTAATTGTTATCTGGCCTGTATGACTGATATGTGTTGGTTGTATGCTTGGGTATGTAAAGACTAAATGCTGAAAATAGGCTCAGTGAACAGTAACCCGTGAAGACCCATTCATGTTTGATAAATTATTAAAAATAGTAAATGATTGAATTAATGTACGAAATTTATAGGGTAGAAAGTAGACATACTAATATTTAATTTGATATATAGAATGTATAATTTGGATGTATACACGAAAAGATATAAATTGTTAAAGTTGGGACCAGAATGCTGGATTCAGGAGAAAGTCATTGGATGAACAGTAATATTGGAACGTTGACCCACGTTAAAATTGTCAAGGATTGGTCAACCAATGATTTTTCCCTGAAATATATTTGAGTTAGCTTCATTTAGCAATTGGAACCACTTCATTTCGATTTTTCTATAATTAGTTATGAATTTTCAAAGTCAGGTCACTCATCTGGAATTTGCCACAGTGAACAGTACTCGATATGAATAAAATTCCAGATTAAGTGTTTAGACTTCAATGACCCTGAAAGTGGTTTAAGTGCTACTGAATGGTCCCTAAGATGTATAAAAAATAAGGATGTGACATTTTGGTATCAGAGCAAAGGATTCTGGCTTAAGAAATGCTCTGAGTAGATGATTTATAGAAAGATATACCATGATAAAGCCGTCATAATTGACACTAAGTTAGTGTTTGCAGGATGGCTAGACATAGATTTGGGTCTGAAACTACAGTAAACCAATGGGAATTAAGACCAGAGGTCTCTAGTTCAGATAGTTCAGAAGAAGAGATAGTAAGCAATGATTCTGACCTCTGGACACCTCCAGTAGCTAGTGATTCTGAGGAGGATAGTTCCTCGGTAGGATCAAACTTTCCAATTGATGATCAAGAGGTGATGATAACAGAAGGCCCTATTTCTGCCATTCCCATAAGTGCGGTACCCTTGAATATAACAGACAGTTCAGGATCCAGTCAAGTACGTGTTCAGAGTAATGCGCCAGATCCCAGTAGGCCCGAAGTGACTCTAGTAGAAATGTATTTGGGAGGTTTAATCGTAAGAATGGTCCCAGGGAGGAACCTGAGTAGAGAGCAACTTGAGAGCTCGGTAGCATTAGCCCGACAACTATACGAGTTGAGGCAGACCCTGTTCGAAAACATAGATCAAGATTATTCGGTCTACCAGGAGTTTATCACAAGGGTGAAAGCCATATATCAAGCCTGGGATCCAAATGTGTTAACCATGGGCCTTTGGCTAGAAATTATGAATGACGTATTGCCGAAGACTCCTACCTGGAGATCGGAGTTGGACCAGTATTTTGATAGAGAATCATATTGTACCATATCCGACTGGATCTACCTAGTAGAAGAATATATTAGAATGAAGTTTAAGAAAAATTAGAGTAATATTTCTAATGTATAAAAGACTAGAATGGTATTGTGATATGTACATATACTCTGTATGTATATTATGTGTGAAATGAAATGAAAAGGAATTATGTTATTTATCGTATTCCCTTCTGTTTTTAAGTATAACAAAATGGTACTAACGAGGAGAACTATTCCAGCTGAGGAACCCCGAGAGGCTGGAAACCTTAATCAAATGATTCTAGAACGATTAGAACAGCAACAAAAGATGATAGAAGAAATGAGAGCTGCTCAAGCACGAAATGAACAAGAAAGAGATGCTGCCATAGCCGCGGCAGTAGCAGCAGCTATAAATAATTTAAGACCGCCAGAGCCTTTAGGAGCAACTAGTAGAGAACCTGAAGAAGTACCACAGCAGGCGGAACAGCCCCAGAGAAGGGTTGAATCAAGGGAGGAGGCAGTTGGCATCCAGCAATGGATGGTGCGATTTTGCAAACACAATCCTCCCATATTCGAAGGGACATTTGAAGTACATGTAGCAGAAAATTGGGTCAGCAGATTAGAGAAGATCTTTAAGGTCCTCGACTGCCCGACTGAAACCAAGGCCCAAATGGCCATCTATCAATTGGAAAAGGATGCGGATAGATGGTGGAAGAATACAGAGTTACTTCTCCAAGCAAGAGATATTCCAGTTACCTGGGAAGTATTTCTTGAGCAATTTTATGAGAAATATTTTCCTCAATCTGTCAGAGATGAAAGGGAGGCTGAATTCCTTGTGCTGAGGCAAGGAGAAAAAGAAGCTTTTGATGAATATTTGGCCAAGTTCATCCGGCTATCTCAATATTCAACTTACCTACGCCAAGTGGATGACGAACGCTGGATGACAGAAAGAATGATTCGAGGGCTGAATTCTATGTTAAAGGAGAAGTTAACTCCCCAACAATACAGCCAGTTCAATAAGGCTGTGGAAGCATGTCGAATCGTTGAGAACAGCATGAATCATAGAATGCTGTCCAGATCTGGGAGTAAAGATCAAGCGACTCCTGATAAGGCCGGACGGAATCAAGAAGCGGCCAGTGGGAGCGGCTATAAGAAAAGAAAGCGCCCGTGGCAGACCACGAGGCCTAATAGGGGAAATTTCCGCGGAAGATCCAGTAACAGGGATCCAAAGGCCCCAGTATGTGAAAAGTGTGGAAAGAATCATGGTGACAGACCATGCTTGATGGGCCAGAATGTATGCTACACCTGCGGAAAGCCCAGACATTTTTCCAGGGAATGTCCTCAAGTTATAACTGATCCAAGGCCAAGGACGGCAGGACGAGTGTTTGCACTCACTAGAGAGGATGCTCAGCGATCATCTGAGATGATCCAAGGTACAATCTATCTCAATGATCATGCTGTGACTGCCCTATTTGATTCGGGTGCAAGTCATTCCTTTATATCTTATGAATGTGCTAAATGCCTAGGCCTTCTGATCAGTAAGTTACGTTATGATATACAGGTGAAAACCCCCACCAACGCTAGGGTGATCACATCTGATGCCTGTCTAAATAGTGTGGTGCGTTATGAGCACTGCAGTACCACCCTGGACCTTATCTGTATGCCTTTCCAGGAGATTGAGGTCATACTCGGTTTAAATTGGTTATCCTCCAATAATGTGATGTTGGACTGCAGAAACAAGACCCTAGTTCTTGGTCCAAAGATCACTGATCGGAGCTTAGAAGTACAACTGAACTTCGTGACAGAGGCTCAGGCAGAAAAATGTCTACGGAAAGGATGTCAGGGATATGTGGTATTCTTTTCTGTTCAAACAGAAGTGGAGGAAGGCATCGAGGAGGTTCCTGTAGTCAATGAATTTCCTGAAGTCTTTCCAAAGGAGATTCAGGGATTGCCTTCGGAGCGTGAAGTGGAGTTTGCGATCGACATTGTACCTGGAGCTGGACCAGTATCAAAAGCCCCATACAGGATGGCTCCCAACGAAATGATGGAACTGAAGAAGCAAATTGAGGAGCTATTGGAGAAGGGTTTTATACGACCCAGTGTATCGCCATGGGGTGCTCCAGTACTGTTCGTCAAGAAGAAAGATGGTAGCTTAAGGCTGTGCATTGACTACAGGGAATTAAATAAGCTTACAGTTAAGAACAAGTATCCTCTTCCCAGAATTGATGACCTGCTAGATCAATTGGCAGGAGCGAGCTTATTCTCCAAAATTGACTTGAGATCTGGCTACCATCAACTAAGGGTCAAGCCAGATGATATTCCAAAGACGGCGTTCAGAACGCGCTACGGACATTTTGAATTTTTGGTGATGCCTTTTGGACTAACCAATGCACCTGCTATTTTCATGGACTATATGAACCGGATTTTCAGGCCTTATCTAGATCAGTTCGTTGTGGTCTTTATTGATGATATTCTGGTGTACTCCAAATCTCCAGAGGAGCATGAGAGGCATTTGAGGATTGTTCTTGGTACCCTTAAAGAGAAGAAGCTCTATGCTAAGCTGAGTAAATGCGAGTTTTGGCTGTCAGAAGTCAAATTCCTCGGTCATGTCATATCCCGAGACGGGGTAGCTGTAGATCCTAGCAAAGTTGAAGCAGTTGTGAGCTGGGAACAGCCAAGGACAGTGACAGAGATTAGAAGTTTTCTCGGCCTAGCAGGGTACTACAGACGATTCATTCAAGACTTTTCTCGAATTGCCTTACCACTTACCAAGCTAACCAGAAAGAATCAGCAGTTTAAGTGGGATGAGAAGTGCGAGGCTAGCTTCCAGCAGTTGAAGCAGAGATTAACGACTACTCCCGTGCTGATTATTCCAGACCCAACTCAGACTTATGTAGTCTACACTGATGCTAGCAAGCAGGGGCTGGGATGTGTGCTTATGCAGCAAGGTCGAGTAGTAGCCTACGCCTCTCGGCAGTTAAAGCCACATGAAGAGAATTATCCCACTCATGATCTGGAGCTTGCGGCGGTGGTCTATGCCCTGAAGATATGGAGGCACTATTTATACGGAGCAACGATAGAGTTGTTTTGCGACCACAAAAGCCTGAAGTATCTGCAGGATCAGAAGGAGCTGAACATGAGGCAGCGGCGATGGATGGAATTGTTAAAAGATTATGACTTCCAGATTAAATACCATCCAGGAAAAGCCAATGTGGTAGCTGATGCCCTGAGTAGAAAGGTGGTGCAGGTTGCATACATGATGATCAAGGAATTGAAACTGATAGAAGATATGCGCGACTGGAGCCCTCTATATCAAATGCAACTGACGGAGAATCCTTTTGGAGGAGTTCATGTCAGATCTTGCATAGAAGATGAGATCAAAGAGGCTCAGGAACAGGATAAGCTCGCAGCAATATTCAAAGACAAGCTGGAGAAAGGGAAGACAAGGAATTTTGAGATGTCCCCAGACGGATTGCTACAGTTTATGGGAAAACCCTATATCCCAAATGTTGGGGAATTAAGGGAAAGGATTCTGGAGGAAGCACATAAAAGCCGATATACGGTACATCCAGGTATGACCAAAATGTACCATGATGTTAAAAGGTTATTCTGGTGGCCTGGACTGAAGAAAGATATTGTAGCTTACGTATCTAAGTGCTTAACCTGCCAGAAAGTGAAAGTTGAACATCAAAAGCCAGCAGGAACGTTGCAGCCTTTAGATATCCCTGAGTGGAAATGGGATGGGATTGCCATGGACTTTGTGGAAGGACTACCCTTGACACCAAGTAGACATGATGCGGTTTGGGTAGTAATCGATCGACTGACAAAGTCAGCACATTTCCTGGCAATCAATAAGAGAGATTCTCTAGAAAAGCTGGCAAAGCTGTATATAAAGGAGATCGTTAGACTCCATGGTATCCCAAGCAGCATTGTGTCTGATAGAGATCCTCGATTTACTTCAAATTTCTGGAGGGCTCTACAGGAAGAAATGGGCACTACTCTTAGATTCAGTACAGCTTATCATCCTCAGACAGATGGTCAATCTGAAAGAACAATACAGACGTTAGAGGATATGCTGAGAGCATGTGTCCTAGATTTCAAAGGCAGCTGGGATATCCATTTACCCCTTATAGAGTTTGCATATAACAATGGTTATCAGGCCAGATACATGATGTGTTCCATGTTTCCCAATTAAAGAAGTATATTCCAGATCCATCTCATGTGATAGAGCAAGATGAGGTCGCACTGCGAGATGACTTGACCTATGAGGTTGGACCGGTGCGAATTACTGATAGAAAAGTCAAGCAGTTGCGGAATAAGCAAATTCCTTTAGTTAAAGTAATCTGGAAAGGCTTGACTGAACAAGAGGCTACATGGGAAACAGAAGAAAAGATGAGAGAAAAGTACCCTGAATTATTTGTATAGGATAGATGTAATGTAAATTTCGGGGACGAAATTTATTTTTAGGGGGAGAGAAATGTAATATCCTTAATTTTCTGTACTGGTTCCTATGTACAGAATAAACGGAATATATGAGCTCTGTTTCAGGAAAAAGATGTGGTCCTTTATGTAAAGAAAATGATTAAATTGCAAAAGAAAGGAAAAGAAAGGACTTAAATGCAAATATGGAAAGTTTAAGGTAAGGAAGGAAAGGTAGACAAAAATGTGGGGTCTTAAAGTGTAATTTTAGCCAAATTAAGGGACTTAATTATAAAGAAGGAAAAGTTCCCTGGGGCTAAAGTATAATTAAAGAAAATAGGCCAGAAGTGGTTTGCACCGCCCGACAGCATTTCAGTCCCAGATTCTACCCGAAGGTAGGGTAGGTGACGCCGGGTAACCAAGCCTAATACCGGAATTTTTGAAGACTCCAGATAGCCAGAAATGGACTGATCGTCCGAAAGTTATAAAAATTTATACCGGATACCCTAGATTTCAGATATAAGTGGGAAAATATAGGATGATGCCCCCTTATGGGACGGAGGTCAGGAAACTGACAGAATACCGATAGGAGGTCTGTAGGAAAAGTTATCTGCAAATTGGAAAATCCAGACGGGAGTGTGAGGCCTCCGGGGATCCGGGTTGGAGATTTATCGGTATTTTTAAAGGGGCTAAATGCGATCGAATGACTTCGGTCAGATGACCGTTATAACCCCCAAGGATGCCTGAACACAGTTGGACACTGTATCTGGGAAAAAGAGCCGGTGTCCGAAAAAGGTGTATAATCGGTAAATAATAGTTAAAATATTCAATGAACTGTGTTAAAGGAAGATTTCTCGTAATGCGTGCCATACAGGTAATGGACCCAGGAAGCCCAAAAAATGGCGCCATTAGAGGCCCAATAAGACTCTTGGACTGATAGGTGGGCCAGTGTCCAGCAGAACCCCGGAAAAGTGCGAAATTACGAAAATGCCCCTATGTTGTACAAAAAGGGCAGCAGATGAATAAAGGGTATTCTGGTCATTTTGGACAGACCCAGAGGTCAAGACATGTCTAAATAAGGTTGACTAGAGCCAGTATAAGCTTTGACCGGGTCCAGAAAGGTGTGAAATGACGATTTTGCCCTTAGGATTAAAATAGGACAAGATAGGGCACCAAGGGCATTTTGGTCATTTCGCAGGGGATCTGTAATTGAGTCTGGACCCAGTATTAAAAAGTTAATGATATAAAGGGTCTAGATACTAAATGTGAGGTCAGTAGACATAAAAAGGATCTTCAGAAACATCAGATGCAGAAAACAGCACGTTTTTCGAGGCGATGGACCGGGCCGGTGCCGGATTGGACCGGAAAGCTTCCAGAACCTCCAAATTTCGTCACATGAAGAATATGGGTGATGAAGTGTCCTATGAGGTGTCCCATGAGGTGTCCAGGGTGATGCAGTAAAAGAGAATTAAAGAAAATAGGAAATTCCAGGAAAAACTAGGACCACAGGATCATAAGTCTTCCTAATTACAAGATTGCCATTGCTCAACACTATAAATACCCCCCCTTACTCCTTCATTTCGGTGCAAGCAAGAAAGAGAGGAAGAAAGAAGTTCTTGAGAGAGAAAGTGAGAGAAAGAAAGAAGTAAGGAAGTTCTGGTGAAGTTGGAAGTAGTAGAGAGGTTCTGAAGCTCTGCTTTTGAGGTAACAACTAATCCTAGCTCTTATGTAATGTCTTTGTGATGTGTTGTCTTGTTTGGTTGATTGTTGTCCTATATGTTATGCTTGAAGCTCTATTCCAATGCTATGATCATATATTATTGAATATGGAAGCATGCAGCATACTTATCTGTACACAGTCACAAGCAAGCACCGTCACTCTGCATTACATATTTTGTTATGATTATTGTTACTGGGATTCTTTTGAATCTCATTCCCAAACATAACATTACAGGGGAGGTTCTGTCAAAATAAAATTTGGAAATCTTAAGAGACGCCGGTAGGCTGCCGAAATTCCGGCAATGAAGACGGAACAAAGAAAGGAACTGATACGTACTGTGTACGTAGTGCTGTCTAAGGAGGCTGGAAGTGAGTGGACCCAGAAGGTTCATCCAGTCTTTCCTGGGTACTACGTAGAATGGTAGTTCTCATAAGGGAATTACCGAATCGGTACAACATCGGTTACTTTCTAAAGAAGAATCGTAGCAGTTATGCTGCCGGATTTTAGACAGAGAAGGATGTAATAGAATATGAGGGAGTTAATCATGCACTGATATATAACAGTTGATTATTTGATATTAATTGTTATCTGGCCTGTATGACTGATATGTGTTGGTTGTATGCTTGGGTATGTAAAGACTAAATGCTGAAAATAGGCTCAGTGAACAGTAACCCGTGAAGACCCATTCATGTTTGATAAATTATTAAAAATAGTAAATGATTGAATTAATGTACGAAATTTATAGGGTAGAAAGTAGACATACTAATATTTAATTTGATATATAGAATGTATAATTTGGATGTATACACGAAAAGATATAAATTGTTAAAGTTGGGACCAGAATGCTGGATTCAGGAGAAAGTCATTGGATGAACAGTAATATTGGAACGTTGACCCACGTTAAAATTGTCAAGGATTGGTCAACCAATGATTTTTCCCTGAAATATATTTGAGTTAGCTTCATTTAGAAATTGGAACCACTTCATTTCGATTTTTCTATAATTAGTTATGAATTTTCAAAGTCAGGTCACTCATCTGGAATTTGCCACAGTGAACAGTACTCGATATGAATAAAATTCCAGATTAAGTGTTTAGACTTCAATGACCCTAAAAGTGGTTTAAGTGCTACTGAATGGTCCCTAAGATGTATAAAAAATAAGGATGTGACATTTCTCATCTTACCAGAGTATTCCCTGACCCGAGTTAACAATTCAGATAACCTTTCTTGACTGTCTCTATCTGACCATTTCCCCAGTTCTATCTCCAACTGGGTAACTATCTCTCTTGAACCTTCGTAACTCTTAGCCCATATGTCTAACATCTTTCTCATTACATAGTAGCGACCTAACATTATCTGATCACGATCTACCCCTTCTGTGTTCATTAGTCCCGACCACAACACAATCTAGTCTTGACCCCATCATTTTCTAGTCGCAACCAAGCTCATTTTGTCTATTAGTCGCGACACACACACCTTTCCATATGCGACTATACCTCTCTGTCAATATTAGTCGCGACCATAATACTCTAAAGTCGCGACCAACATGGTCAACACTTGACTTTCCAATCTTTATCCCAAAATGGCCATTCTACTCCTTGGGACTCCTGCCCAAAAAGGATCTGGTATCCTCTCGATCTCAGGCTACTCCCTGCATCTCTAGGCCTAAAAATTGGGATGTTACAGGTTGTCGAGCCTTTCAATTAACAATGACTCCTGAAGAATTCAGGGGACGAGTTGTTGAAAGAGAATTTCGAGAACTTAAGATGAAGGATAAGAAAAGAAACCAGAAGCGAATAGAGGGCATTTTGGTCATTTCACACAATGGATGGATATCCGAGAAAATTTGATAGTAAATTATTATAATTAATATGAGAAATTATGGAGTTGATAGAAGTCAAAAAGGAGTCATGTAGAATTAATTATGGAATTTACGGTGAAAAAGGACACCGATAAAAGGTTAAAGGAAACGTATGAAATTTTTATCAGGACTTCTGGGTCTCAGAAAATTATGAAACTTTGTAGAGAATTCATTTTATATTAGAATGAATTTCTAAAAATGTTAGAACAATTAAAAGAGGTGTTTAGAATTTATGCTAAGATCTGGGTAATTTACGGATATCGGTATGAGGAAAGTACATTGGGATTTGGGCCAATTAGCTATTGGACCTAAAAGAGGCCCAACATTTCGTCCTGGGCCAGCCCAATAAGGTCCAAAAGTTATCTTGAGGTGGATTTTTGAAAAGAAAGAAAAAGAGAATAAAGTAAGAATTAGGAGTTGCACATGGTGTGACCCACAAGGACTTCAAAATGGCACCCAAAAAGAGGAAGGGTTAGGTGTACCAAGAGAGGCCATGCTAGTGATGTCATGGTGGTAAGGCCATGCTAGTGATGTCATAGTGGTAAGGTCAAGAGTGAAAAGTGAAAAGACATTCCAAGATCAAACCTTTAACCATTAGATCAAATAGTTCCCAAGGTGATCTTGGCCTTCAAATGGCACATGACTTTTGCTATAAATATCCCCCATTTGCAAGCTCAAAACCATGGAGCAAGAACCTTAGGAAGCTCTTGAAAAATTCTCTCTCAAGCAAGGAAAAAGCAAGGATCTTGGAGAAGCTTGTAAGGTAAGTTGCTCCCTTGCTTCTAGAATTTGTTCTTATGATTTCTTCTTGAGTTTAAGTTGGTTTTGAGGCTTGAATCTTGGGGAAATGCTGCTGGAATTTCTATGTATATGTGAGAGGAACATGAGTTTTATGTCATAGATAGTTTAGACAAGCTTAAACAAGCTAGTTGCATGGTTGATTGTTGGATTAAGTTGATGTTCTTGACTTTACCATGGAAGAACATTTCGGTTTGCACTGTTCATTGTAACATCCCGATTTTTGGTATAGGGGAACTGGGAAGTAGTCTAATATGGGCAGGCTGCTAAACCCGTAGTCCCAGGGTAGTAATCTGATATGGGCGGATCACTTACCTGTATTTTGTAGGAATCCGAAGGATGATCTAAGTCCTTCAGGATTTAAAGATGAGTTAAGTCTTTAACCTACAGAATCGGGACAGTTCACCTAGGTTCAAAATGAGGAATATGAGGAATATTCTAAGTCTTAAGCCTAGGAATTCTGCAAATAAGCGAAAGTCCGGAGACTTATATGTAAATAGTGAAAGTCCCAAGGGATATAATGGTCATTTGTGTAGAGAAAGGGATTAAATTGCAAAAGAAAGAAAATGAAGGGGCTTAAGTGCAATTATGGAAAGTATAAAGCCAAAAAGGAAAAGGAGACAAAAAGGTGGGGTCCTTAAGTGTAATTTTAGCCACATAAAAAGGGACTTAATTGAAAAGAAGAAAAGTTCCTTGGGGTTAAAGTGTAATTAAAGAAAGTCAGGCCGGAAGTAGTTTGGACTGTCCGAAAGCATTTCAGTCCCAGATTTCGCCGGTTGAGAGAGCAAGTGACGCTCGATAATCTGGCTTGATATAAGAATTTTTGAAGACTCCAGATAGCCAGAATTGGACTGATCATCCAAAAGTTATAAAAATTCATACCGGATATCCTAGATTTCAGATCTAGGTGAGAAAATACAGGATGATGCGTCCTTATGGGGCGGATGTCAGGAAACTGACAGAATACCGATAGGAGGCCTGTAGAAAAAGTTATTCACAAATCGGAAAATCCAGACGAGAGTGTGAGGCCTCCGGGTATCCGATAGGGAGATTTATCGTTATTAAAAAAGGGACTGAATGAGTTCGGATGACCTCAGTCAGATGACTGTTATGACTCACAGGGATGCCTGAACACCGCAGGCCAGTATATCGGACAGAAGGAGCTGGTGTCCGGATATGTGTATAAACGGTGAATAATAGATAAAATATTCAATAATCATTGACAAGGGAGGATTCCTCGTAATGCGTGCCATGAAGGTAATGGACCCTGAGAGGCCCAATAATGGCGCCAACAAAGGCCCAGTAAGACCCTTGGACTGATAGGTGGGCCAGTGTCCGGCAGAACCCCGAAAAAGTGCAAAATTACGAAAATGCCCCTGTGTTGTACAAAAGGGTAACAGATGAATGAAGGGTATTTTGGTCAATCTGGACAGGCCCAGAAGCCAAGGTACATGCAGATAAAGTTACTTAGAGTCAGTATATGCCCTGACAGAGTACAGAAGGGTGTAAAATGATGATTTTACCCTTAGGGTTAAAATAGTGCAAGAAAGGGCACCCAGGGGTATTTTGGTAATTTGTCGAGGGATGTTTCTTGAAAATCGAGCCATCAGAGTACTTGACCTTGATCAGGATCCAACATAACATTCCCAGAGCCCAAAAACGTAGCCCAACATATATGTGGGAAAAAGTGGCATTAAAATACTATTTTAATGTTGTTTCAATAAAGTAAAGTTACATGGCATCTAGATAGCATTGGAAGGTGTGAAAGGTCCCTTCCAGATGCCACATGGCATCATCTTAGAGGGAGAAGAAAAGTTAAGGACACGTGGCACAATCTTAGCCAGTGAGTCCATTTTGTGGGAAATCGGTTCGGACCGGTACTGGATTGGACTGGAACTGCTGAGTCAGCTGATGAGGTGTCCAAGAAGCTTGCAATTTTGCCATGTGAGAAATGTGCATGATGAGGTGTCCCATGAGGTGGCTTTGAGATGATGTCATGCATGATGTAGTAAAAGGAATAAAGAAAAATAGGAAATTCCAGAAAAACTAGGACCACAGGATCAGATGGCTTCAAAATTACAAGAATGCCATTGACCAAAACTATAAATACCCCCTTGCCTTCATTATGCACGGCCAAGAGCAAGATTAGAGAGAGAAGGAAGTTCTTGAGAGAGAAAGTGAGAGAAAGAAAGAAGAAAGGAAGTTCTGGTGAAGTTGGAAGCAGTAGAGAAGTTCTGAAGTTTTGCTTTTGAGGTAGTAACTAATCCTAGCTTTTATGTAATGGCTTTGTGATTTGATATGCTATTGTTTGGTTGGATTGTTGTCTTATATGTTATGTCTGAAGCTCTACTTGTAACATCCCAATTTTTGGTCTAGGAGAACTGGGAGGTAGTCTGATATGGGCAGGCTGCTAAACCCGTAGTCCCAGGATAGTAATCTGATATGGGCGGATCACTTACCTGTATTTTGTAGGAATCCGAGGGATGAGTTAAGTCCTTCAGGATTTAAAGATGAGTTAAGTCTTTAACCTACAGAATCGGGACAGTTCACCTAGGTTTAAAATGAGAAATATGAGGTATATCCCTTTGAGCAGAAGTCCCCAAAACATACAAAGGGTTTTTAGGGACTAAACTGCAAATAAGTAAAAGTCCAGGGACTGATATGTAAATAGTGAAAGTCCCTAGAGATATGATGGCCATTTATGCAAAGAAAGGGATTAAATTGCAAAAGAAAGAAAATGAATGGGCTTAAGTGCAATTATGGAAAGTATAAAGCCAAAAAGGAAAAGTAGAGAAAAAGGTGGGGTCCTTAAGTGTAATTTTAGCCACATAAAAAGGGACTTAATTGAAAAGAAGAAAAGTTCCTTGGGGCTAAAGTGTAATTAAAGAAAGTCAGGCCTGAAGTGGTTTGGACTGTTCGGAAGCATTTCAGTCCCAGATTTCACCGGTAGAGAGAGCAAGTGACGCTCGATAATCTGGCTTAATACAGGAATTTTTGAAGACTCCAGATAGCCAGAAATGGACTGATCGTCCAAAAGTTATAAAAATTCATACCGGATATCCTAGATTTCAGATCTAGGTGAGAAAATACAGGATGATGCGTCCTTATGGGGCGGATGTCAGGAAACTGACAGAATACCGATAGGAGGCCTATAGAGAAAGTTATTCACAAATCAGAAAATCCAGACGGGAGTGTGAGGCCTCCGAGTATCCGATAGGGAAACTTATCGGTATTTGAAAAGGGACTGAATGAGTTCGGATGACCTCAGTCAGAGGACTGTTATGACTCACAGGGATGCCTGAACACCGCAGGCCAGTATATCGGACAGAAGGAGCCGGTGTCCGGATATGGGTATAAACGGTGAATAATAGATAAAATATTCAATAAACATTAACGGGGAAGATTCCTCGTAATGCGTGCCATGAAGGTAATGGACCCTGAGAGGCCCAATAATGGCGCCATCAAAGGCCCAATAAGACACTTGGACTGATAGGTGGGCCAGTGTCCGGCAGAACCCCAAAAAAGTGTGAAATTACAAAAGTGCCCCTGTGTTGTACTAAAGGGTATTAGATGAATGAAGGGCATTTTGGTCATTCTTGAGAGGCCCAGAAGCCAAGGTACATGCAGATAAAGTTACTTAGAGTCAGTATATGCCCTGACAGAGTACAGAAGGGTGTAAAATGACGATTTTACCCTTAGGTTTAAAATAGTGCAAGAAAGAGCACTCAGGGGTATTTTGGTAATTTGCCAAGGGATGTTTCTTGGGAATCATGCCATTAGAGTACTTGGGCTGGATCAGAGACCCAAGATGATGTTCCCAGAGTCCAAAAACGTAGCCCATGAAGTATGTGAGGAAAAGTGGCATTAAAATACTATTTTAATGCTGTTTCAATCAAGTAAGTTACTCGGTTGGCACGATAACCGAGGAGGTGATCAGATAAAGTCCAGGACTTATCTGGATAGCATTGGAAGGCATGAAAGGTCCCTTCCAGATGCCACATGGCGTCATCCTAGAGGCAGAAGAAAAGTTAAGGACACGTGGCACAATCTTAGCCGATGAGTCCAGTTTATGGGAAATCGGACCGGACCGGTCTGGATTAGACTAGAACTGCTGAGTCAGCTACTGAGGTGTCCAAGAAGGCTTCAATTTCGCCATTTGAGAAATGTGCATGATGAGGTGTCCCATGAGGTGGCATGGAGATGATGTCATGATGATGCATTAAAAGGAATAAAGAAAAATAGGAAATTCAGGAAAAACCAGGACCACAGGATCATAAGTCTTCAAAATTACAAGATTGCTATTGCTCAACACTATAAATACCCCCCTAGCTCCTCATTTCGGTACAAGCAAGAAAGAGAGGAAGAAAGAAGTTCTTGAGAGAGGAAGTGAGAGAAAGAAAGAAGAAAGGAAGTTCTGGTGAAGTTGGACGTAGTAGAGAAGTTCTGAAGCTCTGCTTTTGAGGTAGTAACTAATCCTAGCTCTTTTGTAATGTCTTTGTGATTTGTTGTGCTATTGTTTGGTTGGATTGTTGTCTTATATGTTATGCTTGAAGCTCTATTACAATGCTATGATCATATGTTATTGAATATGGAAGCACGCAACATACTTATTTGTACACAATCACAAGCAAGCACTGTCACTCTGCATTACATATATTGTTATGATTATTACTACTGAGATTCCCACGAATCTCATTCCCATATATAACATTACAGGGGAGGTTCTGTCAAAATAAAATCTGGAAATTATAAGAGACGCCGTTAGGCTGCCAAAATTCTGGCAACGAAGAAGGAACAAAGAGAGGAACTGATACATACTGTGTACGTAGGTGCTGTCTAAGGAGGCTGGAAGTGAGTGGACCTAGCCGGTTCATCCAGTCTTTCCTGTGTACTTACGTAGAATAGTAGTTCCTTCGGTAATTACCGAATTAGTACAAGATCGGTTACTTTCTACAGAAGGAATGTAGCAGTTATGCTGCCGGATTTCAGGCAGGAGAAGATGTAATAGAGATAGAAGGACTATGCATATGTCTTGTTGTGTATGCCTTGCTGTATGACATTATGTTATGCAATGATAAATATTGTTTGGCATGTTTAATTTGTTTATGAGAAATTAAGAGGGGAAATTCGCAGGTCCTGAGGCAGCAGTGTTCTGACCTCAGTTTGACCTAGTAAACGGAGGAGTCTGGCCACGAGATTTAGTGAGTCGGTAGTACACATCTGGGGCATTCCGTGAATAGGTAATAAGCCTCGTTTGGATGTGTAGAAGGTGAGAAACCAGTTCTCAAAGTAAAGGTTCAGAATAAGGAACTTAGGAGTAAAAGTTCAATCTCTGGACTTAAGTTAAGCTAAAATTGCTTCCGCAAGTATACTCTAAGAGCTGTAAAGGAGGATGTTTCACTACTGCACTGCTATGATCATACGTTATTTAGTATGGTAGCATGCAGCATACTTATCTGTACACAATCATAAGCAAGCACTGTCACACTGCATTACATATATTGTTATGGTTATTACTACTGAGATTCACCCGAATCACATTCCCCATATCTAACCCATTACAGGGAGATTATGTTGAAGTGAATTCTAAGAATTTTGAGAGACGCTGTTATGCTGCCGAACTAAGACTGAATATCAGTATATGATAAGTACTGTGTATGTTTGTGCTGTCTAAGGAGGCTGGAAGTGAGTGGACCTAGCCGGTTTGAAACATCCTCCCTTAGACGACTCAGAGTACACTTGCAGAAGCCATATTAGCTTGATTAAAGCTTCTCCTGCCTGACTTTTGGCAGTATAACCGCCGGGCTTCATCTGTATAAAGAACTGAACCGTACTGATTCGGTAATTCCCTCATGAGAACTACCATTCTATGTAGTACCCAGGAAAGACTAGATGAACTGGCTAGGTCCACTCACTTCTAGCCTCCTTAGACAGCACATACGTACACAGTACTTATCATATACTGATGTTCAGTCTTAACTTCCGGCAGCATAACGGCGTCTCTCAGAATTCTTAGATTTCACTTCAACATAACCTCCCTGTAAAGGGTTACATATATATAGGGATGAGATTCGGGGGAATCTCAGTAGCAACAATCATAACAATATATGTAATGCAGAGTGACAGTGCTTGCTTGTGATTGTGTACAGATAAGTATGCTGCGTGTAACATCCCGACTTTTGGGTCTAGGAGAACTGGGAAGTAATCTGATATGGGCAGGCTGCTAAACCCGTAGTCCCAGGGTAGTAATCTGATATGGGCGGATCACTTACCTGTATTTTGTAGGAATCCGAGGGATGAGCTAAGTCCTTCAGGATTTAAAGATGAGTTAAGTCTTTAACCTACAGAATCGGGATAGTTCACCTAGGTTCAAAATGAGGAATATGAAGAATATCCTAAGTCTTAAGCCTAGAAATTTTGTAGGTAGCTTGATATGGGCTGGCTCCTGTGTAAGATAACCTGATATGGGTGGGTTGTCGAGCCTTTCAAGTAATGATGACTCCCGAAGAGTTTAAGGGATGAGTTATTGAAAGATAATTTCTAGAACTTAAGATAAATGATGAGAAGATGAGCAATGAGGCCAGAAAGAGAATGCAGGGGCAAAATCGTAATTATGGGAAGGATTGGGCTAGTAGCCGATGAGTACCATATTTTTCTAGAAAATAGAGAAAATTATGCTGATCATTTCACTGAACTGTGAAATGTGCATATGAGGTCTCTATGTACATGAAAGAATTAGAAATGTGACCAAGGGTAAAATGGTCATTTTTGAAAAGTGTGCGCGGTAGCGTACTTTCAGGCCAAAATAGCCCGGCCCGGATAAAATATCTGAAAATACCGGGAGATAGAGAGAAGGATTCCGGGTTGAATGACGCGACACAGAATTTTGATTTGAGGTCCCGATTTTTCTGTAAAAATTCCTAAAGATGGGAATTTACAGTTATAATCGGTATAAGAAAAGCAATCCGAATAAAGATGATCGGACTGTGGCCAGGGGGCGTATAGTGTTTCTAAGGCCTTTATTGACACCAGGGAAGGCCCAGGCCCATTAGATCAGTCCAGTGGTAAAAGGGGCCGGTGTCCGGGAAAAAGGTGCAAAATGACGAAAATGCCCCTATGTTATAGAACAGCTGAAGAATGGGTAAAGGGTATTTTGGTCATTTGTCTAAGGTTAGACAGTCCAGGGAAGTTATCTGGATAGTTGACCAGGGTCAGAGAGTACTCTGGTAAGATGGAAAAAGACAATAATGCCCCTAGACCTAGTAAAGTAAAGAAGGAGAGACTAAGGGCATTTTGGTAATTTGCCAAGGGGTGTTTCTTGGGAATCGTGCCATCAGAGAACTTGGGATGGATCAGAGACCCAAGATGATATTCTCAGGCCCAAAAACGTGGCCCAGTAGTTATGTGAGGAAAAGTGGCATTAAAATAATGATTTAATGACTTTTCAGTAAACTAAAGTTACTCGGTTGGCACGATAACCGAGGAGGTGATCAGATAAAGTCTGGGACTTATCTGGATAGCATTGGAAGGCGTGAAAGGTCCCTTCCAGATGCCACATGGCATCATCTTAGAGGCAGAAGAAAAGTTAAGGACACGTGGCACGATCTCAGCCGCTGATTCCGGTGCAAGACTCTGGAACTATCTGGAAAGGCTGAGTCAGCTGATGAGGTGTCCCGGGTTTTAGACGTGAGAAATGTCCGCTGAGGTGTCCACTGAGGTGTCCTGGATGATGCAGTAAAAAGGAATAAAGAAAAATAGGAAAAACCAGGATCACATGTTCAGATGGCTTCAAAATTACAGAAATGCCATCCATTAAAGCTATAAATACCCCCTTCCCCTCCCATTTTATGCATCCCACGGTTTTGGCAAGAGAAAGAGAGAGAAAGAAGAGAGAGAAGGAGAAAGAAAAGGAAGTAAGGAAGTTCTGGCGGAGCTGGAAGCAGAATAAGGATAGTAGAGTTATGCTTTTGAGGTAGTAACTAATCCTAGCTCTTATGTAATGTCTTTGTGATTTGTTGTGCTATTGTTTGGTTGGATTGTTGTCTTATATATTATGCTTGAAGCTCTATTACAATGCTATGATCATATGTTATTGAATATGGAAGCACGCAACATACTTATCTATACACAATCACAAGCAAGCACCGTCACTCTGCATTACATATATTGTTATGATTATTACTACTGAGATTCCCCCGAATCTCATCCCCCTTGTATAACCATTTCAGGGAGGTTATGTCAAGGTAGATTTTGAGAATTTTGAGAAACGCCGTTATGCTGCTGAAATTTCGGCGGAGATAGCAGTAGTGGAGGAAGGATATGATGCGTACTGTGAACGTAGGTACTATCTAAGGAGGCTGGTAGTGAGTGGACCTAGCCGGTTCATCCAGTCTTTCCTGGGTACTTACGTAGAATGGTAGTTCTAATGAGAGAATTACCGAATCAGTACAGCTAGTATAGCTTCCGTAGGTGTGCTCTGAGGAGTCTAAGGCAGGATGTTTCATTTTGGTATCAGAGCAATAGGTTCTGGCATAGACCAGAAAGGACTCTGGTTCAGAGCATAAGATTCTGGTACAGAACAGAAGGTTCTGGCTCAGTGATGCTCTGATTTAGAAAGAGTATTTCCTTGAGTGCGAGAGAATGGTACTCTGGTCGCGACTAATGTGAGTGAAGGTCGCGACGATAGAATGTTGGTCGCGACGAGTATGTTCTAGGGTCGCGACGGTATATCATAGGAAGCTTAGGTTGCGACGTAAGGAGACCTAGATCGCGACGAGTTAGGTTCAGGTCGCGACGTGAGAGGATTTAGGTCGTGACTAAAGGACTTAGATCTAATGATGAGCTAGTTAGAATGTGGTAGATCCTCCATGTGATACCTAGGAGTAGATCTACATTGTAAAGGTCTTATTCAGCTGGGCTGAATAGAAGACCTAAGAGCTAGAATGAGATAGCTAGCATGAGGTTTGTCCAGGAATGAGCCAAGGACATGGCCTAAGGCTAGAGATGTGATGGGCTAATGTTCCCTAGGCAGAGGGATTCCATCACGAAGAAGTAGTAACCCAAGGTAGAGTACCCTAGAGAACAGAAATGATATGATTGAGGATGATAGATAGTCTCAGTTATGGGACGATAAGTTATGATATTCAGATAAAGAAGTATTGGCTAAGAGTACTCTGGGAGGTAGCTCAAGTTGTGAAGCCAATAGCAAGAGAAAGAGGCAATAGTTCAGGCAGGGGACTGATCAAGGAGAAGATCAGGTTGGAAAGCAGAGATGTCAAAGTGGTGAACCATGGCACATAGGAGTGTCGAGCACGGCAATGCAGTGGTGAAAGAAAGGCCACTTGGCGAGAGTTGCCTACGAATGCTGACATCCTAGGAAAGGTGTTTGCTACCACAGACAGAGTCTCCAAATTTCCCTGAGGTCGACCCTAAGAATGGTTAAGAGGAACCATAGCTGTAAGGGCGACTGAGCTGTAAGGAACTATATGCCTAGATAATGATGTGGACGAAGAGTTCTTTTCTGATCTAGAGAATGTGGTTATTATAACGAGTTATGAGAAATAATTAGTAAGATAATAAATCTGTCTTAGCTCAGTGATGAGGTTGCTGTATGAGGGGTTAGGACATGGATAGCTGTAAGCAACTATAATGAGAGATGTTAGTTGCTAAGAATCCATGTGGAAGGTCTGGGACCAAGTTGTTGCTCCTCTAGACCATCACTAGAGTGAGGATAAGACAGAGAGGGATGATCTTACTGGTTATATATATGACTGTGTTATAAGAATCACATAGCTGTATAGATCAGTAAGAAGTTCTCTTCAAGAAAGATGAGGTATCCCTTAAAATTTCGAGGACGAAATTTTTAAAAGGGGAGGAGAATTGTAACATCCCGATTTTTGGGTCTAGGAGAACTGGGAAGTAGTCTGATATGAGCAGGCTGCTAAACCCGTAGTCCCAGGGTAGTAATCTGATATGGGCGGATCACTTACCTGTATTTGGTAGGAATCCGAGGGATGAGCTAAGTTTCTCAGGATTTAAAGATGAGTTAAGTCTTTGACCTACAAAATAGGGACAATTCACCTAGGTTCAAAAAGAGGAATGTAAGGATATCCTAAGTTTTAAGCCTAGGAATTCTGCAGGTAGCTAGATATGGGCTGGCTTCTGAGTAAGATAACCTGATATGGGCGGGTTGTCGAGCCTTTCAATTAACAATGACTCCCGAAGAATTCAGGGGATGAGTTGTTGAAAGAGAATTTCTAGACCTTAAGATGAGGGATGAGAAGGTGAGGTAAGATGCCAGAAAGAGAATGCAGGGGCATAATCGCAATTATGGGGAAAGATCGGGCTGGTAGACGATGAGTACCATATTTTGCCAGAAAATAGAGAAAATTATGCTGATCATTTCACTGAACTATGAAATGTGCATATGAGGTCTCTATGAGTATGAAAGAATTAGAAATGTGACCAAGGGTAAAATGGTCATTTTTCAAAAGTGGGCGCGGGAGCGCACTTTCAGGCAAAAATAGCACGGTCCGGATTAAATATCTGAAAATACAGGGTGATAGAGAAAAGGATTTCGGGTTGAATGACGCAACACAGAATTTTGATTTGAGATCCCGATTTTTCTGTAAAAATTCCTGAAGATGGGAATTTACAGTTCAATTTGTGGATGAGGAATTAAAAGAGAAATTCGCAGGTCTTGAGGTAGCAGTGTTTTGACCTCAGTTTGACCTAGTAAATGAAAGAATTTGGCCACAAAATTTGGTGATCCAGTTGTACACATATGGGGCATTACGTGGATAGGTAATAAGCCTCATTTGGATATGTAGAACGAGATAAATTAGTTTTCAAATTAAAGGTTCAGTATAAGGAACTTAAGAGTAAAATTTTAAATTTCTGGGCTTGAGTTAAAGTATAATCGAGCTATCTAGCTTCCGCAAGTGTACTCTGAGGGGTCTAAGGGAGGATGTTTCATTTTGGTACCAGAACAATAGGTTCTGGCATGAACCAGACAGGATTCTGGCTCAGAGCATAAGATTCTGGCACAGAACAGAAGGTTCTGGCTTAGTGATGTCAAAGATGTGGAAAGAGCCATGGCACAAGGGAATGTCGAGCAGGGCAAGATAGTTGTTTTAAGTGTGGTAAGAAGGGCCACTTTGCAAGAGTTTGCCCTAAGAATGCTGACATCCCTAGGCCAAAGACCACAGGAAGAGTGTTTTCCCTTTTTACGAACAGAGTCTCGAATTCCCCTGATGTCGACCCTAAGAATGGTTAAGAAGAACCATAGCTGTAAGGGTGACTTAGTTGTAAGAACTGTATGCCTAGATGTAAATGATGTGATTAATGAAGAGTTCTTTTCTTATCTAAAGAAAGTGGTCATTATAACGGGTCATGAGATAATTAGTAAGATAATAAATCTGTCTTAACTCAGTGATGAGGTTGCTGTATGAGGGGTTAGAACATGGATAGCTGTAAGCAACTATAATGAGAGATGTTAGTTGCTAAGAATCCATGTGGAAGGTCTGGGACCAAGCTGTTGCTCCTCTAGACCATCACTGGAGTGAGGATAGGACAGAGAGGGATTATCTTACTGGTTATATATATGACTGCGTTATAAGAAACACATAGCTGTATATATCAGTAAGAAGTTCTCTTCAGGAAAGATGAGGTATCCCTTAAAATTTTGAGAACAAAATTTTTAAAAGGGGAGGAGAATTGTAACATCCCAATTTTTGGGTCTAGGAGAACTGGGAGCTAGTCTGATATGGGTAGGCTGCTAAACCTGTAGTCCCAGGGTAGTAATCTGATATGGGATGACTACTTACCTATATTTTGTAGGAATCCGAGGGATGAGCTAAGTCCTTTAGGATTTAAAGATGAGTTAAGTCTTTAACCTACAGAATCGGGACAGTTCACCTAGGTTCAAAATGAGGAATGTGAGGAATATCCTAAGTCTTAAGCCTAGGAATTCTGCAAGTAGCTTGATATGGGCTGGCTCCTGTGTAAGATAACCTGATATAGGCGGGTTGTCGAGCCTTTCAATTAACAATGACTCCCGAAGAATTCAGGGGACGAGTTGTTGAAAGAGAATTTCGAGAACTTAAGATGAAGGATAAGAAAAGAAACCAGAAGCGAATAGAGGGCATTTTGGTCATTTCACACAATGGATGGATATCTGAGAAAATTTGGTAGTAAATTATTATAATTAATATGAGAAATTATGGAGTTGACAGAAGTCAAAAAGGAGTCCTGTAGAATTAATTATGGAATTTACGGTGAAAAAAGACACCGATAAAAGGTTAAAGGAAACGTATGAAATTTTTATCAGGACTTCTGGGTCTCAGAAAATTATGAAACTTTGTAGAGAATTCATTTTATATTAGAATAAATTTCTAAAAATGTTAGAACAATTAAAAGGGGTGTTTAGCATTTATGCTAAGATCTGGGTAATTTACAGATATCGGTATGAGGAAAGTACATTGGGATTTGGGCCAATTAGCTATTGGACCTAAAAGAGGCCCAACATTTCGTCCTGGGCCAGCCCAATAAGGCCCAAAAGTTATCTTGGAGCCCAAGTCCAATAATGAATAATTTATGGATTTTTGAAAAGAAAGAAAAAGAGAATAAAGTAAGAATTAGGTGTTGCACATGGTGGGACCCACAAGGACTTCAAAATGGCATCCAAAAAGAGGAAGGGTTAGGTGTACCAAGAGAGGCCATTCTAGTGATGTCATGGTGGTAAGGTCAAGAGTGAAAAGTGAAAAGACATTCCAAGATCAAACCTTTAACCATTAGATCAAATAGTTCCCAAGGTGATCTTGGCCTTCAAATGGCACATGACTTTTGTAACATCCCAATTTTCAGGCCTTCAGACACGGAAATAGCCTGAGAATGAGAGGCTACCAGACCCCTTTTGAGCAGAAGTCCCAGAGACATAAGAGAGTTTTTAGGGACTAAGCTGCGCGTAAGTAAAGGTACGGGAACTTATGTGTAAACAGTGGAAGTCCCAAGGGGTAGAATGGCCATTTGGGGTGATGTAAAGGTCAAAGGTTGAAGAGTTACGAGCTGACCGTTCTGGTCGCGACTAGAGTAAAGCATGGTCGCGACTAGTGGTTACAGAAAGAGCTATACGCGACAAGAAAGCATTATGGTCGCGACGTAAAAGAAGTATGGTCGCGACTAGAAAGCAGTGATATCGCGACTAATAGTGGCAGAAAGCCTTAGACGCGACTAAAATGTGTTATGGTCGCGACTAAAATGTGTTGTGGTCGCGACGATAGAATGTTTTGGTCGCGACGATAAGATGTTTTGGTCGCGACTAATGTACACAGAATTGTAAGGTCGCGACAAGATGATGTTGAGGTCGCGACTAGTGACTAAAGTGGCGCTAAGCGTATGGGCCAAGAGTGGTGAAGGTCCAAGAGAGATAGTTACCCGGTTGGAGATAGACCGGAGGCAGGATATCAGATACAGGAAAGGTTATCTGGAAACCATGAAGTAAACTGATAAGGTATACTCATGGGTCCCACAAGATGCCACATGGCATTAAAGTAATGATTCAGTAAAGTAAAGATACTCGGTTGGCGTGATAACCGAGGAGGCACGTAAACCGAGGAGGTGATCAGATAAGTCTGGGACTTATCTGGGTGGCATTGGGAAGCGTGCAAGGTCTCTTCCAGTTGCCACATGGCATTAGTCTGCAGAAAGCAGATAAAGTTGAGGGCACGCATTACGAGGCAGGAGACTGGACCGGTGAGTCAGCATGGTGAGTCAGCATGCTGAGGTGTCCCGGGAATTCAAGCATGTGAAAAATGAGGCGCTGAGTCAGCATGGTGAGTTGGCACGATGATGCAGTAAAGGAGAAATAAAAGAAAATAGGAAAATCCAGGAAAAACCAGGACCGCAGGATCAAAGTTCATGGAAACTATGATTGTGCCATTGAGGGAGGCTATAAATACCCCCCCATGGCCTTCATTTGCACGCAAGAGCAAGAGGAGAATGAGAGAGAAAGAAGAGAGGGAAAGGGAAGGAAAGGAAGAAAGAAAGGAGAAAGGAAGAAAGGAAATTCTGGCGGAGCTGGAAGCAGAATAGAGATAGTAGGGTTCTGCTGAGCTAGCCAGGTAGTAACTAATCCTAACTTCTATGTAATGGCTTTGTGATTTGATGTGCTATTGTTTGGTTGGATTGTTGTCTTATATGTTATGTCTGAAGCTCTGCTGTAATGCTATGGTCATATGTTATTAAGCATGGAAGCACGTAGCATACTTATCTGTACACAATCACAAGCAAGCACTGTCACTCTGCATTACATATATTGTTATGATTGTTGCTACTGAGATTCCCCCGAATCTCATCCCCATCCATAACCCATTACAGGGAGGTTATGCTGAAGTGGATTTAGAGAATCCTAAGAGACGCCGTTATGCTGCCGGAGTAAAAACTGAACATCAGTATATGATAAGTACTGTGTACGTAGTGCTGTCTAAGGAGGCTAGAAGTGAGTAGACCTAGCCGGTTCATCTAGTCTTTCCTGGGTACTACGTAGAATGGTAGTTCTCATGAGGGAATTACCGAATCAGTACGGTTCAGTTCTTTGTACAGCTGAAGCGTAGCGGTTATGCTGCCGAAGTTTAGGCAGAACAAGATGTAATAGAGATATGAGGATTATGTATATGTCTTGTTGTATATGCCATATTGTATGACATTTTATGATTCAATGATAAATAATGTTGGCATATTCAAATTATGAATGATGAAGTTAAGCCATTTTAAGCTAATATTGCTTCCGCTAGTGTACTCTGAGGGTTATAAGGGAGGATGTTTCATTTTGGTATCAGAGCAAGAGGTTCTAGCACCAACCAGAAAGGACTCTGGTTCAGAGCATAAGATTCTGGCACAGAACAGAAGGTTCTGGCTCAGTGATGCTCTGATTTAGCCCTTGAGAACGACAGAATAGCACTCCGGTCGCGACTAACGTGGTTTATGTCGCGACGGGTAGCCTCAATGAGAGGTTTAGTCGTGACGCATAAGTTTATAGGTCGCGACGGTTATTCACAGAAAGATTTGGTTGCGACGTGAAGAGACATAAGTCGCGACGAGAAAATATCCTGGTCGCGACGGTAGAGGAGTTGAGTCGCGACGTAGAAAGGTTAAGGTCGCGACGAAAGAAGATTTAGGTCGCGACTAGAAGACAGAAAATGTTAAGGACGCGACGTCTGAAGCTGTAGGTCACGACTAAAGAATAGAAATGATAAGTCGTGAGGAGTTAAGGGTAATGAAGAATCATAGAGGCTATGAATAGCGATTACCCAATACTCATATCGCGACGGAATGACAGAGATGTCCTGGTATATTATGGGTTTAGAAGAGCCTGTGGAGATAAAGCTCTTAGATGGAATAAGAGGTGTTCATGTTTCATTGTAAAGGAAAAGACAGGTGAACACAAAGCATGAACATAGAGCTTGAGTGGAGAAGTCATGCATAGAGGAAGTTGGCAACTCCAATAAGCAAGTCATCCTTGCTAGGTAGGATAGGCCGCAAAGGATGATAATGTTAAGATGAGCTAGCTAGATGAGATAGCTAGAATGAGACAGATCCTCCATGTGATTACGAGGAGTAGATCTACATGGTAAAAGTCTTATTCAACCTAGTTGAATAAAAGACCTGAGAGCTAGAATGGGATAGCTAGTATGAAGTTTGCCTCGGAGTAATCCTAGGGCATAGCCTAAAGGCTAGAGATGTGATGATGTTTGATATGGCCTAAGGCTAAGGCTAAGGACGTGATGGTTAATAGGTAAAGAGTTAAAATTCCCTAAGCAGAGGGATTCCATCACAGAGATCTAGGGTAGAGTACCCTAAAGAATAGAAATAATAGTAAAAGATAATGAATGAGATCTAGGCGACTGAAGTTCGCTAGGATTAAGAGAAAGATGCGTTTTCAGGTGTTTAAGGGCTGTGGCTCGTGTGTCTGGAAAACAAAACCGTGACCTCATGTGGGCACCAAGCCTACCTAAGGGGAAAGCGGATAATATCTTTGTAAAGGGGTTCTAGGCTGTTACAGTAAAGGCCGATAAGGAACCACAGTCTGGTCAATAATAGACTGAGACTGATAGATAGACAAAAGGAGAAATGAGATAGTAGAAGGTAGCCACAGATTACGGGATACAGTGACTCCCCTATGTAAGAAAGAGTGATGAAGGGTTGAGTCTGTACCTTAATAAGAGGGTAGCGTGGCAGCCTAAGATAGACGGATGTTTCAGGATGACTGACCAAGATATGATAGGCAATATGATAAATAAAATATGCCTTGAGGTTTAGTTAGTCTGATGGATGGTTGAGCAAAGTATGATGATGATATGGCTTATGATGCCATAAGTTATGATAGTTGCATCTCCTTGCAATTGTCATATGATGACATGCATGTTAGAGTATGCCATGATGAATGAATACTCCCTTTTACAGTGCATGAAGGGTAGAGTATATATGAGATGAGAAAGTATGTTGCTCCCATACCATATGACATGTAATGAGATAGGTATTGAGGATGATAGATAGTCTCAGTTCATGGGACAATAAGCTATGAGATTCAGATATGTTATGATTGAGGATACTCAGGTAATTCTGCAGACTTGTGAATACAGTACTCAGGACCATTTCTATTAAGCGGAATGGTAAGCAGATAAGAGTAAAGAGATGAGTATAGATCACTCTTCAGATAAGAGTTGGATCTGATACAGGATGCTCGCAGTTGGAGCATAGTTCAAATGGTTCACAGTTAGAGCACAGATGAGTTATGATGAGGCCATAGCAGTAGAATGCAATGGCAGGTGGTTAGACCATGATGGCACAAGCCAATGGTAAGCCACAGTAAAGTAAAAAAAGATGAGAAGGAACTCCTGAGTAAGAGAGGAAGTAAGTAAAGTCTGGGTAAATGATGTGAGGCTATACAATTTTATGGAGTTATCAACAGGTGGAAGCAGTTAACCTTATAACTTAGTCTGTTGGTTTAAGATCTTCGGGAGATATACAGTACAACAGAATCGCAGTTAGATTCTGGAGGGTCACAGTTAGATCCTAACATGGCTCCAGGGTCGCAGTTAGATCCTAACAGATTCAGAGTCGCAGTTAGATTCTGAAGAGGCTAACGGTTGATCGTAGTTAGATCCCGAGGTCGCAGTTAGACCTAGCCTAAGGAAAGTAATGAGCCATGAGACATGAGTATGATGTAGTATCTCTTGGGGAAGATGAATGCCAAAGACGAAGTTAAGGTAAGGAAGTTTCACTAGTTGATAACCTGACCCAGAGAAATTGTTTTATAATGATTTTCCTCAGGTAGCCTCTAGTCTACAGACTGAACTTAGCTTTCCCTTAAACGAAGATGGAGTCCAAGTTTAAATCTGAGTACTGAGATTCAAAGTTTTGTAGAAGTATGCCTGAGAAGCAGAGAAGAGAATCCTCTGTGTAATGAGAAGCAGAGAAGAGAATCCTCTGTGTAATAAGAAGCAGAGAAGAAAATCCTCAATGTAATAAGAATAGAAAAGTATGAGTAGATAAAGATTACCCAGATGAGGGGTAAAGAGATTAAAAGGCTAGAGAAGACCTAGAGAAGAGGGTCTAAGGCAAGGCTGAGATAGAACGCAGTTCTATGAAAAAGAGAAAGCCAGTCTTATGTTAGTCTTGTGATAAGACAAGATAAGTTATGAAAGGGTGAAATATACCATGAGATAGCTAGAGTGGGCTAGATATGCCATGATAACGTATCAAAGGCATGTAATGAGATACACGGTAGTAAACGTGTAATATGACACGCACCTAGAGATGTGCATTGTATGAACAGACAGAGAGGCTCCCTGTTTGGTAGGAATCAGATGTTTGAATGTTATGCTATGAAAGAGAATAGAAAATGAGAGCTTTCACTCTTTGCATGAGATGTTAGGTTTAATGATTATGCTAAAACTATGCAAGCTCCGAGTGTTAGAGCTGTGCCTAGTTAGAACAGGAATGCTTAAGCTCCGATGTTAGAGCTTTGCATTCATAAGCAGGTATGCAGTCCTGCAGTATGTTGGCCAAGCATTATGCATGTTAGAGTATGTGCTTTTGTTTAGCAGCAAAGTAAAGAAAGAATAGCTGCGTAAGTCCTCTCTCTGTATGAAGTTAAGTGCAAAGAAAGATGAAATGCTACAAGTATGATGAGTAGTTAGAAGAAATTCCCGAATACAGTAATATTCGAGAGGATTTCATATGAAAGAAATGGACACTACTCATAAGTGCAGTAAGTGGTCCATAAGAGGAAAGTAGATTTCAACTCTGATTGGATTAACCCAGAGAAAGAAAGGCATGTTACGAAGAGATGTACAGTTATGATACTTTGCCAGATGTTAAGTTAATTTGGCTATGGTACTGATTAAATTTCGAGGACGAAATTTATTTAAAGGGGAGGAGAAATGTAACATCCCAATTTTCAGGCCTTCAGACACGGAAATAGCCTGAGAATGAGAGGCTACCAGACCCCTTTTGAGCAGAAGTCCCAGAGACATAAGAGAGTTTTTAGGGACTAAGCTGCGCGTAAGTAAAGGTACGGGAACTTATGTGCAAACAGTGGAAGTCCCAAGGGGTAGAATGGCCATTTGGGGTGATGTAAAGGTCAAAGGTTGAAGAGTTACGAGCTGACCGTTCTGGTCGCGACTAGAGTAAAGCATGGTCGCGACTAGTGGTTACAGAAAGAGCTATACGCGACAAGAAAGCATTATGGTCGCGACGTAAAAGAAGTATGGTCGCGACTAGAAAGCAGTGATATCGCGACTAATAGTTGCAGAAAGCCTTAGACGCGACTAAAATGTGTTATGGTCGCGACTAAAATGTGTTGTGGTCGCGACGATAGAATGTTTTGGTCGCGACGATAAGATGTTTTGGTCGCGACTAATGTACACAGAATTGTAAGGTCGCGACAAGATGATGTTGAGGTCGCGACTAGTGACTAAAGTGGCGCTAAGCGTATGGGCCAAGAGTGGTGAAGGTCCAAGAGAGATAGTTACCCGGTTGGAGATAGACCGGAGGCAGGATATCAGATACAGGAAAGGTTATCTGGAAACCATGAAGTAAACTGATAAGGTATACTCATGGGTCCCACAAGATGCCACATGGCATTAAAGTAATGATTCAGTAAAGTAAAGATACTCGGTTGGCGTGATAACCGAGGAGGCACGTAAACCGAGGAGGTGATCAGATAAGTCTGGGACTTATCTGGGTGGCATTGGGAAGCGTGCAAGGTCTCTTCCAGTTGCCACATGGCATTAGTCTGCAGAAAGCAGATAAAGTTGAGGGCACGCATTACGAGGCAGGAGACTGGACCGGTGAGTCAGCATGGTGAGTCAGCATGCTGAGGTGTCCCGGGAATTCAAGCATGTGAAAAATGAGGCGCTGAGTCAGCATGGTGAGTTGGCACGATGATGCAGTAAAGGAGAAATAAAAGAAAATAGGAAAATCCAGGAAAAACCAGGACCGCAGGATCAAAGTTCATGGAAACTATGATTGTGCCATTGAGGGAGGCTATAAATACCCCCCCATGGCCTTCATTTGCACGCAAGAGCAAGAGGAGAATGAGAGAGAAAGAAGAGAGGGAAAGGGAAGGAAAGGAAGAAAGAAAGGAGAAAGGAAGAAAGGAAATTCTGGCGGAGCTGGAAGCAGAATAGAGATAGTAGGGTTCTGCTGAGCTAGCCAGGTAGTAACTAATCCTAACTTCTATGTAATGGCTTTGTGATTTGATGTGCTATTGTTTGGTTGGATTGTTGTCTTATATGTTATGTCTGAAGCTCTGCTGTAATGCTATGGTCATATGTTATTAAGCATGGAAGCACGTAGCATACTTATCTGTACACAATCACAAGCAAGCACTGTCACTCTGCATTACATATATTGTTATGATTGTTGCTACTGAGATTCCCCCGAATCTCATCCCCATCCATAACCCATTACAGGGAGGTTATGCTGAAGTGGATTTAGAGAATCCTAAGAGACGCCGTTATGCTGCCGGAGTAAAAACTGAACATCAGTATATGATAAGTACTGTGTACGTAGTGCTGTCTAAGGAGGCTAGAAGTGAGTAGACCTAGCCGGTTCATCTAGTCTTTCCTGGGTACTACGTAGAATGGTAGTTCTCATGAGGGAATTACCGAATCAGTACGGTTCAGTTCTTTGTACAGCTGAAGCGTAGCGGTTATGCTGCCGAAGTTTAGGCAGAACAAGATGTAATAGAGATATGAGGATTATGTATATGTCTTGTTGTATATGCCATATTGTATGACATTTTATGATTCAATGATAAATAATGTTGGCATATTCAAATTATGAATGATGAAGTTAAGCCATTTTAAGCTAATATTGCTTCCGCTAGTGTACTCTGAGGGCTGTAAGGGAGGATGTTTCAACTTTTGCTATAAATACCCCCCATTTGCAAGCTCAAAACCAGGGAGCAAGAACCTTAGGAAGCTCTTGAAAAATTCTCTCTCAAGCAAGGAAAAAGCAAGGATCTTGGAAAAGTTTGTAAGGTAAGTTGCTCCCTTGCTTCTAGAATTTGTTCTTATGATTTCTTCCTGAGTTTAAGTTGGTTTTGAGGCTTGAATCTTGGGGAAATGCTGCTGGAATTTCTATGTATATGTGAGAGGAATGAAACATCCTTCCTTAGACTCCTCAGAGTACACTTGCGGAAGCAATATTAGCTTGATTATATCTTAACTTAAGCCCAGAAATTCAAAATTTTACTCTTAAGTTCCTTATTCTGAACCTTTGATTTGAGAACTGATTAATCTCATTCTAAACATCCAAACAAGGCTTATTACCTATCCACGTAATGCCCCAGATGTGTATCACTGGCTCACCAAATTTCGTAGCCAAACTCCTTCGTTTACTAGGTCAAACTGAGGTCAAAACACTGCTACCTCAGGACCTGCGAATTTCTCCCTTAATTCGTCATTCACAAATTTAACATGCCAAACAACATTTATTATTAAATAATAAAATGTCATACAACAAGGCATACAGCAAATTCTCATATTTCTATTACATCTTCTCCTGTCAAAAAATTCGGCAGCATAACTGCTACATTCCTTCTGTAGAAAGTAACCGATCTTGTACCGATTCGGTAATTCCCGTAGGAGCTACCATTCTATGTAAGTACCCAGGAAAGACTGGATGAACCGGCTAGGTCCACTCACTTCCAGCCTCCTTAGACAGCACCTTCGTACACAGTACGTATCAGTTCCTTTCTTTGTTCCTTCTTCGTTGCCAGAATTTTGGCAGCCTCACGGCGTCTCTTAAAATTTCCAGATTTTATTTTGACAGAACCTCCCCTGTAAGGTTATATTTGGGAATGAGATTCGGGGGAATCTCAGTAGTAATAATCATAACAATATATGTTATGCAGAGTGACGGTGCTTGCTTGTGATTGTGTACAGATAAGTATGCTGCATGCTTCCATATTCAATAACATATGATCATAGCATTGGAATAGAGCTTCAAGCATAACATACAAGACAACAATCCAACCAAACAAAAGCACAACAAATCACAAAGACATTACATAAGAGCTAGGATTAGTTGCTACCTCAAAAGCAGAACTCCAGAACTTCTATACTGCTTCCAACTCCACCAGAACTTCCTTTCTTTCTTTCTTTCTTTCTCCTTCTCTCTCTTCTTTCTCTCTCTTTTCTTGCCAAAAACGTGGGATGCATAAAATGGGAGGGGAAGGGGGTATTTATAGCTTTAATGGATGGCATTTCTGTAATTTTGAAGCCATCTGAACATGTGGTCCTGGTTTTTCCTGGATTTTCCTATTTTTCTTTATTCCTTTTTACTGCATCATGCATGACATCATCCAGGACACCTCACCGGGACACCTCATCGCCACATTCTTCACATGTCACAATTCCTGGACACCTCATCAGCTGACTCAGCAGTTCAGTCCAATCCAGCACCGGTCCAGAGTCTTGCACCGTAATACGTGTCCTCAACTTTTCTTCTGCCTCTAAGATTGCGCCACGTGGCACCTGGAAGGGATCTTTCACACCTTCCAATGCTATCCAGATAAGTCCCGGACTTTATCTTATCACCTCCTCGGTTATCGTGCCGACCGAGTAACTTTACTTTATTGCAACAACATTAAAATACTATTTTAATGCCACTTTTTCCCACATATCACTGGGCCTACGTTTTTGGGCTCTGGGTATGTTATCTTGGATCCTGATCAAGCTCCAGTACTCTGATGGCTCGATTCCCAAGAAATATCCCTTGGCAAATTACCAAAATACCCCTGGGTGCCCTTTCTTGCACTATTTTAACCCTAAGGGTAAAATCGTCATTTCACACCCTTCTGTACTCTGTCAGGGCATATACTGACTCTAAGTAACTTTATCTGTATGTGCCTTGGCTCCTGGGCCTGTCCAGAATGACCAAAATGCCCTCATTCATCTACTACCCCTTTAGTACAACATAGGGGCATTTTCATAATTTCGCACTTTTCTGGGGTTCTACCGGATGCTGGCCCACCTATCAGTCCAAGCGTCTTACTGGGCCTTTGTTGGCGCCATTATTGGGCCTCTCTGGGTTCAATACCTTCATGGCACGCATTACGAGGAATCTTCCCCCGTCAATGATTATTGAATATTTTATCTATTTTTCACCGTTTATACACATATCCGGACACCGGCTCATTCTGTCGGATACACTAGCCTGCGGTGTTCAGGCATCCCTGTGAGTCATATCAATCATCTGACCGAGGTTATCCGAACCCATTCAGTCCCTTTTCAAATATCGATAAATTTCCCTATCGGATACCCGGAGGCCTCACACTCCCGTCTGGATTTTCTAATTTGCGAATAACTTTTTCTACAGGCCTCGTATCGGTATTCTGTCAGTTTCCCGACATCCGCCCCATAAGGACGTATCATCCTGTATTTTCTCACCTAGATCTGAAATCTAGGATATCCGGTAGGAATTTTTATAACTTTTGGACGATCAGTCCATTTCTGGCTATCTGGAGTCTTCAAAAATTCCTGCATTAAGCCAGATTACCGAGCGTCCCTTACTCTCTCTACCGGTGAAATCTGGGACTGAAATGTTTTCGGACAGTCCAAACCACTTCCGGCCTGACTTTCTTTAATTACAATTTAGCCCCATGGAACTTTTCTTCTTTTTATTTAAGTCTCTTTTTATTTGGCTAAAATTACACTTAAGGACCCCACCTTTTTGTCCTTAAACTTTCCATAATTCTTTCATACTCATAGAGACCTCGTATGCACATTTCACAGTTCAGTGAAATGATCAGCATAATTTTCTCTATTTTCTGGCAAAATATGGTACTCATCGGCTACCAGCCCGATCTTTCCCATAATTATGATTTTGCCCCTACATTCTCTTTCTGGCATCTATTCTCATCTTCTTATCCTTCATCTTAAGTTCTAGAAATTCTCTTTCAATAACTCATCCCTTAAACTCTTCGGGTGTCATCGTTAATTGAAAAGCTCGACGACCCGCCCATATCAGGTTATCTTACACAGGAGCCAGCCCATATCAAGCTTCCTGCAGAATTCCTAGGCTTAAGACTTAGGATATTCCTCACATTCCTCATTTTGAACCTAGGCGAACTGTCCCGATTCTGTAGGTTAAAGACTTAACTCATCTTTACATCCTGAAGGACTTAGCTCATCCCTCGGATCCTACAAAATACAGGTAAGTGATCCGCCCATATCAGATTACTACCCTGGGACTACGGTTTTAGCAGCCTGCCCATATCAGACTACTTCCCAGTTCTCCTAGACCAAAAATCAAGATGTTACAAGGAACATGAGTTTTATGTCATAGATAGTTTAGACAAGCTTAAACAAGCTAGTTGCATGGTTGATTGTTGGATTAAGTTGATGTTCTTAACTTTACCATGGAAGAACATTTCAGTTTGCACTGTTCATGATAGAAAGAGATGGAATTTCAATGATTTAATGCTTCCATTGAGTTTATATGATGACTTTGTGTAGGATTGGAAAGATTTTGAACCTTGGAAACCATTGGAATTAAAGGTTGTAATGTTGAAAATTCCGTACGGTACTGTTCACTCCACGAACAGTGATTTGAATTTCATAATTTTGATACTTCCAATGGTCTTAAAATGAGATTTTGTGTGTGGGGAAAGTGGAGGAACAAGTATGGGAAGCATTGGAATCAAAATGAGAATTTTTGAAAGAATTATGCATGTTTTTTAAATCTGTCCGGAACAGTGCATAGTTGCTGGAATTTGGTTGTTTTGAGTTCATAAATGGATTCAAAAGGCCAAATTGTGTAGGGTAAGGTCAAGACATCAATTGATTCAAAGGCCAAGTCAATTGGTAAAGATTAAAGGAAGTTATGTTACTTAAAGTAAGCTTAGTGTTCAAGAGAAGTTAGATTGTAATGGTTGGATGGTAATGTGATGTTAGGATTTGCTTGGTGTGCTCAAAAGAGGGCAGCCACATAGCAAGGAAAGGTAAGAAGGAAGAAGCAAAGTTAAAGTGGAAAGAAGTAAAGCAATAAGGTAATAAACTTACCCTAAACTTATATGTATTGAATGTTATGCTTGATTGTGCTATGACTTTGTTGAATTGTGTGCATGTGTATATGATTGAAGCTCTGTTTCTATGATTACCTTGGCCAATTGTATTTCATATGTTACATGGAAGCATGCACATTACACAATGTTTACACTTTCACAAGCAAGCACAAGTATTTACTTTAATGCATGCATTGTTTAGTACCGTTTGCTACTGAGATTTCCCCAGAAATCTCACCCCATCCATGTAATCCCAATCCCATAGGTTTACGAATGAGTAAAGAAGATAAAGAGGCATGAAGAGAGGTTGGGAATTGGAAGATTTGAATATTATGTAATAAATGTGCGAATTGTTGCATGTAATGTTGTTATATGACAAGTTAGAGCAACAATGTTCATGATGAAAAGGAAAAATAGTAAATGATGAAATAAGTGTATCAAATAATTATGGCATAACCCCATAATGTATATGAATGTATGAAGGCCAAAGAGATTGGTTATGTGTGCTGGAACAATTAATGGAAATTCATGTTTTTGAGGTTAAGGTTAAGGTTAAGATTCAAAGATATTTTCTAGAAAATGCCGTTGTGCTGGTAGACTATACAAAGTACTGTGTACGTAGGTGCTATCTAAGGAGGCTGAAAGTGAGTGGATCTAGCCGGTCCATCCAGTCTTTCCTGGGTACTTACGTAGAATGGTAGTTCTCATGGGGAATTACCGAATCAGTACAGTTATTTTCTGCCAGGATTATCGGCAGGAGAGAATTAATAAAGTTAAGATTGCTTCCGTAAGTGTACTCTGAAGGGTCTAAGGAAGGATGTTTCACTTATGAAGGATATGATTACGATAGAGTACTCTTAGTCAGCCGTTACCGCAGAGGTCTCATGATCCTAAACACGATGTGGCTGGGCTAAGCATGATAATGTCGGAGTAATAGTTTCCTCTGTTGGTAGAGACAGAAGCTGACCAGTTCAAGGTTAGGGAGCCGCAAGAGTAGCTCGAGGTATCATCCGATGACCAGACGCTACAGTAAGGATGATGGGATGTCCAAGTTATGAAGGCGTCTAGGTAGGAGTTAGGTCGCAACTAAAGGACATAGTTAGGTCGCGACTAAAGGACACAGAGATGTCAAGTCGTGACGAATAGATGGAGAAGGTCGTGATGAAAGATCACAGAGAATATGAGTCACAACTAGCCAATACTCAGGTCGCGACTAGGGTGAATAGTGAAACATCCTTCCTTAGACTCCTCAGAGTACACTTGCGGAAGCAATATTAGCTTGATTATAACTTAATTTAAGCCCAGAAATCCAAAATTTTACTCTTAAGTTCCTTATTCTGGACCTTTAATTTGAAAATTAATTTATCTCATTCTACACATCCAAATAAGGCTTATTACCTATCCACGGAATGCCCCAGATGTGTACTACTGGCTCACCAAATTTCATAGCCAAACTCCTTCGTTTACTAGGTCAAACTGAGGTCAAACCACTGCTACCTCAGGACCTGCGAATTTCTCTTTTAATTCATCATTCACAAATTGAACATGCCAAACAATATTTATTATTAAATAATAAAATGTCATACAACAGGGCATACACAAAATTTCTCATATTTCTATTACATCTTTCCCTGCCTAAACTCCGGCAGCACAACCGCTACATTCCTTCTGTAGAGAGTAACCGATCTTGTACCAATTCGGTAATTCTCGTAGGAACTGCCATTCTACGTAAGTACCCAGGAAAGACTGGATGAACCGGCTAGGTCCACTCACTTCCAGCCTCCTTAGACAGCACCTACGTACACAGTACGTATCAGTTCCTCTCTTTGTTCCTTCTTCGTTGCCAGAATTTTGGCAGCCTAACGGCGTCTCTTAAAATTTCCAGATTTTAATTTTGACAGAACCTCCCCTGTAATGTTATATATGGGAATGAGATTCGGGGGAATCTCAGTAGTAATAATCATAACAATATATGTAATGCAGAGTGACGGTGCTTGCTTGTGATTGTGTACAGATAAGTATGCTGCGTGCTTCCATATTCAATAACATATGATCATAGCATTGGAATAGAGCTTCAAGCATAACATATAAGACAAGAATCCAACCAAACAATAGCACAACAAATCACAAAGACATTACATAAGAGCTAGGATTAGTTACTACCTCAAAAGCAGAACTACAGAACTTCTATATTGCTTCCAACTCCACCATAACTTCCTTTCTTTCTTTCTTTCTCCTTCTCTCTCTTCTTTCTCTCTCTTTTCTTGCCAAAAACGTGGGATGCATAAAATGGGAGGGGAAGGGGGTATTTATAGCTTTAATGGATGGCATTTCTGTAATTTTGAAGCTATCTGAACATGTGGTCCTGGTTTTTCCTGGATTTTCCTATTTTTCTTTATTCCTTTTTACTGTATCATGCATGACATCATCCAGGACACCTCACCGGGACACCTCATCGCCACATTCTTCACATGTCACAATTCCTGGATACCTCATCAGCTGACTCAGCAGTTCAGTCCAATCCAGTACCGGTCCAGAGTCTTGCACCGTAATACGTGCCCTCAACTTTTCTTCTGCCTCTAAGAATGCGCCATGTGGCACCTGGAAGGGACCTTTCACGCCTTCCAATGCTATCCAGATAAGTCCCGGACTTTATCTGATCACCTCCTCAGTTATCGTGCCGACCGAGTAACTTTACTTTATTGCAACAGCATTAAAATAATATTTTAATGCCACTTTTTCTCACATATCACTGGGCCTACATTTTTGGGCCTGGGAATATCATCTTGGGTCTCTGATCTAGCCCAAGTACTCTGATGGCATGATTCCCAAGAAACAGCCCTTTGTAAATTACCAATATACCCCTGGGTGCCCTTTCTTGCACTATTTTAACCCTAAGGGTAAAATCGTCATTTTACACCCTTCTGTACTCTGTCAGGGCATATACTGACTCTAAGTAACTTTATCTGTATGTGCCCTGGCTTCTGGGCCTTTCCAGAATGACCAAAATGGCCTCATTCACCTCCTACCCCTTTAGTACAACACAGGGGCATTTTCGTAATTTCGCACTTTTCCGGGGTCCTGCTGGACACTGGCCCACCTATCAGTCCAAGTGTCTTACTGGGCCTTGTTGGCGCCATTATTGGGCCTCTCAGGGTCCATTACCTTCATGGCACGTATTACGAGGAATCTCCCCCCGTTAATGTTTATTGAATATTTAATCTATTTTTCACCGTTTATACACATATCCGGACACCGGCTCATTCTGTCTGATACACTAGTCTGCGGTGTTCAGACATCCCTATGAGTCATATCAGTCATCTGACTGAGGTCATCCGAACTCATTCAGTCCCTTTTCAAATACCGATAAATCTCCCTGTCGGATACCCGGAGGCCTCACACTCCCGTCTGGATTTTCTAATTTGCGAATAACTTTTTCTACAGGCTTCCTATCGGTATTCTGTCAGTTTCCTGACATCCTCCCCATAAGGACGTATCATCCTGTATTTTCTCACCTAGATCTGAAATCTAGGATATCTGGTATGAATTTTTATAACTTTTGGACGATCAGTCCATTTCTGGCTATCTGGAGTCTTCAAAAATTCCGGTATTAAGCTAGATTACCGAGCGTCCCTTGCTCTCTCTACCGGTGAAATCTGGGACTGAAATGCCGTCGGACAGTCCAAACCACTTCCGGCCTGACTTTCTTTAATTACACTTTAGCCCCAAGGAACTTTTCTTCTTTTCATTTAAGTCCCTTTTTATTTGGCTAAAATTACACTTAAGGACCCCACCTTTTGTCCTTAAACTTTCGATAATTCTTTCATACTCATAGAGACCTCGTATGCTCATTTCACAGTTCAATGAAATGATCAGCATAATTTTCTCTATTTTATGGCAAAATATGGTACTCATCGGCTACCAGCCCGATCTTTCCCATAATTACGATTTTGCCCCTGCATTCTCTTTCTGGCCTCATTGCTCATCTTCTCATCCTTTATCTTAAGTTCTAGAAATTCTCTTTCAATAACTCATCCCTAAAACTCTTCGGGAGTCATCGTTAATTGAAAAGCTAGACAACCCGCCCATATCAGGTTATCTTACACAGGAGCCAGCCCATATCAAGCTTCCTGCAGAATTACTAGGCTTAAGACTTAGGATATTCCTCACATTCCTCATTTTGAACCTATATGAACTGTCCCGATTCTGTAGGTTAAAGGCTTAACTTATCTTTAAATCCTGAAGGACTTAGCTCATTCCTCGGATCCTACAAAATTCAGGTAAGTAATCCGCCCATATCAGATTACTACCCTAGGACTACGGGTTTAGCAGCCTGCCCATATCAGACTACCTCCCAGTTCAACTAGACCAAAAATCAGGATGTTACAAATAGAAACCTAATGATGAGTTATGATGAGATGACTAGAATAAGATTTTCCTAGGAATGATCCTAGCACATGGCCTACACTAGAGACGTGATGGTTAATAGATAAAGAGTTAATGTTCCCTAAGCAGAGGGATTCCATCACGGAGAATTGATAGACCTAGGGTAGAGTACCCTAGAGAACAGAAGTAATAGTGAGAGATGATGAATGAGATCCATATGACTCAAGTTTGCTAGAATTAATAGAAAGACCAATAAGGAACCATAGTTCGGTCAAGAATAGACTAGGACTGATAGATAGATAGAAGAAGTTAAGAGATAGTAGAAAGGTAGCCACAGACTAAGAGATAAAGTGACTCCCCTATTCCCTATATAAATATAGAGTAATGGAGGGTTGAGTCTATACCCTGGTAAGAGGGTAGCGTGGCAGCCTAAGTAAGATAGATAGATGATTCAGGTTCCTGAATGAATGATCAAGATATGACAGATGATATGATAAAGGAAATATGTTCTGAGGCTTACTTAGTTTATTACGATATCTGATGAATGGTTGAGCAAATTATGATGATGATATAGTTGCCATAAGTTATGATGAATAGTTGCATCTCCTTGCAGTTGTCATGTGATGACATGCATGTTAGAGTATGCTATGATGAATGAATACTCCTTTTTTGCAATACATGCAGGGTAGAGTATATATGAGATGAAGAAGTTATGAGAAAGTTATGTTGCTCCCATATCATATGACATGCAATAAGAAGTGTATTGAGGATGATAGATAGTCTCAGTTAATGGGACGATAAGTTATGATATTCAGATACGATATGATTAAGGTTACTCAGGTATTTCTATAGACTGTGAATACATTACTCAGGGCCATTTCTATTGAAAGGAATGGTATACAAAAAGAGAAGTAGATAATAGAAAAGAGATTGTTTACAGATCACTCTTCAGATAAGAGTTGGATCTGATACAGATTGCTCGTAGTTAGAACAGAGATTGAAATGAGAAGTTAAGATGAGGCCATAGCAGCAGAATGCAATGGCAGATGGTTAGACCATGATTGCACAAGGTAATGGTAAACCACAGTAAAGTAAGAAAGATGAGAAGGTGTTGGAAATTGTGCCCCAGGGGCCAATCATTTTCTTATAAACATTATTGTTTTATGAATTTCTTAATTATGTTATCACATTATTTCCATGTTTACTGTGATGACCATCCTTGGATAACTCATGATCTTATCCTAAATGTCCCTGGTCGGTCATCTATGCGGGAGCAAAGATGAAATAAGACCAGTATAACTTTGAAGATATATAGAGATATAAATCAAAGTCATAGGCACATGTAAGAGTACAGGGTGCTGGACCGACCCGCTATGAGAGAGCTGCATGGGTTAAGTCATAAGCTTCTCTCATATACAAGCCATGTCACTATGCCCTTTGACCTGAGATCATCATGGATTCCTACATGACGAACGCTCAGCTTTGACCTAGTCAAAAGTCACTTTTGACCGAGTGATCATAAAGGCTATGTTCGGGCTTAGTGGTTTTTCATGCGGAGGAATGTGAATGGTTAAGATGGAATTTGTCCCTCACATTCGTAGAGAGATATTACTGGGCCCCTCGATGAGTGAGTTTGAGAAATGTATGGCCATACTGGAATGGAAGGGTAGTTCCATTTCTATATTCAGACTACTCAGGGATCGAGAAAGTAATGGTCAGGAACAGGAGGATGACGTTCTCCATGCCTCATCCTTGACCGAAATATCGTGTGACAAAAGGGACGTGATATGGTTGTATGAAAGGTAACATCGTTTATCGATCCTCATATGATTTGGGTAGTCGTAATGCCTTGCTAGAGATCGCTTACGACTTGTGGGTCAGTATAGTAACTGGCCCACTGCCAACTTCATATGGGCCTACAGGGTCGCACACAAAATAGCCCAATACGAGCTATGATGTCCAGATTCATTGAATCTAAGAGATGTCTAGATTTAATAAATAGTCTAGGGTGGATTTATATATTTTATATATATATAAATTTGTATATATATATTATATATATAATATAAGAGATATTTGCAAGATTTAATTTATAAGGATAAATTAAATTTCTATCACTTTTGAATTTGAATTTAAATGGATATGATCTATTTGAATTTGAAATTCAAATTGATAAGATATCTCAAATTTGATTTATGAGAATAAATCAAATATAATTCTGTCTTATCTTTATTTTAAATTAAATAAATAGGTGAATTAAATCTGTGGGACGGATTTAATATAAACCATATTTATTTAATTAGTTTCTTATTAAATTATGCAATATATGATATTGTATTAATTCAGAATTAATATAAGATTAATTTTGAAGCCCGGCCCTATTAGAAGCCCGATAGCTTCCTATATATTTGACATTAGGAGCTAGGGTTTCACACACAATAGATCTCTACACACACATTCAGAAGTGAGAAAAAGGGGCAGGGAGAGTGCAAAAGGTTTGCAGATAAGAAACTGCCGAAATAGAGACGGTGAGGACAGAATCTCTAGAAAGCCCTAGAGGGACAAGAGGCGCTAGAACGTCGTTCGCGATTGGAACGCTGTTCGTGTGGATACCGGTAGAGGAAGCCGATATGAGCTGTCGACTTCTTGCGATCGACCAGACACGAAGCAAGGTCGCGACCTATTGACACTAAGGTCGCGACCATATGGGCATCTGAACGTCAGAAATTTGAAAAGAGGAGACAGGTCATGACTTGAAACTGATGAGGTCACGACTACAAACTCCAGAGACGTTCGGTCGCGACGAGAAGCAGAGTAGGTCGCGGCTAACAACTCCAGAGGCGACAGGTCATGACTAGAAGTTGAGGAGGTCGCGACTGAAAGTTCCAGAGGCGAGGAGTCGCGACTAGTGGACAATGAGGTCACGACCAAAGCTCGAATACCGAAGGTAACACTTCTTTCTCGTTGACTTAAATACATTCGGTAGATCCTGGCTGGGAATGAAAAAAAATTTAAAGTTAATTTTCGCTGCGTGTCTTTCAATTCCCTACAGAAGGAACTCTTGAGTAAAAGAGGAAGTAAGTAAAGTCTGAGTAAATAATATGAGGCTACTGGATGTAAATTTTTTTTTTATTTATTGAGTTATTAACAGGTGGAAGTAGTTAACCTTGTAACTTAGTCTGTTGGTTTAAGATCTTCCAGAGATTATGATACAATTCAACAGAATCGCAGTTAGATTCTGGAGGATCACAGTTAGATCCTAGTATGGCTCACAGAGAAAAGAATTCCAGGGTCACAGTTATTAGATCCTGAAGAGGCTTACGGTTGATCGCAGTAGATCCTGAGGGTCGCAGTAGACCTAGCCTAGAGAAAGAAAATGAATGAGCCATGAAGATATGAGTAGTATATCTCTGGGAAGATGAATGCCAAAGACAAAGTTAAGGTAAGGAAGCTTCACTAGTTGATAAACTCATCCAGAAAAATTATTTATAATGGTTTTCCTCAGATAGCCTCTATTATATATAGACTGACCTTAGACGGAGTCCAAGTTCAAATCTGAGTACTGATACTCAAAGTTTTGTAGAAGTATGCCTGAGAAACAGAGAAGAGAATCCCTATGTATTGAGAATAGAAAAGTATGAGCAGATAGATCCACCAGATGAGGATAAAGAAAGTAAAAGGCCAGAAAGATCTAGAGAAAAGGGTCTAAGGCAAAGCAAAGACAAAACATATTTTTATGAGAAAGACAATACTAGGGCCTAGAGCTATACAAAGAGTAACCTAGCCCTAATCCAGTAGCACGTTTAATTGAAAGGTACTAAAGCAAGAGTAGCCTAATGATATATAAGCCCTAAGAAGGGATAAGAAAGAGTGCAAATGCCACAAAGGTTTGGCATAGATGCATGAAGTTATGAGAAAAGTTAAGAAAAGTTAGAGAAGTTATGAAAAGAAAGAAAATAGAACCATTTATGTTAGAATCATAATCTGAATTATGATGTTGTGTCAGGAGAAAGAAAGGTAGAAGAACACTATTTCTCCTGAGGAGCTAGCAAAGTGTAAGAAAAATGAGGTAGACCCCAGAACTACATCAAAATGCTGAGGGGAAAGATATGAAAGAAATGGACACTACTCATAAGTCCAGTAAGTTATCCACAAGCAGAAGCAGATAAGTAGATGATAGAAGATTGACGAGTAATAAGAAAGAAGTAGATTTCAACTCGGATTGAGTTGATTCAGAAAAGAGAACATATGTAGCACAAAAGAGATATAGAGTTTTATGGATGATGAAAGAACTCAGCCAAATGTCAAGATAATTTGGCTAAGGTATTGATTAAATTTTGAGGACGAAATTTATTTTAAGGGAGGTAGAAATGTAATATCCCAATTTTCAGGCCCAGAGACTCAGAAAGTAACCTGAAATAGATAGGCTACCAGACCCCTTTGAGCAGAAGTCCCAGAAACATACAAAGGGTTTTAGGGACTAAACTACGAATATAAACTACGAATAAGTAACAGTGCAGGGACTTATATGTAAATAGTAAAAGTCCTAGGGGTATAATGGTCATTTTAGAAAAGAAAGGGACTAAAGTGAAAAGTCTAAAAGTATCTTGGTGCAAAAGTAAAAATAGACACAAGTTATAAGGTCAAAAGAGAAAGTAGACAAAAATGTGAGGTCTTTAAGTTTAATTTCAGCCAAATGTGAGGACATAAGTGTAATTTATGAAAAGTCAAGGGGAAAAATGGTAATTATAAAAAGTTGAGCCAAAAGTGGCTTAGAACTGCCTAGAAGCATTTCATTCCCAAACTTCACCATTAGATAGAGGAAGTGATGCTGGTTAATCTGGCTTAATACGGAAATTTTATCAAAGTTCCAGATAGCTGAAAATTATCTTATAATAAAAAACTTATCTGAAATTTTTATCAGGTCTCCTGGACCTCAGATATGAGTGAAAAGTTATAGGAATATGTATCCTGTGAAGACGGAGGTTAAGGAACTGACAGAATCCCGAAAGGAGTTCTGTAGAAAAAGTTATTCACCTTTTAGTGAATTGAGAAGGGAGTTTGTGAGCTCCTCGTATCCGATAGGGAGATTTAGCAGTAAATAAACTGGGACTAAATGAGCCCAGATGACGTAACGCTGATGCCCATAGTAACGCCAAGGATGGCTCAGACCCAGGATATCAGTTCATCGGATAAAAGGGGCCAGTGTCCGGAGAAAGGTGCAAAATGACAAAAATGCCCTTATGTTATAAAATAGCTAAAGAATGAGTAAATGGTATTTTGGTCATTTGACTAAGGTCAGGCAGTCAAGAAAGGTTATCTGGATAGTTGACCAGGGTCAGAGAATACTCTAGTAATATTTGAAAAGATAATAAGGCCCCTAGACTCATTAGAGTAAATAAAGAGGAACCAAGGGCATTTTGGTAATTTGCCAAGGGATGGTTCTTGGGAATCGAGCCATCAGAGTACTTGAGCTTGATCAGATACCCAAGATAGCATTCCCAGAGTGCAAAAACGTAGCCCAAGGAATATGTGAATTAAAGTGGTATTAAAATAATATTTTAGAGAGTTTTCAATAAAGTAAGGTTACTCGGTTGACGTGATAACCGGGGAATTGATCAGATAAAGTCCTGAGCTTATCTGGAAGCCATGGGATGGCGTGAAAGGTACCCTAAAGATGCCACATGGAACTGATCTGGAGGAAGAAGACAAATGCTAAGACACATGGCATGATCTCAGCCGTTGATTTCGGTGTAAGACTCTGGAATTCTCTGGAAGCGCTGAGTCAACTGGCGAGGTGTCACCATGGCACCACCTAAGCGTGTGAGGTGTCCATGATGATGTCACTTTTGATGAGTCATCATGGAGGATGATGTCATCATAGTGATGTAAGCAAGACTTGGTGAGCAAGCAAAGCGATCTGAGCCATTCATGGCGATTCGATCGGAGCCATCCATTTCACTTTTCTCCACCTATAAATGCCCCACCCCCTTTCCATTTCATTCACACCACCCACGGCAATAACAAGAAGAGGAGAGAAAAGAAATAGAGGAAGAGAAAGAAGGAGTTCTGGCGAAGCTAGGAGCAATCCAAGGAGCTTAGGGACTCGGCAAGCTTAGGAATAAGGTAAGTAATTTATTCTAGTCCCTGCTCTAATAAATTAGAGGATTGTTCTTATTAATTAGATAGTCAGAATAGAAGAATATCTCTCTCTATAAGGATAGCCGTGGATAGAAAGAAAGTTAGGGGGTTGACAGGATAGGGGTATTACGTCAAGATAGGCTGAGTAAAGTAGAGTTATGCTGAATGAGATAATAATAAAATATTATTATGCTATGTATAGGCTCTGACCTATGAAAGGTGGAACCTCAGATTAAAGATTAAGGACTAAAGGAAGGGCTACATGCCAGGTAGTAAACTTACCTAAACTTGTATGTGTTGAATATATGATTGATTGTGTTATGTCTTAATTGATTGATGTTAATATGTAATTATTGAAGCTCTGTACTATGATTACTCTGGCCAATGTATTTCATATGTTACATGGAAGCATGCACATTACATTATACTGACACAATCACAAGCAAGCACTAATATCAATCAATGATGCATACATTATTTAGTACTGTTTGCTACTGAGATGTCCCCCGAAATCTCACCCTGTCCATATCATTCTAATTACAGCAGGTCTTCTCAAGATGGAGGAGATGAGGATACATGAAGAGAAGTTAATAATTTTTAGCATGATTGATATGTGATTGATGTATGTTATGCATATGTATGTAAAGTTGATTGCGGAATTTTGCCACCATGAAAAGTAACTCATGGTGATGTTTGATTTGTAATCAAAAATAGTAAATGGTTGAATAAATGTATGATATTTTTATGGTAAATAGTATACATACCAATCTTCGATTTGATATATAGAATGCCTTGTTTGGATGTCTACACGTGGAGATATTATTTATCAAAGTTGGGACCAAAATGCTGGATTAAGAAGAAAATGTTGGATGAACAGTAAAGTTGTAACGCTTACTGACGTTGACTTGGTAAAGGAGTGGTCAACTAGTTATTTTTCCCTGAAAAAAAAATTGAGTTAGATTCATGTAGCAATTTGAACCACTTCATTTCGATTTTTCTAGAATTAGTTATGATTTTTTGAAGTCAGGTCACCCGTCTAAAATTTACACAGTGAACAGTTCTCGGTAAGAGTAAAACTCCAGATTGAGAAATTTGACTTCAATGACCTTGAAAGTGGTTCCAGAGGCTACCAAATGGTCCCTAAGACGTATGAAAATTAGGATGTGACATATAGAGATATAAATCAAAGTCATAGGCATATGTAAAATACAAGGTGTTGGATCGACTCGCTATGAGAGAGCTACATGGGTTAAGTCACAAGCTTCTCTGATATACAAACCATGTCACTATGCCTTTTGACCTAAGATCTTCATGGATCCCTACATGACAAAAGCTAAGCTTTGAACTAGTCAAAAGTCACTTTTGAACGAGTGATCATAAAGACTATGTTCAGGCTTAGTGGTTTTTAATAGGGAGGAATTTAAATGGTCAATATGAAATTTGTCACTCACATTCATAGAGAGATATTACTAGGGCCCTCGATGAGTGAGTCTGAGAAGTGTATGGCCATACTATAATGGAAAAGTAGTTCCATTTCTATAGTCAGACTACTCTGGGATCGAGAAAGTAACGGTTAGGAACAGGAGGATGATGTTCTCCATGCCTCATCTATGACCAAAATGTCGTGTGACAAAAGGGACGTGATATGGTTGTATGAAAGGTTACATCGTTCATCGATCCTCACATGATTTGGGTAGTCGTGATGTCTTGCTAGAGACCGCTTACGACTTGTGAGTCAGTATGTAAATGACCCACTGCCAACTTCATATGGGCCTACAGGGTCACACACAAAATAGCCCAACACGAGCTATGATGTCCAGATTCATTGAATCTGAGATATGTCCAGATTCAATGAATAATCTAGGGTGGACGTGTATATATATATAAATTCGTATATATATTATATGATATAAGAGATATTTATAAAATTTTATTTATAAGGATAAATTAAATCTCTATCACTTTTGAATTTGAAATTTAAATTGATATGATATAATATCATATCTCAAATTTGATTTATGAGAATAAATCAAATATAATTCTGTCATATCTTTATTTTAAATTAAATGAATAGGTGAAGTAAATCTGTGGGACAGATTTAATATAAGAAACCATATTTATTTAATTAATTTCTTATCAGATTACGCAATATATGATATAATATTAATTTCAGAATTAATTTAGGATTAATTCAGAAATCTAATATCCGTCAAAACATCGATAGCATCCTATATTTTTGATATTATGGACTAGGGTTTTTGGAGGGAGAGTGCAAAAGGTTTGCAGATAAGAAATGGCCAAAATAGAGACGGTGAGAACGGATTCTCGAGAAAAACCCTAGAAAGACAAAAGGCGCTAGCACGTCGTTCGTGGTTGGAACGCTGTTCGTGTGGATACCAGTAGAGGAAGCCGATCTGAGTCGTCGACTTCTCGTGATCGAAAAGAGAGCATAGGCATCCTTAACGTCGAAATCACCGAGCCACCAATAATTCGAATACCGAAGGTAACACCTCTTACTACTTGACTTAAACACAATCGGTAGATCCAGGCAGAGACTGGAAAAATTTTAAAGTTAATTTCCGTTGCGTGTCTTCCAATTCCCTACACTTTTAACATTGGCAAGCTTGATGAAGTGTTAGTTGCTTGTTTCATAAATTCACTACTTAAATTAGTGCATCATGAATGATTAATCTCATGTATTTTGTTTAAAATTCATGCAATCTAGTTATGTGAGCTGATTAGGGTGAGTAAGCCAGATAGAAGAATTTTTGAGCCTCTAACAGATACTCCTTTACATTGTGTGACACCATCTAGTTTGGTAACTTTGCAGAACTTGTCTCAATCCTTGATTCAAAACCACATTAACTCCAAGGAATTGTGGAAATGATAAGGGCATTTCTTTCAAAACCTTTTTGACCAAACAAAAACCACATAAATATTAAATCCTTTGCTTTAACCCTTTGAGACCTTCACTTTCTTTTAAAAATCCATCCTTGATTAATGAATACTGTACAAGATAGTTGCTGCTGTTGTAAGTCTTTGATTGTGAAATAACTGATAAGTTGCACTACTTGTTGAATCTCTAAACTTCAATATATTTGCTATCTGGTTCAAGAAAATGAAAACAAAGGAAAAATACAGAGAAAAGAAAAAGAAAAGTACAAAGAAAAGAGAAAGAAAGAAGAAAGAAAAGGAACCAGATGCAAAAAGTGTGATTCAACTTGCATTAAAGGAAGACAGTTTGTGATTTGTTATTTTTTGCAGTTGCATGATTGGAACTTTGATTGTGCGCAGTATTTCATTAATCATTGACATGGATTTCCATTTCATCATCTAGCCTTTCCAACATTACAACCCTAATGAAGTCCCTTTAATTTGATTCATAAACCTTGTGGCATTTTAGTGGTGATGTAGGATGGTTACAAGCCTATGGGAAGCCTAAGCTAAATGGTTGAGTGAATTACCTTTATAAGATAGGGAGTGAAACACTATACGTTGTGAGAAAATCTCAACCTAGTTGCTTACTATGATTAAATTGCATGAGTTTGATGCTTTTATTGATATGAGATTAGTATGGATTGTTACCAATTGAAGGGAAAAGATTGATGACTATAAGTGCTTATGCTAAATCTGTTTTGCCAAATTTGCTGAACATGTGTGTTCAAATTTCAGTTTTGATCCATAATTTTGCTCGGAGTGCAAAAGCTAAGTGTGGGGGAGTTGATAAACTCATATTTGTACTGATTTTAGTGTGGGTAAAGAGAGTTTATTATTGATTTCTGTCCCCATTTATCAATATAATTGAGCAATTAATAAATAAAATAGAATTGGAACAGTTGAGAATTAATTGATGTGATTTTAACGATTAATTGGACAAATATTTATTCTCATTTTCCATGATAGGCCAAAGCAATAACAGAAGGGACAACTTGACAGAAGGTGATTTAAGCATGTGATGAACTGAATAGATGGACTTAACAGACTATAAACAACAGCTGATAACAAATTGCAAGTGGGAGATCATGCATGTGCTGGCACATAAAGGAGTACTATTCACACATCTGATACTATTCACACATCATCATACTCCATCTGAACAGAATAAGCAAGTTGTTGATAGCAAGTGGGGAGCATGTGCTGTAAACAGAATTGACATGTGCTAACAGAAGCAAGTGGACTAAAGAAGAGATTAGTTCATGCATCTGATCACCCATTTCATCTGCAGCTATATATTGATCATAGAACACACTTGATAGAGGGGACTGGATAATGCACAGAACACATTTTACTTCTCACATATCACATTTCATTCCACTTCACCACTCACATTCCCTGACTCCATTCAGACTTCAGATCTCATTCATTCCACTAGTTCCACTTCACTCACACCTTCATCTTCTTCATTTTCTCTCATGCAACTTTCCTCTGTTCTAGTCAATAGAAACAGAGGAAAGTTCTGCACATCCATTTCATCTTCATCTTCTCATCTTCAACTTTCTTCATGCAACTTTACTAATGCAATTAGAGTAGTAGATGACAAAGAAGTAGGGAACCGAGTTGGATTTATTATTTATGCATAAATGATCCTTTGATTGATTCTCATCTTTGATAGAGTTGAAGATAGATGTGATTAATTGAAGTGATTCTATTTAATTCATATTCTACTCTCTTAGTGTTGAATGATTCATGTTCTCTATTCAATGTCTGCGAGTTGTAGCTTTGATTCAGATTTAGCTAGCGAGTTGTTAGCTAAATATTCTAATTCAACTAAATAACTTCTCATATTCTGTGGATAATGAAGGTAAGGTAATTTTCAAGGGAACACACTTGTCATTGATTCATTTCATCATCATAAACACTTAAAAGCATAAACAATAGCATAGGATTTACTTTCAGAATTTAGTCAATATCTCATCTCACAAATCATATGCTTAACTTGATAATTTGTGGCTCATTAGATTAATTATGAACTTAGCATCCATTTGGGCTCCTTGTGAATCGACCTAGGTTAGCCTCCTCTTTACTATTGGTTAGCTTAGTTTTGTTTGATAATTAAAATGACAGTTATCATCAATCGACACTCAAAAACTTGTTCATACAATGAAACCCTAGATCTAGAAGCATCAAAATATGAAAGGTGCAGATTAAAACAGAAAAAACTCCCCAGTGTAGTCCATGAGCTCAAGACACTAGATCCACCATCAAGAGACTAATGGTTTAGCCTCTCATGACTCCTATGATGCTGTAATAGCTGTTCAAATATGACGCCATGGAGAAAGCATAAAGTTAGATGAAGAGATGAATGATAGCAGAGGTGTGTAGGTAGCGGAGGGAGAGAGTAGATAGAATTTGAACACTGCTTCTTAGCCTAATCAGGTCGAAAAACAACCTCCCGGATGTCTGCGACTTGCCTCTCCTTTTAATAGCAGGTTGACCTAATAAAAAATGAGCAGCTTCACGACTGTCTTCTTTGGTCGCGACCAGATCCATGTTTTGGTCGCGACCTGTAAACACAGAGAAACTTCCTAGGAGAAATTAGGTGCGACCTGTGGATACTTTGGTCGCGACTAGAATACACAGAAGCTGCTTTCTTGATTTGCGCCTCTCTTATGATTTCTTTTCTGCTCACATTAGTTCTTGATTTTCCTCCAAAGTACCTGTAAATGCAAAATCAAAGCTTGCTGTAAAAGTCCCATCAGTAAAAGAATGCATAATTATAGTTTGGAGGAGTTAATTTTACCATTTTCCCTTAAAATAGCATATTGCCAAGCACAATTAGGTATTACCACAAAAGCACAGTGATAGGCATAAATGAATGGTAAAACTGTTATAAAACCATTAAAAATGTCGCATAAACCATACACAAATTGTGTCTTATCAATTCCCCCACACTTGAACCTTTGTACTCCTGGACAAAGAAATAAATTCCACCTAAGCTAACACTATTAAATCTGAGATAACAACATAATCCACAGTGTAACCTGAAGACAATTAATTCACCATCTTTTAGGAATGCAAAAGTGATAATATGTGCAATGCCAAGTAATCAACTACTAAATGAAATCAACCTTAACTGTATGAGCCCAATAGATTCTCTCTAAGGATGTAAGTGTTTAGCTCTCTATATCCTCTCATTGTTAGGGTTCTTTCACTCATATTCAAATTGGAAAAAATCCTACCATATGCTTGTAATGACTCTAAATCTCAGCAACCATATAACACTTATGCGTAGAATCAAGAGGTCTTTTAGGTTTGAAATGATGGAGATGGGCCACGTGGAATGGAATATGAAGGGTAGAAAGTACTATATACATTCAATAAGGAATATGTAACATGAATTCATGTCTTTAGAGATGTAGAGGTGATAATTGTGCTAAAAGGAGTTGATAATGGTGCCTTCTTCATTCCTCTTTTCTTTTTCTTTCCTTTGTTTCTTTCTTCAATTTTTCTTACACCCCTTTTTTTTAGTGCAATAAGCTCTTTTCTCTTCTTTTTGTTTGTTTGGCACCTTATACATAGAATGTTTAGCACAGCATCACAATAATAAGGAGTTTTAACATGGATAACAAGTTTATTCTGGAAACATGTTCATGCATATATAAATTTCTATGATGGAAAAAAAAAGTGATGGGCTCAAAGGGGTGACTAATGATGTAAAATGTATAATGGCTTGTGTTTGGGATAAAGGGATTTAGAAATGAATGCCTCTATCATATTCAATGACATAAATGCGAAAGTATTTCTCAACTCAGAGCTAAAACAAGTTCTAGAGGATATGAACCTATTGAATAATCACTCAATATAGGAATTAAGGCCGAGAATCCTTCGAACTAAGGTTTTTATCTAAATTGCTCGTAAGCTAAAGTCTCAAACAATGTTCATCATTCACTAGGTATTAACACACTTATCACAACTGAAAACCGTCTTAAATGATGATTAAAAGTTTCAAAGTAATCACTTAGAATCATGCAATAATCCCAAATCTAAGAGCAACAACTCCTGTGTTTCCAATTCAATTTCCAAGAAATTTAAACAAAAAATTCAAGTGTGAAGATGTTTTCTTTAAAGTTTTTATGCAAGAGGTTAAAGAGCAAGGGTTAATGAAACATTTATAAAGCACCTTAGTAGCTCAAAAGGATTCCTTCTACACAGCATTGCATAAAGCAAAGAGAAGGTAAATGGACATTTTTGCAGTCTGGTCGTAACTAGACACAGTGCAGGTCATGACCACATTCCACAATGAGTGGAGGCCCTAAACTTCCAAACCAAGTCGCGACCAGGAAAGGTTTCTATCACGACACAAATGCATAGAGAGTTGTGGTCGCGTCTTAAATAACTCGAGTCGCGACTGATTTTCACAGAGTGTGCAACCTACAAATTTCATAATAGGTCGCGACCACATCACCCATTGGTCGCGACTAGTTTTCACAGAGAGCATATTTAATCCAACATTTCATTCTAGGTCACGATTGAAAGCAGTGAAGGTCACACGACCAATGTTCATAGAGACTACCATGTGATAGTTTTCAAAACCCAAAACACCTTTTATACTTAAGACTTTTTCAGCTGACAACAAAATAGTTTAAAATGGGGGTCCAATTTTTAGCAATGCATCACACATTGAGATCAAAAACCAAAAGATTTATGATGAAAGATTGGATTAGTTGAAGAATTTTTATAGTAATTAGTAAGAAACAAGCATATCTCCCCCAAACTTAAACTTGACAATGTCCTTACTGTCAACAAGGATATAGAAATCACAGCATAATATAAGGTCAACTAGCTCCAATATAGCAGGCAAATAATACTCAATGCAAATTTGGCAATGATGCTCGCAGTCACATTCCAATCATACAGAGAAATACAAGTAAAGCAAAGGTGACATGATGGGTAAGCTATAGCATGCAATTGAGTTTGTAAATAGCTTAGGGCAGAAGCAACAAGTAAACAAACCATGGATGGCACTAGAGTGTAATGCAAAACAGAAATGAACTAAAAATAAATAGAAATAAAGTGAAAATAAACACTATCCTACTGAATCATCCCTTTCCAATCATCAAACCAACATATCAAACATATAGCATTGGAGAAACTTGCAAAAGGTAAGAGATAGGAAAGGGACAACTTGGCCACAAGGTGGCGAAACGGAATCCTCATAAAGTTTCAAGAGGTGGCCATTTGCTTGGAAGATTTTGCCCATCGTCTCCTCTTTCAAGTCGATCATCCCAAAGTCGTGGACTTTGACAACTGTGTAAGGTCCATCCCAGCTAATTTTGAATTTGCCATGTTTGAACTTGAACCTAGCTTGGTATCTCAATACCCTATCACCTTCCTTAAACCTCTTCCTCAGGATGTGGGTGTCATGGAATGCCTTTGACTTTTATTTATAGATCTCAGAGCTGTTATAAGCATCCAATCTAATCTCTTCTAGCTCTTGAATCTGCAACAATAGCTCTGAACTGGCTTCTACCAGGTCCTCATTGCAAGCTTTCACAGCCTAGAATGTCTTGTGCTCTATCTCTACAGCCATGCCTAGAGGGGTTTTAAAAGCTATTCTGTACACCCATAAAGCATCGTCAAGTCTCAAGTTCCAATCCTTATTGGATGGCTTAACAATTTTTCTAAAATATGCTTTATCTCCCTATTAGAAATCTCTTCTAGACTATTAGTTTAAGGGTGGTATGGGGTTAAGACCTTATGAGTGACACCATATTTTGCCAATAAGCTATTGATTAACTTATTGCAAAAATGGTTGCCTTGATCACTGATTACTGCTTTTGGTACTCCAAATCTACTAAAGATATGATACCTTAGAAACTTGGAGACCGTTTGGGCATCATCTAGTCTTGTTGGAATGGCCTCTACTGTAACATCCCAATTTTTGGGTCTAGTTCACCTAGGTTCAAAATGAGGATTGTGAGGAATATCCTAAGTCTTAAGCCTAGGAATTCTGCAGGAAGCTTGATATGGGCTGGCTCCTGTGTAAGATAACCTGATATGGGTGGGTTGTCGAGCTTTTCAATTAACGATGACTCCCGAAGAGTTTAAGGGATGAGTTATTGAAAGAGAATTTCTAGACCTTAAGATGAGGGATGAGAAGATGAGCAATGAGGCCAGAAAGAGAATGCATGGGCAAAATCGTAATTATGGGAAAGATCGGGCTGGTAGCCGATGAGTACCATATTTGTCCAGAAAATAGAGAAAATTATGCTGATCATTTCACTGAACTGTGAAATGTGCATATGAGGTCTCTATGAGTATGAAATAATTATGGAAAGTTTAAGGACAAAAAGGTGGGGTCCTTAAGTGTAATTTTAGCCAAATAAAAAGGGACTTAAATGAAAAGAAGAAAAGTTCCTTGGGGCTAAAGTGTAATTAAAGAAAGTCAGGCCGGAAGTGGTTTGGACTGTCCGACGGCATTTCAGTCCCAGATTTCACCGGTAGAGAGAGCAAGGGACGCTCGGTAATCTGGCTTAATACAGGAATTTTTGAAGACTCCAGGTAGCCAGAAATAGACTGATCGTCCAAAAGTTATAAAAATTTATACCGGATATCCTAGATTTCAGATCTAGGTGAGAAAATACAGGATGATACGTCCTTGTGGGGCGGATGTCAGGAAACTGACAGAATACCGATAGGAGGCCTGTAGAAAAAGTTATTCGCAAATTAGAAAATCCAGACGGGAGTGTGAGGCCTCCGGGTATCCGATAAGAAAATTTATCGGTATTTGAAAAGGGACTGAATGAGTTCGGATAACCTCGGTCAGATGACTGATATGACTCACAGGGATGCCTGAACACCGCAGGCCAGTGTATCGGACAGAAGGAGCCGGTGTCCGGATATGTGTATAAACGGTGAAAAATAGATTAAATATTCAATAAACATTAACGGGGGGAGATTCCTCGTAATACGTGCCATGAAGGTAATGGACCCTGAAAGGCCCAATAATGGTGCCAACAAGGCCCAGTAAGACACTTGGACTGATAGGTGGGCCAGTACCCGGCAGAACCCCGGAAAAGTGCGAAATTACGAAAATGCCCCTGTGTTGTACTAAAGGGGTAGTAGATGTATGAGGGCATTTTGGTCATTCTGGACAGGCCCAGGAGCCAAGGCACATACAGATAAAGTTACTTAGAGTCAGTATATGCCCTGACAGAGTACAGAAGGGTGTGAAATGATGATTTTACCCTTAGGGTTAAAATAGTGCAAGAAAGGGCACCCAGGGGTATTTTGGTAATTTGCCAAGGGATGTTTCTTGGGAATCGAGCCATCAGAGTACTTGAGCTTGATCAGGATCCAAGATAACATTCCCAGAGCCCAAAAACGTAGTCCCAGTGATATGTGGGAAAAAGTGGCATTAAAATACTATTTTAATGTTGTTTCAATAAAGTAAAGTTACTCGGTCGGCACGATAACCGAGGAGGTGATCAGATAAAGTCCGGGACTTATCTGGATAGCATTGGAAGGTGTGAAAGGTCCCTTCCAGGTGCCACATGGCGCAATCTTAGAGGCAGAAGAAAAGTTGAGGACACGTATTACGGTGCAAGACTCTGGACCGGTACTGGATTGGACTGAACTGCTGAGTCAGCTGATGAGGTGTCCAGGAATTGTGACTTGTGAAGAATGTGGTTATGAGGTGTCTCGGTGAGGTGTCCTGGATGATGTCATGCATGATACAGTAAAAAGGAATAAAGAAAAATAGGAAAATCCAGGAAAAACCAGGACCACATGTTCAGATGGCTTCAAAATTACAGAAATGCCATCCATTAAAGCTATAAATACCCCCTTCCCCTCCCATTTTATGCATCCCACATTTTTGGCAAGAAAAGAGAGAGAAAGAAGAGAGAGAAGGAGAAAGAAAGAAAGAAAGGAAGTTCTGGTGGAGTTGGAAGCAGTATAGAAGTTCTGGAGTTCTGCTTCTGAGGTAGTAACTAATCCTAGCTCTTATGTAATGTCTTTGTGATTTGTTGTGCTATTGTTTGGCTGGATTGTTGTCTTATATGTTATGCTTGAAGCTCTATTACAATGCTATGATCATATGTTATTGAATATGGAAGCACGCAGGATACTTATCTGTACACAATCACAAGCAAGCACCGTCACTCTGCATTACATATATTGTTATGATTATTACTACTGAGATTCCCCCGAATCTTATTCCCATATATAACATTACAGGGGAGGTTCTGTCAAAATAAAATCTGGAAATCTTAAGAGACGCCGTTAGGCTGCCAAAATTCTGGCAACAGAGGAAGGAACAAAGAAAGGAACTGATACGTACTGTGTACGTAGGTGCTGTCTAAGGAGGCTGGAAGTGAGTGGACCTAGCCGGTTCATCGAGTCTTTCCTGGGTACTTATGTAGAATGGTAGCTCCTACGGGAATTACCGAATTGGTACAAGAACGGTTACTTTCTACAGAAGGAATGTAGCAGCTATGCTGCCGGATTTTAGATAGGAGAAGATGTAATAGAAATAAGAGAATTCGGTGTATGCTTTGTTGTATGACATTTTATTATTTAATAATAAATATTGTTTGGCATGTTAAACTTGTGAATGATGAATTAAAAGAGAAATTCGCAGGTCCTGAGGTAGCAGTGGTTTGACCTCAGTTTGACCTAGTAAACGAAGGAGTTTGGCTATGAAATTTGGTAGGCCAGTCGTACACATCTGGGGCATTATGTGGATAGGTAATATGCCTCATTTGGATGTGCAGAACGAGATAAATTAATCAGTTTTCAAATTAAAGGTCCAGAATAAGGAACTTAAGAGTGAAATTTTGAATTTCTGGGCTTAAGTTAAGATATAATCAAGCTAATGTTGCTTCTGCAAGTGTACTCTGAGGAGTCTAAGGGAGGATGTTTCATCTACCCACCTAGACAAATAGTCTATAGCCAATAAGATGTAATGAAACCCTGTTAAAGGTGGAAAAGGTCCCATGAAATCAATTCCCTAAACATCAAAAATCTTACAGAATATAATAGGTTGTTGGGGCATCTCATGCCTTTTACTAATCCCCCAAAATCTTTAGCACCTATCACAAGCTCTACAAAACTCAAAAGCATCTTTAAAAAGAGAAGGCCAATAAAAACCAGATTCAAGGACCCTACATGCAGTCCTCTTCCCCCCAAAATGGCCACCACAAACCCATGAATGACATGCTTCTAAAACTGATTTGTGATCTTGGTCTAGGACACATCATCTCAATATTTGGTCTGAGCACAACCTCCATAGAAAAGGCTTGTCCAAAATGAAGTATTTAGATTCACTCTTGAGCTTCTGTGCCTGAAATCTAGTCAAATGAGAAGGGATTAGGCCAGTTTCAATGAAATTAACTAAATGAGCATACCAAGGTTCCATAATAGCAACCAAACAAAGAGATTGATCAGGGAAGGAATCATAAATAAGATCAGAACTAAGTACTCCCTTGGTCTCTGTTGGTAACCTGCTTAGGTGATCTGCAATATGGTTCATATTTCCAGCTCAGTTCCTCACTTCTATATCAAATTCTTGAAGTAGTAGCATCCATCGTAGAAGCCTTGGCTTAGATTGAGGTTTATGGAACAAATACTTGACAGCTGCATAATCTTTCGTGTTGCCTTTGGTCTCTTCAGAAGTTGCACCAAGCTTAAGTTAGTCTATACTGCAACATAGTTTAGGTCATCCTCTCTCATACCTGCATCATTGGTATAGATCAAATCATTCAAGAATCTTAAAGTATGTGATGTAATTTTTGACTAAGTGAGGAGAAGTAGGGTTAGAAGATATTGGCCCTTTAACCGAAACAGTGGAGTGTGAAATTGAAGGCATTTGGAAGTCAATGGTTGTGTCTGCTATTTCTGGTCGTGGCCTGTCAGATTTAGCTTCAACTTCTCGTCGTGACTCAAGCTCATAGAGGCTGCCTCTAGAATATCTGGTCGTAACCTCATCATATACACGTTGCGATTAGACGTCTTTGGATCCTAATGTCGTGATCCATGTGTCTTATGGTCGTGACCCCGTTTATGCATCCTGATTGGGTGTCTCTAGAGTTGTTAGGCACGACCAAAAGGTCTTCTTGTCGTGACTTGGGATCACAGCAGCTCAACCCTCTTCATTTATCCCACTTCTAACTTCTAGAGCATCTTAAGTCCCTATAAAATTACTCATAAATTCTTTTCCAATAGTGCATGGGATGGTGTAAGATCCCTGGATATGAATCTTTCCAATAGTGCATGGGATGGTGTAAGATCCTGGATCTTGGTACTTAACCAGTAATTCATCCTTAAAAAGTGATGACACATTAGCACTCACCTGAATTCTCTCAAGGGGCCTAAACTTTTTCTTATTAGCACACAATTCCTTTAAAAATTTAGCATACTTAGGATTTCTCTTGAGGAATTCAACCATAGGGATATTTATTTCTAACTTATTGAAGAGGTTATAAGAATCTTGTGCAAAGTCAAGATCAATCTTTTTCTTTCTAGCAAAATAAGATTTAGGAAAAGGGAGATCTTTTATACTTGCGTCCTTACCTGTATGCTTAGAGGCTCCTTGCTTGCTAGGCTCTGCCTTCTCCTCAGTTTGCTTTCCTTTGTATACTGGACTTTGCACAATCACTACCTCTTCTTGTTTCTCTCGTAGTTCCTCTTGTGCTTGTGAATTCTCTTCTTGGGTTGCCTCTTAGTCATGAGTTGCTATTCTTTAAGACTTTCTGATTTTCCAATATTCATCTGTGAAGATGATGAATTTTCATCCTCAAAATCTTCCACATCCTCTTTTGGTGCATCATCTTCCTTAAAATGCAATTGTCTTGCACTTCTGAGTGATATGGCATTCAGACCCTTTGGATTCATGACAGTGTTTGAAGGTATGTTGCCACTGCTCTCTGTTTGGATGTTACTCACTGTATTTGAAACTTGAGTTAAATGACTGGTAATATCTGCGTTCTTGAAACTTAACTCCTCAAGTTTCCTATGCACATCTGCATTATTCTTCTGCATATTTTGAAGAATTAAAGCTATGGGGGTGAATTGACCATCATTCTCTTTGAGCTTGTTATCTATATTGGTCATTCTCCCATCCATATTATTCATTTGTGCTGCCATACTTTTCAATAATTGAGAAGTCTCATATGGTCTTGAAGCTACTAAAATGTTAGGTTGAGTTGGAAATATAGACCTTGCATTACCTTGGTAGTTGCTTGAGGAAGCACCACATACATGAAATTGGTTTGTCCTATTTTCTCCGTTCCCCCACCTAAAATTTGGGTGGTCTCTCCAGCCAGGATTGTATGTGTTAGAGTATGGGTATCTCTTCTGGTATTAGTGGTCTCGCCCTTGATACATTATTGATACTTCTTCATACTGCCTATCATATGTATTTATAGCATGCATCATTGAACTGTATGACTCGCATCCTGTAACTAGTGCTTGTGAGGTTCCCACTGCATGAACTTGTTTCATAGATTGTAGCTCTCTTTCAATTAAATTCATCCTCTTTTACATTCTATTTCCTAGAACTTCTATTTTTGCTAAGATCTTATTTGAATTGCCCGAAGATGATGTGGGCATTCTCTTTGGATCTTCGGTCTGATGGTCTTCATTAGCCATTTTCTGGAATAACTCCCAACTCGCTTGTGGGGTTTTCTCTCTCAAAGACCCATTTGCTCCTGCATTCAAGGATTCCTTATTGTGAGGAAGTAGACCATCAAAGAAGATGTCTACTAAATCAGCCTTGGTGATGTTATGATAGGGACATCAAGCCAACAAATTGATAAATCTCGTCCAGTATTCATGTAATAACTCCCTATCTTGTTGTAGAATATTTGTAATCTCCTTCTTTATCTTAGTAGTCTTAGATGCTGGGAAGAACTATTCTAGAAATGTCTACTTCAACTATTCCCATGTAAGAGTGGAAAAATGATTTGGCAGATTGTACAACCACTCCTTAGCCTTCCCTTCCATAGTGAAATGAAAACACCTCCTTAACACGTCATCCAATTCAGTCATTGGAGGATTCATTGAAGAGCAGATCATATGCATGGTTTGTAAGTGGCGATGTGGCATTCTTCTGCAAAACCATGATATTTAGGTAAGGCTACAATCAAAGATCCTTTAATTTCAAAATTAGCTTTTCAGTATAGAAACCATAAGGATCATAATTCACATGTGAATGGTTTATTTTCGTCACGCTTCTATTATTTTCTACATTGATTGGTATTTCATTCTCTTCTTGTTTATTATGCCAATTATGCCCATTATGATTTATCTCAGCCATGTTAGATTCTTACGATCTCACCTCTTCTCTAAGTTCTCTCCTTAGTTTCCTAAGTTCCCTCTCAATTTCAGGTTCAAAAGGCACTAATGGTCTAGTCCTTCTATGTAACATCCCGATTTTTGGGTCTAGGAGAACTGGGAGATAATCTGATATGGGCAAGCTGCTAAACCCGTAGTCCCAGGGTAGTAATCTGATATGGGCAGATCACTTACCTATATTTTGTAGGAATCCGAGGAATGAGCTAAGTCCCTCAAGATTTAAAGATGAGTTAAGTCTTTGACCTACAAAATAGGGACAGTTCACCTAGGTTCAAAAAGAGGAATGTAAGGAATATCCTAAGTCTTAAACCTAGGAATTCTGCAGGTAGCTAGATATGGGCTGGCTCCTGAGTAAGATAACCTGATATGGGCGCGTTGTCGAGCCTTTCAATTAACAATGACTCCCGAAGAGTGTAGGGGATGAGTTGTTGAAAGAGAATTTTGAGAGCTTAAGATAAAGGATAAGAAGATAAGTAAAGATGTCAGAAAGAGAATACAGGGGCATAATCGTAATTATGGGAAAGATCGGGCTGGTAGCCGATGAGTACCATATTTTACCAGAAAATAGAGAAAATTATGCTGATCATTTCACTGAACTGTGAAATATGCATATGAGGTCTCTATGAGTATGAAAGAATTATGGAAAGTTAAGGGACTTAATTGGAAAGAAGAAAAGTTTTCAGGGGCAAAATGGTAATTATGGAAAGTTAGCCAAAAGTGGCTTAGAACTGCCCAGAAGCATTTCAGTCCTAAATTTCATCAGTTGATAGAGGAAATGATGCTAGTTAATCCAGCTTAATACAGGAATTTTATCAGGACTTCAGATAGCCGAAATTTATCTGATAGTCTAAAAGTATAAAAAATTCTTATTAGATATCCTAGACATCAGATATGAGTGAAAAACTGCAGGAAGATGCGTTCTGTAGAGGCGGATATTAGGGAATTGAAAGAATACCAAAAGGAGGTCTGTAGAAAAAGTTATTCACAAATTAGTAAATTGAGACGGAGTTTGTGACCTCCGGGTATCCGATTGGGAGATTTATCAGTATTCAAATTGAGACTGAATGAGCTCAAATGATATCAGTCAGAGGCCCGTAATGACATAAAGGGATGTCTAGAGTCAGTATGGCAGTCTATATAATAAAAGGGGCCGGTGACCGGAAAAATGTACAAAATGATGAAAATGCCCTTATGTTATAAAATAGTGAAAGAATGAGTAAAGGGTATTTTGGTCATTTGGTTAAGGTGAGACAGTCAAGAAAGGTTATCTGGATGGTTGACCAGGGTCATAGAATACCCTGGTGAAATGTGAAAAGACAATAATGCCCCTAGTTCATTAAAGTAAATAAAGATGAACCAAGGGCATTTTGGTAATTTGTCAAGGGATGTTTCTTAGGAATCGAGCCATCAGAGTACTTGAGCTTGATCAGATACCCAAGATAGCATTCCAAGAGTCCAAAAACGTAGCCCAAAGAATATGTGGGTTAAAGTGGTATTAAAATACTATTTTAGTGTTGTTTCCATAAAGTGGAGTTACTCGGTTGACATGATAACTGGGGAATTGATCAGATAAAGTTCTGGACTTATCTGGAAGTCATGGGATGGTGTGAAAGGTGCCAGCAAGATGCCACATGACACTGATCTAGAGGGAGAAGAAAAGCTGAGGACATGTGGCATGATCTAAGCCGTGTATTCCGGTGCAAGACTCTGGAATTCTCTGGAAACACTGTGTCAGCATGTTGAGTCAGCAAGTAATTATGAAAGGCCATGAGTCATCAAGATGACATCACCATGATGATGCAATAAGTTGGATTAAAGAAAATAGGAAATTCCAGGAAAATCGGTGGCCACAAGATCAAACTTCTTGAGAATTATAGAAATGCCATCCATAAAAACTATAAATACCCCCTCCCCCTCCCATTTTCATTCATCCCACGGCATACACAAAGAAAGGAAGAGAAAGAAGAGAGAGAAAGAGAAAGAAAGAAAGAAGGAAGTTCTGGCGAAACTGGGAGCAATATAGAGATAGTAGAGTTCTGCTAAGCTTGTGAAGTAGTAACTAATCCTAGCTTTTATGTAATGGCTTTGTGATGTGATATGCTATTGTTTGGTTGGATTGTTGTCTTATATGTTATGTCTGAAGCTCTACTACATAATGCTATGATCATATGTTATTGAGTATGGAAGCACGCGGCATACTTATCTGTACACAATCACAAGCAAGCACCGTCACTCTGCATTACATATATTGTTATGGTTGTTACTACTGAGATTCCCCCGAATCTCATTCCCTATGTATAACCCATTACAAGGAGGTTATGTCAAAGTGAATTTTGAGAATGTTGAAAGACGTTGAAGGGAATTGGAAGACATGCAGCGGAAATTAACTTTAAAAATTTTTCGATTCCCTGCCAGGATCTACCAAATGTGTTTTAGTCAAGGAGAAAGAAGTGTGACCTTCGGTATTCGAGCTGCAGTCGCGACCTCAGTGTCCACTAGTCGCGACTCTTCGCCTCTGAAACTTTCAGTACGACCTACTCGTCTTCCCGTCGTTACCTGTCACCTCTGGAGTTGTTAGTCACGACCTCCTCAGCTTCTCGTCGCTACCTGTCGCCTCTGGAGTTGTTAGTCGTGACCTCCTCAGCTTCTGGTCATGACCGGATGTCTCTGGAGTTTGTAGTTGAAACATCATACTTTATATCTCTCAGAGTACTCTTGCTATAGCACTCTCAACTGGATTATATCTCTCTTGCCGGAAATTCTGGTAGAAAATAACTGTACTGATTCGGTAATTCCCCATGAGAACTACCATTCTACGTAAGTACCCAGGAAAGACTGGATGAACCGGCTAGGTCCACTCACTTCCAGCCTCCTTAGACAGCACTTACGTACACAGTACTTTGTATAGTCTACCCAGCACAACGGCATTTTCTAGTACACATCTTTGAATCTTAACCTTAACTTTCACCTCAAAAACATGAATTTTCCATTAATTGTTCCAGAACACATAACCAATCTCTTTGGCCTTTCATACATTCATATACATTATGGGGTTATGCCATAATTATTTGATACATTTATTTCATCATTTACTATTATACCTTTTTCATCATGAACATTGTTGCTCAACTTGTCATATAACAACATTACATGCAACAATTCGCATATTTATTACATAGAATTCAAATCTTCCAATTCCCAACCTCTCTTCATGCCTCTTTATCTTCTTTACTCATTCGTAAACCTGTGGGTTTGGGATTACATGGATGGGGTGAGATTTCTGGGGAAATCTCAGTAGCAAACGGTACTAAACAATGCATGCATTAAAGTAATTACTTGTGCTTGCTTGTGAAAGTGTAAACATTGTGTAATGTGCATGCTTCCATGTAACATATGAAATACAATTGGCCAAGGTAATCATAGAAACAGAGCTTCAATCATATACACATATGCACACAACTCAACAAAGTCATAGCACAATCAAGCATAACATTCAATACATACAAGTTTAGGGTAAGTTTACTACCTTATTGCTTTACTTCTTTCCACTTTAACTTTGTTTCTTCCTTCTTACTTTTCCTTGATATGTGGCTGCCCTCTTTTGAGCACACCTAGCAAATCCTAACATCACATTACCATCCAACCATTACAATCTAACTTCTCTTGAACACTAAGCTTACTTTAAGTAACATAACATCCTTTAATCTTTACCAATTGACTTGACCTTTGAATCAATTGATGTCTTGACCTTACCCTACACAATTTGGCCCTTTGAATCCATTTATGAACTCAAAACAACCAAATTCCAGCAACTATGCACTGTTCCGGACAGATTTGAAAAATACGCATAATTCTTTCAAAAATTCTCATTTTGATTCCAATGCTTCCCATACTTGTTCCTCCACTTTCCCCCACACAAAATCTCATTTTAAGACCATTGGAAGTACCAAAATCATGAAATTCAAATCACTGTTCACGCGCGTGAACAGTAACCGTGAGGAATTTTCAACATTATAACCTTTAATTCCAATGGTTTCCAAGGTTCAAAACCTTTCCAATCCTACACAAAATCATCATATAAACTCAATGGAAGCATTAAATCATTGATATTCCATTTCCTTCTATCATGAACAGTGCATGAACAGTGCAAACCGAAATGGTAAAGTCAAGAACATCAACTTACTTCACAACCAAGCATGTAACTAACTTGTTTAAGCTTGTCTTAACTATCTATGACTTAAAACTCATATTCCTTTCGCATATACACAAAAATTCCAGCAGCATTTCCCCAAGATTTAAGCCTCAAAAATCACTTAAACTCAAGCACAAACCATAAGAACAAAAGGTAGAAGCAAGGAGACAACTTACCTTACTTGCTCCTTCAAGACCCTTGCTTCTTCCTTGCTTTCTTCCACTTTCTTTCTCTAGAACTCACTTCTCTTTCTAAAGGAGCTCTTGGGTGTGAAGAATGAATGGAAAGGGGGGGTATTTATAGCAAAACTCATGTGCCATTTGAAGGCCAAGATCACTTTGGAAACTATTTCATCTAATGGTTAAAGGTTTGATCTTGGAATGTCTTTTCACTTTTCACTCAAGACCTTACCACCATGACATCACTAGCATGGCCTCCCTTGGTACACCTAACCCTTCCTATTTTTGGGTTCCATTCTTGTGTCCTTGTGGGTCCCACCATGTGCAACACCTAATTCTTACTTTATTCTCTTTTTCTTTATTTTCAAAAATCCATAAATTATTTATTATTTGGACTTGGGCTCCAAGATAACTTTTGGGCCTTATTAATCTGGCCTAGGACGAAATGTTGGGCCCCTTTTAGGTCCAATAGCTAACTGGCCCAAATTCCAATGTATTTCCTCATACCGATATCCGTAAATTACCCTGATCTTAGCATAAATGCTAAACACCTCTTTTAATTGTTCTAACATTTTTAGAAATTCATTCTAATATAAAATAAATTCTATACAAAGTTTCATAATTTTCTGAGACCCAGAAGTCCTTTTAAAAATTACATATGTTTCCTTTAACCCTTTATCGTTGCCCTTTTTCACCGTAAATTCCATAATTAATTCTACAGTACTCCTTTTTGACTTCTGTCAACTCCATAAATTCTCATATTAATTATAATAATTTACTATCAAATTTTCTCTGATATCCATCCATTGTGTGAAATGACCAAAATGCCCTCCATTTACTTCTGGTTTCTTAGGGCATCACAGTGGCATTTTCGTAATTTTGCACTTTGGCTCTTAGACTTTCTTCCTCTTCCAATTAATCCTTTTCTTTACATAAATATGGCCACATCTTTTCCTAAACAACTCATATATTTTATTCAATCTGTACATACAACTTAGTACAGAAATTAGGGATGTTACATTTCTCTCCCCCTTAAAATAAATTTCGTCCTCGAAATTTACTTAGTACCTTAGTCAACAATCTTAAATATACATCCTCTTTAAATCTCTTTCTTCTTTATGACTAAGAATCGGGGTATCCATCTCTTACCTTTTATCTTATTATCTAGCGGAGTACTTTCAATATCCGCTTCATGTCCTTGCTGTCATTACTCTTTTTGTATGAGTCAACTTAATTGGAGTTTATTTCTACTTCATCATGGCACTTGATCTTGTGCTATGCATCCATTTGCTTATGGACAACTCCTTGTACTATACTTGAGAGTAGTGTCCATTTCTTTCATATCAAACTCTCTCGAATATTATTGTATTCGGGAGTTTCCCTCACTCACTCATCATACTTTCTAACACTTATCCCATATTACTTCTCTTAGCATCTCGCAGAATTCTTTAACATCCGCAAAGCTTAATCCTCTTTTTGTATAGAAACTCCTATAACTCTATTGTTGCTCTTATCATCTTTAATGATTCAACATCATACAGAGAGAGGACTTATGTAACTATCCATTCTTTACTTTTGCTACTAAATAGGAGCACATACTCTATCATGGATAATGCCTGGCCCTCAAATTGCAGGACTGCATACCTGCTCATAAATGTGAAGCTCTAACATCGGAGCTCAAGCATATTTACAAACATAACATAATGCCTGGCATTTTATGCAAGGAGTGAAAGCTCTCATCTCTATCTATAGCATAACATTCGTCATCTTATCCCTTTTTCAATAAGGGGCCTCTCTATTTGGTCAAAAAAATGCACATTTCTCATTGCGTTCCACCTTACACAGTTATCATAGTGTATCTTATTACATACTTCTTATGCTGTATCATAGCATATCTAGCCAGGTCTGGCTATATCATGGCGTATCTTACTCCTTAACATCTTGGTGTAACTCCAGGGTCTATCTTACTTTAACTTTCCACTTTTCTTACCTTGTCCATCTATACCAACTTCTATGACAACTGGACCCTTTTTCATTACTCTTTCTTAGACTACTCATGCCTAAACATCTTTCTGGATGAAGGCTACATTACTCTGCTAAGCCTTAGCATTCTCTATCTCATAGAACTACTGGGTTCTATCTTTACTTTAGACCTTCTTCTCTAGCCTTTTAATCTTTTTATCCTCATCTGGAGGATTTATCTGCTCATACTTTTCTGTTCTCAAAACATATGGGGTTCTCTTCTTTGTTCCTCAGGCATACTTCTATAAAACTTTTGAATATCAGCACTCAGACTTTAACTTGGACTCCATCTTTGTTTAAAGAAAACTAAGTTCAGTCTATATAATATAGGCTATCTGAGGAAAATCATTATAAATAATTTTTCTGGATGAGTTTATCAATTAGTGAAGCTTCCTTACCTTAACTTCGTCTTTGGCATTCATCTTCCCAAAGAGATACTACATTGTACTCATATCTCATGGCTCATTACTTTCCTTAGGCTAGGTCTAACTGCGACCTCGGGATCTAACTGCGATCAACCGTCAGCCTCTTCAGAATCTAACTGCGACTCTGGAACTGTTAGGATCTAACTGCGACCCTCGAGCCATGCTAGGATCTAACTGTGACCCTCCAGAATCTAACTGCGATTCTGTATATCTCCCGAAGATCTTAAACCAACAGACTAAGTTATAGGGTTCACCGCTTCTACTTGTTGATAACTCAATAAAAATTTAAAAATATTACATTCAGTAGCCCCTATTATTTCCCAAGACTTTACTTATTTCCTCTCTTACTCAGGAGTTCCTTCTCATCTTTCTCTTACTGTGGCTTACCATACCTTGTGCAATCATGGTTTAACCACCTGCCATTGCATTCTGCTGTTATGGCCTTATCATAACTTCTCATGTAAATCTGTGCTCTAACTGCGAGCAGACTGCATCAGATCCAACTCTTATCTGAAGAGTGATCTGTACTCATCTGAATCTAATCTCTATCTCAGAGTCATTTGTTTCAAATCTAACTCTTTCTGTATACCATTCCTTTCAATAGAAATGGCTCTGAGTACTGCATTCGCAAGCCTACAGAAAAACCTGAATCACCCCAATCATAAATCATATCAGAATATCATATCATAACTTATCATCCCATAAACTGAGACTATCTATCATCCTCAATACATTCCTTATTGCATATCATATGGTATGGGAGCAACAAAATTTTCTTATAACTTCCTCACCATATATACTCTACCCTGCATATACTATGAAATGGGAGTATTCATCATGGCATACTCTAACATGCATGTCATTATATGACAACTGCAAGGAGATGCAACTATTCATCATCATAATTTGCTCAACCATCCATCAGACATTGTAATGAACTAAGTAAGCCTCAAAACATATTTCCTTTATCATATTGCCTATCATATCCTGATCAATCATCCTGAAACATCTATCTATTTCACTTAGGCTGCCATGCTACCCTCTTATTAGGCTATAGACTCGACCTTTCTATCGAATATGGGAGTTACTTTATCTTTAGAACCGTGGCTATCTTTCTTTTTCTAATCTTGCTTACAGCTACCGCTCTATTGGACTTATGTGACTACCTGAGAAAAACTTTTTCGTTATAACACGGAATTCAACCCATTAACTGACTTCTTAATCATTCAACTCTCATTGCTCATATGGATGAACTCGGCTACATATTTCATCAAAGGGTTCCTCTTTCTCCTTTTAACCCTTAGCCTCACGCTCATCTCTATTTAACTGAGAGGAATACTTTTCATAATCTTACTCAAGAATTACTTCTCAGGTGAGCGAAACAGTCTCCATTTCTCTGGAGTAACATTGGTGTCTTTCTACTATCTCTTAACTCTTTCCGCACGTATTCATCAGTCTCAATCTACTCTTGACCGGACTATGGTTCCTTCCTGGTCTTTTTCTTGATCCTGACCAACTTAGATCATATAAATCTCATTCATCATCTAGCACCATTACTTGTGTTCTCTAATAGCCCAGTACCCTTCCACATAGATATTGTCCGCTTTTCCCTTAAGCAGCCTTGAGGCCACACGAGAGCACGGTTTTGTTCCCAGGCACATGAGGACTTTAACCCCTTAGACACCCGAAAATGCGTCCTCTAGGTATCAGAGCTACGCAGCGAAAGATATTATCCCTTCTCCCCTTAGGCAGGCACCTATGGGCCCACACGAGGTCAGGGTTTTGTTTCCCAGCACTGCCTGCCTACCACTCGTGCCTGCCTACCCCCACTGGGGCGCTTGGTGACGAGGGCGCTTGGTGAGTACTGGAAACGCGTTCATGAGGTAGAGGTATCCACACCCTTATAAGACATGCTTCGTTCACCTCCCCAACCGATGTGGGACTAATATCCTGTTTCAGGGACTTTAACTTTCGAGAACTTGAAGCCATATGTTAGGCTCATTTCTTGCGCAAGCCTTATCCTAACTTTTGATTCTTTTGTTCATAAAAGACTAACTGAACAAAGTCTTTCCAAATGTAGATCTACTCTTGATAGTCACATAGAGGATCTACTTTTGATCATAATCTTAGACTAGCGTGTATCTCTATTTATCATACTATTCAGCTTGCCTACATCATGTGCTAAACCTCTAACTGATAACCTTCAGTGAGGCTATCATCTTCATCCTTCATCAGGTCCCTGCGTATCTTCATCGTGACCTGAGCATGAACTAGGCACAACGCATCCATGAACTTTAGTTGTGACCATCTCATTCTACTTGTCATGACTGGACAGCTCTACATTCTTTAGTCACGACCTCGGGTCACCATTCGTCATGGCCTAACTTCTCGAGGACTTCTAGCTGTGTCCCAAACTGCTTTACATCCGACCTGGATCTAACTTGCTTTAAACATTCCCTTAGAATGTTCTTGTCTAGTCTTTACCCTAGTAATGGCTGATCCTTACACATCAGTTGTGAACCATTTGCCAAAAGCTCACTTAGCTTTACATGCCACGTAGGGTATATGGCAATATCTGGCTTATGGCTATCTCATATCATGCTACTAACATGAAAACTTAATCCAGGTCAATGCCCTCTATCACATCTCTATTTATCATCCTTGCTACGTCATTGAGGAACTGTAGTTAAACTGACTGCTCTTGATTTCTACTTCCTTCCATCCCTTAACCTAAACTAAGTAGTTCACTTCCCACAGCCTTTCTTGAGACTAGTATAGTCACATTGTCTGTCTTTCATAAAGAAGGCTGAGGTGGATTAGGGCTAGGAACATCCCTTTAATCTTTATCTATAACCTCATATATTCCTGGACTGTGACAATAGGAAGGGATGTCACAGATTGTAACTGGTTCTTAGGCTACTCATATCAAACTTATCCTCAAACTCTAGTAAAGGAGGAATAATATCTGGCCTACCTATAATTTAGTATCAGTTCTCAGCTTCCTTAACCATAATCTATCCTCTTATCGAAGGAAGAGAGCTTACATCAGGGTTAGAGAGCACTCTATCAAACTCATCCTGTACATAATTACTAGACCCATCATTACCTAGTGCAACATTATCCGGTGCATACACAACATCTGAATGAATTTCTCATAATCTCCAGACTGTAAATTTGAGTCTATAAAAATATGAAGGGGGTACCTTACTATAAACCTTCCTGATTGAGTCCCTTATGCTGTCATCTTAACTCTCTTCACTACCTGAAGAGTCAAAGTCTAGGTGTACCTCATCTTTATATAGCATTACTGGTTGGGGGTCTCACTGATTAACTGATGTTTCAAGCTTAACTTTATGAATCCCTATGTCTACTGCTGCAACATTTGCTCTATGTTCTGTCGTTACGACCAAAAGTCTTCTTTAATCGTGACTTATGACCTAACTTGTCTCAACTTGGACATCTGACATCCTTACTGTAGTATCTGGTCACAACATGATACTTCGAGCTACTTTTAAAGCTTCCTTAGTCATGAACTGATCAGCTTCTGTCTCTATCCATAGAGGAAATTGCTTCTTAAACATTATTCTGCTTAGTCCAGCCACATTGTTTTAATAAACATGAGACCTCGGCTATATCGACTGACTAAGATCATCCCATCGTAATCATATCCTTCGTAAGACTGTAAAGCTCGGGGTACAGTCTTATTCATCTGGGTGTCACTGTATTTTGTCTAAACCTTTCCAAGTAGTGAACATCATACTCTAGGGAGAGAACCACTCAAATTTCTCATTTGTCTAAGGGATCAGTCTAACTAAACCAGAGCATCACTGAGCCAGAACCTTCTGTTCTATGCCAGAATCTTATACTCTGAGCCAGAACCCTTTGTTCTGTGCTAACTTTATTCTGTACTAACGCTAGAAATCATCTGTCCAGAGCATTTCCTAAGCCAGAATCATTTCCTCTGATACCAAAATGAAACATCCTACTTTATATCTCTCAGAGTACTCTTGCTATAGCACTCTCAACTGGATTATATCTCTCTTGCCGGAAATTCTGGTAGAAAATAACTGTACTGATTCGGTAATTCCCCATGAGAACTACCATTCTACGTAAGTACCCAGGAAAGACTGGATGAACCGGCTAGGTCCACTCACTTCCAGCCTCCTTAGACAGCACTTACGTACACAGTACTTTGTATAGTCTACCCAGCACAACGGCATTTTCTAGTACACATCTTTGAATCTTAACCTTAACTTTCACCTCAAAAACATGAATTTTCCATTAATTGTTCCAGAACACATAACCAATCTCTTTGGCCTTTCATACATTCATATACATTATGGGGTTATGCCATAATTATTTGATACATTTATTTCATCATTTACTATTATACCTTTTTCATCATGAACATTGTTGCTCAACTTGTCATATAACAACATTACATGCAACAATTCGCATATTTATTACATAGAATTCAAATCTTCCAATTCCCAACCTCTCTTCATGCCTCTTTATCTTCTTTACTCATTCGTAAACCTGTGGGTTTGGGATTACATGGATGGGGTGAGATTTCTGGGGAAATCTCAGTAGCAAACGGTACTAAACAATGCATGCATTAAAGTAATTACTTGTGCTTGCTTGTGAAAGTGTAAACATTGTGTAATGTGCATGCTTCCATGTAACATATGAAATACAATTGGCCAAGGTAATCATAGAAACAGAGCTTCAATCATATACACATATGCACACAACTCAACAAAGTCATAGCACAATCAAGCATAACATCCAATACATACAAGTTTAGGGTAAGTTTACTACCTTATTGCTTTACTTCTTTCCACTTTAACTTTGTTTCTTCCTTCTTACTTTTCCTTGCTATGTGGCTGCCCTCTTTTGAGCACACCTAGCAAATCCTAACATCACATTACCATCCAACCATTACAATCTAACTTCTCTTGAACACTAAGCTTACTTTAAGTAACATAACATCCTTTAATCTTTACCAATTGACTTGACCTTTGAATCAATTGATGTCTTGACCTTACCCTACACAATTTGGCCCTTTGAATCCATTTATGAACTCAAAACAACCAAATTCCAGCAACTATGCACTGTTCCGGACAGATTTGAAAAATACGCATAATTCTTTCAAAAATTCTCATTTTGATTCCAATGCTTCCCATACTTGTTCCTCCACTTTCCCCCACACAAAATCTCATTTTAAGACCATTGGAAGTATCAAAATCATGAAATTCAAATCACTGTTCACGCGCGTGAACAGTAACCGTGAGGAATTTTCAACATTATAACCTTTAATTCCAATGGTTTCCAAGGTTCAAAACCTTTCCAATCCTACACAAAATCATCATATAAACTCAATGGAAGCATTAAATCATTGAAATTCCATTTCCTTCTATCATGAACAGTGCATGAACAGTGCAAACCGAAATGGTAAAGTCAAGAACATCAACTTACTTCACAACCAAGCATGTAACTAACTTGTTTAAGCTTGTCTTAACTATCTATGACTTAAAACTCATATTCCTTTCGCATATACACAAAAATTCCAGCAGCATTTCCCCAAGATTTAAGCCTCAAAAATCACTTAAACTCAAGCACAAACCATAAGAACAAAAGGTAGAAGCAAGGAGACAACTTACCTTACTTGCTCCTTCAAGACCCTTGCTTCTTCCTTGCTTTCTTCCACTTTCTTTCTCTAGAACTCACTTCTCTTTCTAAAGGAGCTCTTGGGTGTGAAGAATGAATGGAAAGGGGGGGTATTTATAGCAAAACTCATGTGCCATTTGAAGGCCAAGATCACTTTGGAAACTATTTCATCTAATGGTTAAAGGTTTGATCTTGGAATGTCTTTTCACTTTTCACTCAAGACCTTACCACCATGACATCACTAGCATGGCCTCCCTTGGTACACCTAACCCTTCCTATTTTTGGGTTCCATTCTTGTGTCCTTGTGGGTCCCACCATGTGCAACACCTAATTCTTACTTTATTCTCTTTTTCTTTATTTTCAAAAATCCATAAATTATTTATTATTTGGACTTGGGCTCCAAGATAACTTTTGGGCCTTATTAATCTGGCCTAGGACGAAATGTTGGGCCTCTTTTAGGTCCAATAGCTAACTGGCCCAAATCCCAATGTATTTCCTCATACCGATATCCGTAAATTACCCTGATCTTAGCATAAATGCTAAACACCTCTTTTAATTGTTCTAACATTTTTAGAAATTCATTCTAATATAAAATAAATTCTATACAAAGTTTCATAATTTTCTGAGACCCAGAAGTCCTTTTAAAAATTACATATGTTTCCTTTAACCCTTTATCGTTGCCATTTTTCACCGTAAATTCCATAATTAATTCTACAGTACTCCTTTTTGACTTCTGTCAACTCCATAAATTCTCATATTAATTATAATAATTTACTATCAAATTTCCTCTGATATCCATCCATTGTGTGAAATGACCAAAATGCCCTCCATTTACTTCTGGTTTCTTATGGCATCACAGTGGCATTTTCGTAATTTTGCACTTTGGCTCTTAGACTTTCTTCCTCTTCCAATTAATCCTTTTCTTTACATAAATATGGCCACATCTTTTCCTAAACAACTCATATATTTTATTCAATCTGTACATACAACTTAGTACAGAAATTAGGGATGTTACAGTAGTCGCGACCTCGTCAGCTTCAAGTCGCGACCTGTCTCCTATTTTTGAATTTCTGACGTTCAGATGCCCGTTTAGTCGCGACCTTTACGTCTGCAAGTCGCGACTCATCGTCGTGCTGCTTGTAACATCCCAATTTTCAGGCCTAGAGACGCAGAAATAGCCTAAGAATAAGAAGCTACTAGACCCCCTTTGAGCAGAAGTCCCAGAGACACACAGAGAGTTTTAGGGACTAAGCTGTGAATAAGCGAAGGTACGGGGACTTATGTGTAAACAGTGAAAGTCCCAAGGGGTAGAATGGCCATTTGGGATGATGTAAAGGTCAAAGGTTGTGAGCTGACCATTTGGGTCGCGACTAGAAAGCAGTTAGGTCGCGACTAATGGTTACAGAAAGAGCTATGCGCGACGAGAAAGTATTATGGTGGCGACGAGAAAGTAGTGCGGTCGCGACTAGAAAGTAGTGACGTCGCGACTAATAGTGGCAGAAAGGCTTAGACGTGACGTGAAGATGTGTGGGTCGCGACTAATAGGTAAATGAGCTTGGTTGCAACTAAAATGGTATGAAAGGGACGTGATATGGTTGTATGAAAGGTAACATCGTTCATCGATCCTCATATGTTTTGGGTAGTCGTAATGCTTGCTAGAGGCCGCTTACGACTTGTGGGTTAGTATAGTAACTGGCCCACTGCCAACTTCATATGGGCCTATAGGGTCGCACACAAAATAGCCCAACGCGAGCTATGATGTCCAGATTCATTGAATCTAAGAGATGTCTAGATTCAATGAATAATCTAGGGTGGATATATATTTTATATATATATATAAATTAGTTTATATATATTATATATATAATATAAGAGATATTTGTAAGATTTAATTTATAAGGATAAATTAAATCTCTATCAGTTTTGAATTTGAATTTAAATGGATATGATCTATTTGAATTTGAAATTCAAATTGATAAGATATCTCAAATTTGATTTATGAGAATAAATCAAATATAATTCCGTCTTATCTTTATTTTAAATTAAATAAATAGGTGAATTAAATCTGTGGGACGGATTTAATATAAACCATATTTATTTAATTAGTTTCTTATTAAATTATGCAATATATGATATTGTATTGATTCAGAATTAATATAAGATTAATTCTGAAGCCCGGCCCTATTAGAAGCCCGATAGCTTCCTATATATTTGACATTAGGAGCTAGGGTTCGACAGACAATATACATCTCTACACACACATTCAGACGTGAGAAAAGGGGGCAGGGAGAGTGCAAAACAAAAAACTACCGAAATAGAGACGTTGAGGACGGAATCTCTAGAAAGCCCTAGAGGGACAAGAGGCGCTAGCACGTCGTTCGCGATTGGAACACTGTTCGTGTGGATACCGGTAGAGGAAGCCGATCTGAGCTGTCGACTTCTACGATACGGCCAGACACGAAGAAAGGTCGCGACCAAAACATACTTAGGTCGCGACCATACGGGCATCTGAACGTCAGAAATCCGAAAAGAAGAGGAAGGTCGCGACGAGAAGCAGAGTAGGTCGCGACTAAAAACTCCAGAGGCGACAGGTCGCGACTAGAAGATGAGGAGGTCGCGACTGAAAGTTCCAGAGGCGAGGAGTCGCGACTAGTGGACACTGAGGTCGCGACCAAAGCTCGAAACCGAAGGTAACACTTCTTTCACCTTGACTTAAACACATTCGGTAGATCCTGGCTGGGAATGGAAAAACTTTTAAAGTTAATTTCCGCTGCGTGTCTTCCAATTCCCTTCAAGTGGACCTAGCCAGTTCATCCAGTCTTTCCTAGGTACTACATAGAATGGTAGTTCTCATGAGGGAATTACCGAATCAGTACAGTTCAGTTCTTTGTACAGAAGAAGCCTAGCAGTTATGCTGCCGGATTTTAGGCAGGAGAAGATGTAATAGAAATATAAGGATTACGTGATTTTGTGTATGCTCTGTTGTATGACAATTGTTATTCAATGATAAATAATGTTTGGCATGTTTAATTTGTATATGAGAAATTAAGAGAGAAATTCGTAGGTCCTGAGGTAGCAGTGTTCTAACCTTAGTTTGACCTATTAAACGGAGGAGTCTGGCCACAAGATTTAGTGAGCCGGCAGTACACATCTGGGGCATTCCGTGGATAGGTATTAAGCCTCATTTGGATGCGTAGAATGTGAGAAACCAGTTCTCAAAGTAAAAGTTCAAAATAAGGAACTTAAGAGTTAAAAGTTCAACTTCTGGGCTTAAGGTAAGATATAAATCAAGCTAGTAATGCTTCTGCAAGTGTCCTCTGAGGAGTCTAAGGGAGGATGTTTCACTGCTCTCTTCTCGATCACAAGAAGTCGACAACTCAGATCGACTTCCTCTACCGGTATCCACACGAACAGCGTTCCAACCACGAACGACGTGCTAGCGCCTCTTGTCCCTCTAGGGTTTTCTCAAGATTTTGTCCTCACCGTCTCTATTCCGGTAATTTCTTATCTGCAAACCTTTTGCACTCTCCTGCCCCTTTTTCTCTTGTGAGTTGTGTTGTGTGTAGAACCCTAGCTCCTAATGTCAAATATATAGGATGCTATCGGGCTTCTAATTGGGCCGGGCTTCAGAATTAATCTTATATTAATTCTAAAATTAATACGATATCATATATTGCATAATTTGATAAGAAACTAATTAAATAAATATAGTTTTTATTAAATCTGTCTTACAGATTTAATTCACCTATTTATTTAATTTAAAATAAAGATAAGACGGAATTATATTTGATTTATTCTCATAAATCAAATTTGAGATATCTTATCAATTTGAATTTCAAATTCAAATAGATCATATCCATTTAAATTCAAATTCAAAAGTGATAGAAATTTAATTTATCCTTATAAATTAAATCTTGCAAATATCTCTTATATTATATATATAATATATATATACAAATTTATATATATATAAAATATATAAATCCACCCTAGACTATTCATTGAATCTAGACATCTCTTAGATTCAATGAATCTGGACATCACAGCTCGAGTTGGGCTATTTTGTGTGCGACCCTATAGGCCCATATGAAGTTGGCAGTGGGCCAGTTACTATACTAACCCACAAGTCTTAAGCGGCCTCTAGCAAGACATTACGACTACCCAAAACATATGAGGATCGATGAACGATGTTACCTTTCATACAACCATATCACGTCCCTTTTGTCACATGATATTTCGGTCATGGATGAGGCATGGTGAACGTCATCCTCCCATTCCTGACTGTTACTTTCTCGATCCCTGAGTAGTTTGACGATAGAAATGGAACTACCCTTCCATTCCAGTATGGCCATACATTTCTCAGACTCACTCATCGAGGGGCCCAGTAATATCTCTCTACGAATGTGAGGGACAAATTCCATCTTGACCATTCACATTCCTCCGCATGAAAAACCACTGAGCCCGAACATAGCCTTTATGATCACTTGGTCAAAAGTGACTTTTGACTAGGTCAAAGCTGAGCGTTTGTCAAGTAGGAATCCATGATGATCTCAGGTCAAAGGGCATAGTGACATGGCTTGTATATGAGAGAAGCTTATGACTTAACCCATGCAGCTCTCTCATAGCGGGTCGGTCTAGCACCCTGTACTCTTACATGTGCCTATGACTTTGATTTATATCTCTATATATCTTCAAAGTCATACTGGTCTTATTTCATCTCTGCTCCCGCATAGATGACCTACCAGGGACATTTAGGATAAGATCATAAGTTATCCAAGGATGGTCATAACAGTAAACATGCAAATAATGTGATAACATAATTAAGAAATTCATAAAACAATAATGTTTATAAGACAATGATTGGCCCCTAGGGCACAATTTCCAACATCCTCCCACTTGCACTAGGTACAATCATTAATTTGCCTAATTCCCATTGACCTAACATGACACTCATGTTTTGCTTGCACAAGCGGCTTTGTTAGAGGATCAGCAACATTGTCTTTCCCTGCTACCTTGCATATTTTTATATCACCTCTATCATTGATTTCTCTGATGAGATGAAATCGCCTGAGTATATGCTTGGTCCTTTGATGTGACCTAGGCTCTTTGGCCTGTGCAATGGCACCACTATTGTCACAGAACAAAGTTATCGGATCTGAGATGGTAGGTATCACCCCTAGTTCAGTAATGAACTTCCTGATCCAAACGGCCTCCTTAGCTGCATCAGATGCTGCTATATACTCGGCTTCCGTTGCAGAATCTGCTACAGTGCTCTGCTTGGAGCTCTTCCAGCTTACTGCTCCATTATTCAGGAGGAATACGTATCCAGATTACGATTTTTGGTCGTCCTGGTCAGTTTGGAAACTTGCATCTGTGTAACCAGTTACACAGAGCTCGTCATCCAATCCACCATAGACCAAGAATAAGTCCTTAGTCCTTCTCAAGTACTTAAGGATATTCTTGACAGTAGTCCAATAGCTGTTGATATCTGCTAGTCATACTTAAGGCAAACGAGACATCCAGTCGAGTACATAACGTGGCATACATGATGGATCCTATGGACGAGGCATATGGAACCTTACTCATGCGACCTCGCTGATCAAGTGTACTAGGACACAAATTCTTGCTAAGGTGAATACCATGAGACATGGGTATGAAACCCCTCTTTGATTCCTACATACTAAACCTATGCAGTATCTTGTCTATATATATGCTCTGACTGAGTCCTAGAAGCCTTTTAGATCTATCTCTATAGATCCTAATTCCTAGGATGTAGGTGGCTTCACCCAAGTCTTTCATTGAGAAAGACTTTCCTAACCAAGACTTGATAATCTGCAAGGTAGGAATGTCATTCCCAATAAGTAGGATGTTATCGACATAGAGTACCAAAAACACAACTGTGCTCCCACTAACCTTCTTGTACACACAAGGTTCATCAATATTTTGAAGAAATCCAAACTCTTTGACTACTTCATCAAAACGATGATTCCAACTCCGAGATGCTTGCTTCAGTCCATAAATGGACCTTTGATGCTTGCACACCTTACCAGAGTCCTCGAAACGCATAAACCCTTCAGGTTGTGTCATGTACACATCCTCAAGGAGCTTTCCATTAAGGAAGGCTGTCTTGAAGTCCATCTGCCATATTTTATAGTCATAATATGCTGTAATTGCAAGGAGGATTCTGATTGATTTGGCCATTGCATATGGGGAAAAGGTCTCATCATAGTCCACACCATGAGTTTAAGTAAATCCTTTTGCAACCAGTCGTGCCTTGAAGACATTTACATTGCCATCCATGTCAATTTTCTCTTTAAAAACCCACTTGTACCCTACAATTTTTACACCTTCAAGCGGGTCGACTAAGGTCCATACCTTATTATCATACATGGATTGCATCTCAGACTTCATGGCACTAAGCCATTTTTCAGAGTTTGGTCCCACTATAGCTTCTCGATAGGTAGTTGGCTCATTATGCTCAATGAGCAACACATCACGATTGTCAGCAATCAGAAATCCATATCTCTGAGGCTGAAGTCTTGCCCTATTAGATCGCCATGGGCCTTGCATGACTTGAGGAGTCTCAACAACTTGTTGTGAGTCTTCTCCATTTTCCATCTCTAATTCTGTGGTGTCTTGTGGCTCTCGAACTTCTTTGAGATGTACCTTACTCCCATTGGTTCTTTTAGAGATAAATTCTCGTTCGAGAAAGATACCATTTCTGACAACAAACACTTTGTTATCAGTGGGGTTGTAGACATAATATCCCTTGGTTTCCTTAGGATATCCCACAAAAAGGCACTTTGAAGATTTGGGCGCTAACTTATCTGAGGCTTGTTGCTTAACATAGACCTCACATCCCCAAATCTTGAGAAAAGGCAAACTAGGTTTCCTCCCAGTCCATATCTCATACAGAGTCTTTTCAACTGCCTTAGATGGAACACGATTCAGTGTGAACGCAGCTGTCTCTAGGGCGTGGCCCCAAAAGGACTGTGGAAGATCTATTTTACTCATCATGGATCGAACCATATCTAATAGTGTTCGATTCCTCCATTCAGAAACGCCATTCCATTGTGGTGTTCCTAGAGGAGTCAATTGTGAGACTATCCCACAATTCCTAAGATGATCGATAAACTCTTGGCTCAAATATTCACCACCTCGATCAGATTGAAGGGCTTTAATTGTTTCACCAAGCTGGTTTTTTACTTCATTTTGAAATATCTTGAACATTTCAAAAGATTCGGATTTATGTTTCATTAGATAGACGTAGCCATATCTACTGAAATCATCTATGAATGTGATGAAGTACGAATAACCTCCTCTAGTATTTGTATTTATCGGTCCACACATATCTGTATGTATGAGGCCCTCTCACTGTGCCCAGTGAAAGGTGACTTTGTCATCTTACCTAACAAACAAGATTCGCAAGTATCATATGATTCAAAATCAAATGAGTTGAGAAATGCATCTTGATGGAGTTTAGAAATGCATTTCTCATTTATGTGGCCCAGACGACAGTGCCAGAGGTATGTCAGATTCAAATCATTTGATTTGACCCTTTTGGCGGTTATGTTATAGATATTTTCATGATTGTGTTATTCCAATTTTAATATGTAATGATCAACATGCAAATCACCATAAGCATAGAAAATATCATTACGATAAATGGAACATTTACCATTCCCAGAAATGGAAGTGTAACCTTCCTTATCCAAATAAGAAAGAGAAACAATGTTACTACTCAAAGCAGGAACATAAGAGCAATTGTTCAAAACTAACAAAAGCCCAGTGGGCAGAACTAATTCATAAGTGCCTACAGCTAAAGCAGCAACCTTTGCTCTGTTTCCAACTCGTAGGTCAACTTCGTCCTTCTTCAGCTTTCTACTGTCCTTTAGGCCCTGTACATTTGTACAAATATGAGAACCACATGCGGTATCTAATACCCATGTAGTGGAAGTAGAGAGATGAATGTCTATAACATAAATACCTGAAGCGATAGCCCCGTTATCCTTCTTGTTCTTTTTCAGATCTTCAAGGTAGAGTTTGCAGTTCCTCTTCCAATAACCTGGTTCATTGCAGAAGAAATAAACTCCTTCCTTTGGAGGCTTTGCCTTCTTTGGTGCAGGCTTGGTTTTGGGCTTGCCTGACTCATTGGTCTTACCAGATTAGCCATGACCCTTCCCCTTGCCCTTGCCTTTCTTTTTCATACCCTTTCCTTTCTAAACCATCAAAACTATGCTGGGCTTCTTCTTAACAGTCGGCTCAGCAGTTTTAAGCATCCCATGCAGTTCAGAAATCAATTTCTCCATGTTGTTCATGTTGTAGTTCGTGACAAACTGGTCATAACTTTCAGGGAGTGAGTTCAAGATCAAATTTGTAGCTAACTCCTGGCTCATGGGAAATCCTAGCCTTTCAAGGTGATCTATGTACCCTTTCATCTTTAAGACATGAGTACTCACTGATGCACCTTCAACCATCTTGCAGGAATGTAAGGCCTTAGTGGTCTCATACCTCTCTTGCCTTGCCTGTTGCTGGAACATTTCCTTAAGATGCACAATCATCTCATAAGCCTCCATGTGTTCCAGATCTCTTTGGAGCTCTGAAACCATGGTGGCAAGCATCAAGCATCCCACATAGACAGAGTCTTCCTTATACTTCGCATAAGAATTTCTTTGAGCTCTAGGAGTATTGGCTGCTGGCTCCTCAGGAATGGGTTGATCTAGGACATATACTTTTCTTTCCTGCTTGAGAACAATTCTCAAGCTCCTAAACCAGTCAAAAAAGTTTGTCCCATTAAGTTTGTCCTTCTCAAGGACAGATCGCAACGATAATGCAGCAATATTACTAGTCGTCATGATTCTACAATTAAAATATGCAAGCGAATTAACAATCTCCCACTGAATAAAACAACCCTCTGATACCACTGAAGGGAATTGAAAGACACGCAGCGGAAATTAACTTTAAAAATTTTCCATTCCCTGCCAGGATCTACCGAATGTGTTTAAGTCAAGGAGAAAGAAGTGTTACCTTCGGTATTCGAGCTGCAGTCGCGACCTCAGTGTCCACTAGTTGCGACTCTTCGCCTCTGGAACTTTCAGTCGCGACCTACTCATCTTCCCGTCGTGACCTGTCGCCTCTGGAGTTGTTAGTCGCGACCTCCTCAGCTTCTCGTTGTGACCTGTCGCCTCTAGAGTTGTTAGTCGTGACCTCCTCTGCTACTAGTCGCGACCTGTAGTCTCTTTTCAGAATTCTGACATTTAGAAGCCAATTTGGTCACGACCTCTGAGTGAACTGGTCGCGACCTCATCCTACCTGGTGCTCTCGTTCACAAGAAGTCGACAACTCAGATCGGCTTCCTCTACCGGTATCCACACGAATAGCATTCCAACCACGAACGACGTGCTAGCGCCTCTTGTCCCTCTAGGATTTTCTCAAGATTCCGTCCTCACCGTCTCTATTCCGGCAGTTTCTTATCTGCAAACCTTTTGCACTCTCCTGCCCCTTTTTCTCTTGTGAGTTGTCAGATTCAAATAATGTGAGTCTTCTCCATTTTCCATTTGAGTAGTAGAATCATTTTCTCTTTATTTATGTATGACGCCGTTATGCTGCTAAAATTATGGCAGAGTAAATATAAGATATGATACATACTGTGTACGTAGGTACTGTCTAAGGAGTCTTGAAGTGAGTGGACCTAGCCGGTTCATCCAGTCTTTCCTGGGTACTTACGTAGATTGGTAGTTCTCACGGGAATTACCGAATCAGTACAAGATCAGTTATTTGTAAAGATGAAGCCTAGTAGTTATGCTGCCGGATTTCAGGAAGGAAAAAATGTATAGAGATATGAGGATTTTGTGCATGCCCTATTGTATAACAATTTATTATGTAATAATAAATATTGTTTGGCATATTCAATTTGTGTATGAGAAATTATGAGAGAGAAATTCGCAGGTCCTGAGATAGCAGTGTTTTGACCTCAGTTTGACCTAGTAAATGAAGGAATTTTGCCACAAAATTTGGTGATCCAGTAGCACACATTGGGACATTACGTGGATAGGTAATAAGCCTCATTTGGATGTGTAGAATGAGATAAATCAGTTTTCAAAGTAAAAGTTCAGAATAAGGAACTTAAGAGTGAAGTTTCAATTTCTGGGCTTAAGTCAAGATATAATCGAGCAAATATCACTTCCGCAAGTGTACTCTGAGGGGTCTAAGGGAGGATGTTTCATTCTACGCATGCAACTCAAAAATAATCAAGAATAGCTAGGCAAGCAATCAGAATTAAACACAGAAGTTTCATAGCAAAAAGTGTCAACTAGTCACGATAAAAGAGTTTGGAGGTCATGACCTATGAACACACAGAGCGAGAGTTCTTTAAAAATGGTTATTAGGTCGCGACTTAAAGGTAATCAGATCGTGACTAAATAACACAAAGAGTAGATTTTCCAAAAGTGTCGTGACCAGAAGTTGTGGAAGTCGCGACTGAAGTTCATATAGACTAATCAGTACCACAGCAAAGCAATTTGGTCGTGACTCAAGTGCAGTTTGGTCATGACTCAATGTCACAAATAGTGATTTCACAAAAACTAAGAACAATGCAGAATGCAATGCAATTAAAAATGACAAAAACAAAAATTTAAAAACAAAAATGACTCAAGTAATAATGAAATTGACAATCAATCACTAAGGAACCAATTACTTGGCTCCCCGGCAATGGCACCATTGATAAGCAGGTCGGATTGTCAACTTCTGATCCATCAAAATAAGTGATGTTTGCACCCAATAATGTAGTATAAGGCTTAACCCTATTGTTCTTCTACAGGAGTTTTTCTATTGGAGACCTAGCATATTGGTGACAAAACTATTAAAATCCTAAGTGAAAGTAAAATGGGTTTTGGGGTTTGATTGGTTTTTGGATGCAATAAAGTAAAAGTGTAATAAAGTAAATATTTTTGTATTTTTGATTTAGATGAAAACGAGTTGGTTTGTGAAAGTAGTATGTGATGATAGACTCCTGATGATGAAAACGTATCTATCCTTGCTCTTAATTTGATATGGAGTTTTTGAAATTACTAAGTCTTAAGTAAATCCTCAATCGATCGATTAAGTCTAGAGTATTAATATTCCTTAAACTCCTTTAATCAAAGCTAGTTTAAGGAATCTTAATGTACTGTTAAAATCCACTTAGTGTGTAACAGAAATCAGACGATGAAAATGCCCTCGAAGGATCGTCGATTGACAAACCCTAGATTTCAAGAAATTGAATTAATTAGCAACGATCTTTTATAACAGTTCAACTACCTTAAAATTGAAACTGAAATATTATATTTAAATGACATTCAAAACATCCAAAATCAATTACAATAGTCTAATCTGAGAATAGTCAATCGACACTCAAAACCTTGTTCATACAATGAAACCCTAGATATAGAAGCATCAAAATATGAAAGGTACAGATTAAAACAAAAAAAAACTCCCCAGTGCAGTCCATAGCTCAAGACATGAGATCCACCATCAAGAGACTAATGGTTTAGCCTCTCATGACTCCTATTATGCTACAATCGATGTTCAAATATGATGCCATGGAGAAAGCAGAAAGTTAGATGAAGAGATGAATAATGGCAGAGGTGTGTAGGTAGCGAAGAGAGAGAGTAGATAGAATTCGAGCACTGCTTCTTAGCCTAATCAAGTCGAAAAATAGCCTCTCGGACATCTGCGGCTTGTCTCTCCTTTTAATAGCAGGTTGACCTAATCAAAAACGCGTAGCTTCACAACTGTCTTCTTTGGTCGTGACTAGATCCATGTTTTGGTCGTGACTTGTAAACACAGAGAAACTTCCCAGGAGAAATTAGGTCATAACCTATGGACACTTTGGTCGCGACTAGAATACACAGAAGCTGCTTTCTTTATTTTCTTCTCTCTTGTGATTTCTTTTCTACTCACATTAGTTCTTGATTTTCCTCCAAAGTACCTGCAAATGCAAAATCAAAGCTTGCTATAAAAGTTCCATTAGTAAAAGAATGCATAATTGCAGTTTGGAGGAGTTAATTTTACCATTTTACCCTTAAAATAGCATATTGCCAAGCACAATCATGTATTACCACAAAACCATAATTACAGGCATAAATGAATCGTAAAACTGTTATAAAACTATTAAAAATGTAGCAGAAACCATACACAAATTGTGTCTTATCAGAACCCTTGGGGAAGCTATGTCCAATTGAAAACTCAAGCCAAGACAAAGAAGAATCCAAGGTCTAAAGTTCAAGCTAGCTAGAGATTAAAGGTAAGTAATCTATCCTAGCTTGTTCGGGATAAAGTAGAGAAACAAGTTTTAGAAGCATTGGAATCAAAATGAGAATTTTTGGAAGGATTATGTATGTTTTTCAAATCTGTATAGAATAGTGCATGGGAGCTGGAATTTCATAACTCTAAGCTCATAAATGGATTCAAAAGATGAAATTGTGTAGGGTAAAGTCAAGACATCAATTGATTCATAGGCCAAGTCATTTAGTAAAGACTAAAGAAAGTTATGTTAGTTAAAGTAAGTTCAATGTTCAAGAGAAGTTAGATTGTAATGAAAGGATGATTATGTGATGTTAGGATTTGATTGTGGACTCAAAAGAGGCAGCCACATATCAAGGAAAAGGAAGAAGGAAGAAGCAAAGTTAAAGTGAAAGGAAGTAAAGCAATAAGGTAGTAAACTTATCTTAAACTTGTATGTATTCAATGTTATGCTTAGTTGTGCTATGGCTTTGTTGAATTATGTGCATATGTGTATATGATTGAAGCTCTGTTTCTATGATTAATTTGTCCAATTTTATTTCATATGATACATTGAAGCATGCACATCATGAAACATCCTCCTTTAAACTCCTCAGAGTACACTTGCGGAAGCAATTTTAGCTTAACTTAAGTCCAGAGATTGAACTTTTACTCCTAAGTTCCTTATTCTGAACCTTTACTTTGAGAATTGGTTTCTCTCATTATACACATCCAAATGAGGCTTATTACCTATTCACGGAATGCCCTAGATGTGTACTATCGGCTCACTAAATCTCGCAGCCAGACTCCTCCGTTTACTAGGTCAAACTGAGGTCAGAACACTGCTGCCTCAGGACCTGCGAATTTCCCCTTAATTTACCATACATAAATTGAATATGCCAAACAATATTTATCATTGAATAATATAATGTCATACAGCAAGGCATACACAACAAGACATATACATAATCTTTCTATCTCTATTACATCTCTCTCTGCCTAAACTCCGGCAGCATAACCGCTACGCTTCATCTGTACAAAGAACTGAACTGTACTGATTCGGTAATCCCCTCACGAGAACTACCATTCTACGTAGTACCCAGGAAAGACTAGATGAACCGGCTAGGTCCACTCACTTCTAGCCTCCTTAGACAGCACTACGTACACAGTACTTATCATATACTGATGTTCAATCTTAACTTCGGCAGCATAACGGCGTCTCTTAGCATTCTCAAAATCCACTTCAGCATAACCTCCCCGTAATGGGTTATGTATGGGGATGAGATTCGGGGGAATCTCAGTAGCAACAATCATAACAATATATGTAATGCAGTGTGACAATGCTTGCTTGTGATTATGTACAGATAAGTATGCTGCGTGCTTCCATGCTTAATAACATATGATCATAGCAATACAGCAGAGCTTCAGACATAACATATAAGACAACAATCCAACCAAACAATAGCACAACAAATCACAAAGCCATTACATAAAAGCTAGGATTAGTTACTACCTGGCTAGCTTAGCAGAACTCCACTATCCTTATTTTGCTTCCAGCTCCGCCAGAACTTCCTTACTTCCTTTCTCTCTTCCTCTCTTCCTTTCCTCCTCCTTCTCTCTATTCTTTCTCTCCCTTTCCTCTTGCCATGCATGAAATGAAATGGAGGGGGGTATTTATAACCTCCTCCAATGGCATTTTCGTAGTTTCTCTGAACTCTGAATATGTGGTTCTGGTTTTTCCTGGAATTTCCTATTTTCTTTATTTCCTCTTTACTGATCACCATGCCACCTTAGCAGGACACCTCAGCATGCACATTTATCACATGTCACAATTCCTGGACACCTCAGCATGCTGACTCACCGGGCTGACTCCCCTATCCAGAGTCCTACCTCGTAATACGTGTCCTTAGCTTTATCTGCTTTCTCCAGACTAATGCCATGTGGCACCTGGAAGAGACCTCTCACGCCTTCCAATGCTATCCAGATAAGTCCCAGACTTATCTGATCACCTCCTCGGTTTTCGTGCCAACCGAGTAACTTTACTCTACTGAAAGGTCACTGAATCATGCTCTAATGCCATGTGTCATCTTGTGGGTCCCATGAGGATACCTTATCAGTCCATCTCATGGTCTCCAGATAACCCTTCCTGTATCTGACCTCTTTCCCCAGTTCTATCTCTAACCGGGTAACTATCTCATTTGGACCTTCACCACTATTGGCCCATACGCTTAGCACTACTTTAGTCACTAGTCGCGACCTCATCATCACCTTATCGCGACATAACATCTTTTGTGTTCATTAGTCGCGACAACAACTTCCTTTAGTCGCGACCATAACAGTCTTTCGTCGTGACCACATCACTTTTTAGTCGCAACCAGGCTCATTCTACTCATTAGTCGCGACACCACAACATTATCCGTCACGACCAATCCTCTCTGCCAATATTAGTCGCGACCATAATACACTCTCGTCGTGACCAACTTCTTTATCATCACGACCTAACTAGTCAATTCTTGAACCTATGACCTTTACATCATCCCTAAATGGCCATTTACCCCTTGGGACTTCCACTGTTTACACATAAGTCCTCGTACCTTTACTTACTCGCAGCTCAGTCCCTGAAACTCTTTACGTTCCTCTGGAACTTCTGCTAAAAAGGGGTCTAGTAGCCTCTTAATCTTAGGCTATCTCTGCATCTCTAGGCCTAAAAATTGGGATGTTACACATCACATAATGTTAACACTTTCACAAGCAAGCACAAGTATTTACATTAATACATGCATTGTTTAATACTGTCTGCTACTGATATTTTCCCAAAAATCTCACCCCTCCATAAAATTCCAATCCAAACAGGTTTATGAATGATGAAAGAGGATGAAGAAGCATGAAGAGGAGTTAGGGATTAGTCAATGTAAATGTTATATGATGTTATGTGAAGAATTGTTGCAAGTAATGATGGTGTATGACCAGTTTAAGCAACAATGTTTATAATATAATAAAAATAGTAAATGATGGAATAAATGTATAAAATTTTATAGACAACATGTCAAGTTTCGTTTTGACACCAAGAACGCCTTATTTCGATGTCTGTACAAAGAGAACGAATTTTCTAAAATGAAGGACCAGAATTTATTTTCAGAATTCTTGACCAAATGAACATTAATATTTGATGATTAAACTGTTTTGATTGACTAAGAATTTGGTCAAGAACTTATTTTTCCCTTAAATTTCAAGATGTTAGCTTTGAGTAGAATTTTGAACCACTTCATTCTGATGTTTCTAGAATTAATTATGACTTTTTGAAGTTTGTCGCCGAATCTGAAATACCATATGAACAGTAACTCGCCAAGAGTAAAAATTCTAGATTTAGCTAATGGACTTAAAAGGTCATGTAAGTGGTTTTAAATGCTACCCAATGGTCCCTAAGACATATGAAAGTAAGGATGTTTCATGTTTAGCAGAGACAAACAAAGGGAATTGGTTGCGATGAATAAACACTAAGAGGTTTAGTAGTGATGAACCAGTATTTTGGTCGAATGAACACAAAGGTGATTACCAAAGAAGGTCGTGACTTTAGTCGTGACTAGTCAGTAGTTTGGTCGCAACAAAAAGACGCAGCAACTCCTAAATGTTGGTGGAACTCTAGTATAACTCAGTATACTACCACTGATAGAAGTTTACATGGAGTAAGACTAGTGAAAGTTTATGTGGATGAGTTCCTAAACCAGGATAGTATCCTCAGTATAGGTTTGGACCCCTCCTATAGTACATATAGATAAGTTTGGTACACCGTACCTTGAGCCTTGTAGCTTTTCAAGAAAGTATTTAAGGGTACAACTACAGTAGACTGAACCTAGTTAGCCAATGCCTCTGAGGTTTCATGTTCCTTAGTATGATGTGACTGGACTAAGCAAAAAATATCTGGGGAAAACTTCCCTCTATTGACAGAGATAGGAGGTGACTAGTCCAAGATTAAGGAAGCTGTGGAAGCTAAGCTACAAGAGTTAGCTCAAGGTATCAATAGGGGAACAAATCAGGATCATTCAGCGTATCTGAACTTCCTTGGAGTAGTGTCTAGACTCTACAATGATGATGAGGATGAGGGTACCAACCTCAATGGAGTTTATCGGCTGGAGGATTGGCACGTGGTGTAGCTGAGCCAGATAGTATGATGCAATAAAATATGGATGATCATTTTAAAGTAATGCTTAGAAGTAGATCCTCTGTGTGTGATGAGAAGGTCAGATTGTCACCTTCCGACCCATCAAAATAAGTTATGTTTACACCAAATAATGTAGTATAAGGCACAACCCTATCATTCTTCTCGAGGAGCTTTTATATTGGAAACCTAGCTTATTGGTGTCAAAACTATCGAAAACCTGAGTGAAAGTAAAATGGTTTTGGATTTTGGTTGGTGCAGTAAAATAAAAGTGCAATAAAGTAAATGTTTTGTGCTTTATGAAAACGAGTTGGTTTGTGAAAGTAGTATGTGATGACAGACTCTTGATGATGAAAACATATCTATCCTTGCTCTCAATTGATATGGAGTTTGAAATCACAAAGTCTTAAATAAAACCTCAATCGATCGATTGAGTCCAAACCATTAATACTTCTTAAACTCCTTTGATCAAAGCTAGTTTAAGAACTCTTAATGAACTGTTCAAAATCACTTAGTGTGTAATTTAAACCAGATGTTGAAAATACCCTCGAATGAGCATCGATCGACTAACCATAGATTTCAAGCAATTGAATTAATTAGCAATGATCGTTGATAATAGTTCAACTATCTTAAAATTGAAACTGAAATATTGTATTAAAACCAGTATTCAAAACATCCAAAGTAAATTACAATTGTTCTAATCTTTGAATAATCAATCGAAATTCAATTCCCTTGTTCATATAATGAAACCTTAGATCTAGCAGAATCAAAACATGAAAGAAGAGGTATAGATCAAAATAGAAAACTCCCCGTGCAGTCCATGAGCTCAAGATATCATATCCATCACTAAGAGGCTAAGGGTTGAGCCTCTCATGACTCCAATTATGTTGCAATCGTTGTTCACATATGATGCCATGGAGAGAAGTAGAAGGTGAGATGAAGAGATGAATGGTGAAAGATGTGTGTAGGTAGTAGAGATGGTGTAGAGAGAGTTCGAGCACTGCTTCTCAGCCTAATCAGGTCAAAAACTTGCCTATCTGAGTCTGCGACTTCCCCTCCTTTTAATAGCAGCTTGACCTAATCAGAAACGCGCAGCTTCACGACTATCTTCTCTGGTCACGACCAGATCCATGTTTTGGTCGTGACCTGTAAACGCAGAGAAGCTTCCCAGGAGAAATTAGATCATGACCTGTGGACACTTTGGTCGCGACTGAAACACACAGAAGCTGCTTCCTTGCTTTAATTCCCTGTCTTGTGATTTCTTTCCTGCTCACATTAGTCCTTGCTCCTCTAAAATACCTGCAATTCAAAACCAAAGCTTATTGTAAAAGTCCTACCAGTAAGGGAATAACATATATGCAGTTTAGAGGAGTTATTTTACCATTTTTACCCTTAAAACAACACATTGCCAGGCACAATCATGTATTACCACAAAAGCACAATTACAGGCATAAATGAATGGTAAAACTGTTATAAAACCATTAAAAATGTCACAGAAACCATACACAAATTGTGTCTTATCAATTCCCCCACACTTGAACCTTTGTACTCCTGGACAAAGAAATAAATTACACCTAAGCTAACACTTACTAAATCTAAGATAACAACATAATCCACAATGTAACCTAAGAAAAGTTAGTTCAACATCTTTTGGGAATGCAGAAATGATAATATGAGCAATGCCAAGTAATCAACTATAATGAAATCAACCTTAGCTGTATGAGCGCAATAGATTCTTTCTAAGTATGTAAGTGTTTAGCTCTCTATATCCTCTCATTGTTAGGGTTCTTTTGCTCATATTCAAATTGGAAAGCATCCTACCATATGCTTGTAATGACTCTAAATCTCAGCAATAATATAACACTTATGCATAGAATCAAGAGGTCTTTTAAGTTTGAAATAATGGAAATGGGCCATGTGGAATGGAATATGAAGGGTAGAAATTACTATATGCACTCAATAAGTAGGAATATGTAACATGAATTCATGTCTTCAGAGATGTAGAGGTGATAATTGTGCTAAAAGGAGTTGATGATGGTGCCTTCTTTACTTCTCTTTTCTTTTTCTTTCCTTTGTTTCTTTCTTCAATTTTTGTCTTGCACCCCTTTTTTTTTCTCAGTGCAATAGGCTCTTTTCTCTTCTTTTTGTTTGTTTGGCACCTTATACATAGAATGTTTAGCACAACATCACAATAATAATGAGTTTTGACATGAATAAGAAGTTTATTTCAGAAAGATGTTCATGCATATATAACTTTCTACGGTGGAAAAAGAAAAGTGATGGGGTCAAAGGGGGTGACTACGGATATAATATGTGATGGGCTTGTGTTTGGGTAAACAGGTTTAGAAATGAATGCCTCTATCATTTTCAATAACATAAATGCGCAAGTAATTCTCAACTCAGAGACAAGACAAGTTCTAGAGAATATAAACCAATTGAATAATCACTCAATATATGAATTAAGGCCAAGAATCCTTCCAACTAATGCTTTTATCTAAATTGCTCATAAGCTAAAGTCTCAAACAATGTTTATCATTCACTAGGCATTAAAACGCTTATCACAGCTGAAAACCCTCTTAAATGATGGTTAAAAGTTTCAAAGTAATCACTTAGAATCATGCAATAATCCCAAATCTAACAATAACAAATTAAGTGTTTCCAATTCAATTTCTGAGAAATTTAAACAAAAAATTCAAGTATGAAGATGGTTTCTATAAACTTTTTATGCAACAGGTTAAAGAGCAAGGGGTAATGAATCATTTATAAAGCATGTTAGTAGTTCAAAAGGAATCCTTCTACATAGCATTGCACAAAGCAAAGAAAAGGTATTTGGACATTTGTGCACTCAGGTCACAACCCAAAACAATCAAGGTCGCGACCAAATTCCACAGTGAGTGCAGGCTCTAAACTTCCACAACTAGTCGCGACCAGAAAAGGTTCCTATCACGACGGAAATTCACAAAGAGGTTTAGTCGCGACCAAAAGACACAAGCGTCGCGACTAAACCTCTTTGTGAATTTGCATTCATCTAGGTCCAAAATTCCATTCTAGGTCGCGACTGAAAGCAGTGAGGGTCACGACCAATGTTCATAGAGACTACCATGTGATAGTTTCCAAAACCCAAAATATCTTTTAGACGTAAGACTTTTTGAGCTTACCACAAAATAGTTTAAAATGGGGGTCCAATTTTCAGCAATTCATCACCCATTGAGATCAAAAAGCAAAAGATTTGTGATGAAAGATTGAATCAGTTGAAGAATTTTTAAAGTAATTAGTACAGAAATAAGAACATCTCCCCCATCCTTAAACTTGACAGTGTCCTCACTGTCAATAAGGATATGGAAATCACATAACTATATAAGGTCAACAAGCTTCACCATAGCAGGCAAATATATGCTCAATGCAATTTTGACAATGAAGCTCGCAGTCACATTCAAATAATGCATGACAAGTCAATGGAAGCAATGATGATAAAATGGGTAAACTATAGCATGCAATTGAGTTTGCTAAACAGCATAGAATAGAAGCAATAAGTAAATAGACCATGGACAGCACAGGGATATCGTGCAAAATAGAAGTAAACCAATAATAAATAGAAATAAACTGAGAACAATACTATCCTACTGAATCATCCCTTTCCAATCATCAAACCAAAATATCAAACATGTAGCATTAGAGAGAGCTTGAAAAAGGTAAGAGATAGGAAAGGGACAACCTGGCCTCAAGGTGGCGAAGCGGATTCCTCATAAAGTTTCAAGAGGTGGCCATTTGATTGGAAGATTTTACTCGTCCCCTCCTCTTTCAACACGATCATCCCAAAGTCGTGGGCTTTGACAACTGTGTAAGGTCCATCCCAGCTTGTTTTGAATTTGCCATATTTGAACTTGAACCTAGCTTGGTATCTCAACACCCTATCACCTTCCTTAAACCTCTTCCTCAGGATGTGGGCATCATGGAACGCCTTTGACTTTCTCAGAGCTGCTATAGGCATCTAATCTAATCTATTCTAGCTCTTGAATTTGCAACAACCGCTCTAAACTGGCTTCTACCAGGTCCTCATTGCAAGCCTTCACAGCCTAAAATGTTTTGTGCTCAATTTCCACAGGCATGTGACAAGCTTTCCCATAAACTGCTCTATAAGGAGACATGCCTAGAGGGGTTGTAAAAGCCGTTTTGTAGGTCTATAAAGCATCGTCGAGTCTCAAGTTCCAATCCTTATTGGATGGTTTAACAATCTTTTTTAAAATATGATTTATCTCCCTATTAAAAATCTCTGCTGGACCATTAGTTTGAGGGTGGTATGGGGTTGAGACTTTATGAGTTACACCATATTTTGCCAATAAGCTATTGATTAACTTATTATAAAAATGGTTGCCTTGATCACTGATGACTGCCTACGGTACCCCAAGTCTACTAAAGATATGAGACCTTAGAAACTTGGAGACCGTTTGGGCATTATCTAGTCTTATAGGGATGGCCTCTACCCACCTAGACAAATAGTCTACAACCAATAAAATGTAATGAAACCCTACTGAAAGTGGAAAAGGTCTCATGAAATCAATTCCCCTAACATCAAAAATTTCACATAATAGAATAGGTTGTTGGGGCATCTCATGCCTTTTAGTAATCCCCCCAAATCTTTGGCAACTATCACAAGCTCTACAAAACTCAAAGGCATCTTTAAAAAGAGATGGCCAATAAAAACCATATTCAAGGACCCTACGTGCAGTCCTCTTCCCCCCAAAAGGGCCACCACAAACCCATGAATGACATGTTTCTAAAACTAATTTGTGATCTTAGTCTGGGACACACCGTCTTAATACTTGGTCTGAGCACAACCTCCACATAAAAGGCTTGTCCCAAATAAAGTATCTAGATTCACTCTTGAGCTTCTGGGCTTTAAATCTGGTCTCTGTTGGTAACCTGCTTAGGTAATCTGTAACATGGTTCATATTTCCAGCTCTATCCCTCACTTCTACATCGAATTCTTGAAGCAGTAGCATCCATTATAGAAGCCTTGGCTTAGATTGAGGTTTATGGAACAAATACTTGACAGCTGTATGATCTGTGTAAACAATAACTTTGGAGTTAATGAGATAAGATCTAAATTTATCTAAATCCACTATGATTGTAAACAATTCTTTCTCAGTAGTGGTGTAATTAATTTGAGCAGCATCAAATGTTTTCGAGGCATAGGCAATCACTCTAGATAAATTGCCTTCCTTTTGACCTATCACATCTCCCACAGCATAATTGGAGGCATCACATGACAGTTCAAAAGGAAGATCCCAATTTGGTGAAGTTAGGATAGACGGAGAAACCAATCTATCCTTCAATTTTTCAAAAGCCTCTTTGTAATCAGTAGATAAAACAAAGTCAGTGTCTTTTTGCAGAAGTTTTGAGAGTGGTAAAGCAATTTTGCTAAAATCTTTGATGAATCTTCTATAAAATCCAACATGTCCTAGAAAAGATCAAAGTTCTTTTAAAGTTGTGGGGTAGGGCAACGAGGAAATTACTTCAATTTTTTCTTTAACCAATTCCCTTGCTAGATATAAGGTGTCGAAGTACAATTCTATGATCAACCATGAAATGACACTTTTCAAAGTTCAAAACTAGTTTTTTCTCAATACATCTAGCAAGGATTCTATTAAGGTTCTCAAGACACTCATCAAAAGAGTTACCATACACAGTAAAGTCATCCATGAACAAATCCATTCATTTTTCAATGAAATCAGCGAATATAGAAAACATGCAACGCTGAAATGTGCCAGGGGCATTGCACAAACCAAATGGCATTCTTTTATAAGCATATGTACTAAAAGGACATGTAAATACGGTCTTTTCTTCTCAAGGACCTTTCTATTGGAAACCTAGCTTATTGGTGTCAAAACTATCGAAAACCTGAGTGAAAGTAAAATGGTTTTGGGTTTTGGTTGGTGCAGTAAAATAAAAGTGCAATAAAGTAAATGCTTTGTGCTTTTGGGTTAGATGAAAATGAGTTGGTTTGTGAAAGTAGTATGTGATGACAGACTCTTGATGATGAAAACATATCTATCCTTGCTCTCAATTTATATGGAGTTTGAAATCATAAAGTCTTAAATAAAACCTCAATCAATCGATTGAGTCCAGACCATTATTACTTCTTAAACTCCTTTGATCAAAGTTAATTTAAGAACTCTTAATGAACTGTTAAGAATCACTTAGTGTGTAATTTAAACCAGATGTTGAAAATGCCCTCAAATGAGCGCCAATAGACTAACCCTAGATTTCAAGCAATTGAATTAATTAGCAACGATCGTTGATAATAGTTCAACTATCTTAAAATCAAAACTTAAATATTGTATTAAAACTAACATTCAAAACGTCCAAAGTAAATTACAATTGTTCTAATCTTTGAATAATCAATCAAAATTCAATTCCCTTGTTCATATAATGAAACCCTAGATCTAGCAGAATCAAAACATGAAAGAAGTGGTATAGATCAAAATAGAAAACTCCCCGTGCAGTCCATGAGCTTAAGATATCAGATCTATCACCAAGAGGCTAAGGGTTGAGCCTCTCATGACTCCTATTGTGCTACAATCACTGTTCACATATGATGCCATGGAGAGAAGTAGAAAGTGAGACGGAGAGATGAATGGTGGAAGATGTGTGTAAGTAGTAGAGATGGTATACAGAGAGTTCAAGCACTGCTTCTCAGCCTAATCAAGTCAAAAACCAGCCTCTCCGACGTCTACAGCTTCTCCCTCCTTTTAACAGCAGCTTGACCTAATAAAAAACGTATAGCTTTATGACTGTCTTCTCTGGTCATGATCAGAGCCATGTTGTGGTCGTGACCTGTAAATGCAGAGAAGCTTCCCAAGAGAAATTAGGTCGCGACCTTTGGACACTTTGGTCATGACTGAAACACATAAAAGCTGCTTCCTTGCTTTGATTCACTGTCTTATGATTTCTTCCTGCTCACATTAGTCCTTGCTCCTCTAAAATACCTGCAATTCAAAACCAAAGCTCATTGTAAAAGTCCTACCAGTAAGGGAATAATATATATGCAGTTTAGAGGAGTTATCTTACCATTTTTACCCTTAAAACATCACATTGCCAAGCAAAACTATGTATTACCACTAAAGAACAATTACAGGCATAAATGAATGGTAAAACTGTTATAAAACCATTAAAAATGTCGTAGAAACCATACACAAATTGTGTCTTATCAGTGTGATATCTAGGAATAGATCTACACTACGAAAGACTTTATTAAGCTAGTCTTTCCTACACAAAAAGATCAGAGGTTAAACTAAGGCTTGCCTTGGGTCATGCCTAGTAGATGGCATAAGACTAGAGACGTATAGGATTTAGAAAGAAGCATGTTATATCCTAAGTGATAGGACTCTAGTGAGATTTATTTTAATAGGGGATGTAGGAAGTGGCAGTAGGAAGAGAAAGAAATTGGAGTTTGGACAGAGAACTGTAAACAAAAGAGAAAGTAGGTAAGAGAATGAGCTAGCAATCAAGACCAAAGGAATATGAACTCAATAGTAGAGACCACGATGACAAGCGTAGTGAGGCAGGCCCTTGGTTTTATCGTTGAGTTGCCAACAAGTGAAAGTGGCTAACCTTGTAACTTAGTCCATTGGTTTTAGGTCTTCCAGATAATTGTGATACAGTACAATGTAATTGCAATAGATTCTGTAGGATTGCAATTAGATCCTAACATGGCTCACAAGGAATAGAATTACAAGGTCAGTATGGATCCTGAAGAGGATGAAGGCGATCATGGAGATTTTGGATGTGGAAAAACCTTGCCTGTGGATTGAATTTTAGAATCTGAGGATTGTATAGAGGCTTAGGGCAACTACGGAGGATCCTGAGTCATGGAAAAACCTAGCCTAAGGAAAGGAAAGGAAAGGAATTAGCCATGAAGATATGAGTACAGTATAATATTTCTTTGTGTAGATGATTACCAAGGACGAGATTAAGGTATAGAAGCCTCACAAGTTGATTAACTCATACGGAGAGAGTACCCACGATGTTCCTCAAATAACCTTATTAACTATTTGACTGAACTCAATTTTCTACTGATCAATAATGAGAATTAGAGTTAGTAAATTTACGAGGGATTCAGACTTGTTAAGTCTGTAATGAGAATCCATATAGAATAGAAAAGAACCCAATATGTCATGAGAATAGGCTTAGTATAAGTAGATAGATTTCTAAGATATGGCCAAAATAAGGCTAAAGAGAATGAAAGCTAAACATAACCATTAGAGATTAAGAAAGAAGGGTCTAAGATAGGTTATAGTAGGATAAGATCATGTGAGTAAGGATATGCTGTGGCATGCGCCCTACAGATCGTAACTAGACTTTAACTCATCAGCAGTCTTTAGTTAAGCGTGTTAGGGCAAGAGTAGCCCAATGATAGGTGACCTACTAGGAATATGGTGTAGTTGGCTTAAATGCCTAGTGAAGGAAGGAGTAAGGGACTGGAGTTCCTTATGTGAGATCCAACTAAAGGATCTGAAAGGAAAAAATTATATTACAGCTTCGCTTTAGGAGGAAGTTAGCGAGGCATAAGAAAGAACCGGCTAAGTATGATATGATAGAGGTTATCCTGATCAAGAGACCAAGTCGACAATCTTTTTGTCAGTAAGGGTTAATAATCCTCCTGAAAAGCTGGCAAAGTTGTACATAAAAGAAATCGTTAGATGTGATAATGTCCTAAATAGTATAGTGTTCGACAAATACCCCAGATTTTCATTAAGTCTTTGTAGGGCTTTACATGAAAGAAATGGACACTACCCATAGTGAATTATCCCTAGATATATAGATGGATGAATAGAGAGGTCCATCTAAACCTTTAAGAATGTGCTTACAAGCATTATATGGATGGAAGTGTAGGCCCTCTCTGAGATGAACAAAATAGAGTAAGAAAAGGATGTGTGGTCTGGGTAATGAAGACCAAAACTCAACTCATAATGAGTTGATAAAGATATGGGTGCTAGCGATTCTGAGAAGACAAGGAACTACATTGATAAAGGAATGCTGCTAGACTTTGAGGTAAAAGAATATGATTTCCTCATAGTACCCCCAAACCTTAGTCAAATTCATGACATGTTCCAAGTGTCCTAGTTGAAAGGGTGTTCCGTATCGGACAATATGGTAATATTGTGTGGTAGGACAAATTGTCCTATGAGAAGGGACCAAAAGGAACTGCTGACCATATGGTCAAGCAACTATGAAGTAAGTAGATATCTCTAGTCAAGGTGGTCTGGAAGAGTTTATTAGAAAATGAGGCAACGTGGGAAACAGAGAAAGATATGAAGAAAACATATCTTTGTTGACTAAGGTATGAATTTTGAGGATGAAATTTATTAAAGGTGAGAAATGGCATATCCCAAATTTTCCTTGTCTAGATAGGGTAGAGATAGGGGAAAAGAGGTTAGGAAGAGATTGTGATGTTGACCGAAAGAAAAGATAACGGTTAGATGAGGTTTAAAGTTATTACAAAGAGGTTACATTATTGAATATAAAGTTAATAATGAAAGGGACTAAAATGCAAAGATAAAAAGTATTAAGGAAGGTAGAAAAATGCAAAGGGACTTAAATGAAAGTTTAAAACCTTCTAGGGGTAAAAATGTAATTATGAGGAAATTGAGCCAAAATTGGCAAAAGACTTCCCGGAAGCGTTTGAGTTCCAAATTTCACCAGTAAATAGAGAAAAATATTTAGAGTCGTTTGACGCACACAAAATTTTTATCCAGATTTTGATCTTAAGGTCTGAAAGTTATCCAAAATTTTCATTATACCTTATGGACCTCAAACATAGATGCAAATTTATAGGAAGGTATGTCCTGTGAAACACGAGGTTAAGGAACTAACAGAACCCCGAAAGGAGCCATGTGGAAAAAGTTGTTCACATTTAGTGAATTTTGACAGGAGTTCGCGGACACCTGATATCTGAATCATAAGAATTGAGCACTAGGCAAGCTGGGCATGAGTGGACCCAGAATGTCGCCAAAGAGGGGCCCTGTACACTGAAAGAGTAATTTAGTAAAATTCAAGAAAAATACAAGTACCCAGTTACAGTTTATCACATCCTGGTTTTTGACTATCTATAGATGACTAATTTTTTCATATCTATAGAAGACTGATAGAGGAAAGAGGTAAGGAAAGGACTATGACGATGAGCAGAAGAAATGATAATGGTTAGATGAGTTTTAAGTTGAAGAAAGACATGAAAAACATAAAGTTATAATGCTTAGTGACGTGAACGTCATTTTGATGAAAGTTTAATATAAATAATTCAAGGGACCTAAATGGAGTTTTGAGATTTCATAAGTTAAATTAGTGGTCAATCATTAATTGAGTAACTAATCGATTAATTGATATTCCTTTATAACACAAATTGCTACCTTTACATTAATCTAACAATCAATCGATTAAGTATCAATAATCAAGTAACTAATCGGTTAACTCCTTTTTCTTTTCTTCTTAACTTCATTTGATTTAAAAGATCTCAGTTTTATTACTTCAAACATACTTTTCATATCATAAATCAACTTAATTCTTTATTCTCTTTTGACATCATCAAAACATATAGAATCCAACATTCTTCCCCTTTTTTTATGATGGCAAAACTTAAGTAAATGAAAGTGAAGTTGAGTGAAAATTTAAAGTCAATTAATACTTACTCAAAACAAAATATAACACATCAAGAATCAATGGATAATAACCGTGAATAACATTTCATTAAGATTGTTAAATTTATACAATGAGTTTGATAAAACATTCAAGAAATATAAGCTAGTAAAAAAACTCAATCATCAGTAAATGGACTCCATGGAGGATTCCTTCTCCTCTTTACTTCTTCTCTCCCCCTTTTTGACATCATCCAAAAAGGGTAAGGCTAGGGAGGAACGAATGATCAAGGGAAGCTGAGGTAAGGGCAGGTCTGATGCTGAGTCAATAAGAGGGAAGGGTATTGCCAGGGAGTATTAGCAGTAGGTGAGGGTGAAAGCTCTAAAATAGTGGAGGTGGAGGGGATAGAGGTAGGCTAATCTGGCTTAGGGGTGAAAGATCCCTAAGCTCTTCTTCAGTGAAAGAAGGTCTAACATTATTGAACATGATGTTCTTGACATCAGACACCTCTTGATGGATGGCAGATTGTTGTGCAGATAGCGCCTCTTGTTGATCTCTAACTCATCCTTAAAAGCTTGGTAATCTCGAATATGAGCTTCAAGTAAAGTCTGGATTCCATAGCTTGCCTCTCATGGATCAAATATGCTTCCTTCCTTAAGGTAATGAGTCTGCTCTTGAGCTCAACAAACTCTAACTGAAGGTACCTCTGAATGGATGCACCCAAAAATGATGGTGCTGTAGAAACTTGAGGCCTAGTTGAGGAATGACCTTCATCCTGAGGAAGAGAGGTATTGGTTAAAGAATGCTTGGCTTATGGATCTTTGGGAAGCTTGCCCTTCTTCGCATCATATAGTAGTCTGATCTTCATCTTGTTGAGATGTGTCATCCCAAAGGCACTGATCTCTTTCTTCTTCCATCCTTCTAGATGGTGGATGTTGTAGGGTATGAGGATGAAGGAGGCAAGCTGAGGGTAAGGCATGGGTGTAGTCCTTGTTATCTTCAAAGATAATTCCCTCATCTAGCTATAGATAAAAGCTCTAAGGTTGAGTGTTTTACCACTGATAATCTTTTCTAGAGTGATGTAGTCCGGCTAGTTCATGTAACTGAAGCTTGAGGACTTGACTATCATGCACTGGGAGTAGATGTAATGGATAATACGGTAGAAGTCACACATCTGACTTGGGGTGAAGGTCAGGGATCCAGGATATGGCTTATTTGCTTAGAGGAGGATGTGATATGCCTTGGATTGATCCAAAGGCTTCAAATCTGTAGAGGGAGGGGCTCCTATCAGTTAGTTAATCACATTGAAGTCTAGCTTAATCTCTCTTCCCCTAAGCTTGGTAGTTAGGTAACTATCTATGATATTCTCTTCTTCATCCAAAGAATCGAATATCTTCATGTTGTAGTAAAACCTCCTAACTACCACCAAACTGCATGGCTTATTAATCGTTAGCCAACTCTCAAAATGGTGAGGGGTGGGGCTCAGAGTTGTACCACCAAACTTATGATCCTTCTTAAGGAAAGATAGACCAACATATAGTACTAGACAATACTTTCTCTCTCTAAACTTAAAGTTGTACCTAGCCATCTCTATATCCATATTGATGTTACCTTAGAGAAATACCAGACTTGATGGCTGAGGCTCTGAGGGGACTGATGTAACATCCCAATTTTCAGGCCTTCAGACACGGAAATAGCCTGAGAATGAGAGGCTACCAGACCCCTTTTGAGCAGAAGTCCCAGAGACATAAGAGAGTTTTTAGGGACTAAGCTGCGAGTAAGTAAAGGTACGGGAACTTATGTGCAAACAGTGGAAGTCCCAAGGGGTAGAATGGCCATTTGGGGTGATGTAAAGGTCAAAGGTTGAAGAGTTACGAGCTGACCGTTCTGGTCGCGACTAGAGTAAAGCATGGTCGCGACTAGTGGTTACAGAAAGAGCTATACGCGACAAGAAAGCATTATGGTCGCGACGTAAAAGAAGTATGGTCGCGACTAGAAAGCAGTGATATCGCGACTAATAGTGGCAGAAAACCTTAGACGCGACTAAAAAGTGTTCTGGTCGCGACGATAGAATGTTTTGGTCGCGACGAGAAGATGTTTTGGTCGCGACTAATGTACACAGAATTGTAAGGTCGCGACAAGGTGATGTTGAGGTCGCGACTAGTGACTAAAGTGGCGCTAAGCGTATGGGCCAAGAGTGGTGAAGGTCCAAGAGAGATAGTTACCCGGTTGGAGATAGACCGGAGGCAGGATATCAGATACAGGAAAGGTTATCTGGAAACCATGAAGTAAACTGATAAGGTATACTCATGGGTCCTGCAAGATGCCGCATGGCATTAAAGTAATGATTCAGTAAAGTAAAGATACTCGGTTGGCGCGATAACCGAGGAGGCACGTAAACCGAGGAGGTGATCAGATAAGTCTGGGACTTATTTGGGTGGCATTGGGAAGCGTGCAAGGTCTCTTCCAGTTGCCATATGGCATTAGTCTGCAGAAAGCAGATAAAGCTGAGGGCACGCATTACGAGGCAAGAGACTGGACCGGTGAGTCAGCATGCTGAGGTGTCCAGGGAATTGTGACATGTGAAAAATGAGGCGCTGAGTCAGCATGGTGAGTTGGCACGATGATGCAGTAAATGAGGAATTAAAGAAAATAGGAAAATCCAGGAAAAACCAGGACCGCAGGATCAAAGTTCATAGAAACTACGATTGTGCCATTGAGCCCTATTATAAATACCCCCTTCCCCCATTCCATTTGCATCCCGCGGAGGAGGAGAGAATGAGAGAGAAAGAAGAGAGGGAAAGGGAAGGAAAGGAAGAGAGAAAGGAGAAAGGAAGAAAGGAAGTTCTGGCGGAGCTGGAAGCAGAATAGAGATAGTAAGGTTCTGCTGAGCTAGCCAGGTAGTAACTAATCCTAACTTCTATGTAATGGCTTTGTGATTTGATGTGCTATTGTTTGGTTGGATTGTTGTCTTATATGTTATGTCTGAAGCTCTGCTGTAATGCTATGATCATATGTTATTAAGCATGGAAGCACGCAGCATACTTATCTGTACACAATCACAAGCAAGCACTGTCACTCTGCATTACATATATTGTTATGATTGTTGCTACTGAGATTCCCCCGAATCTCATCCCCATCCATAACCCATTACAGGGAGGTTATGCTGAAGTGGATTTAGAGAATCCTAAGAGACGCCGTTATGCTGCCGGAGTAAAGACTGAACATCAGTATATGATAAGTACTGTGTACGTAGTGCTGTCTAAGGAGGCTAGAAGTGAGTGGACCTAGCCGGTTCATCTAGTCTTTCCTGGGTACTACGTGGAATGTTAGTTCTCATGAGGGAATTACCGAATCAGTACGGTTCAGTTCTTTGTACAGCTGAAGCGTAGCGGTTATGCTGCCGAAGTTTAGGCAGGACGAGATGTAATAGAGATATGAGGATTATGTATATGTCTTGTTGTATATGCCATATTGTATGACATTTTATGATTCAATGATAAATAATGTTTGGCATATTCAAATTTTGGATTATGAAGCTAACGCATAATAAAGCTAATATTGCTTCCGCTAGTGTACTCTGAGGGCTGTAAGGGAGGATGTTTCATTTTGGTATCAGAGCAAGAGATTCTGGCACCAACCAGAAAGGACTCTGGTTCAGAGCATAAGATTCTGGCACAGAACAGAAGGTTCTGGCTCAGTGATGCTCTGATTTAGCCCTTGAGTACGACAGAATAGCACTCCGGTCGCGACTAACGTGGTTTATGTCGCGACGGGTAGCCTCAATGAGATGTTTAGTCGCGACGCATAAGTTTATAGGTCGCGACGGTTATTCACAGAAAGATTTGGTCGCGGCGAGTATGTTCCTAGGTCGCGACTTTAGAGAGCTAAGGTTGTGACGAGAAAAGTTTAATGTCGCGACTAGAAATGGCTATGGTTGCGACGTGAAGAGACATAAGTCGCGACGGTAGAGGAGTTGAGTCGCGACGTGGAAAGGTTAAGGTCGCGACGAAAGAAGATTTAGGTCACGACTAGAAGACAGAAAATGTTAAGGACGCGACGTCTGAAGCGGTAGGTCACGACTAAAGAATAGAAATGATAAGTCGTGAGGAGTTAAGGGTAATGAAGAATCATAGAGGCTATGAATAGCGATTACCCAATACTCATATCGCGACGGAATGACAGAGATGTCCTGGTATGACATTAGAAGATTCAGATCGGGACTATTATGGGTTTAGAAGAGCCGTGGAGATAAGGCTCCTAGATGGAATAAGAGGTGTTCATGTTTCGTTGTAAAGGAAAAGACAGGTGAACACAAAGCATGAACATAGAGCTTGAGTGGAGAAGTCATGCATAGAGGAAGTTGGCAACTCCAATAAGCAAGTCATCCTTGCTAGGTAGGATAGGCCGCAAAGGATGATAATGATAAGTTAAGATGAGCTAGCTAGATGGGATAGCTAGTATGACGTTTGCCTCGGAGTAATCCTAGGGCATAGCCTAAAGGCTAGAGATGTGATGATGTTTTGATATGGCCTAAGGCTAAGGCTAAGGACGTGATGGTTAATAGGTAAAGAGTTAAAATTCCCTAAGCAGAGGGATTCCATCACAGAGATCTAGGGTAGAGTACCCTAAAGAATAGAAATAATAGTAAAAGATAATGAATGAGATCTAGGCGACTGAAGTTCGCTAGGATTAAGAGAAAGATGCATTTTCAGGTGCTTAAGGGCTGTGGCTCGTGTGTCTGGAAAACAAAACCGTGACCTCATGTGGGCACCAAGCCTACCTAAGGGGAAAGCGGATAATATCTTTGTAAAGGGGTTCTAGGCGGTTACAGTAGAGGCCGATAAGGAACCACAGTCTGGTCAAGAATAGACTGAGACTGATAGATAGACAAAAGAAGAAATGAGATAGTAGAAGGTAGCCACAGATTACGGGATACAGTGACTCCCCATGTAAGAAAGAGTGATGAAGGGTTGAGTCTGTACCTTAATAAGAGGGTAGTGTGGCAGCCTGAGATAGACAGATGTTTCAGGATGACTGACCAAGATATGATAGGCAATATGATAAATGAAATATGCCTTGAGGTTTAGTTAGTCTGATGGATGGTTGAGCAAAGTATGATGATGATATGGCTTATGATGCCATAAGTTATGATAGTTGCATCTCCTTGCAATTGTCATATGATGACATGCATGTTAGAGTATGCCATGATGAATGAATACTCCCTTTTACAGTGCATGAAGGGTAGAGTATATATGAGATGAGAAAGTATGTTGCTCCCATACCATATGACATATAATGATATATGTATTGAGGATGATAGATAGTCTCAGTTCATGGGACAATAAGTTATGATATTCAGATATGTTTGAAGTTACTCAGGTAATTCTGCAGACTTATGAATATAGTACTCAGGACCATTTCTATTAAGCGGAATGGTAAGCAGATAAGAGTAAAGAGATTGTTTTTAGATCACTCTTCAGATAAGAGTTTGATCTGAAACAGATGGCTCTCAGAAAGAGCTAGATTCAGATGAGTATAGATCACTCTTCAGATAAGAGTTGGATCTGATACAGGATGCTCGCAGTTGGAGCATAGTTCAAATGGTTCACAGTTAGAGCACAGATGAGTTATGATGAGGCCATAGCAGTAGAATGCAATGGCAGGTGGTTAGACCATGATGGCACAAGCCAATGGTAAGCCACAGTAAAGTAAGAAAGATGAGAAGGAACTCCTGAGTAAGAGAGGAAGTAAGTAAAGGCTGGGTAAATGATGTGAGGCTATAAAATTTTTATGGAGTTATCAACAGGTGGAAGCAGTTAACCTTATAACTTAGTCTGTTGGTTTAAGATCTTCGGGAGATCTACAGTACAACAGAATCACAGTTAGATTCTGGAGGGTCGCAGTTAGATCCTAACATGGCTCCAGGGTCGCAGTTAGATCCTAACAGATTCAGAGTCGCAGTTAGATTCTGAAGAGGCTAACGGTTGATCGTAGTTAGATCCCGAGGTCGCAGTTAGACCTAGCCTAAGGAAAGTAATGAGCCATGAGACATGAGTACGATGTAGTATCTCTTTGGGAAGATGAATGCCAAAGACGAAGTTAAGGTAAGGAAGTTTCACTAGTTGATAACCTGACCCAGAGAAAGTGTTTTATAATGATTTTCCTCAGGTAGCCTCTAGTCTACAGACTGAACTTAGCTTTCCCTTAAACGAAGATGGAGTCCAAGTTTAAATCTGAGTACTGAGATTCAAAGTTTTGTAGAAGTATGCCTGAGAAGCAGAGAAGAGAATCCTCTGTGTAATAAGAAGCAGAGAAGAGAATCCTCTGTGTAATAAGAAGCAGAGAAGAGAATCCTCTGAGAAGCAGAGAAGAAAATCCTCAATGTAATAAGAATAGAAAAGTATGAGTAGATAAAGATTACCCAGATGAGGGGTAAAGAGATTAAAAGGCTAGAAAAGACCTAGAGAAGAAGGTCTAAGGCAAAGCTGAGATAGAACTCAGTGCTATGAGGAAGAGAATGTTAGCCTTATGGTGTCTCAAGATAAGTTATGAAAGGGTGAAATACACCATGAGATGGCTAGAATGGGCTAGATATGCCATGATAAAGTATCAAAGGCATGTAATGAGATACACGGTAGTAAACGTGTAATATGACACGCACCTAGAGATGTGCATTGTATGAACAGACAGAGAGGCTCCCTGTTTGGTAGGAATCAGATGTTTGAATGTTATGCTATGAAAGAGAATAGAAAATGAGAGCTTTCACTTTTTGCATGAGATGTTAGGCTTAATGTTATGCTAAAACTATGCAAGCTCCGAATTTAGAGCTGTGCCTAGTTAGAACAGGAATGCTTAAGCTCCGATGTTAGAGCTTTGCATTCATAAGCAGGTATGCAGTCCTGCAGTATGTTGGCCAAGCATTATGCATATTAGAGTAGGTGCTTTTGTTTAGCAGCAAAGTAAAGAAAGAATAGCTGCGTAAGTCCTCTCTCTGTATGGTGTTAAGTGCAAAGAAAGATGAAATGTTGCAGATTTTAAAGCAGTCTGCGAGATATCAAGAGAAGTAGTAAGAATATGATGCTTAAAGTATGATGAGTAGTTAGAAGAAATTCCCGAATACAGTAATATTCGAGAAAATTTCATATGAAAGAAATGGACACTACTCATAAGTGCAGTAAGTGGTCCATAAGAGGAAAGTAGATTTCAACTCTGATTGGATTAACCCAGAGAAAGAAAGGCATGTTACGAAGAGATGTAAAGTTATGATGAGTACTTTGCCAGATGTTAAGTTAATTTGACTATGGTACTGATTAAATTTCGAGGACGAAATTTATTTAAAGGGGAGGAGAAATGTAACATCCCAATTTTCAGGCCTTCAGACACGGAAATAGCCTGAGAATGAGAGGCTACCAGACCCCTTTTGAGCAGAAGTCCCAGAGACATAAGAGAGTTTTTAGGGACTAAGCTGCGAGTAAGTAAAGGTACGGGAACTTATGTGCAAACAGTGGAAGTCCCAAGGGGTAGAATGGCCATTTGGGGTGATGTAAAGGTCAAAGGTTGAAGAGTTACGAGCTGACCGTTCTGGTCGCGACTAGAGTAAAGCATGGTCGCGACTAGTGGTTACAGAAAGAGCTATACGCGACAAGAAAGCATTATGGTCGCGACGTAAAAGAAGTATGGTCGCGACTAGAAAGCAGTGATATCGCGACTAATAGTGGCAGAAAACCTTAGACGCGACTAAAAAGTGTTCTGGTCGCGACGATAGAATGTTTTGGTCGCGACGAGAAGATGTTTTGGTCGCGACTAATGTACACAGAATTGTAAGGTCGCGACAAGGTGATGTTGAGGTCGCGACTAGTGACTAAAGTGGCGCTAAGCGTATGGGCCAAGAGTGGTGAAGGTCCAAGAGAGATAGTTACCCGGTTGGAGATAGACCGGAGGCAGGATATCAGATACAGGAAAGGTTATCTGGAAACCATGAAGTAAACTGATAAGGTATACTCATGGGTCCTGCAAGATGCCGCATGGCATTAAAGTAATGATTCAGTAAAGTAAAGATACTCGGTTGGCGCGATAACCGAGGAGGCACGTAAACCGAGGAGGTGATCAGATAAGTCTGGGACTTATCTGGGTGGCATTGGGAAGCGTGCAAGGTCTCTTCCAGTTGCCATATGGCATTAGTCTGCAGAAAGCAGATAAAGCTGAGGGCACGCATTACGAGGCAAGAGACTGGACCGGTGAGTCAGCATGCTGAGGTGTCCAGGGAATTGTGACATGTGAAAAATGAGGCGCTGAGTCAGCATGGTGAGTTGGCACGATGATGCAGTAAATGAGGAATTAAAGAAAATAGGAAAATCCAGGAAAAACCAGGACCGCAGGATCAAAGTTCATAGAAACTACGATTGTGCCATTGAGCCCTATTATAAATACCCCCTTCCCCCATTCCATTTGCATCCCGCGGAGGAGGAGAGAATGAGAGAGAAAGAAGAGAGGGAAAGGGAAGGAAAGGAAGAGAGAAAGGAGAAAGGAAGAAAGGAAGTTCTGGCGGAGCTGGAAGCAGAATAGAGATAGTAAGGTTCTGCTGAGCTAGCCAGGTAGTAACTAATCCTAACTTCTATGTAATGGCTTTGTGATTTGATGTGCTATTGTTTGGTTGGATTGTTGTCTTATATGTTATGTCTGAAGCTCTGCTGTAATGCTATGATCATATGTTATTAAGCATGGAAGCACGCAGCATACTTATCTGTACACAATCACAAGCAAGCACTGTCACTCTGCATTACATATATTGTTATGATTGTTGCTACTGAGATTCCCCCGAATCTCATCCCCATCCATAACCCATTACAGGGAGGTTATGCTGAAGTGGATTTAGAGAATCCTAAGAGACGCCGTTATGCTGCCGGAGTAAAGACTGAACATCAGTATATGATAAGTACTGTGTACGTAGTGCTGTCTAAGGAGGCTAGAAGTGAGTGGACCTAGCCGGTTCATCTAGTCTTTCCTGGGTACTACGTGGAATGGTAGTTCTCATGAGGGAATTACCGAATCAGTACGGTTCAGTTCTTTGTACAGCTGAAGCGTAGCGGTTATGCTACCGAAGTTTAGGCAGGACGAGATGTAATAGAGATATGAGGATTATGTATATGTCTTGTTGTATATGCCATATTGTATGACATTTTATGATTCAATGATAAATAATGTTTGGCATATTCAAATTTTGGATTATGAAGCTAACGCATAATAAAGCTAATATTGCTTCCGCTAGTGTACTCTGAGGGCTGTAAGGGAGGATGTTTCAACTGATGAGGCAGTAGGCTTCCTTGAGGATTTATGTCTCTTCCCTAGAGATGTATAGCAATCTAGACTATCTGCTCAAGCATCTCTATGAACTCTAGATCAGAATCAGTGTCAGAGTTTGCCTGTTGTATTTTTGTCTTCCTCTTGGACTGTGGAGATTGTTCGGGAACTTGGCTTTTTACCTTTGTTATCGCCTTGTCACTGGAGCCTTTCCTTTTCCCTTCTACACTTCTGGCATTTCCTTGGCCACTTTGGGTTGAAATTTCTTTTTCTTTTCCTTCGATTGGAAGCTTGAGGCGTGTTTGATACTGATTTGGACGGTTCCATCGACATTGGTGGTTTTGGTACATGCTATTTCTTATGGAATTTTAAGGATTGAAAGGAGAGATGTGTGAATTTTAAGATGGTTTAGGGTGGGTTCTGATCGATTAAGGGTGCACAAGCTTTCCCCCAAGGAAATTTATGGTTCTTTTAAGATTGAAGGTGAGAGGATTTAGAAATTAATTGGTTAGGGTTCAAGTTGAATAGTGAAGAGTCGAGACTGATAACTTATAAAACCCGATATTAATCGATTAACTAATCGATTAATGCCTGTTAATCTATTAAGTAATCGATTAATTTCATCATATAGACCCCAATTAATCGATTAGATGTTTGATTAATTACTATTAATCGAATAATCAATCGATTAATTCACAAGAAAAATAACTTTTAGCATAAAGTCACTATCTATTAATTGATTAGCTGTTCGATTAATTCATATTAATCGAATCTTTAATTGATTATTTTCAAGGTAAAACAATTTTTAACATATTTTCAAACAACATTTAATCGAACTATTAATTGATTAACTAACTATAAAATGAAATCATTGAAGCCTGGAACTGTTCACTTTTTCACATGAAATTTTAAAGATAAATTCATAAAAGAAACTTATTGAAGCATAAACTTTTGTTGAAATATTGAAGGATAAAACATATATATCATATCATGAAAAGCATATTAACATCAAGATGCCTCAAATATATTTTCAATATAAAGAAAGGGTTGAGAAAGCTTATTCAGGTTTTGTCCATTTGATGTATTGATTCATTTGTCTTCATCTCTTGATCATCTTGGATTGGCAGTTATGTTGATCCCTTCAATTTGTTGCCAATTGATAGTTACTACTTCAATGCTCATTTCCTTAGGTATCTCACTCTTGATATATCATTGCATTATATTGAGATGTCTCCATCATAGTTATTGTTCCAGTAGATACTTGGTTTCTGTGTGGGCTATCACACCTTACTTTTATACATCTTAGGGACCATTCGGTAGCATTTAGAACCATTTAAACATCCATTGAAGTTCAATTACAAAATCTGGAATTTCCAATCTTTATAGGTACTGTTAATATGGTAATTCCAGATTAAACGATGAACTTTGAAAAATCATAATTAATTTTCGAAACATCAAAATGAAGTGGTTCAAAAGGATACTCAATGCTAACATAATGAAATTTAATAGAAAAATAATTCTCAGACCAAATGCTTATCCAATCAGTACATTTTAATCATTAAAAAATACTATTCATTTGGTCAAAATTTCTGAAAAATATATTTTTGTCCTTAAATTTAAAATTTCGTTCTCTTTGTACATACATCGAAATAAGGAGTTCTTGGTGTCGAAATGAAGTTTGACATGTTAACTAAATTCTGGTAGAATATAATACATTTATTCAATCATTTACTATTTTTCATTATATCTTGAATGTTACTGCCTCAACACGTGTTACTGTTCATAGACAGAGTTCCAGCAATTATACATACTACATACATCCCCAAAATCATCCGTTACATGTTCATATCATCAAGCAATATCATCTTCATTTATTCCCCTCCTCTTGTGCTTGAGAGTCCTGCTGTTTGGGGATGGAGATAGGGGTGAGATTTCTAGGAAAATCTTAGTAGCAAACAGTACTAAACAATGTATGCATCAATGTAAATACTTGTGCTTGCTTGTGAAAGTGTTAACATTATGTAATGTTCATGCTTCCATGTAACATATGAAATGCAATTGGCCAAAGTAATCATAGAAATAGAGCTTCAATCATATACACTTATGCAACACAATTTAACATAGCCATAGCACAACTAAGCATAACATCCAACACATACAAGTTTAGGATAGTTTACCACCTCACATGCTTGACTTCCTTTACTTTAACTTTGCCTTTTGCTTCTTACTTCTCCTTGATGTGTGGCTTCCCTCTTTGAGCACACCATTCAAATCTTAACATCACATTATCATTTATTCATTACAATCTAACTTCTCTAGAACATTAAGCTTACTTAACTACAATAACTTTCCCTAATCTTTACTAATTGACTTGGCCTTTGAATCAATTGATGTCTTGACCTTACCCTATACAATTTGGTCCTCTGAATTTATTTATGAACTAAGAATTCCCAAATTCCAGCAACTACACACTGTTCTGGATAGAATTGAATAACTCCCTTTTTTCTTTTAAAAAATCTCATTTTGATTTCAATGCTTCCCATACTTGTTTCTCTACTTTACCCAACACAACTTTTCATTTTAAAACCATTGGAAGCAACAAAACTATGAAATTCAATCACTGTTCACACGTGTGAATAGTGATAGAGAAGAATTATAAAAATTACAACTTTCAATTCCAATGCTTCCAAGGTTCCAAACCTATCCAATCCTACACAAAATCATCGTATAAATTCAATGGAAGCATTAGATCATTGAAATTCCATGTCCCTATATCATGAACAGTACAGATCAAAAGGTCTCTTCCATGGCAAAGTCAAGAATATCAACTTAATTCAATAACCAATAATCTAAACTAACTTATTTAAACATTAATCTCATAGTTCTAACTTTAACTTCTTCTTTCTTCTTTAATCTAAGGTTTTGGACAGCATATATACCCTAGGTAAAGCTCAACTTTCTTCCATAAAAACCCTAAGTTCAAGCCTCCAAATTAAGGGAATACAAGCTAGGATAGATTACTTACCTTAATCCTTAGCTAGCTTGAACTTTGGTGCCTTGAATTTTCCTTTGTCTTGGCTTGGCTTTTCATTTGAGTAGCACCTCCCCAAGGTCTCTTTATGCCATAGTTTTGGGCAGCTTAAGGTGGGGTATTTATAGACTTCAAGGCATGGAAATGGATGGCCAATATCACTTTGTCCACTATTTGATCTAATGGCTCATATTTGCTCTTGATCTTGGCTTGCCCTAGAAGCCAAAAGATGACATCATCCATGACATCATCAAGGGACATCTAATATCCACATGTGGTGAAATTCCAAGGGCAAGAAGTATCTAAAAAAATTCCAATCTAATCCGGTACTAGCTCAATGCAATTTCCCAAAAACCAGACTGTTTTCTAAATCTCATTTTTCTGAGAATTCATAATATGCTTTCTAATCTTAAATCCAGTATCCGGATTCTTCCTACCATTGACATTCTTAGACAAGGTCTAAACTTAATTACTGATCCCTTGGCAAATTATCAAAATATCCTTTGGTTCCTCTTTATTTACTTTAATATCTCTAGGGCATTATCATTTTTTTACACATCACCAGAGTATTCCCTGAAACTAGTCAACTATTTAGATAACCCTCCTTCACCATCTAAATTTAGTCAAATGACCAAAATACCCTCCATCTATCTCTTACTCAATGGCATAACACAGTGGCATTTTCATAATTTTATATTTTTCTGGGTCTTTATTAGCACTGGCCCATATACTTATCTGCAAATATTATTGGGCCTATAAGGCACCATTTTTGGCCTTCCGAGTGTTCGCCTATCTTCATGGCCTCAACTCCCAAGAAATTCTTCCGAAAAGTATTTATTGGGTGTTTTATTCTACTGTAAATTCGATCATAAATTCTACATAACTCTTTTTTGAGTTCTATCAGTTTTATAAATTCTTATATTAATTATAAGAATTTATTATAAAATTTTATGTTATTCTGAGGTCCATAAGATACTATACTAATTTCCTAATCTTCATAAATTTATATCAATTTATTGGGACCTCAAATCAAAATTATATGTTGCGTTAAACTGATCAGAATAATTTTGTCTATTTACTGGTAAAATTCGGGGCTAAACCATTTTCAAGCATTTTTAGGCATTTTCTGGCTCAACTTTCTATAATTACCATTTTGCTCCTGAACTTTTGAAACTTACACTTTAGGCCCTCAACTTTTCATAATTACACTTAATGGCCCATAACTTGTGTCTACTTTCATTTCATACCATGGATTTTTTAGACTTTTCACTTTAGTCCTTTTCTTTTTCAAAATGACCATTACGCCCTTGGGACTTTTCTAAAATTATGATCTTTCCCTTACTTGGGCCTTAACATTGTAAATCTTCCCTTTGAGATCTTTATCTCAACCTTAGGCCTCTAACTAACTTCTTTTCTCTTTCTACACCCAAGAGACTCTTCTGAAGTCTCTAACTTATTTATATATTTTTCCTAGGAACTTTCACTATTTACAATTTAGTCCCTAAACTTTCATTATCTGCAGTTTAGTCCCTAAACATATTTGTTTATTTCTGGGACTTCTACTCAACAGAGCATGTAGCATACCTATTTTAAGCTACATACTGGGCTTCTAGGCCTAAATATCAGGATATGACAATAAGTGGCTGCCTTCTTGAGTCCACACAACAAAGCCTAAACATTACATATTCATTCATTCATCATAATAAAATTTAATTGGCATGTAAAGACATTGAACTTAACCTAATCAATTAACCCCTAACTTTCTTAATTTATGGTTAATTGTCTTGTCCTTTGAATTAATTTGTCCCTTGACTTTACCCTACACAATTTCATCTTCTAAATCCATTATGAGCTTAGAATTATAAAATTCTAGCTCTTGCACCAATTATGGATAGAACTGTACAGCACCCTCAAGAACTTCCAAAAATTCTTATTTTGATTCCAATGCTTCCAATACTTATTTCTCTACTTAATCCCACACAATTTTTTAATTTAAATCCATTGGAAGCATCAAACTCGTGAAATTCCTACCACTGTTCATGCATGTGACCGGTAATAGAGAGGGTTCTTAAATTTTCATTTTCAAATTTCAATGCTTCTAAAGTTCCAATCTTATTCAACCTTACACAAAATCATCAATTGAATTCAATGGAAGCATTAGAACCATGAAATTCCATTTCCTTGGCTCAACTCCATGGTTGGCCGAATGGCCTTCAAATTGGGCAAAGTCAAATACACAATTTAATCCAATAACCAATAATCAATTCTAGCTTATTTAAATGCCAATTCCATGACTCTGGCTTAATTCCTTCCTTCCTTGTTTCTTTTCTAGATTCGGTCAGCATGTTCAACCAAGGAAGAATTCATTTTCCAACCTTAAAAACCTAGGTTTCAATCTTTCAAAATATATACATAACAACTAGGAAGATTGCTTACCTTATGCCTTAGCTTTCTTGGATAATGGTACCTTGGTTTTCCTTCTTGAATTGCCTTGGTTTAGGTCAAGTTTCCAAGTGGCAAGAGTTCCCCCAAGGCATCCAACCTTCACGCCATTTATGAAGAATGGGGCGAGGGTATTTATAGCCAACACTTTGACACTTTAGGTCTATAATAAGCCCACTTTTCCTAATTATTACAACAGCTAAATCTTGAATTTGATTGGTTGTTATTTTAATTAATTAACCCTAATCATAATTAGCATAATTCTTTATATTATTTTATTATAATTCACCATGTGACAAAAGCTCTTCTTCCCTCTTTGGCTTCCATGTGGCGAATTGTGGGGTCCATTTGGACACCTCATAAAGCCACATCATGCTTCTTACGTTTTCCTTTCTTTCTTTCCTTTTTTTTATTTTATCCTTAAAATTCAACTTGGGCTCCAAGTATTCCTTGGACACATTGGGCCTCTCAATGTGGCGCCATATAGGTCCTTTTTTTAGCCCAATTGCCATTTTGTCACAATTCCCAATGCACTTCTCTTAAATTCTCCTATACCGATATACTTAAATTATCCTAATTTTTAAAATAAACTCTATAAAATTCCTTTATGAGTTCTTATATTTTTATAAATTCATTCTACTATTAAATAAATTTCTTGCAAAGTCTCATAATTTTCTGAGACTCAAAAGTCCTGATAAAAATTCTATACATTTCTTTAAATCCTTTATCGGTGTCCAATTTCACCGTAAATTCCATAATAAATTTTATAGGACTCCTTTTTGACTTTTGTTAATTTCATAAATTCTTATATTAATTATAAAAATTTACTACAAAATTTTATCTGATTCTGAGGTCTAGAAGATACTATACTAATCTCCACACTTCAGAGATTAATATCAATTTATTGGAACCTTAAATCAAAATTATGAGAAATATGCTTGGCCCAAATTCTATTCTCTATTTATTGGTAAAATTTGGAACAAAAATATTTTTGGGCAATTTCGAGCCTTTTCTAGCTCAACTTTCCATAATTATCATTTTGCCCTAAACTCTTGAAAATTATATTTAGTCCCTCAGCTTTTCATAATTATACTTAATGGCCCATAACTTGTGTCTCTTTGTCAAAATGACCATTATGTCCTTGGAACTCTCATTATTTACAATTTAGCCCCTTTGGCTTTACAACTTTATACCTTCTCTCTTTCTTTGGCTTAAAACTTATCTAATCATTATCTTTTCTTCTTATTACCATCCCAATTCCTTCATAAAGTCTTTCCTCTATCAGTCTTATAGAGACAGGGAAAATTTGGAATGTTACATGGGCTGCTTATTGATTCTTCTGGTTTGTGAGATTTAGCACCACCAAAACCAAATGTCTTCTTCTTCGGAATGTGAGCTTGTCTCTATGAGGCTATATTCCTGAGGTGTAACCTTTTCTTTCCTACAATATAAATCTTTTTCTTCCATGGTATCCAATTTTTCTTGGATCCATTAATGATTAGTTGTAGGATACATGTTATATTTCATATGCTCAGAAAATATAATTAATTTGAGATGATCGAACATAGTGAAATAAATATGTCTTTATGCATAAAGAAGATATATTTTTATTTTTAGAAACAAATATGCATAAAGATTTGTTCTTTTGAACATTGATTTTTCCTCCTTCAAGAAATATTTGTCAGTTGAATTTTATCATAAGTATATAAAGATAATTTGAAAACAATTAAAATGTTCAATTTTAAGGATACAAAAGTAAACCTAAAGACATGTTAAACAAGATAATGTACGAAGTTTATCGTTATACCTTTACCTTATATGGAAGATGAAACATCCTCCCTTAGACCCCTTAGAGTACACTTGTGGAAGCGATATTGACTCGATTATATCTAAACTTAAGCCCAGAATTAAAATTTTACTCTTAAATTCCTTATTCTGAACCTTTACTTTGAAAACTGATTTATCTCATTCTACACATCCAAATGAGCTTATTACCTATCCATGTAAAGCCCCAGAGGTGTGCTATTGGCTCACCAAATTTTGTGGCTAAACTCTTTCGTTTACTAGGTCAAACTGAGGTCGGAACACTGCTGCCTCAGGACCTGTGAATTTCTCTCTTAATTTCTTAACTTTTCAATTACTCTCATAATTACTTCTCTTATGATAACCCATTATTCTAACTACTTATAAACAAGCTGAACATGCCAAACAATATCTATTATTAAATAATAAATTGTTATACAACAGGGCATGAACAAAATCCTCATATCTCTATTACATCTTTCTTGCCAGAATCCGGCAGTATAACTACTATACTTCATCTTCAAAAAAAACTGAACTGTACTGATTCAGTAATTTCCATGAGAACTACCATTCTACATAAGTACCTAGGAAAGACTGGGTGAACCGACTAGGTCCACTCTCTTCTAGACTCCTTAGACAATACCTACGTACATAGTACTCATCATATCCTATCTTCATTATGGACATTCTGTCATAATTTTGGCAGCATAACGGCGACTTTTAGCATTCTCAAAATTCACTTTGACGTAACCTCTCTGTAATGGGTTATACATAGGGGATGAGATTCGGGGGAATCTCAGTAGCAAACAGTACTAAATAATATATGCATTAATGATTGGTATTAGTGCTTGCTTGTGATTGTGTCAACTTAATGTAATGTGCATGCTTCCATGTAACATATGAAATACAATTGGCCATAGTAATCATAGCACAGAGCTTCAAGAATTACATATTAACATCAATCAATCAAGCCGTAACACAATCAACCATACATTCAACACATACAAGTTTAGGTAAGTTTACTACCTCACTAGCTTAGCAGAACTCTAATATCTCTATATTGCTTCCAGCTCTGCCAGAACTTCCTTCCTTCTTTCTTTTCTTCCTTCCTCTCACTTTCTCACTCTAGATATTAAAGGAATAATGTAAAATCCTTACTTTTATATGTCTTAGGGACCATTCGGTAGCATTTAGAACCACTTACATGACCCTTGAAGTCCATTAGCTAAATCTGAAATTTTTACTCTTGGCGAGTTACTGTTCATATGGTCTTCCAGATTAGGCGAAGAACTTTGAAAAATCATAATTAATTATAGAAAAATCAAAATAAAGTGGTTCAAAGTTATCCTCGAAGATAACATCTTGAAGTTTAAGGGAAAAATAAGTTCATGACCAAATGCTTATCCAATAAATATAGTTTAATCGTGAAATATTACTGTTCATTTGGTCAAAAATTCTGAAAACAGATTCTGGTACCCGAATCTGAAAAATTCGTTCTCTTTATACAGACATCGAAATAAGGCGTTCTTGGTATCAAAATGAAGCTTGACATGTTAAATCAATGTCTGTAAAATTTTATACATTTATTCCATCATTTACTATTTTTCATTATATCATAAACATTGTTGCTTAAACTAGTCATACAGCATCATTACTGGCAACAATTCTACACATAACATCATATAACATTTACATTAACCCATCCTAACTCCTCTTCATGCTTCTTCATCCTCTTTCATCATTCATAAACCTATTGGGATTGGGATTACATAGAGGGGGTTAGATTTGGGGGGAAATCTCAGTAGCAAACAATACTAAACAATGCATGTATTAATGTAAATACTTGTGCGTGCTTGCTTGTGAAAGTGTTAACATTGTGTAATGTGCATGCTTCAATGTATCATATGAAATACAATTGGACAAAGTAATCATAGAAATAGAGCTTCAATCATATACACATATGCAACACAATTCAACATAGCCATATCACAACCAAGCATACATTCAATTCAAACAAGTTTAGGATAAGTTTACTACCTTATTGCTTTACTTCCTTTCACTTTAACTTTGCTTCTTCCTTCTTACTTTTCCTTTATGTGTGGCTGCCTCTTTTGAGTCCACAATCAAATCCTAACATCACATAATCATCCATTCATTACAATCTAGCTCTCTTGAATATTGAGCTTACTTAATTACATTAAATTTCCTTAATCTTTACTAATTGACTTGGCCTTTGAATCAATTGATGACTTGACTTTACCCTACACAATTTCATCTTTTGATTCCATTTATGAGCTTAGAATTATGGAATTCTGAAACATCCTTCCTTAGACCCTTTAGAGTACCCTTATGGAAGCAATCTTTACTTTATTAATTCTCTCTTTCCGAAAATCCTAGCAAAAAATAACTGTACTGATTCGGTAATTTCCATTAGAACTACCATTCTACGTAAGTACCCAGGAAAGACTGGATGAACCGGCTAGGTCCATTCACTTCCAGCCTCCTTAGAAAGCACCTACGTACACAGTACTTTCTATATTTTGCCAGTACAACAGTATTTTCTAGTAAATATCCTCAAACTTCAACCTTAAATCTCGACCTTCAACCTTAACCTTACCTATACTCAATTGTAAGTACCTTAGATCATTGGAATACCTCTTAACCTTAAAAACATGATTTTCAAAAGTTAGGCTTACGGATACTGTTCATCGTTACTGTTTACTTAGTAATTCACGATTACAGCATGAACTTTGGAAATTCATAATTAAATATAGAAAAATCATATTGAGGTGGTTCCAATTTCTAATGAAATATCTTTCATTTAACTTTGATAAAAAAAATATGAAATAAGGTTTCATTGTCCAAATCAAATAAGTTTAATCAATGAAATTACTGTTCATTTGGTAAAACTGGAAGTTCTAGTTTCTTTACCCCATTTTCAAAAATTCATTTCTCCTTGTATACTTATCCAATTGAGTCGAACTACCTATGGATTTAAATCTCAGAATGTGTACTTTAAGCTCAACAAATATCGTAGAAAAACTCATTCATTTACTATATGAAAACAATGTAGGAATCTCACTGTATCGCATGTCTTGTTTTATCTTGATCCAGAGTTGAAGTCCAACTTTGAAAAATCATATCAATTTTAAAACTTAACCAAATTAGGCGTTCTTGGTGTCCAATTAAAGCTTTGGATCTTAGATATGTTCATGCCAAATTTCATGTGAAAACTCGTTGGATAAGTTGCTTAAACTATCGTTGGAAGTAGTCTGCCTCTCATCGGATCCAGTGCATGCATACATTATACATACCCATACATCATCATCTAAGTTGAAGGCATGCTTTTCAAGTCATATACACATTGTTCATTCCCATTTACCTTCCTCCTTATGAAGTTCCAGCACCTAGAGCAATGTTTATTGATATGGGAGGAATAAGATTTCATGGAAATCTCAATAGCAAGTAATACAAACTATAAGATTATGCATGCTTGATTAAATGCCTAACATGTTATCATGCAATAGGAGCTAATTCATGATCATACATAAGCAAACTCTAACATGCATATTGTCATGACATAGATTGTAAGGAGTTGCACATATTCATAGCTCATCATCATCATAAACATCATCACATAACATACTAAGCTCAACCAAACTTCATGCATAACAAGTAAGCATATCAATCACAACATAACATAAGTTTATAGTAAAGTATTCTTGCTACCTCTTATGAGTCCTTGTTCTTTCCTTCTTGAATTGATCTTTCCCTCCCACAAATGTCAAAACCTAGACATAACAAGACAATTACCAAATCATAACTTCATTCCAATTAAATTCCAAGTCTAGGTTTCATTAAGTCCCTTTCTTTCTCTACTTTGTAACATATGTTTACATCTTTCTAAACTAAACTCTCATGGTTCATTTCCACATAATTTTTCATGTAGAATCCAAATAGGTAATCAAAAATTCCAGAATTCAATTGCTTCCCCATGTTCTGTACAGAAACCGAAAGATAGCTCTAGCTTTTCCAAAAATTCTCATTTTGATTCCAATGCTTCTAATACTTGTTTTCCTACTATAACCCCACACAATTTTCCATTCTAAGCCCATTGGAAGCATCAAAACCATGAAAATCCAACATATGAACAGTGAACTCGTACTGTACAGAACAGAACACCCTCTTGGATTCACAAGCACACATGGATTCCTAAGCCATTATCATGTGATTCAGTTTAAGCTTGTGTAAACTATCTAGAACATAAAACTCATGTTCCTTTCACATATCCACAGAAATTCCAGCAGCATTTCCCCAAGATTCAAGCCTCAAAAACCATTTAAACTCAAGAACAAACCATGAGAACAAAGTGTAGAAGCAAGGAGGCAACTTAACTTACTAGTTTCTTCAAGATCCTTGCTTCCTCCAAGCTTGAGAGAAAATTTAGCAAGAGGTTCCCCAAGGTTTCTTGCTCACGGTTTGTGCAGAAATGTGGGGATATTTATAGAAACATTTTGGGAAAATTGAAGGCCAAAATCATCTTGGGAACTATTTGATCTAAAGGCTTAAGATTAAATCTTGGAATTTCTTTTCTTTTTCCATTTATGACATCACCACCATGACATCATCCAAGAGACACCTCATTGGACACTTGGTGGCATTTCCATGATGGGAGTCTCCAAGAAAAATTTCAGTCCAATCCAGTCTAATCCGGTACCTGCCCGATCCGATTTTCCGTAAGCCGGCCTATTTTCTTAATCTAATTTTTTTGGGACTTCATAATATATTTTATTCAATATTTAAATCCCTCATATCATTGACATTCTTATACTGGGTTTAAATTTAATTCCAGATACCTTGGAAAATGACCAAAATACCCTTAGTGCTTTTCCTTGCACTATATTAAACCTAAGGGCATAATTATCATTTCACATATCTTTAAACCTTGTCAGAGTATATATTGACTCCGACTAACCTCTCCTGTACTTGCATTGGTGTTTTGGCCTATCCAAAATGACCAAAATACCCTCCATTCACTTCTGGTTCCTTAGGACAACACAGGGGCATTTTAGTAATTTCTCACTTTTCCGGGGTTCCATTGGACACTGGCCCACCTATCAGTCCAAGTATTTTTATTGGGCCTTAATGACGCCATTCTTGGGCCTTTTAGGGTTCAATACCTTTGAAGGGAATTGGAAGACACGCAGCGGAAATTAACTTTAAAAAATTTTCCATTCTCAGCCAGGATCTACCGAATGTGTTTAAGTCAAGGAGAAAGAAGTGTTACCTTCGGTATTCGAGCTTTGGTTGCCACCTCAGTGTCTACTAGTCATGACTCCTCGCCTCTGGAACTTTCAGTCGCGACCTCCTCAACTTCTAGTCGCGACCTGTCGCCTCTGGAGTTGTTAGTCGCGACCTACTCTGCTTCTCGTCGTATCCGGACGTCTCTGGAGTTTGTAGTCACGACCTCATCAGCTTCAAGTCATGACCTGTCTCCTCTTTTCAGATTTCTGATGTTCAGATGCCCGTATGGTCGCGACCTCAGTGTCAATAAGTCGCGACCTTGCTTCATGTCTCGTCGATCGTAAGAAGTCGACAGCTCAGATCGGCTTCCTCTACCGGTATCCACACGAACAGCGTTCCAATCGCGAACGATGTGCTAGCGCCTCTTGTCCCTCTAGGGCTTTCTAGAGATTCCGTCCTCACCGTCTCTATTTTGGCAGTTTCTTATCTGCAAACCTTTTGCACTCTCCCTGCCCCCTTTTCTCACGTCTGAATGTGTGTGTAGAGATGTGTAGAACCCTAGCCCCTAATGTCAAATATATAGGAAGCTATCGGGCTTCTAATAGGGCCAGGCTTCAGAATTAATTTTATATTAATTCTGAATTAATACAATATCATATATTGCATAATTTAATAAGAAACTAATTAGATAAATATGGTTTATATTAAATCCGTCCCACAGATTTAATTAACCTATTTATTTAATTTAAAATAAAGATAAGACAGAATTATATTTGATTTATTCTCATAAATCAAATTTGAGATATCTTATCAATTTGAATTTCAAATTCAAATAGATCATATCCATTTAAATTCAAATTCAAAAGAGATAGAGATTTAATTTATCCTTATAAATTAAATCTTACAAATATCTCTTATATTATATATAATATATATCCACCCTAGATTATTCATTGAATCTAGACATCTCTTAGATTCAATGAATCTGGACATCATAGCTCGCATTGGGCTATTTTGTGTGTGACCCTGTAGGCCCATATGAAGTTGGCAGTGGGCCAGTTACTGTACTGACCCACAAGTCGTAAGCGGTCTCTAGCAAGGCATTACGACTACCCAAAATATATGAGGATCGATAAACGATGTAACCTTTCATACAACCATATCACGTCCCTTTTGTCACACGATATTTCGGTCAAGGATGAGGCATGGAGAACGTCATCCTCCTGTTCCTGACCGTTACTTTCTCGATCCCTAAGTAGTCTGAATATAGAAATGGAACTACCCTTCCATTCCAGTATGGCCATATATTTCTCAGACTCACTCATCGAGGGGCCTAGTAATATCTCTCTACGAATGTGAGGGACAAATTCCATCTTGACCATTCACATTCCTCCGCATGAAAAAACACTAAGCCCGAGCATAGCCTTTATGATCACTCGGTCAAAAGTGACTTTTGACTAGGTCAAAGCTGAGCGTTTGTCATGTAGGAATCCATGATGATCTCAGGTCAAAGGGCATAGTGACATGGCTTGTATATGAGAGAAGCTTATGACTTAACCCATGCAGCTCTCTCATAGCGGGTCGGTCCGACACCCTGTACTCTTACATGTACCTATGACTTTGATTTATATCTCTATATATCTTCAAAGTCATACTGGTCTTATTTTATCTCTCCTCCCACATAGATGACCGACCAGGGACATTTAGGATAAGATTACGAGTTATCCAAGGATTGTCATCATAGTAAACATGCAAATAATATGATAACATAATTAAGAAATTCATAAATCAACAATGTTCATAAGGTAATGATTGGCCCCTAGGGCACAATCTCCAACAACCTTTGTGGCATGAATCCCTAGAAAATTCTCTCGACGATATTCCTCGGGTATTTTATTCCACAATAAATTCCATTAAAAATCCTACAGGATTCCTTTTCTGATCCTGTCAAGTCTATAAATTCTTATATTAATTATAGGAATTTACTGGAAAACCTCATCTGATTTTGAAATCCGAAAAATATTGTAATAATTTTATCTAATTCAGAAATTTATATCAATTTTTCGAGACCTCAAATCAAAATTCTGTGTTGCGTCAAACAACCCAGAATAATTTTCTCTATCTACTGAAAAAATTTGGGTTCATCAGAACACGGTCATTTTTAGCCTGTTTTTGGTCCAAATTTCCCAAAATTACACTTTTTCCCCTTGATTTACCATAATTCACCTTTATGTCCTTAACTTTTCAAAATTACATTTAAAGACCCCACATTTTTTTCTACCTTTACTTTTAGTCTTAAACTTTCCATAATTTCACTTAAGTCCTTATATTTTATTTCTTTTCAATTTAATCCCTTTCTTTACATAAATGGCCACATCTTTTCCTAAAAAATTTCACATATATTTTATTCAATCAGTACATACAAATCAGCACAGAAAATTTGGGATATTACATTCCAGCTCCCATGCACTGTTCTTGACAGATTTGGAAAACATACATAATCCTTCCAAAAATTCTCATTTTGATTCTAATGCTTCCAATACTTGTTTCTCTACTTTATCCCAAACAAATTTTCATTTTAAAGCCATTGGAAGCATCAAAATCATGAAATTCCAATGCTTCCAAGGTTCAAAACATATCCAATCCTACACAAAATCATCATATAAATTCAATGGAAGCATTGTATCATTGAAATTCCATCTCCTTCTATCATGAACAGTGCAGACCGAAAGGTCTCATCCATGGCAAAGTCAAGAATATCAACTTGATTCAATAACCAATCATCTAACTAGCTTGTTTATGCATCAATTTCATAGTTCTAACTTAATTTTCCTCTTCCTCCTTTAACTTTGAATTTTGGACAGCAATGCTTCCAAGGGAAGAATGAAGTTTCTAACCATTGAAACCTAAGTTTCTTCCTTCCAAAACACTTATAAATAAACTAGGAAGGATCTCTTACCTTAGGTACTTCCTTAGGTGGCTTCTTCTTGATCTTATTTTGAGTTCTCTCTTCATTTTGGCATGGTTTCCCCAAGGGTCCTCTAGGTGCACGAAATTGTGAAGGAGGAAGGGGGTATTTATAGCCAAAACTTTGGCACCTTGGGTCCATAATGTCCTCACTTGTCCTAATTATTACAATGGCCTAATCTTGAACTTGATTTGTCAGTTTTTGGATTAATTAACCTTGATGATCATTAGGTTAATTCTTATATTATTTTATTACATTTTAGAACATAGGATAATCTTCCTTTCCTCTTCTTGGAGCCATGTGTAAATCTTTTGGGACCCTCCATGTGTAAAACCCTAATTCTCCTTTATCTCTTTTTTTTCTTTTTCAAAAATTTATAAATTATTCATTATTGGACCTGGGCTCCAAGACAACTTTTGGGACTTATTGTGCTGCCCTAGGATGAAATCTTGAGCCTCTTTTAGGTCCAATAGCTAATTGGCACAAATCCTAATATATTTCCCTTATACCGATATCCTTAAAATTAGCCTGATCTTGGAATAAATGCTAAACACCTCTTTTAATAGTTCTAACATTTTTATAAAGTCATTCTAATATAAAAATAATTCTTTGCAAAGTTTCATAATTTTTTGAAATCCATAAGTCCTGATAAAAATTCCTTATGTTTCCTCAAAACCCTTTATCGGTGTTCGATTTCACCTTAAATTCTATAATTAATTCTATAGGACTTCTTTTTTACTTCTGTCAGTTTCATAAATCCTTATATTATTTATAAGAATTCACTACCAAATTTCAACCAATTCTACGGTCCAGAAATACTGTACTAATTCCTCAATCTTTAGAATTTTTTATCAATTAATCGGGACTTCAAACCAAAATTCTATATTGCGTCAAACTGATCAGAATAATTTTCTCTATTTACTAGGAAAATTTGGGACTGATATGATTCTGGGCATTTTTGGGCTTTTTCCGGCTCAACTTTCTCATAATTACCATTTTCCCTGAACTTTTGGAAATTACACTTTAGGCCCTCAACTTTTCATAATTACACTTAATGGCCCAAAGTTTATGTCTACTTTACATTTTGCACCATAGAACTTTTAGACTTTTCATTTTAGTCCCTCTTCTTTATACCTTTGTCTAATCATATTTTTCCTCTCTATTAATCATCACAATCTTTTCCAAACCTTTTTCCTCTATCAGTTTTATACAGATAGAGAAAAATTAGGATATGATATTTCTACCCCCTTAAAATAAATTTCGTCCTCAAAATTTACTTGGTACCTTAGTCAACTATCATATATATATCCTCTTCATATCCCTTCCTGCTTTATGACTAAAGATTGGGGTATCACTACTGGAAAAAAGGATTTCTACACCAGTTTAAAATGGCATTCTACATCGCACATATAACCGATGTAGAAACGGACCGTGTAAAAAGTGAGACATTTTACACTCGTCATAAGATCGGTGTAGAATGTATACTTTTCTAAACTGGTCTAAATTTTAAAGCGGTTCACATTTACATCTGGTGTATTATTTTATAACATATACACCGGTTGAATATAGGGATGGTGTAGATTATTCAAATGTTAACAAAGGTTGAATATAGGGACAATGTAGATTATTCAAATGTTAACACCAGTTGTATATAAGTCCGATGTAGATGTTATTAAATTTATATTATTATATATGTTCTTTCTACACTGGCAGTATATACGTCCGATGTAGATGTAAATTTATATTAATATATTTTTAGAAACAAGGAATTAATTGGTTCGTTGGCCTGAAGCTTCATAAATAAACTGCCCAAATATACGACTCAAAGGGCATGATCATCGATCATCAGTTCAAGATGGAAGAGACATATATAATTAAATTGATCATTATATTATTCATTTAATAAAATTCAATAAAAAAATGCTACAATTTGAACAGAAAAGTAGAAAAATGTATAAAGTAGAAAAATGTATTCAGTGAAAGACAAATACTATTGAGAAGGAAGGAATTGAACAAAAAACTCTGCCCAACGATTGCACAGGTCCTCAATATCTTGTTCAGGAAATGGATCAGGTTGATCAAACATCTGAAATATGAAATCAAAATCAAAGAAATTAAGGCATTACTAATATAGATTAGATTGACAATAAATATGAAATCATTAAAAATACAATTTTACCTCCTCAGTAAGGTCAATCCTATTTGACAAGATAATATTGACCATGTGTCTAACTATGTAGAAGCTACACAAGTTGCTTTCTCTAGGTTACCTTCGACTCTGTAATATTAACATGATAAAAATTATTTCTCATCATCAAAACGTGGAACCTAAAACCTAATATATACTTTTATTACCTTCGGTGTGATCCATTCAGGGTCCCTCACCAAGTTAGCGTGCTTAAGGCCCCTTGCAACTGCGAACATCCTCATAGCCCTATGACCAAAGTTCTAAAGTTAGTAACCCATTTATCACAAAGATTATTATGTATAGAAGAAAACTGACGTGTTCATGATCTTCTTGACATCAACTGATGGCTTGTAATGGAGGGAGCATAAGAAGAAAACTTTATAACTATGTTTACAGAGGATGACCAATTGCCAATGATTGCTGTAGAGATTAATTAAAAGAGAATGAGTATTATAATTAAGCAAATACAAAACTAGTATTCAATAAAATGAAATATTATTATTCTTACTCCTGCATATATGGTGCGAAGAAACAATCAATATTGGTTTCACTGAGCCTCCTTGAAATGTATGCAGGCCTCAAAGATTGAGAGGTCCCTTTTACATAAATCTGATATGGGCATAGGAATCTGAACTTACCTTGTTTGCCCTTGGAGGAAACCAACTCAGCTTGCATGTACCTACAGGTAATGCATACACGACATTAGTTGTAAGACTTAAACTTTGTTATTACATATATATTAACATTTAAATTATACTTACATAAAAAATACTTGGATGCACCCGGAGGTCAGCTCCTCCTTAGGAGTGATAAGAGATTTGGCATCCGCATGGTCAAGGAAGGCCGGTGCCCCCATGTCGCCCACAACTGAATCCATAGGCAACGCGTCCACATGGAACATTTTGTCATATGCTAATAGGATCACACGTTGCATGGCATTCAAAGTGGGAGGCATGGGAAGTTGGCTGGGGGATGAGGCGACGTGATCCAAAACAAGACGCTTTGGCCATAATATGAAAGTCCCTTTTACTTGGCTCACTGTCTTCACCTTATCAGTGGGAATTGGGACAAGAACATCTCCAATTATCACGTCTTCAACTGTCACCCTTAATTGATCATCCTGAATTTGGATGTGGTGAACAGTTGCCCCTAGGCTACGGATGGAACCATGTGCCACTAAGCGTCTAAGAGGATCCTCCACATATAGATCATAATGTTTTGTATCCTCTAACAGCGGCAAGCAACAGCTCCCTTTAGTGCTTTGACGGGCTGCAATTGAGGGCATTTGGGGATCACTTGGCTCCTGCTGCCTTGATGTCATCATGGACAATACTTCTTCCTTGATCTTTGCCAACCTCTCTTATAATCGTGCCTCAATTAAAGCTTCTGCTTATGCCCTAGCCTCTATCCAAGCCTCTGCCTTAGCCTCTACCCTTATGGTGGAGAGCAAGGATTCCAACTCTGCCCTTGACACCATATGTGGGGAACATCTTTGAGATGCTCCAAAGTAATCTCTTATACCCACACCTCTTCTAACTCGCCTGACATGGCCCCCATGCTCTTGTTTCTCACTGGCAATAATCAAGATGTCATTCCTATCATCTGACTTGAAGGATCCATGGGACTCTTGTTGTTTAAGATCAGTCTATAACATAGAAAGAACAAACATAAGGAAAATGATATAATTATAGTCTACTAAAACAAAATAAGACAAGTAGTTCTTACAATTTTTTTCGCAATCATGCGAGCATTGTCGCTTATATATATTCTGCTCCTTCTTTGGTGAGTGTACAACCATTTTTCTTTGCGACGTATCGGAGATGGGGGGTCAAGAAGAACACTAGGATCTGACTTAGCATTTTCTTCTAGCCGCTTCCTCTTGGCCCCCAACAACTCTCTTTCTGCCTTCGCGTAACCCCCTCGAGACATTGTGTGGGGGCAATCATTCTTGACCGAGTATTCAATCGCTTTTGCCCTTTTTTCCTACAAGACATGAAGTAGTTAAAATCAATACATATAATATTCCGATACGTTTTCTGCCAACACATACAAAAGGATACACTTACCATTGCTGCTGGCGTAGTCCGAATCCTAACAAATTCTTCCCAAGCAGCTTCGTCAATGAATTGATACTTGCTGCATGGAGAAGGTTGAGGATGACCACTTTTGTCCCGTCCATGTACATACTGACGAGCTAGTTGTGTCTTGAATGCCCTCCAACGCTCAGCGCAATAAGGCAACGTCTTCTTCTTCAAGACTTCATTATTGGGAACATTGTAAGTGAGCTGCAATGATTGCCATTGAAAGCAGAGTAATTAACAAACAGTTGTGTATTTGGTATTGCTCTACATACAATATAAGATAGATAGTTCCTATACCCAGATAGTCCCCCAAATTTGATTCTTCACGCGATCATCAACATCATCCCAAGTCAAATAGGTGATGCTAGGCTTGTTGCGTGTTAGGAGGTTGACATAACTTACGTACTTGGTCCTGTGTTCACCAGTTGGGTTCCAGTTTCTGTCAAACTCAATCGAAAACAGTTTCCCCTCTTTCCTGCCCTTCATAATGTCTTTCAAACGCGTCGCACTTCTGCCTTTCCTTTACGTAGTGTCGCTTGGAGCATCGCTAGCCTCATTCTGAGTAACTCTATCCCCCATATTCCTATATATGCAATAACAAAATCAAACATTGTAAACAGACTTAACCCTTTTTCCTTCAACCTGTCAGAGTACACAAAACTTGAACTTTATTAGTTATGAATGGAAAGATGTGCAAGCATTTATCAGGAAAAATAGAAAACCTAGATTAAACGAATATCAAAATGGCGAAGCACATACACAGGAAAAATAAGTGCAGAGAACACGTACACGACAAAGCAGAACGAGAGCGACAACAGAGAAGAACGACTGAGCACGGAGAAGCCCCACGAAAACTAGAGCACGCCTTGCGGAGATATGAAAGAGTACATGAGAATAATGAGAATGATGGCGCGCCAAGGGGCGGGCTTAAAAAATGTATATAACCATTTTACACCGGATATAAATTATTATAACCCGGACAAAAACATAACCAATATAAAATATTATTTTACAATGTTTATTTTGAATATAAGAAGACTTTTTACACCGGATAAAGTATAAAAATCGGTGTAAAAAATATTATACTTCACACCGGCTAAAATATAACACCGGATAAAGTATACAACCGGTGTAAAATCAAACTATAATTTACTCACTCAATGATAGTAGTAGACTTTTTACACCGAATAACACTTAAGACCGGTTTTAATTTTGTAGTTATTTTTTTAAACTCCATCATCATATATATCATCCCATCCCTTCACGTTACAATATTCTTACCAGAACAATAATCTGTCTGTGTTATTATTACATCAATAACATATATACAATCATAACAAGAAACCTAATATTGCATGTTTAGACTACATAAAAAGCACGAAACACATACAAATCAATCAGAGTCCACTTCTTCTTCATTTAATTTTGTAAACCTACTGAAAAAGAAGGGATCTCACAAATAGAATCATCATTGTCAACAACCCTTTTTCCTTGGAGCGCGACAGACCATCTTTCATTTTGAGATCAGTGATATAGAACACTTGCTTTGCTTGGTCTGCCATAATGAAAGGCTCATCCCCAAAACTTGTATTATTCAAATCAACTAGTGTAAATCCTAACCGATCGACCATAACACCGTTGTTTACATTAGCCCACATGCATTTGAACACGGGAACTATGAATTTGGAGTAGTCCATCTCCCAAATCTCTTCAACAATGCCATAATAAGGGATGGTTGCTAATTTAGGATTGTTGTCTTTTGAACTAGAGAAATGCATAGCTTCAGCCACTAACATAACACCACTATTTTGCACGCTACTTCTATCATCTAGGGACTTCGTATAAAAGGAATACCCGTTGATATCAAATGAATTCCAACATATCACATTAAGTTCAGGACCACATGCCAACCATCTAACTGTATCAGAAACACAATCCTCATTTTCAACCTCCAGTTTGAACCAATGTATAAAAGATTTGTTGTGTTCTCTAATCAGCCTTTGCTTTGTCATTATATTATTTTTTTTCCGCACAAGCTTTTTATGAAAAACAATATAGTCTTGTACTTCATCAATGTTATTCAAGATGTGTAAGTGTATTTGCTATAATTCATTACGATCAACACTCATCACCGACATTCCGCGTTGACCCCTGTTTGACACGGGTTTATGGAGACCAGTAAGTCTTACTTTAGACAGGTATTATTGACAAAAATCCATAGCTTCTTTGGCAATATATTTTTGAATAATGGATGCTTCGGGCCGATTTGGATTCTTCATATACTCTTTAAGGATTTTCATGTATCTTTCAAATGGGTACATCCATCGTAAGTATACAGGGCCACACAGTTTTATCTCTGGAACTAGATGAACGATGAGGTGTACCATGATGTCAAAAAAGGTAGGAAGAAACTATTTTTCAAGCTGGCACAAAATAACATAACCCTCGTGCTCCAATTCCTCCAACTTTTCAGTCTCAAAGACTTTGCAACATATAGCATTAAAGAAGAAGCAAAGTCAGGTTACAATGTGTCTCAAATCATCTTGAAGGATTCCTCGAACAGCCACTGGGAGTAATTGTTGCATCAATACATGACAATCATGAGACTTTTGGCCTACTAATTTCAAATCTTTCATCGACACAATCCTCTTAAGATTAGATGAGTACCCAGAGGGAACTTTGATTCCTTGCAAACACTCACAAATACTTCTTCTCTCAGCCTTGGACAAAATGTTAATCTCTTCAACATAATAGCTCCCCTCACCATCTAGCCTTGGATGTAAATCCTCTCGTATTCCCATTTCTTTTAAATCCAATCCTGCCTTCAAACCGTCTTTAGACCTACCATGGGTGTTGAGAAGTGTTCCAACAATGTTGTCACACACATTTTTCTCCACATGAATCACATCAATACAGTGCCTTACATGAAGATGTCGCCAATACGAAAGCTCAAAGAAGACAGATCTTTTTTTCCATACATTTTTCTCACTTTTCTTGGTAATCTTACTGAAAGTGACATTGATGTCTTTCACCTTTTCATAAACTTGTTCACCAGTCAATGGCTTTAGTGCATTTTCAAATTCTTGGCCACCAAAAAATTTCTTCTTTAGTTGACGGTATGGGTGGGCTTGTCTTAGAAATCTCCTATAACATAGGTAGACTATCTTTCTTCCATAACAAAGTTGATAGTAGCAAGTTCCTTCCTCACAAATCAGACATGCTTTATGGCCCTTAACACTATACCCTGACAAATTTTTGTATGCAGGAAAGTCATTAATTGTACAAAAGATCATGGCCCGCATATTGAAGACCTCCTTCTTAACCGCATCTAAAACATCCACACCTTTCCATAGCTTCTTCAAATCTTCGATCAAGGGTGTTAGGTAAACATCTATGTCATTTCCCAGTTGTTTTGGTCCTAAGATCAGCATATACAATATTACATACTTCTGTTTCATATACAACAAGGGAGATAGGTTGTAAATCACTAGAAGGATGGGCCATGAACTATGTATACTACTAAAGCTACTATAAGGGTTCATGCCATTCGTACTGAGTCCAAGCCTTAGGTTTCGTGGTTCATCAATCTTCTTCCATTATAAAGAGTCAGCCGGATGGCGAATCTTTCCATCATTAATCCTTTCATTTGCATGCCATAACATTTTCTTTGCATCATCTTCATTAGAAAAAAGTCGCTTAAACCTTGGTACAATTGGAAGATACCATAACACCTTCGCAGGAGAGTTGTTTGATATGTACCTTGGTGTCTTACATATTGGACACTTATACTCATCTTCAAACTCTTTCCTGTACAATATGCAATCATTTGGGCATGCATGAATCTTTCTATTCTGCATGCCTAAAGGACCTATTATTTTCTTCGCATCATAGTAGCATTTAGGTAATGCATTTTCTTCAGGAAACATGTCCTGTAACAACTCAAGCAATTCTAAAAAACCACTGTCACTCCACCCATGCCGAGCTTTCACACTTACCAATCTCAACACCGCATTCAACAGGTTGTATTTTCTGCACCCTGGGTATAGAGGCTTTTTTGCATCATTGCACATATTACCATATGCATGTGACAGCATAAAAGCATCTTCTCCAACATCAAGAATCATGTCCTCTACTCGATCATCAGTATCCATGTCATCATCAAAGGTATATTCTACCTATTCAACATGCCATACCCATACCATGTAACTCTTGCAAAACCCCTCACAAATTAGATGAGTGTAAATATCAGCAGGACTTTGTTTCCTCTCATTCAAACAACTCACACAAGAACAATAAAACATTCCATTATCATCATCACCATTCCGTATAGCAAAATCCAAAAACTCCTTCACCCCCTCAGCATACTCAACACTTGTTCATTTATCATTTATCCAACTACGATCCATATTTGTTGAAGACTAAGAAACTAGAAAAATAGTAAACAAGAAACCATTATGTTGCAGCTAATGCATGGAGAGAATAAATTTTCAGTTCTCAAGAGGAGTTCAAAACAAAACTCACCGTGTGTGAAGCGCCAAGAAGACTTAACTCGCGAACCAGGGAAAAATGAGAGATGGAAGGCGCGAGAAATGTAGCAAATAAAAGAGTATTTGGTAAAAAAAACTTAAAAAAAATTATTCGGTAAGAAAATATACACCGGACAAAATGTTTCACCGGTGTAGATATATAATAGGTGTAGAAAGTATATTTTACATCGGCCACTATATATAAACTGGTGTAAAATATTCCTCTATTTTTTTATAAATGAAAGAACACTATGTCATCAACTTTTACAAACAAATATATATCAGAATATATAAAAGTTGCAATCTTTTACTATTCATCAGACTCGGAGTTTTGGGAGTCATCAGATTGGGTGAGATCAATAGGATTAAAGAAGCTATCATGAGGTTGATGGCGACAAACTTTTGAGCGGAAATCTCTGAAACTTGCTTTTAGTCTGTAAACTTTCCAATTTAGTTCTTCCACGAAGTCCTCCAGCCCATTGAAGCGCAGTATGAGTTCCTCAAGGTGCTCCATCAGAGTCACAACCAGGGGAGGAGGAGAAGGAATAAAAAGGTAAGGATCAGGATGTTTGTCTTCAAAGTCGTCTCTGTTTCTTTTGTGGGGCGGAGAAGGAGGCGTGCGTGAGGAAGAGGCCATTGGAGGAGTCAGATAGATGATAAGAAAAGAGAGATAAAGTGATGAGACAAAATGTATAGATCGATCATAGGAATGGTATACATATATATATGGTTCATGATCAATAAGAATATAGAAGAATGCAATTGGCCTTCTATCATAATGACTACAAACGTTGGGAACCGAAGAAGTGAAATGAACGGTCTAAAGAATAAAGAAAGCGGGAAAGCATAGACAGGAAACTGAAGAGGCAGATAGGACGAAGCTAATCTGCACCTGGTGTTTTTATTTTAAATTGGTTACTTTTAAAACTGGTGTAAAAATTTAATTTTTTTAAACCGCTGTCTCCTTAGTGATCAGTTTAAAAGTAGGATTTAGATGTATAGAACATTTTGAAAAATAACTGGATCATCAGCAACGTATGCAGAGCAAGAAACTTGTTAAACTTCATTCCTTCAAATTAAACTTTACTAACTAACTTTACATCTTGAAATCTATATAAATACAATATCATCATCTCCTCATTCTTTTCATTATATCAAAAAGGAGGTGGGGAATAGAGAAAGGCAAGTGGCCCTGTTTTCACTCATCATCATCTTCCGAGTCAGTGTTTTAGGAGTCAGAATTGGGATCTACAATAGGATAAAAGAAACTATCATCCTGTTGATGGCGACGAACTTCAGAACAGAAGGCTCTGAAATGTTCAATCATCCTCTCAACTTTCAGACTCAGTTCTTCCACCGAGCGCTCCAGGGCATTGAAGCGCGGGATGAGTTCCTCCTGGCACTCCACCAGTTTCTGAAGCAAGGGAAGAGGAGAAGGAACTGAAGGGTTATCATGACAGACATTTTTGTCTTCAAAATTATGTCTTTGTGTTTTGTGAGGCGGAGAAGGAGGGGTGGATGAGGAAGAAGCCATTGGAGAGTTAAGATAGAATATAGAAGAAATGAATATAAAACAGATATCGGAGAAGGTGATCATGATGAACTACTGCGCATGTCTGAGAAGACTTGACATAAAATGGCGGGAAAGGATACAGACGGAGTTAATCTAAATCGGACTAAATATTTCCACATCGATCACTATAACAACCGCTGTAGAAAGTAAACATATAAATTGGACTACATTTTTCCACATCGGTCACGAGTAAATATGGTGTAAATATTTCATATTATTTACAAAAATGCCACCGATCATTTTTTTAAAACTGTCTCTGAAACATCCTCCCTTAGACTCCTCAGAGTACACTTACGGAAGCGATATTAGCTTGATATATCTTAACTTAAGCCCAGAAATTCAAAATTTCACTCTTAAGTTCCTTATTCTGGACCTTTAATTTGAAAATTAATTTCTCTCGTTATACACATCCAAACAAGGCTTATTACCTATCCACGTAATGCCCCAGATGTGTATCACTGGCTCACCAAATTTCGTAGCCAAACTCCTTCGTTTACTAGGTCAAACTGAGGCCAGAACACTGCTACCTCAGGACCTGCGAATTTCTCCCTTTATTCCCCATTCACAAATTGAACATGCCAAACAACATTTATTATTAAATAATAAAATGTCATACAACAAGGCATACAGCAAATTATCATATTTCTATTACATCTCTTCCTGTCTAAAATCCGGCAGCATAACTGCTACATTCCTTCTGTAGAAAGTAACCGATCTTGTACCGATTCGGTAATTCCCGTAGGAGCTACCATTCTACGTAAGTACCCAGGAAAGACTGGATGAACCGGCTAGGTCCACTCACTTCCAGCCTCCTTAGACAGCACCTACGTACACAGTACGTATCAGTTCCTTTCTTTGTTCCTTCTTCGTTGCCAGAATTTCGGCAGCCTAACGGCGTCTCTTAAAATTTCCAGATTTTATTTTGACAGAACCTCCCCTGTAATGTTATATATGGGAATGAGATTCGGGGGAATCTCAGTAGTAATAATCATAACAATATATGTAATGCAGAGTGACGGTGCTTGCTTGTGATTGTGTGCAGATAAGTATGCTGCGTGCTTCCATATTCAATAACATATGATCATAGCATTGTAATAGAGCTTCAAGCATAACATATAAGACAACAATCCAACCAAACAATAGCACAACAAATCACAAAGACATTACATAAGAGCTAGGATTAGTTACTACCTCAAAAGCAGAGCTCCAGAACTTCTATACTGCTTCCAACTCCACCAGAACTTCCTTCCTTTCTTTCTTTCTCCTTCTCTCTCTTCTTTCTCTCTCTTTTCTTGCCAAAAACGTGGGATGCATAAAATGGGAGGGGAAGGGGGTATTTATAGCTTTAATGGATGGCATTCTTGTAATTTTGAAGCCATCTGAACATGTGGTCCTGGTTTTTCCTGGATTTTCCTATTTTTCTTTATTCCTTTTTACTGCATCATGCATGACATCATCCAGGACACCTCACCGGGACACCTCATCGCCACATTCTTCACATGTCACAATTCCTGGACACCTCATCAGCTGACTCAGCAGTTCAGTCCAATCTAGTACCGGTCCAGAGTCTTGCACCGTAATACGTGTCCTCAACTTTTGTTCTGCCTCTAAGATTGCGCCATGTGGCACCTGGAAGGGACCTTTCACGCCTTCCAATGCTATCCAGATAAGTCCCAGACTTTATCTGATCACCTCCTCGGTTATCGTGCCGACCGAGTAACCTTACTTTATTGAAACAGCATTAAAATAGTATTTTAATGCCACTTTTTCCCACATACTTCATGGGCTACGTTTTTGGGCTCTGGGAATGTTTTCTTGGATCCTGATCAAGCTCAAGTACTCTGATGGCTCGATTCCCAAGAAACATCCCTTGGTAAATTACCAAAATACCCCTGGGTGCCCTTCCTTGCCCTATTTTAACCCTAAGGGTAAAATCATCATTTCACACCCTTCTGTACTCTGTCAGGGCATATACTGACTCTAAGTAACTTTATCTGTATGTGCCCTGGCTTCTGGGCCTGTCCAGAATGACCAAAATGCCCTCATACATCTACTACCCCTTTAGTACAACACAGGGGCATTTTCGTAATTTCGCACTTTTCCGGGGTTCTGCCGGACACTGGCCCACCTATCAGTCTAAGTGTCTTACTGGGCCTTGTTGGCGCCATTATTGGGCCTTTCAGGGTCCATTACCTTCATGGCACGCATTACGAGGAATCTTCCCCTGTTAATGTTTATTGAATATTTTATCTATTATTCACCGTTTATACACATATCCGGACACCGGCTCCTTCTGTCCGATACACAGGCCTGCGGTGTTCAGGCATCCCTGTGAGTCATATCAGTCATCTGACCGAGGTCATCCGAACTCATTCAGTCCCTTTTTAAATACCGATAAATCTCCCTATCGGATACCCGGAGGCCTCACACTCCCGTCTGGATTTTCTAATTTGCGAATAACTTTTTCTACAGGCCTCCTATCGGTATTCTGTCAGTTTCCCGACATCCGCCCCATAAGGACGTATCATCCTGTATTTTCTCACCTAGATCTGAAATCTAGGATATCCGGTATGAATTTTTATAACTTTTGGACAATCAGTCCATTTCTGGCTATCTGGAGTCTTCAAAAATTCCTGTATTAAGCCAGATTACCGAGCGTCCCTTGCTCTCTCTACCGGTGAAATCTGGGACCGAAATGCTGTCGGACAGTCCAAACCACTTCCGGCCTGACTTTCTTTAATTACACTTTAGCCCCATGGAACTTTTCTTCTTTTCATTTAAGTCCCTTTTTATTTGGCTAAAATTACACTTAAGGACCCCACCTTTTTGTCCTTAAACTTTCCATAATTCTTTCACACTCATAGAGACCTCGTATGCACATTTCACAGTTCAGTGAAATGATCAGCATAATTTTCTCTATTTTCTGGCAAAATATGGTACTCATCGGCTACCAGCCCGATCTTTCCCATAATTACGATTTTGCCCCTGCATTCTCTTTCTGGCCTCATTACTCATCTTCTCATCCCTTATCTTAAGTTCTAGAAATTCTCTTTCAATAACTCATCCCTTAAACTCTTCGGGAGTCATCGTTAATTGAAAAGCTCGACAACCCGCCCATATCAGGTTATCTTACACAGGAGCCAGCCCATATCAAGCTTCCTGCAGAATTCGTAGGCTTAAGACTTAGGACATTCCTCATTTTGAACCTAGGCGAACTGTCCCGATTCTGTAGGTTAAAGACTTATCTCATCTTTAAGTAATCCGCCCATATCAGATTACTACCCTGGGACTACGGTTTTAGCAGCCTGCCCATATCAGACTACTTCCCAGTTCTCCTAGACCAAAAATCGGGATGTTACAATTCTCCTCCCCTTTTAAAAATTTCGTCCTCGAAATTTTAAGGGATACCTCATCTTTCCTGAAGAGAACTTCTTACTGATCTATACAGCTATGTGATTCTTATAACACAGTCATATATATAACCAGTAAGATCATCCATCTCTGTCTTATCCTCACTCTAGTGATGGTCTAGAGGAGCAACAGCTTGGTCCCAGACCTTCCACATGGATTCTTAGCAACTAACATCTTTCATTATAGTTGCTTACAGCTATCCATGTTCTAACCCCTCATACAGCAACCTCATCACTGAGTTAAGACAGATTTATTATCTTACTACTTATTTCTCATAACTTGTTACAATAACCACATTCTCTAGATCAGAAAGGAACTCTTCATTAATCACATCATTTACATCTAGGCATACAGTTCTTACAGCTAAGTCACCCGTACAGCTATGGTTCTTCTTAACCATTCTTAGGGTCGACCTCAGGGGATTTGGAGACTCTGTTTGAAAAAATGGAAAATACTCTTCCTGTTGTCTTTGGCTTAGGGATGTCAGCATTCTTAGGGCAAACTCTTGCAAAGTGACCCTTCTCGCCACAAATGAAACAGCCGCTTTGCCCTGCTCGACACTCCCTTGTGCCGTGGTTCTTTCCACATCTTTGACATCTTTGTCCTCCAACCTGATCCTCACCTTGATCAGTCCCCTGCCTAAACTGTTGCCTCTTTCTCTTGTTATTATTATTATTGGCTTCATAACCTGAGTTACCTCCCAGAGTGCTCCTAGCCAATACTTCTTTACTTCTTGCTTCTGACTTAGCTACCTCCTTGCTCCTTACGCTGTTCCCGGTTGCTGCATGATTGTTCATACTTCTCTCTGTCAATCTGCAGACTTCTACCGCTCTATTGAACTGCGTAAGTTGCTGAGGAATTATTCTTTCCTTTAGGGCGCTGCTCAGACCCTCTACTAATCTCTTTGTCGACCATTCTTCGTCCTCCATTCTTCTAAGGTATGTGGAATAGTACGACAATCGGAGATACTTAGCCAAATACTCATCGAATGACTCTTTCTCTCCTTGCTTCAAAGTTAGGAACTCAACTTCCTTCGCGTCCCTCACTGACTGGGGAAAGTATTTTTCCCTAAATTGACCCAGAAATATTTCCCATGTAACTGGGACTCCTTTTGCTTGAAGAATAAGCTCAGTATTCCTCCACCATCTTCGTGCATCCTTCTCTAGCTTGAAAATGGCCAGTCGGGCTTTTCTTCCTGATGGGCAATCCAGCACCTCAAAAATCTTCTCAAGCTGATCTATCCAATCCTCAGCTACTTGGACGTCAAATGTCCCCTCAAACACCGGAGGATTGTACTTTTGGAACCGCTCCATCCATTGCTGAATGCTATTAGGATCAACCACTGGATCCTCTATTCTTGACTGCCCATTATTTGGAGGAATTCCTGATATCCCTTCTGCTGGTCTATCAGGGGTTTGCAATTGATTAACTATAGCTGTAAGAGTAGCTATAGTGGCATCTCTTTCTTGATCTCGGCGAACTTGTTCCGCCCTCATTTCTTCCATCATCCTCTGCTGCTGTTCTATCCTAGCAAGGATGACTTGCATAGGATTTACCTCATTGGATTTGCCAGCCTCCTCTACGTGTGGCTCCTCCACTTGAATTCTACGTCCTCGTCTCGTGTTCACCATCTGGTTCCTTGTCAATCAGAAAAGAAAAGTGAACACATAACACTGTACTACTTACTCATCTAAGGGATTTTACCTCCACTGGGCTTTTCTAAACCTCTATGTACTCTAGGGAAATAACATTTCTAAATCAGAGCATCACTAAGCCAGAACCTTCTGTTCTGTGCCAGAATCTTATGCTCTGAACAAGAATCCTGTCTGGTTTATGCCAGAACCTATTGCTCTGATACCAAAATGAAACATCCTCCCTTAGACTCCTCAGAGTACACTTACGGAAGCGATATTAGCTTGATATATCTTAACTTAAGCCCAGAAATTCAAAATTTCACTCTTAAGTTCCTTATTCTGGACCTTTAATTTGAAAATTAATTTCTCTCGTTCTACACATCCAAACAAGGCTTATTACCTATCCACGTAATGCCCCAGATGTGTATCACTGGCTCACCAAATTTTGTAGCTAAACTCCTTCGTTTACTAGGTCAAACTGAGGCCAGAACACTGCTACCTCAGGACCTGCGAATTTCTCCCTTTATTCCCCATTCACAAATTGAACATGCCAAACAACATTTATTATTAAATAATAAAATGTCATACAACAAGGCATACAGCAAATTATCATATTTCTATTACATCTCTTCCTGTCTAAAATCCGGCAGCATAACTGCTACATTCCTTCTGTAGAAAGTAACCGATCTTGTACCGATTCGGTAATTCCCGTAGGAGCTACCATTCTACGTAAGTACCCAGGAAAGACTGGATGAACCGGCTAGGTCCACTCACTTCCAGCCTCCTTAGACAGCACCTACGTACACAGTACGTATCAGTTCCTTTCTTTGTTCCTTCTTCGTTGCCAGAATTTCGGCAGCCTAACGGCGTCTCTTAAAATTTCCAGATTTTATTTTGACAGAACCTCCCCTGTAATGTTATATATGGGAATGAGATTCGGGGGAATCTCAGTAGTAATAATCATAACAATATATGTAATGCAGAGTGACGGTGCTTGCTTGTGATTGTGTGCAGATAAGTATGCTGCGTGCTTCCATATTCAATAACATATGATCATAGCATTGTAATAGAGCTTCAAGCATAACATATAAGACAACAATCCAACCAAACAATAGCACAACAAATCACAAAGACATTACATAAGAGCTAGGATTAGTTACTACCTCAAAAGCAGAGCTCCAGAACTTCTATACTGCTTCCAACTCCACCAGAACTTCCTTCCTTTCTTTCTTTCTCCTTCTCTCTCTTCTTTCTCTCTCTTTTCTTGCCAAAAACGTGGGATGCATAAAATGGGAGGGGAAGGGGGTATTTATAGCTTTAATGGATGGCATTCTTGTAATTTTGAAGCCATCTGAACATGTGGTCCTGGTTTTTCCTGGATTTTCCTATTTTTCTTTATTCCTTTTTACTGCATCATGCATGACATCATCCAGGACACCTCACCGGGACACCTCATCGCCACATTCTTCACATGTCACAATTCCTGGACACCTCATCAGCTGACTCAGCAGTTCAGTCCAATCTAGTACCGGTCCAGAGTCTTGCACCGTAATACGTGTCCTCAACTTTTGTTCTGCCTCTAAGATTGCGCCATGTGGCACCTGGAAGGGACCTTTCACGCCTTCCAATGCTATCCAGATAAGTCCCAGACTTTATCTGATCACCTCCTCGGTTATCGTGCCGACCGAGTAACCTTACTTTATTGAAACAGCATTAAAATAGTATTTTAATGCCACTTTTTCCCACATACTTCATGGGCTACGTTTTTGGGCTCTGGGAATGTTTTCTTGGATCCTGATCAAGCTCAAGTACTCTGATGGCTCGATTCCCAAGAAACATCCCTTGGCAAATTACCAAAATACCCCTGGGTGCCCTTCCTTGCCCTATTTTAACCCTAAGGGTAAAATCATCATTTCACACCCTTCTGTACTCTGTCAGGGCATATACTGACTCTAAGTAACTTTATCTGTATGTGCCCTGGCTTCTGGGCCTGTCCAGAATGACCAAAATGCCCTCATACATCTACTACCCCTTTAGTACAACACAGGGGCATTTTCGTAATTTCGCACTTTTCCGGGGTTCTGCTGGACACTGGCCCACCTATCAGTCTAAGTGTCTTACTGGGCCTTGTTGGCGCCATTATTGGGCCTTTCAGGGTCCATTACCTTCATGGCACGTATTACGAGGAATCTTCCCCTGTTAATGTTTATTGAATATTTTATCTATTATTCACCGTTTATACACATATCCGGACACCGGCTCCTTCTGTCCGATACACTGGCCTGCGGTGTTCAGGCATCCCTGTGAGTCATATCAGTCATCTGACCGAGGTCATCCGAACTCATTCAGTCCCTTTTTAAATACCGATAAATCTCCCTATCGGATACCCGGAGGCCTCACACTCCCGTCTGGATTTTCTAATTTGCGAATAACTTTTTCTACAGGCCTCCTATCGGTATTCTGTCAGTTTCCCGACATCCGCCCCATAAGGACGTATCATCCTGTATTTTCTCACCTAGATCTGAAATCTAGGATATCCGGTATGAATTTTTATAACTTTTGGACAATCAGTCCATTTCTGGCTATCTGGAGTCTTCAAAAATTCCTGTATTAAGCCAGATTACCGAGCGTCCCTTGCTCTCTCTACCGGTGAAATCTGGGACCGAAATGCTGTCGGACAGTCCAAACCACTTCCGGCCTGACTTTCTTTAATTACACTTTAGCCCCATGGAACTTTTCTTCTTTTCATTTAAGTCCCTTTTTATTTGGCTAAAATTACACTTAAGGACCCCACCTTTTTGTCCTTAAACTTTCCATAATTCTTTCACACTCATAGAGACCTCGTATGCACATTTCACAGTTCAGTGAAATGATCAGCATAATTTTCTCTATTTTCTGGCAAAATATGGTACTCATCGGCTACCAGCCCGATCTTTCCCATAATTACGATTTTGCCCCTGCATTCTCTTTCTGGCCTCATTACTCATCTTCTCATCCCTTATCTTAAGTTCTAGAAATTCTCTTTCAATAACTCATCCCTTAAACTCTTCGGGAGTCATCGTTAATTGAAAAGCTCGACAACCCGCCCATATCAGGTTATCTTACACAGGAGCCAGCCCATATCAAGCTTCCTGCAGAATTCGTAGGCTTAAGACTTAGGACATTCCTCATTTTGAACCTAGGCGAACTGTCCCGATTCTGTAGGTTAAAGACTTATCTCATCTTTAAGTAATCCGCCCATATCAGATTACTACCCTGGGACTACGGTTTTAGCAGCCTGCCCATATCAGACTACTTCCCAGTTCTCCTAGACCAAAAATCGGGATGTTACAGTCTCCGCTTTGACCGGTATAAAAATGTGGATTTAGAATGCCAATTTTCCCCCAGTGTATCTATCACTTATCTTCTATCTTGACATCTATCAGAGTACTTTCAATATCCGCGGATCTTCATATCTTTGTTGTCATCACTCTTCTTATCTGAATCAACTTAGTTAGAGCTGAACTCTATTTCATTATGTTACTTACTTACTATGCATCTATTTGCTTATGGACAACTTATCGTACTAGACTTGTGAGTAGTGTCCATTTTTTTCATATCAAACTCTCTTGAGCATTGCTATATTCTGGAGTTTCTGTCAACTACTCATCATACTTTTTAGCACATATCTCTTATTACTTATTCTAGTATCTACCGGAATTTCTTAACATCCGCAAAGCTTCAACTTTTACTTTCATATCATCATACTTCTTTTACCTTAGAAAATATATCATCCTTCTAATTGCTCTTATCATCTTTAATAATTCATCATAGTACAGAGAGAGGACTTATGTAACTATTCTTTCTTTACTTTACTGCTAAGTAGGAGCACATATTCTAACATGCATAATGCCTGGCCAACATATTGCAAGACTACATACCTGCTCATGACTGCAAAGCTCTAACATCGGAGCTCAAGCATTCCTTTCCTGAATATGCTCAGCTCTAACACTCAGAGCTTGTAAAGCTCTAACATTAAGAACTTTAGCAAATTTTACAAACATAACATAATGCATGGCATTTCATGCAAGGAGTGAAAGCTCTTACTTACTATTCCACCTGTAACAACATTTAAATATCTTATCCCTACAAAAGGTAGCCTCTCTATCTGTCGATAGAATTAGCTATAAGGCCACTTCGTATTATACTTCTCAACACATATTTCTCATTATGTATCTCATTACATACTTCTCACGTCGTATCATGGCATATCTTGCCAAATCTGGCTGTATTATGACATGTCTTATCATGACTTGAGATACCATAAGTCTAACATTCTCTTTAACTTATAACTTTTTAAGGAAGATCTTGCTCTTGAGTCTTTCTAACTTCCTCTTGACATAAATCTATAATCTAAATCTTTCCTTTCAAATCCACTCTGGTAATTATGGAAAGTTCAGTCGGAAGTGGCTTACAACTGCTAGGAAGCATTTCAGTCCCAAATTTCACCAGTAGATAGAGGAAATCATGCTGGTTAATCTGGCTTAATACAGGAATTTTATCAGAGCTGTAGATAGTTAGAATTTATCTGATAGTCTAAAAGTTATTTGAAATTTTTATCAGATCTCCTGGACCTCAGATATGAGTAAAAAGTTACAGGAATATGCATCCTATGAAGATGGAGGTTAGGGAACTAACAGAATCCCGAAAGGAGTTCTGTAGAAGAAGTTATTCACTTTTTAGTGAATTTAGACGGGAATTTGTGAGCTCCTGGGATCCGATAGGTAAAGAAAGAGGAACCAAGGGCATTTTGGTAATTTACCAAGGGATGGTTCTTGGGAATTGAGCCATCAGAGTACTTGGGATGGATCAGAAACCCAAGATAGCATTCCCAGAGTCCAAAAACGTAGCCCAAGGAATATGTGGGTTAAAGTGGCATTAAAATACTATTTTAGTGCTGTTTCCATAAAGTAAGGTAACTCGGTTGACATGATAACCGGGGAATTGATCAGATTAAGTCTTGAGCTTATTTGGAAGCCATGAGGTGGCGTGAAAGGTGTCCTCATGGGACCCATCAAGATGCCACGTGGCACTAATCTAGAAAAAGTAGAAAAAGGTAAAGGACACGTGGCACAATTTCAACCGCTCATTCCAGGAAAAGACTATGGAATTCTCTGGAAACTCTGAGTCAGCTGGTGAGGTGTCCCAAGGGCCCCACCATTGCGCCACCTAGCATGTGAGGTGTCCCATGATGATGTCACTTTTGATGAGTCATTATGGAGGATGATATCATCACGATGATACAGGCGAAGCTTCTTGAGGAAGCAAGCGATCTGAGCCATTCATTGTGAGTCAATCTGAGCTATTCATTTCACCTTGCCTCAAGTATAAATACCCCCTTTGCCTTTCCATTCACGGCCAAGAGCCAATTGAGAGAGAGAAGTGAGTTTTAGAGAGAGAAAGTGAGAGGAAGAAAGAAAGAAGGAAGTTCTGGCGGAGCCGGAAGCAGTATAGAGATAGTAGAGTTCTGCTATGCTAGTGAGGTAGTAGCTAATCTTAGCTTTTATGTAATGGCTTTGTGATTTGATGTGCTATTGTTTGTTTGGATTGTTGTCTTATATGTTATGACTGATGCTCTATTACATAATGCTATGATCATATGTTATTATTAAGTATAGAAGCATGCATCATACTTATCTGTACACAACCACAAGCAGGCACTATCACACTGCATTACATATATTGTTATGGTTGTTACTACTGAGATTCCCCCGAATCTCATCCCCTATGTATAACCCATTACAGGGAGGTTATGTCAAAGTGAATTTTGAGAATGCTAAAAGACGCCGTTATGCTGCTAAAATTATGACAGATTGTCAGTAATGAAGAAAGGAGATGATACGTACTCTGTACGTAGGTACTGTCTAAGGAGTCTGGAAGTGAGTGGACCTAGACTGTTCATCCAGTCTTTCCTGGGTACTTACGTAGAATGGTAGTTCTCACGGGAATTACCGAATCAGTACGGATCAGTTATTTTTAAAGATGAAGTATAGTAGTTATACTGCCAGATTTCGGGCAGGAAAGATGTAATAGAAATATGAGGATTTTGTTCATGCCCTTTTGTGTAACAATTTATTATTTAATAATAAGTATTGTTTGGCATGTTCAGCTTGTGTATAAGAAATTAAGAGAGAAATTTGCAGGTCCTGAGGCAGCGGTGTTCCGACCTCAGTTTGACCTAGTAAACAAAAGAGTTTGGCCACAGAATTTGGTGAGCCAATAGCACACATATGGGGCTTTACGTGGATAGGTAATATGCCTCATTTGGATGTGTAAAATGAGATAAATCAGTTTTCAAAGTAAAGGTTCAGAATAAGGAACTTAAGAGTAAAATTTTAATTTTTGGGCTTAAGTTAAGATATAATAAAGTCAATATCGCTTCCGCAAGTGTACTCTAAGGGGTGTAAGGGAGGATGTTTCAAACTGCGACCCTAGAGCCATGCTAGGATCTAACTACGACCCTCTAGAATCTAACTGCGATTCTGTTGTACTGTATTATAATCTCTGAAAGATCTTAAACCAACAGACTAAGACTAAGTTATAAGGTTAACTGTTTCCACTTGTTGATAACTCAATAAATAATTTTTTTTTAATTTTTTTTACATCCAGTAGCCTCATATTATTTACCAAGACTTTACTTCTTCTCTTACTCAGGAGTTCCTTCTCATCTTTCTTACTTTACTATGGTTTACCATGGGCTATTGTCTTATGCAATCATGGTCTAACCACCGGCCATTGCATTATTCTGCTATGGCCTCATCATAACTTCTCACTTCAATCTGTGCTCTAACTGCGAGCCATTTAAACTATGCTCTAATTATGAGCAATCTATATTAGATCAAACTCTTATCTGAAGAGTGATCTATACTCATCTGAATCTAGCTCTATCAGAGAGCTATCTGTTTTAGATCCAACTCTTATCTGAAGAGTGAGTACTGGCTCTTACTTACCCAAACCAGTTGCGACCAAGAAAGGTTCCTGTCATGACACAAATGCACAGAGAGGTTTAGTCGCGACCTAATGACACTAGCATCGCGATAGTGTTTTATAGAGAGTCCGCAATCACCAATTTTAAAACTAGGTCACAACCATATTAGACATAGGTCGCGACCAATTTTCACAGAGAGCATATTAAGTCCAACATTCTATTCTAGGTCGTGACTGAAAATAGTGAAGGTTGCGACCAATTTTCACAGAGACTACCATGTTATAGTTTTCAAAGCCCAAAACATCTTTTACACTTAAATTTTTGTTTAGCTAACCATAAAACAGTTTAAAGTGGGGATCAAATTTCAACAATTCATCACACATTAAGATCAAAAACCAAAAACTTTATGATGAAAGATGTTGGAAATTGTGCCATAGGGGCCAATCATTGTCTTATAAACATTATTGTTTTTTGAATGTCTTAATTATGTTATCACATTATTTGCATATTTACTATGATGACCATCCTTAGATAACACATGATCTTATCCTAAATGTCCCTGGTCGGTCATCTATGTGGGAGTAGAGATGAAATAAGACCAGTATGACTTTGAAGATATATAGAGATATAAATTAAAGTCATAGGCACATGTAACAGTGCAAGGTGTTGGACCGACCCGCTATGAGAGAGCTGCATGGGTTAAGTCATAAGCTTCTCTCATATACAAGCCATGTCACTATGCCCTTTGACCTGAGATCATCATGGATTCCTACATGACAAATGCTCAGCTTTGACCTAGTCAAAAGTCACTTTTGACCGAGTGATCATAAAGGCTATGTTCGAGCTCAGTGGTTTTTCATATGGAGGAATGTGAATGGTCAAGATGGAATTTGTCCCTCATATTCGTAGAGAGATATTACTGGGCCTCTCGATGAATGAGTCTGAGAAATGTATGGCCATACTGTAATGGAAGGGTAGTTCCATTACTATAGTCTGACTACTCAGGGATCGAGAAAGTGACGGTTAGTTATAGGAGGATGACGTTCACCATGCCTCATCCATGACCGAAATATCGTGTGATAAAAGGGACGTGATATGGTTGTATGAAAGGTAACATCGTTCATGGATCCTCATATGTTTTGGGTAGTCGTAATGTCTTGCTAGAGGCCGCTTACGACTTGTGGGTTAGTATAGTAACTGGCCCACTGCCAACTTCATATGGGCCTACAAGGTCGCACACAAAATAGCCCAACTCGAGCTGTGATGTCCAGATTCATTGAATCTAAGACATGTCTTGATTAAATGAATAATCTAGGGTGAATTTATATATTTTTTATATATATAAATTTGTATTTATATATTATATATAATATAAGAGATATTTGTAAGATTTAATTTATAAGGATAAATTAAATCTCTATCACTTTTGAATTTGAATTTAAATGGATATGATCTATTTGAATTTGAAATTCAAATTGATAAGATATCTCAAATTTGATTTATGAGAATAAATCAAATATAATTCTATATTATCTTTATTAAATAAATAGGTGATTTAAATCTGTGGGACGGATTTAATAAAAACCATATTTATTTAATTAGTTTCTTATCAAACTATGCAATATATGATATTGTATTAATTTTAGAATTAATATAAGATTAATTCTGAAGCCTAAACACTGTGATTTAATATATGAAGTCTAAACACTTAATCTGGAATTTTATTCATATCGAGTACTGTTCACTGTGGCAAATTCCAGATGAGTGACCTAACTTTGAAAATTCATAACTAATTATAGAAAAATCGAAATGAAGTGGTTCCAATTGCTACATGAAGCTAACTCAAATATATTTCAGGGAAAAATCATTTGTTGACCAATACTTGACAAATTTAACGTGGATCAACGTTCAAATATTACTGTTCATCCAATGACTTTCTCCTGAATCCAGCATTCTGGTCCCAACTTTAACAATTTATATCTTTTCGTGTATACATCCAAATTAGACATTATATATATTAAATTAAATATTAGTATGTCTACTTTCTACCCTAAAAATTTCGTACATTAATTCAATCATTTACTATTTTTAATGATTTATCAAACATGAATGGGTCTTCACGAGTTACTGTTCACTAAGCCTATTTTCAGCATTTAGTCTTTACATACCCAAGCATACAACCAACACATATCAGTCATACAGGCCAGATAACAATTAATATCAAATAATCAACTGTTATATATCAGTGCATGATTAACTCCCTCATATTCTATTACATCCTTCTCTGTCTAAAATCCGGCAGCATAACTGCTACAATTCTTCTTTAGAAAGTAACCGATGTTGTACCGATTCGGTAATTCCCTTATGAGAACTACCATTCTACGTAGTACCCAGGAAAGACTGGATGAACCTTCTGGGTCCACTCACTTCCAGCCTCCTTAGACAGCACTAGGTACACAGTACGTATCAGTTCCTTTCTTTGTTCCGTCTTCGTTGCCGGAATTTCGGCAGCCTACCGGCGTCTCTTAAGATTTCCAAATTTTATTTTGACAGAACCTCCCCTGTAATGTTATGTTTGGGAATGAGATTCAAAAGAATCCCAGTAACAATAATCATAACAAAATATGTAATGCAGAGTGATGGTGCTTGCTTGTGACTGTGTACAGATAAGTATGCTGCATGCTTCCATATTCAATAACATATGATCATAGCATTGGAATAGAGCTTCAAGCATAACATATAGGACAACAATCAACCAAACAAGACAACACATCACAAAGACATTACATAAGAGCTAGGATTAGTTGTTACCTCAAAAGCAGAGCTTCAGAACCTCTCTACTACTTCCAACTTCACCAGAACTTCCTTACTTCTTTCTTTCTCTCACTTTCTCTCTCAAGAACTTCTTTCTTCCTCTCTTTCTTGCTTGCACCGAAATGAAGGAGTAAGGGGGGGTATTTATAGTGTTGAGCAATGGCAATCTTGTAATTAGGAAGACTTATGGTCCTGTGGTCCTGGTTTTTCCTGGAATTTCCTATTTTCTTTAATTATACTTTAGCCCCAGGGAACTTTTCCTTCTTTATAATTAAGTCCCTTAATTTGGCTAAAATTACACTTTAAGACCCCACATTTTTGTCTACCTTTCATTCCTAACTTTAAACTTTCCATAATTGCATTTAGGTCCCTTAATTTCCTTTCTTTTGCAATTTAATCCTTTTCTTTACATAAAGGTCCACATGTCTTTCCTGAAACAGAGCTCATATATTTCGTTTAATCTGTACATAGGAACCAGTACAGAAAATTAAGGATATTACATTTCTCTCCCCCTTAAAATAAATTTCGTCCCCGAAATTTACATTACACCTATCCTATAGAAACAATTCTGGATACTTCTCTTTCATCTTTTCTTCTGTTTCCCATGTAGCCTCTTGTTCAGTCAAGCCTTTCCAGATCACTTTAACTAAAGGAATCTGCTTATTCCGTAACTGCTTGACTTTTCTATCAGCAATTCGTACCGGTCCAACCTCATAGGTCAAGTCATCTCGCAGTGCGACCTCATCTTGCTCAATCACATGAGATGGATCTGGAATATACTTCTTTAATTGGGAAACATGGAACACATCATGTATCTGGCTGAGATTCGGAGGAAGAGCCAACTTGTAAGCTACTGCTCCTATCTTTGAGAGAATATGGAATGGCCCGATGTATCTTGGATGCAACTTCTTTACCTTAATCGATCGTCCAGCTCCTGTGGTGGGAGTTAACTTAAGGAATACATGTTCTCCTTCTTCAAACTCCAACGGCTTCCTTCTGACATCTGCATAGCTCTTTTGTCTGCTTTGAGCCGTCAACAATCGTTTTCTAATTACCGCAACTTGTTCTGCAGTTTGATCTACTATATCCGGACCAAGCATTCTTCTCTCGCTCAACTCTAGCCAGCATAAGGGGGATCTACATTTCCGTCCATACAGTGCTTCAAAAGGTGCCATCTGTATACTGGCCTGATAACCATTGTTATATGCAAACTCTATAAGGGGTAAATGGATATCCCAGCTGCCTTTGAAATCTAGGACACATGCTCTCAGCATATCCTCTAACGTCTGAATTGTTCTTTCAGATTGACCATCTGTCTGAGGATGATAAGCTGTACTGAATCTGAGAGTAGTGCCCATTTCTTCCTGTAGAGCCCTCCATAAATTTGAAGTAAATCGAGGATCTCTATCAGACACAATGCTGCTTGGGATACCATGGAGTCTAACGATCTCCTTTATATACAGCTTTGCCAGCTTTTCTAGAGAATCTCTCTTATTGATTGCCAGGAAATGTGCTGACTTTGTCAGTCGATCGATTACTACCCAAACCGCATCATGTCTACTTGGTGTCAAGGGTAGTCCTTCCACAAAGTCCATGGCAATCCCATCCCATTTCCACTCAGGGATATCTAAAGGCTGCAACGTTCCTGCTGGCTTTTGATGTTCAACTTTCACTTTCTGGCAGGTTAAGCACTTAGATACGTAAGCTACAACATCTTTCTTCAGTCCAGGCCACCAGAATAACCTTTTAACATCATGGTACATTTTGGTCATACCTGGATGTACCGTATATCGGCTTTTATGTGCTTCCTCCAGAATCCTTTCCCTTAATCCCCCAACATTTGGGATATAGGGTTTTCCCCTAAACTGTAGCAATCCGTCTGGGGATATCTCAAAATTCCTTGTCTTCCCTTTCTCCAGCTTGTCTTTGAATATTGCTGCGAGCTTATCCTGTTCCTGAGCCTCTTTGATCTCATCTTCTATGCAAGATCTGACATGAACTCCTCCAAAAGGATTCTCCGTCAGTTGCATTTGATATAGAGGGCTCCAGTCGCGCATATCTTCTATCAGTTCCAATTCCTTGATCATCATGTATGCAACCTGCACCACCTTTCTACTCAGGGCATCAGCTACCATATTGGCTTTTCCTGGATGGTATTTAATCTGGAAGTCATAATCTTTTAACAATTCCATCCATCGCCGCTGCCTTATGTTCAGCTCCTTCTGATCCTGTAGATACTTCAGGCTTTTGTGGTCACAAAACAACTCTATCGTTGCTCCGTATAAATAGTGCCTCCATATCTTCAGGGCATAGACCACCGCTGCAAGCTCCAGATCATGAGTGGGATAATTCTCTTCATGTGGCTTTAACTGCCGAGAGGCGTAGGCTACTACTCGACCTTGCTGCATAAGCACACATCCCAGCCCCTGCTTGCTAGCATCAGTGTAGACTACATAAGTCTGAGTTGGGTCTGGAATAATCAGCACGGGAGTAGTCGTTAATCTCTGCTTCAACTGCTGGAAGCTAGCCTCGCACTTCTCATCCCACTTAAACTGCTGATTCTTTCTAGTCAGCTTGGTAAGTGGTAAGGCAATTCGAGAAAAGTCTTGAATGAATCGTCTGTAGTACCCTGCTAGGCCGAGAAAACTTCTAATCTCTGTCACTGTCCTTGGCTGTTCCCAGCTCACAACTGCTTCAACTTTGCTAGGATCTACAGCTACCCCGTCTCGGGATATGACATGACCGAGGAATTTGACTTCTGACAGCCAAAACTCGCATTTACTCAGCTTAGCATAGAGCTTCTTCTCTTTAAGGGTACCAAGAACAATCCTCAAATGCCTCTCATGCTCCTCTGGAGATTTGGAGTACACCAGAATATCATCAATAAAGACCACAACGAACTGATCTAGATAAGGCCTGAAAATCCGGTTCATATAGTCCATGAAAATAGCAGGTGCATTAGTTAGTCCAAAAGGCATCACCAAAAATTCAAAATGTCTGTAGCGCGTTCTGAACGCCGTCTTTGGAATATCATCTGGCTTGACCCTTAGTTGATGGTAGCCAGATCTCAAGTCAATTTTGGAGAATAAGCTCGCTCCTGCCAATTGATCTAGCAGGTCATCAATTCTGGGAAGAGGATACTTGTTCTTAACTGTAAGCTTATTTAATTCCCTGTAGTCAATGCACAGCCTTAAGCTACCATCTTTCTTCTTGACGAACAGTACTGGAGCACCCCATGGCGATACACTGGGTCGTATAAAACCCTTCTCCAATAGCTCCTCAATTTGCTTCTTCAGTTCCATCATTTCGTTGGAAGCCATCCTGTATGGGGCTTTTGATACTGGTCCAGCTCCAGGTACAATGTCGATCGCAAACTCCACTTCACGCTCCGAAGGCAATCCCTGAATCTCCTTTGGAAAGACTTCAGGAAATTCATTGACTACAGGAACCTCCTCGATGCCTTCCTCCACTTCTGTTTGAACAGAAAAGAATACCACATATCCCTGACATCCTTTCCGTAGACATTTTTCTGCCTGAGCCTCTGTCACGAAGTTCAGTTGTACTTCTAAGCTCCGATCAGTGATCTTTGGACCAAGAACTAGGGTCTTGTTTCTGCAGTCCAACATCACATTATTGGAGGATAACCAATTTAAACCGAGTATGACCTCAATCTCCTGGAAAGGCATACAGATCAGGTCCAGGGTGGTACTGCAGTGCTCATAATGCACCACACTATTTAGACAGGCATCAGATGTGATCACCCTAGCGTTGGTGGGGGTTTTCACCTGTATATCATAACGTAACTTACTGATCAGAAGGCCTAGGCATTTAGCACATTCATAAGATATAAAGGAATGACTTGCACCCGAATCAAATAGGGCAGTCACAGCATGATCATTGAGATAGATTGTACCTTGGATCATCTCAGATGATCGCTGAGCATCCTCTCTAGTGAGTGCAAACACTCGTCCCGCCGTCCTTGGCCTTGGATCAGTTATAGCTTGAGGACATTCCCTGGAAAAATGTCCGGGCTTTCCGCAGGTGTAGCATACATTCTGGCCCATCAAGCATGGTCTGTCACCATGATTCTTTCCACACTTTTCACATACTGGGGCCTTTGGATCCCTGTTACTGGATCTTCCGCGGAAATTTCCCCTATTAGGCCTCTTGGTCTGCCACGGGCGCTTTCTTTTCTTATAGTCGCTCCCACTGGCCGCTTCTTGATTCCGTCCGGCCTTATCAGGAGTCGCTTGATCTTTACTCCCAGATCTGGACAGCATTCTATGATTCATGTTGTTCTCAACGATTCGACATGCTTCCACAGCCTTATTGAACTGGCTGTATTGTTGGGGAGTTAACTTCTCCTTTAACATAGAATTCAGCCCTCGAATCATTCTTTCTGTCATCCAGCGTTCGTCATCCACTTGGCGTAGGTAAGTTGAATATTGAGATAGCCGGATGAACTTGGCCAAATATTCATCAAAAGCTTCTTTTTCTCCTTGCCTCAGCACAAGGAATTCAGCCTCCCTTTCATCTCTGACAGATTGAGGAAAATATTTCTCATAAAATTGCTCAAGAAATACTTCCCAGGTAACTGGAATATCTCTTGCTTGGAGAAGTAACTCTGTATTCTTCCACCATCTATCCGCATCCTTTTCCAATTGATAGATGGCCATTTGGGCCTTGGTTTCAGTCGGGCAGTCGAGGACCTTAAAGATCTTCTCTAATCTGCTGACCCAATTTTCTGCTACATGTACTTCAAATGTCCCTTCGAATATGGGAGGATTGTGTTTGCAAAATCGCACCATCCATTGCTGGATGCCAACTGCCTCCTCCCTTGATTCAACCCTTCTCTGGGGCTGTTCCGCCTGCTGTGGTACTTCTTCAGGTTCTCTACTAGTTGCTCCTGAAGGCTCTGGCGGTCTTAAATTATTTACAGCTGCTGCTACTGCCGCGGCTATGGCAGCATCTCTTTCTTGTTCATTTCGTGCTTGAGCAGCTCTCATTTCTTCTATCATCTTTTGTTGCTGTTCTAATCGTTCTAGAATCATTTGATTAAGGTTTCCAGCCTCTCGGGGTTCCTCAGCTGGAATAGTTCTCCTCGTTCGTACCATTTTGTTATACTTAAAAACAGAAGGGAATACGATAAATAACATAATTCCTTTTCATTTCATTTCACACATAATATACATACAGAGTATATGTACATATCACAGTACCATTCTAGTCTTTTATACATTAGAAATATTACTCTAATTTTTCTTAAACTTCATTCTAATATATTCTTCTACTAGGTAGATCCAGTCGGATATGGTACAATATGATTCTCTATCAAAATACTGGTCCAACTCCGATCTCCAGGTAGGAGTCTTCGGCAATACGTCATTCATAATTTCTAGCCAAAGCCCCATGGTTAACACATTTGGATCCCAGGCTTGATATATGGCTTTCACCCTTGTGATAAACTCCTGGTAGACCGAATAATCTTGATCTATGTTTTCGAACAGGGTCTGCCTCAACTCGTATAGTTGTCGGGCTAATGCTACTGAGCTCTCAAGTTGCTCTCTACTCAGGTTCCTCCCTGGGACCATTCTTACGATTAAACCTCCCAAATACATTTCTGCTAGAGTCACTTCGGGCCTACTAGGATCTGGCGCATTACTCTGAACACGTACTTAACTGGATCCTGAACTGTCTGTTACATTCAAGGGTACCGCACTTATGGGAATGGCAGGAATAGGGCCTTCTGTTATCATCACCTCCTGATCATCAATTGGAAAGTTTGATCCTACCGAGGAACTATCCTCCTCAGAATCACCCGCTACTGGAGGTGTCCAGAGGTCAGAATCATTGCTTACTATCTCTTCTTCTGAACTATCTGAACTAGAGACCTCTGGTCTTAATTCCCATTGGTTTACTGTAGTTTCAGACCCAAATCTATGTCTAGCCATCCTGCAAACACTAACATAGTGTCAATTATGACAGCTTTATCAGGGTATATCTTTCTATAAATCATCTACTCAGAGCATTTCTTAAGCCAGAATCCTTTGCTCTGATACCAAAATGTCACATCCTTATTTTTTATACATCTTAGGGACCATTCAGCAGCACTTAAACCACTTTCAGGGTCATTGAAGTCTAAACACTTAATCTGGAATTTTATTCATATCAAGTACTGTTCACTGTGGCAAATTCCAGATGAGTGACCTAACTTTGAAAATTCATAACTAATTATAGAAAAATCTAAATGAAGTGGTTCCAATTGATACATGAAGCTAACTCAAATATATTTCAGGGAAAAATCATTGGTTGACCAATACTTGACAAATTTAACGTGGATCAACGTTCAAATATTACTGTTCATCCAATGACTTTCTCCTGAATCCAGCATTCTGGTCCCAACTTTAACAATTTATATCTTTTCGTGTATACATCCAAATTAGACATTCTATATATCAAATTAAATATTAGTATGTCTACTTTCTACCCTAAAAATTTCGTACATTAATTCAATCATTTACTATTTTTAATGATTTATCAAACATGAATGGGTCTTCACGAGTTACTGTTCACTAAGCCTATTTTCAGCATTTAGTCTTTACATACCCAAGCATACAACCAACACATATCAGTCATACAGGCCAGATAACAATTAATATCAAATAATCAACTGTTATATATCAGTGCATGATTAACTCCCTCATATTCTATTACATCCTTCTCTGTCTAAAATCCGGCAGCATAACTGCTACAATTCTTCTTTAGAAAGTAACCGATGTTGTACCGATTCGGTAATTCCCTTATGAGAACTACCATTCTACGTAGTACCCAGGAAAGACTGGATGAACCTTCTGGGTCCACTCACTTCCAGCCTCCTTAGACAGCACTACGTACACAGTACGTATCAGTTCCTTTCTTTGTTCCGTCTTCGTTGCCGGAATTTCGGCAGCCTACCGGCGTCTCTTAAGATTTCCAAATTTTATTTTGACAGAACCTCCCCTGTAATGTTATGTTTGGGAATGAGATTCAAAAGAATCCCAGTAACAATAATCATAACAAAATATGTAATGCAGAGTGATGGTGCTTGCTTGTGACTGTGTACAGATAAGTATGCTGCATGCTTCCATATTCAATAACATATGATCATAGCATTGGAATAGAGCTTCAAGCATAACATATAGGACAACAATCAACCAAACAAGACAACACATCACAAAGACATTACATAAGAGCTAGGATTAGTTGTTACCTCAAAAGCAGAGCTTCAGAACCTCTCTACTACTTCCAACTTCACCAGAACTTCCTTACTTCTTTCTTTCTCTCACTTTCTCTCTCAAGAACTTCTTTCTTCCTCTCTTTCTTGCTTGCACCGAAATGAAGGAGTAAGGGGGGGTATTTATAGTGTTGAGCAATGGCAATCTTGTAATTAGGAAGACTTATGATCCTGTGGTCCTGGTTTTTCCTGGAATTTCCTATTTTCTTTAATTATACTTTAGCCCCAGGGAACTTTTCCTTCTTTATAATTAAGTCCCTTAATTTGGCTAAAATTACACTTTAAGACCCCACATTTTTGTCTACCTTTCATTCCTAACTTTAAACTTTCCATAATTGCATTTAGGTCCCTTAATTTCCTTTCTTTTGCAATTTAATCCTTTTCTTTACATAAAGGTCCACATGTCTTTCCTGAAACAGAGCTCATATATTTCGTTTAATCTGTACATAGGAACCAGTACAGAAAATTAAGGATATTACATTTTGCCAATAAGCTATTGATTAACTTATTGCAAAAATGGGTGCCTTAATCACTGATTACTGCTTTCGGTAGTCCAAATCTATTATGAGACCTTAGAAAATTGGAGACCGTTTGGGCATCATCTAGTCTTGTAGGGATAGCCTCTACCCACCTAGATAAATAGTCTACAGCCAATAAAATGTAATTAAACCTTGCTGAAGGTGGAAAAGGTCCCATGAAATCTATTCCCCAAACATAAAAAATCTCACAAAACAGAATAGGTTGTTGCGGCATTTCGTGCCTTTTACTAATCCCCCAAATCTTTGGCACCTATCATAAGCTCTACAAAATTCAAAAGCATATTTAAAAAAGGAGGGCCAATAGAAATCGGATTCAAGGACCCTTAATAAAGTCCTTTTCCCCCAAAATGGCCACCACAAACCCATGAATAGCAAGCTTCTAAAACTGATTTGTGATCTTGGTCTGGGACACATCGTCTCAATACTTGGTATGAGCACAACCTCCACACAAAAGGTTTGTCCCAAATGAAGTATTTAGATTCACCCTTGAGCTTTTTGACCTGAAATCTAGTCAAACGAGAAGGGATTAGGCTAGTTTCAATGAAATTAACTAAATGAGCATACCAAGGTTCCACAATAGCAACCAAACAAAGAGATTGATCAGGGAAAGAATCACAAATAAGATCAAAACTGAGTACTCCCCTGGCCTCTGTTGGTAATCTGCTTAGATGATCTGCAACATGGTTCACATTTCTAGCTCGATCCCTCACTTCTATATCGAACTCTTTAAGTAGTAGCATCTATTGTAGAAGTCTTGGCTTAGATTGAGGTTTATGGAACAAATACTTGATGGCTGCATGATCTGTGTAGATAACAACTTAGGAGTTAATGAGATAAGCTCTAAATTTAACCAAGCCACTACGATTGCAAACAATTCTTTCTCAGTAGTCGTATATTTAATTTGAGCAGCATCAAGTGTTTTCAAGGCATAGGCAATCACTCTAGATACATTACCTTCCTTTTGACCTATCATAGCTCCCACAGCATAATTGGAAGCATCACATGATAGTTCAAAAGGAAGATCCCAATTAGGTGAAGTCAGGATAGGTGGAGAAATCAACCTATCCTTCAATTTTTCAAAAGCCTCTTTGCAATCAGTAGAGAAAATAAAGTCAGTGTCTTTTTGCAGAAGCTTTGAGAGTGGTAAAGCAATTTTGCTAAAATCTTTGATGAATCTTCTGTAAAATCCAACATGCCCCAAAAAAGATCGAAGTTCTTTTAAAGTTATGGGGTAGGGAAACGAGGAAATTACTTTAATTTTTGCTTTATCCACCTCAATTCCCTTGCTAGATATAAGATGTCCAAGTACTATTCCATGATCAGCCATGAAATATCACTTTTCAAAGTTCAAAACCAGTTTTTTCTCAATACATTTAGCAAGAATTCTATTAAGGCTCTCAAGACACTCATCAAAAGAATTACCATATAAAGTAAAATCATCCATGAAGACATCCATGCATTTTTCAATGAAATCAGCAAATATAGAAAGCATACAACTCTAAAATGTGCCAGGAGCATTACACAAACCAAATGGCATTCTATTATAAGCATATGTACCAAAAGGACATGTAAATGTGGTCTTTTCTTAGTCCCTTGGGTCTAGTAGAATCTGGAAATATCCTAAATACCCATCTAGGAAACAGTAATGACTTTTCCCTGCTAATATCTCAAGCATTTGATCAATAAAAGGTAAGGGAAAATGATCTTTCCTTGTAGAGTCGTTCAACTTCCTATAGTCAATACAAACCCTCCATGAATTTTACACTCTAGTAGGTATCAACTCATTATTCTCGTTCTTTACTACTGTCAGTCCCCTCTTTTTAGGCACTACATGCACTGTAGATACCCATTCACTATCTAAAATAGCATATATGATTCCTGCTTTTAACAATTTACTATTCTCCTTCCTAACCACATCAAAGATCAACAGGTTTAATCTCCTTTGAGGTTGCTTAATTGGCTTGGAATCTTTTCCAGCAAAATCCTATGAGCGCAAATAGTGGCATCTATGCCTTTTATGTCAGCTAATTGCCAACCCAATGCCTCTCTATTCTTCCTAAGCACACTCAATAACCTAGACTCTTTACTAACAGATAAAGCACTAGAAATTATTACTGGAAATTTTGAGTCTGGCTCAAGATAAGCATACGTTAAGTTAAAAGGCAAATCTTTCAACCCTAAATCTGGGGTTGGACAATAGAAGGAATAAGATGTGGGCAATCATTCAAATTAAAAATACTCCCTTTTGTAGATTCTTGGAGGTTGCTCATATTCAGCTCATTAGGATATTCCGTCTTGCTTGTAATCTCTTTAGGAGTTGTACAAAGCTTAAGTTGCTCTATAGCTGCAACATAGTTGAGATCACCCTCTCTCATACCTGTATCATTGGTATAGATTAAATCATTCAAGAATATTAAAGTATGTGAGGTAATTTTGGACTGTGAGTGAGGATAAGTAGAGTTAGAATATATTGGCCCTTTAACCAAAGCAGTGGAGTATGGAATTGAAGGTATTGGGAATTCACTAGTTGTGTTTGCCATTTCTGGTCGTGACCTCTCAGGCTTATCTTTAACTTCTAGTCACGACTTAAACTCACAGAGACTGTCTCTAAAATATTTGGTCGCGACCTCTTCATCTTTACGTCGCGACATGACGTCTTTGGACTTTTTAGTCGCGACTAGTAGGTATTCTTGTCACGACCCCATTTCACAGAGAGGTTCCCCCTCAGCAGACTGATATTTCGATGCGACTTGTAGGTCTTCACATCGCGACTTGGGGTCACAGAAGCTTGACCCTTCTTCATTTGTTCCACTTCTAACTTCCAAAGTATCTTGTGATCCTGTAAAATCACTCACAAACTCTTTTCCAAAAGCATTATCACTGGCAAATGATGAAATCGCATCGACATTTGATGAAAATGAGAAATCTGGAGAGGGTGAAAGCTTGCTATTTATATCTAAACAGTTAAAGCATGATGCATTACCTTCACAAGAGCAAGAAAAAGAGTAAACAGAAGAAAGAGATTCAAAGTAATCATCATACGCACTCAAAGATAAATTTGAATCCTCATGTTCCTGAAAAGCTTCATGCAAGTTACGGGAATTATGCAACATAGAATCACACCCATCATGCAAACTCAATTCATGCTCATCCCTCGTCTCTTCTACAGCATAATCAATGGCATTCAACCAATCAAAAGCAAAATTATCAAAAGGATATTTCATTACTTCATTCTTGTTGAAAGTTACCACATGTTCTCTGTAATATCCCAAATTTTCTGTACTGGTTTGTATGTACAGATTGAATAAAATATATGTGAGATTTTTCAGGAAAAAAATGTGGCCATTTATGTAAAGAAAGGGATTAAATTGAAAATAAATAAAATACAAGGACTTAAGTGAAATTATGGAAAGTTTAAGACTAAAAGTAAAGGTAGACAAAAATGTGGGGTCTTTAAGTGTAATTTTGAAAAGTTAAGGATATAAAAGTGAATTATGGTAAATTAAGGGGCAAAAGTGTAATTATGGGAAATTTGGACCAAAAATAGGCCAAAAATGGCGTGTTCTGATCGGACCCAAATTTTTCCAGTAGATAGAGAAAATTATTCCGGGTTGTTTGACACAACACAGAATTTTGATTTGAGGTCTCGAAAAATTGATATAAATTTCTGAAGTTAGATAAAATTATTACAATATTTTTCGGATCTCAGAATCAGATGAGGTTTTTCAGTAAATTCCTATAATTAATATAAGAATTTATAAAATTGACAGGATCAGAAAAGGAATCCTGTAGGATTTTTAATGGAATTTATTGTGGAATAAAATACCCGAGGATATCGTCTGGAGAATTTTCTAGGGATTCGTGCCACAAAGGTATTGAACCCTAAAATGTCCAAGAATGGCGTCATTAAGGCCCAATAAAATACTTGGACTGATAGGTGGGCTAGTGTCCAGTGAAATCCCGGAAGAGTAAGAAATTACCAAAATGCCCCTGTGTTGTCCTGAGGAACCAGAAGTGAATGAAGGGCATTTTGGTCATTTTGGATAGGACAAAATGCCATTGCAAGTACAGGAGAGGTTAGTCGGAGTCAGTATATACTTTGACAAGGTTTAAAGAGGTGTGAAATGACACTTATGCCCTTAGGTTTAATATAGTGCAAGGAAAAGCACTAAGGGTATTTTGGTCATTTTCCAAGGTATCTGGAATAAATTTAAACCCAGTATAAGAATATAAATGATATGATGGATTTAAATATTGAATAAAATATATTATGAAGTCCCAAAAAAATTAGATTAAGAAAGCAGTCCAGTTTATGAAAAATCGGATCGGGTCGGTACAGGATTGGACCGGATTGGACTGGATTGGACTAAAATTTTTCTTGGAGACTCCCACCATGGAAATGGCGCCAAGTGTCCCATGAGGTGTCCCTTGGATGATGTCATGGTGGTGATGTCATAAATGGAAAAAGAAAAGAAATTCCAAGATTTAATCTTAAGCCTTTAGATCAAATAGATCCCAAGATGATCTTGGGCTTCAATTTTCCCAAAATTTTTCTATAAATACCCCCCACATTTCTACACAAACCGTGAGCAAGAAACCTTGGGGAACCTCTTGCAAAATTTTCTCTCAAGCTTAGAGGAAGCAGGGATCTTGAAGAAACTAGTAAGGTAAGTTGCCTCCTTGCTTCTACACTTTGTTCTCATGGTTTGTTCTCATGGTTTGTTCCTGAGTTTAAATGATTTTTGAGGCTTGAATCTTGGGGAAATACTGCTGGAATTTATGTGGATATGTGATAGGAACATGAGTTTTATGTTCTAGATAGTTTACACAAGCTTAAACAAGCTTGAATCACATGATAATGGCTTAGGAATCCATGTGTGCTTGTGAATCCAAGAGGGTGTTCTGTTCTGTACAGTACGAGTTCACTATTCATATGTTGGATTTTCATGTTTTTGATGCTTCCAATGGGTTTATAATGGAAAATTGTGTGGGGTTATAGTAGGAAAACAAGTATTGGAAGCATTGGAATCAAAATGAGAATTTTTGGAAAATCTAGCGCTATCTTTCGGTTTCTGTACAGAACATGGGGAAGCAATTGAATTCTGGAATTTTTGATTTCATATTTGTATTCTACATGAAAAATTATGTGGAAATGATCCATGAGAGTTTAGTTTAGAAAGATGTAAACATATGTTACGAAGTAGAGAAAGAAAGGGACTTAATGAAACCTAGACTTGGAATTTAATTGGAATGAAGTTATAATTTGGTAATTGTCTTATTATTTCTAGGTTTTGACATTTGTGGGAAGGAAAGATCAATTCAAGAAGGAAAGAACAAGGACTCATAAGAGGTAGCAAGAATACTTTACTATAAACTTATGTTGTTTGATTAATATGCTTGCTTGTTATGCATGAAGTTTGGTTGAGCATGATATGTTATGTGATTGATGATTATGATGATGATGATGAGCTATGAATATGTGCAACTCCTTGCAACCTATGTCATGACAATATGCATGTTAGAGTATGCTTATGTATGATCATGAATTAGCTCCCATTGCATGATAACATGTTAGGCATTTAATCAAGCATGCATAACCTTATAATTTGTATGACTTGCTATTGAGATTTCCATGAAATCTCACTCCTTCCATATCAATAAATATTACTCAAGGTGCTAGAACTTCACAAGGAGGAAGGTAAATATAGATGGATGACTGTATATAACTTAAAAGAGTGTGCACTTTACTTACAAGATGATGTTTTGGTGTGTATGTTGCATGCTACTTACAAATCCGATCCGAGGTAGTATACTTCCAATGATAGTTTAAGTGACTTATCCGACGAGTTTTCATATGAAATTTGGCATGAACATAGATAAGATCAAGAGATTTAAAAGGACACTAAGAATACTTCATTTGGTTAAGAACTCGAATTGTTATGATTTTTTCAAAGTCGGGATTTAAAATCTGGAATAAGATAATACGACTACTCAGAGGCAGTGAGCTTCATGCGCTAATTTCATATGGTAAATGAATGACTTTTTCCACGAAATTTTATTTTCTTAAAGTACACATATGGAGATTTAAATAAATATGTAACATGACTCATTTGGATAAGTAACCTAAGAGAAATGAACTTTTGAAAATGAGGTAAGAAAACTGGAACTTCCAGATTTACCAAATGAACAGTATTTTTCAACGAATAAACTAATTTCATTTGGACAAGGAAACCTCAGTTTCATATTTTTCCTTCAAAGTTAAATGAAATATATTTCCTTACAAATTGGAACCACCTCATTTAAATTTTTCTAGATTTAATTATGAATTTCCGAAGTTCAGGCTGTAATCTGGAATTACCAAGTGAACAGTGACGATGAACATTACCCTATAACCTAACTCTTGGGAATTCATTTTTTTAAGGTTAAGAGGTATTCTAATAATCTAAGATACTTCAAATTGAGTATGGGTAAGGTTAAGGTTTAAGGTTTAAGCTTGAAGTTTGAAGATATTTACTATAAAATACTGTTGTACTAGTAGAATATGGAAGTACTGTGTACGTAGGTGATGTCTAAGGAGGCTGGAAGTGAGTGGATGAAACATCCTGCCTTAGACTCCTCAGAGTACACTTGCGGAAGCTATACTAGCTGTACTGATTCGGTAATTCTCTCATAGAACTACCATTCTACGTAAGTACCCAGGAAAGACTGGATGAACCGGCTAGGTCCACTCACTACCAGCCTCCTTAGACAGTACCTACGTACACAGTACGCATCATATCCTTCCTCCACTACTGCTATCTTCGCTGAAATTTCAGCAGCATAACGGAGTCTCTCAAAATTCTCAAAATCTACCTTGACATAACCTCCCTGAAATGGTTATACAAGGGGGATGAGATTCGGGGGAATCTTAGTAGCAATAATCATAACAGTATATGTAATGCAGTGTGACAGTGCTTGCTTGTGATTGTGTACAGATAAGTATGCCGCGTGCTTCCATACTCAATAACATATGATCATAGCATTGCAGTAGAGCTTCAGACATAACATATAAGACAACAATCCAACCAAACAATAGCACATCAAATCACAAAGCCATTACATAAAAGTTAGGATTAGTTACTACCTGGCTAGCTCAGCAGAACCTTACTATCTCTATTCTACTTCCAGCTCCGCCAGAACTTCCTTTCTTCCTTTCCTCCTTTCTCTCTTCCTTCCTTCTCCTTCTCTCTCTTCTTTCTCTCCCTTCTCCTCTCCATGAATGAATGCCAAATGAAATGGAGGGGGGTATTTATAACCTCCTCCAATGGCAATATTGTAGTTTTCATGAACTCTGATCCTGCGGTTCTGGTTTTTCCTGGAATTTCCTATTTTCTTTTATTCCTCCTTTACTGCATCATCGGGACACCTCAGCAGCATATTTATCACATGCTAAAAATCCCTGGACACCTCAGCAGCTGACTCAGCATGCTAACTCACCGGTCCAGTCTCTTGCCTCGTAATGCGTGTCCTCAGCTTTATCTGCTTCCACCAGACTAGAGCCATGTGGCGCCTGGAAGAGACCTTGCACGCTTCCTAATGCTATCCAGATAAGTCCCAGACTTATCTGATCACCTCCTCAGTTCTCGTGCCAACCAAGTAACTTTACTCTACTGAAAGGTCAGCAATCACTACTCTAATGCCATGTAGCATCTTGTGGGTCCCATGAGGATACCTTATCAGTCCTTCTCATGGTTTCCAGATAACCTTTCCTGTATCTGGCCTCCTGCCTCCGGTCTATCTCTAACCGGGTAACTATCTCTTTTAGACCTTCTCAACTCATGGCCCATAAGCTTGGCACCACTTTTAGTTACTAGTCGCGACCTAGCCATCATCTCATCACGACATAACACCTTTTGGTTCATTAGTCGCGACCACAACATCCTTTAGTCGCGACTATAACAGTCTTTCGTCGCGACTACATCACTTTTTAGTCGCAACCAGGCTCATTCTACTCATTAGTCGCGACACCACATACATATCCGTCACGACCAATCCTCTCTGCCAATATTAGTCGCGACCATACTTCTTTCTCGTCGAGTCTAAACCTCTTTGTAAAACTTAGTCGCGACCATAATACATTCTAGTCGCGACCAACTTCTTTATCATCGCGACCTAACTGGTCACTCTTGAACCTTTGACCTTTACATCATCCCCAAATGGCCATTTACCCCTTGGGACTTCCACTGTTTACACATAAGTCCCCGTACCTTTACTTACTCGCAACTCAGTCCCTAAAAATCTTTACGTTCCTCTGGAACTTCTGCTAAAAAGGGGTCTAGTAGCCTCTTAATCTTAGGCTATCTCTGCATCTCTAGGCCTAAAAACTGGGATGTTACAGTGGACCTAGCCGGTTCATCCAATCTTTCCTAGGTACTTACGTAGAATGGTAGTTCTCATGGGAATTTCCGAATCAGTACAGTTATTTTCTGCCAGGATTTTCTGAAGGAGAGAATTAATAAAGTAAAGATTGCTTCTGTAAGGGTACTCTGAAGGGTCTAAGGAAGGATGTTTCATTCTCCAACTTCCATTGTAATGGAACTATGCTTTATACTAATAATTGTCTTGGAAGTTTGAAGAAAAGGTTCGCCTAGGATCAAAGTGCTCTCACTCACTAGCTCACTGGACATGTCCAGAACATAAGAATCAGCTAGAAACACTAAGTCCTTGACCTGCACAAGAATATCCTCAAGAATTCCCTTAGGATACCTAATCAACTATCAGCTAACTAGAGCACTACGCTTGTGTCCCTAAGATTCTTAATACCTAAGGCTAAGTATACCGACCAAGGCATTACATTAATGGCAGCCCCTAGATCTAGTAAAGCTCCCTAGATATGAACCTTTCCTATAGTGCATGGGATAGTGTAAGATCCTGGATCTTGGTACTTAACCGGTAATTTAGCCTTAAAGAGTGATGACACATTAGCAGTCACCTGAATTATCCTAAGGGGCCTAAACTTTTTCTTATCAGCACACAATTCTTTTAAAAATTTAGCATACTTAGGATTTCTCTTGAGGAATTCAACCATAGGGATATTTATTTCTAACTTATTGAAGAACTTATAATCATCTTGTGCAAATTCAGGGTCAATCTTTTCTTTCCAGCAAAATAAGATTTAGGAAAAGGGAGATCTTTTATACTTACCTCCTTACCTGTATGCTTAGAGGCTCCTTGCTTGCTAGACTCCACCTTCTCCTCAGTTTGCTTTACTTTATATGCTGGACTTTGCACAGTCACTTCCTCTTCTTGCTTCTCTTGTAGTTCCTCTTGTGCTTGTGATTAGTTCTATTCTTGGGTTGCCTTCTTAATCATAAGCCGCTGTTCTTTAAGACCTTCTGATTTCCCAATCTTCATTGTGGAGATGATGAATATTCAACTTCAAAATCTTTCACATCCTCCTTTGGGGCATCATCTTCCTTAAAATGCACTTGTCTTCCACTTCTGAGTAATATGGCATTCAGACCCTTCGGATTCATGATAGTGTTAGAAGGTATGCTGCCATTACTATTTGTTTGGATGTCACTCACTGTATTGGAAACTTAAGTTAAATGACTGGTAATATCTGCATTCTTGGAACTTAACTCCTCAAGTTTCCTATGCACATTTGCATTATTCTTCTGCATACTTTGAAGGTGAATTGACCGTCATTCTCCTTGAGCTTGTTATCTATATTGGTCATTCTCCCATCCATATTGTTCATTTATACTATCATACTCTTCAATAATTGAGAAGTCTCATCTGGTCTTGATTCCACTAAAGTGTTAGGTTGAGTTGGAAACATAGACCTTGTATGACCTTGGTAGTTGCTTTAGGAAGCACCACCTCCTTGGAATTTGAAACATCCTTACTTTCGTATGTTTTAGGGACCATTTAGTAGCATTTAGAACCACTTTCAAGGTCATTGAAGTCCAATTTCTCAATCTGGAGTTTTACTCTTATCGAGTACTGTTCACTATGCAAATTCCAGATGAGTGACCTGACTTCGAAAAATCATAACTAATTCTATAAAAATTTAAATGGAGTGGTTTCAATTTCTACTTGAAGCTAACTCAATTATATTTCATGGAAAAATCACTTGTTGACCATTCATTGACCAAGTCAACGTCAGTCAACGTTTCAACTTTACTTTTCATCCAACGTTTTTTCCCTGAATCCAGCATTCTGGTCCCAAATTTGATAATTTATATCTCCTTGTGTAGACATCCAAATGAGGAATTATTTATATCAAAACGAAGCTTGGTATGTCTACTATTTACCATAAAAGTTTCATACATTTATTCATCCATTTACTATTTTTAATCATTTATCAAATATGACTAGATCACCACGTGTTACTGTTCACAGTGGTAAATTTCAGCATTTCTACTTTGCATACATATGCATACATCCATCATACATCAGTCAAGCATGCCAAACAACACTTATTATTAATTAATAAGTTGTTTTACATCTGGGTATGTACAAAATTTTCCATATCTCTATTACATCTTTTCCTGCCTGAAATCCGGCAGCATAACCGCTACGCATCATCTTCGGAAAATAACTGATGTTGTACCGATTCGGTAATTCCCGTGAGAACTACCATTCCACATAAGTACCCAGGAAAGACTGGATGAACCAGCTAGGTCCACTCACTTCCAGCCTCCTTAGACAGTACCTACGTACACAGTACGTATCAGCTGCTCTCCTTATCTTGTCATAATTTTGGCAGCGTAACGACGTCTCTTAAAATTCCCAGAATTCATTTTGACATAACCTCCCTTGTAATGGTTTACTTATTGGGATGAGATTTCGGGGGAATCTCAGTAGTAATAATCATAACAATATATGTAATGCAGAGTGACTGTGCTTGCTTCTGGTTGTGTACAGATAAGTATGCCGCATGCTTCCATGCTTAATAACATATGATCATAGCATTATAGCAGAGCTTCAGACATAACATATAAGACAACAATCCAACCAAACAATAGCACAACAAATAACAAAGCCATTACATAAAAGCTAGGATTAGTTACTACCTCAAGAGCTTAGCAGAGCTCTACTATCTCTATACTGCTTCCAGCTTCGCCAGAACTTCCTTTCTTTCTTTCTTCCTCTCACTTTCTCTCTCTAGCACTTCCCCTCTCTCTTAAAGACTCCTTGGCTATGGCATATGAATGAATGGGGGGGTATTTATAGTTTTAGTCAATGGCATTCTTGTAATTTTGAAGCCATCTGATCTCGTGGTACTGGTTTTTTCCGGAATTTCCTATTTTCCTTTATTCCTCTTACTGCATCATGCATGACATCATCTCAAAGCCACCTCATGGGACACCTCATCATGCACATTTCTCACATGGCGAAATTGCAAGCTTCTTGGACACCTCATCAGCTGACTCAGCAGTTCCAGTCCAATCCAGTACCAGTCCGGTCCGATTTCCCACAAACTGGACTCACCGGCTAAGATTGTGCCACATGTCCTTAACTTTTCTTCTCCCTCTAAGATGATGCCATGTGGCATCTGGAAGGGACCTTTCACTCCTTCCAATGCTATCCAGATAAGTCCCAAACTTTATCTGATCACCTCCTCGGTTATCGCGCTGACCGAGTAACTTTACTTTATTGAAACAGCATTAAAATAGTATTTTAATGCCACTTTTTCCCACATATCACTGGGCCTACGTTTTTGGGCTTTAGGAATATCATCTTGGGTCTCTGTGAAGGGAATTGGAAGACACGCAGCGGAAATAAACTTTAAAAATTTTTCCATTCCCAGCCAGGATCTACCGAATGTGTTTAAGTCAAGGAGAAAGAAGTGTTACCTTCGGTATTCGAGCTTTGGTCGCGACCTCAGTGTCCACTAGTCGTGACTCCTCGCCTCTGGAACTTTCAGTCGCGGCCTCCTCAGCTTCTAGTCGCGACCTGTCACCTCTGGAGTTGTTAGTCGCGACCTACTCTGCTTCTCGTCGCGGCCGGACGTCTCTGGAGTTTGTAGTCGCGACCTCGTCAGCTTCAAGTCGCGACCTGTCTCCTCTTTTTGGATTTCTGACGTTCAGATGCCCGTATGGTCGCGACCTCAGTGTCAATAGGTCGCGACCTTGCTTCGTGTCTGGTCGATCGCAAGAAGTCGACAGCTCAGATCAGCTTCCTCTATCGGTATCCACACGAACAGCGTTCCAATCGCGAACGACGTGCTAGCGCCTCTTGTCCCTCTAGGGCTTTCTAGAGATTTCGTCCTCACCGTCTCTATTTCGACAGTTTCTTATCTGCAAACCTTTTGCACTCTCCCTGTCCCCTTTTCTCACGTCTGAATGTGTGTGTAGAGATGTGTAGAACCCTAGCCCCTAATGTCAAATATATAGGAAGCTATCGGGCTTCAGAATTAATCTTATATTAATTCTAAATTAATACAATATCATATATTGCATAATTTAATAAGAAACTAATTAAATAAATATGGTTTATATTAAATCTGTCCCACAGATTTAATTCACCTATTTATTTAATTTAAAATAAAGATAAGACAGAATTATATTTGATTTATTCTCATAAATTAAATTTGAGATATCTTATCAATTTGAATTTCAAATTCAAATAGATCATATCCATTTAAATTCAAATTCAAAAGTGATAGAGATTTAATTTATCCTTATAAATTAAATCTTACAAATATCTCTTATATTATATATAATATATATATACAAATTTATATATATATAAAATATATATCCACCCTAGATTATTCATTGAATCTAGACATCTCTTATATTTAATGAATCTGGACATCATAGCTCGCATTGGGCTGTTTTGTGTGCGACCATGTAGGCCCGTATGAAGTTGGCAGTGGCCCAGTTACTATACTGACCCACAAGTCGTAAGCGGCCTCTAGCAAGGCATTACAACTACCCAAAACATATGAGGATCGATAAACGATGTAACATTTCATACAACCATATCACGTCCCTTTTGTCACATGATATTTCGGTCAAGGATGAGGCATGGAGAACGTCATCCTCCTGTTCCTGACCGTTACTTTCTTGATCCCTGAGTAGTCTGAATATAGAAATGGAACTACCCTTCCATTCCAGTATGGCCATACATTTCTCAGACTCACTCATCGAGGGGCCCAGCAATATCTCTCTACGAATGTGAGGGACAAATTCCATCTTGACCATTCACATTCCTCCGCATGAAAAACCACTAAGCCCGAACATAGCCTTTATGATCATTCGGTCAAAAGTAACTTTTGACTAGGTCAAAGCTGAGCGTTTGTCATGTAGGAATCCATGATGATCTCAGGTCAAAGGGCATAGTGACATGGCTTGTATATGAGAGAAGCTTATGACTTGACCCATGCAGCTCTCTCATAGCGGGTCGGTCCAACACCTTGTACTCTTACATGTGCTTATGACTTTGATTTATATCTCTATATATCTTCAAAGTCATATCGGTCTTATTTCATCTCTGCTCCCGCATAGATGACCGACCAGGGACATTTAGGATAAGATCACGAGTTATCCAAGGATTGTCATCATAGTAAACATGCAAATAATATGATAACATAATTAAGAAATTCATAAATCAACAATGTTCATAAGGTAATGATTGGCCCCTAGGGCATAATCTCCAACACTCTGATCCAGCTCAAGTACTCTGATGGCTCGATTCCCAAGAAACAGCCCTTGGCAAATTACCAAAATACCCCTGAGTGCCCTTTCTTGCGCTATCTTAGCCCTAAGGGTAAAATCATCATTTTACACCTTTCTGTACCCTGTCAGGGTATATACTGACTCTAAGTAACTTTATCTGTATGTGCCTTGGCTCCTGGGCCTGTCCAGAATGACCAAAATGCCCTCCATTCATCTATTACTCTTTAGTACAACACAGGGGCATTTTCGTAATTTCGCACTTTTCCGGGGTTCTGCTGGACACTAGCCCACCTATAAGTCCAAGGGTCTTACTGGGCCTTTGATGGCGCCATTATTGGGCCTTTCAGGGTCAATTACCTTCATGGCACGTATTACGAGGAATCCTCCCTTGTCAATGATTATTGAATATTTTATCTATTATTCACCGTTTATACACATATCCGGACACCGGCTCCTTCTGTCCGATACACTGGCCTGCGGTGTTCAGGCATCCCTATGAGTCATATGAGTCATCTGACTGAGATCATCCAAACTCATTCAGTCCCTTTTCAAATACCGATAAATCTCCCTATCGGATACCCGGAGGCCTCACACTCCCGTCTGAATTTCCTAATTTGCGAATAACTTTTTCTACAGGCCTCCTATCGGTATTCTGTCAGTTTCCTGACATCCGCCCCATAAGGGCGCATCATCCTGTAATTTCTTACTTACATCTGATTTCTAGGATATCCGGTAGGAATTTTTATAACTTTTAGACTATCAGATCAATTCTGGCTATCTGGAGTCTTGAAAAATTCCTGTATTAAGCCAGATTACCGAGCATCACTTGCACTCTCTACTGGTGAAATCTGGGACTGAAATGCTTTCGGGCAGTCCAAACCACTTCCGGCCTGACTTTCTTTAATTACAATTTAGCCCTAGGAAACTTTTCTTCTTTTCATTTAAGTCCCTTTTTACTTGGCTAAAATTACACTTAAGGACCCCACATTTTTGTCTACTTTTCTTTTTGGCCTTGCACTTTTTCATAATTGCATCTAAGTCCCTTCCTTTTCTTTTCTTTACTTTACTAGGTCTAGAGGCATTATTGTCTTCTCATATCTTACCAGAGTATATTCTCTGACCCTGGTCAACTATCCAGATACCCCTTCTTGACTGTCTAACCTTAGCCAAATGACCAAAATACCCTTTACTCATTCTTCAGTTATTCTATAACATAAGGGTATTTTCGTCATTTTGCACATTTTTCCCGGACATCGGCCCCTCTTACCACTGAACTGATATTATGGGCCTGGGCCTTCCCTGGTGTCACTATGGGCCTTAGAAAACACTGTATGGCCTCTAGCCATAGTCCGATCATCTCTATTTGGACTGCTCTTCCTTTACCGATTATAACTGTAAATTTTCATCTTCGATAATTTTTACAGAAAAATCGGGACCTCAAATCAAAATTCTGTGTTGCGTCATTCAATCTGGAATCTTTTTCTCTATCTCCCGATATTTTCAGATATTTTATCCGGACTGGGTTATTTTTGGCTGAAAGTACACTCCCGCGCACACTTTTCAAAAATGACCATTCTACCCTTGGTCACATTTCTAATTCTTTCATACACATAGAGACCTCATATGCACATTTCACAGTTTAGTGAAATGATCAGCATAATTTTCTCTATTTTCTGGCAAAATATGGTACTCATCGGCTACCAGCCCGATCTTTCCCATAATTACGATTATGCTCTTGAATTCTCTTTCTGGCATCTCTAGGCCTAAAAATTGGGGTGTTACATTTCTACCCCCCATAAAAATAAATTTTGTCCTCGAAATTTACTTAGTACCTTAATCAACTATCCTGGATATAGCTCCTCTGCATATCCTTTCCTGGTTTATGACTAAGGCTTGGGGCATTTATCCTCTTATACTTATGGACAACCCATTGAACTTGTGAGTAGTGTCCATTTCTTTCATATCTTATCCCTCAGAATTTTGATGTATTCTGGGGTCTACATCACCCCTCTTACACTTTGCTAATCTCTCAGGAGAGATATTATTTTTCTGACTTTCTTTCTCCTGATACGATATCATAACCCAGATAACTTCTCTGACTTTTCTTAACTGTTCTCATAACTTCATGCATCTATGCCAAACTTTTGTGGCATTTGCACCTTTTCTTATCCCTTCTTAGGGCTTAACTATCGTTAGGCTACTCTTGCCTTAGCACCTTTCGTGCCACTGGGTTAGGGCTAGGTTACTATTCTTATAGCTCAAGCCCTAGTATTCTTTCATAGAACTACGTTCTATCTTTACCTTGCCTTCTGGACTTTTATTACCACTTCCTTTAGATCAGAAAAGAACTCTTCATTATCCACATCATTATCTAGGCTTATAGTTCCTTACAGCTCAGTCGCCCTTACCGCTATGGTTCTTCTTAACCATTCTTATGGTCTATCTTAGGGAATATTGGAGACTCCGTCTGGGGTAAGAGCAAATACCTTGTCAGCATTCTTAGGGCAACCTCTTGCAAAGTGGCATTTCTCACCACAACTGCTTTGCCCTGCTTGACACTCCCATGTGCCAATGCTCTTTCTACCATTTTGACATCTCTGCTCTCCAACCAGATCATTACTTTGACCAGTTTCCTGTCTGAACTATCGCTTCTTTCTCTTGCTATTGGCTTCACAACTTGAGCTACCTCCCAGAGTTCTCTTAGCCAATGCTTTTCTATTCTCTATTCACAGGGAATTCTCTTTTCTGCTTCTCAGGCATACTTCTACAAAACTTTGAATATCAGTACTCAGATTTGGACTTGGACTCCGTCTTTGTTAAGGAAAAACTAAGTTTAGTCTGCCTATAATAGAGGCTATCTGAGGAAAATCATTGTAAAATAATTTCTCTGGGTGAGTTTATCAACTAGTGAAGCTTCCTCACCTTAACTTCGTCTTTGGCATTCATCATCCCAAAGAGATATTACATTGTACACATATCTTCATGGCTCATTACTTTCCTCAGGTTAGGTCTAACTACGACCTCGGGATCTAACTGCGATCAACCGTTAGCATCTTTAGAATCCAACTGCGACTTTGAAGCTGTTAGGATCTATCTGCGATCCTGGAGCCATGCTAGGATCTAACTGTGACCCTCCAGAATCTAACTGCGATTCTGTTGTACTGTATATCTCCCAAAAATCTTAAACCAACAGACTAAGTTATAAGGTTAACTGCTTCCACCTGTTGATAACTCCATAAATATTTGAAATTTTTTTATAGCCTCATATCCTTTACCCAGACTTTACTTACTTTCTCTCTTACTTAGGAGTTCCTTCTCATTTCTCAACCTGTGCTCTAACTGCGAGCAATCTGTACCAGATCCAACTCTTATCTTAAGAGTGATCTAGAAACAATCCCTTTATTGTTATCTATTTCTCTTTTTGTACACCATTCCTTTCAATAAAAATGGCCCTGAGTACTGTATTCACAAGCCTATAGAAATACCTGAGTAACCTTAATCATAAATCATATCTGAATATCATAACTTATCGTCCCATCAATTGAGACTAGCTATCATCCTCAATACATTCATATCATCCTCATATCATATGGTATGGGAGCAACATACTTTCTCATAACTTTCTCATCTCATATATGTACTCATATATACTCTACCCTGCATGTCATCATTTGACAACTGCAAGAAGATGCAACTATCATAACTTATGGCAACATAAGCCATATCATCACCATATTTAGCTCAACCATCCATCATTCATCATAATAATCTAAGTAAGCCTCAAAACATATTTCTTTTATCATATTGCCTATCATATCCTGAAACATCTGTCTATTTCACTTTGGCTACCACACTACCCTCTTACCAAGTTATAGACTCAACCCTTCATTACTCTATCTCATATAGGATATAGGGGAGTCACCTTATCTCCTAACTGTGGCTACCTCTTTACTATCTCTTAACTTCTTCTATCTATCCATCAGTCCTAGTCTACTCTTGATCGGACTATGGTTCCTTATTGGTCTTTCTTTTCACCCTAGCGAACTTGAGTCGCCTGGATCTCATTCATCATCTCTCACTATTACCTCTGTTCTCTAGGGTATTCTCCCCTAGGTCTACTACTTCTCCGTGATGGAATCCCTCTACTCAGGGAACATTTAGCTCTTTATCTATTAACCATCACGTCTTTACCGTTAGGCCATGTACTAGGATCATTCCTAGGCAAATCTCATTCTAGCTTTTAGGTCTTCTATTTAGATTAGCTGAATAAAACCCCTATAATGTAGATCTGTTCTTAGTTATCACATAGAGGATCTACTTTTACACATTGTCTTAAACTGATCTTTCTTACCTCAGTACCTTTGTATTGTCTAGCCTACCATATGTTATTCCAATCTTCTAGCTGATGGACTTCCGCAAGGTTGGTACCTTCATTATCATATGGCCTCTACCATCTTTGTTGTGAGCTGAGAACTGCATAGTCGTAACTCACATGCTCTGCGACTTTTAGTCGCGACTGTCATACACTACTCGTCACGACCTGGCATTTCTGTGTCCTTTAGTCACGACCTATCTCTCATAATGTCGTGACCTGGACTCCTTTCAGCCATAATATAAGTTTTAACGCTCAAGGGTTTGACTAACCCTATCTATCTTGTATATGTTTTCTCTACTTCCTACTTTTAAAACCTGTAATCATATTCATCTGCATACATAGGCAACATACTAGGTATAGGGTAGCTCAATAGTGTGCACACTGGACAATACAATCCAATCACTTACAGGATTTATTTATTCATTAGCCAGTGGAAACAGAACACAAATAAATCCGTACCTTAATTTGGCGCAGGAGACTTTCTTATCTCATTGCCAGTCAGGGCATATACTCTTCCCTGAGTCGGGTATCTTTCGCCTGTCGTGTTCTATGGACACTTCCTAGCATAATGTCCAGGCTTTCCACACCTATAGCATAACCCTTGACCTATTGGACAAGGCCTCGTACCATGGTCTCGACCACAGTTTCCACATATATTAGGCCTTGGTTGCCTACTGACTTCTCTTGACCCGCTACCTGGCCTACTTCCCTATCTCTTATTAACTTCTGACCCATATGCTGGCCCATTTCTCTTCTTACTATTTCCTCTTAAGGAACCTGGTGTCATCACTCTTGATGTAGCAGGTTCACTCTTTTCTGGATATTGCACATTTTTCTCTGTGATCCTGCATACCTCTACTGCTTCATTAAACCTTCATATCTGTCTAGGAAAAACCTTTTCCTTTAATGTAGGGTTTAACCCACGAGTTAACTTCTCAGTGGTACACCTCTCATTATTCATACAGCATACGTAAGTGGAATATCGTGAAAGACGGATGAACCTAGCAAGATAATCATCAAAGGGTTCTTGCTCACCCTGCCTTAATATCAAAAATTATGCTTCACGTTCATCCCTTACTGACTGTGGAAAATATTTCTCGTTGAACTGCTCAAGAAATGTCTCCCATGTAAGTGAAATATTTCTTGAGTGCATAATCACTTCTGTATTCCTCCACCACCTATCCATATCTTTCCTAGCTTGTAAACTGCCAGCTGGGCCTTTCTTTCAGTGGGACATTCTAAAATCTTAAAGATTTTCTCTAACTGGCTAACCCAATCCTCAGCTACTTGGGTGTCAAAAGTCCCTTCAAACATGGACGGATTAACTTATGGAATCGTTCTATCCATGTTTGCAGACTTTTCTGGTTATTGTCATTTCCTATAGACCCCTGATGTCTATTCATTCCAGTCTGCTCATGATCTGGCTGAGGTTCAGGTTCTATACCATTCTCTGGTACTACCTCCTTCTCAGACTGCTGTAAGCTAGCAACTGCAGCAGCAACCGCCGTAGCCATAGCAGAATCTCGTTCTTGATCTTGGCGAGCCTGGGTTTCCAGCATCTCATTTATTGCATGTTGTTGCTGTTCTAGCCTATCTAGAATAATTTGCATAGGGTTTATCTGATTATTAGTACCCTCATCCCGAGGCTCTACCACCTCCGGGTCTAACCGTTCTTCTTGTATTAACCATAACTTCTACTTCTTTTTCTAGAATTGGGAAATCCAGTCATATATATGCACAACAATCTACGTACATATGTAAAACATTTAGGATAACCCATACCACATACCACACATCTTAACTATTTCAGAGCATTACTGAGCCAGAACCTTCTGTTCTGTGCCAGAATCTTATGCTCTGAACCAGAGCCCTTTCTGGTCTATGCCAGAACCTTCGGCTCTGATACCAAAATGAAATATCCTTACTTTCGTATGTTTTAGGGACCATTTAGTAGCATTTAGAACCACTTTCAAGGTCATTGAAGCCCAATTTCTCAATCTGGAGTTTTACTCTTATCGAGTACTATTTACTATGCAAATTTCAGATGAGTGACTTAACTTCGAAAAATCATAACTAATTCTATAAAAATAGAAATGGAGTGATTCCAATTGATACTTGAAGCTAACTCAATTATATTTCAGGGAAAAATCACTTGTTGACCATTCATTGACCAAGTCAACGTCAGTCAACGTTTCAACTTTACTGTTCATCCAACATTTTTTCCCTGAATCCAGCATTCTGGTCCCAAATTTGATAATTTATATCTCCTTGTGTAGACATCCAAATGAGGAATTATTTATATCAAAACAAAGCTTGGTATGTCTACTATTTACCATAAAAGTTTCATACATTTATTCATCCATTTACTATTTTTAATCATTTATCAAACATGACTAGATCACCACGTGTTACTGTTCACAGTGGTAAATTTCAGCATTTCTACTTTGCATACATATGCATACATCCATCATACATCAGTCAAGCATGCCAAACAACACTTATTATTAATTAATAAGTTGTTTTACATCTGGGTATGTACAAAATTTTCCATATCTCTATTACATCTTTTCCTGCCTGAAATCCGGGAGCATAACCGCTACGCTTCATCTTCAGAAAGTAACTGATCTTGTACCGATTCGGTAATTCCCGTGAGAACTACCATTCTACATAAGTACCCAGGAAAGACTGGATGAACCAGCTAGGTCCACTCACTTCCAGCCTCCTTAGACAGTACCTACGTACACAGTACGTATCAACTGCTCTCCTTATCTTGTCATAATTTCGGCAGCATAACGGCGTCTCTTAAAATTACCAAAATTCATTTTGACATAACCTCCCCTGTAATGGTTTACTTATTGGGATGATATTCGGGGGAACCTCAGTAGTAATAATCATAACAATATATGTAATGCAGAGTGACTGTGCTTGCTTCTGGTTGTGTACAGATAAGTATGCCGCATGCTTCCATGCTTAATAACATATGATCATAGCATTATAGCAGAGCTTCAGACATAACATATAAGACAACAATCCAACCAAACAATAGCACAACAAATCACAAAGCCATTACATAAAAGCTAGGATTAGTTACTACCTCAAGAGCTTAGCAGAGCTCTACTATCTCTATACTGCTTCCAGCTCCTCCAGAACTTCCTTTCTTTCTTCCTCTCACTTTCTCTCTCTAGCACTTCCCCCTCTCTCTTAAAGGCTCCTTGGCCGTGGCATATGAATGAATGGGGGGTATTTATAGTTTTGGTCAATGGAATTCTTGTAATTTTGAAGCCATCTGATCCTGTGGTCCTGGTTTTTTCCGGAATTTCCTATTTTCCTTTATTCCTCTTACTGCATCATGCATGACATCATCTCAAAGCCACCTCATGGGACACCTCATCATGCACATTTCTCACATGGCGAAATTGCAAGCTTCTTGGACACCTCATCAGCTGACTCAGCAGTTCCAGTCCAATCCAGTACAGGTCCGGTCCGATTTCCCATAAACTGGACTCACCGGCTAAGATTGTGCCACATGTCCTTAACTTTTCTTCTCCCTCTAAGATGACGCCATGTGGCATCTAGAAGGGACCTTTCACGCCTTCCAATGCTATCCAGATAAGTCTGGACTTTATCTGATCACCTCCTCGGTTATCACGCCGACCGAGTAACTTTACTTTATTGAAACAGCATTAAAATAGTATTTTAATGCCACTTTTTCCCACATATCACTGTTACTACGTTTTTGGGCTCTAGGAATATCATCTTGGGTCTCTGATCCAGCTCAAGTACTCTGATGGCTCGATTCCCAAGAAACAGCCCTTGGCAAATTACCAAAATACCCCTGAGTGCCCTTTCTTGCGCTATCTTAGCCCTAAGGGTAAAATCATCATTTTACACCTTTCTGTACCCTGTCAGGGTATATATTGACTCTAAGTAACTTTATTTGTATGTGCCTTGGCTCCTGGGCCTGTCCAGAATGACCAAAATGCCCTCCATTCATCTATTACTCTTTAGTACAACACAGGGGCATTTTCGTAATTTCGCACTTTTCCGGGGTTCTGCTGGACACTGGCCCACCTATAAGTCCAAGGGTCTTACTGGGCCTTTGATGGCGCCATTATTGGGCCTTTCAGGGTCAATTACCTTCATGGCACGTATTACGAGGAATCCTCCCTTGTCAATGATTATTGAATATTTTATCTATTATTCACCGTTTATACACATATCCGGACACCGGCTCCTTCTGTCCGATACACTGGCCTGCGGTGTTCAGGCATCCCTGTGAGTCATATGAGTCATCTGACTGAGATCATCCAAACTCATTCAGTCCCTTTTCAAATACCGATAAATCTCCCTATCGGATACCCGGAGGCCTCCCACTCCCGTCTGAATTTCCTAATTTGCGAATAACTTTTTCTACAGGCCTCCTATCGGTATTCTGTCAGTTTCCTGACATCCGCCCCATAAGGGCGCATCATCCTGTAATTTCTTACTTACATCTGATTTCTAGGATATCCGGTAGGAATTTTTATAACTTTTAGACTATCGGATCAATTCTGGCTATCTGGAGTCTTGAAAATTTCCTGTATTAAGCCAGATTACCGAGCATCACTTGCTCTCTCTACTGGTGAAATCTGGGACTGAAATGCTTTCGGGCAGTCCAAACCACTTCCGGCCTGACTTTCTTTAATTACAATTTAGCCCTAGGAAACTTTTCTTCTTTTCATTTAAGTCCCTTTTTACTTGGCTAAAATTACACTTAAGGACCCCACATTTTTGTCTACTTTTCTTTTTGGCCTTGCACTTTTTCATAATTGCATCTAAGTCCCTTCCTTTTCTTTTCTTTACTTTACTAGGTCTAGGGGCATTATTGTCTTCTCATATCTTACCAGAGTATATTCTCTGACCCTGGTCAACTATCCAGATACCCCTTCTTGACTGTCTAACCTTAGCCAAATGACCAAAATACCCTTTACTCATTCTTCAGTTATTCTATAACATAAGGGTATTTTCGTCATTTTGCACATTTTTCCCGGACACCGGCCCCTCTTACCACTGAACTGATATTATGGGCCTGGGCCTTCCCTGGTGTCACTATGGACCTTAGAAAACACTGTATGGCCTCTAGCCATAGTCCGATCTTCTCTATTCGGACTGCTCTTCCTTTACCGATTATAACTGTAAATTCCCATCTTCGAGAATTTTTATAGAAAAATCGGGACCTCAAATCAAAATTCTGTGTTGCGTCATTCAATCTGGAATCTTTTTCTCTATCTCCCGGTATTTTCAGATATTTTATCCGGACCGGGCTATTTTTGCCTGAAAGTACACTCCCGCGCACACTTTTCAAAAATGACCATTCTACCCTTGGTCATATTTCTAATTCTTTCATACACATAGAGACCTCATATGCACATTTCACAGTTCAGTGAAATGATCAGCATAATTTTCTCTATTTTCTGGCAAAATATGGTACTCATCGGCTACCAGCCTGATCTTTCCCATAATTACGATTATGCCCTTGAATTCTCTTTCTGGCATCTCTAGGCCTAAAAATTGGGGTGTTACATAATTGCTTTGGCCTATTTTCCCCACTCCCCCACATAAAATTTTGATGGTCTCTCCAGCCAGGATTATATGTGTTGGAGTATAGGTCTTTCTTCTGGTATTGGTGGTCTCGCCCTTGATACATTGCTTCTACTTCTTCATACTGTCTATCACATGTACTTGTAGCATGCACCATTGAACCGCATGACTCATGATAAGACACATTTTGTATATTGTCACATCCTTATTTTTACATATCTTAAGGACCATTCAGTAGCACTTAGAACCACTTTCAGGGTCATTGAAGTCTAAACTCTTAATCTGGAATTTTATACATATCGGGTACTGTTCACTATGGCAAATTCCAGATGAGTGACCTGACTTTGAAAATTCATAACTAATTCTAGAAAAATCGAAATGAAGTGATTCAAATTGATACATTAAGATAACTTAATTATATTTCAGGGAAAAATCATTGGTTGACCATTCCTTGACAAATTCAACACGGGTCAACGTTTCAACTTTACTGTTCATCCAATGACTTTCTCCTGAATCCAGCATTCTGGTCCCAACTTTAGTAATTTATATCTTTTCGTGTATACATCCAAATGAAGAATTATATATATAAAATTAAAGCTTAGTATGTCTAATATTTACCATAAAAATATCATACATTTATTCAACCATTTACTATTTTTAATGATTTACCAAACATCAATTCGTCTCCACGGATTACTGTTCACAGAGTCATTTTTCAGCAACTAACCTTACATATTAATGCGTACATACATCATATATCAGTCAAACATGCCAGATAACAATCATTATTAAATAATCAACTGTTATACATCAGTGCATGATTAACATCCTCATATTTCTATTACATTTTTCGTTGTCCAAAATTCGGCAGCATAACTGCTACATTCCTTCTCTAGAAAGTAACCGATCTTGTACCGATTCGGTAATTCCCGTAGGAACTACCATTCTACGTAAGTACCCAGGAAAGACTGGATGAACCTGCTAGGTCCACTCACTTCCAGCCTCCTTAGACAGCACCTACGTACACAGTATGTATCAGTTCCTTTCTTTGTTCCTTTTTTGTTGCCAGAATTTCGGCAGCCTAACTGCGTCTCTTAAAATTTCCAAATTTTATTTTGACAGAACCTCCCCTGTAATGTTATATATGGGAATGAGATTTAAAAGAATCCCAGTAGCAACAATCATAACAATATATGTAATGTAGTGTGACAGTGCTTGCTTGTGATTGTGTACAGATAAGTATGCTGCATGCTTCAATATTCAATAACATATGATCATAGCATTGTAATAGAGCTTCAAGCATAACATATAAGATAACAATCCAACCAAACAATAGCACAACTGTAACATCCCAGTTTTCAGGCCTAGAGATGCAGAGATAGCCTAAGATTAAGAGGCTACTAGTCCCCTTTTTAGCAGAAGTCCCAGAGGAACGTAAAGAGTTTCAGGGATTGAGCTGCGAGTAAGTAAAGGTACGGGGACTTATGTGTAAACAGTGGAAGTCCAAGGGGTAAATGGCCATTTGGGGATGATGTAAAGGTCAAAGGTTCAAGAGCTGACGATTTGGTCGCGACTGTAGATAGTTGTGGTCGCGACTAATACTTACAGAAAGAAGTTGGTCGCGACTAGAGTGTATTATGGTCGCGACTAATAATGGCAGAAAGGTTTAAACGCGAAGAGAAGATGTGTGGGTCACGACTAATGAGTAGAATGAGCCTGGTTGTGACTAAAAAGTGATGTGGTCGCGACGAAAGACTGTTATGGTCACGACTAAAGAATGTTGTGGTCGTGGCTAATGAACCAGAAGGTGTTAAGTCGCGATGAGATGATGGCTAGGTCGCGACTAGTGACTAAAGTAGTGCCAAGCGTATGGGCCAAGAGTGGTGAAGGTCCAAATGAGATAGTTACCCGGTTAGAGATAGACCGGAGGCAGGAGGTCAGATACAGGAAAGGTTATCTGAAAACCATGAGGTGGACTGATAAGGTATCCTCATGGAACCCACAAGATGCCACATGGCATTAGATTAGTGATTCAGTAACCTTTCAGTAGAGTAAAGTTACTCGGTTGGCACGAAAACCGAGGAGGTGATCAGATAAGTCTGGGACTTATCTGGATAGCATTGGGAAGCATGCAAGGTCTCTTCCAGTCGACACATGGCATTAGTCTGAAGAAAGCAGATAAAGCTGAGGGCACGCATTACGAGGCAGGAGACTGGACCGGTGAGTCAGCTGCTGAGGTGTCCCAGAATTTCAGCATGTGATAAATGTAGCGCTGAGGTGGCATACTGAGGTGTCCCGATGATGTCATGCATGATGCAGTAAAGGAGGAATTAAAGAAAATAGGAAAATCCAGGAAAAACCAAGACCGCAGGATCAAAGTTCATGGTAATTACAGAATTGCCATTGAAGGCAATTATAAATACCCCCCCTTGCCTTCCATTTCATTCACGCATGGAGAGGAGTAAGGGAGAGAAAGAAGAGAGAGAAGGAGAAGGAAGGAAGAGAGAAAGGACAAAAGGAAGTAAGTAAGTCCTGGCGGAGCTGGAAGCAGAATAGAGATAGTAAGGTTCTGCTGAGCTAGCTAGGTAGTAACTAATCCTAGCTTTTATGTAATGGCTTTGTGATTTGATGTGCTATTGTTTGGTTGGATTGTTGTCTTATATGTTATGTCTGAAGCTCTGCTGTAATGCTATGATCATATGTTATTAAGCATGGAAGCACGCAGCATACTTATCTGTACACAATCACAAGCAGGCACTGTCACTCTGCATTACATATATTGTTATGATTGTTGCTACTGAGATTCCCCCGAATCTCATCCCCATCCATAACCCATTACGGGGAGGTTATGTTGAAGTAGATTTTGAGAAAGCCAAGAGACGCCGTTATGCTGCCGAAGTAAAGACTGAACATCAGTATATGATAAGTACTGTGTACGTAGTGCTGTCTAAGGAGGCTAGAAGTGAGTGGACCTAGCCGGTTCATCTAGTCTTTCCTGGGTACTACGTAGAATGGTAGTTCTCATGAGGGGATTACCGAATCAGTACAGTTCAGTTCTTTGTACAGATGAAGCGTAGCGGTTATGCTGCCGGAGTTGAGGCAGAAAGAGATGTAATGAGATAGAAAGATTATGTATATGCTCTGTTGTGTATGCCATGCTGTATGACATTATGTTATTCAATGATAAGTATTGTTTGGCATATTCAATTTACGTAGGGTAAATTAAGGGGAAATTCGCAGGTCCTGAGGCAGCAGTGTTCTGACCTCAGTTTGACCTAGTAAACGAAGGATTCTGGCCACGAGATTTGGTGAGCCGGTAGTACATATCTGGGGCATTCCGTGGATAGGTATTAAGCCTCATTTGGATGTGTAGAAGGTGAGAAATCAGTTCTCAAAGTAAAGGTTCAGAGTAAGGAACTTAGGAGTAAAAGTTCAATCTCTGGACTTAGGTACAGCTGAAATTACTTCCGCAAGTGTACTCTGAGGAGTATAAAGGAGGATGTTTCAACAACAATTCACAAAGACATTACATAAAAGCTAAGATTAGTTACTACCTCAAAAGCAGAACTTCAGAACTTCTCTACTGCTTCCAACTTCACCAGAACTTCCTTTCTTCTTTCTTTTCTCACTTTCTCTCTCAAGAACTTCCTTCTCTCTCTATTTCTTGCTCTTGCCTATGGGAATGAAGAGCTAGGGGGTATTTATAGTTTTAGTCAATGGCATTCTTGTAATTTTGAAGCCATCTGATCCTGTGGTCCTAGTTTTTTCGGAATTTCCTATTTTTCTTTATTCCTTTTACTGCATCATGCATGACATCACCCAATGCCACCTCATGGGACACCTCACCACCCACATTCTTCACATGGAAAAAATGGAGAGGAGAAAAGCCTTCTGGAAGCTTTCCGGTCCAATCCGGTACCGGCCCGATCCGTCGCCTCGAAAACTGGACCGTTTTCTGAATCTACTTTTTCTGAAAACCCATATTATATATTCTGACCTTACATTTAGTATCTAGACCCTTTATATCATTAACATTTTAATACTGGGTCTAAGCTCAATTACAGATCCCCTGTGAAATGACCAAAATACCCCTGGGTGCCCTTTCCTGCACTATCTTAACCCTAAGGGCAAAATCGTCATTTTACACCTTTCTGTACCTCATCAGGGCATATACTGACTCTAAGTAACTTTATTTGTATATGTCTTGGCCTCTAGGCCTGTCCAGAATGACCAAAATGCCCTTCATACGCCTATTACCCCTTTTATACAACACAGGGGCATTTTCGTAATTTCGTACTTTTCCGGGGTTCTGCCGGACACTGGCTCACCTATCAGTCCAAGAGTCTTATTGGGCCTTTCTGGGTCCACTACCTTTATGGCACGCATTTCTAGGAATCTTCCTCTAGCATAGTTCATTGAATATTTTATTATTATTTACCGTTTATACACATTTCCGGACACCGGCTCCTTCTGCCAGATACACTGCCCCACTGTGTCTGGGCAGCCATTTGGGTCATAACGAGCATATGACTGTTGTTACCCGACCTCATTCAGTCTTAGTTTAAATACCGATAAATCTCCTTATCAGATCCCTAGAGGCCTCATACTCCCGTCTGGATTTTCTAATTTGTGAATAACTTTTTCTACAGCCCTCCTATCGGTATTCTGTCAGTTTCCTGACATCCGCCCCATAAGGGTGCATCATCCTGTAATTTCTTACTTATATCTGAAATCTAGAGTATCCGGTAGAATTTTTTATAACTTTTGGACGATCAGTCCATTTCTGGCTATCTGGAGTCTTGAAAAATTCCTGTATTAGACTAGATTACCCGGCGTCACTTGCTCTACCTACTGGTGGGATATGGGGCTGATCGGAGTACGATCACTATTTTTGCCTATTTCCGGTCCAAGTTTTCATAATTACACTTTTGCCCCGGAAACTTTTCTTCTTTTCAACTAAGTCCCTTTATTTGTACATGGAAATCAGTACAGAAATTAAGGATATTACATATATGGTTTCTATGAAAATTTTGAGAGTTTTTATTATGACTTTACCATTCATTTCATGCCTTAAATTATACTTTTGTGTATTACATGATTGTGCATGGCAATGTGCTAATTAAAGGGTAAAATGGTAAAATAACTATTCCAAACTGCATATATTCTGTTATCTACTGATTTAGACTTTTACAGTGAGCTTTTATGTTGAATTGCAGGTACTTTGGAAGAGAACAAGGACCAGGAAAGAAATCATAAGGCAATAAAAGTGAAATCACGCTTCTCACTATCTACTCGCGACCAAAGGGTCCTCCAGTCGCGAACTTTAATTCTTCTGGAAGATCCTTGTGTTCATAGGTCGCTACAAACAAATGGATATGGTCGCGACTAAAATGCGAAATCACTGAAATTGCGCATTTTGAATTAGGTCATGCGGTTATAAGAAGAGATGAAGGCTACCGTCAGGAGGAGGCTAGTTTTTGGACCTGATTAGGCTAAGAAGAAGTACTCGAGCGCTCTTTAAACACTTTCTCCACAGATTTCTACACATCTCTACACCATTCACCATTCATCTCTTCATCATTTCTTCATGGCATCACATCTGAACAACGATTGCAGTGCAGTAGAAGTCATGAGAAGCTAAACCTTTAGTCTCTTGGTGATGGATCAAATATCTTGAGTTCACGAACTGAAACGGGGAGTTTTTACTGTTCTAATTTGTGTTAATTTACATGTTATGATTGCTGCTAGATCTAGGGTTTTCATTCTATGTTTAAGGATTGAATATCGATTGATCATTCTCAAATTATATTGTTGTATTTGATTCTGGATGATTTGAACGTTGGATTTCAATTTAATATTTCAGTTTCGATTTTAAGAAAGTTGGGTTATTTTCAGCGATCGTTGCAAATCAATTCAATTGCTTGAAATCTAGGGTTTTCTGTCGACGACCATTCGAGGGCGTTCTCATCAATCAAGGTTTAATTACACGCTAAGTGGTTTCTAACAGTTCACTAATAGTTCTTAAACTAGCTTTGATTAAAGGAGTTTAAGGAATATTAGGGTTCTGGACTCAATCGATCGATTGAGGTTTTTCTTTGAGACTTAGTAATTTAAAACTCCAATTTACCATAAGATCAAGGATAGATAAGTTTTCATCATCAAGAGTCTGCCATTACATATTTCTCAAACAAACCAACTCTTTTCATCTCAATCAAAAATCCAAAAACATCTACTTTCCTGCACCTTTATTTTATTGCATCAAGCACCCAAAACCCCAAAACCATTTTTTCCCTTTACTCAGGTTTTCATTGATTTTGACATCCAATTTGCTAGGTTTATAATAGAAAGGCTCCTTGAGAAGAACGATAGGGTTATACCTTACACTACATTATATTGGGTGCAACTAACTTTATTTTGATGGCTCGGACTGCGATAATCCGAGACACTCGTCAACTCACATCCTATAACCAGTACTTGTGAGGTTCCCACTGCATGAACTTGTTTCGTAGACTGCATCTCTCTTTCAATTAAATTCATCCTATTTTCCATTCAGTTTCCTAGAGATGCTATTTTTGGTAAGATCTCATTTGAATTGCCCGAAGATGATGTGGGCATTCTCCTTAGATCTTCAGTCTGATGGTCTTTATTAGCCATTTTCTAAAATAACTCCTAACTTGCATCTGGAGTTTTATCTCTCAAAGACCCATTTGCTGCATTGAAGGACCCCTTGTTGTGAGGAAGTAGACCATCAAAGAAAATGTATACTAAATCAGCCTTCGTGATGTTATGATGGGGACATCGAGCCAACAAATTGATAAATCTCGTCCAATATTCATGTAATGACTCCCCATTCTGCTACAAAATATTTGTGATCTCTGATAAGACATATTTTGTATATGATTTTCAGGATATTTTTAAGAGTTTTATTGTAACTTTACCATTCATTTCAGGTCTTAAATTGTACTTTTGTGTACTACATGATTGTGCGTGGCAATGTGCTAATTAAAGGGTAAAATGATAAAATAACTCTTCCAAACTGCACATATACTGTTATTTACTAATTTGGACTTTTACAGCGAGCTTTTATGTTGAATTGCAGGTATTTTGGAAGAGAGCAAGGACCAGGAAAGAAATCACAAGTCAATGAAAGTCAAATCACGCGTCTGCACTTTTTCGTCGCGATCAAAGTGTCATCCCGTCGTGACCTTTATTTTTCAGCGGTCGTTGCAAACCAATTCAATTGCTTGAAATCTAGGGTTTTCGATTGATGACCATTTGAGGGCATTCTCATAATCTAGGGTTAATTGCAAGCTAAGTTGTTTCTAACAGTTCGCTAATAGTCTTTAAACTAGCTTTGATCCAAGGAGTTTAAAGAAGATTAGGGTTCTGGACTCAATCGATCGATTGAGGTTTTACTTAAGACTTAGCGATTTCAAACTCCAATATTCAATAAGAGCGAGGATAGATACGTTTTCATCATCAAGAGTCTTTCATAACCTATTCTTTCAACAAACCAACCAGTTTTCATCTTAATCAAAAATCCAAAAAAATCTACTTTTCTGCACCCTTATTTTATTGCAAATCAAACCCCAAAACCATTTTATCTCTACTCAGGTTTTCATTGTTTTTGACATCCAATTTGCTAGGTTTCCTTTAGAAAGGCTCCTTGAGAAGAACAATAGGGTTGTGCCTTATACTATATTATTGGGTGCAATTAATTTTATTTTGATGGCTCGGACTGCGACAATCAGAGAGCCTCATGAATGGCGCCGTTGTCGGGGAGCCAAGTAATTGTTTCCCTAGTAATTGTTTGTCGATTTCAATAGCTACCTGAGTCATTTTTCTTATTGTTTGCATTTTAGTTTTTAGTAGTTTTTAAATTGCATTGCGTTTTGCATTTTTCTGAGTTTCTGCAAAATTCAGTCTCTGTGACCTTAAGTCGCGACCTAGACTTATTTGAGTTGCCACAATTACTCTCTGTGACATTGAGTGGCGACCAAAACTCATTTGTGTCATGACCTGATTGCTTTTCTGTGAAATTTGATTGCTCTACGAAAACTAGTTGTGACATTTGAAACTGTTAGTAGCGACTGTTGCTCTCTGTGATATTAACTCGCGACTAAAACACTGTTGAGTCGCGACTAACTAAGACATTTTTCTGCTATAAAGTTTCTGATTGATTGTATTGATTGTTCTTGACTGTTTCTGCATTGCATGCGTAAAATAACTGAACCATTAGTGCCTTTTGAACCTGAAATTGAGAGAAGACTTAGGAAACTAAAGAGAGAATTTAGGGAATTTAGAGAAGAAGAAGCAAAATCTAGTTCCTCCTCTAGTATTCCAGAGTCTGAAACTGAACTGAATATGGCTGATCATAATGGGCATAATGGGAATGGAGAAAATGAAATACCTATGAATGTAGAGGATAATAGAAGTGTGAGGGAAATTAATCATTCGCATGTGAATTATGATCCTTATGGATTCTATACGGAAGAAGCTAACTTTGAGATTAAAGGAGCTTTGATTGCAGCCTTACCCAAATTTCATGGTTTTGCAGGAGAATGTCCACACAGGCACTTACAAACCATGCATATGATATGTTCCTCAATGAAGCCTCCAATGACTGCTCTGGATGATGTCTTAAAGGAGGTGTTTCCATTTCACCTTGGAAGGGAAGGCTAAGGAGTAGCTATAAAATTTGCCAACTCATTTCTCAACTCTTACATGGGATTAGCTGAAATCAACTTATCTTGAACAGTTTTTCCCAGCTTCAAAGACCACTCAAATGAAGAAGGAGATCACTAATATTCTGTAACAGGATGGAGAGTCTTTACATGAGTATTGGACGAGGTTTCTTAATCTATTGGCTAGATGCCCTCACCACAACATGACCAAGGTTGATTTAGTAGACATTCTCTTTGATGGTCTACTTCCTTATAATCAGGTTTCCTTGAATGCAGCAGTGAATGGTTCTTTGAGAGATAAGACCCCACAAGCAATTTGGTAGTTATTCCAGAAAATGGCTAATAAAGACCATCAGACTGGGGATCCAAGAAGAACAACCACCTCATCTTCGGGCAACTCAAGTGTAATCTTAGCTGAAATAGCAGCCTTGGGAAACCGAATGGAGAAGAGGATGAATCTGATTGAAAGAGAGCTTCATTCCACAAAACAAGTTCATGCAGTGGATACCTCACAAGCCTTAGTTACAGGATGTGAATCCTGTGGTTCAATGATGCATTCTATAAGTACATGTGATAGACAGTTTGAAGAAGTTGCAGAAATGTATCAAGGAAAAGAGAATAATTACCAGAAGAGAGACCCATACTCTAACACATATAATTCTGGATGGAGAGACCACCCAAATCAATTCTAAGGGGGTGGTAGGCCAAATCAATTCTAAGGGGGTGGTGCTTCTTCAAGCAACTACCAAAGTAATGCAAGGTCTATGGTTCCAACACAACCTAATGCCTTAGTGGCATCAAGGCCAGATTAGACCTCTCAATTGTTGAACAGTGTGGCAGCACAAATGAACAATATGGATGGTAGAATGACCACTATAGACCACAAGCTCAAGGAGAATGATGGCCAGTTCACCTCCATAGCTTCGATTCTCCAAAGTATGCAGAAAGATAATGCAGATGTACACAGAAAACTTGAAGAGTTAAGTTGTAAGAATGCAGATATCACAAGTCACTTAACTCAAGTTTCCAATACAGTCAGTGACATTCAAGGAAAGAGTAGTGGCAACATACCTTCAAACACTGTCATGAATCCAAGGGGTCTGAATGTTATATCTCTAAGAAGTGGAAGACAAGTGCACTTTGAAAAAGCTGAAACAATAGAAAGGGATGAAGAAGATGCTAAAATTGAGAAGTCATCTCTGCCACAGATACAAGTTGGGAAATCTGAAAACCTTAAGGCACAACAGCTCATGATTAAGAAGGGAACCCAAGAAGAGAACTCACAAGCCTAAGTGGAGATACAAGAGCTGCAACAAGAGGAAACAACAGTACCAAGTCCAGCATACAAATCTCCCTTTTCCTAAATCTTACTTTGCTAGAAAGAAAAAGATTGACCCTGATTTTGCTAAAGATTCTAACACTCTATTCAATAAGTTAGAAATAAACATCCCTATGGTTGAATTACTCAAGAGAAACCCTAAGTATGCTAAATTTTTAAAAGAATTGTGTGCTGATAAAAAGAAGTTTAGGCCTCTTGAGAGAATTCGAGTGCTAATTTGTCATCACTTTTTAAGGTTGAACTACCGGTTAAGTGCCAAGACCCAGGCTCCTACATAATTCTATGCACTATAGGAAATGTTCCTATTAAGGGAGCGTTGCTAGATCTATGGGCGGCCATTAATGTAATGCCTTGGTCAGTATACAAAGCCTTTGGTATTAACAATCTTAGAGACACAAATGTAGTGCTCCAGTTAGCTGATAGGTCAATTAGGTATCCTAAGGGAATCCTTGAGGATATTCTAGTACAGATCAAAGACTTAGTATTTGTAACATCCTGGAATTTCCTTAGATGAAAACCCTAAGTTTTAGTTAAGGAAATGATTAGAGAAATGTAAATTGAAACATCCTTCCTTAGACTCCTCAGAGTACACTTGCGGAAGTAATATTAGCTTGATTATATCTTAACTTAAGCCCAGAAATTCAAAATTTTACTCTTAAGTTCCTTATTCTGGACCTTTAATTTGAAAATTAATTTATCTCGTTCTACACATCCAAATGAGGCTTATAACCTATCCACGTAATGCCCCAGATGTGTACGACTAACCTGCCAAATTTCATAGCCAAACTCCTTTATTTACTAGGTCAAACTGAGGTCAAAACACTGCTACCTCAGGACCTGCGAATTTCTCTTTTAATTCATCATCCACAATCTGAACATGCCAAACAATATTCATTATTGAATAACAAAATGTCATACAACAAGGCATACACAAAATTCTCATATTTCTATTACAACTTTCCCTGCCTAAAATCCGGTAGCACAACCGCTGCATTCCTTCTGTACAAAGAACTGAACCGTACTGATTCGGTAATTCCCTCTTGAAAATTACCATTCTACGTAGTACCCAGGAAAGACTGGATGAACTGGCTAGGTCCACTTGAAACATCCTCCCTTAGACTCCTCAGAGTACACTTGCGGAAGCAATATTAGCTTGATTATATCTTAACTTAAGCCCAGAAATTAAAATTTCTACTCTTAAGTTCCTTATTCTGAACCTTTAATTTGAGAACTGATTAATCCCATTATACAATCCAAACAAGGCTTATTACCTATCCACGGAATGCCCTAGATGTGTACCACTGGCTCACCAAATTTCATAGCCAAACTCCTTCGTTTACTAGGTCAAACTTAGGACAAAACCCTGCTACCTCAGGACCTGCGAATTTCTCTTTTCATTTCTCATTCGCAAATTGAACATGCCAAACAATATTTATTATTAAATAATAAAATGTCATACAACAAGTCATACACAAAATTCTTATATTCTATTACATCTTTTCCTGCCCGAACTTCGGCAGTATAACCGCTAGGCTTCATCTGTACAAAGAACTGAACCGTACTGATTCGGTAATACCCTCATGAGAACTACCATTCTACGTAAGTACCCAGGAAAGACTGGATGAACCGGCTAGGTCCACTCACTTCCAGCCTCCTTAGACAGCACCTACGTACACAGTACTTATTATATTCTGATGTTCAGTCTTAAATTCGGCAGCATAACGGCGTCTCTCAAAATTCTTAAAATCCACTTCAACATAATCTCCCTGTAATGGGTTAGATATGGGGAATGAGATTCGGGGGAATCTCAGTAGTAAATAATCATAACAATATATGTAATGTAGTGTGACAGTGCTTGCTTGTGATTGTGTACAGATAAGTATGCTGCATGCTTCCATACTCAATAACATATGATCATAGCATTGCAGTAGAGCTTCAGACATAACATATAAGACAACAATCCAACCAAACAATAGCACATCAACTGACAAAGTCATTACATAAAAGCTAGGATTAGATACTACCTCAAAAGCTTAGCAGAACTCTACTATCTCTATACTGCTTCCAGCTCCGCCAGAACTTCTTTTATTCTTTCTTTCTCCTTCTCTCTCTTCTTTCTCTCTCTTTCTCTTGCCAAAACCGTGGGATGCATGAAATGGGAGGGGGAGGGGGTATTTATAGTTTCCCTCAATGGCATTCCTGTAATTTTGAAGCCATCCGAACATGTGGTCCTGGTTTTTCCTGGAATTTCCTATTTTCTTTTATTCCTTTTTACTGCATCACCAAGGACACCTCACCGGGACACCTCATCACCACATTCTTCACATGTCACAATCCCTGGACACCTCATCAGCTGACTCAGCATTTCCAGTCCAATCCAGTACCGGTCCGGTCCGATTTCCCACAAACCGAACTCAATGGCTGAGATTGTGCCACGTGTCCTTAACTTTTCTTCTGCCTCTAAAATGACGCCATGTGACATCTAGAAGGGACCTTTCACGCCTTCCAATGCTATCCAGATAAGTCCCAGACTTTATCTGATCACCTTCTCGGTTATCGTGCCAACCGAGTAACTTTACTTTACTGAAAAGTCATTAAATCATTATTTTAATGTCACTTTCCCCCTGAATCACTGGGCCTGCGTTTTTGGGCCTGGAATATCATCTTGGGTCTCTGATCCAGTCCAAGTACTCTGATGGAACGATTCCCAAGAAACACCCCTTGGCAAATTACCAAAATGCCCTTAGTCTCTCTTTCTTTACTTTATTAGGTCTAGGGGCATTATTGTCTTTTCCCATCTTACCAGAGTATTCTTTGACCCTGGCCAACTATCCAGATAACTTCCCTGGACTGTCTAACCTTAGGCAAATGACCAAAATACCCTTTACTCATTCCTAAGCTGTTCTATAACATAGGGGCATTTTCGTCATTTCGCACCTTTTTCCCGGACACTGGCCCCTTTTACCACTGGACTGATCTAATGGGCCTGGGCCTTCCCTGGTGTCACTAAAGGCCTTAGAAACACTATACGGCCCCCTGGCCATAGTCCGATCATCCCTATCGGGACTACTTTTCCTTTACCGATTATAACTGTAAATTTCCATCTTCCGGAATTTTTACAGAAAAATCGGGACCTCAAATCAAAATTCCGTGACTCCTCATTCAACCCGGAATCCTTTTCTCTATCTCCCGATATTTTCGGATATTTTATCCGGACCGGGCTGTTTTGGCCTGAAAAAGCGCTCACGCGCACACTTTTCCAAAATGACCATTTTACCCCTGGTCACATTTCTAATTCTTTCATACACATAGAGACCTCATATGCACATTTCACAGTTCCAGCCAGGAAAGACTGGATGAACCCAGTCCATATCAAGCTACCTGCAGAATTCCCAGGCTTAAGACTTAGGATATTCCTCACATTCCTCATTTTGAACCTAGGTGAACTATCCCGATTCTGTAGGTTAAAGACTTAACTCATCTTTAAATCCTAAAGGACTTAGCTCATCCCTCGGATTCCTACAAAATATAGGTAAGTAATCCGCCCATATCAGATTACTATCCTAGGACTACGGGTTTAGCAGCCTGCCCATATCAGACTACTTCCCAGTTCTTCTAGACCAAAAATCGGGATGTTACACATGGATCTCATTCATCATCTCTTACTATCATTTCTATCCTCTAGGGTACTCTACCCTAGGTCTATCACTTCTCTGTGATGGAATCCCTCTGCTTAGGGAACATCAGCCCATCACATCTCTAGCCTTAGGCCATGTCCTTGGCTCATTACTAGGCAAACATCATTCTAGCTCTTAGCTTTTCTATTCAGCCCAGCTGAATAAATCCTTTACAATGTAGATCTACTCCTAGTTATCACATGGAGGATCTACCTCATTTTAACTAGCTCATCATTAGATCTCTGTATATCTTAATCATGACCTGAGTATTGGCTAGTCGTGACTCTCATTCTCTATCACGACCATCTCCATCTACTCATCATGATTTAGCATCTCTGTCCTTTCATCGCGACCTAACTCCTCTCACGTTGCGACCTGGACCATTTTCCACACTAGCCGCGCACTGCCTCGTTACTCGTCGCGACCATAGGCCTCCTCACATCGCAACCTTAACTCTTCAGTCGCGACACAAGACCTTTCCCGTCGCAACCTTAGCTTTCTATGAATACCGTCGCGACCCTGGAACATACTTGTCGCGACCAACATTCTATCGTCGCGACCTTCACTCACATTAGTCGCGACTCGAGTGCCATTCTCACGCACTCAAGGGAAAATACTCTTTCTAAATCGGAGCATCACTGAGCCAGAACCTTCTATTCTGTACCAGAATCTTATGCTCTGAACCAGAGTCCCTTCTGGTCTATGCTAGAACCTATTGCTCTGATACCAAAATGAAACATCCTCCCTTAGACTCCTCAGAGCACACCCGCGGAAGCTATACTAGCTGTACTATTTGGTAATTCTCTCATTAGAACTACCATTCTACGTAAGTACCCAGGAAAGACTGGATGAACCGGCTAGGTCCACTCACTACCAGCCTCCTTAGACAGTACCTACGTACACAGTACGCATCATATCCTTGCTATATCCGCCAAAATTTTAGCAGCATAATGGCGTCTTTCAAAATTCTCAAAATCTACCTCGACATAACCTCCCTGAAATGGGTTATACAAGGGGATGAGATTCGGGGGAATCTCAGTAGTAATAATCATAACAGTATATGTAATGCAGTGTGACAGTGCTTGCTTGTGATTGTGTACAGATAAGTATGCTGCATGCTGTAACATCCCGATTTTTGGTCTAGGAGATCGGGACAGTTCGCCTAGGTTCAAAATGAGGAATGTGAGGAATGTCCTAAGTCTCAAGCCTAGGAATTCTGCAGGTAGCTTGATATGGGCTGGCTCCTGTGTAAGATAACCTGATATGGGCGGGTTGTCGAGCTTTTCAATTAACGATGACTCCTGAAGAGTTTAAGGGATGAGTTATTGAAAGAGAATTTCTAGAACTTAAGATGAAGGATGAGAAGATGAGAATAGATGCCAGAAAGAGAATGCAGGGGCAAAATCGTAATTATGGGAAAGATCGGGCTGGTAGCCGATGAGTACCATATTTTGCCAGAAAATAGAGAAAATTATGCTGATCATTTCACTGAACTGTGAAATGAGCATACGAGGTATCTGTGAGTATGAAAGAATTATGGAAAGTTTAAGGACAAAAAGGTGGGGTCCTTAAGTGTAATTTTAGCCAAAAAAAAAGGGACTTAAATGAAAAGAAGAAAAGTTCCTTGGGGCTAAAGTGTAATTAAAGAAAGCCAGGCCGGAAGTGGTTTGGACTGTCCGACGGCATTTCAGTCCCAGATTTCACAGGTAGAGAGAGCAAGGGACGTTCGGTAATCTGGCTTAATACAGGAATTTTTGAAGACTCCAGATAGCCAGAAATGGACTGATCATCCAAAAGTTATAAAAATTCATACCGGATATCCTAGATTTCAGATCTAGGTGAGAAAACACAGGATGATGCGTCTTTATGGGGCGGATGTCAGGAAACTGACAGAATACCGATAGGAGGCCTGTAGAAAAAGTTATTCGCAAATTAGAAAATCCAGACGGGAGTGTGAGGCCTTCGGGTATCCGATAGGGAGATTTATCGGTATTTGAAAAGGGACTGAATGAGTCCGGATAACCTCGGTCAGATGACTGATATGACTCACAGGGATGCCTGAACACCGCAGGCCAGTGTATCGGACAGAAGGAGCCAGTGTCCGGATATGTGTATAAACGGTGAATAATAGATAAAATATTCAATAATTATTAACAGGGGAAGATTCCTCGTAATGCGTGCCATGAAGGTAATGGACCCTGAGAGGCCCAATAATGGCGCCAACAAGGCCCAGTAAGACCCTTGGACTGATAGGTGGGCCAGTGTCCGGCAGAACCCCGGAAAAGTGAGAAATTACGAAAATGCCCCTGTGTTGTACTAAAGGGGTAGTAGATGTATGAGGGCATTTTGGTCATTCTGGACAGGCCCAGGATCCAAGGCACATACAGATAAAGTTACTTAGAGTCAGTATATGCCCTGACAGAGTACAGAAGGGTGTGAAATGATGATTTTACCCTTAGGGTTAAAATAGTGCAAGAAATGGCACCCAGGGGTATTTTGGTAATTTGCCGAGGGATGTTTCTTGGGAGTCGAGCCATCAGAGTACTTGAGCTTGATCAGGATCCAAGATAACATACCCAGAGCCCAAAAACGTAGGCCCAGTGATATGTGAGAAAAAGTGGCATTAAAATACTATTTTAATGCTGTTTCAATAAAGTAAAGTTACTCGGTCGGCACGATAACCGAGGAGGTGATCAGATAAAGTCCAGAACTTATCTGGATAGCATTGGAAGGCGTGAAAGGTCCCTTCCAGGTGCCACATGGCGTAATCTTAGAGGCAGAAGAAAAGTTGAGGACACGTATTACGGTGCAAGACTCTGGACCGGTACTGGATTGGACTGAACTGCTGAGTCAGCTGATGAGGTGTCCAGGAATTGTGACATGTGAAGAATGTGGCGATGAGGTGTCCCGGTGAGGTGTCCTGGATGATGTCATGCATGATGCAGTAAAAAGGAATAAAGAAAAATAGGAAAATCCAAGAAAAACCAGGACCACATGTTCAGATGGCTTCAAAATTACAGAAATGCCATCCATTAAAGCTATAAATACCCCCTTCCCCTCCCATTTTATGCATCCCACGTTTTTGGCAAGAAAGAAGAGAGAAAGAAGAGAGAGAAGGAGAAAGAAAGAAAGAAAGGAAGTTCTGGTGGAGTTGGAAGCAGTATAGAAGTTCTGGAGTTCTGCTTTTGAGGTAGTAACTAATCCTAGCTCTTATGTAATGTCTTTGTGATTTGTTGTGCTATTGTTTGGTTGGATTGTTGTCTTATATGTTATGCTTGAAGCTCTATTACAATGCTATGATCATATGTTATTGAATATGGAAGCACGCAGCATACTTATCTATACACAATCACAAGCAAGCACCGTCACTCTGCATTACATATATTGTTATGATTATTACTACTGAGATTCCCCCGAATCTCATTCCCATATATAACATTACAGGGGAGGTTCTGTCAAAATAAAATCTGGAAATTTTAAGAGACGCCGTTAGGCTGCCGAAATTCTGGCAACGAAGAAGGAACAAAGAAAGGAACTGATACGTACTGTGTACGTAGGTGCTGTCTAAGGAGGCTGGAAGTGAGTGGACCTAGCCGGTTCATCCAGTCTTTCCTGGGTACTTACGTAGAATGGTAGTTCCTACGGGAATTACCGAATCGGTACAAGATCGGTTACTTTCTACAGAAGGAATGTAGCAGTTATGCTGCCAGATTTTAGACAGGACGAGATGTAATAGAAATAAGAGAATTTGGTGTATGATTTGTTGTATGACATTTTATTATTTAATAATAAATATTGTTTGGCATGTTCAATTTGTGAATGGGGAATAAAGGGAGAAATTCGCAGGTCCTGAGGTAGCAGTGTTCTGGCCTCAGTTTGACCTAGTAAACGAAGGAGTTTGGCCACAAAATTTGGTGAGCCAGTGGTACACATCTGGGGCATTACGTGGATAGGTAATAAGACTTGTTTGGATGTGTATAATGAGATTAATCAGTTCTCAAATCAAAGGTTCAGAATAAGGAACTTAAGAGTAAAATTTTGAATTTCTGGGCTTAAGTTAAGATATATCAAGCTAATATCGCTTCCGTAAGTGTACTCTGAGGAGTCTAAGGGAGGATGTTTCACATGCTACCATACTCAATAACATATGATCATAGCATTGCAGTAGAGCTTCAGACATAACATATAAGACAACAATCCAACCAAACAATAGCATATCAAATCACAAAGCCATTACATAAAAGCTAGGATTAGTTACTACCTGGCTAGCTCAGCAGAACTCTACTATCTCTATTCTGCTTCCAGCTCCGCCAGAACTTCCTTACTTCCTTTCTCTCTTCCATTCCTTCTCTTCTCTCTCTTCTTTCTCTCCCTTACTCTTGCCATGCATGAAGCCAAATGAATGAGGGGGTTTATATAGATTTCCTCAATGGCACTTCCGTAATTTCCATGCCATCCGAACATGTGGTCCTGGTTTTTCCTGGAATTTCCTATTTTCCTTTATTTCCTTTTACTGCATCATCAGTGCCACCTCAGGGGACACCTCAGCAGCCAGCTTACCAGCACATTTTCCACATGTCAAAAATCCTGGGACACCTCATCAGCTGACTCAGCATGCTGACTCACCGGTCCAGAGTCCTGCCTCATAATGCGTGTCCTTAGCTTTATCTGCTTTCTCCAGATTAGAGCCATGTGGCGACAAGGTAGGAACCCTTCACGACACCCAATGCTATCCAGATAAGTCCCAGACTTATCTGATCACCTCCTCGGTTTTCATGCAAACCGAGTAATTTTACTCTATTGAAAGGTCACTGAACCATACTCTACTGCCATGTGTCATCTTGTGGGTCCCATGAGAACACCTTATCAGTCCACCTCATGGTTTCCAGATAACCTTTCCTGTATCTGACCTTCTTCTGCAGTTCTATCTCTAACCGGGTAACTATCTCATTTGGACCTTCACAACTCTTGGCCCACTAGATCTCATACGGCTAGCACCACTTATAGTCACTAGTCGCGACCTAGCCATCATCTCATCGTGACATAACAGAAGTCGCGACCTAAGATTAGGAGACTGCTAGACCCCTTTTTAGCAGAAGTCCCAGAGGAACGTAAAGAGTTTCAGGGACTGAGCTGCAAGTAAGTAAAGGTACGTGGACTTATGTGTAAACAGTGGAAGTCCCAAGGGGTAAATGGCCATTTGGGGATGATGTAAAGGTCAAAGGTTCAAGAGTTGACTAGTTAGGTCGCGATGATAAAGAAGTTGGTCGCGACTAGAGTGTTATGGTCGAGACTAATATTGGCAGAGAAGGATTGGTCGTGATGGATATGTATGTGGTGTCGCGACTAATGAGTAGAATGAGCCTGGTTGCGACTCAAAAGTGATGTGGTCGCGACGAAAGACTGTTATGGTTGAGACTAAAGGATGTTGTGGTCGCGACTAATGAACCAAAAGAGGTTATGTCGCGATAAGGTGATGATGAGGTCACGACTAGTGGCTAAAGTAGTGCCAAGCGTATGGGCCAAGAGTTGTGAAGGTCCAAAGGAGATAGTTACCCGGTTAGAGATTGAACTGGGGCAGGAGATCAGATAAAGGGAAAGTTATCTGGAAACCATGAGGTGGACTGATAAGGTGTACTCATGGGACCCACAAGATGCCATATGGCATTAGAGTAGTGATTGGTAACCTATCAGTAGACTAAAGTTACTCGGTTGGCACGAGAACCAAGAAAGTGATCAGATAAGTCCGGGACTTATCTGGATAGCATTGGGAAGCGTGCAAGGTCTCTTCCAGATGCCACATGGCATTGATCTGGAGGAAGCAGATAAAGCTGAGGACACACTTTACGAGGCAAGACTCTGGACCGGTGAGTCAGCATACTGAGGTGTCCAGGATTTTAGACATGTCGAAAATGTGACGCTGAGGTGGCAGGCTGAGGTGTCCTGGGTGATACAGTAAAAGGAAATAAAAGAAAATAGGAAATTACAGGAAAAACCAGGACCACATGTTCAGATGGCATGAAAATTACGATTATGCCATTGATGAAATCTATATAAACCCCCCCTCATTCATTTGGCTTCACGTATGGCAAGAGGAAAGGGAGAGAAAGAAGAGAGAGAAGGAGAAGGAAGGGAAGAGAGAAAGGAAGTAAGGAAGTTCTGGCGGAGCTGAAAGCATAATAGAGATAGTAGAGTTCTGCTGAGCTAGCCAGGTAGTAACTAATCCTAGCTTTTATGTAATGGCTTTGTGATTTGATGTGCTATTGTTTGGTTGGATTGTTGTCTTATATGTTAGGTCTGAAGCTCTGCTGCAATGCTATGATCATATGTTATTAAGCATGGAAGCACGCAGTATACTTATCTGTACACAATCACAAGCAAGCACTGTCACACTGCATTATATATTGTTATGATTGTTGCTACTGAGATTCCCCCGAATCTCATCCACATACATAACCCATTACAGGGATCTTATGCTGAAGTGGATTTTGAGATTGCTAAGAGACGCCGTTATGCTGTCGAAGTAAAGACTGAACATCAGTATATGATAAGTACTGTGTACGTAGTGCTGTCTAAGGAGGCTAGAAGTAAGTGGACCTAGCCGGTTCATCTAGTCTTTCCTGGGTACTACGTAGAATGGTAGTTCTTATAAGAGAATTACTTAATCAGTACAGTTCAGCTCTTTGTACAGATGAAGCGTAGCAGTTATGCTGCCGGAGTTTAGGCAGAAAGAGATGTAATAGAGAATGAAAGATTATGTATATGTCTTGTTGTGTATGCCTTGCTGTATGACATTACGTTATTTAATGATAAATATTGTTTGGCATATTCAATTTATGTATGGTAAATTAAGGGGAAATTCGCAGGTCCTGAGGCAGCAGTGTTCTGACCTCAGTTTGACCTAGTAAACGGAGGAGTCTGGCCACGAGATTTAGTGAGCCGGTAGTACACATCTGGGGAATTTCGTGGATAGGTATTAAGCCTCATTTGGATGTGTAGAAGGTGAGAAACCAGTTCTCAAAGTAAAGGTTCAGAATAAGGAACTTAAGAGTTAAAAGTTCAATCTCTGGACTTAAGTTAAGCTAAAATTGCTTCCGCAAGTGTACTCTGAGGAGTTTAAAGGAGGATGTTCCAGTCAGCACAAGACCATAGGGAACCTCTTGCAAAATTTTCTCTCAAACTTGGAGGAAGCAAGGATCTTGAAGAAACAAGTAAGGTAAGTTGTCTCCTTGCTTCTACCCTTTGTTCTTATGGTTTGTGCTTGAGTTTAAGTGGTTTTTTAGGCTTAAATCTTGGGGAGATGCTGCTGGAATTTTTGTGTATATGTGAAAGGAATATGAGTTTTAGGTCATAGATAGCTAAGACAAGCTTAAACAAGCTAGTTACATGCTTGGTTGTGAAGTAAGTTGATGTTCTTGACTTTACCATTTTGGTTAAGGTTTTGAACCTTGGAAACCATTGGAATTAAAGGTTATAATGTTGAAAATTCCTCACAGTACTGTTCACTCGCATGAACAGTGATTTGAATTTCGTGATTTTGATGTTTCCAATGGTCTTAAAATGAGATTTTGTGTGGGGGAAAAGTGGAGGAACAAGTATGGAAGCATTGGAATTAAAATGAGAATTTTTGGAAGATTTATATATGCTTTTGAAAACCTGTACAGAATAGTGCATTCTTGCTGGAATTTGGTTATTTTGAGTTCATAAATGGATTCAAAAGGTGAAGTTGTATAGGGTAAGGTCAAGACATCAATTGGTTCAAAGGCCAAGTTAATTGGCAAAGATTAAAGAAAGTTATGTTAGTTAAAGCAAGTTAAAGGTTCAGGAGAGGTAGTCTTGAGTAGTATTTAAGTTCATGGTCCTAATGGATTATGTAATGAATATGAATGTGTTTAGGACCTTGAAACCTCTAAGAAGGTGTTGAGGAATTATTGACCAAAAAGCTTCATGATTGGAAAGCTTGGGAAGCAAGTGCAAGCATAAGAAAGAAAGCTTAAATCCAAGGTAGTGAACTTACCCTAAACTTGTATGTATGTAATGTATGCTTGATTGTGCTATGGCTTGGTTGAATTGTGTGTATATGGTAGATGATTAAAGCTCTGTTATGTTATTATTACTTTGGCCAATTATATTTCATATGATACCTGGAAGCATGCTCATCACACTATGATAACACTTTCACAAGCAAGCACAAGTCTTTACATTAATACATGCATTGTTTGGTATTGTTTGCTACTGAGATTCCCCCGAATCTCACCCCCCATAACCATGATCTAGGTGCTGTAACATCACAAGGAAGGAGGTAATTGTGGATGTATGAATGGTGTATGACTTGGAAAGCATGCCTTTAATTTATGTGATGATATATTGGTATGTATATTGTATGCACGCACTAGATCCGATGAGAGTCAGTCTACTTCCAGCGATAGTTTGAGCAGCTTATCCAGCGAGTTTTTATGTGACATTTGGCATGACCATAGATAAGATCCAGAGATTTAATTGGACACCAAGAAAGCATAATTTGGTTAAGTTTTCAAATTGATATGATTTTTCAAATTTGGACTTAAACTCTGGATCAAGATAAAACAAGTCATCCGATACAGTAAAGTTCATACGCGGTTTTCATATAGTAAATGAATGAGTTTGTCTGCGATATTTGGTGAGCTTAAAGTACACATTATGAGATTTATATCCATAGGTAATTCGACTCAATTGGAAAAGTATACAAGGAGAAATGAATTTTTGAAAATGGGGCAAAGAAACTGGAACTTCCAGATTTACCAAATGAACAGTAAAGTTCAACGAATAAACTGATTTGATCTGGACAAGTAAACCTCATTTTCATATTTGTCTATACAATTTAAAGGAAATATATTTCTTTAGAAATTGTAATCACCTCAATACGATTTTTTTAGATTTAATTATGAATTTCCAAAGTTTAGGCTATAATCTGGAATTACCCAGTGAACAGTGACGGTGAACAGTACGCGTAAGCCCAACTCTTGGAAATACATGTTTTTGGGGTTAAGAAGTATTCCAATGTTCTAAAATAGTTCCAATTGAGTATAAGTAAAGTTAAGGTTTAAGCTCAAAATTTAAGGTCAAAGTTTAAGGATTGAGATTAAGGATATTTACTAGAGAATGCTGTTATACTGGCACAACATCAAAAGTAATGTGTACGTAGGTGCTGTCTAAGGAGGCTGGAAGTGAGTGGACCTAGCCGGTTTATCAAGTCTTTCCTGGGTACTTACGTAGAATGGTAGTTCTCATGGGACTTACCGAATCAGTACAGTTATCTTCTGTCAGGATTTTTGGCAAAGAGAGATATAATAAAGTTAAGATTACTTCCGTAAGTGTACTCTGAGATGTTTAAAGGAGGATGTCTCACATAGCACAATCAAGCATAATATTCAATACATACAAGTTTATGTTAGTTTACTACCTGAGATGCTTGACTTTCTTTTACTTTATCTTTGCTTCTTGCCTCTTACTTCTCCTTGATGTGTGGTTACTTCTCCTTGATGTGTGGTTGCCTCTTTTGAGTCCACAATAAAATCCTCACATCACATTATCATCAATTCATTACAATCTAACTTCTCTTGAACATTGAGCTTACTTAACTACATTAATTTTCCTTAATATTTACTAATGGACTTGGTCTTTGAATCAATTGATGTCTTGACTTTACCCTACACAATTTCATCTTTTGAATCCATTTATGAACTTAGAATCATGAAATTCCAGTAACCATGTACTATTCTAGATAGAATTGCATAACTCCCCTTTTTCTTTAAAAATTTATCATTTTGATTGCAATACTTTTTTCTCTACTTTATCTCACACAACTTTTCATTTTAAAATCAGTGGAAACATCAAAATCATGAAATTTCAATCAATCTTCATACGAGTGAACAGTAATAGAGAAGACTTTTAAGCATTACAACTTTCAATTCCAATATCTCACTTTTCTTCCATTAAAACCCTAAGTTCAAGCCCCTAAATTAAAGGAAAATAAGTTAGGATAGATTGCGTACCTTAATCCCTAGCTAGCTTGAACTTTGGTCCTTAAATTCTTCTTTGTCTTGGCTTAAGTTTGGATTTGGGTAGCACCTTCCCATGAAAAATGAAAAGCCGAGATCACTTTGTGCACTATATGATATAATTGATTATTTTGCTCTTGATCATGCTTGCCCTAGAAGCCAAAAGATGACATCATCCATGACATCATCAAGGGACACCTTATAGCCACATGTGGCAAAATTCCAAGGAGAAGAAGTATTTGGAAAAATTCGAATCCAATCCGATGCCAGCTCAGTCCAATTTCTCAAAAATCATACTATTTTCTAAATCTATTTTTTTTAGATTCCATAATATGCTTTCTGATCTTAAATCTAGTATCTGGATTCTTCCTATCATTGACATGCTTGGACTGGGTCTAAACTTAATTACAGATCCCTTGACAAGTTACCAAAATACCCCTTGGTTCTTCTTTATTTACTTTAATATCTTTAGGGCATTATCATCTTTTTATACATCACCAGAGTATTCCATGACCTTGGTCACTACTCTGGGAACTCTCCTTGATCGTCTAACCTTATTCAAATGACCAAAATACCCTTTATCTATCTCTTGCTCATTGGCACAACACAGGGGCATACTCAGTGGCATTTTTGTAATTTTATATTTTTCTGGGTCTTTATTAGCACTAGCCCACATACTTATTTGAAAATATTATTGGGCCTATAAGGAGACATTATGGGCCTTCTATGCGATCCCCTGCTCTCATGGGCTCAACTCCCAAGAAATTCCCTCAAAAAATCACTTTCGTGTGTTTTATTCCACTGTAAATTCTATTATAAATTCCAAATAACTCCTCTTTGAGTTTTTTCAGTTTCATAAATTCTTTAATTATAAGAATTTACTACCAAATTCATCTGATTCTGAGGTCTAGAGGATACTGTACTAACTTTCCTTTCTTCAGAAATTCATATCAATTTATCGGGACCTCAAATCAAAATTCTGTGTTGCGTTAAACTGATAAGAAAATTCTGGGCAATTTTGGATGTTTTCCAGCTCAACTTTCCATAATCACCATTTTGTCCCTAAACTTTTGAAAATTACATTTTAGGCCCTCAACTTTTCATAATTACACTTAATAGCCTAAAGTTTTTGTCTACTTTACATTTTGCACCATAGAACTTTTAGAATTTTCATTTTAGGCCCTCTTCTTTATACCTTTGTCTAATCATTATTTTTCCTCTCAATTAATCATCACAATCCTTTCCAAACCTCTTTCCTCTACCAATCTTATATAGGTAGGGAAAAATTAGGATGTGACATTTCTGCCCCTTAAATTTCATCCTCAAAATTTACTTGGTACCATAGTTAACTATCTTGGATATATATCCTCTTTATATCATATTCTGCTTTATGACTAAGGATTAGGGTATCTATCTCTTATCTTCTATCATAACATCTAGCGGAGTGCTTTCAATATCCGCTTCATGTCTTTGCTGTCATTACTCTACTTTTCTTAATCAACTCAATCAGAGTTAAACTTCTACTTCATTCTATTACTTGCTTACTTGCTATGTATTTATTTGCTTATGGACAACTCATTGTACTATACTCATAAGTAGCGTCCATTTCTTTCATATCAAACTCTCTCGAATATTATTTTATTCTGGAGTTTCTGTCAACTACTCATCATACTTTTTAGCACATTATCTTATTACTTATCTAAATATATAGAGGAGTTTCTTAACATTAGCAAAGCTTTAATTCCATATCATTATACTTATTTTTTCTTAAAAACTCTATCACTCTACTAGTTGCGCTTATCGCCTTTGATAACTTAGCATAATACAGAGAGAACTTATGCAATTATTCTTTCTTTACATTACTACTAAGTATGAGCATATACTCTAACATGCATAATGTCTAGCCAATGTGTTGTATGTCACATCCTAATTTTTTATGTCTTAGGGACCATTTGGTAGCATCTGGAACCACTTTTAAGCTCATTGAAGTCAAATTTTCCAATCTTGAGTTTTACTCTATCGATTACTGTTCACTGTCTAAATTCCAGACGAGTGACCTGACTTTGAAAAATCATAACTAATTCCAAAAAAATCAAAACAAAGTGGTTCAAATTGCTAAATGAAGCTAACTTAATCCTATTTTAGGAAAAAATAACTCGATGACCATGAATTGACCAAGTCAATATCAGTCAACGCTACAATTTTAATGTTCATTAAACATTTCCCCCCTGAATCTAGCATTTTGGTCCCAACTTTGAAAATTATATCTCCATGTGTAGACATTCAAATAAGGTATTCTATATATCAAATTGAAGCTCGGTATGTCTACTATTTACTGTAAAAATATCATACATTTATTTAACCATTTATTATTTTTAATTACAGATCAAAGGTGACTACTTCACCACGAGTTACTGTTCATGGTGGCAAATTCCAGCAACCAACTTTACATACATATAACATACATCAATCACATATCAATCATGCTAAATAATTATTAACTTCTCTTCACGTATCTTTATCTTCTCCATCTTGAGAAGACCTGCTGTAATTGGATTGATATGGAAGGTGTGAGATTTTGGGGGAAATCTCATTTGCAAACGGAAACCATACAATGTATGCAACTATATACTTAATGTTACTATGTGTGTACTTAATGATCATGCTTGCATAATGATAACTTACATGCTTCATGTCCCTTAATTATAACATATGGCCATAGCATAAAAAGAAACAGAGCATCATTTAATCATACATACTTCACATCATCAAAGTAAGTAAATATCACATAAAACATTCAAGCAACATAAGCATACAGTAGGTAAGTTCACTACCTGGCGTGTAGCCCTTCTTTAGTCCTTAACCTTTAATATGAGGTTCCACCTTTTCATAGGTTAGATCCTATACATAGCATAATAATATTTTATTATGATCTTATCTAGCATAACTTTACTTAATTCAGGCTTATCCTGAGTCAATACCCCTATTCTAACAATCCCCTAACTTTCTTTCTATCCACGGCTAACCTTATAGAGAGATATTTCTCTATTCTAACTATCTAATTTATAAGATCAATCCTCTAATTTATTAGACCAGGACTAGAAGAACTTGCTTACCTTATTCCTAAGCTTGCCGAGTCCCTAAGCTCCTTGGATTGCTCCTTGCTCAGCCAGAACTCCTTTTTTTCTCTTCCTTCCTTTCTTTCTCTCTTTCTCTTTCTTTCTCTTCTTTTCTCTCCTTTATTTATTGTTTGTCGTGGGTGTGGAATGAATTGAGGGGGTGAGGGGTATTTATAGGTGGAGGGAGCTATAATGGATGGCTCAGATTGAATCACGGTGAAAGGCTCAGATCGCTCAGCTTCCTTAAGAAGCTTTGCCTACATCATTGTGATGACATGATCCTCCATAATGACTCACCAAAAGTGACATCATCAAGGGACACCTCACATGCTTAGGTGGCATAATGGTGGGGCCCTCGGGACACCTCACTAGCTGACTCAGTGCTTCTAGAGAATTCCAGAGTCTTATCCCAGAATGAACGGCTGAGATCCTGCCACGTGTCCTTAGCTTTTTCTTCTTTCTCAATGCTCTTGCCATGTGGCACTTTATGGGTACCTTTCATTCCACCTCTTGTGTAATATCCCAAATTTTTTGTACTGATTTGTATGTACATGTTGAATAAAATATATGCGAGGTTTTTCAGGAAAAGATGTGTCCATTTATGTAAAGAAAGGGATTAAATTGAAAAGGAAGAAAAGGCAAGGACTAAAGTGAAAATATACAAGGTTTTAAGGCCAAAAAGGAAGGTAGACAAAAATATGAGGTCTTTAAGTGTAATTTTAAAGAGTTGAGGACATAAAGGTGATTTATGGTAAATCAAGGGGCAAAAGTGTAATTATGGAAAATTTGGACCGAAAACAGGCCAAAAATGACCGTGTTCTGATCGGACCCAAATTTTTCCAGTGGATAGAAAAAATTATTCCGGGTTGTTTGACGCAACACAGAATTTTGATTTGAGATCCCGAATAATTGATATAAATTTCTGAAGTTAGATAAAATTATTACAATACTTTTCAGATCTTAGAATCAGATGAGATTTTCAAGTAAATTCCTAGAATTAATATAAGAATTTATAAAATTGACAGGATCAGAAAAGGAATCCTGTAGAATTATTAATGGAATTTATTATGGAATAAAATACCCGAGGAATATCGTCGGGAGAATTTTCTAGGGATTCGTGCCCCAAAGGTAGTGAACCCTAAAAGGCCCAAGAATGGCGTCATTAAGGCCCAATAAAACACTTAGATTGATAGGTGGGCCAGTGTCCAGTGGAACCCCGGAAAAGTGAAAAATTACGAAAATGCTCATGTGTTGTCCTAAGGAACCAGAAGTGAATGGAGGGCATTTTTGTAACATCCCGATTTTTGGTCTAGGAGAACTGGGAAGTAGTTTGATATGGGCAGGCTGCTAAACCCATAGTCCAAGGGTAGTAATCTGATATGGGCGGATTATTTACCTGTATTTTGTAGGATCCGAGGGATGAGTTAAGTCCTTTAGGATTTAAAGATGAGTTAAGTCTTTAACCTACAGAATCGAGACAGTTCATCTAGGTCCAAGATGAGGAATGTGAGGAATATCCTAAGTCTTAAGCCTAGGAATTCTGCAGGTAGCTTGATATGGGCTGGCTCCTGTGCAAGATAACCTGATATGGGCAGGTTGTCAAGGTTTTCAATTAACGATGACTCTCGAAGAGTTTAAGGGATGAGTTATTGAAAGAGAATTTCTAGAACTTAAGATGAAGGATGAGAAGATGAGCAATGAGGCCAGAAAGAGAATGCAGGGGCCAAATCGTAATTATGGGAAAGATCGGGCTGGTAGCCGATGAGTACCATATTTTGCCAGAAAATAGAGAAAATTATGCTGATCATTTCACTGAACTGTGAAATGTGCATACGAGGTCTCTATGAGTATGAAATAATTATGGAAAGTTTAAGAGAAAAAGGTGGGGTCCTTAAGTGTAATTTTAGCCAAATAAAAAGGGACTTAATTGAAAAGAAGAAAAGTTCCTTGGGGCTAAAGTGTAATTAAAGAAAGTCAGGCCGGAAGTGGTTTGGACTGTCCGAAAGCATTTCAGTCCCAGATTTCACCGGTAGAGAGAGCAAGGGACGCTCGGTAATCTGGCTTAATACAGGAATTTTTGAAGACTCCAGATAGCCAGAAATAGACTGATCGTCCAAAAGTTATTAAAATTCATACCGGATATCCTAGATTTCAGATCTAGGTGAGAAAATACAGGATGATGCGTCCTTATGGGGAGGATGTCAGGAAACTGACAGAATACCGATAGGAGGCCTGTAGAAAAAGTTATTTGCAAATTAGAAAATCCAGACGGGAGTGTGAGGCCTCCGGGTATCCAATACGGAGATTTATCGATATTTGAAAAGGGACTGAATGAGTTCGGATGACCTCAGTCAGATTACTGATGACTCACAGGGATGCCTGAACACCGCAGGCCAGTGTATCGGACAGAAGGAGCCGGTGTCCGGATATGTGTATAAACGGTGAGTAATAGATAAAATATTCAATAAATAATGACAAGGGAGGATTCCTCGTAATGTGTGCCATAAAGGTATTGGACCCAAAAAGGCCCAATAATGGCGCCAACAAAGGCCCAGTAAGACACTTGGACTGATAGGTGGGCCAGTGTCCGGCAGAACCCCGAAAAAGTGCGAAATTACGAAAATGCCCTTGCGTTGTACTGAAGGGTAACAGATGAATGAAGGGCATTTTGGTCATTCTGGACAGGCCCAGGAGCCAAGGCACATACAGATAAAGTTACTTAGAGTCAGTATATGCCCTGACAGAGTACAGAAGGGTGTAATATGACGATTTTACCCTTAGGGTTAAAATAGTGCAAGAAAGGGCACCCAGGGGTATTTTGATAATTTGCCGAGGGATGTTTCTTGGGAATCGAGCCATCAGAGTACTTGGGCTGGATCAGAGACCCAAGATGATATTCCCAGGCCCAAAACGTAGCCCATGAAGTATGTGGGAAAAAGTGGCATTAAAATACTATTTTAATGCTGTTTCAATAAAGTAAAGTTACTCGGTCGGCACAATAACCGAGGAGGTGATCAGATAAAGTCCGGGACTTATCTGGATAGCATTGGAAGGCGTGAAAGGTCCCTTCCAGATGCCACATGGCGTCATCTTAGAGGCAGAAGAAAAGTTGAGGACACGTATTACGGTGCAAGACTCTAGACCTGTACTGGATTGGACTTAACTGCTGAGTCAGCTGATGAGGTGTCCAGGAAGTGTGACATGTGAAGAATGTGGCGATGAGGTGTCCTGGATGATGTCATGCATGATGCAGTAAAAAGGAATAAAGAAAAATAGGAAAATCCAGGAAAAACTAGGACCACATGTTCAGATGGCTTCAAAATTACAGAAATGCCATCCATTAAAGCTATAAATACCCCCTTCCCCTCCCATTTTATGCATCCCACATTTTTGGCAAGAAAAAAGAGAGAAAGAAGAGAGAGAAGGAGAAAGAAAGAAAGAAAGGAAGTTCTGGTGGAGTTGGAAGCAGTATAGAAGTTCTGGAGTTCTACTTTTGAGGTAGTAACTAATCCTAGCTTTTATGTAATGGCTTTGTGATTTGTTGTGCTATTGTTTGGTTGGATTGTTGTCTTATATGTTATGCTTGAAGCTCTATTACAATGCTATGATCATATGTTATTGAATATGGAAGCACGCAGCATACTTATCTATACACAATCACAAGCAAGCACTGTCACTCTGCATTACATATATTGTTATGATTATTACTACTGAGATTCCCCCGAATCTCATTCCCATATATAACATTACAGGGGAGGTTCTGTCAAAATAAAATTTGGAAATCTTAAGAGACGCCGTTATGCTGGGAAAATTCCGGCAAGGAAGCAGGAACAGGGAAAGGAACTGATACGTACTGTGTACGTAGTGCTGTATAAGGAGGCTGGAAGTGAGTGGACCCAGCAGGTTCATCCAGTCTTTCCTGGGTACTACGTAGAATGGTAGTTCTCATGAGGAAATTACCGAATCGGTACAACATCGGTTACTTTCTAAAGAAGAATTGTAGCAGTTATGCTGCCGGATTTTAGACAGTGAAAGATGTAATAAAAATATGAGAATTTGCTGTATGCCTTGTTGTATGACATTTTATTATTTAATAATAAATGTTGTTTGGCATGTTCAATTTGTGAATGTGGAATTAAAGGAGAAATTCGCAGGTCTTGAGGTAGCAGTGCTCTGACCTCAATTTGACCTAGTAAACGAAGGAGTTTGGCCACAGAATTTGGTGAGCCAGTTGTATACATCTGGGGCATTACGTGAAGGGAATTGGAAGACACGCAGCGGAAATTAACTTTAAAATTTTTTTCCATTCCCAGCCAGGATCTACCGAATGTGTTTAAGTCAAGGAGAAAGAAGTGTTACCTTCGGTTTCGAGCTTTGGTCGCGACCTCAGTGTCCACTAGTCGCGACTCCTCGCCTCTGGAACTTTCAGTCGCGACCTCCTCAGCTTTTAGTCGCGACCTCCTCTGCTTCTAGTCGCGATCTGTCGCCTCTGGAGTTGTTAGTCGCGACCTCTTCTGCCTCTAGTCGCGATCGGACGTCTCTGGAGTTTGTAGTCGCGACGTATTCAGCTTCACGTCGCGACCTGTCTCCTCTTTTCGGATTTATGGCGTTGAGATGCCCGTATGGTCGCGACCTCAGGGTGTTCTGGTCGCGACCTTACTTCGTGTCTGGTAGTATCGTAGAAGTCGACAGCTCAGATCGGCTTTCTCTACCGGTATCCACACGAACAGCGTTCCAATCGCGAATGACGTGCTAGCGCCTCTTGTCCCTCTAAGGCTTTCTAGAGATTCCGTCCTCACCGTCTCTATCTCGGCAGTTTCTTATGTGCAAACCTTTTGTACTCTCCCTGCCCCCTCTTCTCACGTCTGAATGTGTGTGTAGAGATCTATCTTGTGTGTGGAACCCTAGCTCCTAATGTCAAATATATAGGAAGCTATTGGGCTTCTAATAGGGCCGGGCTTCAGAATTAATCTTATATTAATTCTGAATTAATACAATATCATATATTGCATAATTTAATAAGAAACTGATTAAATAAATATGGTTTATATTAAATCCGTCCCACAGATTTAATTCACCTATTTATTTAATTTAAAATAAAGATAAGACAGAATTATATTTGATTTATTCTCATAAATCAAATTTGAGATATCTTATCAATTTGAATTTCAAATTCAAATAGATCATATCCATTTAAATTCAAATTCAAAAATGATAGAGATTTAATTTATCCTTATAAATTAAATCTTACAAATATCTCTTATATTATTTATATAATATATATATAAACTAATTTATATATATATATAAAATATATATCCACCCTAGATTATTCATTGAATTTAGACATCTCTTATATTCAATGAATCTGGACATCATAGCTCGCATTGGGCTGTTTTGTGTGCGACCCTATAGGCCCATATGAAGTTGGCAGTGGCCCAGTTACTATACTGACCCACAAGTCGTAAGCGGTCTCTAGCAAGGCATTACGACTACCCAAAACATATGAGGATCGATAAATGATGTAACCTTTCATACAACCATATCACGTCCCTTTTGTCACACGATATTTCGGTCAAGGATGAGGCATGGTGAACGTCATCCTCCTGTTCCTGACCGTTACTTTCTCGATCCCTGAGTAGTCTGAATATAGAAATGGAACTACCCTTCCATTCCAGTATGGCCATACATTTCTCAGACTCACTCATCGAGGGGCCCAGTAATATCTCTCTACGAATGTGAGGGACAAATTCCATCTTGACCATTCACATTCCTCCGCATGAAAAACCACTAAGCCCGAGCATAGCCTTTATGATCACTCGGTCAAAAGTGACTTTTGACTAGGTCAAAGCTGAGCGTTTGTCATGTAGGAATCCATGATGATCTCAGGTCAAAGGGCATAGTGACATGGCTTGTATATGAGAGAAGCTTATGACTTGACCCATGCAGCTCTCTCATTGCGGGTCGGTCCAACACCCTGTACTCTTACATGTGCTTATGACTTTGATTTATATCTCTATATATCTTCAAAGTCATACTGGTCTTATTTCATCTCTGCTCCCACATAGATGACCGACCAGGGACATTTAGGATAAGATCACGAGTTATCCAAGGATTGTCATCATAGTAAACATGCAAATAATATGATAACTTTATTAAGAAATTCATAAATCAACAATGTTCATAAGATAATGATTGGCCCCTAAGGCACAATCTCCAACATTACGTGGATAGGTAATAAACCTTGTTTGGATGTGTAGAATGAGATTAATCAGTTCTCAAATTAAAGGTCCAAAATAAGGAACTTAAGAGTAAAATTTTGAATTTCTAGGCTTAAGTCAAGATATTATCAAGCTAATATTGCTTCCGCAAGTGTACTCTGAGCAGTCTAAGGGAGGATGTTTTAATTTTGGATATTTTGGACATTCCAAAACGCCAATACAAGTATAGGAGAGGTTAGTCGGAGTTAGTATATACTCTGACAAGGTTTAAAGAGGTGTGAAATGACAATTATGCCCTTAGGTTTAATATAGTGCAAGGAAAAGCACTAAGGGTATTTTGGTCATTTTTCAAGGTATCTGGAATTAAATTTAAACCCAGTATAAGAATGTCAATGATATGAGGGATTTAAATATTGAATAAAATATATTATGAAGTCCCAAAAAAATTAGATTAAGAAAATAGTCCGGTTTACGGAAAATCGGATTGGGCCGGTACCGGATTGGATTGGATTGGACTAAAATTTTTCTTGAAGACTCCCATTATGGAAATGGCGCCAAGTGTCCCATGAGGTGTCCCTTAGATGATGTCATGGTGGTGATGTCATAAATGGAAAAAGAAAAGAAATTCCAAGATTAAATCTTAAGCCTTTAGATCAAATAGTTCCCAAGATGATCTTGGCCTTCAATTTTCCCAAGATTTTTCTATAAATACCCCCCACATTTCTCCACAAACCGTGAGCAAGAAACCTAGGGGAACCTCTTGCAAAATTTTCTCAAAAGCTTGGAGGAAGCAAGGATCTTGAAGAAACTAGTAAGGTAAGTTGCCTCCTTGCTTCTACACTTTGTTCTCATGGTTTGTTCTTGAGTGTAAATGGTTTTTGAGGCTTGAGTCTTGGGGAAATGCTGCTGGAATTTCTGTGGATATGTGATAGGAACATGAGTTTATGTTCTAAATAGTTTACACAAGCTTAAACAAGCTTGAATCACATGATAATGGCTTAAGAATCCATGTGTGCTTGTGAATCCAAGAGGGTGTTTTGTTCTGTACAGTATGAGTTCACTATTTATATGTTTGATTTTCATGGTTTTGATGCTTCCAATGGGTTTAGAATGGAAAATTGTGTGGGGTTATAGTAGGAAAACAAGTATTGGAAGCATTGGAATCAAAATGAGAATTTTTGAAAAAGCTAGAGCTATCTTTCAGTCTCTGTATAGAACATGGGGAAGCAATTGAATTCTGGAATTTTTTATTACATATTTGGATTCTACATGAAAAATTATGTGGAAATGAACCGTGAGAGTTTAGTTTAGAAAGATGTAAACATATGTTACAAAGTAGAGAAAGAAAGGGACTTAATGAAACCTAGACTTAGAATTTAATTGGAATGAAGTTATAATTTGGTAATTGTCTTGTTATGTCTAGGTTTTGACATTTGTGGGAAGGAAATATGAATTCAATAAAGAAAGAACAAGGACTCATAAGAGGTAACAAGAATACCTAACTATAAACTTATGTTTGTTGATTGATATGCTTGCTTGTTATGCATAAAGTTTGGTTGAGCTTAGTATGTTATGTGATGATATTTATGATGATGATAATGAGCTATGAATGTGTGCAACTCCTTGCAATCTATGTCATGACAATATCATGTTAGAGTTTGCCTATGTATGATCATGAATTAGCTTCCATTGCATGATAACATGTTAGGCATTTAATCAAGCATGCATAACCTTATAGTTTGTATGACTTGCTATTGAGATTTCCATGAACTCTCATTCCTTCCATGTCAATAAATATTGCTCTAGGTGCTGGAACTTCACAAGGAGGAAGGTAAATGGGAATGATCAATGTGTATATGACTTGAAAAGCATGTCTTTAACTTAGATGATGATATATTGGTATTATAATGTATATACTCACTGGATTCGGGCTGAGACAGATCACTTTCGCCGATAGTTTAAGCAACTTATCCAACGAGTTTTCACATGAAATTTGGCATGAACATAGCTAAGATCTATAGATTTAAATGGACACCAAGAACTCCTCATTTGGTTAAGAACTCGAATTGTTATGATTTTTCAAAGTCGGGATTTAAAATCTAGAATAAGATAATACGACTACTCAGAGGTAGTGAGGTTCATGTGCTAATTTCATATAGTAAATGAATGTATTTTTCTGTGATATTTGGTGACCTTAAAGTACACGTTATGAGATTTAAATACATAGGTAAGTCGACTCAATTGGATAAGTATACAAGGAGAAATGAATTTTTTAAAATGGGGTAAAGAAACTGGAACTTCCAGATTTACCAAATGAACAGAAATTTTCAACGAATAAACTGATTTGATCTGAACAAGAAAACCTCATTTTCATATTTTTATAACAAATATAAATGAAATAGATTTCATTATAAATTGGAATCCCCTCATTTCGATTTTTCTAGATTTAATTATTAATTTCCAAAGTTCAGGCTGTAATCTGGAATTACCCAGTGAACAGTGGCGATGAACAGTACCCAATAGCCTAACTCTTGGAAATTCATGTTTTTAAGGTTAAGAGGTATTCCAATGATCTAAGATACTTCCAATTGAGTATATGTAAGGATATTTACTAGAAGATGTCGTTGAAATTTAAGGATGTTGATTAAAAGAGGCCATTGTACTGGTAGAATATGGAAGTACTGTGTACGTAGGTGCTGTCTAAGGAGGCTAGAAGTAAGTGGACCTAGCCGGCTCATCCAGTCTTTCCTGGGTACTTACGTAGAATAGTAGTTCTCATGGGAATTACCGAATCAGTACAGTTACTTTCTGCCAGGATTTTCGGCAGGAGAGAATTAATAAAATTAAGACTGCTTCTGTAAGTGTACTCTGAAGGGTCTAAGGAAGGATGTTTGATCATAGCTTTCGGATAAGTCCAGAGCTTTATCTGATCAATTCCCCGGTTATCACTTTAACCGGGTAACTTTGCTCTATTGAAAACTCACTAAAATATTACTTTAATGCCACTTTAACCCACATAATTCTTGGGCTACATTTTTTGACTCTTGGAATGTCATCTTGGGTCTTTGATCAAGCTCAAGCACTCTGATGGCTCAATTCCCAAGAAACATCCCTTGGTAAATTACCAAAATGCCCTTGATCCCTCTTTCTTTACTTTAATGAGTTTAGGGGCATTATTGTCTTTTCACACCTTACCAGAGTATTCCCTGACCCTGGTCAACTATCCAGATCACCTTCCTTAACTGTCTAACCTTAGCCAAATGACCAAAATACCGTTTACTCATTCTTTACTTATTTTATAACACATGGGTATTTTCGTCATTTCGCACATTTTCTGCATATTTCTGGACACTGGCCCCTTTTACCGCTGAACTGATATCATGGGCCTGGGCCTCCCTTGGCGTCATTATGGGCCTCTATGTGATGTCATCTGGGCTCATTCAGTCCTAGTTTACTTACTGATTAATTTCCTAATTGGATATCGGGCGTTCACGAACTCCCGTCTAAATTCACTAAAAAGTGAATAACTTTTTCTATAGAACTCCTTTCGAGATTCTGTCAGTTCCCTAACCTCTGGCTTCACAGGACGCACATTCCTATAACTTTTCACTCATATATGAGGTCCAGGAGATATGATAAAAATTCCAGATGACTTTTAGACTATCAGATAAATTTTAGCTATATGAAACTCTAATAAAATTTCTGTATTATGCTAGATTAACCAGCATCATTTCCTCTATCTACTAATGAAATTTGGGACTAATAAAATGCTTTCGGGAAGTTCTAAGCCACTTTCAGCTTAACTTTCTGTGAAAGAGAATGCAGGGGCATAATCGTAATTATGTGAAAGATCGGGCCGGTAGCCGATGAGTACCATATTTTGCCAGAAAATAGAGAAAATTATGCTATCATTTCACTGAACTGTGAAATGTGCATATGAGGTCTCTATGGGTATAAAAGAATTAGAAATGTGACCAAAGGTAAAATGGTCATTTTTGAAAAGTGTGCGTGAGAGCGTACTTTCAGGCAAAAATAGCCCGGTCCGGATAAAATATCTGAAAATACCGGGAGATAGAGAAAAGGATTCCGGGTTGAATGACGCAACACATAATTTTGATTTGAGGTCCCGATTTTTCTGTAAAAATTCCTGAAGATGGGAATTTACAGTTATAATCGGTAAAGGAAAGGCAGTCAGAATAGAGATGATCGGACTTTGGCCAGAGGCCATACAGTGTTTTCTAAGGCCCATAGTGACACCAGGGAAGGCCCAGGCCCATAATAGCAGTTCCGTGGTAAAAGGGGCCGGTGTCTGGGAAAAAGGTGAGAAATGACGAAAATGCCCCTATGTTATAGAACAGCTGAAGAATGAGTAAAGGGTATTTTGGTCATTTGCCTAAGGTTAGACAGTCCAGGGAAGTTATCTGGATAATTGACCAGGGTCAGAGAATACTCTGGTAAGATGGGAAAAGACAATAATGCCCCTAGACCTAGTAAAGTAAAGAACGAGAGACGAAGGGCATTTTGGTAATTTGCCAAGGGGTGTTTCTTGGGAATCGTGCCATCAGAGTACTTGGGCTGGATCAGAGACCCAAGATGATATTCCTAGGCCTAAAAACGTATCCCAGTATATATGTGGGAAAAAGTGGCATTAAAATAATGATTTAATGACTTTTCAGTAAAGTAAAGTTACTCGGTTGGCACGATAACCGAGGAGGTGATCAGATAAAGTCCAGGACTTATCTGGATAGCATTGGAAGGCATGAAAGGTCCCTTCCAGGTGCCACATGGCGCAATCTTAGAGGAAGAAGAAAAGTTAAGGACACGTGGCGCGATCTCAGCCGTTGATTCCGGTGCAAGACTCTGGAACTGTCTGGAAATGCTGAGTCAGCTGATGAGGTGTCCCGGGATTTAGACATGTGAGAAATGTGCTGCTGAGGTATCCGCTGAGATGGCACTGATCATGCAGTAAAGAGGAATAAAAGAAAATAGGAAATTCCAGGAAAAACCAGGACCACAAGTTCTTAAGACTTCAAAATTACGAAAATGCCATCGAAGGAAACTATAAATACCCCTCCCCTTTCATTTGCATCACGGTTTTGGGCAAGAAAGAGAGAGAAAGAATAGAGAGAAGGAGAAAGAAAGAAAGGAAGGAAGTTTTGGCTGAGCTGGAAGCAGTATAGAGATTCTAGAGTTCTGCTAAGCTTTTGAGGGAGATTATGTTGAAGTGAATTCTAAGAATTTTGAGAGACGCCGTTATGCTGCCGAAACTAAGACTGAACATCAGTATATGATAAGTACTGTATACGTTTGTGCTATCTAAGGAGGCTGGAAGTGAGTGGACCTAGCCGGTTCATCCAGTCTTTCCTGGGTACTTATGTAGAATGGTAGTTCTCATGAGGGAATTACCGAATCAGTATGGTTCAGTTCTTTGTACAGATGAAGCCTAGCGGTTATACTGCCGAAATTTGGGCAGGAAAAGATGTAATAGAAATATGATAATTTTGTGTATGCCTTGTTGTATGACATTTTATTATTTAATAATAAATATTGTTTGGCATGTTCAATTTGTGGATGACGCATTAAAAGAGAAATTCGCAGGTCTTGAGGTAGTAGTGTTCTGACCTCAGTTTGACCTAGTAAACGAAGGAGTTTGGCCACGAAATTTGGTGAGCCAATGGTACACATCTGGGGTATTCCATGGATAGGTAATAAGCCTTGTTTGGATGTGTAGAATGAGATAAATCAGTTCTCAAATTAAAGGTTCAGAATAAGGAACTTAAGAGTAAAATTTTAATTTCTGGGCTTAAGTTAAGATATAATCGGGCTAATATTGCTTTCGCAAGTGTACTCTGAGGAGTCTAAGGGAGGATGTTTCAGGCATACTATCTATAGACTCATCAATTCCTTGCTTAAGAAGATTCTGAGTTCAGTCCATAATAATAAGGCCATTTGAAACTAATATCGTGGGTACTCTCTCTACTATAAGTTAACCAACTTGTAAAGCTTCTCTACCTTAACCTTGTCCTTTGTAATTGTCCTTCCAACTGCGATCCTCCAGAATCTACTGTGATTATGTTGTAGTGTATCCTTATCTCTGGAAGACATAAGTTACAAGGTTAGTCACTTCCACTTAGTTGTTAGCTCAATAGATAGTTCCCAAGACTGATCACAGAAGCCAATATTATCTATTAAGACTTTACTCATTTCTTCTATTACTCAGGAATTTCTCATATCATTCTCATCTTTCATAACTTTGCTATATCCAGTACTGTAGAAAGCTACACAGACTCTATCATGAACGTATCTGTCATAATATGTACATCTCATCTGATAGACATGGCTCTAACATGAGCTGCACTGTCCATTCTCTTGGCTCTATCTCAGGAGCAATCTGACTCTATCGCAAGAGCAATCTAGCTCCATTGCGAGAATGTTAACTTTTATTACATAGATGCAGCTTCCGCTTAAAGATATATAATCTTTCATGACTGCATCTCATTTTATTTCATGTTCATGGTACATCATTCATGTATCTTATCCCTACCGAAGGGATATCTCTTGAGTAATGTAAACATATGTCTACAGGTTTGCCACTAACATTCATCTCTAATCTCGTTCTCTGTCTAACTGACTATCATTGTCTGTCTTAGATTCTCATTCTAAACTTTGGAAATTAACTAGCTAACTATTTCGTTGATCACTTTTCTATTGTTTTATTATAATTACTGAGTTAAATTATCTAATTGCATGTCATTTGGTATGGGAGCAACATATTTTTCTCATCATATATACTCTACCCTGCATGTAATATGAAAGGGGAGTATTCATTCATCATAGCATACTCTAACATGCATAATATGCAAGGAGATGCAATCATTTAAGCATACTTTAATATGCATGTCATCACATGACAACTGTAAGGAGATATAACTATTCATCATAACCTCTGGCAACATAAGCCATATCATCACATAATTTGGTCAACCATCCATTATACACACACTACAATTAAAAAATTAACTTGGTAATTTTTAAAGTATTCTTTCCTTTGTCAAATTATCTACTAGGTCTTGATCATTCCTTCAAGGACCTGAGATAACTACTAATTTACTTAGGCTGCCACATTACCCTCTTGCTAGGGTATAGACTTAACCCTTCATTACTCTTTCTTACATAGGGGATAGGGGAGTCACTTTATCTTTAAAATTGTGGCTACCTTTCTCTTTCTAGACATCATAAACTTCTTTTTCTAATCTTGCATACATCTACCTCTCGATTGAACTTCTGCAACTACCTGAGAAAAATTCTTTCTTTGTAACACAGAATTCAATCCATGAATGAACTTCTCAGTTATTCAACTCTCACTATTCGTGTGGATGAACTCACCTTAGTATTCATCAAAGGGTTTCTCTTTCCCTACTTTAACCCTTAGCCTCACGCTCATCTCGATCTAATTGAGAGGAATGCTTCTCGTAAAAATATTCGAGAAAACTTCTCAAGTGAGTGGATCAATCTCCATCTCTTTGGAGTACTTTTGCATCTCTTAACCTCTTCTGTTTATATATCAGTCCCAATCTATTATTGACTGGACTGTGGTTCCTTTCTGGTCTGTTTCTTGATCCTGACTAACTTGAGTTCCATGGATCTCATTCATCATCTACTACTATTACTTCTGCTCTCTAGGATGCTCTAGCCTAGGCCTGCTAGGTTACCGTTTCTTCGTGATAGGGTCCCTATATTTTAGGAGCATTAACTCTCTATCTATTAACCATTATGTCTCTAAACTTAAGCCATGTGTTAGGCTCATTCATAGGCAAGTCTCATTCTAACTTTTGATTCTTTTATTCAGGAAAGACTAACTGAACAAATTCTTTCCTAATATAGATCTACTCCTAATAATCACACAAAGGATCTACACTTCCGAACATTTTCTTAAACTGATATGTATCTCTATATCCCGTACTGTTCGGCTTGCCTGCACCCTGTGCTAAACCTCTAACTAATAAACATCAGCGAGGTTGGTATCTCATTCTCATCATCAGGTCTCTGTGCATCCTAGTCGCGACCTTAGTATTAGCTAGTCGCGACTCATTCTCTTTGAACTTTAGTCCCGACCATATCAGTCTATTATTCACGACTTAACGGCTCTGTGTCATTTAGTCACAACCAAAGATCTTCTCCCATCGTGACCTGAACTCCTCTGTGCATATTAGTTGGGTCCTATGACCTAACTCATTACGACCAGATAGCTCTGTGTAGAATATTTGTGCGACTCATGTCTTAACTCGTTGTAACTTCACTTTTCTATGACTACTAGTCGTAACCTAAACACCTTCACATTGCGACTTGGACATAGCTTTTGTAACATCCTAATTTTTGGGTCTAGGAGAACTGGGAGGTACTTTGATATGGGCAGGCTGCTAAACCCGTAGTCCCAGGATGGTAATCTGATATGGGCAGATGGCTTACCTATATTTTGTAGGAATTCGAGGAATGAGCTAAGTTCCTCAGGATTTAAAGATGAGTTAAGTCTTTAACCTACCAAATAGGGATAGTTCACCTAGGTTCAAAAAGAGGAATATCCTAAGTCTTAAGCCTAGGAATTCTGCAGGTAACTAGATATGGGCTGGCTCTTAAGTAAGATAACCTGATATGGGCGGGTTGTCGAGCCTTTCAATTAACAATGACTCCCGAAGAGTTCAGGGGATGAGTTGTTGAAAGAGAATTTTGAGAACTTAAGATGAAGGATAAGAAGATAAGTAAAGAGGTCAGAAGGAGAATATAGGGGTATAATCGTAATTATGGGAAAGATTGGGCTAGTAGCTGATGAGTACCATATTTTACCATAAAATAGAGAAAATTATTCTGATCATTTCACTGAACTGTGAAATATGCATATGAGGTCCCTATGAGAATGTGTAAATATTTAAGTGTCCCAAGGGGTAGAATGGCCATTTTGGGGATGTAAAGGTTAAAGGTTGAAGAGTTAAGGGTTGACCGCTTTGGTCGCGATATGGAAGTAGTTTGGTCACGACTATGTTTTACAGAAAGGTTTGGACGCGATTGAAAGGTGTGTGGGTCATGACTAATAGACAAAATGAGTCTGGTTGCGACTAAAGAGTTATGAGGTTACGACTAAATGATGTTGACGTCGCGACTAATGAACACAGAAGGTGTTAAGTTACGATGGTAGGATAGTTAAGTTGCGACTATGGAATATAAAAGATGTTAAGACATGTGGAATCAAGTGGAACAAGAGTTATGAGGGTCCAAAAGAGATTGTATTGTAATAAAGTAAAGTTATCCGGTTGAAGTGATCACTGGGGAATTGGTCTGGTCAGATAAGGCTAGAGAGTTATCCAGAACCATGAGGTGGCATGAAAAGGTGTCCTCATGGGACCCACAAGATGCCACATGGCATTGAGTTAAAGGAAAAAGGAAAAGTTAGAAAAGGTAAAGGACACGTGGCACGATCTTAGCCGCTCATTCCAGGAACAGACTCTAGAATTCTCTGGAAACGCTGAGTCAGCATACGAGGTGTCCCTAGGATGATGTCATAAGTGGTGAGTCATTAGGGATGGTGATGTCATCATGATGATGCAGGCGAAGCTTTTTGAAGAAGCAAGCCATCTGAGCCATTCATCTTGATTCAATCTGGACCATCCATTCCACTTTGCCTCCACTATAAATAGAGGCACTCCCCCTCCATTCCATTCACAATTCAGTGGAGAGGAGTAATAGAGAGAGAAAAAGAAAGAGAGAGAAAGAGAAAGAAAGAGAGAAAGGAAGGAAGGAAGAAGTTCTGATCAAGCTAGGAGCAGTCTAAAGAGCTTGGGAATAAGGTAAGTAAGTTATTCTAGTCCCTGCTCTAATATAGTAAAGGATTGTTCTTAGTAGTTAAGATAGAGAAATATCTTCCGTTTTCTAAGGTTAGCTCTGGATAGAGAGGCAGTCAGAGGATTGTCAGAGCAAGGATTAAGGTTAAGAAGAGGCTTCATGTCAGGTAGTAAACTATCCTAAACTTGTATGTATTAGATGTATACTTGAATGTGCTTTGGCTATGTTGAATTGTGTATATGATTGATGCCCTGTGCTATGACTACTTTGGCCAATTGTATTTCATATGTTACATGAAAGCATGCATCTTACACTTTCACAAGCAAGCACAAGTATTTACATTAATGCATACTGTGTTTATGGTTTCGTTTGCTACTGAGATTTCCCCCGAAATCTCACCCCTACCTTTTCCAAACATAACAGGGTACTGGTTTAGAGAAGATGAAGCTAGGAAACTAAGGATGTTTCAGCTTTCTCTAAACATTCTCTTCCAATGTTCTTGTCCAGTCTTCTCTCTAGCAATGGCTGATTCTTGTTCTTGACTTTGATAAGCTTAATTCACTTGAAACTTATCTATCTACCATAATTGAATTGAATAGGGAACATATTCACATAAATGTTCAACTAACTATCATTTCATTATATCACATCAAAACTCAGATTTCATGTCACCATAACATTTGTACATACATGACATGACATACATGTCAGTTAATTATACGGGGTAAGTCATAACTATTACACATCTATGTAATTACTTTACTTTACACTGTTTACATATTTATATTACCCCTCAACTCAATTTAAATTCTTTTCTAAGGGATAGTGAACTACAAATACTTCTACATACAGAAATGCCACCCCTGTATATTAGTTGGCGGATCATTCACCAAAAACTCACTTAGCTCTACATGCCATGTTGCAGTATATGGTAATATCTGGCTTATGACCATCTCATACCAATCTTCTAGAATATAAACTTGATTCAGGTCAATGCTCTCTATTGTATATCTGTTTATCATCCCTGCTATATCATTGAGGAAATACAGATAGACTGACTACTCTTGATCTCTACTTCTATCCATCCCTTGACCTAGACTGAGTAATTCACTTTCCACAGCTTTCTTGAGACTGATATAGTCAACATTATCTATCTTTAGCAAAGAAGGCTAGGGTTGACTAGAACCAGGAACATCCTACTGATATTTATCTATAAAATAATATATTCCTAGACTGCGAGAATAGGAAAGGACTGTCATATACTGTAGCTGCGTCTCTGGTGGAGGAGTAGCAATATCTGGTTTACCAATAACCCTGTACCAATATTCAACTTCCTTAGCCATAATTTGTCCTCTCATCGAAGGAAAAGAGCATACATCAGGGTTAGAGGGCACTCCAACAAACTCATACTGTATAGAGTTACTAGATTCAACATCATCTGGTGCATGCATAATGTCAGGCTAAATCTCTACATAATCTCTAGACTGCAAGTTTGAGTCCAAAGAAACATCTATGGGATATTCTACTATAGACCTTCCTGACTAATCCCTTATACTATCATCTGAACTCTCTTCACTGTCTAAAGGAGGATCAAAGTCTGCATGTACATCGCTTTTATAAATTATTACTGGTCAGGGATCTCCCTTATTAACTAATGGCTCTAACTTAACTTTATGAAATCCCATATCTACTCCTACAAGATTTGCTTAAATAAGCAATGCTAACTATCCCAACAAATACCTTAACTTAACAAAGTACATACTACTTAGAGTTAGGGTCTGGGGATTGTCCTATCAGATGCCATAAACTTTTACTTTCATACCAAAATGTAACATCCTTACTTTCATATGTCTTATGGACCATTCGGTAGCATTTAGATTAACTTATAAGACCTTGGAAGTCCATTAGCTAAATCTAAAAGTTTTACTCTTCTTGAGTTACTATTCAAATAGTATTCCAGATTAGGCGACGAACTTTGAAAAATCATAATTAATCCTAGAAAAATTGAAATGAAGTGGTTCAAAATTATACTCAAAGCTAACATCAATTTAAGGGAAAAATAAGTTCCTAACCAAATGATTAGTCAGTCAATTCATCAAAGATTACTATTTATTTGGTCAAGAATCACGGCTGGAAAAAAGCATTCTACACCAGTTGAAAATGGCATTCTAAATCGCACATATAACCAGTGTAGAAACAGACCATGTAAAAAGTGAGACATTTTACACTGGTCACAAGACCGGTGTAGAATGTATACTTTTGTACACCGGTCTACATTTTAAAGCAGTTCACATTTACATCCGGTGTATTATTTTTTAACATCTACACCGGTCGAATATTGGGACGGTGTAGATTATTCAAATGTTAACACCGGTTGAATATTGGGATGGTGTAGATTATTCAAATGTATACTTTTTTACACCGGTCTACATTTTAAAGCGGTTCACATTTACATCCGGTGTATTATTTTTTAACATCTGCACCGGTTGAATATTGGGACGGTGTAGATTATTAAATGGTAACACCGGTTGTATATACGTCCGATGTAGATGTTATTAAATTTATATATATATATGTTCTTTCTACACCGGCAGGTATATACCTCCGATGTAGATGTTATTAAATTTATATTTAATTTAATACATTTCGTTGGCCTGAAGCTTTATAAATAAACTGCCCAAATATAATATAGGACTCAATCATCGATCATCATCAGTTCATGATGCCAGAGACATATATAATTCAATTGCTCATTATATTATTCATTTAATAAAATTCAATACAAAATGCTACAATTTGAACAGAAAAGTAGAAAAAGGTATTAAGTGAAAGACAAATACTATAGAGAATGAAGGAATTGAACAAAAAACTCTGCCCACCGATTACGCAGGTCCTCAATATCTTGGTCAGGAAATGGGTCAGGTTGATCAAACATCTGAAATATGAAATCAAAATCAAAGAAATTAAGGCATTACTAATATAGACTAGATTGACAATTAAGAAATATGAAATCATTAAAAATACAATTTTACCTCCTCAGTTAGGTCAATCCTATTTGCCAAGATAATATTGACCATGTGTCTGACTATGTAGAAGCCGCACAAGTTGCTTTCTCTGGGTTGCCTTCGACTCTGTAATGTTAACAAGATAAAAATCATTTCTCATCATCAAAACGGGGAACCTAGCTAACACCTAATATATACTTTTATTACCTTCGGTGTGATCCATTTAGGGTCCCTCACCAAATTAGCGTGCTTAAGGCCCCTTGCAACTGCGAACGTCCTCATAGCCCTATGACCAAAGTTAATAAGTTAGTAACCCATTTATCACAAAAATCATTGTGTATAGAAGAGAACTCACGTGTTCATGATCTTCCTGACATCAACCGAGGGCTTGTAATGGAGGGAGCATAAGAAGAAAACTTTATAGCTATGCTTACATAGGATGACAAGTTGTCAATGATTGCTGTAGAGATTAGTTTAAAGAGAATGAGTATTATAATTAAGCAAATACAAAACTAGTATATATGAAATAAAATTAAATATTATTACTCTTACTCCTGTATATATGGTGCGAAGAAACAATCAATATCAGTTTCACCGAGCCTCCTTGAAATGTATGCAAGCCTCGAAGATTGAGAGGTCCCTTTAGCATAAATCTGAAGTGGGCATAGGCATAGGAATCTGAACTTTTTTTGTTTGCCCTTTGAGGAAACCAACTCAGCTTGCATGTACCTACAGGCAATGCATACACGACATTAGTTGTAAGACTTAAACTTTGTTATTACATATATTTACATTTAAATTATACTTACATCAAAAACATTTGGATGCAGCCGGAGGTCAGTTCTTCCTTGGGAGTGAACAGAGATTTGATGTCCGCATGGTCCAGGAAGGCCGGTGCCCCCATGTCGCCCACAACTGAATCCATAGGCAACGCATCCACATGGAACGTTTTGTCATATGCAAATAGGATCACACGTTGCATGGCATTCAAAGTGGGAGGGGTGGGAAGTTGGCTGGGGGATGAGGCGACGTGATTCGAAACAAGATGCTTTGTCCACAATATGAAAGTCCCTTTTGCTTGGCTCACTATCTTCACCTCATCAGTGGGAATTGGGACAAGAGCATCTCCAATTAGTACGTCTTCAACTGCCACCCTTAATTGATCATCCTGAATTTGGATGTGGTGAACAGTTGCCCCTAGGCTATGGATGGAGCCACGTGCCACTAAGCATCTAAGAAGATCCTCCACATATAGATCACAATGTTCTGCATCCTCTGACAGCGGCAAGCAAGTACTCTTCTTAGTACTTGGACGGGCTGCAATTGAGGGCGGGAGGGGATCAGTTGGCTCTTGCTGCCTTAATGTCATCATGGACAACATTTCTTCCTTCATCTTTACGAACCCCTCTTGTAATCGTACCTCAATTGAAGCTTCTGCTTGTGCCCTAGCCTCTATCCAAGCCTCTTCCTTTGCCTCTGCCCTTATGGTGGAGAGTAAGGATTCCAACTCTGCCCTCGGCACCACATGTGGGGAACATCTTTGAGATGATCCAAAGTAATCTCTTATACACACACCTCTTCCAACTCCCCTGACACGGCCCCCATGTTCTTGTTTGCCAGTGGCAATAGTCAAGATGTCATTCCTACCATCTGACTTGAAGGATCCATGGGACTCTTGTTGTTTAAGATCACTCTATAACATAGAAAGAACAAACATAAGGAAAATGATATGATTATAGTCTACTAAAACAAAATAATGCAAGTAGTGCTTACAATTTTTTCAGCAATCATGCGAGCATTATCGCTTGTAAATGTTTCGCTCTTTCTTTGGCGAGCGTACAACCATTTTTCTTCGCGACATATCGGAGAGGGGGTCAAGAAGAACACTAGGATCCGACCCAGCCTTTTCTTCTAGCCTCTTCCTCTTGGCCCCTAACAACTCTCTTTCTGCCTTCGCATAACCCCCTCGAGACATTATGTGGGGGTAATCATTCTTGCAGGCAAACTCAATCGCTTTTGCCCTTTTTTCCTACAAGACATGGAGTAGTTAAAATTAATACATATGATATACTGATACGTTTTCTGCCAACACATACAAAAGGATACACTCACCATTGCTGCTGGCGTGGTCCGAATCCTAACAAATTCTTCCCAAGCAGCTTCGTTGATGAATTGATACTTGCTGCATGGAGAAGGTTGAGGATGACCATTTCTGTCCTGTCCATGCACATACTGACGAGCTAGTTAGGTCTTGAATGCCCTCCAACGCTCAGCGCAATAGGACAACGTATTTTTCTTCAAGAACTCATTGTTGGGAACATCGTAAGTGAGCTGCAATGTTTCCCATTGAAAGCAGAGTAATCAACAAACAGTTGTGTATTTGGTATTGCTCTGCATGCAATATTAGATAGTTCCTATACCCGGATAGTGTCCCAAATTTGATTCTTCACGCGATCATCCACAGCATCCCAAGTCAAATAGGTGATGCTAGGCTTGTTGCATGCTAGGAGGCTGACAAAACTTACGTACTTTGCCCTGTGTTCACCAGTTTGGTTCCAGTTTCTATCAAACTCTATCGGAAGTAGTTTCCCCGCTATCCTGTCCTTCGTAATGTCTTTCAAATGAGTCGCACTTCTACCCTTCCTTTGCGTAGTGGCGGTTGGAGCATCGCTAGCCTCAATCTGAGTAACTCTATCCCCCATATTCCTAGGTACGCAATAACAACATCAAAAACATTGAAAACAGACTTAACCCTTTTTCCTTCAACCCGTCAGAGTACACAAAACTTGTTTCTTTAGCAGTTATGAATGGAAAGATGTTCAAGCATTCATCAGGAAAAATAGAAAACCTAGATTAAATGAATATAAAAACGGTGAAGCACGTACACAGGGGAAATAAGTTCAGAGAACACGTACACGGAATAGCAGAATGAGAGAGACAACAGAGAAGAACGACTGAGCACGGAGAAGCTAGAAGCCTCGCGAAAACCACAGAGCACGACGAGCGAAGGTATGACAGAGTACGTGAGAAATGAGAATGATGGTCGCGCCAAGGCGCGGGCTTAAAAAATGAATATAAATAGTTTACACCGGATATAAATTATTCTAACCCCGGTAAAAACATAACCCATGTAAAATTGATACATTTTACACCGGATAAAGTATACACCCGGTGTAAAAACTAACACCGTCTAAAATATAACACCGGATAAAGTATAAGCCGGTGTAAAATTGAACTATAATTTATTTACAAATTGTCAGTAGTAGACTTTTTACACCGGATAGCACTTAAGATTGGTTTTAATGTTGTAGTTATTTTTTTAAACTCTATCATCATATATATCATCCCATCCTTGGCGTCACAACATTATTATCAGAAGAAGAATCTGTCTCTGTTATTATTACATCAAAATCATATACGCAATCATAACACGAAACTTAATATTGCATGTTTAGGCTACATCAAAAACAAGAAACACATAGAAATTAATCAGAATCCACTTCTTCTTCATTTAATTGTGTTAAACCTACTGAAAAAGAAGGGATCTCACAAATAGAATCATCATTGTCAACAACCCTTTTTCCTTGGAGCGCGCAGACCATCTTTCATTTTGAGATCAGTGATATAGAACACTTGCTTTGCTTGGTCTGCCATAATGAAAGGCTCATCCCCAAAACTTGTATTATTCAAATCAACTAGTGTAAATCCTAACCGATCGACCATAACACCGTTGTTTACATTAGCCCACATGCATTTGAACACGGGAACTATGAATTTGGAGTAGTCCATCTCCCAAATCTCTTCAACAATGCCATAATAAGGGATGGTTGCTAATTTAGGATTGTTGTCTTTTGAACTAGAGAAATGCATAGCTTCATCCACTAACATAACACCACTGTTTTGCACGCTACTTCTATCATCTAGGGACTTTGTATAAAAGGAATACCCATTGATATCAAATGAATTCCAACAGATCACATTATGTTCAGGACCACATGCCAACCATCTAACTGTATCAGAAACACAATCCTCATTTTCAACCTCCAGTTTGAACCAATGTGCAAAAGATTTGTTGTGTTCTCTAATCAGCCTTTGCTCTGTCATCCTATTATTTTTTTTCGGATAAGATCTTTATGAACAGCAATATAGTCTTTAACTTCATCAATGTTATTCAAGATGTGTAAGTGTATTTGCTTCAATTCATTACGATCAACACTCATCACCGACATTCCGCGTTGACCCCCCTGTTTGGCACGGGGTTTTTGGAGACCAGTAAGTCTTACTTTAGACAGGTATTGTTGACAAAAATCCATAGCTTCTTCGACAACATATTTTTGAACAATGGATGCTTCGGACCGATTTGGATTCTTCATATACCCTTTAAGGATTTTTATATATCTTTCAAATGGGTACATCCATCGTAAGTATACAGGGCCACAATGTTTTATCTCTCGCACTAGATGAACGATGAGGTGTACCATGATGTCAAAAAAGGCAGGAAGAAACTGTTTTTCAAGATGGCATAAAATAACATAACCCTCGTGCTCCAATTCCTCCAACTTTTCAGTCTCAAAGACTTTGCCACATATAGCATTAAAGAAGAAGCAAAGTCGGGGTACAATGTGTCTCAAATCATCTTGAAGGATTCCTCGAACAGCCACTGGGAGTAATTGTTGCATCAATACATGACAATCATGAGACTTTTGGCCTACTAATTTTAAATATTTCATGGACACAATCCTCTTAAGATTAGATGAGTACCCAGAGGGAACTTTGATTCCTTGCAAACACTCACAAATACTTCTTCTCTCAGCCTTGGACAAAATGTTAGTCTCTTCAACATGATAGTTCCCCTCACCATCTGGCCTCGGATGTAAATCCTCTCGTATTCCCACTTCTTTCAAATCCAATCTTGCCTTCAAACCGTCTTTGGAACTACCATGTGTGTTGAGAAGTGTTCCAACAATGCTATCACACACATTTTTCTCCACATGCATCACATCAAGACAGTGCCTTACATGAAGATGTCGCCAATACGAAAGCTCAAAGAACACAGATCTTTTTTTCCATACATTTTTCTCACTTTTCTTGGTAATCTTACCGAAAGTGACATTGATGTCTTTCACCTTTTCATAAACTTGTTCGCCAGTCAATGGGTTTGGAGCATTTTCAAATTCTTGGCCGCCATAAAATTTCTTCTTTAGTCGACAGTATGGGTGGGCTTGTCTTAGAAATCTCCTATAACCTAGGTAGACTGTCTTTCTTCCATGAAGAAATTGATAGTAGCAAGTCCCTTCCTCACAAATCGGACATGCTTTATGGCCCTTAACACTATACCCTGACAAATTTCCGTATGCAGGAAAGTCATAATTGTACAAAAGATCATGGCCCGCATATTGAAGACCTCCTTCTTAACCGCATCAAAAACATCCACACCTTCCCATAGCTTCTTCAAATCTTCGATCAAGGGTGTTAGGTAAATGTCCATGTCATTTCCCGGTTGTTTTGGTCCTGAGATCAGCATAGACAACATTATATACTTCCGTTTCATACACAACAAGGGAGATAGGTTATAAATCACTAGAAGGACAGGCCATGAACTATGTATACTACTAAGGCTACTATAAGGGTTCATTCCATCCGCACTAAGTCTAAGCCTTAGGTTTCGTGGTTTATTGCCGAACTCGGGAAATAAGTCATCAATCTTCTTCCATTGTAAAGAGTCAGCAGGATGACGAATTTTTCCATCATTAATCCTTTCATTGGCATGCCATAACATTTTCTTTGCATCATCTTCATTAGAAAAAAGTCGCTTAAACCTTGGTACAATTGGAAGATACCATAACAACTTGGCAGGAGAGTTGTTTGATCTGTACCTTGGTGTCTTACATATTGGACACTTCTCCTCATCTTCAAACTCTTTCCTGTACAATATGTAATCATTTGGGCATGCATGAATCTTTCTATACTGCATGCCTAAAGGACCTATTATTTTCTTCGCATCATAGTAGCGTTTGTGTAACGCATTTTCTTCAGGAAACATGTCCTGTAACAACTCAAGCAATTCTAAAAAACCACTGTCACTCCACCCATACTGAGCTTTCACACTTACCAATCTCAACACCGTATTCAACAGGTTGTATTTTCTGCACCCTGGGTATAGAGGCTTTTCTGCATCATTGCACATATTACCATATGCATGTGACTGCATAAAAGCATCTTCTCCAACATCATGAATCATGTCCTCTACTCGATTATCAGTATCCATGTCAACGTCAAAGGTCGGTTCCACCTGTTCACCATGCCATACACATACCATGTAACTCTTGCAAAACCCCTCACAAATTAGATGAGTGTAAATATCAGCAGGACTTTGTTTCCTCTCATTCAAACAACTCACACAAGGACAATAAAACCTTCCATTGTCATCATCACCATTCCATTTAGCAAAATCCAAAAACTCCTTCACCCCCTCAGCATACTCAATACTTGTTCATTTAGCATTTATCCAACTATGATCCATATTTGTGGAAGACTAAGAAACTAGAAAAATAGAAAACAAGAAACCATTACGTTGCAGCTAACGCATGGAGAGAATAAATTTTCAGTTCTCGAGAGGAGTTCAAAACAAAACTCACTATCTGTGAAGCGCCAAGAAGACTTAACGCGCGAACCAGGGAAAAATGAGAGATGGAAGGCGCGAGAAATGTACTAAATAAAAGAGTATTTGGTAAAAAAAATAAAAAAAAAGTTTATTTTGTAAGAAAATATACACCGGACAAAATGTTACACCGGTGTAGATATATATAAGAGTTGTAGAGAGTATATTTTACACCGGCCACTATATATAAATCGATGTAAAATATATCATTTTTTTAAAGTAATAGACCCTACTATGTCATCAACTTTTACACAAAAAAAATATATATCAGAATATATAAAAGTTGCAATAATCTTTCACTACTCATCAGACTCAGAGTTTTGGGAGTCATCAGATTGGGTGAGATCAACAGGATTAAAGAAGCTATCACGGGGTTGATGGCGGCGAGCTTCTGAGTGGAAATATCTAAAACTTGCTTTCAGTCTATTAACTTTCCGATTCAGTTCTTCCACGGAGTCCTCTAGCCCATTGAAGCGCAGTATGAGTTCCTCAAGGCGCTCCATCAGAGTCACAACCAGGGGAGGAGGAGAAGGAACAGAAGGGTAAGGATCAGGATGTTTGTCTTCAAAGTCATCTCTATTTCTTTTGTGGGGCGAAGAAGGAGGCGTGCGTGAGGAAGAGGCCATTGGAGGAGTCAGATAGATGAAAAGAAAATAAAACAGAGATAAAGTGATGAGATAAAATGTACAGATTGATCATAGGAATGGTATACATATATATATATGGTTCATGATCAATAAGAATATAGAAGAATGCAATTGGCCTTCTATCATAATGACTACAAATGTTGGGAACTGAAGAAGTAAAATGAACGGTCTGAAGAATAAAAAAAGCGCGCGGGAAAGCATAGACAGGAAACTAAAGAGGCAAAAGCTAATCTGCACCGGGTGTTTATATTTTAAATCGGTTACTTTTAAAACTGGTGTAAAAATTTATTTTTTTTTAAAACGTCTTCTCCTCAGTGACCGGTTTAAAAGTGGGATTTAGATGAAAAATAAACGGATCATCAGCAACATATATATGTATGCAGAATAAGAAACTTGTTAGACACATTCATTCAAATTAAACTTTACTATCAAACTTTACATCTTGAAATCTATATAAATACAATATCATCATCTCCTCATTCTTTTCATTACATTAAAAAGGAGGTGGGGAATAGGGAAAGGTAGGTGACCCCATTTTCACTCATTCATCTTCTTCGGAGTCAGTGTTTTGGGAGTCAAAATTGGGATCAACAACAGGATGAAAGAAATCATCCTGTTGATGGCGACGAACTTCAGAACGGAAGGCTCTAAAACGTTGATTCATCCTCTCAACTTTCAGGCCCAGTTCTTCCACCGAGCGCTCTAGGGCATTGAAGTGCGGGATGAGTTCCTCTAGGCACTCCACCAGTTGCTGGAGTAGGGGAGGAGGAGAAGGAACTGAAGGGTTATCATGATGACAGACATTTTTTTCTTCAAAATTAGTTCTTTGTGTTTTGTGAGGCGGAGAAGGAGGGGTGGATGAGGAAGAAGCCATTGGAGAGTTAAGATAGAAGATAGAAGAAATGAATATAAAATAGATATCGGAGAAGGTGATCATGATGAACTACGTACTACTGCGCATGTCTGAGAAGACTTGACATAAATGAAGGGAATTAGAAGACACGCAGCGGAAATTAACTTTAAAAATTTTTCCATTCCCAGCCAGGATCTACCGAATGTGTTTAAGTCAAGGAGAAAGAAGTGTTACCTTCGGTATTTGAGCTTTGGTCGCGACCTCAGTGTCCGCTAGTCGCGACTCTTCGCCTCTGGAACATTTTAGTCGCGACCTCCTCTGCTTCTAGTCGCGACCTGAAGTCTCTGGAGTTTGTAGTCGCGACCTCGTCAGCTTCAAGTCGCGACCTGACTCTTCTTTTCGGATTTCTGACGTTCAGATGCCCATATGGTCGCGACCTCAGCGTGTTCTGGTCGCGACCTTGCTTCGTGTCTGGTCGTATCGTAGAAGTCGACAGCTCAGATCGGCTTCCTCTACCGGTATCCACACGAACAGCGTTCCAATCGCGAACGACGTGCTAGCGCCTCTTGTCCCTCTAGGGCTTTCTAGAGATTCCGTCCTCACCCTCTCTATCTCGGCAGTTTCTTATGTGCAAACCTTTTGCACTCTCCCTGCCCCCTCTTCTCACTACTGAATGTGTGTGAAGAGATCTATATTGTGTGTAGAACCCTAGCTCCTAATATCAAATATATAGGAAGCTATCGGGCTTCTAATAGGGCCGGGCTTCAGAATTAATCTTATATTAATTCTAAAATTAATACAATATCATATATTGCATAATTTAATAAGAAACTAATTAAATAAATATGGTTTATATTAAATCCGTCTCACAGATTTAATTCACCTATTTATTTAATTTAAAATAAAGATAAGACGGAATTATATTTGATTTATTCTTATAAATCAAATTTGAGATATCTTATCAATTTGAATTTCAAATTTAAATAGATCATATCCATTTAAATTCAAATTCAAAAATGATAGAGATTTAATTTATCCTTATAAATTAAATCTTACAAATATCTCTTATATTATATATATAATATATATATAAACTAATTTATATATATATATAAAATATATATACACCCTAGATTATTCATTGAATCTAGACATCTCTTAGATTCAATGAATCTGGACATCATAGCTCGCATTGGGCTGTTTTGTGTGCGACCCTGTAGGCCCATATGAAGTTGGCAGTGGGCCAGTTACTATACTGACCCACAAGTCGTAAGCGGTCTCTAGCAAGGCATTACGACTACCCAAAACATATGAGGATCGTTAAACGATGTAACCTTTCATACAACCATATCACGTCCCTTTTGTCACACGATATTTCGGTCAAGGATGAGGCATGGTGAACGTCATCCTCCTATTCCTGACCGTTACTTTCTCGATCCCTGAGTAGTCTGAATATAGAAATGGAACTACCCTTCCATTCTAGTATGGCCATACATTTCTCAAACTCACTCATCGAGGGGCCCAGTAATATCTCTCTACGAATGTGAGGGACAAATTCCATCTTGACCATTCACATTCCTCCGCATGAAAAACCACTAAGCCCGAGCATAGCCTTTATGATCACTCGGTCAAAAGTGACTTTTGACTAGGTCAAAGCTGAGCGTTTGTCATGTAGGAATCTATGATGATCTCAGGTCAAAGGGCATAGTGACATGGCTTGTATATGAGAGAAGCTTATGACTTGACCCATGCAGCTCTCTCATTACGGGTCGGTCCAACACCCTGTACTCTTACATGTGCTTATGACTTTGATTTATATCTCTATATATCTTCAAAGTCATACTGGTCTTATTTCATCTCTGCTCCCACATAGATGACCGACCAGGGACATTTAGGATAAGATCATGAGTTATCCAAGGATGGTCATCACAGTAAACATGCAAATAATGTGATAACCTGATACAATGATTGGCCCCTAGGGCACAATTTCCAACAATAAAATGGTGGGAAAGGATACAGACGGAGTTAATCTAAATCGGACTAAATATTTCCACATCGGTCACTATAACATCCGCTGTAGAAAGTAAACATTTCATATTATTTACAAAAATGCCACCGGTCATTTTTTTAACACTTTCTCCGCATTGTCTGGTTTAAAAATGGGGATTTCGAATGCCAATTTTCCACCAGTGAATTCTAAACTCAGATTTCGGTCCCTGATTTTGGAAAATTTGTTCTCTTTGTACAGACATCAAAATAAGGTATTTTTTGTGTCAAAACCAAGATTGACATGTTAACTAAATGTCTATAAAATTTCTTACATTTATTCCATCATTTACTATTTTTCATTACATCATGAACATCACTGGTCAGATTGGTCAATACCATCATTACATACAATAATTCTTCATAAAACATTTATACGATCCAATCCCTAACTTCTCTTCATGCTTCTCCATCCTCTTTCATCATTCATGATGAACCCATTGAGATTGGGATTACATGGATGGGATGAGATTTCTGGGGAAATCTCATTAGCAAACAGTACTAAACTATGTATGCATTAATGTAAATAATTGTGCTTGCTTGTGAAAGTGTTAACATTGTGTAATGTGTATGCTTCCATGTAACATATGAAATACAATTGGCCAAAGTAATCATAGAAATAGAGCTTCAATCATATTCACACATGCAACATAATTCAACATAGCCATAGCACAATCCAGCATAACATTCAATACATACAAGTTTATGATAATTTACTACCTTATATGCTTGACTTTCTTTTACTTTATCCTTGCTTCCTGCTTCTTACTTCTCCTTGAAATGTGGCTGCCTCCTTTGAGTACACAATAAAATCCTAACATCACATTATCATCCATTCATTACAATCTAACTTCTCTTGAACATTGAGCTTACTTAACTACATTAACTTTCCTTAATCTTTACTAATTGACTTGGCCTTTCAATCAATTGATGTCTTGACTTTACACTACACAACTTCACCTTTTGAATCCATTTATGAGCTTAGAATCATGAAATTCCAGCTCCTTCATGGCCTGCTGGACAAAACTGAAAAACATACATAATCCTTCCAAAAATTCTCATTTTGATTCCAATGCTTCCAATACTTTTTTCTCTACTTTATCCCACACAACTTTTCATTTTAAAACCATTGGAAGCATCAAAATCATGAAATTCTAACACTGTTCATATGAGTGAACAATAATAGAGAAGACTTCGAAGCATTACAACTTTCAATTCCAATGCTTTCAAGGTTCAAAACCTATCCAATTCTACACAAAATCATCATATAAATTCAATGGAAGCATTAGATCATTGAAATTCCATCTCCCTCTATAATGAACAGTGCAAACTAAAAGGTCTCTTCCATAGAAAAGTCAAGAATATCAACTTGATTCAATAACCAATCATCTAACTAGCTTATTTAAGCATCAATCACATAACTTTAACTTTAATTTCTTCTTTCTACTTTCATCTAGGGTCTTGGGAAGCACATATACCCTAGGTAAAGCTCAACTTTCTTCCACAAAAACCCTAAGTTCAAGCCCACAAATTAAAGTATTGCTTACCTTAATCTCTAGCTAGCTTGAACTTTAGTCCTTGAATTCTTCTTTGTCTTGCCTTGAGTTTGGATTTGGGCAGCATCTCCCCAAGAGTTCTTCATGCTTCGGTTTTAGAAAGAAATGGGAGGCTATTTATAGAAAAATCCCATAGAAAATGAAAGGCTAAGATCACTTTTTACACTATTTGATCTAATGGCTCATATTTGCTCTTGATCAAGCTTGCCCTAGAAGCAAAAAGATGACATCATCCATGAATCATCAAGGGATACCAAAATACCCCTTGATTCCTCTTTATTTACATTAATATCTTTAGGGCATTATCGTCTTTTCATACATTACCAGAGTATTCCTTGACCTTGGTCAACTACTCTAGGAACTCTCCTTGATCGTCTAACCTTATTCAAATGACCAAAATACCCTTCATCTATCTCTTGCTCATTAACACCACACAGTGACATTTTTATAATTTGACATTTTTCTGGGTCTTTATTAGCACTGGCCCACAAACTTATCTGAAAATATTATTGGGCCTATAAGGCGCCATTCTATAAATTCTATTATAAATTCCACATAACTCCTTTTATAGTTCTGTCAGTTTCATAAATTCTTATAGTAATTATAAGAATTTAGTGCCAAATTTCATCTGATTCTGAGGTCCAGAGGATACTGTACTAATTTTCCTTTCTTCAGAAATTCATATCAATTTATCGGGACCTCAACTCAAAATTATGTGTTGCGGTAAACTGATCATAATAATTTTCTCTATTTATTGGAAAAATTTGCGACTGAACTAATTTCGGGCAGTTTTGGGCCTTTTTCGATTCAACTTTCCATAATCACCATTTTACCCCTAAACTTTTGAAAATTATACTTTAGGCCTTCAACTTTTCATAATGAAACTTAATGACTCAAAGCTTTTGTCTACTTTACATTTTGCACCATAGAACTTTTAGAGTTTTCATTTTAGTCCCTCTTCTTTATACCTTTGTCTAATCATTATTTTTCCTCTCTATTCATCATCACAATCCTTTCCAAACCTCTTTCCTTTATCAGTCTTATATAGATAGGGAAAATTAGGATGTGACAAAAGTACCAAGGTCTGAGCCTATCAACACTAGTGCTTTAGATTTCTATCAGCACTTTTTAGTTAAGTGTGTTAAGGGAAGAGTAGCCCAAGGATGGGTGACCCCCTTGGAAGTTATGTGAAAATGTGCAAATGCTAAGAAATTTGACAGAAATGTACAAAGTTTAGTTAGAGATAAGAAAAGTTAAGGAAAGTAGGGGACATTCTCCTTAGATAACTCTTAGTAAGGGTATGATGAAACATCCTCACTTTCCTAGCTCTAACTTCTCCAAACCAGTACCCTGTTATGTTTGGAAAAGGACAGGGGTGAGATTTCGGGGGAAATCTTAGTAGCAAATGGTACTAAATAGTGTATGCATCAATGATTGATATTTGTGCTTGCTTGTGATTGTGTCAACTTAATGTAATGTGCATGCTTCCATGTAACATATGAAATACAATTGGCCAAGGTAATCATAGTACAGAGCTTCAACAATTACAGATTAACAGCAATCAATCAAGCCATAACACAGTCAATCATATATTCAATACATACAACTTTAGGTAAGTTTACTACCTGGCAAGCAGCCTCTTCTTAATCTTAATCCTTACTCTGACAATCCTCGACTGTCTCTCTCCAGAGCTAACCTTATAAAAAGGAAAACATTTCTCTATCTTAACTACTTAGAACAATCCTCTACTATACCAGAGCAGGGACTAGAATAACTTACTTACCTTATTCCCAAGCTCTTTGAACTGCTCCTAGCTTAATCAGAACTTTCTCCTTCTTCCTTTCTCTCTTTCTCTCTTTCTCTCTCTTCCTCTCTTTCTCCTTCTCTCTCTTTCTTGCTCCATCGAATTATGGAATAGAATAAAGGGGGAAGGCCTCTATTAATAGTGGAGGCAAAGAGGAATGGATGGCCTAGATCAAATCTTGATGAATGGCTTAGATTGCTTGCTTACTCAATAAGCTTTGCTTAACTCATCAAGATAACATACCATCCCCAATGACTCATCACTCATGACACCATTTTAGGGACACCTCACATGCTAGGTGGCGTAATGGTGAGGCCCTTGGGACACCTCACACGCTGACTTAGCGCTTCCAGAGAATTCTAGAGTATTTTCCTAGAATGAGCGTGTCCTTTACCTTTTTCTACTTTTTCTCTCTCCATTAACTCAATGCCTTGTGGCATCTTGTGGGTCCCATGAGGACATCTTTTCATGCCACCTCATGGTTCTGGATAACCTTTACTTTATCTGATCCTCTTCCCAGTGTTGAAAATTGTGCCCTAGGGGCCAATTATTATCTTATAAAAATTATTGTTTTTGAATGTCTTAATTATGTTATCACATTATTTGTATGTTTACTGTGATGACCATCCTTGGATAACTCAGGATCTTATCCTAAATGTCCCTGGTCGGTCATCTATGCGGGAGCAGAGATGAAATAAGACCAGTATAACTTTGAAGATATATAGAGATATAAATCAAAGTCATAGGCACATGTAAGAGTACAAGGTGTTGGACTGACCCGCTATGAGAGAGCTGCATGGGTTAAGTCATAAGCTTCTCTCATATATAAGCCATGTCACTATGCCCTTTGACCTGAGATCATCATGGATTCCTACATGACAAACGCTCATCTTTGACCTAGTCAAAAGTCACTTTTGACCGAGTGATCATAAAGGCTATGTTCGGGCCCAGTGGTTTTTCATGCGGAGGAATGTGAATGGTCAAGATGGAATTTGTCCCTCACATTCGTAGAGAGATATTACTGGGCCCCTCGATGAGTGAGTCTGAGAAATGTATGGCCATACTGCAATGGAAGGGTAGTTCCATTACTATAGTCAGACTGCTCAGGGATCGAGAAAGTGACGGTCAGGAATAGGAGGATGACGTTCACCATGCCTCATCCATGACCGAAATATTGTGTGACAAAAGGGACGTGATATGGTTGTATGAAAGGTAACATCGTTCATCGATCCTCATATGTTTTGGGTAGTCGTAATATCTTGCTAGAGGCCGCTTATGACTTGTGGGTTGGTATAGTAACTGGCCCACTGTCAACTTCATATGGGCCTATAGGGTCGTACACAAAATAGCCCAACTCGAGCTGTGATGTCCAGGTTCAATTAATCTAAGACTTGTCATGATTAAATGAATAATCTAGGGTGAATTTATATATTTTATATATATATAAATTTGTATTTATATATTATATATAATATAAGAGATATTTGCAATATTTAATTTTTAAGGATAAATTAAATCTCTATCACTTTTGAATTTGAATTTAAATGGATATGATCTATTTGAATTTGAAATTCAAATTGATAAGATATCTCAAATTTGATTTATGAGAATAAATCAAATATAATTCCGTCTTATCTTTATTAAATAAATAGGTGATTTAAATATGTGGGATGGATTTAATAAAAACCATATTTATTTAATTAGTTTCTTATCAAATTATGCAATATATGATATTGTATTAATTTCAGAATTAATTTAAGATTAATTCTGAAGCCCGTCCCAATTAGAAGCCCGATAGCATCCTATATATTTGACATTAGGAGCTAGGGTTCTATACATAGACAACACAACATACAAGAGAAAAAGGGGCAAGGAGAGTGCAAAAGGTTTGCAGATAAGAAATTGCCGGAATAGAGACTGTGAGGACGGAATCTTGAGAAAACCCTAGAGCGACAAGAGGCGCTAGCACGTCGTTCGTGGTTGGAAGCTATTCGTGTGGATACCGGTAGAGGAAGCCAATCTGAGTTGTCGACTTCTTGCGAACGAGAAAAGAGCACCAGGTATGACGAGGTCGCGACCAGTTGACACAGAGGTCGCGACCAAATTGGCTTCTAAACGTCAGAAATACGAAAAGAGACTATAGGTCGTGACTAGAAGCTGAGGAAGTCGCGACGGCAAACTCCAGAGATGACAGGTCGCGACTGAAAAATCCAGAGGTGACAGGTCATGACAGGAAGCTGAGAAGGTCACGACTGAAAGATCCAGAGGCGAAGAGTCGCGACTAGTGGACACTGAGGTCACGATCAATGCTTGAATACCGAAGGTAACACTTCTTCCTCCTTGACTTAAACACATTCGGTAGATCCTGGCTGGGAATGGAAAAATTTTTAAAGTTAATTTCCGCTGCGTGTCTTCCAATTCCCTTCAGTGGTATCAGAGCCATGCCGTTTTGTGTTTAAGTTAGGTTTGATTGTTGATACATGTGATGTATGTTAGACTTCTTAGTCGTTCATATGATAACATGCATTTTATGTATGACATATAAGGAATCCGAAAGGAAATTTAAATCGGTAGTGAATGTTAATTGATTTGATCAATTAATATTGATGGGGTCTAAGGAAATAGAATTAAGATTCTTGATTATTTATAAAAAAAAATTATTGGGGCGCTGCCCCAGACCCCGCCCACTAACCGGCTAGCGAGACCGCCGTGGCTACCTGATCGTAGCGCAACATAATCGTAATATATATTGATGTTTTGAAACATTTATTGCCCTTCACATAATATGAATTTTTATTCTTGAATGGTTGGGTATGGTGAACAATATGGCTCTAGATTACAAGTGTTGTAATTTTTCTAAATACGGCCTGCGTGTCGTGCCTTCCTTTAATTACTCTCGTTGTACATTCTCTTCTCATCTCACTCCCCTCGAATGTTAAAACGATGTTTCCTTATGTAATTTTTCTATTCTAATTAGACAGCTCCTCTCATTGGCTAGAGGGAATTTAGGATAGGTGAGCCATATTGTATCACGTTTAAGATTATGCATCTTATGATTATATCACTGCATGTATGTTCTATATGCATAATACTGGTATGAGATACAATCGAGATACATGCAAATCGGATAGTTAATTAAACCCTCTAAAAGAAATCTTAAGTCATATGTCGTCAATTAATGAACACTTATCAAAACCTCGATCGCTCATTTGTAGGCTCTACCAAAGTGGGTGCATTTGAGTTATCTTGAGGAGATAAGCAAGAGAAATAGTGCTACTCTTATGTTTGTTATTGTTTGACTTAATTGAGATTATCAAAACGGTTTTGGGTCTCAAGGCATTAGTTGGGATTAAAATATGCCGGATCATATGATGATGGAATCCCATAAACATCTAAGAGTTACATTTGATGTAATTGGTAAAGTTGTTACCTACCTAAATAACTTAAAGTTAAGCGTCCTGCCAAAGCGGACTCAAGTTTAAGCCAAATATGGATCTTAGCCCACTAATTATTACATTGAGGGTTGTTTTATTTAGTGGGAGATTGCTAATTCAATTGCATATTTTAATTGTAGAATCATGACGACTAGTAATACTGCTACATTATCGTTACGATCTATCCTTGAGAAGGACAAACTCAATGGGACAAACTTTCTTGACAGGTTCAGGAACTTGAGAATTGTTCTCAAGTAGGAAAGAAAAGTATATGTCCTAGATCAACCCATTCCTGAGGAGCCAGCAGCCAATGCTCCTAGAGCTCAGAGAGATTCTTATGCGAAGCATAAGGAAGACTCTATCGATGTGGGATGCTTGATGCTTGCCACTATGGTTCCGGAGCTCCAAAGAGATCTGGAACACATGGAGGCTAATGAGATGATTGTGCATCTTAAGGAAATGTTCCAGCAATAGGCAAGGCAAGAGAGGTATGAGACCACTAAGGCCTTACATTCCTGTAAGATGGCTGAAGGTGAATTAGTAAGTACTCATGTCTTAAAGATGAAAGGGTACATTGATCACCTTGAGAGGCTTGGATTTCCCATGAGCCAAGAGTTAGCTACAAATTTGATCTTGAACTCACTCCCAGAAAGTTATGACTAGTTTGTCATGAACTACAAGATGAACAACATGGAGAAATCTATTTCTGAACTGCATGGGATGCTTAAAACTGCTGAGCCGACTGTTAAGAAGAAGCCCAGTACAATTTTGATGGTTCAGAAAGGAAAGGGTATGAAAAAGAAAGGCAAGGGCAAGGGGAAGGGTCATGGCTCATTTGGTAAGACCAAAGAGTCAGGCAAGCCTGAAACTAAGCCTGTACCAAAGAAGGCAAAACCTCCAAAGGAAGGAGTTTGCTTCTTCTGCAATGAACTGGGTCATTGGAAGAGGAATTGCAAACTTTACCTTGAAGATCTGAAAAAGAACAAAAGGGATAGCGGGGCTATCGCTTCAGGTATTTATGTTATAGATATTCATCTCTCTACTTCTACTACATGGGTATTAGATACTGCATGTGGTTCTCACATTTGTACAAATGTGCAGGGCCTAAAGGACAGTAGAAAGCTGAAGAAGGGCGAAGTTGACCTACGAGTTGGAAATAGAGCAAAGGTTGCTGCTTTAGCATTAGGCACTTATGAATTAGTTCTGCCCACTGGGCTTTTGTTAGTTTTGAACAATTGCTATTATGTTCCTGCTTTGAGTAGTAACATTGTTTCTCTTTCTTATTTGGATAAGGAAGGTTACACTTCCATTACTGGGAATGGTAGATGTTCCATTTATCGTAATAATGTTTTCTATGCTCATGGTGATTTGCATGTTGATCATTACATATTAAAATTGGAACAACCCAATCATGGAAATATATATAACATAATCGCCAAAAGGGTCAAACCAAATGATTTGAATCCGACATACCTCGGCACTGTCGTCTGAGCCACATAAATGAGAAACACATTTCTAAACTCCATCAAGATGGATTTCTCAACTCATTTGATTTTGAATCATATGATACTTGCGAATCTTGTTTGTTAGGTAAGATGACAAAGTCACCTTTCACTGGGCACAGTGAGAGGGCCACTAATTTGTTAGGCCTCATACATACAGATGTGTGTGGACCGATGAATACAAATGCTAGAGGAGGTTATTCGTACATCATCATATTCATAGATGATTTCAGTAGATATGGCTATGTCTATCTAATGAAACATAAATTTGAATCTTTGAAATGTCCAAGATATTTCAAAATGAAGTACAAAACCAGCTTGGTAAAACAATTAAAGCCCTTCGATCTGATCGAGGTGGTGAATATTTGAGCCAAGAGTTTATCGATCATCTTAGGAATTGTGGGATAGTCTCACAATTGACTCCTCCAGGAACACCACAAAGGAATGGCGTTTCTGAACGGAGGAATCGAACACTATTGGATATGGTTCGATCCATGATGAGTCGAACAGATCTTCCACCGTCCTTTTGGGGCCACGCCCTAGAGACAGCTGCGTTCACACTGAATCATGTTCCATCTAAGGCAGTTAAAAACACTCCATATGAGATATGGACTGGGAGGAAACCTAGTTTGTCTTTTCTCAAGATTTGGGGATGTGAGGTCTATGTTAAGCAACAAGCCTCAGATAAGTTAGCGCCCAAATCTTCAAAGTACCTTTTTGTGGGATATCCTAAGGAAACCAAGGGATATTATGTCTACAACCCCACTGATAACAAAGTGTTTGTTGTCATAAATGGTATCTTTCTCGAACGAGAATTTATCTCTAAAAGAAGCAGTGGGAGTAAGGTACATCTTGAAGAAGTTCGAGAGCCACAAGACACCACAGAATTAGAGATGGAAAATGGAGAAGACTCACAACAAGTTGTTGAAACTCCTCAAATCACTCAAGGACAACGGTGATTTAATAGGGCATGACTTCAGCCTGAGAGATATGGATTTCTGATTTCTAACACTCATGATGTGTTGCTCATTGAGCATAATGAGCCAACTACCTATCGAGAAGCTATAGTGGGACCAAACTCTAAAAAATGGCTTAGTGCCCTGAAGTCTGAGATGCAATCCATGTACGACAATAAGGTATGGACCTTAGTCGACCCGCCTGAAGGTGTAAAAACTGTAGGGTGCAAGTGGGTTTTTAAAGAGAAAACTGATATGGAAGGCAATGTAAATATCTTCAAGGCACGACTGGTTGCAAAAGGATTTACTCAAACTCATGGTGTGGACTATTATGAGACCTTTTCCCCAGTTGCAATGGCCAAATCAATCAGAATCCTCCTTGCCATTGCAGCATATTATGACTATGAAATATGGCAGATGGACATTAAGACAACATTCCTTAATGGAAAGCTCCTTGAGGATGTGTACATGACACAACCTGAAGGGTTTGTGAGTTATGAGGACTCTGGTAAGGTGTGCAAGCTTCAAAGGTCCATTTATGGACTGAAGCAAGCATCTCGGAGTTGGAATCATCATTTTGATGAATTAGTCAAAGAGTTTGGATTTCTTCAAAACATTGATGAACCTTGTGTGTACAAGAAGGTTAGTAGGAGCACAGTTGTATTTTTGGTACTCTATGTCGATGACATCCTACTTATTGGGAATGACATTCCTACCTTGCAGATTGTCAAGTCTTGGTTAGGAAAGTCTTTCTCAATGAAAGACTTGGGTGAAGCCACCTACATCCTAGGAATTAGGATCTATAGAGATAGATCTAAACGACTTATAGGACTCAGTCAGAGCACATATATAGGCAAGATACTGCATAGGTTTAGTATGCAGGAATCAAAGAGGGGTTTCATACCCATGTCTCATGGTATTCACCTCAGCAAGGATTTATGTCCTAGTACACCTGATCAGCGAGGTCGCATGAGTAAGGTTCCATATGTCTCGGCCATAGGATCCATCATGTATGCCATGTTATGTACTCGACCGGATATCTCGCTTGCCTTAAGTATGACTAGCAGATATCAACAGAACCCTGGTGAGGGCCACTGGACTGCTGTCAAGAATATCCTTAAGTACTTGAGAAGGACTAAGGACTTATTCTTGGTCTATGGTGGATTGGATGACGAGCTCTGTGTAACTGGTTACACAGATGCAAGTTTCCAAACTGACCAAGACGCCCAGAAATTGTAATCTGGATACATATTCCTCCTGAATAATGCAGCAGTAAGCTGGAAGAGCTCTAAGCAGAGCACTGTAGCAGATTCTGCAATGGAAGCCGAGTATATAGCAGTATCTGATACAGCAAAGGAGGCCGTTTGGATCAGGAAGTTCATTACTAAACTAGGGTTGATCCTATCATCTCAGATCCAATAACTTTGTTCTGTGAAAATAGTGGTGACATTGCACAGACCAAAGAGCCTAGGTCACATCAAAGGAACAAGCATATACTCAGGAGATTTCATCTCATCAGAGAAATCAATGATAGAGGTGATATAAAAATATGCAAGGTAGCAGGGGAAGATAATGTTGCTGATTCTCTAACAAAGCCGTTTGTGCAAGCAAAACATGAGTGTCATGTTAGGTCAATGGGAATTAAGCAAATTAATGATTGTACCTAGTGCAAGTGGGAGGATGTTGAAAATTGTGCCCTAGGGGCCAATTATTATCTTATAAACATTATTGTTTTTGAATGTCTTAATTATGTTATCACATTATTTACATGTTTACTGTGATGACCATCCTTGGATAACTCATGATCTTATCCTAAATGTCCCTGGTCGGTCATCTATACGGGAGCAGAGATGAAATAAGACCAGTATAACTTTAAAGATATATAGAGATATAAATCAAAGTCATAGGCACATGTAAGAGTACAAGGTGTTGGACCGACCTGCTATGAGAGAGCTGTATGGGTTAAGTCATAAGCTTCTCTCATATACAAGCCATGTCACTATGCCCTTTGACCTGAGATCATCACGGATTCCTACATGACAGACGCTTAGCTTTGACCTAGTCAAAAGTCACTTTTGACCGAGTGATCATAAAGGCTATGTTCGGGCTTAGTGGTTTTTCATGCGGAAGAATGTGAATGGTCAAGATGGAATTTGTCCCTCACATTCGTAGAGAGATATTACTGGGCCCCTCGATGAGTGAGTCTGAGAAATGTATGGCCATACTGTAATGGAAGGGTAGTTCCATTACTATAGTTAGACTGCTCAGGGATCGAGAAAGTGACGGTCAGGAATAGGAGGATGACGTTCACCATGCCTTATCCATGACTAAAATATCGTGTGACAAAAGGGACGTGATATGGTTGTATGAAAGGTAACATCGTTCATCGATCCTCATATGTTTTGGGTAGTCGTAATATCTTGCTAGAGGCCGCTTATGACTTGTGGGTTGGTATAGTAACTGGCCCACTGTCAACTTCATATGGGCCTATAGGGTCGCACATAAAATAGCCCAACTCGAGCTGTGATGTCCAGGTTCAATTAATCTAAGACGTGTCTTAATTAAATGAATAATCTAGGGTGAATTTATATATTTTATATATATATAAATTTGTATTTATATATTATATATAATATAAGAGATATTTGCAATATTTAATTTTTAAGGATAAATTAAATCTCTATCACTTTTGAATTTGAATTTAAATGGATATGATCTATTTGAATTTGAAATTCAAATTGATAAGATATCTCAAATTTGATTTATGAGAATAAATCAAATATAATTCTGTCTTATCTTTATTAAATCAATAGGTGATTTAAATCTGTGGGACGGATTTAATAAAAAACATATTTATTTAATTAGTTTCTTATCAAATTATGCAATATATAATATTGTATTAATTTCAGAATTAATATAAGATTAATTCTGAAGCCCGGCCTAATTAGAAGCTCGATAGCATCCTATATATTTGACGTTAGGAGCTAGGGTTCTATACATAGACAACACAACACACAAGAGAAAAAAGGGCCAGGAGAGTGCAAAATGTTTGCAGATAAGAAACTACTGGAATAGAGACGGTGAGGACAGAATCTTGAGAAAACCCTAGAGGGACAAGAGGCGCTAGCACGTCGTTTATGGTTGGAACGCTATTTGTGTGGATACCGGTAGAGGAAGCCGATCTGAGTTGTCGACTTCTTGCGAACGAGAAAAGAGCACCAGGCACGACGAGGTCGAGACCATTTGACACAGAGGTCGTGACCAAATTGGCTTCTAAACGTCAGAAATACGAAAAGAGACTACTGGTCGCGACTAGAAGCTGAGGAAGTCACGACGGCAAACTCCAAAGACGACAGGTCGCGACTAGAAGCTGAGTAGGTCCCGACTGAAAACTCCAGAGGCGACAGGTCATGACAGGAAGCTGAGAAGGTCGCGACTGAAAGATCCAGAGGTGAAGAGTCGCGACTAGTGGACACTGAGGTCGCGACCAAAGCTTAAATACCAAAGGTAACACTTCTTCCTCCTTGACTTAAACACATTCGGTAGATCCTGGCTGGGAATGTAAAAATTTTTAAAGTTTATTTCCCCTGCGTGTCTTCCAATTCTCTTCACCCAGTTCTATCTTCGACCGAGTAACTATATTAAAATATCATTTCAATCACGACTTAACACCTTCTATGTTCATTAGTCGCGACCTCAACATCATTTAGTCACAACCCCATCACTTTTCAGTCACAACAGGCTCATTTTGCCTATTAGTCGCAACCCACACATCTTTCAGTCGCGTCTAGACCTTTCTGTAACACTTAGTCGCGACCACACTACTTTATCGTCGCGACCAAAATGGTCAACCTTTGACTCTGTAATCTTTAACTTTTACATATTCGTAGTTTAGTCCCTGAAAACCATCTATATGTTTCTGGGACTTCTGCTCAAAAGGGGTTTGGTAGCCTCTTAATCTAAGGCTACTTCCTGCATCTCTAGGCCCAAAAATTGGGATGTTACATATGAGCATAAGTTTAACCCTAAAATTTTGAGGATGAAGTTTTTTAAAAGATGGAAAGAATTGTCACATCCCAATTTTTAGGCCCAGAAGCCTAGAAAGTAGCCTAACATAGGCAGTCTACCAGGCCACTTTGAGCAAAAGTCCTTAAAACATACAGAGAGTTTTAGGGACTAAACTGAAAACTAAAGAAAGTACAGGGACTATCACATCCCATATGTTTAAGGCTAGAAGAGTAGTATTAACATTGTTAATGCAATATATGAGGTTAAGGGCCTGTTTGGTTTCCATGGAAGCCATGGTTTTAAAAGACCTTTTGGGCAAAACCTTGGTTTGGGAAAATTTCAAAACAAACAGCCATATTTGTCTAAAAGGGCTTCTGGACCAAACCATGGTTTAAAATCATGGTTTCAGATAAGCTGGTCAGAGTAGCTTTTGAAACAGTAAAAGAGCTTATGGACTACTTAATTACTATTTTACCATTACTTTTTCTTATACCCTCTCTTCTCTCTTTTCTATCTTTTCCACTATCTCTCCTCTCTCCTCTATCTTTTCCGCTATTTCTCCTCTCTCCTCACTCTTTCTTACCCTATCTCCTCTCTCCTCTCTCATACTTTTAGTAAAATTATACCCCTTTTGGTAATTTTTCAATTACAAAAGTCCTTTTAGAAATAACTATCCAAACACTCATTTATCCAGAACTACTTTTTTTTCATAAACTCTTTTCTAAAAGCCCTTTTCCAAAAGTTACCCAAAAGCTCTTTTTTTTTCATAAGCCATTTTCTATAAATCTATACAAACACACACTAAGTCAAAGCTGGGACATAAATGTAATTTCGAGAAAGTTTCAGGCCAATGGGGGCAATTTTGAAAAATATGTGAAAATTCCAGAAAAAATACCAGACAATGGGAATTGAAATATTAAGGCCCATTTGAGGTGATAAATAATGAAAATACTCCTACAATAATTTTTAAAGAATTTTTAAAAATTTGGCTAAATATAAACTATTTAGTCAAATTTAATTATTTGAGCTACCAGGAGACCTCAAAAAATTAAGAAAAGATAGGAATAATATAGTTTGGAAATTGTAGGATATTTTACAAGTGATTTTATTCCTAAAATGCCCCTAGTTAAATTTTAGAGGAATTTATATGTAAGTTGAGCCAATTAGGGATTTTATTTGGAGAAATTTTAAATAAATACCAATAGGTTAGATAAATTTCAAGAAAATTTATGGGGTTTACCTAGAATTAATATGAGATAATGTAGTGGACAGAAGTCTTATATTATATTAACTCAAAAGCTTAGAAAGTGCAGAAATTAATTCCTAACTAAAGTTAGATAATAGAAATTAAATCAGTTTCTTTTTATTTTACCATCAATAAAATTATGATGGAAGTAAAGTGAGGCTCAATTGGATGAGAAAAATGTGAGGAATTTATTATGGGATAGATAAAAATTAATTACAGTTCTTAGGACACCGGAATTGTAAAATAGAAATTTATTCCAGTATGAGGTGCACTAATATAATTTAGCCATTTCATTGGACCAAGTATGGTGCCACTTGTCTAGCTAAGGATGGTGAGGATTTTGACTTGATAAGTTAATTTAATTTAGGATTATTTTTGGTAGGAAAAAGTTACAAGAAGCCATGGAATTTTTACACATAAGCCTTGTAAATTCGTAGAACTTGGAGGCTAAATAGATTTCCCATGGTCTATAAATACCACCCCTCCCCTTCTCACTATTGCATATTTCAGCAAGCTAGGGAACCTCTTGCAAAATTATTTCTCAACCTTTCAAGACAAGGAGAAGCTAGCTATCTTAGGTAATTATCTTGGATAAAAGGTTAGTTTATGTTTCCAATCTCCTAGTTGATGTTTTAGCTAGTTAAATGGTGATTTAGGTGGTTGGAAAATTGAAAATCCCTATGGATGCATGCTATCCAGATTGTATGAGACTTAAGGGAAATGATTTTGATGTTAAATTTAGGCTAAAGACGTGGGTTAGTGGTTAGTTTAAGTAATATTGCATGAGGATTGTTTAATTCCCTTGAATTGGAATTTATCCATACCACATGACCATTAAGGGGGAGTTGTCCTAGGAATTTTGTTGATTTTGATGATTCCAATGTATTTAAAATGAAATATGGTGTAGTATGAACCTAAGAAATAAGTTTTGGAAGCATTGGAATCAAAATTGGAAATCTAGGTTTTGGAATAAAGTGAAAATGGTGTAGGATGAATTAGAAGCATTGTTTAAGCTCGGCCTAGGGCAGAAAGAGTTTGATTTTCATGAATCCAAGCTCATTTGAATTCTACATTAAAAATTATGTAAGAATGACCAAAGAGAATAATTTTTACGTTAGTAGAAACAAAACCCTAAAAATAAGTTAAATAATGAGGGTTTAAGAGGTTTATGTTTAAACCATAATTAATGGGATGTTTATTGATGGTTATGCTCCCTTTTGTCATAATGAAATAGGGTTTGACATTTGTGGAGGAAAGGACTAAGCTCAAGGACAAGAATTAAAGTGTTAGTGGATCAAGGTAGTAAGTTTACTCAACCTTAATGTAAACATGTCTTGATTGTTATATTTGTGTTTCCATAATTGTTGGTTGAACTAAAGATAATGATATGATGCTTGTAACATCCCGATTTTTGGTCTAGGAGAACTGGGAAGTAGTCTGATATGGGCAAGCTGCTAAAACCGTAGTCCTAGGGTAGTAATCTGATATGGGCGGATTACTTAAAGATGAGATAAGTCTTTAACCTATATGGGCTGGCTCCTGTGTAAGATAACCTGATATGGGCGGGTTGTCGAGCTTTTCAATTAACGATGACTCCCGAAGAGTTTAAGGGATGAGTTATTGAAAGAGAATTTCTAGACCTTAAGATGAGGGATGAGAAGATGAGCAATGAGGCCAGAAAGAGAATGCAGGGGCAAAATCGTAATTATGGGAAATATCGGGCTGGTAGCCGATGAGTACCATATTTTGCCAGAAAATAGAGAAAATTATGCTGATCATTTCACTGAACTATGAAATGTGCATACGAGGTCTCTATGAGTATGAAATAATTATGGAAAGTTTAAGGACAAAAAGGTGGGGTCCTTAAGTGTAATTTTAGCCAAATAAAAAGGGACTTAAATGAAAAGAAGAAAAGTTTCTTGGGGCTAAAGTGTAATTAAAGAAAGCCAGGCCGGAAGTGGTTTGGACTGTCCGATGGCATTTCAGTCCCAGATTTCACCGGTAGAGAGAGCAAGGGACGCTCGGTAATCTGGCTTAATACAGGAATTTTTGAAGACTCCAGATAGCCAGAAATGGACTGATCGTCCAAAAGTTATAAAAATTCATACCGGATATCCTAGATTTCAGATCTAGGTGAGAAAATACAGGACGATGCGTCTTTATGAGGCGGATGTCAGGAAACTGATAGAATACCGATAGGAGGCCTGTAGAAAAAGTTATTCGCAAATTAGAAAATCCAGACGGGAGTGTGAGGCCTCCGGGTATCCGATAGGAAAATTTATCGGTATTTGAAAAGGGACTGAATGAGTTCGGATAACCTCGTTCAGATGACTGATATGACTCACAGGGATGCCTGAACACCGCAGGCCAGTGTATCGGACAGAAGGAGCCGGTGTCCAGATATGTGTATAAACGGTGAAAAATAGATTAAATATTCAATAAACATTAACGGGGGGAGATTCCTCGTAATGCGTGCCATGAAGGTAATGGACCCTGAAAGGCCCAATAATGGTGCCAACAAAGGCCCAGTAAGACACTTGGACTGATAGGTGGGCCAGTGTCCAGCAGAACCCCGGAAAAGTGCGAAATTACGAAAATGCCCCTGTGTTGTACTAAAGGGGTAGTAGATGTATGAGGGCATTTTGGTCATTCTGGACAGGCCCAGGAGCCAAGGCACATACAGATAAAGTTACTTAGAGTCAGTACATGCCCTGACAGAGTACAGAAGGGTGTGAAATGGCGATTTTACCCTTAGGGTTAAAATAGCGCAAGAAAGGGCACCCAAGGGTATTTTGGTAATTTGCCAAGGGATGTTTCTTGGGAATCGAGCCATCAGAGTACTTGAGCTTGATCAGGATCCAAGATAACATTCCCAGAGCCCAAAAACGTAGGCCCAGTGATATGTGGGAAAAAGTGGCATTAAAATACTATTTTAATGCTGTTTCAATAAAGTAAAGTTACTCGGTTAGCACGAAAACCGAGGTGGTGATCAGATAAGTCTGGGACTTATCTGGATAGCATTGGGAAGCGTGCAAGGTCTCTTCTAGGTGCCACATGGCTCTGGTCTGGAGAAAGCAGATAAAGTTGAGGACACGTATTACGGTGCAAGACTCTGGACCGGTACTGGATTGGACTGAACTGCTGAGTCAGCTGATGAGGTGTCCAGGAATTGTGACATGTGAAGAATGTGGCGATGAGGTGTCCCGGTGAGGTGTCCTGGATGATGTCACGCATGATGCAGTAAAAAGGAATAAAGAAAAATAGGAAAATCCAGGAAAAACCAGGACCACATGTTCAGATGGCTTCAAAATTACAGAAATGCCATCCATTAAAGCTATAAATACCCCCTTCCCCTCCCATTTTATGCATCCCATGTTTTTGGCAAGAAAAGAGAGAGAAAGAAGAGAGAGAAGGAGAAAGAAAGAAAGAAAGGAAGTTCTGGTGGAGTTGGAAGCAGTATAGAAGTTCTGGAGCTCTGCTTTTGAGGTAGTAACTAATCCTAGCTCTTATGTAATGTCTTTGTGATTTGTTGTGCTATTGTTTGGTTGGATTGTTGTCTTATATGTTATGCTTGAAGCTCTATTACAATGCTATGATCATATGTTATTGAATATGGAAGCACGCAGCATACTTATCTGTACACAATCACAAGCAAGCACCGTCACTCTGCATTACATATATTGTTATGATTATTACTACTGAGATTCCCCCGAATCTCATTCCCATATATAACATTACAGGGGAGATTTTGTCAAAATAAAATCTGGAAATTTTAAGAGACGCCGTTATGCTGCCGAAATTCCGGCAAGGAAGCAGGAACAGGGAAAGGAACTGATACGTACTGTGTACGTAGTGCTGTCTAAGGAGGCTGGAAGTGAGTGGACCCAGCAGGTTCATCCAGTCTTTCCTGGGTACTACGTAGAATGGTAGTTCTCATGAGGGAATTACCGAATCGGTACAACATCGGTTACTTTCTAGAGAAGAATTGTAGCAGTTATGCTGCCGGATTTTAGACAGTGAAAGATGTAATAAAAATATGAGAATTTGCTGTATGCCTTGTTGTATGACATTTTATTATTTAATAATAAATGTTGTTTGGCATGTTCAATTTGTGAATGTGGAATTAAGGGAGAAATTCGCAGGTCTTGAGGTAGCAGTGTTCTGACCTCAGTTTGACCTAGTAAACGGAGGAGTTTGGCTATGAAATTTGGTAAGCCAGTAGTACACATCTGGGGCATTCCGTGGATAGGTAATAAGCCTTATTTGGATGTGTAGAACGAGATAAATTAATTTTCAAATTAAAGGTCCAGAATAAGGAACTTAAGAGTGAAATTTTGAATTTCTGGGCTTAAGTTAAGATATATCAAGCTAATATCGCTTCCGTAAGTGTACTCTGAGGAGTCTAAGGGAGGATGTTTCAATGCTACTCTTGATACATATGTGAGTTGTTATGAGATAGAAGCAGTTCCCTAATTGTGGTATAATGCTTAGTTACATAATGATCTTGTATGTTGATATTATTGTTGATGTAACTTGATATTGGGATTTCTTTAAAATCTCGCTCTTCCAATTGAATAATTATTTAGGAGATGATTAAGCAAGAGTCAAGAGCATCATTAGGGAGAATTAATGTATTATGTCATGATATTTTGAAATATAATGTTGTATGCATATATTTATGACAATATGTAAGGCTTATATCACTGCTAGAAAATAGGCTTTCTAAACTGGTTGAAAATGGGCTTCTACACCGGACCTTGGTCCGGTGTAGAAATAACCTATTTAAAAAGTCTGATATTCTACACCGGTTGTATACGACCAGTGTAAAAAATTAGCTTTCTTAACCTGGTTATTTCAGACAACCGGTTAAGAAGTATCGTAAAAATAAAAAGAAAAATCCAGAATCGAAAAACTCTTGGTTCAAATCAAATAAGCTTTTAAACCAGTTTTCCCATTAAAGTACCAAAATTATTTTCTTCTTCGTCACAAATCTGAGGATGAGGAGAGTGATGAAGAAGAATAGGTACCTATAAAATGCAAGTAGAGAGCAAAAAAAGAGGAAGAAAGAAAAATCCAGAGACCATTTAAACGAAAGAAACGAAAACTCAGATATATACACAGAAACAAAAAACCATAGACGTCATCACCTTATTGAAGACATCAGAAAAATATTATCACAATTCCTTCAAGTTACGTGCTCAAAAGCAAACAGAAATATATTTAAATAGAACCCATAAATGAATGAAATAAAAACCCAAATATATACACAAAAATGAAAACCTAGAAATGTCATCACCTAATTGAAGACATCACAGAAACGCCGTCACAATTCCTCCGACTTGCCTAGTCAAAAGTTAACAAAAATATATTTAAACAAAACCTAGAAAGAAAGAAACAAAAAAATAGACACTCACCATGGCAGACCTAGGTCTTCTTCTTTGGTGAACTTTAAAGGCGAGAACGATAGACTTCAACAATAGAGAACGAAGAGCACATGTATGGGTCATCTCATATCTAGGTCTTCTTATTTAAAAAAAATTCCAGTGCTTATTTCTTTTACACTGGTCATGTGTATATGAGGTGTAAATATTTTATCCTTATTTACAAAAATACCACCGCTCATTTCTTTTACACTTGTTATGTGTACATCAGGTGTAACTATTTTACCCTTTTTTACAAAAATACCACCGCTCATTCCTTTTACACCGGTCATGTTATATGAGGTGTAAATATTTTACCCTTATTTACAAAAATACCATCACTCATTTCTTTTACACTGGTTATGTGTACATCAGGTGTAAATATTTTACCCTTATTTACAAAAATGCCACCTCTTATTTCTTTTACACCGGTTATGTGTACATCAGGTATAAATATTTTATCCTTATTTACAAAAATGCCACCGCCCATTTCTTTTACACCAGTCATGTCTACATTAGGTGTAAATATTTTACCCTTATTTACAAAAATGCCACCACCCATTTCTTTTACACCGGTCATGTGTACATCATGTCTAAATATTTTACCCTTATTTACAAAAATACCACCGATCATTTTTTTAAATCGTTTATGCAAGAACCGGTTTAAAAATGGGGCTTTAGAAAGTCTATTTTGTAGTAGTGCATGATGTAATCACTTTGATGCTATATTCTGATTGAGTTATTATGGGAATTTGACCATCAAACTTGGCATGCTTAGAGTACACATAAGGAAAGAAAGTCCTTTAGGGACGGACTAAGAAAGTTTAAAAGGACCAAAGAGTAAACTATAAAGGTTCCATCTGTCAAAGTTAAGGTAGTGATAAGTTAAGGGAACATAAGGGTAATTTCCAAAGAATTAAGGGGCATGAGTGTTATTCTTGAATAAGTCAAGGATACAAATGTAAATATGGAAACCAAAATTCCATAGAAGATATGTGGGATTATTCTGAGCTGTTTGATAGGTGTTAGAATTTTGATTTGAGACCCCGATGAATTGATATAAATTTTTAAGAAATAAAGTGTTAGTAAAAATTCTAATATTAGATCAGATATCTAACAAAGGATATAACCTTGGAGGAAGTCAAAGAGGGTTACAAGAATAAAGTGTTAAAATGGTTGTTTCAGCCAAGAGGGAGTGAATTGGGTGATTTTGAAAATTTTAAAAACTTTAAATGAAATAAAAAGATTAAGCTTAGAAAGATATCATCAGTAAAGGAAGATGAAGGAGAAATATTGCATAGAGATAATTTATACTGGTTTAGCCTAACCGCTTGGTCTATATCTAGTCCTCAGAGTTCCTCTAAGTGTTCCCTTATCCTCCAAGATTATCTGGGTTCTGGTGCCTCAGTACATCAACTGTGAGAATCCCTCTCACTCCCCTTTACGACACTCTATTCACTAGAGGGATTGTGCTAAACACTGAAGTACATACACTCTAAGTTTCTCTCTCTGAAAAAGAATAGTACATTCTCTATTTAGAGAATGCGAAAATAGAGTGAAACAGAGTTATAATAATTATATCAATGAATCAAATTGTTCATGATCATGTGCATTGTTGCTAATTTAGCTTCTTTTCTCTCTTACAGGTTCAGCTTCTTTTATAGATGAGTTCCAGTTCTAAAATAGTGACTCAAACTTTTCATAAGTTAAGTTTGTATTCATTTATCATAGTGTTTATCAATAAGTGACTTTATTGAATAGGGCTTAAAAAAAACTTTCACAAATCTTATTTTCTTAACATATTTTCTTTCTTACTTTTCAAAGAGCTTATCCATCAATATACTTATTGATAAGGTTATCGAAAAATAAGCTTACTTAAAACAGTTCTTTGTAAATCATTTATCATCATCAAAATATTGGAGTACAAAATTTCTCCCCTTTTTAATGATAGCAAAACACTCTTTAGAATAGAAGAAAGATTTGAATTATTAGATTAACAATTGAAATCAATGAATGACAGTAATTCAATAAGTATATTAGTAAATTCAAATTACATTAGACCATAAACATTAAAAAAACATTCAAGAAAATATGAAAGCATCAAGAAGTATGACCAAAAACAGTGTCAGTGTGCTTCTCCCCCTTTTTGTCATCATTAAAAAGAGAAAATAAGGATTAGAGGGGTTGTAGGCTAAGAAGTGGAAGGGGTAGAGGTAGAGGGAATAGGTGCAAGGTCAAGTGTAGTAGAAGTGGTTGGAGCAAGATGCTGAGAGGCTATTGGAGTAGGAGGAGGAATGACCAGAAGTTATCCACAAAAAAGACTGAGTTGGTATTGGTAATTGAATTCTTCAAATCAGTCACTTTGAAACATCCTCCCTTAGACTCCTCAGAGTACACTTGCGGAAGCAATATTAGCTCGATTATATCTTAACTTAAGCCCATAAATTTAAAAATTCTACTCTTAAGTTCCTTATTCTGAACCTTTAATTTGAGAACTGATTAATATCATTATACACATCCAAACAAGGCTTATTACCTATTCACGGAATGCCCCAGATGTGTACCACTGGCTCACCAAATTTCATAGCCAAACTCCTTCGTTTACTAGGTCAAACTGAGGTCAAAACACTGCTACCTCAGGACCTGCGAATTTCTTCCTTAATTCCCCATTCACAAATTGAACATGCCAAACAATATTTATTATTAAATAATAAAATGTCATACAACAAGTCATACACAAAATTCTCATATTTTTATTACATCTTTTCCTGCCCGAATTTCGGCAGTATAACCGCTAGGCTTCATCTGTACAAAGAACTGAACCGTACTGATTCGGTAATTCTCTCATGAGAACTACCATTCTACGTAAGTACCCAGGAAAGACTAGATGAACCGGCTAGGTCCACTCACTTCCAGCCTCCTTAGACAGCACCTACGTACACAGTACTTATCATATTCTGATGTTCAGTCTTAAATTCGGCAGCATAACGGCGTCTCTTAGCATTCTCAGAATTCACTTCGACATAACCTCCCTGTAATGGGTTAGATATGGGGAATGAGATTCGGGGGAATCTCAGTAGTAAATAATCATAACAATATATGTAATGCAGAGTGACAGTGCTTGCTTGTGATTGTGTATAGATAAGTATGCTGCGTGCTTCCATATTCAATAACATATGATCATAGCATTGTAATAGAGCTTCAAGCATAACATATAAGACAACAATCCAACCAAACAATAGCACAACAAATCACAAAGACATTACATAAAAGCTAGGATTAGTTACTACCTCAAAAGCTTAGCAGAACTCTACTATCTCTATACTGCTTCCAGCTCCGCCAGAACTTCCTTGCTTCTTTCTTTCTCCTTCTCTCTCTTCTTTCTCTCTCTTTCTTGCCCAAAACCGTGATGCAAATGAATGGGGAGGGGGATATTTATAGTTTCCTTCGATGGCATTTTCGTAATTTTGAAGTCTTATGAACTTGTGGTCCTGGTTTTTCCTGGAATTTCCTATTTTCTTTTATTCCTCTTTACTGCATCATCAGTGCCACCTTAGTGGACACCTCAGCGGACACCTCAGCAGCACATTTCTCACATGTCTAAATCCCAGGACACCTCATCAGCTGACTCAGCATTTCCAGATAGTTAGAGAGTCTTGTACCGGAATCAGCGGCTGAGATCATGCCACGTGTCCTTAACTTTTCTTCTTCCTCTAAGATGACGCCATGTGGCACCTGGAAGGGACCTTTCATGCCTTCCAATGCTATCTAGATAAGTCCCAGACTTTATCTGATCACCTCCTCGGTTATCGTGCCGACCGAGTAACTTTACTTTATTGAAACAGCATTAAAATAGTATTTTAATGCCACTTTTTCCCACATACTTCATGGGCTACGTTTTTGGGCCTGGGAATATCATCTTGGATCTCTGATCCAGCCCCAGTACTCTGATGGCACGATTCCCAAGAAACAGCCCTTTGCAAATTACCAAAATACCCCTGGGTGCCCTTTCCTGCACTATTTTAACCCTAAGGGTAAAATCGTCATTTTACACCCTTCTGTACTCTGTCAGGGCATATACTGACTCTAAGTAACTTTATTTGTATGTGCCCTGGCTTCTGGGCCTGTCCAGAATGACCAAAATGCCCTCATTCATCTCCTACCCCTTTAGTACAACACAGGGGCATTTTCGTAATTTCGTACTTTTCCGGGGTTCTGCCGGACACTGACCCACCTATCAGTCCAAGTGTCTTACTGAGCCTTGTTGGCGCCATTATTGGGCCTCTCAGGGTCCATTACCTTCATGGCACGCATTACGAGGAATTCTCCCTTGTCAATGATTATTGAATATTTTATCTATTATTCACCGTTTATACACATATCCGGACACCGGCTCCTTCTGTCCGATACACTGGCCTGCGGTGTTCAGGCATTCCTGTGAGTCATATCAGTCATCTGACTGAGGTCATCCGAACTCATTCAGTCCCTTTTTAAATACCGATAAATTTCCCTATCGGATACCCGGAGGCCTCACATTCCCGTCTGGATTTTCTAATTTGCGAATAACTTTTTCTACAGGCCTCCTATCGGTATTCTGTCAGTTTCCTGACATCCGCCCCATAAAGACGCATCATCCTATATTTTCTCACCTAGATCTGAATTCTAGGATATCCGGTATGAATTTTTATAACTTTTGGACGATCAGTCCATTTCTGGCTATCTGGAGTCTTCAAAAATTCATGTATTAAGACAGATTACCGAGCGTCCCTTGCTCTCTCTACCGGTGAAATCTGGGACTGAAATGCCGTCGGACAGTCCAAACCACTTCCGGCCTGGCTTTATTTAATTACACTTTAGCCCCAAGGAACTTTTCTTCTTTTCATTTAAGTCCCTTTTTATTTGGCTAAAATTACACTTAAGGACCCCATCTTTTTGTCCTTAAACTTTCCATAATTCTTTCATACTCATAGAGACCTCGTATGCTCATTTCACAGTTCAGTGAAATGATCAGCATAATTTTCTCTATTTTCTGGCAAAATATGGTACTCATCGGCTACCAGCCCGATCTTTCCCATAATTACGATTATGCCACTGAATCCTCTTTCTGGCATCTTAACCTCATCTTCTCATCCCTCATCTTAAGGTCTAGAAATTCTCTTTCAATAACTCATCCCTAAAACTCTTCGGGAGTCATCGTTAATTGAAAAGCTAGATAACCCGCCCATATCAGGTTATCTTACACAAGAGCCAGCCCATATCAAGCTACCTGCAGAATTCCTAGGCTTAAGACTTAGGATATTCCTCACATTCCTCATTTTGAACCTCGATGAACTGTCCCGATTCTGTAGGTTAAAGACTTAACTTATCTTTAAATCCTGAAGGACTTAGCTCATTCCTCGGATCCTACAAAATTCAGGTAAGTAATCCGCCCATATCAGATTACTACCCTAGGACTACGGGTTTAGCAGCCTGCCCATATTAGACTACCTCCCAGTTCAACTAGAGAAAAAATCGGGATGTTACAACGCCCCTTGGCAAATTACCAAAATGCCCTTAGTCTCTCTTTCTTTACTTTATTAGGTCTAGGGGCATATTGTCTTTTTCCCATCATACCAGAGTATTCTTTGACCCTGGTCAACTATCCAGATAACTTCCCTGGACTGTCTAACCTTAGGCAAATGACCAAAATACCCTTTACTCATTCTTCAACTGTTCTATAACATAGGGGCATTTTCGTCATTTCGCACCTTTTTCCCGGACACCGGCCCCTTTTACCACTGGACTGATCTAATGGGCCTGGGCCTTCCCTGGTGTCACTAAAGGCCTTAGAAATACTATACGGCCCCTGGCCATAGTCCGATCATCCCTATCGGGATTGCTTTTCCTTTACCGATTATAACTGTAAATTTCCATCTTCCGGAATTTTTACAGAAAAATCGGGACCTCAAATCAAAATTCCGTGGCCCCTCATTCAACCCGAAATCCTTTTCTCTATCTCCCAGTATTTTCAGATATTTTATCCGGACCGGGCTATTTTGGCCTGAAAAAGCGCTCACGCGCACACTTTTCCAAAATGACCATTTTACCCTGGTCACATTTCTAATTCTTTCATATACATAGAAATCTCATATGCACATTTCACAGTTCAGTGAAATGATCAGCATAATTTTCTCTATTTTCTGGCAAAATATGGTACTCATCGGCTACCAGCCCGATCTTTCCCAAAATTACGATTTTGCCCCTGCATTCTCTTTCTGGCATCTATACCTCATCTTCTCATCCCTCATCTTAAGGTCTAGAAATTCTCTTTCAATAACTCATCCTAAACTGGAGTCATTGTTAATTGAAAGGCTCGACAACCTGCCCATATCAGGTTATCTTACACAGGAGCCAGCCCATATCAAGCTACCTGCAGTATTCCTAGGCTTAAGACTTAGGATATTCCTCATATTTCTTATTTTGAACCTAGGTGAACTGTCCCGATTCTGTAGGTGAAAGACTTAACTCATCTTTAAATCCTAAAGGACTTAACTCATCCCTCGGATTCCTACAAAATACAGGTAAGTAATTCGCCCATATCAGATTACTACCCTGGGACTACGGGTTTAGCAGCCTGCCCATATCAGACTACCTCCCAGTTCTCCTAGACCAAAAATCAGGATGTTACACACTTCATGTCCTAGGAACTTGAATGCTTACCTCTGTAGATCAATGATCTTTAGAAGAATAATCACTTGATCCTTGTTAACTTTATTACCTTTTTCAACTTCAGAGACAATTTTGTTCTCCAAAGAGTGTCCAAACTCATTGATCATCTGAGAGAAATTATGAATAGAAGGTTGCATGCTTTCTAGAACTTGAGCCATCAAATTCTCTCCAAAACTCTTGACTTCTTGTTGTACAAGATGTTGGAAAACAACTTAGAAAAATGAAGGAGCAGATGAAGGTTGATCAAGACTTATTGAATATTGTTTCTCATTTGGCTACTGTGCAGTGGACATTGGTTTCTTCCTTTTCTAAGCTCGCTTGCCATTGGCTAGTAAGGGTAGTGAGATCCTCATTCGATGAATTTGCTTAGCCCCATATTTTGGAATTTTTACTTCCTTCTCTCCCTTCTCCAAATAGTCAATATTATTATACTGAAGGAAGAAAGAAACCAATTAGGGGTTGGGTATCATTGTGGCCTTGGACTTGTCAAAGTAAAAATTCTTGATCTCACTATAGATCAAAGCCCCAATATTGATCTTCTCACCACTTAAAATATTAGCCAACAGCAGATAATCCTCCTGAGTGAGATATGTGAAGCTACCCGACTTATTAACCATGCTTCTTGAGTAGATGTAGTGGATTATTCTATGAAAATGACACATATCCTTTGGCACAAACTTCAGATCTCCTATGAAGCTATCATTGAGCATGAGAATCTGATAGATGTTCTTTAAAGACAAATAAGGACCTTTCTGTTGGAAATTGTGCCCTAGGGGCCAATCATTGTATCATGTTATCATATTATTTGCATGTTTACTATGATGACAATCCTTGGATAACTAGTGATTTTATCCTAAATGTCCCTGGTCAGTCATCTATGCGGGAACAGAGATGAAATAAGACCAGTATGACTTTGAAGATATATAGATATATAAATCAAAGTCATAAGCACATGTAAGAGTACAGGGTGTTGGACCGACCCGCTATGAGAGAGCTGCATGGGTTAAGTCATAAGTTTCTCTCATATACAAGCCATGTCACTATGCCCTTTGACATGAGATCATCATGGATTCCTACATGACAAACGCTCAGCTTTGAGCTAGTCAAAAGTCACTTTTGACCGAGTGATCATAAAGGCTATGCTCGGGCTTAGTGGTTTTTCATGCGGAGGAATGTGAATGGTCAAGATGGAATTTGTCCCTCACATTCGTAGAGAGATATTACTGGGCCCCTCGATGAGTGAGTCTGAGAAATGTATGGCCATACTAGAATGGAAGGGTAGTTCCATTTCTATATTCAGACTACTTAGGGATCGAGAAAGTAACGGTCAGGAACAGGAGGATGACGTTCACCATGCCTCATCCTTGACCGAAATATCGTGTGACAAAAGGGACGTGATATGGTTGTATGAAAGGTTACATCGTTTATCGATCCTCATATGTTTTGGGTAGTCGTAATGCCTTGCTAGAGACCGCTTACGACTTGTGGGTCAGTATAGTAACTGGGCCACTGCCAACTTCATATGGGCCTACAGGGTCGCACACAAAACAGCCCAATGCGAGTTATGATGTCCAGATTCATTGAATCTAAGAGATGTCTAGATTCAATGAATAATCTATGGTGGATATATATTATATATATATATATAAATTAGTATATATATATATTATATATAATATAAGAGATATTTGCAAGATTTAATTTATAAGGATAAATTAAATTTTTATCACTTTTGAATTTGAATTTAAATGGATATGATCTATTTGAATTTGAAATTCAAATTGATAAGATATCTCAAATTTGATTTATAAGAATAAATCAAATATAATTCTGTCTTATCTTTATTTTAAATTAAATAAATAGGTGAATTAAATCTGTGGGACGGATTTAATATAAACCATATTTATTTAATCAGTTTCTTATTAAATTATGCAATATATGATATTGTATTAATTCAGAATTAATATAAGATTAATTCTGAAGCCCAGCCCTATTAGAAGCCCGATAGCTTCCTATATATTTGACATTAGGAGCTAGGGTTCTACACACAATATAGATCTCTTCACACACATTCAGTCGTGAGAAAAGGGGGCAGGGAGAGTGCAAAAGGTTTGCAGATAAGAAACTGCCGAAATAGAGACGGTGAGGACGGAATCTCCAGAAAGCCCTAGAGGGACAAGAGGCGCTAGCACGTCGTTCGCAATTGGAACGCTGTTCGTGTGGATACCGGTAGAGGAAGCCGATCTGAGCTGTCGACTTCTACGATACGGCCAGACACGAAGAAAGGTCGCGACCAAAACACACTTAGGTCGCGACCAAACGGGCATCTGAACGTCAGAAATCCGAAAAGAGGAGACAGGTCGCGACGTGGAGTTGAAGAGGTCGCGACTAAAAGCTCCAGAGGCGACAGGTCGCGACTAGAAGCAGAGTAGGTCGCGACTACAAACTCCAGAGGCGACAGGTCGCGACTAGAAGCTGAGGAGGTCGCGACTGAAAGTTCCAGAGGCGAGGAGTCGCTACTAGTGGACACTGAGGTCGCGACCAAAGCTCGAGTACCGAAGGTAACACTTCTTTCTCCTTGACTTAAACACATTCGGTAGATCCTGGCTGGGAATGAAAAAATTTTTAAAGTTAATTTCCGCTGCGTGTCTTCCAATTCCCTTCAGTGGTATCAGAGCCATGCCGTTTTGTGTTTAAGTTTGGTTTGATTGTTGATACATGTGATGTATGTTAGACTTCTTAGCTGATTATATGATAACATGCGAGATATGTATGACATATATGGAATCTCTTTATGTATGACATATACGGAATCTAAAAGGAAACTAAAATCGGTGGTGTATATTAATTGATTTGATCAATTAATATTGATGGGGTCTAAAGGAAATAGAATTAAGATTCTTGATTATTTATGAAAAAAAAAAAAGAAAAAATTTTCCTTGGGGCGCTGCCCCACACCCCGCCCGCTAACCGGCTAGCGGGACCGCCGTGGCTATTTAATCGTAGCGCAACATAATCGTAATATGTATTGACTTTCCTGATATATGAATGTTTTGAAACATTTATTGCCCTTCAAATAGTATGAATTTTGATTCTTGAATGTTTGGGTATGGTGAACAATATGGCTCTAGATTACAAGTGTTGTAATTTTTCTAAATACGGCCTGCGTGTCGTGCCTTCCTCTAATGACTCTCGTTGTACATTCTCTTCTCATCTCACTCCCCTCGAATGTTAAAACGAGGTTTCCTTATGTAATTTTCCTATTCTAATTAGAGAGCTCCTCTCATTGGCTTGAGGGGACTTAGGATAGGTGAGCCATATTGTATCACGTTTAAGATTATGCATCTTTTGATTAGATCACTGCATGTATGTTTTATATGCATAATACTTGTATGAGATACAACCGCGATACATGCATCTTATAAACCAGATAATTAATTAAACCCTCTAAAAGAAATCTTAAGTCATATGCCGTCAATTAATGAACACTTGTCAAAACCTCGATCGCTCATTTGTAGGTCCACCAAAGTGGGTGCATTTGAGTTATCTTGGGGAGATAAGCAAGAGTAATGGTGCTACTCTTATGTTTGTTATTGTTTGACTTAATTGAGATTATCAAAACGGTTTTGGGTCTCAAGGCATTAGATGGGATTAAAATATGCCGGATCATATGATGATGGAATCCCATAAACATCTAAGAGTTACATGTGATGTAATTGGTAAAGTTGTTACCTACCTAAATAACTTAAAGTTGAGCGTCCTGCCAAAGCGGACTCAAGTTTAAGCCAAATATGGATCTTAGCCCACTAATTATTACATTGAGGGTTGTTTTATTCAGTGGGAGATTGCTAATTCGCTTGCATATTTTAATTGTAGAATCATGACGACTAGTAATACTGCTACATTATCATTGCGATCTGTCCTTGAGAAGGACAAACTCAATGGGACAAACTTTCTTGACTGGTTCAGGAACTTGAGAATTGTTCTCAAGCAGGAAAGAAAGGTATATGTCCTAGATCAACCCATTCCTGAGGAGCCAGCAGCCAATGCTCCTAGAGCTCAGAGAGATTCTTATGCGAAGCATAAGGAAGACTCTGTTGATGTGGGATGCTTGATGCTTGCCACGATGGTTTCGGAGCTTCAAAGAGATCTGGAACACATGGAGGCTTATGAGATGATTGTGCATCTTAAGGAAATGTTCCAGCAACAGGCAAGGCAAGAGAGGTATGAGACCACTAAGGCCTTACATTCCTGCAGGATGGCTGAAGGTGCATCAGTGAGTACTCATGTCTTAAAGATGAAAGGGTACATAGATCACCTTGAGAGGCTTGGATTTCCCATGAGTCAGGAGTTAGCTACAGATTTGATCTTGAACTCACTCCCGAAAAGTTATGACCAGTTTGTCATGAACTACAACATGAACAACATGGAGAAATCTATTTCTGAACTGCATGGGATGCTTAAAACTGCTGAGCCGACTGTTAAGAAAAAGCCCAGTACTGTTTTGATGGTTCAGAAAGGAAAGGGTATGAAAAAGAAAGGCAAGGGCAAGGGGAAGGGTCATGGCTCATCTGGTAAGACCAAAGAGTCAGGCAAGCCCGAAACCAAGCCTGCACCAAAGAAGGCAAAGCCTCCAAAGGAAGGAGTTTGCTTCTTCTGCAATGAACCGGGTTATTGGAAGAGGAATTGCAAACTCTACCTTGAAGATCTGAAAAAGAACAAGAAGGATAGCGAGGCTATCGCTTCAGGTATTTATGTTATAGACATTCATCTCTCTACTTCCACTACATGGGTATTAGATACTGCATGTGGTTCTCACATTTGTACAAATGTGCAGGGCCTAAAGGACAGTAGAAAGCTGAAAAAGGGCGAAGTTGACCTACGAGTTGGAAATAGAGCAAAGGTTGCTGCTCTAGCTGTAGGCACTTATGAATTAGTTCTGCCTACTGGGCTTTTGTTAGTTTTGAACAATTGCTATTATGTTCCTGCTTTGAGTAGTAACATTGTTTCTCTTTCTTATTTGGATAAGGAAGGTTACACTTCCATTTCTGGGAATGGTAAATGTTCTATTTATCGTAATGATATTTTCTATGCTCATGGTGATTTGCATGTTGATCATTACATATTAAACTTGGAACAACCCAATCATGGAAATATCTATAACATAACTGCCAAAAGGATCAAACCAAATGATTTGAATCCGACGTACCTCTGGCACTGTCGTCTAGGCCACATAAATGAGAAACGCATTTCTAAACTCCATCAAGATGGATTTCTCAACTCATTTGATTTTGAATCATATGATACTTGCGAATCTTGTTTGTTAGGAAAGATGACAAAGTCGCCTTTCACTGGGCACAGTGAGAGGGCCACTGATTTGTTGGGCCTCATACATACAGATGTGTGTGGACCGATGAATACAAATGCCAGAAGAGGTTATTCGTACTTCATTACATTCATAGATGATTTCAGTAGATATGGCTACGTCTATCTAATGAAACATAAATCCGAATCTTTTGAAATGTTCAAGATATTTCAAAATGAAGTACAAAACCAGCTTGGTAAAACAATTAAAGCCCTTCGATCTGATCGAGGTGGTGAATATTTGAGCCAAGAGTTTATCGATCATCTTAGGAATTGTGGAATAGTCTCACAATTGACTCCTCCAGGAGCACCACAATGGAATGGGGTTTCTGAACGGAGGAATCGAACACTATTGGATATGGTTCGATCCATGATGAGTCGAACAGATCTTCCACCATCCTTTTGGGGCCACGCCCTAGAGACAGCTGCGTTCACACTGAATCGTGTTCCATCTAAGGCAGTTGAAAAGACTCCGTATGAGATATGGACTGGGAGGAAACCTAGTTTGTCTTTTCTCAAGATTTGGGGATGTGAGGTCTATGTTAAGCAACAAGCCTCAGATAAGTTAGCGCCCAAATCTTCAAAGTGCCTTTTTGTGGGATATCCTAAGGAAACCAAGGGATATTATGTCTACAACCCCACTGATAACAAAGTGTTTGTTGTCAGAAATGGTATCTTTCTAGAACGAGAATTTATCTCTAAAAGAACCACTGGGAGCAAGGTACACCTCGAAGAAGTTCGAAAGCCACAAGACGCCACAGAACTAGAGATGGAAAGTAGAGAAGACTCACAAGAAGTTGTTGAGACTCCTCAAGTCACGCAAGGCCCAAGGCGATCTAATAGGGCACGACTTCAGCCTCAGAGATATGGATTTCTGATTTCTGATAGTCGTGATGTGTTGCTCATTGAGCATAATGAGCCCACTACCTATCAAGAAGCTATAGTGGGACCAAACTCTGAAAAATGGCTTAATGCCATGAAGTCTGAGATGCAATCCATGTACGACAATAAGGTATGGACCTTAGTCGACCCGCCTGAAGGTGTAAAAACCGTCGGGTGCAAGTGGGTTTTTAAAGAGAAAACTGACATGGATGGCAATGTAAATGTCTTCAAGGCACGACTGGTTGCAAAAGGATTTACTCAAACTCATGGTATGGACTATGATGAGACCTTTTCCCCAGTTGCAATGGCCAAATCAATCAGAATCCTCCTTGCCATTGCAGCATATTATGACTATGAAATATGGCAGATGGACGTCAAGACAGCCTTCCTTAATGGAAAGCTCCTTGAGGATGCGTACATGACACAACCTGAAGGTTTTGTGCGTTCTGAGAACTCTTGTAAGGTGTGCAAGCTTCAAAGGTCTATTTATGGACTGAAGCAAGCATCTCAGAGTTGGAATCATCGTTTTGATGAAGTAGTCAAAGAGTTTGGATTTCTTCAAAACATTGATGAACCTTGTGTGTACAAAAAGGTTAGTGGGAGCACAGTTGTGTTTTTGGTACTCTATGTCGATGACATCCTACTCATTGGGAATGATATTCCTACCTTGCAGATTGTCAAGTCTTGGTTAGGAAAATCTTTCTCGATGAAAGACTTGGGTGAAGCCACCTACATCCTAGGAATTAGGATCTATAGAGATAGATCTAAAAGGCTTCTAGGACTGAGTCAGAGCACATATATAGACAAGATACTGCATAGGTTCAGTATGCAGGAATCAAAAAGGGGTTTCATACCCATGTCTCATGGTATTCACCTCAGCAAGGATTTGTGTCCTAGTACACCAGATCAGCGAGGTCGCATGAGTAAGATTCCATATGCCTCGGCCATAGGATCTATCATGTACGCCATGTTATGTACTCGACCGGATGTCTCGTTTGCCTTAAGTATGACTAGCAGATATCAACAGGACCCTGGTGAGGGCCATTGGACTGCTGTCAAGAATATCCTTAAGTACTTAAGAAGGACTAAGGACTTATTCTTGGTCTATGGTGGATTGGATGATGAGCTCTATGTAACTGGTTACACAGATGCAAGTTTCCAAACTGACCAGGATGACCAGAAATCGCAATCTGGATACATATTCCTCTTGAATAATGGAGCAGTAAGCTGGAAGAGCTCTAAGCAGAGTACTGTAGCAGATTCTGCAACGGAAGCTGAGTACATAGCAGCATCTGATGCAGCTAAGGAGGCCGTTTGGATCAGGAAGTTCATTACTGAACTAGGGGTGGTATCGACCATCTCAGATCCAATAACTTTGTTCTGTGACAATAGTAGTGACATTGCACAGGCCAAAGAGCCTTGGTCACATCAAAGGACCAAGCATATACTCAGGCGATTTCATCTCATCAGAGAAATCAATGATAGAGGTGATATACAAATATGCAAGGTAGCAAGAGAAGACAATGATGCTGATCCTCTAAACCGCTTGTCCAGGAAAAACATGAGCGTCATGTTAGGTCAATAGGATTGAGACAAATTAATGATTGTTCCTAGTGCAAGTGGGAGGATGTTGGAAATTGTGCCCTAGGGGCCAATCATTGTATCATGTTATCATATTATTTGCATGTTTACTATGATGACAATCCTTGGATAACTAGTGATTTTATCCTAAATGTCCCTGGTCAGTCATCTATGCGGGAACAGAGATGAAATAAGACCAGTATGACTTTGAAGATATATAGAGATATAAATCAAAGTCATAAGCACATGTAAGAGTACAGGGTGTTGGACCGACCCGCTATGAGAGAGCTGCATGGGTTAAGTCATAAGTTTATCTCATATACAAGCCATGTCACTATGCCCTTTGACCTGAGATCATCATGGATTCCTACATGACAAACGCTCAGCTTTGAGCTAGTCAAAAGTCACTTTTGACCGAGTGATCATAAAGGCTATGCTCGGGCTTAGTGGTTTTTCATGCGGAGGAATGTGAATGGTCAAGATGGAATTTGTCCCTCACATTCGTAGAGAGATATTACTGGGCCCCTCGATGAGTGAGTCTGAGAAATGTATGGCCATACTAGAATGGAAGGGTAGTTCCATTTCTATATTCAGACTACTCAGGGATCGAGAAAGTAACGGTCAGGAACAGGAGGATGACGTTCACCATGCCTCATCCTTGACCGAAATATCGTGTGACAAAAGGGACGTGATATGGTTGTATGAAAGGTTACATCGTTTATCGATCCTCATATGTTTTGGGTAGTCGTAATGCCTTGCTAGAGACCGCTTACGACTTGTGGGTCAGTATAGTAACTGGGCCACTGCCAACTTCATATGGGCCTACAGGGTCGCACACAAAACAGCCCAATGCGAGTTATGATGTCCAGATTCATTGAATCTAAGAGATGTCTAGATTCAATGAATAATCTATGGTGGATATATATTATATATATATAAATTAGTATATATATATATTATATATAATATAAGAGATATTTGCAAGATTTAATTTATAAGGATAAATTAAATTTTTATCACTTTTGAATTTGAATTTAAATGGATATGATCTATTTGAATTTGAAATTCAAATTGATAAGATATCTCAAATTTGATTTATAAGAATAAATCAAATATAATTCTGTCTTATCTTTATTTTAAATTAAATAAATAGGTGAATTAAATCTGTGGGACGGATTTAATATAAACCATATTTATTTAATCAGTTTCTTATTAAATTATGCAATATATGATATTGTATTAATTCAGAATTAATATAAGATTAATTCTGAAGCCCAGCCCTATTAGAAGCCCGATAGCTTCCTATATATTTGACATTAGGAGCTAGGGTTCTACACACAATATAGATCTCTTCACACACATTCAGTCGTGAGAAAAGGGGGCAGGGAGAGTGCAAAAGGTTTGCAGATAAGAAACTGCCGAAATAGAGACGGTGAGGACGGAATCTCCAGAAAGCCCTAGAGGGACAAGAGGCGCTAGCACGTCGTTCGCAATTGGAACGCTGTTCGTGTGGATACCGGTAGAGGAAGCCGATCTGAGCTGTCGACTTCTACGATACGGCCAGACACGAAGAAAGGTCGCGACCAAAACACACTTAGGTCGCGACCAAACGGGCATCTGAACGTCAGAAATCCGAAAAGAGGAGACAGGTCGCGATGTGAAGTTGAAGAGGTCGCGACTAAAAGCTCCAGAGGCGACAGGTCGCGACTAGAAGCAGAGTAGGTCGTGACTACAAACTCCAGAGGCGACAGGTCGCGACTAGAAGCTGAGGAGATCACGACTGAAAGTTTCAGAGGCGAGGAGTCGCGACTAGTGGACACTGAGGTCGCGACCAAAGCTCGAGTACCGAAGGTAACACTTCTTTCTCCTTGACTTAAACACATTCGGTAGATCCTGGCTGGGAATGAAAAAATTTTTAAAGTTAATTTCCGCTGCGTGTCTTCCAATTCCTTTCACTTTCTTATGTTCAGTGGTCTTGAGCAGGAAGTTAATCATATCTCCATCAAGCTTAATCTCTCTTCCTCTCAACTTAGTAATCAGATGACTACTCACCAGCTCATCATCATCAATCACTCTCATGTTGCAGTATAACCTTTTGACTACTTCTAGGTTGTATGAGAGATTGATTCCTAACCAATTCTTATAGTACTTCATTGAGTTGGAAAGGTCCAACTAAGTCTTGTCATTATACTTCAGATACCTAGGTTCACATAGACTATTAGACAAAACTCCTTTTCCATAAACTCAGGCTTGAACAACCCTTATCCACCCCTTTATCCAAATCCCCATAAAGAAAGATAGAAGAAGTACGGGTAGGAATGGATGCAGGAGCAGGTATACCTTGAGAGGAATCATCTTTTCCTCTCTTTGCCATTTGCTTTACTCGCTGATCAGAAGCAACAGTAACAGATGGAGTGAATTATAGAGATGCACCCACGTTGATGGCAGTATAGATTGATTGGTTGAGGTTGTCGTCTGAGTGTGTGTCTTCAGTCTCAGTATCTTTAGACACGGTAGACTAAAGATGCTCCTTTCTCTTCAAGGCTTACCAAGCACTTTGCCTAATCTCAGTGCTCTATTGAGTTATCTCAAGGCTATGCTTTGGCTCTCATTATTGACTTTTCCTTCAGAGGACTCTTATCTTTTCTTACTTTTGGTCTATATTTTAACTTACAATGAGTGACCGCTTGCTTCCCCTTACTACTCTCACACTCATCATCTGTGTTCTTTGTTGTTGCCATTTCTCTAAAGACTTTAAGTAGCATCGATGAATCATAATGTGAAGATAGAAATTTATGTGAAGAATATGTTTGAGACATTAGGGGGGAAGTTTTAGGAGGTATAATGTAATATCCTAAATTTTCTATACTGATTTGTATGTACAGATTGAATAAAATATATGTGAGATTTTTCAAGAAAAGATGTGGTCATTTATGTAAAGAAATGGATTAAATTGAAAAGAAAGAAAATACAAGGACTTATATGGAAAGTTTAAGACTAAAAGTATAGGTAGACAAAAAAATGTGGGGTTTTTAAGTGTAATTTTGAAAAGTTGAGGACATAAAGGTGATTTATGGTAAATCAAGGGGTAAAAGTGTAATTATGGGAAATTTAGACCGAAAATAGGCAAAAAATGACCGTGTTCTGATGAGACCCAAATTTTTCCAGTGGATAGAGAAAATTATTCTGGGTTGTTTGACGCAACACAGAATCTTGATTTGAGATCACGAAAAATTGATATAAATTTCTAAAGTTAGATAAAATTATTACAATATTTTTCGGATCTCAGCATCAGATGAGATTTTCCAGTAAATTCCTAGAATTAATATGAGAATTAATAAAATTGACAGGATCAGAAAAGGAATCCTGTAGAATTTTTAATGGAATTTATTGTGGAATAAAATGCCCTAGGAATATCGTAAGGAGAATTTTCTAGGAATTTGTGCCACAAAGGTATTAAACCCTAAAAGGCCCAAGAATGGCGTCATTAAGGCCCAAGAATGGCGTCATTAAGGCCCAATGAAATACTTGGACTGATAGGTGGGGCAGTGTCTAGTGGAACCCCGGAAAAGTGAGAAATTATGAAAATGCCCCTGTGTTGTCATATGGAACCAGAAGGGAATGGAGGGCATTTTGGTCATTTTGGACAGGCCAAAACACCAATCCAAGTACAGGAGAGGTTAGTCGGAGTTAGTATATACTCTGACAAGGTTTAAAGAGGTGTGAAATGACAATTATGCCCTTAGGTTTAATATAGTGCAAGGAAAAGTACTAAGGTTATTTTGGTCATTTTCCAAGGTATCTGGAATTAAATTTAAACCCAGTATAAGAATGTCAATGGTATGAAGGATTTAAATATTGAATAAAATATATTATGAAGTCCCAGAAAAAATAGATTAAGAAAACAGTCCAGTTTACGGGAAATCCGATCGGGTCGGTACCGGATTGGACTGGATGAGACTGAAATTTTCTAGGAGCTTCCCACCATGGAAATGGCGCCAAGTGTCCCATGAGGTGTCCCTTGGATGATGTCATGGTGGTGATGTCATAAATGGAAAAGAAGAGAAATTCCAAGATTAAATCTTAAGCCTTTAGATCAAATAGTTCCCAAGATGATCTTGACCTTCAATTTTCCCAAGATTTTTCTATAAATACCCCCCCACATTTCTGCACAAACCGTGAGCAAGAAACCTTGGGGAACCTCTTGCAAAATTTTCTCTCAAGCAAGAAGGAAGCAAGGATCTTGAAGAAACTAGTAAGGTAAGTTGCCTCCTTGCTTCTACACTTTGTTCTCATGGTTTATTCTTGAGTTTAAAGCATTTTTGAGGCTTGAGTCTTGGGGAAATGCTGCTGGAATTTCTATGGATATGTGATAGGAACATGAGTTTTATGTTCTAAATAGTTTACACAAGCTTAAACAAGCTTAAATCACATGATAATGGCTTAAGAATCCATGTGTGCTTGTGAATCCAAGAGGGTGTTCTGTTCTGTACAGTACGAGTTCACTGTTCATATGTTGGATTTTAATGGTTTTGATGCTTCCAAAGGGTTTAGAATGGAAAATTGTGTGGGGTTATAGTAGGAAAACAAGTATTGGAATCATTGGAATCAAAATGAGAATTTTTGAAAAAGCTAGAGCTATCTTTCGATTTCTCTACAGAACATGGGGAAGCAATTGAATTCTGGAATTTTTTATTACATATTTGGATTCTACATGAAAAATTATGTGGAAATGAACCATGAGAGTTTAGTTTAGAAAGATGTAAACATATGTTACAAAGTAGAGAAAGAAAGGGACTTAATGAAACCTAGACTTGGAATTTAATTGGAATGAAGTTATAATTTGGTAATTGTCTTGTTATGTCTAGGTTTTGAAATTTGTGGGAAGGAAAGATCAATTCAAGAATGAAAGAACAAGGACTCATAAGAGGTAGCAAGAATACCTAACTATAAACTTATGTTTGTTGATTGATATGCTTGCTTGTTATGCATAAAGTTTGGTTGAGCTTAGTATGTTATGTGATGATGTTTATGATGATGATGATGAGCTATGAATATGTGCAACTCCTTACAATCTATGTCATGACAATATGCATGTTAGAGTTTGCCTATGTATGATCATGAATTAGCTCCCATTGCATGATAACATGTTAAGCATTTAATCAAGCATGCAGAACCTTATAGTTTGTATGACTTGCTATTGAGATTTCCATGAGATCTCATTCCTTCCATGTCAATAAATATTGCTCTAGGTGCTGGAACTTCATAAGGAGGAAGGTAAATGGGAATGAACAATGTGTATATGACTTGAAAAGCATGCTTTTAACTTAGATGATGATGTATGGGTATGTATAATGTATGCATGCACTGGATCCGATGAGAAGCAGGCTACTTCCGGTGATAGTTTAAGCAACTTATCCAACTAATTTTCACATGAAATTTGGTATGAACATAGCTAAGATCCAGAGCTTTAATTGGACACCAAGAACACATAATTTGGGTAAGTTTTCAAATTGATATGATTTTTCAAATTTGGACTTAAACTCTAGATCAAGATAAAACAAGTCATGAGATACAGTGAGATTCCTACGCGGTTTTCATATAGTAAATGAATGGACACCAAGAACGCCTCATTTGGTTAAGAACTCGAATTGCTATGATTTTTCAAAGTCGGGATTTAAAATCTAGAATAAGATAATACGACTACTCAGAGGCAGTGAGGTTCATGTGCTAATTTCATATAGTAAATGAATGAGTTTTTCCGCTATATTTGGTGAGATTAAAGTACACATTCTGAGCTTTAAATCTATAGGTAGTTTGACTCAATTAGATAAGTATACAATTAGAAATGAATTTTTGAAAATAGGGTAAAGAAACTGAAACTTCCAGTTTTACCAAATGAATAGTAATATTCAACGATTAAACTGATTTGATCTGGACAATGAAACCTTATTTTCATATTTTTCCATCAAATTTAAATAAAAGAGATTTCATTAGAATTTGTAACCACCTCAATATGATTTTTAAAGATTTAATTATTAATTTCCAAAGTTCAGGCTGTAATCTAGAATTACCAAGTGAACAGTGGCGATGAACAGTACCGTAAGCCTAACTTTTTGAAATTCATGTTTTTAAGGTTAAGAGGTATTCCAATGATCTAAGATACTTCCAATTGAGTATATGTAAGAATGTGATGTAAGGATGTTTACTAGAAGATGTCGTTGAAATTTAAGGATGTTGATTAAAAGAGGCCATTGTACTGGCAGAATATAGAAGTACTGTGTACGTAGGTGCTGTCTAAGGAGGCTGGAAGGGAGTGGCGGTTTATCCAGTCTTTCCTGGGTACTTGCGTAGAATGGTAGTTTTCATGGGAATTATCGAATCAGTACAGTGACTTTCTGCCAAGATTTTCGGCAGGAGAGAATTAATAATGTTAAGACTGCTTCTGTAAGTGTACTCTGAAGGGTCTAAGGAAGGATGTTTCATTTTGGTATCAGAGCAAAGGATTTTGGCTTAAGTAATACTCTGAATAGATGGTTTATAGATAGATACCTAATGTAAAGCAATCATAATTGACATTAAGTTAGTGTTTGCAGGATGGCTAAGCATAGAACCAGATCAGAAATCACAGTTAACCAAGGGGATCCCAGGCCTGAGGTTATTAGTTCAGACCAATCAGAGGAGGAGCCTATGATGGACGAAGATTTTGATGTAACTCATATTTCTGATTCTAGTGACTCTGATCTAGATAGATCCAATAGCTCCTTAGTGGGGTCTAACTTTTTGCCAGAAGAACCTTTCCCAGTTTTTCCTATGCTTGTCCCACTTCTAGACCCAGTAGATGCTAGTTCAATTGTTATAGGAGGACAGAGGATTGAAGAAGATGTGGCATATCCCCAGCCAGTGCAACCCAATGAACCTTATCCTCAGGATGGGGATAGAGTGGAGACTATCCCTAGACCACATGTTACCCCAATGATGCTGAGACTAGTGACTCTACACAGTATGAGTTTGTTGGAGTGCCCTTTAATCCTGATGTAAGTTCTATTCCTCCGATGAGAGGACAGATTACAGTTGAGGAAGCTGAGTACTGGTACTGGACTATGGGTAGACCAGATATTATTCCTCCTCCACCAGAGTTTGAGGATAGATTTGATATGAGTAACTTACAGCAGTACCTTAATCCAGATATCCAGTCACAACATATGACAGTCCCTTCCCATTCTCGCAGTCCAGGAATATATGAAGTTATAGATAAAGATCAGTGGGATGTTCCTGGTCCTAGCTGTAACATCCCTAATTTTCTGTACTGAGTTGTATGTACAAATTGAATGAAATATATATGAGATTTATCAGGAAAAGATGTGGCCATTTATGTAAATAAAGGGATTAAATTGGAAGAGGAAGAAAGTGTAAGAGCCAAAGTGCAAAGTTACGAAAATGCCTCCGTGATGCCCTAAGAAAACAGAAGTGGAAGGAGGGCATTTTGGTCATTTCACACAATGGATGGATATCAGAGAAAATTTGATAGTAAATTATTATAATTAATATGAGAATTTATGGAGTTGACAGAAGTCAAAAAGGAGTCCTGTAGAATTAATTATGGAATTTACGGTGAAAAAGAACACCGATAAAGGGTTAAAGGAAACATATATAATTTTTAACAGGACTTCTGGGTCTCCGAAAATTATGAAACTTTGTAGAGAATTTATTTTAAATTAGAATGAATTTCTAAAAATATTAGAACAATTAAAGGAGGTGTTTAGCATTTATTCTGAGATCAGGATAATTTAAGGATATCGGTATAAGGAAAGTACATTGGGATTTGGGCCAATTAGCTATTGAACCTAAAAGAGGCCCAACATGTTATCCTAGGCCAGCCCAATAAGGCCCAAAAGTTATCTTGGAGCCCAAGTCCAATAATGAATAATATATAGATTTTTGAAAAGAAAGAAAAAGAGAATAAAGTAAGAATTAGGTTTTGCACATGGTGGGACCCACAAGGGATCAAAAATGGCGCCAAGAAGAGGAGTTTAGGTGTTCCAAGTAGGCCATGCTAGTGATGTCATGGTGGTAAGGTCATGAGTGTGAAGAGAAAAGACATTTCAAGATCAAACCTTTAACCATTAGATCAAATAGTTCCCAATGTGATCTTGGCCTTCAAATGGCACATGACTTTTGGTATAAATACCCCTATTTGCAAGCCCAAAACAGTGAGCAAGAAAGGGTGGAGAGCCTCTTGAAAAATTCTCTCTCAAGCAAGGAAGAAGCAAGGATCTTGAAGGAGCAAGTAAGGTAAGTTGTCTCCTTGCTTCTACCTTTTGTTCTTATGGTTTGTGCTTGAGTTTAAGTGGTTTTTGAGGCTTAAATCTTAGGGAGATGCTGCTGGAATTTTTGTGTATATGTGAAAGGAATATGAGTTTTAGGTCATAGATAGTTAAGACAAGCTTAAACAAGCTAGTTACATGCTTGGTTGTGAAGTAAGTTGATGCTCTTGACTTTACCATTTTGGTTTGCACTGTTCATGATAGAAGCAAATGGAATTTCCATGATTTAACGCTTCCATTGAGTTTATATGATGATTTTGTGTAGGATTGGAAAGGTTTTGAACCTTGGAAACCATTGGAATTAAAGGTTATAATGTTGAAAATTCCTCATGGGGACTGTTCACTCACGTGAACAGTGATTTGAATTTCATTTTTTTGATGCTTCCAATGGTCTTAAAATGAGATTTTGTGTGGGGGTAAAGTGGAGGAACAAGTATGGGAAGCATTGGAACCAAAATGGGAATTTTTGGAAAAAGGGAGCTTATTGAAACTAGACTTGGAATTTGTTTGGAATAGAGTTATAATTTGGTAATTATATTGTAATGTTTAGGTTTTGACATTTGTGGCAAGGAAAGACCATTGCAAGAAAGGAAGGACAAGGATCTACAAGAGGTAGCAAGAATACTTAACTATAAACTTATGTGCTTTGATTGATTTGCTTACTTGTTATGCATGAAGGTTTGGTTGAGCATGGAATATTATGTGATGATGTTTATGATGATGATGTGCTATGAGTATGTACCACTCCTTGCAATATATGTTATGACAATATGCATGTTAGAGTTTGCTTATGTATAAGCATGAATTAGCTCCCATTGCATGATAACATGTTAGGCATTTAATAAAACATGCATAACCTTATAGTTTGTATTACTTGCTATTGAGATTCCCCCGAATCTCACCCCCCATAACTATGCTCTAGGTACTGGATCATCTCAAGACAAGAGGGTAAATGTTGATGGATGACTGTATATAACTTAAAGAGTCTGCATTTTAATTACAAGATGATGTTTTGGTGTGTATGATGCATGCTACTCATAAATCCGATTTGAGGTAGTGTACTTCCAATGATAGTTTAGGTGACTTATCCGATGAGTTTTCATATGAAATTTAGCATGAACATATTTAAGATCTAGATATTTAAATGGACACCAAGAACGCCTCATTTGGTTAAGAATTCGAATTGTTATGATTTTTCAAAGTCGGGATTTAAAATCTGGATAAGATAATACGACTACTCAGAGGCAGTGAGGTTCATGCGCTAATTTCATATAGTAAATGAATGAGTTTTTCCACGAAATTTTGTGATATTAAAGTACACATATGGAGCTTTAAATCCATAGGTAATTCAACTCAATTGGATAAGTATACAAGGAGAAATGAATTTTTACAAATGTGGCAAAGAAACTGGAACTTCCAGATTTACCAAATGAACAGTAAAGTTCAACGAATAAACTGATTTGATCTGGACAAGGAAACCTCATTTTCATATTTTTATCTTAAATTTAAATGAAATAGATTTCATTAGAAATTGGAATCACCTCAAATTATTTTTCTAGATTTAATTATGAATTTCCAAAGTTCAGGCTCTAATTTGGAATTACCAGTAAACAGTGACAGTGAACAGTACCATAAGCCCAACTCTTGGAAATTCATGTTTTTGAGGTTAAGAGGTATTCCAATGATCTAAGATAATTCCAATTGAGTATACGTAAGGTTAAGATTTAAGGTTAATATTTAAAGATATTTACTAAAAAATGCCGTTGTGCTGGTAGACTATACAGAGTACTGTGTACGTAAGTGTTGTCTAAGGAGGCTGGAAGTGAGTGGACATAGCCGGTTCATCCAGTCTTTCCTGGGTACTTATGTAGAATGGTAGTTCTCATGGGAATTACCGAATCAGTACAGTCATATTTCTGCCAGGATTCTTGACACGAGAGAATTAATAAAGTTAAGATTGCTTCCGTAAGTGGACTCTGAAGAGTCTAAGGAAGGATGTTTCACTAGCCAACCCCAGCCTTCTTTGAGAAAGATAGATAATGTTGACTATGTCAGTCTCAAGAAAGCTGTGGAGAGTGAGTTGCTCAGTTTAGGTCAAGGGATGGATAGAAGTAGAGATCAAGAGCAGTTAGTTTATCTGCATTTCCTCAATGCCGTGGCAGGGACTATAAACAGATATATGATAGAGGGCATTGACCTGAATCAGGTTTACACTCTAAAAGATTGGCATAAGATGGTCGTAAGTCAAATATTACCATATACCCCTACATGGCATGTAGAGTTAAGTGAGTTTCTGGGAAATGATCCACCAGCTGATATATAAGGGTGGCATTTTCGTATACAGAAGTACTTGCAGTTTACGATTCCCTAGAAAAGAATATAAAAAGGGATGAGGGGTAATGTAAATATGTAAATAGTGTAAAGTAATTACATAGTTGGATAATAGTTATGACTTACCCCAAATATGTAATTGGCATGTATGTAATGTATGTATAAATGCTATGGTGATATGAAATATGAGTTTTGATGTGATATAGTGAAATGATAGTTGGTTGAACATTTATGTGAATATGTTCCCTATGTAATTCAATTATGATAGATAGATATGGATGAGTTTCAAATCACTCAAGCTCATCAAAGTTAAGAATACTAGGATAGAATGTTTAAAGAAAGCTATCCCGGTCGCGATGTAAAGCAGTGTTGGACATGACTAGAAGTTCCAGAGAAGTTAAGTCGCGACTAGTTGAGCCACAGGTCACGACGAATATTTACAGAGGTGGTTTGGTGGTGATGAGTAAAGACCATTGGCCACGACGGAAAGTCACAGAGCTTTCAGGTCGCGACGAGATAAAACATGTGGTCACGACTGAAGTACACAGAGCCGTCAAGTCGTGACGAGTAGAATGGGATGGTCGCGACTAAAGTTTACAGAGAATATGAGTCACGACTAGTAAACACTCAGGTCGCGACTAGGATGCACAGAGACTTGATAATGAATGAAGATGCCAGCCTCACTGAAGTTTATCAGTTAGAGGTTTAGCACGAGATGCAGGCAAGCTAAATAGTATAAGATACAGAGATACATATTAATTTAAAAAGATGCTCAGAAGTAGGTCCTCTGTATTACCCTCAGGAGTAGATCTACATTACGAAAGAAGTTGTTCAGTTAGTCTTTCCTGAACAAAAGGATTAAAAGTTAGAATGAGACTTGCCTAAGAATGAGCCTAACATATGACTTAATGTTAGAGATGTGATGGTTAATAGTTAGAAAGCTAATGTTCCCAAGATAGAGGGATTCCATCACAAAGAAACAGTAACCTAGCAGACCTAGGGGAGAGCACCCTAGAGAACAGAAGTAATAGTGCTAGATGATGAGTGAGATCCATGTGACTTAAGTTAGTCAAGATCCGTAGAAGAAGACTAGAAAGGGACCACAGTCTAGTCTAGAGCAGACTGAGACTGATATACAGACAGAACGAGTTAAGAGATAGTAAAAAGATACGGAAGTTACTCCATAGAGATGAAGATTGATCCGTTCACCTAAGAAGTTTTTCTTCAGTAGTTTTACAAGAAGCATTCCTCTCAGTTAGATAGAGATGAGCGTAAGGCTAAGGGTTAAAGAGAGAAATAAAAACCCTTTGATGACTATTTAGCCGAGTTCATCCATAAGATCAACGAGAGTTGAATGACCAAGAAATTTGTTCACGGATTGAATTTTGTGTTATAAAGATTTCTCATGTAGTCACTGAAGTTCAATAGAGCGGTAGATGCATGCAAGATTAAAAATAGAAGATTATGATGTATAGAGAAAGAAAGGTAGACACAGTTCAAAGATAGAGCGACTCCCCTATCCTCTATGTAAGAATATTAGTGAAGGGTTGAGTCTGTATTCTAGAAAAAAAGGGGTTACGTGGCAGCCTAATTAAATGAGTATTTATCTTAAGCTCATGAATGAGTAATAGGGATCTGGCAGATAAGATAATAAAGGGACAGAATGCTTAAAAGGATTACCGAGTTAATGGTTGAATTACAGTGTGCGTATAATGGATGGTTGAGCAAATTTTGTGATGATAATATGGCTTTTATTGCCATAAGTTACGATGATCAGTTGCATCTCCTTGCAGTTGTCATATGATGACATGCATGTTAGAGTATGCTATGATGAATGAATACTCCCCTTTTACAGTACATGCAGGGTAGAGTACATATGAGATGAGGAAGTTATGAGAAAAATTAGATTGCTCCTTGAAACATCCTCCCTTAGACTCCTCAGAGTACACTTGCGGAAGCAATATTAGTTTGATTATATCTTAACTTAAGCCCAGAAATTTAAAATTTTACTCTTAAGTTCCTTATTCTGAACCTTTACTTTGAAAACTAATTTATCTCGTTCTACACATCTAAATGAGGCATATTACCTATCCACATAATGCCCCATATGTGTACCACTGGCTCACCAAATTTTGTGGCCAAATTCTTTCATTTACTAGGTCAAACTGAGGTCAAAACACTGCTACCTCAGGACCTGCGAATTTCTCTTTTAATTCCCCATTCACAAATTGAACATGCCAAACAATATTTATTATTAAATAATAAAATGTCATACAACAGGACATACACAAAATTCTCATATTTCTATTACATCTTTTCCTACCTGAAATTCGGCAGCACAACTGCTAGGCGTCATCTGTACAAAGAACTGAACCGTACTGATTCGGTAATTCCCTCATGAGAACTACCATTCTACGTAAGTACCCAGGAAAGACTGGATGAACTGGCTAGGTCCACTCACTTCCAGCCTCCTTATACAGCACCTACGTACACAGTACTTATCATATTCTGATGTTCAGTCTTAAATTCGGCAGCATAACGGCGTCTCTCAAAATTCTTAAAATTCACTTCAACATAATCTCCCTGTAATGGGTTAGATATGGGGAATGAGATTCGGGGGAATCTCAGTAGTAAATAATCATAACAATATATGTAATGCAGTGTGACAGTGGTTGCTTGTGATTGTGTACAGATAAGTATGCTGCGTGCTTCCATACTCAATAACATATGATCATAGCATTTTAATAGAGCTTCAAGCATAACATATAAGACAACAATCCAACCAAACAATAGCACAACAAATCACAAAGACATTACATAAAAGCTAGGATTAGTTACTACCTCAAAAGCTTAGCAGAACTCTAGAATCTCTATACTGCTTCCGGCTCCGCCAGAACTTCCTTTCTTCTTTCTTTCTCCTTCTCTCTCTTCTTTCTCTCTCTTTCTCTTGTAAAACCGTGGGATGAATGAAAATGGGAGGGGGAGGGGGTATTTATAGTTTCCACCGATGGCATTTTCATAATTTCCAAGCCCTCTGAACATATGGCCACCGATTTTCCTAGAATTTCCTATTTTCTATTATTCCTTTTACTGCATCATCAAGGGACACCTCAGGGGACACCTCATCAGTCATATTTCTCACATGGCGAAATTGAGAGAGCCAAGAAACCTTCTGGAAGCTTTCTAGTCCAGTCCAGTACCGGTCCGGTCCGATTTCCCACAAATCGGACTTAACGGCTGAGATTGTGCCACGTGTCCTTAACTTTTGTTCTCCCTCTAGACCAGTGCCATGTGGCGCCTGGAAGAGACCTTTCATGCCATCCCATGACCTCCAGATAAGTCTCAGACTTTATCTGATCACCTCCTCGGTTATCGTGCCAACCGAGTAACTTTACTTTACTGAAAAGTCATTAAATCATTATTTTAATGTCACTTTTCCCTATGTATCACTGGGCCTACGTTTTTGGGCCTGAGGAATGCTATCTTGGGTCTCTGATCCAGCCCAAATACTTTGATGGCCTGATTCCCAAGAAACACCTCTTGGCAAATTACCAAAATGCCCTTAGTCTCTCTTCCTTTACTTTAATGAGTCTAGGGGCATTGTTGTCTTTTCATATCTTACCAGAGTACTCTCTGACCCTGGTCAACTATCCAGATACCCTGTCTGGAATGACTAACCTTAACCAAATGACCAAAATACCCTTTACTCATTTTTCAGTTATTCTATAACATAAGGGCATTTTCGTCATTTTGCACCTTTTTCCCGGACAGCGTCCCCTCTTACCACTGAACTGATATTATGGGCCTGGGCCTTCCCTGGTGTCACTATGGGTCTTGAAAACACTGTATGGCCTCTGGCCACAGTCCGATCATCTCTATTTGGACTGCTTTTCCTTTACCGATTATAACTGTAAATTCCCATCTTCGGGAATTTTTACAGAAAAATCGGGACCTCAAATCAAAATTCTGTGTTGCGTCATTCAACCCGGAATCCTTTTCTCTATCTCCCGGTATTTTCAGATATTTAATCCGGACTGGGCTGTTTTTGCCTGAAAGTACGCTCCTGCGCACACTTTTCAAAAATGACCATTTTAGCCTTGGTCACATTTCTAATTCTTTCATACTTATAGAGACCTCATATGCACAATTCACAGTTCAGTGAAATGATCAGCATGATTTTCTCTATTTTCTGGCAAAATATGGTACTCATCGGCTACCAGCCTGATCTTTCCCATAATTATGATTATGCCCCTTCATTCTCTTTCTGGCATCTTAACCTCATCTTCTCATCCCTCATCTTAAGGTCTAGAAATTCTCTTTCAATAACTCATCCCCTAAACTCTTCGGGAATCATTGTTAATTGAAAGGCTCGACAACCCGCCCATATCAGGTTATCTTACATAGGAGCCAGCCCATATCAAGCTACCTGCAGAATTTCTAGGCTTAAGACTTAGGATATTCCTCACATTCCTCATTTTGAACCTAAGTGAACTGTCTCGATTCTGTAGGTTAAAGACTTAACTTATCTTTAACTCCTAAAGGACTTAACTAATCCCTCGAATTCCTACAAAATACAGGTAAGTAGTCCGCCCATATCAAATTACTACCCTGGGACTACGGGTTTAGCAGCCTGCCCATATCAGACTACCTCCCAGTTCTCCTAGACCAAAAATCGGGATGTTACACTCCCATACCATATGACATGCAATTGGATAATTTAACTTGGTAATGATAAGAAAGTAAAGAAAAATGATAAACGAGATACTTAGCCAGTTAATCCCTCAAGTTTAGAATGAGAATCTGAGATAGATAATGATAGTCAATTAAACATAGAATGAGATTAGAGATAAATGTTGATCACAATCCTAGAGACATATGATTACAGTACTCAGGACATATCCCTTCAATGGGGATGAGATATATGAATGATGTACCATGAACATGAAGTGAGATGTAGTTATGCAAGGTGATGCAGCTCTGGGAGGGAGTAGCGTCTATGTAATAGAAGTTAACGTTCTCACAATAGAGATAGATTGCCTTTGCAATAGAGTCAAACTGCTAAGGAAATAGAGCTGAAAGCATGGTCTGTGGAGCTCATAATAAAGCCATGTCCATCAAATGAGATAGACAGATTATAAAGGATATATGCATGATAGAGCATTTGTAGCTCTCTGCAGTACTAGATATAGTAAAGTTATGAAAGATGAGAATAACATCAGAAATCCTTGAATGATGGAGGAAATTAGTAAAGTCATAATATATAATATTGGCTTCTGTGATCATTTTTGGGGAATTATCTGTTGAGTTAGCAACTAAGTGGAAGTAACTAACCTTGTAACTTAGACCATTGGTTTAATCTTCCAGAGATAAGAATACAGTATAACAGAATCGCAATAGATTCTGGAGGATCGCAGTTAGATCCTAGTATGGCTCATAGAGAATAGAAGTCCAAGGTCGCAGTTAGATCTTGAAGAGGCTTATGGTTGATCGCAGTAGATCCCGAGGGTCACAGTAGACCTAGCCTAAAGAATGTAAGGAGCCATAATTACAGTATTTCTTTGGAATGACAATTACCAAGGACAAGGTCAAGGTAGAAAAGCTTCACAAGTTGTTAACACATAGCAGAGAGAGTACCCATAATGTTAATTCAGATAGCCTTATTATTATTATAGACTGAACTCAGAATCTTCTTACATGAAAAAATGAAGTGAGATTAATAGAGATTCCTAAGATGTAAGATGAGAATAAAGAGAATGAGAATGAAAGCTAGATAGATCCTCCAGGTGAGGACAAAAAGGTTAAAAGTTAAAGAGATTTATAGAGAAAAGCCTAAAATAGTAAAGTACCAGGGTTAGAGCCTGTTAGCACCAGTGCTTCAGATTTTTATCAGCACTTTCTAGTTAAATATGCTCAGGCAAGAGTAGCCCAATGATGGGTGACCCTAGGAAGTAATAAGAAAAGAGTGCAAATGCCACAAAAGTTTGGCATAGATGTGCAGAGTCATGTAAAATGATAAAAAGAATTATGAAAAGTTAGAAAGGGTTATGAATAGTAAATGAGTAGAGCTCTTATGTCAAGTCCAAATAGAGTGGATTTGAAATAAAAGATTTCAATTATAACTTTGTTAAGGAGAAAGAGAAGTAAAAGAGCAATATTCTCCTGAGAGGTTGATAAAATTATAAGCTAAAGAGAATGTTGCTGACATCTCAGAATATGTCATGATAAGGCAAGATAAGTTTTGAAAGAGTAAGATACACCATAATATAGCCAGATTTGGCTAGATATGCCACGATACAACATGAGAAGTATGCAACGAGATACATTTTGATAAGCATGTAATGTGGCACATAATGTGAAATGTGTATTGAAAATGATAGTAAAAGTAACTTTATGAACAGATAGAGAGGCTCCCTTTATAAAAGAGATAAGATAATGAATGTTATGCTATAGATGGTGAGAGCTTTCACTCCTTGTATGAAATGCCAGGCATTATGTTATGTTTGTAAAATATGCTAAAGCTCCGAGTGTTAGAGCTGTGCATATTAAGAAAACGAATGCTTGAGCTCCCATGTTAGAGCTTTGCATTCATGAGCAGGTATGCAGTCCTGCAACATGTTGGCCAGGCATTATGCATGTTAGAGTATGTGCTCCTACTTAGCAGTAAAATAAAGAAAAGAATAACTACATAAGCCCTCTCTCTGTATAATGTTGAATTATTAAAGATGATGGGAGAAATATGATTATACGAAAAAAAAGAGAGATGAAGCTTTGCGGATGCTAAGGCAGTCTGCGAGATACTAAGAGAAGTAATAAGAGATAAGTGCTAGAAAGTATGATAAGTAGTTGATGAAAACTCCTGAATACAGTAATATTCGAGAAAGTTTGATATGAAAGAAATGGACAGTACTCACAAGTCTAATATAATGAGTTGTCCATCAGCAAATAGATGCATAGAAAGTGAGCAAGTACCAAAATGAGGTAAAGTTCAACTCTAATTGAGTTGATTCAGATAAGAAGCGTAATGACAGCAAGGACATAAAGCGGACACTGAAAGCACTCTGCTAGATGATAAGATAAAGGATAAGAGATAGATACCCCAATCCTTAGTCATAAAGTAGAAAGAGATATACAGAATATATATATCCAAGATAATTGACTAAGGTACTAAGTAAATTTCGAGGACGAAATTTATTTTAAGGGGGAGAGAAATGTAATATCCCAAATTTTCTGTACAGATTTGTATGTACAGATTGAATAAAATAGATGTGAGATTTTTCAAGAAAAGATGTGGTCATTTATGTAAAGAAAGGGATTAAATTGAAAAGAAAGCAAATACAAGGACTTAAGTGAAATTACGGAAAGTTTAAGACTAAAAGTAGAGGTAGACAAAAAAATGTGGGGTCTTTAAGTGTAATTTTGAAAAGTTGAGGACATAAAGGTGATTTATGGTACATCAAGGGGCAAAAGTGTAATTATGGGAAATTTGGACCAAAAACAGACCAAAAATGACCGTGTTCTGATCGGACCCAAATTTTTCCAATGGATAGAGAAAATTATTCCGGGTTGTTTAATGAAACATCCTCCTTTATACTCCTCACAGTACACTTGCGGAAGCTATTTTAACTTAACTTAAGTCCAGAGATTGAACTTTTAACTCTTAAGTTCCTTATTCTGAACCTTTACTTTAAGAACTGATTTCTCACCTTATACACATCCAAATGAGGCTTGTTACCTATCCACGGAATGCCCCAGATGTCTCGTGGCCAGATTCCTCCGTTTACTAGGTCAAACTGAGGTCAGAACACTGCTGCCTCAGGACCTGCGAATTTTCCCTTAATTTAACATACATAAATTGAATATGCCAGACAATACTTATCATTGAATAACATAATGTCATACAGCATGGCATACACAACAAGACATATACATGATCTTTCTATTACAACTCTTTCTGCCAAAACTCCGGCAGCATAACAGCTACGCTTCATCTGCACAAAGAACTTAACTGTACTGACTCAGTAATCCCCTCATGAGAACTACCATTCTATGTAGTACCCAGGAAAGACTAGATGAACCGGCTAGGTCCACTCACTTCTAGCCTCCTTAGACAGCACTACGTACACAGTACTTATCATATACTGATGTCCAGTCTTTACTTCGGCAGCATAACGGTGTCTCCTGGCTTTCTCAAAATCTACTTTAGCATAACCTCCCTGTAATGGGTTATGTATGGGGATGAGATTCGGGGGAATCTCAGTAGCAACAATCATAACAATATATGTAATGCAGTGTGAAAGTGCTTGCTTGTGAATGTGTACAGATAAGTATGCTGCGTGCTTCCATGCTTAATAACATATGATCATATCATTACAGCAGAGCTTCAGACATAACATATAAGACAACAATCCAACCAAACAATAGCACATTAAATCACAAAGCCATTACATAAAAGCTAGGATTACTTACTACCTGGCTAGCCATTACATCTCTATTCTGCTTCCAGCTCCGCCATAACTTTCTTACTTCCTTTTCTCCTTTCTCTCTTCCTTCCTTCTCCTTCTCTCTCTTCTTTCTCTCCCTTCTCCCTTGCCATGTGTGAATGAAATGGAATGGAGAGGGGTATTTATAACCTCCTCCAATGGCAATCCCATAATTTCCATGAACTCTGATCCTGCGGTCCTGGTTATTCCTATTTTCTTTAATTCCTCCTTTACTGCATCATGCATGACATCATCGGGACACCTCAGCGCCACATTTTCCATATGCTGAAATTCCTGGACACCTCAGCAGCTGACTCAGTAGGCTGACTCACCGGTCCAGTGTCTTGCCTCATAATGCGTGCCCTCAGCTTCATCTGCTTTCTTCAGACTAAAGCCATGTGGCGACTGGAAGAGACCTTGCATGCTTCCCAATGCTATCCAGATAAGTCCCAGACTTATCTTATCACCTCCTCAGTTTTCGTGCCAACCGAGTAACTTTACTCTACTGAAAGGTTACTTAACCATCACTCTAATGCCATGTGGCATCTTGTGGGTCCCATGAGGATAACCTTTCCTGTATCTGACCTCCTACCTTATCAGTCCATCTCATGGTTTCCAGATAACCTTTCCTGTATCTGACCTCCTACCTTATCAGTCCATCTCATGGTTTCCAGATAACCTTTCCTGTATCTGATCTCCTGCCTCCAGTCTATCTCTAACCGGGTAACTATCTCTTTTGGACCTTCACCACTCTTGGCCCATACGCTTGGCACTACTTTAGCCACTAGTCGCGACCTAGCCATCATCTCATCGCGACTTAACACCTTCTGGTTCATTAGTCGCGACCATAGCTTTCTCTAGTCGCGACCACAACATTCTTTAGTCGCGACCACAACAGTCTTTCGTCGTGACCACATCACTTTTTAGTCGCAACCAGGCTTATTCTACTCATTAGTCGCGACACCACATACATATCCGTCACGACCAAGCCTCTCTGCCAATATTAGTCGCGACCATACTTCTTTCTCGTCGCGTCTAAACCACTTTCTGTAACTATTAGTCACGACCACACCTATCTCCAGTCGCGACCAAAATGGTCAGCTCTCAACTCTCCAACCTTTAACTTTTACATCATCCCCAAATGGCCATTTACCCCTTGGGACTTCCACACATGAGTCCCCATACCTTCACTTACTCGCAGCTCAGTCCCTGAAACTCTTTGCGTTCCTCTAGGACTTCTGCTAAAAAGGGGTCTAGCAGCCTCTTAATCTTAGGCTATTTCTGCATCTCTAGGCCTGAAAATTGGGATGTTACATTTCTCCTCCCCTTTAAATAAATTTCGTCCTCAAAATTTAATCAGTACCATAGCCAAATTAACTTAACATCTGGCAAAGTACTCATCATAACTTTACATCTCTTTATATTATGCTTTTCTTTTCTCTGGATCAACTCAATCAGAGTCGAAATCTACTTTTATCTTATGGATCACTTACTGCACTTTTTAAGTAGTGTCCATTTCTTTCATATGAAATTCTCTCGAATATTACTGTATTCGGGAATTTCTTCTAACTACTCATCATTCTTCTAGCAACATACTCTTATTACTTCTCTTAATATCTCGCAGACTGCTTCAAAATCTGCAATATTTCATCTTTCTTTGCACTTACTTCACACAGAGAGAGGACTTACGCAGCTATTCTTTCTTTACTTTGCTGCTAAACAAGAGCACCTACTCTAACATGCATAATGCCTGGCCAACATACTGCAGGACTGCATACCTGCTTATGAATGCAAAGCTCTAATGCTGGAGCTCAAACATTCCTGTTCTAACTAGGCACAGCTCTAACACTCGGAGCTTGCATAGTTTTAGCATAACATAAGGCCTAGCATCTCATGCAAGGAGTGAAAGCTCTCATTTTCTATTCTCTTTTATAGCATAACATGTGAACATACGATCCCTACCAAAAAGGGAAGCCTCTCTATCTGTTCATACAATGCACATTTCTCGGTGCGCATTATATTACACGTTTACTATAGGGTATCTCATTACATGCCTTTGATACTTTATCATGGCATCTCTAGCCAACTCTGGCTATCTCATGGTGTATATCACCCTTTCATAACTTATCTTGATATACCATAAGGCTAACATTCTCTTCCTCATAGAACTGAGTTCTATCTTTGCTTTGTCTTAGACCTTTTTCTCTAGGTCTTCTCTAGCCTTTTAATCTCTTTACCCTCATCTGAGGGAATTTATCTACTCATACTCTTCTGTTCTTATTACATTGAGGATTTTCTTCTCTGCTTCTCATTACACAGAGGATTCTCTTCTCTGCTTCTCAGGCATACTTCTACAAAACTACTTTGAATATCAGTACTCAGATTTGAACTTGGACTCCATCTTCGTTTAAGGAAAAACTAAGTTCAGTCTATATACTAGAGGCTACCTGAGGAAAATCATTATAAAACAATTTCTCTGGGTGAGCTTATCAACTAGTGAAGCTTCCTCATCTTAACTTCATCTTTGGCCTTCATCTTCCCAAAGAGATACTACATTGTACTCATAACTCATGGCTCATTACTTTCCTTAGGCTAGGTCTAACTGCGACCTCGGGATCTAACTATGATCAACCGTTAGCCTCTTCAGAATCTAACTGCGACTCTGAATCTGTTAGGATCTAACTGCGACCCTGGAGCCATGTTAGGATCTAACTGTGACCCTCCAGAATCTAACTGCGATTTTGTTGTACTGTATATCTCCCGAAGATCTTAAACCAACATACTAAGTTATAAGGTTAACTGCTTCCACCTGTTGATAACTCCATAAAAAATTTTATAGCCTCATATCATTTACCCAGACTTTACTTACTTCCTCTTGTACTCAGGAGTTCCTTCTCATCTTTCTTACTTTACTGTGGCTTACCATTGGCTTGTGCCATCATGGTCTAACCACCTGCCATTGCATTCTACTGCATGGCCTCATCATAACTTCTCATTTCCATCTGTGCTCTAACTGCGAGCATTCTATATCAGATCCAACTCTTATCTGAAGAGTGATCTATACTCATCTGAGTCTAGCTCTATCTGGGTGCCATATGTTTCAGATCCAACTCTTATCTGAAGAGTGATCTAGAAACAATCTCTTTACTCTTTTCTGCTTTCTTTCTGTCACCATTCCTTTCAACATAAATGGCTCTAAGTTCTGCATTCACAAGTCTGCAGAATTACCTGAGTATCCTCAATCATAACATATCTGAATATCATAACTTATTGTCCCATAAACTGAGACTATCTATCATCCTCAATACATATCTCATTACATGTCATATGGTATGGGAGCAACATACTTTCTCATAACTTTCTTATCTCATATTTGTACTCATATATACTCTACCCTGCACGCACTGCCAAAAGGGGAGTATTCATTCATCATAGCATACTCTAACATGCATGTCATCATTTGACAACTGCAAGGAGATGCAATTATTCATCATAACTTATGGCGTCATAAGCCATATCATCATCATACTTTGCTCAACCATCCATCAGACTAACTAAACCTCAAGGCATATTTTCTTTATCATATTGCCTATCATATCTTGGTCAGTCATCCTGAAACATCTATCTATTTCAGGCTGCCACGCTACCCTCTTATCAAGATATAGACTCAACCCTTCATCACTCTTTCTTACATAGGGGATAGGGGAGTCACTTTATCTCTCAACTGTGGCTACCTCTTTACTATCTCTTAACTTCTTCTATCTATCCATCAGTCTCTAGTCTATTCTTGACCGGACTGTGGTTCCTGATCGGTCTCTCTCTTGATCCTAGCGAACTTCAATCGCATGGATCTCATTCCTCATCTTCGATTATCATTTCTACTTTCTAGGGTACTCTACCCTAGGTCAATCACTTCTCTGTGATGGAATCCCTCTGCTTAGGGAAATTTAGCTCTTTAGCTATTAACCATCACGTCTCTAGCCTTAGGTCATGTCTTAGGCTCATTCATAGGTAAACCTCATACTAGCTATCTGGCTAGTTCATCTTAACTCATCATCATCATCCTTTACATCATCCTTTGCTGCTCATCCTGCCTAGCACGGATGACTCGCGTAGGGTCTACCTCATTGATATTGCTAGCTTCCTCTATGCACAGCTCCTCCACTCAAGCTCTATATTCTTTTCTTATGTTCACCATCTTTTTCCCTCAAGAAAAATGAACACACATCTCATCTAGGAGCTTTATCTCCTCTGAACTTTCTAAACCTCTATGTAAATAACTGTCTGTCACAACCTGAGTATTGGATAGTCGTGACTCACATCCTTTGTGATCTTTAGTCAGTGACCATCGTACTCAACATTTCTATTCATTCGTCGTGACCTGAGTATTGGATAGTCGTGACTCTATGATCTTGCGTCGCGACCATCATACTCAACTCATCATAATCTAACATTTCTGTCCTTTAGTCGCGACCTCAATCTTCTGTCGTCACGACCTGAACATTTCTCGTCGCGACCTAGGCCTCCTTACGTCGCAATCTTAACTCTTTCTAGTCACGACACTAGACCTACCTGAGCTTTTCACAATGTACCGTCGCGACCTTGTAACATACACGTCGCGACCTAATCTCTCTGTAAATAAAAGTCGCGACCTCTCCACTTCTTCGTCACGACTAAAACTCTCTTTGAGCTACCCGTCGCGACCTAAAACCATATTAGTCGCGACTCAATGCCATTCTCTCGCAAGGGAAAATACTCTATCAGAGCATCACTAAGCCAGAACCTTCTGTTCTGTGCCAAAATCTTATACTCTGAACCAGAGTCCTTTCAGGTCTATGCCAGAACCTCTTGCTCTGATACCAAAAATGAAACATCCTCCTTTACACTCCTCAGAGTACACTTGCGGAAGCAATATTGGCTGTACTTAAGTCCAGAGATTGAACTTTTACTCCTAAGTTCCTTATTCTGAACCTTTATTTTGAGAACTAGCTTCTTACCTTTTACACATCCAAATGAGGCTTAATACCTATCCACGGAATGCCCCAGATGTGTACTACTGGCTCACTAAATCTCGTGTCCAGACTCCTCCGTTTACTAGGTCAAACTGAGGTCAGAACACTGCTGCCTCAGGACCTGCGAATTTCCCCTTAATTTAACATACATAAACTGAACATGCCAAACAATACTTATCATTGAATAACATAATGTCATACAGCATGGCATACACAACAAAGCATATACATAATCTTTCTATCTTTATTACATCTCTTTCTGCCTAAACTCCGGCAGCATAACCGCTACGCTTCATCTGTACAAAGAACTGAACTGTACTGATTCGGTAATCCCCTCATGAGAACTACCATTCTACGTAGTACCCAGGAAAGACTAGATGAACCGGCTAGGTCCACTCACTTCTAGCCTCCTTAGACAGCACTACGTACACAGTACTTATCATACACTGATGTTCAGTCTTTACTTCGGCAGCATAACGGCATCTCTTGGCTTTCTCAAAATCTACTTCAGCATAACCTCCCTGTAATGGGTTATGGATGGGGATGAGATTCGGGGGAATCTCAGTAGCAACAATCATATCAATATATGTAATGCAGAGTGACAGTGCTTGCTTGTGATTGTGTACAGATAAGTATGCTGCGTGCTTCCATGCTTAATAACATATGATCATAGCATTACAGCAGAGCTTCAGACATAACATATAAGACAACAATCCAACCAAATAATAGCACATCAAATCACAAAGCCATTACATAAAAGCTAGGATTAGATACTACCTGGCTAGCTTAGCAGAACCTTACTATCTCTATTCTGCTTCCAGCTCCTCCAGAACTTCCTTACTTCCTTTTCTCCTTTCTCTCTCTTCTTTCTCTCCCTTCTCCCTTCCATGCGTGAATGCAAGAATGAGGGGGGTATTTATAACCTCCTCCATGGCATTTCTGTAATTATCATGAACTATGATCCTATGGTCCTGGTTTTTCCTGGATTTTCCTATTTTCTTTAATTTTTACTTTACTGCATCATGCATGACATCATCGGGACACCTCAACATGCCACCTCAGCGCCACATTTATCACATGTCTCAATTCCTGGACACCTCAGCATGCTGACTCACCGATCCAGTCTCCTGCCTCGTAATACGTGGCCTAAGCTTTATCTGCTTTCTTCAGACTAATGCCATGTGTCAACTGGAAGAGACCTTGCACGCTTCCCAATGCTATCCAGATAAGTTCCAGACTTATCTGATCACTTCCTCGGTTCTCGTGCCAACCGAGTAACTTTACTCTACTGAAAGGTTACTGAGTCATCACTCTAATGCCATGTGGCATCTTGTGGGTCCCATGAGGATACCTTATCAGTCCATCTCATGGTTTCCAGATAACCTTTCCTGTATCTGACCTCCTACCTTATCAGTCCATCTCATGGTTTCCAGATAACCTTTCCTGTATCTGACCTCCTGCCTCCGGTCTATCTCTAACCGGGTAACTATCTCTTTTGGACCTTCACCACTCTTGGCCCATACGCTTGGCACTACTTTAGCCACTAGTCGCGACCTAGCCATCATCTCATCGCGACTTAACACCTACTGGTTCATTAGTCGCGACCATAGCTTTCTCTAGTCGCGACCACAACATTCTTTAGTCGCGACCACAACAGTCTTTCGTCGTGACCACATCACTTTTTAGTCGTAACCAGGCTTATTCTACTTATTAGTCGCGACACCACATACATATCCGTCAAGACCAAGCCTCTCTGCCAATATTAGTCGCGACCATACTTCTTTCTCGTCGCGTCTAAACCTCTTTCTGTAAGTATTAGTCGCGACCACACCTATCTCCAGTCGCGACCAAAATGGTCAGCTCTCAACTCTCCAACCTTTAACTTTTACATCATCCCCAAATGGCCATTTACCCCTTGGGACTTCCACACATGAGTCCCCATACCTTCACTTACTCGCAGCTCAGTCCCTGAAACTCTTTGCGTTCCTCTAGGACTTCTGCTAAAAAGGGGTTTAGCAGCCTCTTAATCTTAGGCTATTTCTGCATCTCTAGGCCTAAAAACTGGGATGTTACACCTGGTCCGGATAAAATATCTGAAAAGACCGGGAGATAAAGAAAAGGATTCCGGATTGAATGACGCAACACAGAATTTTGATTTGAGGTCCCGATTTTTCTGTAAAAATTCTCGAAGATGGGAATTTACAGTTATAATCGGTAAAGGAAGAGAAGTCCGAATAGAGATGATCGGACTATGGCTATAGGCCATACAGTGTTTTCTAAGGCCCATAGTGACACCAGGGAAGGCCCAGGCCCATAATATCAGTTCAGTGGTAAGAGGGGCCGGTGTCCGGGAAAAAGGTGCAAAATGACGAAAATGCCCTTATGTTATAGAATAACTGAAGAATGAGTAAAGGGTATTTTGGTCATTTGTCTAAGGTTAGACAGTCAAGAAAGGGTATCTGGATAGTTGACCAGGGCCAGAGAATACTCTGGTAAGATATGAAAAGACAGTAATGCCCCTAGACCTAGTAAAGTAAAGAAAAGAAAAGGAAGGGACTTAGATGCAATTATGAAAAAGTGCAAGGCCAAAAAGAAAAGTAGACAAAAATGTGGGGTCCTTAAGTGTAATTTTAGCCAAGTAAAAAGGGACTTAAATGAAAAGAAGAAAAGTTCCCTGGGGCTAAATTGTAATTAAAGAAAGTCAGGCCGAAAGTGGTTTGGACTGCCCAAAAGCATTTCAGTCCCACATTTCACCGGTAGAGAGAGCAAGTGACACTCAGTAATCTAGCCTAATACTGGAATTTTTGAAGACTCCAGATAGCCAGAAATGGACTGATCGTCCAAAAGTTATAAAAATTTCTACCGGATATCCTAGATTTCAGATCTAGGCGAGAAAATATAGGATGATGCGTCCTTATGGGGCGGATGTTAGGAAACTGATAGAATACCGATAGGAGGCCTGTAGAAAAAGTTATTCACAAATCAGAAAATCCAGACGGGAGTGTGAGGCCTCCGGGTATCCGATAGGGAAATTTATCGGTATTTGAAAAGGGACTGAATGGGTTCGGATGACCTCAGTCAGATGACTGATATGACTCAGGGATGCCTGAACACCGCAGGCTAGTGTATCTGACAGAAGGAGCCGGTGTCCGGAGATGTGTATAAACGGTACATAATAGTTAAAATATTTGAGGAACTGTGCCGGGGGAAGATTCCTCATAATGCGTGCCATGAGGGTAATGGACCCTGAAAGGCCCAATAATGGAGCAAACAAAGGCCCAATAAGACACTTGGACTGATAGGTGGGCCAGTGTCCAGCAGAACCCCTGAAAAGTGCTAAATTACGAAAATGCCCTTGTGTTGTACTAAAGGGTAACAGATGAATGAAGGGCATTTTGGTCATTCTGGATAGGCCCAGGAGCTAAGATATACACAGATAAGGTTAACCAGGGTCAGTATATGCCCTGACAGGGCGTAGAAAAGTGTAAAATGACGATTTTACCCTTAGGGTTAAAATAGTGCAAGAAAGGGCACCCAAGGGTATTTTGGTAATTTGCCAAGGGATGTTTCTTGGGAATCGAGCCATCAGAGTACTTGAGCTTGATCAGAGACCCAAGATAATATTCCAAGGCCTAAAAGCGTAGCCCATGAAGTATGTGAGAAAAGTTACTTGGTCGGCACGATAATCGAGAAGGTGATCAGATAAAGTCCTAGACTTATCTGGATAGCATTGGAAGGCATGAAAGGTCCCTTCCAGATACCATATGGCATCACCTTAGAGAAAGAAGAAAAGTTAAGGACACGTGGAACAATCTTAGCTGGTGAGTCTAGTTTGTGGGAAATCGGATCGGACCGGTACTGGATTGGACTGGAGATGCTGAGTCAGCTGATGAGGTGTCCAGGAATTGTGACATGTGAAGAATGTGGCGATGAGGTGTCCCATGAGGTGGCCTTGAGATGATGTCATGCATGATGCAGTAAAAGGAATAAAGAAAAATAGGAAATTCCGGAAAAACCAGGACCCAGGGATCAGATGGCTTCAAAATTACGGAAATGCCATTGACCAAAACTATAAATACCCCCTTGCTCTTCATTATGCACGGCCCAAGCAAGTTTAAGAGAGAGGAGGAAGTGCTAGAGAGAGAAAGTGAGAGGAAGAAAGAAAGAAAGGAAGTTCTGGCGGAGCTGAAAGCAGAATAGAGATAGTAGAGTTCTGCTAAGCCTTTGAGGTAGTAACTAATCCTAGCTTTTATGTAATGGCTTTGTGATTTGTTGTGCTATTGTTTGGTTGGATTGTGGTATTATATGTTATGCCTGAAGCTCTACTGCAATGCTATGATCATATGTTATTGAGTATGGAAGCACGCAGCATACTTATCTGTACACAATCACAAGCAAGCACTGTCACTCTGCATTACATATATTGTTATGATTGTTGCTACTGAGATTCCCCTGAATCTCATCCCAATAAGTAAACCATTACAGGGGAGGTTATGTCAAAATGAATTATGGGAATTTAAGAGACGCCGTTATGTTGCCAAAATTATGACAAGATAAGGAGAGCAGCTGATACGTACTGTGTACGTAGGTACTGTCTAAGGAGGCTGGAAGTGAGTGGTAGTTACGTAGAATGGTAGTTCTCACGGGAATTACCGAATCGGTACAAGATTGGTTAATTTCTACGGAAGGAATGTAGCGGTTGTGCTGCCGGATTTTAGGCAGGGAAAGTTGTAATAGAAATATGAGAATTTTGTGTATGCCTTGTTATATGACATTTTGTTATTCAATAATGAATATTGTTTGGCATGTTCAATTTGTGAATGGGGAATTAGAGAGAAATTCGCAGGTCCTGGGTAGCAGTGTTTTGACCTCAGTTTGACCTAGTAAACGATGGAGTTTGGCTATGAAATTTGGCAGGCCATTCGTACACATCTGGGGCATTACGTGGATAGGTAATAAGCCTCATTTGGATGTGTAGAACGAGATAATTCAATTCTCAAAGTAAAGGTTCAGAATAAGGAACTTAAGAGTAAAATTTTAAATTTCTGGGCTTAAGTTAAGATATAATCAAGCTAATATTGCTTCCGTAAGTGTACTCTAAGGAGTCTAAGGGAGGATGTTTTATAGAGCATAGTTTGAATGGCTCGCAGTTAGAGCACAGATTAAAATGAGAAGTTATGATGAGACCATAACAGCAAAATGCAATGGCAGGTGGTTATACCATAGCCAATGGTAAACCACAGTAAAGTAAGAAAGATGAGAAGGAACTCCTGAGTAAAAGAGGAAATAAGTAAAGTCTGGGTAAATAATATGAGGCTATAAAAATTTTTAAAATTTTTATTGAGCTATTAACAGGTGGAAGCAGTTAACCTTATAACCTAGTCTATTGGTTTAATATCTTCGAGAGATATACAGTACAACAGAATCGCAGTTAGATTCTGGAGGGTCACAGTTAGATCCTAGCATGGCTCCAGGATCGCAGATAGATCCTAATAGCTTTAGAGTCGCAGTTAGATTCTGAAGAGGCTAACGGTTGATCGCAGTTAGATCCTGAGGTCGCAGTTAGACCTAGCCTAAGGAAAGTAATCATCCATGAGATATGAGTACAATGTAGCATCTCTTTGGGAAGATGAATGCCAAAGACGAAGTTAAGATAAGGAAGCTTCACTAGTTGATAAACTCACCCAGAGAAATTCTTTTATAATGATTTTCCTCAGGTAGCCTCTAGTATACAGACTAAACTTAGCTTTCCCTTAAACGAAGATGGAGTCCAAGTTCAGATCTGAGTACTGATATTCAAAGTTTTGTAGAAGTATGCCTGAGAAGCAGAAAAGAGAATTCCCTGTGTATAGAGAATAAAAAAATATTGGCTAAGAGCACTCTAGGAGGTAGCTCAAGTTGTGAAGCCAATAGCAAGAGAAAGAGGCAATAGTTCAGACAGGGGACTGATCAAAGTAATGATCAGGTTGGAGAATAGAGATGTCAATGTGGTCGAAAGAGCCATGGCACATGGGAGTGTCAAGCAGGGCAAAGCAGTTGTGGTGAGAAAGGCCACTTTGCAAGAGGTTGCCCTAAGAATGCTGACTTCCCTAGGAAAGGTATTTGCTCTTACCCCAGACGGAGTCTCCAATATTCCCTGAGGTCGACCCTAAGAATGGTTAAGAAGAACCATAGCGGCAAGGGCGACTGAGCTGTAAGGAACTATAGGCCTAGATAATGATGTGGATAATGAAGAGTTCTTTTCTGATCTAAAGGAAGTGGTAATAAAAGGCCAGAGAGACCTAGAGAAGGGGTCTAAGGCAAAGTAAAGATAGAACGTAGTTCTATGAAAGAATACTAGGGCCTAGAGCTATACGAAGAGAGACTTAGCCCTAACCCAGAAGTACGAAAGGTGCTAAGGCAAGCATAGCCTAACGATAGATAAGCCCTGAGAAGGGATAAGAAAAAGTGCAAATGCCACAAAGTTTGGCATAGATGCATGAAGTATGAGAACAGTTAAGAAAAGTCAGAGAAGTTATTGAAGGGAATTGGAAGACACGTAGCGGAAACTAACTTTAAAAATTTTTCCATGTATCTCGGTTGTATCTCATACCAGTATTATGCATATAAAACATACATGCAGTGATCTAATCAAACGATGCATAATCTTAAATGTGATACAATATGGCTCACCTATCCTAAGTCCCCTCAAGCCAAAGAGAGGAGCTGTCTAATTAGAATAGGAAAATTACATAAGGAAACCTCATTTTAACATTCGAGGGGAGTGAGATGAGAAGAGAATGTACAACGAGAGTCATTAGGGGAAGGCACGACACGCAGGCCGTATTTAGAAAAATTACAACACTTGTAATCTAGAGCCATATTGTTCACCATACCCAAACATTCAAGAATCAAAATTCATACTATTTGAAGGGTAATAAATGTTTCAAAACATTCATATATTAGGAAAGGCAGTATATCTTACGATTATGTTGCGCTACGAACAGGTAGCCACGGCGGTCTCGCTAGCCGGTTAGCGGGCGGGGTGTGGGGCAGCGCCCCATGGATTTTTTTTTTTGATAAATAATCAAGAATCTTAAATCTATTTCCTTAGATCCCATTAATATTAATTGATCAAATCAATTAACATACACCACCGATTTCAGTTTCCTTTTAGATTCCGTATATGTCATACATATCTCGCATGTTATCATATAATCAGCTAAGTCTAACATACATCACATGTATCAACAATCAAACCTAACTTAAACACAAAAAGGCATGCCTCTGATACCACTGAAGGGAATTGGAAGACACGCAGCGGAAATTAACTTTAAAAATTTTTCCATTCCCAGCCAGGATCTACCGAATGTGTTTAAGTCAAGGAGAAAGAAGTGTTACCTTCGGTTTCAAGCTTTGGTCGCGACCTCAGTGTCCACTAGTCGCGACTCTTCGCCTTTGGAACTTTCAGTCGTGACCTCCTCAGCTTCTAGTAGCGACCTGTAGCCTCTGGAGTTTTTAGTCGCGACCTAATCTGCTTCTCGTCACGACCTGACGTCTCTGGAGTTTGTAGTCGCGACCTCGTCTGCTTCAAGTCGCGACCTGCCTCTTCTTTTCGGATTTCTGACGTTCAGATGCCCGTATGGTCGCGACCTCAGCGTGTTCTGGTCGTGACCTGTCTTCGTGTCTGGTTTTATCACAAGAAGTCGACAGCTCAGATAGGCTTCCTCTACCGGTATCCATACGAACAGTGTTCCAATCGCGAACGACGTGCTAGCGCCTCTTGTCCCTCCAGGGCTTTCTAGAGATTCCGTCCTCACCGTCTCTATTTCGGCAGTTTCTTATCTGCAAACCTTTTGCACTCTCCCTGCCCCCTTTTCTCACGTCTGAATGTGTGTGTAGAGATGTCTAGAACCCTAGCCCCTAATGTCAAATATATAGGAAGCTATCGGGCTTCTAATAGGGCCGGGCTTCAGAATTAATCTTATATTAATTCTGAATTAATACAATATCATATATTGTATAATTTAATAAGAAACTAATTAAATAAATATGGTTTATATTAAATCCGTCCCACAGATTTAATTCACCTATTTATTTAATTTAAAATAAAGATAAGACAGAATTATATTTGATTTATTCTCATAAATCAAATTTGAGATATCTTATCAATTTGAATTTCAAATTCAAATAGATCATATCCATTTAAATTCAAATTCAAAAGTGATAGAGATTTAATTTATCCTTATAAATTAAATCTTACAAATATCTCTTATATTATATATAATATATATATACTAATTTATATATATATAAAATATATATCCACCCTAGATTATTCATTGAATCTAGACATCTCTTAAATTCAATGAATCTGGACATCATAGCTCGTATTGGGCTGTTTTGTGTGCGACCCTATAGGCCCATATGAGTTGGCAGTGGGCCAGTTACTATGCTGACCCACAAGTCGTAAGCGGTCTCTAGCAAGGCATTACGACTACCCAAAACATATGAGGATCGATAAACGATGTAACCTTTCATACAACCATATCACGTCCCTTTTGTCACACGATATTTCGGTCAAGGATGAGGCATGGAGAACGTCATCCTCCTGTTCCTGACCGTTACTTTCTCGATCCCTAAGTAGTCTGAATATAGAAATGGAACTACCTTTCCATTCCAGTATGGCCATACATTTCTCAGACTCACTCATCGAGGGGCCCAGTAATATCTCTCTACGAATGTGAGGGACAAATTCCATCTTGACCATTCACATTCCTCCGCATGAAAAACCACTAAGCCCGAACATAGCCTTTATGATTTTGTCCCTATAAGACTTTAAACATTATAATTAATATAATAATAATATTAGATATGCATAAACCATTTTAGATTTTCACCATATATGAACATATTTATACCTCCAATAAAATAAAAGGACATGAATCTTGCCTATAGACTACATGGAGCATCTACAGTTTCTAATTAGCAATGAGGGCCTTCACTATTTTGCTAGAGGTGCGAGGTCACCAGTGCTATCTGAGGTCAAAATAATCTTCTGGTGAATAACGTCCCATTGACAAAAATAAATTGAATATGGAAAGAAATAATTTAAACATATTTAAACTTTGAATATAAGGCTTGATGATAAATCTCAATTTCCAAATTATTGAATTATAACAAAAATAAAACCATATAAAAATATTAATCAAATCAATCAAATACCCAGTAAAACAATTTATTTAAGAAAATCAATTTAAAATGATAATCCTCAAATCTCATATTTTCATAAGACTTCAACAGAACAAATAAATAGCATGGACACACAGTCCACTTGAGTAACTAACCAGGTGTGGTTCAAATCGATGAATTAGGTGCAGGTATGAGACCCATAAATAACAGACGTGAGAATGAATCCCACGAATATCCAGCATGAGAATGAATCCCACGAATAGCTAGTGTGAGTACTATGCTCACGAATATAAAGCGAGCTCAATTTTAACCATGGCGTACCAAGGACTAATAGTACTGCTATTAGTAACTTGCGTTCTGTATTCAGTCCTCTCAAAAAATGATTTTCAAGCATGCATGAGGTCAATTTAACATTAATAAAGAACAAGATCTTTCAATATTGAAATCTCATATAATATGTCGTAATCAGGTACCCCAGCATGAAAATCATTGCACAAAATTTCCTTTAAATCCTCATGCATATAAATTTGTAAAGAATAAAATGATGTAAAACACTTAAGTAATTATCATCGTTATTTTAACTAAACATTCTGATATCAAATAACAACTATACAATTTAATAAATGTGCATTTAGCAAATCATGCTTAAAAATTGATACTTTAATTAAAATGTATCTAGTTGCAAAATATTATTTTTAACATGAGATGTTATTCACTCACCTGATGCGTTCCCAACTTCTATTATTTATTCCTTATAACTTCTATCAAGACTTTCCATCTCCACACACCTATATATAAATGTATTATTTGAAAAGGATTATAATTAATAATCTATATAACTCCCTTCTAATATTAACTCAACAATTAACAACTTTCATAATTTAAAGTTTCAATACACCATTGTCTACACTTCAACGTTTCTTTAAACACCTTATATGCAATAATGATAAAACAAATTCATAAAGCCTCTTACTATTCAAATCTCTTCCCCTATAATTTTTGAACATCATTATATAGTTTAGTAACTTACTATACTTCCTAACTCATTTCTTTTTCCAGAGACAATTTAAATCAAAGAACATTAATATCAAAACATGTTATTCCTATTATAAAATCAAGGGTTATATAGCATCCAATATCCTGATCTTATTTCTCATATGTGTCCAGTATCTTAATCTTGTTTGTGGTGCAATTTTACCTATAATCTTTTTAATTGTGCAATTTCACCCATAATCTTTTTAATTTGGTGTAATTTTACCCATAATCTTATTTCTCAAGTACCAAGAATTGCACCAAATTAAAAAGATTATGGGTGAAATTGTACAGAATTAAAAAGATTATGGGTAAAATTGTAACACAAATAAGATTAGGATGGTGAACGCATATGAGAAATAAGATCATGATATTGGGTGCTATATAACCCTAAAATCAAACCAAAAATACCCATTTGAATGCATGTTCTCCCTCAATGTAACTGAAACTCTAAAATCTTCTCCTCTTTGAACAATTGGCCACAGTAAGAGAAAAGGAATTCCAACTCTCATCAAATTATAATTTTCATAATTAAATCCCCAAAACTTCAAATAACAATCTTTTGAGTTACACCACAAGCCTCTTCGAACTATAAACACCATCAATCATTCAAAAAACTATCATAATAATCTTCTTTTACTGATATAGACTTGAATGTAGGCCATTAATCTAAATTAACAATAACAACAACTCTTTGAAACATTAAATGATAAGCTTTAACCCAGTTTCTCATCTAAAAATCTTCAAGCATTATACCCCCAAAGATAGAGCAACAACAAACTAACTTGCATATATTAACTTTTCCAGTTCTTAAACACCTCATATATAATGAACTCAAAATTAAACAATCACTAACACCATAACTTCAAACAATAATTTCCTTTCTTGATTTAAACGTCTAGCTATAAGGAAACAATATTATTTAAATTCCTTACTCCATACATCATGGCAACTAGAAAAAGAAGAATTGGGGTTCCTAAAGAAACATATTCACAACTTTGATTTTATTTCTGAAGGGAATTGGAAGACACGCAGCGGAAATTAACTTTAAAAATTTTTTCCATTCCCAGCCAGGATCTACCGAATGTGTTTAAGTCAAGGAGAAAGAAGTGTTACCTTCGGTTTTGAGCTTTGGTCGCGACCTCAGTGTCCACTAGTCGCGACTCCTCGCCTCTGGAACTTTCAGTCGCGACCTCCTCAGCTTTTAGTCGCGACCTCCTCTGCTTCTAGTCGCGATCTGTCGCCTCTGGAGTTGTTAGTCCCGACCTCTTCTGCCTCTAGTCGCGACCGGACGTCTCTGGAGTTTGTAGTCGCGACGTATTCAGCTTCACGTCGCGACCTGTCTCCTCTTTTCGGATTTCTGGCGTTCAGATGCCCGTATGGTCGCGACCTCAGGGTGTTCTGGTCGCGACCTTGCTTCGTGTCTGGTCGTATCGTAGAAGTCGACAGCTCAGATCGGCTTCCTCTACCGATATCCACACGAACAGCGTTCCAATCGCGAATGACGTGCTAAACCTCTTGTCCCTCTAAGGCTTTCTAGAGATTCCGTCCTCACCGTCTCTATCTCGGCAGTTTCTTATGTGCAAACCTTTTGCACTCTCCCGGCCCCCTCTTCTCACGTCTGAATGTGTGTGTAGAGATCTATCTTGTGTGTGGAACCCTAGCTCCTAATGTCAAATATATAGGAAGCTATCGGGCTTCTAATAGGGCCGGGCTTCAGAATTAATCTTATATTAATTTTGAATTAATACAATATCATATATTGCATAATTTAATAAGAAACTGATTAAATAAATATGGTTTATATTAAATCCGTCCCACAGATTTAATTCACCTATTTATTTAATTTAAAATAAAGATAAGACAGAATTATATTTGATTTATTCTCATAAATCAAATTTGAGATATCTTATCAATTTGAATTTCAAATTCAAATAGATCATATCCATTTAAATTCAAATTCAAAAATGATAGAGATTTAATTTATCCTTATAAATTAAATCTTACAAATATCTCTTATATTATTTATATAATATATATATAAACTAATTTATATGTATATATATAAAATATATATCCACCCTAGATTATTCATTGAATTTAGACATCTCTTAGATTCAATGAATCTGGACATCATAGCTCGCATTGGGCTATTTTGTGTGCGACCCTGTAGGCCCATATGAAGTTGGCAGTGGCCCAGTTACTATACTGACCCACAAGTCGTAAGCGGTCTCTAGCAAGGCATTACGACTACCCAAAACATATGAGGATCGATAAACGATGTAACCTTTCATACAACCATATCACGTCCCTTTTGTCACACGATATTTCGGTCAAGGATGAGGCATGGTGAACGTCATCCTCCTATTCCTGACCGTTACTTTCTCGATCCCTGAGTAGTCTGAATATAGAAATGGAGCTACCCTTCCATTCCAGTATGGCCATACATTTCTCAGACTCACTCATCGAGGGGCCCAGTAATATCTCTCTACGAATGTGAGGGACAAATTCCATCTTGACCATTCACATTCCTCCGCATGAAAAACCACTAAGCCCGAGCATAGCCTTTATGATCACTCGGTCAAAAGTGACTTTTGACTAGGTCAAAGCTGAGCGTTTGTCATGTAGGAATCCATGATGATCTCAGGTCAAAGGGCATAGTGACATGGCTTGTATATGAGAGAAGCTTATGACTTGACCCATGCAGCTCTCTCATTGCGGGTCGGTCCAACACCCTGTACTCTTACATGTGCTTATGACTTTGATTTATATCTCTATATATCTTCAAAGTCATACTGGTCTTATTTCATCTCTGCTCCCACATAGATGACCGACCAGGGACATTTAGGATAAGATCCCGAGTTATCCAATGATTGTCATCATAGTAAACATGCAAATAATATGATAACTTTATTAAGAAATTCATAAATCAACAATGTTCATAAGATAATGATTGGCCCCTAGGGCACAATCTCCAACAATTTCTAGAACTAGGAAATTGCCCACACATAGGGACGATAGGTCTCTATTTCTTGGCAAACACAACAAGAAGAAGAATATGGTGTACCACCTTTCGAATTTAAAGCTTGATTTCACTTTCTTAAACTTCATTCTTTACTTAATCAGTGATTTAATCTCAAAATCCTAAATTCTAACTGATTAAATCACCTCAAATTCGCATAAACAGGGGATCTTCACATGCTATGACCAAAATCCATGATTTCAATTTGATTTTAAGTTTAAAAGCTCAAATCCTTACTCATTCCAACTTAATGGACCAAAAATCACCAAAATCTCAACTTAATCGGTCACCCAACCTAGAAATCGAAAGAACAAAGAAGTTAGAGGTGAAGACCAAATTTCAATAACTCAACTTGTAAAATTCTCCATATTATAACTACTATTAGTTTCTTGAACTTATTTTGTTCACAATATAAATCAATCACAATGTAACCATGGTTATAAATGAATTCCTTATTTTCAAAAGAGTTAACCATGATAGAAAAAAGCTTTGCTAAAATTCAAAAGAAACTCTACTATAGTTATAAAAAGACTTTTCTTAATCAACAAATAACTAATATAGAAAAGATCAAACTATCCTTCTAATAATATCATGGTTAAGAGAGTTCAACTTATTTTGAAAAGGTTATCTATGATAGAAAAGAGAAAAACTTACATTAGGATACTATCATGGATATAAGAGCTTCACATAACTTTTGCATACAAAATGTAACATCATAATTTTTAGGCCCAGAAGCCTAGAAAATAGCCTAAAATAGGTAGACACTATGCCCTTTTGAGAAGAAGTCCCAAAAAATACATAGGGTTTTCAAGGACTAAATTATAAATAGTAAAAGTATGAGGACTAAGATGTAAATAGTAAAAGTTCTTAAAGGCAAGTATGTGAATAAAGTTATAGGCTTTAGAAGAGTCTTCAAGGTATAGAAATAGAAAAGATGAAGGAATTGTAAAGGTAGGACTAAATTATAAACAAAGGAAGGACTAAATTATTAAGTTAGAGGCTATAGAATTGTCTCCTGGGCACAGTCTGGTTTTTGAAAAATCTGACTGAGCCAATACAGGATTGAACAGGATTTTCGAAGAAGCTTTCTTCTTCAATAGGAGGATGCCACATAGTCCAGATGATGTCATGTGGGTGATTTAAGCAAAGGAGAATATGATGTAAGTAAGATATGTGGTTAAATATTAGCCATTGATTTGGAAGATGTAATCTTAGCCATTCTTTGTAAGATTTGATCTTGGCCATTGATCTAATCTTGGATTTGCCTATAAATACCCCCTCTCCCTTCATGGATGGTAAGCATGAGTTTCATTGGGTAAACTCTTATAAAATTATTTCTCAAGATAGAAGATTCAATCCAAGAGCCAAGTGATCAAGCATACAAGGTAAAATCTTCTCCTAAGTCCTTAATCTTTTAGTTGGGAGGATTAATTGTTAGATTAAGTGGTTAGAAAGCATTTTATTCCCTCCCTATGCTGATGGACAAAATTTGTATATATAGGAGAAGGAATAATTTGATTTTAGAAATAGGTAAAACAAGTTGGAATAGATAGAATTCAAGTGGTTCTAGCTTGTAGTTGATTGAATTGCATGATTTGGTTGCTATGGGGTCCATGACTATACTGGGTTTTATACCTTAGGATGTCATTTTGATGAATCTAAGGCTTCCAATAGATTTAGGATGAAAAATTATGTGAAACTAAGTTGAGAGAGTGAAGTTGGAAGCATTGGAAGCAAAAGTGGCATTTTGGCACCAAGGATGCATAGCTCTTAGCCAAGTACAGAACATGGGGAAGGAGTGTGAGTTTAATAAATCCAAGATCATATTTGGATTTCTCATGCAAAATTATATAGGATTGGCCTGTGAGAGTAATTTATAGAAAGCTAGATCATTAATCATAAAATTAAGATAACAAGGTTAAGCAAAGTGAGCTAGTCTTCCACATTGAGTAACATGGTGGTCCTAATTAATTGTATGATCAATGTAGATGTGTTTAGGACCTTGAGACATCTCAAAGGATCATTTAATGATGCTTACAAAATGTCATTATGGTTTGGAAGCCTACAGAGCAAGTTCAAGGACAAAGGAAAAAAACCTCATGTACAAGGTAGTAAACTTACCCTTCATTGTATGCTTATGTGCTATGCTTATGTGTAATATGTTTGGTTGCTTTACTTGAATTTGTTAAGTATGTATGTATGAATGATGTTTCAATTTCCATATGTACCATGACCATTTGTATGATATAGGAAACCATGAAGCATCCATGAATGTCATATGGTTAGCATGAGTTCATGAAAGATCAAGCATGTTATTTTCTAAGCATATAGTGGTATGCATGAATGGTATGATTTTCTATTGAGATTCCCCAGAATCTCATCCTCCCATAAACAACTATAATAGGTAATTGAGAATGGGGAAGCTTGCTTGAAGAAGATTAAAAGATTAGAAGAAAGGAAATGTGGATTTGTCTTTGGCAAAGCAAAGCTAGTTTTCTCTATTAATGAATAATTATGTAATAAATATTGTACATGTCTATTTATGTAATGGAGTTGTATATGATATTATAGACATGTCTAAATAAATATGAGAAAGTTTGATGATAAGTTATGTATGCTAGAATTAAATAGGGAATAATGAAAGAAGTCAGAAAGACAAATTTGGGGCCCCTAGAGCAGTTGTGTTTCATCTCTAGTTTGACATAGTAAATAAATGAATTAAACCACAAAATTTGGTGATCATGTATTAAACATCCCAAGCTTTAAATTCATGGGTGGTTTTCCCTAATTGGATGTGTGTACTAAGAGAAATAAAATTCCCAAGCTAAGGCTCAAACACTAAAAATTCCAGAAAAGACCATGAACAATAAATTTAACGAATTAACTGTATTGAATAGTCAAGTAAAAGTCTAGATTTATATTTTTCCCTTAAAATTAAATGAAAGATCTTCTAGCAGAAATTTGGAGCACATCTATACGACTTTTCTAGAATTAATTATGATTTTTAAAATTTTGAATGCCAAATCTAGAAAATGAACAATGAACAGTGCCTAAGGACCAACTTGCAAATTTTAATTTTTGGGCCTAAGCAAAGCCTCCTCTAATCGACGCTTCTGAACGTATACTCTGAGAGGTGAAAGTGGGATGTTATACAAAACCATGTTAGAAAGAATTCTGAAACATCCTCCTTTATACTCCTCAGAGTACACTTGCGGAAGCTATTTTAGCTTAACTTAAGTCCAGAGATTGAACTTTTAACTCTTAAGTTCCTTATTCTGAACCTTTACTTTAAGAACTGATTTCTCACCTTATACACATCCAAATGAGGCTTGTTACCTATCCACGGAATGCCCCAGATGTGTACTACTGGCTCACCAAATCTCATGGCCAGACTCCTCCGTTTACTAGGTCAAACTGAGGTCAGAACACTGCTGCCTCAGGACCTGCGAATTTCCCCTTAATTTAACATACATAAATTGAATATGCCAGACAATACTTATCATTGAATAACATAATGTCATACAGCATGGCATACACAACAAGACATATACATGATCTTTCTATTACAACTCTTTCTGCCAAAACTCTGGCAGCATAACCGCTACGCTTCATCTGTACAAAGAACTGAACTGTACTGATTCGGTAATCCCCTCATGAGAACTACCATTCTACGTAGTACCCAGGAAAGACTAGATGAACCGGCTAGGTCCACTCACTTCTAGCCTCCTTAGACAGCACTACGTACACAGTACTTATCATATACTGATGTTCAGTCTTTACTTCAGCAGCATAACGGCGTCTCCTGGCTTTCTCAAAATCTACTTCAGCATAACCTCCCTATAATGGGTTATGTATGGGGATGAGATTCGGGGGATCTCAGTAGCAACAATCATAACAATATATGTAATGCAGTGTGACAGTGCTTGCTTGTGATTGTGTACAGATAAGTATGCTGCGTGCTTCCATGCTTAATAACATATGATCATAGCATTACAGCAGAGCTTCAGACATAACATATAAGACAACAATCCAACCAAACAATAGCACATTAAATCACAGAGCCATTACATAAAAGCTAGGATTAGTTACTACCTGGCTAGCTTAGCAGAACCTTACTATCTCTATTCTGCTTCCAGCTCCGCCAGAACTTCCTTACTTCCTTTTCTCCTTTCTCTCTTCCTTCCTTCTCCTTCTCTCTCTTCTTTCTCTCCCTTCTCCCTTGCCATGCGTGAATGAAATGGAATGGAGGGGGGGTATTTATAACCTCCTCCAATGGCAATCCCCTAATTTCCATGAACTCTGATCCTGCGGTCCTGGTTTTTCCTGGATTTTCCTATTTTCTTTAATTCCTCCTTTATTGCATCATGCATGACATCATCGGGACACCTCAGTGCCACATTTTCCACATGCTGAAATTCCTGGACACCTCAGCAGCTGACTCAGCAGGCTGACTCACCGGTCCAGTGTCTTGCCTCGTAATACGTGCCCTCAGCTTTATCTGCTTTCTTCAGACTAATGCCATGTGGCGACTGGAAGAGAACTTGCACACTTCCCAATGCTATCTGGATAAGTCCCAAACTTATCTGATCACCTCCTCGATTTTCGTGCCAACCGAGTAACTTGACTCTACTGAAAGGTTACTAAACCATCACTCTAATGCCATGTGGCATCTTGTGGGTCCCATGAGGATACCTTATCAGTCCACCTCATGGTCTCCAGATAACCTTTCCTGTATCTGGCCTCCTGCCTCCGGTCTATCTCTAACCGGGTATCTATCTCATTTGGGCCTTCACCACTCTTGGCCCATACGCTTGGCACCACTTTAGCCACTAGTCGCGACCTCATCATCATCTCATCGTGACTTAACACCTTCTGTGTTCATTAGTCGCGACCACAGCATTCTCTAGTCGCGACCACAACATTCTTTAGTTACGACCATAACAGTCTTTCGTCGCGACCACATCACTTTTTAGTCGCAACCAGGCTTATTTTACTCATTAGTCGCGACACCACATACATATCCGTCACGACCAAGACTCTCTGCCAATATTAGTCGCGACCATACTTCTTTCTCGTCGCGTCTAAACCTCTTTCTGTAACTATTAGTCGCGACCAAACCTATCTCCAGTCGCGACCAAATGGTCAGTTCTTGAACCTTTGACCTTTACATCATCCCCAAATGGCCATTTACCCCTTGGGACTTCCACTGTTTACACATAAGTCCCCGTACCTTTACTTACTCGCAGCTCAGTCCCTGAAACTCTTCACGTTCCTCTGGGACTTCTGCTAAAAAGGGGTCTAGTAGCCTCTTAATCTTAGGCTATCTCTGCATCTCTAGGCCTGAAAACTGGGATGTTACAAATTCAGCCTCACTAACATGATTATAGAGTTCAAGCCCTCAATTAACACCACTATCACAATTATCAATTACAAATTTCTAAAATAAGCATCCGGGAGTCGAACTTGGGTAAACAACACCAAATCCCATAACATAAACAAAATACTGAATAATACTATTAATATAGCAAAAAGTTACTGTAGATCCACAAATTCACATGCATACTTCAAAGAGGCATCTGGCCTTCTACTAGCATACAATGTCAGTATGATCATCAAAATTCCAAATTATCAAAGTATAAACAAAAGTAAGCCTTAAAGTGGCAATTTACATATATTCAACACAAACATAAATGAGGGTGCTATACATATCAAATAGAACCACTATACATCAGGTACTTTCCCATTTGAACCAACAACTAAACTAACTCCTGAAAAATATAAATAACCATGGGGTGAGATTAAAGCCTTAGTAACCATCATTTTCTACTCATCATACATACGTGTCAAGTGAGATAGATATCTAGTAGTATCATAATTAACAATAAATAAACAATTTCAAATGTCATGATGCAAATGTAATCCTATAATCATAATCCAAGAGCCATAAAGGTCTATCCCAACACAGGATGATAAAATGAGCCATGAAAGGCCTATCCTCACTTAGGAGGACAAAAAGAGCCACTAGTGCCTACCCCACATAGGAGGAGATAGAGACAACCATCATAAATAAATGGAGGCCTTATCACATGACGATAATAAACGTAATCCACTCACCAATATGCACCATGCTCAAAAGCTCAATAGTAGTCAATTTCAATATCCTTATTTCATTTACAAATCAAATTCTCATAATTTGAACATAATTACATAAGTTCTAAGGATAGCATTTTCAAAAACACAAGTCCCACAAGACCATTTAACTTCAAATAATTTCTGTTGAAACTAGCTATATCACCCAATAGGGGGTGAATTGGGTGATTTTAATGATATTGAAAACTCTTAGGAAAATTAAAATTAAATTAAAGAGTAGAGTTTAGAATGATATTACTGAAGGAAGAAGTTGTAGAAGAAAGATTGTACACGATGATTTATATTGGTTTAACCCAATCTACTTGGTCTACATCCAGTTCTCAAAGAGCTCCTCTAGTGTTCCACTATCTCCATGATTCAATGGGTTCTTTGTGCCTCAGTACACTCATGTGAGAATCCTTTCTCACTCCCCCTTACAACCAGTAAGGTTATCTAGTGAGAACCCTCTCATTCTCCCTTACAACTAGTAAGGTGATAATCCTACTAAAGAGCCACCCACTCTTAAGCAATACAGAAAAAGATATTGATACAAGTAAAATTCTCTCTTGATAGAGATGTTTTAATAAACACTTAAGCTCAATCTTTATAATTTCTCTTTTTAGGGAAATACTGTACTCTGAACCAAAAAAGAGAAATAGAGGGAAATAGAGACTATCACTGAATATGATTGTAGTGCATTGTAAGTGAAACATCCTCCCATACAGCCCTCAGAGTACACTTGCGGAAGCTATACTAGCTCTTCTTCTGCCTAAACTCCAGCAGCATAACCGCTACGCTTGATCTGTCCAAAGAACTGAACCGTACTGATTCGGTAATTCCCTCATGAGAACTACCATTCTACGTAGTACCCAGGAAAGACTAGATGAACCGGCTAGGTCCACTCACTTCTAGCCTCCTTAGACAGCACTACGTACACAGTACTTATCATATACTGATGTTCAGTCTTTACTCCGGCAGCATAACGGCGTCTCTTAGGATTCTCTAAATCCACTTCAGCATAACCTCCCTGTAATGGGTTATGGATGGGGATGAGATTCGGGGGAATCTCAGTAGCAACAATCATAACAATATATGTAATGTAGTGTGACAGTGCTTGCTTGTGATTGTGTACAGATAAGTATGCTGCGTGCTTCCATGCTTAATAACATATGACCATAGCATTACAGCAGAGCTTCAGACATAACATATAAGACAACAATCCAACCAAACAATAGCACATCAAATCACAAAGCCATTACATAGAAGCTAGGATTAGTTACTACCTGGCTAGCTCAGCAGAACCCTACTATCCTTATTCTGCTTCCAGCTCCGCCAGAACTTCCTTACTTCCTTTTCTCCTTTCTCTTTTCCTTCCTTCTCCTTCTCTCTCTTCTTTCTCTTTCTTCTCCTCTTGCTCTTGCGCAAGTGAAGGCCATGGGGGGGTATTTATAGCCTCCCTCAATGGCACAACTGTAAATACCATGAACTTTGATCCTGCGGTCCTGGTTTTTCCTGGAATTTCCTATTTTCTTTAATTCCTCATTTACTGCATCATCGTGCCAACTCACCAGGACACCTCAGCAGCATATTTTTCACATGCTTGAATTCTCGGGACACCTCAGCAGCTGACTCAGCATGCTGACTCACCGGTCCAGTCTCTTGCCTCGTAATGCGTGCCCTCAACTTTATCTGCTTTCTACAGACTAATGCCATGTGGCGACTGGAAGAGACCTTGCACGCTTCCCAATGCCACCCAGATAAGTCCCTGACTTTATCTGATCATTTCCTCGGTTATCGTGCCTCCTCGGTTTTTGTGCCAACCGAGTAACTTTATTCTACTAAACCATTACTTTAATGCCATGTGGCATCCCATGAGTATACCTTATCAGTTTACTTCATGGTTTCCAGATAACCTTTCCTGTATCTGATATCCTGCCTCCGGTCTATCTCCAACCGGGTAACTATCTCTCTTGGACCTTCACCACTCTTGGCCCGTACGCTTAGCGTCACTTTAGTTACTAGTCGCGACTTCAACATCATCTTGTCGCGACCTTACAATTCTGTGTACATTAGTCGCGACCCAAACATATTCTCGTCGCGAGCAAAACATTCTATCGTCGCGACCACAACACATTTTAGTCGCGACCATAACACATTTTAGTCGCGTCTAAGGCTTTCTGCCACTATTAGTCGCGATATCACTGCTTTCTAGTCGCGACCATACTTCTTTTACGTCGCGACCATAATGCTTTCTCGTCGCGTATAGCTCTTTCTGTAACCACTAGTCGCGACCATGCTTTACTCTAGTCGCGACTAGAACGGTCAGCTCGTAACTCTTCAACCTTTGACCTTTACATCACCCCAAATGGCCATTCTACCCCTTGGGACTTCCACTGTTTGCACATAAGTTCCCGTACCTTTACTTACTCGCAGCTTAGTCCCTAAAAACTCTCTTATGTCTCTGGGACTTCTGCTCAAAAGGGGTCTGGTAGCCTCTCATTCTCAGGCTATTTCCGTGTCTCAAGGCCTGAAAATTGGGATGTTACATTTCTCCTCCCTTTTAAATAAATTTCGTCCTCGAAATTTAATTAGTACCATAGCCAAATTGACTTAACATCTGGCAAAGTACTCATCATAACTTTACATCTCTTCGTAACATGCCTTTCTTTCTCTGGGTTAATCCAATCAGAGTTGAAATCTACTTTCCTCTTATGGACCACTTACTGCACTTATGAGTAGTGTCCATTTCTTTCATATGAAATTCTCTCGAATATTACTGTATTCGGGAATTTCTTCTAACTACTCATCATACTTTAAGCATCATATTCTTACTACTTCTCTTGATATCTCGCAGACTGCTTTAAAATCTGCAACATTTCATCTTTCTTTGCACTTAACATCATACAGAGAGAGGACTTACGCAGCTATTCTTTCTTTACTTTGCTGCTAAACAAAAGCACCTACTCTAATATGCATAATGCTTGGCCAACATACTGCAGGACTGCATACCTGCTTATGAATGCAAAACTCTAACATCGGAGCTTAAGCATTCCTGTTCTAACTAGGCACAGCTCTAACACTCGGAGCTTGCATAGTTTTAGCATAACATTAAGCCTGACATCTCATGCAAAGAGTGAAAGCTCTCATTTTCTATTCTCTTTCATAGCATAACATTCAAACATCTGATTCCTACCAAACAGGGAGCCTCTCTGTCTGTTCATACAATGCACATCTCTAGGTGCGTGTCATATTACACGTTTACTACCGTGTATCTCATTACATGCCTTTGATACGTTATCATGGCATATCTAGCCCACTCTAGCTATCTCATGGTGTATTTCACCCTTTCATAACTTATCTTGTCTTATCACAAGACTAACATAAGACTGGCTTTCTCTTTTTCATAGAACTGAGTTCTATCTCAGCTTTGCCTTAGACCCTCTTCTCTAGGTCTTCTCTAGCCTTTTAATCTCTTTACCCCTCATCTGGGTAATCTTTATCTACTCATACTTTTCTATTCTTATTACATTGAGGATTTTCTTCTCTGCTTCTCAGAGGATTCTCTTCTCTGCTTCTCATTACACAGAGGATTCTCTTCTCTGCTTCTCAGGCATACTTCTACAAAACTTTGAATCTCAGTACTCAGATTTAAACTTGGACTCCATCTTCGTTTAAGGGAAAGCTAAGTTCAGTCTGTAGACTAGAGGCTACCTGAGGAAAATCATTATAAAACAATTTCTCTGGGTCAGCTTATCAACTAGTGAAACTTCCTTACCTTAACTTCGTCTTTGGCATTCATCTTCCCAAAGAGATACTACATCGTACTCATGTCTCATGGCTCATTACTTTCCTTAGGCTAGGTCTAACTGCGACCTCGGGATCTAACTACGATCAACCGTTAGCCTCTTCAGAATCTAACTGTGACTCTGGATCTGTTAGGATCTAACTGCGACCCTGGAGCCATGCTAGGATCTAACTGTGACCCTCCAGAATCTAACTGCGATTCTGTTGTACTGTATATCTCCCGAAGATCTTAAACCAATAGACTAAGTTATAAGGTTAACTGCTTCCACCTGTTGATAACTCCATAAAAATTTTATAGCCTCACATCATTTACCCAGACTTTACTTACTTCCTCTCTTACTCAGGAGTTCCTTCTCATCTTTCTTACTTTACTGTGGCTTACCATTGGCTTGTGCCATCATGGTCTAACCACCTGCCATTGCATTCTACTGCTATGACCCCATCATAACTCATCTGTGCTCTAACTGTGAACCATTTGAACTATGCTCCAACTGCGAGCATCCTGTATCAGATCCAACTCTTATCTGAAGAGTGATCTATACTCATCTGAATCTAGCTCTATCTGAGAGCCATCTGTTTCAGATCCAACTCTTATCTGAAGAGTGATCTAAAAACAATCTCTTTAATCTTATCTGCTTTCTTTCTGTCTACCATTCCTTTCAACAGAAATGGTCCTGAGTACTATATTCATAAGTCTGCAGAATTACCCGAGTAACTTCAAACATATCTGAATATCATAACTTATTGTCCCATGAACTGAGACTATCTATCATCCTCAATACATATCTCATTACATGTCATATGGTATGGGAGCAACATACTTTCTCATCTCATGTATACTCTACCCTTCATGCACTGTAAAAGGGAGTATTCATTCATCATGGCATACTCTAACATGCATGTCATCATATGACAATTGCAAGGAGATGCAACTATCATAACTTATGGCATCATAAGCCATATCATCATCATACTTTGCTCAACCATCCATCAGACTAACTAAACCTCAAGGCATATTTTATTTATCATATTGCCTATCATATCTTGGTCAGTCATCCTGAAACATCTGTCTATCTCAGGCTGCCACGCTACCCTCTTATTAGGGTACAGACTCAACCCTTCATCACTCTTTCTTACATAGGGGAGTCACTGTATCCCGTAATCTGTGGCTACCTTCTACTATCTCATTTCTTCTTTTGTCTATCTATCAGTCTCAGTCTATTCTTGACCAGATTGTGATTCCTTATCGGCCTTTACTGTAACAGCCTAGAACCCCTTTACAAAGATATTATCCGCTTTCCCCTTAGGTAGGCTTGGTGCCCACATGAGGTCACGGTTTTGTTTTCCAGACACACGAGCCACAGCCCTTAAGCACCTGAAAACGCATCTTTCTCTTAATCCTAGCGAACTTCAGTCGCCTAGATCTCATTCATTATCTTTTACTATTATTTCTATTCTTTAGGGTACTCTACCCTAGATCTTTGTGATGGAATCCCTCTGCTTAGGGAATTTTAACTCTTTACCTATTAACCATCACGTCCTTAGCCTTAGCCTTAGGCCATATCAAACATCATCACTTCTCTAGCCTTTAGGCTATGCCCTAGTATTACTCCGAGGCAAACTTCATACTAGCTATCCCATTCTAGCTCTCAAGTCTTTTATTCAACTAGGTTGAATAAGACTTTTACCATGTAGATCTACTCCTCGTAATCACATGGAGGATCTGTCTCATTCTAGCTATCTCATCTAGCTAGCTCATCTTAACTTATCGTTATCATCCTTTGCGGCCTATCCTACCTAGCAAGGATGACTTGCTTATTGGAGTTGCCAACTTCCTCTATGCATGGCTTCTCCACTCAAGCTCTATGTTCATGCTTTGTGTTCACCTGTCTTTTCCTTTACAAAGAAACATGAACACCTCTTATTCCATCTAGGAGCTTTATCTCCACGGGCTCTTCTAAACCCATAATATTCCCGATCTGAATCTTCTAATGTCATACCAGGATATCTCTGTCATTCCGTCGCGATATGAGTATTGGGTAATCGCTACTCATAGCCTCTATGATTCTTCATTACCCTTAACTCCTCACGACTTATCATTTCTATTCTTTAGTCGTGACCTACAGCTTCAGACGTCGCGTCCTTAACATTTTTTGTCTTCTAGTCGCGACCTAAAGCTTCTGTCGTCGCGACCTTAACCTTTCTACGTCGCGACTCAACTCCTCTACCGTCGCGACCAGGATATTTTCTCGTCGCGACATATGTATCTTCACGTCGCAACCATAGCCATTTCTAGTCGCGACATTAAACTTTTCTCGTCACAACCTTAGCTCTCTGTTAAATAACGTCGCGACCTAGGAACATACTCGCCGCGACCAAATCTTTCTGTGAATAACCGTCGCGACCTATAAACTTATGCGTCGCGACTAAACCTCTCATTGAGGCTACCAGTCGCGACATAAACCACGTTAGTCGCGACCGGAGTGCTATTCTGTCGTACTCAAGGGCTAAATCAGAGCATCACTGAGCCATAACCTTCCGTTTTGTGCCAGAATCTTATGCTCTGAACCAGAGTCCTTTCTGATTGGTGCCAGAACCTCTTGCTCTGATACCAAAATGAAACATCCTCCCATACAGCCCTCAGAGTACACTTGCGGAAGCTATACTAGCTCTTCTTCTGCCTAAACTCCGGCAGCATAACCGCTACGCTTGATCTGTCCAAAGAACTGAACCGTACTAATTCGGTAATTCCCTCATGAGAACTACCATTCTACGTAGTACCCAGGAAAGACTAGATGAACCGGCTAGGTCCACTCACTTCTAGCCTCCTTAGACAGCACTACGTACACAGTACTTATCATATACTGATGTTCAGTCTTTACTCCGGCAGCATAACGGCGTCTCTTAGGATTCTCTAAATCCACTTCAGCATAACCTCCCTGTAATGGGTTATGGATGGGGATGAGATTCGGGGGAATCTCAGTAGCAACAATCATAACAATATATGTAATGCAGTGTGACAGTGCTTGCTTGTGATTGTGTACAGATAAGTATGCTGCGTGCTTCCATGCTTAATAACATATGACCATAGCATTACAGCAGAGCTTCAGACATAACATATAAGACAACAATCCAACCAAACAATAGCACATCAAATCACAAAGCCATTACATAGAAGCTAGGATTAGTTACTACCTGGCTAGCTCAGTAGAACCCTACTATCCTTATTCTGCTTCCAGCTCCGCCAGAACTTCCTTACTTCCTTTTCTCCTTTCTCTTTTCCTTCCTTCTCCTTCTCTCTCTTCTTTCTCTTTCTTCTCCTCTTGCTCTTGCGCAAGTGAAGGCCATGGGGGGTATTTATAGCCTCCCTCAATGGCACAACTGTAAATACCATGAACTTTGATCCTGCGGTCCTGGTTTTTCCTGGAATTTCCTATTTTCTTTAATTCCTCATTTACTGCATCATCGTGCCAACTCACCAGGACACCTCAGCAGCATATTTTTCACATGCTTGAATTCTCGGGACACCTCAGCAGCTGACTCAGCATGCTAACTCACCGGTCCAGTCTCTTGCCTCGTAATGCGTGCCCTCAACTTTATCTGCTTTCTGCAGACTAATGCCATGTGGCGACTGGAAGAGACCTTGCACGCTTCCCAATGCCACCCAGATAAGTCCCTGACTTTATCTGATCATTTCCTCGGTTATCGTGCCTCCTCGGTTTTTGTGCCAACCGAGTAACTTTATTCTACTAAACCATTACTTTAATGCCATGTGGCATCCCATGAGTATACCTTATCAGTTTACTTCATGGTTTCCAGATAACCTTTCCTGTATCTGATATCCTGCCTCCGGTCTATCTCCAACCGGGTAACTATCTCTCTTGGACCTTCACCACTCTTGGCCCGTACGCTTAGCGCCACTTTAGTTACTAGTCGCGACTTCAACATCATCTTGTCGCGACCTTACAATTCTGTGTACATTAGTCGCGACCCAAACATATTCTCGTCGCGAGCAAAACATTCTATCGTCGCGACCACAACACATTTTAGTCGCGACCATAACACATTTTAGTCGCGTCTAAGGCTTTTTGCCACTATTAGTCGCGATATCACTGCTTTCTAGTCGCGACCATACTTCTTTTACGTCGCGACCATAATGCTTTCTCGTCGCGTATAGCTCTTTCTGTAACCACTAGTCGCGACCATGCTTTACTCTAGTCGCGACCAGAACGGTCAGCTCGTAACTCTTCAACCTTTGACCTTTACATCACCCCAAATGGCCATTCTACCCCTTGGGACTTCCACTGTTTGCACATAAGTTCCCGTACCTTTACTTACTCGCAGCTTAGTCCCTAAAAACTCTCTTATGTCTCTGGGACTTCTGCTCAAAAGGGGTCTGGTAGCCTCTCATTCTCAGGCTATTTCCGTGTCTCAAGGCCTGAAAATTGGGATGTTACAGTAAGCATCTCTTGTTTTTCTTTTAAGTCTCCCAACTTCTTCAGCTTTCTCATTTTGGCTTTTTCTTCTTTTATACTTATTCTTCATAATTTTGTTGAAGTAGAGATTCAGATATCCATGCTGAAGATAGCCGTTATTGCTGACATGGACATCTGATGACTTTTACTCTATGATCATTTTCTTGGTTTAATCTGCAAATGATCTTGAAACATACTTTAGAGATAATATATAATCAATATAAGCATAAATAAATTGTTTCCAAATGATTTAGAATCAAAGATCAAAATCTTATAAAGTCTGGTTTAAAATAATTTTTTCAAATAGCTTCACTTATTGAAGAACCCCCTTATCGAAAAGGTCTTTGATAAATTGTTAAAGAATTACATTTGAAGCAGTTAAAATCTTATCAAGCAATTATTTGATAATTGGCCTTATCGAAAAGGACTTTAATAAATTTTTAATGAATTGCATAGAGATATTTCATAATTTATCAAGTAGTTATTTGATAAATGTCTTTATCGAATAACTCTTTGAAAAATATTCTTTCAAAACATACACTTTAAGATTTATCGATATATTTCACAATACATCATTTACCGAAGTGTTCATTGAATAATGAGTTATTTGAATAGCTTATCAATAAATACTGAAGAACATTCTTTTAAACCTTTTTAAATAGACTTTCAAAACAATCTTGATCTTTCATAACATTGTAACATAATTGGAAACACATATCCAAAAGATCATTTATCACTTTGGAACAACGACATAAGTTCATCTTATATCATATCAGAACAGATCAAAGCTCAACTGAAATTATTTAGCATATCAGAATAAATCATGAGCATATAATCATTCAGCAAATAATATCAGGCTATAAATTCATGAAGAACGTTTAATCAATTAAATTCAAGTAATTCATAAGCTCACAGAAGATATTTAAGAACTATCAATCAAATATCATATCAGTTTAAGCTTGACATAAGGATCTTATCGAAGATCTCTTCGATAAGTATACTTACTGAATAGATTTATCGATAAACGCATAATGAATCAAATTTTGAATCTTTCATGAATAATTTTATCTTCATAACTTTAGGACAAATCAAACTATAGAGGATTCAAGTATATCAATCAAACATTATAAGAAATGAATCACAATCAAAACATTTCAAACAATAAAATCACCAACAGAAACAACAATCAAAATCTAGATTCCAGTGATTTGAATTTGAAACAATGTATCTTTTCTTTCTTCTAATTGATCTTGTAATTTTGTCACTTAAGATTCCAAAGATCATTTAAAAGAAAACAATTCAATCATATCACTATAAAGATTATTTTATCATAACAGAAACTCAGTGATTTGGAAACTTTAAAAATATTTTCAATGATCAGATTTTAGAACTATAAAACTTTTCTTCTTTTGATCATAAGTTTTGATAAAACATCTCGAGAAGAGGAAATAAAGATAATATCTCATCAAAATCAAATAGTGTAAAATTATTTGATTCAATTTAGAAACCTTTCTTTATTTATCAAAGAGTTATTTTATAAATCCACTTATCAAATAGTCCTTCGAAAACAAGTCCTTGAAACCGATAAATGCTTTGTTCGATCAATAGTTGATAAAAGCTTTTATAAAATTCTTTTCACAACTAAGTCTTATAAAATTTATCAGAGACTTCTTCGATAAATCTTTTTATCGAATAGAGATTTGAATAATTCCAATTATAGAACAAAGATGACTCAAAATTTTCACAAGCTTAGTTTAGATTGATTTATCAAAGTCTTTTTTGATAAGGAACCTTATCGAATAGGCCTTTGATAAATAGTTTTCAAAAATCATATTTTCTTTCAACAGTTCTTTCTCATTTATCGAATAACTACCTTATCGATAAGCTTATTGACAAATGTTCTTTATTAGTTTAAAAATCACTTTTTGAAATCTTCTCTCAATTAATTGTCATCATCAAAACATTAACATTGGAGTCTAACATTTCTCCTCCTTTTTGATGATGTCAAAACTTAATTGAGATGCTTGAAAATATATTGAATTTTAATTTGAAACCAAGCTTTTGAAAAAAAAAATAATGAATAGGCATATCAACAAACATTCATAGATCACAGAAATAAGGAACAATTATTTTTCATTGAATAATAAATAAGATGTATACATTCAATTGATTGTTTTTCAAAAACATAAACTTGACCCTACTTATCTGTTCACTCTAACTCTCCCCTTTTTACATCAATAAAAAATAGAGTCAGAGGAGGAAGAGGCAAGATTCTCTGGGTTAGGTTCTGTTCTATAGATTGAGAATGTTGGTTTGATTGGGAGGCTGGTTTAGTGGGAGGATTATGAGGCTTAGGTTGAGAAGTTTATGGAAAAATAGTAGAGGTTAGAGCAGCAGGAGCGTGAGCTATGGTTTGATTAGTGAAGACTAGTGTGTCCCCTATAATATCATCAACAGTAAATACTATGTTGTTGTATTCTAGCTTCTACTTCAGTTGAAATACCTCTTCACCAAGAACATTGATGGCCTGCCTTTGTAATTCCACTATTTTTTCAATATTATTAATCATGGTCTGGGTCTTCTCATTGCCTTTTTCCACCTCAGATAATAATTGTTGTTTCAATTAGTTTCCAAACAATTAGATTAGTTATACTTTGAATAGTTGCCTGTGAGCTTCCCTCAACTTTTTCCAAAATATTCTTTTCAAAAGTCTTAAATTCTTGCTAGACTAGGTATTCAACTATAGCTAGAGTAAATGAAGGAGTTGAGGGTTGTGATGGTCCTATAGATAATTGGGCCTCATTTGTCTATACACGTTGCTTCCCTTTATGGGCTTTCTTACCACCATTAACCAAGAGAAGAGTGATCCTTATTCTATGAATTTGCTTAGCTCCGAATTTAGAAATTTTTACTTCCTTCTCTCCTTTTTTGAGAAAAAAGATATTGTTGCACTAAAGGAAGAATGAAACAAACCAAGGATAAGGAATATGAGTGGCCCTTGACTTATCATAATAAAAGTTTCTTATTTTGTCATAGATCATGGCTCCAATGTTAACTTTTTCTCCACTGATTACCCTTGCTAACAAAATATAGTCCTCTTGAGTGAGATAGGTAAAGCTTCCTTATTTGTTCACCATGCTCCTTCAATAAACATAATGGATTATCCTATGATAATCACACATCTCTTTAGGAGCAAATTTAAGATTTCCTTTAAATTCTTCAGAAAGCATAAGAATCCTATATATTTCACTTAGAGATAATGTTGGTCCTTTCTCATGCTCTGTTATCTTAAGGAGGAAGTTGATAATATTCCCATCTAATCTGATTTCTCTTCCTTTGAACTTTGTGGTAAGATAACTCTTTACTAGCTCTCCTTCATCATTAGCCTCCTCAAAGATCTCTATATTACTGTAAAATAATTTAACCACCTCAAGACAGTAGGAAATATTGATTTCTAACTAGTTCTTATAGTAGGCTAAGGGGTTGGATAGATCTAACTTGGTCTTGTCATTATATTTGAGATTTTCTAAGTCTAAATATACGACAGGACAAAATTCTCTTTCACCAAAAATAGCTTTGAGCTTGCCTTTATCAACCCCATTGTCTAAATCTTTACAGTAATAGAAGTAAAGCTTGAGTAGATGAGAAAGTAGGAATGAAGGTGGGTGATTTAGTAATAGAAATACCTTGAGAAGAGTCTTTCCTTGGTTTCTTTGGAGCTAGTTTTACCTTTTGACTGGATGGAGTGGCAATTAATTTTGGAGAAGAGCCCAAATTGGTAGCAGCATTTATGGCCTGATTGATGTTATCATCTGATTCAATATGCTCAAACCTAGTTTCTTTAGATACTGTAGATAGTAGATGTGTTTTCCTTTTTAAAGCTTGCCTAGCACTTCGTCTTACTAGACTTGGAGATGATTCAGCCGACACTTGAGTCAGAGTTATCTTCAGAGCAGGAGGAGGAAAATCCTTTGGTGGACTACAATCATTTGGCACCTTTGGCCTAAATTTCTGTTTGGGTAGTATTGGCCTTTTATTTTCCTTTAGATTTTTTGAGCCCAACCTCTGGCATCTTAGTTCTCACCATTTATTACAGAAATAATGAACAATGACCACTACTAGAAGGTGTGGCAAAATTTGAGGTTTATGAGAAATGGTTAAAAGATAGAATAGTAGGAAAAGTGTTTCTGAGTGGTTTAATTGTGGAAACGAAGATGTAGAAATAGGTTTGAGGTTTTGGGTTCAGAAAATATGAATGATTTTTAGAGGAAGAGTTCAATGAACTGAACAGTAACAGTCATATCATCTCTGAATACCATATAATTTATCGATAAGTACTTCAATAAGTGCCTTATTCAAAGCGTCTATCATTAAATCTTCAAACAACGATAAGAAATTTATCAAATAGTTCTTCAATAAGCCCCCTTTTCAATAAATTGTTCAAAAAATAGTTACCTTTTACACTCAAATCACGCAAAATTTATCAAATAATTCTTGGATAAATACTCTTATCAAAGTGTTATTCAATCAGAAACTTCAGTTATTTTTCCAAAGATACTTTTCTTATCGAATAACTTTTCGATAAGTAACCTTATCGATAAGTTGTTCGATAAATTTTAAAACCCTTTTTTTTTATAAATTTTATTGAATAACATTTGGATAAGAATTCTTACCAAAGAATTTATCGATAAATAAGAAACACATAACACTTTGCAAAAAAATTTCAAAATAATTCATTCTTATCGAATACATATTCGATAAATGACTTTATCGAATAGATTTTTGAAAATACTTAATTCATTAAACACATACTTTGTTTCATATGTATTGAAGTTTTTATCGATAAGAACCTTTATCGATAACTTATTGATAAGTTTGTAACTAAAAAAATTGAATGATATGTTTGAAACTCATGAACTTTTCTTTAAAACATGAAGCATTACAAGAAAATTGAAACACATATAGCAATAAAGCATCAAAATCTCAGATATATTTAAGTGTAAAGAGAAAGGGTTTATAAATGATTATTCAGCCAATCTGATGAATTGATACGTGAAATTCTTTTATTTTTCTCTCTTTGTTTTGTTTGAGCACCCTTTGCATTGATTATGATGATGATCCTTTTTTATTGTCTCCAATTGAACTTTGTTGCTCTAGTGCTCACTTGTATTAACCTCAACAGTATAATCCTTTGAGAAATTTCTTTACTCTCCTATTATGAAAACAAATCTCTTTCTTTCTAGGGGAATGGTTAGAAGGGTCATATAGAAAATAAACTCATATAACAGCTTCATCATCAAAACTAATAAATTCACAATGAGTATGGATGAATATATCAAGAAATAAGCTTTTGAAAGATAATACATATTTTGAAAATGAAAATCTTCTAGAAATCAACTCAATGTGCTTTTGGAAAGTATGGACCCTTTTTCTAAAAGAAATTAGTTTTGTGAGATAATTGAAGCTCATCTGATTGGAGAGACGTATCATTGTGAGGTCACATGTTGAAAACTAGTGTTAACGTGTCTGATATTTTCTATATGAGCAAGAGTCAGATAGGATATTAGCAAGATGAAAGTTTAAAGACTTTGCTTATGATTTTTGATATAGAATCTGATCAATAAAACACATTAACTCGTTTGTCCAAATGACTAGAGTGTCAAGTATATTCTAGTGAATAAACACATTAAGCGTAAGGCTTAGTTGTTCAGGAATCTTTTTGAATGATCAGTGTCACATCCCTAATTTCTGCGCTAAGTTGTATGTACAGATTGAATAAAATATATGAGATTTTTAGGAAAAGATGTGGCCATATTTATATAAAGAAAGGGATTAATTGGAAGAGGAAGAAAGTCTAAGAGCCAAAGTGCAAAATTACGAAAATGCCCCTGTGATGCCCTAAGAAACCAGAAGAGAATGGAGGGCATTCTGGTCATTTCACACAATGGATGGATATCAGAGGAAATTTGATAGTAAATTATTATAATTAATATGAGAATTTATGGAGTTGACAGAAGTCAAAAAGGAGTCATGTAGAATTAATTATGAAATTTACGGTGAAAAAGGACACCGATAAAGGGTTAAAGGAAATGTATGTAATTTTTATCAGGACTTCTAGTTCTCAAAAAATTATGAAACTTTGTAAAGAATTCATTTTATATTAGAATGAATTTCTAAAAATGTTAGAATAATTAAAGGAGGTGTTTAGCATTTATTCTAAGATTAGGGTAATTTAAGGATATCGGTATAAGGAAAGTACATTGGGATTTGTGCCAATTAGCTATTGGACCTAAAAAGGGCAAAACAATTTTGTCCTAGGCCATCCCAATAAGACTCAAAAGTTATCTTGGAGCCCAAGCCCAATAATAAATAATTTATGGATTTTTGAAAAGAAAAAGAAAAGAGAATAAAGTAAGAATTAGGGTTTGCACATGGTGGGACCCACAAGGACTTCAAAATGGCGCCAAAGAGGAGGATTATGTGTCCCAAGTGATGTCATGTTAGTGATGTCATGGTGGTGAGGTAATGAGTGAAAAGAGAAAAGACATTCCAAGATCAAACCTTTAACCATTAGATCAAATAGTTCCCAAGGTGATCTTGACCTTCAATTTTCCCAAGATTTTTGCTATAAATACCCCCTCATTTTCAAGCCAAAACCGTGAGAAAGAAAGGGTGGAGAATCTCTTGCAAAATATTTCTCAAGCAAGGAAGAAGCAAGGATCTTGAAGAAGCTTGTAAGGTAAGTTGCTCCCTTGCTTCTAGACTTTGTTCTTATGATTTCATCTTGAGTTTAAGTTGGTTTTGAGGCTTGAATCTTGGAGAAATGCTGCTGAAATTTCTTTGGATATGTGATAGGAGCATGTGTTTATGTTCTAGATAGTTTGCACAAGCTTAAACAAGCTTAAATCACATGATAATGGCTTAGGAATCCATGTGTGTTTGTGAATCCATGAAGGTGTTCTTTTCTGTACAGTACGAAATCACTGTTCATATGTTGGAATTTCATAGTTTTGATGCTTCCAATGGGTTTAGAATGGAATTTTGTGTGGGGTTATAGTAGGAAAACAAGTATTGGAAGCATTGGAACCAAAATGGGAATTTTTGGAAAAAGGGAGCTACTTTTCGGTACTGTGCAGAACTTTAGTAAGAAAATGGATTCTGGAATTTTTGAATACATATTTGGATTCTTCATGAAAAATCATGTGGAAATGAAACATGAGAGTTTAGTTTAGAAAGATATAAACATATGTCACAAAGTAGAGAAAGAAAGGGGTATATTGAAGCCTAGACTTGGAATTTGTTTGGAATGGAGTTGTAATTTGGTAATTGTCTTGTAATGTCTAGGTTTTGAAATTGGTGGCAAGGAAAGATCACTTCAAGAAGGGAAGAACAAGAATCCATAAGAGGTAGGAAGAATACCTAACTATAAACTTATGGGCTTTGATTGATTTGCTTACTTGTTATGCATGAAGGTTTGGTTGAGCATGGAATATTGTGTGATGATGTTATGATGATGATGATGTGCTATGAATATGTGCCACTCCTTGCAATATATGTCATGACAATATGCATGGTAGAGTTTGCTTATGTATAAGCATGAATTAGCTCCCATTGCATGATAATATGTTAGGCATTTAATCAAACATGCATAACCTTATAGTTTGTATTACTTGCTATTGAGATTTTCATGAAATGTCATTCCTTCCATATCAATAAATATTGCTCTAGGTGCTGGAACTTCACAAGGAGGAAGGTAATGGGAATGAACAATGTGTATATGACTTGAAAAGCATGCCTTTAATTTAGATGAAGATGTATTGGTATGTACAATGTATGCATGCACTGGATCCGAGTTGAGGGAGTGACCTTTCAGCGATAGTTTGAGTGACTTATCCATTTCGGTTTCACGTGAAATTTGGCATGAACATAGCTAAGATCCAGAGATTTAATTGGACACCAAGAAAGTGTAATTTGGTTAACTTTTCAAATTGATATGATTTTATTACCAGAGTAAGAAATGCCTATCAAGCCTTCCAACCAGATACATTGACACTGGATGATTGGACAGTTATTATGGATGAAATTCTGCCAACCACCCCTACTTGGAGAACGGGATTAGATGAATAATTTGAAGAAAATCCTTATGAAGACATACTGATTGGATTTATTTGATTAAAGAATTTATTAGAATCAAGTTTAACAAGGACTAGGGTATGTTTAGAAATAATGATGTTCTCCATGTAGTTATAAAGACCAGTATGGCACTATATGTATGACTTTTAATGACTGTATGTTTATGACATGTTTTGAATGAAATGAAAGTTATGTTATTTATAGTATTCTTCTGTTGTTGAAATAGTAAATCAAAATGGTTCGTACAAGAAGAACCGTTATGACAGATGAACCAGAGAACACAAGGGATATTAATCAATTAATTTTAGAGAGGCTGGAGCAACAACAGAAAATGATAGAAGAAATGCGTGCGACACAAGCACGAAGTGAACAGGATAGAGATGCTTCTATAGCCGCAGCAGTGGCTGCAACAGTGAACAATATGAGGCCTCCAGAACCATCTGAAGCAGCGAATACAACAGCAGAAAGAGTACAGAATCCAGTAGAGCCACCTAGACGGGCTGAGCAGACAGATCATGTAATTAGCATTCAACAATGGATGGTCAGGTTCTGCCAGCATAATCCTCCTATATTTGAAAGAACATTTGAAGTCCAGGCTGTAGAGGATTGGATCAGTAGATTGGAAAAGATTTTTAAAGTTTTGGATTGCCCAACGGAGACGAAGGCTCAGATGGCCATCTACCAGCTGGAGAAGGATGCTGATAGGTGGTGGAAAAATATAGAACTGCTCATGCAAGCAAGAAACATTCCAGTCACTTGGGAAGTGTTTCTTGAACTATTCTATGCTAAGTATTTTCCTCAGTCGGTGAGGGATGAAAGACAAGCAGAATTCCTTGTGCTGAGATAAGGAGAAAGAGAATCCTTTGACGAGTACTTGGCCAAATTCATTCATCTTTCTCAGTATTCAACATATTTGCGCCAAGTAGATGATGAGAGGTGGATGATCGAGAGGATGATCAGAGGATTGAACTCTATGTTGAAAGAGAAGCTGACTCCTCAACAGTACAATCAGTTCAACAAGGCTGTAGAGGCATGCCGTATAGTAGAGAACAGTATGAATCACAGGATGCTGCTAAGCCTGTAAGTAAGGAACAGACAATTCCTGAGAGGGCCGGCCAAGCCAATATGCACATTTATAAATTAAAGGTCAATTGATAAATTGAAATCCATAAGATAATATTGAAAACATAAATATCCATAAGTTCATTTCATAATTCATTTAGCAATCTGAAATCATATTTAGAGAATTAAGAAGTTGATTGCTAAAGATGTTTAATTAAGGACAATTATTCCTAATCCAGAATTCAATGAAAAAAATGTAAGGATTAGATTTCACTATTTTTCCTATTGCCCGTGTGACTCTCATGTGGAAGAAGGATTGCCTTTGTACATCCATGGTATTTTTGAATTTCTTCTGACAAATGCTTGCAATGGTCCCTCACTAATATGAGTTTTGAAGCATGAGTGGTCCTTCTTCATTTGTTCTCTTCAAGGTAATTGAATGGTACAGTATGATAGTCCATTCTTGAGGTAGAACACACTTCTTGGACTTTTCTCTATTGCTTCTTATAATTTGACTTTGAATTTATAGCAATGAATTCTTTATGAGTTCTTCTAGTGGATGTAACTTTCACGGATTCATGGGAAACTCTTGGCTGCCCCTTCTCCTTGTATCATGTTCCTTCCTTTTTATGCTATAATACACATTTGAAAAACTGGAAAGACATTTTAGTACCCATTTGACTTTGGATTCTTGAGCATTAATTTTGGACCTTAATTGTCCTTTGGGAACCCAAACAAATTTATTTCTCACATTAGGATTTCTTCTAAAGTAACATGTGAGAAATATGACCTAGTTTTCTACAATAATTGCAGACAACCGAGTGATAAACTTTTGTAGTATATCTACATGTATTGTGTTGTTTGAGTGAAAGCAAGTTATATTAATTGTGCATAATTTCTTCCTTCCTACTAGATTTTTCATTGATATCTTTAGAATGCAAAATGTTTTTACTTTTGGAAATAATAACATCAATAATTGGTGGAAAAATCCTATCATGTAAGCTTTTAAAATCATTTTTCCTAAATTCACAAGAGGGATTGAAATGATTTACTATTGATGCATTTTGATCTCTGAATCATGATTCATCATATTCACATGTATTGAGCTCTTCTTCTTAATTCTCTTCTTCCTTTTGTTTCTCTGTGTTGATCATTTCTTGGGGATGTTTTGTGTTTTCTCCTTCTTGAGCATCTTCTCCCCTTTGTTCATTAGGTGTAGATTTACAACTTTCAATTACTAGTGATGAGTTGTCGACCTAACTTCAATATGATTGCAGAGAAATAAATAAAATCAAGTTTTAAAAATATCTTTGACATTAGAGAAAAAATTGATTTTTAGATAATCACTTTCAGATAAAGTATTGTATAAAATTTTCTTTGCTATAATATTTAAAGAAAAATAATTTCTTTTCATTTTCATTCTAATCTTTTGTTGGTTTAAAATCAAAATCATTAGAAAGAATTTTTCTCATGTCATAATCAAGAGTTTTAAAAAATATGGTAATTCGACCTTTCCAATACAAAAACTTAGAATTTTCTAAAACAGGAGGAATGGTGATATCAAAACATTTAAAAAACTTTTCATAATCAATGGAGGGAAATAGAGTTGGAACAAAAATGGCAAAGGAAGAAGAAGAAGAATGACGCGGGTTACTTACTTTGTGTGTGTTTTGGAATATTATAAAAAGAGGTATGGGCCCACTTTCACTTTTTAATATTGTATTATTTATATATATTTAAAAGATTGCCATGCTCTATTCTTCTTCTTCTATTTTATTCTCTCTTTCTATTGTTTTATAGAAACAATATTATTATTATTATTATCTCATTTCATGTTAGTTTCTGTTTATGTTGATGTGTTTTTTGTACTTTAGATAAACTCTCTTAACTTGGGTAGTTAAAAAAATCATCTAGTAGGAATTAGTTCCTTCTAATGCTACTTGAATCATAAAATAAAAATTGGGATGTTAGGTAACATCCCTAATTTTTGTACTAAGTTGTATGTACAGATTGAATAAAATATATGATATTTTTTAGGAAAAGATGTGGCCATATTTATGTAAAGAAAGGGATTAATTGCAAGAGGAAGAAAGTCTAAGAGCCAAAGTGTAAAATTACAAAAATGCCATTGTGATGCCCTAAGAAACCAGAAGTAAATGGAGGGCATTTTGGTCATTTCACACAATGGATGGATATCTGAGAAAATTTGATAGTAAATTATTATAATTAATATGAGAATTTATGGAGTTGACAGAAGCCAAAAAGGAGTCCTGTAGAATTAATTATGGAATTTACGGTGAAAAAGGACACCGATAGAGGGTTAAAGGAAAAATATATAATTTTTAACAAGACTTCTTGGTCTCAGAAAATTATGAAACTTTGTAGAGAATTCATTTTATATTAGAATGAATTTATAAAAATGTTATAACAATTAAAAGAGGTGTTTAGCATTTATGCTAGGATCAGGGTAATTTACGGATATCGGTATAAGGAAAATACATTGGGATTTGGGCCAATTAGCTATTGGACCTAAAAGAGACCCAACATGTCATCCTGGGAAAGCCCAATAAGGCCCAAAAGTTATCTTGGAGCCCAAGTCCAATAATGAATAATTTATGGATTTTTGAAAAGAAAAAAAAGAGAAAGAAAGAGAATAAAGTAAGAATTAAGATTTGCACATGGTGGGACCCACATGGACTCAAAAATGGCGCCAAGAAGAGAGGTTAGGTGTCCCAAGTAGGCCATGCTAGTGATGTCATGGTGGTGATGTCATGAGCCAAGGAGAAAAGACATTTCAAGATCAAACCTTTAACCATTAGATCAAATAGTTTCAAGGTGATCTTGGCTTTCAAATGGCACATGACTTTTGCTATAAATACCCCCCCTTTCCATTCATTCTTCACACCCAAGAGCTCCTTTAGAAAGAGAAGTGAGTTCTAGAGAAAGAAAGTGGAAGAAAGCAAGGAAGAAGCAAGGGTCTTGAAGGAGCAGGTAAGGTAAGTTGCCTCCTTGCTTCTACCTTTTGTTCTTATGGTTTGTGCTTGAGTTTAAGTGATTTTTGAGGCTTAAATCTTGGGGAAATGCTGCTGGAATTTTTGTGTATATGTGAAAGGAATATGAGTTTTAAGTCATAGATAGTTAAGACAAGCTTAAACAAGTTAGTTACATGCTTGGTTGTGAAGTAAGTTGATGTTCTTGACTTTACCATTTCGGTTGCACTGTTCATGCACTGTTCATGATAGAAGGAAATGGAATTTCAATGATTTAATGCTTCCATTGAGTTTATATGATGATTTTGTGTAGGATTGGAAAGGTTTTGAACCTTGGAAACCATTGGAATTAAAGGTTATAATGTTGAAAATTCCTCACGGTCACTGTTCACTCGTGTGAACAGTGATTTAAATTTCATGATTTTGATGCTTCCAATGGTCTTAAAATGAGATTTTACGTGGGGGAAAAGTGGAGGAACAAGTATGGGAAGCATTGGAATCAAAATGAGAATTTTTGGAAGATTTATGTATGCTTTTCCAAATCTGTACAGAACAGTATATTCTTGCTGGAATTTGGTTATTTTGAGTTCATAAATGGATTCAAAAGGTGAAATTGTGTAGGGTAAGGTCAAGACATCAATTGGTTCAAAGGCCAAGTTAATTGGCAAAGATTAAAAAAAATTATGTTAGTTAAAGCAAGTTAAAGGTTTAAGAGAGGTAGTCTTGAGTAGTGTTTGAGTTCATGGTCCTAATGGATTATGTAATGAATATGAATGTATTTAGGACCTTGAAACCTCTAAGAAGGTGTTGGGGAATGATTGACCAAAAAGCTTCATGATTGGAAAGCTTGGGAAGCAAGTGCAAGCATAAGAAAGAAAGCTCAAATCCAAGGTAGTGGACTTACCCTAAACTTGTATGTATGTAATGTATGCTTGATTGTGCTATGGCTTGGTTGAATTGTGTGTATATGGTAGATGATTGAAGCTCTGTTATTTTATGATTTCTTTGGCCAATTGTATTTCATATGATACATGGAAGCATGCTCATTATACTATGATAACACTTTCACAAGCAAGCACAAGTCTTTACATTAATACATGCATTGTTTGGTATTGTTTGCTACTGAGATTCCCCCGAATCTCACTCCCCATAACCATGATCTAGGTGCTGGAACATCACAAGGAAGGAGGTAATGGTGGATGTATGAATGGTGTATGACTTGGAAAGCATGCCTTTAATTTATGTGATGATATATTGGTATGTATATTGTATGCATGCACTGGATCCGATGAGAGTTAGCCTACTTCCAGCGATAGTTTGAGAAGCTTATCCAGTGAGTTTTTAAGTGAAATTTGGTATGAACATAGATAAGATCCAGAGATTTAATTGGACACCAACAACGCCTCGTTTGTTTAAGAAGTCGAATTGTTATGATTTTTCAAAGTTGGGAGTTAAAATCTGGAATAAAATAATAAGACTACTCAGAGGCAGTGAGGTTCATGCGCTAATTTCATATAGTAAATGAATGAGTTTTTCCACAAAATTTTATGATATTAAATTAAACATTCTGAGATTTAAATCCATAGGTAATTCGACTCAATTGGATAAGTATACAAGGAGAAATGAATTTTTGAAAATGGGGCAAAGAAACTGGAACTTCCAGATTTACCAAATAAACAGTAAAGTTCAACGAATAAACTGATTTGATCTGGACAAGGAAACCTCATTTTCATATTCTTCTCTCAAATTTAAATGAAATAGATTTCATTATAAATTGGAATCACCTCAATATGATTTTTCTAGATTTAATTATGAATTTCCAAAGTTTAGGTGTAATCTATAATTAAAAAATGAACAGTAGCGATGAACAGTACCCGTAAGCCCAACTCTTGGAAATTCATGTTCTTAAGGTATTCCAATGATCTAAGATAATTCCAATTCAATATATGTAAGGTTAAGGTTAAGGTCAAGATTTAAGGTTAAGATTTAAATATGTGTACTAGAAAATTCCGTTGTGCTGGTGCCTGGTAGACTATACAGAGTACTGTGTACGTAGGTGCTGTCTAAGGAGGCTGGAAGTGAGTGGACCTAGCCGGTTCATCCAGTCTTTCCTGGGTACTTACGTAGAATGGTAGTTCTCATGGGGAATTACCGAATCAGTACAGTTATTTTCTACCAGAATTTTCGGCAAGAGAGATATAATCCAGTTGAGAGTGCTATAGCAAGAGTACTCTTAGAGATATAAAGAAGGATGTTTCATGTTACAACTCTCTCCAACTATTAGAATTTTGTACCCAAAATTCACACACAAGAATACAACACAAGTAAGGAAAAACACAAGACCTAACCAAGGAACAAATTCATGTACTTGCATCGCGTTCTTTCATCGGTCTCCCAAGTAGCATCGCCCGGTGTCATTCCCTTCCAAAAGGCTTTCATAAGTCGAATGGTCTTGTTCCTCAACTATTTGTCCTTTGTATCCAAAATGCTCTCTGGTTCTGCTTAATAAGTCAAATTCTTGCTCAATTCCACCTCCTTCAGTTCTGTAATGTGGGATGGATCTAGGTGGTACTTCTTTAATTGTGACAAATGAAACATGTCCTGCACATTAGAGAGATGAGGGGGCAAGGCAAATCAGTAGGAAACTTCCCCAATCTTCTCTAAGATCTCAAATGGACCAATAAATCTAGGAGACAACTTTTTTGCTTTAATGGACATTCTGATTCCTGTAGTGGGTGTGACCCTTATAAATACATGATCACCTTCATTGAACTCTAAGGTCTCCTCCTTTGATCCATATAACTCTTTTGCTGACTCTATACTGCCAACAATTTCTGTCGGATAATCTAAATTTTCTTAGTGGTGGCATCCACTAACTCTGGTCCTAACATCATTCTTTCACTCAGTTCAATCAATCATAAGGGCGATCGACACTTTCTTCCGTACAATGCCTCAAAGGTGTCATCCGAATACTGGCATGGTAACTATTATTATATGCGAACTCAATCAATGACAAGTGGTTGATCCAACTTCCCTTAAATTCAATGTCATAGGCCCTCAACATATCCTCAACTGTCTAAATGGTAAGCTCTATTTGACCATTAGTCTGAGGGTGATAAGCGGGGCTGAACTTCAATTTTGTACCCAAAACCACATTGGTTAACTTCCAAAAGTTTGAAGTATACCTCAGATCTTGATATGATATGATGCTCTCTAGTCTCCATGAAGCCTCACTATCTCATTCTTGTATAACTGACTCATTTCCTTTAAAGAATAAGTAGTTTTATAGGGTAAAAAGTGTATAGACTTAGTCAACCTATCTACAACTACCCAAATGTCATCATAACCACCTGACATCCTCGGTAATCCTACTATGGAATCAATGGAAATACTATCCCATTTCTACTGATGAATCTCTAATCCCTATAATAGACCTCCAGCCTCTTATGCTCTATCTTGACTTTCTGACAAGTCAAGCATTAAAGTACAAAGTTCGTCACATCTCTCTTCATCTTTGGCCACCAATACTACTATTTCAAGTTATGGTATATCTTAGTTATGCCTAGATGTATGGCATATCTACTCCTATGGGCTTCCTCAAGAATAGTTTTCTTAATTTCCTCATTATACGGAACATAAATTCTCTTATTGTACATTAGTATCCCCATATCACCTAAAGTATAGTATGGCATTAGTACATTCTCCAACTCTTACCGAATTCTTGCCAACCAATCATCCTCTAACTGTGTTCCTCTCAAGTCCTGGTAGAAGCTTAGTCTCCAAGTACCGTGCATAAGGTAGCATTCTCCATATGTTTAACATGAATGTCTGTCAATCCTTCTAATAAATATTACTTATTCAAGCTCATGCCAAACATATGCATTGACTTTCTACTTAAGGCATCTGCAACCACATTAGCCTTCCCAGGGTGATACTTAATCTCAAAGTCATAATCTTTCAAGAATTCCATCCATTGGCATTGCTTGTTGTTTAACTCCTTCTGGTCAACCAAGTATTTCAAACTTTTATCGTCACTAAACACTTTAAATTGAGATCTATGCAAGTAATGCCTCCTAATCTCCAATGTAAAGATAACAACTGCTAACTCTAAGTCATGGGTCAGATAATTCTCCTCATGATGTCTCAATTGCCTTTGAGCATAAGCTACTACCTTATTATTCTACATCGGCACACACTAAAGACTCTTCAGGGAAGCATCCGTGTACAAAACATACAGTACCTTGGCGTAGTAAGAGTGAGTACTAGAGCTATGGTCAACTTAATCTTCCATTCTTGAAAAGCAACCTCATTTCTCAGTTCAAATAAATGGCTAGTCTTTCTTAGTCAACGACATGATAATCTGAGAAAAACCTTGAATGAATCTTCATTAATAGTTGATTAGGCCCACAAAACTTCTCACTTCGGTCACTGATATAGGAGCCTCCAACTTCAACACTACTCAACCTTACTGGGGTCTAAAGCTACTCCCTCAGCGAAGACTCCATGACTAGGAATTTTACTTCATTAAGCCAAAATCCATACCTCTATAGCTTAGCATACAATTGATGATCCCTCAAAATTCTTAATGTAATGTGAAGATGCTCTCGATGTTCCTCCTCACATCTAGAGTATATTAATATGTCATCAATAAAAACCACAATAAATCTGTCCAAATAAGGTCTAAAAATCCGATTCATGTAATCCATAAAGACAGCTGGAGTATTCATCAACCTGAAAGGTATAACTACAAGTAGTGTCCATAACGAGTCCTAAAGGTATTGTTAGGAATATCCTTATCCGGAACTCTTAATTGATGGTATCCTGACCTCAGATCAAAATTAGAAAACATAGATAATCCTACCAACTGATCTAACAAGTTATCAATTCTAGGCAACAGGTACTTGTTCTTAATCGTTACCTTATTTAACTATCGATAGTCAATGCACACTCTCATACTGCCATCCTTCTTCTTTACAAACAAAAGCAATGATCACCACGGTGAGATACTCGGTAGGATGAAACCCTTCTCAAGCGATTTGTCAAGTTGCTTCTTCAGTCGCATTCAATTTCAATCTCTTAGTATAATCCACATATATGAAATAATGAGTAGCACCATAGTCAAATAATGCATACAATTCATGGCCTTGAAGAAAGATAGTACCTAAGATCAAATTGGGAGATGATGTGGCCTCCTCCTGAGTCATAGTATAGACTTGGTTGGGAATAGTATAATAGCTGCTCTAAGCAATCAGCTGAGCCTCTGGATAAAACTTAGCAGTATGCCCCAATTTATGGCATATAAAGCACTCCCAGTACTCTTCAAGATGAGTCCTACCACACCTCTGACATGGCTTGGATACACTAGGTGTCGAAGAAGTAGGTGCTCTATGGGGGATTATGATTTCCTCCAGTGTGGCTCCTCTGTCTTTGTCTTCTCTACTGAAATCCTTAACGGGCATTATCTGCCCATGGGCTCTATTCTTGCCTGAACTCCCTAGCTAGTGGCACTAAACTGCTCCCTCTTCCCCATTCCTCCTGTGGATCCTGGATAACTAGTCCCCCTGACCGGAGCTTGTATTTTCTTTGCTTAATCTACCTCGTGGGCCTTTCTAGCCATGACTCTCAACTGGATGAACATATCCTTAAACGATTCAGCCTTATATAGAGCCAACTCCTGTTATAGCTCTTGCTTGCCATGATGCACAATTATATTGTTGTGCCTTCTAAAGGGATTAATTCACCCTTTCCGAGCGAGGGACATATGTAACATCCCAATTTTCAAGCCTAAAGACTTAGAAAGTAGCTTGAAATAGATAGGCTACTAGACCCCTTTGAGCAGACCCAGAAACATACAGAGGGTTTTTAGGGACTAAACTACGAATAAGTGAAAGTACAGGGACTTATATGTAAATCATGAAAGTCCCTAGGGGCATAATGGTAATTTTAGAAAAGAAAGGGACTAAAGTGAAAAGTTTAAAAGTTCCATGGTAAGAAATAAAAGTAGACACAAGTTGTGGCCATTAAAGGTAATTATGAAAAATTAAGGGACTTAATTGAAAAGAAGAAAAGTTTCCAGGGGCAAAATGGTAATTATAGAAAGTTAAGCTAGAAGTGGCTTAAAACTGGCCAGAAGCATTTCAGTCCCAAATTTCATCAGTAGATAGAGGAAATGATGCTGGTTAATCTGGCTTAATATAGGAATTTTATCAGAGTTCCAGATAGCTGAAATTTATCTTATAGTCAGAAAGTTATCTAAAATTTTTATCAGATCTCCTGGACCTCAGATATGAGCGAAAAGTTATAGGAATGTGCGTCCTGTGAAGCCGGAGGTCAGGGAACTGACAGAATCCTGAAAGGAGTTCTGTAGAAAAAGTTATTCACTTTTTAGTGAATTTAGACGGGAGTTCGTGCATGCCCGATATCCGATTGGGAAATTAATCGGTAAGTAAACTGGGACTGAATGAGCCCAGATGGCGTCACTCAGAGGATCATAATGACACCAAGGGAGGCCCAAGCCCATGATATCAGTTCAGCGGTAAAAGGGGCGGGTGTCCCAAAAAAGGTGCAAAATGACAAAAATACCCCTGTGTTATAAAATAAGTAAAGAATAAGTAAAGGGTATTTTGGTCATTTGACTATGGATAGATAGTCAAGAAAGGTTATCTGGATAGTTGACCAGGGTCAGGGAATACTCTGGTAAGGTGTGAAAAGATAATAATGCCCCTATACTCATTAAAGTAAATAAAGAGGAACCAAGGACATTTTGGTAATTTGCCAAGGGATGTTTCTTGGGAATCGAGCCATCAAAGTACTTGAGCTTGATCAGAGACCCATAATAGCATTCCTAGAGTGCAAAAATATAGCCCAAGGAATATGTAAATTAAAGGTGCATTAAAATAATGTTTTAGAGAGTTTTCAATAAAGTAAGGTTACTCGGTTGACGTTATAACTGGGGAATTGATCAGATAAAGTCCTGAACTTATTAGGTTGCCATGAGGTGGCATTAAAGGTACCCATAAGGCACCACATGGCATTAATCTAGAGGGAGAAGAAAAAGATGAGGACATGTGGCACGAGCTCAGCCGTTGATTCCGGTACAAGACTCTGGAATTCTCTGAAAGCGCTGAGTCAGCTGGTGAGGTGTCACCATTGCGCCACTAAGCATGTGAGGTGTCCCATGATGATGTCACTTTTGATAAGTCATCATGGAGGATGATGTCATCATAGTGATGTAAGCAAGGCTTGGTGAGGAAGCTAAGCGATCTAAGCCGTTCATCGCGATTCGATCTGAGCCGTTCATTCCACCTTGCCTCAAGTATAAATACCCCTCACCCCCTCCCATTTCCATTCACAGAAAGCAAGCAAGAAAGGAGAGAAAAGAAGAGAGAGAAAGAGAGAAAGAAAGGAAGGAAGAAAAAGAAGGAGTTCTGGAGGAACTAAGAGCAATCCAAGGAGCTTAGGGACTCGGCAAGCTTAGGAATAAGGTAAGTAAGTTATTCTGGTCCCTGCTCTAATAAATTAGAGGATTGTTCTTATAAATTAAATAGTTAGAATAGAGAAATATCTCTCTCTATAAGGTTAGCCGTGGATAGAAAAAAAGCTAGGGGATTGTTAAAATATGGGTATTACCTCAATATAAACCTGAGTAAAGTGGAGTTGTACTGGATGAGATAATAATAAAATATTATTATGCTATGTATAGGCTCTGACCTATGAAAGGTGGAACTTCAGAGTAAAGGATAAGGACTAAAGAAAGGGCTACATGCCAGGTAGTAAACTTACCTAAACTTGTATGTGTTGAATGTATGGTTGATTGTGTTATGGCTTGATTGATTGATGTTAATATGTAATTGTTGAAGCTCTATGCTATGATTACTCTGGCCAATTGTATTTCATATATTACATGGAAGCATGCACATTACATTAAGTTGACACAATCACAAGCAAGCACTAATACCAATCATTAATGCATATATTGTTTAGTGCTGTTTGCTACTGAGATTTCCCCCGAAATCTCACCCCTTCCATATCAATCCAATTACAGCAGGTCTTCTCAAGATGGAGGAGATAAAGATACGTGAAGATAATTTAAGAATTATTTAGCATGATTGATATGTGATTGATTATGTTATGCATATGTATGTAAAGTTGGTTGCTGGAATTTGCCACCATGAACAGTAACTCGTGGTGAGGTAGTAACCTTTGATCTGTAATTAAAAATAGCAAATGGTTGAATAAATGCATGATATTTTTGTAGTAAATATTATACATACCAAGCTTCGATTTTATATATAGAATTACTCATTTGAATGTATACACATTGAGATATAATTTATCAAAGTTGGGACCAAAATGCTGGATTCAGGGGCAAGCGTTGGATGAACAGTAAAGTTGTAGCATTGACTGACGTTGACTTGGTCAATGCATGGTCAACAAGTTATTTTTCCCTGAAAGATAATTAAGTTAGCTTCACGTAGAAATTTGAACCACTTCATTTCAATTTCTCTATAATTAGTTATGATTTTTTGAAGTTAGGTCACTCGTCTGGAATTTGGACAGTGAATAGTACTCGATAGAGTAAAACTCTTTATTGAGAAATCTGACTTCAATGGCCTTGAAAGTGGTTCCAGATGCTACCAAATAGTCCCTAAGATATATGAAAGTAAGGATGTGACAACATACTTTACCAATTCAATAAACTTGGTGACAAATAGGTCCTCGTGCATATCATCCTGCTACAAAGAGTAAAACTAGAACTGTTTCTCCATAAGTAGTTCCTTAGGAAAGAAATGATAATAGAACATCTCCTTAAAATCTTCCCAACTCATCTCTGAGGTATTTGCTGTACTATAACACCAGTCTCTCGCCTCATCCTCCAAATATGTAATAGCCACTTCACTACTAGAAAAAACACTTATCACGATGCTACTTAAAATATCCTACTTTTACCCCTCAGTACATATTCAAAAGCATATTTAACTAGTAGAAGCATTACCTTGGCCCAAAAATAATTTTTTTAATTAAATCATTATGTGCTATTGACTGTGTATTTTTCATATTAGTAGTCTAAATTTGAAAAATCATAACCAATTCTAAAAAAATCGTGTGGATGTGCTCCAAATTTAAATATGAAGCTTATTAATTAATATTTAAGGGACAATATCAAATTGGAATTTACTAGCCCATTCAGTATAGTTAATTCATATGGTCAATTCTAGAACTTCTAGATTCTAACCCTCAACTTTACAAATTTATTTCTCTTAATGTACACATCCAATTGAGGTGTGTTACGTATGCATTTAAAGCTTAGGATATGTACTATATGTAATTGTGTGGATTAATTTATTCATTTTCTAGGTCAAACTAAAGCCACAACAAAACTGTTCCAAGACCTACATTTTTACTATTGTCACTTTCTTCATACTTCTCATTAATTATTCTAGCATGTATAAACCTTTCTCTTAATTTTCCATACATTCATATACATCATATATACATTCCATAATTATTCAATACATATCTATCACATAATTGAGCATATTATACATCATTACATAATAAGATAGTTTACACATAACATGCTAGGATATATTGTCTCCATTTTCCTTCTTCCATTCTTTAGCTCTCCTCGAAGCATAAGTCTTCCATTATAATTGATCTATATGGTTAGTTATGGGAAGGTGAGATTCTTGGAAATATCAGTAGCAAACATTATCATTCAATGTATACAAGATGAATGCAAGTGCATGACTTGCTTCCTTACTTTCTCATGCTTCAAATGATATATCATCATACATGGCCAAGGAAATACATATGAGTAGAGCATATCTTATTAATATAAGTCACCTATCCTCATCTCACAACATAAAACACATCAGTACATAAGCATAAACATCATGCATGCATGAAAGGTAAGTTCACTACCTTAAGCATAAGATTTCTCCCTTGTTCTTAGACTTTCTCCTTCAGCTTCCAACCATGCGTACCTTCAGTAAACCACTTCTTAACATCCACTTGGATGTCTAAAGATCCTAAACACATTCACATTCATCACATAATTCATTAGTGAAACATCCTCCCTTGGACCACTCAAAGTACACTTACGGAAGCAATATTAGCTTGATAATATCTTAACTTAAGCCCAAAAATTAAAATTTATACTTTTAAGTTCCTTATTCTGAACCTTTAATTTGAGAACTGATTAATCTCATTCTACACATCCAAACAAGGCTTATTACCTATCCACGTAATGCCCCAGATGTGTACAACCAGCTCACCAAATTTCGTGGCCAAATTCCTTCGTTTACTAGGTCAAACTTAGGTCAGAACCCTGTTACCACAGGACCTGCGAATTTCTCTTTTCATTTCTCATTCGCAAATTGAACATGCCAAACAATATTTATTATTAAATAATAAAATGTCATACAATAAGTCATACACAAAATTCTCATATTTCTATTACATCTTTTTCTGCCCGAATTTTGGCAGTATAACCGCTAGGCTTCATCTGTACAGAGAACTGAACCGTACTGATTCGGTAATTCTCTTATGAGAACTACCATTCTATGTAAGTACCCCGGAAAGACTGGATTAACCGGCTAGGTCCACTCACTTCCAGCCTCCTTAGACAGCACCTACATACACAGTACTTGTCATATTCTGATGTTCAGTCTTAAATTCGGCAGCATAACGACGTCTCTCAAAATTCTTAGAATTCAGTTCAATATAATTTCCCTGTAATGGGTTAGATATGGAGAATGAGATTCGGGGGAATCTAAGTAGTAAATAATCGTAACAATATATGTAATGCAGTGTGACAGTGCTTGCTTGTGATTGTGTACAGATAAGTATGCTGCATGCTACCATACTCAATAACATATGATCATAGCATTGCAGTAGAGCTTCAGACATAACATATAAGACAACAATCCAACCAAACAATAGCACATCAAATCACAAAGCCATTACATAAAAGCTAGGATTAGTTACTACCTCAAAAGCTTAGCAGAACTCTACTATCTCTATACTACTTCCAGCTCCGCCAGAACTTCCTTTCTTCTTTCTTTCTCCTTCTCTCTCTTCTTTCTCTCTCTTTCTTGCCCAAAACCCTGATGCAAATGAATGGGGAGGGGGTATTTATAGTTTCCTTCGATGGCATTTTCGTAATTTTGAAGCCTTATGAACTTGTGCTCCTGGTTTTTCCTGGAATTTCATATTTTCGTTTATTCCTTTTTACTGCATCATCCAGGACACCTCAGTGGACACCTCAGCGGACACCGCAGCAGCATATTTCTCACACGTCTAAATCCAGGGACACCTCATCAGTTAACTCAGCATTTCCAGATAGTTCCAGAGTCTTGCACCGGAATCAGCGGCTGAGATCGTGCCACGTGTCCTTAACTTTTCTTCTGCCTCTAAGATGACGCCATGTGGCATCTGGAAGGGACCTTTCACGCCTTCCAATGCTATCTAGATAAGTCTCAGACTTTATCTGATCACCTCCTCGGTTATTGTGCCAACCGAGTAACTTTACTTTACTGAAAAGTCATTAAATCATTATTTTAATGTCACTTTTCCCCCTGAATCACTGGGCCTGCGTTTTTGGGCCTGGGAATATCATCTTGGGTCTCTGATCCATCCCAAGACCTCTGATGGCTTGATTCCCAAGAAACACCCCTTGGCAAATTACCAAAATGCCCTTAGTCTCTCTTTCTTTACTTTATTAGGTCTAGGGGCATTATTGTCTTTTCCCATCTTACCAGAGTACTCTTTGACCCTGGTCAACTATCCAAATAACTTCCCTGGACTGTCTAACCTTAGGCAAATGACCAAAATACCCTTTACTCATTCTTCAGCTGTTCCATAACATAGGGGCATTTTCGTCATTTCGCACCTTTTTCCCGAACACCGGCCCCTTTTACCACTGGACTGATCTAATGGGCCTGGGCCTTCCCTGGTGTCACTAAAGGCCTTAGAAATACTATACGGCCCCCTGGCCATAGTCTGATCATCCCTATCGGGACTGCTTTTCCTTTACCGATTATAACTGTAAATTCCCATCTTCCGAAATTTTTACAGAAAAATCGGGACCTCAAATCAAAATTCCGTGACTCCTCATTCAACCCGAAATCCTTTTCTCTATCTCCCAGTATTTTTAGATATTTTATCCGGACCGGGCTGTTTTGGCCTGAAAAAGCGCTCACGCGCATACTTTTTCAAAATAACCATTTTACCCCTGGTCATATTTCTAATTCTTTCATACACATAGAGACCTCATGCATATTTCACAGTTCAGTGAAATGATCAGCATAATTTTCTCTATTTCCTGGCAAAATATGGTACTCATCGGCTACCAGCCCGATCTTTCCCAAAATTACGACTTTGCCCCTGCATTCTCTTTCTGGCATCTATTCTCATCTTCTTATCCTTCATCTTAAGTTCTAGAAATTCTCTTTCAATAACTCATCCCTTAAACTCTTCGGGAGTCATCGTTACTTGAAAGGCTTGACAACCTGCCCATATCAGGTTATCTTGCACAGGAGCCAACCCATATCAAGCTACCTGCAGAATTCCTAGGCTTAAGACTTAGGATATTTCTCACATTCCTCATTTTGAACCTAGGTGAACTGTCCCGATCTTGTAGGTTAAAGACTTAAATCATCTTTAAATCCTGAAGGACTTAGCTCATCCCTCGGATTGCTACAAAATACAGGTAAGTGATCCGCCCATATCAGATTACTACCCTGGGACTATGGGTTTAGCAGCCTGCCCATATCAGACTACTTCCCAGTTCTCCTACACCAAAAATCGGGATGTTACAATTAGGACCATGAACTCAAGCAATATTCAAGACTATCCTTTTTGAACTCTTAACTCTTTACTTTAACTTTAGGGAATTCTATCTATCTTTCTAAAAATTACTTTCATAGGTCAATCCCTCACAATTTTTCATGAGGAATCCACATTTGAGCTTATATTTATGACAATCAAACTCCTTCCCCATTAACTGGACAGAAACCATGGCACCCTCCAAATTTTTTCAAAAATTATCATTTTGATTGTAATATTTCCAGTACTTGTTTTTGTACTTAACCCCACATAATTTTTCATTTTAAACCCATTGGAAGCATCAAAATCATCATATTCCTTATTCTGTGCAGTCTTTTGAATAGTGGCAGAATCAATACCAAATTTGGAATTGAAAGCATACATTGACTTTCCAAGCTTAAACCAAGTAAATCTAGCTTGTTCTTACTTGTCTAAGCTATTTATCACATAAAATTCATCTTTTCCCTATAATGGAGATAAAAATGGTGTTTTAACCATCCAAATCCAAGAGAAATATTCCTACAACATAATACAAAGATAGGAGGAAGAAGTTACTTTGGATACTTGCTTGTTTGGCTACTTGATTTTCCTCTTATTCTTGGTCTAGAGCAATTTTGGTAGCACCTCCCCATGGCTTCTTAATTCTATACGTGCTGCAGATTTAGGGGGTCTATATAGAAAATTTCATGGGTGAATCAAGGGCTTAGAATATTCTTTGACTATTTGAATCATGGGCCAATATTGCTTCTTAAACTTGACTTGCCCACCAAGCTAAAATATGACATCATTTAAGGCCATGTATGGCTTATTCCAAAGGAGAAAGGGTTGTGTAGAAAAATCCACTCCAATCTGGTAGCGGTCCAGTCATATTTCATAAAACCAGACTATTTTCTAACTCTAATTTTTGTAACATTCTATAATATATTTTCTTTCATTAAATCCAGTGTCTCAATTTTTCCTACCATTGATATCATATCCTAATTTTTCCCTATCTGTATAAGACTGATAGAGGAAAGAGGTTTGGAAAAGATTGTGATGATGAATAGAGAGGAAAAATAATTATTAGCCAAAGGTATGAAGAAGAGGGACTAAAATAAAAACTCTAAAAGTTCTATGGTGCAAAATGTAAAGTAGACATAAGCTTTGGGCTATTAAGTGTAATTATGAAAAGTTGAGAGCTTAAAGTATAATTTTTAAAAGTTCAGGGGCAAAATGATAATTATAGAAAGTTGAGTTAGAAATGGCCAAAAAATGCCCAAAAATAGTTTAGTCCCAAATTTTTCCATTAAATACAGAAAATTATTCTGATAAGTTTAACGCAACACAGAATTTTGGTTTGAGGTCCTGATAAATTGATATGAATTTCTGAAGAAAGGAAATTAGTACAGTATCCTATGGATCTCATAATCAAATCAAATTTTGTAGTAAATTCTTATATTAATATAAGAATTTATGAAACTAACAGAACTAAAAAAGGAGTTATGTAGAATTTATAATGGAATTTACATTAGATTAAAACACACATTAAGTGATTTTCGGGGGAATTTCTTGGGAGTTGATCCCATGAAGGTAGTGGACCACGTAGAAGTAGCAAAATGGTGCCTTATAGGCCCAATAATATTTTTTAGATAAGTATATGGGCCAGTGCTAATAAATACGCAAAAAATATGAAATTACAAAATTGCCACAGGTATGCCACTATGTTGTGCCAATGAGCAAAAGATAGATGAAGAGAATTTTGGTCATTTGAATAAGGTTAGACGGTCGAGGAGAGTTCCCAGAATAGTTGACCAAGGTAAGGAAATACTCTAATGATGTGTGAAAATACGATAATGCTCTAGAGATATTAAAGTAAATAAAGAAGAACCAAGGGGTATTTTGGTAATTTGCCAAGGGATCTGTAATTAAGTTTAGACCCAATCCAAGAATGTCAATTGTAGAAAGAATCCAAATACTGGATTTAAGATAAGAAATCATATTATGGAATCTCAAAAAAATTAGATTTAGGAAACAATCTGGTTTTTGGGAACTTGAACTGAGCCGACCCCAGATTGGATTGAAATTTTTCATATGCTTTTTTCCCTTGGAATTTTTCCACATGTGACTATGAGGTGTCCCTTGGTGATTTCATGGATGATGTCACTTTTGGCTTCTAGGGCAAGCCAAGATTAATAGCAGATATGAGCCATTAAATCAAATAGTGCACAAAGTGATCTTGGCCTTTCATTTTTCATGGAATTTTTCTATAAATACCCTCCCATTTCTGCCTAAAACCATAGCATGAAGAACCCTTGTGGAGGTGCTACCCAAATGCAAACTCAAGCCAAGACAAAGAAGAATTCAAGGACTAAAGTTTAAGCTAGCTAGGGATTAAGGTAAGCAATCTATCCTAACTTATTTTTCTTTACTTTGGGGGCTTGAACTTAGGGTTTTTGTGGAAGAAAGTTGACTTTTAACAAGGGTATATGTCCTATCCAAAACCCTAGATGAAAGGAGAAAGAAGAAATTAAAGTTAGAGCTATGTGATTCATGCTTAAACAAACTAGTTAGATGATTGGTTGTTGAATCAAGTTGATATTCTTGACTTTGCCATGGAAGAGACCTTTTAGTCTACACTATTCATGATAGAGGGAGATTGAATCTCAATGATCTAATGCTTCCGTTGAATTTATATGATGATGTTGTGTAGGATTGGATAGGTTTTGAACCTTATAAGCATTGGAATTGAAAGTTGTAATGCATGGAAGTCTTCTCTATTACTGTTCACTCATATGAATAGTGATTAGAATTTCATAATTTTTATGCTTCCAATGATTTTAAAATAAAAAGTTGTGTGGGATAAAGTAGAGAAATAAGTATTGGAAGAATTAAAATCAAAATGAGAATTTTTTAAAGAAAAAGGGGAGTTATGCAATTCTATCTAGAATAGTACATGGTTGCTAGAATTTCATGATTCTAAGTTCATAAATAGATTCAAAAGATGAAATTGTGCAGGGTAAAGTCAAGACATCAATTGATTCAAAGACCAAATCCATTAGTAAAGATTAAGGAAAATTAATGTAGTTAAGTAAGCTCAATGTTCAAGAGAAGTTATATTGTAATGAATGGATGATAATGTGATGTTAGGATTTTATTATGGACTCAAAAGAGGCAACCACATATCAAGGAGAAGTAAGAGGCAAGAAGCAAAGATAAAATAAAAGAAAGTCAAGCATATAAGGTAGTAAACTATCCTAAACTTGTATGTATTGGATGTTATGCTTGATTGTGCTATGGCTATATTGAATTGTGTTACGTATGTGTATATGATTGAAGCTCTATGCTATGATTACTTTGGAAAATTGTATTTCATATGTTCCATGGAGTATGCACTTACACAATTTTAACACTTTCACAAGCAAGCACAAGTATTTACATTAATGCATAATTGTTTAGTACCGTTTGCTACTAAGATTTCCCCAGAAATCTCACCCAATCCATGTAATCCCAATCCCAGCAGGTTCATGTGTAATATCCCTAATTTTCTGTACTGATTTGTATGTACAGTTTGTACGTAATATATGTGAGATTTTCTAAGGAAAATGTGTCCATTTATGTAAAGAAAGGGATTGAATTGAAAAAGGAAGAAAATGCAAGGACTTAAGTGAAATTATAAAAATTTTAAGGCCAAAAGAGAAAGTAGACAAAAATGTGGGGTCTTTAAGTGTAATTTTAGCGAAATGTGAGGACATAAATGTAATTTACGAAAAGTCAAGGGGCAAAAGTGTAATTATGAAGAATTGGACCGAAAACAGGCCAAAAATGCCCGAAATCATATCAGGCCCAAATTTTACCAGTAAATAGAGAAAATTATTCCGATTAGTTTAACATCACACAGAATTTTGATTTGAGGTCTCGAAAAATTGATATAAATTTTTAAAGTCAAATAAAATTATTACAGTATTTTTTGGATCTCAGAATCAGATGAAACTTTATAGTAAATTAATATAATTAATATGAGAATTGATAAAACTGACAGGATCAGAAAAGGAATCCTGTAGAATTTTTAATGGAATTTACAGTATAATAAAATATCCGATAAATACCTTCAAGAGAGGGTTCTTGGGATTTGTGCCATAAAGGTAGTGGACCTAGACAAAGGCCCAAAATGACGTCCCAGAGGCCCAATGAGGTACCTAAGCAGTATGTGGGCCAGTGTCCAGAGGAACCCCAGAAAAGTGCGAAATTACGAAAATACCCCTGTGTTATAATAATGTACAAGAGATTAGTGGAGGGCATTTTGGTCATTCTGGACAAGGCAAAACACCAAGGAAAGTACAAGAATGATTCCTCAGAGTCAGTATATGCTCTGATAAGATACAAAGAGGTGTGAAATGACAATTATGCCCTTAGGGTTAATGTAGTGCAAGAAAGGGCACCAAGGGTATTTTGGTCATTTTTCAAGGGATATGTAACTAAGTTTAGATCCAGTACAAGAGTGTCAATGGTAGGAAGAATCCGGATACTGAATTTAAGGTAAGACAATATATTATGGAATCTCAGAAAAATTAGATTCAGAAAACAGTCTGGTTTTTTGGAAAATCGGACTGAGCAGGTACCGGATTGGACTGGAATTTTTCCAGATGCTTCCTCCCTTCATAATTTTGTCACATGGACTCTGAGGTGTCCCTTCATGATGTCATCATTTCTTGGTGGGCAAGACAAGATTCAAGGTGCAATCTTGGACATTAGATCAAATAGTACACAAAGTGATCTTGGCCATCCATTTTCCATGAAATTTTCTATAAATACCCCCCAAAATCTGATGCAAAACCATGAGCTCATGAACCCTTGGGGAACCTCTTGCAAAATGAAAACTCAAGCCAAGACAAAGAAGAATCCAAGGTCCAAAGTTCAAGCAAGCTAGAGATTAAAGGTAAGCAATCTATCCTAGCTTATTTTTCTTTGATTTGGGAACTTGAACTTAGGGTTTTCATGGAAGAAAGTTGAGTTTTCTCTAAGGTATTTATGTTGCCCAAAACCTTAGATGAAAGGAGAAAGAAGAAATTAAAGTTAGAGTTATGTGATTAAAGCTTAAACTAGCTAGTTAGATGATTTGTTGTTGAATCAAGTTGATGTTCTTGACTTTGCCATGGTGAAAATATTTTGGTTTGCACTGTTCATGATAGAAGGATATGGAATTTCAATGATCTAATGCTTCCATTGAATTTATATGATGATTTTATGTAGGATTGGATAGGTTTTGAACCTTGGAAGCATTAGAATTGAAAGTTGTAATTCTTGGAATTCTTCTCTATTACTGTTCACTATATGAACAGTGATTGAATTTTCATGATTTTGAAGCTTCCAATGATTTTAAAATGAAAAGTTGTTTAGGGTAAAGTAGAGAAACAAGTATGGGAAGCATTGGAATCAAGATGAGAATTTTTGGAAGAACTGTGCATATTTTTCAAATCTGTACAGAACAGTGCATAGGAGCTAGAATTTTATGATTCTAAGCTCATAAATGGATTTCAAAGGTGAAATTGTGTAGGGTAAGGTCAAGACATCAATTGATTCAAAGGCCAAGTCTATTGGTAAAGATTAAAGTAAGTTATGTTAGTTAAATGTTCAAGAGAGATAGTATTGAATAATGCTTGAGTTCATGGTCCTAATGAATTATGTGATGAATATGAATTTGTTTAGGTCCTTGAAACATCCAAGAAGATGTTGAGAAGGGGTTGACCGAAAGGTTTCATGGTTGGAAAGCTTAGGGAGCAAGTGCAAGAATAAGGAAGAAAGCTTAAGTTCAAGGTAGTGGACTTATCTCTTTATGTGCTTGATGTGGTATGCTTATGTGTTGACATGTATATGATATTTGAATGATGTTGTGACATGAAAAAAGATGTTGAATATGTTATTAAGAACATGTTTCCCATGGCCATGCATTGTTATGCAAAGTTTATAGCATGATTGCATGTCACTAATTAAAGAAAGTTTAATGAAATTACATATCATGCATTAGCATCCATCTTGCATATTTAAGTGGTAATATTTGCTACTGAGATTCCCTAGAATCTCACCCTCCCACAACCAACCAATTTAGGTCAAGCATGATGGGAAATGTATGCATGGAGAAGAGCTAAAGAATGGAGGAAAGAAAGTAAACAATTTGATACTTTCACCTATAATGTTTGGTTTTGCCTAATTATGTAAAGTGTATAATCATGTGATGGAAATGTATGAAATAATTATATAATATGTCCATGATGTATAAGAATGTATGAGAGACCAAAGAGATGGTTTATGCATGTTGGAGCAATTATTGAGAATTAAAGAAAGGAAGCTGAAATGGTAAAAAGGTAGGTCCTACAGCAGTTTTGTTGGGGCTTCAGTTTGACCTAGCAAATGAAAGAATTAACTCACAAAATTTTATGAGTTTAAATTACACATATGGAGATTTAAATCCATATGTAATACGTCTCATTTGGATAAGGGAACCAAAAGAACGAATTTTCCAAAGATGGGGACCAGAATCTGTTTTCAGGAATTTTGACCAAATGAACAGTAAACTTTGACGAATAAACTGTATCAATTGGCTAAGCATTTGGTCAGGAAATTATTTTTCCATTAAATTTCATGATGTTATCTTCAGTTAGAATTTTTAACCACCTCATTCTGACATTTTTAGAATTAATTATGATTTTTCAAAGTTTGTTGCCCAATCTGAAATACCATATGAACAGTAACTCGCCAAGAGTAAAAATTCCAGATTTAGCTATTGGACTTCAAAGGTCATCTAAGTGATTCTAAATGCTACCGAATGGTCCCTAAGACGTACAAAAGTAAGGATATTTCACCATGAATGATGAAAGAAGATGAAGAAGCATGAAGAAAATTAGGGAATGGATAGTATAAATGTTATGTGAAGAATTGTTATATGTAATGATGTTAGATGACTAATCTAAGCAACTATGTTCATGATGTAATGAAAAATAGTAAATGATGGAATAAATGTATAAAATTATACAGACATTTAGTTAATATGTCAAGCTTCATTTTGACACTAAGTATACCTTATTTTGATGTCTGTACAAAGAGAACAAATTTTCCAAACTCCAGGACCAGAATCTGTCTTCAAAATTTTTGACTAAATAAATAGTAATATTTGACAATTAAACTGTATTGATTGATTAAGCATTTGGTCAGGAACTTATTTTTATCTTAAATTTCAAGATGTTATCATTGCTAGATTTTTTGAACCACTTCATTTCAATTTTTCTATAATTAATTATGATTTTGTGAAGTTTGTCACCGCATCTGCAATACCATATGAACAGTAACTCGTGAAGAGTAAAAATTCTAGATTTAGCAAATTGACTTCAAAGGTCATGTAAGTGATTCTAAATGCTATAAAAAGGCCCCTAATATGTAAGAAAGTAAGAATGTTATAATTGACATTCTTGGACTAGGTAAAAATTTAATTACTGTCCCTTGTAAAATGACCAAAATACCATGGGTTCACAATTTTACACTATATTAACCTTAGAGGCACTATTGTCATTTCACACTTCATCATAATATTTTTTGACCCTGGAAAAGTATTCCTGTAGTCCTCTTTGACCTTTTGACCATGGTCAAATGACTAAAATGCCCTACATTTACCTTTATTTATTTCCATAATATTAGGGGCATTTTCATCAATTTGTACTTTTCATAATATTTCTGGGTATTGATCCCCTATCTTTTTTAGCATAATTTTCTATCCATGAATATATAATTTTTATTAGATATATGATCTAGTTACTATTTTAAAATATTTTTTGAACATTCAGTTATTCAAAAAATTATATAAATTCATCAAGACCTTAATTAAAAATCCTGCAGTTTATGGAATTAATCAGGAAAATTTCCTTTATCAAGACCTACCTTCAAATCATGGATTTAAAGACCTAAACTGATCTTTTCCCAAAATGACATTTAGTTCCTGAACTTTTATGTTTTCATTCATATTTACACTTATGCCCTTGAAATTCCATAATTATGATTTAGTCCCTTTTCATTATTACACTTATTCCCAACAACTTGTGTCTACTTTCACTTTGACCCAAAGAAACTTTATTCTTTACACTTTGGTCCCTTTTTACTTTCTGAGGCCCTAAAGGACTTCCCTTCTTTATAATTTAGTCATTTCTTTCTCTTTTCTCTTTCTGTCCCAAGAGACTCTTTTGGAGCGTCTAACTTTATTTACAATTTAATCCTTGAACTTTCACTATTTGCAGATTAGTCCCTAAACACCCTCTGTATAATTATGGGGCTTCTGTTCAAAGTAGCCTGGTAGCCTACCTATTTTAGGCTACTTTATAGGCTTCTAGGCCTAAAAATTGGGATATTACACTACTTCACGGCAATTAAAAGGAGAAACATCGTAAAAAAAGGCGATGATATATTCATAAATAAATTAGCATTTTAGAAACTTTTAACCTTGATTTTTCATAAAATCGCCGTTAAAAGTGACACCGAGCACTTATAACAGCAGCTTTTAAAAAAACTGCTGTTATAAGTCAATCGTTCTAACTTCCTCACTTTCCCACCTTTGCATCTTAATGCCCTATCTGCAGAAAGAAAGTATACATCTCTTATATCTTCGATTCCTAATGTCTCTAGCCATCATGAGGGAAGGCTAACAAAAGGCTTCTACCTCTTACGAACTGTCTTTTCCTCAATCATACCCTTCCATTTCACTTTTTATTCTGCTTCCTTTTCCTCTATTTCCTTGAATCATCTGTCTCACTCTTCTTTTTATATTTCTATAAATTGTGTTATTTTTTGGCTCTTCTCCTTCCCATAAAAGATCACATGATGATTTTGAGGACAAGCATCCTCTCCCTGACCTAATGCCTTCCTCATTTCTAGAGCACCTAAAACGTCTGGAAGAATTGATAATCCAAATGGATAATTTGGAGAACTTGATTGTAGAGCTCTCTAATCAGGTAGAGAACCTTCAAGAAAGGTTCGATAGTATATGTTCTTATCTGCACTGCTAATGTAACCAGTGGTACTCTACCACCCTACAGATGACTCCCAAAACTCACACAATGACTCTGCTTCGTCTGATTCAAATGCTTCACCTTTCTTTCATCTCCTTTCTTTTGATCCTTTGTTGTGCTGGCGGATGGGATAGGATGATTAAACTTTCAAAATGTAAAGAATAGTAAATCAGAATATTTTTAAAAGAATAGTCCTTCGTTTCAATAGGATTAACACTTGTTGGCTGTATATTTCATTTTTTTATATTATGTAATATTTAATTTTTAATTTTCAGTAATGAAACCAATTTTTTAATTCTCATTTAGTTTCATGCATTTTTTTAGTGAAATCATTCATATTTTATATGCATCTATCTAATCAAATTTATAAATTTGTAATATACTTAGTTAATGTAATATCTTGATTTTTATGCCCAAAAGCTCAAAAAGTAGCCTAAAACAGGAAGGCTACCAAATCCCTTTGAGCAGAAGTCCTAGAAATGTGCAAAAGGTTTTCAGGGATTAAATTGCAAAATAAAGAAAGTATAGGGACTAAAGTACAAATAGCAAAAGCTCTTGGGGCAAGTATGTAAGTAAAGATAGAGGCTTAAGAAGAGTCTCCTAAGCATAGGAAGAGGGAAGAGAAAGAAAGGACTAAATTATAAAGAAGGAAAGTCCTTTAGTGCCTAAGTAAGAAAGAACAGGGACCTAAGTGAAAAGTATGAAAGTTCCTTGGCCTAAAAGTGAAAGTAGTAACAAGTCTTGGGGGCATAAGTGTAATTATGAAAATTAAGGGACATGGATGTAATTATGGGAAAAGATGGGGACCTAAACGTCATTTTTGTAAAATTTCCTAGATTTCAGGAAAAGGTAGAGGAGATTTTTCTAAGCTGTTTGAGTAATAAAAACATTTTTATTTGAGGTCTAGATAAATTGATATGATTTTCCCAAATAATTAAATGTCTAGAAAAGATTTTTGGGTAAGGTTGGATCGGATATTTGGCAAAAGAGATAGCCCTAGATAAGTAGTCAAAGAGGGCTACATGACTAGGGGACCAGGGTTAGGAAATACTATGAAAGGTGAAATGATAAAAATGCCCCTGTGTTACAAAAATAAATGAAAATGAATATAGGGTATTTTAGTCATTTAGCATAGGTCAAAAATTCAAAGAGAACTACAGGAATGGTTGACCAAGGTCAGAAAAATATTCTGATAAAATGTAAAAAGACTAAAATGCCTCTAGAGTTATTAAACTGAATAGAGATGAATCAAGGGTATTTTGGTAATTTCTAAGGCTTGGGATATACCTAGTCTAAGAATGTTGAATGTAGGGAAAATCTAGACACTTAATCTAATGTCAGAAAACATATTATGGAATGCCATAAAAATTGGATTTAGAAAACAATCTAATTTTTAGGAAATATGACTGGGCTGGTACTGAATTGGACTAGATTTATCAAATCAGCCTTTTCTTCCTTGGATTGTACCACCTAGCATGGATGATGTAAGTAAACTTGGTGGGCAAGTCAAGTCTAAGAAGCAGTCTTGGCCATTGATCTGAATAGTGTAAGATTTAATCCTAGCCATCCAGTCAACCTTGGAATTTTCTATATAAACCTCCCTGCCTTCAAATTTTGTCATCCAAGAAAGCTAAGGGAAATGCTGCCAAACTGCATATAGACACAAGAAGAAGAGGAAAATAAAGTAACCAAACAAGCAAGGATCCAAGGTAACTTTATTCTCCTATATTTGTATTATGTTGTAGGAAGATTTTTCTTGGATTTGGATGGTTGAAACACCATTTTTATCTCTATTAAGGCTTCTGGACGAAATTCTAAGGGGTGGGGAAAGGATGAATTTTATATTATAAATAGCGTAGACAAGCTTAAAAAAGCTAGAATCAAGTAGTTTTAACTTGTAAAATCTTGTATTCTTACAATTTCAATTTTGGTGATGCTTTCTGCCACAGTGTAGAATTCTAGACAGGAAGAGGAATTTGATAATTTTGATGCTTCCAATGTATTTAGAATGAAAAATTGTGTGGGGTCAAGTAGAGAAACAAGTATTGAAAGCATTGAAATCAAAATAGGAATTTCTGAAAAAAAGTGTTGATGCTTCACGATTCTGTTTAGACTTTGGGAAGTAATTGTAGTTTCAAAATTCTAACTCCATAATTGAATTCTACATGAAAAAATTATATAGGATTAGACCTTGGGAATTAATTTTAGCTAGAAGAAACTAAGGGTCCTAAAATGAAGGAAAAAGACTAAGTTACACTACTACAAAAAGGGCTTTCTAAAGCCCTATTTCTAAACCAGTCCTTGCAAAGATGGTTTAAAAAATGACCAGTGGCATTTTTATAAATAAGATAAAATATTTACACTGGATGTATATGTGATGGGTGTAGAAGAAATTACTACACCGAATACCTCTAGAGCCGATTTAAAATATCCCTTCTACACCAGTTGCCTTGAGGTCTGGTTTAGAAAAAGTTCTTTCTACACTAGTTGCCCAACATCTGATGTAATAATGAACACACCTAAATCTGTTGCTTTTAGGTCCAGTTTAGATGTTTTCTTTCTACACCATATGTCATTTCATTAGGTGAGATTAGCTTCGTCCTCTTGTGACTATTCAGTTTCTTGTCTATCATTTCCCTCGTCTTTTATGTCACTTCTTTAGAAAGTTCATATCACTTCTTCGATTCCTAACATTTGTAGTCATTATGATAGAAGGCCAGTTGCATTCTTCTATATTCTTTTATGAAACCATTCTTTCCTCAACCTTAAATATATACCATTCCTCAGTACTTTTCGTCTCACTTTTTCTCTATTTTTTTTTCTTTTCTTCTATCTGAATCCTCCAATGGCATCTTCCTCACGCATACCTCCTTCTCCATAGCACAAAAGAAATAGAGACAATTTTAAAGACAAGCATCCTATCGCTCACCCTTCAGTTCCTTCTCCTCCTCCTCCCCTGGCTCTACTGGAGCACCTTGAGGAACTCATCTACGCTTCCATGGCCTAGAGGACTCAGTGGAAGAACTGACTCTGAGACTTGAGAGACTAGGATACTGTCTTAGAGCCTTCCGCTCTGAAGTTCACTGCCATCAACAAAATGACAATTTCTATAATATTGTTGATCCCAAATCTAACTAAACTCTGACTCTGAGTGAAAGGCCTCACCTTTCTCTTGCCCTCTTGTTAGATTCCATATTCAATAATGTTTTGATGATGTCAAAAGGAATTCAAAATAATTAAGTTATTTCTGTTCTCAAATGATGTCAAAAGTGATTTAAAATAATCAAGTTGTTTGTATGTTTAAATGTTGTTAAAAGATGAAGTTAATCCATTTAATCGATTAGTCAGTCGATTAATGGTATTTAATTGATTAGTCAATTGATTAATGAGTATCAATTAATCGATTGGTTGTTGGATTAATGAAAATTGATTAATCAATCGATTAATGAGTATCAATTAATCGATTGGTTGTTGGATTAATGAAAGGACAGAGTTTGTGCTATAAAGGAAAATCAATTAATCAATTAGTTAATCGATTAATGAGTGTCTGTTAATTGAATATGTGTTCGATTAATGTCATAGGATAGCTCTCTAGAATTGAATAGATAAGTCAATTAATTGATTAGTTAATCGATTAATTATAATTAATCGATTGCCTATTTGATTAATCTACTGAGAACAATTTTTCTTCTAAACAAAGATAACTCTATTAATCAATTAGTTAATTGATTAATTTATATTAATCCATTAACTATTCAATTAATCAGTGAAGAATCATTTTGTGAAATTTAAATCTAAATCTATTAATCGATTAATTTACATTAATGGATTAATTTTTTGATTAATTTGTGTTGAAAATATTTCTATTTCAATTATTCCAGAGACATTAATCAATTAGGTCTTCGATTAATTTATATTAATCAAGTAGTTAATTGACTAACTTCATATATTTCAAATATCTTTCTCTATTTGCATTAAAATTGATTGAATCTCTCTTTGAGCTATATATGATTGTTTCAAATATAAAGTATGCATATGTTTCTCATCATTTTTTATTATATATCTTTTGAGAAACTTATCTTATCAAATTAAATTATATATGGTTAAAAATTCTGATTAATGTGATCCTCTATTTCTATTTCTCTCATTAATTGAAACATTGATCTAATTAATGATAATTAATCGATTAGTTAATCAATTAATTTAGTATATTTTATCTGAATTTGATTAAGAACTTGATCTTTGATAATGAGTTGATTATCAATGGTTCATATACTTAAATCAATGCTTTAACTACTCACAAATCTTTAGAGATTGAGTGTGTTAAGAAAAGACTAGAAGATTGAAATGATGAAGGCTATGACAGCATAAACTTGCTACTTTTGGCAAAGCATTAAATGCTCAGCTACCCACCAACAACCTATGACACCTTCACTCCAGCAGTTACAAATCTGACTCTAACAGTTACCAACTAAAGTAAATGCTATTTAAGGACTCGCTATTGATGAAGAAACATCCAACGAATAAATGAAACAACAACTTCTAAATTTATTACATTATCTATTTTCTTCATTATGTAACCTGACATTTATTGAGCTTCAATGTTTATCATCATACATACTCATTGAGAGAGATTATGAATATATTTTTCATTCATTCTGTAGACTTAAGAGATTGGTTCTCTTAAATTGGGATTATAACCTTACGGGAAGTAAGGGCGAGTGATTGAGTGAATCAATTGTTGTAATGAGGCACCAAGAGCCCATTCAAATCTTGGAGATAGTTGAAAATCTCAGAAGGCCTCTAGGGACTAGATGTAGGACAAAAGGATTAGTCTGAACCATGATAAACTGCTTGTGTTGATTGTTTTATCCTTTGGTGAAATCTTTCTGATCCCTATTCTTTTCATTAATTCATATTCTCGTTGTCTTTTAAGTTTTAAATTTATGTTAAAAGTTTTAAAATACCCAATTCACCCCCCCTCTTGGGTGTATCTGCCTAGTCTAACACCTTGTTTGTTATCTTTTTGATGTATGACAAAAGGAGGAGAATATATTATATATAGGTTGATAGATATTTTTTGAGGTTTCAAACTTTGGATTTAAAGTTAGTAAAGTTTGAATAAATGAAGTTTAACAAGTTTCTTGTTCTGACATGGTGTTCCTTTTATTTTTCAAAAACTAAAAGGAAAAAATACAAAAGAATAAAATGATAAGATTGAAACCAGACATGTCAACGTTAGGTATAGATTATCACCCTTTCTATACCTTGTACAAATTTCATCCAGTGTATATTTTCTTTTGAAATACATTTTAATTAAAAAATGTGGCATCTTTCTATACCGGTTGTCCATTTGATCCGGTGTTGAAAACTTTCTAAACCGGATGTGAGTTATGTCTGGTTTAGAAAAATAGTTCTTTCTACACCGGATGTCCATTTCATCTAGTATAGATTAGCTTCTGAAATACACTTTAATCAAAATACCCTTCGCGCGTCTCTCATCTCTCATTTTTCACTAGTTCGTGTACGTGTTCTTGGCCATTCTGTCACAGTGAGTTTTGGTTTGAACTCATTGTCTTGAGAACTAAAAATTTATGCACTGGTAGCTTTTGCTATTATTTATGTGGATTCATTGTTATCATTTACTTGTTTGAATTGGTGAGTTCTTCTACTTATGCGTGATATATTCTCTACCAGAATTAGCTTCAAGCTAGGTTTTCTAGTCCTTTGGTCTTACACAAATATGGATCGTAGTTGGATAAATGTTAAATGAACAAGTTGAGTATTCTGACTAGGTGAAGGAGTTTTTACACTTTGCTAAACGAAACGTTGATGATGACAATATAAGTTTTTATTGTCCTTGTGTGAGATGTTTGAATGAGAGGAAACTAAGTCCTGCAGATATGTACACTCATTTAATTTGTGAGGGGTTTTGCAAGAGTTACACTGTATGGGTATGGGATGGTGAAGATGTTGAAAGGTCAAGTCCATCTGAACGGGTATAACAGACCTTTGATGATGATATGGATATTGATGATCGGGTAGAAGACATGATTCGTGATGTTGGAGAATATGCTTTTATGTAGTCAAATGCATATGGTAACATGTGCAATGATGCAGAAAAACCTCTATACCCAGGGTACAAAAAATACCACATGTTGAATGCAGTGTTTTGATTGGTAAGTGTAAAAGCATGGCATGGGTGGAGTGATATTGGTTTTTCAGAATTACTTGAGTTATCGTAAGATATGTTTCTAGAAGAAAATGTGCGACTGAAATGTTACTATGATGCGAAGAAAATAATATGTCCATTAGGCATACAGTATAGAAAGACTCATGTACGCCCAAATGATTCCATATTGTACAGCAAAGAGTTTGAAGATAAGGAGAAGTGTCTAATATGTAAGATACTAAGCTACAGATCAAACAACACTCCTGTAAAGGTGTTTTGATATCTTCCAATTATACCATGGTTGAAGTGAAACATCCTCCCTTAGACCCCTCAATGTACACTTGCGGAAGCGATATTAGCTCAATTATATCTTAACTTAAGCCCAGAAATTAAAATTTTACTCTTAAGTTTCTTATTCTGAACCTTTAATTTGAAAACTGATTTATCTCATTCTACACATCCAAATGAGGCATATTACCTATACACGTAAAGCCCCAGATGTGTGCTATGGGCTCACCAAATTTCGTGGCCAAATTCTTTTGTTTACTAGGTCAAACTGAAGTCGGAACACTGCTACCTCAGGACCTGCGAATTTCTCTCTTAATTTCTTAACTTTTCAATTACTCTCATAATTACTTCTCTTATGATAACCTATTATTCTAACTACTTATACACGAGCTAAACATGCCAAACAATATTTATTATTAAATAATAAATTGTTATATAACAAGGCATGAACAAAATCCTTATATCTCTTATACATATTTCCTGCCAGAAATCCGGCAGTATAACTACTATACTTCATCTTTAAAATTAACTGAACTGTACTGATTCGGTAATTCCCATAAGAACTACCATTCTACGTAAGTACCAAGGAAAGACTGGATGAACCGACTAGGTCCACTCACTTCCAGACTCCTTAGACAGTACCTACGTACACAGTACTCATCATATCCTATCTCATTATGGACATTCTATCATAATTTTGGCAGCATAACTGTAACATCCCAATTTTCAGGTTTAGAGATGCAGAGTTAGCCTAAGATTAAGACGCTACTAGACCCCTTTTTAGCAGAAATTCCAGAGGAACGCAAAGAGTTTCAGGGACTGAGCTGCGAGTAAGTGAAGGTATGGGGACTCATGTGTGGAAGTCCCAAGGGGTAAATGGCCATTTGGGGATGATGTAAAAGTTAAAGGTTGGAGAGTTGAGAGCTGACCATTTTGGTCGCGACTTGAGATAGTTGTGGTCGCGACTAATAGTTACAGAAGGAAGTTGGTTGCGACGAGAAAGAAGTATGGTCGCGACTAATATTGGCAGAGAGGATTGGTCGTGATGGATATGTATGTGGTGTCGCGACTAATGAGTAGAATAAGCCTGGTTGCGACTAAAAAGGGATGTGGTCGTGACGAAAGACTGTTATGGTCGCGACTAAAGGATGTTGTGGTCGCGACAAATGAATCAAAAGGTGTTAGGTCGCGATGAGATGATGATCAGGTCGCGACGAGTGACTAAAGTGGTGTTAGCGTATGGGCCAAGAGTGATGAAGGTCTAAATGAGATAGTTACCCGGTTAGAGATAGACCGGAGGCAGGAGGTCAGATATAGGAAAGGTTATCTGGAGACCATGAGATGGACTGATAAGGTATCCTCATGGGACCCACAAGATGCCACATGGGATTAGAGTGATGTTTTGGTGACCTTTCAGTAGAGTAAAGTTACTCGGTTGGCACGAGAACCGAGGAAGTGATCAGATAAGTCTGGGACTTATCTGGATAGCATTGGGAAGCGTGCAAGGTCTCTTTCAGGCGCCACATGGCATTGATCTGCATAAAGCAGATAAAGCTGAGGACAAGCATTACGAGGCAGGAGACTGGACCGGTGAGTCAGCTGCTGAGGTGTCCAGGATTTTCAGCATGTGCAAAATGTGATGCTGAGGTGGCATGCTGAGGTATCCCAATGATGTCATGCATGATGTAGTAAAAAGGAAATAAAGAAAATAGGAAAAACCAGGACCGCAGGATCAGAGTTCATAGTAATTACAGAATTGCCATTGAAGGCAATTATAAATACCCCCCTCCATTTCATTTCCATTCACGCATGGAGAGGAGAAGGGAGAGAAAGAAGAGAGAGAAGGAGAAGGAAAGGAAGAGAGAAGGAGAAAAGGAAGAAAGGAAGTTCTGGCGGAGCTGGAAGCAGAATAAGGATAGTAGGGTTCTGCTAAGCTAGCCAGGTAGTAACTACTCCTAGCTTTTATGTAATGGCTTTGTGATTTGATGTGCTATTGTTTGGTTGGATTGTTGTCTTATATGTTATGTCTGAAGATCTGCTGTAATGCTATGATCATATGTTATTAAGCATGGAAGCACGCAGCATACTTATCTGTACACAATCACAAGCAAGCACTGTCACACTGCATTACATATATTGTTATGATTGTTGCTACTGAGATTCCCCTGAATCTCATCCCCATACAAAACCCATTACAGGGAGGTTATGCTGAAGTGGATTTTGAGAATGCTAAGAGACGCCGTTATGCTGCCGAAGTAAAGACTGAACATCAGTATATGATAAGTACTGTGTACGTAGTGCTGTCTAAGGAGGCTAGAAGTGAGTGGACCTAGTCGGTTCATCTAGTCTTTCCTGGGTACTACGTAGAATGGTAGTTCTCATGAGGGGATTACCGTATCAGTACAGTTCAGTTCTTTGTACAGATGAAGCGTAGCGGTTATGCTGCCGGAGTTTAGGCAGAAAGAGATGTAATAAAGATAGAAAGATTATGTATATGTCTTGTTGTGTATGCCATGTTGTATGACATTATGTTATTCAATGATAAATATTGTTTGGCATATTCAATTTATGTATGATAAATTAAGGGAAATTCGCAGGTCATGAGGCAGCAGTGTTCTGACCTCAGTTTGACCTAGTAAACGGAGGAGTCTGGCCCCAAGATTTAGTGAGCCGGTAGTACACATCTGGGGCATTCCGTGAATAGGTAGTAAGCCTCATTTGGATGTGTAGAAGGTGAGAGAAACCAGTTCTCAAAGTAAAGGTTCAGAATAAGGAACTTAGGAGTAAAGGTTCAATCTATGGACTTAAGTTAAGCTGAAATAGTTTCCGCAAGTGTACTCTGAGGAGTATAAAGGAGGATGTTTCAATAACGGCGTCTCTTAGCATTCTCAAAATTCACTTCGACGTAACCTCTCTGTAATGGGTTATACATAGGGGATGAGATTCGGGGGAATCTCAGTAGCAAACAGTACTAAACAATATATGCATTAAAGATTGGCATTAGTGCTTGCTTGTGATTGTGTCAACTTAATGCAATGTGCATGCTTCCATGTAACATATGAAATACAATTGGCCAGAGTAATCATAGCATAGAGCTTCAACAATTACATATTAACATCAATCAATCAATCAAGCCATAATACAATCAACCATACAATCAACATATAAGTTTACATTATGGACATTCTGTCATAATTTTGGCAACATAACGGCGTCTCTTAGCATTCTCAAAATTCACTTCGACGTAACCTCTCTGTAATGGGTTATGCATAGGGGATGAGATTCAGGGGAATCTCAGTAGCAAACAGTACTAAACAATATATGCATTAATGATTGGCATTAGTGCTTGCTTGTGATTGTGTCAACTTAATGCAATGTGCATGCTTCTATGTAACATATGAAATACAATTGGCCAGAGTAATCATAGCACAGATCTTCAACAATTACATATTAACATCAATCAATCAATCAAGCCACAACACAATTAACCATACAATCAACACATACAAGTTTAGGTAAGTTTACTACCTCACTAGCTTAGCAGAACTCTAATATCTCTATACTGCTTCCGGCTCCGCCAGAACTTCCTTCTTTCTTTCTTTTCTTCCTTCCTCTCACTTTCTCTCTCTAGAACTCACTTCTCTCTCTAAATTGGTGCTCTTGGACATGAATGGAATGGCAAGAAGGGTGGGTTATTTATAGGTTTTACAAATGGCATTTTGATAATTCTTAAGAACTTTAATCCTGCGGCCACAATTTTCTTGAAATTTTCTATTTTCTTTAATTCATTTTATTGCATCATCATGGTGATGTCCTCATGATGACTCATGGCCCTTCATAAGTACCTGCTGACTCAGCATGCTGACTCAAAAGTTGTAATGATTACTTTTACTTTATGTTTATTTTTTTATTATTTTCTTTTCTTTTCTTGGCTTTATCACCAAGTAACATTAAAAGCATGTGGGAACCACCTTTGGCAGCACACATGGAGAAATTGGGAGCCTTGGGAGCCTTCTAGAAGCTTTCAGAAATATTCCTGTCCAAACCGGAATCGATTCCGTCATATTTTGGAAAATGCCTAATAAATATTTCCCAAAGTATTTTCATCTTCTCCCTTCACAAAAGTTTCTCAAAATAATATTTCCTATTTTCTGGAAGTTTTTGGGAATTTTATGCACATATTCGAAAATCACTACCTTTTGGCCCGAAAATTACAATTTTGCCCTTGATCTAGTTTGGCCTCATCCAGACATCGTGGGCTTCCCCTGGGCCTACCGTGACTTAGTCTAACTTATATCTGGGCCTTAGAAATACTATATGGCTTCTAGCCATAGTCCGATCATCTCTAATCGGACTACTTTTCCTTTACCGATTATAACTATAAATTCCCATCTTTAGGAATTTTTACAGAAAAATCGGGACCTCAAATCAAAATTCCGTGTCGCGCCATTCAACCCGGAATTCTTTTCTCTATCTCCAAGTATTTTCAGATATTAAATCCAGACAGGGGCTATTTTGGCCTGAAAGTACGCTCGCGCGTAGTTTTCAAAATGACCATTTTACCCTTGGTCATTTTTCTAATTCTTACATACTCATAGGGACCTCATATGCATATTTCATAGTTCAGTGAAATGATCAGCATAATTTTCTCTATTTTATGGTAAAATATGGTACTCATCAGCTACTAGACCAATATTTCCCATAATTACGATTATGCCCCTATACCCTCTTTCTGACCTCTTTACTTATCTTCTTATCCTTCATCTTAAGTTCTCAAAATTCTCTTTCAATAACTCATCCCCTGAACTCTTCGGGAGTCATTGTTAATTGAAAGGCTCGACAACCCGCCCGTATCAGGTTATCTTACTGAGGAGCCAGCCCATATCTAGCTACCTGCAGAATTCCTAGGCTTAAGACTTAGGATATTCCTTACATTCCTCTTTTTGAACCTAGGTGAACTGTCCCTATTTTGTAGGTTAAAGACTTAACTCATATTTAAATCCTGAGGGACTTAGCTCATTCCTCAGATTCCTATAAAATATAGGTAAGGTATTTGCCCATATTAGAATACTATCCTAGGATTACGGGTTTAGCAGCCTGCCCATATCAAACTACCTCCCAGTTCTCCTAGACCCAAAAATCAGGATGTTACACCAAACAAATCCTAAGATCACATAATTATCCATTCATTACCATCTAACTCTCTTGAACATTAAACTTACTTTAACTAACATAACTTCCTTTAATCTTTACCAATTGACTTGGCCTTTAAATCAATTGATGTCTTTACCTTACCCAACACAATTTCATCTTTTGAATCCATTTATGAGTTTAAAATCATGAAATTCTATCTCCCATGCATTTTTCTGGCTAGAATTGAAAAACACAAGCATAATTCTTCCAAAAATTCTCATTTTGATTCGAATGTTTCCCATACTTGTTTCTCTACTTTATCCCACACAACTTTTCATTTTAAAACCATTGGAAGCATCAAAATCATGAAATTCCAATCACTGTTCATACGAGTGAACACTAATAAAGAAGAATTCTAAGCATTACAACTTCCAATTCCAATGCTTCCAAGGTTCAAAACCTATCCAATCCTACACAAAATCATTGTATAAATTCAATGGAAGCATTAGATCATTAAAATTCCATCTCCCTCCATCATGAACAGTGCATACCAAAAGGTCTTAACCATGGCAAAGTCAAGAATATCAACTTGATTCACAACCATCATCTAACTATCTTGTTTAAGCTTCAATCATATAACTCTAACTTTAATTTCTTCTTTCTCCTTTCATCTAAGGTTTTGGACAGCATATACACCTTAGATAAAGCTCAAATTTCTTCCATGAAAACCCTAAGTTCAAGCCCTCAAATAAAGGAAATTAAGCTAGGATAGATCACTTACCTTAATCCCTAGCTAGCTTAAACTTTAGTACCTTGAATCTTTCTTGGCTTGGCTTGAGTTTTCAATTGGACATAGCTTCCCCAAGGGTTCCTTCATTTACACTTTTGAGGAGAAAATATGGGGTTATTTATAGAAAAATCTCATAAAAAATGAATGGACAAGATCACTTTGTGCACTATTTGATCTAATGGCTCACATTTATTCTTGGATTTAACTTTTCTTAAAAGCTAAATATGGCATCATCCATGACATCATCAAGGGACAACTTATAGGGATGAAACATCCTTACTTTCCTAGCTCCATCTTCTACAAACCAGCATCCTATTATAGTTGGAAAAGGCAGGGGTGAGAATTCTGGGGAAATCTCAGTAGTAAACGGTACTAAACAATGTATGCAACAATGATTGATATTGGTGCTTGCTTGTGATTGTGTCAGCATAAAGTAATGTGCATGCTTCCATGTAACAGAAGTACAATTGGCCAGAGTAATCATAGTACAGAGCTTCAACAATTACATATTAACATTAATCAATCAAGCCATAACACAATCAATCATATATTCAACACATACAAGTTTAGGTGAGTTCACTACCTGGCGTGTAGCCTTTCCATTAGTCCTTAACCTTTGATATGAGGTTCCACCTTTCCATAGGTAGAGCCTATACATATCATAACAATATTTCATTATCATTCTGTCTAGCATAACTCCACTTAACTCAAGCTTATCTTGAGATAATACCCATATCTTATTCGTCACCTAACTTTCTTCCTATCCACAGCTATCCTTATAGAGAGAGATATTCTTCTATTCTGGCTACTGAAAAATACTCTACTTTATTAGAGCAGGGACTATAATAAATTACCTTATTCTCAAGGTCTTCAAGTTGCTCCTAGCTCAGCCAGAACTCCTTCTCCTTCCTTCCTTTCTCTCTTCTCTTCTCTCTTTCTCTCTTTTTCTTTCTCTCTCTTCTTTTCTCTTCTCCTTTCTTGGTCTTGGTTTGAATGGAATGGGCAAGGGGAACCTCTATTTATAGGGGAAGCCAAGGAGAATGGATGGCTTGGATCAATTCTCAATGGATGGCTAGGATTGCTTTGCTTGCTCCCCAAGCAATGCTTACCTCATGACCATGACATCATCCTCCCCATGACTCATCACTTTATGACATCATCATGGACACCTCACAACCTTAGGTGGAACCTAGGTAGGGCCCTTGGGACACCTCACATGCTGACTCAGCGCTTCCAGAGAATTCCAGAGTCTTTTCCTGGAATGAGCAGCTGAGAACGTGCCACGTGTCCTTCACCTTTTCTTTCTCCAATAACTCAATGCCATGTGGCATCTTGTGGACACCTCATCATGACACCTCATGGTCTCTAGATAAGTCCAGACCCTTAACTGATCAATGCCCCCGTTATCACATTAACCGAGTAACTATCTCTCTTGGGCCCTCATGATTCTTGGCCCACTTGGTTCCATACGCTTAACATCTTTCCATTACTCAGTCGCGACCTAACATCTCCTGATCACGACTTAACACCTTCTGTGTTCATTATTCGTGACCTTAACATCATTTAGTCGCAACCTCATCACTTCTCAGTCGCAACTAGGCTCATTTTGCCTATTAGTCTAACCCACACATCTTTCAGTCGCGTCTAGACTTTTCTGCCAATATTAGTCTAACCCAAATTCCCAAAATTTAGTCGCAACTAGGCTCATTTTGACCCTTATATTCCCAAAATGGCCATTCTACCCCTTGGACCTTCACTATTTACACATAAGTCCCCGTACCTTCACTTACTCGCAGCTTAGTTCCTGAAAACTCTCTGTGTCTCTCTGGGACTTCTACTCAAAGGGGGTCTGGTAGCCTCTCAATCTTAGGCTATTTCTGCGTCTCTAGGCCTGAAAATTGGGATGTTACATTTCTCCTCCCCTTTAAATAAATTTCGTCCTCAAAATTTAATTAGCACCTTAGTCAATTATCTGGGTATAATCTCCTTGGTATATCTGTCTACTCTATGACTAAGGATTGGGGGTATCTATCTCTTATCTTCTTATCTAGCGGAGTGCTCTTAATATCCGCTTTATGTCCCCACTTGCTTATTTACTATGCATCCATTTGCTTATGGACAACTCATTGTACTAGACTTGTGAGTATTGTCCATTTCTTTCATAACAAACTCTCTAGAATATTACTGTATTCGGGAGTTTTTCACCATTTACTCATCATACTTTTTAGTACTTATCTCTTATTACTTCTCTTAGCATCTCGCAGACTGCCTTAGCATCTGCAAAGCTTCATTTTTTTTCGTATAATCATATTTCTCTTATCATCTTCAATAATTCAACATTATACAGAGAGAGGGTTTATACATTTATTCTTTTCTTTACTTTACTGTTAAGTAGGAGCACATACTCTAACATGCATAATGCCTGGCCAACGTGCTGCAGGACTGCATACCTGCTCATGAATCAAAGCTCTAACATAGGAGCTCAAGCATTCATTTTCTTACTATGCACAGCTCTAACACTCGGAGCTTTAGCATAGTTTACAAACATAACATAATGCCTGGCATTTCATGCAAGGAGTGAAAGCTCTCACTTACTGTTCCTTCGGTAACATAGCATTCATCATCTTATCCCTTTCATAAAGGAAGCCTCTCCATCTGTTCATAAAATTACTTCTTACTATCATTTTCAATACACATTTCTCATTATATGCCACATTACATATTCATCAAAATGTATCTCATTGCGTACTTCTCATGCTATGTCGTGGCATATCTAGCCAAATCTGGCTACATCATGGTGATCTTACCCTTTTATAACTTATCTTGGCATATTCTGAGATACCATCAGTCTAACATTCTCTTATGACTTTGTCAGCCTTTCAGGAGAGTATTACTCTTCTGCTTCTCGTTCTCCTGAACAAAGTCGTAATTTAAATCTTTCATTTCAAATCCACTCTTATTTGGACTTGACAGAAGGGTTATAATCCTTTAATGTTCATAACCCTTTCTAGCTTTTCATAACTTTGTTTATCATTTTTCATAACTTTATGAATATATGCCAAACTTCTATGGCATTTACACTCTTTCATATCTTACCCCTTAACATCTTGGTGTAACTCCGGGGTCTATCTTACTTTAACTTTTTACTTTTCTTACCTTGTCCATCTATGCCAAACTTCTGTGGTAACTAGACCCCTTCTCTTATTCATTCTTGCCAAACATCTTTCTGAATGAAGGCTACATTACCCTTCATATGGCTCTAAGCCTTAACATCCTCTATCTCATAGAACTACTGGGTTCCATCTTTACTTTGCCTTAGACCTTATTCTCTAGGTCTTTCTGACCCTCTAATCTCTTTATCCTTATCTGGAAGATCTATCTACTCATACTTTTCTGTTCTCAAAACATATGGGGTTCTCTTCTTTGTTTCTCAGGCATACTTCTATAAAACTTTTGAATATCAGCACTCAGACTTTGACTTGGACTCCGTCTTTGTTTAAGGAAAAACTAAGTTTAGTCTGTATAATATAGGCTATCTGAGAAAAATAATAATTTTTTTTCTCTGGATCAGTTTATCAACTAGTGAAGCTTCCTTACCTTAACTTTGTCTTTGGCATTCATCTTCCAAAAGAGATACTACATTGTACTCATATCTCATGGCTCATTACTTTCCTTAGGCTAGGTCTAACTGTGATCTTGGGATCTACCTGCGATCAACCGTCAGACTCTTCAGAATCTAACTGTGATTCTGAAGCTGTCAGGATCTAACTGTGACCCTGGAGCCATGCTAGGATATAACTATAACCCTCCAGAATCTAACACGATTCTGTTGTACTGTATATCTCTCGAAGATCTTAAACCAACAGACTAAGTTATAGGGTTCACTGCTTCCACCTATTGATAACTCAATAAAAATTTAAAAAAAAATATTACGTTCAGTAGCCCATATTATTTACCCAGACTTTACTTATTTCCTTTTTCACTCAGGAGTTCCTTCTCCTCTTTCTTACTATACTGTGGCTTACCATGCCTTATATTATGGCTTACCATGCCTTGTGTAATCATGGTCTAACCACCTGCCATTGCATTCTGCTGCTATGGCCTTATCATAACTTCTCATTTCAATCTGCGCTCTTACTGCGAGCCATTACACTATGCTCTAACTGCGAGCAATATTAGATCTAACTCTTATCCGAAGAGTGATCTGTACTCATCTGAATCTAGCTCTATTTGAGAGCCATCTGTTTTAAATCTAACTCTTATCTGCTTCTCTCTCTATATACCATTCCTTTCAATAGAAATGGCCCTGAGTACTGCATTCACAAGTCTGCAGAATTACTTGAGTAAACTCAATCATAAATCATATCTGAATATTATCTCATAACTTATTGTCCCACAAACTGAGATTATCTATCATCCTCAATACATTCCTTATTGCATATCATATGGTATGGGAGCAACATAACTTTCTCATAACTTCCTCACCTATATACTCTACCCTGCATGTACTGTAAAAGGGGAGTATCATAGCACACTCTAACATGCATGTCATCACATGACAACTGCAAGGAGATGCAACAACTCATCATAACTTATGGCAATATAAGCCATATCATCGTCATAATTATCTCAACCATAAACTAAGCCTCAAAACATATTTCCTTTACTCAACCCTTCATTACTCTATCTTATATAGGGAATAAGGGAGTCACTTTATCCTTAGAACTGTGGCTATCTTTCTTTTTCTATTCTGTGGCTATCTTTCTTTTTCTATTTTTGTTTACAGCTACCGGTCTATTGAACTTCTGTGACTACCTGAGAAAAACTTTTTCTTTATAACACAGAATTCAATCCGCTAGCTGACTTCTTAGTCATTCAACTCTCATTGCTCATATGGATGAACTCGGCTAAGTATTTTATTAAAGGGTTTCTTTCTCCCTACTTTAACCTTTAGCCTCACGCTCATCTCTATCTAACTGAGAGGAATGCTTCTCATAAACTGTCCAAGAAAACTTCTCAAGTGAGCGGATCAATCTGAGCTCTATCTCTTTACTATTTCTTAACTCTTTCTGTCAGTATATCAGTCTCAGTCTGCTCTAGACTAGACTGTAGTTCCTTTCTAGTCTTCTTCTACGGATCCCGACTACATAAGTCACATGGATCTCATTCATCATCTAGCACTATTACTTCTGTTCCCCAAGGTGCTCTCCCTTAGGTCTGCTAGATTACTATTTCTGTATGATGGAATCCCTCAGCTTAGGGGACAGTAGCTCTTTATCTATTAACCATCACATCTCTAGCCTTAGGCCATATGCTAGGATCACTCTTAGGCAAATCTCATCTTAACTTATCATTATCATCATATCTCTATCATATTTTTCTTGTCAGAAATCCGGCAGTATAACTACTATACTTCATCTTTAAAAATAACTGAATTGTACTGATTCGGTAATTTCCTTAAGAACTACCTTCTACGTAAGTACCCAGGAAAGACTGGATGAACCGACTAGGTCCACTCACTTCTAGGCTCCTTAGACAGTACCTACGTACACAGTACTCATCAGCATATGGCCTCTGCCAATTATCGTCGCAACCTGATAACTGTATAGTCATGACTCATATGCAAAATCTACTAATACTGCACAAGAATGACTCAAAGTCACAGAGACTAATCCTGCAGAAAGTCAGAAAAAGATGCAGTATGCAATGCAAGTTAAAAACTACTAAAAACTAAAACGCAATGAAAAACAAGGAAAATGACTCAGGTAGGCAATAAAATTGACAAACAATTACTAGGGAACTAACTACTTGGCTCCCTGGATTGTCGAGGCCCTAGGATTGTCGCAGTTCGAGCCATCAAAATTAAGTGAATTGCACCCTAGTAATGCAGTATAAGGCACAACCCTATTATTCTTCTCAAGGAGCCTTCCTAAAGGAATCCTAGCAAATTGGATGTCAAATTCAACGGTAAACCTGAGTAAAGAGTAAGTGGTTTTGTGGTTTTATGGGTGCAGTAAATAAAGATTCAGTAAAATAGATATTTTTGTGTTTTTGTTTAATATGGAAAATGGTTGGTTTATGAAAGTAGTATATGATGATAGGCTCTTGATGATGAAAAATATCTATCCTTACTCTCAATGTATATGGAGTTTGAAATCACTAAGTCTTGAATAAAACCTCAATCGATCGATTGAGTCCAGAACCCTAATATTCTTTAAACTCCTTTGATCAAACCTAGTTTAAAGACTATTATTGAACTGCTAAGGATCACTTAGTGTGTAATTTAAACTAGATGGAAGAATGCCCTAGAATGAGATTCGATCGACTAACCCTAGAATTCAAGCAATCGAATCAATTAGCAACGATCGTTGACAACCGTTCAACTAACTTAAACTCAACTGAAATATTGTATTTAAACCAGCATTCAAAACATCCAAAGTAAATTACAATTGTCTAATATGAGAATAATCAATCGATATTCAAAACTTGTTCATATGATGAGAAACCCTGAATCTAGAAGCAATCATAATATGACAAGATATAAATTAGAACAGAAGAAACTCCACATTTCAGTCCGTGAGCTCAAGATATTAGATCCATCACCAAGAAACTAAAGGTTTAGCCTCTCATGACTTCTACTGCATTGCAATCGCTATTCAGATGTGATGCCATGAAGAAACGATGAAGAGATAAGGGTGAATGGTGTGGAAAGATGGAAGATGAGTAGAAAGTGTATGGAGAGCGCTCGAGTACTGCTTATTAGCCTAATCAGGTCCAAAAACCAGCCTCCTCTTTGATTGCAGCCTCCCTCTCTTCTTATAACAGCATGACCTAATTCAAAACGCGTAGTTTCAGCGATTTTGTACTTTTATCGCGACCATATACATTTGTTGGTCGCGACCTATGAACAGTGAGAATCTTCCAGAAGAATTATGGGTCGTGACCGTAGGACTTTTTGGTCGCGACTAAATAGCACAGAGGCATGGTTCCACTTTCATTGACTTTTGATTTCTTTCCTGGTCCTTATTCTCTTCCAAAGTACCTGCAATTCAGCATAAAAGCTCACTGTAAAAGTCCAAATCAGTAGATAACAGAATATATGTAGTTTGGAAGAGTTATTTTACCATTTTACCCTTTAATTAGTACATTGCCACGCACAATCATGTAATACACAAAAGTACAATTTAAGGCATGAAATGAATGGTAAAGTTATTATAAAACTCTCAAAATTGTCATAGAAACCATATACAAAATGTGTCTTATCACCGACCCGCTTGAGAGAGCTACATGGGTTAAGTCATAGGCTTCTCTCATATACAAACCATGTCACTATGCCCTTTGACCTGAGATCATCATGGATTCCTACATGACAAACGCTCAGCTTTGACCTAGTCAAAAGTCACTTTTGATCGAGTGATCATAAGGACTATGTTCGGGCTTAGTGGTTTTTCATGCAGAGGAATGTGAATGGTCAAGATGGAATTTATCCCTCATATTCATAAAGAGATATTACTGGGCCCCTCGATGAGTGAGTCTGAGAAATGTATGGCCATACTATAATGGAAAGGTAGTTCCATTTCTATAGTTAGACTACTCAGGGATCGAGAAAGTAACGGTCAGGAACAGGCGGATGACGTTCTCCATGCCTCATCCATGACCAAAATATCGTGTGACAAAAGGGACGTGATATGGTTGTATGAAAGGTTATATTGTTCATCGATCGTCATATGATTTGGGTAGTGTAATGTCTTGCTAGAGACCGCTTACGACTTGTGGGTCAGTATAGTAACTGGCCCACTGCCAACTTCATATGGGCCTACAGGGTCGCACACAAAATAGCCCAACACGAGATGTGATGTCCAAATTCATTGAATCTAAGACATGTCCAGATTTAATGAATAATCTAGGGTGGATGTTTATATATTTATATATATATGATTTTCGTATATATATTATATATAATAAAAGAGATATTTGCAAGATTTAATTTATAAGGATAAATTAAATCTCTATCACTTTTGAATTTGAAATTTAAAATGATATGATATCTCAAATTTGATTTATGAGAATAAATCAAATATAATTCCGTCTTATCTTTATTTTAAATTAAAGAAATAGGTGAATTAAATCTGTGAGATGGATTTAATATAAACCATATTTATTTAATTAGTTTCTTATCAAATTATGCAATATATGATATTGTATTAATTTTAGAATTAATATAAGATTAATTCTGAAATCTAACTCAGTTAGAAGACTGATAGCATCCTTTATATTTGACATTAGGGGCTAGGGTTTTCCATGAGTGACAAGGAAGGTGCAAAAGGTTTGCAGATAAGAAATGACTAAATAGAGACGGTGAGGACGAATTCTTCAGAAAGCCCTGGAGGGACAAGAGGCACTAGCACGTCGTTTCGTAGTTGGAACGCTGTTCTTGTGGATATCGGTAGAGGAAGCCGATCTGAGTCATCGACTTCTTACGATCAAAAATAGACCACCAGCCGCAAAGAGAAGCTGTGGGCGTTGCATCTGATAACTCTAAAAATGCTCAGGTCACGACCATATAGGCATCTGAACATCAGAAAATTGAAAAGAGGCTTATAGTCTCGACTAGAAGCTGAGGAAATCCCAACTGACAACTCTAGAGCCTACCCATTGCCACTAGAAGCTGAGGATATCGTGACTAAAAACTCCAGAGAAGACAAGTCGCAACGAGTAGATACTGAGGTCGCGACAGTAATTCGAATACCGAAGGTACCACTTCTTACTACTTGACTTAAACACACTCGGTAGATCCGGGCAGGGAATGGAAAAAATTTTAAAGTTAATTTCCGCTACGTGTCTTCCAATTTCCAACAGTTATCACAACCGGTGTAGAAAACCATTCATCTACACCAGATCACATCATAACTGGTGTAGATATTAGCACATTCTACACTGGATGTCAAACGAAACTGGTTTAAATGTTCTATTTTCCCTTAAAAAATGAGCTTTCTACACCTTATATTCAAACAGGTTTAGAAAAAGATTTCTTATACAACCATGTACCACCCGATTTAAAAGGTAGTACACTTTCTACATGGGTTGTATTTACACCTGTTCGTGGTCAGGTGTAAAATAACATTTTCAATTGGTTTAGAAAGCCTATTTTGTAGTAGTTTTATGCAAGCCAGTCTTCCTCTTGAAGTAAGATCATGGTCCTAATGAATTATTTGATGAATGTGAATGTGTTTAGGACCTTGAAACATCTAAGAGGATGTTGGTATGATGTTGACCAAAAAGTTTAACGGTTGGAAGCTTGAGGAACATGTCTAAGAACAAGGAAGAAAGCTTATTCTTAAGGTAGTAGACTTACCCCTTTATGTGCTTGATATGGTATGCTTATGTGTTGACATGTATATGATAATTGGATGATATTGTGACATGATAAATATGTTGAAAATGTTGTTTATAACATGCTTCCTATGGCCATGCACTTTTATACAAAATATAAAGCATGATGGCATGTTACTAATTAAAGAAAATTAAGTAAAATGACATATCATGCAATAACATCCATCTTGCATATATAAGTGGTAATGTTTACTACTGAGATTCCCCATAATCTCACCCTCCTATAACCAACCATAATAGGTAAACTATGATGGAAGACCTATGCTTCAAGGAGAGCTACAAAATGGAAGAAGGAAAATGGAGAAATGGAATGTTCTAGCATGTGATGTATGGTTTTCCATTTATGTAATTATTATGTAATGTGACAATTTATGTAACAGATATATGCAACAAATGTGTATAAAATAATTATGGCATGCTTATATGATGTATATGAATGTATGGAAAGTTGAGAGGAAGGTTTACACATGCTAGAATGATTTATAAGAATTATGAAATAAAGTGGCAATGGTGAAAACGTAGGTCCTGGAGAAGGTTTGTTATGGCTTTAGTTTGACCTAGCAAATGATTTAATTAATCCTCAAAATTTGGTAGACATGTAACACACATCTTAAGCTTTAAATTCATAGATAACACACCTCAATTGGATGTGTATACTAAGAGAAATGAATTTCTAAATTTGAGGGTCAGAATCTAGAAGTTCCAGAATTAACCATATGAATAATAAAAAGTAATGATTTAACTGTATTGAATGGACAAGTAAATGTCTAGATATATAATTTTCCCTTAAATAGAAATGAATTATATTCAACTAGAAATTTGGAACACTTCCATATGAATTTTCTAGAATTAGTTATGATTTTTCAAAATTGGACTACCAATCTAGGAAATGAATTATGAACAGTACCCGAGGACCAAATTGATTTTTTTTTATTTTTGGGCCAAAGTAATACTTTCGCTAATCAAATACACTTCTGAATGTATACTATGAGGGGGATAAAAGTAGGATGTTTCATTTAAGGCTTAGGTAAGTGATGAGTTTGGTTGTTGTAATGAGGAGGTAAGAAAGTAAGGGGAAATGTTTACAATTTTTAGAAAATAGGAAAAGCAAGAGTTAACGGCATATAAAGTCTTTCACAAAACTTCTGGAGTGGTAAATGTCGTACTTTTAATGGCATTTTTTTTATCAAAACCGCCGTAAGAAAGCCCACAAAAAATTCAAAAACCTAATCCCCAGTGAGTTTCATATTTACTTTTCACACAGCCACTTGTGGTCCCATTCTCTGCCCCACTACCGCAAACTTGGACGAAAGGCATTTTTTGTCATTTTTCACCTATTTTAGGTGCACTCCATCGTCGTTCACTATCTCTATCATCGTTAACTCCCTCCATCGTCTTTCTCGTCTTCAAAGCTGTAAGTCATCGTTTAACTTCTTCAATATTAATTTTAATATTAGTAGTACTAAGTTAAGAGTTTTGTGAGGCTTTTAGGTTGTGCAAGTATGTTAGTTATTGTGAGAGAATTTTCTGGGCTTTAAGAGTTGAGTTACATAGTTGTATCTATTGAGGAAAATGTACAGAAGAAGAAGAATCCTTTGGGTTGTCCCAAGCTATTAGAGTTGTCCAAGGGTTTTTTTTGAAACAGTTCATACAGTGGAGAAGAATGCGCCCATAAGCAAGTAACGGCATAACTCACGTCCTCGTGGATAATAGCAACTGAGATGCGTAATGATATAATACATTTAGAAGGGAAAAACAAAAAATGTTCATGTGCTTGTTTAGAAATTCATTTTGATTTTAGAATATACAGTTGAGAGGATCATGTGGTGACAAAAGTTCCTTGTTTTTTAAAATAAAATGTTCAGATTCCTCAACTCGTATTCGAGTGATCCAACTTTGACTTATTATATAGTTGTCTCTATCTCTTTCACGAAGTGAAATGCAAGAACGTAATAATAATGCACATGTATATTAGGTAATGGTCAATTTGTGTATTGTCACATCCTTATTTTTATGCATCTTAAGGACCATTAAGTAGCACTTAGAACCACTTTCAGGGTCATTGAAGTCTAAACTCTTAATCTGGAATTTTATTCATATCGGGTACTGTTTACTGTGGCAAATTCCAGATGAGTGACCTGACTTTGAAAATTCATAACTAATACTAGAAAAATAGAAATGAAGTGGTTCAAATTGCTACATGAAGATAACTTAAGTATATTTCAGGGAAAAATCATTGGTTGACCAATCCTTGATAAATTCAATGTGGGTCAACGTTTCAATCTTACTGTTCAATTTTGGCCTTCTCCTGAATCCAGCATTCTGGTCCCAACTTTAACAATTTATATCTTTTCCTGTATACATCCAAATGAGTCACTCTATATATAAAATTAAATATTAGTATGTCTACTTTTTACCCAAAAAATTTCGTATATTAATTCAATCATTTGCTAGTTTTAATGATTTATCAAACATGAATAGGTCTTCACGAATTACTGTTCACTTCGGCATAACCTCCCTGTAATGGGTTATGTATATATAGGGATGAGATTCGGGGGAATATCAGTAGCAATAATCATAACAATATATGTAATGCAGAGTGACGGTGCTTGCTTGTGATTGTGTACAGATAAGTATGCTGCATGCTTCCATATTCAATAACATATGATCATAGCATTGGAATAGAGCTTCAAGCATAACATATAAGACAAAAATACAACCAAACAAAAGCACAACAAATCACAAAGGCATTACATAAGAGCTAGGATTAGTTACTACCTCAAAAGCAGAGCTTCAGAACTTCTCTACTACTTCCAACTTCACCAGAACTTCCTTACTTCTTTCTTTCTCTCACTTTCTCTCTCAAGAACTTCTTTCTTCCTCTCTTTCTTGCTTGTGCCGAAATGAGAAGCTATGAGGGGTATTTATAGTGTTGAGCAATGGCAATCTTGTAATTTGGAAGACTTATGATCCTGTGGTCCTGGTTTTTCCTGAATTTCCTATTTTCTTTTAATCCTTTTACTGCATCATGCATGACATCACTCAATGCCAACTCATGGGACACCTCACCACCCACATTCTTCATGTGATGAAATTGAGAGGGAGCTAGAGCCTTCTGGAAGCTTTCTGGTCTAATCCGGTACCGGCCCGGTCTGTCTCCTCGAAAAACGTGTTGTTTTCTGAATCTGATTTTTCTAAAAATCCTTTTTATGTCTACTGACCTCACATTTAGTATCTAGACCCCTTATATCATTAAATTTTTAATACTGGGTCCAGACTCAGTTACAGATCCCCTGCGAAATGACCAAAATGCCCTTGGTGCCCTATCTTGTCCTATTTTAACCCTAAGGGCAAAATCATCATTTCACATCTTTCTGAACCTGGTCAAAGCATATACTGGCTCTAGTCAACCTTATTTAGATATGTCTTAGCCTCTAGGCTTGTCCAGAATGACCAGAATGCCCTCCATTCATCTGCTGCCCTTTTTGTACAACACAGGGGCATTTTCGTAATTTCGCACTTTTCCGGGGTTCTGCTGGACACTGGCCCACCTATCAGTCCAAGAGTCTTATTGGGCCTCTAATGGCGCCATTTTTGGGCTTCCTGGGTCCATTACCTGTATGACACGCATTACGAGGAATCTTCCTCTGCCCCAGTTCACCGAATATTTTAATTATTATTTACCGATTATACACCTTTTCGGACCCGACTCCTTTTCCCAGATACAGTGTCCTACTGTGTTCAGGCATCCCTGTGGGTTATAACAGTCATCTGGCTGAAGTCATCCGATCGCATTCATCCCCTTTAAAAATACCGATAAATCTCCTACCCGGATCCCCGGAGGCCTCATACTCCCTTCTGGATTTGCTAATTTGTGAATAACTTTTTCTACAGACCTCCTATCGGTACTCTGTCCATTTCCTGACATCCGCCCCATAAAGGTGCATCATCCTGTAATTTCTTACTTATATCTGAAATCTAGGGTATCCGGTAAAAATTTTTATAACTTTTGGAAGATCAGTCCATTTATGGCTATCTGGAGTCTTCAAAAATTCCAGTATTAGGCTAGATTACCCAGCGTCACTTGCCCTATCTTCTGGTAAAATCTGGGACTAAAATGCCACCGGTCAGTCCAAACCACTTCTGGCCTAATTTTCTTTAATTATACTTTAGCCCCAGGGAACTTTTTCTTCTTTGCACTTAAGTCCCTTTATTTGGCAAAAATTACACTTTAAGACCCCACATTTTTGTCTACCTTTCTTTCCTAACCTTAAACTTTCCATATTTGCATTTAAGTCCTTTCATTTCTTTTCTTTTGCAATTTAATCCTTTTCTTTACATAAAGGACCACATCTTTTTCCTGAAACAGAACTCATATATTCCATTTAATCTGTACATGGAAATCAGTACAGAAATTAAGGATATTACATGTATCCTCATGACCTAAACATTTGTTATTAGGCTAACTGTTATTAGACTAATTAGAAAAGTCATAACACAATATAATGTGATTTGTTGTTCCCTTTCAAATTTGATCATTGTGTCAAATCTTTGCGAGACGAAATTTAAACATAATTTTTTAGGTTTGAATTTGTTATAAATAAGTAGCCTTCTTCTGCTTTCAACTCATTTTTTGGTAGTAAATAGTATTTTTTGTTGTTAGTTAGTTGTATCATATTCTTATCCTTATTTATTAATTGTTTTTTGAACAAAGCATGGATGGTTCTGGTTTAGGTTAAGGTTTTGGTCAGCAAGGGAAGAAGAGAGAAAAGGGCCCGACCATTATGAAACAGGTCTCTAAGACAGATGAGGGGATGCAACACCTTACTTTCGTATGTCTTAGGGACCATTTGGTAGCATTTAGAACCACTTACATAACCTTGGAAGTCCATTAGCTAAATCTAGAATTTCACTCTTCACGAGTTACTGTTCATATGGTATATCCAATTTCGGCTACAAAATTTGAAAAATCATCATTAGTTCTAGAAAAATAAAAATGAAACTGTTCAAAAACCTACACAAAGCTAACATCTTGAACTTTAAAGAAAAATATTTCCTTGAACCAATTGACAAGTCAACTAAGTCAACTTTGACGTCAATGTGTACTATTCATTTAGTCAAAAATTATGAAAACGTATTCTAGTCACTAACATTGGAAAATTCCGTTCACTTTGTATATATATCAAAATAAGGCATTCTTAGTGTTAAAATGAAGCTTGACATGTTAATTAAATGTCTATAAAATTTCATATATTTATTCCATCATTTACTAATTTTCATTACATAATGAACAATGTTGCTCAAACAGATTATGTAACATTATTACATGCAACAATTCATACATTCATCATATAACATTTACATTATCCAATCCCTAACTTCTCTTCAAGCATCTTCATCTTCTTTCATCATTAATAAACTTGTTGGGATTAGGATTACATGGATGGGGTGAGATTTTTGGGAAAATCTCAGTAGCAAATAGTACTAAATAATGTATGCATCAATGTAAATACTTGTGCTTGCTTGTGAAAGTGTTAACATTGTGTAATGTTCATGCTTCCCTGTAACATATGAAATACAATTGGCCAAAGCAATCATAGAAATAGAGCTTCAATCATATACACATATGAAACACAATTCAACATAGCCATAGGACAACCAAGCTTAACATCTAATATTACGTACAAGTTTAGGATAGTCTACCACCTTATTGCTTTACTTTCTTTTATTCTTTTCCTTATCCTCTTTCCTTGCTAAGTGGCTTCCTTCTTGAGTCCACAAAACAAAGCCTAAACTTTACATATTCATTAATTCATTATAATCCATTTCAACTGGAATATAAGGATATTGAACTTAATCAACTAACCCCTATATTTCTTAATTTTTAGTTAATTGTCTTGTCCTTTGAATTAATTTGTGCCATGACTTTGCCCTACACAATTTCACTTTCTCAATCTATTTATGAGCTTAGAATCATGAAATTCCTATCACTGTTCTTGTGTGTGAATAGTAATAGGGAATACTTTAAAAATTACAACTTCTAATTCCAATGCTTTCAAGGTTCCAAACCTATCCAATCCTACACCAAATCACCATATAAATTTAATGGAAGCATTAGAATATTGAAATTCAAACTCCTCCTTTTAGTTTTTCCCTTTGCTGAAAGGCCTCAAGAAAGAACAAAGTCAAGAGCACAATTTAATTCAAAAACCAACTATCAATTCTAACTTATCTAAGTATCTTCTACATATTTCTAACTTTAACTTCTTCTTTCTTCCTCATCTAGGGTTTTGGACAACATATATACCCTAGAGAATTTCCCATTTCTCTTCCATAAAACGACAAGTTTAAGCCTCCAAACTAAAGAAAAATAAGTTAGGATAGATTACTTACCTTAACTCCTAGCTAGCTTAAACTTTAGTACCATAGATCTCTTCTCTTCTTGCTTGAGTTTCCACTTGAGCAGAACCTCCCCAAGGTCTCCCAAACTTGGTGCAAAGTGAAGGAAAGGGAGGGGTATTTATAGACTTGAGAGGTGGTGGATGGACGACTAGGATTGATTTAAGCACTATTTGATCTTATAGTTCATATTCACTCTTGAAACTTGGCTTGCCCACCAAGTTTTGATGACATCATGGCTTACATCATCTAGAGACACCTAATACCCCATGTGGCATTTTTTCATATGGGAAGAAAAGTCTAGAAAAATTTTAATCCAATCCAGTACCGACTCAGTCAAATTTCTCAAAAATCGACTATTTTCTAGATCTAACTTTTCGAAGATTTCATAATATGTTTTATGATCTTAAATCTAGTATCTAGGTTTCTCCTACCATTGAAATTCTTGGACTACGTCTAAACTTAATTACTGATCCTTGACAAATTACCAAAATGCCCTTGGTTCTTCTTTATTTACTTTAATAACTCTAGGGACATTATCATCTTTTTAACATCACCAGAGTATTCCCTGACCTTGTTCAACTATTTCAAGAACCCTCCTTGACCGTTTGACCTTGGTCAAATGTCCAAATTACCCTCCAATCATCTCTTGTTCAATGGCACAACAAAGTGGCATTTTCATAATTTTATATTTTTTAGAGTCTTTATAAGCACTGGCCCACATACCTATCTGAAAGTATCATTAGGCCCATGAGGCACCATTTTAGGCCTTTTACTTGGTCCCCTACCTTCATGGGCTTAACTCCCAAGAAATTCCCTCGAAAGGTATTTATCATGTGTTTTATTCTACTGTAAATTCCCTTATAAATTCTACATAAATCCTTTTTGAGTTCTGTCAGTTTTATAAATTCTTATATTAATTTTAAGAATTTACTGCAAAATTTTATCAGATTCTGAGGTCCAGAAGATTCTGTAATAATTGCCAAACTTCAAAAATTCATATCAATCTCAAATCAAACTTTCGTGTTACGTTAATCTGATCATAATATTTTTTCTATTTATTGGTAAAATTTGGGGCCAAACCATTTCTAGGCAATTTTGGTCATTTTTTAGCTCAACTTTCCGTAATTATCATTTTGCCCCTGAACTCTTGAAAAGTACACTTAATAGCCCAAAGCTTATGTCTACTTCCAATTTGCACCATAGAACTTTTAGGGTTTTCACTTTAGTCCCTGTTCTTTATACCTTTGTCTAATCTTTATCTTTCCTCTCTATTTATCATCACAATCCATTACAAACCTCTTTTCTCTATCAGTCCTGTACATATAGGGAAAAATTAGGATGTGACATTTTCAACCCCCTTAAAATAAATTTAATCCTCAAAATTTACTTGGTACCTTAATCAAACTATCTGGATATATGTCCTCTTTATATCCTTTTTGATTTGTGACTAAGGGTTGGGGTATCTATCAACTCATACTTATGAATAACTCACTATACTGAACTTGTGAGTACTGTCCATTTCTTTCATATTAAACCCTCTTAGACTATACTATACTCTGGGGGTTTTGTTAGCTACTTGAAATATTTTTCTGTCTATCTATCTCTTTTGTTCTATACCTTTCTTCTCATATAGTTCCTCTGTTTGGAACTAATACAAGGGATAATGAAGTCCCTTACTTACTTTCTACTGTGCACTTATGCTATTCTTTAGTTATGCTATTCTTTCTTTCTTAGTATACTATAACTCTTTCTAACTTTGTGACTCAACATTGTACTTCCTAGTGGGTCACCCATCTTTAGACTTCTCTGACCTGAGCACACTCAACGAGGTGTGCTTATCATTCTCTTTCTCATAAAACAGTGTTCTATCTTTGTTGTACCTTAAACCCTCTTTTCTGGGTTTCTCTAGCCTTTTAATCTCTTTATCCTCACCTGGAGGATCTAACTACTCATACTTCTCTATTCTCAAAACATACAGGGTTCTTTTCTTTATTCCTCAAGCATAATTCTACAAAACTTTGAACATCAGTACTTATATTTTAACTTGGACTCCGTCTTTGTTTAAGAGAAAACTAAGTTCAGTCTGTATATAATAGAGGCTATATGGGAAAAACCATTATAAATACTTTCTCTGGATGAGTTAATTGACTTGTGAAGCTCCCTTATTTTAAATTTATCTTTGGTAATCATCTTTCCAGAGAGATATTGTATTGTACTCATATCTCCATGGCTTATTACTTTCCTTTGGCTAGGTCTACTGCGACCTCGGGATCTAACTGCCATCTACCTTAAGCCTCTTCAGGATCTAACTATGACCCTGGAGCCATGTTAGGATCTAACTATGCTTCCCTAGAATCCTCTGTGATTTTGTTGTACTGTATTATCATCTCTGGAAGATCTTAAAACCAACAGACTAAGTTATAAGGTTAACCAATTCTACTTGTTGATAACTCAATCAATAAAAAATTTTAAAAATACATCCAGTAGCCTATATTATTTACCAAGACTTGACTTATTTCCTCTCTTACTCAGGAGTTCCTTCTCATCTTTTTTACTCTGTTGTGGCTTACAATGGACTATTGCCTTGTGCAATCATGGCCTAACCACCTGTCATTGCTTTCTATTACTATGGCCATATCATAACCTCTCATCTCAATCTGTGCTCTAACTGTGAGCAATCTGTATCTAAACTATGCTCTTATCTAAAAAGCAATATGTATAAGATCTAACTCCTATCTAAAGAATGATCTGAACTCATCTGAATCTAGCTCTATCTGAGAGCCATCTGTTTCTGATCCAACTCTTACCTGAAGAATAATCTGAAAACAATCTCTTTACTGTTGTATGCTGTTCTTTCTGTATACTATTTCTTTTGATAAAGTTCTAACACTACCACCCTCTTGGTACTTACTGTAACCCTAACATAAGAAATGGCTCTGAGTACTAAATTCATAATCCTGTAGAAATACCTAAGTAACCCCAGTCATACTATAACTGATTGTCAAAAACTAACTAACTATCCTACTCACTGAGATTGTCTATCATCCTGGGTACATTCCTATTACTTTATCATTATCGAGTTAAATTATCTAATTGCATGTCGTATGGTATTCGAGCAACATAACTTTCTCATCATATATACTCTACCCTGCATGTAGTATGAAAGGGAGTATTCATTCATTATAGCATACTCTAACATGCATAACGTGCAAGAAGATGCAATCATTTAAGCATACTGTCTATGGAGTAACTTCTATATCTCTCAACTATCTCTTACTTTCTTATGTCTATATATCAGTCCTAGTTTGTTCTCGACCGGACTATGGTTCTTTTTTTTTCCTGGCGAACTTGAGTCGCATAGATCTCATACATCATCTACTACTATTACTTTTGCTCTCTGGGGTTCTCTGAAGGGAATTGGAAGACGCGCAGCAGAAATAAATTTTAAAATTTTTTTAGTCCCTGCTAGGATCTACCGATTGTGTTTAAGTCAAGTAGTAAGATGTGTTACCTTTGGTATTCGAATTATTGGTGGCTCAGGGATTCCGACGTTTGGGATGCCTATGCTCTCTTTTCTATCGCGAGAAGTCAACTACTCAGATCGGGTCCCTCTACCGGTATCCACACGAACAGCGTTCCAATCACTAACGACGTGCTAGCTGTAATATCCTTAATTTTTTGTACTGATTTTGTAACATCCCAATTTTCAGGCCTAGAGATGCAGAGATAGCCTAAGATTAGGAGGCTACTAGACCCCTTTTTAGCAGAAGTTCCAGAGGAACGTAAAGAGTTTTAGGGACTGAGCTGCGAGTAAGTAAAGGTACGGGGACTTATGTGTAAACAGTGGAAGTCCCAAGGGGTAAATGGCCATTTGGGGATGATGTAAAGGTCAAAGGTTCAAAGAGTTGACCAGTTAGGTCGCGATGATAAAGAAGTTGGTCGCGATGAGAGTGTATTATGGTCGCGACTAATATTGGCAGAGAGGATTGGTCGTGACGGATAATGTTGTGGTGTCGCGACTAATGAGTAGAATGAGCTGGGTTGTGACTAAAAAGTGACGTGGTTGCGACTAAAGGATGTTGTGGTCATGACTAAAGGATGTTGTGGTCGCGACTAATGAACACAGAAGGTGTTATGTCATGATGAGGTGATGATGAGGTCGCGACTAGTGACTAAAGTAGTGCTAAGCGTATGGGCCAAGAGTGGTGAAGGTCCAAATGAGATAGTTACCAGGTTAGAGATAGAACTGGGGAAAGAGGTCAGATACAGGAAAGGTTATCTGGAGACCATGAGGTGGACTGATAAGGTATCCTCATGGGACCCACAAGATGACATATGGCATTAGAGTGATGATTCAGAGACCTTTCAGTAAAGTAAAGTTACTCGGTTGGCACGAGAACCGAGAAAGTGATCAGATAAGTCTGGGACTTATCTGGATAGCATTGGGAAGCGTGCAAGGTATCTTCCAGGCGCCACATGGCATTGATCTGGAGGAAGCAGATAAAGCTTAGGACACGCTTTACGAGGTAGGACTCTGGACCGGTGAGTCAGCATGCTGAGGTGTCCAGGAATTATGACATGTGATAAATGTGCATGCTGAGGTATCCCGCTGAGGTGGCATGGTGATGCAGTAAAAGGAAATAAAAAAAAATAGGAAATTCCAGGAAAAACCAGGACCACATGTTCAGATGGCATGGAAATTAAGAGAATGCCTTTGGGAAAATCTATATAAACCCCCCTCATCCATTTGGCTTCACGCATGGCAAGAGGAAAGGGAGAGAAAGAAGAGAGAGAAAGGAGAAAAGGAAGAAAAGAAGTTCTGGCGGAGCTGGAAGCAGAATAGAGATAGTAGAGGTCTGCTAAGCTAGCCAGGTAGTAACTAATCCTAGCTTTTATGAAATGGCTTTGTGATTTGATGTGCTATTGTTTGGTTGGATTGTTGTCTTATATGTTATGTCTGAAGCTCTGCTGTAATGCTATGATCATATGTTATTAAGCATGGAAGCACGCAGCGTACTTATCTGTACACAATCACAAGCAAGCACTGTCACACTGCATTGCATATATTATTATGATTGTTGCTACTGAGATTCCCCCGAATCTCATCCCCATACATAACCCATTACAGGGAGGTTATGCTGAAGTGGATTTTGAGAATGCTAAGAGACGCCGTTATGCTGCCGAAGTAAAGACTGAACATCAGTATATGATAAGTACTGTGTACGTAGTGCTCTCTAAGGAGGCTAAAAGTGAGTGGACCTAGCCGGTTCATCTAGTCTTTCCTGGGTACTACGTAGAATGGTAGTTCTTATGAGGGAATTACCGAATCAGTACAGTTCAGTTCTTTGTATAGATGAAGCGTAGCGGTTATGCTGCCGGAGTTTAGGCAGAAAGAGATGTAATAGAAATAGAAAGATTATGTATATGTCTTGTTGTGTATGCCTTGCTGTATGACATTATGTTATTCAATGATAAATATTGTTTGGCATATTCAATTTATGTATGGTAAATTAAGGGGAAATTCGTAGGTCCTGAGGCAGCAGTGTTCTGACCTCAGTTTGACCTAGTAAACGGAGGAGTCTGGCCACGAGATTTAGTGAGCCGGTAGTACACATCTGGGGCATTCCGTGAATAGGTAATAAGCCTCATTTGGATGTGTACAATGAGAGAAACCAATTCTCAAAGTAAAGGTCCAGAATAAGGAACTTCGGAGTAAAAGTTCAATCTCTGGACTTAAGTTAAGCCAATATTGCTTCCGCAAGTGTACTCTGAGGAGTATAAAGGAGGATGTTTTAGATTTCTATGTACAGATTAAATGGAATATATGAGTTCTTTTTCAGGAAAAAGATGTGGTCCTTTATGCAAAGAAAAGGATTAAATTGCAAAAGAAAGGAAATGAAAGGACTTAAATGCAATTATGGAAAGTTTAAGGTTAGGAAAGAAAGGTAGACAAAAATGTGGGGTCTCAAAGTGTAATTTTAGCCAAATTTAAGGGACTTAATTGCAAAGAAGAAAAGTTCCCTGGGGCTAAAGTATAATTAAAGAAAAATAGGCCAGAAGTGGTTTGGACCGCCCGACAGCATTTCAGTCCCAGATTTCACCAGAAGATAGGGCAAGTGACGCTGGGTAATCCAGCTTAATACCAGAATTTTTGAAGACTCCAGATAGTCAAAAATGGATTGATCGTCCAAAAGTTATAAAAATTCCTACCGGATACCCTAGATTCCAGATATAAGTAAGAAATTACAGGATGATGCACCCTTATGGGGCGGATGTCAAGAAACTGACAGAATACTGATAGGAGGTCTGTAGAAAAAGTTATTCACGAATTAGCAAATCCAGACGGGAGTATGAGGCCTCCAGGGATCCGATAGGGAGATTTATCGGTATTTAAACTAAGACTGAATGAGATCGGATGACCTTAGTCAGATGACTATTATAACCCACAGGGATGCCTGAACACAGTAGGCACTGTATCTGGGAAAAGGAGCCGGTGTCCAGAAACGTGTATAAACGGTGAATAATAGTTAAAATATTCGATGAACTATGCCCGGGGAAGATTCCTCGTAATGCGTGCCATATAGGTAATGGACCCTAAGAGGCCCAATTATGGTGCCATTGAAGGCCCAATAAAACTCTTGGACTGATAAGTGGGCCAGTGTCAAGCAGAACCCCGGAAAAGTGCGAAATTACGAAAAGGCCCCTGTGTTGTACTAAAAGAGTAGCAGATGAATGGAGGGCATTCTGGTCATTCTGGACAAGCCTAGAGGCTAAGACATACATAAATAAGGTTGTCTAGAGCCAGTATATGCTTTGACTAGGTTACAGAAAGGTGTAAAATGACGATTTTGCCCTTAGGGTTAAAATAGGGCCAGAAAGGGCACCAAGGGCATTTTGGTCATTTTGCAAGGGATCTGCAACTGAGTTTAGACCCAGTATAAAAATGTTAATGATATAAAGGGATATACAGGGTCTAGATACTAAATGTAAGGTTAGAAGATGTAACATCCCAATTTTTGGGTCGAGTTGAACTGGGAGGTAGTCTGATATGGGCAGGCTGCTAAACCCGTAGTCCTAGGGTAGTAATCTGATATGGGCGGATTATTTACCTGTATTTTGTAGGATTCGAGGGATGAGCTAAGTCCTTCAGGATGTAAAGATGAGTTAAGTCTTTAACCTACAGAATCGGGACAGTTCACCTAGGTTCAAAATGAGGAATGGGAGAAATGTCCTAAGTCTTAAGCCTAGGAATTCTGCAGGTAGCTTGATATGGGCTGGCTCCTGTGTAAGATAACCTGATATAGAGGGTTGTCGAGCCTTTCAATTAACAAGGACTCTCGAAGAGTAGGGGATGAGTTATTGAAAGAGAATTTCTAGAACTTAGGATGAAGGATAAGAAGGAAGTGAGATAAGATAGACCCCAAAATTATGCTAAGATTCTGTGGGGTGGGATATGAAAGGAATGGACACTGCTTATGAGGGCAGTAGAATTATCCATAAGAAAGAAAGCAGATGTTATGAGAAAGATGTATTGGTGACTTTTGGTCGCGACTAGGAAGTAGATTGGTCGCGACTAATATTGGTAGAGAGGATTGGTCGTGACGGATATGTATGTGGTGTCGCGACTAGAATATGTTGTGGTCGCGACTAAAGAATGTTGTGGTCGCGACTAGAGAAAGCTGTGGTCGCGACTAATGTACACATAAGTGTTATGTCGCGATGAGATGATAGCTAGGTCGCGACTAGTAGCTAAAGTAGTGCTAGCCGTATGGGCCAAGAGTGGTGAAGGTCCAAATGAGATAGTTACCGGTTAGAGATAGAACTGGGGGAATAAGGCCAGATAAAGGAAATGTTATCTGGAGACCATGAGGTGGACTGATAAGGTGTTCTCATGGGACCCACAAGATGACACATGGCATGGCTCAATGACCTTTCAGTAGAGTAAAGTTACTCGGTTGGCACAAAAACTGTGGAGGTGATCAGATAAGTCTGGGACTTATCTGGATAGCATTGGAAGGCGTGAGAGGTCTCTTCCAGGTGCCACATGTCTCTAGTCTGGAGAAAGCAGATAAAGCTGAGGACACGCATTACGAGGCAGGACTCTGGACCACTGAGTCAGCATGCTGAGGTGTCCAGGATTTTCAACATGTCTAAAATGTGACGATGAGGTGTCCTCTGAGGTGGCATACTGAGGTGTCCCGATGATGCAGTAAAAGGAAATAAAGGAAAATAGGAAATTCCAGGAAAAACTAGGACCACATGTTCAGATGGCATGGAAATTACGATATTGCCATTGAGGAAATATATAAATACCCCCTCTCATTCTTGGCATCACGCATGGGTAAGGAAGAGTGAGAGAAAGTATAGAGAGAAGGGAGAAGGAAAGGAAGAGAGAAAGGAGGAAAGGAAGTTTTGGCGGAGCTGGAAGCAGAATAGAGATAGTAGAGTTCTGTTGAGCTAGCCAGGTAGTAACTAATCCTAGCTTTTATGTAATGGCTTTGTGATTTGATGTGATATTGTTTGGTAGGATTGTTGTCTTATATGTTATGTCTGAAGCTCTACTGCAATGCTATGATCATATGTTATTGAGTATGGAAGCACGAGGCATAATTATCTGTACACAATCACAAGCAAGCACTGTCACATTGCATTACATATACTGTTATGATTATTACTACTGAGATTCCCCCGAATCTCATCCCCTTGTATAACCCATTTCAGGGAGGTTATGTCGAGGTAGATTTTGAGAATTTTGAGAGACGCCGTTATGCTGCTAAAATTTCGGCGGAGATAGCAGTGATGTAGAAAGGAACTGATACGTACTGTGTACGTAGGTGCTATCTAAGGAGGCTGGAAGTGAGTGGACCTAGCAGGTTCATCCAGTCTTTCCTGGGTACTTACGTAGAATGGTAGCTCCTACGGGAATTACTGAATCGGTACAAGATCGGTTACTTTATACAGACGGAATGTAGTAGTTATGCTGTCAGATTTTAGACAACAGAAAGTGTAACAGAAATATGAGAATGTTAAACATGCACTGATGTATAACATTAGATTATTTAATAATATTTGTTATCTGGCATGTTTGACTGATATGTGATGTATGTATGCACTAATATGTAAAGTTGGTTGTTGAGAAATGGCCTTGTGAACAGTAACCCGTGGAGACTTATGGACGTTTGATAAATCTTTAAAAATAGAGAATAGTTGAATAAATGTATGATATTTTTATGGTAAATAGTAGACATCCTAAGCTTTAATTTGATATATATAGTTCCTCATTTGGATGTATATACGAAAATATATAAATTGTTAAAGTTGGGACCAGAATGCTGGATTCAGGAGAAAGTCATTGGATGAACAGTAAGATTGAAACGTTGACCCACATTTAATTTGTCAAGGATTGGTCAACCAATGATTTTTACCTGAAATATACTTAAGTTATCTTCATGTATAAATTTGAACCACTTCATTTAAATTTTTCTAGAATTAGTTATGAATTTTCAAAGTCAGGTCACTCATCTGGAATTTGCCACAGTGAACAGTACCCGATATGAATAAAATTCCAGATTAAGAGTTTAGACTTCAATAACCCTAAAAGTGGTTCTAAGTGCTACTGAATGGTCCTTAAGATTATGAAAATAAGGATGTGACATTTTGGTATCAGAGCAGAGGATTCTGGCTTAGGAAATGCTCTGAGTAGATGATTTATAGATAGATATACCATGATAAAGCCGTCATAATTGACACTAAGTTAGTGTTTGCAGGATGGCTAGACATAGATTCGGGTCTGAAACTATAGTAAACCAATGGGAGTTTAGACCTGAGGTCTCTAGTTCGGATAGTTCGGAAGAGGAGATAGTGAGCAATGATTCTGACCCCTGGACATCTCCAGTGGTTGGTGACTCTGAAGAGGAAAGTTTCTCAATAGGATCAAACTTCCCGTGTGATGATCGGGAAGAGATGGTATTGAACGGTCCTATTCCTGCCATTCCCATAAGTGCGGTACCCTTGAATATAACAGACAGTTCAGGATCCAGCCAAGTACGTGATCAGAGTAATGTGCCAGGTCCCAGTAGGCTCGAAGTGACCCTAGTAGAGATACATTTGGGGAGTCTAATTGTAAGAATGGTCCCAGGGAGGAACCTGAGTAGAGAACAATTTGAGAGCTCGGTAGCATTAGCCCGACAACTATACGAGTTGAGGCAGACTTTGGTCAGAAACATAGATCAAGATTATACGGTCTACCAGGAGTTTATCACAAGGGTGAAAGCCATATATCAAGCCTGGGATCCAACCATGTTAACCATGGGGCTTTGGTTAGAAATTATGAATGATGTATTGCCAACGACTCCTATCTGGAGATCAGAGTTGGATCAATATTTTGATAGAGAACCATACTGTACCATATCCGACTGGATCTACCTAGTAGGAGAATATATTAGAATGAAGTTTAAGAAAAATTAGAGTAATGTTTCCAATGTGTAAAAGATCAGTACAGTAGCATATGTAAGACTGTAATATGTACTTTGTATGCTATGTTTGAAATGAAATGAGAAATGTTGTTGTTTATCGCATTCCTTTCTATGTTAGAACATAACAAAATGGTTCGGACAAGAAGAACGATTCCAGCAGAGGAACCACAGGAAGCTGGAAATCTTAATCAACTAATTTTAGAGCGATTAGAGCAAAAACAAAAGATGATAGAAGAACTGAGAGCTGCTCAGGCACGAAATGAGCAAGAAAGAGATGCTGCCATAGCCGCAGCAGTAGCAGCAGTGGTAAATAATTTAAAACCGCCAGAGCCTTCAGGAGCGACTAGTAGAGAACCTGAAGAAGTACCACAGCAGGCGGAGCAGCCCCAGAGACGGGTTGAATCGAGGGAGGAGGCAGTAGGAATCCAACAATGGATGGTTCGATTTTGTAAACACAATCCTCCAGTATTCGAAGGGACGTTCGAAGTACAGGTAGCAGAGAATTGGGTCAGCAGATTAGAGAAGATCTTTAAGGTCCTCGACTACCCAACTGAAACCAAGGCCCAAATGGCCATCTATCAATTGGAAAAGGATGCAGATAGATGGTGGAAGAATACAGAGTTACTTCTCTAAGCAAGAGACATTCCAGTTACTTGGGAAGTGTTTCTTGAGCAATTTTATGAGAAATATTTTCCTCAATCTGTCAGAGATGAAAGGGAGGCCGAATTCCTTGTGCTGAGGCAAGGAGAAAATGAAGTTTTTGACGAATATTTGGCCAAATTCATCCGGCTATCTCAATATTTAACTTACCTACGCCAAGTGGACGACGAACGCTGGATGACAGAAAGAATGAGTAGAGGACTGAACTCTATGCTAAAGGAGAAGTTAACTCCGCAATAATACAGCCAGTTCAATAAGGCTGTGGAAGCATGTCGGATTGTCGGAAACAGCATGAATCATCGAATGCTGTCCAGATCCGGGAATAAGGATCAGGTGACCCCGGACAAGGCCGGTCGAAATCAAGAAGCTGCAGGTGGGAGTGGCTATAAGAAGAGGAAGCGACCGTGGCAGAACAAAAGGCCAAATAGAGGAAATTTCAGTGGCAGATCCAATAACAGGGATTCAAAGGCCCCAGTTTGTGAAAAATGCGGAAAGAATCATGGTGACAAACCATGTTTAATGGGCCAGAACGTTTGTTACACCTGCGGAAAGCCTGGACATTTTTCTAGAGAATGTCCTCAAGCCATAACTGATCCAAGGCTAAGGATAGTAGGATGAGTGTTTGCACTCACTAGAGAGGATGCTCAGCGATCATCTGAGATGATCCAAGGTACAATCTATCTCAATGATCATGCTGTGACTGCTCTATTTGATTCGGGTGCAAGTCATTCCTTTATATCTTATGAATGTGCTAAATGCCTAGGCCTTCTGATCAGCAAGTTCCGTTATGATATATAGGTGAAACCCCCACCAACGCTAGGGTGATCACATCTGATGCCTGTCTAAATAGTGTGGTGCGTTATGAGCACTGCAGTACCACCCTGGACCTGATCTGTATGCCTTTCTGGTAGATTGATGTCATACTCGGTTTAAATTGGTTATCCTCCAATAATGTGATGTTGGACTGCAGAAACAAGACCCTGGTTCTTGGTCCAAAGATCACTGATCGGAGCTCAGAAGTGCAACTGAACTTCATGACGGAGGCTCAGGCAGAAAAATGTTTACGGAAAGGATGTCAGGGATATGTGGTATTCTTTTCTGTCCAAACAGAAGTAGAAGAAGGCATCGAGGAGATTCCTGTAGTCAATGAATTTCCTGAAGTCTTTCCAAAGGAGATTCAGGGATTGCCTTCAGAGCGTGAAGTGGAATTTGCGATCGACATTATACCTGGAGCTGGACCAGTGTCAAAAGCCCCGTACAGGATGGCTCCCAATGAAATGATGGAACTGAAGAAGCAAATTGAGGAGCTATTGGAAAAGGGTTTCATACGACCCAGTGTATCGCCATGGGGTGCTCCAGTGCTATTTGTCAAGAAGAAAGATGGCAGTTTAAGGCTATGTATTGACTACAGGGAATTAAATAAGCTTACAGTTAAGAATAAGTATCCTCTTCCCAGAATCGACGACCTACTAGACCAGTTGGCAGGAGCGAGATTATTCTCCAAGATTGACTTGAGATTTGGCTACCATCAACTAAGGGTTAAGCCAGATGATATTCCAAAGACGGCATTCAGGACGCGCTACGGGCATTTTGAGTTTCTTGTGATGCCGTTTGGATTAACCAATGCACCTGCTATTTTCATGGACTACATGAATCGGATCTTCAGGCCTTATCTAGATCAGTTCGTTGTGGTCTTTATTGATGATATTCTGGTGTACTCCAAATCTCCAGAGGAGCATGAAAGGCATTTGAGGATTGTTCTTGGTACCCTTAAAGAGAAGAAGCTCTATGCTAAGCTGAGTAAATGCGAGTTTTGGCTGTCAGAAGTCAAATTTCTCGGTCATGTCATATCCCGAGACGGGGTAGCTGTGGATCCTGGCAAAGTTGAAGCAGTTTTGAGCTGGGAGCAGCCCAGGATAGTGACGGAGATCAGAAGTTTTCTCGTCCTAGCAGGGTACTACAGAAGATTTATTCAAAACTTTTCTCGAATTGCCTTACCACTTACCAAGCTGACCAGAAAGAATCAGCAGTTTAAGTGGGATGAGAAGTGCGAGGCTAGCTTCCAAGAGTTGAAGCAGAGATTAACGACTACTCCCGCGCTGATTATTCCAGACCCAACTCAGACTTATGTAGTATACACTGATGCTAGCAAGCAGGGGCTGGGATGTGTGCTTATGCAGCAAGGTCAAGTAGTAGCCTACGCCTCTCGGCAGTTAAAGCCACATGAAGAGAATTATCCCACTCATGATCTGGAGCTTGCGGCGGTGGTCTATGCCCTGAAGATATGGAGGCATTACTTATATGGAGCAACGATAGAGTTGTTTTGCAAACACAAAAGCCTGAAGTATCTACAGGATCAGAAGGAGTTGAACATGAGGCAGCAGCGATGGATGGAATTGTTAACAGATTATGATTTTCAGATCAAATACCATCAGGGAAAGCCAATGTGGTAGCTGATGCCCTGAGTAGAAAGGTGGTGCAGGTTGCATACATGATGATCAAGGAATTGGAATTGATAGAAGATATGCGCGACTGGAGCCCTCTATATCAAATGCAACTGACGGAGAATCCTTTCGGAAGAGTTCATGTCAGGGCCTGCATAGAAGATGAGATAAAAGAGGCTCAAAAGCAGGATAAGCTCGCGGCAATATTCAAAGACAAACTGGAGAAGGGGAAGACAAGGAATTTCGAGATGTCCCCAGATGGATTACTACAGTTTCGGGGAAGACCCTATATCCCTAATGTTGTGGGATTAAGGGAAAGGATTTTGGAGGAAGCACATAAAAGTCGGTATACTGTACATCCAGGTATGACCAAGATGTACCATGATGTCAAAAGGTTATTTTGGTGACCTGGATTGAAGAAAGATGTTGTGACTTACGTGTCTAAGTGCTTAACCTGCCAGAAAGTGAAAGTTGAACATCAAAAGCCAGCAGGAACATTACAGCCTCTAGAAATCCCTGAGTGGAAATAGGATGGGATTGCCATGGACTTTGTGGAAGGACTATAAAACATCCTTACTTTAATACGTCTTAGGGACCATTTGGTAGCATTTAGAACCACTTTCAAGGTCATTGAAGTCCCATTTCTCAATCTGGAGTTTTACTCTTATCGAGTACTGTTCACTATGAAAATTCCAGATGAGTGACCTGACTTCGAAAAATCATAACTAATTCTAGAAAAATTGAAATGAAGTGTTTCCAATTGATAATTGAAGCTAACTCAATTATATTTCAGGGAAAAATAACTCGTTGACCATGTATTGACCGAGTCAACGTCAGTCAATATCACAACTTTACTGTTCATCCATAGTTTTTCTCCTGAATCCAGCATTCTGGTCCCAACTTTGATAATTTATATCTTCATGTGTAGACTGTAAGGAATTGGAAGACACGCAGCGGAAATAAACTTTAAAAATTTTCCATTCCTTGCCAGGATCTGCCGTATGTGTTTAAGTCAAGTGGAAAGAATCCTTACCCTTAGTGTTGCTCAGCGAATTTCACAGCTTCTCTACGTGGGTGGTGATCTCTTTCTGATCGCAAGAAATCGACGGAGTGTTCCTCAGCGACCTTCACAGATTCTCTCCGCGGACGGTGGTCTCTTTCCGATCACAAGAAGTCGACGCCTCAGGTCGGCTTCCTCTACTGGTATCCACACGAACAGCGTTCCAACCACGAACGACGTGCTAGCGTCTCCTGTCCCTCCAAGGCTTTCACAAGTCTCCGTCTCTATTTCGGGAGTTTCTTGTCTGCAAACCTTTTGCAGATTCCGTTCGGCCTTTTGTGTTCTATGTTATTTTCAAACGTAGCTCCTCCAATCAGATATATAGGATGCTATGCGTTTTTCCACCTGACCTAATTGGATTTTGGAGTTAATCTTATATTAATTCCGAATTGATACAATATCATATATTGTATAATTTTATAAGAAACTAATTAAATAAAATAATATTAAATCCGTCCCACAGATTTAATTACTTATTTATTTAACTTTAAATAAAGATGAGACTGAGTTATATTTGATTTATTCCCATAAATCAAATTTGAGATATCCTATCAATTTAAATTTCGAATTTCAAACGTGATAGAGATTTAATTTATCCTTATAAATTAAATCTTATAAATATCTCTTATATGAGATATCCTATCAATTTGAATTTCGAATTTCAAACGTGATAGAGATTTAATTTATCCTTATAAATTAAATCTTATAAATATCTCTTATATGAGATATCCTATCAATTTGAATTTCGAATTCAAACGTGATAGGGATTTAATTTATCCTTATAAATTAAATCTCATATATCTCATATATATAATATATATATATATACGAATTTATATATATACGAATATAAATATAAATAAATATATATACATTCACCTGGATCTTTCATTGAATCTGGACATGTCTTAGATTCAATGAATCTGGACATCATAGCTCGTGTTGGGCTATTTTGTGTGCGACCCTGTAGGCCCATATGAAGTTGGCAGTGGGCCATTTGCTATACTAGCCCACAAGTCGCAAGCGGTCTCTAGCAAGACATAACAACTACCCAAATCATATGAGGATCGATAAACGATGTAACCTTTTATACAACCATATCATGTCCCTTCTGTCACGCGATATTTTGGTCATGGATGAGGCATGGATAATGTCATCCTCCTATTCCCGACCGTTACTTTCTCGATCCCTGAGTAGTCTGACTATAGAGATGGAACTACCTTTCCATTACAGTATGGCCATACATTTCTCAGACTCACTCATCGATGGGCCCAGTAATATCTCTCCACGAATGTGAGGGACAAATTCCATCTTGACCATTCACATTCCTCCGCATGAAAAACCACTAAGCCCGAACATAGTCTTTATGATCACTCGGTCAAAAGTGACTTTTGACTAGGTCAAAGCTGAGCGTTTTGTCATGTAGGAATCCATGATGATCTCAGGTCAAAGGGCATATTGACATGGTTTGTATATGAGAGAAGCTTATGACGTTACCCATGCAGTTCTCTCATAGCGGGTCGGTCCAACACCCTGTACTCTTACATGTGCTTATGACTTTGATTTATATCTCTATACATCTTCAAAGTCATACTGGTCTTATTTCATCTGTGCTCCCACATAGATGATCGACCAGGGACATTTAGGATAATATCATGAATTATCCAAGGATGGTCATCATAGTAAACATGCAAATAATATGATAACTCAATTAATAAATTCATAAATCAATAATGTTCATAAGACAATGATTGGCCCCTAGGGCACGATTTCCAACAACCTCCCACTTGCACTAGGTACAATCATTAATTTGACTAATTCCCATTGACCTAACATGACGCTCATGCTTTGCCTGCACAAGCGGCTTTGTTAGAGGATCAGCAACATTATCTTCTCCTGCTACTTTGCATATTTTTATATCACCTCTATCGTTGATTTCTCTGATGAGATGAAATCGCCTGAGTATATGCTTGGTCCTTTGATGTGACCTAGGCTCTTTGGCCTGTGCAATAGCACCGCTATTGTCACAGAGCAAAGTTATTGGATCTGAGATGGTAGGTATCACCCCTAGTTCTGTGATGAACTTCCTGATCCAAACGGCTTCCTTAGCTGCATCAGATGCTGCTATATACTCAGCTTCCGTTGCAGAATCTGCTACAGTGCCCTGCTTAGAGCTCTTCCAGCTTACTGCTCCATTATTGAGGAGGAATATGTATCCAGACTGCGATTTTTGGTCGTCCTGGTCAGTTTGGAAACTCGCATCTGTGTAACCAGTTACACAGAGCTCATCATCCAATCCACCATAGACCAAGAATAAGTCCTTAGTCCTTCTTAAGTACTTAAGGATATTCTTGACAGCAGTCCAATGGCCCTCACCAGGGTCCTGTTGGTATCTGCTAGTCATACTTAAGGCAAACGAGACATCCGGTCGAGTACATAACATGGCGTACATGATAGATCCTATGGCCGAGGCATATGGAACCTTACTCATGCGACCTCGCTGATCAGATGTACTAGGACACAGATCTTTGCTGAGGTGAGTACCATGAGACATGGGTATGAAACCCCTCTTTGATTCGTGCATACTGAACCTATGCAGTATTTTGTCTATGTATGTACTCTGACTGAGTCCTAGAAGTCTTTTAGATCTATCTCTATAGATCCTGATTCCTAGGATGTAGGTGGCTTCACCCAAGTCTTTCATCGAGAAAGACTTTCCTAACCAAGACTTGACAATCTGCAAGGTAGGAATGTCATTCCCAATAAGTAGGATGTCATCGACATAGAGTACCAAAAACACAACTGTGCTCCCACTAACCTTCTTGTACACACAAGGTTCATCAATGTTTTGAAGAAATCCAAACTCTTTGATTACTTCATCAAAACGATGATTCCAACTCCGAGAGGCTTGCTTTAGTCCATAAATGGACTTTTGAAGCTTGCACACTTTACCAGAGTCCTCGGAACGCACAAACCCTTCAGGTTGTGTCATGTACACATCCTCAAGGAGCTTTCCATTAAGGAAGGCTGTCTTGACGTCCATCTGCCATATTTCATAGTCATAATATGCTGCAATAGCAAAGAGGATTCTGATTGATTTGGCCATTGCTACTGGGGAAAAGGTCTCATCATAGTCCACACCATGAGTTTGAGTAAAACCTTTTGCAACCAGTCGTGCCTTGAAGACATTTACATTGCCATCCATGTCAGTTTTCTCTTTGAAAACCCACTTGCACCCGACGGTTTTTACACCTTCAGGCGGGTCGACTAAGGTCCAAACCTTATTGTCGTACATGGATTGCATCTCAGACTTCATGGCACTAAGCCATTTTTCGGAGTTTGGTCCCACTATAGCTTCTCGATAGGTAGTCGGCTCATTATGCTCAATGAGCAACACATCACGACTATCAGAAATCAGAAATCCATATCTCTGAGGCTGAAGTCGTGTCCTATTAGACTTTCGTGGACCTTGCGTGACTTGAGGAGTCTCAACAACTTGTTGTGAGTCTTCTCTATTTTCCATCTGCAGTTCTGTGGTGTCTTGTAGCTCTCGAACTTCTTCGAGTTGTACCTTACTCCCACTGGTTCTTTTAGAGATAAATTCTCGTTCAAGAAAGATACCATTTCTGACAACAAACACTTTGTTATCAGCAGGGTTGTAGACGTAATATCCCTTGGTTTCCTTAGGATATCCCACAAAAAGGCATTTTGAGGATTTGGGCGCTAATTTGTCTGAGGCTTGTTGCTTAACATAGACCTCGCATCCCCAAATCTTGAGGAAAGACAAACTAGGCGTCCTCCCAGTCCATATCTCATACGGAGTCTTTTCGATTGCCTTAGATGGAACACGATTGAGTGTGAACGCAGCTGTCTCTAGGGCATAGCCCCAAAAGGAGGGCGGAAGATCTGTTCGACTCATCATGGATCGAACCATATCTAATAGTGTTCGATTTCTCCGTTCAGAAACGCCATTCCATTGTGGTGTCCCTGGAGGAGTCAATTGTGAGAGTGTCCCACAATTCCTAAGATGATCTATGAACTCTTGGCTCAAATATTCACCACCCCGATCAGATCGAAGGGCTTTAATTGTTTTGCCAAGCTGGTTTTGTACTTCATTTTGAAATATCTTGAACTTTTCAAAAGATTCAGATTTATGTTTCATTAGATAGATGTACCCATATCTGCTGAAATCATCTATGAATGTTATAAAGTACGAATAACCTCCTCTGGCATTTGTGTTCATCGGTCCACACACATCTGTATGTATGAGGCCCAATAAATCAGTGGCCCTCTCACTGTGCCCAGTGAAAGGTGACTTTGTCATCTTTCCTAACAAGCAAGACTCGCAAGTGTCATATGATTCAAAATCAAATGAGTTTAGAAATCCATCTTGATGGAGTTTGGAAATGCGTTTCTCATTTATGTGGCCCAGACGACAGTGCCAGAGGTATGTGGGATTCAAATCGTTTGGTTTGACCCTTTTGGCAGTTACGTTATAGATATTTCCATGATTGGGTTGTTCCAAATTTAATATGTAATGATCAACATGCAAATCACCATGAGCATATAAAACATCATTACGATAAATAGAACATCTACTATTCCCAGCAATGGAAGTGAAACCTTCCTTATCCAAATAAGAAAGTGAAACAATGTTACTACTTAAAGCAGGAACATAATAGCAATTGTTCAAAACTAACAAAAGCCCAGTGGGCAGAACTAATTCATAAGTGCCTACAGCTAACGCAGCAACCCTTGCTCTGTTTCCAACTCGTAGGTCAACTTCACCCCTTTTCAGCTTCCTACTGTCCTTTAGTCCCTGCACATTCGTACAAATGTGAGAACCACATGCAGTATCTAATACCCATGAGGTGGAAGTAGAAAGATGAATGTCTATAACATAAATACCTGAAGCGATAGCCCCGCTATCCTTCTTGTTCTTTTTCAGATCTTCGAGGTAGAGTTTGCAATTCCTCTTCCAATGACCCGGTTCATTGCAGAAGAAGCAGACTCCTTCCTTCGGAGGCTTTGCCTTCTTTGGTGCAGGCTTGGTTTCGGGCTTGCCTGACTCTTTGGTCTTACCTGATGAGCCATGACCCTTCCCCTTGCCTTTGCCTTTCTTTTTCGTACCCTTTCCCTTTTGAACCATCAAAACACTACTGGATTTCTTCTTAAGACTCGGCTCAGCAGTTTTAAGCATCCCATGCAGTTCAGAAATAGATTTCTCCATGTTGTTCATGTTGTAGTTCATAACAAACTGGTCATAACTTTCCGGGAGTGAGTTTAAGATCAAATCTGTAGCTAACTCCTGGCTCATGGGAAATCCAAGCCGTTCAAGGTGATCAATGTACCCTTTCATCTTTAAGACATGAGCACTGACTGATGCACCTTCAGCCATCTTGCAGGAATGTAAGGCCTTAGTGGTCTCATACCTCTCTTGCCTTGCCTGTTGCTGGAACATTTCCTTGAGATGCACAATCATCTCATAAGCCTCCATGTGTTCCAGATCTCTTTGGAGCTCCGGAACCATGGTGGCTAGCATCAAGCATCCCACATCGACAGAGTCTTCCTTATGCTTCATATAAGCATCTCTCTGAGCTCTGGGAGCATTGGCGGCTGGCTCCTCAGGAATGGGTTGATCTAGGACATGCGCCTTTCTTTCCTGCTTGAGAACAATTCTCAAGTTCCTAAACCAGTCAAGAAAGTTTGTCCCATTAAGTTTGTCCTTCTCAAGGACAGATCGCAGCGATAATGTAGCAGTATTACTAGTCGTCATGATTCTACAATTAAAATATGCAATGTAATTAGTAATCTCCCACTAAATAAACAACCCTCAATGCAATAGTTAGTGGGCTAAGATCCATATTTGGCTCAAACTTAAGTCCGCTTTGGCAGGACACTTAAATTAAGTTATTTAGGTAGGTAACACCTTTACCAATTACATCAAATGTAACTCTTAGATATTCATGGGATCCTATCATCATATGATCTGGCATGTTCTAATCCCATCTAATGCCTTGAGATCCAAAACCGTTTTGTTAATCTCAATTAAGTCAAACAATAATGAACCTATGAGAGTAGCACCATTACTCTTTGCTTATCTCCCCAAGATAACTCAAAAGCACCCACTTTGGTGGAGTCCACAATTGAGCGATCGAGGTTTTGACAAGTGTTCATAAATTGACGGCATTATGACTTAAGATTTCTTTTAGAGGGCCTAATTTAACTATCTGGTTTATAAAACGCATGTTTCTCAGTTCGTATCTCATACAAGTAATATGCATGTGCTGATCTAATCATAAGATGCATAATTCAAACGTGATACAATATGGCTCACCTATCCTAAGTCCCCTCAAGCCAATGAGAGGAGCTCTCTAGTAAGAAAAGAGAAATTACATATAGAAACCTCTTTTAACATTTGAGGGGAGTGAGATGAGAGGAGAAGGTACATTGAGAGTATATAGAGGAAGGCACGACACGTAGGCCGTATTTTTAAAAATTACAACACTTGCAATCTAGAGCCATATTGTTCACCATACCCAAACATTCAAGAATCAATATTCAGATCTAATCGAAGGGCAAAAAACATTTACAAAGTAACATATGTTACGGTTATGTTGCGCTACGAACAGGTAGCTACGGCGGTCCCGCTAGCCGGTTAGCGGGCGGCTGTCCCGCTAGCCGGTTAGCGGGCGGGGTCTCTGGGGCAGCGCCCCGGAAGAAATTTTTTTTTTTGTTTTTTGTTTCATAAATAATCACGAATCTGAATTCGGTTTTCACAAATAATCACAAATTCGAATTCGGTTTTCTTAGACCCCATCTATGCGGATTGATCAAATCAAAAAGCATCACCACCGATTTCAATTTCCTTTTAGATTCCTTTTATGTCATACACAACAAGGATTCCATATATGTCACACATACAACGCTTATTATATGATCGGCTACTACTAACATATATCATATAAATCACAAATCAAGCCTAACTTAAACACAAAACGGCATGGCTTTGATACCACTGTAAGGAATTGGAAGACACGCAGCGGAAATAAACTTTAAAAATTTTCCATTCCTTGCCAGGATCTGCCGTATGTGTTTAAGTCAAGTGGAAAGAATCCTTACCCTTAGTGTTGCTCAGCGAATTTCACAGCTTCTCTACGTGGGTGGTGATCTCTTTCTGATCGCAAGAAATCGACGGAGTGTTCCTCAGCGACCTTCACAGATTCTCTCCGCGGACGGTGGTCTCTTTCCGATCACAAGAAGTCGACGCCTCAGGTCGGCTTCCTCTACTGGTATCCACACGAACAGCGTTCCAACCACGAACGACGTGCTAGCGTCTCCTGTCCCTCCAAGGCTTTCACAAGTCTCCGTCTCTATTTCGGGAGTTTCTTGTCTGCAAACCTTTTGCAGATTCCGTTCGGCCTTTTGTGTTCTATGTTATTTTCAAACGTAGCTCCTCCAATCAGATATATAGGATGCTATGCGTTTTTCCACCTGACCTAATTGGATTTTGGAGTTAATCTTATATTAATTCCGAATTGATACAATATCATATATTGTATAATTTTATAAGAAACTAATTAAATAAAATAATATTAAATCCGTCCCACAGATTTAATTACTTATTTATTTAACTTTAAATAAAGATGAGACTGAGTTATATTTGATTTATTCCCATAAATCAAATTTGAGATATCCTATCAATTTAAATTTCGAATTTCAAACGTGATAGAGATTTAATTTATCCTTATAAATTAAATCTTATAAATATCTCTTATATGAGATATCCTATCAATTTGAATTTCGAATTTCAAACGTGATAGAGATTTAATTTATCCTTATAAATTAAATCTTATAAATATCTCTTATATGAGATATCCTATCAATTTGAATTTCGAATTCAAACGTGATAGGGATTTAATTTATCCTTATAAATTAAATCTCATATATCTCATATATATAATATATATATATATACGAATTTATATATATACGAATATAAATATAAATAAATATATATACATTCACCTGGATCTTTCATTGAATCTGGACATGTCTTAGATTCAATGAATCTGGACATCATAGCTCGTGTTGGGCTATTTTGTGTGCGACCCTGTAGGCCCATATGAAGTTGGCAGTGGGCCATTTGCTATACTAGCCCACAAGTCGCAAGCGGTCTCTAGCAAGACATAACAACTACCCAAATCATATGAGGATCGATAAACGATGTAACCTTTTATACAACCATATCATGTCCCTTCTGTCACGCGATATTTTGGTCATGGATGAGGCATGGATAATGTCATCCTCCTATTCCCGACCGTTACTTTCTCGATCCCTGAGTAGTCTGACTATAGAGATGGAACTACCTTTCCATTACAGTATGGCCATACATTTCTCAGACTCACTCATCGATGGGCCCAGTAATATCTCTCCACGAATGTGAGGGACAAATTCCATCTTGACCATTCACATTCCTCCGCATGAAAAACCACTAAGCCCGAACATAGTCTTTATGATCACTCGGTCAAAAGTGACTTTTGACTAGGTCAAAGCTGAGCGTTTTGTCATGTAGGAATCCATGATGATCTCAGGTCAAAGGGCATATTGACATGGTTTGTATATGAGAGAAGCTTATGACGTTACCCATGCAGTTCTCTCATAGCGGGTCGGTCCAACACCCTGTACTCTTACATGTGCTTATGACTTTGATTTATATCTCTATACATCTTCAAAGTCATACTGGTCTTATTTCATCTGTGCTCCCACATAGATGATCGACCAGGGACATTTAGGATAATATCATGAATTATCCAAGGATGGTCATCATAGTAAACATGCAAATAATATGATAACTCAATTAATAAATTCATAAATCAATAATGTTCATAAGACAATGATTGGCCCCTAGGGCACGATTTCCAACATAGACATCCAAATGATACGTTTTATATATCAAATTACATCTTGGTATGTATAATATTTACCATAAAAATTTCATACATTTATTCATCCATTTACTATTTTTAATCATTTATCAAACATGACCTTGTCACCACGTTTTACTGTTCACAGTGGTAATCTCCAGCAATCAACTTTGCATACATATGCATACATCCATCATATATCAGTCAAACATGCCAAATAATATCTTTATTAAATAATAAGTCATTATACATCAGGGCATGTATGAAATTCTCATATTTCTATTACATCATTTCCTGCCTGAAATCTGGCAGCATAACCGCTACGCTTCATCTTCAGAAAGTAACTGATCTTGTACCGATTCGGTAATTCCCTTGAGAACTACCATTCTACGTAAGTACCCAGGAAAGACTGGATGAACCGGCTAGGTCCACTCACTTCCAGCCTCCTTAGACAGTACCTACGTACACAGTACGTATCAGCTGCTCTCCTTATCTTATCATAATTTCGGCAGCATAACGGCGTCTTAAAATTCCCAAAATTCACTTCGACATAACCTCCCCTGTAATGGGTTACTTATTGGGATGAGATTCGGGGGAATCTCAGTAGCAACAATCATAACAATATATGTAATGCAGAGTGACAGTGCTTGCTTGTGATTGTGTACAGATAAGTATGCTGCGTGCTTCCATACTCAATAACATATGATCATAGCATTGCAGTAGAGCTTCAGACATAACATATAAGACAACAATCCAACCAAACAATAGCAAAACAAATCACAAAGCCATTACATAAAAGCTAGGATTAGTTACTACCTCAAGAGCTTAGCAAAACTCTACTATCTCTATACTGCTTCCAGCTCCGCCAGAACTTCCTTTATTTCTTTCTTCCTCTCACTTTCTCTCTCTAGCACTTCCCCCTCTCTCTTAAAGGCTCCTTGGCCATGGCATATGAATGAATGGGGGGGTATTTATAGTTTTGGTCAATGGCATTTCCGTAATTTTGAAGCCATCTGATCCTGTGGTCCTAGTTTTTCCGGAATTTCCTATTTTTCTTTATTCCTTTTACTGCATCATGCATGACATCATCTCAAAGCCACCTCATGGGACACCTCATCATGCACATTTCTCACATGGAGAAATTGCAAGCTTCTTGGACACCTCATCAGCTGACTCAGCAGATCCAGTCCAATCTAGTACCGGTCCGGTCCGATTTCCCACAAACTGGACTCACCGGCTAAGATTGTGCCACATGTCCTTAACTTTTCTTCTCCCTCTAAGATGACGCCATGTGACATCTGGAAGGGACCTTTCACGCCTCCCAATGCTATCCAGATAAGTCCAAGACTTTATCTGATCACCTCCTCGGTTATCATGCCGACCGAGTAACTTTACTTTATTGAAACAGTATTAAAATAGTATTTTAATGCCACTTTTTCCCACATACTTCATGGGCTACGTTTTTGGGCTCTGGGAATGTTATCTTGGATCCTGATCAAGCCCAAGTACTGTGATGGCTCGATTCCCAAGAAACATCCCTTGGCAAATTACCAAAATACCCTTGGGTGCCCTTTCCTGCACTATTTTAACCCTAAGGGTAAAATCATCATTTTACACCCTTCTATACCCTGTCAGGGCATATACTGACTCTGAGTAACTTTATCTGTATGTGCCTTGGCTCCTGGGCCTGTCCAGAATGACCAAAATGCCCTCATACATCTACTACCCCTTTAGTACAACACAGGGGCATTTTCATAATTTCGCTCTTTTCCGGGGTTCTGCCAGATACTAGCCCACCTATCAGTCCAAGTGTCTTATTGGGCCTTTGATGGAGCCATTATTGGGCCTTTTAGGGTCCATTACCTTCATGGCACGCATTATGAGGAATCTTCCCTTGGCCATGTTCCTTGAATATTTTAACTATTATTCACCGTTTATACGCATATCCGGACACCGGCTCCTTCTGTCCGATACACTGGCCTGCGGTGTTCAGGCATCCCTGTGAGTCATATCAGTCATCTGACTGAGGTCATCCGAACTCATTCAGTCCCTTTTCAAATACCGATAAATCTCCCTATCGGATACCCGGAGGCCTCACACTCCATCTGGATTTTCTAATTTGCGAATAACTTTTTCTACAGGCCTCCTATCAGTATTCTGTCAGTTTCCTGACATCCGCCCCATAAGGACGCATCATCCTGTATTTTCTCACCTAGATCTGAAATCCAGGATATCCGGTAGAAATTTTTATAACTTTTTCATTATCAGATCAATTCTGGCTATCTGGAGTCTTGAAAAATTCCTGTATTAAGCCAGATTATCGAACGTCACTTGCTCTCTCTACCGGTGAAATCTGGGACTGAAATGCTTTCGGGCAGTCCAAACCACTTCCGACCTGACTTTCTTTAATTACACTTTAGCCCCAAGGAACTTTTCTTCTTTTCATTTAAGTCCCTTTTTATTTGGCTAAAATTACACTTAAGGACCCCACCTTTTTGTCTACTTTTCCTTTTTCACCTTATACGTTTCATATTTGTACTTAAGTCCCTTCATTTCCTTTCTTTTGCAATTTAATCCCTTTCTTTGCATAAATGGCCATCATATCCCTAGGGAGTTTCACTATTTACACATAAGTCCCTGGACTTTCACTTATTTGCAGTTTAGTCCCTAAAAACCCTCTATATGTTTTTGGGACTTCTGCTCAAAGGGATATATCTATTTCAGGCTACTTACCAAGTATTTGGCCTGAAAATTGGGGTGTTACATTTCTACCCCCCTTAAAATAAATTTCGTCCTCGAAATTTACTTAGTACCTTAATCAACTATCCTGGATATATCTCCTCTGTATATCCTTTCCTGGTTTATGACTAAGGCTTGGGGCATTCATCCTCTTATACTTATGGACAACCCATTGAACTTATGAATAGTGTCCATTTCTTTCATATCTTATCCCTCAGAATTTTGATGTATTATGGGGTCTACATCACCCCTCTTACACTTTGCTAATCTCTCAGGAGAGATATTGTTCTTCTGACTTTCTTAACTGTTCTCATAACTTCATGCATCTATGCCAAACTTTTGTGGCATTTGCACTTTTTCTTATCCCTTCTCAGGGCTTATCTATTGTTAGGCTATGCTTGCCTTAGCACCTTTCGTGCCACTGGGTTTGTAACATCCCAATTTTCAGGCCTTGAGACACGAAAATAGCCTGAGAATGAGAGGCTACCAGACCCCTTTTGAGCAGAAGTCCCAGAGACATAAGAGAGTTTTTAGGGACTAAGCTGCGAGTAAGTAAAGGTACGGGAACTTATGTGCAAATAGTGGAAGTCCCAAGGGGTAGAATGGCCATTTGGGGTGATGTAAAGGTCAAAGGTTGAAGAGTTACGAGCTGACCGTTCTGGTCGCGACTAGAGTAAAGCATGGTCGCGACTAGTGGTTACAGAAAGAGCTATACGTAACAAGAAAGCATTATGGTCGCGACGTAAAAGAAGTATGGTCGCGACTAGAAAGCAGTGATATAGCGACTAATAGTGGCAGAAAGCCTTAGACGCGACTAAAAAGTGTTATGGTCGCGACTAAAATGTGTTGTGGTCGCGACGATAGAATGTTTTGGTCGCGAAGAGAAGATGTTTTGGTCGCGACTAATGTACACAGAATTGTAAGGTCGCGACAAGATGATGTTGAGGTCGCGACTAGTGACTAAAGTGGCGCTAAGCGTACGAGCCAAGAGTGGTGAAGGTCCAAGAGAGATAGTTACCCGGTTGGAGATAGACCGGAGGCAGGATATCAGATACAGGAAAGGTTATCTGGAAACCATGAAGTAAACTGATAAGGTATACTCATGGGTCCCACAAGATGCCACATGGCATTAAAGTAATGGTTTAGTAGAATAAAGTTACTCGGTTGGCACAAAAACCGAGGAGGCACGATAACCGAGGAAATGATCAGATAAAGTCAGGGACTTATCTGGATGGCATTGGGAAGCGTGCAAGGTCTCTTCCAGTCGCCACATGGCATTAGTCTGCAGAAAGCAGATAAAGTTGAGGGCACGTATTACGAGGCAAGAAACTAGACCGGTGAGTCAGCATGATGAGTCAGCATGCTGAGGTGTCCCAGGAATTCAAGCATGTGATAAATGTGGTGCTGAGGTGTCCCGGTGAGTTGGCACGATGATGCAGTAAAAAAGGAATTAAGGAAAATAGGAAAATCCAGGAAAAACCAGGACCCCAGGATCAAAGTTCATGGTAATTACATAATTGCCATTGAAGCCTATTATAAATACCCCCTCCCCTCATTCCATTCTTGCATCACGCATGGAGAGGAGAATGAGAGAGAAAGAAGAGAGGGAAAGGGAAGGAAAGGAAGAGAGAAAGGAGAAAGGAAGAAAGGAAGTTCTGGCGGAGCTGGAAGCAGAATAGAGATAGTAGGGTTCTGCTGAGCTAGCCAGGTAGGAACTAATCCTAACTTCTATGTAATGGCTTTGTGATTTGATGTGCTATTGTTTGGTTGGATTGTTGTCTTATATGTTATGTCTGAAGCTCTGCTGTAATGCTATGGTCATATGTTATTAAGCATGGAAGCACGCAGCATACTTATCTGTACACAATCACAAGCAAGCACTGTCACACTGCATTACATATATTGTTATGATTGTTGCTACTGAGATTCCCCCGAATCTCATCCCCATCCATAACCCATTACAGGGAGGTTATGCTGAAGTGGATTTAGAGAATCCTAAGAGACGCCGTTATGCTATCAGAGTAAAGACTGAACATCAGTATATGATAAGTACTGTGTACGTAGTGCTGTCTAAGGAGGCTAGAAGTGAGTGGACCTAGCCAGTTCATCTAGTCTTTCCTGGGTACTACGTAGAATGGTAGTTCTCATGAGGGAATTACCGAATCAGTACGGTTCAGTTCTTTGTACAGATGAAGTGTAGCGGTTATGCTGCCGGAGTTTAGGCAGAAGAAGAGCTAGTATAGCTTCTGCAAGTGTACTCTGAGGGCTGTGTGGGAGGATGTTTCATTTTGGTATCAGAGCAAGAGGTTCTGGCACCAACCAGAAAGGACTCTGGTTCAGAGCATAAGATTCTGGCACAGAACAGAAGGTTCTGGCTCAGTGATGCTCTGATTTAGCCCTTGAGTACGACAGAATAGCACTCCGGTCGCGACTAACGTGGTTTATGTCGCGACGGGTAGCCTCAATGAGAGGCTTAGTCGCGACGCATAAGTTTATAGGTCGCGACGGTTATTCACAGAAAGATTTGGTCGCGGCGAGTATGTTCCTAGGTCGCGACGTTATTTAACAGAGAGCTAAGGTTGTGACGAGAAAAGTTTAATGTCGCGACTAGAAATGGCTATGGTTGCGACGTGAAGAGACATAAGTCGCGACGACAAAATATCCTGGTCGCGACGGTAGAGGAGTTGAGTCGCGACGTAGAAAGGTTAAGGTCGCGACGACAGAAGATTTAGGTCGCGACTAGAAGACAGAAAATGTTAAGGATGCGACGTCTGAAGCTGTAGGTCACGACTAAAGAATAGAAATGATAAGTCGTGAGGAGTTAAGGGTAATGAAGAATCATAGAGGCTATGAATAGCGATTACCCAATACTCATATCGCGACGGAATGACAGAGATGTCCTGGTATGACATTAGAAGATTCAGATCGGGACTAGTATGGGTTTAGAAGAGCCCGTGGAGATAAAGCTCCTAGATGGAATAAGAGGTGTTCATGTTTCGTTGTAAAGGAAAAGACAGGTGAACAAAGCATGAACATAGAGCTTGAGTGGAGAAGCCATGCATAGAGGAAGTTGGCAAGTCATCCTTGCTAGGTAGGATAGGCCGCAAAGGATGATAATGATAAGTTAAGATGAGCTAGCTAGATGAGCTAGCTAGAATGAGACAGATCCTCCATGTGATTACGAGGAGTAGATCTACATGGTAAAAGTCTTATTCAACCTAGTTGAATAAAAGACCTGAGAGCTAGAATGGGATAGCTAGTATGAAGTTTGCCTCGGAGTAATCCTAGGGCATAGCCTAAAGGCTAGAGATGTGATGATGTTTGATATGGCATAAGGCTAAGGCTAAGAACGTGATGGTTAATAGGTAAAGAGTTAAAATTCCCTAAGCAGAGGGATTCTGTAATATCCTTAATTTTCTGTACTGGTTTCTATGTACAGAATAAACGGAATATATGAGCTCTGTTTCAGGAAAAAGATGTGGTCCTTTATGTAAAGAAAATGGTTAAATTGCAAAAGAAAGGAAAAGAAAGGACTTAAATGCAAATATGGAAAGTTTAAGGTAAGGAAGGAAAGGTAGACAAAAATGTGGGGTCTTAAAGTGTAATTTTAGCCAAATTAAGGGACTTAATTATAAAGAAGGAAAAGTTCCCTGGGGCTAAAGTATAATTAAAGAAAATAGGCCAGAAGTGGTTTGCACCGCCCGACAGCATTTCAGTCCCAGATTCTACAAGAAGGTAGGGCAGGTGACGCCGGGTAACCAAGCCTAATACCGGAATTTTTGAAGATTCCAGATAGCCAGAAATGGACTGATCGTCCAAAAGTTATAAAAATTAATACCGGATACCCTAGGTTTCAGATATAAGTGAGAAAATACAGGATGATGCACCCTTATGGGGCGGATGTCGGGAAACTGACAGGATACCGATAGGAGGTCTGTAGGAAAAGTTATTCACAAAATAAAAATTCCAGACGGGAGTGTGAGGCCTCCAGGGATCCGGGTTGGAGATTTATCGGTATTTTTAAAGGGGCTGAATGCGATCGAATGACTTCGGTCAGATGACCGTTATAACCCCCAAGGATGCCTGAACACAGTAGGACACTGTATCTGGGAAAAAGAGCCGGTGTCCGAAAAAGGTGTATAATCGGTAAATAATAGTTAAAATATTCAATGAACTGTGTTAAAGGAAAATTTCTCGTAATGCGTGCCATACAGGTAATGGACCCAGGAAGCCCAAAAATGGCGCCATTAGAGGCCCAATAAGACTCTTAGACTGATAGGTGGGCCAGTGTCCAGCAGAACCCCGGAAAAGTGCGAAATTACGAAAATGCCCCTATGTTGTACAAAAAGGGCAGCAGATGAATAAAGGGTATTCTGGTCATTTTGGACAGACCCAGAGGTCAAGACATGTCTAAATAAGGTTGACTAGAGCCAGTACAAGCTTTGACCGAGTCCAGAAAGGTGTGAAATGACGATTTTGCCCTTAGGGTTAAAATAGGACAAGATAGGGCACCAAGGGCATTTTGGTCATTTCGCAGGGGATCTGTAATTGAGTCTGGACCCAGTATTAAAAAGTTAATGATATAAAGGGTCTAGATACTAAATGTGAGGTCAGTAGACATAAAAAGGATCTTCAGAAACATCAGGTGCAGAAAACAGCACGTTTTTCGAGGCGATGGACCGGGCCGGTACCAGAGTGGACCGGAAAGCTTCCGGAAGGCTCTAGCTCCCTCTCAATTTCTCCATGTGAAGAATGTGGGAGGTGAGGTGTCCCATGAGTTGGCATTGAGTGATGTCATGCATGATGCAGTAAAAGGAATAAAGAAAAATAGGAAATTCAGGAAAAACCAGGACCACAGGATCATAAGTCTTCAAAATTACAAGATTGCCATTGCTCAACACTATAAATACCCCCCCTTACCCCTTCATTTCGGTGCAAGCAAGAAAGAGAGGAAGAAAGAAGTTCTTGAGAGAGAAAGTGAGAGAAAGAAAGAAGTAAGGAAGTTCTGGTGAAGTTGGAAGTAGTAGGGAAGTTCTAAAGCACTGCTTTTGAGGTAACAACTAATCCTAGCTCTTATGTAATGTCTTTGTGATGTGTTGTCTTGTTTGGTTGATTGTTGTCCTATATGTTATGCTTGAAGCTCTATTCCAATGCTATGATCATATGTTATTGAATATGGAAGCATGCAGCATACTTATCTGTACACAGTCACAAGCAAGCACCGTCACTCTGCATTACATATTTTGTTATGATTATTGTTACTGGGATTCTTTTGAATCTCATTCCCAAACATAACATTACAGGGGAGGTTCTGTCAAAATAAAATTTGGAAATCTTAAGAGACGCCGGTAGGCTGCCGAAATTCCGGCAACGAAGACGGAACAAAGAAAGGAACTGATACGTACTGTGTACGTAGTGCTGTCTAAGGAGGCTGGAAGTGAGTGGACCCAGAAGGTTCATCCAGTCTTTCCTGGGTACTACGTAGAATGGTAGTTCTCATAAGGGAATTACCGAATCGGTACAACATCGGTTACTTTCTAGAAAAGAATTGTAGCAGTTATGCTGCCGGATTATAGACAGAGAAGGATGTAATAGAGTATGAGGGAGTTAATCATGCACGGATATATAACAGTTGATTATTTGATATTAATTGTTATCTGGCCTGTATGACTGATATGTGTTGGTTATATGCTTGGGTATGTAAAGACTAAATGCTGAAAATAGGCTCAGTGAACAGTAACTCGTGAAGACCCATTCATGTTTGATAAATCATTAAAAATAGTAAATGATTGAATTAATGTATGAACTTTTTAGGGTATAAAGTAGACATACTAAGATTTAATTTGATATATATAATGTCTAAATTGGATGTATACACGAAAAGATATAAATGGTTAAAGTTGGGACCAGAATGCGGGATTCAGGAGAAAGTCATTGGATGAACAGTAATATTTGAACGTTTACCCACGTTAACTTTGTCAAGTATTGGTCAACCAATGATTTTTACCTGAAATATATTTGAGTTATCTTCATGTAGCAATTGGAACCACTTCATTTCGATTTTTCTAGAATTAGTTATGAATTTTCAAAGTCAGGTCACTCATCTGGAATTTGCCACAGTGAACAGTACTCGATATGAATAAAATTCCAGATTAAGTGTTTAGACTTCAATGACCCTGAAAGTGGTTTAAGTGCTACTGAATGGTCCCTAAGATGTATAAAAATAAGGATGTGACAGATTCCATCACAGAGATCTAGGGTAGAGTACCCTAAAGAATAGAAATAATAGTAAAAGATAATGAATGAGATCTAGGCGACTGAAGTTCGCTAGGATTAAGAGAAAGATGCGTTTTCAGGTGCTTAAGGGCTGTGGCTCGTGTGTCTGGAAAACAAAACCGTGACCTCATGTGGGCACCAAGCCTACCTAAGGGGAAAGCGGATAATATCTTTGTAAAGGGGTTCTAGGCTGTTACAGTAAAGGCCGATAAGGAACCACAGTCTGGTCAAGAATAGACTGAGACTGATAGATAGACAAAAGAAGAAATGAGATAGTAGAAGGTAGCCACAGATTACGGGATACAGTGACTCCCCTATGTAAGAAAGAGTGATGAAGGGTTGAGTCTGTACCCTAATAAGAGGGAAGCGTGGCAGCCTGAGATAGACAGATGTTTCAGGATGACTGACCAAGATATGATAGGCAATATGATAAATAAAATATGCCTTGAGGTTTAGTTAGTCTGATGGATGGTTGAGCAAAGTATGATGATGATAGGGCTTATGATGCCATAAGTTATGATAGTTGCATCTCCTTGCAATTGTCATATGATGACATGCATGTTAGAGTATGCCATGATGAATGAATACTCCCTTTTACAGTGCATAAAGGGTAGAGTATATATGAGATAAGAAAGTATGTTGCTCCCATACCATATGACATGTATTGAGGATGATAGATAGTCTCAGTTCATGGGACAATAAGTTATGATATTCAGATATGTTTGAAGTTACTCGGGTAATTCTGCAGACTTATGAATATAGTACTCAGGACCATTTCTGTTGAAAGGAATGGTAGACAGAAAGAAAGCAGATAAGAGTAAAGAGATTGTTTTTAGATCACTCTTCAGATAAGAGTTGGATCTGAAACAGATGGCTCTCAGATAGAGCTAGATTCAGATGAGTATAGATCACTCTTCAGATAAGAGTTGGATCTGATACAGGATGCTCGCAGTTGGAGCATAGTTCAAATGGTTCACAGTTAGAGCACAGATGAGTTATGATGAGGCCATAGCAGTAGAATGCAATGGCAGGTGGTTAGACCATGATGGCACAAGCCAATGGTAAGCCACAGTAAAGTAAGAAAGATGAGAAGGAACTCCTGAGTAAGAGAGGAAGTAAGTAAAGTCTGGGTAAATGATGTGAGGCTATAAAATTTTTATGGAGTTATCAACAGGTGGAAGCAGTTAACCTTATAACTTAGTCTGTTGGTTTAAGATCTTCGGGAGATATACAGTACAACAGAATCGCAGTTAGATTCTGGAGGGTCACAGTTAGATCCTAGCATGGCTCCAGGGTCGCAGTTAGATCCTAACAGATCCAGAGTCACAGTTAGATTCTGAAGAGGCTAACGGTTGATCGTAGTTAGATCCCGAGGTCGCAGTTAGACCTAGCCTAAGGAAAGTAATGAGCCATGAGACATGAGTACGATGTAGTATCTCTTTGGGAAGATGAATGCCAAAGACGAAGTTAAGGTAAGGAAGTTTCACTAGTTGATAAGCTGACCCAGAGAAATTATTTTATAATGATTTTCCTCAGGTAGCCTCTAGTCTACAGACTGAACTTAGCTTTCCCTTAAACGAAGATGGAGTCCAAGTTTAAATCTGAGTACTGAGATTCAAAGTTTTGTAGAAGTATGCCTGAGAAGCAGAGAAGAGAATCCTCTGTGTAATAAGAAGCAGAGAAGAGAATCCTCTGAGAAGCAGAGAAGAAAATCCTCAATGTAATAAGAATAGAAAAGTATGAGTAGATAAAGATTACCCAGATGAGGGGTAAAGAGATTAAAAGGCTAGAGAAGACCTAGAGAAGATGGTCTAAGGCAAAGCTGAGATAGAACACAGTTCTATGAAAAAGAGAAAGCCAGTCTTATGTTAGTCTTGTGATAAGACAAGATAAGTTATGAAAGGGTGAAATACACCATGAGATAGCTAGAGTGGGCTAGATATGCCATGATAACGTATCAAAGGCATGTAATGGGATACACGGTAGTAAACGTGAATATGACACGCACCTAGAGATGTGCATTGTATGAACAGACAGAGAGGCTCCCTGTTTGGTAGGAATCAGATGTTTGAATGTTATGCTATGAAAGAGAATAGAAAATGAGAGCTTTCACTCTTTGCATGAGATGTTAGGCTTAATGTTATGCTAAAACTATGCAAGCTCCAAGTGTTAGAGCTGTGCCTAGTTAGAACAGGAATGCTTAAGCTCCGATGTTAGAGCTTTGCATTCATAAGCAGGTATGCAGTCCTGCAGTATGTTGGCCAAGCATTATGCATATTAGAGTAGGTGCTTTTGTTTAGCAGCAAAGTAAAGAAAGAATAGCTGCGTAAGTCCTCTCTCTGTATGATGTTAAGTGCAAAGAAAGATGAAATGTTGCAGATTTTAAAGCAGTCTGCGAGATATCAAGAGAAGTAGTAAGAATATGATGCTTAAAGTATGATGAGTAGTTAGAAAAAATTCCCGAATACAGTAATATTCGAGAGGATTTCATATGAAAGAAATGGACACTACTCATAAGTGCAGTAAGTGGTCCATAAGAGGAAAGTAGATTTCAACTCTGATTGGATTAACCTAGAGAAAGAAAGGCATGTTACGAAGAGATGTAAAGTTATGATGAGTACTTTGCCAGATGTTAAGTTAATTTGGCTATGGTACTGATTAAATTTCGAGGACGAAATTTATTTAAAGGGGAGGAGAAATGTAACATCCCAATTTTCAGGCCTTGAGACACGGAAATAGCCTGAGAATGAGAGGCTACCAGACCCCTTTTGAGCAGAAGTCCCAGAGACATAAGAGAGTTTTTAGGGACTAAGCTGCGAGTAAGTAAAGGTATGGGAAACTTATGTGCAAACAGTGGAAGTCCCAAGGGGTAGAATGGCCATTTGGGGTGATGTAAAGGTCAAAGGTTGAAGAGTTACGAGCTGACCGTTCTGGTCGCGACTAGAGTAAAGCATGGTCGCGACTAGTGGTTACAGAAAGAGCTATACGTAACAAGAAAGCATTATGGTCGCGACGTAAAAGAAGTATGGTCGCGACTAGAAAGCAGTGATATCGCGACTAATAGTGGCAGAAAGCCTTAGACGCGACTAAAAAGTGTTATGGTCGCGACTAAAATGTGTTGTGGTCGCGACGATAGAATGTTTTGGTCGCGACGAGAAGATGTTTTGGTCGCGACTAATGTACACAGAATTGTAAGGTCGTGACAAGATGATGTTGAGGTCGCGACTAGTGACTAAAGTGGCGCTAAGCGTACGGGCCAAGAGTGGTGAAGGTCCAAGAGAGATAGTTACCCGGTTGGAGATAGACCGGAGGCAGGATATCAGATACAGGAAAGGTTATCTGGAAACCATGAAGTAAACTGATAAGGTATACTCATGGGTCCCACAAGATGCCACATGGCATTAAAGTAATGGTTTAGTAGAATAAAGTTACTCGGTTGGCATAAAAACTGAGGAGGCACGATAACCGAGGAAATGATCAGATAAAGTCAGGGACTTATCTGGGTGGCATTGGGAAGCGTGCAAGGTCTCTTCCAGTCGCCACATGGCATTAGTCTGCAGAAAGCAGATAAAGTTGAGGGCACACATTACGAGGTAAGAGACTAGACCGGTGAGTCAGCATGATGAGTCAGCATGCTGAGGTGTCCCAGGAATTCAAGCATGTGATAAATGTGGTGCTGAGGTGTCCCGGTGTGTTGGCACGATGATGCAGTAAAAAAGGAATTAAGGAAAATAGGAAAATCCAGGAAAAACCAGGACCCCAGGATCAAAGTTCATGGTAATTACAGAATTGCCATTGAAGCCTATTATAAATACCCCCTCCCCTCATTCCATTCTTGCATCACGCATGGAGAGGAGAATGAGAGAGAAAGAAGAGAGGGAAAGGGAAGGAAAGGAAGAGAGAAAGGAGAAAGGAAGAAAGGAAGTTCTGGCGGAGCTGGAAGCAGAATAGAGATAGTAGGGTTCTGCTGAGCTAGCCAGGTAGTAACTAATCCTAGCTTCTATGTAATGGCTTTGTGATTTGATGTGCTATTGTTTGGTTGGATTGTTGTCTTATATGTTATGTCTGAAGCTCTGCTGTAATGCTATGGTCATATGTTATTAAGCATGGAAGCACGCAGCATACTTATCTGTACACAATCACAAGCAAGCACTGTCACACTGCATTACATATATTGTTATGATTGTTGCTACTGAGATTCCCCCGAATCTCATCCCCATCCATAACCCATTACAGGGAGGTTATGCTGAAGTGGATTTAGAGAATCCTAAGAGACGCCGTTATGCTGCCGGAGTAAAGACTGAACATCAGTATATGATAAGTACTGTGTACGTAGTGCTGTCTAAGGAGGCTAGAAGTGAGTGGACCTAGCCGGTTCATCTAGTCTTTCCTGGGTACTACGTAGAATGGTAGTTCTCATGAGGGAATTACCGAATCAGTACGGTTCAGTTCTTTGTACAGATGAAGTGTAGCGGTTATGCTTCCGGAGTTTAGGCAGAAGAAGAGCTAGTATAGCTTCCGCAAGTGTACTCTGAGGGCTGTATGGGAGGATGTTTCAGGGTTAGGGCTAAGTCTCTCTTCGTATAGCTCTAGGCCCTAGTATTCTCTTTCATAGAACTACGTTCTATCTTTACTTTGCCTTAGACCCTCTTCTCTAGGTCTCTCTGGCCTTTTAATCTCTCATGACTTGTTATAATGACCACTTTCCTTAGATTAGAAAAGAACTCTTCATTATCCACATCATCATCTAGGCATATAGTTCCTTACAACTCAGTCGCCCTTACCGCTATGGTTTTTCTTAACCATTCTTAGGGTCGACCTCAGGGAATATTGGAGACTCTGTCTGGGGTAAGAGCAAATACCTTTCCTAGGGATGTCAGCATTCTTAGGGTAACCTCTTGCAAAGTAGCCTTTCTCACTACAACTACTTTGCCCTGCTTGACACTCCCATGTGCCATGACTCTTTCTACCACATCGACATCTCTGCTTTCCAACCTAATCATTACCTTTATTAGTCCCCTGCCTGAACTATTGCCTCTTTCTCTTGCTATTGGCTTCACAACTTGAGCTACCTCCTAGAGTGCTCTTAGCCAATGCTTTCCTATTCTCTATTCATAGGGAATTCTGTTCTTTGGTTCTCAGGCATACTTCAACTAAACTTTGAATATCAGTACTCAGATTCAAACTTGGACTCCGTCTTAGTTTAAGGAAAAACTAAGTTTAGTCTGCCTATAATAGAGGCTATCTGAGGAAAACCATTGTAAAATACTTTCTCTGGGTGAGTTTATCAACTAGTGAAGCTTCCTCACCTTAACTTCGTCTTTGGCATTCATCTTCCCAAAGAGATATTACATTGTACTCATATCTCATGGCTTATTACTTTCCTCAGGCTAGGTCTAACTACGACCTCGGGATCTAACTACGATCAACCGTTAGCCCCTTCAGAATCTAACTACGACTCTGAAGCTGTTAGGATCTAACTGTGACCCTGGAGCCATGCTAGGATCTAACTGTGACCCTGTTGTACTGTATATCTCCCGAAGATCTTAAACCAACAGACTAAGTTATAAGGTTAAACGCTTCCACCTGTTGATAACTCCATAAAAATTTTAAAAATATATTTAGTAGCCTCATATTACTTACCCAGACTTTACTTACTTCCTCTTTTACTCAGGAGTTCCTTCTCATCTTTCTTACTTTACTGTGGTTTACCATTGGCTATGGTCTAACCACCTGCCATTGCATTCTATTGCTATGTCCTCATCACAATTTATTTCAATCTGTGCTCTAACCGCGAGCCATTTGAACTATGCTCTAACTGCGAGCATTCTATACCAAATCCAACTCTTATTTGAAGAGTGATCTGTACTCATCTGAATCTAGCTCTATCTGAGAGCCATCTGTTTCAGATCCAACTCTTATCTGAAGAGTGATCTAGAAACAATCCCTTTACCGTTATCTGTTACTCTTTTTGTACACCATTCCGCTCAATAGAAATGGTCCTGAGTACTGTATTCACAAGCCTATAGAAATACCTGAGTAACCTTAATCATAAATCATGTCATAACTTATCGTCCCATAAACTGACACTATCTATCATCCTCAATACATTCATATCATCCTCAATACTATTACATGTCGTATGGTATGGGAGTTGAAACATCCTTACTTTCGTATGTCTTAGGGACCATTTGGTAGCATTTAGAACCACTTTCAAGGTCATTGAAGTCCAATTTCTCAATCTGGAGTTTTACTCTTATCGAGTACTGTTCACTGTGTAAATTCCAAATGAGTGACCTGACTTCGAAAAATCATAACTAATTCTAGAAAAAATGAAATGAAGTGGTTCCAATTTCTACTTAAATCTAACTCAATTATATTTCAGGGAAAAATAACTCGTTGACCATTCATTGACTGAGTCAACGTAAGTCAATGTTAAAACTTTACTGTTCATCCAAAGTTTTTCTCCTGAATCCAGCATTCTGGTCCCAACTTTGATAATTTATATCTCCTTGTGTAGACATCCAAATAAGTCATACTATATATCAAAACGAAACTTGGTATGTATACTATTTATCTTAAAAATATCATATATTTATTCATCCATTTACTATTTTTAATTATTTATCAAATATCATCTTGTCACCACGTGTTACTGTTCACACTGGCAATTTCCAGCATTCAACTTTGCAAACATATTCATACATCCATCATATATCAGTCAAACATGCCAAACAATACTTATTATTAATTAATAAGTTGTTTTACATCTGGGTATGTACAAAATTTTCCATATCTCTATTACATCTTTTCCTGCCTGAAATCCGGCAGCATAACCGCTACGCTTCATCTTCAGAAAGTAACTGATCTTGTACCGATTCGGTAATTCCCGTGAGAACTACCATTCTACGTAAGTACCCAGGAAAGACTGGATGAATCAGCTAGGTCCACTCACTTCCAGCCTCCTTAGACAGTACCTACGTACACAATACGTATCAGTCCCTTTCTCTACTATTGCCATCTTGTCGTAATTTCGGCAGCATAACGGCGTTTCTTAAAATTCCTAAAATTCACTTTGACATAACCTCCCCTGTAATGATTTACTTATTGGAATGAGATTTGGGGGAATCTCAGTAGCAACAATCATAACAATATATGTAATGCAGAGTGACAGTGCTTGCTTGTGATTGTGTACAGATAAGTATGCTGCGTGCTTCCATGCTTAATAACATATGATCATAGAATTACAGCAGAGCTTCAGACATAACATATAAGACAACAATCCAACCAAACAATAGCACAACAATTCACAAAGCCATTACATAAAAGCTAGGATTAGTTACTACCTCAAAAGCTCAGCAGAACTCTACTATCTCTATTCTGCTTCCAGCTCCGCCAGAACTTCCTTTCTTTCTTTCTTCCTCTCACTTTCTCTCTCTAGCACCTCCTCCTCTCTCTAAAAGCCTCTTGGCCGTGCTGCATATGAAGCAACGGGGGGTATTTAAAGTTTTGGTCAATGGCATTCTTGTAATTTTGAAGCCATCTGATCCTGTGGTTCTGGTTTTTCCGGAATTTTCTATTTTTCTTTATTCCTTTTATTGCATCATGCATGACATCATCTCAAGGCCACCTCATGGGACACCTCAGCGCCACATTCTTCACATGTCACAATTCCTGGACACCTCATCAGCTGACTCAGCAGTTCCAGTCCAATCCAGTACCGGTTCGGTCCGATTCCCCATAAACTGGACTCACCGGCTAAGATTGTGCCACGTGTCCTCAACTTGTTCTTCCTCCTCTGTGGTGATGCCATGTGGCATCTTACTGGCACCTGTCACGCTATCCAATGCTATCCAGATAAGTCCAGGACTTTATCTGATCACCTCCTCGGTTATCGTGCCGACCGAGTAACTTTACTTTAATAACAATTTAGCCCCAGGGAACTTTTCTTCTTTTCATTTAAGTCCCTTTTTACTTGGCTAAAATTACACTTAAGGACCCCATATTTTTGTCTACTTTTCTTTTTGGCCTTGAAACTTTCTATAATTGCACTTAAGTCCTTTCATTTCCTTTACTAGGTCTAGGGGCATTATTGTCTTTTCATATTTTACCAGAGTATTCTCTGGCCCTGGTCAACTATCAAGATACCCCTTCTTGACTGTCTAACCTTAGCCAAATGACCAAAATACCCTTTACTCATTTTTCAGTTATTCTATAACATAAGGGCATTTTCGTCATTTTGCACAGTTTTCCCGGACGCCGGCCCCTCTTACCACTGAACTGATATTATGGGCCTGGGCCTTCCCTGGTGTCACTACGGGCCTTAGACAACACTGTATGGCCTCTGGCCATAGTCCGATCATCTCTATTCGGACTACTCTTCCTTTACCGATTATAACTATAATTTCCCATCTTCGAGAATTCTTACAGAAAAATCGGGACCTCAAATCAAAATTCTGTGTTACGTCATTTAATCTGGAATCCTTTTCTCTATCTCCTGGTATTTTCAGATATTTTATCCGGATAGGGCTATTTTGGCCTGAAAGTACGCTCCCGCGCACACTTTTTAAAAATGACCAATCTACCCTTGGTCATATTTCTAATTCTTTCATACACATAGAGACCTCATATGCACATTTCACAGTTCAGTGAAATGATCAGCATAATTTTCTCTATTTTCTGGAAAAATATGGTACTCATCGGCTACCAGCCTGATCTTTCCCATAATTACGATTATGCCATTGAATTCTCTTTCTAGCATCTCTAGGCCTAAAAATTAGGGTGTTACATTTCTACCCCCCTTAAAATAAATGTTGTCCTCGAAATTTACTTGGCATCTTAGTCAACTATCCTGAATATAGCTCTTTTGTATATCCTTTCCTGGCTCATGACTAAGGCTTAGGGCATTTATCCTCTTATACTTATGGACAACTCATTACACTTGTGAGTAGTGTCCATTTCTTTCATATCTTATTCCATAGAATTCTATTGTAATTCTGGGGTCTACTTCACTCTTCTTACACTTTGCTAATCTCTTAGGAGAAATATTTTCTTCTGATTTTTTTTCTCCTGATACGAGATTATAACCCAGATAACTTCTATGACTTTTCTTAACTGTGCTCACAACTTCATACATTTATGCCAAACCTTTGTGGCATTTTTTTCTTATCCCTTCTTAGGGCTTATCTATTGTTAGGCTACTCTTGCCTTAGCACCCTCGTGCCACTAGGTTAGGGCTAGATTACTCTTTGTATAACTTTAGGCCCTAGCAATCTCTTTCTTATAGAACTACGTTCTATCTTCGCTTCGCCTTAGACCCTCTTCTCTAGGTCTCTCTGGCCTTTTATCACCATTTCCTTTAGGTCAGAAAAGAACTCTTCATTATCCACATCATCATCTAGGCATGTAGTTCCTTACAGCTCAGTCGTCCCTACAGCTATGGTTCTTTTTAACCATTCTTAGGGTCGTCCTCAGGGAATATTGGAGACTCTGTCTGGGGTAAGAGCAAATACCTTCCCTAGGGATGTCAGCATTCTTAGGACAACCTTTTGCAAAGTGGCTTCTCTCACCACAACTGCTTTGCCCTGCTTGCCACTCCCATGTGCTATGGCTCTTTCCACCACATTGACATCTCTGCTCTCCAACCTGATCATTACTTTGATCAGTCCCCTGTCTGAACTACCGCTTCTTTCTCTTGCTATTGGCTACCTCCCAGAGTGCTCTTAGCCAATGCTTTTCTATTCTCTGTACATAGGGAATTCTTTTTTCTGCTTCTCAGGCATACTTCTACAAAACTTTGAATATCAGTACTCAGATTTGTACTTAGACTCTATCTTTGTTAAGGAAAAACTAAGTTTAGTCTGTATACTAGAGGCTACCTGAGGAAAATCATTGTAAAATAATTTCTCTGGGTGAGTTTATCAACTAGTGAAACTTCCTCACCTTAACTTCATCTTTGGCATTCATCTTCCCAAAGAGATATTACATTGTACTCATATCTCATGGCCCATTACTTTCCTTAGGCTAGGTCTAACTGCGACCTCGGGATCTAACTGTGATCAATCGTTAGCCTCTTCAGAATCCAACTGCGACTCTGAAGCTGTTAGGATCTATCTGCGATCCTGGAGCCATGCTAGGATCTAACTATGACCCTCCAGAATCTAACTGCGATTCTGTTGTACTGTATATCTCCCGAAGATTTTAAACCAACAGACTAAGTTATAAGGTTAACTGCTTTCACCTGTTGATAACTCCATAAATAAATATTTTAAAAATTTATAGCCTCATATCCTTTACCCAGACTTTACTTACTTCCTCTTTTACTCAGGAGTTCCTTCTCATCTTTCAACCTGTGCTCTAACTGTGAGCCATTTAAACTATGCTCTAACTGCGAGTCATTTATACCAGATCCATCTCTTGTCTAAAGAGTGATCTAGAAATAATCCCTTTACTGTTATCTGCTACTTTCTGTCTACCATTCCTTTCAATAGAAATGGCCCTGAGTACTGTATTCACAAGCCTATAGAAATACCTGAGTAACCTCAATCATACATCATATCTGAGTATCATATCATAACTTATCGTCCCATAACTGAGACTATCTATCATCCTCAATACAATCATATCATCCTCATATCATATGGTATGGGAGAAACATAATTTCTCATAACTTTCTCATCTCATATATGTACTCATATATACTCTACCCTGCATGCACTGTAAAAGGGGAGTATCCATTCATCATAGCATACTCTAACATGCATGTCAACGTTTGACAACTGCAAGGAGATGCAACTATCACATCTTATAGCAACATAAGCTATATCATCATCATATTTTTGCTCAACCATTCATTAGATATCGTAACAATCTAAGTAAGCCTCAAAACATATTTTCTTTATCATATTATTTGTCAGATCATCATCTGATCATACTATCTATCGCATTATCTGTCAGATTATCAATCACATGATCAAGATCTGACGAGCACATATGTCTATCTTACTTAGGTTGCCACACTACCCTCTTACCAGGGTATAGACTCAACCCTTCATTACTTTATCTTTCATAGGGAATAGGGGAGTCACTTTATCTCTTAACTGTGGCTACCTCTTTACTATCTCTTAACTTCTTCTATCTATCCATCAGTCCCAGTCTATTCTTGACCGAACTACGGTTCCTTAATGGCCTTTCTCTTGATCCTTAATTCTCATGGATCTCATTCTAGCTTTTAGGTCTTCTATTCAGATTAGCTGAATAAAACCCCTGTAACGTAGATCTACTCCTAGTTATCACATAGAGGATCTACTTTTACACATTGTCTTAAACTGATCTTTTGTACCTCTGTACCTTTGTACTGTCTGGCTTACCATATGCTATTCCAATCCTCTAGCTGATGAACTTCAGCAAGATTGGTACCTTCATTATCATATGGCCTCTGCTATCTTTGTTGTGAACTGAGAACTGCATAGTCGCAACTGTCATACGCTACTCGTCACAACCTGACATTTCTGTGTCCTTTAGTCTCGACCTATCTCTCATAACGTCGCGACCTGGACTCCTTTCAGCCATAATATAAGTTTTAACGCTTAAGGGTTTGACTAACCCTAACTATCTTGTATATGTTTTCTCTACTTCCTACTTTTAAAACCTGTAATCATACTCATTCTTATACAAAGGCAACATACTAGGTATAGGGTAGCTCAATAGTGTGCATACTGGACAATCCAATCCAATCATATTCAGGATTTATCCATTCATTAGCCAGTGGAAACAGAACACACATAAACTCGTACCTTAACTTGGCGCTAGAGACTTTCTTATCTTGTTGCCAGTCAGGGCATATACTCTTCCCTGAGTAGGGTATCTTTCGCCTGCTGTGTTCTGTGGACACTCCCTGGCATAATGTCTAGGCTCTCCACACCTATAGCATCACCCTTGACCTACTAGACAAGGCCTCGTACCATGGTCTCGACCACAGTTCCTACATACATTAGGCCTTGGTTGCCTACTAACTTCTCTTGGCCCACTACCTGGCCTATTTCCCTGTCTCTTATTGACTTCTGACCCATATGCTGGCCTATTTCTCTTCTTATTGTTCCCTCTTAGGGAACCTAGAGGCATCGTTTTCAATGGTACTAATGTAGCAGGCTCACTCTTTTTTGGGTATTTCACATTCTTCTATGTGATCCTGCATACCTCTACTGCTTCATTAACCTTCGTATCTGTCTAGGAAAAACCTTTTCCTTTACTGTAGGGTTTAGTCCACGAGTTAACTTCTCAGTGGTCCATCTTTCATCATTCATACAGTTTAGGTAAGTGGAATATCGTGAAAGACGAATGAACCTAGCAAAATAATCATCAAAGGGTTCTTGCTCACCCTGCTTTAATATTAAGAATTTTGCTTCATGTTCATCCCTTACTGACTGCGGAAAATATTTCTCGTTGAACTGCTCAAGAAATGTTTCCCATGTAAGTGGAATATTTCTTGAGTGTAGAATCACTTTTGTATTCCTTCACCACCTATCTGCATCTTTTTCTAGCTTGTAAACTGCCAGCTGGGCCTTTCTTTCAGTGGGACATTCTAAAATCTTAAAGATTTTCTCTAACTGGCTAACCCAATCCTCACCTACTTGGGTGTCAAAAGTCCCTTCAAACATGGGTGGTTTAAACTTATGGAATCGTTTCATCCATATTTGCAGACTTTCCTGGTTATTGTTATTTCCTATAGACCCCTGATGTCTATTCATTCCAGTCTGCCCATGATTTGGCTGAGGTTCAGGTTCTACATTATTCCCTGGTACTACCTCCTTCTCAGACTGCTGTAAGCTAGCAACTCCAGCAGCAACCGCCGTAGCGATAGCAGAATCTCGTTCTTGATCTTGGCGAGTCTGGGTTGTCCGCATCTCATCTATTGCATGTTGTTGCTGTTCTAGCCTATCTAGAATAACTTGCATAGGGTCTATCTGATTATTAGTACCCTCATCCCGAGGCTCTACTACTTCGGGTCTAACCGTTCTTCTTGTATTAACCATGACTTCCACTTCTTTTTCTAGAATTGGGAAATCCAGTCATATATATGCACAACAATATATGCACACATGTAAAACATTTAGGATAACCCATACCAAATACCACACATCCTAACTATTTCAGAGCATCACTGAGCCAGAACCTTCTGTTCTGTGCCAGAATCTTATGCTCCGAACCAGAGCCCTTTCTGGTCTATGCCAGAACCTTCTGCTCTGATACCAAAATGAAACATCCTTACTTTTGTATGTCTTAGGGACCATTTGGTAGCATTTAGAACCACTTTCAAGGTCATTGAAGTCCAATTTCTCAATCTGGAGTTTTACTCTTATCGAGTACTGTTCACTGTGTAAATTCCAAATGAGTGACCTGACTTCGAAAAATCATAACTAATTCTAGAAAAATCAAAATGAAGTGGTTCCAATTGATACTTAAATATAACTCAATTATATTTCAGGGAAAAATAACTCGTTTACCATTCATTGACTGAGTCAACATCAGTCAACGTTAAAACTTTACTGTTCATCCAACATTTTTCTCCTGAATCCAGCATTCTGGTCCCAACTTTGATAATTTATATCTCCTTGTGTAGACATCCAAATAAGTCATACTATATATCAAAACGAAGCTTGGTATGTCTACTATTTACCTTAAAAATATCATATATTTATTCATCAATTTACTATTTTTAATTATTTATCAAATATCATCTTGTCACCACGTATTACTGTTCACAGTGGCAATTTTCAGCATTCAACTTTGCAAACATATGCATACATCCATCATATATCAGTCAAACATGCGAAACAATACTTATTATTAATTAATAAGTTGTTTTACATCTGGGTATGTACAAAATTTTCCATATCTCTATTACATCTTTTCCTGCCTGAAATCCGGCAGCATAACCGCTACGCTTCATCTTCAGAAAGTAACTGATCTTGTACCGATTCGATAATTCCCGTGAGAACTACCATTCTACGTAAGTACCCAGGAAAGACTGGATGAACTGGCTAGGTCCACTCACTTCCAGCCTCCTTAGACAGTACCTACGTACACAGTACGTATCAGTCCCATTCTCTATTATTGCCATCTTGTCGTAATTTCGGCAGCATAACGGCGTTTCTTAAAATTCCCAAAATTCACTTTGACATAACCTCCCCTGTAATGATTTACTTATTGGGATGAGATTCGGGGGAATCTCAGTAGCAACAATCATAACAATATATGTAATGCAGAGTGACGGTGCTTGCTTGTGATTGTGTACAGATAAGTATGCTGTGTGCTTCCATGCTTAATAACATATGATCATAGAATTACAGCAGAGCTTCAGACATAACATATAAGACAACAATCCAACCAAACAATAGCACAACAATTCACAAAGTCATTACATAAAAGCTAGGATTAGTTACTACCTCATGTTAGAAATCGTGCCCTAGGGGCCAATCATTGTCTTATGAACATTATTGATTTATGAATTTATTAATTGAGTTATCATATTATTTGCATGTTTACTATGATGACCATCCTTGGATAATTCATGATATTATCCTAAATGTCCCTGGTCGATCATCTATGTGGGAGCACAGATGAAATAAGACCAGTATGACTTTGAAGATGTATAGAGATATAAATCAAAGTCATAAGCACATGTAAGAGTACAGGGTGTTGGACCGACCCGCTATGAGAGAACTGCATGGGTAACGTCATAAGCTTCTCTCATATACAAACCATGTCAATATGCCCTTTGACCTGAGATCATCATGGATTCCTACATGACAAAACGCTCAGCTTTGACCTAGTCAAAAGTCACTTTTGACCGAGTGATCATAAAGACTATGTTCGGGCTTAGTGGTTTTTCATGCGGAGGAATGTGAATGGTCAAGATGGAATTTGTCCCTCATATTCGTGGAGAGATATTACTGGGCCCCTCGATGAGTGAGTCTGAGAAATGTATGGCCATACTGTAATGGAAAGGTAGTTCCATTTCTATAGTCAGACTACTCAGGGATCGAGAAAGTAACGGTCGGGAATAGGAGGATGACATTATCCATGCCTCATCCATGACCAAAATATCGCGTGACAGAAGGGACATGATATGGTTGTATAAAAGGTTACATCGTTTATCGATTCTCATATGATTTGGGTAGTTGTTATGTCTTGCTAGAGACCGCTTGCGACTTGTGGGCTAGTATAGCAAATGGCCCACTGCCAACTTCATATGGGCCTACAGGGTCGCACACAAAATAGCCCAACACGAGCTATGATGTCCAGATTCATTGAATCTAAGACATGTCCAGATTCAATGAAAGATCCAGGTGAATGTATATATATTTATTTATATTCGTATATATATAAATTCGTATATATATATATATATTATATATATGAGATATATGAGATTTAATTTATAAGGATAAATTAAATCCCTATCACGTTTGAATTCGAAATTCAAATTGATAGGATATCTCATATAAGAGATATTTATAAGATTTAATTTATAAGGATAAATTAAATCTCTATCACGTTTGAAATTCGAAATTCAAATTGATAGGATATCTCATATAAGAGATATTTATAAGATTTAATTTATAAGGATAAATTAAATCTCTATCACGTTTGAAATTCGAAATTCAAATTGATAGGATATCTCATATAAGAGATATTTATAAGATTTAATTTATAAGGATAAATTAAATCTCTATCACGTTTGAAATTCGAAATTTAAATTGATAGGATATCTCAAATTTGATTTATGGGAATAAATCAAATATAACTCAGTCTCATCTTTATTTAAAGTTAAATAAATAAGTAATTAAATCTGTGGGACGGATTTAATATTATTTTATTTAATTAGTTTCTTATAAAATTATACAATATATGATATTGTATCAATTTGGAATTAATATAAGATTAACTCCAAAATCCAATTAGGTCAAGTGGAAAAACGCATAGCATCCTCTATATCTGATTGGAGGAGCTACGTTTGAAAATAACACAGAACACAAAAGGCCGAACGGAATCTGCAAAAGGTTTGCAGACAAGAAACTGCCGAAATAGAGACGGAGACTTGTGAAAGCCTTGGAGGGACAGGAGACGCTAGCACGTCGTTCGTGGTTGGAACGCTGTTCGTGTGGATACCAGTAGAGGAAGCCGACCTGAGGCGTCGACTTCTTGTGATCGGAAAGAGACCACCGTCCGCGGAGAGAATCTGTGAAGGTCGCTGAGGAACACTCCATCGATTTCTTGCGATCAGAAAGAGATCACCACCCACGTAGAGAAGCTGTGAAATTCGCTGAGCAACACTAAGGGTAATGATTCTTTCCACTTGACTTAAACACATACGGTAGATCCTGGCAAGGAATGGAAAATTTTTAAAGTTTATTTCCGCTGCGTGTCTTCCAATTCCTTACAGTGGTATCAGAGGCATGCTGTTTTGTGTTTAAGTTAGGCTTGATTTGTGATTTATATGATATATGTTAGTAGTAGCCGATCATATAATAAGCGTTGTATGTGTGACATATAAGGAATCCTTGTTGTGTATGACATAAAAGGAATCTAAAAGGAAATTGAAATCGGTGGTGATGCTTTTTGATTTGATCAATCCGCATAGATGGGGTCTAAGAAAACCGAATTCGAATTTGTGATTATTTGTGAAAACCGAATTCAGATTCGTGATTATTTATGAAACAAAAACAAAAAAAAAAAAATTTCTTCCGGGGCGCTGCCCCAGAGACCCCGCCCGCTAACCGGCTAGCGGGACAGCCGCCCGCTAACCGGCTAGCGGGACCGCCGTAGCTACCTGTTCGTAGCGCAACATAACCGTAACAAATGTTACTTTGTAAATGTTTTTTGCCCTTCGATTAGATCTGAATATTGATTCTTGAATGTTTGGGTATGGTGAACAATATGGCTCTAGATTGCAAGTGTTGTAATTTTTACAAATACGGCCTGCGTGTCGTGCCTTCCTCTATATACTCTCAATGTACCTTCTCCTCTCATCTCACTCCCCTCGAATGTTAAAAGAGGTTTCTATATGTAATTTCTCTTTTCTTACTAGAGAGCTCCTCTCATTGGCTTGAGGGGACTTAGGATAGGTGAGCCATATTGTATCACGTTTGAATTATGCATCTTATGATTAGATCAGCACATGCATATTACTTGTATGAGTTACAAACTGGGATACATGCATCCTCATAAAAACAGATAGTTAATTAAGCCCTCTAAAAGAAATCTTAAGTCATAATGCTGTCAATTTATGAACACTTGTCAAAACCTTGATCGCTCAATTGTGGACTCCACCAAAGTGGGTGCTTTTGAGTTATCTTGGGGAGATAAGCAAAGAGTAATGGTGCTACTCTCATAGGTTCATTATTGTTTGACTTAATTGAGATTAACAAAACGGTTTTGGATCTCAAGGCATTAGATGGGATTAGAACATGCCAGATCATATGATGATAGGATCCCATGAATATCTAAGAGTTACATTTGATGTAATTGGTAAAGGTGTTACCTACCTAAATAACTTAATCTAAGCGTCCTGCCAAAGCGGACTTAAGTTTGAGCCAAATATGGATCTTAGCCCACTAACTATTGCATTGAGGGTTGTTTATTTAGTGGGAGATTACTAATTACATTGCATATTTTAATTGTAGAATCATGACGACTAGTAATACTGCTACATTATCGCTGCGATCTGTCCTTGAGAAGGACAAACTCAATGGGACAAACTTTCTTGACTGGTTTAGGAACTTGAGAATTGTTCTCAAGCAGGAAAGAAAGGCGCATGTCCTAGATCAACCCATTCCTGAGGAGCCAGCCGCCAATGCTCCCAGAGCTCATAGAGATGCTTATATGAAGCATAAGGAAGACTCTGTCGATGTGGGATGCTTGATGCTAGCCACCATGGTTCCGGAGCTCCAAAGAGATCTGGAACACATGGAGGCTTATGAGATGATTGTGCATCTCAAGGAAATGTTCCAGCAACAGGCAAGGCAAGAGAGGTATGAGACCACTAAGGCCTTACATTCCTGCAAGATGGCTGAAGGTGCATCAGTCAGTGCTCATGTCTTAAAGATGAAAGGGTACATTGATCACCTTGAACGGCTTGGATTTCCCATGAGCCAGGAGTTAGCTACAGATTTGATCTTAAACTCACTCCCGGAAAGTTATGACCAGTTTGTTATGAACTACAACATGAACAACATGGAGAAATCTATTTCTGAACTGCATGGGATGCTTAAAACTGCTGAGCCGAGTCTTAAGAAGAAACCCAGTAGTGTTTTGATGGTTCAGAAAGGAAAGGGTACGAAAAAGAAAGGCAAAGGCAAGGGGAAGGGTCATGGCTCATCAGGTAAGACCAAAGAGTCAGGCAAGCCCGAAACCAAGCCTGCACCAAAGAAGGCAAAGCCTCCGAAGGAAGGAGTCTGCTTCTTCTGCAATGAACCGGGTCATTGGAAGAGGAATTGCAAACTCTACCTCGAAGATCTGAAAAAGAACAAGAAGGATAGCGGGGCTATCGCTTCAGGTATTTATGTTATAGACATTCATCTTTCTACTTCCACCTCATGGGTATTAGATACTGCATGTGGTTCTCACATTTGTACGAATGTGCAGGGACTAAAGGACAGTAGGAAGTTGAAAAGGGGTGAAGTTGACCTACGAGTTGGAAACAGAGCAAGGGTTGCTGCGTTAGCTGTAGGCACTTATGAATTAGTTCTGCCCACTGGGCTTTTGTTAGTTTTGAACAATTGCTATTATGTTCCTGCTTTAAGTAGTAACATTGTTTCACTTTCTTATTTGGATAAGGAAGGTTTCACTTCCATTGCTGGGAATAGTAGATGTTCTATTTATCGTAATGATGTTTTATATGCTCATGGTGATTTGCATGTTGATCATTACATATTAAATTTGGAACAACCCAATCATGGAAATATCTATAACATAACCGCCAAAAGGGTCAAACCAAACGATTTGAATCCCACATACCTCTGGCACTGTCGTCTGGGCCACATAAATGAGAAACGCATTTCCAAACTCCATCAAGATGGATTTCTAAACTCATTTGATTTTGAATCATATGACACTTGCGAGTCTTGCTTGTTAGGAAAGATGACAAAGTCACCTTTCACTGGGCACAGTGAGAGGGCCACTGATTTATTGGGCCTCATACATACAGATGTGTGTGGACCGATGAACACAAATGCCAGAGGAGGTTATTCGTACTTTATAACATTCATAGATGATTTCAGCAGATATGGGTACATCTATCTAATGAAACATAAATCTGAATCTTTTGAAAAGTTCAAGATATTTCAAAATGAAGTACAAAACCAGCTTGGCAAAACAATTAAAGCCCTTCGATCTGATCGGGGTGGTGAATATTTGAGCCAAGAGTTCATAGATCATCTTAGGAATTGTGGGACACTCTCACAATTGACTCCTCCAGGGACACCACAATGGAATGGCGTTTCTGAACGGAGAAATCGAACACTATTAGATATGGTTCGATCCATGATGAGTCGAACAGATCTTCCGCCCTCCTTTTGGGGCTATGCCCTAGAGACAGCTGCGTTCACACTCAATCGTGTTCCATCTAAGGCAATCGAAAAGACTCCGTATGAGATATGGACTGGGAGGACGCCTAGTTTGTCTTTCCTCAAGATTTGGGGATGCGAGGTCTATGTTAAGCAACAAGCCTCAGACAAATTAGCGCCCAAATCCTCAAAATGCCTTTTTGTGGGATATCCTAAGGAAACCAAGGGATATTACGTCTACAACCCTGCTGATAACAAAGTGTTTGTTGTCAGAAATGGTATCTTTCTTGAACGAGAATTTATCTCTAAAAGAACCAGTGGGAGTAAGGTGCAACTCGAAGAAGTTCGAGAGCTACAAGACACCACAGAACTGCAGATGGAAAATAGAGAAGACTCACAACAAGTTGTTGAGACTCCTCAAGTCACGCAAGGTCCACGAAAGTCTAATAGGACACGACTTCAGCCTCAGAGATATGGATTTCTGATTTCTGATAGTCGTGATGTGTTGCTCATTGAGCATAATGAGCCGACTACCTATCGAGAAGCTATAGTGGGACCAAACTCCGAAAAATGGCTTAGTGCCATGAAGTCTGAGATGCAATCCATGTACGACAATAAGGTTTGGACCTTAGTCGACCCGCCTGAAGGTGTAAAAACCGTCGGGTGCAAGTGGGTTTTCAAAGAGAAAACTGACATGGATGGCAATGTAAATGTCTTCAAGGCACGACTGGTTGCAAAAGGTTTTACTCAAACTCATGGTGTGGACTATGATGAGACCTTTTCCCCAGTAGCAATGGCCAAATCAATCAGAATCCTCTTTGCTATTGCAGCATATTATGACTATGAAATATGGCAGATGGACGTCAAGACAGCCTTCCTTAATGGAAAGCTCCTTGAGGATGTGTACATGACACAACCTGAAGGGTTTGTGCGTTCCGAGGACTCTGGTAAAGTGTGCAAGCTTCAAAAGTCCATTTATGGACTAAAGCAAGCCTCTCGGAGTTGGAATCATCGTTTTGATGAAGTAATCAAAGAGTTTGGATTTCTTCAAAACATTGATGAACCTTGTGTGTACAAGAAGGTTAGTGGGAGCACAGTTGTGTTTTTGGTACTCTATGTCGATGACATCCTACTTATTGGGAATGACATTCCTACCTTGCAGATTGTCAAGTCTTGGTTAGGAAAGTCTTTCTCGATGAAAGACTTGGGTGAAGCCACCTACATCCTAGGAATCAGGATCTATAGAGATAGATCTAAAAGACTTCTAGGACTCAGTCAGAGTACATACATAGACAAAATACTGCATAGGTTCAGTATGCACGAATCAAAGAGGGGTTTCATACCCATGTCTCATGGTACTCACCTCAGCAAAGATCTGTGTCCTAGTACATCTGATCAGCGAGGTCGCATGAGTAAGGTTCCATATGCCTCGGCCATAGGATCTATCATGTACGCCATGTTATGTACTCGACCGGATGTCTCGTTTGCCTTAAGTATGACTAGCAGATACCAACAGGACCCTGGTGAGGGCCATTGGACTGCTGTCAAGAATATCCTTAAGTACTTAAGAAGGACTAAGGACTTATTCTTGGTCTATGGTGGATTGGATGATGAGCTCTGTGTAACTGGTTACACAGATGCGAGTTTCCAAACTGACCAGGACGACCAAAAATCGCAGTCTGGATACATATTCCTCCTCAATAATGGAGCAGTAAGCTGGAAGAGCTCTAAGCAGGGCACTGTAGCAGATTCTGCAACGGAAGCTGAGTATATAGCAGCATCTGATGCAGCTAAGGAAGCCGTTTGGATCAGGAAGTTCATCACAGAACTAGGGGTGATACCTACCATCTCAGATCCAATAACTTTGCTCTGTGACAATAGCGGTGCTATTGCACAGGCCAAAGAGCCTAGGTCACATCAAAGGACCAAGCATATACTCAGGCGATTTCATCTCATCAGAGAAATCAACGATAGAGGTGATATAAAAATATGCAAAGTAGCAGGAGAAGATAATGTTGCTGATCCTCTAACAAAGCCGCTTGTGCAGGCAAAGCATGAGCGTCATGTTAGGTCAATGGGAATTAGTCAAATTAATGATTGTACCTAGTGCAAGTGGGAGGTTGTTAGAAATCGTGCCCTAGGGGCCAATCATTGTCTTATGAACATTATTGATTTATGAATTTATTAATTGAGTTATCATATTATTTGCATGTTTACTATGATGACCATCCTTGGATAATTCATGATATTATCCTAAATGTCCCTGGTCGATCATCTATGTGGGAGCACAGATGAAATAAGACCAGTATGACTTTGAAGATGTATAGAGATATAAATCAAAGTCATAAGCACATGTAAGAGTACAGGGTGTTGGACCGACCCGCTATGAGAGAACTGCATGGGTAACGTCATAAGCTTCTCTCATATACAAACCATGTCAATATGCCCTTTGACCTGAGATCATCATGGATTCCTACATGACAAAACGCTCAGCTTTGACCTAGTCAAAAGTCACTTTTGACCGAGTGATCATAAAGACTATGTTCGGGCTTAGTGGTTTTTCATGCGGAGGAATGTGAATGGTCAAGATGGAATTTGTCCCTCATATTCGTGGAGAGATATTACTGGGCCCCTCGATGAGTGAGTCTGAGAAATGTATGGCCATACTGTAATGGAAAGGTAGTTCCATTTCTATAGTCAGACTACTCAGGGATCGAGAAAGTAACGGTCGGGAATAGGAGGATGACATTATCCATGCCTCATCCATGACCAAAATATCGCGTGACAGAAGGGACATGATATGGTTGTATAAAAGGTTACATCGTTTATCGATTCTCATATGATTTGGGTAGTTGTTATGTCTTGCTAGAGACCGCTTGCGACTTGTGGGCTAGTATAGCAAATGGCCCACTGCCAACTTCATATGGGCCTACAGGGTCGCACACAAAATAGCCCAACACGAGCTATGATGTCCAGATTCATTGAATCTAAGACATGTCCAGATTCAATGAAAGATCCAGGTGAATGTATATATATTTATTTATATTCGTATATATATAAATTCGTATATATATATATATATTATATATATGAGATATATGAGATTTAATTTATAAGGATAAATTAAATCCCTATCACGTTTGAATTCGAAATTCAAATTGATAGGATATCTCATATAAGAGATATTTATAAGATTTAATTTATAAGGATAAATTAAATCTCTATCACGTTTGAAATTCGAAATTCAAATTGATAGGATATCTCATATAAGAGATATTTATAAGATTTAATTTATAAGGATAAATTAAATCTCTATCACGTTTGAAATTCGAAATTCAAATTGATAGGATATCTCATATAAGAGATATTTATAAGATTTAATTTATAAGGATAAATTAAATCTCTATCACGTTTGAAATTCGAAATTTAAATTGATAGGATATCTCAAATTTGATTTATGGGAATAAATCAAATATAACTCAGTCTCATCTTTATTTAAAGTTAAATAAATAAGTAATTAAATCTGTGGGACGGATTTAATATTATTTTATTTAATTAGTTTCTTATAAAATTATACAATATATGATATTGTATCAATTTGGAATTAATATAAGATTAACTCCAAAATCCAATTAGGTCAAGTGGAAAAACGCATAGCATCCTCTATATCTGATTGGAGGAGCTACGTTTGAAAATAACACAGAACACAAAAGGCCGAACGGAATCTGCAAAAGGTTTGCAGACAAGAAACTGCCGAAATAGAGACGGAGACTTGTGAAAGCCTTGGAGGGACAGGAGACGCTAGCACGTCGTTCGTGGTTGGAACGCTGTTCGTGTGGATACCAGTAGAGGAAGCCGACCTGAGGCGTCGACTTCTTGTGATCGGAAAGAGACCACCGTCCGCGGAGAGAATCTGTGAAGGTCGCTGAGGAACACTCCATCGATTTCTTGCGATCAGAAAGAGATCACCACCCACGTAGAGAAGCTGTGAAATTCGCTGAGCAACACTAAGGGTAATGATTCTTTCCACTTGACTTAAACACATACGGTAGATCCTGGCAAGGAATGGAAAATTTTTAAAGTTTATTTCCGCTGCGTGTCTTCCAATTCCTTACACCTCAAAAGCTCAGCAGAACTCTACTATCTCTATTTTGCTTCCAGCTCCGCCAGAACTTCCTTTCTTTCTTTCTTCCTCTCACTTTCTCTCTCTAGCACCTCCTCCTCTCTCTAAAAGCCTCTTGGCCGCGCTGCATGAAACATCCTTCCTTAGACTCCTCAGAGTACACTTGCGGAAGCAATATTAGCTTGATTATATCTTAACTTAAGCCCAGAAATTTAAAATTTTACTCTAAAGTTCCTTATTCTGGACCTTTAATTTAAAAATTAATTTATCTCGTTCTGCACATCCAAATGAGGCTTATTACCTATCCACATAATGCCCCAGATGTGTACGACTGGGCTGCCAAATTTCATAGCCAAACTCCTTCGTTTACTAGGTCAAACTGAGGTCAAAACACAGCTACCTCAGGACCTGCGAATTTCTCTTTCAATTCATCATTCACAAATTGAACATGCCAAACAATATTTATTATTAAATAATAAAATGTCATACAACAAGGCATACATCAAATTCTCATATTTCTATTACATCTTTCCCTGTCTAAAATCCGGCAGCACAACCGCTACATTCCTTCTATAGAGAGTAACCGATCTTGTACCGATTCGGTAATTCCCGTAGGAACTACCATTCTACGTAAGTACCCAGGAAAGACTGGATGAACCGGCTAGGTCCACTCACTTCCAGCCTCCTTAGACAGCACCTACGTACACAGTACATATCAGTTCCTCTCTTTGTTCCTTCTTCGTTGCCAGAATTTCGGCAGCCTAACGGCGTCTCTTATAATTTCCGGATTTTATTTTGACAGAACCTCCCCTGTAATGTTATATATGGGAATGAGATTCGGGGGAATCTCAGTAGTAATAATCATAACAATATATGTAATGCAGAGTGACGGTGCTTGCTTGTGATTGTGTACAGATAAGTATGCTGCGTGCTTCCATATTCAATAACATATGATCATAGCATTGTAATAGAGCTTCAAGTGAAACATCCTCCTTTATATCTCTCAAAGTACTCTTGCTATAGCTCTCTTGAAGTGGATTATATATCTCTTGCCGAAAATCCTGGTAGAAAATAACTGTACTGATTCGGTAATTCCCCATGAGAACTAACATTCTACGCAAGTACCCAGGAAAGACTGGATGAACCGGCTAGGTCCACTCACTTCCAGCCTCCTTAGACAGCACCTACGTACACAGTACTTTGTATAGTCTACCAGCACAACAGTATTTTCTAACAAATATCTTTAAGTCTTAACCTTAAAACCTTGACCTTAATTTTTAACTTTAACCTTACTCAATTGGAACTATTGAAATACCTCTTAACCTCAAAAACATGAATTTCCAAGTGTTGGGCTTACGGTTACTGTTCACTGCCACTATTCACTGGGTAATTCCAGATTACAACCTGAACTTTGGAAATTCATAACTAAATCTAGAAAAATAATTTTAAGGTGATTCCAATTTCTAATGAAAGCTATTTCATTTAAATTTGATATAAAAATATAAAAATGAGATCTTCTTGTCCATATCAAATCAGTTTATTCGTTGAACTTTACTGTTCATTTGGTAAATCTGGAAATTCCAGTTTCTTTGCCCCATTTTCAAAAATTCATTTCTCCTTGTATACTTATCCAATTGAGTTGAATTACATATGGATTTAAAGCTCCACATGTCTACTTTAATATCTAAAAATTTCGAGGAAAACATCATTCGTTTACTATATGAAATTAGCGCATGAACCTCACTGCCTCTGAGTAGTCGTTTTACCTTATTCCAGATTTCAACTCCTAATCTTGAAAAATCATAACAATTCGAGTTCTTCACCAAATGATGCGTTCTTGGTGTCCATTTAAATATCTAGATCTTAGCTATGTTCATGCCAAATTTTATATGAAAACTCATCATATAAGTCAATCAAAATACCGATGGAAGTACACTACCTCAGATTGGATTTATGAGTAGCATGCATCATACAAACCAAAACATCATCTTGTATTTAAAGTGCACACTTTTTAAATTATGTACAGTCATCCATCAACATTTACCCTCTTGCCTTGAGAAGATCCAGCACCTAGAGCATGTTTAATTATATGGAAGGAATGAGATTTCATTGAAATCCCAATAGCAAGTAATATAAACTATAAGGTTATGCATGTTTGATTGAATGCCTAACATGTTATCATGCAATGGGAGCTAATTCATGCTTATACATAAGCAATTCTAATATGCATATTGTCATGACATATATTGCAAGGAGTATCACATACTCATATCACATCATCATCATCATCACACAACATTCCATGCTCAACCAAACCTTCATGCATAACAAGTAAGCAAAACAATCAAAGCACATAAGTTTATAGTTAGATATTCTTGCTACCTCTTGTAGATCCTTGTTCCTTTCCTTCTTGTAATGGTCTTTCCTTGCCACAAATGTCAAAACCTAGGCATTACAAGATAATTACCAAATTATAACTCCATTCCAAACAAAATCCAAGTCTAGTTTCAATAAGCTCCCTTTTTCCAAAAATTCCCATTTTGGTTCCAATGCTTCCCATACTTGTTCCTCCACTTTACCCCTTACTTGCTCCCATTTTGGTAAAGTGAAGAGCATCAACTCACCTTACTTGCTCTTTCAAGACCCTTGCTTCTTCCTTGCTTTCTTCCACTTTCTTTCTCTAGAACTCACTTCTCTCTCTAAAGGAGCTCTTGGGTGTGAAGAATGAATGGAAAGGGGGGGTATTTATAGCAAAAGTCATGTGCCATTTGAAGGCCAAGATCACTTTGGAAACTATTTGATCTAATGGTTAAAGGTTTGATCTTGGAATGTCTTTTCACTTTTCACTCAAGACCTTACCACCATGACATCACTAGCATGGCCTCTCTTGGTACACCTAACCCTTCCTCTTTTTGGGTGCCATTTTGAAGTCCTTGTGGGTCCCACCATGTGCAACACCTAATTCTTACTTTATTCTCTTTTTCTTTCTTTTCAAAAATCCATAAATTATTCATTATTGGACTTGGGCTCCAAGATAACTTTTGGGCCTTATTGGGCTGGCCTAGGACGAAATGTTGGGCCTCTTTTAGGTCCAATAGCTAATTGGCACAAATCCCAATGTACTTTCCTCATACCGATATCCGTAAATTATCCTGATCTTAGAATAAATGCTAAACACCTCCTTTAATTGTTCTAACATTTTTAGAAATTCATTCTAATATAAAATGAATTCTCTACAAAGTTTCATAATTTTCTGAGACCCAGAAGTCCTGTTAAAAATTACATATGTTTCCTTTAACCCTTTATCGTTGTCCTTTTTCACCGTAAATTTCATAATTAATTCTACAGGACTCCTTTTTGACTTCTGTCAACTCCATAAATTCTCATATTAATTATAATAATTTACTATCAAATTTCCTCTTATATCCATCCATTGTGTGAAATGACCAAAATGCCCTCCATTTACTTCTAGTTTCTTAGGGCATCACAGTGGCATTTTCGTAATTTTGCACTTTGGCTCTTAGACTTTCTTCCTCTTCCAATTAATCATTTTCTTTACATAAATATGGCCACACATTTTCATAAAAATCTCATATATTTTATCCAACCTGTACATACAACTTAGTACAGAAATTTTAGGATGTTACATTTCTCTCCCCCTTAAAATAAATTTCGTCCTCGAAATTTACTTAGTACCTTAGTCAACAATCTTAAATGTACATCCTCTTTAAATCTCTTTCTGCTTTATGACTAAGAATTGGGGTATCCATCTCTTATCTTTTATCTTATTATCTAGCAGAGTACTTTCAATATCTGCTTCATGTCCTTGCTTGAGAGAGAATTTTTCATATCATTAGATGTTCTCATCATCGTTAATCACTTAACATCATACAGAGAGAGGACTTATGTAACTAGCCATTCTTTACTTTTGCTACTAAATAGGAGCACATACTCTATCATGCATAATGCCTGGCCCTCAAATTGCAGGACTGCATACCTGCTCATAAATGTGAAGCTCTAACATCAGAGCTCAAGCATATTTACAAACATAACATAATGCCTGGCATTTTATACAAGGAGTGAAAGCTCTCATCTCTATCTCTAGCATAACATTCGTCATCTTATCCCTTTTTCAATAAGGGGCCTCTCTATTTGGTCAAAAAAATGCACATTTCTCATTGCGTTCCACCTTACACAGTTATCATAGTGTATCTCATTACATACTTCTTATGCTGTATCATAGCATATCTAGCCAGGTCTGGCTATATCATGGCGTATCTTACTCCTTAACATCTTGGTGTAACTCCGGGGTCTATCTTACTTTAACTTTCCACTTTTCTTACCTTGTCCATCTATACCAACTTCTGTGACAACTGGACCCTTTTTCATTACTCTTTCTTAGACTACTCATGCCTAAATATCTTTCTGGATGAAGGCTACATTACTCTGCTAAGCCTTAGCATTCTCTATCTCATAGAACTACTGGGTTCTATCTTTACTTTATACCTTCTTCTCTAGGTCTCTCTAGCCTTTTAATCTTTTTATCCTCATCTGGAGGATTTATCTGCTCATACTTTTCTGTTCTCAAAACATATGGGGTTCTCTTCTTTGTTTCTCAGGCAAACTTCTATAAAACTTTTAAATATCAGCACTCAGACTTTAACTTGGACTCCGTCTTTGTTTAAAGAAAACTAAGTTCAGTCTGTATAATATAGGCTATCTGAGGAAAATCATTATAAATAATTTTTCTGGATGAGTTTATCAACTAGTGAAGCTTCCTTACCTTAACTTCGTCTTTGGCATTCATCTTCCCAAAGAGATACTACATTGTACTCATATCTCATGGCTCATTACTTTCCTTAGGCTAGGTCTAACTGCGACCTCAGGATCTAACTGCGATCAACCGTCAGCCTCTTTAGAATCTAACTGCGACTCTGGAATTGTTAGGATCTAACTGCGACCCTGGAGCCATGCTAGGATCTAACTGTGACCCTCCAGAATCTAACTGCGATTCTGTATATCTCCCGAAGATCTTAAACCAACAGACTAAGTTATAGGGTTCACCGCTTCTACTTGTTGATAACTCAATAAAAATTTAAAAATATTACGTTCAGTAGCCCATATTATTTCCCAAGACTTTACTTACTTCCTCTCTTACTCAAGAGTTCCTTCTCATCTTTCTCTTACTGTGGCTTACCATGCCTTGTGCAATCATGGTTTAACCACCTGCCATTGCATTCTGCTGCTATGGCCTCATCATAACTTCTCATGTAAACCTGTGCTCTAACTGTGAGCCATTTGAACTATGCTCTAACTGCGAGCAAACTATATTAGATCCAACTCTTATCTGAATAGTGATCTGTACTCATCTGAATCTAGTCTCTATCTCAGAGTCATCTGTTTCAAATCTAACTCTTTCTGTATACCATTCCTTTTAATAGAAATGGTTCTGAGTACTGCATTCGCAAGCCTATAGAAAAACCTGAATCACCCCAATCATAAATCATATCAGCATATCATATCATAACTTATCGTCCCATAAACTGAGACTATCTATCATCCTCAATACATTCCTTATTGCATATCATATGATATGGGAGCAACATAATTTTCTCATAACTTCCTCACCATATATACTCTACCTTGCATATACTATGAAATGGGAGTATTCATCATAGCATACTCTAACATGCATGTCATTATATGACAACTGCAAGGAGATGCAACTATTCATCATAATTTGCTCAACCATCCATCAGACATTGTAATATACTAAGTAAGCCTCAAAACATATTTCCTTTATCATATTGCCTATCATATCCTGATAATTCATCCTGAAATATCTATCTATTTCACTTAGGCTGCCATGCTACCCTCTTATCAGGGTATAGACTCGACCTTTCTATCGAATAGGGGAGTTACTTTATCTTTCGAATCGTGGCTATCTTTCTTTTCTAATCTTGCTTACAACTACCGCTCTATTGAACTTCTGTGACTACCTGAGAAAATTTTTTTCGTTATAACACGGAATTCAACCTATTGACTGACTTCTTAGTCATTCAACTCTCATTGCTCATGTGGATAAACTCGGCTACATATTTCATCAAAGGGTTCCTCTTTCTCTTTTTAACCCTTAGCCTCACGCTTATCTCTATTTAACTTAGAGGAATACTTTTCATAATCTTACCCAAGAATTACTTCTCAGGTGAGCGGAATAGTCTCCATTTCTCTGGAGTAACATTGGTGTCTTACTACTATCTCTTAACTCTTTTCGCGCGTATACATCAGTCTCAGTCTACTCTTGACCGGACTATGGTTTATTCCTGGTCTTTTTCTTGATCCTGACCAACTTAGATCATATAAATCTCATTCATCATCCAGCACCATTACTTGTGTTCTCTAATAGCCCAGCACCCTTCCACATAGATATTGTCCGCTTTCCCCTTAGGCAGGCTGAAACATCCTCCCTTACACTCTTCAGAGTACACTTGCGGAAGCAATATTAGCTTGATTATATCTTAACTTAAGCCCAGAAATTCAAAATTTTACTCTTAAGTTCTTTATTCTGGATATTTAATTTGAAAATTAATTAATCTCATTCTACACATCCAAACAAGGCTTATTACCTATCCACGTAATGCCCCAGATGTGTACGACTAGCCTGCCAAATTTCATAGCCAAACTCCTTTGTTTACTAGGTCAAACTGAGGTCAAAATACTGCTACCTCAAGACCTACGAATTTCTCCCTTAATTCCCCATTTACAAATTGAACATGCTAAACAATATTTATTATTAAATAATAAAATGTCATACAACAAGGCATACAGCAAATTCTCATATTTCTATTACATCTTCTCCTGTCTAAAATTCGGCAGCATAACTGCTACATTCCTTCTGTAGAAAGTAACTGATCTTGTACCGATTCGGTAATTTTCGTAGGAGCTACCATTCTACGTAAGTACCCAGGAAAGACTGGATGAACCGGCTAGGTCCACTCACTTCCAGCCTCCTTAGACAGCACCTACGTACACAGTACGTATCAGTTCCTTTCTTTGTCCTTGCTCTGTTGCCAGAATTTCGGCAGCCTAACGGCGTCTCTTAAAATTTCCAGATTTTATTTTGACCGAATCTCCCCTGTAATGTTATATATGGGAATGAGATTCGGGGGAATCTCAGTAGTAATAATCATAACAATATATGTAATGCAGAGTGAAGGTGCTTGCTTGTGATTGTGTATAGATAAGTATGCTGCGTGCTTCCATATTCAATAACATATGATCATAGCATTGTAATAGAGCTTCAAGCATAACATATAAGACAACAATCCAACCAAACAATAGCATAACAAATCACAAAGACATTACATAAGAGCTAGGATTAGTTACTACCTCAAAAGCAGAACTCCAGAACTTCTATACTGCTTCCAACTCCACCAGAACTTCCTTTCTTTCTTTCTTTCTCCTTCTCTCTCTTCTTTCTCTCTCTTTTCTTGCCAAAAATGTGGGATGCATAAAATGGGAGGGGAAGGGGGTATTTATAGCTTTAATGGATGGCATTTCTGTAATTTTGAAGCCATCTGAACATGTGGTCCTGGTTTTTCCTGGATTTTCCTATTTTTCTTTATTCCTTTTTACTGCATCATGCATGACATCATCCAGGACACCTCACCGGGACACCTCATCGCCACATTCTTCACATGTCACAATTCCTGGATACCTCATCAGCTGACTCAGTAGTTCAGTCCAATCCAGTACCGGTCCAGAGTCTTGCACTGTAATACGTGTCCTCAACTTTTCTTCTGCCTCTAAGGTTGCGCCATGTGGCACCTGGAAGGGACCTTTCACTCCTTCCAATGCTATCCAGATAAGTCCCAGACTTTATCTGATCACCTCCTCGGTTATCGTGCCGACCGAGTAACTTTACTTTATTGAAACAGCATTAAAATAGTATTTTAATGCCACTTTTTCCCACATACTTCATGGGCTACGTTTTTGGGCTCTGGGAACATCATCTTGGGTCTCTGATCCAGCCCAAGTACTCTGATGGCTCGATTCCCAAGAAACATCCCTCGACAAATTACCAAAATACCCCCGGTGCCCTTTCTTGCACTATTTTAACCCTAAGGGTAAAATCGTCATTTCACACCCTTATGTACTCTGTCAGGGCATATACTGACTCTAAGTAACTTTATCTGTATGTGCCCTAGCTTCTGGGCCTGTCCAGAATGACCAAAATACCCTCATTCATCTACTACCCCTTTAGTACAACACAGGGGCATTTTCGTAATTTCGCACTTTTCCGGGGTTCTGCCGGACACTGGCCCACCTATCAGTCCAAGGGTCTTACTGGGCCTTGTTGACGCCATTATTGGGCCTTTCAGGGTCCATTACCTTCATGGCACGTATTACGAGGAATCTCCCCCGTTAATGTTTATTGAATATTTAATCTATTTTTCACCGTTTATACACATATCCGGACACCGGCTCCTTCTGTCCGATACACTGGCCTGCGGTGTTCAGACATCCCTGTGAGTCATATCAGTCATCTGACTGAGGTCATCCGAACTCATTCAGTCCCTTTTCAAATACCGATAAATCTCCCTATCGGATACCCGGAGGCCTCACACTCCCGTCTGGATTTTCTAATTTGCGAATAACTTTTCCTACAGGCCTCGTATCGGTATTCTGGCAGTTTCCCGACATCCGCCCCATAAGGACGTATCATCCTGTATTTTCTCACCTAGATCTGAAATCTAGGATATCCGGTATAAATTTTTATAACTTTTGGACGATCAGTCCATTTCTGGCTATCTGGAGTCTTCAAAAATTCCTGTATTAAGCCAGATTACCGAGCGTCCCTTGCTCTCTCTACCGGTGAAATCTGGGACTGAAATGCTGTCGAACAGTCCAAACCACTTCCGGCCTGACTTTCTTTAATTACACTTTAGCCCCAAGGAACTTTTCTTCTTTTCATTTAAGTCCCTTTTTATTTGGCTAAAATTACACTTAAGGACCCCACCTTTTTGTCCTTAAACTTTCCATAATTCTTTCATACTCATAGAGACCCCGTATGCTCATTTCACGGTTCAGTGAAATGATCAGCATAATTTTCTCTATTTTCTGGCAAAATATGGTACTCATCGGCTACCAGCCCGATCTTTCCCATAATTACGATTTTGTCCCTGCATTTTCTTTCTGGCCTCATTACTCATCTTCTCATCCCTTATCTTAAGTTCTAGAAATTCTCTTTCAATAACTCATCCCTTAAACTCTTCGGGAGTCATCGTTAATTGAAAAGCTCGACAACCCGCCCATATCAGGTTATTTTACACAGGAGCCAGCCCATATCAAGCTTCCTGCAGAATTCCTAGGCTTAAGACTTAGGATATTCCCCACATTCCTCATTTTGAACCTAGGCGAACTGTCCCAATCTCCTAGACCAAAAATCGGGATGTTACACAGGCCCCAGGCCCACATGAGGTCACAGTTTTATTCTCCAGGCATATGAGGACTTTAACCCCTTAGGCACCCAAAACGTGTCCTTCGGGTATCATAGTACACAGCGGAAGATATTATCCCGACATGAGGCCACTGCCCCTTAGGCCAGGTTTTGTTCCCTAGCACTGCTTGCCTACCCCTTCGGGGCGCTTGGTGACAAGAGGCGCTTGGTGAGTACTGGAAACGCATCCTTGAGGGAGAGGTATCTACACCCTTATAAGGCATGCTTCATTCACCTCCACAACCGATGTGGGACTAATATCCTGTTTCAGGAACTTTGACTTTCGAGAACTTGAAGCCATATGTTAAGCTTATTTCTTACGCAAGCCTTATCCTAACTTTTGATTCTTTTATTCATCAAAGATTAACTGAACTAAATCTTTCCAAATGTAGATTTACTCTTGATAGTCACATAGAGGATCTACTTCTAAACATCATCTTAGACTAGCATGTATCTCTATTTCTCATACTGTTCCGCTTGCCTACATCATGTGCTAAACCTCTAACTGATAAACTTCAATGAGCCTGGAATCTTCATCCATCATCAGGTCCCTGCGTATCTTCATTGTGACCTGAGTATGAACTAGGTGCAACACATCCATGAACTTTAGTCGCGACTATCTCATTCTGCTTGTCATGACTGGATAGCTCTACATTCTTTAGTCACGACCTCGGGTCACCTTTCGTCATGGCCTAACTTCTCGAGGACTTCTAGCTATGTTCCAAATTGTTTTACATCCGACCTGGATCTAACTTGCTTTAAACATTCCCTTATAATGTTCTTGTCTAGTCTTTACCCTAGTAATGGCCGATCCTTACACATCAGTTGTGAACCATTTGCCAAAAGCTCACTTAGCTTTACATGCCACGTAGGGTATATGCAATATCTAGCTCATGGTCATCTCATATCATGCTACTAACATGAAAGCTTAATTCAGGTTAATGCCCTCTATCACATCTCTGTTTATCATCCTTGCTACGGCATTGAGGAACAGCAGCTAAACTGACTGCTCTTGATTTTTTCTTCTTTCCATCCCTTAACCTAAACTAAGTAGTTCACTTCCCACAGCCTTCTTGAGACTAGTATAGTCACATTGTCTGTCTTTCATAAAGAAGGATGGGATGGATTAGGGCTAGGAATATCCCTTTAATCTTTATCTATAACCTCATATATTCCTGGACTGCGATAATAGGAAGGGATGTCACAGATTGTAACTGGTTCTTAGGCTACTCATATCAAACTTATCCTCAAACTCTAGTAAAGGAGGAATAATATCTGGCCTACCTATAATCCAGTATCAGTACTCAGCTTCCTCAGCTGAAATCTGTCCTCTTATCGGAGGAATAGAGCTTATATCAGGTTAGAGAGCACTCTATCAAACTCATCCTGTACATAATTACTAGACCCATCATTATCTAGTGCAGCATTATCTGATGCATACACAACATCTGACTGAATTTCTCATAATTTCCAGACTATAAATTTGAGTCTATAAAAATATGCATGGGGTACCTTACTATAAACCTTCCTGATTGAGTCCCTTACGCTGTCATCTGAACTCTCTTCACTACCTAAAGAGTCAAAGTCTAGGTGTACTTCATCTTTATACAGCATTACAGGTTGGGGGTCTCACTGATTAACTAATATTTCAAGCTTAACTTTATGAATCCCCATGTCTGCTGCTGCAACATTTGCTCTGTGTTCTGTCGTTGCGACCAAAAGTCTTCTTTCATCGTGACTTATGACTTAACTTGTCGCAACTTGGACATCTGGCATCCTCACTGTAGTATCTGGTCACAACATGATACTTCTAGCTACTTTTATAGCTTCCTTAGTCATGAACTGATCAGCTTCTGTCTCTATCCATAGAGGAAACTGCTTCTTAAACATTATTCTGCTTAGTCCAGCCACATTGTGTTAATAAACACGAGACCTCGGCTGTATCGGCTGACTAAGATTAGCCCATCGTAATTATATCTTTTGTAAGATTATAAAGCTCCGGGTACAGCCTCATTCATATGGGTGTCACTGTTTTTTGTCCAAACCTTTCCAAGTAGTGAACACCATCCCTATATCATACTCTAGGGAGAGAACCATTCAAATTTCTCATTTGTCTAAGGGATCAGTCTAACTAAACCAGAGCATCACTGAGCTCTCAGCCAGAACCCTTTGTTCTATGCTAACTTTATTCTGTATTAACGCTATAAATCATCTGTTCAGAGCATTTCCTAAGCCAGAATCCTTTGCTCTGATACCAAAATGAAACATCCTCCTTTATATCTCTCAAAGTACTCTTGCTATAGCTCTCTTGAAGTGGATTATATTTCTCTTGCCGAAAATCCTGGTAGAAAATAACTGTACTGATTCGGTAATTCCCCATGAGAACTACCATTCTACTCAAGTACCCAGGAAAGACTGGATGAACCGGTTAGGTCCACTCACTTCCAGCCTCCTTAGACAGCACCTACGTACACAGTACTTTGTATAGTCTACCAGCACAACGGTATTTTCTAACAAATATCTTTAAGTCTTAACCTTAAAACCTTGACCTTAATTTTGAACTTTAACCTTACTCAATTGGAACTATTGAAATACCTCTTAACCTCAAAAACATGAATTTCCAAGTGTTGGGCTTACGGTTACTGTTCACTGCCACTATTCACTGGGTAATTCCAGATTACAACCTGAACTTTGGAAATTCATAACTAAATCTAGAAAAATCATTTTAAGGTGATTCCAATTTCTAATGAAATCTCTTTCATTTAAATTTGATATAAAAATATAAAAATGAGATCTTCTTGTCCAGATCAAATCAGTTTATTCGTTGAACTTTACTGTTCATTTGGTAAATCTGGAAATTCCAGTTTCTTTGCCCCATTTTAAAAAATTCATTTCTCCTCGTATACTTATCCAATTGAGTTGAATTACATATGGATTTAAATATCCATATGTATACTTTAATCTATAAAAATTTCGAGGAAAAACTCATTCGTTTACTATATGAAAGTAGCGCATGAACCTCACTGCCTCTGAGTAGTCGTTTTACCTTATTCCAGATTTCAACTCCTAAACTTGAAAAATCATAACAATTCGAGTTCTTAACCAAATGAGGCGTTCTTGGTGTCAATTTAAATCTATAGATCTTAGCTATGTTCATGCCAAATTTCATATGAAAACTCATCATATAAGTCAATCAAAATACCGATGGAAGTACACTACCTCAGATTGGATTTATGAGTAGCATGCATCATACAAACCAAAACATCATCTTGTATTTAAAGTGCACACTTTTTAAATTATGTACAGTCATCCATCAACATTTACCCTCTTGACTTGAGAAGATCCAGCACCTAGAGCATGTTTAATTATATGGAAGGAATGAGATTTCATTGAAATCCCAATAGCAAGTAATATAAACTATAAGGTTATGCATGTTTGATTGAATGCCTAACATGTTATCATGCAATGGGAGCTAATTCATGCTTATACATAAGCAATTCTAATATGCATATTGTCATGACATATATTGCAAGGAGTATCACATACTCATATCACATCATCATCATCATCACACAACATTCCATGCTCAACCAAACCTTCATGCATAATAAGTAAGCAAAACAATCAAAGCACATAAGTTTATAGTTAGATATTCTTGCTACCTCTTGTAGATCCTTGTTCCTTTCCTTCTTGTAATGGTCTTTCCTTGCCACAAATGTCAAAACCTAGGCATTACAAGATAATTACCAAATTATAACTCCATTCCAAACAAAATCCAAGTCTAGTTTCAATAAGCTCCCTTTTTCCAAAAATTCCCATTTTGGTTCCAATGCTTCCCATACTTGTTCCTCCACTTTACCCCCACACAAAATCTCATTTTAAGACCATTGGAAGCATCAAAATTATGAAATTCAAATCACTGTTCACGCGAGTGAACAGTACCCGTGAGGAATTTTCAACATTATAACCTTTAATTCCAATGGTTTCCAAGGTTCAAAACCTTTCCAATCCTACACAAAATCATCATATAAACTCAATGGAAGCATTAAATCATTGAAATTCCATTTTCTTCTATCATGAACAGTGCATGAACAGTGCAAACCGAAATGGTAAAGTGAAGAGCATCAACTCACCTTACTTGCTCTTTCAAGACCCTTGCTTCTTCCTTGCTTTCTTCCACTTTCTTTCTCTAGAACTCACTTCTCTCTCTAAAGGAGCTCTTGGGTGTGAAGAATGAATGGAAAGGGGGGTTATTTATAGCAAAAGTCATGTGCCATTTGAAGGCCAAGATCACTTTGGAAACTATTTGATCTAATGGTTAAAGGTTTGATCTTGGAATGTCTTTTCACTTTTCACTCAAGACCTTACCACCATGACATCACTAGCATGGCCTCTCTTGGTACACCTAACCCTTCCTCTTTTTGGGTGCCATTTTGAAGTCCTTGTGGGTCCCACCATGTGCAACACCTAATTCTTACTTTATTCTCTTTTTCTTTCTTTTCAAAAATCCATAAATTATTCATTATTGGACTTGGGCTCCAAGATAACTTTTGGGCCTTATTGGGCTGGCCTAGGACGAAATGTTGGGCCTCTTTTAGGTCCAATAGCTAATTGGCACAAATCCCAATGTACTTTCCTCATACCGATATCCGTAAATTATCCTGATCTTAGAATAAATGCTAAACACCTCCTTTAATTGTTCTAACATTTTTAGAAATTCATTCTAATATAAAATGAATTCTCTACAAAGTTTCATAATTTTCTGAGACCCAGAAGTCCTGTTAAAAATTACATATGTTTCCTTTAACCCTTTATCGGTGTCCTTTTTCACCGTAAATTTCATAATTAATTCTACAGGACTCCTTTTTGACTTCTGTCAACTCCATAAATTCTCATATTAATTATAATAATTTACTATCAAATTTCCTCTTATATCCATCCATTGTGTGAAATGACCAAAATGCCCTCCATTTACTTCTAGTTTCTTAGGGCATCACAGCGGCATTTTTGTAATTTTGCACTTTGGCTCTTAGACTTTCTTCCTCTTCCAATTAATCATTTTCTTTACATAAATATGGCCACATATTTTCATAAAAATCTCATATATTTTATTCAACCTGTACATACAACTTAGTACAGAAATTTTAGGATGTTACATCAAGCATAACATATAAGACAACAATCCAACCAAACAATAGTACAACAAATCACAAAGACATTACATAAGAGCTAGGATTAGTTACTACCTCAAAAGCAGAGCTTCAGAACTTCTCTACTGCTTCCAACTTCACCAGAACTTCCTTTCTTCTTTCTTTCTCCTTTTCTCTCTTCTTTCTCTCTCTTTTCTTGCCAAAACCGTGCATAATGAAGGCAAAGGGGGGTTATTTATAGTTTTGGTCAATGGCATTCTTGTAATTTTGAAGCCATCTGATCCTGTGGTCCTGGTTTTTCCGGAATTTCCTATTTTTCTTTTATTCCTTTTACTGCATCATGTATGACATCATCACCAGGCCACCTCATGGGACACCTCATCGCCACATTCTTCACATGTCACAATTCTTGGACACCTCATCAGCTGACTCAGCAGTTCCAGTCCAATCCAGTACCGGTCCAGAGTCTTGCACCATAATACGTGTCCTTAACTTTTCTTCTGCCTCTAAGATGACGCCATATGGCATCTGGAAGGGACCTTTCACGCCTTCCAATTCTATCTAGATAAGTCCCAGACTTTATCTGATCACCTCCTCGGTTATCGTGCCGACCGAGTAACTTTACTTTATGGAAACAGCATTAAAATAGTATTTTAATGCCACTTTTTCCCATATACTTCATGGGCTACGTTTTTGGGCTCTGGGAACATCATCTTGGGTCTCTGATCCAGCCCAAGTACTCTGATGGCATGATTCCCAAGAAACAGCCCTTTGCAAATTACCAAAATACCCCTGGGTGCCATTTCTTGCACTATTTTAACCCTAAGGGTAAAATCGTCATTTTACACCCTTCTGTACTCTATCAGGGCATATACTGACTCTAAGTAACTTTATCTGTATGTGCCCTGGCTTCTGGGCCTGTCCAGAATGACCAAAATGCCCTCATTCATCTCCTACCCCTTTAGTACAACACAGGGGCATTTTCGTAATTTCGCACTTTTCCGGGGTTCTGCCGGACACTGGCCCACCTATCAGTCCAAGTGTCTTACTGGGCCTTGTTGGCGCCATTATTGGGCCTCTCAGGATCCATTACCTTCATGGCACGCATTACGAGGAATCTTCCCCCGTTAATGTTTATTGAATATTTTATCTATTAATCACCGTCTATACCCATATCCGGACACCGGCTCCTTCTGTCCGATACACTGGTCTGCGGTGTTCAGACATCCCAGTGAGTCATATCAGTCATCTGACTGAGGTCATCCGAACTCATTCAGTCCCTTTTCAAATACTGATAAATTTCCCTATCGGATACCCGGAGGCCTCACACTCCCGTCTGGATTTTCTGATTTGTGAATAACTTTCTCTACAGGCCTCCTATCAGTATTCTGTCAGTTTCCTGACATCTGCCCCATAAGGACGCATCATCCTGTATTTTCTCACCTAGATCTGAAATCTAGGATATCCGGTATGAATTTCTATAACTTTTAGACGATCAGTCCATTTCTGGCTATCTGGAGTCTTCAAAAATTCCTGTATTAAGCCAGATTACCATGCGTCACTTGCTCTCTCTACCGGTGAAATCTGGGACTGAAATGCTTCCGGACAGTCCAAACCACTTCCGGCCTGATTTTCTTTAATTACACTTTAGCCCCAAGGAACTTTTCTTCTTTTCATTTAAGTCCCTTTTTATTTGGCTAAAATTACACTTAAGGACCCCACCTTTTTGTCCTTAAACTTTCCATAATTCTTTCATACTCATAGAGACCTCGTATGCTCATTTCACAGTTCAGTGAAATGATCAGCATAATTTTCTTTATTTTCTGGCAAAATATGGTACTCATCGGTTACCAGCCCGATCTTTCCCATAATTATGATTATGCCCCTGCATTCTCTTTCTGGCCTCATTGCTCATCTTCTCATCCCTCATCTTAAGGTCTAGAAATTCTCTTTCAATAACTCATCCCTTAAACTCTTCGGGAGTCATCGTTAATTGAAAAGCTCGACAACCCGCCCATATCAAGTTATCTGCAGAATTCCTAGGCTTAAGACTTAGGATATTCCTCACATTCCTCATTTTGAACCTAGGTGAACTGTCCCGATTCTGTAGGTTAAAGACTTAACTCATCTTTATATCCTGAAGGACTTAGCTCATCCCTCGGATCCTACAAAATTCAGGTAAATAATCCGCCCATATCAGATTATTACCCTAGGACTACGGGTTTAGCAGCCTGCCCATATCAGACTACCTCCCAGTTCAACTAGACCAAAAATTAGGATGTTACAATTCTCCTCCCCTTTTAAAAATTTTGTCCTCGAAATTTTAAGGGATACCTCATCTTTCCTGAAGAGAACCTCTTACTGACCTATACAGCTATGTGATTCTTATAACGCAGTCATATATATAACTAGTAAGATCATCCCTCTCTGTCTTATCCTCACTCCAGTGATGGTCTAGAGGAGCAACAGCTTGGTCCGAGACCTTCCACATGGATTCTTAGCAACTAACATCTTTCATTATAGTTGCTTACAGCTATCCATGTTCTAACCCCTCAAACAGCAACCTCATCACTGAGTTAAGACAGATTTATTATCTTACTAATTATTTCTCATGACTCGTTACAATAACCACATATCCAGATACCCCTTCTTGACTGTCTAACCTTAGCCAAATGACCAAAATACCCTTTACTCATTTTTCAGTTATTCTATAACATAAGGGCATTTTCCCTGAACTGATATTATGGGCCTGGGCCTTCCCTGGTGTCACTACGGGCCTTAGACAACACTGTATGGCCTCTGGCCATAGTCCGATCATCTCTATTCGGACTGCTCTTCCTTTACCGATTATAACTGTAATTTCCCATCTTCGAGAATTCTTACAGAAAAATCGGGACCTCAAATCAAAATTCTGTGTTACGTCATTTAATCTGGAATCCTTTTCTCTATCTCCTGGTATTTTCAGATATTTTATCCGGACCGGGCTATTTTGGCCTAAAAGTACGCTCCCGCGCACACTTTTCAAAAATGACCATTCTACCCTTGCTCATATTTCTAATTCTTTCATACACATAGAGACCTCATATGCATATTTCACAGTTCAGTGAAATGATCAGCATAATTTTCTCTATTTTCTAGCAAAATATGGTACTCATCGGCTACCAGCCCGATCTTTCCCATAATTACAATTATGCCCTTGAATTCTCTTTCTGGCATCTCTAGGCCTAAAAATTAAGGTGTTACAGGAGCAACATACTTTCTCATAACTTTCTTATCTCATATATGTACTCATAGATACTCCACCCTGCATGCACTGTAAAAGGGGAGTATCCATTCATCATAGCATACTCTAACATGCATGTCATCATTTGACAACTGCAAGGAGATGCAACCATCACAACTTATGGCAACATAAGTCATATCATCATCATATCTTGCTCAACCATCCATCAGACATTGTAATAATCTAAATAAGCCTCAAAATGTATTTCCTTTATCATATTGCCTATCATATCCTGAATTACTATCTATTTCATTTTGGCTGCCACGCTACCCTCTTGCCAGGGTATAGACTCAACCCTTCATTATTCTATCTCATATAGGAAATTGGGGAGTCACTTTGTCTCTTAACTGTGGCTACCTCTTTACTATTTCTTAACTTCTTCTATCTATCCATCAGTCCCAGTCTATTCTTGACCGGACTATGGTTACTTATTGGTCTCTAGGGTATTCTCCCCTAGGTCTACTACTTCTCCTTGATGGAATCCCTCTGCTCAAGGAACATTTAGCTCTTTATCTATTAATCATCACGTCTTTACCATTAGGCCATGTACTAGGATCATTCCTAGGAAAATCTCATTCTAGCTTTTAGGTCTTTTATTAAGATTAGCTGAATAGAACCTCTATAATGCAGATCTACTCTTAGTTATCACATGGAGGATCACTTTAAACCTCGTCTTAAACTGATCTTTTGTTTCTCAGTACCTTTGTACTGTCTGGCTTATCATATACTATACCAATCCTGTAACATCCCAGTTTTTAGGCCTAGAGATGCAGAGATAGCCTAAGATTAAGAGGCTACTAGACCCCTTTTAAGCAGAAGTCCCAGAGGAACGTGAAGAGTTTTAGGGACTGAGCTGCGAGTAAGTAAAGGTGCAGAGACTTATGTGTAAACAGTAGAAGTCCCAAGGGGTAAATGGCCATTTGGGGATGATGTAAAAGTTAAAGGTTGTAGAGTTGAGAGCTGACCATTTTGGTCTCGACTTGAGATAGTTGTGGTCGTGACTAATAGTTACAGAAAGAGGTTTAGACGCGACGAGAAAGAAGTATGGTCGCGACTAATATTGGCAGAGAGGCTTGGTCGTGACGGATATGTATGTGGTGTCGTGACTAATGAGTAGAATAAGCCTGGTTGCGACTAAAAAGTGATGTGGTCGCGACGAAAGACTGTTATGGTTGCGACTAAAGAATGTTGTGGTCGCGACTAGAGAATGCTGTGGTCGTGACTAATGAACACAGAAGGTGTTAAGTCGCGATGAGATGATGATGAGGTCGCGACTAGTGGCTAAAGTGGTGCCAAGCGTATGGGCCAAGAGTGGTGAAGGTCCAAATGATATAGTTACCCGGTTAGAGATAGACTGGAGGCAGGAGGCCAGATACAGGAAAGGTTATCTGGAAACCATGAGGTAGACTGATAAAGTATCCTCATGGGACCCACAAGATGCCACATGGCATTAGAGTGATGACTCAGTAACCTTTCAGTAGAGTAAAGTTACTCGTTTGGCACAAAAAACGAGGAAGTTATCAGATAAGTCTGGGACTTATCTGGATAGCATTGGGAAGCGTGCAAGGTCTCTTCCAGTCGCCACATGGCATTGGTCTACAGAAAGCAGATAAAGTTGAGGGCACGCATTACGAGGCAAGATAATCATCAAAGGGTTCTTGCTCACCCTGCTTTAATATCAAAAATTCTGCTTCATGTTCATCTCGTACTGACTGTGGAAAATATTTCTCATTAAACTTGTAACATCCCTAATTTCTGTACTAAGTTGTATGTACATATTGAATAAAATATATGAGATGTTTAGGAAAATATGTGGCCATGTTTATGTAAAGAAAAGGATTAATTGGAAGAGGAAGAAAGTCTAAGAGCCAAAGTGCAAAATTACGAAAATGCCACTGTGATGCCCTAAGAAACCAGAAGTAAATGGAGGGCATTTTGGTCATTTCACACAATGGATGGATATCAGAGGAAATTTGATAGTAAATTATTATAATTAATATGAGAATTTATGGAATTGACAGAAGTCAAAAAGGAGTCCTGTAGAATTAATTATGGAATTTACGGTGAAAAAGGACACCGATAAAGGGTTAAAGGAAACATATGTAATTTTTAACATGACTTCTGGGTCTCAGAAAATTATGAAAATTTGTAGAGAATTCATTTTATATTAGAATGAATTCCTAAAAATGTTAGAACAATTAAAAGAGGTGTTTAGCATTTATGCTAAGATCAGGGTAAGTTACGGATATCGATATGAGGAAAGTACATTGGGATTTGGGCCAGTTAGCTATTGGACCTAAAAGAGGCCCAATATTTCGTCCTAGGGAAGCCCAATAAGGCCCAAAAGTTATCTTGGAGCCCAAGTCCAAATAATAAATAATTTATGGATTTTTGAAAAGAAAGAAAAAGAGAATAAAGTAAGAATTAGGTGTTGCACATGGTGGGACCCACAAGGACACAAGAATGGCACCCAAAAAGAGGAAGGGTTAGGTGTACCAAGGGAGGCCATGCTAGTGATGTCATGGTGGTAAGGTCTTGAGTGAAAAGTGAAAAGACATTCCAAGATCAAACCTTTAACCATTAGATCAAATTGTTTCCAAAGTGATCTTAGCCTTCAAATGGCACATGACTTTTGCTATAAATACCCCCCTTTCCATTCATTCTTCACACCCAAGAGCTCCTTTAGAAAGAGAAGTGAGTTCTAGAGAAAGAAAGTGGAAGAAAGCAAGGAAGAAGCAAGGGTCTTGAAGGAGCAAGTAAGGTAAGTTGTCTCCTTGCTTCTACCTTTTGTTCTTATGGTTTGTGCTTGAGTTTAAGTGATTTTTTAGGCTTAAATATTGGGGAAATGCTGCTGGAATTTCTATGTATATGTGAGAGGAACATGAGTTTTATGTCATAGATAGTTTAGACAAGCTTAAACAAGCTAGTTGCATGGTTGGTTGTTGGATTAAGTTGATGTTCTTGACTTTACCATGGAAGAACATTTCCGTTTGCACTGTTCATGCACTGTTCATGATAGAAGGAAATGGAATTTCAATGATTTAATGCTTCCATTGAGTTTATATGATGATTTTGTGTAGGATTGGAAAGGTTTTGAACCTTGGAAACCATTGGAATTAAAGGTTATAATGTTGAAAATTCCTCACGGTTACTGTTGACTCGCATAAACAGTGATTTGAATTTCATGATTTTGATGCTTCCAATGGTCTTAAAATGAGATTTTGTGTGGGGGAAAAGTGGAGGAACAAGTATGGGAAGCATTGGAATCAAAATGAGAATTTTTGGAAGATTTATGTATGTTTTTCCAAATCTGTACAGAACAGTGTATTCTTGCTGGAATTTGGTTATTTTTAGTTCATAAATGGATTCAAAAGGTAAAATTGTGTAGGGTAAGGTCAAGACATCAATTGATTCAAGGGCCAAGTTAATTGGCAAAGATTAAAGAAAGTTATGTTAGTTAAAGCAAGTTAAAGGTTCAAGAGAGATAGTCTTGAGTAGTGTTTGAGTTCATGGTCCTAATGGATTATGTAATGAATATGAATGTGATTAGGACCTTGAAACCTCTAAGAAGATGTTGGGGAATGATTGACCAAAAAGCTTGGGAAGCAAGTGCAAGCATTAGAAAGAGAGCTTAAATCCAAGGTAGTAAACTTACCCTAAACTTGTATGTATTGAATGTTATACTTGATTGTGCTATGACTTTGTTGAATTGTGTGCATATGTGTATATGATTGAAGCTCTGTTTCTATGATTACCTTGGCCAATTGTATTTCATATGTTACATGGAAGCATGCACATTACACAATGTTTACACTTTCACAAGCAAGCACAAGTATTTACTTTAATGCATGCATTGTTTAGTACCGTTTGCTACTGAGATTCCCCCGAATCTCATCCCCTATTTATAACCCATTACAGAGAGGTTATATCGAAGTGAATTTTGAGAATGCTGTAAGACGCTGTTATGCTGCCGATTTTCAGACTGAACATAAGGAGATGATACGTACTGTGTACGTAGGTACTGTCTAAGGAGTTTGGAAGTGAGTGGACCTAGCCGGTTCATCCAGTCTTTCCTGGGTACTTGCGTAGAATGGTAGTTCTCATGGGGAATTACCGAATCAGTACAGTTATTTTCTACCAGGATTTTCGGCAAGAGAAATATAATCCACTTCAAGAGAGCTATAGCAAGAGTACTTTGAGAGATATAAAGGAGGATGTTTCAAAACTGCTCAAGAAATGTTTCCCATGTAAGTGGAATATTTCTTGAGTGCAGAATCACTTCTGTATTCTTTCACCACCTATCCTCATCTTTTTCTAGCTTGTAAACTGCCAGCTGGGCCTTTCTTTCAGTGGGACATTCTAAAATCTTAAAGATTTTCTCTAACTGGCTAACCCAATCCTCAGCTACTTGAGTGTCAAAAGTCCTTTCAAACATGGGCGGATTAAACTTATGGAATCGTTCCATCCATGTTTGCAGACTTCCCTGGTTATTGTTATTTCCTATAGACCCCTGATGTCTATTCATTCCAGTCTGCTCATGATCTGGCTGAGGTTCAGGTTCTATATCATTTTCTGGTACTACCTCCTTCTCAGTCTTGGCGAACCTGGGTTGCCCGCATCTCATCGTGACTTATGACTTAACTTGTTGTAACTTGGATATCTAGCATCCTCACTATAGTATCTGGTCACAACACGATACCTCGAGCTACTCTTGCAGCTTCCTTAGTGGTGAACTGATCAGCTTCTGTCTCTATCCATAGAGGAAACTGCTTCTTAAACATTATTCTGCTTAGTCCATCCATATTGTGTTAATAAACACGAGACCTCGACTATATCGGCTGACTAAGATTAGCCCATCATAATCATATCCTTCGTAAGACTATAAAGCTCGGGGTACAGCCTCATTCATCTGGGTGTCACTGTCTTCTGTCTAAATCTTTCCAAGCAGTGAACACCATCCCTATATCATACTCTAGGGAAAGGACCACTCAAACTTCTCATTTATTTAAGGAATCAAACTAACTAAACCAGAGCATCACTAAGCCAAAACCTTCTGTTCTGTGCCAGAACCTTATGCTCTGAGCCAGAACCCTTTGTTCTGTGCTAACCTTATTCTGTACTAACACCATAAATTATATGTTCAGAGCATTTCCTAAGCCAGAATCCTTTGCTCTGATACCAAAATAAAACATCCTTACTTTAGTACGTCTTAGGGACCATTTGGTAGCATTTAGAACCACTTTCACGGTCATTGAAGTCCCATTTCTCAATCTGGAGTTTTACTCTTATCGAGTACTGTTCACTATGAAAATTCCAGATGAGTGACCTGACTTCGAAAAATCATAACTAATTCTAAAAAAATTGAAATGAAGTGGTTCCAATTGATACTTGAATCTAACTCAATTATATTTCAGGGAAAAATAACTTGTTGACCATTCATTGACCAAGTCAACATCACAACTTTACTGTTCATCCAACATTTTTCTCCTGAATCCAGCATTCTGGTCCCAACTTTGATAATTTATATCTTCATGTGTAGAAATCCAAATGAGACGTTTTATATATCAAATTAAATCTTGGTATGTCTACTATTTACCATAAAACGTTCATACATTTATTCATCCATTTACTATTTTTAATCATTTATCAAACCTAACCTTTTCACCACGTTTTACTGTTCACAGTGGTAATCTCCAGCAATCAACTTTGCATACATATGCATACATCCATCATATATCAGTCAAACAGGCCAAACAATATCTTTATTAAATAATAAGTCATTATAGATCAGGGCATGTATGAAATCCTCATATTTCTATTACATCATTTCCTGCCTGAAATCCGGCAGCATAACCGCTACGCTTCATCTTCAGAAAGTAACTGATCTTGTACCGATTCGGTAATTCTCGTGAGAACTACCATTCTACGTAAGTACCCAGGAAAGACTGGATGAACCGGCTAGGTCCACTCACTTTCAGCCTCCTTAGACAGTACCTACGTACACAGTACGTATCAGCTGCTCTCCTTATCTTGTCATAATTTCGGCAGCATAACGGCGTCTCTTAAAATTCCCAAAATTCACTTCGACATAACCTCCCCTGTAATGGGTTACTTATTGGGATGAGATTCGGGGGAATCTCAGTAGCAACAATCATAACAATATATGTAATGCAGAGTGACAGTGCTTGCTAGTGATTGTGTACAGATAAGTATGCTGCGTGCTTCCATACTCAATAACATATGATCATAGCATTGCAGTAGAGCTTCAGACATAACATATAAGACAACAATCCAACCAAACAATAGCACAACAAATCACAAAGCCATTACATAAAAGCTAGGATTAGTTACTACCTCAAGAGCTTAGCAGAACTCTACTATCTCTATACTGCTTCCAGCTCCGCCAGAACTTCCTTTCTTTCTTTCTTCCTCTCACTTTCTCTCTCTAGCACTTCCCCTCTCTCTTAAAGGCTCCTTGGCCGTGGCATATGAATGAATGGGGGGTATTTATAGTTTTGGTCAATGGCATTTCCGTAATTTTGAAGCCATCTGATCCTGTGGTCCTAGTTTTTCCGGAATTTCCTATTTTTCTTTATTCCTTTTACTGCATCATGCATGACATCATCTCAAAGCCACCTCATGGGACACCTCATCATGCACATTTCTCACATGGAGAAATTGCAAGCTTCTTGGACACCTCATCAGCTGACTCAGTAAATCCAGTCCAATCTAGTACCGGTCCAGTCCGATTTCCCACAAACTGGACTCACCGACTAAGATTATGCCACATGTCCTTAACTTTTCTTCTCCCTCTAAGATGACGCCATGTGACATCTGGAAGGGACCTTTCACACCTCCCAATGCTATCCAGATAAGTCCAGGACTTTATCTGGTCACCTCCTCGGTTATCGTGCCGACCTAGTAACTTTACTTTATTGAAACAGTATTAAAATAGTATTTTAATGCCACTTTTTCCCACATACTTCATGGGCTACGTTTTTGGGCTCTGAGAATGTTATCTTGGATCCTGATCAAGCCCAAGTACTGTGATGGCTCGATTCCCAAGAAACATCCCTTGGCAAATTACCAAAATACCCTTGGGTGCCCTTTCCTGCACTATTTTAACCCTAAGGGTAAAATCATCATTTTACACCCTTCTATACCCTGTCAGGGCATATACTGACTCTGAGTAACTTTATTTGTATGTGCCTTGGCTCCTGGGCCTATCCAGAATGACCAAAATGCCCTCATACATCTACTACCCCTTTAGTACAACACAGGGGCATTTTTGTAATTTCGCACTTTTCCGGGTTCTGCCGGATACTGGCCCACCTATCAGTCCAAGTGTCTTATTGGGCCTTTGATGGCGCCATTATTGGGCCTTTCAGGGTCCATTACCTTCATGGCACGCATTACGAGGAATCTTCCCCTGGCCATGTTCCTTGAATATTTTAACTATTATTCACCGTTTATACGCATATCCGGACACCGGCTCCTTCTGTCCGATACACTGGCCTGCGGTGTTCAGGCATCCCTGTGAGTCATATCAGTCATCTGACTGAGGTCATCCGAACTCATTCAGTCCCTTTTCAAATACCGATAAATCTCCCTATCGGATACCCGGAGGCCTCACACTCCCGTCTCGATTTTCTAATTTGCGAATAACTTTTTCTACAGGCCTCCTATCGGTATTCTGTCAGTTTCTTGACATGCGCCCCATAAGGATGCATCATCCTGTATTTTCTCACCTAGATCTAAAATCTAGGATATCCGGTAGGAATTTTTATAACTTTTTCATTATCAGATCAATTCTGGCTATCTGGAGTCTTGAAAAATTCCTGTATTAAGCCAGATTATCGAACGTCACTTGCTCTCTCTACCGGTGAAATCTGGGACTGAAATGCTTTCGGGCAGTCCAAACCACTTCTGGCCTGACTTTCTTTAATTACACTTTAGCCCCAAGGAACTTTTCTTCTTTTCATTTAAGTCCCTTTTTATTTGGCTAAAATTACACTTAAGGACCCCACCTTTTTGTCTACTTTTCCTTTTTCACCTTATACTTTTCATATTTGCACTTAAGTCCCTTCATTTCCTTTCTTTTGCAATTTAATCCCTTTCTTTGCATAAATGGACATCATATCCCTAGGGACTTTCACTATTTACACATAAGTCCCTGGACTTTCACTTATTTGCAGTTTAGTCCCTAAAAACCCTCTATATGTTTTTAGGACTTCTGCTCAAAGGGATTATCTATTTTAGGCTACTTACTAAGTCTTTGGCCTGAAAATTGGGGTGTTACAGACTACCCCTGACTCCAAGTAGACATGATGCAGTGTGGGTAGTAATTGATCGACTGACAAAGTCAGCACATTTCCTGGCAATTAATAAGAGAGATTCTCTTGAAAAGCTGGCAAGGCTGTATATAAAGGAGATAGTTAGACTTCATGGTATCCCAAGCAGCATTGTGTCTGATAGAGACCCTCGATTTACTTCAAATTTCTCGAGGACTTTACAGGAAGAAATGGGCACTACTCTCAGATTTAGTATAGCTTATCATCCTTAGACAGATGGTCAATCTGAAAGAACAATACAAACGTTAGAGGATATGCTGAGAGCATGTGTCTTAGATTTCAAAGGCAGCTGGGATATCCATTTACCCCTTATAGAGTTTGCTTATAACAATAGTTATCAGGCCAGTATTCAGATGGCCCCTTTTGAAGCACTTTATGGACGTAAATATAGATCCCCCTTATGCTGGCTGGAGTTGAGTGAGAGAAGAATGCTTGGTCCGGATATAGTGGATCAAACTGCAGAACAAGTTGCGATAATTAGAAAATAATTGTTAACGTCTCAAAGCAGACAGAAAAGCTATGCAGATGTCAGAAGGAAGCCGTTGGAGTTTGAAGAAGGAGAACATGTATTCCTTAAGTTAACTCCAACCACAGGAGCCAGACGATCGATTAAAGTGAAGAAGTTGCATCCCAGATACATCGGGCCATTTCAGATTCTCTCAAAGATAGGGGCAGTAGCCTACAAGTTGGCTCTTCCTCCGAATCTCAGCCAGATACATGATGTGTTCCATGTTTCCCAATTAAAAAAGTATGTTCCAGATCCATCTCATGTGATTGAGCAAGATGAGGTCGCACTGCGAGATGACTTGACCTATGAGGTTGGACCGGTGTGAATTGCTGATAGAAAAGTCAAGCAGTTGCGGAATAAGCAGATTCCTTTAGTTAAAGTGATCTGGAAAAGCTTGATTGAACAAGAGGCTACATGGGAAACAGAAGAAAAGATGAGAGAGAAGTACCCTGAATTGTTTGTATATGATAGATGTAATGTAAATTTCGGGGACGAAATTTATTTTAAGATGGAGAGAAATGTAATATCCTTAATTTCTGTACTGATTTCCATGTACAGATTAAATGGAATATATGAGTTCTGTTTCAGGAAAAAGATGTGGTCCTTTATGTAAAGAAAATGATTAAATTGCAAAAGAAAAGAAATGAAAGGACTTAAATACAAATATGGAAAGTTTAAGGTTAGGAAAGAAAGGTAGACAAAAATGTGGGGTCTTAAAGTGTAATTTTAGCCAAATAAAGGGACTTAAGTGCAAAGAAGAAAAAGTTCCCTGGGGCTAAAGTATAATTAAAGAAAATTAGGCCTAAACTGGTTTGGACTGACCGGTGGCATTTCAGTCCCAGATTTTACCAGAAGATAGGGCAAGTGACGCTAGGTAATCCAGCCTAATACCGGAATTTTTGAAGACTCCAGATAGCCGAAAATGGACTGATCGTCTGAAAGTTATAAAAATTTATACCTGATACCCTAGATTTCATATATAAGTAAGAAATTACAGGATGATGCACCCTTATGGGGCGGATGTCGGGAAACTGACAGAATACCGATAGGAGGTCTGTAGGAAAAGTTATCCGCAAATTAGAAAATCCAGACGGGGTATGAGGCCTTCGGGGATCCGGGTAGGAGATTTATCGGTATTTTTAAAGGGGCTGAATGCGATCGGATGACTTCAGTCAGATGACTATTATAACCCACAGGGATGCCTAAACACAGTAGGACACTGTATCTGGGAAAAGGAGCCGGTGTCCGGAAAGGTGTATAATCGGTAAATAATAATTAAAATATTCGGTGAACTGGAGCAGAGGAAGATTCCTCGTAATGTGTTCCATACAGGTAATGGACCCAGGAAGCCCAAAAATGGTGCCATTATAGGCCCAATAAGACTCTTGGACTGATAGGTGGGCCAGTGTCCAGCAGAACCCCGGGAAAGTGCGAAATTACGAAAATGCCCCTGTGTTGTACAAAAAGGGCAGCAGATGAATGGAGGGCATTCTGGTCATTCTGGACAGGCCTAGAGGCTAAGACATATCTAAATAAGGTTGACTAGAGCCAGTATATGCTTTGACCAGGTTCAAAAAGGTGTGAAATGACGATTTTGCCCTTAGGGTTAAAATAGGACAAGATAGGGCACCAAGGGCATTTTGGTCATTTCGTAGGAGATCTGTAACTGAGTCTGGACCCAGTATTAAAAAGTTAATGATATAAAGGGTCTAGATACTAAATGTGAGGTCAGTAGACATAAAAAGGGTTTTCAGAAAAATTAGATTAAGAAAACGGCACGTTTTTCGAGGAGATGGACCGGGCCGGTACCGGATTGGACCGAAAACCTTCCAGAAGGCTCTAGCTCCCTCTCAATTTATCCATGTGAAGAATGTGGGAGGTGAGGTGCCCCATGAGTTGGCATTGAGTGATGTCATGCATGATGCAGTAAAAGGAATAAAGAAAAATAGGAAATTCAGGAAAAATAAGGACCACAGGATCATAAGTCTTCAAAATTATAAGATTGCCATTGCTCAACACTATAAATACCCCCCTAGCCCCTCATTTCGGCACAAGCAAGAAAGAGAGGAAGAAAGAAGTTCTTGAGAGAGAAAGTGAGAGAAAGAAAGAAGTAAGGAAGTTCTGGTGAAGTTGGAAGTAGTAGACAAGTTCTGAAGCTCTACTTTTGAGGTAGCAACTAATCCTAACTCTTATGTAATGTCTTTGTGATTTGTTGTGCTTTTGTTTGGTTGGATTGTTGTCTTATATGTTATGCTTGAAGCTCTATTCCAATGCTATGATCATATGTTACTGAATATGGAAGCATGCAGCATACTTATCTGTACACAATCACAAGCAAGCACCGTCACTCTGCATTACATATATTGTTATGATTATTACTACTGGGATTCTTTTGAATCTCATTCCCAAATATAACATTACAGGGGAGGTTCTGTCAAAATAAAATTTGGAAATCTTAAGAGACGCCGTTAGGCTGCCGAAATTCCGGCAACGAAGAAGGAACAAAGAAAGGAACTGATACGTACTGTGTACGTAGGTGCTGTCTAAGGAGGCTGGAAGTGAGTGGACCTAGCAGGTTCATCCAGTCTTTCCTGGGTACTTACGTAGAATGGTAGCTCCTACGGGAATTACCGAATCGGTACAAGATCGGTTACTTTCTACATACGGAATGTAGCAGTTATGCTGTCTGATTTTAGACAACAGAAAGTGTAACAAAAATATGAGAATGTTAAACATGCACTGATGTATAACATTAGATTATTTAATAATATTTGTTATCTGGCATGTTTGACTGATATGTGATGTATGTATGCACTAATATGTAAAGTTGGTTGCTGAGAAATGGCCTTGTGAACAGTAACCCGTGGAGACTTATGGATGTTTGATAAATCTTTAAAAATAGAGAATAGTTGAATAAATGTATGATATTTTAATGGTAAATAGTATACATCCTAATATTTAATTTGATATATAGAGTGCCTCATTTGGATGTATATACGAAAAGATATAAATTGTTAAAGTTGGGACCAGAATGCTGGATTCAGGAGAAAGTCATTGGATGAACAGTAAGATTGAAACGTTGACCAACGTTGAATTTGTCAAGGATTGGTCAACCAATGATTTTTCCCTGAAATATACTTGAGTTATCTTCATTTATCAATTTGAACCACTTCATTTCGATTTTTCTAGAATTAGTTATGAATTTTCAAAGTCAGGTCACTCATCTGGAATTTGCCACAGTGAACAGTACCCGATATGAATAAAATTCCAGATTAAGAGTTTAGACTTCAATAACCCTGAAAGTGGTTCTAAGTGCTACTGAATGGTACTTAAGATGTATGAAAATAAGGATGTGACAGGAATCGTGCCATCGGAGTACTTGGGCTGGATCAGAGACCCAAGATGATATTCCTAGGGCCCAAAAACGTGGCCCAGTAGTTATGTGAGGAAAAGTGGCATTAAAATAATGATTTAATGACATTTCAGTAAAGTAAAGTTACCCGGTTGGCACGATAATTGAGGAGGTGATCAGATTAAGTCCTGGACTTATCTGGATAGCATTGGAAGGCGTGAAAGGTCCCTTCCAGATGCCACATGGCGCAATCTTAGAGGAAGCAGATAAAGCTAAGGACACGTATTACGGTGCAAGACTCTGAGCCGGTGAGTCAACAGGCTGAGTCAGCTGATGAGGTGTCTCGGGTTTTAGACATGTGAGAAATGTGCTGCTGAGGTGTCCGCTGAGGTGTCCCGGTGAGGTGTCCTAGGTGATGCAGTAAAAAGGAATAAAAGAAAATAGGAAATTCCACGAAAAACCAGGACCACATGTTCAGATGGCTTCAAAATTACAGGAATGCCATTGAGGGAAACTATAAATACCCCCTCCCCCTCCTATTTCATGCATCCCACGGTTTTGGCAAGAGAAAGAGAGAGAAAGAAGAGAGAGAAGGAGAAAGAAAGAAGAAAGGAAGTTCTGGCGGAGCTGGAAGCAATATAGAGATAGTAGAGTTCTGCTAAGCTTTTGAGGTAGTAACTAATCCTAGCTTTTATGTAATGGCTTTGTGATTTGTTGTGCTATTGTTTGGTTGGATTGTTGTCTTATATGTTACGTCTGAAGCTCTACTGCAATGCTATGATCATATGTTATTGAGTATGGAAGCACGCAGCATACTTATCTGTACACAATCACAAGCAAGCACTGTCACTCTGCATTACATATATTGTTATGATTATTACTACTAAGATTCCCCCGAATCTAATCCCCCATATATAACCCATTACAGGGAGGTTATGTTGAAGTAAATTTTGAGAATGCTAGGAGACACCGTTATGCTGCCCGAATTAAGACTGAACATCATTATATGACAAGTACTGTGTACGTGGTGCTGTCTAAGGAGGCTGGAAGTGAGTGGACTTAGCAAGTTCATCCAGTCTTTCCTGGGTACTACGTAGAATGGTAGTTCTCATGAGGGAATTGCCGAATCGGTACAGTTCAGTTCTTTGTACAGATGAAGCCTAGCGGTTATACTGCCGAAATTCGGGCAGGAAAAGATGTAACAGAAATATGAGGATTTTGTGTATGCCTTGTTGTATTACATTTTATTATTCAATAATAAATATTGTTTGGCATGTTGAATTTGCGAATGAGAAATGAAAAGAGAAATTCGCACGTCCTGAGGTAGCAGGGTTCTGGCCTCAGTTTGACCTAGTAAACGAAGGAGTTTGGCCACAAAATTTGGTGACCCAGTTGTATACATCCGGGGCATTACGTGGATAGGTAATAAGCCTTGTTTGGATGTGTATAATGAGATTAATCAGTTCTCAAAATAAAGGTTCAGAATAAGGAACTTAAGAGTAGAAATTTTAATTTATGGGCTTAAGTTAAGATATAATCGAGCTAATATTGCTTCCGCAAGTGTACTCTGAGGAGTCTAAGGGAGGATGTTTCACAAATCAATACAGAAAATTAGGGATTTTACATTTCTCTCCCCCTTAAAATAAATTTTGTCCTCGAAATTTACATTATACATATCCTATGGAAACAATTCAGGATACTTCTCCCTCATCTTTTCTTCTGTTTCCCATGTAGATTCATGTTCAGTTAAGCCTTTCCAGATCACTTTGACTAGAGAAATTTGCTTATTCCGCAACTGCTTGACCTTTCTATCGGCAATTCGCACCGATCCAACCTCATAGGTCAAATCATCTCGTAGTGCGACTTCATCTTGCTCAATCACATGAGATGGATCTAGAACATACTTCTTTAACTGGGAAACATGAAACACATAATGTATCTGGCTGAGATTTGGAAGAAGAGCCAACCTATAGGCTACTGCCCCTATCTTTGAAAGAATTTGGAATGGTCCGATGTATCTTGGATGTAATTTCTTTACTTTGATCAATCGCCCGGCTCCCGTCGTTGAAGTTAACTTAAGGAATACATGCTCTCCTTCTTTAAACTCTAATGGATTCCTTCTAACATCTGTATAGATTTTCTATCTGCTTTGAGCCGTCAGTAATCATTTTCTAATCATCGTAATCTGTTCTGCGGTTTGATCCACTATATCAGGACCAAGCATTCTTCTCTCACTCAACTCTAGCCAGCATAAGGGGGATCTATATTTACGTCCATATAGAGCTTCAAAAGGTGCTATCTGAATGCTAGTCTGATAACTATTATTATATGCAAACTCTATGAGTGGTAAATGGATATCCCAGCTGCCTTTGAAATCCAAAACATATGCTCTCAACATATCTTCTAGCGTTTGGATTGTTCTCTTCGACTGGCCATCCGTCTGAGGATGATAGGCTGTACTAAATCTGAGAGTAGTGCCCATTTCTTCCTGTAAAGCCCTCCAGAAATTAGAAGTAAATCGAGGGTCTCTATCGGACACAATGCTACTTGGGATACCATGCAATCTAACAATCTCCTTTATATACAACTTTGCCAGCTTCTCTAGAGAATCCCTCTTATTGATTACCAGGAAATGTGCTGACTTCGTCAATCGATCAATTACTACCCATACTGCATCATGTTTACTTGGAGTCATGGGTAATCCTTCCATAAAGTCCATGTCAATACCATCCCATTTCCACTCAGGGATATCTAGAGGTTGCAATGTTCCCGCTGGCTTTTGATGTTCAATTTTTACTTTCTAGCAGGTCAAGCACTTGGATACATAAGCCACTACATCCTTCTTCAATCCAGGCCACCAAAACAACCTTTTAACATCATGGTACATCTTGGTCATACCTGGATGTACTGTATACCGGCTTTTATGTGCTTCCTCCAGAATCTTTTCTCTTAATCCCATAGCATTAGGGATATAGGGCCTTCCCCTTAACTGTAACAATCCATCTGGGGAAATCTAAAAATTCCTAGTCTTCCCCCTCTCTAGCTTATCTTTGAATATTGCTACGAGCTTATCCTGCTTTTGAGCCTCTTTTATCTCATCTTTTATACAAGCTTCAAAATGAACTCCTCCGTAAGGATTCTCTGTCATTTGCATTTGATACAAAGGGCTCCAATGTCGCACATCCTCTATCAATTCCAACTCTTTGATCATCATATGTGCCACCTGCACTACTTTTCTACTCAGAGCATCAGCCACGACATTGGCTTTTCCTGGATGGTATTTAATTTGGAAGTCATAATCCTTTAACAATTCCATCCATCGTCGTTGCCTCATATTAAGCTCTTTCTGATCCTGTAGATACTTCAGGCTTTTGTGGTCACAGTACAACTCTATAGTTGCTCCATATAAATAATGTCTCCATATCTTCAGAGCATAAACCACCGCCGCAAGCTCCAAATCATGAGTGGGATAATTCTCTTCATGTGGCTTTAACTGCCGAGAGGCGTAGGCTACTACTCTACCTTGCTGTATCAGCACACATCCCAACCCCTACTTATTAGAATCAGTGTAGACTACATAAGTATGAGTTAGGTCTGGAATAATCAGCACGGGAGTAGTGGTTAATCTCTGCTTCAACTCTTGGAAGCTAACCTCGCACTTCTCATCCCACTTAAACTGCTGATTCTTTTTGGTAAGCTTGGTAAGTGGCAAGGCAATTCGAGAAAAGTCTTGAATAAATCTTCTATAGTACCCTACTAAGCCAAGAAAACTTCTTATCTCTGTCACTGTCCTCGGCTGCTCCCAACTCAAAACTGCTTCAACTTTGCTAGGATCCACAGCTACCCCTTCTCGGGATATGACATGACCAAGAAATTGGACTTCAATGACCTTGAAAGTGGTTCTAAATGCTACCAAATGTCCCCTAAGACGTACGAAAATAAGGATGTTTCAGTCTGATATGGGAAGGCTGCTAAACTCGTAGTCCCAGGATAGTAATCTGATATGGGCAGATCACTTACCTATATTTTGTAGGAATCCGAGGAATGAGCTAAGTCCCTGAGGATTTAAAGATGAGTTAAGTCTTTAACCTAAAAATAGGGATAGTTCACCTAGGTTCAAAAAGAGGAATGTAAGGAATATACTAAGTTTTAAGCCTAGGAATTCTGCAGGTAGCTAGACATGGGCTGGCTCCTGAGTAAGATAACCTGATATGGGAGGGGTTGTTGAGCCTTTCAATTAATAATGACTCCCAAGGAGTTCAGGGGATGAGTTGTTGAAAGAGAATTTTGAAAACTTAAGATGAAGGATAAGAAGATAAGTAAAGTGGTCAGAAAGAGGATATAGGGGCATAATCGTAATTATGGGAAAGATCGAGCTAGTAGCCGATGAGTACCATATTTTACCATAAACTAGAGAAAATTATGCTAATCAATTCACTGAACTGTGAAATATGCATATGAGGTCCCTATGAGTATGTAAGAATCAGAAAAGTGACCAAGGGTGAAATGGTCATTTTCAAAACTGCGCGCGAGCGTACTTTCAGGCCAAAATAGCCCCGGTCCAGATTTAATATCTGAAAATACTGGGAGATAGAGAAAATAATTCCCGCTTGAATGATGTGACACGAAATTTTGATTTGACGTCCCTATTTTTCTGTAAAAATTCCTAAAGATGGGAATTTACAGTTATGATCGGTAAAGGAAAAGCAGTCCGATTAGAGATAATCGGACTATGGCCAGAAGCCATATAGTATTTCTAAGGCCCAGATATAAGTTAGACTAAGTCATGATAGGCCCAGGGGAAGCCCAAGATGTCTGAATGAGGCCAAACTAGATCAAGGGCAAAATCGTAATTTTCGGGCCGAAAGGTAGTGATTTTTGAATATGTGCATAAAATTCCCAAAAAATTCCAGAAAATAGGAAATATTATTTTGAGAAACTTTTGTTAAGGGAGAAGATAAAAATCCCTTGGGAAATATTTATTAGCCATTTTCCAAAATGTGACTGAATCGGTTCTGGTTTAGACCGGAATGTTTTTGAAAGCTTCTGTAAGGCTCCCAAGGCTCCCAATTTTTCCATGTGTTCTGCCAAAGGTGGTTCCCACATGCTTTTAATGTTACTTGGTGATTAAGCCAAGAAAAGAAAAGAAAATAATAAAAAAATAAACATAAAGTAAAAGTAATCATTACAACTTTTGAGTCAGCATGCTGAGTCAGCAGATACTTATGAAGGGCCATGAGTCTCATGAGGACATCACCATGGTGATACAATAAAATAGATTAAATAAAATAGAAAATTCTAAGAAAAATCGTGGCCGCATGATTAAAGTTCTTAAGAATTACCAAAATGCCATTTGTGAAACCTATAAATACCCCACCCCTTGCCCTTCCATTCACGTCCAAGAGAACCAATTTAGAGAGAGAAGTGAGTTATAGAGAGAGAAAGTGAGAGGAGGGAAGAAAAGAAAGAAAGAAGGAAGTTCTGGCAGAGCCAAAAGCAGTATAGAGATATTAAAGTTCTGTTAAGCTAGTGAGGTAGTAAACTTACCTAAACTTGTATGTGTTGAATGTATGGTTGATTGTGTTATGGCTTGATTGATTGATGTTAATATGTAATTGTTGAAGCTCTATGCTATGATTACCTTGGCCAATTGTATTTCATATGTTACATGGAAGCATGCACATTACATTAAGGTGACACAATCACAAGCAAGCATTAATACCAATCATTAATGCATATATTGTTTAGTACTGTTTGCTACTGAGATTCCCCCGAATCTCATCCCCTATGTATAACCCATTACAGAGAGGTTACGTCGAAGTGAATTTTGAGAATGAAGATGCCATTATGCTGCCAAAATTATGACAGAATGTCCATAATGAAGATAGGATATGATGAGTACTGTGTACGTAGGTACTGTCTAAGGGGTCTGGAAGTGAATGGACCTAGTCGGTTCATCTAGTCTTTCCTGGTACTTACGTAGAATGGTAGTTCTCATGGGAATTATTGAATCAGTACAATTTAGTTATTGTTAAAGATGAAGTATAGTAGTTATACTGCCGGATTTCTGGCAGGAAAGATGTAATAGAGATATGAGGATTTTGTTCATGCCCTGTTGTATAACAATTTATTATTTAATAATAAATATTATTTGGCATGTTCAGCTTGTGTATAAGTAGTTAGAATAATGGGTTATCATAAGAGAAGTAATTAGGAGAGTAATTGAAAAGTTAAGAAATTAAGAGAGAAATTCGCAGGCCCTGAGGTAGCAGTGTTCCAACCTCAGTTTGACCTAGTAAACGAAAGAGTTTGGCCACAAAATTTGGTGAGCCAATAGCACATATCTGGGGCTTTACGTGGATGGGTAATAAGCCTTATTTGGATGTGTAGAATGAGATAAATCAATTTTCAAAATAAAGGTTCAGAATAATGAATTTAAGAGTAAAATTTTAATTTTTGGGTTTAAGTTAAGATATAACCGAGTCAATGTCGCTTCCGTAAGTGTACTCTGAGGGGTCTAAAGGAGGATGTTTCAGCTTGCTTACCGCTTAAGTTTCCCAATCGGATATCAAATGTTAACAAACTTCCTTCAAAATTCACTAAAATATGAATAACTTTTTCTACATAACTCCTTTCGGGATTCTATCAGTTCCTTAATCTTTTTCTTTACAGGATGCACCTTCGTGTAATTTTTCATTTATATCTTAGGTCCATAAGGTCTGATAAAAAATTCAGATTACTTTCAGAGTATCAGATAAATATCAATTATCTGGAACTCTAATAAAATTTCTGTATCATGCTAGATTAACCAGCATAACTTCATCCATCTACTGATAAAATTTGAGATTAAAATACTTTTGGGAAGTTCTAGTCACTGCAGCTTAACTTTCTATAATTACCATTTTGCCCCTGGAAACTTTTCCTCTGTTGAATTAAGTCCCTCAACTTTATATAATTACACCAAATGGCCCATATCTTGTGTCTACTTTCATTTCATACCATGGAACTTTTAGACTTTTCACTTTAGTCCCTTTCTTTTAAAAAATGACCATTATGCCCCTAGGGACTTTTACTATTTACATATAAGTCCCTGTACTTTCACTTATTTGCACTTTAGTACCCTTTGTATATTTTTGGGACTTCTGTTTAAAGGGGTCTGGTAGCATATCTATTTCAGGCTAATTTCTAAGTCTCTGGGCCTTAAAATTGGGATATTACACTCTCAAACTAATATATTCCTTATTTCATCATTTACTTAATATCCTGAATCTTTCAAAAAAAATTAGACAATAATCCTTAATAGTATATTAGATTTTTCTTTATCCAATAGCTTCTCTAGTTTAGAAAGTAATTTACCTAAAATTTCTAGGGCAAACGATAACTTCTAACTATTTTCTTGATTTTTTCAAGAAAATAGAACCTTAAAATTTGAAAAATAAGTATTGAATCATTTATTCCTTTTTTGGGGAAACAAACTCTTCCATAATTTTCTATATCTCCAAAACATCCATTTCATGATTTTTCCTTAATTTTTCTGAGTAAAAATATTTTTTAATGATTATTATTTCCTCTATCATTTTCCTGAAATTTAACCTTTGAGATGTTTTAATTTAAAAAAATACTCTTGACCTTAACCACTCCTTATAAATTCTTTCTATCAAAATTTGTGATGTTACAATAAATGTCTTTTTTTATACTTTTCCTTTAAAGAGGAATGAAAAGGCTTTAACTAGAAATTTGGAGCACCTCTATGATTTTTGTTGAATTAGTTATAATTTTTTAAAGTTAGATTGCCAAATCTGGAAAAATGCACTGTGAACAATACCTGAGGACTAATTTGCAAAGATTTAATTTTTGGGTCTATGTAAAGCTTCCACACATCTAATCGCTTGCGAACGTACACTAAGAGGTAAAAGTAAGGATGTTTCATTTCGTATCAGAGTAGAGGCTCTGGCATATGATAAGAATGCTCTACTCAGGATACTAGGTACGCAGCAGATTAGATAAAGCCTGGTCTAGGTTGAAATCAATAACGGGTTACTTGTTCATGGTTCAACTAAGTTTATGGATTGGAGGTGAATGCTCTAGGGGAAAATGAATACTAATGATCAATAAGAAATGAAGTTTAAATTCTCAATTTGTTGAGGTTTAAAGGAAAATTTAGAGATAGCTTCTTGCTTGCTAGTGATTCTTAAGGATTCGGGAACCTAAAAGTATTAATAGCCTAGAGATGTGAGCCAAACCCTTCCTTAGTTAGCTAAAAGAAAATAGTTGAATTAGTTAGGGATCGTAGTGAGGATAAGGACACATAAATCCTTCAATTGATAGGCGATGTTAAGATGGAACAAAGTTCAGTAAGACTAGTAGAGATCAAAAAGAGAGGATCCTAATAGAGAATAATAGTCAAGGCAAGAGGAGTTGACTTCATCCCAATAGAAGCATGACTGGCCAAGAATAGAGCTAGGGTTAAATATCCCTAAGCTTATGTCATATACTAATTTTCTTACATCTTAGAGACTATTCAGTAGCATTTAGAACCACTTAAACATCCATTGGAGTTCAATTACAAAATATGGAATTTCAAGTACTGCTCATATGGTAATTCCAGATTAAGTGACAAACTACAAAAAATAATAATTAATTCTAGAAGAATCGAAATTAACTGGTTCACAAGGATACTTGAAGCTAACATATTGAACTATAAGAGAAAAATAATTCCTTGGACCAATTGACTAGTTAACTAAGTCAACTCTCACGTCAAAGTTTACTATTCATTTGGTCAAATTTCTGGAAAAACTGTATCAAGAATAATAATCCGCTAAGAAGTCTAACATACATCACATGTATCAAGAATCAAGCCTAACTTAAACACAAAACGGCATGGCTCTGATACCACTGAAGGGAATTGGAAGACACGCAGCGGAAATTAACTTTAAAAATTTTTCCATTTCCAGCCAGGATCTACCGAATGTGTTTAAGTCAAGGAGAAAGAAGTGCTACCTTCGGTTTCAAGCTTTGGTCGCGACCTCAGTGTCCACTAGTCGCGACTCTTCGCCTCTGGAACATTTTAGTCGCGACCTCCTCTGCTTCTCGTCGCGACCTGAAGTCTCTGGAGTTTGTAGTCGCGACCTCGTCAGCTTCAAGTCGCGACCTGCCTCTTCTTTTCGGATTTCTGACGTTCAGATGCCCGTATGGTCGCGACCTCAGCGTGTTCTGGTCGCGACCTTGCTTCGTGTCTGGTCGTATCGTAGAAGTCGACAGCTCAGATCGGCTTCCTCTACCGGTATCCACACGAATAGCGTTCCAATTGCGAACGACGTGCTAGCGCCTCTTGTCCCTCTAGGGCTTTCTAGAGATTCCGTCCTCACTCTCTCTATCTCGGCAGTTTCTTATGTGCAAACCTTTTGCACTCTCCCTGCCCCCTTTTCTCACGACTGAATGTGTGTGAAGAGATCTATACTGTCTGTAGAACCCTAGCTCCTAATGTCAAATATATAGGAAGCTATCGGGCTTCTAATAGGGCCGGGCTTCAGAATTAATCTTATATTAATTCTGAATTAATACAATATCATATATTGCATAATTTAATAAGAAACTAATTAAATAAATATGGTTTATATTAAATCCGTCCCACAGATTTAATTCACCTATTTATTTAATTTAAAATAAAGATAAGACAGAATTATATTTGATTTATTCTTATAAATCAAATTTGAGATATCTTATCAATTTGAATTTCAAATTTAAATAGATCATATCCATTTAAATTCAAATTCAAAAATGATAGAGATTTAATTTATCCTTATAAATTAAATCTTACAAATATCTCTTATATTATATATATAATATATATATAAACTAATTTATATATATATAAAATATATATCCACCCTAGATTATTCATTGAATCTAGACATCTCTTAGATTCAATGAATCTGGACATCATAGCTCGCATTGGGCTGTTTTGTGTGCGACCCTGTAGGCCCATATGAAGTTGGCAGTGGCCCAGTTACTATACTGACCCACAAGTCGTAAGCGGTCTCTAGCAAGGCATTACGACTACCCAAAACATATGAGGATCGATAAACGATGTAACCTTTCATACAACCATATCACGTCCCTTTTGTCACATGATATTTCGGTCAAGGATGAGGCATGGAGAACGTCATCCTCCTGTTCCTGACCGTTACTTTCTCGATCCCTGAGTAGTCTGAATATAGAAATGGAACTACCCTTCCATTCCAGTATGGCCATACATTTCTCAGACTCACTCATCGAGGGGCCCAGTAATATCTCTCTACGAATGTGAGGGACAAATTCCATCTTGACCATTCACATTCCTCCGCATGAAAAACCACTAAGCCCGAGCATAGCCTTTATGATCACTCGGTCAAAAGTGACTTTTGACTAGGTCAAAGCTGAGCGTTTGTCATGTAGGAATCCATGATGATCTCAGGTCAAAGGGCATAGTGACATGGCTTGTATATGAGAGAAACTTATGACTTAACCCATGCAACTCTCTCATAGCGGGTCGATCCAACACCCTGTACTCTTACATGTGCTTATGACTTTGATTTATATCTCTATATATCTTCAAAGTCATACTGGTCTTATTTCATCTCTGTTCCCGCATAGATGACTGACCAGGGACATTTAGGATAAAATCACTAGTTATCCAAGGATTGTCATCATAGTAAACATGCAAATAATATGATAACATGATACAATGATTGGCCCCTAGGGCACAATTTCCAACATCCTCCCACTTGCACTAGGAACAATCATTAATTTGTCTCAATCCTATTGACCTAACATGACGCTCATGTTTTGCCTGGACAAGCGGTTTAGAGGATCAGCATCATTGTCTTCTCTTGCTACCTTGCATATTTTTATATCACCTCTATCATTGATTTCTCTGATGAGATGTAATCGCCTGAGTATATGCTTGGTCCTTTGATGTGACCAAGGCTCTTTGGCCTGTGCAATGTCACTACTATTGTCACAGAACAAAGTTATTGGATCTAAGATGGTCGATACCACCCCTAGTTCAGTAATGAACTTCCTGATCCAAACGGCCTCCTTAGCTGCATCAGATGCTGCTATATACTCGGCTTCCATTGCAGAATCTACTACAGTGCTCTTCTTAGAGCTCTTCCAGCTTACCGCTCCATTATTTAGGAGGAATAGGTATCCAGATTGCGATTTCTGGTCATCCTGGTCAGTTTGGAAACTTGCATCTGTGTAACCAGTTACATAGAGCTCATCATCCAATCCACCATAGACCAAGAATAAGTCCTTAGTCCTTCTTAAGTACTTAAGGATATTCTTGACAGCAGTCCAATGGCCCTCACCGGGGTCCTGTTGATATCTGCTAGTCATACTTAAGGCAAACGAGACATCCGGTCGAATACATAACATGGCGTATGAAACATCCTCCCTTAGACTCCTCAGAGTACACTTACGGAAGCGATATTAGCTTGATATATCTTAACTTAAGCCCAGAAATTCAAAATTTCACTCTTAAGTTCCTTATTCTGGACCTTTAATTGAAAATTAATTAATCTCATTCTGCACATCCAAATGAGGCTTATTACCTATCCACGGAATGCCCCAGATGTGTACTACCGGCTCACCAAATCTCGTAGCCAAACTCCTTCGTTTACTAGGTCAAACTGAGGCCAGAACACTACTACCTCAGGACCTACGAATTTCTCCCTTAATTTACCATACATAAATTGAATATGCCAAACAACACTTATCATTGAATAACATAATGTCATACAGCATGGCATACACAACAAGACATATACATAATCTTGCTATCTCTATTACATCTCTTTCTGCCTAAACTCCGGCAGCATAACCGCTACGCTTTATCTGTACAAAGAACTGAACTGTACTGATTCGGTAATCCCCTCATGAGAACTACCATTCTACGTAGTACCCAGGAAAGACTAGATGAACCGGCTAGGTCCACTCACTTCTAGCCTCCTTAGACAGCACTACGTACACAGTACTTATCATATACTGATGTTCAGTCTTTACTTCGGCAGCATAACGGCGTCTCCTAGGATTCTCAAAATCCACTTCAGCATAACCTCCCTGTAATGGGTTATGGATGGGGATGAGATTCGGGGGAATCTCAATAGCAACAATCATAACAATATATGTAATGCAGTGTGATAGTGCTTGCTTGTGATTGTGTACAGATAAGTATGCTGCGTGCTTCCATACTCAATAACATATGATCATAGCATTGCAGTAGAGCTTCAAGCATAACATATAAGACAACAATCCAACCAAACAATAGCACAACAAATCACAAAGCCATTACATAAAAGCTAGGATTAGTTACTACCTCAAAAGCTTAGCAGAGCTCTACTATCTCTATTCTGCCTCCAGCTCCGCCAGAACTTCCTTTCTTTCTTTCTTCCTCTCACTTTCTCTCTCTAGCACCTCCTCCTCTCTCTAAAAGGCTCAAAACCGTGGGATGCATGAAATGGGAGGGGGAGGGGGTATTTATAGTTTCCTTCAATGGCATTCCTGTAATTTTGAAGCCATATGAACTTGTGGTCCTGGTTTTTCCTGGATTTTCCTATTTTCTTTTATTCCTTTTTACTGCATCATCCAGGACACCTCAGTGGACACCTCAGCAGCTGACTCATCGCCACATTTTCCACATGCTGAAATTCCTGGACACCTCAGCAGGCTGACTCACCGGTCCAGTCTCTTGCCTCGTAAAGCGTGTCCTCAGCTTTATCTGCTTTCTCCAGACTAATGCCATGTGGCATCTGGAAGGGACCTTTCACGCCTTCCAATGCTATCCAGATAAGTCCCGGACTTTATCTGATCACCTCCTCGGTTATCGTGCCGACCGAGTAACTTTACTTTACTGAAAAGTCATTAAATCATTATTTTAATGCCACTTTCCCCCTGAATCACTGGGCCTGCGTTTTTGGGCCTGGGAATATCATCTCGGGTCTCTGATCCAGCCCAAGTACTCTGATGGCACGATTCCCAAGAAATGCCCCTTGGCAAATTACCAAAATGCCCTTAGTCTCTCTTTCTTTACTTTATTAGCTCTAAAGGCATTATTGTCTTTTCACCTCTTACCAGAGTACTCTTTGACCCTGGTCAACTATCCAGATAACTTCCCTGGACTGTCTAACCTTAGGCAAATGACCAAAATACCCTTTACTCATTCTTCAGCTGTTCTATAACATAGGGGCATTTTCGTCATTTTGCACCTTTTTCCCGGACACCGGCCCCTTTTACCACTGGACTGATATAATGGGCCTGGGCCTTCCCTGGTGTCACTAAAGGCCTTAGAAACACTATACGGCCCCCTGGCCACAGTCCGATCATCCCTATCGGAACTACTTTTTCTTTACCGATTATAACTGTAAATTCCCATCTTCAGGAATTTTTACAGAAAAATCGGGACCTCAAATCAAAATTCTGTGACTCCTCATTCAACCCGGAATCCTTTTCTCTATCTCCCGGTATTTTCAGATATTTTATCCGGACCGGGCTGTTTTGGCCTGAAAAAGCACTCACGCGCACACTTTTCCAAAATGACCATTTTACCCCTGGTCATATTTCTAATTCTTTCATACACATAGAAACCTCATATGCACATTTCACAGTTCAGTGAAATGATCAGCATAATTTTCTCTATTTTCTGGCAAAATATGGTACTCATCGGCTACCAGCCCGATCTTTCCCATAATTACGATTTTGCCCCTACATTCTCTTTCTGGCCTCATTGCTCATCTTCTCATCCTTTATCTTAAGTTCTAGAAATTCTCTTTCAATAACTCATCCCTTAAACTCTTCGGGAGTCATTGTTAATTGAAAGGCTCGACAACCCGCCCATATCAGGTTATCTTACACAGGAGCCAGCCCATATCAAGCTTCCTGCAGAATTCCTAGGCTTAAGACTTAGGATATTCCTCACATTCCTCATTTTGAACCTAGGTGAACTGTCCCGATTCTGTAGGTTAAAGACTTAACTCATCTTTACATCCTGAAGGACTTAGCTCATCCCTCGGATCCTACAAAATACAGGTAAGTGATCCGCCCATATCAGATTACTACCCTGGGACTACGGGTTTAGCAGCCTGCCCATATCAGACTACTTCCCAGTTCTCCTAGACCCAAAAAATCGGGATGTTACAGCGTACATGATAGATCCTATGGCCGAGGCATATGGAATCTTACTCATGCGACCTCGCTGATCTGGTGTACTAGGACACAAATCCTTGCTGAGGTGAATACCATGAGACATGGGTATGAAACCCCTTTTTGATTCCTGCATACTGAACCTATGCAGTATCTTGTCTATATATGTGCTCTGACTCAGTCCTAGAAGCCTTTTAGATCTATCTCTATAGATCCTAATTCCTAGGATGTAGGTGGCTTCACCCAAGTCTTTCATCGAGAAAGATTTTCCTAACCAAGACTTGACAATCTGCAAGGTAGGAATGTCATTCCCAATGAGTAGGATGTCATCGACATAGAGTACCAAAAATACAACTGTGCTCCCACTAACCTTCTTGTACACACAAGGTTCATCAATGTTTTGAAGAAATCCAAACTCTTTGACTACTTCATCAAAACGATGATTCCAACTCCGAGATGCTTGCTTCAGTCCATAAATGGACCTTTGAAGCTTGCATACCTTACCAGAGTCCTCAGAACGCACAAAACCTTCAGGTTGTGTCATGTACACATCCTCAAGGAGCTTTCCATTAAGGAAGGCTGTCTTGACGTCCATCTGCCATATTTCATAGTCATAATATGCTGCAATGGCAAGGAGGATTCTGATTGATTTGGCCATTGCAACTGGGGGAAATGTCTCATCATAGTCCACACCATGAGTTTGAGTAAATCCTTTTGCAACCAGTCGTGCCTTGAAGACATTTACATTGCCATCCATGTCAGTTTTCTCTTTAAAAACCCACTTGCACCCGACGGTTTTTACACCTTCAGGCGGGTCGACTAAGGTCCATACCTTATTGTCGTACATGGATTGCATCTCAGACTTCATGGCATTAAGCCATTTTTCAGAGTTTGGTCCCACTATAGCTTCTTGATAGGTAGTGGGCTCATTATGCTCAATGAGCAACACATCACGACTATCAGAAATCAGAAATCCATATCTCTGAGGCTGAAGTCGTGCCCTATTGATCGCCTTGGGCCTTGCGTGACTTGAGGAGTCTCAACAACTTCTTGTGAGTCTTCTCTACTTTCCATCTCTAGTTCTGTGGCGTCTTGTGGCTCTCAAACTTCTTCGAGGTGTACCTTGCTCCCAGTGGTTCTTTTAGAGATAAATTCTCATTCTAGAAAGATACCATTTCTGACAACAAACACTTTGTTATCAGTGGGGTTGTAGACATAATATCCCTTGGTTTCCTTAGGATATCCCACAAAAAGGCACTTTGAAGATTTGGGCGCTAACTTATCTGAGGCTTGTTGCTTAACATAGACCTCACATCCCCAAATCTTGAGAAAAGACAAACTAGGTTTCCTCCCAGTCCATATCTCATACGGAGTCTTTTCAACTGCCTTAGATGGAACACGATTCAGTGTGAACACAGCTGTCTCTAGGGCGTGGCCCCAAAAGGATGGTGGAAGATCTGTTCGACTCATCATGGATCGAACCATATCCAATAGTGTTCGATTCCTCCGTTCAGAAACCCCATTCCATTGTGGTGTTCCTGGAGGAGTCAATTGTGAGACTATTCCACAATTCCTAAGATGATCGATAAACTCTTGGCTCAAATATTCACCCCCTCGATCAGATCGAAGGGCTTTAATTGTTTTGCCAAGCTGGTTTTGTACTTCATTTTGAAATATCTTGAACATTTCAAAAGATTCGGATTTATGTTTCATTAGATAGACGTAGCCATATCTACTGAAATCATCTATTAATGTAATGAAGTACGAATAACCTCTTCTGGCATTTGTATTCATCGGTCCACACACATCTGTATGTATGAGGCCCAACAAATCAGTGGCCCTCTCACTGTGCCCAGTGAAAGGCGACTTTGTCATCTTTCCTAACAAATAAGATTCGCAAGTATCATATGATTCAAAATCAAATGAGTTGAGAAATCCATCTTGATGGAGTTTTAGAAATGCGTTTCTCATTTATGTGGCCTAGACGACAGTGCCAGAGGTACATCGAATTCAAATCATTTGGTTTGATCCTTTTGGCGGTTATGTTATAGATATTTCCATGATTGGGTTGTTCCAAGTTTAATATGTAATGATCAACATGCAAATCACCATGAGCATAGAAAACATCATTACAATAAATGGAACATTTACCATTCCCAGAAATGAAGTGTAACCTTCCTTATCCAAATAAGAAAGAGAAACAATGTTACTACTCAAAGCAGGAACATAATAGCAATTGTTCAAAACTAACAAAAGCCCAGTGGGCAGAACTAATTCATAAGTGCCTACAGCTAGAGCAGCAACCTTTGCTCTATTTCCAACTCGTAGGTCAACTTCGCCCTTCTTCAGCTTTCTACTGTCCTTTAGGCCCTGCAGATTTGTACAAATGTGAGAACCACATGCAGTATCTAATACCCATGTAGTGGAAGTAGAGAGATGAATGTCTATAACATAAATACCTGAAGCGATAGCCCCGCTATCCTTCTTGTTCTTTTTCAGATCTTCAAGGTAGAGTTTGCAATTCCTCTTCCAATGACCCAGTTCATTGCAGAAGAAGCAAACTCCTTCCTTTGGAGGCTTTGCCTTCTTTGGTGCAGGCTTGGTTTCGGGCTTGCCTGACTCTTTGGTCTTACCAGATGAGCCGTGACCCTTCCCCTTACCCTTGCCTTTCTTTTTCATACCCTTTCCTTTGTGAACCATCAAAACAGTACTGGGCTTCTTCTTAACAGTCGGCTCAGCAGTTTTAAGCATCCAATGCAGTTCAGAAATAGATTTCTCCATGTTGTTCATGTTGTAATTCATGACAAACTGGTCATAACTTTCTGGGAGTGAGTTCAAGATCAAATCTGTAGCTAACTCCTGACTCATGGGAAATCCAAGCCTCTCAAGGTGATCAATGTACCTTTTCATCTTTAGGACATGAGTACTGACTGATGCACCTTCAGCCATCTTGCAGGAATGTAAGGCCTTAGTGGTCTCATACCTCTCTTGCCTTGCTTGTTGCTGGAACATTTCCTTAAGATGCACAATCATCTCATAAGCCTCCATGTGTTCCAGATCTCTTTGAAGCTCCGGAACCATAGTGGCAAGCATCAAGCATCCCACATCAACAGAGTCTTCCTTATGCTTCGCATAAGAATCTCTCTGAGCTCTAGGAGCATTGGCTGCTGGCTCCTCAGGAATGGGTTGATCTAGGACATATGCCTTTCTTTCCTGCTTGAGAACAATTCTCAAGTTCCTGAACCAGTCAAGAAAGTTTGTCCCATTGAGTTTGTCCTTCTCAAGGACAGATCGTAACGATAATGTAGCAGTATTACTAGTCGTCACGATTCTACAATTAAAATATGCAATTTAATTAGCAATCTCCCACTGAATAAAACAACCCTCAATGTAATAATTAGTGGGCTAAGATCCATATTTGGCTTAAACTTGAGTCCGCTTTGGCAAGACGCTCAACTTTAAGTTATTTAGGTAGGTAACAACTTTACCAATTACATCAAATGTAATTCTTAGATATTTGTGGGATTCCATCATCATATGATCCGGCATGTTTTAATCCCATCTAATGCCTTGAGACCCAAAACCGTTTTGATAATCTCAATTAAGTCAAACAATAACAAACATAAGAGCAGCACCATTACTCTTGCTTATCTCCCCAAGATAACTCAAATGCACCCACTTTGGTGGACCTACAAATGAGCGATCGAGGTTTTGACAAGTGTCCATTAATTGACGGCATATGACTTAAGATTTCTTTTAGAGGGTTTAATTAATTATCTGGTTTATAAGATGCATGTATCGCGGTTGTATCTCATACAAGTATTATGCATATAAAACATACATGCAGTGATCTAATCAAAAGATGCATAATCTTAAACGTGACACAATATGGCTCACCTATCCTAAGTCCCCTCAAGCCAATGAGAGAAGCTGTCTAATTAGAATAGGAAAATTACATAAGGAAACCTCGTTTTAACATTCGAGGGGAGTGAGATGAGAAGAGAATGTACAACGAGAGTCATTAGAGGAAGGCACGACACGCAGGCCGTATTTAGAAAAATTACAACACTTGTAATCTAGAGCCATATTGTTCACCATACCCAAACATTCAAGAATCAAAATTCATACTATTTGAAGGGCAATAAATGTTTCAAAACATTCATATATCAGGAAAGTCAATCCATATTACGATTATGTTGCGCTACGATTAAATAGCCACGGCGGTCCCATCAAGAATCTTAATTCTTTTTCCTTAGACCCCATCAATATTAATTGATCAAATCAATTAACATACACCACCGATTTCAGTTTCCTTTTAGATTCCGTATATGTCATACATAAACAGATTCCATATATGTCATACATATCTCGCATGTTATCATATAATCCGCTAAGAAGTCTAACATACATCACATGTATCAAGAATCAAGCCTAACTTAAACACAAAACGGCATGGCTCTGATACCACTGAAGGGAATTGGAAGACACGCAGCGGAAATTAACTTTAAAAATTTTTCCATTCCCAGCCAGGATCTACCGAATGTGTTTAAGTCAAGGAGAAAGAAGTGTTACCTTCGGTTTCAAGCTTTGGTCGCGACCTCAGTGTCCACTAGTCGCGACTCTTCGCCTCTGGAACATTTTAGTCGCGACCTCCTCTGCTTCTCGTCGCGACCTGAAGTCTCTGGAGTTTGTAGTCGCGACCTCGTCAGCTTCAAGTCGCGACCTGCCTCTTCTTTTCGGATTTCTGACGTTCAGATGCCCGTATGGTCGCGACCTCAGCGTGTTCTGGTCGCGACCTTGCTTCGTGTCTGGTCGTATCGTAGAAGTCGACAGCTCAGATCCGCTTCCTCTACCGGTATCCACACGAACAGCGTTCCAATTGCGAACGACGTGCTAGCGCCTCTTGTCCCTCTAGGGCTTTCTAGAGATTCCGTCCTCACTCTCTCTATCTCGGCAGTTTCTTATGTGCAAACCTTTTGCACTCTCCCTGCCCCCTTTTCTCACGACTGAATGTGTGTGAAGAGATCTATACTGTCTGTAGAACCCTAGCTCCTAATGTCAAATATATAGGAAGCTATCGGGCTTCTAATAGGGCCGGGCTTCAGAATTAATCTTATATTAATTCTGAATTAATACAATATCATATATTGCATAATTTAATAAGAAACTAATTAAATAAATATGGTTTATATTAAATCCGTCCCACAGATTTAATTCACCTATTTATTTAATTTAAAATAAAGATAAGACAGAATTATATTTGATTTATTCTTATAAATCAAATTTGAGATATCTTATCAATTTGAATTTCAAATTTAAATAGATCATATCCATTTAAATTCAAATTCAAAAATGATAGAGATTTAATTTATCCTTATAAATTAAATCTTACAAATATCTCTTATATTATATATATAATATATATATATAAACTAATTTATATATATATAAAATATATATCCACCCTAGATTATTCATTGAATCTAGACATCTCTAGATTCAATGAATCTGGACATCATAGCTCGCATTGGGCTGTTTTGTGTGCGACCCTGTAGGCCCATATGAAGTTGGCAGTGGCCCAGTTACTATACTGACCCACAAGTCGTAAGCGGTCTCTAGCAAGGCATTACGACTACCCAAAACATATGAGGATCGATAAACGATGTAACCTTTCATACAACCATATCACGTCCCTTTTGTCACATGATATTTCGATCAAGGATGAGGCATGGAGAACGTCATCCTCCTGTTCCTGACCGTTACTTTCTCGATCCCTGAGTAGTCTGAATATAGAAATGGAACTACCCTTCCATTCCAGTATGGCCATACATTTCTCAGACTCACTCATCGAGGGGCCCAGTAATATCTCTCTACGAATGTGAGGGACAAATTCCATCTTGACCATTCACATTCCTCCGCATGAAAAACCACTAAGCCCGAGCATAGCCTTTATGATCACTCGGTCAAAAGTGACTTTTGACTAGGTCAAAGCTGAGCGTTTGTCATGTAGGAATCCATGATGATCTCAGGTCAAAGGGCATAGTGACATGGCTTGTATATGAGAGAAACTTACGACTTAACCCATGCAACTCTCTCATAGCGGGTCGATCCAACACCCTGTACTCTTACATGTGCTTATGACTTTGATTTATATCTCTATATATCTTCAAAGTCATACTGGTCTTATTTCATCTCTGTTCCCGCATAGATGACTGACCAGGGACATTTAGGATAAAATCACTAGTTATCCAAGGATTGTCATCATAGTAAACATGCAAATAATATGATAACATGATACAATGATTGGCCCCTAGGGCACAATTTCCAACATAATAGAGAAGACTTCAAAAATTACAACTTTCAATTCAAATGCTTCCAAGGTTCCAAACCTATTCAATCCCACACAAAATCATCTTTTAAATTCAATGGAAGCATTAGATGATTGAAATTCTATCTTCTCTTATCCAGAACAGCTTTGGCTGTAAGGCCTCAAGAAAGAGCAAAGTCAAGAATATCAACTCAATTCAATAACCAATCATCAAACTAGCTTTTCTAAGTGTCTTCTACTTGATTCTAACTTGCTCTTCTTTCTTTATTTCTGTTGAGATTTGGACAGCAATGTTACCTAGAGAATATCTCACTTTTCTACAATTAAAACTTAGGTTTCATCCTTCCAAAACACTTACAAATAAACTAGGAAGGATTACATACCTTAAGCTCTAGCTAAAGTGCCTTGAATCTCCCTTTGCCTTGGATTGAGTTTCCATTTTGCCATAGTTTCTCCAGGGTTCAAGAGGCCACAGTTTTGCAAGGAAATGGAGGGGTATTTATAGCCAAAACTTTGGCATCTTGGGACAAGAATACCCCTCCTTCAACTAATTATTACAATTCCTTAATCTTGAATCTTATTGGCTATTTAATTCTTTAATCTTCATTAACTTAATTCTTATATTATTTTAATAAATTTTAGCACATGGGATAAGGTTTCTTTCTTCTTCTTGATGCCATATGTCCATTGATATGGGTCCCACCATGTTCTCCTTTTCTTCCTCTTGAAGCTACTTGATTTTCATTTGATTTTTCTTTTTAAAAAATTCATAAAATATCCAAAATTGACTTAAGCTCCAAGACTGGATCTTGGGCTTATTGGGCTTGTCTAGGATGCTATATTGGGACTCTTTTAGGTCCAATAGCTAATTCGCACAAATCCCAATGCGCTTTCCTTATATCGATATTCTTAAATCACCCTAATTTTTGAAATAAATGCTAGACACCTCTTTTATTGGCTTTGAAATTTTTAGAAATTCATTCTAATATAAAATGAATTCCCTGCAAAGTCTCATAGTTGTTTGAGACCTAGAAGTCCTGATAAAAATTTCTCTACATTTCCTTTAACCCTTTATCAGTGTCCGATTTCACCTTAAATTTCATAATAACTTCTACAGGAGTCCTTTTCAAATTCTATCAGTTTCATAAATTCTTATATTAATTATAAGAATTTACTACCAAATTTGATCTGATTATAAGGTCTAGAGGATACTGTACTAATGTTTCATTTTTTAGAAATTTATATCAATTTATCGGGACCTCAAATCAAAATTACGTTTTGCATTAAATTGATCAGAATAATTGAAACATCCTGCCTTAGACTCCTCAGAGCACACCTGCGGAAGCTATACTAGCTGTACTGATTCGATAATTCTCTCATTAGAACTACCATTCTACGTAAGTACCCAGGAAAGACTGGATGAACCGGCTAGGTCCACTCACTACCAGTCTCCTTAGACAGTACCTACGTACACAGTACGCATCATATCCTTTCTCCACTACTGCTATCTCCGCCGAAATTTCAGCAGCATAACGGCGTCTCTCAAAATTCTCAAAATCTACCTTGACATAACCTCCCTGAAATGGTTATACAAGGGGGATGAGATTCGGGGGAATCTCAGTAGTAATAATCATAACAGTATATGTAACGCAGAGTGACAGTGCTTGCTTGTGATTGTGTACAGATAAGTATGCCGCGTGCTTCCATACTCAATAACATATGTTCATAGCATTGCAGTAGAGCTTCAGACATAACATATAAGACAATAATCCAACCAAACAATAGCACATCAATCACAAAGCCATTACATAAAAGCTAGGATTAGTTACTACCTGGCTAGCTCAGCAGAACTCTACTATCCTTATTCTGCTTCCATCTCCGCCAGAACTTCCTTACTTCCTTTCTCTCTTCCTTTCCTTCTCCCTTTCTCTCTTCTTTCTCTCTCTTTCCCTTCACCATGCGTGAATGGAAATGAAGCAGGGGGTATTTATACACATCCTCAATGGCAATTTCATAATTTCCATGCCATCTGATCCTGCGGTCCTGGTTTTTCCTGGAATTTCCTATTTTCCTTAATTCCCTTTTACTGCATCATCAGTGCCACCTCAGGGGACACCTCAGCAGCTGACTCATCACCACATTTTCCACATGCCTAAATTCCCTGGACACCTCAGCAACTGACTCAGCATGCTGACTCACCGGTCCAGAGTCTTGCCTCGTAATGCGTGCCCTCAGCTTTATCTGCTTTCTCCAGACCAGAGCCATGTGGTGCTTACAAGAGACCTTGCACGTTTCCCAATGCTTTCCAGATAAGTCCCAGAGCCGTATATTCTGGTGCAAGACTCTAGAACTGTCTGGAACCGCTGAGTCAGCTGATGAGGTGTCCCAGGAGCTTGCAATTTTGCCATGTGACATATGAGGTGTCCTATGAGGTGGCCTTAGGATGATGTCATGAATGATGTAGTAAAAGGAATAAAGAAAAATAGGAAATTCTGGAAAAACCAGGACCACAAGTTCAGATGGCTTCAAAATTACGAAAATGCCATCCATCAAAACTATAAATACCCCCTTGCTCTTCATTCTCCACGGCCAAGCAAGAATAAGAGAGAGAAGGAAGGCTAGAGAGAGAAAGTGAGAGGAAGAAAGAAAGAAAGGAAGTTCTGGCGGAGTTGAAAGCAGTACAGAGATTCTAGAGTTCTGCTAAGCTTTTGAGGTAGTAACTAATCCTAGCTTTTATGTAATGGCTTTGTGATTTGTTGTGATATTGTTTGGTTGGATTGTTGTCCTATATGTTATGCTTGAAGCTCTACTGCAATGCTATGTTCATATGTTATTGAGTATGGAAGCACACGGCATACTTATCTGTACACAATCACAAGCAAGCACTGTCACTCTGCATTACATATATTGTTGTGATTATTACTACTGAAATTCCCTCGATTCTCATCCCAATAAATAACCCATTACAGGGGAGGTTATGTCGAAGTAAATTTTGGGAATTTTAATAGACGCCGGTATGCTGCCGAAATTATGACAAGATAAGGAAAGCAGCTGATACGTACTGTGTACGTAGGTACTATCTAAGGAGGCTGGAAGTGAGTGGACCTAGCCGGTACATCCAGTCTTTCCTGGGTACTTACGTAGAATGGTAGTTCTCACGGGAATTACCGAATCGGTACAAGATCAGTTACTTTCTGAGGATGAAGCGTAGTGATTATGCTGCCGGATTTCAGGCAGGAAAAGATGTAATAGAGATATAGGAAATTCTGTTCATACTCAGATGTAAAACAACTTATTAATTAATAATAAGTGTTGTTTGGCATATTTGACTGATATATGATGGATGTATGCATATATGTGTGTAAAGTTGTTTGCTGGAAATTGCCACTATGAACAGTAACTCATGGTGACCTAATGATGTTTGACCCATAATTAAAAATAGTAAATGGACGGAAAAATGTACAAAATTTTTATTGTAAATAGTAGACATATTAAGCTTCGATTTGATATATAGAATGCCTCATTTGTATGTCTACATATGGAGATATAAATTATCAAATTTGGTACCAAAATGCTGGATTCAGGAGAAAAACGTTGACGGTAAAGTTGACACATGGACTGACGTTGACTTGGTCAATGATTGGTCAACAGGTTATTTTTCCCTGAAAGATAATTGAGTTAGATTCAAATATCAATTAGAACCACTTCATTTCAATTTTTCTAGAATTAGTTATGATTTTTCAAAGTCAGGTCACTCATCTGGAATTTTCATAGTAAACAGTACTCGATAAGAGTAAAACTCCAGATTGAGAAATTGGACTTCAATGACCCTGAAAGTGGTTCTAAATGCTACCAAATGGTCCCTAAGACGTATGAAAGTAAGGATGTTTCAACGATTATGCCCGTAGGGTTAATGTAGGGCAAGAAAGGGCACCAAGGGTATTTTGGTCTTTTTCTAAGGGATCTGTAATTAAGTTTAGACCCAGTATAAGAATGTCAATGGTAGAAAGAATCCGGATACTGGATTTAAGGTCAGAACATATATTATGGAACCTCGAAAAAATTAGATTCAGAAAACAGTCTGGTTTTCAGGGAATCGGACCGGGCCGGTACTGGACTGAACTGTAATCTTTCTAGAGACTTCTTCTCCCTTCAATTTTGCCATGTTCATGATGAGGTGTCCCTTTGATAATGTCATGAAGGTGATGTCATAATTAATAAAGAAAAGAAAATCCAAGATTAAATCTTATATACCATTAGATCAAATAGTGCACAAAATAATCTTGGCCTTCCATTTCCACTCAAGTTTGCCCATAAATACCCCCCAAACCAGATTCATTTCGGCACTTGAGGCAACCTTGGGGAAACTCTTGCAAAATTTCCATTCAAGCCAAAAAGAAGCAAGCACCTTGGTAGGACTAACAAGGTAATTAGTCCCCTTGATCCTAGACTTTGTTCTAGTGAATTTGCTCTTGGTTTTAAGGGGTTTTTGGGGCATATTTCTCTTGAGGGTGCTGCTGGATATTCATTTTGAATGTGAAAGGAATATGAGTTTTATGTTATGGATAGTTTAAACAAGCTGAAACAAGCTAGAATCAAGTGGAAATAGCTTGGAAATCAAAGTATGCTTGTGAATGAAAGATTGTGTTCTGTTCTGGTACTGTACGAATCACTATTCATATGTTGGAATTTCATGATTTTGATGCTTCCAATGAGTTTAAAATGGAAAATTGTGTGGGGTTATAGTAGAGAAACAAGTATTGGAAGCATTGGAATCAAAATGAGAATTTTTGGAAAACATATGAAGCTTTTCGGTTCTGTACAGCAGCTTGTGATGAAATTGGATTTTGGAAATTCTGAATGCATATTTGAATTCTACATGAAAAATTATGTGGGAGTGAACTATGAGAATTTATTTTAGAAAGATGCAAGCATAAGTCATAAATTAAAGAAAGAATGGAACTTAGTGAAAACCTAGTCTTGGAATTGTGTTGGAATTGAATTGTAACTTGATGTTACTTTGTAATGGCTAGGTTTTGACATTTGTGAGAAGGGAAGATCATTCCAAGAAGGATATATCAAGGACATCTAAGAGGTAGCAAGAATACCTAACTATAATCTTATGTTGTTTGATTGTATGTTTGCTTGTTATGTATGATTATTGGTTGAGCATGAGATGATTTTATGATGATGATGCTATGATATAAATGGTTGCAACTCCTTGCAAATAATGTTATGACAATATGCATGTTAGAGGTTGCTTATGTATATTCATGAAGTAGCTCCCATGCCATTATAACATGTTAAGCATTTCATCAAGCATGCATGTTATTATAGTTTGTATGACTTGCTATTGAGATTTCTATGAAATCTCATTCTTTTCATATATATAACCATGCTCTAGGTGCTCAAAGTTCTCAAGGAAAAAGGTTAAATGTGGATGGTTAATTTGTATATGACTTAAAGTTGAGCACTTAACTTGAGAAGATGATATTTTGATGTGTATGATGTATGTTACTATGGATCCAGTCTGAGGCAGTAGACTTCGAACGATAATTTTCCTAACTTATCCAACGTATTTTCGCGTGAAATTTGGCATGAATATAGCTGAGATCTAGATATTTAAATGGACACCAAGAACGTCTCAATTGGTTAAGAATTCAAATTGTTATGAATTTTCAAATTCGGGATTAAAATCTGGATCAAGATAAAACGAATACCTAGAGGCAGTGAGGTTCATGCGTGAATTTCAAATAGTAAATGAATGAGTTTTTCCATGAAATTTTATGACCTTAAACTAGACATATGAATATTTAAATCCATATGTAATACTCCTCATTTGGATAAGTACACAAAGAAAAATGAATTTTTGAAAATAAGGTAAGAAACTGGAACTTCTAGACTTACCAAATGAACAGTGTTATTCAACGAATAAACTGATTTCATTTAGCCAAGGAAACACCGATTTCATATTTTTCCTTTAAAGTTAAATAAAATAGATTTCATTAGAAATTGGAACCACCTTATTTTATTTTTCTAGATTTAATTATGAATTTCCAAAGTTTATAATGTAGTTTGGATTTACCAAGTGAACAGTACTATGAACAGTACCAGATAAGCTAATTCTTGGAAATTCATGTTTTTAAGCTAAAATGGTGTTCCATTGATCTAAGATACTTCCAATTGAATATATGTAAGGATGAAATTAAGGATACGACACATAAGGGTTTTACTCTCTTACTTTTCATAACCCTTTCTAACTTTTCATAACTCCTTTTATCATTTTACATAACTGTGTGCACATATACCAAACTTCTTGGCATTTACACTATTTTCTCATTACTTCCCAGGGTCACCCATCATTGGGCTACTCTTGCCTTAGTACATTTAACTAAAAAGTGCTGATAAGAATTTGAAGAACTGGTGTTAACGGGTTTCAACCCTGGTACTTTACTATCTTAGACCCTTTTCTATAAATCTTTGGCTTTTTTAACCTTTTTGTCCTCACCTAGAGGATCTATCTAGCTTTCATTCTCATTCTCTTTATCCTCATCTCAGGAACCTATACTAACTTTACTTCATTTTTCATGTAAGAAGATTCTGAGTTCAGTCTATAATAATAATAAGGCTATCTGAAACTAACATTGTGGGTACTCTCTCTGCTACGACTTAACAATTTGTGAAGCTTCTCTACCTTAAACTTTATCCTTGATATTTGTCCTTCCAAAGAAATACTGTACTTTAGCTCATTCATTTTCTTTCTTTAGGCTAGGTCTTCTACGACCCTCAGAATCTAACTGCGATCAACCGTCAGCCTCTTCAGGATTTAACTGCAACCCTGGAATTCTTTTCTCTGTGAGCCATACTAGGATCTAACTGTGATCCTCCATAATATACTATGATTCCGTTGTACTGTATTCTTATCTCTGGAAGACTTAAACCAAGGGACTAAGTTACAAGGCTAGTTACTTCCACTTAGTTGCTAACTCAACAGATAATTCCCCAAAATGATCATAGAAGCCAATATTATTTATTAAGACTTTACTCATTTCCTCTATTACTCAGGAATTTCTCATTTCATTCTCATAACTTTACTATATCTAGGGCTGCAGAGAGCTACAAATGCTCTATCATGCACATATCTATCATAATCTATCTATCTCGTCTGATGGACATGGCTTTATCATGAGCATCACTGTCCATGCTTTCAGCTCTATTTCATGAGTAGTTTGACTCTATCATAAGAGCAATCTAGCTTTATTGCGAGAATGTTAACTTTTATTACATAGATGCTGCTCCCTCTCAGAGTTGCATCATCTTTCATAACCGTGTCTCATTTCATGTTCAAGGAACATCATTTACATATCTCATCCCCTACTGAAGGGATATGTCCTGAGTATTGTAATCATATGTCTATAGGATTGTCATCAACATTCATCTCTAATCTCGTTCTCTGTCAAACTGGCTATCACTATCTGTCTTAGATTCTCATTCTAAACTTTAGGGATTGACTGGCTAACTATCTCGTTTATCAATTCTCTATTACTTTATTACCATTACCAAGTTAAATTATCTTATTGCGTGTTGTATGGTATGGGAGCAACATAACTTTCTTATCATATATACTCTACCTCACGTGTATTATGAAGGAGAGTATTCATTCATCATAGCATACTCTAACATGCATAATATGCAAGGAGATGCAATTATTTACGCATTCTCTAACATGCATGTCATCACATGACATTGCAAGGAGATGCAACTGATCATCATAACTTATGGCAACAAAAGCCATATCATCATCACATAATTTGCTCAACCATCCATTATACGCATACTGTAATCAAACAATTAACTAGATAACATTTTTAAGCATTATGTCCCTTTATCACCTTATCTGCCAGATCTTGATCATTCATTCATGAACTTGAGATGAACATTCATTTATTTACTAAGGCTTCCACGTTACCCTTTTCTAGGGTGCAGACTCAACCCTTTACTACTCTTTCTTACACAGAGGATAGGGGAGTCACTCTATCTTTAAAATTGTGGTTACCTTTCTTGAAACATCCTCACTTTCCTAGCTCCAACTTCTCCAAACTAGTACCCTATTATGTTTGGAAAAGGTAGGGGTGAGATTTCGAGGGAAATCTCAGTAGAAAATGGTACTAACTTTTAATTCTTTTATTCAGGAAAGAATAACTGGACAATTTGTTTTATAATGTAGATCTACTCCTGATGGTCACATAGAGGATCTATTTCTCTCATACTGTTTAGCTTGCCTGCATCTTATGCTAAACCTCTAACTGATAAACTTCAGCGAGGTTGGTATCTTCATTAATCATCAGGTCTCTGTGCTTTCTAGTCGAGGCCTAAGTATTGGCTTGTCGTAACTCATATTCTCTGTAAACTTTAGTCGCAACCTCAGGTCTTATCTCGTCGCAACTTAAACTGCTCTGTGCACATTAGTCGAGTCCTATGACCTGACTCATTGCAACCTAATAACTCTGTAACTTTTTGTCGCGACCAATGGTCTTTACTTGTCACGACTAAAACACATTTGTAAATATTCGTCGTGACCGGTGGCTTAACTAGTCACGACTTAACTTCTCTGGAACTTCTAGTCGCGACCTAAACTACTCCACATCACGACCTGGACACAACTTTCTCTAATCATTTCCTTCTAGTGTTCTTGTCCAGTCTTTACTCTAGCAATGGCCGATGCTTGTTCTTAACTTTGATGAGCTTGAGTAACTTGAAATTCATCTATATCTATCTATCATAATTAAATTAAATAGGGAATATATTCACTTAAATGTTCAACTATCACATCAAAACTCATATTTCATATCTCCATAACATTTGTACATACATCAGATACATGTCAATTACAGATATGGGGTAAGTCATAACTATTATACATCTACGTAATTACTATATTTTACACTATTTACATATTTACCTTACCCCTCATCCCTGTTTACATACTTTTCTAAGGAATCATAAACTGTAAATACTTCTGCATACGGAAATGCTACCCTTGTATATGATATGGTGGATCATTTTCCAGAAACTCACTTAGCTCTACATGTCATGTAGGAATATATGGCAATATCTGAATTATGACCATCTCATGCCAATTTTCTAGATTGTAGACCTGAATTAGGTCAATACCCTCTATCGTATATTGGTTTATCATCCTTGCTATGTCATTGAGGAAATGCAGATAAACTGACTGCTCTTAATCTCTACTTCTATCTATCGCTTGATCTAAACTGAGTAGTTCACTCTCTACCACTTTCTTGAGACTGATGTAGTCAACATTATCTATCTTTCGCAAAGAAGGCTGAGGTTGACTAGGAACAGGAACATCCCACTGATCTTTATCTATAACACCATATATTCCTGTAATGCGAGAATAGGAAGAGACTGTCATACATTGTGACTGGATCTCAGGATTAAGGAACTGTTGTAAGTTACTCATATCCAATCTATCCTCAAACTCTGGTGGAGGAGGAATAATATCTGGTGTACCTATTATCTAGTACCATTACTTAGCTTCCTCAGCCATAATCTATCCTCTCATTGGAGGAATAAAGCTTACATCAGGGTTAGCATGCACAATATCATGCTGAATCTCTACAAAATCTTTAGACTGCAAGTTTGAGTCTACAGAAATATCTATGGGATATTTTACTGTAGACCTTCCTGACTGATTCCCTATACAATCATCTGAACTCTCTTCACTGTCTGAAGAATCAAAGTTTGGATGTATATCATCTTCATATATCACTGCTGGTCGGGGATCTCCCTGATTAACCTATGGCTCAGACTTAACTTTATGAAACCCATATCTACTCCTGCAAAATTTTTCTTTAATAATCAAGACTAACTATCCCAATAAATACCTTAACTTAACAACATACTTAATACTTAGAGTTAGGGTCTGGGGATTATCCTATCTAATGCTAGAAACTTCTGCTCTGATACCAAATTATAATATCCATAATTTTTCCAAAAATTCTTATTTTGATTCCAATGCTTCCCATACTTGTTTCTCTACTTTATCCTACACAATTTTTCATTTTAAAACAATTGCAATCATCAAAATCATGAAATTTAAATCACCATTCATGCGAGTGAACAGTAACAGAAAAGAATTCTAAACAATACAACTTTCAATTCCAATATTTCTAAGGTTCAAAACCTATCCAATCCTACACAAAATCATTATATAAATTCAATGGAAGCAATAGATCAATGAAATTGCATCTCCTTCTATCATGAACAATGCAAACCGAATTGTTTCATCCATGGCAAAGTCAAGAATATCAACTTGATTCAACAACCAATCATTTAACTAGCTTGTTTAAGCTTTAATCTCATAATTCTAACTTTAATTTCTTCTTTCTCCTTTCATCTAAGGTTTTGGAAAGCATATACACCTTAGAGAAAACACAACTTTCTTCCATGAAACCGCTAAATTTAAGCTCCCAAATCAAAGGAAAATAACCTAGGATAGACTGCTTACCTTTAATCTCTAACTTGCTTGAACTTTGGACCTTGGATTCTTCTTTGTCTTGGCTTGAGTTTTCATTTTGCCATAGTTTCCCCAAGGCTTCTTACTTCACAGTTTTGGGCAGAAATAGTGGGGTATTTATAGAAAAATTCTTGGAAAATGGATGCCCAAGATCACTTTGGTTACTATTTGATCTAATGGTCCATAATCCACCTTGTAAGAAGCTTACCCTAGAATCCTCATTAATGACATCATCCATGACATCATGAAGGCTTTGTTTGGTGCAATAAAGTAGGAAATACTGATAGAAAAAATTTCAGTCCAGTCCAGTACTGATCGGGTCAGTTTTATAAAAACCAGACTGTTTTATATTTCCGATTTTATAATATTCCTGAATATGTATTCTGTCATGAAAATCAGTGTTTAGGTTTCTCCTACCATTGACATTTTATACTAAGTATTTATCTGCTATCCATCCATTGAAAAATGACCAAAATACCCTTGGTGCCCTTTCTTACACTATATTAACCCTAAGGGCATAATTGTCATTTCACACCTCTTTATACCTTATCAGGGCATATACTAACTCTGGGTAATCATTCCTGTACTCACCTTGGCATTTTTGGCATGTCTATAATGATCAGAATGCCCTCCATTCATCTCTTATACAATAGTACAACCTAAGGGCATTTTCATAATTTCATATTTTTTGGGGGTTCCTCTGGACACTAGCCCACATATCTGTCCGATTACCTTATTCGGCCTCTATGACACTATTTTGGGCCTTTATATGGTCTACTACCTTTATGACATAAATCTCGAGAAACCTCTCCCGAAGGTATTTATCGGGTATTTTATTCTACTGTAAATTCCATTAAAAGTTCTATAGGATTCATTTTCTGATCCTGTCTGTTTTATAAATTCTCATATTAATTATAAGAATTTACTGTAAAGCTTCATCTGATTCTAATGTCCAAAAAATACTATAATAATTTCTCCTAACTTCAAAAATTTATATCAATTTTTCGAGACCTCAAATCGAAATTCTGTGTTGTGTCAAACTAACTAGAATAATTTTCTCTAGTTACTGGTAAAATTTGGGTCTGATCTGATTCCGAGCATTTTTGGGCATTTTTCGGCTCAACTTTCTCATAATTACACTTTTACCCCTTGAACTTTTGATAAATTATATTTAGGTCCTTAAACTTTTGAAAATTACACTTTAGGCCCTCAACTTTTCATAATTACACTTAATGGCCCAAAGTTTATGTCTACTTTACATTTTGCACCATGGAACTTTTATACTTTTCAATTTAGTCCCTCTCCTTTAAACCTTCATCTAATCATTCTTTTCTTTTCCATTCATCATCACAATGCTTTCCAAACCTCTTTCCTCTATCAGTATTATACAGATAGCAAAAAATTAGGATATGATACTATTACTTCGAATAATCCTGATATAAATATCTGGCATGCTAGACTATGACATATTAATCAAAATAGAATGAGTGTGACTATGACATTTGGGGGTAATCCTTAACATTGATATGTCATTATGCAAAAGTTGTCTAGCAGGTAAGGCTACTAGAAAACCATTCAGTAAGGGAACACGAGCCGAAAATCTGTTGCAATTAATTCATTCTGATATTTACGGTCCAATGAGCTTGGTATTTCATTACCTTTATTGATGATTTTTCATGATATAGTCATGTCTATTTGATTTCACATAAGTCTGAGGCACTAGAGTGCTTTAGATGATACATAAATAAAGTAGAGAATCAAATGGACAATAAAATCAAGGCATTACGCACTGATCAAGGTAGTGAATACCTTTCAGATCAATTCCAACAGCTCTATGAAGAAAAAGGGATTATTAGGCAACTAACTATCCTTGGCACACCTCAACAGAATGGGGTTACCGAAAGAAGAAATAGAAGACTTATAGACATGGTTAGGTCTATGATAGCTCAAGCAAACCTTCCAACTTCACATTGGGATGATGCTTTGTTGACGACAACCTTCATACTTAACCGTGTGCCCTCAAAATCAGTCGCTTCCACACCCTATGAGTTATGGACTAAACGTCAGCCAGATCTAAGCATCCTTAGACCTTGGGGCTCGGCGATATATATCCAAGACAATTCTCATAGACATGGGAAATTGGTTCCAAAGGGAAGAGATGTATTTTTATAAGGTACTCTGAACCCTCAAAAGGATATGTATTCATAAGTGAAATTGAAGATGGAACAGTGACTAAAACAGAATCAAGAGATGTTGTATTCATTGGAAAAGAGTTTCCTAGTAGGGGAGATATTGATTGCACTATATCTCTTTATGAGACTCAGGAACAGGACAGTGCCGAACAAATTGACAGACCATAATCCTCTAGGTATGTCGATCTAAGTGGGAGCCAAGAACGGTTAATGTAACATCCCAATTTTTGGGTCTAGTTGAACTGGGAGGTAGTCTGATATGGGCAGGCTGCTAAACTTGTAGTCCCAGGGTAGTAATCTGATATGGGCGGATTATTTACCTGTATTTTGTAGGATCCGAGGGATGAGCTAAGTCCTTCAGGATGTAAAGATGAGTTAAGTCTTTAACCTACAGAATCGGGACAGTTCATTTAGGTTCAAAATGAGGAATGGAAGGAATGTCCTAAGTCTTAAACCTAGGAATTCTGCAGGTAGCTTGATATGGGCTGGCTCCTGTGTAAGATAATCTAATATGGAGGGTTGTCGAGCCTTTCAATTAACAAGGACTCCCGAGAGTAGGGGATGAGTTATTGAAAGAGAATTTCTAGAACTTAGGATGAAGGATAAGAAGAAAGTGAGATAAGATAGATCCCAGAATTATGCTAAGATTCTACGGGGTGAGATATGAAAGGAATGGACACTGCTTATGAGAGCAGTAGAGTTGTCCATAAGAAAGAAAGCAGATAGTATGAGAAAGATGTCTTGGTGACTTTTTGTCGCGACGAGGAAGTAGAATGGTCGCGACTAATATTGGCAGAGAGGATTGGTCGTGATGGATATGCATGTGGCGTCGCGACTAATGAGTAGAATGAGCTTGGTTGCGACTAGAATATGTCGTGGTCGCGACTAAAGAATGTTGTGGTCACGACTAGAGAAAGCTGTGGTCGCGACTAATGAACACAAAAGGTGTTATGTCGCGATAAGGTGATGATGAGGTCGCGACTAGTGGCTAAAGTGGTGCCAAGAGTTGTGAAGGTCCAAAGGAGATAGTTACCCGGTTAGAGATAGAACTGGGGCAGGAGATCAGATAAAGGGAAAGTTATATGGAAACCATGAGGTAGACTGATAAGTTGTACTCATGGGACCCACAAGATGCCACATGGCATTAGAGTGGTATTTTAGTGACCTTTCAGTGGAGTAAAGTTACTCGGTTAGCACGAAAACTGAGGAAGTGATCAGATAAGTCCGGGACTTATCTGGATAGCATTGAGAAGCATGCAAGGTCTCTTCCAGGCGCCACATGGCATTGATCTGTAGGAAGCAGATAAAGCTGAGGACACGCTTTACGAGGCAAGAGACTGGACCGGTGAGTCAGCATGCTGAGGTATCCCAGGTTTTTCAGCATGTGGAAAATATGCTGCTGAGGTGTCCCGGTGAGGTGTCCCGATGATGCAGTAAAGGAGGAATAAAAGAAAATAGGAAATTCCAGGAAAAACCAGGACCGCAGGATCAGATGGCATGGAAATTACGATTATGCCATTGGAGAAATCTATATAAACCCCCCCTTCATTTCAGCTTGCTCCACGCATGAAGAGGAAAGAGAGAGAAAGATTAGAGAGAAGGAGGAGGAAAGGAAGAGAGAAAGGAAGTAAGGAAGTTCTGGCGGAGCTGGAAGCAGAATAAGGATAGTAGGGTTCTGCTAAGCTAGCCAGGTAGTAACTAATCCTAGCTTTTATGTAATGGCTTTGTGATTTGATGTGCTATTGTTTGGTTGGATTGTTGTCTTATATGTTATGTCTGAAGCTCTACTGCAATGCTATGATCATATGTTATTGAGTATGGAAGCACGCGGCATACTTATCTATACACAATCACAAGCAAGCACTGTCACACTGCATTACATATACTGTTATGATTATTACTACTGAGATTCCCCCGAATCTCATCCCCCTTGTATAACCATTTCAGGGAGGTTATGTTGAGGTAGATTTTGAGAATTTTGAGAGACGCCGTTATGCTGCTGAAATTTCGGCGAAGATAGCAGTAGTGGAGAAAGGATATGATGCGTACTGTGTACGTAGGTACTGTCTAAGGAGGCTGGTAGTGAGTGGACCTAGCCGGTTCATCCAGTCTTTCCTGGGTACTTACGTAGAATGGTAGTTCTAATGAGAGAATGACCGAATCAGTACAGCTAGTATAGCTTCCGCAGGTGTGCTCTGAGGAGTCTAAGGCAGGATGTTTCAGTTAACACAAATACCGAGACAAATGAGAAAATATAAACAAGTAGCTCCTACTAGAAGGAGTAACAGGGAAAGTATTCCAAAGAGACACTTCTAAATATAAGGAGAAGCACTCTTGGTTACTCCTGAAGGGGATGATGAACCCCGCACTGTTCATGAGGCCTTAGCAGGTCCTGCAGAAGAGGAATGGAAGAAAGCAATGAAAAAGGAAATGGACTCAACGACGAAAAACCAAGTTTGGGAATTGGTTGATCTGCCAAAAGGGCGTAAAGCTATTGGGAACAAGTGGGTTCTCAAAATCAAGAGAAAGGTGGATGGATCAATTTACAAATTCAAAGCTCGATTGGTTGCAAAGTGATATACACAACAGGAAGGTATAGATTATAAGGATACTTTTTCACCTGTTTTGCACTTCAATTCAATAAGACTTATTCTGGCAATAGTAAACAGTTTAAACTTGGAGTTACATCAGATGGATGTAAAAACTCCATTCCTGAATGATGATCTGGATGAAGAAATCTATATGGAACAACTAATAGGTTTCATTGAAAAAGAGTTTGAACACAAGAAGTGTAAACTCAAAAGATCCATTTATGGATTAAAACAGTCATCCAGACAGTGGTACTTGAGATTTCACAAGGCGACAACCTCATATAACTTCCAAATGATAAAGGAAGACCACTGCATCTACGTTAAGCGGTTTGAGGGTAACTTTGTAATATTATCCTTATATGTAGAGGATATACTATTAGTCAAAAATAGTCTTGACTCGGTGATAGCTATTAAAGAATGGCTTTCATCAAATTTTGAGATGAAAGACATGGGTGAAGCAGAATACATACTTGGGGTCAAGATTTGAAGGAATCGCTCCAAGAGAATCCTCACTCTTTCACAAGAGAATTATATCAAGAATATACTTGAGCGATTCAATATGAGTGACTGCAATCCCATGGATATCCCAGTAGCCACTAGGGTGGTCTTGAGTTCTGACATGTGTCCCAAAACTGAATTAGACAAAAAGCAAATGGAAAGAGTTCCATATGCCAGTGCCATGGTAGCCTTTATATGCAATGATGTGTACAAGACCAGATATTTGTTATGCCGTGGGGCTGGTTAGCATATTCCAGTCCAACCCTGGTGAGAAACACTGGAAAGCAGTGAAGAGGATATTAAGATACTTGAAGGGAACATCCAACTATGCATTGTGTTATCAAGGAAGCGATTAGCGCCTAGTCTGATATTCCGATGCAGATGTAGGCGGTGATGAAGAAGAATAAAGATCGACTTTAGGATACAACTTTTTGCTTAACAACGGCGCCATGTGTTGGAGTAGCAAGAAGCAGACGTGCATTGCTTTACACTCTATAGAAGCTAAGTTTGTGGCATGCACTGTAGTAGCGCAAGAGGCTATTTAGCTGAAAAAATTTATCGAAAACTTAGGATTTGGAAACGAGAGTACCAATCCGGTGTTGATACACTATGAAAATACTGCAGCCATAGCCTACAGCAAAGTCCCTAAGTATCATAGCAAGACCAAACACATTGATATAGCACATAAAATTGTAACTGTACAATACATTTCAACCAAATGTATGGTTGCAGACCCTCTAACTAAACCAATAGGCAAAGAAACATTTGAGAAACATTTAAAAGCCATTGGCATGCGAAAAATGTAAAGTTGCAGATTGTATGTAATATTTTTTTATTAATGATATTATGTCATTTATTATTACTAATATGTCTGAGTGAAAGTATACAATGTTTAGTATGTCGTACAGGTTGAAAAGGGTAGCTCTCTCACACGAGCAACCGCCTTTGATGCTAGAGAAGCGTTCAAAGATGAGACGTGTTCACCAGTAAAGCAGCAAGAGTGCTAATATGGTAGAGAAGAAACACCATAAATGTCGCCTTGGCTTAAAAAGTGCAGTAAGTCGAGATGAGATCTGTGAGTATGGATATGGATCAAACTATGGGTACCCACATCCATAAAACCTATTGCCAGATAACAAATTCTTCAAAAATTGACGTCATATTATGTGAATAGAGTTGAAGAGTTTGGGTTTAGATACTATGAGTGTCTGGATTTAAGTCTGTACGGTGTGATTGATAGAATCAAAATGATGTACACTCTTATAGGATAAGAGGAACACCGTAACATGTGATTTATGCCATATGTGGTAAAGAATCACAAATGGAAAGCAAGTGAATCAATCCTTGCTTCATTGTTATGTGAGTTCCACAAAGGTATCATCCTTTCAATAATGTTATTTGACTTTGACAGTATTATGGAAGTGTGTTTCAGCGATTGCTACTTTAGTATATGTCCTATGGCCAAATTATATATGAACTAAAGGTATTATGTTAGGAAAGCGGTTGATTCATATCAAAATGATATATGGACGAAAGAAAGATTGCCAGATTATACACATCCATGCTAGTGTCTGTGACCGGTCCCTTGTGATATTATTTTTGTTAATTTTATAAGTGTGGATACTATGCATAAGTGGAGGCTATCTGAGTTATATGCTAACTCAAGAGGGATTAAATTAGCCATAAGAAAAATGTATATGGGTAAATCTTGGACATTCAAGGCACTATAACTTATGTGATCGAGCTGTATTAAAGGGTTACTTTGTGCTGGTCTCTGTAAAAGGGATTTCTAGTACAAACGTCCAGAAGGAGATGTTATGCCTATGCGGTCATGGCAAAGCACCTAGTATGAAAGAAGGAAGAAAATGAGATGGGATCTAAGACATCTAATCCACCAAGTGTGAGTGAGAGATGTTAGGAAATGGGCTAGTCTACCCATGGTGGATTAAGCCCAGATCCATGAAGAGCAAAGATGGAGGGAATGATTATATTTTTTGAAAGGAAGAAAATGAGGAAGTGGAAAGTTACAGGAATCCCATTCCCCCACCATATATGCACGTATAGGAGCAAAAGTGAAGAGTGTGCAAGTGCTTCATCTTTTCCTATGGTTCTCTCTGCAAAAAGGGTGCATTGGTGACTATTTCCTCTGGTGCTCTTCTCTCTTTGTCTGAGACTCTCCATTTTCTTCCGTGGATGCATTTGCTGTGAAACATACCAGAGTCCATACAAGGTGCTCTAGTTACGTATGGGTATCTCAGTGTATAAGAGACCATCTCAGGTACGCCCAAAATCTAATAGATAACTTATATGCTTCCATGTCCTTTAATTATAACATATGGCCATAGCAAAAAAAGAAACAGAGCATCACTAAATCATACATGCTTCAAATCATCAAAGTAAGTAAACATCACATAAAACATCTAAGTGTAATACCCCAATTTTTAGGCCCAGAGACTCAGAAAGTGAGCCTGAAATAGATAGACTATCAGACTCCTTTGAACAGAAGTCCTAAAAACATACAGAGGATTTTTAGGGACTAAACTGCAAATAAGTCAAAGATCAAGGACTTATAGGTAAATAGTGAAAGTCCCTAAAGATATAGTGGCTATTTATGCAAGGAAAGGGGTTAAATTACAAAAGAAAGAAAATGTAGGGACTTAGATGTAATTATGACAAAGTTTAAGGCCAAAAAGAAAAGTAGACAAAAAGGTGGGGTCCTTAAGTGTAATTTTAGCCAAATAAAAAGGGATTTAATTATAAAGAAGAAAAGTTCCCTGGGGCTAAAGTGTAATTAAAGAAAGTCAGGCCGGAAGTGGTTTGCACTGCCCGACAGCATTTCAGTCCCATATTCTACCAGAAGGTAGGGCAGGGGAAGCCAGGTAACAACGCCTAATACCGGAATTTTTGAAGACTCCAGATAGCCAGAAATGGACTGATCGTCCAAAACTTATAAAAATTCATACCGGATATCTTAGAATTCAGATCTAGGTGAGAAAATACAGGATGATACATCCTTATGGGACGGATGTCGGGAAACTGACAGAATACCGATAGGAGGCCTGTAGAAAAAGTTATTCGCAGATTAGAAAATCCAGACGGGAGTGTGAGGCCTCCGGGTATCCGATAGGGAGATTTATCGGTATTTTTAAAGGGGCTGAATGAGATCGGATGACCTCGGTCAGATGACCGTTATGACCCACAGGGATGCCTGAACACAGTAGGACACTGTATCTGGGAAAAGGAGCCGGTGTCCGGAAAGGTGTATAATCGGTAAATAATAATTAAAATATTTGGTGAACTGTGACAGAAGAAGATTCCTCGTAATGCGTGCCATATAGTTAATGGACCCAGGAAGCCCAAAAAATGGCGCCATTAGAGTCCTAATAAGGCTCTTGGACTGATAGGTGGGCCAGTGTCCAGCAGAACCCCGGAAAAGTGCGAAATTACGAAAATGCCCCTGTGTTGTACAAAAAGGGTAGTAGATGAATGAAGGGCATTCTGGTCATTCTGGACAGGCCCAGAGGTCAAGACATGTCTAAATAAGGTTGACTAGAGCTAGTATAAGCTTTGACCAGGTCCAGAAAGGTGTGAAATGACGATTTTGCCCTTAGGGTTAAAATAGGACAAGATAGGGCACCAAGGGCATTTTGGTCATTTCGCAGGGGATCTGTAACTGAGTCTGGACCCAGTATTGAAAATTTAATGATATAAAGGGTCTAGATACTAAATGTGAGGTCAATAGACATAAAAAGGATCTTCAGAAACATCATTTTCAGAAAACGGCACGTTTTTCGAGGCGATGGACGGGCCGGTACCGGATTGGACCGGAAAGCTTCCAGAACCTCCAAATTTCGTCACATGAAGCATATGGGTGGTGAGGTGTCCCATGAGGTGTCCAGGGTGATGCAGTAAAAGGAAATTAAAGAAAATAGGAAATTCCAGGAAAAACCAGGACCACAGGATCATAAGTCTTCCTAATTACAAGATTGCCATTGCTCAACACTATAAATACCCCTAGCTCTTCATTTTCACGCCAAGAAGAATTCTTAGAGGTAGAAAGAAGTTCTTGAGAGAGAAAGTGTGTGGAAGAAAGAAGTAAGGAAGTTCTGGTGAAGTTGGAAGTAGTAGGGAAGTTCTGAAGCTCTGCTTTTGAGGTAGTAACTAATCCTAGCTCTTATGTAATGTCTTTGTGATGTGTTGTTTTGTTTGGTTGGATTGTTGTCTTATATGTTATGCTTGAAGCTCTATTCCAATGCTATGATCATATGTTATTGAATATGGAAGCATGCATCATACTTATCTGTACACAATCACAAGCAAGCACCGTCACTCTGCATTACATATATTGTTATGATTGTTGCTACTGGGATTCTTTTGAATCTCATTCCCATACATAACATTACAGGGGAGGTTCTGTCAAAATGAAATTTGGAAATTTTAAGAGACGCCGTTATGCTGCCGAAATTCCGGCAAGAAAGCAGGAACAGGGAAAGGAACTGATACGTACTGTGTACGTAGTGCTGTCTAAGGAGGCTGGAAGTGAGTGGACCCAGCAGGTTCATCCAGTCTTTCCTGGGTACTACGTAGAATGGTAGTTCTCATGAGGGAATTACCGAATCGGTACAACATCGGTTACTTTCTAAAGAAGAATTGTAGCAGTTATGCTGCCGGATTTTAGATAGTGAAAAGATGTAATAGAAATTTGAGGGGATTGATCATACACTGATATACAATAGTTGATTTTCTAATAATAATTGTTAGCTGGCATGTATGACTAATATGTGATGGTTGTATGCATGTGTATGTGAAGATTGAATGCTGAAAATAGGTTCAGGGAACAGTAACTCGTGAGGACCTATGCATGTTTGATAAATCATTAAAAATAGTAAATGATTGAATTAATACACTAAATTTTTATGGTAAAAATTATATATACTAAGATTTAATTTGATATATAGAATGCCCCATTTGGATGTCTGTACGAAAGGATATAAATTACCAAAGATGGAACCAGAATGCTGGATTCAGGAGAAAATCACTGGATGAACAGTAACTTTGAAACGTTTACCCACGACGAATTGGTCAAGTAATGGTCAACCAATGATTTTTCCCTGAAATATAATTGAGTTAGCTTCATGTATCACTTTGAACCACTTAGTTTTGATTTTTCTAGAATTAGTTATGATTTTTCAAAGTCGAGTCGCTCATCTGGAATTTGCCACAGTGAACAGTACCGAAAGAGTAGAATTCCAGATTGATAGTTTGGACTTCTATAACCCTGAAAGTGGTTCCAAATGCTACTGAATGGTTCCTAAGATGTTTAAAAATAAGGATGTGACACTAAGCAACATAAGCGTACAAGTAGGTAAGTTCACTACCTCATACTCCTTGCTTTCCTTAACCTTCTCCTTTACCTGTTGATTCCTACTTCTCCTTGAGGTGTGACTGCCCTCTTTGAGCACACAAATCAAATCCTAATATTGCATTACCATGAACTTATTACAATCCAACTTCATTGAAGTAACTTTATTTAATCTTTGTTAATTAGCTTGATCTTTGAATCAATTGATTTTTTGACTTTATCCTACACAATTTGGCCTTCTGAATCCATTTATGAACTCAGAATTCACAAATTCCAGCAGCTACATACTATTCTGGACAAAATTGCATAACTTCCCTTTTTCTTTCAAAAATTCTCATTTTGATTCCAATGCTTCCAATACTTGTTCCTCTACTTTATCCCACATAATTTTTCATTTTAAAACTATTGGAAGCATCAAAATCATGAAATTCCAATCACTATTCATGCATGTGAACAGTAACAGAGAAGACTTTAGAAATTACTACTTTCAATTCCAATGCTTTCAAGGTTCCAAACCTATTCAATCCTACACAAAATCATCTTTTAAATTCAATGGAAGCATTAGATCATTGATATTCCATCTTCTCTTATCCAGAACAGCCTTGACCAAACGGCCTCAAGAAAGAGTAAAGTCAAGAATATCAACTCAATTCAATAACCAATCATCAAACTAGCTTTTCTTAATGTCTTCTACTTGATTCTAACTTGCACTTCTTCTTTCTTCATTTCTGTCCAGATTTGGACAGCAAGGTTACCAAGAGAATATCTCACTTTTCTACCATTAAAACTTAGGTTTCATCCTTCCAAAGCACTTACAAATAAACTAGGAAGGATTACATACCTTAAGCTCTAGCTAAAGTGCCTTGAATCTCCCTTTGACTTGACTTGAGTTTCAATTTTGCCATAGTTTCTCTAGGGTTCAAGAGGCCACGGTTTTGCAAGGAAATGGAGGGGTATTTATAGCCAAAACCTTGGCATCTTGGGACAAGAATATCCCTCCTTCAACAAATTATTAGAACTCCTTAATCTTGAATCTTATTGGCTACTTAATTCTTTAATCTTTATTAACTTAATTCTTATATTATTTTAATAAATTTCAGCACATGGGATAAGGTTTCTTTCTTCTTCTTGTCGTTATATGTCCCTTGATATGGGTCCCACCATGGCTCCTTGGCTTCCTCTTGAAGCTCCTTGATTTTCCTTTGATTTTTCTATTTGAAAAATTCATAAAATATTCAAAATTGACTTAGGCTCCAAGACTTGATCTTGGGCTTATTGGGCTTGTCTAGGATGCCATATTGGGCCTCTTTTAGCTCTAATAGCTAATTGGCACAAATCCTAATGCACTTTCCTTATACCGATATTATTAAATCACCCTAATTTTTGAAATAAATGCTAGACACCTCTTTTATTGGCTCTAACATTTTTATAAATTCATTCTAATATAAAATGAATTCTGTGCAAAGTCTCATAATTTTTTGAGACTCATAATTCCTGATAAAAATTTCTCTACATTTCCTTTATCGGTGTCTGATTTCACCTTAAATTTCATAATATCTTCTACAGCACTCCTTTTTGACTTCTATCAATTTCATAAATTCTTATATTAATTATAAGAAGTTACTACCAAATTTCATCTGATTATGAACTCCAGATGATACTGTACTAATTTTCCTTTTTTTAGAAATTTATATCAATTTATCGGAACCTCAAATCAAAATTTTGTGTTGCGTTAAACTGATCAGAATAGTTTACTCTATTGACTGGAAAAATTTGGGACTAAACTAATTTTGGGCATTTTTGAGCCTTTTCTGGCTCAACTTTCCATATTTATCATTTTACCCTTGAACTTTTGAAAATTACACTTTAGGCCCTCAACTTTTTATAATTACACTTAATAGCCCAAAGCTTTTGTCTACTTTAATTTTTTGTACCATAGAACTTTTAAACTTTTCATTTTAGTCCCTCCTTTCCCAAAATGACCATTATGTCCTTGGAATTTTCATTAATTATAATTTAGTCCCTAGACTTTCACTAAATTGCAATTTAGCCCCTTTTTCTTTACAACTTTACACCTTCTCTCTTTCTTTAGCTTAGAACTTATCTTAATCATTATATTTTCTTCTAATTACTATCACAATCCCATCATAACCTCTTTTTTCTACCAGTCTTATAAATAAAGGGAAAATTTGGGATATTATAGCTTAGCAAGTACTTAAGCAAGCATAAAGAAGAGAATCTTATAAGTCCTCTCTTGTAATTTTTAGAATCAATTGCAAACAAAAAGAGAGGATCCCTCTTATAGGGATAGGATGTCTGAATGACATGCCACAGATATAGCAACAAGTAAGAGCTTTCACTCCTTGCATTGGAATGCCAGGCACTATGCTATAGTTATGGAAAATATGCTTAAGCTCTAAGTGTTAGAGCTATGCATATTAAGAGAAGGAATGCTTCAGCTCATATGTTAGAGCTATGCATTCATAAGAAGATATGCAGTTTCTTGCAACAGTTTGCCCATGCATTATGTATGTTAGAGTAATGCTCCTATTAAGAAGTAAAGTATAGCAAAGAGAAGTTGTATAAGTCCTCTCCTTGTACCATTCAAATCAGCTAAAGATGGTAAGAGTAGCTAGAGGAGTAAGAAAACTCCCAAGGTAGATTGGCTTTGGCACCTGAAGAGATAGATCGGTGGCTTAGAGAATTGATTGAGGCCTAAGAGTATGATATTGGTTTATGAGAATAGTCTTGGGGAATTATTAGTAAGTTAACAACTAAATAGAGGCAACTTAATCCTTTGGTTCGAAGTCTCCTAAACACCTATATATAGTACAATGGAATCGCAATAGATTCCAAAGAATCAGTTATATCCTAGCATGGCTCGCAGAGAAATAAAATTCTAGGGTCGCAGTAGATCCTGAAGAGGCTTATAGTAGATTCTAGTAGATCCCAAGGTCACAATAGACCTAACCTAAGGAAAGTTATTGAGCCACAAGAGTAAGAGTACAATATCTCTTTGTGAAGATGATGACTAGGGATAAAATGAAGAAACCTCTTAAGTTGGTTAATTAATACAAAAAGAGTACACATGACTTTCTTTTAGATAACCTGCCTCTTAAATCATCACTTTGAGGCATCTGCCTTAACCTTAGGCCTATAACTATCGTCCATTCTCTTTCTTATCCCCTGAGACTCTCCTAGAGTCCTTAAATTTATTTACATGTTTACTCCCAGGAACTTTTTGAAGGAAATTGGAAGACACGCAGCGGAAATTAACTTTAAAAATTTTTCCATTCCCTGCCAGGATCTACCGAGTGTGTTTAAGTCAAGGAGAAATAAGTGTTACCTTCGGTATTCAAGCTGTCATCGTGACCTTAGTGTCCACTAGTCACGACTCTTCGCCTCTGGAGTTTTCAGTCGCGACCTACTCAGCTTCTAGTTCGACCTGTCGCCTCTGGAGTTTTCTATTGCGACCTCCACATCTACTAGTCGCAACTTGTCGCCTCTGGAGTTGTCAGTCGCGACCTCTCGTCTCTTTTCAAATTTTTGACGTTCAGGACCCCTGTATGGTCGCGACCTAAGTGTCTACACCTCTCTTCTCGATCGCAAGAAGTTGACAACTCATATCGGCTTCCTCTACCGGTATCCACACGAACAGCGTCCCAACCACGAACGACGTGCTAGCGCCTTTTGTCCCTCTAGGACTTTCTTGAGAATCCGTCCTCACTGTCTCTATTTTGGCAGTTTCTTATCTGTAAACCTTTTGCACTCTCCTTGCCCCTTTTTGTCTCTTCTAAAACCCTAGCCCCTAATGTCAAATATATAGGATGCCATCAGTGTTCTTATTGGGCCGAATTTCAGAATTAATCTTATATTAATTCTGAAATTAATATAATATCATCTACTGCATAATTGGATAAGAAACTAATTAAATAAATATGGTTTATATTAAATCCGTCTCACAGATTTAATTCACCTATTTATTTAATAAAGATAAGACGGAATTATATTTGATTTATTCTCATAAATCAAATTTGAGATATCTCATCAATTTAAATTTCAAATTCAAATAGATCATATCAATTTAAATTCAAATTCAAAAGTGATAGAGATTTAATTTATCCTTATAAATTAAATCTTGCAAATATCTCTTATATTATATATAATATATATACAAATTTATATATATATAAAATATATAAATCCACCCTAGATTATTCATTGAATCTGGACATGTCTTAGATTTAATGAATCTGGACATCATAGCTCGTGTTGGGCTATTTTGTGTGCGACCCTGTAGGCCCATATGAAGTTGGTAGTGGGCCAATTACTATACTAACCCACAAATCTTAAGCGGTCTCTAGCAAGACATTACGACTACCCAAATTGTAACACCCCAATTTTTAGGCCCAGGGACTCAGAAAGTGAGCCTGAAATAGATAGACTATCAGACTCCTTTGAGCAGAAGTCCCAGAAACATACAGAGGGTTTTTAGGGATTAAACTGCAAATAAGTCAAAGGTCAAGGACTTATATGTAAATAGTGAAAGTCCCTAGAAATATAGTGGCCATTTATGCAAGGAAAGGGGTTAAAATTGCAAAAGAAAGAAAATGTAGGGACTTAGATGTAATTATGAAAAAGTTCAAGGCCAAAAAGAAAAGTAGACAAAAAGGTGGGGTCCTTAAGTGTAATTTTAGCCAAATAAAAGGGATTTAATTATAAAGAAGAAAAGTTCCCTGGGGCTAAAGTGTAATTAAAGAAAGTCAGGCCGGAAGTGGTTCGCACTGCCCGACAGCATTTCAGTCCCAGATTCTACCAGAAGGTAGGGCAGGTGACGCCCGGTAACCCAGCCTAATACCGGAATTTTTGAAGACTCCAGATAGCCAGAAATGGACTGATCGTCCAAAAGTTATAAAAATTAATACCGGATACCCTAGATTTCAGATATAAGTGAGAAAATACAGGATGATGCGCCTTTATGGGGCGGATGTCAGGAAACTGACAGAATACCGATAGGAGGTCTGTAGAAAGATTTATTCACAAAATAGCAAATACAGACGGGAGTGTGAGGCCTCCGGGGACCCGGGTAGGAGATTTATCGGTATTTTTAAAGGGGCTGAATGAGATCGGATGACCTCGGTCAGATGACCGTTATGACCCACAGGGATGCCTGAACACAGTAGGACACTGTATCTGGGAAAAGGAGCCGGTGTCCGAAAAGGTGTATAATCGGTAAATAATAATTAAAATATTTGGTGAACTGTGACAGAGGAAGATTCCTCGTAATGCGTGCCATATAGTTAATGGACCCAGGAAACCCAAAAAATGGCGCCATTAGAGTCCCAATAAGGCTCTTGGACTGATAGGTGGGCCAGTGTCCAGCAGAACCCCGAAAAAGTGCGAAATTACGAAAATGCCCCTGTGTTGTACAAAAAGGGCAGCAGATGAATAAAGGGTATTCTGGTCATTTTGGACAGACCCAGAGGTCAAGACATGTCTAAATAAGGTTGACTAGAGCTAGTATAAGCTTTGACCAGGTCCAGAAAGGTGTGAAATGACGATTTTGCCCTTAGGGTTAAAAAAGGACAAGATAGGGCACCAAGGGCATTTTGGTCATTTCGCAGGGGACCTGTAACTGAGTCTGGACCCAGTATTAAAAAGTTTATGATATAAAGGGTCTAGATACTAAATGTGAGGTCAGTAGACATAAAAAGGATCTTCAGAAACATTAGATTCAGAAAACGGCACGTTTTTCGAGGCGATGGACCGGGCCGGTACCAGATTGGACCGGAAAGCTTCCAGAACCTCCAAATTTCGTCACATGAAGCATATGGGTGGTGAGGTGTCCTATGAGGTGTCCCATGAGGGGTCCAGGGTGATGCAGTAAAAGGAAATTAAAGAAAATAGGAAATTCCAGGAAAAACCAGGACCACAGGATCATAAGTCTTCCTAATTACAAGATTGCCATTGCTCAACACTATAAATACCCCCTTACTCCTTCATTTCGGTGCAAGCAAGAAAGAGAGGAAGAAAGAAGTTCTTGAGAGAGAAAGTGAGAGAAAGAAAGAAGTAAGGAAGTTCGGTGGAGTTGGAAGTAGTAGAGAGGTTCTGAAGCTCTGCTTTTGAGGTAACAACTAATCCTAGCTCTTATGTAATGTATTTGTGATGTGTTGTTTTGTTTGGTTGATTGTTGTCCTATATGTTATGCTTGAAGCTCTATTCCAATGCTATGATCATATGTTATTGAATATGGAAGCATGCAGCATACTTATCTGTACACAGTCACAAGCAAGCACCGTCACTCTGCATTACATATTTTGTTATGATTATTGTTACTGGGATTCTTTTGAATCTCATTCCCAAACATAACATTACAGGGGAGGTTCTGTCAAAATAAAATTTGGAAATCTTAAGAGACGCCGGTAGGCTGCCGAAATTCTGGCAACGAAGACGGAACAAAGAAAGGAACTGATACGTACTGTGTACGTAGTGCTGTCTAAGGAGGCTGGAAGTGAGTGGACCCAGCAGGTTCATCCAGTCTTTCCTGGGTACTACGTAGAATGGTAGTTCTCATAAGGGAATTACCGAATCGGTACAACATCGGTTACTTTCTAAAGAAGAATTGTAGCAGTTATGCTGCCGGATTTTAGACAGAGAAGGATGTAAAAAAAAATATGAGGGAGTTAATCATGCACTGATATATAACAGTTGATTATTTGATATTAATTGTTATCTGGCCTGTGTGACTGATATGTGTTGGTTGTATACTTGGGTATGTAAAGACTTAATGCTGAAAATAGGCTCAGTGAACAGTAACTCGTGAAGACCCATTCATGTTTGATAAATCATTAAAAATAGTAAATGATTGAATTAATGTACGAAATTTTTAGGGTAAAAAGTAGACATACTAAGCTTTAATTTGATATATAGAATGTCTAATTTGGATGTATACACGAAAAGATATAAATTGTTAAAGTTGGGACCAGAATGCTGGATTCAGGAGAAAGTCATTGGATGAACAGTAAGATTGAAACGTTGACCCACGTTAAATTTGTCTAGGATTGGTCAACCAATGATTTTTCCCTGAAATATATTTGAGTTATCTTCATGTAGCAATTTGAACCTCTTCATTTCGATTTTACTAAAATTAGTTATGAGTTTTAAAAGTCAAGTCACTCATCTGGAATTTGCTACAATGAACAGTACCGAAAAGAGTAAAATTCCAGATTGAGAGTTTGGACTTCTATGACCCTGAAAGTGGTTCCAAATGCTACTGAATGGTTCCTAAGATGTATAAAATTAAGGATGTGACATTTTGGTATCAGAGCAAAGGATTCTGGCTTAGGAAATGCTCTGAATAGATAAATTATAGAGATACCCTGATAAAGCTGTCATAATTGACACTAAGTTAGTGATCACGGGAAGCTGAGGTTGTGACGAGATAGGTCTTGTGTAACGACTAATATATATAGGAAAGTTAAAGGTTTAGAAAAGCCCAGTAAAGGTAAAGCTCTTAGATGAATAGGTAGTATGATATTAATATGTTCACTTTTCTTTTGAGATTGACGAGAAGCAAGATGGTGAACACGAGACGAGGACGTAGAACTAGAGTGGAGGAACCACATATAGAGGAAGCTGGCAACTCCAATGAGGTAGATCCTATGCAAGTCATCCTTGCTAGACTAGATCAGCAACAGAGAATGATGGAAGAAATAAGGGCGGAACAAGTTCGCCAAGATCAAGAACGAGATTCTACTATCGCTACGGCGGTTGCTGCTGCAGTTGCTAGCTTACAACAGTCTGAGAAGGAGGTAGTACCAGAAAATGATGTAGAACCCGAACCTCAGTCAAATCATGGGCAGATTGGAATGAATAGACATCAAGGGTCTATAGGAAATAACAATAGTCAGGAAAGTCTTCAAACATGGATGGAACGATTCCAGAAGTTTAATCCGCCTATGTTTGAAGGAACTTTTGACACTCAAGTAGCCGAGGATTGGGTTAGCCAGTTGGAGAAAATCTTTAAGATTTTAGAATGTCCCACTGAAAGAAAGGCTCAGATGGCAGTTTACAAGCTAGAAAAGGAGGCCGATCGGTGGTGGAGGAACACAGAAGTAATTCTGCAATCAAGAAATATTCCACTCACATGGGAAGTATTTCTTGAGCAGTTCAACGAGAAATATTTTCCACAGTCAGTAAGGGATGAGCACGAAGCCGAATTTTTAATATTAAGGCAGGGTGAGCAGGAATCCTTTGACGATTATCTTGCTAAGTTTATTCGTCTTTCACGATACTCCACGTACCTAAAATATATGAATGATGAAAGATAGACCACTGAGAAATTAACTCGTGGATTAAATTCTACACTGAAAGAGAAAGTTTTTCCTAGGCAGATACGAAGGTTTAATGAAGCAGTAGAGGTATGCAGGATCACAGAAAAGAATGTGCAATATCCAGAAAAGGGTGAGCCTGCTACATCAGTACCATTGAGAATGACGCCCCCAGGTTCCTCGAAAGGAAACAGTAAGAAGAGAAATGGGCCAGTATATGAGTCAGAAGTTAATAAGAAACAGGGGAGTAGACCAGGTAGTGGGCCAAGAGAAGTTAGTAGGCAACCAAGGCCTAAGGTATGTGGGAATTGTGGTCGAGACCATGGTACAAGGCCTTGGCTAGCAGGTCAAGGGTTATGCTATAGGTGTGGAAAGTCTGGACATTATGCTAGAGAGTGCCCACAGAACACAACAGGCGAAAGATATCCGACTCAGGGAAGAGTATATGCCCTGACTGGCAACGAGATAAGAAAGTCTCCTGCACCAAATTAAGATACGAGTCCATATGTGTTCTGTTTCCATTAGCTAATAAGTCCTGTATATATTGTCCAGTATGCACACTATTGAGCTATCCTGTACCTAGTATGTTGCCTTTATGTGGGAATGAATATGATATATTTTACTCAGATCATTCTATAAACTGTGAATACAGTACTCAGGGCCATTTCTATTGAAAGGAATGGTATAAAAAGGGAAGCAGATAACAATAAAGCATTTGTTTTCAGATCACTCTTTAGATAAGAGATAGATCTGATACAGAATGCTCGCAGTTAGAGCACAGATTAGAATAAGCTGAGATGAGAGGGAACTCCTAAGTAAGAGAGAAAATAAGTAAAGTCTGGGTAAATAATACGAGGCTATAAAAAAAATTTTAAATTTTTATTGAGTTATCAACAGGTGGAAGCAGTTAACCTTATAACTTAGTCTGTTGGTTTAAGATCTTCGGGAGGTATACAGTACAACAGAATCACAGTTAGATTCTGGAGGGTCGCAGTTAGATCCTAAGAGGTTCAGAGTCGCAGTTAGATTCTGAAGAGGCTAACGGTTGATCACAGCTAGATCCCGAGGTCGCAGTTAGACCTAGCCTAAGATGAGCCATGAGATATGAGTACAATGTAGTATCTCTTTGGGAAGATGAATGCCAAAGACAAAGTTAAGATAAGGAAGCTTCACTAGTTGATAAACTCATCCAGAAAAATTATTTATAATACTTTTTCTCAAATCGCCTCTATTATATACAGACTGAACTTAGCTTTCCCTTAAACTAAGACGGAGTCCAAGATCAAATCTTAGTACTGATATTCAAAGGTTTGTAGAAGAATTCCTGAAAAATAGAGAAGAGAATACTAAGGCCTAGAGCTATAAACAGAACAACCAAGCCCTAACTCAGTAACACGAAAGGTACTAAGGCAAGAATAGTTTAACGATAGAAAAGCCCTAGAAGGGATAAGAAAGAATGCGGTTGCCCGAAAAGTGTGGCATAGATGTATCTGGGTGATGATCTTGTATTAGGAGAAAGAAAGGTGATATTTCTCCTAAGCGATTAGCAAAGTATAAGAGGACTGAGGTAGACCCCATAATTACATTAAAATTATGAAAGGAAAAATATGAAAGAAATGGACACTACTTATAAGTCCGGTAAGTTGTCCATGAGTAGAAGTAGGTAAGTAGAAGATTGATGAATAGATGAATACCCCAAGCCTTAGTCATAAACCAGGAAATGATATACCGAGAAGATATATCCAGAATAGTTGACGAAGGAATTAAGTAAATTTCGAGGACGAAATTTATTTTAAGGGGGGTAGAAATGTAACACCCCAATTTTCAGGCCCAGGGACTCAGAAAGTGAGCCTGAAATAGATAGACTATCAGACTCCTTTGAGCAGAAGTCCCAGAAACATACAGAGGGTTTTTAGGGATTAAACTGCAAATAAGTCAAAGGTCAAGGACTTATATGTAAATAGTGAAAGTCCCTAGAAATATAGTGGCCATTTATGCAAGGAAAGGGGTTAAAATTGCAAAAGAAAGAAAATGTAGGGACTTAGATGTAATTATGAAAAAGTTCAAGGCCAAAAAGAAAAGTAGACAAAAAGGTGGGGTCCTTAAGTGTAATTTTAGCCAAATAAAAGGGATTTAATTATAAAGAAGAAAAGTTCCCTGGGGCTAAAGTGTAATTAAAGAAAGTCAGGCCGGAAGTGGTTTGCACTGCCCGACAGCATTTCAGTCCCAGATTCTACCAGAAGGTAGGGCAGGTGACGCCCGGTAACCCAGCCTAATACCGAAATTTTTGAAGACTCCAGATAGCCAGAAATGGACTGATCGTCCAAAAGTTATAAAAATTAATACCGGATACTCTAGATTTCAGATATAAGTGAGAAAATACAGGATGATGCGCCTTTATGGGGCGGATGTCAGGAAACTGACAGAATACCGATAGGAGGTCTGTAGAAAGATTTATTCACAAAATAGCAAATACAGACGGGAGTGTGAGGCCTCCGGGGACCCGGGTAGGAGATTTATTGGTATTTTTAAAGGGGCTGAATGAGATCGGATGACCTCGGTCAGATGACCGTTATGACCCACAGGGATGCCTGAACACAGTAGGACACTGTATCTGGGAAAAGGAGCCGGTGTCCGGAAAGGTGTATAATCGGTAAATAATAATTAAAATATTTGGTGAACTGTGACAGAGGAAGATTCCTCGTAATGCGTGCCATATAGTTAATGGACCCAGGAAACCCAAAAAATGGCGCCATTAGAGTCCCAATAAGGCTCTTGGACTGATAGGTGGGCCAGTGTCCAGCAGAACCCCAGAAAAGTGCGAAATTACGAAAATGCCCCTGTATTGTACAAAAAGGGCAGCAGATGAATAAAGGGTATTCTGGTCATTTTGGACAGACCCAGAGGTCAAGACATGTCTAAATAAGGTTGACTAGAGCTAGTATAAGCTTTGACCAGGTCCAGAAAGGTGTGAAATGATGATTTTGCCCTTAGGGTTAAAAAAGGACAAGATAGGGCACCAAGGGCATTTTGGTCATTTCGCAGGGGATCTGTAACTGAGTCTGGACCCAGTATTAAAAAGTTAATGATATAAAGGGTCTAGATACTAAATGTGAGGTCAGTAGACATAAAAAGGATCTTCAGAAACATTAGATTCAGAAAACGGCACGTTTTTCGAGGCGATGGACCGGGCCGGTACCGGATTGGACCGGAAAGCTTCCAGAACCTCCAAATTTCGTCACATGAAGCATATGGGTGGTGAGGTGTCCTATGAGGTGTCCCATGAGGGGTCCAGGGTGATGCAGTAAAAGGAAATTAAAGAAAATAGGAAATTCCAGGAAAAACCAGGACCACAGGATCATAAGTCTTCCTAATTACAAGATTGCCATTGCTCAACACTATAAATACCCCCTTACTCCTTCATTTCGGTGCAAGCAAGAAAGAGAGGAAGAAAGAAGTTCTTGAGAGAGAAAGTGAGAGAAAGAAAGAAGTAAGGAAGTTCTGGTGGAGTTGGAAGTAGTAGAGAGGTTCTGAAGCTCTGCTTTTGAGGTAACAACTAATCCTAGCTCTTATGTAATGTATTTGTGATGTGTTGTTTTGTTTGGTTGATTGTTGTCCTATATGTTATGCTTGAAGCTCTATTCCAATGCTATGATCATATGTTATTGAATATGGAAGCATGCAACATACTTATCTGTACACAGTCACAAGCAAGCACCGTCACTCTGCATTACATATTTTGTTATGATTATTGTTACTGGGATTCTTTTGAATCTCATTCCCAAACATAACATTACAGGGGAGGTTCTGTCAAAATAAAATTTGGAAATCTTAAGAGACGCCGGTAGGCTGCCGAAATTCTGGCAACGAAGACGGAACAAAGAAAGGAACTGATACGTACTGTGTACGTAGTGCTGTCTAAGGAGGCTGGAAGTGAGTGGACCCAGCAGGTTCATCCAGTCTTTCCTGGGTACTACGTAGAATGGTAGTTCTCATAAGGGAATTACCGAATCGGTACAACATCGGTTACTTTCTAAAGAAGAATTGTAGCAGTTATGCTGCCGGATTTTAGACAGAGAAGGATGTAAAAAAAAATATGAGGGAGTTAATCATGCACTGATATATAACAGTTGATTATTTGATATTAATTGTTATCTGGCCTGTGTGACTGATATGTGTTGGTTGTATACTTGGGTATGTAAAGACTTAATGCTGAAAATAGGCTCAGTGAACAGTAACTCGTGAAGACCCATTCATGTTTGATAAATCATTAAAAATAGTAAATGATTGAATTAATGTACGAAATTTTTAGGGTAAACAGTAGACATACTAAGCTTTAATTTGATATATAGAATGTATAATTTGGATGTATACACGAAAAGATATAAATTGTTAAAGTTGGGACCAGAATGCTGGATTCAGGAGAAAGTCATTGGATGAACAGTAAGATTGAAACGTTGACCCACGTTAAATTTGTCTAGGATTGGTCAACCAATGATTTTTCCCTGAAATATATTTGAGTTATCTTCATGTAGCAATTTGAACCTCTTCATTTCGATTTTACTAAAATTAGTTATGAGTTTTAAAAGTCAAGTCACTCATCTGGAATTTGCTACAATGAACAGTACCAAAAAGAGTAAAATTCCAGATTGAGAGTTTGGACTTCTATGACCCTGAAAGTGGTTCCAAATGCTACTGAATGGTTCCTAAGATGTATAAAATTAAGGATGTGACACAAATCAGATGAGGATCGATAAACGATGTAACCTTTCATACAACCATATCACGTCCCTTTTGTCACACGATATTTTGGTCATGGATGAGGCATGGAGAATGTCATCCTCTTGTTCCTGACCGTTACTTTCTCGATCCCTGAGTAGTCTGACTATAGAAATGGAACTACCTTTCCATTACAGTATGGCCATACATTTCTTAGACTCACTCATCGAGGGGCCCAGTAATATCTCTCTACGAATGTGAGGGACAAATTCCATCTTGACCATTCACATTCCTCCGCATGAAAAACCACTAAGCCCGAACATAGCCTTTATGATCACTCGGTCAAAAGTGACTTTTGACTATGTCAAAGCTGAGCATTTATCATGTAGGAATCCATGATGATCTCAGGTCAAAGGGCATAGTGACATGGTTTGTATATGAGAGAAGCTTATGACTTAACCCATGCAGCTCTCTCATAGCGGGTCAGTCTAACACCCTGTAGTCTTACATGTGCCTATGACTTTGATTTATATTTCTATATATCTTCAAAGTCATACTGGTCTTATTTCATCTCTGTTCCCGCATAGATGACCTACCAGGGACATTTAGGATAAGATCATGAGTTATCCAAGGATGGTCATCACAGTAAACATGCAAATAATGTGATAACATAATTAAGAAATTCATAAATCAACACTATTCATAATGCAGTGATTGGCCCCTAGGGCACAATTTCCAACACTTTTTCTATTTGCACTTTAGTCCCTCTACTTCCTCTATTTGAAGTTTATTCCCTGAAAACCCTGTGTATATTTTTAGGACTTCTGCTCAAAGGGGCTTGGTAGCCTACCTATTTTAGGTTTCTAGGCCTAAAATTTGGGATGTGATAATTTAGATATGGAAATTATGTCATCCAATTAAAAAATTAGACAATTTCCAAATTCAATTGAACAATCAAGAGGCACAAAACAACCCAAATATGCAATATGTAACATCCCAATTTTCAGGCCTAGAGACGCAGAGATAGCCTAAGATTAAGAGGCTACTAGACCCCTTTTTCGCAGAAGTTCCAGAGGAACGTAAAGAGTTTCAGGGACTGAGCTGCGAGTAAGTAAAGGTACGGGGACTTATGTGTAAACAGTGGAAGTCCCAAGGGGTAAATGGCCATTTGGGGATGATGTAAAGGTCAAAGGTTCAAGAGTTGACTAGTTAGGTCGCGACGAAAGACTGTTATTGTCGCGACTAAAGGATGTTGTGGTCGCGACTAGAGAGTGCTGTGGTCGTGACAAATGAACACAAATGATGTTGAGTCGCGATGAGATGATGGCTAGGTCGCGACTAGTGACTAAAGTGGTGCCAAGCGTATGGGCCAAGAGTGGTGAAGGTCCAAAAGAGATAGTTACCCGGTTAGAGATAGACCGGAGGTAGGAGGCCATATACAGGAAAGGTTCTCTGGAGACCATGAGATGGACTTATAAGGTATCCTCATGGGACCCACAAGATGCCACATGGCATTAGAGTGGTGATTCATTGACCTTTCAGTAGAGTAAAGTTACTCGATTGGCACGAAAACCGAGGAAGTGATCAGATAAGTCTGGGACATATCTGGATAGCATTGGGAAGTGTGCAAGGTCTCTTACAGTGGCCACATGGCATTAGTCTACAGAAAGCAGATAAAGCTGAGGGCTCGCATTACGAGGTAGGAGACTGGACTGGTGAGTCAGCATGCTGAGTCAGCTGCTGAGGTGTCTAGGGATTTTAGACATGTGACAAAATGTGGCGCTGAGGTGTCCCGGTGATGTCATGCATAATGCAGTAAATGAGGAATTAAAGAAAATAGGAAAATCCAGGAAAAACCAGGACCGCAAGATCAGAGTTTATAGAAACTACGAAAATGCCATTGGAGGAGGTTATAAATACCCCCCATTTCATTTGGCATTCACGCATGATGAGGAGAAGGGAGAGAAAGAAGAGAGAGAAGGAGAAGGAAAGGAAGAGAGAAAGGAGAAAAGGAAGTAAGGAAGTTCTGGCGGAGCTGGAAGGAGAATAAGGATAGTAGAGTTCTGCTGAGCTAGCCAGGTAGTAACTAATCCTAGCTTTTCTGTAATGGCTTTGTGATTTGATGTGCTATTGTTTTGTTGGATTGTTGTCTTATATGCTATGTCTGAAGCTCTGCTGTAATGCTATGATTATATGTTATTAAGCATGGAAGCACGCAGCATACTTATCTGTACACAATCACAAGCAAGCACTGTCACTCTGCATTACATATATTGTTATGATTGTTGCTACTGATATTCCCCCGAATCTCATCCCTATATATACATAACCCATTACAGGGAGGTTATGCTGAAGTGGATTTTGAGAATGTAAGAGAAGCCGTTATGCTGCCGAAGTAAAGACTGAACATCAGTATATGATAAGTACTGTGTACGTAGTGCTGTCTAAGGAGGCTAGAAGTGAGTGGACCTAGCCGGTTCATCTAGTCTTTCCTGGGTACTACGTAGAATGGTAGTTCTCATGAGGGGATTACCGAATCAGTATAGTTCAGTTCTTTGTACAGATGAAGCGTAGCGGTTATGCTGCCGGAGTTTAGGCAGAAAGCGATATAATAGAGATAGCAAGATTATGTATATGTCTTGTTGTGTATGCCTTGCTGTATGACATTTGATATTCAATGATAAATACTGTTTGGCATGTTCAATTTGTGGATGTTAATTTAAGAGGGAAATTCGTAGGTCCTGAGGCAGCAGTGTTCTGACCTCAGTTTGACCTAGTAAACGGAGGAGTCCGGCCACGAGATTTAATGAGCCGGTAGTACACATCTGGGGCATTCCATGGATAGGTATTAAGCCTCATTCGGATGTATAGAATGTGAGAAATCAGTTCTCAAAGTACAGATTCAGAGTAAGGAACTTAGGAGTAAAAGTTTAATCTCTGGACTTAGGTACAACTATTATTGCTTCCGCAAGTGTACTCTGAGGAGTATAAAGGAGGATGTTTTATTTTGGTATCAGAGCAAGAGGTTCTGGCATAGACCAGAAAGGACTCTGGTTCAGAGTATAAGATTCTGGCACAGAACAGAAGGTTTTGGCTCAGTGATGCTCTGATAGAATATTTTCCCTTGCGAGAGAATGGCATTGAGTTGCGACTAATGTGGTTGCAGGTCGCGACAAGTAGCTCAAAGAGAGTTTTAGTCGCGACTAAGAAATAGATAGGTCGCGACTGTTATTCACAGAGAGATTAGGTCGCGACGTGTATGTTACAAGGTCGGACGGTATATTGTAAAAAGCTAAGGTTACGACTGGAAAGGTCTTGTGTCACGACTGAAGAGTTAAGGTTACGACGAGTTAGTTTCAGGTCGCGACGACAGAAGATTGAGGTCCCGACTAAAGGACAGAAATGTTAGGTTATGATGAGTTGAGTATATGGTCGCGACGCAAGATCATAGAGTCACGACTATCCAATACTCAGGTCGCGACGAATGAATAGAAATATTGAGTATTATGGTCACTGACTAATGATCACAAAGGATGTGAGTCACGACTATCCAATACTCAGGTTGCGACAGACAGTTATTCATATAGAGGTTTAGAAAGCTCCTAGATGAGATGTGTGTTCATTTTTCTTTTTGGAGGGAAAAAGATGGTGAACATGAGAAAGGAATATAGAGCTTGAGTGGAGGAGCTGTGCATAGAGAAAGATGGCAACTCCAATGAGGTAGACCCTATGTGAGTCATCCGTGCTAGGCAAGATGAACAGCAAAGGATGATGTAAAGGATGATGATGATGAGTTAAGATGAGCTAGCCAGATAGCTAGTATGAGGTTTGCCTAGGAATGAGCCTAGGACATGGCCTAAGGCTAGTTAGGCTAGAGACGTGATGGTTAATAGCTAAAGAGCTAATATCCCCTAAGCAGAGGAATTCCATCATAGAGAAGTAATAGATCCAGGGTAGAGTACCCTAGAGAACAGAAATGATAGTAAGAGATGATGAATGAGATCCATGCGACTGAAGTTCGCTAGGATCAAGAGCAAGAGTAAGACCGATCAGGAACCATATTCCGGTCAAGAATAGACTGGGACTGATGGATAGACAGAAGAAGTAAAGAGATAGTAAATAGGTAGCCACAGATTACGAGATACAGTGACTCCCCTATTCCCTATATAAGATAGAGTAATGAAGGGTTGAGTCTATACCCTGGTAAGAGGGTAGTGTGGCAGCCTAAGTGAAATAGATGTTTCAGGATGACTGACCAAGATATGATAGGCAATATGATAAGGAAAATATGCTTTGAGGTTTAGTTAGTCTGATGGATGGTTGAGCAAAGTATGATGATGATATGTCTTATGATGCCATAAGTTATGATGGATAGTTGCATCTCCTTGCAGTTGTCAAATGATGACATGCATGTTAGAGTATGCCATGATGAATGAATACTCCCCTTTTGGCAGTGCGTGCAGGGTAGAGTATATATGAGTACAGATATGAGATGAGAAAGTTATGAGGAAGTTATGTTGCTCCCATACCATATGACATGTAATGAGATATGTATTGAGGATGATAGATAGTCTCAGTTTATGGGACAATAAGCTATGATATTCATATATGTTATGATTGAGGATACTCAGGTAATTCTGCAGACTTGTGAATGCAGTACTCAGAGCCATTTCTGTTGAAAGGAATGGTAGACAGAAAGAAAGCAGAAAAGAGTAAAGAGATTGTTTCTAGATCACTCTTCAGATAAGAGTGGGATCTGAAATATATGGCTCCCAGATAGAGCTAGATTCAGATGAGTATAGATCACTCTTCAGATAAGAGTTGGATCTGATACAGAATGCTCGCAGTTAGAACATAGTTCTAATGGCTCGCAGTTAAAGCACAGATTGAAATAAGAAGTATGATGAGGCCATAGCAGTAGAATGCAATGATAGGTGGTTAGACCATGATGGCACAAGCCAATGGTAATCCACAGCAAAGTAAAGTAAGAAAAATGAGAAGGAACTCCTGAGTAAAAGAGGAAGTAAGTAAAGTCTGGGTAAACGATATGAGGCTATAAAATTTTTAGTTATGGAGTTATCAACAGGTGGAAGCAGTTAACCTTATAACTTAGTCTGTTGGTTTAAGATCTTCGGGAGATATACAGTACAACAGAATCGCAGTTAGATTCTGGAGGGTCACAGTTAGATCCTAGCATGGCTCCAGGGTCGCAGTTAGATTCTGAAGAGGCTAACGGTTGATCGCAGTTAGATCCCGAGGTCGCAGTTAGACCTAGCCTAAGGAAAGTAATGAGCCATGAGACATGAGCACAATGTAGTATCTCTTTCGGAAGATGAAGGCCAAAGACGAAGTTAAGGTGAGGAAGCTTCACTAGTTGATAAACTCACCCAGAGAAATTGTTTTATAACGATTTTTCTCAAATAGCCTCTACAGACTGAACTTAGCTTTCCCTTAAACAAAGATGGAGTCCAAGTTCAAATCTGAGTGCTGATATTCAAAGTTTTGTAGAAGGATGCCTGAGAAGCAGAGAAGAGAATCCTCTGTGTAATGAGAAGCAGAGAAGAAAATTCTCAGTGTAATAAGAACAGAAGAGTATGAGTAGATAGATTCCCCCAGATGAGGGTAAAGAGATTAAAAGGCTATAGAAGACATAGAGAAAAAGGTCAAAGGCAAAGCAAAAATAGAACGCAGTTCTATGAGGAAGAGAATGTTAGCCTTATGGTATCTCAAGATAAGTTATGAAAGGGTGGTATACACCATGGGATAGCCAGAGTTGGCTAGAGATGCCATGATAAAGTATCAAAGGCATGTAATGAGATACACTATGGTAAACGTGTAATATGATGCGCACCTAGAGATGTACATTTTATGAACAGACAGAGAGGCTTTCCTTTCGTTGGGATCATATGTTTAAATGTTATGTTACGAACGAAACAGAAAATGAGAGTTTTCCCTCGTGCATGAGATGTCAGGCCATATGTTATGCTAAAACTATGCAAGCTCCGAGTGTTAGAGCTGTGCCTAGTTAGAACAGGAATGCTTGAGCTCCGATGTTAGAGCTTTGCATTCATAAGCAGGTATGCAGTCCTGCAGTATGTTGGCCAGGCATTATGCATGTTAGAGTAGGTGCTCTTATTTAGTAGCAAAGTAAAGAAAGAATAGCTGCGTAAATCCTCTCTCTGTAGGAAGTTAAGTTGCTAAGAATGATGAGAATGTTTGATTATATGAAAAGAAAGATGAAATGTTGCAGATTTTAAAGCAGTTGTGAGATATCAAGAAAAGTAATAAGAGATAGATGCTAGAAGTATGATGAGTAGTTAGAAGAAATTTCCCGAATACAGTAATATTCGAGAGAATTTCATATGAAAGAATGGACACTACGTATAAAGTGCAGTAAGTGATCCATAAGAGAAAAATAGATTTCAACTCTGATCGAGTTGACCCAGAGCAAGATAAGCATGTTACGAAGAGATGTAAAGTTATGATGAGTACTTTGCCAGATGTTAAGTTAATTTGGCTATTGTACTGATTAAATTTCGAGGACAAAATTTATTTAAAGGGGAGGAGAAATGTAACATCCCAATTTTCAGACCTAGAGACGCAGAGATAGCCTAAGATTAAGAGGCTACTAGACCCCTTTTTCGCAGAAGTTCCAGAGGAACGTAAAGAGTTTCAGGGACTGAGCTGCGAGTAAGTAAAGGTACGGGGACTTATGTGTAAACAGTGGAAGTCCCAAGGGGTAAATGGCCATTTGGGGATGATGTAAAGGTCAAAGGTTCAAGAGTTGACTAGTTAGGTCGCGACGAAAGACTGTTATTGTCGCGACTAAAGGATGTTGTGGTCGCGACTAGAGAGTGCTGTGGTCGCGACAAATGAACACAAAAGATGTTAAGTCGCGATGAGATGATGGCTAGGTCGCGACTAGTGACTAAAGTGGTGCCAAGCGTATGGGCCAAGAGTGGTGAAGGTCCAAAAGAGATAGTTACCCGGTTAGAGATAGACCGAAGGTAGGAGGACATATACATGAAAGGTTATCTGGAGACCATGAGATGGACTGATAAGGTATCCTCATGGGACCCACAAGATGCCACATGGCATTAGAATGGTGATTCAGTGACCTTTCAGTAGAGTAAAGTTACTCGGTTGGCACGAAAACTGAGGAAGTGATCAGATAAGTCTGGGACTTATCTGGATAGCATTGGGAAGCGTGCAAGGTCTCTTCCAGTCGCCACATGGCATTAGTCTGGGAAAAGCAGATAAAGCTTAGGGCACGCATTACGAGGCAGGAGACTAGACCGGTGAGTCAGCATGCTGAGTCAGCTGCTGAGGTGTCCAGGGATTTCAGACATGTGATAAATGTGAGGCTGAGGTGTCCCGATGATGTCATGCATGATGCAGTAAATGAGGAATTAAAGAAAATAGGAAAATCCAGGAAAAACCAGGACCGCAGGATCAGAGTTCATAGAAACTACGAAAATGCCATTGGAGGAGGTTATAAATACCCCCCCATTTCATTTGGCATTCACGCATGATGAGGAAAAGGGAGAGAAAGAAGAGAGAGAAGGAGAAGGAAAGGAAGAGAGAAAGGAGAAAAGGAAGTAAGGAAGTTCTGGCGGAGCTGGAAGCAGAATAAGGATAGTAGAGTTCTGCTGAGCTAGCCAGGTAGTAACTAATCCTAGCTTTTATGTAAAGGCTTTGTGATTTGATGTGCTATTGTTTGGTTGGATTGTTGTCTTATATGCTGTGTTTGAAGCTCTGCTGTAATGCTATGATCATATGTTATTAAGGATGGAAGCACGCAGCATACTTATCTGTACACAATCACAAGCAAGAACTGTCACTCTGCATTACATATATTGTTATGATTGTTGCTACTGAGATTCCCCTGAATCTCATCCCTATATATACATAACCCATTACAGGGAGGTTATGCTGAAGTGGATTTTGAGAATGCTAAGAGACGCCGTTATGCTGCCGAAGTAAAGACTGAACATCAGTATATGATAAGTACTGTGTACGTAGTGCTGTCTAAGGAGGCTAGAAATGAGTGGACCTAGTCGGTTCATCTAGTCTTTCCTGGGTACTACGTAGAATGGTAGTTCTCATGAGGGGATTACCGAATCAGTACAGTTCAGTTCTTTGTACAGATGAAGCGTAGCGGTTATGATGCCGGAGTTTAGGCAGAAAGAGATGTAATAGAGATAGCAAGATTATGTATATGTCTTGTTGTGTATGCCTTGCTGTATGACATTTGATATTCAATGATAAATACTGTTTGGCATGTTTAATTTGTGGATGTTAATTTAAGAGGGAAATTCGCAGGTCCTGAGGCAGCAGTGTTCTGACCTCAGTTTGACCTAGTAAACGGAGGAGTCTGGCCACGAGATTTAGTGAGCCTGTAGTACACATCTGGGGCATTCCGTGGATAGGTATTAAGCCTCATTCGGATGTGTAGAAGGTGAGAAATCAGTTCTCAAAGTACAGATTCAGAGTAAGGAACTTAGGAGTAAAAGTTCAATCTCTGGACTTAGGTACAGCTATTATTGCTTCCGCAAGTGTACTCTGAGGAGTATAAAGGAGGATGTTTCACAATAAGTACCACATCATCACCAATTAAATAAATAATGAAAACTCAATTATAAATCTAATTGACAATGCAAACGTTTGTGAACATAAATTCCAGCAAGTGTCTCAGTACAAAATCAATCCACATACCAATCCAATCCAAGAAACAAAATGTATACAACCTAGAACTAGATTGTCTGCAACCAATACAACTCAAAATTATTTAAAACTAAATATTCCTAAGCTCTTGAATTAAAAAATTAAATGGAAAGTCGTTCCCTTGTAGTCTTCAAATGCAAGCTCATAGGCTCTAGATTCATCCATGCTCCTCCCAAGTTGCCTCCCAACTAGCTTAAGCTTCCATGGATTTTGTTCTTCCTCCACGCTTTAAATAACAATTCCCGGACGTGGTGAGACGTAATGGAATATGGTGTGGGTGGGATGGAATATTTTAATGGTTAAAAGGAAGGGTGGAGGAGTCTGGTAGTGAATGGAAAAGGTGGAGGTTGTCATATGTGAAAGGAGGGGATAAGAGAAGGTGTTGGTGAATGATTCTTTAATGGCGAGAATGCGTCCGTGAGGGCGTCTATGGAAGCTTGAGAAAAATGGGTGGAGGCTAGGGTAGATCAAATAGGAGTATGAGAGAATTTTTGGGTATATAATTTGAGCCCATTAGCATTGAGTTGGTCCAATAAAATTCAGCTATTAGATTGCCTTTGAAATCTCAAGATAAATTCTACACTATAGGATTCCAATTTTGCTCTTTCCGGCCCTACAATAATTAGATTGTATCCATCAATGTAGATTATATTCCATATCAAAATCAAATATTTGAGATGTAAAAAAATTAGGAAGCACTAAAATTAAATTTAAATTAAAAATTATTTCCATTATCAATTACAAATCCTCAATTAAAATGTCCACAAAGATCAACTTTTAAAAAATTTGGGAATTAATTTTAAAAATTGGAAATATTAATTCCAAGCCTAAAAATTGAAAACTATAAAATAATCATCTTTTTACTCCTAAATTCCCAACTTCTATGAAAACTCCCAAAATCAATCACTTAATCAAATAATGCACAATAATCCCATTTAATCTCCAAAATCTCATTTAAATCCTAAATAAATGTGGGATAAAATATATGAAAAATTATTGTTTATCAGGAGTCATTTCTTCCTACACTTTAAGTTGGATGCTTGTGGTGGCTTGTGACTCTTTGGAACAATTTACATGGTGATACATTGTTATCTTTACTACCAGGCAACTAGTAAAGTAAGAGGAAAATATCGATGAACAACTTGTACTATATAATTAAGAATGATCTTAGTTGTATAACTTGAGATGCCAATATACATTGTATTTAAGTATAGGCATTAAGTGTTGACAATGATATATTTTGTACTTTTTGTTATCAATTAGGTTGTGAATGTTATATCAGATTATATATGTACTTTAAATTCATATCAAATCAAGATATATTTTGGCAAAAAAAATCAGAATATGTAATATAAAATATGATTATATCATAACTTTTTATTATATTTTAGTAGCAAGGAATTGGCAAATGAGAATGCATACATTGACTAGTTAAGGTGTCATTATTAACAAATAAGATGTCATAATTGATAGTCTAACAAATATCATTAACTGGATGTGAAATTCTATGTCCATTAACTGAAAATTAAAAAAATAGCGTAACATATAAATTTATATAAGATTTTTTAAAAATCTAAACAAATCTTTATATGACATCGTTAGTAGCAAATAAATGATCATGCAAATGCCTTCATTGATGAGTTAAAGTGTTACCCTATGTAACATCCCGATTTTTGGGTCTAGGAGAACTGGGAAGTAGTCTGATATGGGCAGGCTGCTAAAACCGTAGTCCCAGGGTAGTAATCTGATATGGGCGGATTACTTACCTGAATTTTGTAGGATCCGAGGGATGAGCTAAGTCCTTCAGGATGTAAAGATGAGTTAAGTCTTTAACCTACAGAATCGGGACAGTTCGCCTAGGTTCAAAATAAGGAATGTGAGGAATATCCTAAGTCTTAAGCCTAGGAATTCTGCAGGAAGCTTGATATGGGCTGGCTCCTGTGTAAGATAACCTGATATGGGCGGGTTGTCGAGCTTTTCAAGTAACGATGACTCCCGAAGAGTTTAGGGGATGAGTTATTGAAAGAGAATTTCTAGAACTTAAGATAAAAGATGAGAAGATGAGCTATGAGGCCAGAAAGAGAATACAGGGGCAAAATCGTAATTATGGGAAAGATTGGGCTGGTAGCCGATGAGTACCATATTTTGCCAGAAAATAGAGAAAATTATGCTGATCATTTCACTGAACTGTGAAATGTGCATATGAGGTCTCTATGTGTATGAAAGAATTAGAAATGTGACCAGGGGTAAAATGGTCATTTTGGAAAAGTGTGCGCGTGAGTGCTTTTTCAGGCCAAAACAGCCCGGTCCGGATAAAATATCTGAAAATACCGGGAGATAGAGAAAAGAATTCCGGGTTGAATGAGGAGTCACGGAATTTTGATTTGAGGTCCCGATTTTTCTGTAAAAATTCCTGAAGATGGGAATTTACAGTTATAATCGGTAAAGGAAAAGTAGTTCCGATAGGGATGATCGGACTGTGGCCAGGGGGCCGTATAGTGTTTCTAAGGCCTTTAGTGACACCAGGGAAGGCCCAGGCCCATTAGATCAGTCCAGTGATAAAAGGGGCCGGTGTCCGAGAAAAAGGTGCGAAATGACGAAAATGCCCCTATGTTATAGAACAGCTGAAGAATGAGTAAAGGGTATTTTGGTCATTTGCCTAAGGTTAGACAGTCCAGGGAAGTTATCTGGATAGTTGACCAGGGTCAAAGAATACTCTGGTAAGATGGGAAAAGACAATAATGCCCCTAGACCTAATAAAGTAAAGAGAGAGAGACTAAGGGCATTTTGGTAATTTGCCAAGGGGTGTTTCTTGGGAATCGTGCCATCAGAGTACTTGGGCTGGATCAGAGACCCAAGAGGATATTCCCAGGCCCAAAAACGCAGGCCCAGTGATTCAGGGGGAAAAGTGGCATTAAAATAATGATTTAATGACTTTTCAGTAAAGTAAAGTTACTCGGTTGGCACGAAAACCGAGGAGGTGATCAGATAAGTCTGGGACTTATATGGATAGCATTGGGAAGCGTGCAAGGTCTCTTCCAGGCGCCACATGGCATTAGTCTGGAGAAAGCAGATAAAGCTGAGGACACGCTTTACGAGGCAAGAGACTGGACCGGTGAGTCAGCATGCTGAGTCAGCTGCTGAGGTGTCCAGGATTTCAGACATGTGATAAATGTGGCGATGAGGTGTCCCGGTGAGGTGTCATGGATGATGTCATGCATGATGCAGTAAAAAGGAATAAAAGAAAATAGGAAATTCCAGGAAAAACCAGGACCACAAGTTCATATGGCTTCAAAATTACAGGAATGCCATTGAAGGAAACTATAAATACCCCCTCCCCCTCCCATTTCATGCATCCCACGGTTTTGAGCCTTTTAGAGAGAGGAGGAGGTGCTAGAGAGAGAAAGTGAGAGGAAGAAAGAAAGAAAGGAAGTTCTGGCGGAGCTGGAAGCAGAATAGAGATAGTAGAGCTCTGCTAAGCCCTTGAGGTAGTAACTAATCCTAGCTCTTATGTAATGTCTTTGTGATTTGTTGTGCTATTGTTTGGTTGGATTGTTGTCTTATATGTTATGCTTGAAGCTCTACTGCAATGCTATGATCATATGTTATTGAGTATGGAAGCACGCAGCATACTTATCTGTACACAATCACAAGCAAGCACTGTCACTCTGCATTACATATATTGTTATGATTGTTGCTACTGAGATTTCCCCGAATCTCATCCCCATCCATAACCCATTACAGGGAGGTTATGCTGAAGTGGATTTTGAGAATCCTAAGAGACGCCGTTATGCTGCCGAAGTAAAGACTGAACATCAGTATATGATAAGTACTGTGTACGTAGTGCTGTCTAAGGAGGCTAGAAGTGAGTGGACCTAGCCGGTTCATCTAGTCTTTCCTGGGTACTACGTAGAATGGTAGTTCTCATGAGGGGATTACCGAATCAGTACAGTTCAGTTCTTTGTACAGATGAAGCGTAGCGGTTATGCTGCCGGAGTTTAGGCAGAAAGAGATGTAATAGAGATAGCAAGATTATGTATATGTCTTGTTGTGTATGCCATGCTGTATGACATTATGTTATTCAATGATAAGTATTGTTTGGCATATTCAATTTATGTATGGTAAATTAAGGGGAAATTCGCAGGTCCTGAGGTAGCAGTGGTTTGACCTCAGTTTGACATAGTAAACGAAGGAGTTTGGCTACGAAATTTGGTGAGCCAGTTGTACACATCTGGGGCATTACATGGATAGGTAATAAGCCTCATTTGGATGTGTAGAGTGAGATTAATCAGTTCTCAAATTAAAGGTCCAGAATAAGGTAATTAAGAGTAAAATTTTGAATTTCTGGGCTTAAGTTAAGATATAATCAAGCTAATATTGCTACCAAAATGAAACATCCTGTATCAGATCCAACTCTTATCTGAAGAGTGATCTATACTCATCTGAATCTAGCTCTATCTGAGAGCCATCTGTTTCAGATCCCACTCTTATCTGAAGAGTGATCTAGAAACAATCTCTTTACTCTTATCTGTTTTCTTTCTGTCTACCATTCCTTTCAACAGAAATGGCTCTGAGTACTGTATTCACAAGTCTGCAGAATTACCTGAGTAACTTCAAACATATCTGAATATCATAACTTATTGTCCCATGAACTGAGACTATCTATCATCCTCAATACATATCTCATTACATGTCATATGGTATGGGAGCAACATACTTTCTCATCTCATATATACTCTACCCTTCATGCACTGTAAAAGGGAGTATTCATTCATCATGGCATACTCTAACATGCATGTCATCATATGACAATTGCAAGGAGATGCAACTATCATAACTTATGGCATCATAAGCCATATCATCATCATACTTTGCCCAACCATCCATCAGACTAACTAAACCTCAAGGCATATTTTATTTATCATATTGCCTATCATATCTTGGTCAGTCATCCTGAAACATCTGTCTATCTCAGGCTGCCATGCTACCCTCTTATTAAGGTACAGACTCAACCCTTCATCACCCTTTCTTACATAGGGGAGTCACTATATCCCGTAATCTGTAACTACCTTCTACTATCTCATTTCTTCTTTTGTCTATCTATCAGTCTCAGTCTATTCTTGACCAGACTGTGGTTCCTTATCGGCCTTTACTGTAACAGCCTAGAACCCCTTTACAAAGATATTATCCGCTTTCCCCTTAGGTAGGCTTGGTGCCCACATGAGGTCACGGTTTTGTTTTCCAGACACACGAGCCACAGCCCTTAAACACCTGAAAACGCATCTTTCTCTTAATCCTAGCGAACTTCAGTCGCCTAGATCTCATTCATTATCTTTTACTATTATTTATATTCTTTAGGGTACTCTACCCTAGATCTCTGTGATGGAATCCCTCTGCTTAGGGAATTTTAACTCTTTACCTATTAACCATCACGTCCTTAGCCTTAGCCTTAGGCCATATCAAACATCATCACATCTCTAGCCTTTAGGCTATGCCCTAGGATTACTCCGAGGCAAACGTCATACTAGCTATCCCATTCTGTTGGAAATTGTGCCCTAGGGGCCAATCATTGTATCATGTTATCATATTATTTGCATGTTTACTATGATGACAATCCTTGGATAACTCGTGATCTTATCCTAAATGTCCCTGGTCGGTCATCTATGTGGGAGCAGAGATGAAATAAGACCAGTATGACTTTGAAGAAATATAGAGATATAAATCAAAGTCATAAGCACATGTAAGAGTACAGGGTGTTGGATCGACCCGCAATGAGAGAGCTGCATGGGTCAAGTCATAAGCTTCTCTCATATACAAGCCATGTCACTATGCCCTTTGACCTGAGATCATCATGGATTCCTACATGACAAACGCTCAGCTTTGACCTAGTCAAAAGTCACTTTTGACCGAGTGATCATAAAGGCTATGCTCGGGCTTAGTGGTTTTCATGCGGAGGAATGTGAATGGTCAAGATGGAATTTGTCCCTCACATTCGTAGAGAGATATTACTGGGCCCCTCGATGAGTGAGTCTGAGAAATGTATGGCCATACTGGAATGGAAGGGTAGTTCCATTTCTATATTCAGACTACTCAGGGATCGAGAAAGTAACGGTTAGGAACAGGAGGATGACGTTCACCATGCCTCATCCTTGACCGAAATATCGTGTGACAAAAGGGACGTGATATGGTTGTATGAAAGGTTACATCGTTTATCGATCCTCATATGTTTTGGGTAGTCGTAATGCCTTGCTAGAGACCGCTTACGACTTGTGGGTCAGTATAGTAACTGGGCCACTGCCAACTTCATATGGGCCTACAGGGTCGCACACAAAACAGCCCAATGCGAGCTATGATGTCCAGATTCATTGAATCTAAGAGATGTCTAAATTCAATGAATAATCTAGGGTGGATATATATTTTATATATATATATAAATTAGTTTATATATATATTATATAAATAATATAAGAGATATTTGTAAGATTTAATTTATAAGGATAAATTAAATCTCTATCATTTTTGAATTTGAATTTAAATGGATATGATCTATTTGAATTTGAAATTCAAATTGATAAGATATCTCAATTTTGATTTATGAGAATAAATCAAATATAATTCTGTCTTATCTTTATTTTAAATTAAATAAATAGGTGAATTAAATCTGTGGGACGGATTTAATATAAACCATATTTATTTAATCAGTTTCTTATTAAATTATGCAATATATGATATTGTATTAATTCAGAATTAATATAAGATTAATTCTGAAGCCCGGCCCTATTAGAAGCCCGATAGCTTCCTATATATTTGACATTAGGAGCTAGGGTTCTACACACAATAGATCTCTTCACACACATTCAGTCGTGAGAAAAGGGGGCAGGGAGAGTGCAAAAGGTTTGCATATAAGAAACTGCCGAAATAGAGACGGTGAGGACGGAATCTCCAGAAAGCCTTAGAGGGACAAGAGGCGCTAGCACGTCGTTCGCAATTGGAACGTTGTTCGTGTGGATACCGGTAGAGGAAGCCGATCTGAGCTGTCGACTTCTACGATACGGCCAGACACGAAGAAAGGTCGCGACCAGAACACACTTAGGTCGCGACCAAACGGGCATCTGAACGTCAGAAATCCGAAAAGAGGAGACAGGTCGCGACGTGAAGTTGAAGAGGTCGCGACTAAAAGCTCCAGAGGCGACAGGTCGCGACTAGAAGCAGAGTAGGTCGCGACTACAAACTCCAGAGGCGACAGGTCGCGACTGAAAGTTCCAGAGGCGAGGAGTCGCGACTAGTGGACACTGAGGTCGCGACCAAAGCTTGAAACCGAAGGTAACACTTCTCTCTCCTTGACTTAAACACATTCGGTAGATCCTGGCTGGGAATGGAAAAATTTTTAAAGTTAATTTCCGCTGCGTGTCTTCCAATTCCCTTCACATTCTAGCTCTCGGGTCTTTTATTCAACTAGGTTGAATAAGACTTTTACCATGTAGATCTACTCCTCGTAATCACATGGAGGATCTGTCTCATTCTAGCTATCTCATCTAGCTAGCTCATCTTAACATTATCATCCTTTGCGGCCTATCCTACCTAGCAAGGATGACTTGCTTATTGGAGTTGCCAACTTCCTCTATGCATGACTTCTCCACTCAAGCTTTATGTTCATGCTTTGTGTTCACCTGTCTTTTCCTTTATAACGAAACATGAACACCTCTGATTCCATCTAGGAGCTTTATCTCCACGGGCTCTTCTAAACCCATAATAGTCCCGATCTGAATCTTCTAATGTCATACCAGGATATCTCTGTCATTCCGTCGCGATATGAGTACTGGGTAATCGCTATTCATAGCCTCTATGATTCTTCATTACCCTTAACTCCTCACGACTTATCATTTCTATTCTTTAGTCGTGACCTACAGCTTCAGACGTCGCGTCCTTAACATTTTCTGTCTTCTAGTCGCGACCTAAATCTTCTTTCGTCGCGACCTTAACCTTTCTACGTCGCGACTCAACTCCTCTACCGTCGCGACCAGGATATTTTCTCGTCGCGACTTATGTCTCTTCACGTCGCAACCAAATCTTTCTGTGAATAACCGTCGCGACCTATAAACTTATGCGTCGCGACTAAACCTCTCATTGAGGCTACCCGTCGCGACATAAACCACGTTAGTCGCGACTGGAGTGCTATTCTGTCGTTCTCAAGGGCTAAATCAGAGCATCACTGAGCCAGAACCTTCTGTTCTGTGCCAGAATCTTATGCTCTGAACCAGAGTCCTTTCTGGTTGGTGCCAGAACCTCTTGCTCTGATACCAAAATGAAACATCCTCCCTTACAGCCCTCAGAGTACACTAGCGGAAGTAATATTAGCTTAAAATGGCTTAACTTCATCATTCATAATTTGAATATGCCAACATTATTTATCATTGAATCATAAAATGTCATACAATATGGCATATACAACAAGACATATACATAATCCTCATATCTCTATTACATCTTGTTCTGCCTAAACTTCGGCAGCATAACCGCTACGCTTCAGCTGTACAAAGAACTGAACCGTACTGATTCGGTAATTCCCTCATGAGAACTACCATTCTACGTAGTACCCAGGAAAGACTAGATGAACCGGCTAGGTCCACTCACTTCTAGCCTCCTTAGACAGCACTACGTACACAGTACTTATCATATACTGATGTTCAGTCTTTACTCCGGCAGCATAACGGCGTCTCTTAGGATTCTCTAAATCCACTTCAGCATAACCTCCCTGTAATGGGTTATGGATGGGGATGAGATTCGGGGGAATCTCAGTAGCAACAATCATAACAATATATGTAATGCAGAGTGACAGTGCTTGCTTGTGATTGTGTACAGATAAGTATGCTGCGTGCTTCCATGCTTAATAACATATGACCATAGCATTACAGCAGAGCTTCAGACATAACATATAAGACAACAATCCAACCAAACAATAGCACATCAAATCACAAAGCCATTACATAGAAGTTAGGATTAGTTACTACCTGGCTAGCTCAGCAGAACCCTACTATCTCTATTCTGCTTCTAGCTCCGCCAGAACTTCCTTTCTTCCTTTCTCCTTTCTCTCTTCCTTTCCTTCCCTTTCCCTCTCTTCTTTCTCTCTCATTCTCCTCTCCTCCGCGGGATGCAAATGGAATGGGGGAAGGGGGTATTTATAATAGGGCTCAATGGCACAATCGTAGTTTCTATGAACTTTGATCCTGCGGTCCTGGTTTTTCCTGGATTTTCCTATTTTCTTTTATTTCTCCTTTACTGCATCATCGTGCCAACTCACCATGCTGACTCAGCGCCTCATTTTTCACATGTCACAATTCCCTGGACACCTCAGCAGCTGACTCAGTATGCTGACTCACCGGTCCAGTATCCTGCCTCGTAATGCGTGCCCTCAGCTTTATCTGCTTTCTGCAGACTAATGCCATGTGGCAACTGGAAGAGACCTTGCACGCTTCCCAATGCCACCCAGATAAGTCCCAGACGTATCTGATCACCTCCTCGGTTTACGTGCCTCCTCGGTTATCGCGCCAACCGATTATCTTTACTTTACTGAATCATTACTTTAATGCCATGTGGCATCTTGTGGGACCCATGAGTATACCTTATCAGTTTACTTCATGGTTTCCAGATAACCTTTCCTGTATCTGATATCCTGCCTCCGGTCTATCTCCAACCGGGTAACTATCTCTCTTGGACCTTCACCACTCTTTGCCCATACGATTAGCGCCACTTTAGTCACTAGTCGCGACCTCAACATCATCTTGTCGCGACCTTACAATTCTGTGTACATTAGTCGCGACCACAACATTCTTTCGTCGCGACCATAACACAATCTAGTCGCGACCATAACATTTTCTAGTCGCAACCAGCCCATTTCACCTATTAGTCGCGACACACACATCATTCAGTCGCGTCTAAACCTTTCTGCCATTATTAGTCGCGACCATACTTATTTCACGTCGCGACCCTACTACTTTCTCATCGCGTATGGCTCTTTCTGTAACCATTAGTCGCGACCATACTGCTCTCTAGTCGCGACCTAAATGATCAGCTCGTAACTCTTCAACCTTTGACCTTTACATCACCCCAAATGGCCATTCTACCCCTTGGGACTTCCACTGTTTGCACATAAGTTCCCGTACCTTTACTTACTCGCAGCTTAGTCCCTAAAAACTCTCTTATGTCTCTGGGACTTCTGCTCAAAAGGGGTCTGGTAGCCTCTCATTCTCAGGCTATTTCCGTGTCTGAAGGCCTGAAAATTGGGATGTTACATTTCTCCTCCCCTTTAAATAAATTTCGTCCTCGAAATTTAATCAGTACCATAGCCAAATTAACTTAACATCTGGCAAAGTACTCAGATTTAAACTTGGACTCCATCTTCGTTTAAGGGAAAGCTAAGTTCAGTCTGTAGACTAGAGGCTACCTGAGGAAAATCATTATAAAACAATTTCTCTGGGTCAGGTTATCAACTAGTGAAACTTCCTTACCTTAACTTCGTCTTTGGCATTCATCTTCCCCAAGAGATACTACATCGTACTCATGTCTCATGGCTCATTACTTTCCTTAGGCTAGGTCTAACTGCGACCTCGGGATCTAACTACGATCAACCGTTAGCCTCTTCAGAATCTAACTGCGACTCTGAATCTGTTAGGATCTAACTGCGACCCTGGAGCCATGTTAGGATCTAACTGTGACCCTCCAGAATCTAACTGCGATTCTGTTGTACTGTATATCTCCTGAAGATCTTAAACCAACAGACTAAGTTATAAGGTTAACTGCTTCCACCTGTTGATAACTCCATAAAAATTTTATAGCCTCACATCATTTACCCAGACTTTACTTACTTCCTCTCTAACTCAGGAGTTCCTTCTCATCTTTCTTACTTTACTGTGGCTTACCATTGGCTTGTGCCATCATGGTCTAACCACCTGCCATTGCATTCTACTGCTATGGCCTCATCATAACTCATCTGTGTTCTAACTGTGAACCATTTGAACTATGCTCCAACTGCGATGATACTGATTAAATTTGGCTATGTTAAGTTGGTTGGATTGTTGTCTTATATGTTATGCTTGAAGCTCTACTGCAATGCTATGATCATATGTTATTGAGTATGGAAGCACGCAGCATACTTATCTGTACACAATCACAAGCAAGCACTGTCACTCTGCATTACATATATTGTTATGATTGTTGCTACTGAGATTCCCCCGAATCTCATCCCCATCCATAACCCATTACAGGGAGGTTATGCTGAAGTGGATTTTGAGAATCCTAAGAGACGCCGTTATGCTGCCGAAGTAAAGACTGAACATCAGTATATGATAAGTACTGTGTACGTAGTGCTGTCTAAGGAGGCTAGAAGTGAGTGGACCTAGCCGGTTCATCTAGTCTTTCCTGGGTACTACGTAGAATGGTAGTTCTCATGAGGGGATTACCGAATCAGTACAGTTCAGTTCTTTGTACAGATGAAGCGTAGCGGTTATGCTGCCGGAGTTTAGGCAGAAAGAGATGTAATAGAGATAGCAAGATTATGTATATGTCTTGTTGTGTATGCCATGCTGTATGACATTATGTTATTCAATGATAAGTATTGTTTGGCATATTCAATTTATGTATGGTAAATTAAGGGGAAATTCGCAGGTCCTGAGGTAGCAGTGGTTTGACCTCAGTTTGACATAGTAAACGAAGGAGTTTGGCTACGAAATTTGGTGAGCCAGTTGTACACATCTGGGGCATTACATGGATAGGTAATAAGCCTCATTTGGATGTGTAGAGTGAGATTAATCAGTTCTCAAATTAAAGGTCCAGAATAAGGTAATTAAGAGTAAAATTTTGAATTTCTGGGCTTAAGTTAAGATATAATCAAGCTAATATTGCTTCCGCAAGTGTACTATGAGGAGTCTAAGGGAGGATGTTTCACCCTACACTAACAACTAATGTAAATCTACCCTATATACTTGTTATTGACAACTAAACTAACTATATTAACAACTAATATCAACTTGTACCACACAATTGTTATTAACAATTAAACTAACTATATTAATGCCATATCCTAAATTTTGAGCATAAAAATCCAAGGACTAAGCCCCTTTAAGTAGAAGTTATAATATCCAAATTTTTAGGCCTAGATATCTAGAAAGTAGCCTAAAATAGGTAGGTTACCAGGCCCCTTTAAATAGAAGTTCCAAAAATGTATAGAAAGGCTTCAGGGACTAAACTTCAAATAGTAAAAGTACATACTTATATGTAAATAATAAAAGTTCCTAGGGCAAGTCTGCGAATAAAGTTAGATGCTCCAGAAGAGTCTCCAGAGAATCGAAAGAGGAAAGAGGATAGTTATGGGCCTATGGTTGAGGTAGAGACCTCGAGGTGATGTTTTATGAGGTTGGAGTTAGGGCAAAACCATAATTTCATAAAGTTTCGGGCCAAAAGGGTAATTATGAAAAATATTTTGAAAATTTCATAAAAATCCTAAAAAGTGGGAAATGAGGCAAAAAGGTGTTTTTATGAATGGAAAGGACAAAAATACCCCTAAAGTAACTTTAATTATTTTTTTAGTATAATTGGCTCAGTTTCAGGTATTTATCTAGGTATAATTATTTGAGCCATAAGGAGGTCTAAAAATATACGTAAAAATAGGAAATAAATATTTAAGAGACTAAAGAAGTTTATAAAATTAGTCTCATTTTCAAAAGGTATACAATATAAGCTACATAAATGTTAAAAGCTTAGAATGTCGGTAAAATGTATTTTGCGGAAAGTTTAAAAAGAAATAGCTAGAGGAAGAGTTATGGCCCAAGGAAATTCATGGAATTTCCCCACAATTAGAGAAAGATGATGGAGCATACAGAGGAATTTTTTGAGATCCATAAGGTCTTTAAGAAATCTAAATAAATATGACCCAAGTAAAGTATGTTAAGAATAAGAAAATATCTAGAAGCATGGTGAGTTGTCATAAGACCATGTGATAGCACTATGAAGGGAGATTTGTGCCATCCATTTGTATTGGTTGGAAGAAGATCATGCAATTATGAAGAAGATTATGTAATGATGAAGAAGATCATGTGATGATGCAAGAAGATATGGTTATGATGACTAAGAGTTATGTGGACCAATAGGAAGAGGATAAGTGGCTAATAGGTGGACCAATAAGAGCATGCCAAATCCATGCAAAATGTGTCCTAATCAAATAAAGACAAGTGGCATAATCTAACTTGTCAAAATAAATCAAGGGTCAAGATTTAATCTTCTCTTCTTTCTTCTCTTGAGATTGTGCCACCTCGCATGATGATGCAAGGGAAAAGATGGATGATGTAAGGGAGATGATGTCACAAGGACACTTGGCAAGTTCTTGTGGTGACAACCTATCTTTGTAAATATTATAACTTATGAGGGTAAAAGAATAATTTAACTACTAAGAAAAGCCTATAAATAGCCCTTCCCCTCCAAGCATGCCACAACCAAGTGACAAATTGGAGAGAGAAGAGAAAAGGAAGGAAGCCATGGAGATGGGGAAGAAGCAAAAGCAAAGAAGGAAAGTTATGGTATAAGGTAGTGAACTTGCCCTTCTTGTATGCATGATGTTTATGCTTGTGTGTTGATATGTTATATGTTATAAGATGATCATATGTGATATGTATGAATGAGAAATGCTCTACCTTATGTGTCTCCATGGCCATGCATAAAAGTATGTAGCATTGAGCATGATAACATGTCATTATAAACATGAGAAAGTAAGAAAGCATGTCATGCACTTGCATTCATCTTGTATGCATTGAATGGTAATGTTAACTACTGATATTCTCTAGAATCTCACCCTCCCTAGGTCTAATATGATGGAAGAAGTATGCATGAAGAAGAGCTAAAGAAAGGAAGAAGAAGAGTAAAGAAATGATATATTCTAACATGTGTTGTATGGATTATTATTTATGTAATAAATGATGTACACGTTTATTGATGTAACAAAATAATATATTATGTTATAGCTATGTTTATATGATTATGAAAAAGTTTGATGACATAATATACATGCTGGATTTAATTATGAGAATTATGAAATCAAGTGACAATGAAAAATGTAGGTCTTAGCAGTCATGTTTTAACACCAGTTTGACCTAGTAAACGGATGAGTCTAGCCACAAAATTTGGCATACATGTAGTACACATCTTAAACTTGTAGCACACCTAAATTGGATGCATGAGCTAAGAGAAATGAATTTCTAAAGTTAAGGGTCAGAATCTAAAAATTCCAGAAATGCCCATATAAATAGTAAAGTTCAACGAATTAACTGTATTTAATGGGAAAGTAAATGTCCAGATTTATATTTTTTTCCTTAAAGAGAAATGTATGGGCTTCAATTAGAAATTTGGAGTACTTCTATATAATTTTTCTAGAATTAGTTATAATTTTTTAAAGTTGGATTACCAATTTGGAAAAATCGATGATGAACAGTACCTAATGATTAATTTGAAATTTTTTATTTTTGGGCCAAAATAATGTGTCCGAATGTGTACTCTTAGGGGTAAAAGGTAGGATATTTTATTTTGGTATCAGAGCAGAGGGTTCTAGCTTAGAGTAAAGGTGCTGGTACAAGCATATGACAGAGGTTCTCGTGCAAAATCAAAATATATCAGGCTCAGGATATAGAGTACTCAGCAAATTAGCTAAGGCATAATTGAGGTTTAGGTTAAAGTTAAAGTTAGTGATGGGTTACCTATTCAGAGTCAAACTAAATGAATAAACACAGAAGGGTTAAGTTGCGATGAGGCAGTATCATAGTCGTGACGAATGAATAGAAAAGAATATGGTCACGATGGTGCAGTATTTTGGTATCAGAGTTATTTCTACTTACAGCCTAATGGCTAAGTATTAATTAAGTCAAATAGCGGTAAAGATTTATGCCTTGTATGAAGGCAAAGTGGCGACCTAAGCCTTGAAATGATTAAGGCAGCCTACAGAGAGAAAAATGATAGACGAAATTCTCTCTTTGTATTATCTAAAGTCAATAAAGGTAGTAAGACTTGTAACAGTTAAAATAAGGCTAAAGATATGAAAGTTGCCAAATGAGCTAGAGTTAGAGGATAAGCAGAAAAGACCTAAAAGAGATAGTATAGAAGGGTCTAAGATAAGAAAGTACCATGGTTTGAGCATGTTAGCACCAGTACTTCATATATTTATCAGTACTATTTAGTTAAGTGTGCTCGGGCAAAAGTAGCCCAAGAATGGGTAATTCCCTAGGAAGTGATGTGAAAGATACAAATGGCTAAAAACTTTGGCAGAAATGCATAAAGTTCTACAAAAAGGTAGAAAAAGTTAAGGAAAGCCAAGGAAAAAAAATGAAATCACTGCTAGAAAATAGGCTTTATAAACCAGTTGAAAATGGGCTTGTAGAAATAGCATGTATAAAAAGTTTGATATTCTACACCAGTTATTCCATACAACCGGTTTAAAAAGTAATGTAAAAATAAAAAAAATCTAGAATAAAAAAACTCTAGGTTCAAATCAGAGAAGCTTCTAAACAATTTTCCTATTAAAGCACCAAAATTATTTTCTTATTCATCACAAATCTAAAGGAGGAGGAAAGTGATGAAGAAGAATAGGTACCTGTAAAACGCAAGCAGAGAAAAAAAAGAGGAAGAAAGAAAAAGCCAGAGAACCCAAAAGAAACGAAAACTTAGATATATACATAGAAATGAAAAACCATAAATATCGTCTCCTAATTGAAGACATCACAAAAAACTTCGTCACAATTCCTTCGGGTTACCTGCTCAAAAGCAAACAAAAATATATTTAAATATAACCCATAAATGAATGAAACAAAAATCCAAATATATACACATAAACGAAAACATAGAAATGTCGTCACCTAATTGAAGACGATCAGAAACACCATCACAATTCCTCTGACTTGCCTAGTCAAAAGTGAACAAAAATATATTTAAACAAAAACCAGAAAGAAAGAAATAAAAAAATAGACACTCACCATCGTAGATTTGGGTCTTCTTCTTTAGTGAGTGATGAGGCTCTCGGATTGTCGCAATCTGAGCCATCAAAATAAAGTTAATTGCAGCCAATAATATAGTATAAGGCATAACCTTATCGTTCTTCTCAAGGAGCCTTTCTAAAGGAAACCTAGCAAATTGGATGTCAAAAACCATGAAAACCTGAGTAGAGATAAAATGGTTTTGGGGTTTGATTTGCAATAAAATAAAGGTGCAGAAAAGTAGATTTTTTTTTGGATTTTTGATTAAGATGAAAACTGTAACATCCCAATTTTCAGGCCTAGAGACGCAGAGATAGCCTAAGATTAAGAGGCTACTAGACCCCTTTTTAGCAGAAGTCCCAGAGGAACGTGAAGAGTTTTAGGGACTGAGCTGCGAGTAAGTAAAGGTGCGGGGACTTATGTGTAAACAGTGGAAGTCCCAAGGGGTAAATGGCCATTTGGGATGATGTAAAGGTCAAAGGTTCAAGAGTTAACTAGTTAGGTCGTGATGATAGGGACTTTGGTCGTGACGAGAGTGTATCATGGTCGCGACTAATAATGGCAGAAAGGTTTAGACGCGACGAGAAGATGTGTGGGTCGCGACTAATGAGTAGAATGAGCTTGGTTGCGACTAGAAAGTGATATGGTCGCGACGAAAGACTGTTGTGGTTGCTACGAAAGACTGTTATGGTCGCGACTAAAGAAAGCTGTGGTCGCGACTAATGAACCAGAAGGTGTTAAGTCGCGATGAGATGATGGCTAGTTCGCAACTAGTGACTAAAGTAGTGCCAAGCGTATGGGCCATGAGTGGTAAAGGTCTAAAAGAGATAGTTACCCGGTTAGAGATAGACCGGAGGCAAGAGGTCAGATACAGGAAAGGTTATCTGGAAACCATGAGGTAGACTGATACGGTATCATCATGGGATCCACAAGATGCCACATGGTATTAGAGTAATGATTCAGTAACCTTTCAGTAGAGTAAAGTTACTCGATTGGCATGAAAATCGAGGGGTGATCAGATAAGTCTGGGACTTATCTGGATAGCATTGGGAAGCGTGCAAGGTCTCTTCCAGTTGCCACATGGCATTAGTCTGCAGAAAGCAGATAAAGCTGAGGGCACGTATTACGAGGCGAGAGACTGGACCGGTGAGTCAGCCCTGTGAGTCAGCATGCCAAGGTGTCCAGCATTTTCAGCATGTGATAAATGTGGCGCTGAGGTGTCCAGGTGAGGTGTCCCGATGATGTCATGCATGATGCAGTAAAGGAGGAATTAAGAAAAATAGGAAAATCCAGGAAAAACCAGGACCGCAGGATCAAAGTTCATGGTAATTACGAAATGCCATTGGAGGAGGTTATAAATACCCCCCCTCATTTGCATTCACGCATGGCTTGAGTAAGGGAGAGAAAGAAGAGAGAGAAGGAGAAGGAAGGGAAGAGAGGAAGGAGAAAAGGAAGTAAGGAAGTTCTGGCGGAGCTGGAAGCAGAATAGAGATAGTAAGGTTCTGCTGAGCTAGCCAGGTAGTAACTAATCCTAGCTTTATGTAATGGCTTTGTGATTTGATGTGCTATTGTTTGGTTGGATTGTTGTCTTATATGTTATGTCTGAAGCTCTGCTGTAATGCTATGATCATATGTTATTAAACATGGAAGCACGCAGCATTCTTATCTGTACACAATCACAAGCAAGCACTGTCACACTGCATTACATATATTGTTATGATTGTTGCTACTGAGATTCCCCCGAATCTCATCCCTATATATACATAACCCATTACAGGGAGGTTATGCTGAAGTAGATTTTGAGAAAGCCAGGAGACGCCGTTATGCTGCTGAAGTAAAGACTGAACATCAGTATATGATAAGTACTGTGTACGTAGTGCTGTCTAAGGAGGCTAGAAGTGAGTGGACCTAGCCGGTTCATCTAGTCTTTCCTGAGTACTACGTAGAATGGTAGTTCTCATGAGGGGATTACCGAATCAGTACAGTTCAGTTCTTTGTACAGATGAAGCGTAGCGGTTGTGCTGCCGGATTTTAGGCAGAAAGAGATGTAATAAAGATAGAAAGATTATGTATATGCTTTGTTGTATATGCCATTTTGTATGACATTCTGATATGCAATGATAAATATTGTTTGGCATATTCAATTTATGTATGTTAAATTAAGAGGGAAATTCGCAGGTCCTGAGGCAGCAGTGTTCTGACCTCAGTTTGACCTAGTTAACGGAGGAGTCTGGCCACGAGATTTAGTGAGCCAGTAGTACACATCTGGGGCATTCCGTGGATAGGTATTAAGCCTCATTTGGATGTGTAAAAGGTAAGAAGCTAGTTCTCAAAGTAAAGGTTCAGAATAAGGAACTTAGGAGTAAAAGTTCAATCTCTGGACTTAAGTACAGCCAATATTGCTTCCGCAAGTGTACTCTGAGGAGTATAAAGGAGGATGTTTCAAAAACTGGTTTGTTTGTTGAAAGAATATGTTATGAAAGACTCTTGATGATGAAAACGCATCTATCCTTGCTCTTAATTGAATATGTTATGAAAGAGTGCAGAAACCTGATTTGACTTTCATTGACTTGTGATTTCTTTCCTGGTCCTTGCTCTCTTCCAAAATACCTGCAATTCAACATAAAAGCTCGCTGTAAAAGTCCAAATCAATAAATAACAGTATATGTGCAGTTTGGAAGAGTTATTTTACCATTTTACCCTTTAATTAGAACATTGCCAAACACAATCATGTAATACACAAAAGTACAATTTAAGGTATGAAATGAATGGTAAAGTTACAATAAAACTCTTAAAAATATCGTGAAAACCATATACAAAATATGTCTTATCAGTGAGCTTTAAAGGCGAGAATGACAGACTTCAATAATAGAGAATGAAGAGCACAGGTATGGGTCATCGCATATCTAGGTCTTCTTTTTTGGTGAGCTTTAGACGGTGTGTTACGAAGGCGAAGCTTCCTATACTATGTGTTCTCCATTGTTTGGTTTTTACATGGATGACTATTTGTGAAGATAGGGAAGTGTAAAAAATGTTACCGCTCATTTCTTTTACACCAGTTAGGTGTAAATATTTTACCCTTATTTATAAAAATGCCACCGCTCATTTCTTTTATATTGGTCATGTATACATCAGGTGTAAATATTTTACCCTTATTTACAAAAATGCCACCGCTCATTTCTTTTATATTGGTCATGTATACATCAGGTGTAAATATTTTACCCTTATTTACAAAAATACCACCGCTCATTTCTTTAACATCGGTCATGTGTACATCAGGTGTAAATATTTTACCCTTATTTACAAAAATTCCACCGCTTATTTTTTTAAATTGTTTCCGCAAGAATCGGTTTAAAAATAGGGCTTTAGAAAATCTATTTTATAGTAGTGAATGTAAGGGATATTCTCCAAAGATAACCTCTTAGTAAGGGTATCAATAGAGGTTTAACCCAAAAATTTTGAGGCCAAAATTTATTTTTAAGAGGAGAAGAATTGTAAGGGTAGCCATGGAGATGGGGAAGAAGCAAAAGTAAAGAGGAGAGCTATGGTATAAGGTAGTGAATTTGTCCTTCTTGAATGCATGATGTTTATGATTATGTGTTGATATGTTATATGTTATGAGATGCTGATATGTAATATGCATGAATGAGATATGCTCTGCCTTATATGTCTCCATGCCTTGCATAAAAGTATGTAGTATTGAGCATGATAACATGTCATTAGAAACATGAGAAAGTAAGAAAGCATGTCATGCACTTGCATTCATCTTGTATGCATTGAATGGTAATGTTAGTGATAAGATACAAATATTATATAGTTTCTTTGATATTTTCAAGGGCTTTATGACACTTTAACCATTCATTTTATGCTTGTAATTATACTTTTATGGTAATACACGATTGTGCATGGCAATATGCTTATTAAAGGGTAAAATGGTCAATTAACTATTCCCAAATGTATATATTTTGTTCTTCAATTAGCTTGGCCTTTATAATAAACTTTGATTTTGATTTTGATTTATAGGTATTTTGGAAGAGATTCAAGGACCCAATGTGAAGCAGAGAAAGAATCACAAGACAAAGAGGATCTGAATTGTGAAAGTCAGCTTCTGTGATATTTAGTTGTGACCTCAAAGTCCACTGGTCATGACCTATTTTTATTCTGGGGGTTCTCTGTGTTCTCAGGTCAGGACCTAAATATGGATTTGGTCTTGACTAAAATAGCCAATTAGTGAAGCTATGTGTTTTCATTTAGGTTACTCTGCAATTAAGGAAAGGGTCAGCAACTAGACGAGGGGTGCTGGATATTTTGCCAGATTTGGCCAAGTTAAAGCTGCTCTCTTCCTCTCAACACCTCTCAAAAACCTTTAATCAACACCTATATTTTTCTTGATCTTTTCACTTACTTTTCCATTTCTACTCTGATTAATCTATTTCTACCACCTTTCTCCTTACCTTTCCATCATCTTTTTTTGTATCTCATACATCACTTCTAGATAGCAATTACAACACAGTAGGAGCTATGAGAGGCTAGATGTTTAGCCTCTTGGTGATGGACAACACAGCTTGAGCTCACAAACTACAATGGGGAGTTATTCTATCTTAGTCTGCACTTATTGCATGGTTTGGGATTTCTAGATTTAGGGATGTCATAATATGTATGAGGATTGAATATTGATTGATTATTCTCATATTGGATACTTGTAATTGATTTGATGACGTGATTATCGATTTGCATATATATATATATCTTAGTTTGATTTTTGGTTAGTTAGTTGATTATTAGCGATTGTTAGTAATCAATTCAATTGATTAGAGTCTTTATCTATCGATTGGTAGTTAATAGAGGGTTTTTGCATTATCCAATTCAATCTACACACTAAGTGGTTTTCAACAGTGCATTGAACGGTTTTAATTAAGCTTTAATAAAAGGGAGTTTGAACTCAGTAATGAACTGGACTTGATTGATTGATTGAGGTTTTATATAAGATTTAGTCAATTCTATTCCATATCAAGAGAGAGGATAGCTATGTTTTCATCATCAAGAGTCTTTCCTATCATATTTCTTTTACAATCCAAACCATTTTCACATTAATCAAAAATAAAAAAAAAATAGTTACTTTTATTGCACTTTATTCTATTGCACCAATGTTTGAACAAAACCAGAACCCATATTTTTACTTAGGTTTTCAATGAAGTTGTTCACCAATTGTTAGGATTCGACTTTAAGGGCTGCTTGAGAAGAATGATAGGGTTATGCCTTATACTTATTATTAGGTTCAATCTTTATTTTGAAAGTCAAGATCGTGACAATCCAGAGACTTTTCATTGGAGCCATTGTCGGGGAGCCAATTAAATGGTTCCCTAGCAATTGGTTGTTGATTGCATTGTTGAGTTTTAGTTTTTGTTGTTTACATTGCATAGCATTAAAATTTTCATAAATTGAGACAAATATCTTATTTTCTTTCACTTTGGCATTTACATCATTGCATAGCATTCTGCATTTTTTCCAAGTTTCTGCAAAATTGCTCTCTGTGTTTTGGTGTCGTGACCAATTATTTGTTTAGTCGTGACCTTATTATCTTACTAAAGTACTTGATTGCTCTATGTGATTTTTAGTCACGACCTTGAGAATTTTTTGTCACGACTAGATTAAAAATTTTTGCTCTCTGTGATCAGGAGTCACTACCTGAACATCTTTTTATCGTGACCAGATTGATTTTTCTGCTATGAAATTTCTGTGTCTAATTTTGATTGCTTGCTTGATTGTCCCTTATTGTTTATGTGTTGAATGCATAGAAGAACTGAACCTTTAGTGCCTTTTGATCCTGAAATTGAGAGGAAACTTAGGAAACTAAGAAGAGAATTTAAAGAACAAGGACCTAGTGAAGTTGTAGCTGAAGAAGAAAGGAGATCAACATAATCTAGTTCATCATCTAGTATCATGGGATCTTAAATTGGACTTAAGTTAGAGATTCCATTAGAAATTTCTTATATGGCTGAGATTAATAATGGACAGGGAGAGAATGAAGTACCTAATAATGTAGAAGATAATAGGAGCGTTAGAGAAATAAACCATTCACATGTGAACTATGATCCTTATGGTTTTTACACTGATAAGGTAACTTTGAAATTAAAGGAGCTTTAATTGCAGCCTTACCTAAATTTTATGGTTTTGCAGGAGAATGTCTACATTGGCACTTACAAACCATGTACATGATTTGTTCTTATGTGAAGCCTCAATGACTACATTGGATGACGTCTTGTGGAGGTGTTTCCAATTCACTGTAGAAAGGAAGGATAAGGAGTGGTTATATAATCTACCAAATCACTTAACAACTCTTACATGGGATCAATTAAAGATAATATTCTTAGAACAATTCTTCCCGGCCTCCAAGACCACTCATATGAAGAAAGAGATTACAAATATTCTACAACAGGATGAAGAATCATTACTTGAATACTGGACAAGATTTCTAAATTTGCTGGCTCAGTGTCCGCACCACAACATTACCAAGGCTAATTTAGTAGACATTCTTTGATGGTTTACTTCCTCACAACAAAGTATCCTTGAATATAGCAGCCAATAGTTCTTTAAGAGATAAAACTCCACAAGCAAGTTAAGAGTTATTCCAGAAAATGGTTAATGAAGACCATCAATCCAAGGATCCAAGAAGAATGCCCACATCATCTTCAAGTAACTCCAAGGAGATTTTGTCAGATATAATAGCTTTAGGCAACCAAATGGAGAAGAGAATGAACCTACTTGAAAGGGAGTTGCATTCTACAAAACAAGTACATGCAATGGGAACTTCACAAGTATTAGTTACAGGATGTGAGTCATGCGGTTCAATGATGCATGCTACGATGAAGAAGTAGCAGCAATGTATCAAGGGAGAGACAAATAGTACCAAAAGAGAGATCCTTATTCAAATACATATAATACTAGTTGGAGAGACCACCTAAATTTTAGGTGGGGGAGTGGTGACAATAGGCCAAATCAGTTCCAAAGTGGTGGTGCTTCTTCAAGCAACTATCAAAGTAATGTAAGGCCTATTATTCCTGCTTAACCTAATCCTTTAGCAGCACAAAGACAAGATGAGACTTCTCAATTGTTGAAAAGTATAGCTACACCAATGAACACCATGGACGATAGAATGGCAAAGACAACAAGCTAAAAGAGAATGATGGTCAATTCACCTCCATAGATTCAATTATTCAAAGTATATAGAAAGATAATGCAGATGTGCAGAGGAAACTTGAGGAGTTATGTTCTAAGAATACTGATATTACCAATCATCTAACTCAAGTCTCCAATACTATGGGTGATATCCAAATAAAGAGCAGTGGCAGCATACCTTCGAATACTGCTATTAATTAGAGGGTTCTGAATGCGGTTTCATTAAGAAGTGGTAAAAAGGTTCATTTCAAGGAAGAGGATGCAACCAAGGAAGATATTGAGGACTTTGAAGTTGAAAATCCGTCACTGTTACTGATGATAATTAGGAAATCTAAGAATGCTAAAGAGCAGCAGCTCATGATAAAGAGAGCAAACCAAGAGGAGAATTCACAAGCACAAGAAAAAAGTGCAAAAGATTCAAGAAGAAGAGGAGATAATGCAAAGTCCAACATACAAAGGGAAACAAACTAAGGAAAAAGCATAGTCAAGCAAGCAAGGAGCCTCTATACCCATAGGTAAGGAGGTAAATATTAAGGATCTCCCTTTTCCTAAAGCCTATTTTGCTGGAAAGAAAAGGATTAACCCTAAGCTTAAAAAGATGCTTATACTTTGTTCAATAAAATAGAAATAAATACTCTATAATTAAATTTCTCAAGAGGAATCCTAAGTATCTAAATTTTTGAAAAAGTTGTGTGCTGATAAGAAAAAGTTTAGACTTCTTGAGAGAATTCAGGTGAGTGCTAATGTGTCATCTCTTTTTAAGGCTGAATTACCGGTTAAGTGCCAAGACCCAGGATCTTACACTATCCCATACACAATAGGAAATGTTCATATAAAGGGAATGTTATTAGATCTAGGGCTACCATTAATGTAATGCCTTGGTCAATATACTTAGCATTAGGTATCAATAATCTTAGAGACACAAGTGTAGTTCTCTAATTAGCTGATAGATCAATTAGGTACCCCAAGGGAATTCTTAAGGATATTCTAGTGCAGGTTGAGGACTTAGTGTTCCCAGCTAATTTTTATGTCCTAGATATGTCTAGTGAGCTAGTTAATGAGAGCACTTTTATCCTAGGTAGACATTTTCTCCAAACTTTCAAGAAAATTATTAGTATGAAGCATACTTCCATTACAATGGAAGTTGGAGAACATGTAGTTACTTTTAATATGAATGAAGCTATGAAATATCCTTTTGACAATTATGCTTTTGTAGGGTTAAACACTATTAATTTTCTTGTTGAAGAGACTCAAAATGTGAAACATCCTTACTTTCCTAGCTCCATCTTCTCTAAATTAGCACCCTGTTATGGTTCGAAAAGGTAGGGGTGAGATTTCTGGGGAAATCTCAGTAGCAAACCGTACTAAACAATGTATGCAACAATGATTGATATTGGTGCTTGCTTGTGATTGTGTCAGCATAAAGTAATGTGCATGCTTCCATGTAACATGAAGTACAATTGTCCAAAGTAATCATAGTATAGAGCTTCAATTACATATTAACATCAATCAATCAAGCCATAACACAATCAATCATATATTCAACACATATAAGTTTAGGTAATTTTACTACCTGGCGTGTAGCCCTTCCTTTAGTCCGTAACCTTTGATCTGAGGTTCCACCTTTCCATAGGCCAGAGCCTATACATATCATAATAATATTTCATTATGATCTTATCTAGCATAACTCCACTTATCCAAGCTTAAGATAATACCCCTATCTTATCCATCCCCTAACTTTCCTTCTATCCACAGCTAATCTTATAGAGAGAGATATTCCTCTATTCTGGCTACTGAATTCATAAGAATAATACTTTAATTTACTAGAGCAGGGACTAGAATAAATTACCTTACTCCCAAGCTCTTGAGATTGCTCCTAGCTTAGCCAGAGCTCCTTCTCCTTTCTTCTTTTCTCTCTTCCTTCCTCTCTTTCTCTCTTTCTCTTTCTCTCTCTTCCTTTCTCCTCTCCTCTTTGGTTTTGGCGTGAAATGGAAGTGCAAGGGGTGGGGGTATTTATAGTGGAGGCAAAGTGGAATGGATGGCCTAGATCAATTCTTGATGAATGGCTTAGATTGCTTTGCTTGCTCACCAAGTCTTGCTTACATCACTATGATTGCATCATCCTCCATGATGACTCATCAAAAGTGATGTCATCAAGGGACACCTCACATGCTAGGTGGCACCTTGGTGGGGCACTTGGGACACCTCGCATGCTGACTCAACGCTTCCAGAGAATTCCAGAGTCTTTTCCTGGAATGAGCGGCTAAGACTGTGCCACGTGTCCTTTACCTTTTTCTACCTTTTTCTCTCTCCATTAACTCAATGCCATGTGGCATCTTGTGGGTCCCATGAGGACACCTTTCCATGCCACCTCATGGTTCTGGATAACCTTTACTTTATCTGTCCCTTTTCCCAGTTCTATCTCCGACTAGGTGACTATACTTTAAAATATCATTTCAATCTTCCTTGGACCTTCACAACTCTTGGCCCACTTGATTCCTGGCATCTACCATCTTTTATATTCCATAGTCGCGACCTAACTATCCTTTCGTCGCATCTTCATGCCTTCTACGTTCACTAGTCGCTACCTAAACATCACTTAGTCGTGTCCTCATCACTTTTTAGTTGAAACCATACTCATTTTGTCTACTTGTCGCAACCCACATATCCTCCAATCGCGTCTTGACCTTTCTGTAAAACTTAGTCGTGACCACACTACTTTATCGTCGCTACCAAACTGGTCAACTCTCACCTCTGCAACCTTTGACCTTCATATTTCCCAAAATGGGCATTCTACTCCTTGGGACTTTCATAAATCCCTGTACCTTCACGTACTTACAGCTTAGTCCTTGAAAACTCTCTGTGTGCCTCTGGGACTTCTGCTCAAAGGGGGTCTGGTAGCCTCTCAATCTTAGGTTATTTCTGTATCTCTAGGCCTGAAAATTGGGGTGTTACAAAATGACTATGATTAATGGGCATGATTCGTGTTGCATCAATTTCATAATTCCCAGAGGTATCTTAAGAGCATATTGATTCAAGTTCATTTTTAGTGCTTATGATGATTATTTTGCATTTCTTTCTTCTATTTATTCTTTCTCCTGTTCTTTTGGAAGCAATGCACCGTGTTTCAACTGCCTAGATATAAATAGCATGCTTTCAGTTTCTCAAGATTTCTCATTCTCATCAAATTTTGATCCTATTTCATCATTGGCAGTGACGTTACTTTTGGAAAGGAATTGTTTAGTGACTTTATAGGATTACAAGATTTTTTAGAAGCTGGAAATGGAACAAATGTTTAAGGGTCAAGCTTAGGTGATCCAAAGTCGCAACTTGATGATCTTCATGTCATGATTGAATAACAACCTTCTGAGGGGAAGAGCCTTTATGATAATAAGTCACGACTAGATGATGTTTGGTCACAACTAAAGAGCATACTGATAAAGGAAAGAGGTTTGGAAAGGATTGTGATGATGAATGGAAAAGAAAAGAATGATTAGATGAAGGTTTAAAGAAGAGGGACTAAATTGAAAAGTATAAAAGTTCCATGGTGCAAAATGTTAAGTAGACATAAACTTTAGGCCATTAAGTGTAATTATGAAAAGTTGATGGCCTAAAGTGTAATTTTCAAAGTTTAAGGACCTAAATGTAATTTATCAAAAGTTCAAGGGGCAAAAGTGTAATTATGAGAAAGTTGAGCTGGAAAAGGCCCAAAAATGCTCGGAATCATATTAGACCTAAATTTTACTAGTAACTAGAGAAAATTATTCCGGTTAGTTTGACGCAACAAAGAATTCCGATTTGAGATCCCAAAAAATTGATATAAATTTTTGAAGTTAGGATAAAGTATTACAATATTTTTTGGACCTTAAAATTAGATAAAGCTTTACAGTAAATTCTTATAATTAATATAAGAATTTATAAAACTGACAGGATCAGAAAAGGAATCCTGTAGAATTTTTAATAGAATTTACAATGTAATAAAATACCCGATAAATACCTTCAGGAGAGGTTTCTCAAGATTTGTGCCATAAAGGTAGTGGACCATATAATGTCCCAAAATGGCGTCACAAAGGCCCAATAAGGTAATTGGATAGTTATGTGGGCCAGTGTCCAGAGGAACCCCGGAAAAATATGAAATTACAAAAATGCCCCTAGGTTGTAATAATGAACAAGAGATGAATGGAGGGCATTTTGGTCATTTTGGACAAGCCAAAATGCCAAAGCAAGTGCAAGAATGAGTACTCAGAGTCAGTATATGCCCTGATTAGGTATAAATAGGTGTGAAATGACAATTATGCCCTTAGGGTTAATGTAGTGCAAGAAAGGGCACCAAGGGTATTCTGATAATTTCTCAATGGATGGATAGCAGATAAATACTCAGTATAACAATGTCAAAGGTAGGAGAAACCTAAACACTGGTTTTCATGACAGAATACATGTTCTGGAATATAAAAATCGAGAACATAAAATAGTCTGGTTTTTATAAAATTGACCCGATCAGTACGGGACTGGACTAGAATTTTTCCTATTAGTATTTCCTACTTTTTTACACCAAACAAAGCCCTCATGATGTCATGGATGATGTCATTAATGAGGCTTCTAGGGCAAGCTTCTTGTAAGGTGGATTATGGACCATTAGATCAAATAGTAACCAAAGTGATATTGGCCATCCATTTTCCATGGAATTTTTCTATAAATACCCCCACTATTTCTACTCAAAACTGTGAAGCATTCTCCCTTGAGGAAACTATGGCAAAATGAAAACTCAAGTCAAGACAAAGAAGAATACAAGGTCCAAAGTTCAAGCAAGCTAGAGATTAAAGGTAAGCAATCTATCATAGATTATTTTCCTTTAATTTGGGAGCTTGAACTTAGGGTTTTCATGGAAGAAAGTTGAGTTTTCTCTAAGGTGTATATGCTGTCCAAAACCTTAGATGAAAGAAGAAAGAAGAAATTAAAGTTAGAGTTATGAGATTAAAGCTTAAACAAGCTAGTTAGATGATTGGTTGTTGAATCAAGTTGATATTCTTGACTTTCCATGGATGAAACAATTCGGTTTGCACTGTTCATGCACTGTTTGAAACATCCTACTTTTAACACCTCAGAGTACATATTCGGAAGCGTATTTGATTAGCGGAAGCATTACATTAGCCCAAAAATTAAAATTTTAAAACTTACTTCTCGGGTACTATTCATTATATAATTTCCAGATTGACAGTCTAACTTTAAAAATTCATAACTAATTGGAGAAAAATCGTATGGAGGTGATCCAAATTTCTAATTGAAGATATTTCAAAAATATTTTAGGGAAAAATATAAATCTGGACATTTACCTTTCCAATTGATACAGTTAAATCGCTACTTGTTACTGTTCATATGGTAAATTCTGGAAATTCCTGATTCTGTTTCTTAAATTTGGAAATTCATTTCTATTGATATACACATCCAATTGAGGTATATTACCTATGAATTTAAAGATCTGGATGTATACTACATGATCACAAAATTTTGTGAATTAATTCCTTGATTTACTAGGTCAGACTGAAGCCACGACAAAACTACTTCAGGACCTACGTTTTTACCATTTAAGTTTCCTTTCTTCAATTCTCAATAATTGTTCCAGCATGCATAAACCTTCACTTTGCCTCCCATGTATTCATATACATCATGAGGTTATGCCATAATTAATTCATACATATTCTTTGCATATAATGGCATATTACATAACCTTACATACATGGAAATTCATGGCATCTACTAAGACATCCATTACTTCATTTTCTTTCTCCCATTCTTTAGCTCTTCTTCATTCATACATTTCCTTCATGCTTGACCTAAATTGGTTGGTTGTGGGTGGGTGAGATTCTAGGAAACTCAGTAGCAAATATTACCACTTAAATATGCAAGATGGATGCTAATGCATGATATGTAATTTCATTAAACTTTCTTTAATTAGTGACATGCCATCATGCTATAAACATTGCATAAAAATGCATGGCCATGGGAAACATGTTCTTCATAACATATTCAACATCTTTTCTTATGTCAAAACTGTTGGAGATTGTGCCCTAGGGGCCAATCATTACCTTATGAACATTGTTGATTTATGAATTTCTTAATTATGTTATCATATTATTTGCATGTTTACTATGATGACAATCCTTGGATAACTCGTGATCTTATCCTAAATGTCCCTGGTCGGTCATCTATGCGGGAGCAGAGATGAAATAAGACCGGTATGACTTTGAAGATATATAGAGATATAAATCAAAGTCATAAGCACATGTAAGAGTACAGGGTGTTGGACCGACCCGCTATGAGAGAGTTGCATGGGTCAAGTCATAAGCTTCTCTCATATACAAGCCATGTCAATATGCCCTTTGACCTGAGATCATCATGGATTCCTACATGACAAATGCTCAGCTTTCACCTAGTCAAAAGTCACTTTTGACCGAGTGATCATAAAGGCTATGCTCGGGCTTAGTGGCTTTTCATGCAGAGGAATGTGAATGGTCAAGATGGAATTTATCCCTCACATTCGTAGAGAGATATTACTGGGCCCCTCGATGAGTGAGTCTGAGAAATGTATGGCCATACTGGAATGGAAGGGTAGTTCCATTTCTATATTCAGACTACTCAGGGATCGAGAAAGTAACGGTCAGGAACAGGAGGATGACGTTCTCCATGCCTCATCCTTGACCGAAATATCGTGTGACAAAAGGGACTTGATATGGTTGTATGAAAGGTTACATCGTTTATCGATCCTCATATGTTTTGGGTAGTTGTAATGCCTTGCTAGAGACCGCTTACGACTTGTGGGTCAGTATAGTAACTGGGCCACTGCCAACTTCATATGGGCCTACAGGGTCGCACACAAAACAGCCCAATGCGAGCTATGATGTCCAGATTCATTGAATCTAAGAGATGTCTAGATTCAATGAATAATCTAAGGTGGATATATATTTTATATATATATATAAATTAGTATATATATATTATATATAATATAAGAGATATTTGTAAGATTTAATTTATAAGGATAAATTAAATCTCTATCACTTTTGAATTTGAATTTAAATGGATATGATCTATTTGAATTTGAAATTCAAATTGATAAGATATCTCGAATTTGATTTATGAGAATAAATCAAATATAATTCTGTCTTATCTTTATTTTAAATTAAATAAATAGGTGAATTAAATCTGTGGGACGGATTTAATATAAACCATATTTATTTAATTAGTTTCTTATTAAATTATGCAATATATGATATTGTATTAATTCAGAATTAATATAAGATTAATTCTGAAGCCCGGTCCTATTAGAAACCCGATAGCTTCCTATATATTTGACATTAGGGGCTAGGGTTCAACACATCTCTACACACACATTCAGACGTGAGAAAAGGGGGCAGGGAGAGTGCAAAAAGTTTGTAGATAAGAAACTGCCGAAATAGAGACGGTGAGGACGGAATCTCTAGAAAGCCCTAGAGGGACAAGAGGCGCTAGCACGTCATTCGCGATTGGAACGCTGTTCGTGTGGATACCGGTAGAGGAAGCCGATCTGAGCTGTCGACTTCTTGCGATCGACCAGACACGAAGCAAGGTCGAGACCTATTGACACTGAGGTCGCGACCATACGGGCATCTGAACGTCAAAAATCCGAAAAGAGGAGACAGGTCGCAACTTGAAGCTGACGAGGTCGCGACTACAAAATCCAGAGACGTCCGGTCCTGACGAGAAGCAGAGTAGGTCGCGACTAACAACTCCAGAAGCGACAGGTCGCGACTAGAAGTTGAGGAGGTCGCGACTGAAGGTTCCAGAGGCGAGGAGTCGCGACTAGTGGACACTGAGGTCGCGACCAAAGCTCGAATACCGAAGGTAACACTTCTTTCTCCTTGACTTAAACACATTCGGTAGATCCTGGCCGGGAATGGAAAAATTTTTAAAGTTAATTTCCGCTGCGTGTCTTCCAATTCCCTTCAAAAACATCATTCAAATATCATATACATGTCAACACATAAGCATACCACATCAAACACATAAAGAGATAAGTCCACTACCTTGAACTTAAACTTTCTTCCTTATTCTTGCACTTGCTCCCTAAGCTTTCTAACCATGAAACCTTTCGGTCAACCACTTCTCAACATCTTCTTGGATGTTTCAAGGTCCTAAACACATTCATATTCATCACATAATTCATTAGGACCATGAACTCAAGCATTATTGAAGACTATCCCTCTTGAACATTTAACTTACTTTAACTAACATAACTTTCTTTAATCTTTACCAATAGACTTGGCCTTTGAATCAATTGATGTCTTGACCTTACCCTACACAATTTCATCTTTTGAATCCATTTATAAGCTTAGAAACATGAAATTCCAGCTCCTATGCACTGTTCTGTACAGATTTGGAAAAGCATACACAATTCTTTCAAAAATTCTCATTTTGATTCCAGTGCTTCCTATACTTGTTTCACTATTTTATCCCACACAACTTTTCATTTTAAAACCATTAGAATCATCAAAATCATGAAATTACAATCACTGTTCACACGAGTGAACAGTAATAGAGAGCAATTCCAAAAATTACAACTTCGAATTCCAATATTTCCAAGATTCAAAACCTATCCATTCCTACACAACATCGTCATATAAATTCAATGGAAGCATTAGATCATTGAAATTCCATCTCCTTCCATCATGAACAGTGCATGAACAGCGCAAACCGAATTATTTCATTCATGGCAAAGTCAAGAATATCAACTTGATTCAACAACCAATCACCTAACTAGCATGTTTAAGCTTTAATCATATAACTCTAACTTTAATTTCTCCTTTCTCCTTTCATCTAAGGTTTTGGACAGCATATTCCCCTTAGAGAAAACTCAACTTTCTTCCATGAAAACCCTAAGTTCAAGCTCCCAAATCAAAGGACAATAAGCTAGTTATAGATTGCTTACCTTTAATCTCTAGCTTTCTTGAACTTTGGCCTTTGAATTCTTCTTTGTCTTGGCTTGAGTTTTCATTTTGCAAGAGGTTCCCCAAGGCATTCTTGCTTCACGGTTTTACATCAGATTTTGGGGGGTATTTATAGAAAATTTCATGGAAAATGGATGGCCAAGATTATTTTGTGTGCTATTTGATCTAATGGCCAAGATTGTACCTTGAATCTTATCTTGCCCACCAAGCCAAGTATGACATCATCCATGACATCATCAAGGGACACCTCATAGCCCATGTGATGAAATTATGAAGGGTAGAAGCATCTGGAAAAATTCCAGTCCAATCAGGTACCGACTTAGTCCGATTTCCCAAAAACCAGACTGGTTTTTGAATCTAATTTTTCTAAGATTCCATAATATGCTTTCTGACCTTAAATCCAATATTCGGATTGTACTGGGTCCAAACTTAATTACAGATCCCTTGGCAAATGACCAAAATACCCTTGGTGTCCTTTCTTGCACTATATTAACCCTAAGGGCATAATTATCCTTTCACACCTCTTTATACCTTATCAGAGCATATACTGACTCTGAGGAATCATTACTATACTTGTCTTGGCATTTTGGCCTATCTAGAATGACCAAAATACAATCCATTCATCTCTTGTACATTATTATAATGTAGGGGCATTTTTGTAATTTTGTACTTTTCCAGTGTTCCTCTGGACACTGGCCCACATACTGCTCAGGTACCTTATTAGGCCTCTGGGATGCCATTTTGGGCCTTTGTCTAGGTCCACTACCTTTATGGCACAAATCCGAAGAACCCTCTCCCGAAAATATTTATCGGGTATTTTATTATACTGTAAATTCCATTAAAAATTCTACAGGATTCCTTTCCTAATCCTGCCAGTTTTATAAATTCTCATACTAATTATATTAATTTACTGTAAAGTTTCATTTGATTCTGAGATCCGAAAAATATTATAATAATTTTATCTGACTTCAGAAATTTATATCAATTTTTTAGGACCTCAAATCGAAATTCTGTGTTGCGTCAAACTAACCGGAATAATTTTCTCTATCTACTGGTAAAATTTGGGTCTGATATGATTCTAGCCATTTTTGGCCTGTTTCTGGTCCAAGTTCTTCATAATTACACTTTTGCCCCTTGAACTTTTGATAAATTATATTTATGTCCTCAAACTTTTTGAAATTACACTTAATGGCCCAACATTTTTGTCTACGCTCTATTTTGGCCTTGAAACTTTTGTAATTTGACTTAAGTCCTTGCATTTTCTCCCTTTTTCAATTCATTTCCTTTCTTTACATAAATGGCCACATTTTTCTTCGAAAATCTCACATATATTATGTACAAACTGGACATACAAATTAGTACAGAAAATTAGGGATATTACACTGTTCATGATAGAAGGAGATGGAATTTCAATGATCTAATGCTTTCATTGAATTTATATGATGATTTTTTGTAGGATTGGATAGGTTTTGAACCTTAGAAACATTGGAATTGAAAGTTGTAATATTTGAAGTTCTTTTCTGTTACTGTTCACTCACATGAACAGTGATTGGAATTTCATATTTGATGATTCCAATGGTTTTAAAATGAAAAGTTGTGTGGGATAAAGTAGAGAAACAAGTATGGGAAGCCTTGGAATCAAAATGAGAATTTTTGGAAGAATTGTGGATGTTTTTTAAATCTGTCCAGAATAGTGTATGGGAGCTGGAATTTCATGATTTTAAGCTCATCAATGGATTCAAAAGATGAAATTGTGTAGGGTAAGGTCAAGACATCAATTGATTCAAAGGCTAAGTCAATTAGTAAAGAAGTTATGTTAGTTAAAGTAAGTTTAATGTTCAAGAGAAGTTAGATTGTAATGAATGGATGATTATGTGATATTAGGATTTGATTGTGGGCTCAAAAGAGGCAACCACACATCAAGGAAAAGTAAGAAGGAAGAAGCAAAGTTAAAGTGAAAGGAAGTAAAGCAATAAGGTAGTAAACTTATCCTAAACTTGTATGTATTGAATGTTATGCTTGATTGTGCTATGGCTTTGTTATATTGTGTGCATATGTGTAGATGATTGAAGCTCTGTTTCTATGATTACTTTGGCCAATTGTATTTCATATGAAACATGGAAGCATGCTCATTACACTATAAAACATGGAACCACTTCATTTCGATTTTTCTAGAATTAATTATGATTTTTTAAAGTTTGTCACCGAATCTAGAATACCATATGAACAGTAACTCGCCAAGAGTAAAAATTCTAGATTTAGCTAATGGACTTCAAAGGTCATGTAAGTGGTTCTAAATGCTATCGAATGGTCCCTAAGACATACGAAAGTAAGGATGTTATATTTTGGTATCAGAGTAGAAGTTTCTTGCATCAGATAAGATAATCCTCAGACCCTAACTCTAAGTAATAAGTATGTTATTTAGTTAGGGTATTTATTAGGATAGTTAGTCTTGATTATTAAAGAAAAATTTTGCAGGAGTAGATATGGGATTTCATAAAGTTAAGTCTGAGCCTTCAGTTAATCAGGGAGATCCCTGACCAGTAGTGATATATGAAGATGATATACATCCAGACTTTGATTCTTCAGACAGTGAAGAGAGTTCAGACAAGGCAGCCAATGTACAGGAGAAGTTAGATTGTAATGAATGGATGATAATATGATGTTAAGATTTGACTGTGGACTCAAAAGGGGCAGCCACACATCAAGGAGAAGTAAGAAACAAAAGACAAAGATAAAGTAAAGAAAAGTCAAGCATGTGATGTAGTAAACTATCATAAACTTGTATTATTGAGTGTTATGCTTGGTTGTGCTTGGCTATGTTGAATTGTGTTGCATATGTGTTTATGATTGAAGCTCTATTTCTATGATTAGTTTAGTCAATTGTATTTCATATGTTACATGGAAGCATGCACATTACACATTGTTAACATTTTCACAAGCAAGCACAAGTATTTACATTAATACATGCATTGTTTAGTGCCGTTTGCTACTGAGATTTCCCCAGAAATCTCACCCTGATGAATTTGCTCCGAATTGTCGCAGTCCGAGCCATCAAAATTAAGTGAATTGCACCCCAATAATGTAGTATAAGGCACAACCCTATCGTTCTTCTCAAGGAGCCTTTCTAAAGGTATCCTAGTAAATTGGATGTCAAAATCATTGAAAACCTGAGTTGAGGGTAAATGGTTTTGGGTTTTGTTGGGTGCAGAAATGTAAAGATGCAGTAAAATACATGTTTTTGTATAAATGAAAGGGATTTATTATGGCAGCCTCTTGATGATGAAAACATATATCTATCCTTGCTCTCAATTCATATGGAGTTCGAAATCACTAAGTCTTGTGTAAGATGAACCTCAATCGATCGATTGAGTCCAGAACCCTAACAATCTTTAAACTCCTTTGATCAAAGCTAGTTTAGAGATTATTAGTGAACTGCTAATTGTACCACTTAGTGTGCAATTCAAATCAGATTGTAAAGAATGCCCTCAAGTGAGCGTCGATCGACTAACCCTAGATTTCAAGCAATCGAATCAATTAGCAACAATCGTTGACAACCATTCAACCATCTTAAAATCACAACTGGAGTATTATAATAAAAACCAGCATTCAAAACATCCAAGTAAATCACACTGTCTAAAATGAGAATTATCAATCGATATTCAATCTTGTTCATATCATGAAAACCCTAGATCTAGCAGCAAACACAATATGATAAGATACAAATTAGAACAGAAGAAACTCCCCGGTTAAGCTCATGAGCTCAAGAATACAAAATCAATCACCAAGAAACTAAGAGTTTAGCCTCTCATAAGCTCCGCTGCACTGCAATCGCTGTCCAGAAGTGGTGCCATGAAGAAACTATGGAAAGATGCAGAATGGGGTTGAGGAAACGTATAGAGGAGGTGGAAAATGGAGATGGAGTGTGTGAGTATGGGTTCCAAACCTAATCAGGTCCGGAACCCTACTCTTGCTTCCCTCTGCGCGGCTCTGGAATGAAAATGGAGGGCGATCCCCTGGATGCTGGCTTCCCATGTCTTTTAAACGCAAGTTAACCTAATCAGAAACGCACAGCTTCGCGTCTGTCTTCTTTGGTCGCGACCAGATCCATTTTTGGTCGCGACCTGTGATCACAAAATAGTAGCCCGAGAGAATGCTTCAGGTCGCGACCACGGATACTTTTGGTCGCGACCAAATAAGGCAGAGGCGTGATATTCATTTTCTTAACTTGTGATTTCTTTCCTGGTACTTGCTCTCCTCCTAGATACCTGCAATTCATCATAGAAGCTCAAAGTAAATGTTCAAACCAATAGATAACAACATATGTGCAGTTTGGAGAAGTTATTTTACCATTTTATACTATAATTAGCATATTGCCATGCACAATCATGTAGTACACAAAAGTACACTTTAAGGCATGAAATGAATGGTAAAGTTACAATAAACTCTTAAAAGTGTGTTGGAAACCATATACAAAAATATGACTCATCAATTCCCCCACACTTGAACCTTTGTACTCCTGGACAAAGAAGTGAATCACACCTAGAATCAACATCCAAACAATTAATCCACCATCTTTCAGGAATCCACAAGTGACAATGTGAGCAATGCCAAGTAATCAACTACTAAACGAAATTAACCTCAACTATGAGCGCAATAGATCCTCTCAAAAGATGTAAGTGTTTAGCTCTCTATTTTCTCTCATTCTTAGGGTTCTTTCACTCAGATTCAAATTGGAGAACACCCTACCATATGCTTGTAATGGCTCTAAATCTCTGCAACTACATAGCACTTATGCAAAGAATCAAGAGGTCTTTTAGGGTTGTAGTGAATGAGATGGGCTGTATGGAATGGGATATGGAGAATAGAAAGTTTTATATGCATTTAATGATGAGTATATAACTTGAATTCATGTCTCTATAGATTCAGAAATGATTATTGTGCTAATTAAGAGTTTATAATGGTGCCTTCATCATTTTCATTTTTTTTTCTTTTTTTCTTTTTTTTTCTTCTTCTTCTTTTTTTTTTTTTATTTGGCACCTTCTACATAGAATGGTCTAGCACAATAAAACAATAATAATGAGTTTTGACATGAATTACAAGTTTATCTTGGAAAGATGTTTATGCATAAATTGCTTTCTATCTAAAATGATGAAAAAGGAATAGTGATGGGGATAAAGAGGTGACTAAGGATATAATATGGAGTGGGTTTGTGTTTGGGATAAAGGGTTTAGAAATGAATGCCTCTATCATATTCAATTCATAAATGCGCAAGTAATTCCCAATTCAGAGCCAAGACAAGTTCTAGAGGATATAAACCAATTGAATAATCACTCAATATAGAATTTAAGGCCAAGAATCCTTCCAACAAGGGTTTTGATATACTTTGCTCATAAGCCAAAGTCTCAAACAAAGTTCATCATTCACTAGGCATTAAAACACTTATCACAACTGAAAACCCTTTAAATGATGATTTAAAAGTTTTAAGATAATCATTTAAAACCATGTGATAGAGCTAAGGTGTTTTCACTCCAAATTCCAAGAAATTTAAACAATAAATTCAAGTATGAAGATGGTTTCTGCAAATCTTTTATGCACAAGGTAGAAAAATAATAGGGTAATGAATCATTTATAAATACGCAATAGTAGTTCAAACAGAATCCTTCTATACAGCATTGCACAAGGCAATGAGAAGGTAAATAAACTTTGCACTCAGGTCGCGACCTGTGAAATCTCACAGTCGCGACCAACAAACACAGAAAGGTTGAGTCGCGACCTTATGACACTAAAGTCGCGACCAAATAACACAGAGAGTGCACTAAGTCCAAAATTTCGTTCTAGGTCGCGACTGAAATCAGGGACGTCGCGACCAATGTTCACAGGAACTACCATGTTATACTTTTCAAAACCCAAAACGTTTGTCACACAACCATTAAAACAGTGTAGAATGGGGGTCCAATTATTCAACAATTCATCACACATTAAAATCACAGACCAAAATCTTTAGGATGAAAGATTGAATTATGGAAGGATTTTTAACATTATTAGCACAGAGATAAGGACATCCTATTCCCCCACACTTAAACTTGACAGTGTCCTCACTGTCAACAAGTATAGAAATCACAAAACTGCAGAAGGTCAACTAGCTTCAACACAGCAAAATAGCACACAACTCAATGCAAATTTTTCAATTAAGCATGCAGTCTCATTCAAGTCATGCAAAGCAATACAAGTAAAGCGAATATGACAGGATGGGTAAGCTAAAGTCATGCATGTGAGAAGTGACTCAAAGAAAAATCAACGAGTATGCAGCATATGGTTAGTGATGGGGTATTATGTAGAAACAGAAAGAAACCTAGAATAAGCAGAAATAAACTGAAAATAAAAACTATCCTACTGAATCATTCCTTTCCAAGCATTGAACCACAATATCAAGCAAATAGTATTAGGAAAAATTGTAACAGGTAAAGGATAGGAAAGGAACAACCTGGCTATCAGTGGCGATGGAAGCTCGTAAAGTTTCAAAGGGTGGCCTTTGACTTAGAACATTTTGCTTGTAGCTTCCTCCTTCAATTCAATCACCTCAAAATCATGGACTTTGATGACTGAATAGAACTTGTCCCCTGCTAATTATAAAATTCTAGCAAGCAATTCAGACACAGGGGCTTCTCAGCAAATTTTTTTTTTTTTTTTTTTTTTTTTGCGAAGATGTGTCGCCTAGTCGCCACTGTAGGTCAAAGAGAGCATTAGTCGCGACTCAGGGAATCCAGTTCGCGACGCAAAGTCACAGAGAGCTACAGTCGCGACTATCGGTTCACAAGGTCGCGACGTAAAATGGCAGAGAGTACAAGTCGCGACTAAATGAGTCAAAGGTCGCGACGCAAAATCACAGAAAGCATGAGTCGCGACAAACTGTGTCAAAGGTCGCGACGTAAAATGACAGAGAGCAGCAGTCGTGACTGAATGCTTCAACGGTCGCGACATGTTTTCACGAAATATGCAGATTTCACAATAAAAGCAATCTGGTCGCGACATATATGATGGAAGGTTGCGACTGGTTTTCGCAGAATATGCAAATTACACAGAAAAAGCAATCAGGTCGCGACATAAATGATGCAAGGTCGCGACGCAAAGACACAGCGACTGATTATTTTGCAGAAAACTCACATAAATGCAGAATGCAATAAAATCAGATAGACTGGTAAAAACTCAAATGCAAACAAAAACAAGACAGACTAGTAAACTCAATTGCAAAAAAAAACAAGACAATAACCCAGGTAGCTAATGAAATCAACAACCAATTACTAGGGAACCAATTACTTGGCTCCCCGGCAACGGCGCCATTGATGAATTTGCTCCGAATTGTCGCAGTCCGAGCCATCAAAATTAAGTGAATTGCACCCCAATAATGTAGTATAAGGCACAACCCTATCGTTCTTCTCAAGGAGCCTTTCTAAAGGTATCCTAGTAAATTGGATGTCAAAATCATTGAAAACCTGAGTTGAGGGTAAATGGTTTTGGGTTTTGTTGGGTGCAGAAATGTAAAGATGCAGTAAAATACATGTTTTTGTATAAATGAAAGGGATTTATTATGGCAGCCTCTTGATGATGAAAACATATATCTATCCTTGCTCTCAATTCATATGGAGTTCGAAATCACTAAGTCTTGTGTAAGATGAACCTCAATCGATCGATTGAGTCCAGAACCCTAACAATCTTTAAACTCCTTTGATCAAAGCTAGTTTAGAGATTATTAGTGAACTGCTAATTGTACCACTTAGTGTGCAATTCAAATCAGATTGTAAAGAATGCCCTCAAGTGAGCGTCGATCGACTAACCCTAGATTTCAAGCAATCGAATCAATTAGCAACAATCGTTGACAACCATTCAACCATCTTAAAATCACAACTGGAGTATTATAATAAAAACCAGCATTCAAAACATCCAAGTAAATCACACTGTCTAAAATGAGAATTATCAATCGATATTCAATCTTGTTCATATCATGAAAACCCTAGATCTAGCAGCAAACACAATATGATAAGATACAAATTAGAACAGAAGAAACTCCCCGGTTAAGCTCATGAGCTCAAGAATACAAAATCAATCACCAAGAAACTAAGAGTTTAGCCTCTCATAAGCTCCGCTGCACTGCAATCGCTGTCCAGAAGTGGTGCCATGAAGAAACTATGGAAAGATGCAGAATGGGGTTGAGGAAACGTATAGAGGAGGTGGAAAATGGAGATGGAGTGTGTGAGTATGGGTTCCCGACCTAATCAGGTCCGGAACCCTACTCTTGCTTCCCTCTGCGCGGCTCTGGAATGAAAATGGAGGGCGATCCCCTGGATGCTGGCTTCCCATGTCTTTTAAACGCAAGTTAACCTAATCAGAAACGCACAGCTTCGCGTCTGTCTTCTTTGGTCGCGACCAGATCCATTTTTGGTCGCGACCTGTGATCACAAAATAGTAGCCCGAGAGAATGCTTCAGGTCGCGACCACGGATACTTTTGGTCGCGACCAAATAAGGCAGAGGCGTGATATTCATTTTCTTAACTTGTGATTTCTTTCCTGGTACTTGCTCTCCTCCTAGATACCTGCAATTCATCATAGAAGCTCAAAGTAAATGTTCAAATCAATAGATAACAACATATGTGCAGTTTGGAGAAGTTATTTTACCATTTTATACTATAATTAGCATATTGCCATGCACAATCATGTAGTACACAAAAGTACACTTTAAGGCATGAAATGAATGGTAAAGTTACAATAAACTCTTAAAAGTGTGTTAGAAACCATATACAAAAATGTGACTCATCACACCCCATCCATGTAATCCGAATCCCAACAGGTTTATGAGTAAGGAAAGAGGATGAATAAGCATGAAGAGGAGTTAGGGATTAGTCAATGTAAATGTTATATGATATTATATGAAGAATTCTTGCAAGTAATGATGTTGTATGGCCAGTCTGAACAATAATGTTTATGATATAATGAAAAATAGTAAATGATGGAATAAAAGTATGAAATTTTACATACATTTGTCTAACATGTCAAGCTTCGTTTTGACACCAAGAGCACCTTATTTCGATGTCTGTACAAAGAGAACCAATTTTCCAAGTATGGGGACCAGAATCTACTTTCAGAATTTTTGACAAAATGAACAGTAAACTTTAACGAATAAATTATATCAATGTACAAATTATTTGGTCAGGAAATTATTTTTCCCCTAAACTTAAAGATGTTAGCTTTTAGTAGAATTTTGAACCACTTCATTTCGATTTTTATAGAATTAATTATGATTTTTCAAATTTTGTCACCGAATCTGAAATACCATATGAACAATGAAACATCCTCCCTTAGACCCCTCAGAGTACACTTGCGGAAGCGAATTGACTCGATTATATCTAACTTAAGCCCAGAAATTAAAATTTTACTCTTAAGTTTCTTATTATGAACCTTTACTTTGAAAACTGATTTGTCTCCTTCTACACATCCAAATGAGGCTTATTACCTATCCACTTAAAGCCTCAGATGTATGCTACTGGCTCACCAAATTTCGTGGCCAAACTCTTTCGTTGACTAGGTCAAACTGAGGTCGGAACATTGCTGCCTTAGGACCTACGAATTTCT